>CM060935.1:799971544-804771544 GCA_030765085.1 Allium cepa
CTATAGTATATAATTGGCATGTACCGAAAAGTGCTTCAGAGGTAAAAAATTGGTTTGGCAGGTTATCATAGAAAGTTCATTAAAGAATTTGCAAAAATTTCTTCACCATTGATGTGTCGTACCGAAAAAAATACTTTTCTCGCGGAACTCGGAGTGTGAACATGCTTTTATTAAGCTAAAAAGTTGTTGACTAATGCACCTATTTTAGCATTTCCTGATGTTTTGAAGCATTTATGGCATATGTCGATGCTTCTGGTAGAGGACTCGACACTGTTTTGGTGCAGGAGGGTAGAATTGTTTATCAAGATATTCGATAGTCATGAAAAAAACAATCTAACCCATGATCTTGAGTTGGCAACTACTGTTTTTGTCCTTAAATCTTGATCGCATTATCTTTTAGAGGATTGATTTGCATTATTAATGGATCATAAGTTTCTAAAGCATTTTTTTCGAAAAAGATCTGAATGTGAGACGGTAGAGGTGGATGGATTTCTTGGCATCATATGATTTCATTATCTCATATCTTCTGGACAAAGTCAATGTTGTAGTCGGTGACTTGGGTAGAAGGCATGTGATGCCAAGCCCTACGTTTTTGGAATGGAAGAACCATGAGTTCATTTCTACATTTGATTTCCAACCTTCATTGGACCTTACTCTAGTGCTATTAGCCGCATTGGATGTTCAACCTTCACCTAGGACCGTATTGGTTCGAGTTAGAACCAAGAGGCAGAGTTATTGGGTATTTTTAAGAAGCTGAATAGAAGAGGACATTCGAGTCATTTGGATCGATATTCAATTGATTTGAGAGGATAGTTGTGAAGAAATGGTAGGTTGTATGTTCCTCCTATTAAGGAGTTGGTGGACATGATATTAGAAGAGTCCTATCATTCTATGATGACTATTCATCGTGGTGGTGACAAAATGTACCATGGTATGAAGATAGGGTTTTGCTGGACAAGTATGAAAAGACATATAACAGAGTTTGTTTCTAAATGTGTGAATTGTTAGAGTAGAGGTAGACCAAAAGAAGCCTAGTGGATTATTACATCTTTTAGATATTCCATAGTAGAAATAGAAGAGCATCTCCACGGATTTTGTTGATGGGTTATCTAGAAGTAGAAGAGAGAATGAGAGTATTCCGGTCATTAGTTGATCGACTGACCACATGTGCTCAATTTATTCCAGTTAGGCGTAATAGGACACATGCATCCTTGATAACCTTATACATGAAGGAGATATTTCATTTTCATGGATTTCCTTATAGTATTATCAACGATCGAGATCCACTTTTCATTAATGGGTTATTGAGGAGTTTTCAGAAGGCCTTAGATGTTGAACTAAATTAGAGTATCACATATCATCCACAAATGGATGGACAAACTGAGAGGGTGAATCGAGTATTAGAGAATTTGTTGTGGATGTGTATCTTGGACTTTTAAAGGTTCCTGGGAGGATCACTTGTAATTAGTAGAGTTTGTATATAATAACAAATATCAAACAAGTAAGAATGGTGCCGTTCGAGACGTTATAAGGGAGGCCATGTAGATCTCCATCTTGCTGTTGGGATACTACGTATAGAATCATTCTTGGATCAAACATTATTAGAGAGACTAGTATGCACAAGTTGGAGTTCGTAGTGGGCAACTTGATCCTTGTGCGGTCTTGCCACTTAAAAACGTTATGAGGTTCGGGAAAATTGACAACGAAGTTAGTAGGGCATTTTTCAATTTTGGGAAGAGTGGGAAAATTAGCTTACAAAGTTGAGCTTCCTAAATAAATGGCGAGGTTTCTTAATAATTTTCATATATCACACTTGCGGAAGTGTTTACACGATTCGATTACTATAGTTGAGTCGAGTCAGTTAGAAAAAGTTGATGTAGAGAGAGTGACTAGTTTGTCATGCACCAACCCACATTGTTGAGCATGGGACAAAGCGATTATGTAATATAGTAATTAGATTGGTTAGAGTATATGGGAAGATGATATGGCCAAGAGTACTCGAAAGCCCGAAAAGGAAATCCGAGCTACCCATCCATAAGTCTTTTATGGTAAGTTTCTATTTAAGTTAACATAATCGCTTGAATGCATAGTATTTAGCTTAGTATATCCCACGTTTAGGTGTGTTTTGATGCTAGGCATGAATGTGAACGTGTCATTAGGACATGTTTTGTATGATGGTTGCTAATGGATGTATTTTATCGATTAGTATTTCATACAAGAGCTAATATGTTCATTTTGGCCTACATCATATGTCTCTATATTTATTTTGTTATATCAATTTTGTATTTGTAATGGTGTTTGCATTTTTCATATGTACTGAATTGTTGTTCATTCATATAGAACTATAAGTATATATGGGACATTGCATATATTTTGGATACATGACATAAACACTTGCATTTTATGAGATCGACTAATTCAGAAGACTTCCTGATTATACATTACACAATGTTCATTTGAAGTCCATACCTATTATACATGCTACATTAGAAATATTGAATTTAAGAAGAATGTTTACAAGTTGTTAATGGTTAAGTAGATGGTCGTAGATATTGCTTTTTATGACAGAGTTGCACTTTTCGGTCCTTAGAGATTTCAATGACGAAATCCTTTTAAGAAGAGAGAAAGTAACACGCCAATTTTTTTAATAATAAATTAAAATAATAATAAGGGTAAAAATGTAATTTTACATGAATGAAAAAGTGGTAAATTTTCACTAAAATTGGAATTAGACCTAAAAACCTATCGTAATGTATCTAAAATGTCTTTATAGTCAGAAAACATACACAACTTACTGAATTTGGTAAAATGGTATGAATTAATGGAAAATTGATCAGTTGGCATTTCTACAAAAGATATTTTCAAAATTGAGCCTAATAATTCTTATTTTCAATCATACATAAAGATCCAACTCTCATCTCTCTTCACTCAAAACCCTTGCCTCCGCTAAGAAACTGTAATCTTCTTCGTCCTCCAAACTACTTTATCTAAACACCATCTTTTTCTAAATCTCTTATTTAGTATCTATGTCAAAAACAAAACATGTCAAATTAAAAGAGAAAGAGAATCAAATTAAAATAGAAAGAGAGAATGAAAGGTGAACAAATTAAGGCTTGATTATGTAGAAAAGGGGATTCTCAAACATTGAAGAGAAGGGGAAATCTTAAAAAAGTGAGTGAACCTATCACAATGTGTTTATGATGTAAAACAAGTAGTTAAATCACTTTTATACATCTACTTAAATTTAAAAAAAAATGAATTTAAATTGATAATTTCCACCGAAAATCCACATGGATAAAACTGTTGGAAAAACCGTATGTGATAAACTCATAACATAACTATCTAAACTTGGAGGGAGGGTAAACTAGTGGAATTCACCTCTAAACATGTGGATCTGATTTATGTAATAAGCTTGAATTAATAAAAGTATATCTATCTATATATTCCTTGAATCGCATAGTTTTATTATATAATTTTGAATAGGCTTGAACATAAGTAGGTAATGGGTGAATGTATGTATATAGTCAATAGATTCGCAATACGAATTGAAATCAAATAAGATTAAAATTGTATTTGAAATACTTGTTAAAAATTGAAATTTTCAGCTATATACAAGTCTATAACAAATATGAAAAAGAGAAGAAGAAGTGAAAGTAGAACATAAAAACTAATGAATTATAACCAGGTTAAATGTCTGAATAAAGAACTAGATGTCTAAGTTCTTTTACAATGCGAAACAGAAAAGAAACAATTAAATCTGGCGCGACTCAAACGTCTGACCCAATATTCAGATGTCTAAATGAAGGTCATACGTCTCAATAGAAGGTCATACGTCTAACTTCCTATCTGTACTGGTAATCAGACATCTCTACCAAAAATCAAGATGTCTGAAATAAGGTTAGAATTTTGAATATGCCATTCAGACATTTAACAGCTGAAATAGGATCAGGTTGAACTTGAATCTGGTGTATACCAATTAGGATGGATTGGGGAAACTTATTTCTATGTTCTCGACTTATAGAAGTTCATGTAGCTACATGGAGCTATGCAACAAGTGAGATCAGTTTCACACTTGGTGACGTATCTAGGTTGACACTTTATGGCGTGCATAATGTGTCACTCGACGGGGTGTGCAATTTGTATTGCAACTAAATGTTTTTATCATCACCATGGCATGCTCAGTCACATGTTTTAATGTGTTGGACAACGAGGAAGGATGACGAAGGCGTTTGCACTATTTTAATTATATGACTGTGGTAGGCAGTTGAACCTATGTGGGAGTCATATTATTAAATGACTTCTTTCGCTTTAGGTTGAATAATATAGAGTGTCGGACATATTTACGATTGAAAATGTTACTCGAATACTTTGGTAAGCCATAAATCATCGGGACTGTATACTCGATGCTTATTTAGGCATTGCGATGTATGCAATGTGTATATGCGTTAAGCCGTTTGCCGTAGAGAATGTTAACTCAAAGTATGATTTAGCGATTTACTATGAAGATCGTGTACTAGGGATATTTCCAAGTTTACTTAGTTTCTTGATGTCCAACCTTTGGATGTAAATTCCATAGACTATTATTTGTTCTAGGCATATCAAGGATGGTTACCCTATAGCACATAAATTGATAAATTTTATACCAGGTGCACAAACACTAATGAACACCCATATGGTATGTAGATTATAACAACAATTTAATTATATTCCAATATCATGCCTATAATGATATGTTTCACTCATCACACCTTGTTTGATCCCCTTGATTTCTCCATCTTTATCCATATTATAGGAGGACATGCCAGTAGACAAAGCGATCAAGATACGGTGCATCGAGGAAATGGGTTGTTGCTTTAGAGACATATTTATAGTTACTCCCCTATATACTTTATATTATATCATATCTATCAGTGTGACCTTATTTTATTATCATTTGAGAATAGTATTTTTCAGTTATTGGATGGAACACGTTTAAGTTAGAACTGTTGTCCGATTGGGTTATTTTCGGTACTTATAGTTAATTTATGTCTATTGTGAGATCTAAACGTGTATATTGCTTTAAACTTTATTTGCCTCGGTGTCCTTTAAATCATAAAAAAACTAATGATTCGTACTTCTCGGCGTTATGCAAGTTTAAATTTCATTTTTGGACTTTGCTTTGGTGTGTTCGGAGGTGCAGATTACTACATTTGAACTATCAATTCTCCCTGTATTCTTTTTCGATTATTCCTACGTGAATAGAGGTAAATTTGTCCTGATTCACTACAATATTTTTCATCCAAACCAAATTCCTTTGAAAGTGGATTTGTTAAGCTATTTTTCGCTATTGTTATGTATGTGTTAAATTTCTTTCTTTCAGTTTGGTTTTTTAACTTTTATATTATTCTTTATGAAGCTTGTTATATATAATTTCTGATCTATTGTATTTTTTTTGTACCTCTCATTTATACCTTGTTTAACAAAAAATTAAAATTATTAAATTAATGAAATGACCCACAAATTCGTGCCCCTTGAGTCAACACTATTCTACATTAATCAACTCAAGATGAACAGAAATACGAACCATTTGGGTTAAAGAAGAAGAGGTAGAAGAAGAAAATAGGAAACAACATCAGAATCTAACCATCGCCGCGGTATAAAATACAATAGATAATAACAGACCTTACACAAAAGAAAGCTATATCTGTTTTATACATACATCACCAGAATACATCATCAGAGTTCAACAACGTCAATAACATACAACTGGACAATAACCATAACATGTCCTCACAATCTGAATACACAACGGAATATTTAAACAAATACGGAAGTACGTATCGCCATCCAGCTCCACAGCATCATTTCCTGTAATCTATAACACTCGGTCAGACCCGAGCATTATAGTTTAATAACACCCGAGTCAGTCTGGAAAACCAGCGTGAGAAAACCACACTCAAATTGATTACTAAAATTTCAAAATTCTTTTGAAAACAAAAGCATCTCGTAAGACCACGCCACAAATAAACATGTCGGTTTTTTACCTTATGATAGCTAAAACACTTTCTATTAAAATCCTCTGATATTATAATAGTGTCTATAGAAAGTAAAATAGAATCTAGCTGAAATGCTTGCATCTCACGTTTCAGCAATAGTTGGGCACAATCAAAATCGTACAGACGCGTAGGGAGAATGGATTTTCAACTAATGACTAGGCACTGGGGTACCACCTGTCACGGTACCTAGTCTAGATCAGCATACCGAGGATCATTCCCGATCCTCTGCAACACAAGACCGGGACTACCCCTTACTGGATAATTCCTTGTAAGATCACCCCACGGTTGGGATCAACAACCGCACCCCTAAGCCGAATAAAAAGGGACATCTAGACAGGGATGACCTCACCCTAATGGGTGCCACCCTCGTAGCCTTACTGCATAACCCCTGATTTTCAGTTATTCTCGGTTGATGAGGCTCGAGGCTAAGCGTTACCTTTTAGAACGTTTCTCCTAGAATGCTCATCGTCCACCCGACGATGATCTGAAAGCATTCATCCACTCAAGTCCATCCCGGGTTCGAACGGAACCAAAGGCACTACTCCTACTACATCCATTTTGGAATCACCTAAGGATTAGTAGCGACTAGCCCTTGCACTTCACTGCTCCATCTTCGACGCCAAACTCGTCTTCCTCACGAAAACGTACAGATCGAAGTGGTTTTCGAGAAATAAATCCCGATCCCGGTCTCTTCAAAACGATCAGCGCATTGTCCAGTATTGATAGTCGGTTATTTAACTATCAAATAACATTCACAACAATCATCAACAATAAATAATTTCTCCTGAATTATTTATTTACCACAAAATATATTCGCAAGATATATTTCAGCTTTCAAACCTTTTTGAAAACAGTTTTCAAACCATCTCCCTTTTACAGAATAAATTTCCCAAATATTTTTTATTTCCACTGAAAACATCAAGCACAAAACTTTATATTTCTAAAATAATTTAAAAAACTTATTTGTAAAATATATTTAATATTTAAATTGAAAACTACTTCAATACTTTGTTAAAAATATATACTTTAGGAATATTTAAAATAAGGTTACTTTATAAAATATAAAACTAGATTTTCTCTTTTTAAAACAACATACCAAGTCACCTTTAAATAATTACTACTATAATAGTTTTGAAAAATACTTACTTTAGAATTTAAACATTTAGAAATAATAAATTTTCTAAACATGCTTTTTAAAACAACATAACTTATATTTAAAAATTTACTTTGAAAACGTACTTGGCTATCCAGGGAAATATACTTCTCTTCACATCCTTTAAAAATAAATCACTATTTATTTTTAAACAAATTTTCTCATTCCTTTAATAAATTCCCATTGTGAATTTATTCTTCCAAATATCCACTGATATATCACTTCGTTTTTATAGACCCAATTTATAAATTTCATAGTCACATTCTCCTTTAAATTTCCAATTTCAAACACTTAAATCAATTTATTCCATTTTGAAATAAATCCCTTTGCTTACTCATTTTTTCCCAAAATCCATTAACTTCAGATTTTATTTCTTCATTTTGATTTAAAATCCTTTAACTAAAACATACCAATTTCGGATTTTTTTTCCCAAATTCCTTCTTTATCCTTTTGAATAAATTTAAACCTTGAATTTTAAAGTAAATTCTTTATTCCTTTAAATAATATCACTTAAATTTTACAATTCATTATTTCTCTGATTTAAAATCCCCTTTTTCATGCTCGGAACTTATTTATTAGAATTTTAAAATCACTTTTATTCTTTTTCGATTCATTTTTAAATTTTATTCAATTCTCTATAATTATTTCACTTAAAAATTCACTCTTTTATTTTCTTTTCAAAAATCCAATTCTATATATTTTGATAACTTAGTGTACCAAAATATATTCAAGCAAACCACAGCATTCAATATTCCAATTATCAATAATATTTATCACAGAATATCAAATATTCATAACACAGAATATTAAACAATCTAAATAATTTTGAGGAATCCAGTTGGATCCCTCCAACCTGTCTCCTTGCATCCACAGACGTTAGCACAATATAAAATACCAATTCCACTTCGAGGTGGAATATCACGGTATATGGTATTTATATAATATCATCCGCTATTATGCGACGCATATGGTCTCATCCGCTATATACTGCGGGAAATCAATCATTCTAATATATACTATACACTACTATACATAATATAGCATGTCAAATTAATCCAATCATTCAACCAATTATTTAAATTTAACCATTTTAATTTTAAATAAAACCCAGATGAGTGAGATTAACCCACCTTTGCTTTTATTTGCAATCCATTCCAATGTTGCCTTGGTTTCTCGATTTTTGACCTTGAATAAACATATTATGGTTTTATTAATATAAAATTTCATTAATATTCGAACAATCAAAAAATAAATTACTGTTTAATAATTTAATTAACTAATAGTTTTATCTGAACCAATTTCTCCTTTAATAAATTAAATTTTACTAACCTTTTTAACATTTTAAAAATTCTAATATATTTTCCAAAGTTAGGTATATATATATTTTATATTTCTGTTTACCTATATATATCTATATACATATTGAATCTGTATTTACATAAACCCTACTATATGTTTATAATTTCACTGTATATACTTTCTTTTCTGTATATATATAAATATAAATTTAATAAATAAATAGCCAATACCTCACAAATTCGATCGATCAATCCATTGCTGCCTCCACTCGTAACAAACTCTGCAACTCTTCTCTGGTATCCAAAAGTTCCTAGACAGATTCGACGACCTGCTACAAATGCGACAACCGTCATCAGGTCGCGATCGACCTCAGATCATCGAAACACTCCAATCCACGGCCGTAAGTGCGCCATCCCACCATGATTCTAACTCCGCCATCCCTATGAACCCACGACCCCCCAATTACCAAAAATCACAAGCCCTAGTTGAATTTGAAATTGTGACTCAAGTCGAACACTAACCACGAACAGCAGGCTCCTCACTCTCGAACTGCTGGCTATCGCGATTCTCGATTTTTTTTAGGTTTTTTGATTTGAAGAGGAGAGAAGCAATAATTTTTGAACGAGGGAATTCATTTATTCGGCCATTAATAGATTTTGCTCGGCCTTCAATTGAATCGTGAGATTTTTTCTGTTGAAAATGAACTGAAGTAACATGGGAGATAACGTGATTTTTTTAAAGAAGGAAAAGAATCTTTTTGCGTGTTGAAGACGCTTTGCTACAATGATTCGAAATGAGAAAAGGCGGCTGATATAAGGATAAAGGTCAATCAATGTATATAATTATAATTTTAAATTAAAATCGTCTCGATTAACGTAGCTTAAAATCCCGACCTCCTACCGAGGTGTGCCGCTAGGCGTTTATAAAATTATACCCCTATTCGGAACACAATGGAAAAGGTTTCGAGCCCTAATTCGATCGTATGCAGAAGATAGCTTTTTGAACCAAGTTATTATATTAAATTTCGATTTAATTTCAGTGTGTTTGCATATCGTACGCTCACACAACAACTCCAATCACTACAAAAATTGAAATCCGAGAACACTACAATATTACGGATCCAATGGAACTGGTTTCATCGAATTCCAATACTACGTCTCGGAAGGCTATTTTTAAATATCAATTTAAAGGATATATTTTCAAACCGAACAAACCACTTTCAAATTTAATTTTAAAAGTTCTATCACCTTCAGTATTATTAATATGAAATTTTGTAAGCCTTCAAATTATTTTTAACAAGCTTAAAACTGGAGATTCAATATTTTACCCAACTTTCAATTATTAAATTCAATAATTTAATTATCAAATAAATAGCGATATTTGAATTCAAGTTAAAAATTAACTTTTAAATATTTAAATCAATTAAATATCCCAATTTCATACATCCAAAAATTCCGGGTCGTCACATTCCTCCCCCTTAAAAGAATTTCGTCCCCGAAATTGCTGGTTAGGAAGAATGGTCCAATACCCGTTTACTATTTTTCCAAAACCAAACAGTTTTTAACAACAACCAAATAATCTTTATTAAAGACACACTATCCATCTTACTGACTTTCCAAACTTTTCCATAGTTCCCTAACAACTTTACTTATTCAATGATTCTAATTATAATTCAAAATCAAGTTTTAAATTTTCAAATTTTCTCAAAAAAATTTGAACTCCCTAAATTTTTGAAATTTTTTGTCAGCGTATCCTTTGCGCGGCTAGCTCGGTACAACTAGAAAATGCCTCTACAGGTTCCCAAATTCCAAAAGAAAACAAAAGGCCAAGTGGCTAGATCAGAAACCCAATCAAATTTCATACAGAAATTTAAACACATACCTTTTTGTCGAGCAATTCAAATTTATCTTCTGAAATCAAAACCAACTTTCCTTTCCCTATATAATACCTTCATATCATACTTAGCAATAATATCCAATCATAGCTTTTAAAATCATTTTATACATGTCCTTACAAAAGTTTTGTACCTACTTCTATTCAAATTAGTTTTCCCATTTCCATATGAATTCAATTTATCTTCAACTCTGAACATTGAATTTATCTTCCATTTATAGCTGATTCATATCATTATTTTAAATTAGTTTCATCCACTAATTTATTTCAATTTCCAATTTGAAATCGCTAACAAAAATTTTCCACAAAAATTTTCAAAAATTTTCGAAATTTTCGAATTTTTTTGGCAAACCTTTGTACGGATGAGCTTTTGCAATTTGACAAGAGATATAAATATATATACATCGACCCACACGGTCGGATAAAAACAAAAACAGTTCATATTTCCTATTTTTATTGCGTAGGCGTACCTCTATTTAGCATTTTAAGCAGCGACTTATTATTTTAGCAATTAGCGCGTCCAAATACAGCCAAACGGTTTCCCGGTACCAGTACTTACTCAATTTAAATATGTAAGTATAAAATATATAGAAAATTTATTTACATTTCACTCATTTTCAATAGCTAACGCATGGATTTCATAAGCCATACCTACCAAACGGCACTTAAAAGTAATTAATAAGTTTTCAATCACCAATTCATTTATAATTCCAAACAAACTCATATTCCTATCAATTGATTTAAAAATCAATTATATTTTTTCTTCCACTAATTCATAGAATTTAATTAAATATTGTTTACGTAAAACGACAATCATTTCTACGCAATTTCGATGATATTCACTTAATGGCATATCCATTTTAGTTTTAACTACTTTCAATTGATTCCAACTCAATTTTTATTTAATTCACTTCCATTTCAACTTTATTCACAATCCATTCATTTGCGTTTCATTTCTTATCCGCGTTCATTTTATTTGAAACCATTCTATTAAGCTTGAAAACATTCCATATCTCTTATTTTCTTTGAGTTATTTCAACTCCTTAACAATTTTATTTCTTCTTAACTTGCTGCAACTAAAACTATTCCATTTTTCAACATTATAGCATATGTTCATTTCATTCAACCAACTTCCATTTCTTTCGCAACAAGTTCTATTTCCATCTTTCATTTGATTCTTATTTAATCAAATTCCATCCACTTTAATTCATTCACAACCATTTTATTTAGCTCGACACGTTCCATGCTTGTATATTACTAACCATTTCCAAATTAATTCAACCCAAACTTTTATTTAACGGGCTTTCACTTTTACTCGAAGCCAAACTTCTATTAACTTTAAACTTAAGTTAATTTACTTTCTTCAAATTACCTCGATTTCATAACTTAAGCTCATTTCTATTTAATTTGATTCTCATCAAATTCAATTACCTCACTCTTTATCCATTTTAATTTTTAATCCCATTCACTTGCATTTTATTTACAACTCAAACCATCACTATTCCAATCCAACTCTGTTTTATTCGACAACATTTCTAATTATATTCAATTCGCCAACAATCCAAGTTGAATTTTATTTAACTCGAGTTCATTTCCAACTCCATTACTAACTCACAATTCATCCTTCATTTAACCAATTTAAATCTTATTGACAAACTCTATCAAATAATTTATTTAACTAATTAGCTTACTTCCAATTTTAAATAAACATTCGATTTTATTACGAAAATCACTTCATTAAATTTTCCTGAGTTCGATTTTTTTTCATAATTCCAGTTTGGATTTTCTTTCATTTTCCAAAATTCCAACACAACCTTTTTTACATTTTATAAGCTACTCACTTACTAATATTCATACTTCTCCATCCATTTACAGTCAATCACATTTTCACTTTACTTTTAACTAGGGACTATATTTTTATTTCAATGCTTTTCAATTCTTTTATAAGCTTCCAAAGCTTATTTATCCAATTCAATACTTACTTAGTTTACGCTTATTTATTTAAGTAAGAATTTTAGTCCATTCAATATTATCTATAACTCAACTGAATTTATTTCAATTCAATTTCAACTTAATACAAATACAATTGGGTTTTATTTTTCAGTTTAATTCAATTTATTTCAATCCAATTAAATTTTATCTCCCAATCCAAATTTAATTTTTATTTTCCTTCCTTGTTTAAAAATCATCTTCACTTTATAAGTTTATAACTTACCTCATCAGGATTTTCAATTCAAATAAGGATTCAGGATTTCAAACATCCGGCTTTTGGTTCAAATTATTTTAAAATCATATCAAAATCACACTTCTTAAAATTTTTAAACCAATCCTGGTTTTTATTCCCAACAAATTTCCTTCGAAATTTCAAGAACAAAACAAGTTCTTCTGAACAAATCAATTTGGCAGCAATCCATCACTTAGAAACTCGAAAATGAACATCGATGATGCTGCAGTCATCACCGAAATTATTTTCCAGCGACTAAAGTGAGTTCTATGCTATATCCCTTCTCAAAATTTATTTGAAACGATTTCCTTTCAGAAATACTTCTAAAACAATAATGCTATTATTTGTCTTCAAAACACTTCGAAAAACACTTCCAAAATCTTCGGGGTTTTAAATTTTCAGATTTGATTTAAATCAAATTTTAAATATAATTCATTTGTACAGTTTATGCTTATACAAATTCCCATTTGATCATATTTCAATTTATAAATCACGCTTATAATTCACATTTATAAATTTCATTTTATAAATGAATTTATTTCCTTAACCTTTGGTTATATTTTCAATTTCTAGTTAAATTTTCACACAACAATGATAATAATTTAATATTATCATTCCTAATATCCAAGCAATCATATATAAGCTAAAATAGTTTATAAAAACTTTTCTTTTATATCAAAATATATTTTGGGTAAAATTATTTCATTCACCCACCTTTAAAACAACACTGTGTCAATTTATCGTGTTAGGTGTTTATAAACTCTTCTCAAATAGCGGCCAACTTACCCGATCAGAATTCATATTCCACCCAACCAATAAGTCAACGCAATATTAAAATAATTTATATTCACTAACAAATACGTGCGCATATCTATTAATACACTCAAACTCATTCTAGAGTACCACAGACTCTATTTTCAATGAGTAATCCCCACCAGAGCCAAGGTTATCACCAACCTTGCTCTGATACCAAGTGAAACGACCCGCAAATCCGTACCCCTTGAGTCAACACTATTCTACATTAATCAACTCAAGATGAACAGACATACGAACCATTTGGGTTAAAGAAGAAGAGGTAGAAGAAAAAAAAAGGAAACCACATCAAAATCTATCCATCGCAGCGGGATAAAATACAATAGATAATAACAGATCTTTACACAAAAGAAAACTATATCTGTTTTATACATACATCACAAGAATACATCATCAGAGTTCAACAACGTCAATAACATACAACTGGACAGTAACCATAACATGTCCTCACAATCTGAATACACAGCAGAATATTTAAACAAATACGGAAGTACGTATCGCCATCCAGCTCCACAGCATCATTTCCTGTAATCTGTAATACTCGGTCTGACCCGAGCATTATAGTTAAATAACACCAGAGTCAGTCTGGAAAACCAGCGTGAGAAAACCACACTCAAATTAATTATTAAAGTTTCAAAATTCTTTTGAAAACAAAAACATCTCGTAAGACCACGCCACAAATAAACATGTCGGGTTTTTACCTTACGATAGCTAAAACGCTTTTTATTAAAATCCTATGATATTATAATAGTGTCTATAGAAAGTAAAATAGAATCTAACTGAAATGCTTGCATCTCACGTTTCAACAATATTTGGGCACAATCAAAACCGTACAGACGCGTAGGAAGAATGGATTTCCAACTAATGACTAGGCACTGGGGCACCACCTGTCACGGTACCTGCTCTATATCAACATACCGAGGATCACTCCTGGCCCCTGCAACACAAGACCGGGACTACCCCTTACTGGATAATCCTGAGTAATATCACCCCACGGTGGGGATCAACAACCACACCACTAAGCCGAATAAAAAGGGACATCTAGACAGGGATGACCTCACCCTAAAGGGCGCTATCCACCTAACCTTGCTGCATAACCCCTGATTTTCAGTCATTCTCGGTTGATGAGGCTCGAGGCTAAGCGTTACCTTTTAGAACATTTCTCTTAGAATGCTCATCGTCCACCTGACGATGTTCTGGAAGCATTCATCCATTCAAGTCCGTCCCGGGTTCGAACGGAACCGAAGGCACTACTCCTACTACATCCATTTTGGAATCACCTCGGGATTAGTAGCGACTAGCCCTTGCACTTCACTGCTCCATCTTCGACTCCAAACTCGTCTTCCTTACGAAAACGTACAGACCGGATCGAAGTGGTTTTCGAGAAATAAATCCCGATCCAGGTCTCTTCCAAACGATCGGCGCATTGTCCAATATTGATAGTCGGTTATTTAACTATCAAATAACATTCACAACAGCCATCAATAATAAATAATTTCTCCTGAATTATTTATTTACCTCAAAATATCTTCGCAAGATATATTTTAGCTTTCAAACCTTTTTAAAAACGGTTTTCAAACCATCTCCCTTTTATAGAATAAATTTCCCAAATATTTTCTATTTTCACTAAAAACACCAAGCAAAAAACTTTAGATTTCTAAAATAATTTAAAACACTTATTTATAAAATATACTTTAATATTAAATTGAAAGCTACTTCAATACTTTATTAAAAATATATACTTTAGGAATATTTAAAATAAGGTTACTTTATAAAATATAAAACTAGATTTTCTCTTTTTAAAACAACATACCAAGTCACCTTTAAATAATTACTACTATAATAGATTTGAAAAATACTTACTTCAGAATTAAACATTTAGAAATAATAAATTTATAAACATGCTTTTTAAAACAACATAACTTATATTTAAAAATTTACTTTGAAAACGTACTTGGCTATCCCGAGAAATATACTTCCTTCACATCCTTTAAAAATAAATCACTATTATTTTTAAACAAATTTTCCCATTCCTTTTATAAATTCCCATCGTGAATTTATTCTTCCAAATATCCACTGATATATCACTTCGTTTATATAAGCCAGATTTATAAATTTCATAGTCACATTCTCCTTTAAATTTCCAATTTCAAACGCTTAAATCAATTTCCAAATTGATTTCAAATTTATTCCATTTTGAAATAAATCCATTTACTTACTCATTTTTTCCTAAAATCCATTAACTTCATAATTTTGATTTAAAATCCTTTAACTGAAACATACCAATTTCAGATTTTTTTTCTCCCAAATTCCTTCTTTACCCTTTTGAATAAATTTAAACCTTGAATTTTAAAGTAAATTCTTTATTCCTTTAAATAATATAACTTAAATTTTACAATTCATTATTTCTCTGTTTATTTAAATTCCCCCTTTTCATACTCGAAACTTATTTATTAGAATTTTAAAATCATTTTTATTCTTTTCCGATTCATTCTTAAATTTTATTCAGTTCTCTATAATTACTTCACTTAAAAATTTACTCTTTTATTTTCTTTTCAAAAATCCAATTCTATATATTTTGATAACTCAGTGTACTGAAATATATTCAAGCAAACCACAGCATTCACTATTCCAATTATCAATAATATTCATCACAGAATATCACATATTCATAACGTAGAATATTAAACAATCTAAATAATTTTGAGGAATCCAGTTGGATCCCTCCAACCGGTTTCCCTGCATCCACAGACGTTAGCACAATATAAAATACCAATTCCACTTCGAGGTGGAATATCGCGGTATATGGGATTTATATAATATCATCCGCTATTATGCGGCGCATAGGGTCTCATCCGCTATATAATGCGGAAAATCAATCATTCCAATATATACTATACACTACTATATAAAATATAGCACGTCAAATTAATCCAATCATTCAACCAATTATTTAAATTTAACCATTTTCAATTTAAATAAAACCTAGATGAGTTAGATTAACTCACCTTGGCTTTTATTTGCAATCCATTCCAATATGGCCTTTGTTTCTCGATTTTTGACCTTGAATAAACATATTATGGTTTTATTAATATAAAATTTCATTAATATTCGAACAATCGAATAATCAATTACTGTTTAATAATTTAATTAACTAATAGTTTTATCTAAATCAATTTCTCCTTTAATAAATTAAATTTTAATAACCTTTTTAACATTTTAAAAATTCCAATATATTTTCCAAAGTCAGGTATATATATATATTATATTTCTGTTTGCCTGTATATATCTATATGCATATTGAAATATGCATTTACATAAACCCTACTATATGTTTATAATTTCACCGTATATACTTTCTTTTCTGTATATATATATATATATATAAATTTAAATTTAATAAATAAATAGCCAATACCTCACAAATTCGATCGATAAATCCATTAGTGCCTCCACTCGTAACAAACTCTGCAACTCTTATCTGGCATCCAAAAGTTACTAGACAGATTCGACGACCTGCTACAAATGCGACAACCGTCATCAGGTGGCGATCGACCTCAGATCATCGAAACCCTCCAATACACGTCCGTAAGTGCGCCATCCCACCATGATTCTAACTCTGCCATCCCTATGAACCCACGACCCCTCCAATTACCAGAAATCGCAAGCCCTAGTTGAATTTGAAATCGTGACTCAAGTCGAACACTAACCACGAACTGCAAGAACCTCACTCTCGAGCTGCTGGCTATCGCGATTCTTGATTTTTTTAGGGGTTTTGATTTGAAGAGGAGAGAAGCAATAATTTTTGAACGAGGGAATTCATTTATTCGGCCATTAATTGATTTTGCTCTGCCTTCAATTGAATCGTGAGATTTTTTTTCTTTTTTTTTCTGTTGAAAATGAATTGAAGTAACAGGGGAGATAACGTGATTTTTAAAAGAAGGAAAAGAATCCTTTGCGTGTTGAAGACGCTTTGCTACAGTGATTCGAAATGAGAGAAGGCGGATGATATGAGGATATAGGTCAATCAATGTATATAATTATAATTTTAAATTAAAATCGTCTCGATTAACGTAGCTTAAAATCCCGACCTCCTACCGAGGTGTGCCGCTAGACGTTTTTAATATTATACCCCTATTCCGAACACAATGAAAAATGTTTCGAGCCCTAATTGATCGTATGCAGAAGATAGCTTTTTGAACCCAGTTATTATATTAAATTTCGATTTAATTTCAGCGCGTTTACATATCGTACGCTCACACAACAACTCCAATCACTACAAAAATTGAAATTCGATAATAATACACAATTACGGATCCAATGGAACTGGTTTCTTCGAATTCTGAGACTACGCCTCGGAAGGCTATTTTTAAATATCAGTTTAAACGATATATTTTCAAACTGAACAAACCACTTTCAAATTTAATTTTAAAAGTTCTATCACCTTCAGTATTATTAATATGAAATTTTGTAAGCTTTCAAATTATTTTTAACAAGCTTAAAACCGGAGATTCAATATTTTACCCAACTTTCAATTATTAAATTCAATAATTTAATTATCAAATAAATAGCGATATTTGAGTTCAAGTTAAAATTAACTTTTAAATATTTAAAATCAATTAAATATTCCAATTTCAAACATCTAAAAATTTCGGATCGTCACAATTAACTTTGTGTTTTTATTGCAATTACTTCATTGAAGCAACACTTGTAAATCAAACTAAAATGGAGAGGTAAGAGTGGGATATACTGAAACATTTTGAATGAAGTAATTTTTCGATTTTATTAATGGTTGATTTTTATTGTGAATTTATCTTATTCAGTTTTACCCTTAAAACATAGCGAAGATTAACTAGCTATATAGAGTATGACGAAAATAAAAGGAAATATGCCACAGCACATCAATAGCGTATTTTTCTTATACTTTCCCTCTATTAAAACACAAATAATGTACATGTTCAGTTGACATCTTACATTTTTTTCAGTCGTAATTATGATGGTCTATTTTCTACGCTGTAATACCATAACATTAATCTTATTTGAATGTTGATCTAAATTTTGTCTTTCTTCACTCATTAAAATTAGTATTGCCACTACTTTTATAAGCCAACAAATCAATTAATTTGCAATATACTAACAAAGTTGGTGTAGTTGGTTGGTACTGTAGATTACATGATTAAAGGTCATGAGTTTGATCCCTGAGATCCACATTAATTGATACTAAAAAAAATTGTTCAATTTTTTTTTTGCAGTATACAAAAACCCTTTATTTATCTAAATGAATATTCTGTTACAACATTATATCTGTTATTTATTAATATACTTATATATTAAAAGTTTTGTTCGATATGTATGATTTGAGCTAAAAAATTCATGGAAGCCCTTCTCCCTGTTTACATGTTTAGTGAAATTTATTTAAGCGCCGACCTTATTTCTAAAATACACCATAACAAATTATTGGTATATATTTTTTTACTCTTCTCCTTCATCAAAACACCAATCATACACAATTACTTTTGACATTTCACGGTCCTTAATTTCGCATAATTATGACAGTTTGTGCACAACATTAATGACTCATATTTAAATACATCATAATTACGATTGTACATAGTAGAAACTTCACTTCTACCACCAAACCAACACACCATTACACGTTTCAATAATGACTCATATTTCTCCATCATTGTTGTATATAGTAGAACTAACATAATTATTAGACTAGAAAGTCCAAATCCCTCGGCCACCAAGAGCTCTGGATGAATAGTTTGTTGAAATAGAAGAAGGGCATTTGAAGTTTAAAAAACAAAAGAATGTAAATAGAAGACATTAACGAATTGAGAGACATTAACAATAACCACAATTACAAAACAAGAATTAAGTGCAGTCTTGTTCACTAGATAAGGTTTTTCTGCTCCACTCACCATCGTAAGAGCATTTCCAACCGAGTGTCGGTTAGAAAGCAACCGATCCTTAACAGGGAGTTGGTTGAGCTATTCTGGGTTGCTTCTTAGTCGGCCAAAATAAACCTGGCCAAGCTTGGCCGGCTAAGGCAACGGTCTACCACATGACCGTTGCCACTTAGCCAGCTATGTAATAGCCGGCTAAGACCAAACGGTCATGTTGTTGACCATTGCGACTTAATCAGCTATAATATATCCGGCTAAGTCCCAACGGTCGTGTAAATGGCCGTTGCATATACCTCTCCATCCTATCTATATAACTTATCAACTTCAAAATTTTACTTACACCATTTTAGTTATATTTCTTACCCTCATCAACACATTTTCTTTATACAATCTCAGTAATGTCGAAAAACTCAAAAGGAAATTCCCAAAAAATTTCATCTCCTAGATTTCTATCTCAACTAAGATCAGATAATCAGAATCCGACTCAGTTCAATCAGAATATGTATAATTCGCAACACGATCCAAATCAATTTCATTCTCAACAAGCTTTAAATTCGTATCAGCCACAACAAAATTAAATTTTCTTTCATTCTCATCAAGATTCGAATCATTACTAAAATTATCAAAATGCGAATTATTTGCAATAGTTCGTTTTAACAAAACAATACTGTGATCAAAACTACATATCTCCCAATAGCGAACAATGGTCAGTATTGCCTTATCGTTCACAACATTTATCTAGGAATCTCAATGATCAATTTATAGATAACGGATTTGAAAACCAAGAAACCGAATTCGATGAAAATGAAATAGCCGAATAATTGGATGTTTATAGGAATTCAAATTTATTTTCTGCTCAAACTTAGGAAAATCAAACAACGAGGATCAATAGTATTGAATTTGCGAGTGCGGAACCAAAAGCCGTAAAAATGGTTAAATGATCGCCGGACAAGCAAGCAGGCTGAATTAGCATTCTGTTGGGTTGAATGTTCTAGAGACAATAAGAAAGGTACGAGCCAAAGTTAAACTTGGTTTTGAAATTTTGTACGCAATATGTTCAACCTTCGAAGTCCAAATAGTCTTCCATGAACGGTTGATTCTTTGAAGCAGTCTTGAAAAAGAATAAATGCCGCTTGTCAACATTGGAAAGAAATAATGGCCGCCCTGCATTCAAGACAACAAAGTGGGGAAAACGACATGGACCTGGTAATGATTTTAAATTTGTAGTTCAAATTATCAAGTATTATGTTATGTTCTTCTTATAGTACTTCATCATGTACAGGTCAATCAAGCAAATATAGTGTATACGTCAGAACATAATATTCAACCATTCAACTTGCACCATTGCTATGACATACTTGCAAAAGAGGAAAAATGAATTTTAGCGAGACAAGAACTTTCAGTAATGCGCTTTCTTCCAAGCAAGATGAGCGATGAATCTAGCCCTGGTAGTTCTGATCCACATGAAGACACCCCCTTCAAAACTAGTATGGCCGGTAGACCGCCAAAAAGGTTCAAGGGCAAGAAAAAACTGCCTCCGATTATAGCGCATATTATGAACATATTGGAGAGCGTATGGTGGCTGCTGAAGATGCAAATAAATTATATCTAAAAAGAAAAAAATGAAGAGACTTGAAAGGGCAATGGGAAAACAACGACGTCGTGATGAAAAAAAAGTTAAGAAATGACGAGGTAGAGTTAAGAAAACAAGAATTAGCTCGACAACAAAGAGCTGATGATACGGCTCTTTTAACTTGCAGCTTAAATGAACTTAGTCCAATAAAAAGGATGTATATGGAGAAGCAACTTAAGGACTACCATAGACGTCAAGGGGGGTTGTAGGAAACTAGTTTCCTATAATGTATCTTAGCATTGCACCTATAATTAGATCTCGTAAGTGTTGGTTGTAGTGCCATTGTTATTGTTGTTGTTAAGCGATTGCCGTTGTATTAGTTGGAGTTATCGATAATGTTATTGTTGTCAATTTTGTTGTTATTGTTATAGTTTCAAGCTCATCTTAAATTGGTGTTCTCGTTGTTGTTATTACTATTAACACGTCAACAACAACTTAGTACAGTAGATATAACAAATTCAAACACAAACATATGTCAACAACAACTTATTACAATAGATAAGTGAAACACAAGCACTATATAAACATCACTTCTACTAGTGGTTTCCTATATGTTTCCAGTAGTGTTCCACTAGTTCTTCTCTTAGATCAAGATGAGCATGTGGATCTCGAATGTCTTTTATTCATTGCAAGTATTCTGCAAATGTATTTGGGTCCTTGAAAGCTTTTTTCTGAAATGCTACAGCAATGTCTGGATAGTTTCTCAGTTGAAGCTCATCCCACCACATTCTTCTTCGACAATCATATTATGTAAAATTATATATCAGTATATGATATCAGATAATACCGCTGGATCGTGGTAGTATACCTCTTTTCTTAATATATGAAACCTTCCTTGAAGCACTCCAAATGCTTGTTCGACATCTTTCCTCAAACACTCTTGTTGTTTGATGAACCTAGCTTCTTTTGCCTTATTTGGTCTTTTGTAAGCTTGCACAATTGTTTTTCATTTTGGGTGGATTCAATCTACCAGATAATAACCCATAGAATGACATTTGTCTCTTATTTTGTAATTGCATGAAGATGATGTATCATTACTTAAGTCATTAAATAAATATGACTGTCGTATAACGTTAATATCATTCAGTGAACCTGGTGCTCCAAAAAAAGCATGCATATATACAAATTGAATGAAGCAACAGCTTCCAAGACTGGAGTTGCCTTTTGCAATGTCCCGTGTATCGGCCCTGAAATGCAACTGGACAGTTTTTCCACCTCCAGTTCATACAATCTAAGCTACCTAACATACTTGGAAATCCACGTTGAGATTCCATTACTAGCAATCTGTCAATGTCTTGAGGGGTAGGGATCGAAGATATTCTTCACCAAACATACAAACAACGGTTTTGCAAAATTCTCCCATACATAATATTGTCGTTGAGTCTCGAATCTGCACTTTGTCATCTTGCGAATCACCAGAAGTTGCATATGATATCATGCGAAGTGCAGCCGTAAGAAATTCCAAGTTCATTGATTCCATTTCTTCTGTGGATGAAAAAAAATGTTTGTTTTGGTTAATTTGTCAGGAACCCGATTAAAGATATTCTTCGACATACAGAATCTTCGTAAAAAATCCACGTCCCCGCATATGGGGTTTGCCGTAAATAATCCTTGATCAATTGATTATGACCGCTAGCATAGTCAGATCCAAAACACAAGTCTTTTCTTCCAACAACACTACCTCCTTGGAATGGCATAGAGCTTTCAGCAATTTCATGGGCTATTAAATCCCTCGTTTCAGTAGCAAATATTTTTTGTTGAGTAATACAATGTTCAATAAAATCGTCGGAAGATGAAGAAGATGACGAAGACGAGGATGAGAAGCACCATAAAATTTTTAGAGAACTCATTTAATATATGTAGAAGAACGGTGGTGATTAGTTTGGAAGTTTGAATGAGTATGTTATTCGGCATCCTAACTTTTATTTATAAGTTATTGATATTTAATAGATAATGGAATGTCACAGAATCTAGTTATATGGACTAAAGAATGGTAATGTGTTGGGTCACATCAACCACTATAACCACAACGCACTGTTTTATACGCATTAAAGATGCGTCAACTGGCTATAAATTGTCAGGAGGTCAGGTCTTGTCTGAAACAGAATTAAAGCCGATTGATGTTGATTAAAGCTAATGGATGTCAGAAGGTCGGATCTTGTCTGAAACAGAATTAAAGCCGATGGACCCACTGGTCATATTGATTAAAGCTGAGTGCTGTGGATTAAAGCTGATGGATGTCAGGAGGCCGGGTCTTGTCTGAAACAGAACTAAAGCTAATGGACCCACTGGTCATATTAATTAAAGCCGATGGATGTCAGGAGGTCAGGTCAACGTAGACACTATGCATTGCTTTACACGGATTAAAGCCTATGGATGTGGAGTAAGAATGATAGCAATGTCAGGTCTAATCGGCATTGTATCCACGTTTCACTACTTTAAACGGGAAATGTATTATGCTATATAAATATCATTTTGATTGTCCTTCTTTTCATTATTATCGTAGCAGTAGTACATAAAAATGATCGATTATAATCATATTTCTTTGCCCTTCTCATACTCATATGAAGGTCCGTTACAACACAATAGTCCACCGAATACATCCGCCTCTCAACCATCAACCGAGTGCCATATTGAAATAGAGGAAAGACACGATGCCAATGTAAGTGAGCATGAGATGAAAGTGCAAAAGCACATGCAGCTGAAAAATGGTAGACGTCAAATAGAAGAGCGGCATAGCCTTAACGGAATAAGAGAACGAAGGAATGAAATACGACACCAAGTACCTCGCACAGATCAAGAGGTTAACTCTCGCGAGACTTATTATAACTGTGGGGTTTTTGTTGCGTATGCTGTTGTAAGTAACAGAACCGATATCGGTTAGAGGCACTACAAATGCCGTAATTCTCCTGATGGTTATGTACTTTGGCAATGGATTGACGATTCTCTTCCTCTTCGTGCAGTTGTGTATGCTAACAAACTTAAAAACTAAATTCAGATGCTTCAAAGGACGTTGGGTTCAATTAACTTATCAGGTGGCCAAAGACAGTTTTTTTAATTAACGGTTGTCTTGTTTGTTGTCTTGTTCGTTTTCCATGATGCTTTCATGTCTTACTGTTTGTTGTCTTGTGTTTTTCTATGAAGTTGTCTTCGTATATTATTTGTTATATTCGTAAGTTAAGTCTTGTTGTTAATTTTTTCCATGGGTTAAATGTTTTTATTACGTTAAGTGCGTAGTTGATTTTGAAAATATAAACTTTACTTGAATTTGAAAGTACATATAACTTACTGATAGTGCAAAGGGCTGGTTTAAGTTAATTAACTTAACAAACCTACTTGACTAACCAAAATGTCATTCAAATTGTTTAATATATCCAGCCAGAGATTATATGCATTATGTCCAACAATACCAACATAATACTCGCACAAATAACGGGAATCAAACATAGCTCGTGATAACTGAAATAGATTCTTTTACTTCTATAATGCTTCTATATCTTCGACAAGCTCTAGTAAACGTGACAAAAGTGCTTCGAGTTTTCAAAATCCTTCGAATTAATCTACAATCTAGACGACTGTTAAAAGTCTCATTTAGAGTTACCCAAAAATCTTGTTCCAACTCCTCTTCCACATGTCTACGATCGGTTTCTATGTATGATTTGATTAGTACTAAATAATCATTGGTAGTCCAACTTTCAGTTGCCATTGAAGGTTATTGATGTTGAGAATAATTGAAGATGTTGTGAATTTTCAATAGAAAACTTTGGTTTAAATAGAAAGTTCACGATCCGCATTTCGTGAACCAAGTACCTTCTAATCAACCACGTGGCAAGCATTCGCAAACATGGATATAAATAAACACAACCATGTTCCTTCACACAAGTGATGTACACATTGTCAAACAAAATAGGTAATAGAAAGCTAATACAGTTATGCAAACACTACTAGCAAGTACGCATACGGATAGTACACTCAAACAATGAAAGTAAACATAAAACAATGGTAATACACTGATACAAACAATACTAGCACATACAAACCAGTGAAAATACACTCATACAAACTCTGGTAGGAAATACAGAACAATGATAATACACTGATACTCACACTAATAGGACATACAAATAGTAATAGTACATACAACCACCATGGCTCATCAAACTGGTACTCATCATCAAAAAGATGGACTGCATCACCAACGTCTTCGTTGTCGTCGTCATCATCGTCATCTACTCTGTGTATAGCATGACATTGTTGTTCATCAGTTGTAGTAAGATCGTTAATATGAACAGTCAACTCATCTATGCTCCGTCTATGCTCGACGTACATGACCTAACGGAGTCCCTTCTGTATCTGAAACAAATCCTCATATGAAATGCAGCTGAATCTGAATACTGCGAAATCTCAAGTCGAGGAATATCAACAAATCTATCAACTCCCAACATTGTCGGTATACCGAATATCCAACCATAATCTTCTATCTAAGATGGCAGTGGAGCATGATATACCTAAGTATTCTATGTAAGGTCTTGTAAAACAGGGGGGACAACACCACTCCGGATGCCTGAAGGTCATACCAAATGCAGTATGAACAAAAGTAGTCGTATGCAGTGGAGTGTAAATCCAACGCCAAACGATGCATAATCTATATTCATGATGATGAAGTAATTAGCAAACCATCATGCAAAATACTGTGAAGCAGCACTGTCTTAGACCTTCAAAAAAGGTGTATCCTGATGTGGATCGTCAGGAACAAAATCACCATCTAACGTCTGTCTCCAACTACGCTCACCAAGGAACCAATAGCATCCTAAACTGGTTAGGGATGATACCTATGGAAAACCTCTAGCAGATAGGAATGCAGCGTGCACTATGATAGATTCGGTCATAAAAGACGAACCATCATAAGGATGCCAAACAACACTCTCGTGTGGTCCGTAACTCGATATGAATTCGGGCCACAACAAATATATGACATGCCTCCCCTTCTGACACCATTATACAGTTCTCTCGGGCCAATGCTCTAACTCGAGGAAAGAAAAGGAGTAACGTGAAGTCCAACATCGAATAAGTCATATTACGAAAGTACTCATAGTACCAGTACTGTAAAAGCTTCCAAAAACCTGTAATGGACGTGGATCTACCCTTAACAACGTACTGATGACCCAAAGAGCGATACAAATATGCTAATATCGGAGTCCCCCAATCATATGCGATTGGACTATCAAATGACAACTTCGCTATATCTGCAACATATCCGACCGACAACGTATTTGATGCATTTGTAAAAGATAAGTTCCTCATCACGTACATAATAAACAGTTGACCAATTTCCAAATGGTTCTCTATGCTATCACCATGTATCAACTCATTGATTGCTTGTCTAATATAAGAGCATCTAATCTGCAATCCGGATAACAATCCATCATGTAAGTCAAGATGTGGAAGTACACAGGATAAACGGTGAAAGTGCTACTACTCCACGTCATATGGTAAGGTCATCCCTTCCAATGCCTAAACTGGTAAACATAGTAAAGTCTAATGGGGTAAACCTAACTCTCTAAAACTAAAGCGGAATGTGTGAGTGGTCTTCCACCAATAGACGGCTAAAGCACCACATAACTGAACATTCGAATTTAAAAGATTATCGATACCAATTAAAGCAATCTACAATTATTGAAAGCGCTAAAAACATAAAATATATAAACAACAATTATGTAAATACGCACTCAAGAAATCTCCAAATCCTATATCTTGAAGAAAATCATGAATAATGTCGTCGGCATCATAAAATCGGATCATTCTATAAAGGCGGAATACACTAACCCAAGTGCCACGGGTGCACTCACGATGAGCCTAATTTAAAATAGGTTGCATATTCAATTTTTATTGTACAACTTAAACTAATCAAATAATTTGAAGATAGATAACTTACAGAATGTTCAACACACGTGCTGACGTGTAATTCGTCGTTTAAAAGCATGTTGGGTCCCAAATTTTGGTCGATGTGGGAATTCAAAACCGTATTTGTTGTATTTCTACCCCTAAGCCTACGCCTAACCACCGTGCTTCGTTGACCTCCAGTATCCGTCGTCGGTACATCTGCGCTTTCTTCGACATGGACGTTTTTCACGGCCGATGGAACATTTCCACAAATGCAACTGTCGCTTCTTCTCAAAACACTTCTCATTTTTATAATTTTCTACAAAAAAATTCAAAGAAGGAAACAATGGTGGCAGCTAGGTGGAAGAGAAGGAGAGGAGATGGTGAGAAAGTGGTGAACGAAATGAGATAACCGGCTTATTTATAGTCGGTTACCCCAGCTAAAATTAGCTAGCTAAATTTAGTTGGCTAAGTGTACGTTGTTGATTGCGATCCATAGCTTGCGTGGATTGCAGTCCAACGACTGTGGATTGCAGTCCAACGACTGTGGATTTAAATCCACAACCAATCTCCTAGCCGGCTAAAATTTAACCCGTTAAAGGAAAGCTTAATTGGCTTCTTTTCCATGCGTTGTGGGTGGGTTTTCGTGTGACCTAGTGGAATCGACATAACCCACCCCAAGCGTTGGGAATGCTCTAAGAAACTAGTCGATGTTGGATTTCGTTGTTTTAAAAGCATATTATATCTAAACGGTTGTAGACATGCCTCAAAAAGCAGTTGAACACACTTTACATCTAAAAAATGATATTATGTAATTGACTTAACGCACTATAGGTTAAGGCACCTCATCTTGATCGTGGTAACAAGTAACAACTAAAAGAGCGAAAAGATTTAACTAAGCATACGTTTTATTGTATCACAAATGTTATGAATGTATACCTTTTTAGCAATGCAGTTCTATCAATTGCACGTTTCTACATGTGTCTTAAATACAGTAAAATGATGATGATCTTACAGTAACTTGGAAATCAAATACAACAGTTAGAAAATAATTACTTCAAAATTTAATACAGGTATTAAAAAAGCAAATACAATTACATAGGTTTAAGTGATGAATTTATTTAAAATGTACCAATCAGGCAATCCAACCGACTCCAAGTTCGTGCACGTCGTGATCAGTAAAATTGATATATATTCTAACGTACAACGGGAGTCAAATCACCTGCAATGGAACATATTTTGATAGGGTTTAAAAAAGAAAAAAAACCTAGCAACAATAGAATTTTTTATTTTTTATTTTTTTAGCTGCTGTCTAGATTTATAAAAGGGGAATTAGAAAGGAATATTTACCTGCAACTTTGAACGCCCGACATGGTAAACGTTGATTAAATGAGCAACACGGTTTATTAATTTATAAACCGGACATCGATCTCAACTTATTTGCAGACCATTTCGCGCACCGGCTATATCCATTCAGCAACTATACGAAAAAAAGGTGAACAAATTAACCAAAAAGCCAAAATGAAGCACAAATTAGGCAAGAAAGCAGTTAAAAAGGGGCATCCGATACTCAATATCTGTATCGCCAAAAAATGCTGTTTGCCAGCGTTAAACCAGAACTCGTTGATAGGAACGTCTAAGCAGCCACTTGGACTGCATATGCTTCAGCTTCCTCCATGGCGGTACATGTAGCCCATTCTGTTTCTCTACATCGGTGGAGCTCCCAAGAATAGCCTTAGCTAAAAATAAATACAAGAATAAGTCATGCATATGTGTAATAAACGTAAGATGATGATGATGATGATAAAACCTCAAGCATGTGAAAAGTCTCAGTTCATGGTTGAGCGAACGAGAGGATGGTTGCAGTTTCGGTCGTTTTGATTCCATGAACATGTGAACCATCCGAATGAGCATTTCTTCTTCTTCTTCTTTCCCTTCATTTGAATTGTTACTGGACTTCTTGAAGATGATTTTGAAGAGAAGAGGAATGGTGATACAGACATGTAACGTTGTAATCAAGTACAAACACGTCGTTGGAGTTAATTATGATGCAGTTGGTGAAGAGTGGTGTGTTGTCAAAATTACATTAGTGGTGGGGCGATAATATTTCAAGTATGTGAAGACGAACTGACGTTGAGTGAGAGAGAGAAAAGGGAGCACCGTCGCAGGGATTTGGACGTAATATTTATTTGGGATCATACGAAAAGATTGATTATGACTTAAGCTATAACTATGTTTCCAGAGCAAGATTTCAGATGTACCTTATGTATGATTTCTAATCCGACTAATTTGTTTTTTTCCCCAGAAATATTGTTAGGGTCTGTTCGGTTATTTAATACATCACAAAAGCTGTGCGTACGACGTAAGCTCGCCAACTTCAAAACTACTGATGCTTTTGCTGACCAAAGAAAACGAAATATTCGAGCACGATATTTGAATGTGAAAGGTTGATGAACGAAGATGTCGTTTTAATTTGTTTTTAGTTATTTGAACGAAGATGATGTTTGAACGGAACATTTAAGTTGTCGTTTTAATTTAATTGATTCAAAATCAATTATTTGTTTTGTTGCGTTATATGAGTTCAATTAAAATGAAATAGCAGTACAAAAATTTAAATAAATTCAATTTAATTATACAACACTATTAAATATAGATAAAATGGCACAGTCAATCAGTGCAGCACTATTGCAACAATTTCATCTTTTACGGTATTTTAAATTGTTACCATTTCATTCCTACATGTCATTGCACCGTTTCAATTGCTATGTTCGATGCAGTTCTCATACTATGATATTACTTCTGGTTTTATTTTGGAATAAGATCAAATTCATTATCACAAATCATAAAACCCGAATCATCCATGTTGTATTTTCATATGTAATTCTACATAGCCATTGTAGATATGATAACTTTCACTTGAGTTTCAAATGAGCAAGTTGACATATTTTTCAAGATAACAAACTTGTTCTTCTATATTCTAAAAGTTCTCTCAATTGTCATATGTAAACTCAAATGATATAAATTAAAATTTTCATATATCGATTTTGGTTGATTTACGGTTGACGAAGATGAGGAATATGATTTTTAATATTACGATAAGGTTGGTAAATAACAAGTTTGAATTGATATCCTGAATCAACCACATAATATTGTCCACGTAGAAGGTGGGGGAAGTTGAAGTTTCTATCAGTTATAACTGAATTAAAATTTTTACCATCATGCGCAGTACCTTCCCAACCAGCCACAACGTAACTAAATTTTAAATCGAATAAGCATGCTGCTAACAAGATATTCTATGTAGAATAACTTTTCGTCATATGTATGGACCTATTCGATTTGTAGGTAAATGCGTCATTGCATGTGTTTCGTCTATAGCACCAACACCGTTTTTAAAGTATGTGTAATATCAATTTGAAGTTCTAATATATCTAGAATAATATTACATTGAGGGTCATCTGACTTGATAATATATATATAGCAAATAATTGTATAGTATCTAACACAACAAAAAAATAAAATGAAATTGTACTACTTGATGTTTAAAATTTTTCGCTCAATTGTCGATTTGAGAGTGCTGCAACTATAGTGCATACGAATATGTCAACCATTTCTCTAATACCAACGTTTTTCGGTGTAGTCAAACTATAATTTTGCAAACATTGCTTAAAGACAGAAAACAAGGACTTTTCATTCGAAAATTTCATTAACAGCATTTTGATGTCCATTCAATATGTTTTCTACCCACATTAAACTGGTATATTCTGACGTGTGAATTCGTATGATATTGCTTCTTCTGCTACAGAAATACGTTGTTGTAGCAATCAAATTTTGTGTATCTTCATAGTCGGAATCTGATTCTGAATTAAATATTGTTGGTGTAGACATAAATGTGAAGTGAAGAGAAGATAAAAGGAGAAAAGGTTGGAATGGTGTGGGGGATGTGCTGGTTATGTAGTTGATGGTTGGAAATACGTTGGCGTTCGATGCATCCGACGCCAACGTATCAAATTTTTTCAACTAGGCAGCGGTGCTAGGAAAGGTGATTTGAACGTTGAGGCGTTCGGCGTGTCAGACGCATCACCAATGGTAACAGTGATATAAATAGACTACGAACGAGACCCACATATCTAAGAGCGTCCCCATGTTAGTGGAATAAATAATAGTTTTGAAATTACACACGGTAACTGACACGGCAATACAAACTTAACCATGCATCTATGAATAGCATGATTGCATTCCGTGTGGTCAGCAATTAAATTTGTCCACACGATCTTATCATAATCGCTAGATAGGTAAGCAATCCCTTGGACCACTCATCTGATATTGGCAATCACCTGTTCACCAGGAGGGAAATGAGTTTTTATACTACAAACATGACAGCGTAATGAGAACGATTGTTTGTTTATATTGTATTTTAGTTGTATTAAATTGGTTATAATTGATATTAAGCTATACATTAATATGAAAACTGTGAAGATAAAAAGCGAATACTTGTAAAAAGATATTAGTACATCGAGATTAAAAAAATACAACAAACTTAATACAAATGCACAGAAAAAAGAATAGAAATTGAGTAATGACTTTTTTAAGCAAACATTTTCTGCTACGCACCATTACAGAAGCACCATTACAGAAGGAGAGGTCAAAGACGGCGACCCCTATGTGGAGCAGCGAGGGCAACACCCGCGCGGACGACGATTGACTTAGCCTGTCAAGTCGCGGGGTTTAGGAGACAGCAACACATTGAAATAACATCATATGTTATCGGTGTAATTTTTTATTTTACAAAAATATCACAGTATTATTAATATTGTTTTATTTTATATAATATATGTTTAGTTTTATTGTTATTTTTACTAAAAATGAATATCTTTACAAATTATAAGTATTCAAAATATATAATTTTATTATTTGTTGTTATATATTATTTAATTTTAAACTTATGTCATATCAACAATTTAAAATGAACCGTTTAAGCTTGTCGCGTCAAATGCGTCAAGCTTGAATGGACCAATTTCCTCGCACTTTAGCAATGATGCAAATGGTGCTTTGATTATGACGTGTGGAAAAGTTAAACTGCCTAGTTAAAGTCTATGAGCGCACCCTAAACATCTAATCCGCTAGCATTTACATTTAAAATTTTCACGTTTTCTTCCAATGCTCGTTAGACGCATTTAACACGTGAGATGAAAAAACAAGTAAGTGAATAAATTTGAAATGTTGGAAGAAGTTGAAATATACAAGTTGTGTTGAACGCGTCAAATGCACGATGTCAACATATATTTCAAATTCCGACCAGATCATTCTCCCTTGCTACATTCTTAATTTTGAAACATGCCGATTACGTAGTAATCATCGTAATTATTTTCAATTGATAAATAAAATCATTTTTTTTTGCAACTGAGCAGCCAAATAATTTTCAACATAAATTTTTACATTTTTTCCCACATTGCAAGAAAATATGTTTTTATAATATCATATTGCAGTGTTTTAATACAAAATGCTCTCTTAAATATATTTAAACACAAAAAATAAATAAAATAACATAAAGAAATGCCGCATCATCCGAAGGCCGGACAGTTTCATTTTGCGGCCCTTCTACTACGCCAAACACTGCCATGTTTTTCTTTTTTGAAATTTCATCCCTTTAAAATATTCATTTCATAACCCTAATTTTTAGATCCTCCACCCTGTTTTCCGTAGGCAACTTTTCTCCTGGTCAAGGAGTCTTTTGTGATGCCTTTCCCTCAACCAAAACTTCTCATCGGCGACTACTTCTGTTACACTACCAGCTACTCTGAACAGGCATATAGCTTAAAGGGGAAGGAAGGGAACATCGATGAAGAGAGGAAAGGCGTAGAGAGCATGCTTGAGACATGAATCGGTAGAGAAGGAAGAAGAAAATATACAATAGTTTATATGCGAAGAATATAAAAACGCAATAAATAATTAATGGTAAAGATAGGCATGTGTACGGTATAACTGAATGATGATGCGACATTATGTGAGAAGAGAAACATTAATCTGCGCATGTATATCTAATAGGAAACATGAAAATGAAATGATATATGAAATCACTTTTTGCTTTAGGAGGGAGGGTTATCAACCGGCAATCGGTTTCTGATTTCAACTCCTTCATTGTTCGATCCGGTTTAGCTGAATTTCCTTTCGTTGGCTCTGCTTTTACTTGGTCTAACAACCAGGAGAGTCCGAATCATATTCTCTCTAGGTTGGATAGGGTCTTTGGCTCTGCGGATTGGTTTAACCTTCCTTTCTCTTTCTCCCTTTCTCATCTTCATCGCTCTTGCTCTGACCATGCGCCTTTGATCTTACGATGCGCTTCGCGGTCGTTATCTGGTCCTACTTCCTTTCGGTTTCTGAGCATGTGGAATTCCCATCACTCTTTTTTACATGTGGTGGAGGATTCGTGGACCGCTCCGATTGAGGCTGCTCCGATGGTGGCTTTCTCTCGGAAACTGAAACGTCTTAAGCTCTGTCTTAAGTCGTGAAATTCCCTTGTTTTCAAAAACATTTTTGATCGTGTGAGAGCGGCTGAAGAGTCCTTGATTCTAGCCGAATCCTTGTTCGACGAGAATCCTTCGGCCGTAAATAAGGAGAATTGGGCTCTCGCCCAACTGTCTTTCTCATCGGAACTCCGTATTGAAAACTCTTATCTTAGTCAAAAGGCCAGGATTAAATGGGTGGTGGAAGGTGATATGAATTCCAAGTTCTTTCATTCTTCAATCCGGAAGAAAGCAAATTTGCTCTCTATTCGTGAGATATTGAGAGAGGACCAATCTGTGGCTTCCTCTCCGGCTGAAGTTAGAGATGTTATTGTCTCCCACTTCCAGACTTATCTTGGCCTTCCTTCTGCGTCTGAATCGCATTCGGACCTTTTGTCCTTTATTCCTAGGATTGTTGCGTCTGAAGGAAGTGAAGCCCTAGCATTCCCTCCTTCGTCGGATGAGATTCGTGACAGTGTTTTTGCTCTTAGTAAGGATAGTGCCAGTGGTCCGGATGGCTTTAATGGGTCCTTTTTTCGGCGTACCTGGCATATTATCCAAGCTGACCTCTGTCTGGCCATTCAGCATTTCTTTTCTGGTGGAAGCCTTCCCATTAGCTGGTCTTCCACCAACTTAATCCTCATTCCGAAGTGTGATAATCCGAAGGCGTGTTCGGATTTTCGCCCGATCAGCCTTTGTAATTTTGCCAACAAAATTATATCTAAGGTTTTGGCCACTCGTTTAACTCCGTTGCTTGACCGTGTTATCTCTTCCTCTCAGGCAGGTTTTGTGAGAGGTCGTTTGATCTCTGACAACGTTCTTCTAGCCCAAGAACTTGTTTCTCAGATTGACCGCAAGGTTAGGAGTTCTAACATCGTTTTCAAACTTGATATGGAAAAGGCCTATGATCGCATGTCTTGGTTTTTCATTATCAAGATTCTCCGGGCTTTCGGTTTTCCTGAAACCCTGATCGATTTGGTTTGGAGGCTCATATCTAACTGTTGGTTTTCTGTTATCATTAACGGATCGGCCAATGGTTTCTTCAGATCGGGAAGAGGTATCCGCCAAGGAGATCCTCTATCTCCAACTCTTTTCGTTATCGCGGCTGAGGCCTTCATTCGTGGGATCCACACGTTGACTGTTTATGGTCAAATTCAACGCTTTGGGATTCCATCAGGTTGCCCGCTTATTTCTTCTCTGTCTTTCGCGGATGACATTGTCATCTTCTCTAACGGAACCAGGTCTTCTATTCGTCGTCTTTCTAATTTCATTCATCTTTACGAGCTTTGCTCGGGCCAACGGGTCAACTCTTCTAAGAGCTGTTTCGTTCACGCGAAGGACATGGTCCAATCGCGTGTTTCTTGGGTCGAGTCTTTCACAGGGTTCAGGACTACTTCTCTACCTCTCCCTTATTTGGGTGTTGTTCTCTACAGAGGTAGGAAACTTAACGCTATTTTTGATCCCCTGACGGACAAAGTCAGGGGAAAGATTATTCGATGGAATGCGTCTCATCTTTCTCAGGCGGGCAGATTGGTTCTGATACAATCAGTGCTATGCTCTATGGGCACTCATATCTTCGCCGCTATGTCCCCTACTTCCTCTTTCTTTCGATCGTTCCAATCTTTGGCTTCTTCCTTCTTTTGGGGCTCCAAGGGCGACAATCGTCGCCACCAGTGGGTTTCTTGGGATTCTATTTGTCGTCCAAAGAATGAGGGCGGGCTAGGTCTGCGCAACCCGAAGGACATCTGCTCTGCTTTCTCTTGTAAGTTGTGGTTCAGGTTTGGTACCAACGACTCCTTATGGGCGAACTTCCTCCATGCTAAGTATAGGAGACTGGCCCCGTCGGGCTATTCTGGCTCCCCGTCTTTCGCTAGTGAAACTTGGAAGCATATGCAATCTGTCAAATTGCTAGTTGATTCTCATAATGGTCGGATCGGATGGGATGGCGGTTCCTTTTCCATTCAAAAGGCCTGGGATGCTTCGAGAATTCATTCCCCGTCCCTTCCTATTTTTACCTTCATCTGGGACGCTCGTATCCCTCCTAAAGTTTCCCTCCTATTGTGGAGATTACTCCATAAGGGGGTTGCTGTGGATGTGAATATTCAGCGAATCGGAATTCCTCTTGTTTCCCGTTGTCGTTGCTGTGGTAACGGGGAGTCGGAGTCAGTGGATCACTTGTTCTTCGGGGGATGGTGTGCTAGCTCCTGTTGGCATTACTTTGGCTCCTTATTAGGAGTTCGTGGCCCTGTCTCCTCGTCTCAAGATTTGTTATCCTTTTGGTGGATCGGTAATTTAGGTAGATCCCTTCACTCCATCCTTTTCCGCTTAATTCCTTGTCTTGTGTGCTGGCACATCTGGTGTGCGCGGAACAAGGCAATTTTTGATGACTCTCCAATGAATCCGCTATCCGTTATCCGGAGAGTTCGCGAAGATGTATTCCTGGCTTTCCGAGGGCGTCCTTTCAGAGGTAGGGTCTCCTCTCGTTCCGTTCGTTTGGTGAACCTTTTATCTATCTCCTGTTCTCGCTCTTCGTCTAGAGCGGGTATCGGTTGATCGCTGTTCTGGAGACGAGTGGTTCTGCCCTCCAGTCTCCTTCTTGTCCGTCTTCCCCCATCCCCTTTTTTTTTTTTCTGGCTTTCAGGCTTTCAGGTTGTAGATTTCTTTGGATGGTTTCAGCCCCTTCTCCTTATGGGTGTGTAGCTAGCTTGTGGCTGGATTTCGGGGCCTTCTTGGGTTTAGCAACCAGGGACATTCGTTTTCCACCGCCTATTTCTGGATTGTGGCCGACTATGGACTTTTAGCTTCTTCTTATCGACTGTCAGTCTTCTGCTGCTGGGTTGTTGGGTGGTTTCTTCTGCATTTTATTGCTTGGTCTCTTGCTGGTCTTGTTTTCTGTTTGTTGGGTAGAATCCGTTGTTCGGTGTCGGGCGGTGGCCTTGCCGGAGCTCGACTCGGATAATGGATGGACGGTGGCTTTCTGGGGCTCCTAGGTTGTGCTGAGTGCCTTTTGTTGTCGTCCTTTTGAGGTCTCCTAGGTTCTGGGGCTCCTCAGTCTGTCCTTTTATTTTGTTCTTTTCGGTTACCTGTCAGGCTTGTTGACAGCTTTTGGTTGAGCTGATATATATATTTCCTTTTTCTTAAAAAAAAAAAAAAGAAATCACTTTTTGCTCCTCAATTCAGTTATCTACAAGCTCTACCTTAATCTTCTCCTCCTTCTCCTTCCAGTCACCGATCTCACTCAATCCTTTAAATGCCTACCAAACACTGAAAAACTGCTACTGGATAATAACTTCTCACACAGATCCATACACCATTGATTCCGCAAATAAAGATGATATTGAAGCCATCAATCTACAAGCATAGTTTGTAAGAGTTGATAAACTCAATGAATGGAAAACTTCTCAAATCCAGTCAACAACAATGTATCGTCTGATGTACAAGAAATCAAATCATATCTATCTCCAATCGACAAAATTTTTAAGGTGCACGTGTTTAAACTCGAATTATTACACTCTAGCAACACCGAGTCACATATATAATTCCAATTCGATTATCACAACTCCACTTCCACAAACCACTTCACAACATACCACCACTAATTTAATCATTACTCATATACAGCTATTTAATTGCCACATATTTTATTAGGGCAAGCTGAACAAATTTTATTATATCATGAACTTTGTAATTCAGAGTGGTTGCAGTGTGTGCATTCCATTTTAGAGATGATGCTTCGTGATGGTTAAACTGGTATTCCACTAATGTAGATCACTTTTCACTATGGCTAGTCTTTTGAGAAGAAATTATTTCAAGATTTGGGCCATTTGAAATGCATAGACTTTTGGATGTTTTTGCTAACTTAAAGCAACCTTCATCGGTAAAGGAAAATTTGGGAAAATTTGAACAATTATTAGGGTTATTAGAAAAGTTGCTCCACACATACATTCTAGATAAATTCATGGGAGGATTAAAGGAAGGAATCAGATATGAACTACTGGCAGCAAGACCGAGATTTCTACGAGAAGCAATTTCTTTAGCAAAAACATATAAAGACAAATATTTTAGCCAAAAGAAGTTTTTCAACACCAATCTTTCTGAACCCATACCTGATCCACAAAACTAAAATACTCCACCAAACTGGATACCAAACACATCAACTCAATACTCTAAACTATCACCTATGGACTTCAATAGAAAAAAGAGACAAATGCCAGTGCTACTCCAATGAAGAAAGGTGGCATTTAGGATGCAAATGCAAAATAACAGGGTTTACATTACGGAGGGATTCATCTACAATGACATTGATGATCACCAAGAAGAAGAACAACAACTCAATAATGAAGAAGACTTGCTAAGTACAACCCTAGCCATATCACTTCAAGTTCTCTCAGGAATCTAATGAAGAAAACAAGACACTGGATATACTCTTTAACATTATTTTTGTAATGGGCTGGGCTGTGTCATATAAAGCCCATATTAGCCGATATATACTGATATATATTGCTTTGTAACTTCAACATTTTTCGAATACAATATGCAATACAAAACATTATTCTTTTCTCCTCAATACTGCAGTAATCATCTTCAACTTTCATAAAATCTTACATGGTATCAGAGCCATATTGCTTTACAGCAAGATTTTTTGAAAATAATTAAACCCATCAAAGGAATTTTCATCATTTGGGTTTAAATCCTTATCAAGGGACAAAGTTCTTCTCATTTAAGGATAATACCTGAATTAAATTGAGAGTGTCTTACCAAGAATATAAGTTCGGTTGCAACTTCTCAAATTTACATTCAAGCAGCAAGGAAAATTACCAAATCCAGCATCAGTTCGGTCACAATTGAGAAATGCGGTGCCAAGAACATCAGTTCGGTTGCAGCTTCTCTAGATTTGTATTCAAACAGAAAAGAAAAATATCAAATCAACAAAATCTTATCAAGAAATTCAAATTCTTGGTAAGATCTCTCATTTCTTGAAGTTCTTTTTTTGTGATTTCCCTCTCTTTTTGCTATCCATTCTTCAACCACATGGCTGAAGAAGACACTTTAGCCAGTGCCAACAGTGCCATTAACTCTCAGCGAGCCATTACTGCCACTGAAAGCCTCCTCAAATCTGGAATTAATCCACAAAGTCAATTAGTCAATATTCATCTTGCTGAAGATAACTATCTACTTTGGAAACTATAAGTTGAAACTGCATTAGAAGGATATGGCCTCGAGGGACATATTCTTGGCACCATTCAAATTCCCCATATTTGCATCACAAATCAAGAAGGAAAAGCCATAAGTAATGATGAGTACACAAGATATCACAGACAAGATAGACTAATTTGCTCATGGTTAATATCATTTATTACTGCAGAGCTTCTATCTCATGTAACAGGGTGTAAAAGTGCATTTGAAATTTGATCAACTGTTGAAAGAGTTTTTAATTCTCAATCTGCTGCCAAGATTCTATTATATAAAAGGCAGTTACACCTGGAAAAAAAGGACAACATGAACATGAGAGAATACCTATTCAAGATCAAGTCAATATGTGACCGCTTGGAAGCAGCTAACCACAAAGTGTCCATCTCTGAGCATGTTATGACAAATCTTAATGGTTTAAATGAAGAATATGAGTCTGTTGTTGCTGTTCTCACATCACAAAAAGACTTACCATCCATTGAAGACATTCATTCCATCTCATTATCTCATGAAACAAGATTAGACATAAAGAAATTACCAGAATCAGACATCTCTGCAAATTATGCTGCTAATTACAGAGGCAGAAATAGAGGTGGTCAAAACATACAAAGCAGTAGCAAAGGTGGTCAAAACATACAATGGGGTGAAACCTCTAACAGAGGAAGAGGCAGAGGAAAATTCAACAACAATTACAAACCAAAATGTCAAATTTGTGAAAAAATTGGTCACACTGCTGTTAAATGTTACTTCAGGTTGAACCTGAACTATGTGCCAGGTCAAGGCTCTAGCAATCAGAGGAATTCAAATTCAAGTGCAAATATGGCTCAAGTTCAGCAAAATTCAGAAAATCAAATAATAAACTGAAATGAATCAGAAAACACTGAATCAACAAGTGAAGACTATTGGTACCCAGACTCAGGAGCAACCAATCACATCACAAATAATCTGAATAGTCTAAATCTTGGTGGGAAGGAGTACAAAGGTATGAACTCTATTCATATGGGTAATGGTAACCCTAATGCTATTACACACACTGGTAGGTCTGTTATATCAGGAAAAAGAAAACTATACCTGAATAACCTTCTTAGAGCTCCTTTAATTAAAAGAAATTTACTAAGTGTGTCACAATTTGCTAAGGACAATAAAGTATAGTTTGAATTTTATCCTGAACACTGTGTTGTCAAAGATATTCTAACCAAAGAAAATCTTCTGCAGGGTAAAAATCATAGAGGCCTATACAAATTCTGTTTGGCTAAGTCAAGATACTGTGAAAATAAAAGAATGTGGTGTAATAGTGCTGAAAATAGGAAGACTGAAAACTGTAAAATGTTTGACTTATGGCATAGCAAGCTTGGTCATCCCAATGTAAAAATTGTGAAATATGTGATGAATAACAATGTCATCTCTTCTGGTGATTGTCCTTTACCATATATATGCACATATTGTCAAATGGGTAAAAGTCACAAATTACCTTTTACAGACTCTAAAACTATATATAATAATCCACTGGAAATGGTTGCCACTGATCTGTGGGGACCAGCACCAATATGTGCAGATTATGGTTACAAGTACTATATATCCTTTATTGATGCTTATTCCAATATGGATATACCTTTTAAAAGCTAAATTTGAAACATATAATGCTGTTATACAATTTATAAATACTGCTGAAAAGGAAACAAACCATACAGTTAAAGTGTTTCAGTCTGATGGTGGATCAGAGTTCCTACCACTAAAAACTTATTTTAAAAATAAAGGGATTATTCACAGAATCACATGTCCACACATCTCTGAACAAAATGAGATAATTGAAAGAAAGCACAGACAAATTGTAGAAACTGAATTGACTTTGCAGGCTCAATCATCAATGCCTCAAAATTTTTAGCCAAATTCCTTTTCAACTTCAGTATTCCTAATAAATAGATTACCCACTAAGGTACTGAAGATGAAAAGTCCACTAGAAACATTATTCAATGTCAAGCCAGATTATCTACATCTAAAAGTTTTTGGCTGTTTGTGCTTTCCTTATCTCAGATCTTATAATAAGCACAAATTAAACTATAGATCATCCCCATGTACATTTATGGGATATACTACAAATCAAAAGGGGTACAAGTTCTTAGACAAAAATGGAAAAATATTCATCTCAAGGCATGTTGTTTTCAATGAAAAAATATTTCCATTCAAAGAAGCAGGGGTCTAAACAACCAGAAAGATGTACAACCCAAAAGATTCTATACCTGTTGTGCCAGTTGTATCAGAACAATCTGCCAAGTCCAACACTGATCAAGCCCACAATGACATCACTGGTCCTCAACTCACTATGTCTAGCACCAGTCAGTCCAACACCAGACCAGGTCAAGAACAGGATGGCACAATCCGTACACCTGATCATCCATCTCAGCAAACAGTTAGCATGCAATCCTATGAATTATCTCAACAATCAGAAAATCAAAGCAAACAACAGCATGGTGAAAATATGAACCAACAACAGGATAACACCGCTACAAGACACCACATGGTGACAAGATCAAAAAGTGGAATTTTCAAGCCAAAAGTCTACAGTGCCAATTTAAATACTGAAGAACCATGCAACTAACTTCAGGCCTTAGAGAATGAAAACTGGAAATCTGCCATGGCAGAGGAATATGATGCTTTAATCAAGAATAATACATGGAAATTGGTTCCAGCACCCAAAGACAAAAATGTTGTTGGGTGCAAATGGACTTTTAAATTAAAAAGAAATGCAGATGGTACAATATTTAAGTATAAGGCAAGATTAGTTGCAAAATGCTATTCACAACAGGGAGGATTTGATTTTAAAGAAACATTTTCACCTGTTGTGAAACCTACCACTATTAGAGTAGTCATTACTATTGCCTTATACAAGAATTGGACCATCAAACAGCTTGATGTTACTAATGCCTTTTTAAATGGCATTTTACAGGAAGAAGTCTTCATGGAACAACCACATGGCTTCATTAAAGAGGAAAACAAATGACCTGTGTGCAGATTAAATAAATCACTGTATGGGCTGAAACAAGCACCAAGAGTGTGGTTTGAAAAGCTAAAAGCCACACTTATCAAACTGGGATACAACTCAACAAAATCCGACATATCATTATTTACCAAATTCAATAACAATATCACAATATATGTATTGATTTATTTGATGATCTCATTGTTACAGGCAACAATGAAACTGAAGTTAACAAGTTAATCAACCAGCTAGGTCAAGAGTTTTCTATCAAAGACCTTGGCTACCTGAACTATTTTTTAGGCATAGAAGTTACAAAGCTTCCAGATAATTCCATTCACTTATGCCAAAAGAAATATATCACTGAAATCCTATGCAGAGAAAAAATGGATAAAGCAAACTCAATATCTACTCCCATGGTCAGTATTGTTCAAATATCTAAACATCAACGGGAAGCAATACTCAATGATAAACAGTACAGAAGTATAGTTGGCTCACTACAATATGCAACAGTCACAAGGCCAGAAATAACATTCAGTGTTAACAAGGCAAGCCAATTTATGCAAAAACCTACTACTGATCATTGGAAACTTGTCAAAAGGATACTGAGATACCTAAAGGGCACAATAGACCTTGGATTAAATATGCAAGCAAGTAAAACACTAAACATAACTGGTTATGCTGACTCTGACTAGGCAAATGACCCTGACGACAGAAGATCTACAAGTGGTTACTGTATATTTCTTGGAAAAATCATGTTTCCTGGTGTTTAAAAAAACAAACTACAGTTTCTAGATCTAGTAGCGAGGCCAAGTATAGGAGTGTAGCCAATGCTATGTCAGAAATTATGTGGATTGAATCACTGTTATCTGAACTACAAGTTAAATCAGAAAACAAACCAACTGTATGGTGTGACAACTTGAGTATAGTTAATTTATCTGCAAACCCTATTCTACACTCTTGTACCAAACACATGGAATTGGATTTATACTTTGTTCGTGATCGAGTTAACTGTGGAAAACTGAATGTTAACCATTTACCATCTACACATCAAATAGCCGACATACTCACTAAACCACTTTCCAAATCGAATTTTATTCGATTCAGAGATCAACTGAAAGTAAACACAAGTAGCAGTAATAACAATCGTACCTTCATACCTAACTTACCTACTGCTGAGATTAATTCGAGTCTGAAGAAGGAAGATGAAGTCATCACAGCACGAAAGACTGAGCCTTTCTCAAGATCTGTCAATCTGAAGGAATATGAAGTTATCACAGCACAAAAGACTAAGCCTTTCTCAAGATCTATCAATTCTTCCTCCTGATTCAGTTATCGCTACATGATGATGACATCAGTGCTACCCTAGCTATTTCTCCTTCAACTTTCTCTCATTTTCTATGCAGCGATGAAGATCGCCTAATTCCTTTGCCATTGACAGGCTAATTCTTTCATCGCTTCAAACCTTAAAGGAGCTAGGGCTTGCGGGGGAGTAATGAAGAAAACAAGACACTGGATATACTCTTTAACATTATTTTTGTAATGGGCTGGGCCGTGTCATATAAAGCCCATATTAGCTGATATATACTGATATATATATTGCTTTGTAACTTCAACATTTTTCGAATACAATATGCAATACAAAGCATTATTCTTTTCTCCTCAATACTACAGTAATCATCTTCAACTTTCATAAAATCTTACAGAATCAAATCAACGACTGCTTTCATAATCAATGAAGCAATATGATGCCATCAAGTACACATATTAATTGACATTGGCTCAAACCATAGCTTTATAAATGATAAATTGGCCAACAAGCTAGGGTTACAAGTACATAACTTCACCTAATTCAAAGCAATGATAGAAAATGGTGAACAACTTGTAGGCTCGGGTATATGCAAGGGAATTGTCTTGAATGCCAAGGGCTAGAAAGGCCTATTGACCTTTTATTATTGTCGCTAGAAGGAATAACAACTGTTATTAAGGGTTCAATAATTAATCCAAATAGATGATATCACATTCAACTTCAAGAAGCAGTAATTGAAATGTGCAGTGGCAAGTAATCAAACCACCAGAAAATAAAAGTCGGCGAGCAAGAAATTGACAAAGCCTTAACCATAAATCTTACCAGTAAACACTCAAGCAACAACCTTGTTGGAATTCCTAAAGAGCAAAGTGAATGAAAAATACAAGTCCCACATCTCCAAATTGTGAGAGCTATATTGGTTTAAATATAGCTTTCTCATGAGGAGGTTGGGGCCTGAGGCTCCCAAATGTATGCTTCGTTGTGAGGAGGGAGATCATGCATCACCACCACACGCGCGCCGCCGCCGTCAAGACAAATAGACCATAAAATCCCTCTTCTTCTACAAGCCAAACCAATTTTCTTAAAGCCTTGCAGATATTCCCATCACCTCAAGAATGAAATTGAAAAAATTATACAAGAAATGCTCACCTTTGGCATCAAAAAACATAGCCACAGCCCATACTCATCCCCTGTTGTCATGGAGAAGAAAAGTGATGGAAGTTGGAGAATGTTCATTGATTATGGAGGGCTAAACAAGATAATAGAAAAACACAAAATCCCAATTCCATTTATAGATGACCTCTTTGATGAATTAAATGGTGTTGAATATTTTTCCAAACTTGATCTTATGTCAGGCTACCACTAAATTAAAATGCATCAAGAGGACATCCATAAAAAAGTATTTAGAATTCACGAAGGCCAATATGAGTTTAGTATTGCCTTTGGGATTGACTAACGCCCCTTTAAATTTCAAGCACTCATGAATCGAATTTTCATATCCAATCTCATGAAGTTTATTTTAGTTTTTTTAATGATATACTCATTTATTGCACTAACTAGAAAGAATAGTTACAACACTTGTTTTTAGCTTTACAGGTCCTAGAAGACAAGAAGCTGGCGGTGAAGTTATCAAAGTACACGTTTGCTCAACAACAACTGGACTATTTGGGATATGTGATATCAGAACAAGGCATTGTAGTCAACTAAACTAAAGTTCAGGCTATTAAAGGTTGGCCTACACCCAAAAAAAATTATGTCTCTCTCGAAGGGATCTTAAGGCTTTCAGGATACTATAGAAAATTCATTAAGAATTATGGCACAATAGCAAAGCCCCTAACAAATTTACTTAAAAAGGATTCTTTTCACTGGAGCACAAAAGCACAGTTACATTTTGGCAGCTTAAAGGAATATCTTCCAAGTCCAATAATCTTAGCTATGTCCGACTTCTCCAAAGACTTCATCTTGGAATGTGATGCATCAAGAATAGGCATACAAGCAGTGCCACTTCAAAAAGGCATACCCATTGCATACATAAGCCAGGCACTTCATGGAAGGAAAATTCACCTATCCACCTATGAAAAGGAGTTATTAGCTCTCATACTCGAAAAGAAAATTTTGTTTCAGTACTTATTTGGAAGGAATTTTTTTATTAACACTGACCATCAAAGCTTAAAATGTTTACTTGAACAGAGATTGACAAATATTATTCAACACAAATTGCTACACAAGTTGTTAGCATTTGATTACAAAGTGGTTTACAAACCTAGAAAAGAAAATATCATTGCAAATTCCCTTTCAAGATACCATGAAGACCAACCAACACAACTCCTTCCTCAATTGAAAGCAATTTCAATAGTTCGAAGTCCTTTCCTTTGGGATATCAAAAAACTAACAGTAAAGGATCCATATTACAAAACAACTGGAAAAAATAGAGGAAACAAACTCAAATTCATTCAAATATTCTTTGAAGGATGGCCTATACTTCTACAAAGGTAATATTCTGATAAGGCCCCAAGCAACACACATTAAGTTGATTTTGTTAGAAGAACATCATGCTACACCATTTGTTAGACACTCAGGTATGATAAGAACATTATATAGAATCAAGCAGCATTTCACTGGCCGAGAACTAAAAAATATGTTCATAAATATGTAGCAAAATGTTACACAAGTCAAAGAGTTAAAACATCAACATCCCCAGTTTACCACAATCATTACCAGTTCCATAAAATATACGTTAGGATGTAATAATGGATTTTATTACTCAATTGCCTAAATGTCGTAAGTTTTCTATTATGTAAGTGATAGTTGATAGATTATCAAAGTATGCTCATTTTATATCTCTTACTCAACCATATACTGTACAAATGGTGGTGCAAGCATTCATTGATAATGTGGTAAAAAGTAATGGCATTCCAAAATCAAATTGTAAGTGGCAGTTATCCGATAGTCACAAGCAATTTTTGGCAAGAATTATTCAAGTTACAAAGATGCAAACTATCTCTAAGCACTACTTACCATCCGCAATCCGACGGATAGTCTAGAGTAGCCAATAGGACCCTAGCATGCTATCGAGATACTTTTGTAGTCACAAAACCAAGGAATGGGTCAAATGGATGACTTTAGCTGAATTATGGTATAATACAACTTGGAGAAGCACAATGAAACTCATCCCATTTGAAGTAGTTTGTGGAAGGAAGCCACCTAACTTGCTCAGTATGTTCCCAAAACTACTAAAGTGCACAAGGTATAAAAAGAAATATTCTGTAGGGATGTTACACTACAAATCTTGAAGAACAACATGGAATTGGCAAGACATTAAACGAAAATCATTCAGAGGGTTTGATATTGAAAATTGGGTATATTTGAAGTTACAACTTACAATGCTACATGCAATTGACTGTTAGATCTAAACATACTCATGAATTGTCTCCTAAATATTTTGGACCATACAAAGTGATTAAGAAAATTGGCAGTGCTGCATATAAATTAGCCTTGCCCTCTGAAGCAAAAATCCATCCAGTATTTCATTTATCTCAACTCAAGAAGAAGCTTGACAACAAAACCTCTATTGAACCATCAATTCCAAAATATGACCAACATGTAATCATGGAACCATAGCAAATTCTAGCTATAAAAATGGCAAAAGAAAACAACACCAACACAACTCAGGTGCCGATGAATTGGAAATAAATGCCTATTGAAGATACCACGTAGGAAAATTATTGGGAATTAGTAAAAGAAATCCCAACCTTTGACCTTGAGACAGGGTCAAGCATTGATGGAGAGGGAGTTGTTATCTGACACCCCATCTCTATATACATACTAACCAAGAGTATTACTAAGTAATACTATCAAATAATATGGAGAATGAGACTATATGAGGTGCACACATGAATATTCTGTTGGACCAACGCTGGTACATAATAAAACATCAAATATATAACTCATCTATACACACATGGTATCGGTACAAAGTAATAAATACGTATGCCTCCTGGATATAACAATACATAATGTGTAGAATACGTAGAGAGCAAAGAGTTGGGATCGCAGTGATAATATTTAATATATAGTACAATAATGTTTTAAGAATACAATACAACTCAGATGTTAATTACATATATACAATGAATAAATGTCAAACAAGTATCAGGTAACAATCCTACTATTATACTCCTCTAAGCCCAAATAAACAAATGTTGGTTGTATCGTCCCTGTTCCTGTAATATCTCGGACCGAGTCGAGTATTATTAAATAACATATGAGTCAGATTATGTCTAATCAAGGTTCATAAACAAGGTGATATGACATAAAAGAGGAAGAATAATATGATATTACTGCCAAAAATAATCAAAACATCAAACTCATGTTAATATATATATATATATATGTATATATATTATTCTATATATATACACACACACACACACACACACACACACACACACACACATATATATATATAGAATAATCCTCAAGACATCACATAACTCAAATATATCAATTCTATAAAACAATTAAAATTGATATAAAAAACACCCATACAAACAAATAAATAGAAATAAAAAAGGCTATATCCAATGGGTGAATCATCCATATGACACAATCTTATCACATAAAATGAAACCATTCTGTGTATAGGGCTAACATATATCAATATCCTAACATAATATCATAAAATCATAAGTCAATAGATAATGAGATGGCCTATCAAATCATCCAAATGATATCCAATACTATACAAATCACAAACATAATCTAACATAATCAAAATAACAATCAATAATAAAGGCTTTCTCAACAGTATCAAATCATCAAATAGTATGGATACAACGCGTACAGACTATATTTTAGACTCATCCAGTCTCTAGCGTAGCCACCTCATGAGATCGTGAATAATATATGTCAATCCACAACACACATAAAACTCCAAGCCAAAAAGGGAGACTAATTGCACACAACATGCTCTAGGAACCCAGGGTCTACTAGCCTCCCACTAATAGGCAGATCTATTACTACAGTCTTCTGTTACCTTGACGGACATCCTGACCCCATCCACCAATGACTCGTCAACGCATACCCTTGGTCACGACCCTGCACTTACCTATAATGTAATAGACTACTAGCCTATGCGACACAAGGGGATGTTGAGAACCTACCCTACCAACTACTCATGTGATGCCCATCGAATGTAATAACCAACAACAGTTTCACGGATCTGGGGAGCGACCCCACGATCAGATCACCAAGGTGGATACTGACCAATCTGGTTCAACCCCGAACCATGTAGGAAGCTGGACTCAAGTGGACAACATATAGTGCTCATATTCTATCTATACATAGCTCTAGATGTAAGCCGACATATGACTCTATATAAGTCAACACATGACTGTGACATACTAAAGCTCTAATCCCTTGCCGACACATGGCTCAACTCATCAATCAACACATGGCTATAATATACATACAGACACTCATCACAGTGAGTATTATCACTTACATAAGTAATCCCTGTTTGGGTGACATTTACTTACAAAGAATAATCAAACAAATAACATAACGGTGTCTCATACCACCGTATGTTATTTGGATAATTATTAAATGCTTATAAACTATACCCGATCCTATAAGAACCTTCATTCTATGGTCTCAGTGGCAACAACTATACAATCATATATATTATATATCTTATCAAATCACAGATATACACTACAAGAGATCTCTATGATCAAAGATATGGAGACTCAAAGACAAACAAATATTTATGGACCATATTAAGGTCATACTAATGTGTTAATAGTCTTACATAAACAATGTATGATCTCCTTGAGTACACATACACATACAAATTCATATATACAAAGCTTTGCAAAAAATCGAACTTTATTTTTGGAATTTCCAGCAACAGACGTCTGTGGAAAACCAACAGACGTTTGTAACAAAGCTCGAGATTATTATCTTTGAAGCCACAGACGACTGTGGTTTTTCCATAGACGTATGTCATCTAGGCAACTTTAATGTCTTGAACAGATGCTTCTATTCATATTGAAAGAACTCTTTTCTTCCTAAAAAGTTGCAGCCATTAGATCAAAGAGATTTTATCTAGCAGTAACAACTCTTTATTTACACCTCGTTGATTCTATAAATACATCAAATATTGAGAATACAATTTTAACTATTCTCTTTATTTCTACTACTTTCTTTCTTCATATTTGTGCACTCTTTACTTACATATTCTCAATCAATCATAACCAAAATATTACTTTGATTAGATCACTTCTTATAATTCAAAGCATTCACTTTCATACACTCAAAAGAGATTATAGCAAGAATTGTACCACTAGTCAATGTCCGTGTTATTTGGAACACAAGATTGTTAAAGAAGTACTCTGTATTAGCCTATTCCTCCGAATGAAGTGAGGGTTCTTGCTTAAAGGAATCACCGAAGGGGAGCTTTGAGATTGGACATAAGACGGGGGTCCGAACTAGTATAAAAACTCTGGTGTGCTCGCTATTATTATTTATCTTATTTATACTCTGTTAATTTACTCTACTTAGTATACTTATCAGCATATACTCTTACATTATTATATAGGTTGCATTATATATGATCCTATAGGCTTTTATTTTGTATCAGAGCGAGGTTATTTCAATTTACATTAACATATGATTGAAAACTTTCTAATATGGCAAGTACATTTCTAGAAGGTCAATCAAGTGCTTGTCCCCTACTATTTATGGTTCTAATTATGCTTATTGGTCAACACATATGCGAATTTTCATGGAAGTCAACGGTTTAGAAATTTGGCAAACTACTCAAACTAGATATGAAGGACCTGCCGCTGACATAAGCACTTGGACCTATGCATAAAAAAGCATATTAAATAATAATGCCAAAGCCATGGATGTTTTATTTTACTCACTTAATAAAAATGAATTTTCACGAGTAATGCATTGCACTATTGCATATGATATATAACGCACTTTGCAAGTTACTTATGAAGGCACAATAAAGTCAAGCAAACAAAAATCTCTATTTTACAAAATCAATTTTTAACATTTAAAATGAAAACAAATAAATCTTTTAGTGACATGTATTATAGATTTCAAACTATACAGCACGATTTCATAGCACTAGGGTTCAAATTCACTGATTTTGGTTTAGTTATATGAATCTTAAATTCTTTGACTATCGAATGGGAAAGAAAGGTTTTAGCCATAGAAGAAGATAACGATCCCTCTCAACTCAAAGTCGAAGAACTGATAGGAAATCTGATGTCATACGAAGCTAATTTGCAAGCAAGAAAGGTGCAAAATCAAGAAAAGAAGAATATTGCTTTTTAAGCAAATAATGACATTTCTGACTTGGATGAAGAAGAAATTGTATTTATTGCTAAGAACTACAGCAAATTCAATAAATTCAAAAGAATGATAAAATTTCAAAATGGTGGCAATTCAGACTCATCAAATCAAACATTATGTATGTGACAAGTTCGGTCATATAAAGAAAGATTGTCCACAACTCAATAATGATAAAAGGAAAAGCAAATTTTTGTAATTCGAAAAGAAGCAAAGAGCTTTTAAACTAACTTGGGACGACTCCGGTTTTTCTTCTTCCTTAGACAGTGGTAGTGAAAGCGACACAGAATAAGCTAATACATGTTTTATGGCCAATACTAATAAGGTACCTGATAATAAAATTAAAAGTAAAAATAATTGGATACTCGACAGTGGATGCTCCAAGCATATGACGAAAAATGCGCATATGTTATCAAATATAACATATATCAATAGCGGCACCACGACATTTGAAGAAAACTCAAAAGGACTTGTTATTGGCATTGAAGATGTTATCAATGTCGGTATATCCACTTCTCCTCTTATTACTAATGTTTTGTTAGTAGAAAATCTTAAACGTGACTTACTAAGTACAAGTCAGTTATGTGATAAAAAATTTAAAATTGGTATTGAAAAATAAAATTGCAGCATATTTGATCAAAATAAAAATTTAATTTTGAAGGATTAAGAAACAAAAATATTTATTTTTTAAATATGATATTAAAATAATAGTGATTTATGCCAAACCACTAATCATGATGATCCAAGGATATGGCACAACACTTTTGTCACATAAATTTCAAATATATAAATAAATTAGCAAATAATGATTCTGTAAGAGGATTACCTAAAATAAATTATAAAGTTAAAAATCTATGTGATGTGTGACAACCTGGATTTTTCAATGTTTAATTCTGAATACTTAAATGGTTTTAAATATAGTAATTGAATTATAAATTGGTTTTGAATATGGAAAACTTGGATTTATCTATTCAGAATGTAGATACAGCAATTTATTGAATAATATAATTATTCAATTCAATAATTGAAGATTGAGAAAAATATTTAATCTTGAGTTTCGAGCTTGTTAAAAATATGTTAAAGGCTTGTAAAATTGATATTGATAGCACTGAAGATAGTAAAAGTGTTAAAATTGAATTTGAAAGTGTTTTGTTAAGTTTTGAAATTAGTCGTTTAAATTGATATTTAAAAATAGCCTTCCGAGGTACAGTCTCGGATTTCAACAAAACTAGTTCATTTGGATCCGTAATAGAGTATTATTATCGGGTTTCAATTTTCGTAGTGGTTTGGGTTGTTGTGTGAGCATACAATATATAAACGCGCTGAAATCTGTATCGAAATTAATATGATAACTAGGTCCAAAAAGCTATCTTCTCCATACGATCGAATTAGGACTTGAAACCTTTTCCAGTGCGTTTGAAATAGGGGTATAATATTACAAACGCCTAGCGGCGTACCTCGGTAGGAGGTTGGGATTTTAAGCCACATAAATCGAGTCGATTTAAATTTGAAATTTATAAATATGTATTGTTGGACTGGTCAAACCATTTCAACAGCAGCCTACTTTCTGTCAATATCAAAACTTTATTCCTATCACTCTAGAGTTAATGTAGCTTATCCATTCGAACACGTAAGCTTTCACACCTCGTCCACCTTTCACGCCGCCCACTTCTTCTAATTTAAAAGAGCACGAGCCTTCCTCCTCTCGCCAGTGAAACAAAACTAAGAACACTGAAAGAAAAGAAAAATATGGTAGACGAAAATCAAAATTCCCCTCTTCCAAATTCAATCGAAAGCCGAAGATTTAAATCCTAAATCAAATCGCTTCCCTTCCCTTTTGTATCGCATCAATTCTTGTCGTTCAAAACGAAGCGAATGGAAGCGGGTCGTGCGAATCGAAGGACAACTGGCGAAGTCGTGGTGGATGGTTCGCGAAGCTCGGCGGCGCAGTGGGATTAGCGGCGGCGACACGAGGTTGCGAAGCGACCAGGAAGGGAGTACTCGCGATTCAGGGGTCGTCGTGGGTTGGCGTGCGACGATGGAGCGGCCATGGTCACGAGGCAAGTCGATGTTGCATTCGATGATGTCGCGAAGGAAGGAAGGTCGATTTGAGCCGTTAGGTATTTGCAACTTATTCTTTTCAATTTAAATTTGAGATAAAAACAGAGAAAGAAAAAAAGAAAGAAAAAATGTGTGTGTGTGTGTATATATATATATACAGGTTGGGAAAAATAAATATATAGTTTAAAGCAAAGAAAATATAAGTACAAATCGGTACATATATATACCTACACATTTAAATCGTACTATTTAATTTTAGACAAGCTTTATTTCTCTGGAAGTTTAGTAGTCAGTATATATATAAGTACCCAGAAAATTTATAAACACAGATAAACAGCAGTAAGATTTGAAAAAAAAAAGAGTTTATATAAAAAAATTATTAGATTTTAAAACCTATGTAGATTTTGGAAATAAAATAAAATATACACACCTTTTCAGAAATCTGCTAGCTTATTTTAAAACAGTAAATGCACACATATGTGATTTTAAGAAGATATAGAAATTTTAAAATGTTGTAGAGATTATAAAAAAGTTAGATTCTTGAAATCTATTACATATTTTTATAGGCATATATGTAGTCTCAAGGATAAAATAAATAAACATATACACATTTTCAAATCCACTAGTTCAAATTTTAAAATAATGATTGATTAATTTGTTTAACTAACTTATTTAATTATTTTAGAAATTATTAAAGGAAAATTAGTTTAAAACTAAAAATATTTGTTAATTAAATTTCAAAATGGAAAATAAATTGTTCGATTAGTTCAAATACTAATAAAATCTTCTAATGTTTATAAAAGGTCTTAAATTGGGAAGAAATCAAGCCGAGATGGAACGGGTTGCAAATTAAAAAGCAAAGGTGAGTTAATCTCACTCTTCAGGATTGCTATTTAAATGGTTAAAATTAAATAATTGGTTGAATGATTGAATTGATTTGATGTGCTATATTATATACAGTAGTATATTGTATATATTGGAGTGATTGATTTCCTGCATTATATAGCGGATGAGACCCTATGTGCCGCATAATAGCGGATGATATTATATAAACCCATATACCGCGATATTCCACCTCGAAGTGGAATTGGTATTTTATGTTGTGCTAACATCTGTGGATGTATAGAAACCGGTTGGAGGGATCCAACTGGATTCCTCAAAATTATTTAGGTTGTTTAATATTCTGTGTTATGAATATTCGATATTCCAAGATGAATATTATTGATAATTGGAATATTGAATGCTATGATTTGCTTGAATATATTTCGGTACACTGAGTTATCAAAATATATAGAATTGGATTTTTGAAAAGAAAATAAAAGTGTGAATTTTTAAGTAAAATAATTATAGAGAATTTGAATAAATTTAAGAATGAACTGGAAAAGAATAAAAGTGATTTTAAAATTCTAATTAATAAGTTTCGAGTACGGAAAGGGAGATCTTGAATAAAAAAGTAATAATGAATTTTAAAAACTTAAGTAATATTATTTAAAGGAATAAAGAATTTATTTTAAATTTCAAGGTTAAATTTATTTAAAAGGATAAAGAAGAAATTTGGGAAATGTGAAATTGGTATTTTCAGTAGAAAGATTTTAAATCATAATTAAAAAATAAAATCTGAAGTTAATGGGTTTTGAATAAATTGAGTAAGTAAAGGAATTTATATTAAAATGCAGTAATTTGAAAATCAATTTGAAAGTTGATTTAAGTGTTTAAAATTGGAACTTTAAAAGGGAAATGAGACTATGGAATTTATAAACTGAGTTTATAAAAGTAAAGCAATATATCAGTGGATATTTCAAAGAATAAATTCACGGTGGGAATTTATTAAAGGAATGGGTAAATTTGTTTAAAAATAAATAGTGGTTTATTTTTAAAAGCTGTGAAAGAGAAGCGTATTTCCCTGGATAGCCAAGTACGTTTCAAAACAAATTTATAAGTATAAGTTAAAAGTTAAAAGTTGTTTTTTTTTAAAAAGTATGTTTTAGAAAATTTATTATTTTTGAATGTTTAAATTTTAAAGTAAGTTTTTTTTCATATTTATTATAGTAGTAATTATTTAAACCTGGCTTGGTACTATGTTTCCAGAAGAGAAAATTTTAGTTTTATATTTTATAAAGTAGCTTATTTTGAATATTATTAAAGCATATATTTTTAAATAAGGTATTAAAGTAGTTTTTATTTTAAATGTTTTAAGTATAATTTATAATAAAATGTTTTAAATTATTTTAAAAATCTAAAGTATTGTACTTGGTGATTTCGGTGAAAATAAATATTTGGGAATTTATTCCATGAGAAGAGTGTGGTTTGAAACTATTTTCAAAAGGGTTTTTTTTGGAGAAAGACGGGTATGTAGCGCGAGACTACATAGCCGGTTAGATATATATATATATATATATATATATATATATGAAAAGCAGTATAATAGCCGATCAACATGCTTGATCAGTAGCACCATCAGCAAAATAAAAACTACATCAAAACCCCAAAGTCATATTACGAACAAGCAAAAAGAACCAGAACATCAAAACAAAACAGCAAGCTGTTAGGGAGATAAAGTCAACTACTGCATTGTGAGTTAGCCGGCGACGGACTGCGATAGGGTAAGCGAAGCCTGAAAGGCGCTGAGTGGCTGCAACCTGTATTTTCAAAAGGGTTGAAAGTGGAAATATATCTTGGGAAGATATTTTGAGGCTAATAAATAATTTGAAAAATTATTTATTATTTGATGGTTGTTTGTTAATGTTAATTGATAGTTAAATAACCGACTATCAATATTGGCCAATGCGCTGATCGTTTCGAAGAGACCGGGATCGGGATTTGTTTTCTGAAAACCACTTCGATCCGGTTTGAAAGTTTTCGTGTGGAAAACAAGAGTTTGGATTCGAGGGAGGAGCAGTGAAGTGCAAGGGCTAGTCGCTACTAATCCTGAGGTGATTCCAAAATGGATGTAGTAGGAGTAGTGCCTTCGGTTCCGTTCGAACCTGGGATGGACTTGTATGGATGAATGCTTTTAGAACATCGTTAGGTGAGCGACGAGCATTCTAAGAGGTGCGTTCTAAAAAGGTAATGCTTAGTCTCGAGTCTCATCAACCGGGAATGACTGAAAATCAGGGGATATGCAGCAAGGCTAAGTGGGTAGCACCCATTAAAGTAAGGTCATTCCTGTCTAGATATCCCTTTTTTATTCGGCTTAGTGGGCGGTTGATGATCCCAACCGTGAGGTGATCTTACTCGAGATTATCCAGTAAGGGGTAGTCCCGGTCTTGTGTTGCAGGGGATCGGGTGGGATCCTCGGTACGGTGATCTAGGCCACGTACTGTGGCAGGTGGTACCCCAGTGCCTAGTCATTAGTTGGAAATCCATTCTTCCTATGGGCCTTTACGGTTTTGATTGTGCCCAACTATTGTTGAAACGTGAGATGCAAGCATTTAAGCTAGATTCTATTTTACTTTCTATAGACGCTATTATAATATCAGACGGATTTGATAAAAAGTGTTTTGTCTATCGTAAGGTAAAAACCTGACATGTTTATTTATGGTGTGGTCTTACGAGATGCTTTTGTTTTTAAAATAATTTTGAAACTTTAATAATCAATTTGATTGTGATTTTCTCACGCTGGTATTCCAGACAGACTCGGGTGTTATTTCACTATAATGCTCGGGTCAGACCGAGTATTATAGAATACAGGAAAGGATAATTTGGAGCTCAGGAGACGAGCTGAATGGCGATACGTACTCCCATACTTGTTTTAAATATTCCGATGTGTTGATTAACTGTGCATTCAGTTTTGTGAGGACAGGTTATGATTACTGTCCAGCTGTGTGTGATGTATACTCTGATGATGTAATCTATAAACAGATTTGGTTTTGTGTAAAGATTATTTATTATCTATTATATTTTATTCCACTGTGATGGTTAGATTCTGATGTTGTTTTCTATTTTCTTCTTCTACCTCTTCTTCTTTAACCCTAACGGTTCGTATTTCCGTTCATCTTGAGTTGATATGTTGGAAAATAGTGTTGACTTAAAGGGTACGGATTTGCGGGTCGTTACAGTTGGTATCAGAGCTGAAAGGTTAAGCGAGAACATTGGCTCTGGTGGGGATTACTCATTTGAGATAGAGTCAGTAGTACTCCAGAATGAGTTTGAGCGTATTAATAGTTATGAGCGCGTATTTGTTAGTGGATATAAAAATGGTTTTATATTGTGTTGATTGATTTATTGAGTAGCATATGAACCTTCGTCAGCACAGTCTGGACAACTGTATCGAAGGGGTTTCTAAACACTTGAATAGAACAATTCGGCACAATATTGTTTTCAAAAGCGGGTAAATGAAATAGTTTTACCCAAAAAAATATTTTTATACAAAAAAATATTTTCTTAAATTGTTATATAACCTGGATGTTTGGATGATAATATTTTAAACAAATAAGATTATAAAAATTGGAATGACTTGTATCATTAAATGGAAATTTGTATGAGCATAAATTATACAAATGAATTATAGTTAAAATTTGATTTAAGTCAAAATCTGAAAATTTAAAACCTCGAAAATTTTGGAAGTGTTTTTCGAAGTGTTTTGTAGACAAATGATAGCATTATTATTTTGGTGGTATTTCTGAAAGGAAATTGTTTCAAATAAATTTTGGGAAGGGATATAGCATTGAGCTCACTTCAGTCGCTGGAAAATAACTTCGGTGATGACTGCAGCGTCATCGATGTTCATTTTCGAGTTTCTAAGTGACGGATTGCTGCCAAATTAATTTGTTCAGAAGAACTAGTTTTGTTTTTGAAATTTCAAAGGAAATTTGTTGGGGATAAAAAACCAGGATTGGTTTAAAAGTTTGAGAAGTGTGATTTTGAGATATTGGTGATTTCAAAATGATTTGAAACAAAAGCCGGGTGTTTAAAAATCCTAAAATCCTTATTTAAATAATTTAGAGATCATCAGGAGATAAGTTTTAAACTTATAAATGGTGAATGATTTTGAAGGGAAATATGCGGATTGGGTTTTAGAATTAAAGGTAAAAGTGAGAAGGTTAAAATAAAATTTAACTTGGAATAAAGTGAAGAAATTAAAATTTTGAAACTTAAATAGGTTGTGATTGAATGAGAAAATAAAAACTAAGTTGGAATTGAATTGAATTAACTTAAACCAAATTGTAAGGACCCGATTCTTCGTCTTTCGAAAATTCAACATCGATACTCACTTTATCAACTGCCGAGTAATCGATTGCCGAAAAACCGAACACTTAGGGTTTTAAGAAAAAGAAAAGGAAAAAGAAAGAGAGAGAAAGGATAGAAAATAGGGAGAAGAAGAAAGTAGAAAATAGAACGGAACAGAACACAACACAACAACATCAGAATCTCACAATTCGCAGCGGAACAACATATAATAATAAATGAATAATGTTTAAACAAAGAACTATATCAGTTATTACATTTTATACATTACATTACATCATCATCATCAGAGTGTACTACGACAAACAACAACAAATAGTGCAGCGGAAAAAGAAATACTATATACTAGTAATACGCCATGCCATCCAGCTTGCCTCCAGCAACTCCTGAATATCCAGAATATCCTGATAAACCTAACTCTTGACTGCCCGTGTGGAAATTGGTGGGCAACCCAGAGTTTAGGAAGGAAAACAATAAACTCCAAGTCAGTCATGAGACTGGTGTGAGAACTCAAAACAGTTTATTTATCTTTGAAAACAAAAATAGAGGAATATTTTTAAAATCAATTCGCAATGCTTTTAAGAATGAGACTACCATAAGGCCTCCCGCACACACACACAATGCAAACGCAGAATCAGAGGAGATTTCTCCTTATGATAGTCAAAGATGCTTGATACGCATTTAAATGAACATTTGATATTATTACTAGTGCATAGTGTAGAGAAAATTCATTTCGAAAATAAAGATATAAATCTTAGCCGACATAGACATTTCGAACTATGCCTACTATAGCTACCATGTTCAATAGCGGGTTACCGCCACATTCCATAGCAGGTTATACAACTAAAACCGTACAAGGCTCGTATTTGAAGAATGGATTTTCCAACAAATGGTCAGGCCAAGGAACTTCCCATTGCCACATGGAAACGCCTCTGGAAGGACGCCCCGAGAACCAACCGTACTCCACTAAACAAAGCTGGGAATCCCTTTTCCCAAGGGATATTACAAACCCTCAGATATGCCACCCCCGGTCCTTTGGAACCTTTAAACGAGAGCTCTCTAACCAACATCACACCATAAAAATAAGTGTTTCAACATGAGTAAGTATCTGGGCTCCATACCATGATACTAACCTTTTCCAGAAGGAATGGTCATACCCTAGGGAAGCGATCCCTGAAACCTTGCCGCACAATTCATGTTTCGACCATTACCGGTTTGTGAGGCTCGACGAAGTCTCGTCCACAAAAACATACTTTATACAAAAGCCATGCTTTGGGTCAACAAATGATCATAGAAATGATCACCAAGATAGACGATCAAATAAATGATCCTATCACAAATAATCAACACAGTGATCATTTCACAGCAACACTCAGCATGTCACATTACCAAATTGGGAATATATCGCTGGTAACCTTCAACTACATAACCTCTAAGCTCGTACGTCTCAGAGAAGGGTGTTAAGCTAAGAGAATAAATTCTCCGCCACCAACAGAAATATATTTGAAAGAAATCGGCTTTATATCTCAAATTGTAATGTCAGACATACAATCCATACAAGTTTGTTCCGGGCTCGAACAGAACCGAAGGCACTTACAAAGAAGTCCTTGCAATCCGGATAATCTCTAATCACGTCCGGACTTCCCATCACATATGGAGTCTCTATACAGTAGCTACTCGGTGCAAAGACAATCGACGAGTTGTCCTTTCGCTTTCAAAAAGATCCGGTCTTCAACACCCGTCTTCAAATGCAATTCATAACGACGTATCACATATTCGGAATGGGTTATACGACCCCATGGTCCTTTCCCGATTAACCCGAATAGTGAGCGCTTATTCAAAAATAAGTGTGGCATTCAAATTCAAACAAATCACATCAATTACCCATTCAAAGGGAAATATTGATAGTCGGTTATTGAACTATCAATGGATATGCACACATCACCAGTTTCCAAATAATTTTCCAAATTATTTATTTTCCAAAATATCTTTACAAGATATATTATTTTCAATACTTCAAAAATAAATCAATATTTATTTTTAAACAAGTTCCCCTTTCTTCTATAAATTCCATAGTGAATTTATATTTCAAAATATCTATGAATATACGATTTCAATTATTCACTTCAATTTATCTTCAAAAAGATAAATTCTCAAAATATTCACTTTATATTGGAAAACATTCCCATACTTATTTAATAAGCAATTCACGAACCTATTTATTTTCAACACTTGGAAAATATTCAATATACTTAAATCGAGATTAAGTATATATTTCATTCTTTAAGGAAATCATTCTCTTAAACATATTTATTTGGGCCAAAACAAATGTTGCGTAAAACATCGTTATGACGTCCCAAAATCACTAGTATAGGGATTCGAAATTAAGATAGATATATAAATCCCAATACTATACAAAACATTTCCTTTCGGAAATCATTTACTATAACAACAGTGTTATAGTCCACCATTTCCTTCTATTTCTCGAAAACGTCTATTTCAACAATAAATGTTGAAATCTATGGTTTCGAATCTCAACACATTTTAAAACATCGTTAGATCGTTTTAATTCTATTTAAAACATCAAATCTAAACATTTTCTTTAACATATTATTCACCATTCAAAAACGTGAATATACTACGTTAACCAATTTCATCATTTCTATACATTTCATTTTAAAGGATTATTCACTGTCTAAAACTTGAATATAGCTCCATAAATAAGTTATAACAATTTACTTATCAAAATAAGTCGTTTGCGAATTTATAAAACAACGTTTATAAATTCCATTTCTATTTATTTTACCACAACTTCCTTTATAAATTCCTTTATTAACCTATCTCAATTCATATCTCAATGATATACTAAAGTTCATATTATAAGTGAAATACTTATAATTTATTTGTTTGCAAAAATTGTTCCTTTGAACTTCATAATTATAAATCTTATAACTTATAAGATTCAATTATTTATCCAAAACCCTTCTTTAATAACTTCACGAAATTTATAAATCTTATTATTTATAAATTTCATTTATAACTTCACCATTTATAATCTTATAAATTTCATTCACTTATGCAATTCATTTTCACTTCATTCAAACACTTATAAAAACTCGTTTTATAATTCAAATGTTTTAATTTATAAATATCAATTTATAAATCCTTTATAAAATCAATTTATACTATTATTTTAAAACATCTTTAATCTCCTTTATAATTTCACCATTCTCTTGATTTATAAAATAATCAAATTTTATAAATCCCATTTTTAAACTTTTTATAATAAATTCAAAAATCCAATTTAATTATTTAAAAAAAAAACATTAACCCATATTTCTCAAAATCATAATTTTTATAACTTTAAAAATTATAACGTTTATTTATTTAAAATGGATCAATTCCAAAAATATTTTATAAACGTATACTTTCAAAAATCACTTTTAAATCCTTTTAAAATTCCAAATTTGGTCCTATGATGCTACACACCAAATAGTCAATCACGACTACAACGATATCATATATCAATATGATAATCCATCAAATATCAAAATATCTGAAATCAAATAAAAACTGTTGAGGAATCCAGTTGGATCCCTCCAACCTGTTTTCCTGCATCTACAAACATTAGCACAATACCAATTCCGCTCCAGTACGAAATTATCGCGGTATATGGGATTTAAAATATTATCCGCTTAATAACGGCGCAATAGGATCTCATCCGCTATACAAATGCGGAAAATCAATAACTCCAATATATACGTATGCCAGTATATATATATATATTGCTATTATATATAATACCAATTTCACTGTTTATGAAATATTCGCGGTATATGTTGTTAATAAATAACATCCGCTTACTAACGGCGCATAATGTATATTTTAACAATCAATAGATAACAATCATCATTCAAACATGCATTCAAATATTTTAAATCTAACTATTTAAAATAAAATCGAAACTGATTCGATTGAGTGAGAAGTTCTCACCTTGATTTTAATTTCGTTTTAGCGATTTATTTCTAATAAAATTAAACGGACGTTTAATTTTACCCAAAATTCTCACTAACTCCAAATGACTCCAATCCAACTCCATCGCGTAGTGCTCGTCCATACGATTCCAACGCAAATGGTTTCGCGCGTTTTCGACCTCGTATGAAAAAGTTATGATTTTATGAAGTTTACACGAATTATATACTTATACTTTACAACATATATATAATTTTTAAACCCACATCTAATACTGGCCACAGGATTCCCTCCCTTGCATCTCAGCCGCACACACCCTTGCTTCTCCCTCTCCTCATTCACGTACGCAACCTACAGGTAAACACGCACACAAGAACCCATCTCATTAAAACTAGGGTTCGATTTTTGCAACCACTTCGTCGACTTCTAGCATGATCAGGTGACTTCATTCGAACGGCCATGGCCCCCTCCACCTTCGACCTGAGTACGGCCAAACTCGGCTATCCCCCCACCTCGAACGACGTGCACGAACCGGCCCCCTTCAAACAACAATTGCCGTCAATCCATCGAGTTATTTACGATCTCCACCGTTGAACTTGTAGATCTTGATGCCCTCTTCAAAATGTTAGTTGAAAGTTCTATGAATCGTTGCTTGGATTGGAAGAATTCGAGGGGGGAAGGAAAGTGAATTTCGGCCATAGAATGAAGAAGTGGCGGCTGCACTATAAAATTAGGGTTTGTTATATTTATTTTTCTAAAATTGTGAAAAATGGGCCTATTTATAGAAAAACGAACGACACTATTCATTCCGGAAATTCCGAACTCCGATTCACGTGCCGTAACCAGCGTTTCCAGGGTTTACCCCGTGTTCCGGACACAATGGAACAGGTTTCGAAAGCTAATTCGGACGTCTGTGCAAGTTATGGCAGTAAACGTTCAATTTAAACTAAACCGATTTAAACGATTTTCTAGGCGTTTTAATTTGTACCGGACAAACGGTAAATCCAATTGACACGAAATTTGAAAACTTACAATAATATCACATTACGGATCCGATGAAACTGGTTTCGTCGAAATCCGAGACTTTTTGAAAAATGGCTATTTTAACTCGCCAAATTAAAATTAAAAATAATTCGATGCGTTTCGAGCTGCCACGATTAAACGATAACTCCGATTGACACGAAAATTGAAATCTGGTAATAACTGACTATTACGGATCCAATGGAACTAGTTTCGTTCAATTCTGAGACTGTTCAAAAATTGACTATTTTCACTAGTCGATTAAATATTAAAATATTCAATTTTCACAAACAAACTTTTAATTCGATTTTAAAAGTTCTATAATATCGTTCTAACTCCAATATGATAAAATAAAATTTTACAAATCATTTTCAATCATATTTAACTCAATTTTCAATTATTTCCATAATTTCACATATTAAATTATCGATTTAATTATCCAATTAAATCCAATTATTCAAATAAAAATTTATTCGACTTATAAATTTCACTTATTAATATTTAAAATTAATTAAATATTCAAATTTTAATTAATAAAAATCCTGGGTCGTTACAATCTTCCCCCTTAAAAGAATTTCGTCCTCGAAATTATTAAGTAAGAAAAGTTACAGAATCTATTAACTTTACAAAAATTCATAATTAAACTTCTTACAAAATCTTTACTAAGTTTTCAAATCACACTTAGTTATCTTTTCAAAAAACAACTACTATTGTTTAACTTTCAATTCCAAAATCAAAGTTATAGTTTTCAAAATTTTCCATTTTTTCTCAAATTTTTCTAACGCCTTAAATTTTCGAAAAAATTCGCCATAGTCTCCTTTGCGCGGCTCGATCCGAAAAAAAATGACAGTATATATATCACAAATATACATCTCATCAAGTAATGAGGCATCCCGAAGGGAAAAAAATGTAAAAGTACGATATTTAATCCGAGATATGTACCTTATATTTTATTAGCGAGCATATACGGCTAATATAGCACGAAAGCAAGCTCCAAATGCGAAGCAAACGCGATCCGCACCTACTAATCACTCAACAAACAGCATGAGAATCATGCATATATGACAATAGTATCGATATACAACATATAGCAACATAATAACTATATATGTCAACATAGCAAATGCAATAAAAGCAATATATTCAACCATCAACCAACTAGCATCCATAACCAATAAATATTCATTCATATTCTCATTAATATTCAATGAATTGGGTTTTCAATTTAATCACATTTGATTCATTAACAGTGGATGTTTACTAACATTCATTTTCAATTAGTTTATATTCACTAATTCATATTCAAATTGGTTTACTTCCAATTCAAATTCAATTCTATTCAAGTTTCACTTAACTTCCAATTGGATTTTAATTACTTTGATACCAATATCAATTTCATTCAATATCACTTAAGTTATACTTTTTTTTAATAAACATCACTTGTTTTTACTTAACTTAAATTCCCACTTATAAATAAATTCAGCTTCCAAATTCTAAAGTAAATTTTCATTTAACTTTAAATTCATTTTTATTTACAACTCATATTCCTACATATATTCATATAGTTTCACTTCTTATATATATAAGTTTATTTCACAATTGTAAATCACTTTAATTATAATTCAATTCTTATAATTCTTTTTGCTTATACAATTATTCTTTTATTTAGATTATTCAAACAACTAAACAATCAAACAATCTACTTATATATCCTTTAATAATTTTTGAAAAATTATTTCTTTATATATAAAATATACTCAAGGTAAAATTATTTCATTTACCCAATTTAAAACAATACTGTGTCGAATTGTTCTGTACAAGTGTTTAGAGATCCCTATCAACAACGTTAATTACTCGTATTAACCAGAATCTATATACCACTCAACAAACCAATCATCACAATATAAAACAATTTTATATTCACTAACAAATACGCACTCGTATCTATTATTACACTCAAACTCATTCAAGAGTACTACTGACTCTATCTCTAATGAGTAATACCCAACAGAACCATGGTTGTCGCTTAACCATATGCTCTGATACCACAATGTAAGGACCCGATTCTTCGTCTTTCGAAAATTCAACATCGATACTCACTTTATCAACTGCCGAGTAATCGATTGCCGAAAAACCGAACACTTAGGGTTTTAAGAAAAAGAAAAAGAAAAAGAAAGAGAGAGAAAGGATAGAAAATAGGGAGAAGAAGAAAGTAGAAAATAGAACGGAACAGAACACAACACAACAACATCAGAATCTCACAATTCGCAGCGGAACAACATATAATAATAAATGAATAATCTTTAAACAAAGAACTATATCAGTTATTACATTTTATACATTACATTACATCATCATCATCAGAGTGTACTACAACAAACAACAAAAAATAGTGCAGCGGAAAAAGAAATACTATATACTAGTAATACGCCATGCCATCCAGCTTGCCTCCAGCAACTCCTGAATATCCAGAATATCCTGATAAACCTAACTCTTGACTGCCCGTGTGGAAATTGGTGGGCACCCAGAGTTTAGGAAGGAAAACAATAAACTCCGAGTCAGTCATGAGACTGGTGTGAGAACTCAAAACAGTTTATTTATCTTTGAAAACAAAAATAGAGGAATATTTTTAAAATCAATTCGCAATGCTTTTAAGAATGAGACTACCATAAGGCCTCCTGCACACTCACGCAATGCAAACGCAGAATTGGAGGAGATTTCTCCTTATGATAGTCAAAGATGCTTGATACGCATTTAAATGAACATTTGATATTATTACTAGTGCATAGTGTAGAGAAAATTCATTTCGAAAATAAAGATATAAATCTTAGCCGACATAGACATTTCGAACTATGCCTACTATAGCTACCATGTTCAATAGCGGGTTACCGCCACATTCCATAGCAGGTTATACAACTAAAACCGTATAAGGCTCGTATTTGAAGAATGGATTTTCCAACAAATGGTTAGGCCAAGGAACTTCCCATTGCCACATGGAAACGCCTCTGGAAAGACGCCCCGAGAACCAACCGTTCTCCGCTAAACAAAGCCGGCAATCCCTTTTCCCAAGGGATATTACAAACCCTCAGATATGCCACCCCCGGTCCTTTGGAACCTTTAAACGAGAGCTCTCTAACCAACATCACACCATAAAATAAGTGTTTCAACATGAGTAAGTATCTGGGCTCCATACCGTGATACTACCCTTTTCCAGAAGGAATGGTCATACCCTAGGGAAGCGATCCCTGAAAACCTTGCCGCACAATTCCTGTTTCGACCATTACCGGTTTGTGAGGCTCGACGAAGTCTCGTCCACAAAAACATACTTTATACAAAAGCCATGCTTTGGGTCAACAAATGATCATAGAAATGATCACCAAGATAGACGATCAAATAAATGATCCTATCACAAATAATCAACACAGTGATCATTTCACAGCAACACTCAGCATGTCACATTACCAAATTGGGAATATATCGCTGATAACCTTCAACTACATAACCTCTAAGCTCGTACGTCTCAGAGAAGGGTGTTAAGCTAAGAGAATAAATTCTCCGCCACCAACAGAAATATATTTGAAAGAAATCGGCTTTATATCTCAAATTGTAATGTCAGACATACAATCCATACAAGTCTGTTCCGGGCTCGAACAGAACCGAAGGCACTTACAAAGAAGTCCTTGCAATCCGGATAATCTCTAATCACGTCCGGACTTCCCATCACATATGGAGTCTCTATACCGTAGCTACTCGGTGCAAAGACAATCGACGAGTTGTCCTTTCGCTTTCAAAAAGATCCGGTCTTCAACACCGGTCTTCAAATGCAATTCATAACGACGTATCACATATTCGGAATGGGTTATACTACCCCATGGTCCTTTCCCGGTTAACCCGAATAGTGAGCGCTTATTCAAAAATAAGTGTGGCATTCAAATTCAAACAAATCACATCAATTACCCATTCAAAGGGAAATATTGATAGTCGGTCATTGAACTATCAATGGATATGCACACATCACCAGTTTCCAAATAATTTTCCAAATTATTTATTTTCCAAAATATCTTTACAAGATATATTATTTTCAATACTTCAAAAATAAATCAATATTTACTTTTAAACAAGTTCCCCTTTCTTTTATAAATTCCATAGTGAATTTATATTTCAAAATATCTATGAATATACGATTTCAATTATTCACTTCAATTTATCTTCAAAAAGATAAATTCTCAAAATATTCACTTTATATTGGAAAACATTTCCATACTTATTTAATAAGTAATTCACGAACCTATTTATTTTCAACACTTGGAAAATATTCAATATACTTAAATCGAGATTAAGTATATATTTCATTCTTTAAGGAAATCATTCTCTTAAACATATTTATTTGGGCCAAAACAAATGTTGCGTAAAACATCGTTACGACGTCCCAAAATCACTACTATAGGGATTCGAAATTAAGATAGATATATAAATCCCAATACTATACAAAACATTTCCTTTCGGAAATCATTTACTATAACAACAGTGTTATAGTCCACCATTTCCTTCTATTTCTCGAAAACGTATATTTCAACAATAAATGTTGAAATCTATGGTTTCGAATCTCAACACATTTTAAAACATCGTTAGATCATTTTAATTCTATTTAAAACATCAAATCTAAACATTTTCTTTAACATATTATTCACTATTCAAAAACGTGAATATACTACGTTAACCAATTTCATCATTTCTATACATTTCATTTTAAAGGATTATTCACTGTCTAAAACGTGAATATAGCTCCATAAATAAGTTATAACAATTTACTTATCAAAATAAGTCGTTTGCGAATTTATAAAACAACGTTTATAAATTCCATTTCTATTTATTTTACCACGACTTCCTTTATAAATTCCTTTATTAACCTATCTCAATTCATATCTCAATGATATACTAAAGTTCATATTATAAGTGAAATACTTATAATTTATTTGTTTGCAAAAATCGTTCCTTTGAACTTCATAATTATAAATCTTATAACTTATAAGATTCAATTATTTATCCAAAACCCTTCTTTAATAACTTCACGAAATTTATAAATCTTATTATTTATAAATTTCATTTATAACTTCACCATTTATAATTTTATAAATTTCATTCACTTATGCAATTCATTTTCACTTCATTCGAACACTTATAAAAACTCGTTTTATAATTCAAATGTTTTAATTTATAAATATCAATTTATAAATCCTTTATAAAATCAATTTATACTATTATTTTAAAACATCTTTAATCTCCTTTATAATTTCACCATTCTCTTGATTTATAAAATAATCAAATTTTATAAATCCCATTTTTAAACTTTTTTATAATAAATTCAAAAATCCAATTTAATTATTTTAAAAAAAAACATTAACCCATATTTCTCAAAATCATAAATTTTTATAAATTTAAAAATTATAACGTTTATTTATTTAAAATGGATCAATTCCAAAAATATTTTATAAACGTATACTTTCAAAAATCACTTTTAAATCCTTTTAAAATTCCAAATTTGGTCCTATGATGCTACACACCAAATAGTCAATCACGACTACAACGATATCATATATTAATATGATAATCCATCAAATATCAAAATATCTGAAATCAAATAAAAACTGTTGAGGAATCCAGTTGGATCCCTCCAACCTGTTTTCCTGCATTCACAAACATTAGCACAATACCAATTCCGCTCCAGTACGAAATTATCGCGGTATATGGGATTTAAAGTATTATCCGCTTAATAACGGCGCAATAGGGTCTCATCCGCTATACAAATGCGGGAAATCAATAACTCCAATATATACATATGCCAATATATATATATTGCTATTATATATAATACCAATTTCACTGTTTATGAAATATTCGCGATATATGTTTTTAATAAATAACATCCGCTTACTAATGGCGCATAATGTCTATTTTAACAATCAATAGATAACAATCATCATTCAAACATGCATTCAAATATTTTAAATCTAACTATTTAAAATAAAATCGAAACCGATTCGATTGAGTGAGAAGTTCTCACCTTGATTTTAATTTCGTTTTAGCGATTTATTTCGAATAAAATTAAACGGACGTTTAATTTTACCCAAAATTCTCACTAACTCCAAACGACTCCAATCTAACTCCATCGCATAGTGCTCGTCCATACGATTCCAACGCAACCGGTTTCACGCGTTTTCGACCTCGTATGAAAAAGTTATGATTTTATGAAGTTTACACGAATTATATACTTATAATGTACAACATATATATAATTTTTAAACCCACATCTAATACTGGCCACAGGATTCCCTCCCTTGCATCTCAGCCGCACACACCCTTGCTTCTCCCTCTCCTCATTCACGTACGCAACCTACAGGTAAACACGCACACAAGAACCCATCTCATTAAAACTAGGGTTCGATTTTTGCAACCACTTCGTCGACTTCTAGCATGATCAGGTGACTTCATTCGAACGGCCATGGCCCCCTCCACCTTCGACCTGAGTACGACCAAACTCGGCTATCCCCTCACCTCGAACGACGTGCACGAACCGGCCCCCTTCAAACAACAATTGCCGTCAATCCATCGAGTTATTTACGATCTCCACCGCTGAACTTGTAGATCTTGATGCCCTCTTCAAAATGTTAGTTGAAAGTTTTATGAATCGTTGCTTGGATTGGAAGAATTCGAGGGGGGAAGGAAAGTGAATTTCGGCCATAGAATGAAGAAGTGGCGGCTGCACTATAAAATTAGGGTTTGTTATATTTTTTTTTTCTAAAATTGTGAAAAATGGGCCTATTTATAGAAAAACGAACGACACTATTCATTCCGGAAATTCCGAACTCCGATTCACGCGCCGTAACTAGCGTTTCTAAGGTTTACCCCACGTTCCGGACACAATGGAACAGGTTTCGAAATCTAATTCGGACATCTGTGCAAGTTATGGCAGTAAACGTTCAATTTAAATTAAACCGATTTAAACGATTTTCTAGGCGTTTTAATTTGTACCGGACAAACGGTAAATTCAATTGACACGAAATTTGAAACCTTACAAAAATATCACATTATGGATCCGATGAAACTGGTTTCGTCGAAATCCGAGACTTTTTGAAAAATGGCTATTTTAACTCGCCAAATTAAAATTAAAAATAATTCGATGCTTTTCGAGCTGCCACGATTAAACGATAACTCCGATTGACACGAAAATTGAAATGCGGTAATAACTAACTATTACGGATCCAATGGAACTGGTTTCGTTCAGTTCTGAGACTGTTCAAAAATTGACTATTTTCACTAGTCGATTAAATATTAAAATATTTAATTTTCACAAACAAACTTTTAATTCGATTTTAAAAGTTTTATAATATCGTTCTAACTCCAATATGATAAAATAAAATTTTGCAAATCATTTTTAATCATATTTAACTCAATTTTCAATTATTTCCATAATTTCACATATTAAATTATCGATTTAATTATCCAATTAAATCCAATTATTCAAATAAAAATTTATTCGACTTATAAATTTCACTTATTAATATTTAAAATTACTTAAATATTCAAATTTTAATTAATAAAAATCCTGGGTCGTTACACAAATGAAATTGAGTTGGAGTTGGATTAAAATGAAAATAAAATCTAGTTGAATAAAAATTAGAATAGAAGTGAATAGAATAAAATTCAAATGAGTTGTAGATGATATTAATTGAACTAAATTCTTACCCAAATAAATTTAAGAGAGAAGGGCATGAATTGAATTTAACGTAAGCGAAGTTAGATGAAAATTAAACTGAATTTGGATAAATAAGCTTCGATAACATATCAAAGAATTGAAAATGTGTAAATAAAAGTGTGCTTGGGATAAATAAAGATCTCAAGTTAAACTGAAAATGGAAAAGTAAAGTAATACTCTAAACTAATATTGTTTGATGTTTTGGAAATGATTTTTTTTCTTCCAAACTTGAGATATAAGATAAGATTGAACTCAAGAAAATTAAATGAAGTGATTTTTAAAGATAAAAATCAAATATTGAATTGCGAGTGGGAAGTGGACTAATTTGAAATAAATGAGTTAATTGGATATGTTAATGGGGTTTTAATTGGTTAAATAAAATTTGAATTGTGAGTTAATAAAATTAGTTTATGAATTAAATGATAGAAATAGAACTTGAGTATAAATAATATTCATCGCCTATTGTAAGTGGATTAATTATGAATCGAAGTTGTCAAATAAAATGGAATTGGATTGTAATAGAAATGATTTGAGTTACAAATAAAATCCAATTCGAGTATAAATAAGTTAAATATGTGCTTAGATATTATTTTGATAAATTGAGAATGTGAATTTAAATTTAAATTAAAATGGATGGGCTAACTGAATTAAATGGAATTTGATTTGATGAGAATCAAATTAAATGGAGTGAACTTAGGTTTAAAGTTGGAATAAATTGAAGTAAATTAACTTAAGTTAAGAATAATTAAAGCTCGACTTCGAGTGAGAATGGAAGACCATTAAATAAAAGCTTGGGTTGAATTAATTTGGGAATGGTTAGTATTATACAAGCATGGAATGTGTCGAGATAAATAAAATGGTTGTGAATGAATTAAAATGGAATGAAATTAAATAAAATTGAGTCGGAATCAATTTAAATTGGTTATAAAACTTAAGTAATTATTTATTCACATGGATATCATCAAATTGCATAGAATGAATTGTCGTTTTACGTAAACGAAGGTAATTAAAATTCTATGAGTTGCTAGAGATTAAATAAATTGATTTTGAGATCAATTGAATTAAATATGAGTTTGTTTTGCTTAAAATGAATTGAATTGAATGTAAGTATGTGAGTTGTTAACCATTTGGATTAAGTAAAACGATGTGTGGTTGGTTGTAAGCAATTAAAATTAATGTTGGAACATTGAAATTGCTTATGAAAAGTGTTTAGTGTGCATTGCTTTTAGTATTCATGAGTTCTAGTTGTTTAAAAGAGTGAAATGATAATGAATTTCATATGTATGGAGCTTACATATTTAAATTGTGTAAGTACATGTACAAGGAAGCCGTGTGACTGGATTTGGCTGCGCTTGCTAAAATAATAAGCCGCTTGTTTAAAAATGCTAAATAGAGGTACGCCTACGCAATAAAAGTTAGAAAATGTGAATTACTGTTGTTTTTTTTTGTTTTTCCGACCGTGTGGATCGATGTATATATATTTATATCTCTTGTCAAATTGCAAAAGCTTCTCCGTACAAAGGAGACTCCGTCGAAAATTTTGGGAGTTAGAAAATTTTTGGAAAATTTTTTGTTAGCGACAAAACGATTTCAAATTGGAATTGAAATAAGTGATTTTGGAAATATAAATTTAATCTAATTGTTTATTTGGAACTAAAGGATTAAAAAAAGAATTGAATATGGGATTTTCACTAAGTGTGTTTTAGTAAGTAGTGGGGTTGGGACATTCTTTTGCCTTAGCAATTTCGGGGACGAAATTCTTTTAACGGGGGAGGAATGTGACGACCCGAATTTTTCAATGTTTAATTCAGAATACTTAAATGGTTTTAAATATAGGAATTGAATTATAAATTGGTTTTGAATATGGAAAACTTGGATTTATCTAATCAGAAGGTGGATACAACAATTTGTTGAATAATATAATTATTCAATTCAATAATTGAAGATTGAGTAAAATATTTAATCTTGAGTTTCGAGCTTGTTAAAAATATTTGAAAGGCTTGTAAAATTCATATTGACAGTACTAAAGATAGTAAAAGTGTTAAAATTGAATTTAGAAGTGTTTTGTTAAGTTTTGAAATTATGTCGTTTAAATTGATATTTAAAAATAGCCTTCCGAGGTACAGTCTTGGATTTCAACGAAACCAGTTTCCTTGGATCCGTAATAGTGCATTATTATCGGGTTTCAATTTTCGTAGTGGTTAGAGTTGTTGTGTGAGCACACGATATATAAACGCGCTGAAATATATATCGAAATTAATATAATAACTGGGTCCAAAAAACTATCTTCTCCATACGATCGAATTAGGACTTGAAACCTTTTCTAGTGCGTTCGAAATAGGGGTATAATATTATAAACGTCTAGCGGCATACCTCGGTAGAAGGTCGGGATTTTAAGCTACGTAAATCGAGACGATTTAAATTTGAAATTTATAAATATATATTGTTGGACTAGTCAAACTATTTCAACAGCAGCCTACTTTCTGTCAATATCAAAACTTTATTCCTATCACTCCAGAGTTACTGTAGCTTATCCATTCAAAGACGTAAGCTTTCACACCTCGCCCATCTTTCACGCTGCCCACTTCTTTTAATTTAAAAGAGCACGAGCCTTCCTCCTCTCGTCAGTGAAACAAAACTAAGAACTCTGAAAGAAAAGAAAAATATGGCAGGCGAAAATCAAAATTCCCCTCTTCCAAATTCAATCGAAAACCGAAGATTTAAATCCTAAATCAAATCGTTTCCCCTCCCTTTTGTATCGCATCAATTCTTGTCGTTCAAAACGAAGCGAATGGGAGCAGGTCGTGCAAATCGAAGGACAACTGGCGAATTCGTGGTGGATGGTTCGCGAAGCTCGGCGGCGCAGTGGGATTAGCGGCGGCGACACAAGGTTGCGAAGCGACCATGAAGGGAGTACTCGCGAATCAGGGGACGTTGTGGGTTGGCGTGCGACGATGGAGAGGCCCCGGTCACGAGGCAAGTCGATGTTGTATTCGATGATGTCACGAAGGAAGGAAGGTCGGTTCGAGCTGTAAGGTATTTTCAACTTATTCTTTTCAATTTAAATTTGAGATAAAAATAGAGAAAGAAAAAAAATGTGTATATATATAGGTTTGGGAAAAATAAATATATAGTTTAAAACAAAAAAATATAAGTATAAATCTGCACATATATATATGTACCTACACATTTAAATCGTACTGTTTAATTTTAGACAAGCTTTATTTCTCTGGAAGTTTAGTAGTCAGTATATGTATATAAGTACTTAGAAAATTTATATACACGGATAAACAGCAGTAAGATTTGGAAAAAAATATAAGAGTTTATATAAAAAAATTATTATATTTTAAAACCTACATAGATTATTTTGGAAATAAAATAAAATATACATACCTTTTCAGAAATCTACTAGCTTATTTTAAAACAGAAAATGCATACATATGTGATTTTAAGAAGATATAGAAATTTTAAAATGTTGTAGAGATTATAATAAAAGTTAGATCTTTGAAATCTATTACATATTTTTATAGGCATATATGTAGTCTCAAGTATAAAATAAATAAACATATACACATTTTTAAATCCACCAGTTCAAATTTTAAAATAATGATTGATTAATTTGTTTAACTAACTTATTTAATTACTTTAGAAATTGTTAAAGGAAAACTAGTTCAAAGCTAAAACTATTTGTTAATTAAATTTCAAAATGGAAAATAAATTGTTTGATTAGTTCAAATATTAATAAAATCATCTAAAGTTTATACAAGGTCTTAAATTGTGAAGAAATCAAGCCGAGATGGATCGGATTGCAAATTAAAAAGCAAAGGTGAGTTAATCTCACTCTTTTGGATTGCTACTTAAATTTAAATGGATAAATTTGAATAGTTGGTTGAATGATTGAATTGATTTGATGTGCTATATTATATATAGTAGTATATAGTATATATTGGAGTGTTTGATTTCCTGCATTATATAGCGGATGAGACCCTATGCGCCGCATAATAACGGATGATATTATATAAACCCATATACCACGATATTCCACGTCAAAGTGGAATTGGTATTTTATGTTGTGCTAACATCTGTGGATGTAGGGAAACATGTTGTAGGGATCCAACTGGATTTCTCAAAATTATTTAGATTGTTTAATATTATGTGTTATGAATATTTGATATTCTGTAATGAATATTATTGATAATTGGAATATTGAATGCTATGGTTTGCTTGAATACATCGGTACACTGAGTTATCAGAATATATAGAATTGGATTTTTGAAAAGAAAATAAAAGAGTGAACTTTTAAGTAAGATAATTATAGAGAATTTGAAAAAAATTTAAGAATGAACTGAAAAGGAATAAAAGTGATTTTAAAATTCTAACTAGCAAGTTTCGAGTATGGAAAGGGGGATCTTGAATAAACAGAGTAATGATGAATTTTAAAAACTTAAGTGATATTATTTAAAGGAATAAAGAATTTATTTTAAATTTCAAGGTTTAAATTTATTTAAAAGGATAAAGAAGGAATATGGAAAATCTGAAATTAGTATTTTAGTTAAAAGATTTTAAATCATAATTAAGAAATAAAATCTGAATTTAATGGGTTTGAATAAATTGAGTAAGTAAAGGAATTTAAATCAAAATGGAGTAATTTGGAAATCAATTTGAAAGTTGATTTAAGTGTTTAAAATTGGAATTTTAAAAGGGGAATGAGACTATGGGACTTATAAACTGAGTTTATAGAAGTAAAGTAATATATCAGTGGATATATAGAAGAATAAATTCACGGTGGGAATTTATTAAAGGAATGGGTAAATTTGTTTAAAAATAAATAGTGCCTTATTTTTAAAAGCTTTGAAAGAGAAGCGTAATTCCCTGGATAGCCAAGTACGTTTTCAAAACAAATTTATAAGTATAGGTTAAAAGTTTAAAGTTGTTTTTAAAAAAAAAGTATATTTTAGAAAATTTATTATTTTTTAATGTTAAATTTTAAAGTAAGTTTTTTTTCGAATTTATTATAGTAGTAATTATTTAAAGGTGGCTTGGACTATGTTTCTAGAAGAGAAAAATTTAGTTTTATATTTTATAAGGTCGCTTATTTTAAATATTCTTCAAGTATATATTTTTGAATAAGGTATTAAAGTATTTTTTATTTTAAATGTTTTAAAGTATAATTTATAATAAAGTGTTTTAAATTATTTTAAAAATCTAAAGTATTGTACTTGGTGATTTCAGTGGAAATAAATATTTGGGAATTTATTCCATGAGAAGAGTGTGGTTTGAAACTGTTTTCAAAAGGGTTGAAAGTGGAAATATATCTTGCAAAGATATTTTGAGGCTAATAAATAATTTGGAAAATTATTTATTGATTAATGGTTGTTTGTGAATGTTAGTTGATGGTTAAATAACCGACTATCAATATTGGCCAATGCGCTGATCGTTTCGAAGAGACCGGGATCGGGATTTTTTTCCTGAAAACTACTTCGATCCGGTTTGATCGTTTTCGTGTGGAAAACAAGAGTTTGGATTCAAAGGAGGAGTAGTGAAGTGCAAGGGCTAGTCACTACTAATCCTGAGGTGATTCCAAAATGGATGTAGTAAGAGTAGTGCCTTCGGTTTCGTTCGAACTCGGGATAGACTTGTATGGATGAATTCTTTCAGAACATCGTCAGGTGGGCGATGAGCATTCTAAGAGATGTGTTCTAGAAAGGTAACGCTTATCCTGGAGCCTCATCAACCGAGAATGACTGAAAATCAGAAGATATGCAGCAAGGCTAAGTGGGTAGCACCCATTAGGGTAAGGTCATCCATGTCTAGATGTCCCTTTTTTATTCGGCTTAGTGGACGACTACTGATCCCAACCGCGGGGTGATCTTACTCGAGATTATCCAGTAAGAGGTAGTCACGGTCTTGTGTTGCATGGGATCAGTAGGGATCCTCGGTACGGTGATCTAGGCCACATGCTGTGAAAGGTGGTACCCCAGTGCCTAGTCATTAGTTGAAAATCCATTCTCCCTACGCGCCTTTACGGTTTTGATTGTGCCCAACAATTGCTGAAACGTGATATGCAAGAATTTCAGCTAGATTCTATTTTACTTTCTATAGACACTACTATAATATCTGACGGATTTGATAAAAAGTGTTTTGGCTATCGTAAGGTAAAAACCCGACATGTTTATTTGTGGCGTGGTCTTACGAGATGCTTTTGTTTTCAAAAGAATTTTGAAACTTTAATAATCAATTTGAGTGTGATTTTCTCACGCTGGTATTCCAAACTGACTCGGGTGTTATTTCACTATAATGATCGGGTCAGACCGAGTATTATAGAATACAGGAAATAATGCTATGGAGCTCAGGAGACGAGCTGAATGGCGATACATACTTCCGTACTTGTTTTAAATATTCCGCTGCGTTGATTAGCCGTGCATTCAGTTTTGTGAGGACAGGTTATGATTACTGTCCAGGTGTGTGTGATGTATACTCTGATGATGTAATATATAAATAGATTTGTTTTTGTGTAAAGATCATTTATTATCTATTATATTTTATTCCAGTGCGATGGTTAGATTCTGATGTTGTTTTCTATTTTATTTTTCTACCTCTTCTTCTTTAACCCTAACGGTTCGTATTTCTGTTCACCTTGAGTTGATATGTTGGAAAATAGTGTTGACTTAAGGGGTACGGATTTACGGGTCGTTACATGATGCTTGTCAAGTTGGAAAATTAAAGAAAAGCCCTTCTCAATCTAAGAAAAAAATTACTACCAAACAATCGCTTGAATTACTTCATCTAAATTTATTTGGCCCAACTCAAGTAAGATCAATAAATCATAACAAATATGTATTTGTTATCGTCGATGATTTTTCACGATACACTTGGACACTATTTTTAAAACATAAAAGTAATACGTTTGAAATGTTTAAATTTTTTGCTAAGAGAATTAAAAATTTGATGAACATAAAAATTAAAAGTACAAGAAGCGATCATGGTGGTGAATCTGAAAATGATATCTTTGAAAATTTTTGCAATAAAAAGGAAATCAGTCATAATTTTTCTTTTCCTGAACACCACAACAAAATTGCGAGTAGAATGGAAAATTTGAATACTTCAAGAATGTTCACGAGCACCCCTTAGTAGTAGTAGTAGTAGTAGTTTACCAAAAGAACTTGCTACGGCATGCTTTGTATTAAATCGTGTAGTAATTCGACCTATGACTAAGAATATATGTTATGAAATGTTTTTCGAAAAGAAACATAAAGTATCATATTTTCATATATTTGGTTCTAAATGCTTTATTTTGAATACAAAAGATAATCTTGGAAAATTCGAACCAAAAACCGGCAAAGGAAATTTTATTGGATATTTGGATCATAGCAAAACATATAGAATCTTTAATAAATGAACTAACATTATTAAAGAAAGTCTTCATATTTCATTTGATGAAAGTTTTCAACATACCAAAAATGACGACGACAATGAAATCTATAATAACAATAGTATTAATAATACTACTGCAACTGAAAATAATAATAGCATAAATAATAATAATAATAATCTTTTAAGAGCAGCACCTCGAATCTTAAAAGATCATTCAATTAACAATGTAATTGGCGATTTAAACACAAGAGTTTCAGCATGAAATCAATTGAATCAAATAAGCCATGTTGCATTTATATCAAATTGTGAACCTCAAAATTATAAAGAAGCATCGAAAGATTATTTTTGGATTATCGCAATGAAAGAAGAACTTAATCAATTTAAAAGAAATAATATATTGAAACTTGTACCCTGACTAAATTATCAATTGGTAATATGAACAAAATGGGTTTTTAAAAACAAAATAGATGAAAATGGAAACGTTGTTCGTAATAAAGCAAGATTGGTCGCTTAAGGATACAACCAAGAAGAAGGATTTGATTATGAAGAAACATTCACTCATGTAGAACGTCTTGAAGCTATATGAACGTTGCTTGCTTTTTCATGTCATCATAATTTTAAATTATTTCAAATGGATGTTAAGAGTGCATTTTTGACGGTTTCATAAAAGAAAAGGTTTATGCTGAATAACCATCCTTATTTGTTCATGAAAAATATCCAGACCATGTTTTCAAACTTAAAAAGGCAATATACGACTTAAAGCAAGCACCACGTGCTTGGTATGAGAGGTTAAAAACACATTTACTAAATTCTGGTTATCAAATTGGGAAAATTGATTCTACATTATTTGTAAAGAGAGAAGACAGTAACATACGAGTGGTATAAATATATGTTGATGACTCATATTTGGATCAACCGATGACAAACTATGCAACGATTTCTCTAATATGATGAAAAATGAATTCGAAATGTCGCATGTGGGAGAATTAAATTTCTTTTTAAGTCTATAAATAAAGCAACAAGAAAATGGGATTTTATAAATCAACAAAAATATTGTAAAGAATTACCAAAAAGGTTTGGAATGGATAGTAATTCAAGTAAACCTACTCTAATGATCGCAAGTTTACATTTAGATAAAGATGAAAATGGAAAAGGTTTCGACCAAAAATTATACCGAAGTATGATAGGATCTCTGTTACACACAAGGTCTAGTAGACCGGATATTATGATGAGTGTGTGTACATGTGCAAGATTTCAAGCACAATCTATGGAGTCACATCATCGAGCAGTCAAAAGAATTCTACGATATTTAACCCACACCAAAGATTACAGACTTTTCTATCCTAAAGGAGGCTCTTTCAAACTCATCTAATATAACGATGCAGATTTTGGTGGTTGCAAGACAGATAGAAAAAGTACGAGAGGTACATGTCATTTCATTGGTCAATCTTGGGTTTGTGGTTCATTAAAAACCAAAATTTTATTTCTCTCTCAACATGTGAAGTCGATTATATATCTGCAGTCTTAGCCGGTGCACAAGTAATTTATATGCAACTAAATATTTAAGATTTCAGTAAAATAATAATTAACTCTCCTATGTATTATGATAATACTAGTGCTATAAATTTATCCAAAAATCCAATTAACCATTCTCTTACGAAACATATCGACATTCGTCACCATTTTTTAACAGATAATGTAGAAAAAGAAATTAGTACTCTTGAATTTGTTAACACTGATAATCAAATTGCCGATATTTTCACCAAACCATTATGTGAATCAACTTTTATAAAGCTGCAATGAGACCTTGGAATATGTACAATTAATGAATTAATTAATGTATGCCACATTTATTCATCATTGTTAGCACCAAAAATTAGCACAAAACCTAATAGAAGTTTTGAAGAAAAATAAACTAAGAATATAAAATGAAAACATAGGATAATAACAAAGAAATAGTAGTAAATTGAAAGAATAACATGCACACAACAATTTATAGTGGTTCGCCGTTGTTTGCGTACGTCCACTTTGAACATATTGCTTTATTATCACTTTATAAACTGAGTACAATAGGGATCGGATGAAAATCCTTATTTATACAAGAGTATAAAGCAACTATTATCGTAAAAGTCACAAAAATGAACAACTAAGCCTATATTTATAGACGGAGATTGCCAAATATCTCCCTGAAAATTCGGTAAAAGGACCTTCAGAAACATATTGACCTACAAGGGAGTCGCATGGCCCAATTCCCAAAGAAGAGGGATCGATATTGCTACTTTGGTGGAATTTTAGTGTGCGATTTTATGGTAGCTTCCTCATGCCAAAATATGCTTGGCCTCCAAATTTCATGCCAATTGGATTAGTAGAACTTGAGTTATTGCTTGACCTTTGCTTCAACATAGGTTGCCTGCTGATTCCTACTGATCCCTACCAAGGGAAGAGCGCTGATTCCTCTGACTTCATCTTCTTGAGGTGAGAAGGGTAGGCTCCTTAGGGTCCCCATACCTTGCTCACAAAATTTCATATGATTGGACTTGTGAATCTTGAGATATTGATTATTTTCTATTGAAATGCTCTTACTCCTTAAAACACACCGATTCCTATTATGCAAGTTAATTTATGCCAATCCCTCCTATATATTGAAGCATATTTCATACTTCGAACATTCTGCCTTGCATATTTATTAATTCCATTCAACCTCGACTTCGTGTTATCTTCTATACCTGACTTCTAAGCCCCACAACCACCACTCTGGGCTCATTGATCTTGATAGCATTCGAATATAACTTGTGCTATTAGTTCAATATAGCTGGGTCAAAATGTTGGATAACACTTGACCTCCAAAGTACGTCTTGTGCTGAACACGATGTGCTTTGAATTGAAGCAACTTAGAATCGTCGGAAAGAAACCTGTCCAGTTTTTTTAATAGTCGCTATCCTGCTGTCGATTTAATTTTTCATGGTGTTGTATCTGAAAGTGTGCTATGGATCGTGTAATATAGATATACGATAATACGGAGTATGGTGATGATAGCGATATAGTAAATAGTGCGGAATATAAAAGCAGTATAATAAAAATAACACCAGGAATTTTTATACTGGTTCAGAGCTCCATCCTACGTCCAGTCCAAGACTCCTTTTGGAATTTCACTAAAACAATAACCCTCGCTTAACCCGGAGGAACAGGTCTATACAAGCATTGAGCAGCCGAACAAGGACCTGAGCAGCACAAAAGGATTTTGCCTCAGCAGCCGAAGAGAACTTCACACGCCTGATCAGCAAAACAGGACTTCAACAAATACAAAAGATTGTTTTGACCTTGTGTGTTCTAATAACACAGATTTGTCACTTGTAGCACACCCTTCCTATAATCTTCTTCTCGAGCATAAATATATATATTTGAAGTTTATGAAGAATAGAAAGGTATAATATTGCTTTAATGCAGAATATTTGAAAGTATAGTTGCAAGTAGATTCAAGAAAGTTAGATAAGATAGATAAGAAAATTCGGTAGTTTGGAATCAAGTTAGAGTATGTATTTATAGATGTTAGAAAGCAGTGACTGTTGACGAAGCATTTCGGTTGAAGTGTTGCGTCCAAATCTTTTCGTAGAGTTCCGTAACTCTTCACAAACGGTCGTGTCTTTTCGGAAAATAGCTGTTGTAGAAATTCAGTCAACTGAACCTCCGAGTCAGTCGATTGAATATTCAAACGTATTATCACTTTTCATAGTTTTTACATATATATATATAATATATGATTTTTAAAGAAAAACTTTGATAATATATATATATATATATATATATATTATGGTTACATGTATAAATCATTAAGATTATATATAAGCTGATATATACGTTAAACGAGAAGAGATCTTAACAAAATTGACCTAAGATTCAAGAAACAAGATAATATAATTGATGCACCGATTTTGATGACTTGTATCCATGTAGTATATTTTTTTTTTGTCATAGCAGTCGTTAAATTTGTATATCGTAGTGATAGCTTTGTGTCATGAATCAAAACCAAGTCTCAACGTTCTCCTCCTTTATGATTAATGACAACCTGTAAATAGATATAGATTTTGACTGTATATATAATATAAATACTTTCTCCCCCTGAATCTTTGACAATGTATATCCTGCATTCTAAATGTCAGTGATAATATTTCTCCCCCTTTGTCGCTGACAAAAAGAAATACAGAATAAAAGTATGAAGCATTGATAGATATGATATGAAGAAACCGAACATTCATACATTACAAATATCATAAACAAGAGTCTTAAAATAAAACGAAAAGAGTGGCTATTTAATACAAGCCATAATGTTGTGAAATAAAAACTAATGTTTTGATAATATCAGAAAAGTAACACCTTACTCCATTATATTCTTACCCCTATCGCCATGTGATCTTTGACCACCACTATCGCCTTCATTTCCACTGTTGTCGCTACTACTTGCTTAATCATCGATAGAGGAAGACTAAGTGAAGACGGGATGCTTACTTGGATCACCTAGTGTAGCCGTTGAAGTTCAGGATGAACACGAGATAGCTTGCCATAACTTTGTAATTTTTTTTTAATTTATCAAGCTTTTTATCAACTTAAGTGATATGGGATTGAAGTATTTGTTGGTTATGGCATATCATGGAAATTGATTCATGTGGAGGAAAGCCTAGATTAGGAATCAAAATTCCGTCTTGTTGACGAGTAGTTGATCTTTGGCGAGTTGGACGGTGAGATGCTTCGCCTTGTTGTTGTTGTGGTTGATCTTGAGATAATTAGCGTTGAGTCCATTCTTCAAAAGTAATGATAGGAGGAGGTCGAGAAACTGGTAGCTTCATTAATGCTAAAATACGAGAGTTTAAGTACCAACGGTAGAAACCGGCGAGTCAGGTTTCGAAATCTCATATTCTTTTAGCAATTGCATAATATACTCACCTAGTATATGACATTCATTCGACCATTGTTGAAGCTTAAGAATTCATCAAGAATTATCTGAAGCCAATTAACTTTGATATTGCCGAAAATGGCGTATAAGGCTTTGAAGTTGTGTTCCTAAACAAGTTCATACCATCCATTTCGTGGAGTTACGGTTTTCATTAATGCACAGTGTATAACTCTAGCTTTTGGCCTTAAGGACATGGACTTGAGTTGGTGCATATCGTCTTCCAAAAATAAATGACCTATATGATCACGAACGACCATATCACAATCAGCATTGCTCAATTCAATACCATCATTTTCAGATCTTAAAATGTGAGCCATTCGATCTAACGAGAAAAATATTGGTTTTTCACAAACTAAACTCCATACACAATCTTCTTGATTTTGAATGTTTTGATGACCTATATTTAGATTAGCGTAGAAGAGCTTGACCATAATTTGGTTTATTTTATGCTTATTGTCATCAATATTGAACAAAGACTCCAAATTGCTTCTACGAGCCAATTCTTGTATATGGTATGGAGAAAAATCGGTAGATTTTACAAAAGAACCTTCAAAGATACGAGATCTTGCATTCTCCTCCATCTTCTAACTACGGTATCATCGTAGAGCCATTGTTGGATTTTCTCATTAGAAGGAGGTTGGGAGGATGAAGATGCTTGCCCTTTTCTCTTTGGAGCCATTTAATTTGATTGTTTGGAGGTAAAAATTGAGTTTTTGAAGATCTAGGGATTTAGAAAAGTTGAAAATCTGAAATGAGAGTGAAGAGAAAATGGGAAAGTGAAGGTTAAAAGGTGAAAATTGAGTGGGTAGGAACAGTAATTTTGCTCAGGTCCACGAATCAGTCGACTGAACCAGTGGTTCAGTCGACTGAACCTGAAATTCAAAATTTTCCAACTTCTGGTTCAGTCAACTAAATGCCCGATTCATCTAATTGAATCTTGCTTATGTAGATTTTGTCTTCTGGTCTAGTCAACTGATCCACTGTGACAGTCAACTGAACCTGCTTTAAAATAAAATTATATCAGTGTCAGTCGACTGACCTGTGTGAATTTCCCCAATTGCCTCTGTTTTGAGTAATATTTTATATTGTTATACTTGTGAAGCTTTGTAAATTTATTAAATTGAATATTAGAATAGCATACATGTTGATAAAATGAAGAAAAAGAAATGATTTATTCTAAAACAAATTGTACATACTTTAGTCAAATTATTTGAAAAATAAAAAATAATAACAACTACTCTTATTTTGAAGGGCTAGGAGTTTTATAGCCCTGTAGCTGTTTCTGACGAACATCTGATGCTTCATTTCGATCCCATGAGTTTGATGAGACCGATGGTCGTGGCGGGGTGAAGTAGAAGGTAATCGAATAGGCGAAACATCGTGTTCGTCTATTGGAATGGATGAAGCACCGCAAAATTTCATAGCAACGTGTTCTGTAATTCCTAGATGTCGAGAGTTGATTTTTTGCTTGTAATATATTTCACGTTAAAGCATTAGTGACTCTTGTTCATTGTGATGCAAATCACTTATTTTTTGTTTAGTGTTTGGAGAGACGTCAAACATCATCTTCTTCCCTTTCTTTTTCTCCGAAGTATATCCGGTATGATCATGATAGGTAGAAGATGGTGTAGTATGATGGACGAGAGTTTTCGGTGATTTGGTAGAGGCAAGAATTTCAATGGAGTCAGTTGATGATGAAGTTGACATATTGACAGTTAGTTTGTATTTCTGTTAGCATGTATGAATAACATAGAATACGTATACCTATTTATAGACTAATGTTGAGAATAAGAAGGATGAAATGAATGGTTTATCTTGAATTTAGCTATAAAAAGGTTGTTAGTTAGGAATATTAGTTGCTATTTCATTGGTTTTCTGTTATTTTGATTTATCAATGTAAATGTAATATGCAGAAAATATATATTTATAAAGATAAGTATTATACATAATATAGTTTATAGTTGTCACCATATAATATAGTCACCGACCTGAACCATAATGAAGATAATCAATAGCTCAGGTGGTTAAGACGTCTGGGCTGTTCACAACAAGTCATAGGTTTGAGTCTTAGCATGGTCAAAAAAATGAATTTTTTGTCAAATTTTTTATTGTTGAGATTTTGTTTAAAATTTCGTATTTTATCATTTATATAACTTTAATTGACATTATACTGAGTTCTCGACGTAGTTTTATAAAAGTATTCTCTAACAATGGTTTAGTAAAAATATCAGCTAATTGATTTTCAGATGGAACGTAGTCTAAAATTATCACATCTTTTTCTATATGGTCACGTAGAAAATTATGTCTAATATATATGTGTTTAGTTCTAGAGTGATTTATTGGATTTTTGGATAGATTGATTGCACTGGAATTATCACTGTAGATTGTTGATTTTGTTAAATTGACTTCGAAATCTTTAAGTGTCTGTTGCATATAAATTACTTGTGCGCAAGCTAATGCTGCAGGAATATATTCTGCTTCACTAGTTGATAGTGGGACATAATTTTGTTTCTTACTAAACCATGATATTAATGATTTACCAACGAAGTGACGTGCACCGCTTGTGCTTTTTCTATCCGTTCGTGATCCTCCGAAATCAGCATCGCTATATGACACTAACTCGAATGAGCAATCTTTTGGATAGAAAAGTCCAAAATCTATAGTATTACTAAGACAACGTAATATTCGTTTTACGGCTCGTAAATGTGATTCTTTTGGATCATCTTGAAATCATGCACATAGACATACGCTCATCATTATATCTGGTCGACTCGCTGTTGGGGATAGTAATGATCCTATCATACTACGATACAGTTTTTGGTCTATACTCTTGCCATTTTCATCTTTATCAAGATGTGCCGTCGTGCTAAGAGGTTTTGCTTTGGCAAAAGTGTTTTCCATTCCGAATCGCTTGATAAGATTATTGCAGTGTTTTTCTTGATTTATAAATATTCCATTTGAAACTTGTTTTATTTGAAGACCTAGAAAATACGATAATTCTCCTATATGGGACTTTTCAAATTCTCTAGTCATGATTTCAAAAAATTCTTTACATAATTTATTATTAGTTGAACCAAATATAATGTCGTCTACATGTATTTGAACTATCAAAATATCATTTTTAGAATGTTTTGTAAGTAAATTTTTTTCTAGTTTTCCTATTTTGAATCATGATTCAAGTAAATAGCTTTTAAGGCATTCATACCAAGCATGTGGTGCTTGTTTTAAACCATATAAAGATTTCTTAAGTTTATAAACATGATCTGGATATTTTTCATGAATAAATAAAACGGGTTGTTCAACATAAACATTTTCTTTAATATAACCATTTAGAAATGCACTTTTAGCATCCATTTGATAGAGTTTAAAGTTATTAAAACATGCGTACGCCAATAAAAATTTGTATTGCTTCTAGTCTAGAAACTGGAGCAAATGTTTCTACGTAATCTATTCCTTCTTCTTGGTTATACCCTTGTGCTACTAGTCTCGCTTTGTCTCTAGTAATATTTCCTAGTTCGTCTGCTTTATCTTTGTATACCCATTTAGTTCCTATAACAGTCTGATCATTCGGTCTGGGTACTAGTTCCCAAACTTCATTTCGTTCAAACTGATTTAGTCTTCTTGCGTCGCAATAATCCAATTTTCATCGGATGATGCTTCCTTAATATTCTTAGGTTCTATAGTAGAAAGAAAAGCTACATGACCCATTAAATTTAGTTGATTTCTAGTTCGAATATTTGAATTTATTTCTCCAATTATATTTTTTATAGGATGATTTCGTAAGATTCTTCTCAGAAGATCTTATTGTATTAGTAATATTTCTATTTTCTAAATTACTAACAATGTTTTCATCTTCTCTTGAATTATAAATAATATCTTCATCTTCTCTTGAATTGTTTATTATATTCTTGTTATTATTAAGTAAATCATCGTCATCATTTGTTTTGAAATAAGATTAGAGTTCTCATCAAAAGATATATGGAATGTCTCTTCAATAGTATTAGTTCATTTATTGAAAATTCGATAAGCTTTGCTTCGATTCGAATATCCAAGAAATATACGTTCATCACATTTTGAATCGAATTTGCCAAGCTGATCTTTGGTATTTAATACAAAACATTTTGATCCAAATATTTTAAAATAAGATATGTTTGGTTTTCTACCATTAAATTGTAAGGTATATTCTTAGTGAGGGGTCTAATATAAACATGATTCACTACATAACAGGCAGTTGCAACAGCTTCTGCCCAAAAATGTTTTGGTAATGTGCTTTCGTTTAGTAAGGTTCTTGCACATTCTTGTCGAGTTCGATTCTTTCGTTCGACAAATCCATTTTGTTGTGGAGTTCTAGGAAATGAAAAGTCATGAAATATTCCTTTTTTTACAATAGTTATCAAACTGTTCGTTTTCAATTCATCTCCACGGTCACTTCTAATATTTTTAATTTTAATACCTTTTAAATTTTGAATTCGTTTAACAAAATTTTTAAAATTTTTGAAAGTATCACTTTTATTTTTCATAAAGATAGTCCATGTATATCTAGAAAAATCATCAACTATTACAAATACGTATTTATTGTGATTTATGGATTGAATTTGGGTAGGTCCAAATAAATCCATATGAAGTACTTCAAGTGGTTGCAATGTCGAAATAACTTTCTTAAATTTAAATAAAGATTTAGTTAATTTACCAACTTGATATGCGTCACATATATTATTAATTTTAAAACTCATCTTTGGTAATCCTTTTACGAGATTATTTGTAGAAATTTTATTTATAGTTTTAAAACTGATATGACAGAATCGTTTGTGCCATATCCAGGGATCGTTTTCTCTGGCTATTAAACACATGTCTGAGTTATGATTAACTTTCATATTAAAAACGTAAATGTTTTTATCTCTATTTCCTTTGAAAATAAGATTCTGGTTTTGATTGAAGATACTACATTTATTTTCAGAGAAGTATATTTTAAAACCTTTATCGCATAATTGACTTATAATTAATAGATTATATTTTAGATTCTTAACTAATAAAACGTTTGTAATAAGAGGTAAATTAGATGTACCGCAATTGCTAACATCGCCTTTGCCGATGATATAGCCCTTGGAATTATCTCCAAAAGTGATAGAACCTCCGTCTGAGTATGTAATGTTTGTCAGCATATCTTCGCCTCCTGTCATGTGTTTTGAGCAACCACTGTCGAGTATCCATTTTCCTCTCTTCTTGAGTGGGACCTGCAAAAATTATGAGATCATGTTGGTACCCACCTTTTTAATAGGGTCCAAAGAGTTAGATCTTAGGAAACCAAACTCAAGTGGGTTTAGCATCCCTCTTATAAATATAATCCTTGTTATTATGAACGTTTTCTATAAATGATCTAATATATTTATTCCTTATCAACTTGTTATTAGTTTTAGGAACCTATATATATAGTTTTAGAAACTAGTATTTTTGAAGATATGGGTGTTTTATTAGACTTAACATTGTTTAAATTACTAGATTGTGAATTCTTGACTTTCTTCTTATAACCTAAACCATTTTTATTGTTAACCGATTGTGAATTTTCAATAATTCTAGATAAAAATTTTCTTCCTTTATTAAAATTTAAAACATTTTTAGTGATTCCTTCTAGTTTGGTCTTTAGACTTGAATTCTAGTTCTACCATTTTAATATTAGTTTTCAAATCATGATTTTCAGAAACAAGAACATCATTCTTTTCTTTTTGAGTCTCAATTTCTTGACTCAATAACATCAATTGAGAATTAACATTTGAAAGCAATTCTTGAGTTTTCTCAAGTTCTTCTTCCAATATTTTCTTCTCATCTTTAAGCATATCTCTTTCAAATTCTGCCTTGTTCTGATTTTCAACAGCCTCTATATATTTTCTTTTGTTACTTTTTAATGTATCTAACAATTCTGAGTTTATCTCTATCATATCCTCAAAAGTTAAATCACTAACCTCATTATCTTTGGCCATAAAGCATACGTTAGCTTGTTCATTATCGCTGTCACTTTCACTTTCAAAAGAATAAGAAGAGTCTGAATCATTCCTTATAACTGAGAAAGTTTTCCTTCTGAATTTGTCCTTTCTTTTATTATGATATTCTTTCTTTTGATCCGGACATTCCTTTTTTATATGCCTCTTTTTGTGACAATTAAAGCACTCCAGAACTAATGAAGAAGGTGGTTTATTAGTGTTTGAGCTTCTCTTGCCATTGTTTCTGTTTCCTTTTCTATACTTCAAGAATTTCTTGAAGTTTTTTGCAATAAAGGCTAGGTCGTCTTTGTCTAAATCTGATTCTTCTTGCTCTACATGGAATGTTATATTCTTTTTATCTCGAGCTTGAACCTTTTGTTTAGCCTGCAAATTCACTTCATAGGACATTAGATTTTCTATTAACTCTTTCAGAGTTATTTTGGAAATATCGTTCGCTTCTTCAATAGCGAGAACTTTTCTTTCCCATTCTTCCATTAAAGAGTTAAGGATTTTGGATACAATATCAAAATATGAGTATTTTTCTCCTAGTCTACTAATGAATGGTAGATGTCCTGAAATCTTGAATATATATCATTTATAGATTCATTTTCTTTCATCCTAAAATTTTGAAACTGACTTTTGAGCATGGATATTTTTCTTTGTTTGACCTTGTTAGTTCCTTCGTATGTAACTTTGAGTGTACGCCATATTTCATATGCAGTATTGCACATGCTAACATGGTTAAACTCATTTTATCTAAGGCACAAAACAACATATTCATAGCTTTTGCATTTGCTGTGGCATCTAGTTTCTGTGTATTTTTCCAAGTAGAATACTCTTTAGTATGAATAATATATTCTGTCTGAGTTATATTCCATGAATCAAAAACATGTGCTTGCATATATATTCTCATTTGTGTGGCCCAATAGTTATAATTCATGCCATTAAATAGTGGTGGACGTGTAGTGGATTGTCCTTCAATGAAGCTAGTGTTAATACTAGTGCAAGTGTTTGTTTCCATATTATTAGATTATCAGATAACTATGTTACGGTTATAAGATGACCTTGCTCCGATACTAAATGAAAGTGTGCTACGGATCGTGTAATATAGATATACGATAATACAGAGCATAGTGATGACAGCTATATAATAAATAGTGCGGAATATAAAAGCAATATAATAAAAATAATACCAGGAATTTTTATACTGGTTCGATGGTCCGTCGTACGTCCAGCCTCAGACTTCTTCTGGAATTTCACTAAAACAATAACCCTCACTTAACCCGGAGGAACAGGTCTATACAACCCTTGAGTAGTCGAACAAGGACCGAGCAGCAGAATAGGATTTCGCCTCAGCAGCCGAAGAGGACTTACACGCCTGAGCAGCAGAACACGACTTCAACAAATACAAAAGACTGTTTTTACCTTGTGTGTTCTAATAACATGGATTTGTCACTTGTAGTACACCCTTCCTATAATCTTCTCCTCGGGCATATATATATATATATATATATATATTTGAAGTTTATGAAGAATAGAAAGGTATAATATTGATTTAATGCAGGATATTTGAAAGTATAGTTGCAAGTAGATTCAAGAAAGCTAGATAAGATAGATAATAAAAGTCGGTAGTTTGGAATCAAGTTAGAGTATGTATTTATAGATGTTAGAAAGCAGTGACTGCTGACGAAGAGCTTCGGTTGAAGGGTTGCGTCCAAATCTTTTCATAGAGGTTCGTAAATCTTCACGAATAGTCATGTCTTTTCAGAAAATAGATGTTGTAGAAATTCAATTAACTGAACCTCTGGGTCAGTCGACTGAATATTCAAACGTACTATTTGTTTATTTGCACCTGTGCATGTTGCACAGAAATTTACAGGTCAGTTGACTGACCTACCAGGCCAGTCGACTGACTTGGTGATTTCTTTGCAAGTTGCGCAGTTTTCATAGGTTTTTAAATATATATATATATATATTATATGATTTTTAAAGAAAACTTTGATATTATATATATATATATTCTGTGCTTATATGTATAAATCATTAAGATTATATATAAGCTAATATATACATTGAACAAGGGGAGATCTTAACAAAATTGACCTAAGACTCAAAAAACAAAATAATATAATTGATGCACCGATTTTGATGTCTTGTCTCCATGTAGGATATATTTTCTTTTTGTCGTAGCAGTCGTCAAATCCGTATGTCGTACTGATAACTTTGTGTCATGAATCAAAACAAGTCTCAATAGTATCTTCTTTGATCATCATGACGTTTGATCGATTTCCAATAGTATAAATCCAGAAAAATACTCCTTTAGTTGATATATATGTCAGGTTCCACGAGACAAATAAGCTTTGGTTATTGGGACTAGCCTTGAACTTGAAAGCTTCGGTTTTGATTTCAATTTCTGTCGATTACAAAAATTGAACTTTTAGACCATATGCGTGCATGTCCAGATATACGTTCTTGTCATTGTCTCCCAGATGCGCAGGTACGCTTACGGGTCATCGCCAATTTTCATTGAAATAGTTACAATTTCATGGCATTTGGGGTGTATGTACTTTACATAATCTTCATTTCCATGTTTGTATGTACGCATGCTCATAGCCGATCCCTCCTCCGTTTTTTTCTTCCTTTTTTAGAGCATTCGTAGGGATCATTATATGTCTAGCCGATCCCTCCACTTTCTTTTTTTGGTTTACAGGGAGTTGATCCCTTTCTTTCCTTTTTTTATATGCTTGCTCATGGGGTCGGCATCTTTACATCCGATCCTCCCTCCTTTGCTTCGAATTGAAACCATAGGCCGAACCCCTGTCCCCATATATAAACTAACACTCCTCCCTGTCAACCTTCACATATCCATCTTCCTCCTATTCACTTTCCCGCAACCAAAACCTTCCTTGGCTTTAAAAAACCCAATCCCTTTCTTCCCACTCAACATGGCCTTCATCTATAAATCAAACTTCCTATTTGGCTTTAGATTGTCATTTCGCCTTCCACTCGAATCATAATACAATCTCTCTCCTTAAACTATTCATCTTTGATGAATTATGTAGGTTACTTGCCATTAATTTTTGATTCTATGATGAGGCAATGGATTCTATTTCATTGGTGATGATTTGGAGTTCGATGTGATGGATAATTGATGGCCAAAGCTGCTTGGAGAAGATGAGATGTGGGATGTGATTGAGTTCCGCTAAAAATTTTGAAGGGTAGCACGAGGAGGTGGAAGGAGAGGGATTGGCCATCTTCATTCGCATGAGGGGTCGGTAGTTTTGTTTGATAAAGTAGGGATCGATTGGAATAGCGAAGGGAAGGGATCGGCAGTGGAAGTTTGGTGCGAGGTTGAAAACAGTGAAGTAGAAGAATCGGTAGAGTTGGTTATCGTGCAGGGATCGATATTTTTAATGAAGGAAAAGGATTGGCATTAATCACATGGAGAGAGAGATCGGTTATTTTTCTCTGGGACAGGGGTCAGCAAATAGGGATAAGCAAATAGGGATCGGCTATTTATACTTGGCTAATTCTAGTTTTCGAATTGAACTTAAAAACCAATCCACAATCACCTGTTTGAACAATAAAAATCAATCCCATCTCAGTGAAGTTGAAACGACAATGATGAACAATAAGACTTGCATAATCATTGATGAACTCAAAATTGAACAACCAAATCCATGGGACTTAGAACATGAACTAATACTTAATATATGGAATTTAATAACGGACTTTACACTTCGATATGCCGATGGTCGATCCCAAAGCTTACACAACTGATCAATCTTTTCGCCAGTTGAGAGGTCAGCAATGACGATCACTCTGGTCAGAATCCAAAGTCTTGTTATTTACTTTATTTTGTTATATTTTAAGCTGCTTATCTCTACACTACATGACATTGCATGACACTAACTTACACTTAGCATAGGAGACAAGTAAACTTTTCTAATCTCAATTATCTACTAAGTATAGTTGACATGGACTTTAGACGTTCTGAGCTTCTGGCCGTGATGTCTTCCGGGCCAACTTCACAACACAATAATCCTGAAGCTGAGTCGAACTCCATAACCATATCTGGCACGCTTTCCCCTGATCGTCAAATTGAACAAACAGAAGTTTACGGCCCGTCGACCGACCTTTTTTCTGACGTTCCTGTTCTCCCAGTGAAAGATATAAGTCCTTCCCCAGACGCTGTAGAAGGAACTATATTCTTAAATAAGCCGACAGATTCCTAAGCCTCCACAATCAGTGGGACCACTCTTCGCAGACTATGTTCCAGACATGAAATTCCATTTGAAGACGTTCAGGTTCCTTCGATGCACGGCAGATCTCATTCGCCCTTGGAGAGGTATACAATATGTAGTAAGTTCATGTGTTGGTCCCGATGCATGCCACCTTTTAATTATTTTTCCAAGAGATGCTAAAATATCTTGGGAAAGCTCCTATTCAATTGCACCTGAACAACTATGCCTTTCACCATGGTACTTTCTTACTATTTATGAATATCCTGTTCCACCGGCCAAATCTTGAGGACGTTAGGTTTATTTACAACTTCAAACGATGGATATGGAGCCTTTCCTACATTTTACCTGAGCCTTCACCTAATTGTCTAGTCTTAACGGGTGCTTGGAGCAAGCTTAGGCACTTCAAACATGAATAGTTTTATGTCCGATATCTGCCTGGCTTTGTAAGGCGATGGTTGGACGGACTAAGTGTCATCTTCGCTCTACTATCAAATTCTTTAGCCTAGGCCATATCCTAAATCAACTAACATCTCGAAAATCCACAAGTGTCCATCCACGTCCAGAGGGGCATAGTTTTTCAAGGGCAATTTCTACGATTCGTGCCACTTCGGTCGAAGATAGGGACATTAGACTTTTTATAACCGAGGAAAGGTTATTACTGTTTAGGTTGCTAAAGGAAGGTCGCGGCATTGAGGTTCCATGAAGCGTTGTGCTACTAGGATATAATATAGAACAAGAAGGTGATATCAATAACCCTATTGTGTCGCCAATTAAGGGATTCTGGGTGACTTCGAATAGGGCGAAATTAGGGGTGGCAAGACCAGCGAGCCTAGTGATGCTGATGCAGGTCCAAATAATGCGCCTGTAGTTGAACCATCATGAGGAGTGCAACCTCACATGCCAGCTAGGAAAAAAAAGAAGCTTGCATATAAGCTCCGTAGGAGATAAACTGCAAAGGAGTCTGAATTTATTATCACTTCCGTCGATGAAGAGTCATGCTCCCAACGTTTGGAAAGCTCGATGAAAGGGTTTTCATAATTCCAAACCCTAATGACATCTTGAATTATGACTTCCCCAATACCAATATTGAGGGGCTCAATTCTTCCACCAGAAGTGGCAGTCTTTACACCGGCAAAGGAGAGAAAACTCAAATGAGCAAGGCTGCAACAACTGGTCCATCGAGGGGACACTATGACACTCGTCATAACGCGAACTTCACCACACGATCTCCATCAACCTTTTGTATAATGGTCACTTGTACATTTTTGTTTGGTTTTTTGCAGGTGTGCTATCTCAATTCCGAGATTTTAATCGCTTGAGGGGTTCCTCGAATGCAAACGGATCCAACCGTGATTAAGAATCGGGTAGGCGTAGAAAGAGGGATGACGGCTGAGAAAGAAGTCTTCGTTCGAGGGAATCTTCATATTCCAAACATAAGTCGCAGTCTCGGTCTTCCCATCAGGAAGTTCAACATAATCTTCCTATACACGGTGGCGATTTGATCTCTTTCCATAGTTCTCAAATTGCCAAACTGGCTGAGCAGTATTCCAGTTCATCCAACTCCAAGCAGTCCCGTGACCACATGTGGAGCAAACATCCAATCTTTGCTTCCGATCCATCTTTGCTGACTGTGGATCCTGAAGCTTTCACAGCAGAAAAATTGGCTGAACTTAAGGTCGATTTTTCGAATATTCGTTTTGACGCGCTTAAGTTCCTCCCCTCCATTCATGCAATCCCAGGGAATGCTAAAGCAAGTCCTTTCGCATGCATCAATGACGTTTTTGTCCAACATGAATCATTCCAACACTTAGCAGAGAAGATCTCTGAGGTGTCTATGGAGAGACAGCATGAAATTGATTCTCTTAAGCTAGAGGTAATCCATGATAAAAATATAATTAAACATCAAGACATTGAGATCTCGAACTTGATGGTGAAGCTGAACGAGGCAGAAAAAAGATCTAAGGAAACATCTAAGGTGGTGAGTCGTCTAGAAGCTGCCCACAAAAGGAGAATATGGACATAAAGAAAATTCAAAACTTTATTTGCCAAACGGAAAGAAATGACATAATTTGTCTTATTACATATCTTTGAAAATCAAATGCTAAAGAAAATCCTTAAATTAAATATTGTTGAATGAAAAAGAATTAAATTAAGGGAAATAGCATCGTAAATGCTCGCACTTCCACGCTCTTGGGAGTGTGATGCCATCACTAGTTTCTAGCTTGAAAGTTCCCTCTCTAAGCCTCTGTTTAATGACATATTGTCCTTTCCAAGTAGGATACATATGCGACGGGGCAGGAAAAACCAATTTCAAGATGAGATTGCCGATTTCAAAGGTTCTAGGTTGGACTTTAGTGTTGTAGTACCGGACGACTCGGTATAGGTGCGCAGCTGCACTCAAATCAGCTTCTTTGCGCTTCTCATCTACAAAGTCTAGAGATTCTAAAAGGAGATCTTTATTCTTTCTGGGATCGTAGTAGGCCACTCGATGTGAAGGAACTTCGAGCTCAATAGGAATGACGATTTCAGAATCATAAGCCAGAGAAAATGGAGTATTGCCAGTCGCGGACTTGTGAGTGGCCTTATAAGCCCATGGTGCTATCGGGAGTCACCCGCCCACTTTCACTTAGCCTTTTCCAAACGCTTCTTCAAGATGAACTTTATGATTTGTTTCATAGCTTCAACTTGTCCATTGGATTGAGGGTGAGCAAGTACCTCAAATCTTTTTTCAATATGATGCCGACGGTAGATAGATGATGTTACGAACGATGAAGTTGGTTACTCTCTTTGTTGCCATCATGGCTAATTGTTCCGTTTCGACCTATTTGGTGAAGTAATCGACTGCGATGATAGCGTACTTCGCACTACCTTTAGAGATTGGTAAGGAATCGATAATATCTATGCCCCATATGGGAAACAGCCATGGACTGACCATTTGTGCAGTTTCCATTGGCGGAGCTCTTAGAACATTTGCATATATCTAGCACTTGTCGCATCACCTTACATAATCAGCAGACCTCGATTGATGGTCGACCAATAATAGGCATAACAGAGTATTTTCTTTACTAGAGTTTTCCCCCTGTGTGATCGCTAAATTCCCCTTCATGAATATTCTCTAGGACACGTTTTCATCATGAGCGATACACCAGAGCATGGGAACGAAAGAACCCATTTTGTACATAACTCCTTCATGTGTGATATATCGTGAAGCTTTACGAATGACTTTTCTTTTTTCATTCCTTCATTCGTAAAGAACTCCCTACAGTAAATAATCAATAATTGGAGTCATCCACGGCTCCTTCTCAAGCTCCGTCACTAATACTTGGTTGATTTCCATTAGGTTTATGCTCGGAGCGTTTAATACTTCGGCTGGAACCAAGCCCATTTGTTTTTCATCTCAAGTGCTAGCAAACTTTGCCAATAAATCAGTCTCTTCATTTTGAATTTAAGTCGTTTTCCTTTAGCCTGTAATCTTCCCTGACTTAATATACTACCAATTGTGAGTTGCAAAAGATTTCAAGAGACTTTATCCCCATTTCTCTTGCGAGTTTAAGTCTCGCAATCAGAGCCTCATACTCAACTTCGTTGTTTGTTTCAAGCAAATCGAGCATTAAAGAATAGAAAATTGAACGATCTTCAGGAATTACATGCACAATTCCAGCTCCCAAACAATGATCATTGGATGCTCCATCCGTATATAAATTCCATCCTACGGTAGAGGTTTCACTGCTCTTTGGGTAATCATCCTGTGTAGTATACTCTCTTATACAATCCGCTAGTGCCTGACCCTGGATAGCCCTCTAAAGAAGATAAGTGATGTCAAATTGGCTAAGCTTAATATTCTACTTGAGTAATATTCCAAACGTCTTAGGTCACCGCGGGACCTGTCGTAATGGTTGGTCGGTGTAAACATTGACAGTATGTGCTTAAAAGTTAAGGATGGAGCTTTTAGGATGGAATCAGCAAGCAGTATGCCAGTTTCTCTATCTTCAGGTAGTTCCTTTCAGCTTCTGTCAATCGCTTGCTAACATAATAAATCCTCATGATCCACCAGCTTCGATAAGATTGGAGGTCTCTCTTCGTGGTTCACCAATGCTTGGAATACGTCTTTACAATCCTGTGTCTACTCAAAATTCCTTTTTCCTCTCCTAATCAAGTCAAAGAAAGGAATGTATTTATCAGTAGCTCTGGAAATAAATCGGCTTAGGGCTACTACTTTCCCATTCAGACTCTTTACCTGTTTGATAGTCTTTGGCGATTGGATATTGCGAATAGTTTGGATCTTCTTGGGATTAGCTTCTATTCCACGAGCATTAACGATGAAACCGATGAAATTTTTTAATGCTAGGCCAAAATAACACTTTAGAGGGTTAATCTTCATTTGTAGTATTAGAGGATATCGAACATTTCTTCTAGGTATCTAATGTGGTCGCTAGACTGTCGTGATTTCACGAGAATATCATCAACATAAACCTCCATTATTTTTTCGATCTAATCTTTAAACATTCTACTGATTAGGCATTGGTAGTTCCTTCTGCGTTCTTTAGTCCGAACAACATTACCACATAGCAATATAATCAAACATCGGTAATGATGTTTGTGTGCTCTTGATCAGGAATATGCATTGGGATCAGGTTATATCCTGAGTATGCGTCCATGAAAGATAGAAATTCGTATTCCACGGTTGAGCCCACCAATTGGTCGATCCTTGGAAGGGGAAAGCTATCCTTTGGGCATTCCTTGTTCAAGTTCGAGTAATCAACACATGTCTGCCATTTTTGATTTGCCTTTCTCACAAGTACATATTCGATATCCACTTAGGGTAGATGGTGTCGTGAATAAACCCATTGTCTTTGAGCATATTCACCTCCTCTTTAAGAGCGGAAGATCTCTTCGGATCCATGCCATGCCTTTTTTGTTTCACTGGACATGCTTTGGGTCGATATTCAATGCATGGGTTGCGATGGCAGGCGAGATTCCACGCACGTCAGCGTGAGTCCAAGCAAACACATAGAGATTTTCTCGAAGAAATCCCGTAAGTTCTTTCATCATCGGGGGGCTGAGCTGTAGTCCAATCTTTAGGGCTTGTGACGGGTCATCTGGCTGCCTGTGATGTTAATCATCAGCTCAGCCGGTGCATCTTTGGTCTCTTTGGGCTCCTCCTCGTCATCTCTCAGATATATGTCTTTATATGACCAACTGTGGTGCCCAAGCCAAGGCTCAGGTGCTGGTTGTGAATCTTTAGTGGCTTGGATGCTGACAGACTTGTCCACAACCATTTCCTTTTCTTGAGCATCCCTTAATTCAGCTACATAACAGGCACGTCCAATCGCCTAATCACCATGAACCACTCCCAAACCATTATCTATCAGGAACTTTAAAGTCAAACACTATGGCCAAGCGCTGCCTGAAACTCTACTAGGACCAGTCGGCCTAGAAAAGCATTGTATGGAGAGTCAACCTCCAAAACAACAAATGGAAAAATGTACACTCTCATGCGGTCACCTTCTCCTATGTCCACAAGTAATACAACATAACCAACAACTTCAGTTGCAATGCTATTAAAGCCATGAATGCGGGATTTAGATTGTTTTAAGTCATTTGCTTCCATCTTCATCTGATTATAAGCTTTTTTGAAAATTATATTTATAGAATTTCCACAATCGATCAATATCCTTCTCACTAAAGCGAGGTCGATCATGGTCGAAATAATCGTTCGTTCGATTATCCAAACCCCCACCTTGTCTTCATCTCTGTTTCTAAACATAATATCATCTGGCATTGTACGTTGCTTTTTGGCCGGAGCTCCATCTTCTGTACTCGAACAACATTCAAAATTCATATGCTTAATCGCGCTACCGTAGTGCTCCATCTCATGCCAACTCTTATCAACCGGATGGGCCCTCCACTATTGTATTGATTATCAATCTTCCGCTAGTCCACGCAAGCTCCTCAGCCATGTGTGGTGCTTGTCCTCGATTGGGGTCGGATGGCCCCTGCCCTCTATCCTACGGGGTTTTTACAAACTGCTGTAACTTTCTTTCTCAAATCAGCTTCGATAATATCCCGGAGATGCCTGCATTCATCTGTGTTATGACCATAACATTCATGAAATCGAAAATATTTTTCGGTTTGTTTCTACTGCTCCGTTAATTATTTCGAAGGCGGCTTTCGGTGCTGCATAGTATTGCAGGTAGACAGATAGATATTCTCTAGAGATGTATTTAGAGGCATGTAGGTATTGTAGACCGAAATCCTAGGCTTTCCTCTTCCAGAATCCCTCTTTCATTCTCGGTTCCTATCTCCACCTTTCTTCTATTGATTCAGCTTGTTCTAGACATTCACTTGTACTTTTCCAGAGCTTTCATCAGACTACTTCGCTGCGATATTACTCTCTACTCCCTCTCCACTTAGTTTTGAAACATTTTTCTTCCTAGAGCATCTGGCTTCCTCCTTCCTCAAATACTGAGCCACCTTTTCTTAAAAGCGCTCAAATGTTGCGGGTGGCTTGCCAGCTAACCAATCGTCAAAATCAAGCTCTGGATCAATCCCACTTATTAAGTCATCAATATTTCTTGATCATTCGGATTACTAATTTCTACAATAGCTATATGGAGTCTCTCCAAGTAATCTTTCATCGATTCTCCTAGAGCGTGGATCATGCTGGATAGGGACATTAATCTTTGGGGCGAGCTACGTGCATATTGAACTGCTCCACAAACCTTGTTGCTAATTTAGAAATCGACCATGGGGGTAACTTTGTAAACCCCATTGTTACTGTTTCATAGAGAGTTATAGGAAAACATCTTCACTCAGTTGCATCATCTGCTCTTGCAGAATCCATCAGCCATTCATATCTCATGATGTGTTACCTAGGTTCGGTTTTTCCACCGTAGGCAAGCATTGGCGACATGTTGAACTTCCTTAGACACTCTGCATGTAGGACATTATCAGTGAATGGGGTATGGCTTCTAGAGATTCCCTAATTGTCATTGGTCAAGCCTTGGCTCTCTCTCACTAACTGTTCAACTATAGCCGACAACTCTAGCGTATAGATTGTTGGTGCCAAGCGATGGCTGTGTTCCACCTCACGTGAATTGCTCGGTTGAAGTCTATAGGCTGTTTCACGCCATCTTGGATCAACATCTTCCTGATGTATATCACATAAATTCACTTCATCATCATTCCGGGGACATCATCCAAATTAGCCGCAACAGCTCCATCTTGGATCCCAGCATGTACATGTAAGTTCCTTCTTTTGGAGGAGGGATCCATACCAATCCTTGAGGAGGGATCGGCACCGATCGGTCCTGGCAGACAGGGAGGTCTGCTTGTGGATGCCCTTAAGTTTCTGCATGATATCTGTTTATTTTGCGATGTCTGTGTCTGTGATACTCGTTTGATGAACTAGAACTCTCTGATGTTGAGTAAGGGGTAGGGTCCCTCCTAGCTTTCCCTCATTGTTCCTGACTGAGTTGACTCATTATGTTTATATTGGCTTAAATCTATTGATTTAATTGCTGACGACTAACTACTAGCTCTTTCATCTATTTCTGGAATTTAGCTCTTGTAATGGAATTGGCTGGATTCCGTACTTCAACAGGATCGGCGTTCACATCCACCGATTGATTGCTCGAGCCTCCATGCTAGATGCTAGCATTCTTGTTTCCCTCTGCGTTTTGAGAAGTAGATCTAGTCTTCCATACCATTATTGCTAGCCTTGTTAAGATTTTTACAAATCTGAATAGAACAAGCAAACTTCTTGAGAATAACCATTGATCTCCTTCGGGGAATTTATGTTTGCACCAAAGTGAAAGCACCAAAATGTTTGCACCAAAAATTAGCACAAACACCCAACAGAAGTTTTGAAGAGAAACAAATGTAGAATATAAAATGAATACAGAGGATAAAAACAAAGAAATAGCAGTAAGTTGGAAGAATAACATGCACATAACGATTTATAGTTGTTCGGCACTGCTTGCTTACGTCCACTTTGAACAGATTGCTTTATTAATCACTTGATAAACTGAGTACAATAAGGATTAGATGAAAATCCTTAGTTAAGAAGAGTATAAAGCAACTAGCAGTATAAATGTCCCAAAAATGAACAACCAAGCCTGTATTTATTGACGAAGATTGCCAAATATCTCCCCAAGATTCGACAGAAGGACCTTCAGAACAATATGGACCTACAAGAGGGATATCATGGCCCAGTTCCCAAAGAAGAGGGATCGAATCGATCCTTACTTTGGTGGAATTTTAGGGTGTGATCCCATTGATAGCTTCCTTATGCTAAAATATTCTTAGCCTCCAAATTTCATGCCAATTGGATCAGTAGAACGTGAGTTACTGTTTAATCTTTGCTTCAACATAGGTTAATTACTAATTCCTTCCGATCCTACCAAGGGAAAAGTGTCGATCCCTATGACTTTATCTTCCTGAGGTGAGATCCCTATCTTGCTGACAAAATTTTATATGCATTGGACTTTTGAATCTTTAGATATTGATAGTTTTCTATTGAAATGCTCTTACTCCTTGAAATATGCCGATCGCTATTATGGAATTTATTTCATGTCAATCGCTCCTATATTTTGAGCCATATTTCATGCGTTGCACATTGTGCCTAACATATCTATCAACTCCATTCAACCTCGACTTTGTGTTATCATCTGTATTTGACTTCTGGGCACCACAACCATCACTCTGGACTCATCGGTGTTGACAGCAGTCGAATCTAACTTATGCAATCTGTTCAATGTAGACGGGTCAAAATGTTAGATAACAATCATTATAAACATTAATTTTCTATATGAAATTTTAACTTAAATTTAATTCGGTCAATCTTTTGACAACCATAAAAATAAAACAGTTAACAAATCAATGGTTAAAACAATTCTATCAATACAAAGTTCTAACTATAAATAGACTATACAATCTATTTATACATGATTAAAGAAAAATAAAAATATTATTTATAAATTTACAAAAAATAAACATGTCTTCTGATCATGACTCCACTTATTCAACTATCAAATTTAGCTCACCCTCACCAAATAGCACATATGTATCACCAACTAAAACCACACCTCTGTCAATTTGATCGGCCTCGCTAAACATTGTGGCATCACTTACAAATCACACCGGATTCTCTCCTAAGGAAAAGAAAGCCGCGATTAATCTAGAATCAACATCTCTCAACACCGAAGTTGGTGCATTGTATCACTATCAATAAGAAATGATGGAAGTTCGACAAAAAATGTATTACGAACAACGATGTCAATGATCTCATCTTAACTTTCTCAAAAAATGTTTTCTTGCAATTGGTGGTCATTAACCAATAAAAAATTGCATTCATCAATAATATCCTCATTTAATAGAACCTCCTATAAAAACTCATAACATTACTCCAAGAAATTTATGCAAGGTAGGACCATCAAACCAAAACTGGATTGATACTCCAGCTCGTTCTAGTTGATCTCCACTTAAGCCTTACGATAAGCAATATTGCACAAACTCTTAGGACCGATCTAAAATAAAAAATTCTTCCAAAGATGATCAATTTTATGTACCTACATATAATTATACATAGAAATAAATAGGTAAACCGTATAATATATAATTTTTGTATGTTTATTGGTTATAATAATCGTTTATTGCGATGAATTAATGAAAATATTCAGTTAAAATAAAAAATTCAAATAACAAACTTAAATACTCGTTTCTGCCTCACACAAATGTCTGTGAAGAAGAGATAGACGTTTGTCAGATTGCTCGAGAAAACAATACCGAGTGATCTTAGACGTCTATTACTCTTTCTTAAAAGTTTGAGCCAAGTTACAGCTGCTACCAAACGACACTTCGTATATATTTCTTTTATTCAACTCTTCAACTCTTCACCGATCTAACTTCAAATCTAAAACTCCAACTCTAAAATCCTAACTTCCCAAAACCCTAATTCACCGAAAATTTGCTCCCAAAGCAATAAATCCTATTAACAAAAGATCAAAGAGAGATCAACCTTCTTCTTCTCGAAACCATCTTGTAACCGACTCCCGTATTCAAGAATGACTTCAAAATAACCAAATTGAAAACAACAGATTTGAAGAACTGAAGCAAAATATACTTCATTTTGGTCCATTCTACCGATTATGAAAATTTGGAGAATATGATATTCAAGAACTCATCATCGTCTTCGGTTGTCGAGAATTAAACAATTTTGGTGAAAATGAGATGGTTGGTTGTGGACTAGTGTTTAAGGTAGCGTTTTGAAAATTAGCATAAAACACAATTAGTCGTTTATTAGATTGTTCCTCCACTGGACTTGATTTGGAGGAAATTCCTAACCAAAGAAATCTACCACGTGACGGAGTAACACATCAAATTTGGGAGGATAGAATGCCACAATGAAAATCTATTTATTTACGACCAAAAGCTAGGCTATTAAATTGTATGATAATTAATACGATAATTTCCAATTTAGGAAATCGTGAAAAAATATATGAAAATGATCACAAAGCCCTCTACGCTATATTTGGTGGGATTTAAGTAAATTGGGCTAAAAAATTTCATGACGAAATTAAAAGTTTTCGGTATCATCACCGATGCACAATTATATATGCTCCATACATCATGCGTCTCTTACAAGATCTTGGGGTACCTTCTTATATTTCTCATTTTGAAGAAATTCCTATCAAAGAAAGTGGTATAAGGTTTTTATCCTTAATGCATCTTCCTAAAAGACCATCTCCAATCATTTCCTTGGCTCAATGGACTATGCAGCTCCAACAATAAATGCATTCGCTCCCTACTCAATAGGCTTAAACTCCTTGTTCTCCACAACAAACTCGTTCACCTCATCCTCTACAACAAACTAGTTCCACTCATCATACCACTGAATGCTATTCCAATTCGAAGATTCATGAAGCTCGTACTGAACCAACTCAAAATGAATCCATCCATGATTTAATTGTTAGGGATGCGGATTAAGGATCTTAAGGCAGAAATAACACTAGAGGGGGGGGGGGGGGGTGAATAGTGTTTTAAAGAATATATGAACTATATGACTAAATTAAAAGTTTCAACACAAATCTAAACAGAATTCTAACACAGAATGATCACAGAACATATAACAAATGTAAATAGTAAAGTAAAGCAAGTAAAAGGAAAGAACACACCGGATTTTATACCGGTTCGGAATCCTCCTACATCTAGTCCTGCACCAAGGCAATATCCTTGTACAGATTTTTATAAGCCAATATCCAAATTACAACCCTCAATTTCTAAGGCCTTGAGGAACCCTCCTATCTCCGAGTCTGGGGTAAACTCTCTTGATTTACGGGACACAAGATCACCCTAATACTTCTTAATAACAATCCTTTTGAATGGATAGACTCTATGGACTTTTTGAATACAAATTAATCCTATAACTCTGAATAGCACTTTTATCTTTAGTAGAATGATGGAGAATCAAATAGAGAGAGTATCTAAATGATTTCCTATTGAGAATTTGGCAGAATGATGGCACGATCTTGAAAATATGAAGTTTTATGGATATGGAATGGTGGAGAAGAAAGAGTGAAGAAAATAAGAAAGTAGTTGTTAAAAAAATTCGTTTTGGAAGCCTTTACATAGATGCACAACAGTCATAACCATTGGCGAAAGGTTTTCGAACGAATGGACACTTCTTTTGAAAATTGAATTTTGAATCCAACTGTCACCATGTTGACATGGGGTATCCCCTTATGTCGACATCCCTTAGTTCAAAATTATAGACATGTTGTTTTGTAAAGACAATTGAATTTAAAACAAGTTGAAACTTCTCTGAAGCAAAGTAAAGTGTTTAAACAATATTTTGAGATAGAGAATGAATATAAAACATTATTTTAAATATATGTATATATATATAATTGATATAGACCGTCAATTATATAAGTAATATTTAAAATCAGAATAAGTTTTGATGTTTTAAAAATAGAAGTTTTTAAAATCAGAATAGAGGAATATTTCAAGGTTAAAACAAAGTTTGAAAATATTTTTGAAAACATGATTTTGAAAGCTAAAACATTTTGAAAACAGATTTAAAAACATTTTGAAAAATCTATTCAAACTGAAATTGCAAGAACCTTCCTACAGAGCTCCTCCATAGGACTCGAGAACTTATACAAAGTAGTTTAAATGATTTTGATTTTCGTGGGTTTGTAAGCCACTTGTCATAGGTTTGTAAGCTACTTGTCGTGGGTTTGTAAGCCACTGGTTTCGATAGAAATTGGGTTCCATCCCAAAAGAAAATTGGAAGAAAGATAAGAATGCTATTATGAAGTTTTAACAAAATACTAAACACTTGTCTTGAGATCTTGAAATCTTGAAATCTTGATTCTCTAAAGTCTTGAATCTTGAATCTCTAATCTTCATCTTGATGCTTGAGTCTTTATACTGATCAGTCTTCGATGATACCTGCATATGCTTCCTATATACATACATACATACATATATATATGGAAATGTTAGTATATATTTTATAAAGTAAAGTATAATAACTATATAAGGTTGTTGTCATCAAAACATCATCAACTCAGCTCCTAACAATCTCCCCCTTTTTGATAATGACAACCTTTATTTATGAAATATTCTTACCATACCATAACTCCCCCTTACTCCGTGATTTCTTCTTAAAACTACAACTCCCCCTTACTCCATGACTCCCTCTTACACCAAGCACATATATTTTTATAACTTTCTCCCCCTTTGTCATCAAAAAAAACTATTAACTACTTAAGAATTCAAGAATGATTAGTATGAACAAATAATATGTATAGAACAAGCATGAAACAATGAGTACAAGTGAACACATTTTGGTTATTACAACATATATAAGAACATACATAAACACGAACAAACAAAACAATTTAAAACAAAGAATAAAATGAAAGTATGCTTTAATGACGATCCTTAACTATAGGAGACTTATGAATCGAACAATTGGGGTAGTGGAGACAAAAGTTTCCACGTTGTTCAATTATGTTTCCATTAGTATCAACAAGTATCTCAACAATGCAAATAACGCTCTCGTCCGTATTCATAGGGACTTCGGGTTGAGGTAAAGGTTGATCTTCCTCTTGGTCTTCTTGTGGTTCTTCCATTGTTTCTTCTTCCTCGGATTCCATGGCTTGTGAAGAGTCTTCAATATTAATAGGATTTGTACGGTTATCCATAAGGAATTTTTGTACATTCCTAATAATATTCCCTTGCCTTTGTTGTTCTTTAGCCATCTAAGTTGACTTACTTGAATTTCAGTCATCAATTGAAGGATATCTTTCATCTTCTCTTGCAATTTGATCACTCGAGCGTGCGTAGTTCGTTGAAATGGACCAGAATGAGAAGATGTGGGTGAAGTGGGTTCATTAGTAGAAGAGGAGGCCATTATTTTATTTTTTCAGAAGTTATTTATAGAGAATATAGTGAAGAAAGAGGAGAGAAAACGAAATAAATAGATAAATAACCAAATAACTAACTTTGGAGGGAAATTCAATTTTCGAATTTTTGTTGGGTATGTCGACATCATGAGATAGGGCATGTCGACATGTTCTTCAAACAAAGTGTAATTTTTATTTTGAATTTTTATTGATTATTATATTATATTATTTTATATTTCAGATTTTGAACAAATACCTAATTCGCTTCTAAATTTAGTGAAATTCTGTTCGGTTAATGGTTTAGTTAATATATCAGCAATTTGTTTTTCAGTATTTATATAACCTAGAGTTATTATTTCTTTAGTTATATTATCTCTAAGAAAATGTTGTCTTATATCAATATGTTTAGTTCTAGCATGATGAGTTGGATTTTTAGATAGATTTATTGCACTATTATTATCACAATATATTGGTGATTTACTTATGTTAATTCCAAAATCTTTTAAAGTTTGTTGCATATATATGACTTGTGAATAGGCCAGAGCAACAGATATATACTCCGCTTCAGTTGTTGACAAGGAAACAGTATTTTATTTCTTGCTGAACCAGGAAACCAGTGAATGTCCTAGAACGTGACAAGTTCCACTTGTATTCTTTCGGTCTGATTTACAACCAGCATAATCAGCATCACAATATGATATTAAATCACAAGTATTATTTTTAGAATAAAATAAACCATAATCTAAAGTGTATTTTACATATCTTAAAATTCTTTTAACAGCTTTTAAGTGAGTTTCTTTAGGTTGTGATTGGTATCTTGCACAGAGACAAACACTATGCAGAATATCAGGACGACTCGTTGTTATATAGAGTAGCGAACCAATCATTCCCATATATAAAGTTTGATCAATATCTTTTGATTTATCTTCTTTACTTAAACCTGCATTTGTTGACATTGGAGTTGGTTTCCCACTAGAGGTGCTTAAACCAAATTTATTGATTAAGTCTTAGCATATTTTTCTTGACTTATGAAGATTCCATTATCCAGTTGTTTAATTTGAAGCCCTAAGAAGAAACTTAATTCTCCCATGTGACTCATTTCAAATTCTTTAGTCGTTATATCTGAAAATTCTTTATTCATTATGTTATTAGTTGATCCAAAGATTATATCATCTACATATATTTGAACCAGTTGAATATCTTGATTATTTCTATTAATAAAAAGTGTTGTATCTACTTTACCAATTTCAAAACCAGATTGAAGTAAATAAGATCTTAATCCTTCATACCAGGCTCTAGGAGCTTTCTTTAGACCATATAGAGCTTTCTTTAACTTGTATACATGGTTTGGAAATTTATTATCTTCAAAAAGTGGAGGTTGTTCAACATAAACATCTTCTTTTACAAAACCATTTAGAAAAGCACTTTTAACATCCATTTGATATAATTTGAAATTATTATAATTAGCGAAAGCAAGTAGAATTCTTATAGCTTCTAATCTTGCTACGGGGGCAAAGGTTTCATCATAGTCAATTCCTTCTTCTTGAAATAACCTTGCGCGACTAAACGAGCTTTATTTCGTACGACCTCACCGAGTTCATTCATTTTATTTTTATAAACCCATTTAGTTACAATTATACTTTTATCCTCAGGTTTAGGAACAAGTTCCCATACATCATTTCTGGTAAATTGATTCAATTCTTCTTGCATAGCAAGAATCCATGAATCTCAGACGATGCTTCCTTTGGATTTTTAGGTTCAATTGTTGATATAAAGGCTACATTACTCATACTACTTAATTGATTTCTAGTTCTTACTACAGACTCAATATTTCCTAAAACATTTTCTATAGGATGATCTTTTGATATTTTAAATCTCCTATTAGGTTGATTTATTTCACTAATAGTTTCATTAGATTGATTTAAATTTATAAAATCTTCTTCATCATCTATTTGTACAATATCTTTAAGATTTTCATCAAAAGATACATGCATAGTTTCTTCAATAGTATTAGTTTTTAAATTAAAAACTCTAAATGCTTTGCTTCTATTAGAACAACCAATAAAGAATCCTTTATCAGCCTTTGGTTCAAATTTATCTAAATTATCTTTTTTATTAAGTATAAAACATTTACTCCCAAGACTTTAAAATAATTAATTATAGGTTTCTTATTATAAAGTAATTCATATGGATTTTTATTTGTTAATGGTCTAATTAAAATTCTATTTAATATATAACAAGCTGCAGCAACTGCTTCAGCCCAAAAATGTTTAGGTAAATTACTATCAGAAAGCATTGTACGAGCACACTCTTGAATCGTTCTATTCTTACGTTGTACTACTCCTTTTGTTGTGGAGTTCTTGGAAATGAAAAGTTGTGAGTAATTCCCTTTTGAGTACGGAAATTCTCAAAATTTTCATTTTTAAATTCACCACCGTGATCACTTCGAATAGTTTTAATTTTGAAAGAATGTTGTTTTTGAATTCTTTTAGAAAAGTTTTTAAATATTTCAAAAGCATCACTTTTATGTTTTAAAAAGATTGTCCAAGTATATCTTGAATAATCATCTACTATAACAAAAACATATTTACTATGGTTAATTGATTGAACTTGAGATGGACCAAATAAATCTAAATGAAGTAATTCTAGAGGACTAGAGGTAGAAATAGCATCTTTTAATTTAAATGAACTTTTCTTAAGTTTTCCTAATTGACAAGCATCAGAAATACTATCTACTTTAAAGTTTAACTTGGGTAGACCTCTAACTAAGTCAAGTTTTGATATCCTAGAAAATAGTTTGAAATTCAAATGGCCAAATCTTTTATGCCAAATCCAAGGGTCACCTGTATTAGCCAAAAGACAAAGATTATCATTTGAAATTTTCATACTAAGGATATAAATATTTTTCTTCCTAATACCTTCAAAAATTATATTAGACTTATCATCTTCAATGTGACATTTATCTTTTCCAAATTTAATTTTAAAACCTTTATAGCAAAGTTGACTTGTACTAAGAAGATTATGTTTTAAGTTCCTAACTAATAAAACATCAGAAATAAGTAAAGTTTTAGAGTTACCGACATTGCCGACGCCAACCACATATCCTTTAGAATTGTCACCAAAATTGACTAATCCACCATCTTGATAAGTAATGTCCTTGAGTATCTCGGGATTTCCAGTCATGTGTCTCGAACAGCCACTATCAAGTATCCATTTATCTTTCTCAATTTGCACAGTTTGTCCATTGGGTGTTGATTCGTCAAAATCCATATGACATGTCTGTCCCTGCTTAACACACCAATTCGGTAGATAACTTGATTTTTCAAAATAACTATATGCAGACTTATGATACTTTGATGAAATGCATAGATTCAAAACAGTTTTAGCACAATTTTCCAAAAATGCCATTTTTATATTTTTCAAGTTTCAGATTATGAAAACAATGAAAACCTGGCTCTGATACCAATTGTTAGGGATGCGGATTAAGGATCTTAAGGCAGAAATAACACTAGATGGGGTGAATAGTGTTTTAAAGAATATATGAACTATATGACTAAATTAAAACTTTCAACACAAATCTAAACAGAATTCTAACACAGAATGATCACAGAACATATAACAAATGCAAATAGTAAAGTAAAGCAAGTAAAAAGAAAGAACACACCAGATTTTATACTGGTTCGGAATCCTCCTACATCCAGTCCTGCACCAAGGCAATATCCTTGTACAGATTTTTATAAGCCAATATCCAAATTACAACCCTCAATTTCTAAGGACTTGAGGAACCCTTCTATCTCTGAGTCTGGGGTAAACTCTCTTGATTTACGGGACTAAAGATCACCCTAATACTTCTTAATAACAATCCTTTTGAATGGATGGACTCTATGGACTTTTTGAATACAAATTAATCCTATAACTCTGAATAGCACTTTGATCTTTAGTAGAATGATGGAGAATCAAATAGAGAGAGTATCTAAATGATTTCCTATTGAGAATTTGGTAGAATGATGGAACGATCTTGAAAATATGAAGTTTTATGGATATGGAATGGTGGAGAAGAAAGAGTGAAGAAAATAAGAAAGTAGTTGTTAAAAAAATTGGTTTTGGAAGCCTTTATATAGATGCACAACAGTCATAACCATTGGCGGAAGGTTTTCGAACGAATGGACACTTCTTTTGAAAATTGAATTTTGAATCCAACTGTCACCATGTCGACATGGGGTATCCCCTTATGTCGACATCCCTTAGTTCAAAATTATAGAGATGTTGTTTTGTAAAGACAATTGAATTTAAAACAAGTTGAAACTTCTCTGAAGCAAACTAAAGTGTTTAAACAATATTTTGAGATAGAGAATGAATATAAAACATTATTTTAAATATATATATAATTGATATAGACCGTCAATTATATAAGTAATATTTAAAATCAGAATAAGTTTTGATGTTTTAAAAATAGAAGTTTTTAAAATCAGAATAAGTTTTGATGTTTTAAAAATAGAAGTTTTTAAAATCAGAATAGAGGAATATTTCAAGGTTAAAACAAAGTTTGAAAATATTTTTGAAAACATGATTTCGAAAGCTAAAACATTTTGAAAACAGATTTAAAAACATTTTGAAAAATCTATTCAAACTGAAATGGCAAGAACCTTCCTACAGAGCTCCTCCATAGGACTCGAGAACTTGTACAAAGTAGTTTAAATGATTTTTATTTTCGTGGGTTTGTAAGCCACTTGTCATAGGTTTGTAAGCTACTTGTCGTGGGTTTGTAAGCCACTGGTTTCGATAGAAATTGGGTTCCATCCCAAAAGAAAATTGGAAGAAAGATGAGAGTGTTATTATGAAGTTTTAACAAAATACTAGACACTTATCTTGAGATCTTGAAATCTTGATTCTCTAGAGTCTTGAATCTTGAATCTCTAATCTTCATCTTGATGCTTGAGTCTTTGTACTGATCAGTCTTCGATGATACCTGCATATGCTTCCTGTATGCATACATATATATCTATATATATGGAAATGTTAGTAAATATTTTATAAAGTAAAGTATAATAACTATATAAGGTTGTTGTCATCAAAACATCATCAACTCAGTTCCTAACATTAATGCTTCGAAATCAAAATTTAATCACGGTCAATCAGAGAGCCTTGCACACTAAAATGGCCGGTTTAGAACGATCTATTTCAACAAGAATGAATAAAATGGAGAAAACTTTGGAAAAGATTATGTCCACTTTAGGACAATTAATGAAAAAATTATGTGGCAGGTCCGCTTTCTTGAGTACAAACACCAATCTATCATGCTCATACCTCGCATAAAGAAACTTCTCAAGATAGAGGCAAGAATATTGAGCAAGAACAATTGGTAGAAGAGGAAGAAAATAGCGACGATATGTCTTTGTCCGATCCTAACCAATCTCATCAACAACGTTATGTGGCCTTCTAAAGGCTCTCAATTCAAGAAAATGAATGATATAATGATCAAACTCAATGGCCAATCGAATACCAACAAGATTTATCTGCATACTTGGAATATTATGAAAACTATGTTGGACTGTCCAATTCGTCAAACTGATATCACTAGCTTCCTTCATTTGCTCTCATTTCTATGTTGTTTAACTTTGCACTATTATTGTACTATTTGTATTTTTTATGTTTATCTTGAACTCCTATTTGTTTATCGTTGAATTATGTTATGACCTATTTATTTTTGACATGACTATATGTCGTTCATATATCTATTTTATGTTTTGTACAATTTCTCTTATTCTACTTTGATAACGACAAAGGAGGAGAAATATATGCATATGCATAGGTGGAGATAAAATTAAGGAGGAGTTATTTTTATCATGACTAACAATTGTATAGTTGTCATCATCAAAAGGGGAGAGAATGTTAGAACCTCCATTCTATGGTTTCAATGACAACAACTATACGATCACATATTTATATATCTTATCAAATTACAGGTATACACTACAAGAGATAGATATGCTCAAAGATATCGGGACTCAAAGACAAACAAAGATTTATGGACCATGCTAAGGTCATACTAATGTGTTAATGGTCTTAGATAAATAATGTAAGATCTCCTTGAGTACACATACACAAACAAATTCATATATAGAAAGCTTTGCAACTAAATGTACTTCATTTTTGGAATTGCCAACAATATACACCTATGGATAACCAACAGACATCCATAACAAGGCTTGGGACTATTATCTCTGAAGCTATAGATGTCTGTGGTTTTTCCATAGACGTCTGCCACCTGAGCAACTGCAATATTATGAACGGATGCTTCTGTTCATTTTGAAAGCACTCCTCTCTACCTAAAAAGTTGCAGCCACTAGATTAAAATGATTTTATCTAGTAGTAACTACTCTTTATTTACATCTCGAAAATACATCAAGATTGAGATTACAAGTTTAACTATTCTCTTGATTTCTACTACTTTCTATCTTCATATTTGTCCACTCTTTGCTTACATATCCTTAATCAATCATAACCAAAATATTATTTTGGTTAGATCACTTCTGACAATTCAAAGCATTCACTTTCATATACTCAGAGGAGATTATTCGAAGAATTGTATTATTAGTCAATATCCGTCTTATTCGGAACACAATATTGGCAAAAAAATACTTTTCTACTAGCCTATTCCTCCGGGCAAAGTGATGGTTATTGGTTAAAAGAATTACCTAAGAGGAACTTTGGGACCGGTGTTGGACGGGAGGTCTGAACTAGTATAAAAACTCTGTTGCGCTCGCTTTTATTATTTATCTTATTTATACTCTACTAATTTACTCTACTTAGTATATATTTTATTAGTATATACTCTCACATTAGTATGTAATTTGCATTATATAAGATCTTATAGACTTTCAAATCCATAATAGGCATCTCTATATGACAAGTCTGATGAAAAATCGAATTTTTTTATCGAAAGTCCTGTTCCAGACGGTATCATTAAACCATCTATTCAAATTCCTCATCACGTAGAAATAGAAAACAATATCAAAAATAAAAATAAAATCTTTATGAAAGAATATAATATAATAATTTTTTTATAACAAAATATAATATAATATTAGTCGGTAGTAAAATAAAATTCAATAATATATATTAAATTTTCTTTGCTTGTATATTAATCTATACAAACAATATTTTCATTTATATATTATATTTATTGTTTATTTATGATTTTATAATTGCATTAAGTATTTCTAATATATATTTATTTTAGTTTATTATTATATATATATATATATATAATATATACATTTAGTAACTCAGGAACTAACAGGGATATATAAGCAGTAAACTCACACACAAAACTACGCATGCGCGCACACCTCAAATACACACACACAAGAACTCATACTCAAACACGGTACTCATTTACTTATTTTCATATTTTACCTACAGGGAAAACCACACAAATATGAAGAAAATAAGTACTTCAACTCATGAACGAGAAGATGCAGCAATGCGTGTGTAGACATGCACACGTCATCAAAAGGCACAGCTACGTTCCAAAAATGTAGCCACCCACGCCCAAGAAAACTCGACCACGCTAATACAAAGCTACTCTTAAAAGGGAATGATCGATCACCTACATTGGTCGACAGGTGGACCTAATAGATCAACCAATCAGCGACATTTTTTGGCTATTCAATCGCCTGTGATGGGCGTTTTCTCACCATTGCTGATCGTTCGAACACCCATCCGTTGCCGACCTATAATTCATTCTTACATTTCATAATTCAACCATTCCTAGGCTTCAATTTCAAGATCATCTATTGATCGTTCATATGTATATACAGGATTGTTGTTTGTTCAGCAAATTGGGTTCAATAAGAGCGCACAAGCAAATCATCACTTCGATATCAGTACAACCAATTAAGACATTGTTGCGAGTTTACATCACTTACCTAAAATGAATTTTTTTACTTCTTCAACGCTCCACTTGCCACTCCTTCTTTACTCTCCTTGGTAAATGCTTTCTTCTTCCAGTCAGTAGATGAATCTTTAATTCTTTGATTGTTGATTGGTGTAGAGACATTGGAAAGCTAGGGTTGTGGCTTATTTAATTTATAAGATTTAATTTGATTTTAATTTTAATGTAAATGGTAGGGCTTGGAAATGGAGCTAATTTAAAAAAAACGTTTTTTAGGGTTTATTTATAGAAAGGGATGAAGAGTCTAGAGAAATAAGTGTTTGGAATTTAGAAACATCGAGTAACTCATATTTAAGATTTTGATTTAAGTTGTTGCGATTGGGCTTCGCTTCATTTTCTTTTTCTTTCTTCCTTTGTTTGATTTATATAATGAATACATCCAAGCCCAATATAATTCAATCACTTTTTTAATACATTACAACTTTATTTATTATACAACATCACAAGATTTTCTAGAATTTATTAAATTTAAATATTCAAAAGTTCATGCTGTAAACCCAATATTAAATAACTTTAAAATTAATTAATTTTACAACTCTTAGAGTAAATAATTATTCTCGAACCATTTAATTCTATTATTAATTACCTTTTAATAAATTTCCGTATTCAGAAATAAATTCAAAATATTTCAAAGCTCATTTTCTATTAATTATTTATTTATTATTGTTTACCCAAAAATTGGGTTGTCACAGACTCCTCCTTTAACGAAATTGCGTCATCGCAATTTCTTATAGGGAAAATCCATAACAAGCTAGAATAATTTACTTCACTACACTTTTAAACCTTTATACATAATTATCAAAATAATTCAAACACATCTAAATAACATCATTTAATAAATTCCTCGGTAGCCTCAAAATATGGTGGCTTATCATTCTGTACCCATGTCATGGTCATGGTCTATGAGTTAAACAACTCATTTGGAATAATATCAAAGAATTAAAACAAAATAATTCAAATATCAAAATTCTGGAAAAAAAATAAGGAGTAAATTTCATGATTTAAATATTTCCTGTAAAATCCACTATACTCAGATAAAACCTTTATGATGATTTAAATGATGATATGCTTGGATTGCATGATATGTTTGATTCATACAAGTATGTTTGATAAATGTTTTATTCTATTTAGGTCTACAATCATATATATCAGGTTTTGAATACCATGAGGATTTACTATATTATGCAAAACATTATTTTGAAGATGGATTTAAATTTTATAATTATCCAAGCTAAGGATAATTTATTATGAATTTTTGAAAGAACAAATAATTAATTAGGTTTAAAAATTTATTTCGGGTATTATATAAAAGGTTTTGGGTCTGAAATTTATATATGTTAGATAACATATTAAAAATGAATTTTGGTGATTTTGGGGAACTTTCTTAAGTAACTTACAATGTAAATTAAATTATTTAAGTTGGAGAATTTTAATATTTTAATTGTTTTGTTAAAGAGAAGGGCTACTTTGTAAATTATTTTTGATTAATTCTAAATAAATTCAGCAATTTTAGAAAAGAATTTAGTAAAGATTATGGAAACTAATTATATTTTTACAAATAGGCAAGTAAGTTGAAAAGCATTTACTTAAAAAGGCAATAAAACAGTTTTGTACAGATTATTGTTTCGCTACTTCTACTAGCTATCTTTTGACCTCATACTTCCGCCCCCAACTAAGTTGAAACAAATACACACAGTATCAATGTTTTGGTACGTAGTGGATTTGTAAAATGCGGCAGGTATAGAGTCGAAAGCATGCTTTCGAAGGGGTCAAGGCCATTTTAAATAGCTTATAAAGGCCTTTGATTTGCTTTCCAAAGAGATGTCGCTTGCCTTGCTTCTAATGAATGCTTTCAAAAGAGTTGAATTACTTTTATACAGCTTTCGAAGGGGTTGCCACCTTTTTCTTTTAAAGGGTAGCTTTCGAATGAGTTATCATGTTTTATATTTTAAAAATGAAGCATTTGAAAGGGTAATTTTGAACCTAGTCAAAACCTTACTACCATCTTCACACCTTTCAAATAGGTTGAAGTTTTCAATGCATCCGAAAGGCAAGCTTTGTTTTATAAATAACGAGTTCCTTCCCAATGCTTTCGAAAGGGCTCCAATAGCCACTTAAACTAAAGGTTGAAGGGCAATGGCTCCGAAAGGTGTTTCAAGGCTATCATTCTATTTGTTTTACTTAAAAGATTAAAGCTTTCAAAAGGATGGTTCTGAAGCCATTTATTTTCCCTAAACTCTTTTACTTGAAGTTTTATGGTTTCAAAAGGGTTACTTTCTTTTATATCCACTTTGACCCAAAAGTTCTTTTTTAAGAATATACCCAACGATTTCGAAAGAGGCATTTTCAAGTGGTTTTGAAGCTATTCTTTTATAAGTTGGAAAGTGTTGCTTTAATACTTTCAACAGTAATGTTTTGATGGTTTCAAAAAATATGTTTTAAAGTGTTTTGATAGGCATATGCATATCGTTAGAAGATATGAATGCTTTCGAAAGAGATATTTTAATGGTTTCGCAAGTAAAGGTCTATGGTTTCGAAAGCCTTAGTTTTCAAAACAAAGAATTCAATCTCATTTTAAAGGAAAACCCAAGAAAATATAAAAGGGATTTGAATGGCTTATAATTTTGGATTTTATGAAGCAGCTTTCCTTGATGAAAAAGTGGTTAAAGGGATTAACCATGTTTCAGGTGAAAATGATTTCAAGGATATAAAAACCCTAAATGTTGGTATAATTATGTTATGATTAGTATTTCTATAAGCCTCTTCTATAAACACATTCATTGTATAATGGACCCAAAATTGTATTTTGGGAAGAAATGACAGAATAACCACCTTGGTTGACCCAGTAGTGAATAAAAAAATTGATTTAACTCCTACATGAGTAGAATTGCATTCAGGAGATCAGGTAAACCAGAACTTAGGATGCTCAAAGACTTATCAAAAAGCTATCAATTTAGACAGGTTCATAGCTAACCCATGAAAACTATGTTTAGAGGGAGTTATTGGCAAGGGCCATTAAGTACGTAGTAATCCCATAAAAATTATATCCACATAAAGTTATTGATAGAAGTCAATAGCTTCATAGTCAACCCATGAAAACTATAATATAAGAAAATTTATTGGAGATATCAACAGGTTCAGGAAGAACCCATGAAATAATTGAATGAAGTGATTGGCACTGGCCAATAGGTTCTTAGTAATTCCATGAAAACTATGAACCCGAATAGATAGTCCATAAGCTATAAACAGGTTATTAGTCAGCCCATGAAAACTAAAAAGTTTATAATGACCCTAGAAACTATAACAGAGACAGATAGCCAATTAAATGGGGATGAGAAATCCATGATATTTTGCATGTTTTCATATCATCATGATATTATAAATTGCTATGTTTTAAGCATTGTAGATGCAGGAGCACAGTATATGGTTATTGTAAAATTTTGAGTAAGATACCAGTGAGAGGAAAACCTGTTCCATTAAGCGACGTGGTCTCGCTAGATATCTAAATGGTTCGAGATGGTAGGTTATTATTCATACCAGGCTTTATGTCTGACTCGAAGTTTATGGTTTTCTCCTTAAACTCTTGGGTGCTCAATTAATTTTGAGTAGTTTGAGAGTTGAGGTTTTCGTATTCTCCTTTAGACGGATAAGCTTCTGATGATGTCCAAGAGGCAAGCTAGTTGATAAGAGTTTTTTTATACTTGATTCTGCAGTGTTTTAATGCAAAGGCACAGTTGTTTAATTGCCTATGGTTAGAATCTAATCATCCAAGGAGGCATCTTCATATATCGCTCTTGGCGTAGTTTGTTATAATTATATTTTCTCTAAACGTGGTTCTTGAATATGGGATTATGTATGAATTTGAAATAAGATTAAAATGGAATGAGAAATTTATTTAATGGTTTTTTTTCATATCCATGCGTTTCTGTTGTATCAATGTATCTAACATTACCGTATTTGGTCACTGAGATTTATTAATTATGGATGACTGCAGCATCCATAGCCGTTAGTTTTGGGTCTCCAAGTGGGGGATGTTACAAGTTGGTATTAGAGCATAGATACAAGAAAACATAAAATAAATTTCAAACTTAAAATTAATTTTCAAAACATAATCCAATGAATCAGAAAATAAGATCGGGGTTTGACTTAACGCTATAGTAACATACTTGTATTTGATAATATATATAAGCACGTATTCCCCTCTCTCTTAGATCGTTCTTCTATATTTACTAAGGCTCGTATGTAGATTTATGATAAAGGAAGATATGGAGGCAGGAAATGAAAGAGGAAATATCGATGGAGGAAGCACTACAACTAATGGAAATGCTCGACCTAATGCCAGGAGAGACCAAGGTCGACAGGAAAATTCTAATCAAAATGCCAATGCCAACGTAGGTGCTAGAAATCCATCGGTAAATAGGGATGATGTATCAGTTTTTGGTCAATCTGGTGCAAGCAGGAGCTGCCGTAGGAGTAGCTGGGGGTAATGTTGGGAATGTTTGAGGAGCTAATCCCATGGCCCCAGTTAGCAGCAACTATGCCACGCTGAGTATGGACTAAGTCTTGATGGGAAGCCATTTTTTGGGATGGAGGATGTTATAGAAGATGAGAACTGGCTTTTACATTTGAAAGGATCTTCAGTGACTTCGAATTGGATGTTGAGTAAAAGAGGACATCAGCCTCTAGGCAGTTGCAAGGAACAATGCTTCATTGGTGGAATATTGTCACTATTGGAGTTCCTGAGGAAGAGTTGACTTGGGTGGAATTTTGGAGGAGATTCTATGAGAGGTTTTTGTTTAAAGTTACCAAGTCAACATTGTTGAGGAAGTTCATGGATTTGGTATATGCCTAGATGTCAGTGATTGAGTCTGCCACGAAATTTGATGAGTTATACAGATATGGACATGCTACCATTGATATTGTCATCAAGAGGAACGGGAAGTTTATTCAGAAATAGAGACCCGATATTGCTAGGGCGACCCTACCATATCTTCGTGATCCTTGTAATGTTGTTGTGGAAATGAAAATCCGACATGAGGAGACGCTTACTACTTATGAGAAGGAGAAACAAGTTGAAACCTAGAGTTCACTTGACAAGAAGAGGAAGTTCTTCAAGAAAAAGGGACCCCAGAATGAGAAGCTTCCTAGAAGGCAAAGACTAATTTGGTTTGCTTTAAATGCGATAAGAAGGGTCATTATGCTCATGAATGTCAAACTAGAAAGGGGAAGAAAGCCGCAGATAAGAAGGGTCTGAAGTGATTTAACTGCGACCAAATTGGGCATTATAAGAAGCAGTGTCCAAAACCAGTCATGGCGGATAGAGGAAAAGTTTTTGCTATTGGACCATCGTCAGCTAGGCCAACTGCTGCCGAGAAAGGAAAGACCGTGATTGAAGGTACGATTATGATTCGAATTACACCGGTTAGGGTACTACTTGATACTGGTGCGTCGCATTCATTTATATCTCAGTGTCTGGTTGTTATGTTATGTTTGGAACCCACATACCATTTTACCCCCTTAAACATTATGAATCCGATAGGAGGGTATGCAACTTTGAGAATGAAATGTGACCAATTAAAACTTGATTTGTTAGGTCATAAGTTGCGTGTGGTTTGTATGTTTTCCATTTCGTACACTCATAATTATTTTGGGTATGGAATGGTTGGGTAAATATGAGGCTAGGATATTTTTCCAGGATAGGAAAATATCTCTAAAAAACCCTGATAGTCATAATCGAATTATATTTTCTGTGAAGGATTCTGACCAGAGTGCTTGTGCTTTGTTGACTGCACTGGAAGTAGAAGTAGAGTTAAGTCAGGTTCGAGAAGCAAAAGAATTTGCATATGTTTTTGAGCTAGTTACAGGATTACCACTGAAACAAGTCGTTGAGGTCCGAATAGATCTTAAGCCAAAAGATGAACCTGTAAGTAGACCACTTAGCAGGATGACACCGACCAAGATGAAGGAATTAAAGGTGCAGCTAGTGGATCTAAAAGGGAGAAATTTTATTAGACCAAGAAATTCGCCTAGGGGTGCGTCCGTGGTGTTCGTGAAGAAAACAGATTGGTCGTTAAGGATGTATATCGACCATCATAATTTGAATGAGAAGATAATCAAGAGTAAGTATTCTTTACTGAGAATCGACGATCTATTTGATCATTTGTGTAGAGCCAGAGTATTTTCCCAACTGAATTTGGTGACAGGTTTCCATCAGTTAAGAGTGGCAAAGGATAGTATCCTGTTGACCACGTTTCGAACTAGGTATGGTTCGTACGAGTGGTTAGTAATGTGATTCAGGTTAACGAATGCACCGGCTTTCTTCGTAGATTTAATGTGCTGATTTTTCTGAGAGTACTAAGATAGGTTCGTATTTGTATTTATAAATGACACTTTAGTGTACTCCGAGGATTAAAGAGAGCATGAAGATCATTTTAGAGTAGTGCTTGAGAAGTTAAGGCAGCATCAGCTGAAGGCGAAGTTTTCCAAGTGTCATATCTGGAAGAAAGATGTTAAGTTTCTTGGTCACGTGGTTTCAAAGAAGGGTTTGTTAGTCGATCAAGATAGGATCATAGCTATTAATAACTGGAAGAGAGAAGAGACGACGATTGAGATTAGAAGTTTTCTTGGGCTTGTTGGATATTGCCGGAGATTCATTAAGGATTTCTTGCGAATAGCAATATCTTTGACTCAGTTAACCTGGAAGGACGTAAAGTTTACTTGGTCGGACAAATGTGAGAAAGCATTACTTAAGTTAAAGCATTTGTTGACCAACGCGCCTATGTTAGTGGTTCCAAATGGAAACCATTGGTTAGTGGTGTATACCGATGCATGCGAAATCAGGTTAGGAGCTTTGTTGATGTAGAATGGTAAATTCATTACCTATGCTTCACGATAGCTTAGACCGCATGAAGTGGGACATCCTATTCATGATTTTAAGTTGCAGTGGTAATCTTCGCGTTGAAGATATGGAGACATTATCTCTTGTGGGAGAGATTTGAGCTATACATAGATCATAGGTCCTTAAGATATTTATTCTCTCAGAAGGATTTGAATATGAGACTGTACAAATGGCTGGAGCTTTTAGCGGCTTATGATTTTGGTATTGAATATACACCTGAAAAAGGAAATAAATTAGCGGATGCTCTTAGCAGAAAACATCAGACTGTAGTGTTAGCCATGTTGGCAGAATGGAAAGATTTAGAAGCTTTGACTACTTGTAGTGTGCAGTTAAGACTGACTACTAGTTCTAGTAAGAGCACCACCATGTTGTCATGTTTGGAGGTTAGACGGGTATTGATCGAAAGGGTCGCTTATAAGCAAAAAGATGACCCATTATTAGCCGAGAAAATTAGAAGGCTTGAGGTTGGATCAAAGATTGATGATTTAAAGGATTTATTTCTAAGCAGAGGGGATGGTTGAGAAAGAAGGGACAGTTTTGTGTTTCGAATGTTGAGGAAAGAAGTTCTTAGGGAATGTCATCGATCTAAATTTAAGATTCATCCTGTAGGAACCAAGATGTACCAAGATATGAAGAGGAGCTTCTGTTGGGAAGGCATGGAGAAGGATGTTGGGGTGCGGGTTAGGCAATGTGCGAACTGACAAAAAAGGTGAAGGCCGAACATCAGAAACCGAGTGGATTGCTTCAACCTTTGGAGATATCAGTTTGGAAATAGGATTCGATATCCATGGATTTTATAGACGGGTTTCCAAGGTCGAATTGAGGAAATGAAAGCATATGGGTTATAATTGACAGGTTGACCAAGAGTGCCCATTTCATTCTAGTTAAGTCAAACAGGATGATACCTGTGTTAGCTAAGTTGTTTATGAAGAACATAGTTAAACTGCATGGAATTCCTAGTAGTATAGTCAGTGACAGAGATGCTTTTTTACTAGCTAATTCTGGAAGAGTCTACATGATGTGTTGGGTACCAAGCTCAAGATGAGTACTGCGTATCACCCATCGACGGATGGAAAGACAAAGAGAGTCAATAAGATACTCAAGGATTTGTTAAGAGCTTGTATATTGGACTTTGGGGGATCCTACGAAGATCACCAACACTTAGTTGAGTTTTCCAATAATAACAGTCATCAGACGAGTATAGAAATGATGCATTTTGAAGCTTTGCATGGAAGGTGTAACATCCCACATTTCTAGATAATTAAATAACCAAAATAATTATTAAACGGTAAAAATGAGCATTTTTGGAATTGTCAGAATTTAGCTTCGGGAGTTGCACCATTGGGTCCATGGTAAAGTTTTGATCAATTTCCATATATGTCGAAATCCGAGCTAGTATGGAGAAGATATGAGACAAACAAGAAATCAAAAGTATATTTACAGTCAGTTTTTCTACAATTTTGATACAATTTTTATGTTAGTTTATTTACAGTCGGTTTTTAAGTAAATTTCATAAGTTATCGTCAGTTTATTTTTATTTAGCTATTTTATTCAATTATTTATAGTTATTTACAATTATTTGCCTCAATTTTAAGTAGCATTTAGCTTGTAGATATTAGTTTCATTTTATAGAAAGTAAATCCTTTTTGACGTGAATAAATATTAAAAAAGAAGAATTTGCAAATATGGATTAAAATCGAAAAACCCTAAATTTACAGAAATCGGATGTAAAATGAGAAAAACTGAAATAAAATAGAGATGGACTGAAATAGGATAATTTAAGATATTTGTAAGCATAATTATAACAAGTGGTTATAACTAAAAAGAGAAAATAGAAAAGTAAAAGTTGCAAGAACAATTATAACACATAGATTATAATTAGAAAGAAAGAAATAACAGAAGGGGCTTATTTTAAAACTTAAATCTTAGATTAAGTTAATATACAAATATAGATGTAGATGGCCCATACCGGCAGCATTCCCTTTCAAGTCTAGACTGATGGTCTCACACATAGGTGGGCCTAGACACACTTATGCTAGTTAGGGTAAATAAGTGGCCAATAGATAAAGGCTCAAATTTGGGGATTTGGGCAAAGGGCGCAAAGTTATAAGATTTGTTTAAGAAGATTTTTTTATGACCGGTACCGACAGCATTCCCTTTCAGGTCAAAAAATGATGGTCTCACATATGGGTGAGCTTGGCACTCTTATGCTGATTAGGGAAAATAAAGGGTCAAATAGAAGGCGAAAGTTAGTGCGTACTAGCGATGACCGAGCGTACGACATCGATTATGGTAAATAATTCACTTCTGCGTCCTAAGCGCTAAGAGGTTTCTTTTGCTGTGACACCAACATGATTGGCTCACAGTAGAACAACAGAGATAGGAAAGGCCAATCAATGGGTAGGATTAGGATTTCAGCCTAATCAAGATTAGCAGTTGAGACAAGATTAGGGTTTCAACCTAATCATAACAGTTTAAGACAAGTGCAAACAATCAAAGCAAATAGTTAAACAGAATCAAAAACAGTATTTTATACGAGTTTTATCTTTCTGTACTTCCCTTTCATCCTAGAACTATTGCTTAGTCTACTATTTTTACCTTGCTTAGAAATGCTAGTAGTTACTTTCACTCATCGGACTTATTATCTGACCCACTCCTCTATCTTTCCTTTTCCTCCATAGGCCAGCAGAGTTGAGGATAGTTGATTTAGGTTGCTTGGAGATTCATTTCTGGAGTTTTCTCATTTCAGATGTACTCTTCTGCTTTTCATCATTTTCATTTGGCTTAAGGCACTTGTGAGAGAGATGACTATTATTGTTGTTGTACTCTGATTTTGAGAGACTGAGATGTATTTTCATGAGACATAAGAGATTTTTTAGGCATGTTTTCCGCTGCTTTTACTTATTTTTCTTGTGAGTCTTAGTCTCTGTGATGCTCTAGCTATACCTATAACGCACCATATCCTTTGGGGTACCCTTTTTGGATATACTAAGGGGTGTGGGGTTTTCATTTGGTATCAGACCCTAAGCTTACATGATTCCTAAAAATTGTTTTAAAGGTAAAGTATTTTTTAAAGATAACATATCTTCAAACTAAAAGAGTTTTTCAAAAAGAAACTCTTATCATGGAAATAGTTTTCAATTGTAAGAGTGTTTTTATGAAAATCCCCTCAAAGTCCAGTTCAACCTTCCTTCGATTCTTTCGAGCCTAAATTTTCTTTTCTTTGCATAGAATAGTGGACGTTCCAAATCTTCTAGAGGGTGTCCAAGTCACTGGCTGGTTCCGTACTCCAAGCTACGGCACCAGAGGTGTAAGGGCAACCGCCCAATGCAGCACCGATGGGTGGAGGTCCTGTTAATCCACCTACAACAGCCAATTTTTCTAAGCTATGAAGGACTTCGCCAATCTTGGAGGCAAGAAGTTTTCTGGCACGGAGGATTTCGTAGAGGAACGAACTTGGTTGAGGAATACGGAATGGATATTTAGGCTATTAGGGTTGGCGGACTGACAGAGATTTTAGCTTGCATCTTGGCAGCTGAAGGGAGAGGCTTATTACTGGTTTAAGATTGTAGAGATGGAGGGCAGAGACATTGTTTGGGTTGGATTTCGGGAAAGATTTGAGAGAAAGTTCTTATCACAAGCCAAGGAAAGCATGCAGTTGGAGAAGTTCATTAGTCTAAAGCAGGGGAATCTTTCCATGAAGGAGTATATAAATCAGTTTAATGAGTTATCGAGATTTGGGAAGGAGCTTGTTAATCACCGCATAAGAAGGCCACCGAGTTTTCTAGGGATTCGAACCCTCTACAAAGGTTGGCATTGACACATGTACGTATGGGAGCGATGTATGAGTTACTTGTGGAAATCACTCTCATTCCAGACGTTGCTAAGGAAGAAGTGGTTAAGGGGTTCCTAAATAAGAAAACTCCAAGAAGCAGTGGTGGAGAATAAGAAAGATAAGGACAAAAAGAAAGGAGGACCTCAAAAGGGACATATCAAGAAGGGCGAGAAATGTCATAATTATGGATTGGTTGGGAATTACGCAAGGGACTGTAAGAAGGACACAATGAAGGGGAGATGTTATAGCTTGTCCTCAGTGGACGGGGCAAAAAGCGGGTGCACCTACAGTGTAAGTATAGGCTTTAGATGCAACACCTTCTAGTAGTGGACCGGATCGAGGTAGGAAAGTCTCTGTAGAAGGTTTGATCCCTATTTCGGATTTTCCTATTCGGATTCTTTTTGATTTCGGAGAATCGCATTCTTTCATTTCTAGTTCCTTGGTTGATTGTTTGCACTTAGATATTTATCTAGTTATAGACCCCATAGTTGTTTCAAACCCTATAGGAGGATCAGCACATTTATTCATGATTTGTAGGGGTTTGAAAATTTTTATCCTTGGTGTAGGGTTTGATAATGATGCCTATGTATTGGGAATTTCAGGATATGGTATGATTTTGGGATGGACTGGTTATCCACTTATGGTGCAATGTTGGACAACGAGAGGAGAGTGCCAGGCTAGGGATATGCAGCGGACGGACCCTCGAGGTTCCTTGCGACCAATGGGGGTCGGTCATGTTGAGCTTCCTTTATTCTCTTAATTCATCACTAGGGGAGTTAGATTCAGTTCCAGTTGTTAGAGATTTCCCAGACGTTTTTGAGGTGATAAGGAGGCTACTGCCTGAGAGAGAGATCGACTTTATGCTTAATCTGAATGACAGTGCTAAGCCAGTTGCATTGCCTATGAGAAATATGTCTCTTAGGGAGAGGAAGGAGTTAAGTAAGCATATTTGTGAGCTGTTAGAGAAAGGCTTCATCAGATGGAGCATATCTAAGTGGGGGCACCAGTCATCTTTGCTATAAAGGCGGATGGTTCCCTTCGACTTTGCATAGACTATAGAAAGTTGAATAAGCTCACGAAAACGAACCGTTACCCACTTCTTAGGATAAATGATATTTTCGATCAGTTGGTTGGCTCTTCAGTATTTTCTCTTCTTGACTTAGCCAATGGATTTCATCAGCTTAGGTTCGCTGGCGATAGCATCGATAAGACAATATTTAGGGCACCCGATGGATTCTTTGAGTGGTTGGTTATGCCATTTGAGCTTACCAAAGCCCCAACCTATTTTATAGATCTAATATGCCGTGTTTTTCGAGATGTCCTAAATAAGTTCATTGTAGTGTTTGTGGATGACATTCTGGTGCTTTCCAAGAGTATGGAAAAGCATGCTATTCATCTTGAGAAGGTTCTGCATACACTGCGTGTTCATCGGTTGAAAGAAAAATTCTCGAAGTGTCACTTTTGGAATGTGGAGGCATGTTTCTTGGGGCTTGTATTCTCAAGAGAGGGTCTAGCGGTGGACCTCACTAAGGTAGTAGCAGTACAGGATTGGAAGGTCCCCAAGAACTCTACCGAATTTAGAAGCTTTCTAGGTTTGGCTGGTTACTATAAGATGTTTATCGATGATTTTGCTAAGATTTCAGCACCGCTTACTCATCTCATTAAGAAGAACACGACATTTGTAGGGGAACGTGCTTGCAGATAAGTTAAGTAGGAAGATGGAAACTCTTAGCCCAATGTTCGTAGAGTGGAAAAACTTAGAATTAATTTCCACCTTTGATTTTAAACCCTCTACGGACATTACTCCTGGATTATTGGCATCACATGAGGTTAAGCCTACCCTCATAGATCAGATCGGACCAAGGCAGCAAGAGGATCCAGAGCTTGTGGATATTATGGATATGATTTGCAGAGGAGAGGCATCTAGACATCTCCGACGCTATTCCATCGATAGTAAAGGGTGGCTAAAGAGAGATGGAAGACTTTGTGTCCCCCGCACTAGTGATTTGATGAGTGTAGTTCTAGTAGAAGCATTCCATTCTGGTGGTGATAAGATGTATAGGGACATGAAGAGAGTATTTTATTGGAGTGGCATAAAGAAGGATGCAGTAGAATTTGTCGCTAAGGGTCTTGTGTGCCAATGGGTTAAGGCAGAGTAACATAGGCCTGGTGGATTGCTTCAACCATTAGATATACCCGAATAGAAGTGAGATAGTGTTTCAATGGACTTCATTAATGTTTTACCTCGATATAGGAAGAGGAATACCAGTATTTGGGTGATTGTAGATCGTTTGACTAAAAACGCCCACTTCATTCTAGTCAAAAGTAAGAGGATAGCACCTTATTTGGTATCTATATACAATTGTGAGATAATCCGACTTCATGGAGTTCCCTCTAGCATAGTGAGTGATAGAGACCCAATTTTTACTAGCGAGTTTTGGAGGAGCTTGCAAGAGGCTTTAGGGACAGAGCTTAGATTGAGTACGGCTTATCACCCTCAATCAGATGAACAAACGGAGGGAGTTAATAGTGTTTTTGAGGATTTGTTATGGATGTGCATTCTTTATTTTGGAGGGAATTGGGAGGAGCACCTTCCTTTAGTGGCATTCGCTTATAACAATAGTTTTCAGGCTAGCATTTGGTATGGCTCCTTTTGAAGCCCTTTATGGAAGACCTTGCAAGTCGCCTTCGTGTTGGTTGGAGTCTATGGAAAGATTGCCACTTGGTCTCAACATGGTCAGAAAGACTTCAGAAATATTGATATGATTAGAAGAAGAATGAAGACGGCCCAAGATAGATAGCAATCTTATGCAGATAAGCAGAGAAGAGATATTGAGTTCAAAGTAGGAGATTTGGTTTTCATTAAGGTGTCACCGTTGGGAAAGGTAGTGAGGTTTGGACAAGTGGGAAACTTGCTCGCAGATTCATAGGACCGTTCCCCATTATGGAAATGGTAAGGAAGATGGCGTATCGGATGAAGCTACTGGAGAGGCTCATGGGAGTTCATGATGTTTTTCATGTTTCACACTTGAGAAAGTGCTTACATGATTCGGCAGAGGTAGTGGAACCTAGCCAACTTGAGGAAGTTGAAGTGGAGAGAGAAGCATCGGTTCGTCGCAGTCCTACCCAGATCGTTGGATATTTTATCAAGAAGCTTAGGAATAAGGAAATCCCTATGGTTAAGATGCAGTGGGGAGATAGTATTAAGGACGCTACATAGGATGTTGAGGAGAAAATACTTACCTCTTATCCGCATCTCTTCGATGGAACGTCTTGAATTTCCTATTTATATCTTTAGTTTTGAATAAGTTCTTTCCATTAGTATCCTTTGGGAGGGTAGATCTTAGGGTTTAATCTACGAATGGTAGTACTGAACATGTTACTAGAACATGTTATGTATGTTGGACGCAAGTGTTTGCAAGTGGATGCATATACGCACATTAGGCACTATTATCTCTTAGAGATCGACCAAATTAGGTCACTAAAGCATTAGCATATGCATATGGATGTGTGTGCGCTTGCATTTTTATTTCACGGTTGCTATGAATGGGTGATTATCATATGATTGTTGCATTTGGATGATGATTATAGTACGCATATGGAACCGTTAGTTGTCATTAGGGAATTTCCATTCATTTGGATACATGGCATGGACATGAGCGCATAAAAAGGAGGTCGACTGAATCAGCAAACCCTCTAATCTTTTGGATTAGTTAGGGACATTGACACTACACTATTTCATATTCATAAATTGCATTAAAAATCTTAAGGACAATGATGTAAGGGATGATGGTTGAATTTGTGGTTGTGGAATTTGGATGAAAATATTTATTTCATTCTTCTATCCTTGGAGATTTTAGGGGCGAAATCCTTTAAGGAGGAGAGAATGTAACATCCTGCATTTTTAGATAATTAAATAACCAAAATAATTATTAAACAGTGAACATGAGCATTTTTGGAATTGTTTAAATTTAGCCACGGGAGTTGCACCATTGGATATGTGGCAATTTTCTGATCAATTTTCGTATATAACTTGTCGAAATCCAATCTAGTATGGAGAAGTTACGAGAGAAACAAGAAATCAGAATTATATTATAATTAAACGAAAATATAATAATTAGACCTACAAGGGTCGACCCTTGCTAGGAATGGGTCGCCCTATAGGTTGACCCGCAAATAGCTTAGGTCGATCCGCATTAGTGCTTGGATGATTTTTCGTCCAAGTACGAGCCGAAGAATGTAAATTCGTTTTTTGTGAAATCATGTGCGTTCATTGCTGCATCCGATGGTTCCTAGTGAGTCTATGAAGTGGTTGCACCAGATTAAATCTTCAAATTCGACGGTCTGAGATCCTAAGCCACACTATAAATAGAACCCTAGGGCTAGCTATTTTCTCATTCAGATTTTCTCCCAATTGGGTTCTTGTCTGAGGTTGAACCCTAAATAGAAAAAACTTCTAGGGAGAAAATCTTTTTAATAAAAATATTTTACACCCTAGAAGTGGATCCAGGAAGGGTCAAGGGTTAGAGCTAAGAACCACAGGTGAGTGTTTTGTAATTATTTTAGATTTGTAAGCAATTTAAAATAATATGGTTCTCAATAGTTGTATTTTTTCCTACAATTTTGAGACAGTTTTTATGTAAATTTATTTACAGTCAGTTTTTAATAAATTTCAGAAGTTCTTTTTAGTCCATTTTTATTTAGTTATTTTATTCAGTTATTTACAATTATTTACATATTTTTTAAGTTGGAATTTGGCCTGCAAATGTTAGCTTTTTTTATAGAAATTTAATCCTTATTGACGCAAATAAAATATTAAAAAAGAAGAATTCGCAAATATTGATTAAAATAGAAAAACACTAAATTTACATAAATCAGATTTAAATGAGAAAAACTGAAATAAAATAAAGATTGACTGAAATATGAAAGTTTAAGATATTTGCAAGCATAATTATAACAAGTGGTTATTACTAAAAAGAGAAAATAAAAGAGTAACAATTGTAAGAACAATTATAACACGTATGTTATAATTAGAAAGAAAGAAATAACAGAAGGGGCTTATTTTAAAACTTAGATCTTGGATTAAGTTAATAAGAAAATATAGTAGTAGTGGTTCGTACCGGCAGCATTCCCTTTCAGGTCTAGGACTGTTAGTCTCACATCTAGGTAAGGCTGGGCACACTTATGCTGATTAGGGTAAATAAGTGGCCAATAGATAGAGGCTCAAATTTGAGGATTTGAGCAAGGGGCGCAAAGTTAGAAGATTTGTTTGTCAGGACCAGTTCTACAGAATTCCCTTTGAGGTCAAGGACTGAAGTCTCATACGCGGGTGAGGCTGGGCATACTTATGCTGATTAGGGTAAATAAAGGGTCAAATAGAAGGCGACAGTTAGTGTGTACCGACGATGACCGAGTGTGTGGCATCGATTAGGGTAAATAATTTGCTACTGCGTCCTAAGAGTTATGAGGTGTCTTTTGCTATGGGACCAACATGATTAGCTCAAAGTGGCACAACAGAGATAGAAAAGGTCGATAAATGGGTAGGATTAAGATTTCATCCTAATCAAGATTAGCAGTTGAGATTGGATTAGGGTTTCAGACTAATGACAGTAGTTTAAGACAAGTGCAGACAATTAAAGCAAACAATCAAAGCAAATAGTCAAACAGAATCAGAAACAGTATTTTATGTGAGGTTTATCCTTTCTGTGTCTCTCTTTCATGCTAGAACTATTGCTTAGTCTATTTTCTTAGTCCCTGTAACGCTCTAGCTATACCTATAACGGACCACATCCTTTGGTGTGTGATTTTTAGGGATAATAAGGGGCGTGGGGTGTTTCAGAAGGCCATGCAAATCACCAGCATATTGGTTGGAAACTAGAGATTGATTAGTCTTGGGTCCAGATCTGGTTAGAGAGGCTATAGAGAAGATTGAGTTGATCCGGGAAAGGATGAAGGAAGCTCGGTCTAGACAGAAGTGTCACATACATAAAAGGCGTAAAGATCTAGAATTCTCAGTTGGAGATAGAGTTTTCATTAAGGTATCATCAACGAAGGGTGTGGTACGATTTGGAAAGTCGGGGAAACTGGCACCGAGATATGTTGGACCATTCCTAATTATGGAGAGTGTAGGGAAGCTTGCATATAGAGTAGAGTGCCCTGGCAGTGTGGCAGGTGTTCATAATGTATTTCATGTATCTCATCACCGTAAGTGTGTGCATGATCTAGAGACTACTATTCCCTTGACAGAGTTAGAAGATTTGATAGTATAACCAAATTTGACTTTTGTTAGACAACCAATTCAGGTTATAGCAAGAGATGAAAAGATTTTAAGAAATAAGACAGTCAAGTTGATGAAAGTTCAGTGGAGCGACAACGAAAAGGACTGTACTTGGGAGACAGAAGACAGGATTAGAGATACTTATCCTAATCTACTGCGACGGTATGTTCTATAATTGCTTTATATAGACTGTTGCTAGTCAGGTAGGTTAGTATAGTAAATAGGAGATGTTGAAGTTGATTGCTATGCTTATTATTTAGTTCTTACTGAATTTAGAGGATGAAATTCTTTAAGGAGGGGAGCCTTTAGCATCCCTAATTTGAATAACGTTATTTAGAAGATTTAATTAGATAAATTAAATAAGATAATGTAAAGATTAGAATGAAAGGGGATTGAGATTTGAAAATTTATTAAAGGTCGTGCTTAAATGAATAAAAATTTAAAGGAATGAGTCTGTGGAATGGTTTTATAAGTTAACTAATAAGAGAATGAGGCAAGGGTATTATGGGGAGTAGTCGTCGACCATAACCCTAAACCCTTATTCCCATTTTCATTTCACAAGTTCAAAATTCTAAAACATAAACCAAAGAGCTCAAGCCGACCATAGCCTAGGGGAAAAGAGGAGAAAAATCATTTTAAAGCTAAGGAACCAAGCAAGGAGAATTAAGCAAGATTAAATCTCAAGTTCCTTACCCAAAGCAAGGTGAATAATAATCAAAACCATCTCATTTTCATTTTTAAAGAGCATTTGATTGCGGATTTTAAGTTTAAAACATTTATGATGATTTTAATGATGATATGCTTGGATTACATGATATGTTTGATTCAAACAAGTATGTTTGATAATTGTTTTATTCGATTTTATGGCTAAAATCGTATATATTGGGTTTCAAATGCTATGAGAATTTAATATGTTTTGTAAAACATTACTTTTAAGATGGTTTTAAATTTTCATACTTATCCAAGCAAAGGTTGACTTACTATGAATTTTTGAAAGAAGAAATAATTAATTGGGTGTAAAAATTTATTTCGGGTATTATATAAACGATTTTTGGTCTGAAATTTATATATGTTAGACAACTTTTTAAAAGTGAATTTTGATGATTTTGAGGATTTTTCCAAAGTAACTTACTATGTAAATTAAATTATTTAAGTCAAAGGACTTTAGTGTCTTAATTATTTTGTTAAAGGAAATGGCTACTTTTTAAATTATTTTTGATTAATTCTGGAAAAATTTGGCAATCTTTAGAAAATAATTTGGTAAAGATTATGACAACCAATTATGTTTTAACAAATAGGCAAGTTAGTTGAAAAGCATTTACCTTAAAAGGTAACAAAACAGTTTTGTACAGATTTATTATTTCGCCACTTCCAGTAGCAACCTTTCGACCCCATACTTTCGCCCTTGACTAAGTCAAAAGCAATACACATGGCATAAATGTTTTGTACGTAGTGGATTGGAGAAATGCGGTAGCTATAGAGTCAAAACCATGTTTTCAAAGGGGTCGATGCCATTTTAAATAGCTTTCGAAGCCCTTTGTTTTGCTTTCCAAAGAGAAGCTGCTTGCCTGGCTTTTAATGGATGCTTTCAAAAGGGTTGAATTGCTTTTATTTTTCTTTCGAACGGATTGCCGCCTTTTTTTAAAGGGTAGCTTTCAAATGAGTTGCCATGTTTTATGGTTTAAAACGAGGCTTTCGAAAGGGTAGTTTTAAACCTTGTCAAAACCTTGCTGCCATCTTCACACCTTCTGAATAGGTTGAAGTTTTCAATGAGTTCGAAAGGCAAGCTTTTGTTTTATAAGTGTAATAAGCCGCTTTACAATGCTTTCGAAAGGGATCCAATAGGCACTTAAGCTAAAGGTTTTGAAGGTAATAGCTTCGAAAGGTGTTTCAAACCTATCATTATATTATTTCTTTAAAATGTTAAAGCTTTCGAAAGGATGGTTCTGAAGCCATCTATTTTCCCTAAACTCTTTTACTTGAAGTTTAATGGTATCGAAAGGGTTACTTTCATTTATATTCACTTTGACCCAAAAGCTCTTTTATAAGAATCAATCCAATGGTTTCGTAAGGGGTATATTCAAATGGTTTTGAAGCTACGCTTCTATAAGTTGGAAAGTGACGCTTTAACACTTTCGAAAGCAATGTTTTGATAGTTTTGAAAGAGATGTTTTAAAGCGTTTCGAAAGGCATATGCATAGTTTTATGAAAAGAAGATTTGAATGTTTTCAAAAGAGATATTCTAATGGTTTCGAAAGCAAAGGTCTAAGGTTTCGAAAGCCTTAGTTTTCGAAACAAAGAATTCAATCTCATTTTTATAGGAAAACCCAAGGAATATAAAAGAGCTTTGAAATGACTTATAATTCAGGAGTTTATGAAGAAGCTCTCCTTGATTAAAAAAATAATGGGTTAAAGGGATTAACCATGTTTTAGGTGAAAATGATTTCAAGGATATAAAACTCTAAATGTTGGTATTATTATGTTATGCTCAATATTTCTACACGCTTCTTCTATAAACATATTCACTATATAACAGACCCATAACTGTATTTTGGGGAGAAAGAGCAGAATAACTGGTTAGGTTGACCCAGTAGTGAATATAAAAATTGAGTTAACTCTTGTATGGGTAGAATTGCATTCAGGAGATCAGGTAGACCAGAACTTAGGATGTCCAAAGACGGATAAAAAATTTGGGAGTTTAGACAGGTTCATAGCAAACCCATGAAAACTTGTTTGGAGGGAGTTATCAACAGCGGCCATTAGGTTTGTAGTGATCCCATGAAAACTATATCCGGATAAAGTTATTGACAGAAGTCAATGGTTCATAGACAACCCATGAAAACTATAATATAAAAGAAGTTATTGAAGATACCAATAGGTTTAGGGAGAACCCATGAAATAATTGAATAAAGTTGTCGGCAGAAGCCAATAGGTTCTTAGTGATCCCATGAAAACTAAGAAATCGAACAGATAGCTCATAAGTTGTAAACAAGTTATTAGTCAGCCCATGAAAACAAAAATGGTTAATAATGACCCTAGAAACTTTAACCAAGACAGATGGTCAATTAAATGGGGACGGAAAATGTAGGATATTTTGCATGTTTGCATGGTTCGAGATGGTAGGTTATTATTCATATCATACTTTATGTCTAACTCGAAGTTTATGTTTTTTCCCTTAAAGTATCAAGTGCTCAAATAATTTTGAGTAGTTTGAGAGTTGTGGTTTTTAGGTTCTCCTTTAGACGAATAAGCTTTCGGAGACGTGTAAGAGGCAAGCTAGCTAATATGAGATCTTTTATATTTGATTCCGTTGTGTTTGATGTAAAGGAATTTTTTTTAATTGCCTATGGTTAGACTCTGATCATCCAAGAGGGCATCTTCATATGTCCCTATTGGCGTAGTTTGTAATAATTATATTTTCTCTGAACGTAATTCTCGAATTCGAGGTCATGTAATGAATAATATATGATTGAAATGGAATGAGAAATTTGTTTAATGATTTTAATTTTTCCCCCATATCCATGTGTTTCTGTTGTATCAATGTATCTAATATTACTGCATTTGGTCACTGAGAATTAATTATGGATGACCGCAACATCCATAGCCATTAGTTTTGGGCCTCCAAGTTGGGGATGTTACACTTACTTCTTCTTCAATGCTCCACTTACTACTCCTTCTCCACTCTCCTCTATAAATGCTTTCTTCTTCCAATCAACCGGCGAATCTTCATTTCTTTGATTGTCGGTTGGTGTATAGACATTGGAAAGCTATGGTTGTAACTATTTTAATTTTTATGATTAATTTAGTTTTAATTTTAATGGTAGGGTTTGAAAATGGAGCTAATTTTCTAAAGTCAGTAAACATTTTCATTCATGTTTATTTATAGAATGGGATGAAGAGTCTAGAGAATGAATATTCTGGAATTTAGAAACACCAAGAGACTCACATTTTTAGGGTTTTGATTTATATCATTGGGCTTGGGCATCACTTCGTTTTCTTTTTCATTTTTTATGTAATGAAGTCATTCAATCCCAATATAATTTAATCACTTTCTTAATATATTACAAATTTATTTATTCTACAACATTACAAGATTTTCTATAATTTATTAAATTTAAATATTCAAAAGTTCATGCTTTGAACATACATTAAATAACTTTCAAATTAATTGATTTTATCATTCTTAAAACAGTAATTATTCTCAAACCATTTAATTCTATTACTAATTACCTTGTAATAAATTCTGATATTCAAAAATAAATTCAAACTATTTATTTTAAACTTCCAAACTCATTTTTTATTAATTAAATAATTGTTATTGTTTACTCAAAATTGGTTTGTTACATATTACGTTACCATCTACACTGAACAACCATACTGCTTAAATAGGAAGTAAGAGGACATTGATAAAGAGATTAAAGGTATGGAGAGCGAGCTTGATGCTTGATGCTTGAATCAGTCAAGAAGAAAGAAGCAAATATACAAAAAAAATTATATGTAAAGAATATAAAAATGCAATAAATAATTATTGATAAAGGTAGGCATGTGTAGAGTATAACAGAATAATGATGTGGCATTGTGTGAGTGTAGAAACATAAACCAAGGCATGTATATGTAATAGGAAACATGAAAATAAAATGATATATGAAATCACTTTTTGATCCTCGATTCTTTTATCTTCAAACTCTACCTTGATCTTCTCCTTCTAATCACTGATCTCACTCCTCCTTCTCCTCTAAATGCCTACCAAACACTAGAAAACTACTATTGAACCCGAACACCTTCATCTTCTTGAATGCATTGCGACAAGTATTGACTGCATACATCATCGAATTCTGCGAGAACTCTTAGGGGAGGACTGCTATCCAACCAATTCATAATCACCTGCTTTCGATTTGAATACCCCTGCTCTCTCACCGGTTTACGAGCTTGACCTTTTTACGCCTTTCTCCTTCTTGCCCGTCACTCACTTTTATGCAGTTCATCAATTCCTAGCATGTCACACCATAGTTCGATACCAATCGTCGACCACCAGTCATCCCCTTTAGTTCCACTACCGCATACTTTATTACTGCCTCCATGTTCTATCTCTTGTTGACCTATGGTAAATCAAAATTTAAACTATGAGTTTTTCATTGGTTATTCTCATGCATAAATCACTCAAACGACTACCATTGTTATCGATAATTAATTAATGTTATTACTTGATTGATTATCTAATGCTAAACTGGTTTGCTGAATTGATTATCATTATCCCTCAATTTTGTTACCTTTTGAACTTTTTTTTTGAGAAAAAAGGATGGGATAAATCCAAGCCTATAAGTACCATAACTACCCCCAAACATTTACATATAGTTAATAGCTGCATCCAAACATCATTTTCCAACAACAACACACCCTCAAACTAACACCAACAAAAAGATACAACAAAACAGACAACCAGTTTATACAACATAAATATGTACATAGACCTAAAAATATGAACATCTAAAAACATTAAGTGCTGCAGTCAGACAGTAATAGATGTTTCAGTGACCCCCTTCATTTTCTCTTCTTCTTTTGGCTACCCTCTTGCCAATCGAATCCAAGCTCTCTCTGACTCTCCTCTGTAACTCTGGTAACATGAGTCTTCAATCTTGACCATAAAGACAAGTACCACCTACCCAAAATGAAATATTAGTATTAATATTTCTAACTAAAATGTCATAAGGTTTAGAAGTTTGCTTGAAACATCTATTATTTCTTTCGATCCATACAGTCCAAGATAAACTCAAATTAAGCAATTCTAGCAGATTTCTTTCAACTACATTGGAAATCAACTTTCTTTCCTCCTCCCAATACCAAAACTGGTCAAGAAAGTGAGCAACATGATCTATATGAAGATAGCGTAAACATCTGATCCAAAGAAGATAAGTGAAAGGACATTGGAAATAAAGGTGACCAATATCTTCATCCTGTAGACGCAGAAAACACATTGTGCATCTAAGCTCGTTCCTTTATGAATGGGGAGTAGAGCGTTCAGCTTCTTGTTGATAGCAAGCCATATATGCATCTTTACCTTCGGTGGAACATGAGTTTTCCATAAGACTTTATGATACTTAACTTTCCTACCCCCAAAATTCATGAGATTGTATATTGAATTCACTTTAAATTTCTTACTACTACCCAAAAACCATTCAGTTTTATCCATATTATCACAAAGAGAAAATTGTCCAAGAACATTAACAGGTTTAAAAGTATTGGATAAAACTTTCTCCCTCAATCATTCTGTTAAAAGATAGTCTCTATTTAAAGTCAGCTTCATCATGATTGTATAAATCAACCACCTTAGCATATTGATCAGTAGAAATAGAACAAAGATCAGGGTATGAATACTTCAAAGCAATATCAGTTATCCACTTATTATGCCAGAATAAAAAAAATTCTTCCATTACCCACATTCCATTTTTACCCAATATTTAAAATGTCTTGCTGCTTTATTACCAATTTCTAGAAACTTGAGCATTGAACAGCAGCTGGAATACCCACAATATACTGGCCATCATAGTAAGCCATCTCCATCCATTATTTCCACAATGTATCACCATCAACAGCTACTCTCCATAAGCATTTGCATAATAAAGCAAAGTTTAAGTCCCCAAGAGTGATTACACCTAATCCTCTTGTTCCTTTGACATGCAAACAACATCCCACGCCACAAGATTATTCATGTTGCTTCCATTCCTACTCACTTTCCAAAGAATTTTTTTTTCTAATTCTATCAATTCTTTTAATAACACATATTTAACCAGCTTATAAAATGACATCCAATATAATGTAAGAGCCGATAAAACCGAATTCATCAGAACAAGTATACCTTCCCTGGAAAGAGCATGGCTTTTCCATCTCGAAAGTCTAGAAACTACCTTCTCAATTAATGGTAACCAATCATCATGTAATAAGGCAGCTAGCTTAATCACCATTCCCAAATAAGACAAAGGAAAAGCTCTAACCTTATAATTTGAAGTTGAAGCTACATCCTTAATATCAAAATTCACATCTCCTACAGCAATAACTGAACTCTTCATGAAATAAATCTCCAATCCAGACATGTTCTCAAAGCCATAAAGAATTAATTTTAAGGCAGTTAGATGATGAGGCGGTGGGGAACTAAAAATAATGGTGTCATCTACATATTGTAAAGATGATATTCCTCCTTTAACAATAGAACTACCCAAGGTATCCACTAATCCTTGATGAGCTGTCACCTTGATTAGTCTAGCAAAAACATCTATTGCAATATTAGAAAGAAGTGGGGAAAGGGGATCACCCTGCCTTAGGCCGCTTTTGGATAAAATTTTGTTACTCTCTCGGCCATTAATCAAAATAGAAGAAACTCCACTGCATAAATTCCATTAATCCAATTTCTCCATATATCACTGAAACCCCTGGCCTTCAGAACATCAAGCGAAAAATCCCAGTTCCGAGAATCAAAAACTTTTGAAAAAACAAGCTTAAAGATAACAGACTGCACCTTATTTTTTATACAATGATTAATCACTTCATGAACAACAGCAATATTTTCCATAATACTTCTATCCTTAATAAAAGATGACTGATTATTAAGGATCAAAGAATCCATTCGACCACTAAGTCTATTAGCAAGTACCTTAGTGATAATTTTGGAAATACTATTAAGCAAACTAATAGGTCAAAAATCTTTAACATCATATGCACCATCACATTTAGCAATTCAGATCATTAAAACATGATTTAACTGACAAAACTCCAAGTTTCCATTGAATAAATCAGAAAAAAAGGCCATAACATCAGTTTTAACTAATTCCAAAATTTCTGAAAGAAAAAAGATGGGAATCCAGCTGTCCCAGGAGACTTGTAAGCATGTAGTTCAAAAACAGCTTTTTTGATTTCCTATTCTACAAAAGGTTGTTCCAAGCTGCTTAAATCTACCTCATTATTCTTCCCATAAATCAAATCCCAATCTTTAGTAGAATCACTGTGATGAGAAGAACCAAAAAGACCCTTGTAGTAGTTAAAGAATTTATGCAAAATAGTTTCATGTTCATAAATCTCCACTACTTCAATAACAAGATGATTCACCATGTTTCTTCTTCTTCTTCTATTAGGAACTTTATGAAAATAAGCAGTGGTAGAGTCACCATTATTCAACCAACTAACCCTGGATCTTTTTCTCCATATAATTTCCTCCTGATCTATGAGAAGCATCAAATCCTCCTCCTTCTTTTTAAGAGTACTAACTTTATCCACTATAATAACTCCAAGTTCTAATTTATTATTTAGCTCCAAAATATCATCACAGAGTAAGGTTTTCCCAGATTTAACACTTACAAAACATCTCATTTTCCAATATTTCAAAAATTTCCTTAATTCCTTCAAATTGAATATTATATTTGTGGGTGGCATTATATTTGAGAAGTAAGAGGGTATTATTCATCCCATTCATTATTAATGAAAAACCTATCAAGCCTAGACATGATCGGAACCACCTTACCATTACTCCAAGTAAACTTCCTATTACTTAAAGGTAAATCAATCAAAGCAGAATTGCTAACAAATTCATCAAACTTCATCATATCATTAATATTTCCCTCACTACCACTTCTTTCACCAATATATCTAGTAATATTAAATTCTCCTCCAACAGCCCAAGGTCCCTTAATATCATTAATAGTACTAGCACAATTCTTCCAAAATTTCTCCTTATCCTTTCTGCCACAAGGTCCATAAACATTCATAGTAGAAATTTTACTTTTATCTCTAACATCTTCAAGAGCAACATGAATTATATTATCACAACTACATTCCTCCACCAAAATCCACAAATCACTTTTCCATCCAATAAAAAGCCCACCACAACTTCCAATAGAATTCACAGCGCTTCATTCACATAATACATTTCCCCCAATAGAAGAAAATAAGAAATTACTATAATTGGCAATTTTTGTTTCTTGCAGTAGCACAATATCAACATATAAGGAGCAAATCAGATTCTTCACCCTAGCACACTTATTGGGGGTGCCCAATCCCCCAACATTCCATGATAATATCTTAATGTACCACTATTAAAATCCCTCAAAAATTCTAAAGCCTTAATATTATTAAAATCAAATTTACCAATTTAAAAAAAAAATTCCCATTTTCTTAGCGGTTTCATACAAGTGCTTAGAAGAAAATGAATTTAAAACAGCAGGCACATGCATATTTCCATAAAAAAGAAGTCTGGACTTACTACATGAAGCAGTAGCGTACTCCAGGGATCTGACTTCAGCCATCTTTCCAGCTTTGCTCAGAGTATCTTCCTTTCTTCCATCAACCTTTCACTTCTTCTGATTCTACTAACTCCCTCCTCTTGTGTTAGTGAATTGTCATTAATTTCAATTACAGGCACAGGATCTTTGACAACTTCAATTATCTGAATGCTGTTCTCTTCAGAAATGGAATCACCATCAATGATCTGGACACTGTTCTCCTCTGATATGTAAGCACCTTTATCTTCTGCTGCAATGCAACCACCTGACTTGATTGTTTCGGTATTTCTGATAGACTCTATGACTTCCTCAGAGTTATTAGCTCTGAAAATAATAGCAGTAACATTATCAAAATATGTTTCTACCTCTTCCATAATGACCTGATCAAGTATATTAAATGGATTCACAACATGGACTTATTCATTGACTATGCTAGTTCTCTGCAACCCCTTCTCACCACCAATATCAGTAACATGAGTAACCACCACTCGCTCATTAATAACATCATGATCTATCAAATTGTTGTCATAAATAACAATTGGAGATTTCCTTTTCCAAACCTTTCTAGAATTTGCCCCAAATTTTATATTGTTCCATTGATCCACTTCCAAATCCCCCACAATCGAAGTAAATTTCACAGAAACAGTGTATCTCGCATTTCCAATAATGATATCAATCATCTTTGGAATAGGAACATTTTCATCTCTTTCCACCTCAACATCAAGATAGGAATGATCGATTTTTTTACCATCAGCCAAATCCATCTTATGTAAAATGCCAATACCACAAACTACCTCTTTAGCCACTTCAAAATCCCAACATATCTTCAGAAGATTTATAAGTCGAAGCTACACTCTAGAGTTCAGATTTCTATCAGTTTTACCTTTATTCAAATTCCAAAGTCTAAGTTTTATAGATTTACCTAAAATTTTGATTTGCTTCCGCATAGCAGCGTCTAATGCCAAATTAAATAAAGGAAATACGGCCTTGAATTCATGAAAGAACTTCTTTGTCTCCCAATTATAAGTATCAAAGTGACGCGTTATTAATTCGACAATTTCATTGATAGTAAATTCTCCTCTATCAATAGTAATTATCACACATCTTCTACTTCTTCTGTTAGCTTTCGTCAAGAAGTTGGAATTTTCAAAAATGAAGGAAATCGATTTGTTAGAATCAACACCATTTACTTGATTATCACTCCCCGCATCATTTCTGGATCTCAAATCCTCACTGCTAGATTTTTACCCCTTAGATCTATCACTGGAACACTTGTTTTCCTTTTCTACTTTGATTTTCAACGCGCCTAGGATAATGAATAGATCTATGCTCAAAATTATTACAATAAAAGCACAAAACACTATTGTGACAATCTTTGGCGATATGCTTTGCCATTACGCACCTTAAACACAGCTTTTTCAATTTTGTTTGTATGATTTTTCTCGAAATCGAGTATAGTTTTCGTATTTTAGGAGGAGATGAATAATTTCGTTGATTTGAAGTAACAGCCTGAGCATATGATAGCTTTCCATCTGTCTTAGAGGCATTAGGCGAGGAGGCGGTTGAAGTTACAAGAGGTCTGAGAAAATCTTTAAAAGAATTGAAAAAAGTAGGGTAATGATTAGATTTCGAAGTGGAAGAGAGAGAACGGGTGGAAGTCACGTGATCCGCCATTATTTTCTAATGTATATTAAGTAAAAGACTTTTGGAAACTTATCATTGGCATCCTAATGCAGAATTTTGAATCAAAAAAAATTACCTTTTGAATATCTTGGGACATTAATTGGTTAGCGTAGCTATGAGTGGTGTTGAATATGCGCTTTGCGCTTATATGATTTTTGTTTGATGATAATAAACATATATACATTCGTTTAAATGTATTTGTTGATATACTATTTTATTTTTCACAGATTAAATAAATATTTGCTGAATAAAATAAATAACACGGAATTTGAATTCAAACGAATATTTTATTCAAACAAATATTTATTACAATTTTGAATAGTATACATATTCAAGCTCTCACTATTCACTATACAACTTTGATACAAATTCAATTACATCACTATTTTACATATCATCACCTCACTACATATCACTCACACTCGTATCTTATCTTCAACTGCATTCCAGTTTGAATCCAGCATCTGAGAAATCTGCAAAAATATTCACTAACGCCGTAGAATTGAAAAAGAAATATTTTTGCAATATAAAATAAAATATTTTTTTTGAAAATAATTTTTTCCTCAGTTATCTGGGTTGTTCGTCATCATTTGAATTCATCATACACGAACAACTTGTGACATACACAGTGTATTACTGTATATGCCACAAGGCCGTGCACGCCGATATATATATATACAATTGATTGATTTACAGGGACAGGCGAGCACAGGTCAAACCCAAATAATAAACCGGGTTCAACTCACGTGCAATAACATTCAAAAATATGACTCAAGCACAAGGTCAAACCTGAGTTTTTGAAACTGGATTCAACTCAAGTGAAATTTCAAAAAAATCAACATGAACGGATGCAAAGAACAGAAATGCAACAGTGATATGCACAGATGCATTCAAAGTCAAAACCAGTTGCAACATGGATGTCACAAGCACTGACTGAAGTGAACAAACTAGAAGAAAACCAACAAAACCAACATGAACAAGCACCAGACATATGCATGCAAATTCGACAAGCAACTGAAGGCAAAAGGTCCAAAGTATCACACATACAAACAACAAAAACCAAGGCTACACAATGAACTGCATGAAACGGTCATGAACAATACACAGCAGCCCCAAATACCAGTGATGCAACTAAGCACAAATCAGTTACAACATGTATGCAGCCCAATGAACCAGTGACAACAAACTACAAACTCAACAAGACATGTACACAAAGCATAGTGCACCGAAGGAGCAGCAACAATGAAACTGACTCGAAGCAGTAGTGACAGTAAGCAATGCAGCAACGATGGTCAAGTAATATGCATCAGGCATTAAAACAATGTTCAAGACATCAAGTGATACAAGGTCAGGGAAGCAACCAGGATGGAGCAGAGACAAGTAATGCATCAAAAGTGCACAGCAACCATCAAGTAGTATACATGAATACAACTACAACAAATGAACATAATGCCACAGTGCAAGTGAAGATGACACAGACTCAAGCAAATGCACATGTTAACATCACTGGCAATTATTCATTCAAAGCAACATAACAGAGGTAACAAAGACCAAAGTGCATGAACACAGTGAAGACCACAGAGGCAGTGTAACAGTGGTGATGCAGTGGCACATGACCATCAAGCAAGACCAGTGACATGAACACAGGAACCAATACGCAGTGAATCAAAGGAGAATGGAATGCAATGCAAACTCAGGTGGACAGTAAGACCATGATTCAATGCAAATACATGCAACACTCAGATGAAACCAAAATAATCACGGCTACAATGCAGACTCAAGTCACGTTCATGGTAAAACCGACCAGAGAAGAAGGTCAGAGACGAAGACTACAAGATGAACGAAGTTCAACAGTTCATAGAAATTCACGAACCAAACAAAATACTAGCAAAACCGAAGTTGAACAAGTCAATCAAGTATTCACCGTGTTATACAAGCAAAATGAAAAAATGCGCATCTTTGATATGATCATTACATAACCGAGCAAAGTCAAAATCGAAGCTGTGTCAACCAAGCATCAAAAATACGGAATTGACAAAGTCAGATTTTATCTCAATCATCCAAGTATAATCGAATGGCCAAAGCAAATCAGTAGACAAATTCAAACACGAACATACGAACACAAAATAGGATTTCAAATCCTATATAAGCCCAATCATCATCGGCAAATTAATCATCGAGTTCAAGCATCAACCAGCAAAGCAAAAGGAGAAAAATACATACCGAAAAAGCAGAATGAATTCGATCCAAAATTGAAGAGCCGTAAGCAAATCAAAAGCATTGAAGCCTACTATCGAACGAGATCGAGCGGCGCTTCAATTTTGCACAACCCTAGTTTGAATCGCAAGGAGCAAAAGCAATTTGCAGAAACCCTAATTCGCAAAGAGGAACGAAAGAGGATCGGCCATATTTTCACAAGCAACAGGAAAGAGGAACGAGCTAAACAGTCAAAAGAAAAGGAATAAAAATATCCTTTTGTATTTTGGGCCGGTCACATTTACTTAAGGGTTTTTTAATTTTGGTTTAGGGTTGTTTAAGTGCTATTTGTTTTTGTTGTGTTTTTATTTTTCGAGTCAAAAGAATTTGTAAATCACCACCTAGGGTTTAGGTAGTGTCAGATTGTCTAGTTAGAATTAGTTCAGTGAGTAGGGTGTGCGAGTTTGCAAAATTCTATTGTAGGCGGGAGCAGAGTTTGCGAGTAAACGAAGCTCTATAGGCGGGAAGCAAAGTTTGCGAGTAAGAGGAACTCTATAGGCGGAGCAGGGTGTGTGAGTCTAGTAGAGTGTTTGTGAGCGGGAGCAAATGTTTGCGAGCAGGGTGTGCGAGTCTAGTAGAGTGTTTGTGAGCGGGAGCAAATGTCTGCGAGTCTAGTAGAGTGTTTGTAAGCATGATACTGTTTAATTCTAATAGAAATCTGGGAATGCAGCAGTAGGCAGGAGTTGCCGAAGCTGGGTAAATTCTGTGTGTGATTTACTTTTTCAGCATATTTATTTCTACGTTTTGTTTCTGTGTTTATATCGAGAAAATTTGCTATAACCCTATTCACCCCCCCTCTAGGGTTAATCTAGATCCTACAAGTGGTATCGGAGCCCGGTATTTCATTTTTTAACTCTAGAGTCATGAATCCACCAAATAATATTTTTGTTGAGAGTCGTTTCAATATTATTCCTTCTATTTTCGATGGAACAGATTTTTTGAATTGGAAATTAAAAATGGAATTATATTTAAAATCTGTTAATATTAAGTGTTGGGATATTATTGAAAATGGGTGTGATATAGCAAATAAGGAAATTATCTCGATTAATGTTCTTGCTATGCATATATTATATTCTCATATTAATCGTGATAATTTTTATTTCGTCTCTCATTGTGAAAATGCACAGAAAATTTGGAAAACTCTCGATGCAATATATGGTGCAAAAGTCAACAACAATGAGAAGTCCTCCACAACCGACTCAGTTAAAGAAATATGCTTAACAGGATTGGTAAATAGTAGTTGTGATGAGGATGATTATGATGGAGCAGCCAAGCTGGCATTATTAATGAAGAATTCAAAAAGGAAATTTGCAGCCACGTGGAATAAAAGCGATAGCAGTGAAAGTGAGAAAGCAGATATGTGCCTTCATGGGAATATAACCGATAGCGACGACGATGAGCCAAGCAAGGTATCAAAACTTACTCACTCTGAATTACTTATTTATTTCCACGAAGTGAATGGCTGTTTTGAACGACTTAGGGAGAAATATGCTAAACTTGAATCATAAAAAGTTACTTTGACAGAATTAAATGAACAACTTGACCAATTAGTTAAACCTATCAAAGTAGGATCCCTAAGTGTGATAAGTGTCCAACGTTTGAAGAAGAAATTAAAAAATCAGAAATTAAAATGAAATCACTTGAAAATGAAATTCTGATTTTAAAAGAGAATACTAGGAGAGAAAATTCTATTAAAAGGTGCACTCAATTGTTGAAAGAAAATGAATCTTTAAAAACACAAGTCCAACAATTATCAACGACTTTAGATAAATTTTCAAAAAGCGAAAAATCGTTGAATATGCTATTAGAAAAGCAAACTGTTAACATGGTTAGAAAAGGACTTGGATATAATCAATCTAAAATTGTTGAAAACAAGATTAATCAAGAAAATTCAATGTGCACGATTTGTAGAAAATATGGACACAATCACAATAATTGTTGGTATAGACCCAAACATGTGAAAACTATACCGATTTGGGTTCCAAAAGGCACAAATATAAAATCTTTGAAAGTCAAACAAATTTGGGTGCCAAAAGGAACATATATAAATAGTTTTGGGTCTCCACAAACATATTTTTCATATTCTTCCACTAACAATTATGGACCTATAAAAACAAATAGGTCACATAAATCTTTCATCGTGTAGGTGTGGTGGCAGGCTAAGGAACAACAACAGTGTTCTCTGGATTTTGGCTGTTCCAGGAACATAACGGGCGACAAAGCAAGTTCCTTAGCCTAGTACAAAGGTGACAGAATCACAATGGGCAATCACGAAAAATTATCGTAAAGGTAAAACAGGTAAAATAGTTTTTAACGATGTATTAAATGTGATTATCTGCACCATACTCTAAATTAAAATCAGCCTATATTGAGATGAATAAAAGATGATGATTTTGATACTATGACTTTTTCAAAATATTGACCAATCATCTTTAAATAGAATTACTTGGAGTAATTATGATGGTTGACTGATTCGGACTTAATTGATATGATTTTTTGACTTGTTCTTAATTATGACCTTGATTTGTGCTTAAATGATGACCAATCAGATTTTCAACTTTGAACTAATCCATATAAATTTGTTCGGTCAAATGATGGTTACTCATGCTACACGTATATATATTTGTTTTGACATTTTGGTCACTGCTTATAAATTTGCACGATATCAAATTTCATGTAAAAGCTGTGAAAAAGAACTTTATGAAATTGTTGAAACTTCAAGAAATTTTTTGAAACAATAATGAAGTTTTAATGACTGTTGATAGTTGTCCATCCTATGGTTTCTAAGTTTAGAACTATGATATTTGTTTGATTGTTAACACGACTTCAATTCAAATTCAAAAGAATGTCATTTAAATTGATGTTAAGTTTGAAATTCTTGGTGCACACTTCATGGTTTGGTCAATCAAATTCAACGAGTGAATATTGAGTGAAATTTAAATTCAGATGCAGATTACACTGGTAATATGGTTGATAGAAAAATTACTAGTGTAACGTGATTAATTTTTTGAAACATTCATTTGCTGCATCGTTTTTTCAAAGAAAATATCTGCATATTTTTCACTTGAAATAATTTTCAAATAGCAGAAAATTTTCTTATAAAACCCCCTCGAGAAAATCATGTTTGACCATATTTACAGATTAGTCATTTTTATTTGATTTTAAATTTTTACTAATCTAACTCCCTAATGATTATCGAAAAGATGAATAGTGATTGAAAAAGAGATGAGTGTTGATATTTATCATATATTATAACTCGAGAAAGTATAATTAGAAAATTTCTTTAGAATTTCATAACAAGAGTTATAAAAACTTTTTGTTGGGTAAAAATTCCATGATCATTTCTATTTCTATCATCTTTCTATCGACCATCACTCATCAAAATCATACACAGTATGTAAATTTGTGGTAGTTTACAAAGGAAATCATTCGTTCTTCAATATCTTTAAATTTGTGAAAGAAATTATCTGCGCTTCAATTTATTATATTTAGCAATAAAAATAAATATCCAAAGTATTCACTCTCATTTAAAAGTCCTCACGGTTATGCATGGGTGAATTGGTTGGATTTTTTATGTGCTTCCATGCTCATTTAAAAGTCCTCATGGTTATGCATGTATGGAACGCATATCAAATTTAATTGATTTAATAGACAAGTTGATTCTAATCCCATTTAAAAGTCCTCACGGTCATGCTGGTTAGAAGATACTTGATTTCACTTTTTAAATTAAATTGGAATACTACTAATCTCATTTAAAAGTCCTAACGGTTATGCATGGTTAGTAGATATTCAAATTTCCTAAAATAAATATACCACAAATAGGCAGAATTGTATGATTTTTGATGATTTTATCCCTACCACTTCTGAAAGTGGAATATGCGCTTGACAAGGGTAATTATGATTTTTGTTTGAGTTTTATTGAAATTTGATATTTATATTTAATTGAGTTAAATGTTTGATTCATGTCTATCACTTCATCCCTATTTTTATAACACTGTTATTCTTTTGCTGATAACAAAAGGGGGAGAGAAAAGTTAAGATTTTGTCAAATAGAATCAAGCAAAGGTCAAATAATTTTCCATTTGCATACAGGCTCATTTACATATTTTTATTTGTATGCATATATGTAGGGGGAGTATCATGTAGAGAGGAAGCATTCAAATAGGTGGAGCAAATTGAACAATCAAATACATTTAATACATTCAAAATCTTAAATATATGTTTGTTATCATCAAAAGGGGGAGATTGTTGAATATGCGCTTTGTGCTTATATGATTTTTGTTTGATGATAATAAACATATATACATTCGTTTAAATGTATTTGTTAATATACTATTTTATTTTTCACAGATTAAATAAATATTTGCTGAATAAAATAAATAACACGGAATTTGAATTCAAATATACAACTTTGATACAAATTCAATTACATCACTATTTTACATATCATCACCTCACTACATATCACTAACACTCGTATCTTTATCTTCAACTGCATTCCAGTTTGAATCCAGCATCTGAGAAATCTGCAAAAATATTAACTAACGCCGTAGAATTGAAAAAGAAATATTTTTACAATATAAAATAAAATATATTTTTTGAAAATAATTTTTTCCTCAGTTATTTGGGTTGTTCGTCATCATTTGAATTCATCATACACGAACAACTTGTGACATACACAGTGTATTACTGTATATGCCACAAGGTCGTGCACGCCGATATATATATACACTTGATTGATTTACAGGGACAGGCGAGCACAGATCAAACCCAAATAATAAACCGGGTTCAACTCACGTGCAATAACATTCAAAAATATGACTCAAGCACAAGGTCAAACCCGAGTTTTTGAAACTGGATTCAACTCAAGTGAAATTTCAAAAAAATCAACATGAACGGATGCAAAGAACAGAAATGCAACAGTGATATGCACAGATGCATTCAAAGTCAAAACCAGTTGCAACATGGATGTCACAAGCACTGACTGAAGTGAACAAACCAGAAGAAAACCAACTAAACCAACATGAACAAGCACCAGATATATGCATGCAAATTCGACAAGCAACTGAAGGCAAAAGGTCCAAAGTATCACACATACAAACAACAAAAACCAAGGCTACACAATGAACTGCATGAAACAGTCATGAACAATACACAGCTGCCCCAAATACCAGTGATGCAACTAAGCACAAATCACTTACAACATGTATGCATCCCAATGAACCAGTGACAACAAACTACAAACTCAACATGACATGTACACAAAGCATAGTGCACCGAAGGAGCAGCAACAATGAAACTGACTCGAAGCAGTAGTGACAGTAAGCAATGCAGCAACGATGGTCAAGTAATATGCATCAGACATTAAAACAATGTTCAAGACATCAAGTGATACAAGGTCAGGGAAGCAACCAGGATGGAGCAGAGACAAGTAATGCATCAAAAGTGCACAGCAACCATCAAGTAGTGTACATGAATACAACTACAACAAATGAACATAATGCCACAGTGCAAGTGAAGATGACACAGACTCAAGCAAATGCACATGTTAACATCACTGGCAATTATTCATTCAAAGCAACATAACAGAGGTAACAAAGACCAAAGTGCATGAACACAGTGAAGACCACAGAGGCAGTGTAACAGTGGTGATGCAGTGGCACATGACCATCAAGCAAGACCAGTGACATGAACACAGGAACCAATACGCAGTGAATCAAAGGAGAATGGAATGCAATGCAAACTCAGGTGGACAGTAAGACCATGGTTCAATGCAAATACATGCAACACTCAGATGAAACCAAAATAATCACGGCTACAATGCAGACTCAAGTCACGTTCATGGTAAAACCGACCAGAGAAGAAGGTCAGAGACGAAGACTACAAGATGAACGAAGTTCAACAGTTCATAGAAATTCACGAACCAAACAAAATACTAGCAAAACCGAAGTTGAACAAGTCAATCAAGTATTCACCGTGTTATACAAGTAAAATGAAAAAATGCGCATCTTTGATATGATCATTACATAACCGAGCAAAGTCAAAATCGAAGCTGTGTCAACCAAGCATCAAAAATACGGAATTGACAAAGTCAGATTTTATCTCAATCATCCAAGTATAATCGAATGGCCAAAGCAAATCAGTAGACAAATTCAAACACGAACATACGAACACAAAAATAGGATTTCAAATCCTATATAAGCCCAATCATCATCGGCAAATTAATCATCCAGTTCAAGCATCAACCAGCAAAGCAAAAGGAGAAAAATACATACCGAAAAAGCAGAACGAATAAGATCCAAAATTGAAGAGCCGTAAGCAAATCAAAAGCATCGAAGCCTACTATCAAACGAGATCGAGCGGCGCTTCAATTTTGCATAACCCTAGTTTGAATCGCAAGGAGCAAAAGCAATTTGCAGAAACCCTAATTCGCAAAGAGGAACGAAAGTGGATCGGCCATATTTTCACAAGCAACAGGAAAGAGGAACGAGCTAAACAGTCAAAAGAAAAGGAATAAAAATATCCTTTTGTATTTTGGGCCGGTCACATTTACTTAAGGGTTTTTTAATTTTGGTTTAGGGTTGTTTAAGTGCTATTTGTTTTTGTTGTGTTTTTATTTTTCGAGTCAAAAGAATTTGTAAATCACCACCTAGGGTTTAGGTAGTGTCAGATTGTCTAGTTAGAATTAGTTCAGTGAGCAGGGTGTGCGAGTTTGCAAAATTCTATTGTAGGCGGGAGCAGAGTTTGCGAGTAAACGAAGCTCTATAGGCGGGAAGCAAAGTTTGCGAGTAAGCGAAACTCTATAGGCGGAGCAGGGTGTGCGAGTCTAGTAGAGTGTTTGTGAGCGGGAGCAAATGTTTGCGAGCAGGGTGTGCAAGTCTAGTAGAGTGTTTGTGAGCGGGAGCAAATGTCTGCGAGTCTAGTAGAGTGTTTGTAAGCGTGATACTGTTTAATTCTAATAGAAATCTGCGAATGCAGCAGCAGGCAGGGGTTGCCGAAGCTGGGTAAATTCTGTGTGTGATTTACTTTTTCAGCATATTTATTTCTTCGTTTTGTTTCTGTGTTTATATCGAGAAAATTTGCTATAACCCTATTCACCCCCCCCCCCTAGGGTTAATCTAGATCCTACAAGTGGTTATGTTTTATCCGCATTTTTTTGTTTTCAAAATACCTATCACTGTATAGAATTAGTAATTCAGAAAAACCACTTGCATATCATTTTAATTTCTGTCATGTATGGAAATGATGTATTTGAATCATTATGTTCATCATATTACACTTAAGATTAATATGTTTGAACTTAGCATATATGAAATGAAACTTCTGATAGGAAGATAATTGTATAGAGGTTTAATTTTACACTTTTATTTCAATATTGCTTGCTTTACACATTAATTAAGTATCATGTTTCAATTCGAGTAAGAACTATAAGCATAAACAAAGATTCAAAGTCATTATGAAATCTGTGAACGTGACTAAAACATACATAACTTAATGCAAGAAATATAAAATTGAAGTTCTATAGGTTTTTCAGTTCTGCTCCACTCTTATTATTTGGAAACAAAAATGGTAAAACAATTGTAGGAGACTAATTTTTTATCCTTTTGTTTATATTTGCTATTTGCTTTTTGATTAATTAAAAATGATGATCGAATTTAGTTCAATATTCAAATTCTCTAAAAGTTCATGTAAGTTTTAGGGACACAACACACACATAGATATACAGACACGCACACATGTGTGTCTATATATGTGTGTGTGTGTGTGTGTGTGTGTGTGTGTGTGTGTTTATGTGTGTATGTATGCATTGCATCTCTTGTTAAATTTTGGTAATATAAATCACAAATAGAGGAAAATAAATATGCAAAAGAAAGAAAGAGAAAATTTTGTTTCCTCTAATTAATAGGCATATTTGAGTATGTTTATTTTTCTCTCTAATTGGCTAATCAAATTATTTTTTTCCATCTAATGATAACTTGGGCATTCAGTAATTGATTATATAAATAGAGAGTAGAAGAGAAGGTAAAAGTGTGGTGGAAAATCTATTTGCGAATTTTCTCTTCTCCATCTTTGTTCTTATTCTCCAACAATTTTATCCATATAGATATTTACTCCCTTTCTCAATTTTGTTATTGATTCATGATATTTTTTTATTTTAGCTTTGTTCTATTGATTGTAAACAAAAAATTTGGTGAATCAATAAAGTGGGTGGTTGGGTAGAATATCTTGTGTTATTGCGTTTTGATTTCAATTCCGTCTAGTTTCCAATCCAAGTTATCTCTTTGTGATTTGGGTGACAAAGATCCGTTGATATTAGCTTCCGCAAAGCGCTACTATTTTCACAAAAGTTTGGTATCGGAGCCCAGATCATCGCAAAGCTTATAGTAATTTTGGTTTGAAAAATTATTGATGTCGGATATGATTTCGTTTTCGAAGATGACTACTTTGGATGGGAAAAATTGGGGTATTTGGAAGCCTAAAATGAAGGATATTCTGTACCCCAATGATCTTCATGATCCAATTGATGGAGATGGGAAGAAGCCCTCTGATGTAGATGAGGGAAAATGGAAGAAGGTGGATAGGAAGACGATTGCTTTGATTTGCCACTGTCTTGATGATTCAGTTTTTTATAATGTGGCTAGTTGTCAATCCGCGAAGGCTTTGTCAGACAAGTTGATATCTTTGTATGAGTCAAACAGTGCTACTAGTAAGGCTTTTCTGATTTGAAAGTTGGTGCAACTGAGATTAGATGAAGAGAAGTCTGTTGAAGAGCATTTGAATGAATTTCAAGATGTAATAAATCAACTGGCAAATATGAAGGTCAATTTTGATAATGAGTTAAAGGCTCTTTTATTGATGAGTTCGCTTTCAGAAAGTTAGGAAACTTTGGTTGTTTCATTGAGTAATTCCAATGCTAATGGAACTATCTCTTTGGAAACTATTCGAAACAGTCTTTTGAATGAGGAGCTTAGAAGAAAAGGATCGGGTATGAAATCAATTCAAATTGAGGCTATGGTGGCAATGGACTCGAAGAAAGATACAATTTGGAAGAGGACGGATGTTAATGGTAAATGTGTTATCACTTGTCATTATTTTAATAAGAAAGGTCGCATACGTAGCAAGTATTATGCTTATAAAAGAGATCAAAAAAAGGTTGTGCATGGTGATACTAGTAATGATGCACATGCAGATTTTGCTGAAGGTACCGATAGTGATGCTTCTTATGATGTCCTCTTTAGTGAAAATAAGCCTTGGAAGATGGATTCGGAAGCCAGTTTTCACATTTGTAGAGATATGAATTGTTTTTCTTCTTATGAGAAGAGTGTCGACAAGATTAGGACAGCCAATGGAGAAGAGCTACCGATTTGTGGTATTGGATCTATCCGGTTTCGTATGCATGACGGTATGATTAGAGAAGTCTCTGGAGTCAGACATGTACCCACTTGTTCGCATAATCTGATTTCTCTCGGTCAATTGGATCGTCGTGGTTGCAGTTATGAGACTCAAGGTGGAGGTTTGTGAGTGAAGAAATGTGATCGTACAAGGATGAGAGGAGTATTGGAAGAAGAAAACCTTTATAGCTTGGTTGGTTCTGTGGTCGACAATGGAAAGCGAGTGACGGTTGAAGGACCAAGTCCACAACGAGGTGGAGAGGTTAATGAAGTTACTTCTTATGATTCTAGCAATGAGGATCATATTTTAGACATGGATCTTCATGTTGATGATGCTCGAGGGATCGATGGTGATTAGGTAATGAGCTCGGATTGAGAGATAGACGGGTGTCGAATTGCAAAATCCACAAAGACAAGACGGAGATCTTTGTGGTATTACCAATGTTTTTGAGACCGCATTTGTGTGGTGCACCTCATGTAGGAGATGCATCACTTGCAGACGGTGGTTGAAATTTGTAATTTAATGTGGTTGAGATATATGGATTTGTGATAGATTTAGATACGACATGCTTGATATGTTGGAGATATATGATTTTGCAACAAAGTGGAGTGTTAAATTTTGGTGATATAAAATCAAAAATAGAGGGAAATAAATATGCAAAAGAAAGAAAGAGAAGATTTTCTTTACTCTAATTAATAGACATATTTGAGTATGTTTATTTCTCTCTCTAATTGGCTAATCAAATTATTTTTTGTGATCTAATGTTAACTTGGGCATTAAATAATTGATTATATAAATAGAGACTAGAAGGGAGGGTAAAAGTGTGGTGGAAAATCTATTTGCTAATTTTCTCTTCTCCATCTTTGTTCTTATTCTCAAACAATTTTAGTCATATAGATATTTGCTCCCTTTCTCAATTTGGTTATTTATTCAATAGTATATTGTTTATTTTAGTTTTGTTCTATTAATTGTAAACAAAATTTTTGGTGAATCAATAAAGTGGGTGGTTGGGTGGAATATCTTATGTACTGCGTTTTGATTTCAATTCCGTCTTGTTTCCAATCCAAGTTATCTCTTTGTGACTTTGGTGACAAATATCTGTTGATATAAGCTTCTGCAAAGCGCTACTATTTTCACAACATCTTCTTCCATTGAATATCATCTTGCAAATAATACGTAAATGAGTACAACGACTGTGCATCTTACAAATTGGGACTAGCCAATTGCTAATGTTTATAACCATTATCATATTTCTCAATATTTTTCATTGCGCAACCTTTTACGATTTGTTATAGTTATCGTTTGATGATGTTAGAGTTTTTTGTTTGAAGTTTGTACGTCATATTTGCAAGATTTTAGTAGAAAGACATTTGGATTTGAATTATGTATTTTATTTGATAAATAAACAATTATGCACATTCAAGATTACTACTTTCTAATCTTTATTGCTTGACCATACTCAGAATAGGAATTTTAAAACAACATACAATGTACGTTGACACCGACCAGAATAAAGTGCACATTCTTTGGTATAAAAGTTTAGAAACATAACTACTACATCACCTTTATCTATAAATATGTAATTTATATTGTTTCCTTGATTTTTCTTTTGTACATATTCTTGAATTGAATGAATTCGGATATGATTTTATTGCATAAATAATTTTCCATAAGTTTTATGCTATTAAAAGTTTGCTTTCGCCTGAGTTTGCTGTTTGAACGTTAGAATTCTACGTTGCTTTAATATGGTTGCATGCATTGTTAAAATTTAGAGACGTGGTGTTGAAAGATTAATTGGGAAATGAAGATTGAAGAACACAGCTTTAAATGCTAGTTCTACTTGTGACACCTCTTAATTAACAAGCTGAAGTTAACTAAGCCTTATTAGTCCAAATTCTGTATGTAATCATTTATTGTTTTTGTATGCATTTTGATTTTTTTGGATACTATGCTTATAGGTAATCAATTATAAATTTTTAGGTATATGTAGTAATATATTCTAGTGATGATCATGTTTGCAAAGTGGAGTGTACAGTGGAAACAAGTTCCTAGCTCAATGTACCTGCTTGTGAAAGATATACCAAGTGACATTAACATATATTTCTCCGATGAATAAAAAAGAACTACGAGTTTAATAATGTTTACTATTAACACGTATTAAACTTTTAAGCATCCCAAATTATACATGGAGGAGAACTAAACAAAGTCGTGTTGTTAGTTAGAAACTGGCACTTACATATTGAAAAAACTAGATTACATAACTCATAAATGTACATATTGCACTTGCTGTAAAATTTAAGCTTAAACATAAAGAGGATAATAGTCGACCAAATTGCATTTATCATGTCAGACCATCAATTGTACTTCACATGCCACAGATATTGATAAGATTTGGCTTAAGGATAATATATCCAACTCTTAGCGATAATCCCAATAGAATAATCGATACCATTCATAATGTATTGACAAGGCTAAAGATTTTTATTTCGAAGGACCAGTAACGATTTTCTTTATTGTATAACTTTTACTATGGTATATGCAGTGTCGTCCCTATCAATATGAATGCCCTAGGCAGGACTATAGAAAACATAAAACATAAAAAGATTGGAGAAAAAAACTTATAATGGCAGCACTTGAACTGTGGCGGTAAAGTTGAATGTTACAATTTAAACCAATACACTACTAGTCATTTTTATGAAAAGTTGCCCTGTTATTTTGTCATATTAATATTTTTAAAAGCACATCGGGAATTTTGTTGTCCATTTGGTCATGTTCGACGATGTTGCCGTAGACGAAGGTCTTGCTTGTCATGCCTGTGGGCCGGCCCGGGTATATGTGCCTGACAATGATTTACAATACATGTTTACTATCTATGTATGTATATGTTTAATTTCCGAGGACAGGTAATGAAGTACCTAATAGGTAAGGAAGTACCTAATGTAACTTTGAGAGTAACAATATATAAGGAAAGGACATTAGTTAGCTTGAGATCTTGTGCTTCTTGTAGGAATGACACATTAACCAACAAATATTCATATAGGCAAACTTCATCTTTCTTGAGATAGTAAACCTAACAATGCATTGAAAAAAGTTACTAATAGCTCCTTTCAAGAAATATGAATCTATGATTTTGATTATGCTGAGTCGTTGTTTTAAGTTGATTTTAAGTTGCACTGGTATTAAAATAGCCAATATTAGATCCAGATCAAATACGTTTTCGCTCATTCAAATTTTTCATAACAGAATGATATTAGAGCTAGTGTTATTGTTCAATTTGAGTATTAATGGCTACTTCTGGAAAGTCTATTGGTACATTGGTGTCAATTATGTCGTTGCACATTTTGATGGAAAGGAATATCTTGGAACTTAGAAGATGAAGATGGAGGCAGCATAGAAGAAGGAGAAGACTTTTAAGATTGTTTCTAGGCCTGAGAAATTGAAAGATATCGAGGCAGCTGTTTCGAAAAAGATGGAAGATGAAGTCTTACAACAATTAAATTGAGTCTTTCAAATGAAGTTCTTAGTGAATTCTCTCAAAAGAAAAAACGACGAAGGATTTATGGGATGCATTATCTAATGCATATCAAGACAAGTCTCTCATCAATCGGATTATTATGTGAGAAAAGCGGAATACGGATCTTAAGGCTAGGATTAACACTAGAAGGGAGGTGAATAGTGTTTAAAGAAATTACTAAATCTTTTTGAGTTTTTGTTAATTTGAACACAGATGTACGCAATATTCAGATGCAGTTATGATCACAGAATCAAACGAAGATGCAAATATAAAGTAAAAACAATAAAGGAAAGAACAAACCGGATTTTATACTGGTTCGAAGTTACCCTACATCCAGTCCCGCACACAAGTACGGATTTTCTTTCAAAAGCAATCTTTAAAATTACACCCTTGATTTCAAGGCTACGAGGTACACTCTCCAGATTCACAATCATCTGGGTTGAGATACTTGATTTTCCGGGCAACAAGTTCACCCAATTGATTTCCAAGGCTACAATCACACATTTTCTCGCTTGATTGATTTCCAAGGCTACAATTACACATTTTCTCCCTAAATTGATTAAAAGAAGTCTATAACTTTGAATAGCACTGAGAACGTGTTGAGATAGTGATAGAGAATCAAACTAGAAATGATCTAATTAGATTCAATGTTGATTTCGGGAGAGTAATGGTAAGAATACGTACAAAGAAACGTGGAAGAAGAAGAGGAGTGAAAACCATAAAAATTGATTAGAAATTCGTTCAAAATCACCTCTATTTATAGTAGAACAACAGTCATGTCCATTCGTGAAAGGATATGACGAATAGACACTTCATTTGAAATTCAAAATTTTGAAATTAACGGCTACCATGTCGACATGGGGTACTTGAGTATGTCGACATGCCAAAGGAAATTTTGGTGATTTGTTTTTCTTTGAAAATCTTATATTAGAACTATTTTAAACTTTATAAATATACTTAACTGCAGTTGAAATACATAAATAAATATAGAGAATAATATTTTGATATATATAAAATTTTACTATAATTTTATATTTAAATCTAAGTATAAATATTTAAAAATTAAATATATTATAATTAAAAGATAGTTCAAGAACTAAGGATAATTTGATTTTGAAAATAAAGATTATTTTGAGGTTAAAAATATTAAAATCATGATAGATGTTTTTGATTCTTTGAAAAGGAAGATTTTGAAATCATTTTTGAAAACAAGATATAATTTTGTAAAACATTTTTGAATAAAAGTTAGTGGATACAAAACAATGTTCCACTAGATTTTCGTAGGTTCCATCTGTTGAATATGCGCTTATATGATTTTTGTTTGATGATAATAAACATATATACATTCGCTTAAATGTATTTGTTAATATACTATTTTGTTTTTCACAGTTTAAATAAATATTTGCTGAATAAAATAAATAACACAGATTTTGAATTCAAACGAATATTTTATTCAAACAAATATTTATTACAATTTTGAATAGTACAATTTCAAACTCTTTTGTTTTTCACGGTTTAAATAAATATTTGCTGAATAAAATAAATAACACAGATTTTGAATTCAAACGAATATTTTATTCAAACAAATATTTAATACAATTTTGAATAGTACAATTTCAAGCTCTCACTATAACTATACAAATTCAATTACAATACAATTTCTAATTACAATTCAACTTACATTCAGAACCTCACTACACATCACTCACACTCGTATTTATCTTCAACTGCATTCCAGTTTGAATCCAGCATCTGAGAAATCTGCAAAAATATAAACTAACGCAGTAAAATTGAAAAAGAAATATTTTTGCAATTCAAAAATAAAAGATAATTTTTGAAAATATGATTTGCCTCAGTTATTTGGGTTGCTCGTCATAATTTAAATTTGAATTCATCATACACGAACAACTTGTTACATACACAGTATATTACTGTATATGCCACAAGGCCGTGCACGCCAATATATACACTTGATTGATTTACAGGGACAGGTGAGCACAGGTCAAACCCAAATGAAAAAAAAGGGTTCAACTCACGTGCAATAACATAAATGTCACAACTCTTAGCACAAGGTCAAACCCGAGTTTTAAAACTGGATTCAACGCAGGTGCAACTCAAATGCACACATGAATGCTATGATCAAAGTATGCATGTATATATATCGACCAGGCAGCAACATGCTTGAAGACTATGCCAAAACTAACAGCTAGTGACATATGCAAACAAAACAATGCCACTGCAGATACAAATACTGCACATGCAACCAGACCAAATGCAGAAAGATGAATCACCAGCCACAAGTATACACAACAAACTCAGTGACATGCACAATAATCAACACAGTGAAGAACATGGATGTCAAAGTGTACATGGAACAATACTACAGCTCGATCAAATGGCCAACATGATCGGGAAATATAACATGCAGTTTGCTGTGATACGAGCTCGAGCACAGTTGAAGCTCAAAGACATCAAGTGATACAAGTCAGAGCAACAAAACCAGACACATGAAGACCAATAGGCTATAAGATATCATAAGCAAGACCAAACTGCATAAGTGACCACAAAGACAGAAGGCAAGTGCACAACTATATTCAAACATGACAGGAAACATATCAATATGAACTGATGAAGCAGTACAGAACTCAAGTGAATGAAAACATGTATGCAACATGGTAAGCAACTGCATAGGACATGCACATCAACCCAAATGACAACAATGACCAGAGAAGACCATATACAAACCCATAACCAAGCAGAAATGCATCAGATCAACTACAAATACAAGTGTTGACCAGAATCAAGATTCAAAGATACAGGGTACAGTGATGCAGTGAACTACAGTTTCGCAAATGATAACAAAGTCAAGATTTCCAGTTAATCAAGTCATTCAATGCCCAAGACAAAGTGAAACCAGAAGTCAAGTTATAAAATTCAAGTGAGTATGAAGAATTGACGAAGTCAAAAAAAAAATCAACACCGTGATGAGCACGGCAATTCAAAGCCGTGGGTATCAAGCATCGAATATACGATTATGAAAAAGTCAGTGACATCTCAATCATCAAAACAAAATCGAGCGGCCAAAGCACAGTGAAGATGAATTCAAACAAAATTTATACGAACGCAAAATTAGGGTTTTGAATCCTATATAAACCCTAGGATCATCATCGGCAAATTCATTCGAGTTCGAGCATAACAAAGAACAAATCATCCAACTCGAATCACGATCGAGTTCAAGTACGAAAAGAACAAAAGCACAAACGTATAAAAGTACATACCGAAGCATCAGTCGAACTTGATCAAGGAGGAGAAGCCGCAAACAATTGAAGCAAGCAAACCGAAGCATCAACCATCAAGTGGCAATTCCACCTGTAGCCCTAATTTGGAACAAAGAGCGCAAGGAGCAAAAGCCCTAAATTCAGAACTGAGAGGAACGAACGAAAGGAACCAGGCCGACATTATTTTCTACAGAGCAAAATAGATAAAGAAGAGAACGGGCTAGAGAAATGCAAGGGGCCGGTGTTTCTTTGTTTAAAAGGGCTTTATTTTTAATTAGGGTTTAAAGTTTTTTTTTTAATTGTTGTTTTTACTTTTCGAATCAAAGAATTTGTAAATCACCACCTAGGGTTTAGGTAGTGTCAGATTGTCTAGTTAGAATTAGTTCAGTGAGCAGGGTGTGCGAGTTTGCAGAGCTCTATAGGCGGGAGCAGTGTTTGCGAGTAATCAAAGCTCTATAGGCGGGAGCAGAGTTTGCGAGTAATCAAAGTTCTATTGTAGGGGGGAGCAGAGTTTGTGAGTAAACGAAACTCTATAGGCGGGAGCAGGGTGTGCGAGTATAGTAGAGTGTTTGTGAGCGGGAGCAAATGTTTGCGAGTCTAGTAGAATGTTTGTGAGCGGGAGCAAATGTTTGTGAGTCTAGTAGAGTGTTTGTGAGCGGGAGCAAAAGGGTCTGCGAGTCTAGTAGAGTGTTTGTAAGCGTGATACTGTTTAATTCTAATAGAAATCTGGGAATGCAGCAGTAGGCAGGGGTTGCCGAAGCTGGGTAAATTTTGTGTGTGATTTACCTTTCAGCATATTTATTTCTGCAGTTATTTCTGTGTTTAATTTGAGAAAATTTGCTATAACCCTATTCACCCCCCCTCTAGGGTTAATCTAGATCCTACAAGTGGCATCAGAGCCCGGTATTTTGTTTTTAACTCTAGAGTCATGAATTCATCGAATAATGCTTTTTCTGAGGGGCAATCTATTGCTAGGCCACCCATGTTTAACGGGAACGATTATGCTTATTGGAAAGTTAGAATGGGTATCTATCTTAGTTCTGTTGATTATGATGTTTGGGATATTATTGAAACTGGCTATAAAGCTCCCACTATAATCGTTGGTGGTACTGAGATTCCTAAACCTAAGGATAGATGGGATGCTAACGATAAGAAATTAAAAACCACAAATGCTAAAGCCATGAATGCTTTGATATGTGCTTTTGATAAAAATGAATTTAATAGAATTTCTCATTGTACAACAGCACAGGAAATTTGGCACACTTTGGAGGTGACACACGAAGGAACTTTTCAAGTCAAGGAGTCTCGTCTAGCCCTATTCAGCAATGAATACGAAAACTTTGTGATGGACAAAGGTGAGAGCATAAAGGATATGTTTGGACGCTTTTCAACCTTGGTATACAACGCTAGAGCGCTTGGGAAGGTCTTCACTGAGGTAGAGCTTGTACGGAAAATACTACGAGTCTTACCGATGAACTTTGAGGCAAAAGTCACGGCAATCCACGAACCGAAAGATTTGAGCAAACTAAGCATGGAGGAGTTGATTGGCAACTTGATGACATATGAGCTTGAGCTAAAAGCAAAGGAAGAACGCAACAACTCCGAACCAAAGAAGAAGACGATTGCCTTAAAGAGTAAAGAAGAGAGCGATGAAGATGAAGAAGATCCAATTGAAGAGCTTGCAATGGCTGTCAATAATCTTAGAAGATGGTCTAGATTCAAGCCACGCAAGAAGAAAACAAGTCGTAATAGGTAAAAAGATTCTGAAAATTCCGATAATGAACTGACATGTTATAACTGCAACAAGCCTGGCCACATCAAACCAAAATGCCTACTTCTCAAAGACAACAAAGGAAAGAAAAAGAAGAAGAAGGCCTTTGCAGCGACTTGGGATGATGAAGAAGGAGAGGAAGCTTCGGATAACAGCTCAGAGGAGGCTAACTTGTGTCTTATGGCAAAATCAAATTCAGAAGCAAGCTCCGAGGAATCTAGTGAAGCAGGTGAGTATTCTTATAGAGATCTTGTTTTTATGTGCTTAGATCTTACTAAAACAATTGATAATCTTGAATCTAAAATTGAAAAACTGAAATCTGATAGGAGAGAATTTGCTCGTAAAAATTCTAGGTTAGAAACTGAACTTGAAAATATTCAAAACCTAGAATGTAAAAAATGTAAGATTTTAGATTCAGAATTATCAAAAATTAGGAATAACTTTGAGAGTCTTGAAAAAGAAAACTTGAATCTTAAGGAAACCATCGACACTAGGAAAAAGGATTTTATAAATCGATGCACCTCACTTGTCACGGAAAACTCAACATTAAAAACCAAAGTCCAAAACCTTGAGAAATCCCTGAATAACTTTTCAAAAGGAGAAAAGTCTTTCAACATGCTATTGGGAAATCAAATTTTTGCTAACAATAGAAAAGGACTAGATTTTGGGAAATCACAAGATGATGATGCAAAAGGAAAAAGTGTCTTTGCTCGATCTGAAATAATTGGACATCATAGTCATAGGAACACAAAATTTAATCAAGTCAATTTAATGTGCACAATTTGTAGAAGATTTGGACATAATCAAAATAATTGTTGGTATAGACCCAAACACGTGAAAACTATACCAATTTAGGTTTCAAAAGGCACAAATATAAAATCTTTGAAAGTCAAACAAATTTGGGTGCCAAAAGGAACATATATAAATAGTTTTGGGTCTCCACAAACATATTTTTCATATTCTGCCACTAACAATCATGGACCTATAAAAACAAATAGGTCACATAAATCTTCCATCGTGTAGGTGTGGTGGCAGGCTAAGGAACAACAACGGTGTTCTCTGGATTTTGGCTGTTCCAGAAACACAACGGGCGACAAAGCAAAGTTCCTTAGCCTAGTACAAATGTGACAGAATCAAAATGGACAACAACGAAAAGTTATCGTAAAAGTAAAACAGGTAAAATTGTTTTGAACGATATATTAAATGTGATAATCTGCACCTTATTCTGAATGAAATCAGCCAAAGATTGTGATGTTGAAAAGAGATGATTTTTTTATTCTGACTTATTCTTAATTGATATGATTTTTTGACTTGTTCTTATTTATGACTTTGATCTGTGCTTAAAAGTAGACCAACCATCCTTTCATCATTGAACTTAATCTGTTTGGTCAAATTATGATGTTGATTGATTACTGTCTACTCATGCTACACGTAGATATATTTGTTTTGACATTTTGGTCACTGCTTGTAAATTTGCACGATTTCAGATTTCATGTGAAAGTTGTTAAAAAGGATTTTAAGAAACTTTTGAAATTGTTGAAACTTTATGAAATTGTTGAAACTTCAAGAAATTGTTTTGAAATAATAATGAAGTTTTAAAAACTGTTGATAGTTGTTCATCCTATGGCTTCTAAGATTGACACTATGATATGTTTTTGATTGTTAACACTGCTTCAATTCAAATTCAAAAGAATGTCATTTAAATTGATGTTAAGTTTGAAATTCTTGGTGCACACTACATGGTTTGGTCAATCAAATTCAACGAGTGACAAATGAGTGAGAGTAAAATTCAGATGCAGATTACACTGGTAATATAGTTGATAGAAAAATTACTAGTGGAACGTGATTAATTTTTGAAACATTCATTTGCTGCATCGTTTTTCAAAGAAAATATCTGCATATTTTTCACTTGAAATAATTTTCAAATAGCAGAAAATTTTCTTATAAAACCCCCTCGAGAAAATCATGCTTGACCATTTTTACAGATTAGTCATTTTTGAAAAATTGTTTTTATAATTTTTGAATTTGATTTTAAATGACTATTTTGACTAATCTGACTCCCCTTGATTATTGAAAAGATGAAAAGTGATTGAAAAAGTGATGAGTGTTGATATTTATCATATATTATAACTCGAGAAAGTATAATTAGAAAATTTCTTTAGAATTTCATAACAAGAGTTATAAAAACTTTTTGTTGGGTGAAAGTTCCATGATCATTTCTATTTCTATCATCTTTCTATCGACCATCACTCATCAAAATTACATATAATATGTAAATTTGTGGTAGATTACAAAGGAAATCATTCGTTCTTCAATATCTTTAAATTTGTGAAGGAAATTATTTGTGCTTCAATTTATTATATTTGGCAATAAAAATAAATATCCAAAGTATTCCATGCTCATTTAAAAGTCCTCACGGTTATGCATGTATGGAACGCATATCAAAATTAATTGATTAAATAGGCAAGTTCATTCTAATCCCATTTAAAAGTCCTCACGGTCATGCGTGGTTAGAAGATACTTGATTTCATTTTTTAAATAAAAATTGTGAATACTACTAATCTCATTTAAAAGTCCTAACGGTTATGCATGGTTAGTAGATATTCAAATTTCCTGAAATAAATATACCACAAATAGACAGAACTGTATGATATTTTGATGATTTTACTCTCATCGTTTCTGAAAGTGGAATATGCGCCTGACAAGGGTAATTATGATTTTTGTTTGAGTTTTATTGAAATTTGATATTAATATTCAATTGAGTTAAATGTTTGGTTCATGTCTGTCACTTCATCCCTATTTTTATAACTCTGTTATTCTTTTGCTGATAACAAAAGGCGGAGAGAAAAGTTAAGATTTTGTCAAATAGAATCAAGCAAAGGTCAAATAATTTTCCATTTGCATCTAGGCTCATTTACATATTTTTATTTGTATGCATATATGTAGGGGGAGTATCATGTAGAGAGGAAGCATTCGAATAGGGGAGCAAAGTGAACGATCAAATACATTTAATACATTCCAAATCTTAAATATATGTTTGTTACCATCAAAAGGGGAGATTGTTGAATATGCGCTTATATGTTTTTTGTTTGATGATAATAAACATATATACATTCGCTTAAATGTATTTGTTAATATACTATTTTGTTTTTCACAGTTTAAATAAATATTTGCTGAATAAATAAATAACACAGATTTTGAATTCAAACGAATATTTTATTCAAACAAATATTTATTACAATTTTGAATAGTACAATTTCAAGCTCTTTTGCTTTTCACAGTTTAAATAAATATTTGCTGAATAAAATAAATAACACAGATTTTGAATTCAAACGAATATTTTATTCAAACATATATTTATTACAATTTTGAATAGTACAATTTCAAGCTCTCACTATAACTATACAAATTCAATTACAATACAATTTCTAATTACAATTCAACTTACATTCAGAACCTCACTACACATCACTCACACTCGTATTTATCTTCAACTGCATTCCAGTTTGAATCCAGCATCTGAGCAATCTGCAAAAATATAAACTAACGCAGTAAAATTAAAAAAGAAATATTTTTGCAATTCAAAAATAAAAGATAATTTTTGAAAATATGATTTGCCTCAGTTATTTGGGTTGTTCGTCATAATTTAAATTTGAATTCATCATACACGAACAACTTGTGAAATACACGGTATATTACTGTATATGCCACAAGGCCGTGTACGCCAATATATACACTTGATTGATTTACAGGGACAGGTGAGCACAGGTCAAACCCGAATGAAAAAAAAAGGGTTCAACTCACGTGCAATAACATAAATGTCACAACTCTCAGCACAAGGTCAAACCCGAGTTTTAAAACTGGATTCAACGCAGGTGCAACTCAAATGCACACATGAATGCTATGATCAAAGTATGCATGTATATATATCGACCAGGCAGCAACATGCTTGAAGACTATGCCAAAACTAACAGCTAGTGATATATGCAAACAAAACAATGCCACTACAGATACAAATAGTGCACATGCAACCAGACCAAATGCAGAAAGATGAATCACCAGCCACAAGTATACACAACAAACTCAGTGACATGCACAATAATCAACACAGTGAAGAACATGGATGTCAAAGTGTACATGGAACAATACTACAGCTCGATCAAATGGCCAACATGATCGGGAAATATAACATGCAGTTTGCTGTGATACGAGCTCGAGCACAGTTGAAGCTCAAAGACATCAAGTGATACAAGTCAGAGCAACAAAACCAGACACATGAAGACCAATAGGCTACAAGATATCATAAGCAAGACCAAACTGCATAAGTGACCACAAAGACAGAAGGCAAGTGCACAACTATATTCAAACATGACAGGAAACATATCAATACGAACTGATGAAGCAGTACAGAACTCAAGTGAATGAAAACATGTATGCAACATGGTAAGCAACTGCATAGGACATGCACATCAACCCAAATGACAACAATGACCAGAGAAGACCATATACAAACCCATAACCAAGCAGAAATGCATCAGATCAACTACAAATACAAGTGTTGACCAGAATCAAGATTCAAAGATACAGGGTACAGTGATGCAGTGAACTACAGTTTCGCAAATGATAACAAAGTCAAGATTTCCAGTTAATCAAGTCATTCAATGCCCAAGACAAAGTGAAACCAGAAGTCAAGTTATAAAATTCAAGTGAGTATGAAGAATTGACGAAGTCAAAAAAAAAATCAACACCGTGATGAGCACGGCAATTCAAAGCCGTGGGTATCAAGCATCGAATATACGATTATGAAAAAGTCAGTGACATCTCAATCATCAAAACAAAATCGAGCGGCCAAAGCACAGTGAAGATGAATTCAAACAAAATTTATACGAACGCAAAATTAGGGTTTTGAATCCTATATAAACCCTAGGATCATCATCGGCAAATTCATTCGAGTTCGAGCATAACAAAGAACAAATCATCCAACTCGAATCACGATCGAGTTCAAGTACGAAAAGCACAAAAGCACAAACGTATAAAAGTACATACCGAAGCATCAGTCGAACTTGATCAAGGAGGAGAAGCCGCAAACAATTGAAGCAAGCAAACCGAAGCATCAACCATAAAGTGGCAATTCCTCCCGAAGCCCTAATTTGGAACAAAGAGCGCAAGGAGCAAAAGCCCTAAATTCAGAACTGAGAGGAACGAACGAAAGGAACCAGGCCGACATTATTTTCTACAGAGCAAAATAGATAAAGAAGAGAACGGGCTAGAGAAATAAAAGGGGCCGGTGTTTCTTTGTTTAAAAGGGCTTTATTTTTAATTAGGGTTTAAAGTTTTTTTTAATTGTTGTTTTTACTTTTCGAATCAAAGAATTTGTAAATCACCACCTAGGGTTTAGGTAGTGTCAGATTGTCTAGTTAGAATTAGTTCAGTGAGCAGGGTGTGCGAGTTTGCAGAGCTCTATAGGCGGGAGCAGTGTTTGCGAGTAATCAAAGCTCTATAGGCGGGAGCAGAGTTTGCGAGTAATCAAAGTTCTATTGTAGGCGGGAGCAGAGTTTGCGAGTAAACGAAACTCTATAGGCGGGAGCAGGGTGTGCGAGTCTAGTAGAGTGTTTGTGAGCGGGAGCAAATGTTTGCGAGTCTAGTAGAATGTTTGTGAGCGGGAGCAAATGTTTGCGAGTCTAGTAGAGTGTTTGTGAGCGGGAGCAAAAGGGTCTGCGAGTCTAGTAGAGTGTTTGTAAGCGTGATACTGTTTAATTCTAATAGGAATCTGGGAATGCAGCAGTAGGCAGGGGTTGCCGAAGCTGGGTAAATTTAGTGTGTGATTTACTTTTCAGCATATTTATTTCTGCAGTTATTTCTGTGTTTAATTTGAGAAAATTTGTTATAACCCTATTCACCCCCCCCCCCTCTAGGGTTAATCTAGATCCTACCCATCCTACTTAGGGTTCCATTCCTTTAACGGGCTCGAAGTGGATTCCATTCCACGAATAAATTGGATTTTAAGATGCCAGTGTTTTTCTATGAGTTTTAACAAAATTCCTAATTAAATTACTTATCTTGAACTCTTGATAATCTTGATATTCATGAGTCTTCAATCTTGATATCTTAAATCTCTAAACTGTACAGTTTTCATTCTTGGTACCTGCATGGTTAAATCCTGTATATACATATGTATCTAAACTATAATGTTAGTATTTATATTTTATAATCTTATTCTAAAGTTGTTGTCATCAAAACCATCATCTCAAGGACTAACAATCTCCACATTTTTGATGATGACAACCTTTGTTTATAAAATATTACTTTTATCCTAATAACTCCCCCTAAAACTAATAACCCCCCTTAATCTATGCCTATCCACCCTATTTTATATTTCTCCCCCGTTTGCATCAACAAAAACCATCCTAAAACCATAAAACTGTACAACTCCCTCTTAAACTAATACTAGAACAAAGTATAGTAAATGGAATGTGAAAGACATTAACATAATTATATTATAATTATTCAATACATAAATATGTATAAGTATATTTCAACACACACATCAAAACCAATCATGTCAAACAATTCAAACAAATCAATCAAGTCAAACAAGTAAATCAAGTCAATTAAGTCAAACAAGTCAATCAAGTCAAACAAGTCAATCAAAACATACCAAACACATCAAAAACTAATAATCCTATACTATAAGACAATACTACAAACTCCTCCTAAATAAAATAAACTCGTTATGTATACATGTATGCAATATGTAGTTTATAATGCAGTATGAAATGTATGACATATGCAATGTAGCATGAGATAATATGCAAAATGAAGTGCAACTTGTGATGCAAATGATTATGATATTTCATGCATTGTAATTTATGATGTAATATGCAATGAAATGTGGTATGAGATAGGATGCATAATGATATGTAATATGAAACAAAATGATAATGAAGTAAAAATAATAATAATATGCAGAAAGATATGATGATATACATACTACGGTAAGAGATATCCAGATTATAAGATAAACATGAGTGATAAGTAATATCTAATTGACAAGCATATGTGTGTGTGTGTATAAGTATGTATGTTTGTATGTGTATATGTATGTATGTATGTATGTATATATATGTACATATATCAAACAATTTATTATAACTCGCTTCAACTAAACAAAGGTAATACACACCAATTACTAAACTTAGATTAAGAAAACTAATGAATGAGCCTAAAGGAGTTGTAAAGACAAGAGTTTAAAGGTAATTAATGATATTAAAACTATAACGTATTCATGAAAAGTGGTAATCAAACTCAATATCAAAATCAAATTGCTATGAAATATGGATTTAAAAAATTTAACACCCTCCTTGTTTTTAAAAAAAAAAATTAATATTTTAAGAATCCAAACTTTCATGTTTATAAAATACTTTACTTGTTAAAAATTATATATTAAAATATTATTGATTAAAATATTTATAAATATGTTTAAACACCTTTAAAAAATATATCATAGTGAAATATTCAATACAATAATAAAGATTGAAAAACTAAAATTAACATGTGTTATATTAAGGTCTCTTTCATTTTAAAATTTTAATCAATTACTAAAATATATCTAAACATTAATTTTAAAATATTCTAATATAAATTAGAAAATAACTTCTAAAAAGAGTAAAAAAAATTACTTAATTTAAAAATTATTTTTACATAGTTTAAGTTTTAAATAGAAAAGGCAGCATTCACAGAATGCTGTAAAAAGTTTTTGCAGTAAAATATATTCAAAACGTTATAAACAGAAACTGCAGTATTTACCAAATTCTGCGAAAAATTTCTAAAACACTACAGTGTTTCAAAGCACAGAGATGCTATAAAAACGAATTTGCAGCACTTAAGAAACGTTCCAGAAGAAAAGACAGTATTTCAGGTATACTATCCATTGTTCTAGGCCTGATTTTAACATGATTTTGTACTAATTTTACGACTAGGTATTGAAATGTAAATAATTGATTTTTAACTCAATTTTTTGTAGTAAAAAAATAATGAGAAAACATGTGTAAAGACACTTGGCATTATGCATGTAAAAATGCTTTTCTACTGAGTATAGGTGTAAGAAATTAGTGGTAAGATTTTATTTGAAAGAAAACACATTTTAAAAACCATTTTAAAAAATATTTAGACCGGTATATCGAAATTTATACTATAGTGTGTCAATATATGGACCTAAACATCAAAACTTATAAAAAAGATAAATTTCTATACCTAACTAAATGCATAAATATATATTCCTAAATGCAATAATAAAGATGAAATAATAGTAAAGCGTACCAATTTTTGCACTCAATCTTTCTAACTTTGTTGTACTTCCATTGTCGTCAACCACACATTTATATCTTTCAGAATTTGACGACTAGATCTATTCTATTGCGATGGGCTCGTTTTTCTGATCAGCGTAATATATTCATTTGCTGAATTTAAAGACTGTATGAGAAAGATGCAGATGATTTATTAGATTGACTAATTTGGCGCCAAAACTTTGAATTTGAATCTTGAATGAATGGACACTTCAACCACTATAAATAGGCCCAACAGTCACCACTTTTCATAGAAATTTATCTTCTTCTTCCCGTTTTTCTGTTTACCATCAAACTTTTAGATGGCATATCTCCTTCGTTTCTTAACGGAATTGGATGAAACCAGCGGCAAATCGAAGAGCAAGGCAAGGGCTACGATCTAGTAATAGTTTGGTGATGAATTTGGATAGTATTGTGGTGCAACAGGCCGAATCAGTAAGAGAAATGTAGAAAATCTCATACACAGTTTTTCGGTTTTGGATAGCTAACTTCAAACTGTCATATCTCACTCAATTTTGATCGAAATTTGATGATCCACCCATCAAAAAGACCGTGAGAACAAGAAATACAATTTGAAAAAGGAGTGGGAATAAAAATACTCAAATATTTAGATGCAATTTAAAGAATTCCATTGACAGTTTGCTTCCTTTTTCTCTTTGTTCACCAAAACATCATTTGACCATAACTTGGTGATTCTTGACGGATTCGCACAAGACCAGTGGCATTATGAAGCAGATGGAGAGAAGTACAGTATCAAGTCAAGTTGTAGATGAGAACCAAAAGTTTTGTATTGATCTGGTACCCATTTCATTGTCGATTTCCATTATATATCCATCATTCTTCTTGATCGATGAATGATTATCTTAGTATCTTTTAACCAACGGCCATTAGACATAACTCTTCTCCTATAAAACAACATAACTTTTTAAAGAATCAAGCGACTTTTCAAAATAACTAAATATAGTTTTAAACAACAATATCATGATGATTCTGTGACATATTCATATGAAAATAGTGTTAATAACTTTATCAAAAAAATTACCATTTTAAAATTTTTCAAAATTCAGATTATGAAAACTTTGAAAACCTTGCTCTGATACCAAATGTGAGAAATGCACAGTACATATCTTAAGGCTAGGATTAACACTAGAAGGAGGGTGAATAATATTTAAAGAAATTACTAAATCTTTTTGAGTTTTTGTTAATTTGAACACAGATGTATGCAATATTCAGACACATATATGATCACAGAATCAAACACATGTGCAAATATAAAGTAAAAGCAATAAAGGAAAGAACACACCGGATTACCCTACATCCAGTCCCGCACACAAGTACAGATTTCCTTTCAAAAGCAATCTTTACAATTTCACCCTCGAAAGCTACGAGGTACACCCTCCGGATTCACAATCCTCTGGGTAGAGATACTTGATTTCCCGAGAAACAAGTTCACCCAATTGATTTCCAAGGCTACAATCAAACTTTTTTCTCACTTGATTGATTTCCAAGACTACAAGCACACTGTTTCTCGCTAAATTGATTATAAAGAAGTCTATAGCTCTGAATAGCACTGAGATCTTGTTGAGATAGTGATAGAGAATCAAACTAGAAATGATCAAGTTAGATTCAATGTTGATTTCGGCAAAGTAATGGTAAGAATATGTATAAAGAAATATGGAAGAAGAAGAGGAGTGAAAACCATAAAAATATGATTTGAAATTCATTCAAAACCACCCCTATTTATAGTAGAACAATAGCCATGTCCATTCGTGAAAGGATATGACGAATAGACACTTCATTTGAAATTCAAATTTTTGAAATTGACTGCTACCATGCCGACATGGGGTACTTGAGTATGTCGACATGCCAAAGAAAATTTTGATGATTTGTTTTTATTTGAAAATAACTTCTATCTTATATTAAAACTATTTTAAACTTTATAAATATACTTAACTATAGTTGAAATACATAAATAAATATAGAGAATAATATTTTGATATATATATAAAATTTTACTATAATTTTATATTTAAATCTAAGTAAAGATATTTAAAAATTAAATATATAATAATTAAAAGATAGTTCAAAAACTATGGATAATTTGGTTTTGAAAATAAAGATTATTTTGAGGCTAAAAATATTAAAACCAAGATACATGTTTTTGATTCTTTGAAAAGGAAGATTCTGAAAACATTTTTGAAAATAAGATATAATTTTGTAAAACATTTTGAATAAAAGTTAGTGGATACAAAACAATGTTCCACTATATTTTTCGTAGGTTCCATCATACTTAGGGTTTCATCCCTTTAACGGGCTCGAAGTGGATTCCATTCCACGAATAAATTGGATTTTAAGATGTCAGTGCTTTTGTAGGAGTTTTAACAAAATTTCTAATTAAATTACTTATCTTGAACTCTTGATAATCTTGATACTCATGAGTCTTCAATCTTGATATCTTAAATCTCCATACTGTACGGTCTTCATTCTTGGTACCTGCATGGTTATTCCCGCGTGTACATATATATCTAAACCATAATGTTAGTATTTATATTTTATAATCTTATTCTAAGGTTGTTGTCATCAAAACCATCATCTCAAGGACTAACATATTCTTCAGCAACAATTCTATTCGTTTAAGATGAAACCTGGAGCCGATCTGATGGAACTTGCAGATGTTTTGACCTCTTTGATTATGAACCTGAAGGTGATATTACCAATGAGGCTCAAGCCGTGATCCTCTTATGTTCCTTGCGTAAGGAGTATACTGCTTTTGTTAGCTCCTTAATATATGGTCGCACTAAGATTAATCTATCAAATGTAAAGTTTGGTCTTCAAAATGAAGTGTTGACAGGTAGATTGGCGAACACTAGTTTGGATAGCGATACAAAGGGCATATCTTTTCAGAGTGGTGGAAGCCAAAGAAAGTCAAAGAATGTTGGAGGTCGAAGTAATTCAAGGTCTCAGTCTAGGGGGACAAAGCGACTGACTTTCCATTTTATAAGAAGCTAAGGCACTTTATAGTACAATGTCCCAAGCTCGAAGGAAGAAGAAAAAACCGAAAGCAAGCTTCAACATCTACTATAAAGAAGTTAGATATAAAGAGTAATACTGATGTGTTTACAACTTCTGGTTCTTTTGGAAAGAGCAACTTATATTTTGTTGATTCTGGCGCATCCAATCATATGAAAACTGATGGAACTGCTTCTTTACATACCGTGATATTGATGGAGGAGAGGTTCTAATGGGCAATGATGCTTCTTGCTATACGGTTGGTGTTGGTAGTGTGAAGATCAAGATGTTTGGCAGTGTTATTCGTATTATTATCAATGTTTGTCATGTACCTGATTTGAGAAGGAGCTTGATTTCTATTGGGGCTTTGAGTAGGCTTGGATTGAAGATTGTATTTGAGGGAGAGAAGATGAAGACATCGAAGGTTTCCATGATCGTTATGAAAGGTGTGAGGGAAAGAAATCTTTACTTATTGAAGGACACTATTTTAGTTGGTGAATCAGCTTTGCTACTTCTGTTGATCCAGATTCTTCTAGATTATGGCACTTGCAGATGTGACATACTGGTGAACGCAGTTTGCATGAGTTGAGAAAGCGAGGTCTGATTGATGGTGTTCAGAAATTGTATAGTTGTCATCATCAGAAGGAGGGAGAATATTAGAACCACTCTTGTTGGATTTTAATGACAAATATACAATTGTGCCAAAGAACCTCTAAGCTAACTGCAAGTACATGATGCAAAAAAATAAACAAATTGAAGACTAAAGTATATGCATGGAGACATAAGAAGAGATATAATAATGAAGCCAAGATGATGATGACAAACAAAGTTATATCAGTCATAGTATTTTGTGTCTAGAGTACATGCATGTTAAAATCTCTTCGAAATGGTATACATACATGTACACATATTCAACATATATGCTAAGACCTGACATATATGCTAAGTCGACTTAAATACTTTGTTCAGTCGACTGACTGTCACAACTGTCAATTTTATTTTAAAACCCTGAAGGGATCTTGTTCCTCGTAAAGAGTCACTTCCCCTCATTAATGGCTGCAACTCTTCTAATGGTTATCACTCTTTTCAAATAGTTGCGACCATTCATTTTCTATATAAAGCAATTTCCATTCTTGAATTCATAACTTAATCTACTACTCTCTATTTAATATCTTGTTTGAATTCACAGATCATTCGAAGTATTCAGTTGCTTTCTATTTGATCACTTGATCCAACAAATCTATTTCTATAGTGATCAATATACGTCTATTTTCTTCATGAAACACACATTATATCATCAAGAAAAAGATTATAGAAATGGTGTACATATTGTCTCATTCGTGCTACTCAAAGAGCATACAAACTCAACTATTTGTAATAGTCGAAGTCCTGTAGAAGAGCTTCAGGCACGAAGTCCTGCTAGATAGCTCGGGTAGTTTATAATACATATTCCTTCGAGTTAAATGAGAATGTTTGTTAGTTAAATCTAGAAGGAGTCTGAAACTGGACGTAAAACAGGAGTTTGAACCAGTACAAAAATCTCTAGTGCACTTAACTTATTGTAATTTTTGTATTGTTAGTTTAATATAAGTTTTATTTAGTAAATATAATCATATTACTCAATCTACATATACTTTCATTTGGTATCAGAGCCTGCGATTCTAGAGACAGTAACAACATCGTAGAATAAATGACCTTAAAGAGATCTAGTAAAGGCAATAGAAAAAGGAAGAGCAATAAAAAAGAATCAAAGGAGAAAACAAGAAAACGCTTCATGTCTAAACTCAGATTACAATCGGGATGCTTACACTCTTTATATAAAGATCTTTTGTTAGCACATGATGAACTATTAAAAGATGGTAAAAATTTGGATAAAGTTAATAGAATTGCATTAGCTAAGTTAAAATATTGTAAGCAAGAAATTTTCAATTTAACGGAGAAAATAAATTTTTGGTAAAAGAACTAAAATTTTTGAAGATACGGTAGAAGAACTTGTTTTACAAAATGATTTCCTACAAAAAAGAAAATGAGTAGTTAAGGTTAAAAACAATAATCTTTCGGAGGAAATTATTGTACTGTGAAATAAAAATATATTTTTGGAAATTTTTTAATAATTCTAGCTCTTTAATTTTGTCTCCTGATAAAAGAATGAAGCTTTAATTAAAAAGAATTTAGAACTATCTACAGTGTGTGAGATTTAAAAAGATAATAGTAATATTTTGATAAGTGAAGCTTGTGATTCTAAAGCATATATTGAAAGATTAAATGAAAAGGTCGTAAATTTTAACAAAGGTAAAGATATCTTATCTTCCTTAGCTACAAATTCAAAAGCTCACAATGATAAAAGGCGGTTTAGGTTATAAACAAGCTAAAGTAAAAATAGTACTAGATATGCGTTCGTGCATACTAATTTTAGTGCTAGTACTAGTAACCAAGATAGTCCTAAAACCACTTACAGTCATAATAGCACTTTGTGTAGAAATGATAGAAAATATTTTTTAAGTACTAAGCTAATGACTAATAATATTAAAATATGGATTCCAGCTAATACGATTGATCATGATAAACAACTTTATATTAGCAACTATTATAAGAATGTGATTTATAATGAAAAATATATTGATAAAGGTTCAACCACATCAAAATGGGTATGGTTTTCTAAAACTTAGGAAATTATAAGAACCTCGGATATCGCATGCTTTAAATGTTTATTTTTTTACCGATACCCTAGTATATAAGTAGTAGTTATTTATTAATGATTGGTTGTCCTACTTATAGTGCCAAAACATAGCATTTTACTACGAAATGCTATAAAAAGTAAGATTCTCTACAACATTTTGATTAAAATTCTCCTATTTTAATGCTATCAAAAGTGCTGTCAGGTAAATACTATTTGATGAAATTGCTTCATTACTTTTTTTAGAGGGTACAACCACACCTATTTTGGTAAGGTTTTCAACCTATGATTAACCCTGAACTCTAACGTAGTAAGTGGGTGCCAAAAACGGTTATTATCTATTGCGGGTACTTGAAGAAATGAAAGGAAAATGATGGATTTTGAATTTTAATGATATTACATTCATTTGATGGAAATATGTGCTTACAATGGAATAAAGACTTCAACAAATTCGGTAAAATCTAACTTATTTTCACCATAATTAATATTGGATTAATCTATTATTTTCTATGAATAATAAGCTATTTCTGTTTGATCACTTGACCTTGCGAATCTATTTCTATAGTGATCAGTCTACTTCTATTTTCTTCATGAACACACATTGTACCTTCAAAAAGAAGAGTATATGAAGGGTGTACATATTAGCTCATCTTGCTATTCAAAGAGCATACAAAGTCAAAACTCAACTGTTTGTAATAGTCGAAATCCTATTAGAGATCTTCAGGCACGAACTCAAGTTCGGCAACTCGGGCGGTGTGTAATACCAATTGCTTTGGGTTAAGTGAGGGCGTTTGTTAGTTAAATATAGAAGGAGCCTGGGATTGGAAGTAGAACGGGAGTTTAAACTAGTATAAAAATCTTTGTTGCACTTTACTTATTGCAATCTTTATACTGCCAGTTTATAATAAGTTTTATATAGTAAATATAATCATATTACTTGATCCGCATATACTTTCAGTCACCTATTGTCATGTCCTCCTCTGGTAGGGGGAAAATAAAGAAAAGGAGTGGGTTAGACAATAGTCTGGTGAATGAGTTACATCATTGTATTATAGTGATCACATGCAATTAACTTCATTAATACTCTATGTAACCTAGGGTATTCTACTTGGATCTGTGAACTACTTACTTAGTTGTTTCGTTTACATAAGGAGGATATTTCTAAACACAGTTGCACCAACATCATGTGAATGTTTATACTTCAGATCCAACAACTAATCGAATCCTCGAAATAACTGTAGATCGGCTAATGGCTACTGGAACTACTCCAACATAGGATCACCTACAATATCAACCTTGGAAATGCATTCCTAAGTAACGACTACATGTATCATATGTAAGCATTGAAGGGGAGCCCGTAATGCCGACTCGCACCAAAGATGTCTCAAAGTCGCTGCCCACCTCTTAATGGTAATCTAACGCCTCTTATCGCGCTGTGCCACGATCCATTAACAATGCAGTATCACGTCTGCGTCATCATGCATACTAAGGAACTCCCGTTAATGCGGGACCACACACTTCTCCAAGCATTATCGTCAGCGTGTGCGTACACCATAGAACCTCAGGTGAGTACAATTTGTGATAAAATTGCCTCAATCAAATATCGGCCACGTCGAATAGATAGTGTCTAGGCCTCATTCCCCGCGTCCCCTACCTAATCCTACAACGTCTAAGAATCATAGACCTAGGGAATTAATTTTCTTACTTATACTTACATTCATATATATATATATATATATATATATATATATATATATATATATATATATATACATAAATTTATGCCTTAGGCCGAGATTCAATCTCGTCTGTAACACGTTAACTGGTCAACCACTGGTCAGTGTAGCAATGACCGCTTGCCGTCGACCAGCTCTAGTGAGCTTGTCGATTAGTCGTAGTTGTTTTAATTAGATTTGTTTTTGTTTAATTATAGTTCGTTCTCTGATAATCATGAATTGTTTATTAAAGTAAGCTGCTAATTAAAGTGAACCATATTTTGTCAGTTTAAAATCCTCGATGTTTTCAATTTCAATTTCTAACAATTCCATATGCATATTTGTTATCCGAACGAATTAAATCCGCTATAGAATTAACTGGATATTCAACCAAAACCGAATTTTTTTTCCAACAAATTCACTTTATCTTGATTTAGATTAGACAAGAATCATATTCAAATATATTAAATTCTTATTCAATTCCCAATCTATTACAATTATTAAATAAATATTATTTCTTATTTAACATAAACCAATTCCAGATCAAAAATATCGATAAAATAAGTTATATATATTAATTTTGAACCCACTCACCTCCTGAAAGCTATCCCTTTTTTCAATACGCTTGGAATCGCCTCCGCTTGATGTAAAACTCCGCTTGATTTAATTTGATTTCTTCTTCTTTGCTCTCTTGATTTGTTTTGTTTCAAAGAATTTTTGATTTGAAGAGAAAGAAGGTTAAGGTTTTATAAAGGAAGAGTTTTTACGCTCTGATTTAATTAAAGTTCTGATAGCAGGTTAGGGTTCTATTTATAGGGATAGAAAATAATCAGAACCATTCGATCAAATATTGTCAAATCAGTACAAAATAAATACCTTTTTTACAACGGACAATATCTGTTGTAGTAGATGTTTCATAACGTGCTAACGCCCATCTTATTAGGCGATGTTGTAATAGACCCAGAAAATTTTACAACAATTTGAAACTATTGTATAAGCCCGTTGTAGTAAAAAAAAATTACAACGGTCCGCAGCCCTTGAAATAGGATGTTTTGCAACTGTTTTTGTCTGTTGCAATAGAATCTTTTACAATAGTTTTTGCCCTTTGTTAAGAAAATCAAATAAGAAAAAAAAATGAATACTATTACATTGCACTCATAAATTTAAAATTAATTTGTCATTGAAACCCAAATATTGTACCAATAACAGACAATTCATTCATATCTTTTAAAAATAACAAAAAAGATTTATATTTATAAATGCCAAAATGGTTCATGTATTCTTAGTCTTTTATAATACAGATCCTATAGAAGAAAAAAACACACACACATGCATGCCAAAACAATGGAAATATTATGAATATAGGATTCGTCTAACAGTGTATGCCTTAATCCTTGAGGTGCTGCCATGACCTGCAGCTCTAAACCCCTAGCTTCGTGTTAATCCCCTTCATTTTATAACACATAAAACATCATGGTATCAATATATAAGTACATGAGCAAAGAAACAGGAGGATCTTGCATCGCAGCACCAACTTCTCATCACAGCACCTCCTACATCTCCACACTGCCTACTGCATTCAACACCAATCACTCTAAACTGCCACCTCCGTAATAACACCTACAACCAACCTCTTCAAATTGACAACAAGGTAACCGCAACTCCAACCACTTCAGCGCACACCAAACCCGAATCACCTGCAAACTCCATTATACTCCATCATAACCACATCACTTCCACCGTCACCAAACTCAAACCACCATCCAAATGTAGGTATACAACATTATAAGATTTAATCAAGTGTTCCAAGATATGCATTAACCATATTAAATTTCGGTGATATAAAAAGATATACCTAGATAAAGTAGCGTTTAAAATCAAAGCTCATAGTATTAAGTAATTAAATTTCAAATACTTCTACATCTTGAAGTGGTCTTCCCGGGTATATAATGTTATTTGTCTAGTGTACTAAAACAGATAGCACGCTACAATAAACTCGTCGCACAAGTTTATTAATTAGAATTCCACTACGCTGGAATTCTGTATTAGATAAGTGTAACAATAAGTTACGTTGTAAATAAATTACAACAACAACGTTATACTATTGTAAGAAATAGTACAACTTATAAACGGGAAAGATTACAGAGAATCTAACCAGTATATAAAGGAAATTCCATCTGAGGCTTGTCGTAACAATTTCCTTAAAAAATTTATTTCAAAACTCTCCCAAGATACAATAGACGTAATCTGCACGAGATTGTAATGAGTATGTCAACTCTGTGATATATATAGAATATTGAGCAGTAGAGCAAAGAAGCAGAAGAAATTAGATTGGAATCGGATGAGAATGTGATCAGTATTCTCTCCTATTTATAATTTCGTCTGCATCCCTTTAAACAGTCGCGTCCGCTTGACGGGTCGCACCCGTTGCCTTTTGGTCGCTGCTGCTCGTTAACGGATCGCGCCCGCCTGCTACTGTTTCGCACCCGCTCGTACTGCCTGGTACTGTTTCGCCTGTACCGCTTCAGTCGGGTCGCACCTGTTTGCTTCTAACGAGTCGCACCCGCTACTGTTCACGTCCGCTTATGAACAGTCGCATCTCCTCAGGCAAAAACTCCGCGTCCGTCTTCACCCGCCCGCTTCTCTTTAAATTCCAGGCCCAGCCCAGTTTCAGACGAAGCCCAAAACCGTTAAACAGTGGCCTAGTAAAAGGAATGGTCATTTTAGACCCGTACCCGTACCCGAGCCCGGCCCGGCCCAGCCCGGTCCGGTTCGGACGGACGGCGGCGGCGGCGCGCGCGCGTGTTTGGTGGTGATGCATGATCTCCCTCCTCACAACGAAGCGTACATTTGGAAGCCCCAGGCCCCCAACCTCCTCATGAGAAATCCATATATAAACCAATATAGCTCTCAACAATTAGGCGATGTGGGACTTTGTATATTCTCATTCACTCAATTTCTTAAGGAGTTCCAACAATCCCTCACTTGAATGATAATATACATATCCCCCACACAAAGTAAAATATCACAGAGTACATATGGAATAATGCTTTATCGTGGATAAGTAGATATTTCACTTTGAACTTTCCCTAGTTAAAACTTATCGGATCTACTTGGCTAATCGATGAATTATTTCATCTTGAACCGTCGGTCTTTATTGTATATCCAGACAATAAGCTTTACGAAGCATTGATTCCCTTCTCATCCAATCTCTTGGTTGTGTTCATTTTGGTCCTGAACAATATTTTTGGTTCTGCGGGTGTTTTTAGAGAATAAAAGCCTTTTAATATTCTCATAGAGCCGATCCAGCTCACACTAACATAGGTGATCGCAACCATTAAGAGTATCCTACATATACCCCACTTGTTATTTTCAAGATATGGTCATCATTAAAAAACATAGTTTTAACCTTTAAAACTTCTGTAGGCATGCATTATATTTTGCACCATAGGAATGGAGTAGGACCAAGTCCAGACAAATGCATTACTTCTTGAGTTACTCATAACTGGTTTGCCTAATGATCCTAGTCCGTGGGATCTCCAGTCGCTAGGATAGGTTTCCGTATAAGGTAACTCTTGTTGGTTTAGGTTTTTAAACCCATTCCCCTCGATGCGCAGTCAATTTTCTCTCTTGATAAACCTTTAGTAAATGGATCCGCTAGGTTATCATTTGTTCTCACATAATCTATGGAAATAGTTCCATTAGAGAGTAACTGCCTAACTGTGTTATGGCGACGACGTATGTGTCGTCATTTGCCATTATACACAAGGTTTTTCGCTCTACTTAGCCCTGGTTGATTATCGCAGTGAATACATATGGTCGTCACAGGTTTTGGCCAAAATGGAATATCTTCTAAGAATTGACGAAGCCATTCTGCCTCTTCGCCTGCTTTATCTAATGCGATAAACTCAGATTCCATGATGGATCGAGCTATGCATGTTTGTTTAGTAGATTTTCATGACACTGCTGCTCCTACAAGGGTAATGACATAACCACTTGTGGATTTTGATTCCTCTGAATCTGCAATCCAGTTTGCATCACTATATCCTTCTAAGACGGCAGGATATTTTCCATAATGTAAGGAAAAATTAGTGGTATTCTTTAAATATCCCAACACTCTCATTAGTGCTTTCCAGTGTTCCTTCCCTGAATTACTTGTATACCTGCTTAGTCGACTTACCGCGTAAGCAATATCTAGTCTGGTGCAATTCATCAGATACATTAAGCATCCTATTAAACGAGAGTATTCCAGTTGCATTACACTCTCATCAGTGTTTTTATGTAGTACTTCCGATGGATTAAAAGGTGTCCTCGCTCCTTTAATTCCATACTCTTGGAATTTTTCAATCACTTTGTCTACATAGTGTGACTGAGATAGTTCAATTCCATTAGGTGTTCTTATTATTTTGATTCCCAAAATAACGTCTGCAACTCCTAAGTCTTTCATATCGAAATTGTTGATTAACATCTTCTTTATAGTCTCTCTTACTTTAGTATCAGGACCAAAGATTAGCATATCGTCTACATATAGACAAATCATCACATATGATTGTCCAACCTGTTTGTAATAAACACATTTATCACATTCATTTATACGAAAACCATTTTTCATCATGACACTATCAAATTTTTCATGCCATTGTTTTGGAGCTTGTTTTAGTCCGTATAGTGATTTCACTAACCGACATACTTTGTTTTCATTTCCTTTGGAAATAAAACCCTCAGGTTGCTCCATGTAAATCTCCTCATCGAGATCTCCATTTAAGAATGTTGTTTTGACATCCATCTGATGAATTTCCAGATTATATATGGAAGCAATTGCTATTAACATTCTTATAGAGGTTATTCGTGTAACCGGTGAATAGGTATCAAAGAAGTCTACTCCTTCTTTTTGACGATATCCTTTGGCTACCAATCTGGCTTTATATTTATCTATAGAGCCGTCTGATTTCAATTTCTTCTTGAAAATCCATTTGCAGCCAATTGGTTTTATTCCAGGTGGAATATCAACTATTTCCCAAGTTTTATTACTTAGAATTGAATCAATCTCACTTTGGATTGCTTCTTTCCAACATGAAGATTCAGAAGATGACATTTCTTCCTTGTACGTTTGAGGTTTGTGTTCTAACATATAAGTTAAAAAATCCGAACCAAATGTTTTGGAAGTTCTTGCCCTTACGCTTCTTCTTGGTTCAACCTCCTCGTTGTCCTGATGAGTTTCATCTTCACATGTCTCATCTCTGTTATCTCTTGTCCTTTTTGGGACAGGATTTCCATCGTTTCTTTTATGTGAGAACACATCTTCAAAGAACGAGGCATCTCTTGATTCCATGATTGTATTTACATGAATATCATTTATATCAGACTTGAATACCAAGAATCTATAGGCACTACTATTTTGGGCTGGCCCAAGGTAATAACAATCTACTGTTTTTTGTCCAAGTTTGACTCTCTTGGGAGGCGGAACTGGAACTTTTGCCAAGCACCCCCACACTTTGAGGTATTTAAAGCTTGGTTTGCGTCCTTTCCATATCTCATATGGAATTGTTCCTGTTTTATTGTGAGGAACTTTGTTTAGTATGTGATTAGACATATTTAAGGCTTCCCACCATAAGTTCGTCGGTAGACCAGAAGTTAAAAGCATGGCAGTAATCATGTCTTTTAACGTTCTGTTCTTCCTCTCGGCTACACCATTTTATTGTGGTGAATATGGAGCTGTTGTTTGATGAATTATACCATTTTCAGCACAGAACTGTTCAAATGGTGATTCATATTCTCCACCTCGATCAGATCTCAATATCTTGATCTTTTTATTTAACTGATTTTCTACCTCATCCTTATTTTATAAACGAAGTTATTGCTTCATCCTTACTATTTAAAAGATATACATAGCAATATCGCGTATAATCGTCAATAAAAGTAATAAAATACTTTTTCCCACCTCTTGTAGGTAGTGATTTAAAATCAGATAAATCTGTATGTACCAAACCTAATGGTTCGGTGCTTCTGTCAACAGATTTAAATGATTGTTTGACCATTTTTGCATCTACACATGTCTCACATTTGTAGTTCTTATCTACTTGGAAATTTGGAATCAATCCCAAGTTTGATAATTTCTTCATTTTTCGGAAGTTTACGTGTCCTAATCTATCGTGCCATAGTAAAATTTCGTGCTCAAGCAAGTAAGAGACTTCAATTTTATTAATAGCACAATCAGAATACATAGATTTATTGCCGGTAACGGCTACATTTGCCTTAAATAGGCCATCACATAAATATCCCCTTCCGATATACATTCCAGCTTTGGACAGAACCATCTTGTCTGACTCAAACACCATCTTGAATCCCTTCTTTGATAGCACTGAGCCGGAGATCAGATTCTTGCATATGTCTGGAACGTGAAGCACGTCGTTCAATTTGACAGTTTTTCCCGAAGTGAACTTGAGGATAACTGTGCCACTGCCTTCGATCATGGAAACTGCAGAATTACCCATGTAGAGTCTTTCTTTCTGATCGAATTTCTGGTATGTTGAAAACATGAATTTTTCAGAGCAAACATGACGAGTAGCTCCTGTGTCAACCCACCATTGGTTAGGGTTCTGAACCAAATTGCATTCAGAAATAACCGCTGAAAAGGTGGACTTATCCATTTTCATGTTGTTAACTGTTGCCATCTCTGTTTTAGTATAAAAAGGTAAAATTCTTAAGATGTTATACGTCTAGTATACCAAAACAGAGAATAATTAATTATAAACTCGTCGCACAAGTTTATAACTCAGATTTCCACCACACTGGAATTCTGTAGTAATTATTATAACAATATGAATGTTGTAAATGAATTACAAAAACAACGTTATACTATTGTAAGAAATAGTACAACTTATAAACGGGAAAGATTACAGAGAATCTAACCAGTATATAAAGGAAATTCCGTCTGAGGCTTGTCGTAACAATTTCCTTATGAATTTTATTTCAAAACTCTCCCAAGATACAACAGACGTAATCTGCACGAGATTATAATGAGTATGTCAACTCTGTGATATATATGGAATATTGAGCAGTAGAGCAAAGAAGCAGAAGAAATTAGATTGGAATCGGATGAGAATGTGATCAGTATTCTCTCCTATTTATAATTTCGTCCGCATCCCTTCAAACAGTCGCGTCCGCTTGACGGGTCGCACCCGTTGCCTTTTGGTCGCTGCTGTTCGTTAACGGGTCGCGCCCGCCTGCTACTGTTTCGCACCCGCTCGTACCGCCTGGTACTGTTTCGCCTGTACCGCTTCAGTCGGGTCGCACCTGTTTGCTTCTAACGGTCTCCTCAGGCAAAAACCCCGCGTCCGTCTTCACCCGCCCGCTTCTCTTCAAATTCCAGGCCCAGCCCAGTTTCAGACGAAGCCCAAAACCGTTAAACAGTGGCCTAGTAAAAGGAATGGTCATTTTAGACCCGTACCCGTACGGAGCATACATTTGGGAGCCCCAGGCCCCCAACCTCCTCATGAGAAAGCCATATATAAACCAATATAGCTCTCAACAATTAGGCGATGTGGGACTTTGTATATTCTCATTCACTCAATTTCTTAAGGAATTCCAACATATAATTGGTGCCAAAATCCACCGTAGCTGAAGCGCATCGACCAAAGAGATTGAAGTTGTCAAATATATTAAAGGCCTAATTACTCGATGAGATTAGATTCCACATACTAAAAATAAAGCATGTTTGATGAACGAGATGCATATAAATGATCATGTTCCATTACTATGTGGATTAAACTAAATAATTGCTAACTATTGTTTATTATCTTAAAATCATCTAGGCAGTTAGATTACTGCTAACTAATATTCATTATGTTAAAATCATCTAGATAAACAAATGCATTCCAACAACGATGCTTACAGTGACTTTACTTTTGGAATGTCGGTTATCTTTACATTTTTCTCTCTACTTTGCTGCCATGTTGATGTTCTATACTTTTATCTGCTGATCTTAATGGAGGTAAACTTTGAAAGAGAGTCTGTTTTACTCTTGTTATGTGTGAAGACTGCATTTTTGATACCATTCATAAGCTATTGTTTCCACGTGTGAGAGCAGGTGGCTTAGCTTATCTACCTCTAGCAGCAAGAACTAGTTAACAGGTCAAATCATAGCTGAAATGACAAAAAATACATAAAAGAAAATATAGTTTCATAGTGCGTAATTTACGTATAAAGCATTCATGACATTTTTCAGTATATAGAATTCCATACCCGACTTTATAAAATCTGATAATCAAAAATCAGTCAGTTTAAGAGGAGAATCTTCTTCTCTTGACTTGCACAACACATGCAATTTTTACTACGTTTGGCAAGTTACTTTATTGAATTTTTCACTAGGCATAATTTTATTAGGAGTCCTACCTCGGGTTTCATATCTTTATGTGCAAATCCATGCATATGACATATGGCTGCTACTTTAAGCAATTGCCTTACTATGACAGCAGCATCTTTCTCAGTATATCGGCTATTTTTTCAGCTGCAAAGCGATTATAAAGATTGTAAATAATAAAAGAAAATCTTAATTTAGATCTAAAAAGCAAACAAGACCAACTATAGTCCGACTATAGTCATCATAAACTGATTTATATATTTTCATCTAATGAAAACAAGGTAAACTTTAATTCAACAAAATAGATCTAAATTTTTACTAAGATAAGATATGATGTATAAGTTCACCGTGTTAGCATATTGGGCTTTTTAGCATATTGGGCTTTTTAGCCTTTTTTTCTTGTTTATGATTTCTATCTATATAAACCTATCTCTGTAACCCTAATGTAATCAATCTCTTTTTTGCTCAGCCGTCTTGCTGAATAATATGAATTATCTTTTTCTTCTTATTTGATTATACAAACGTATTACAAATGTTTACATGGTATCAGAGCCTCGTTCTTGTTTCTGCCTGCTGCCTCGTCGCCGCCTCGTCGCTGTCTAGTCTTCCTGCCTCGACCCGAAACCCTAGCCTGGTATCATCATCTGCTCCAAACCCTAGCATCTAGCCTGTCGTCGATTTTGTCCCAAAACCTCAGAGCCCCGTCTCCAAATCCCCAGCCTGCCAATCTCCCTGCCTGCCCCCAAGTCCCCAACTGCTGATCTGCCTGCCCCAGCTGCCGATCTCCCTGCTGAAACCCTAGAACCCCGAAACCCTAGCCTGCCGAAACCCTAGCCTGCCGATCTCCCTGTCCCGAAACCCTAGCCTGCCGATCAACCCGAAACCCTAGTTCCCCAAAACTCTAGCCCAATTGATACCTGTCTCGACCTGAAGCGGTTGCTGACTTCAAAATATGGCAGGAGGTGATGATTCATTACAGACTATTAGTGTTCGTTTAGATGGAAAAAACTATTCTTATTGGAGTTATGTCATAAAAAAATTTCTGAAAGGAAAACAGATGTGGGGATATATTTCTGGTGTTATTGTGGCTCCTAAAGCTGCTAATGTTGAATCGATGGAGAAATGGGATACTAACAATTCAAAGATCATCACTTGGATTAATAATTCTGTTGAAAATAAAATTGGTATGTAATTGGCTAAGTATGATACTGCTAAGCAAGTTTGGGACTATTTGGAACGACTTTTTGTGCGTTCTAACTTTGCCGTTCAATATCAATTAGAGGCTGATATTCGGTCATTGTCTCAGAATGATCGAAATATTCAAGATTTTTATTCTGAAATTACCGCTCTTTGGGATCAATTGGCTGTGACTGAGGTTGCTGAACTTAGATCATTTGCTCCATATATCGCTCGTAGGGAGGAACAACGTCTTGTTCAATTGTTGATGGCTCTTCGACCAGAGTACGAGCATTGTCGTGCGTCCATCCTACATCGCACTCCTTTACCTTCTGTTGATTCTGTTCTACATGAATTATTAGTTGTAGAAACTCGCTTGAAGTCTCAAACTGAGAAAGTTGCACAGACTTCTTCTGCATCTGTTTTTGCTACAGGGATTTTACCAATCTCATCTCAACGCAACAAGGTAAATATCAAGAATGGTCGTGATTGTAATTATTGTAAACAACCAGGCCATTGGAAAAATCAATGTCCTGAATTATTGGCTCGACAAAAAAATCAAAGTTTTAAGTCAGGTGATAGATCACAATAGCAACAACGTGGTAGCCAACAACGGTACCTCTCTACTACACAAGGACATGAACCATCACGAGGTAATTCCCAGCCTAAGACAGCTGCATTGGTACATCCTTCTGGTGAATCAGTTGTGGATTCCTCTATGGACTCTCTTGCAGAACAATTTCAGAAGTTCCTTGCTAGCCAGTCTTTGGCTCAAAACATGACTGCTCCTCAATCTCAGCACTTTGCCATGTCAGCTCCCTCCATATCAGGTTTGAATTCTCCTTTGTGGATTTTGGATTATGGTGCCTCATATCATATGTCCCATGATTGTTCATCATTTATATCTATGTCTTTTGATTCTTGCTCACCTTTTATTTTGACTGTTGATGGGACACCTTTACCATTAACAGGAATCGGTACAATTCAAACCACACACGTTTCCCTCCCAAAATGTCTATTGTATTCCTAAATTAACTATGAATCTTGTGTCGGTCGGACAACTTTATGATCTTAGATATCCTGTTCATTTTTATTCTACCACTTGCTCTGTGCAGGATCCCAACTCCAAGAAGTTGATTGGGACAGGCCGTAGGCAGGGCGGTCTCTATGTTTTGGATGACTTGCACATTCCAAGTCATGCCGCTGCTGCTAGTATTGACCTTTCTTCTTTTCAATTAACTCCATTGTCTTCTAAGTTTTATTTTTGGCATTATAGACTTGGTCATATTTCAAGCTCTCGTCTTAAATTCTTGTGTAATTCTGGTGTTTTGGGAGATTTACGTTCTCATGATATTTCAGATTGTAGTGGTTGTAAACTTGAAAAATTTTCTGCTTTGCCCTTTAATCAAAGTGTTTCTACTTCCACTGCACCTTTTGACTTAGTTCACTCTGATGTTTGGGGTCCACCACCCATCCCCACAAAAGGTGGGTGTAGATATTATGTATCTTTTATCGATGACTATACTCGTTATTGTTGGGTTTTTCTGATGAAACGTCGTTCTAAGTTTATTGATATATATATACTGCCTTTCAAGCATATGTTAAAACACAACACTCTGCTATTGTTAAATGCTTTCGTTCTGATTTAGGGGGGGAATACACTAAGGGAGGCCTTTCTAACATATTCACGGTTGATGTTACTTTGCATCAGACTTCCTGCACTGATACCCCGCAACAAAATGGTGTTGCTGAAAGAAAACATAGACATATTGTTGAAACTGCCCGTTCTATGATTCTTTCAGCTAGCGTCCCAAAAGAATTTTGGGGAGAAGCTGTTCTTACTTCCGTTTATCTTATTAATAAGATCTCGATTTCTCCTAACTCAGGTATTTCTCCTCATGCCAAGTTGTTTGGTCAAACTCCTGATTACTCTCACCTAAAAGTGTTTGGTTCCGCTTGTTTTGTTCTTCGTCCACACGTAGAACGTACAAAATTATCTTCACGTGTTGTTATATGTGTTTTTCTTGGGTATGGTATTGGACAAAAAGGCTATCGCTGTTATGATCCTTCTTAACATAAACTATATGTTTCTCGTCATTTTTCCTTTATTGAACATATTCCCTTCTACTCTATTCCAGCTAGTCCTCATAGTATGACTAAGTCTGATCTTATTCACATTGATCCATTTCCTGCTGATAACTGCTCTGATTCACCACCTCTTACCATCGATACTCCGTCATCCATACATTCTGTTCCTCCTCCTTCTGCAGGTGACACTTTATCCCCTGCTACTGACTGTTCAAACACCTCCTGTGATGACTGATCCTGTTCAACCTCACTATCCCACTCGCACACGTAAATCTACTCAATTATCTGATTTTGCTTACTCTTGTTACTCTCGGGCTTTTGCTTCATTTCTTGTTTCCATTGACACTTTCTATGAGCCTTCTTCTTACTCGAAGGCTATTCGTTCTCCTGTATGGCAACGTGCTATGTCTGAGGAAATGTCTGCTTTAGACAAAACTGGTACCTGGGATCTTGTATACCTTCCTACTGGGAAGAAAACTATTGGTTGTCGATGGGTGTATAAGATTAAAACCAAGTCATATGGATCTATTGAGCGATACAAAGCTCGTTTAGTTGCTAAAGGATTTGCCCAAGAGCATGACATGGATTATGAGGAGACATTTGCTCCTGTGGCTAAGATGACATCTGTTCGGGTTCTTATTGTTGTTGCGTCCAGTCGTCAATGGGACATCTCTCAAATGGATGTTAAAAATGCTTTTCTTAATGGAGATCTTAAGGAAGAAGTTTACATGGTTGCTCCACCTGGTGTTTCTCATGCTCCAGGTCAGGTTTGTAGGCTTAAAAAAGCTCTATATGGTCTTAAGTAAGCATCACGTGCTTGGTATGAGAGATTTTCGACTGTAGTTACATCACTTGGTTTCACCTCTAGTCCCCATGATTCAGCACTTTTTGTCAGATTAGCTTCTGCAGGCCGTATTCTTCTTCTACTATATGTAGATGATATGATCATTACAGGTGATGACAGTAATGGTATTATGAGTATTAAAGCCACATTGTCACGTTGCTTTGATATGAAGGATTTGGGTCATCTACGTTATTTTTTAGGCATTGAAATAGCTTCCTCAGAAAAAGGCTATCTTCTTTCCCAGTCTAAACACGCCACTGACATTATTCATCGTGCTGGTCTTATTGATACACGTCATGTTGATTCACCACTTAAGGTAAATGCCCGATATACTCCGACCGATGGGAGTCCTCTTTCTGATCCCACTTTAGATCGTTCTATTATTGGTTGCCTTGTATATCTGACCATCACTCGTCCAGATATTGCCTATGTTAATCACATTGTTAGCCAGTTCGTATCTTCCCCTACCTCTGTTCATTGGGCTGCTGTTATGCGCATTCTTCGTTACTTACAAGGAACACTTTATCAGAGTCTTTTGTTCCCATCGACCTCATCTTTGGAGCTTCATGCCTTCTTTGATGCAGATTGGGCTGGTGATTCAACGGATAGAAAATCCACAACTGGCTTTTGTATATTTTTAGGAGATTCCCTTATTTCATGGAAGAGCAAGAAACATGATATTGTTTCTCGGTCTTCCACTGAGACAGAGTATCGTGCTATGGCCTCCACTACATCTGAAATTATTTGGTTACGTTGGCTGTTGGAGGATATGGGTGTTTCGATTTTTTCTCCCACTCCTATGTATTGTGACAATAAAAGCGCTATTCAAATTGCTCACAATACTGTTTTTCATGAGCGCACCAAACATATTGAGATTGACTGTCATTTCACTCGGTATCACTTGCTGCATGGAACTATTTCTCTGCCTTTTACTTCATCATCGACGCAACTTGCTGATTTCTTCATGAAGGCTCACACTATCGAACGTCATAGATTTTTCATTGGCAAACTCTCGATGCTTCTTGTCGTACCATCGCGTGTTTGAGGGGGGATGTTAGCATATTGGGCTTTTTAGCATATTAGGTTTTATAGCCTTTTTTTTTTGTTTATGCTTTCTATCTATATAAACCTATCTCTGTAACCCTAATGTACTCAATCTCTTTTTTGCTCATCCGTCTTGCTGAATAATATGAATTATCGTTTTCTTCTTTTTGATTATACAAACGTTTACACACCGCCCTATTATAATGATAAGTAGAATGAACCCTATACAATAAATAAAAAGTTATAATAACGAAGCTTTAGGTCCCGAACCTGAAAAAGGACCTCCGATTCAAATGGGCCATCTAGAACACGTTTAACAACATAGACCCAAAAGCAGGCCACGACATCAACGGGACCAACCACTTGGACCCTCTACTGTGTTGGGGATGCGGATTAAGGATCTTAAGGCAGAAATAACACTAGAGGGGGGGTGAATAGTGTTTTAAAGAATATATGAACTATATGACTAAATTAAAACTTTCAACACAAATCTAAACAGAATTCTAACACAGAGTGATCACAGAACATATAACAAATGCAAATAGTAAAGTAAAGCAAGTAAAAGGAAAGAACACACCGGATTTTATACTGGTTCGGAATCCTCCTACATCCAGTCCTGCACCAAGGCAATATCCTTGTACAGATTTTTATAAGCCAATATCCAAATTACAACCCTCAATTTCTAAGGCCTTAAGTAACCCTCCTATCTCCGAGTCTGGGGTAGACTCTCTTGATTTACGGGACACAAGATCACATTAATACTTCTTAATAACAATTCTTTTGAATGGAGAGACTCTATGGACTTTTTGAATACAAATTAATCCTATAACTCTGAATAGCACTTTGATCTTTAGTTGAATGATGAAGAATCAAATAGAGAGAGTATCTAAATGATTTTCTATTGAGAATTTGGCAGAATAATGGCACGATATTTAAAATATGAAGTTTTATGGATATGGAATGGTGGAGAAGAAAGAGTGAAGAAAATAAGAAAGTAGTTGTTAAAAAAATTCGTTTTGGAAGCCTTTATATAGATGCACAACAGTCATAACCATTGGCGAAAGGTTTTTTGAACGAATGGACATTTCTTTTGAAAAGTTGAATTTTGAATCCAACGGCCACCATGTCGACATGGGGTATCCCCATATGTCGACATCCCTCAGTTCAAAATTGTAGAGATGTTGTTTTGTAAAAGCAATTGAATTTAAAACAAGTTGAAACTTCTCTGAAGCAAAATAAAGTGTGTAAACAATATTTTGAGATAGAGAATGAATAATAAACATTATTTTAAATATATATATATATATATGTAATTGATATAGACCGTCAATTATATAAGTAATATTTAAAATCAGAATAAGTTTTGATGTTTTAAAAATAGAAGTTTTTAAAATCAGAATGGAGGAATATTTTAAGGCTAAAACAAAGTTTGAAAACATTTTTGAAAACATGATTTTGAAAGCTAAAACATTTTGAAAAACAGATTTAAAAACATTTTGAAAAATCCATTCAAACTAAAATTGCAAGAACCTTCCTACAGAGCTCCTCCATAGGACTCGAGAACTTGTACAAAGTAGTTTAAATGATTTTGATTTTCGTGGGTTTGTAAGCCACTTGCCGTAGGTTTGTAAGCTACTTGTTGTGGGTTTGTAAGCCACTGGTTTCGATAGAAATTGGGTTCCATCCCAAAAGAAAATTGGAAGAAAGATGAGAGTGCTATTATGAAGTTTTAACAAAATACTACACACTTATCTTAAGATCTTGAAATCTTGATTCTCTAGAGTCTTGAATTTTGAATCTCTAACCTTCATCTTGATGCTTGAGTCTTTATACTGATCAGTCTTCGATAATACCTGCATATACTTCTTATATACATACATACATACATACATATATATATGAAAATGTTAGTATATATTTTCTAAAGTAAAGTATAATAACTATATAAGGTTGTTGTCATCAAAACATCATCAACTCAGTTCCTAACATACTGCTGCGGCATCAGCAGGACCCACTACGTATTCTTCTTCTAACCTTACCACATCGCCAAATCTGCTGCATATCTAAACACCTAGACCTGAAGCTCAACCCCCAATCCACTACAACAGCCACGACTTCCCCCAAGCCAACGCTTCTCCAGATCAGCCACCGACTTACGCACGACCACTTCATATCACACGCACATCGCCTAGCTCGCGCCCCTCTCCTTTCTAGCTACGCAATCGCATCGATTGTGTTTTCCTTTTCTTTTTTTATATTTTGATTGACTGTTGATTTGTGGTTTAGTGTTAGGGATTGAAAGGGGATCACGATCCATGAATGAGATGGGAAATGAATGAAAAGGCAGGCAATTTGCGGTTTAGGCCTTGTAAAAATTAAGGTGTCAAGTAGAATTTAGAAAGAGAACGGGTGGGTCAACATTGAAATTTTAGTTCCCGCCATTGTCTAATTACTATATATCTAATATTAATTGTTAAAAGTTAATTAAAATTATTAACTATTATTTACTTTGAAATTTATTTAATTTTTTTTGAATTTTATAAAATTTTAAATTTATTTAAATTTTCACTTTTTTATTTTTGAATTTTATGAATATTTCAACTTTTCGTTTTTAAATTATATAAATATTTTTAATTTTGGAAATTTTAATTTTTTTTTTGAAATATTAAACATAACTGACAAGTATAATTATTAAACATTAAATACTAAATAATCAACATTACCTCTTAATTATTCAAGATTATTAATTAATCATTAATTAACTGATAATTAAAATTAATTATTAAATAGTGAATATTAGTCTTAATTATTAATTATTTATTACTTCTTAGTTATTAATTATTATTTATTAAATAAGCATAAATTCAAACTATTGTGTTAAGCTTTAATTTCAAAGATATGATGACCAAAATGAGAGAAATAACAAATATTATTATGAACTTTTATTTTGGAATTTGTTAAAATTTCATGGATCTTTTAAAGTTTACAAATTTTTATTTCTAAATTATTAAACTATAAAAAATTAATTAATATTAATTATTAAAATTGTAAATTAGTTGAATATTAAACATTAGACATTAAGTATAAAACATCAATTATTAAATGTTAATTATAAATTATTTAATAGTAATCATTTAATAATAATTATTAATTATTTAATATTAATTATATTTACTAATTATTAATAATATTTGTTAATTATAAATCATAAAATATTAGTTGTAAGTCACTAATTATTAATAATTAACTATAATGAAATATTAAATATAAAAATAAATATTGATTATAGATATAATTAATAATTATAAATTATTTATTGGTAATCATTAGTTATAATAAATTATAAATAATGACCTACATATGTTGTCATTTATAATTATTAATTATAAATTGTCATTTATAAATTATTAAGTAAGTATTTATAAATCATCAGAGATAACGATGATCGGTTAAGAGTTGTTGAAAATTGACATCTATTGCAACTGGTAAACTATATTATAAGGGGCCAAAACCGTTGTAATAGAGCTGCGAATGAAATATATTACAACGGGACGGGAACCGTTGTAATAGATCTATATTACAAGGGGATAAAATTATTGTTATAGGGCTGAGAATTGGAATCCATTACAACGGGCCAAAAACCATTGTAATAGGATCATATTACAACGGGCTTGCTGACAAGGTTGTAATAGGTATACTTGAAGATGAAAAATAATACATATTACAACGGGCTTAAGAAACCGTTGTAAAAGTTGTCTATTACAATGTTTTTTTTTGGCCAGTTGTAAAAGATGCGCTGTAAAAAGATAGTTTTTTTTTGTGAATCCGAACCGTTCGTCCAACCCAATTAATCCTAGTCTGAAAGCAATGATCGGTCGACTGCGTGGTATGGGACGGTCGATTATTAAGTTTGGAGTAGTCGACCGCTTGGTTTGGAGCGGTCGGCCAGTGGACCTTTCCTTATTTAAACATTTCTTTTTTAAAATACTTATTTAGTTATTTTCCATTTTAAATTTTCGAACTTTAACTACTTTTTCATACTAGCTTTGATTTCAAAAACAGTATATAGAAAAATTATTCAGAAAATCGCTACGAATGCAATAGTTCAAGTTTCGTAGCAAAATTCAAACGTGCGAAAAAATTCTATTTTTTCCCTTATTATATTTAAATTTAATCCTTTTGTTAGATTTTCGGTAAGATTTTGCGAGGCGTTATAAAAAAATTATGATTTTATTGAGAACTAGATTTGAATTCTTGATATGGTTTAAACATCAACTTTTTCATTTGAAAATAGATGGTAATTTTTGTTTTGAGCGGAATGAACTTTTACATTTTGTTTACATATAAAAGTGTTTATGAAAATTCAAAGTTTGTATATCTACTAGGATAAAACTCGTGTTTCACATGGCTAATTGTTGAGATTTTGTATTGAATGGTTGTTATATTTTGAACACCTTGACGAAGCATGTAGTGTAATCGGTTGATGGCCTGTCTTTTTTCTTACGCAATGCAGTATTATACTTTTAAGTATTAAGTGGTTATACAAAACGTCACAGCATTGCTTGTGAAACGTATCATTACATCGAACATTATCTGAATAGTTCTTTGGTCAACTCTTAAGCTTCCATTTTACAGCGTGTCTACATTTTGCAGGTGGATTAAAGGCACCTCTTCAACATCATGAAAACATTAGGAAGTGTTTGGTCTGTACATTGTAAAAAACGAAGAATTTAGAAAGAAATTAACATATAAAATGAAAAATATTTTTTTTTTTTTTCTTGTTTTGAAAAATAACACAAGCACGAGAAACAATCTATTTTCCTATCGTCCATCTATCTCGATTCTTTTCATATTTGGCATATATCTTGAAAATTGAAAATGCAAAATTTGTTTTTAAACAAATTACAACCTTAATTTTTGGGTAATACCAAAGTAGAAAGGTAGTTTGGTTAACATTCCAAGTTGCAATTTTAAAATTTTAGATGTGAACTATATGCCTAGGGATTTTCTACGTCAAATCTATTGTCGATGTAACAATTTATATGCGCGATTTTTGAATTTAAACTGTCTTCTGTGGCATGGGTCATCTTACACGCAGTGTGTAATACGTTTGGTTATCGTTGTGTTTATGTATAAATCAATGATGCCTCTTCTACCTGGCATCACATTCGGGGTGATGATCTGTTTTTTTTTTCCTCAAGCTTAAACAATAACCCTAGAATGCACTCAGAACATATCAAACATAAATAGCACACATATCTAAATATAAAACACCATAAAACCACATAAAAAGATTGGCTTCGCCTTTTCCATAAAAGCAAAAATAAAACATAATTGTTAAACACTAACATAAATGGCCATCTTTCACATCTTTTTTCCTTCTCATCCTCCCTATCCCAGCAGTAAGCAAACCAGACCTCGCCGCATCAGCACAGAAGCTCCAATACATAAGCACACACCACCACCAGCCAGCTCCAATTTCACACATCCACGTACTTTTACACACCCATACCCACACTTCCACCCTAAGTGCCCACCCATTCACACCTCCGAACATGGTCGCAGCAGTAGAGAATTGCTTAGGCCCAAAGCATTCCAGCACCCTATCTACAAGCCCGCTGAACCACCCTTACCAGGTTGAAGCCCATGGCCTCGTAGCTCGTGTAGATGACCCGTCCTCCAGAGTAACATGCATGGTCGTTAGAGCCCCACCATGGGTCGCGTTAGATGAGTACCCACATGGCTCGGATTCGTAGTGGCATATTTCCATTTCAATAATGATTTCCCCACTCACAGAGTTCACAATCATAGCCATAACCGTGCTGGTACCATTGTTTAAAAAAAACAGAAGCTTTCTCTTTGCTAAACCCAGTCATTCAAATTTGAGTGGAACCATTGGTTGTTCGGGCTTTTAGTTAGTATAATATATATACACACACACGTACATGCACGCATTGATGTGCGTGTATCTGTGTGTGCGCACGCGGCCCTAAAAGCAATAACTGTTGAAAATTAGTTTTTATTGATAATGCTTTCATATAAATTTAATTACAAGAGCTGAGTATTTATATACAAAATATAATGGGCTAAAAACAAGCTACAGAGCCCATATATTATCTTTGGCAATCCAAACATAGTGAAAGCTCTAATATAGGCCGTTGATCTTAATCAAAGGCTGATATCAAATGCTGCTAACCACATGGATCAATAAGTGTGCTTCTAGTATTGTTTGTCTCTCAATATGCCGCCTCAAACAAAACTAGGGTTTCATATTTTCCTTGTCTTCCATGTCGGCTGAATAAATTCTGAGTTCTTTGCGAAAGCGATTGAATTTTTGGCAGATAAAGCTTTGGTTAGAAAGTCTGCTCTTTGATAGTAAGATGGTATGTGGTTAATGGCTAACTTGCCGCTTCCTGTTCGTTCACGAACGAAGTGGAGATCTATCTCCATGTGTTTTGTTCGAGTATGCTGAACTGGATTCATGGAAAGAGAGATTGCACTGAGATTATCGCACCAGATGATGGGTTTGCGAGTTGATTCGAACCCTAATTCCCAAATTAGGGTTTCGATCCAGGCGATTTCAGCGACCGTACTTGCAATACACCTGTATTCAGCCTCAGTGCTGCTTCTAGAAATGGTATTTTGCTTCTTCGTGCACCAAGAAATTGGATTTGGTCCCAGGTAGACGCAATATCCAGAGATGGATTTCCTGTCGTCTATGTCATTTGCCCAATCGGAATCACTGTAAGCATGAATATTTATATCTTTGCTAGCTTTTAAAGTTAATCCATATGTATTGGTGCCTTTGAGGTATCTAAGAATTCGCTTGACAGCAATCCAATGCTCGTTTAAGGGATTCTGCATATACTGACATACCCTGTTGACACTAAAACATATGTCCGGCCTTGTAATAGTTGCATACTGAAGTGCTCCAACAATACTTCTGTATTGCTTGGCATTATCAATGGGTTCACCTTTATTTTTTGATAACTGCTTGCTGCATGTCATAGGTGTAGGTAGTGGCTTTGCTTTGTCCATGTTGTGCCTGACCAAAATGTCATTGATGTATTGCTTTTGTGACAGAAAGAATTCATTGTCAGTTTTCCTTTGGATGTTGATTCCTAAAAAATATTTTAATTCACCCATGTCCTTGATTGCAAAGTGCTTGTCTAGTAGCTTTATGATATGGTTGATTTCCTGCTGATTATCTCCTGTAATGAGTATATCATCCACATACACAAGTATATATATGCTGAAATCCTTGCCCCTTTTTAAGTAAAGAGAATTGTCTGACTTTGTGGCATCAAAACTCAAATGTGTTAGTGTACCTTTGAGCTTCTCGTACCAAGCTCTAGAGGCTTTCTTTAATCCATATATGGCCTTGTGTAATTTGCAAACATAATTTTTATCTGCATGATGATTGAATCCTTCTGGTTGTTGCATGTAGACATCTTCACATAACTCACCATTCAAGAAAGCATTATGAACATGTAGCTGTCTTATTTTCCAATTTTTGTGAAGTGCCAAGGTTAACATAATTCTTATGGTAGTTGGTTTGATTACTGGGGAAAAGGTTTCAGTGAAATCAAAACCAAACTGCTGTGAATATCCTTTTGCTACCAACCTTGCTTTATACTTGGATATATTACCATCTGCATCTCTCTTGATTTTATAAGTCCATCTGCATCCCACTATGTTTTTGTTCTTTGGTGGTTGCACAAGTGTCCAGGTCTTATTTTTTATTAAAGCATTTAATTCTTCATCCATTGCCTTTCTCCATTTCTCATGTTTGCTAGCCTGATCATAAGAACTTGGTTCCACCTCATGTATTTGAGCTATGTATAGTTTAGGTTTAAAAATACCACTTTTAGATCTGGTGATCATGGGATGTCCTATTTCTGTCTGCTGTTTGTGAGAATCTTCTAGTTGGTTGTCACTTGTGTTGGTTGCTGTATCTGTTGCTTGGTTGCTATTAAACACACTTGTACTTTGATCATTATTCTGGCTACTACTTGATATGCTAGCATTTTGCTGATTGTTGAAATCAATTTGTGAGTAGCTGTTATTATTTTCATTGTCAGAACTGTATCCAGATTTGGTGCTGGATATGGATGCATCTTTATCATCATCCTGCACTGCCTGATTGATTCTTTGAGCACATTCTGTCAAATCTGGGATGTAAAAATCATGAATTTTGTTATTGTTTGCTTCATGATTCTGTCCTTTTTGACCTGTAAATGGAAACACATTTTGATTAAACACAACATGCCTAGAAATATAAATTTTGCCTTGATTGTCCATGCACTTATATCCTTTTTGATTGTGTGCATATCCCATAAAAGTGCATGGACTTGATCTCAGGCTCAATTTGTGTTTGTTGTATGGTCTGAGATAGGGATAACACAAACACCCAAATACCTTTAAATGATCATATTTTGGTTTGACATTAAAGAGCTTTTCATGTGGGCAAATATTGTTTAGCACCTTTGTCGGCATCCTATTAATAAGATATACTGCAGTGGCAAAAGCATCACTCCAGTATTTCAAAGGTAGAGATGCATGGGACAAAAGTGTTAAACCAGTTTTCACAATGTGTCTGTGCTTTCTCTCAACTATACCATTTTGTTCTGATGTGTGGGGGCAGGTGATTCTGTGAAGAATTCCCTTTTTGTTAAAAAATTCTTTTAATGATTTAAATTCTCCCCCACCATCTGTTTGTATTATCTTTACACATTGATTAAATTGTTTCTCAACATGAGTAATAAACTGTGTTATAGCAAAACTAGTATCAGATTTGGCTTTGAGAAAATAAATCCATGTATATCTTGTGTGTGCATCTACAAGAGATAGATAATACATGTGCCCTTGTGTTGAAAACAGTGGTGCTGGTCCCCATAAATCTGCAGTGATTAACTCAAGGGGTTTTTCATATATAGTTTCAGAAATTTGAAAAGGCAATTTATGCATTTTGCCCATTTGACAATGATCACATAGAGATAAATCAGACTTATTTGGTACAGAAAAATTATTTTGCATTAAAATCAGTTTAACTACATCATAGCTAGGATGGCCAAGTTTACAGTGCCATTCGTGAAACAACTTTACATTACTGTCATTTGTTGAGCTAATATTATATGACCAAATTCTTTCATCTGCAGCATCAGTGTTTTGAACATTGCTAAATTTGTATAGACCATTGTCCAGCTTACCCTGCAATAATATATTTTTACTTAATGAATCTTTAACAAAGCATGTTTTTGGGTGAAACTCAAAGTACACCTTATTTTCACTGGCAAATTGTGAAACACTAATGAGGTTTTTCTTGATACTTGGTACTCTTAACAAATTGTTTAAATAGAGTAACCTTGTACCTTTTATACAGCCAGTACCAACATGTGTTATGTTTGCAGCTTCACCATTTCCCATAAGAACAGTTTTATTACCTGTGTATCCTTTGTTCCCCAAATTCAAATTCTGTAGGCTGTTTGTGATGTGATTTGTGGCTCCAGAATCAGGAAACCATTCATCCATGCTGTAATCATCTGTTTTGGGGGTATCATCAGTAACATTATCTCCATTATTTCTGGATTGATTGCTGATTTGAGTCACATTTGCACTTGGTTGTTTGCTGGTTTGAGATGTTTGTCCTGCATTGAAATCCTCTTTATATCTGAAATAGCATTTGTTTGCTGTGTGCCCAAGTTTTTCACAAATCTGACATCTAATTTTATTATTGTATCCACTCCTTCCTCTACCTCTTCCTCTTTGAACATAGCCTCCTCTCTGACTTTGATTGTCTTGTTTGGGTTGATTTGATGTATTTTTCTGATTTCTGTTTCTTGATGTGACTGCATAATTGACACTGCATTCTTCTTGCATTGACTTCCTTTGTTGAATCCTCCCCTCATGAGCAAGTAAGGCAGTGTGGATGTATTCAATATCGGGTAGGGTTGGTTGTGTTGCAATGTATGTTATCAAGAACTCATAATCTTGATCTAATCCATTGGTTATCACCAGTATCTGCTCATTGATAGATACATTATGACCTACCCCCTTTAATTTGTCACATAAGTTCTTGATCTTGGCAAGATATTCACTCATTGGCGTATCATTTTTCCTTGCATTTTGTAATTCTCTTCTATATTGCATGACCTTTGCTGCTGATTGCGAACTAAAAATGCGTTCAATTGCTGACCAAATCTCATAAGAGCTGTTGCATCCAACCATTTGTGAGAGTAAGCTTTTACTAATTGAAGATAGAAGCCATGATGATAAAAGATTATCTTGTCTTTGATAATGTTTGTATTCTGGATTGCTAACCATTTTGTCTTCTTTGTCAGTTATCATGACTGGTGGTATGCTCTTGGTTCCAGCAATATACTCATGTAAGTCATATCCTTTTAATGCTATTTCAACTTGATATTTCCATAAGATATAGTTGTCTTCATCTAGCGGTGTTGTGATGACCTGACTTTTAGGTTTGATCAAGATCAGATTCGAATCTTGGTGATTACTGGACTGGTTCCCTGAAGTGGCTGATGTCGTTCCTTCTTCTTCAAGAGCCATGGTGATTCAAGAATCTTGAAATGCCTGGTTTCTTGATGTAAGTTGCAGATAACAGAAACTTTGGCGTGGCTATTAGGAAATAGCAGCCAAGAAGCGAGAAAAAGGTTGAAATGATACTGCTAGTGATAAATGTATATTACTGTTTCATCAAGAAGCAGTAATATAGATGGACAGCGGTAAAGAATCTTGCAGTCAGGGAGATAAGTGATGAAGTAATTCTGATTTCTCCTCTGATATGGCAGGAAGTGGATATAGAACTGATATGACCGATCTTAATGCAATTGTGAGAAAGGTATACCTCCTCGATGATGATATTTTTCTGAGAGGAGTATACACAACCTAAATCTTTGAAACCTTTTTTTTTTTTTGATGATTTTTTTTTTTTGAGAATTTTGCCGTTTGGCCTTTCAGCTCCGATACCATAAAAGCAATAACTGTTGAAAATTAGTTTTTATTGATAATGCTTTCATATAAATTTAATTACAAGAGCTGAGTATTTATATACAAAATATAATGGGCTAAAAACAAGCTACAGAGCCCATATATTATCTTTGGCAATCCAAACATAGTGAAAGCTCTAATACAGGCCGTTGATCTTAATCAAAGGCTGGTATCAAATGCTGCTAACCACATGGATCAATAAGTGTGCTTCTAGTATTGTTTGTCTCTCAATAGGCCCAATTTCCGAAAATGTAAGTGTTTCCATCGGATTTAAGGTTTCCAATAATGGTTAAGGGTAGAGACTTCCATAGAGAAGCTTTTGTGTGGAGCGGGTTGGGCTTTGGAGAAGATGAAAGATCCACGAGAGTAATTTACGGGATATGCTGGGAGGGAAAGATTGGAGGCAAGTTCCAGGATTTTAGGGAACGATAAAAGGAGCTTAGTGGTGCCATGGGTCTTGAGAATAAGCTTGTATGGATAGATGAAGCAGATGATAGCCTTGTCAGTATTCATATCGTAATTATCCTCGTACTACAGTGGAAAGAAAATTAAGGTACAATTCGAACCTTTAGTATAGAATTTTATACATTCCCTATTAGCGACTGCTCATTGAATTCGGCCAAAAAATAATAATCTTCCGTCGTCAAATTAAGAGCACCAATTCAGCTGAAAGTTCAGAATCCAATTCAAGATCTTGAACTAGACTTGGTCGCCCGTTTTATAGGCGCCCGCCCATTAAATGGGAATCCAAACCTCATCCCATCGCTTCCCCCCTTCCCCTTCTCCGCTGCAGACTAGCTTATTCCGACCTGCAACAGCTATAAACATCCCTATTTTGAACTCCAACGAGTATAAACGGTCATATTTTGACCCCAATGACTATAAATGGTCATATTTAAAATTACAACGGCTATAAACGGTCATATTTGTGATTTTATTACATATATCTGACTGTTTTTCAGATTGTAATACACACATCTCTTCTTCTATTACAATTATATTCTCAATTCCAAAATATTGAAAGTATGTCTCATTCATTTCAAGCATATACCGAAGCGATGAATATGGATAGCTGGGATTTCGATTCCCAACCCTCAAAATGTTCATCTCCAGACCGCTCTAGCTCTACCCTTTCATTCTTCTGCTCCATGGTCTGACGATGAAGATAAAGATTTGTGTTATATTTACTGTCATTTTTCTAACGATTCGATAAAGGGGAATGACCAAAGTAGAGAGGCGTTTTGGGCAAAAATCATGACTGCGTAAATAAAAAGCATGTTGAAAAGACGAGGTCAATGTCTGCAATCACGGATCGTTTTGGGAAGATTAATCGACAAACACAATTCTACGAGTCTCAGATTCACCAAATAAGAACAACAAATCCAAGTGGAATGGGTGGTGAAGCTGAATTGGTAGCATTTTGAAAAATATCATTTTTAATTTATATTCATTTCTGATCACTTTGTTAATATATCATTTTGTGTTTCTGTTTTTTTAGAAGAGAATGGCGAACGATCGATTCTTAAAATTATTTCCAAGAGAAAATGGTACAAATAAACACCACTACTATCAGTTTGCAAACTGCTATGACTTACTTGTTAGTCAACAAAAATAGAGCTCAAACACCGCAAAAAGCTTAAAAAATGTCCAGACGGAGTCCAATGGCAAGAGAAAAAAATAGTCGAACTAATTATAGTTCTAGCCCAGGCAATTCTTCTCATATGAACTCTAAAGTATGCCCAGATAACGAAGAAGAAGAAGCAGAACCTGCATTTGATGAAGATGCTAGACCGATGGGGCAATGACCAGCTAAGAAAAAAATTGTTGTTCAATCTCAAATCAATTCTTGTTTAGCCCTAATGCATGAAAAACATACGAGGGAAAATGCAGAACGTCAAAGAGGGAGTGCAGAAAAGCTTGTCGTGTTAAAAAAACTTGACCGAGATTGAGAAGGACCGGTTTGAGCTAGAGCGGCAATGCCAAGAGACCTCAATAATGGAAAAGGATGTCATTGGAATGGGCCCAATTACAATGCAATATTGGATGGAGTACAATGCATTCTTGAGAGTAGATCATGAACAAAACATATGTAGTTGAAATATTCACGTGATGTTTTTAGTTATTGCAGTATAAATATCCATGTACCTTTAGTTTATATTTTCAATCATGTGCTATTTTAAGTTTTAAAATATTCAATTGTGTATCATTTTTCTTCGATGCATTCTGTAGATATCAATATAGATTTACTTCACCAAACATAAATGATATTACAAACATAAAAATTATAGCATTCTACACTTCATTACACAAATAAAAAGGCAAACAGATGTAATTAAACAAAGATCCACCATCCCGAACTATCGATTTTCATGAGAATTTCAAATATGCCCCATTAAATCCCTTTGTAGCCTATTATGAATAGCTGCATTACGATATACTTCATGATGATCGTCATGAATTGCGTACTGTCCTTCATTTCATAACGTAGCTGTGCGAAACAATTCAGGTGGTTGTCTTACTCCATCATACTCAAAATCGGGATAGTCCATACCGCGTTCATCTTCAATGATCATGTTATGTTGAATTATACAACAGAACATAATTGTAGCCATTTTTGATCTATTCCATAATCTACATGGATTGCTGACCATTGCAAACCTTGCTTGAAGGATTCCAAACGCCCTTTCTATGTCCTTCCTTTGTCCTTCCTACATTGCAACAAATTGTTTCTATTTTTCCGTCATTGGGTTTGCAAATATCTTTATAATCATACTCCATTCGAGATAAATTCCATCTCCATGATAGTATCTATGCTCATATGAGTTATGACCAAGAGTAAATGATACGGGAGTTGACTTACCTTGCGCCAAATCATTAAACAAATAAGATCGTTCGACAACATTTAAGTCATTAAGAGAATATGGCATTCCAAAAAAAACATGCCAAATCCATAAATTATGAGAAGCAAATTCTTCTAAGATGATAGTTGGTTTTTTTTTCTTTGCCGTTATATACTCCATGAAAAGCTTTTGTACAGTTCTTCCACTCCCAGTGCATATAGTCTAGACTTCCAAGCATGTCAGGCCAGCCTTTGCTTTCATGCATTTCACACAAGCGTGTTACATCTGCCTCATTTGGAGAACGAAGATATTCAGTCCCATAAATGTCCACAACTGACTGACAGTAGGTTTTTCAACGCCGTATTCCATGCAATACGATATGCATCGTCAAGGGCATCGGCGGGTGTACCGTATGCTAACATCCTCAAAGCTGCGGTCATCTTTTGATGCCCATTCAAACCTTGTTTTTTTGCAGCATCCTGCTTGTAAATAAAATAATAATTATTCTGTTGAATACTTTCGAGAATTTTTAAAAACAATGGATGACTCATTCTTCATCATCGTCTAAATATCTCTGGACCGTAAGTTGGATCATGGGCAAAGTAATCTTGCATAAGTGTTTTGTGAAATGCTTGCTGGTTACGGTTGATGTATTTCCGACCCACAACTAAGCCGCCGTGTTTTCCAGAAGTTGAACTGTATGCTTCACGGTATATCTCTATCAGTTCCTTCTCCTCTTGTTGATGCGCTAACGCATACGCTTCTTCTTCAGAGTCACTATCGCATAGCAATATAGCTTTTAGTGAATTTTCAGATGTTGTTATTAAGGAAAGTTGTTTGATATTTGAATTTTTTTGTTAGACTGAATTGTGGTGAACAAGTATGAGATCCATATGGTTATATATATAATTCTTGAGTGGAAAGAATGTGGCTCGGTGTGCGGTCAAATCACATACTATAGCCACGTTGATATGCTGGTCAAGATTCCCTGCTTTATTGAATGGAGAGAAGGTGGCTCAGTGTGAGGTCAAATCACACACTGTAGCCACGTTCCACTGTCGGCCTTAGCTAATCTTTATTGAGTGGAGACAAGGAACATCCATTATATATATTCACAAATCGTTATCTGTTTAAATCATCTAAAAACTTAACATTATTCAAACTACATTGTCCAACATGACATTTATGTCTCATGAATTGAAGTTGCTTATGCATTACTACATACAAATCGATGAGATGTGCGACAATCAGGAGTTAATGGTTATTCATTTTTGGGACACTCCGGCTGAACTTTACAACAACGACGTGGGCTGTCAAGTTTGACGTACGGCTCAAGAGGTCAGGACTGCATACGGAAACTTTACTAGGACATGCACGCGTTACACAAAGATTGTTAATAAAGTGATATCGGAAAATGTGTTCGAGACTACACGTTCGACTTATGATGGTCGATACAATTTAAAATACCGAACTCCGTTCATTGGCCATGATGCGTACTTCGTACGTCAAAATTGGCTAGAAAGATTTAGATGGCCTTAAGATAACAGTATTACTATTTGGTTATGTAACGGTCGTTAACGTGTAGAGAGCTTTATGAATTGTCTTTTCAAATAATAATGTCTGTTGTTTTTGTCAGATCAAAAAGTAGTGGTATCATATAAATTAAATAGGCATGTCTGTTTATATATGTACTTTCTGATTTACTTCTTCATCATTCATAATCATCTTCTTCCTCACAACAATAAATTCTTCATCGTAATGCCTTGTTAGCCTTCTTCTATCGATTCAGATGCAGGTTACGTGCCTACGGAAAGTCCACATGCCGATGAGGATTAGCTTATCAATTACCAAGAAAAACAATATGAAGATGTCCACGGTCAGTTTTCAGACCTTGAGCAGCTGAGACTTCAGGAGGTGGTTGAACCACCATACGAACAATATGTTGTTCATCATGCATATGAACAACCTGAGAAGCAGGTTCAAGTAAACCTCCCACTGAGCAAGAAGTTGAATCGTACCCAGTTTATTGTCAGTGCGGGAATGGAGTTGAAGTTGTAGTACGTGCGGATGGAGAAAATATTGGTCGTCGAATCCAACTATGTCAATTCTAATCGAATGGTTGCAATTACGCAGAATGGTTGGATGATCCTTTATGTCCAAGGTGGATAACCTATGCAAACGAACTAGAACAGGAGATAAAATGTCTTAGACTTTCTTTACAGAAGTTGCAGTTTAATCGTGATGTCTAGTTCTTCGTATTTGTGTTCTATTATTGCTGTATCGTTTTTCATCAGTGTTCAATGTTCCTATATCTCCGATTTTAATGTCACTAGTAGTTTCTTTATGTTTATATTTCACTAGTTGGTGTTTATAAGTAGGTTAATATAACAGTGTACTATGTTTGTATGTTTGCAATTGTAATAGGTTTAGAAAATTAATTTACATCGGTGTATTCAAACATATATAATTCACAGTATACTCAAACATATAGAATTCACAGTATACTCGAACATTATCATCATAAATCCAAGAAAGTGAAATTATATAAACATAAAGAATACATATTATACTCAAACAATGACATAATACATAAGCTATAGGTACTACAACATATAATAAAACGTCCACTGTGCATAAACTAAAAGGTATACTACTAAAGGGATGCAATGCCTTCGTCGTCACCAGCATCATCACCATCATCCCCATCACCACCATCATCATCATTTCCGTCGTCATAATCATCATCCCTATCACCATCACCATCATCTCCGTCGTTGCCATCGTCATCTTCATCCCCATAATCATCCTCCCACTCGTCCTTGTCATCCCCATCGTCCTCATCTAAACCACCAACATCATACCCACTGGGACCAGCATCACCTTCGCCTTATGGTCCAAAAGGCTCATATACAGCAAGTCTAGCTGATAGCTGATCAATATGCACGTCTAGCATTTGTGTATGCTGCATGTACATATCATGCATAGTGTGTGTATGTGCGAGAGTCATATCGCGAAACACACCAAGTGAAACTCTGGTCTGGTCCAATCTAGCATCATACTACATAAAGATAATATTTAACATAGTAAGAAACTAAGCATAAAATAAAGAAAAAATGACAATAAACAACAAACGTACCTCATACGGAGGGTATAACCCGACTGAAGGCACACCGGGATATTCGGGGTGATCTGGAAAGACTAAAGGCTGCTCAATAATAGTACATGTCACGTCATATGCTATAAAAGTAGTATCAGGCTCCAACTGCATGGGAGTTTGGGAGAACCGTGACGGAATTGGGTCAAATGAAACCTACGGTAACTGAACTCTACCGGCTACCATGTGAGGTCCTATATGTCAGAGTTGACCCCACGAACATAATCTGGTACAATGAATATACGGGGTGCTACTCTAGCCAATAAGCATCGTAATCTCCATCGATGAAGACAGTACTACTATCCATCTACCCAGTCTGTCGTAGAGCATCCAAGTACTGATCGTCAATCACCCTATGTCTACCAAACATGTACTCACAAGATAAAGAATCATATTGTATACGACGATTACCCGTAATCTGATAAGCACACCTCTCTTCCAAATACCACATAGGCATAAATGTAGGTGTATGCAAAGCAATCCAACGTCTAGATAGTGAATACGCAATCATCAATGGATTGTCGTCCACCATAAGACCTGCATCTGCTAGATGAGTCCAATGTGAGGCCCAAGAAGTCCGAATGATATTACCCCGACTACGCATGTCAAGCTGTGACCTAGCCTACATCAAGTCATGTTGTACAACTAAGGGAACATGATGTACGTACTGCATAGTCTCTCATCGTCTCATCCTAGAGAAGTACCGCTCAGCAGCCTGACTAGCTATGTCTTGGATGCGGAGATGCATGTTTGTCGTGTACTCGTAGTACCTTAACGATAAAATGTACTAAAAAGCATGCATCTGCTTGACATCGCCAAACACAAATGAATCTAGAATGGTATAGATGGTGCCTAATATCGCTATGCCCCAATAAATAGTATGCAGCTGGTCTAATCTGATAAGAGATGCTAAATAGCCTAGTCTAACCGTACCTTTCACTACAAAAGAATTTTGGATTTCCTACGCCAGTTCGGCGTAGGCGCGGCGTAGGGAAAAGATTTTACCTACGCCATCCCTACACCAAAGAAGAGGTTGGAAAACAATGCGTCGCAAAAAAATCCCTACGGATTCCCTACGCCTCCTTCCATACGCCTTCCCTACGCCGCATTCCATACGCCTTCCCTACGCCGCATTCCATACGCCTTCCCTACGCCGCCTTCCATACGCCTTCTCTACGCCGCATTTCATACGCCTTACCTACGCCTATTTCCATACGCATTCCCTACGCCTATTTCCATACGCATTCCCTACGCCTAGCCTTCTTCCTTTTAAAGTGCAGAAATCGGATTTTCCTTTCGAGTTCCATACGCCTTCCCTACGCCTCATTCCATACGCCTTACCTACGCCAATTTCCATACGCATTCCCTATGCCTATTTCCATACGCATTCCCTACGCCTAGCCTTCTTCCTTTTAAAGTGCAGAAATCGGATTATCCTTACGAGTTCCATACGCCTTCCCTACGCCACCGTACACCAAAATTCAATATGATTCTATTGTATTTATCTTCATCTACCACAGATCATAAAAAAATATAATAAACCCGAACATCAGCAACAGAAAGAATTAAATATAACATATAACCACATGCAAAATCGTAACAATATATATCATTATAAAACATTAATGTAGAATGCATATCATTGTTAAATTACCATAAAATTGCTACAAATGTATTTAAAAAAATCATGTCCAACAATAAAATAAAGTTGCTACATAACTCAAACATGGTTGTTTCATCTAATTCAAACATCATACAATGTACCTTATAAAAATAGAACATCAAACCCACGGTCAAAACAAGACTAACTCACGAAGTATGTCATGTCTCCGATCCTTGCTCCCGCCTCAATCCCCGTATAAACTCTTGCACAGAATTCATCTCTTCCTGCATGGAAGATAAATCCCCTTGTAGTTTGTTAATTGTAACGTCCATTTCTTGATTTTTACTTCTTAGCTCTTCTACTTCCTCTACAAGTTTCTTTCTGTCATCTGAAACTCCAAACCTAGCAGTGTATGTATTGTCTCTATATATCTACATATAAATTATTTAATCAAATTAGTACAACGAAAACAAAATAATCTTACACATGATCCAGATGGCACAAACACAGTATAATATTAACACAAAACTGAGCACACATGAATCAAATTGTGTGAGGGATAAAATAAATTTTATACAAATTCAGAATAGCACAGAGGATATGGTTGCCCCTTTCTGAAAACAATGAATTTCATGCGACCTTAATAATGCATCAAATATTACAAACAATCCAGCATAAAGGTTTTAATTCAACATCAGTCCATCGCTGAACTAAAAAACGGCAATAATCCATGGCATTATTAACTGTACTAACTTATGCTGTTCTAAAGGAAAAAAACAGGGACCAACTGGTATAATCTGTGAATGCCAAAAGTTCATTGATTAAGTTTAAATCACTTTCTACAGAAACATAAGTGGAAGATTAAATTTTAAATCGACAAATTCTAATTTAAGCACATAATTGTTACTGTTTAACCAACACCTTAGTGAATTCACGTAAGAATGAAAGTTTCTACATCAAAATTCCACAGCATGCCACATTAACTGTATAATAATAATATTAAGTTGGTCAACAAACAACTAACGTTAAATAAAAATAAAAATATAGTAATAATAAATAAATAATGCTCAATCAATAGCATACTATATTTATGTTGATAACAGTGGCACCACTGAACTTAAAATAACAATAAAAATTTGGATAAAATATTGAAGGTTCAAGCCGAATACATGACATAATCCATAACATTAATTATAATGGTTATCAAATAACGATAATGTTAAAAACTACGAACTTGAAGTGCAAGTGCTATCACTAACATCATACACATTATATATTAAGCTATGCATGCATGGCATGATGTTGATTTTTCAATAGTAGCATTTGTCCAGCAGTTTTTATTAAATTATTTTCCACAAACTTGTGAGGATCAACCGTGAAGAAGAGATTACGAACATAATATATTCCTAAGCATACTTTTATCCAAGTTTAGAAACAAGAATTTGGAGGTCTTGATGCGACAAATGAAATAAAATTCGATATCTACGGGATTAAAATGCAGTCACTTTTAAGTACACAAAATGAACATTTACGTCACTCGTTTTGAAATAAGGATAAGGCGCTTCAAGCAAGCTACTTTATGCCAAAATATTGATTGCGTCTCTAATTGTGATATACATCCAATTAAACTAGACGCTTTACCATTTTTATCAGCATTCATTGAGAAGCGCTTCCTTCTTTTAGATGTTATTTGGTTAAAAATATCTAATTTGAAATGAAATTGATTACCAAAATCTTTATTTGCCATTAGCCAATATATCATCATCTCTGACTTATACTTCATACCATTTTCCACATCATACACTTCTGCATTTCAACACACTTCTCATCACATTACTTCATACCTGTCACTGCCCCTACAAACCTTACTTCCTTCTTCATCACCAGCCACCACTATAAAACAAAATCCACCGGCCATCCTCTTTCATAGTCATATCAACATCACTATTTTACTCCACTGCCACCGTTCCACCTCCCACTGTCATACAAACACCATCTTCAAAAAACAACAGCACCACTACCTTAACATACACTTGCTGCCTATTCACTTTGGCCATCACCGCTGACAACACCATATCCTTCCTTCTCAAGACTTCAAGCCAACCATCACTGCAAAACTTCCGGGCAACCTATTGCCTCGATACATACCAAAAAGATGACCATCTTCCCATTGCAAATTACAAAACACTTTACCTCTTCAACAAACATCACCTGCCAATAACCCTCTGCTTACTGATCACCAATCGCCTTCATAAATTCCCACATCAAACTAACACGAATTCCAGCACTCTAATTGCTGCAACCTAAAACAATAAACTCCGCAACCCAAAACATCAAATCCAACTTCCCTACCACCTGCTCAAACAACTATGCCGAAGCGAACCAAACACCCCTTCGATCATCGAACAGCCTGATCCTCTGACCGCAACCTTCAAGAACTCAATCGGTCCACCCAAATACACCCCGAAACCCAACCATCCTCAGCCAATCGCAACCTCTCAACCACAATCACCCCTTCGCCCTTCAAACAAACCAGAATTGAACACTGCAAATTGAACCCACGATTATGAAAATACGATTTTGAAATCGATGTTGAATACGCGATTTGAAAACGAGAATTGAATGCATGATTTTTTTCTAAAAAGAGGTGAACTTTTCATTTTTTTTACAAATAGAGAACGAGTTGCTTGTTTACTGAATTGTATTCACTGAAGTGTGTGTTTACTGAATTAGGTTGGATTTTTTTTTCCCTTAGTTAGGGTTTTTAAAGTTTGAAAAAGGAAAAAAAGGCGAGTTGTTTTGTTTTATTTTCTTCATAATATAAAAAAATAATAAGTTTCCTTCATTCATTTGTTTTTTTTCATATTGTTTTCGATTGTTTTTATTTTTCTTTGTTTTAGTTTTTTTTAAAGACATACAAAAAAAAGAGAATATATATGTCTTGCTTTTAATTTTCAGGTTGTAGGTAGCAGAAGTGCTTGTTGAAAAATAAATTGTTTGCTTACTTATAAAAAAAATTGCCACTTTAAAATAAATTGCAAATAATTATGCACGCTCTGGTATCGCGTCCTTATCCCTTGTTTTTATTTACCTTGCATTATTGATTGCTAGCATTTTATTAAAAAAAATTCAAAAAAAACAAAAACAAAAATTCATTCATAGTTGCATTATTAATTCACGTTTAATTTTAGTTTTGCATTTAATTGGGGAGATCTTTTAGATTGACTGCACTTATAGAAAGTATTGATCCTGAAGTTGCTATGCCATTATGTTCTACTGCTCTCTATCATATAAAATATGCACATTAATTTTTTTTCATTTGGTCACTATATCAGTTGGTTATGATTCGCTATTATTCGTTAAATTAATTTTAATACTATAGATAACAAAGAAAATGTTAAGATGGGTGTAAAATCTACTGTGTTGAGTTTTTGAGACCTTACAAAAAGATGGATGATTGATAAGTTAAAATCGTCTTTTACCTTTGGGTTGTTCTTTATTGATCAGCGATTGTCTTTGACAAGTTATACCATAATTTAATTATAGTGATAAGGTCTGCATTCACCAAATGAGCAGAACCATCACTTGCCTTATCACCACTTATCACCACATCCCAACAACCACACCACTTATCAAGTCTATTCAAATATTATCTAACCCCTGCCTTATCACCACTGTGCCTCTCCACTCCACTTCATCATCAACATTGTCAGTCTACTCCACCATAAAACTGCCCAAAATTCACTGTTCACTGCCACCAGACCACATCCATCTGCCACTAAACACTACTCCACCAAAACCATCCACCCTGTCAACCACACCTTCAATTACTGCTACATCAAACATACCATTAACCATAAATACTACCCACTGTCCATCACCTGATCACCGCCCATTACTGCCTTGCAAACAAACCTCAAGCTACCACCATCATCAAGCTACCATCAACAAAATAAACTCAACCTGTGCATATCTTCTTACTACATCTAAACTGTCACTGCCTTCACTTCCCCATTTCACTACAATATTCAAACTCCTACCTGACACATTCACACACTCTCCTCCATCACCTACAAATCCACACATCTAAACATTTCCTTTCGCAAACTAACTTCCTAATCCATGTATCACAATAGCCATCAACAAATACCACCCATGCCTTCATTTCCTTCACTCTAAATTTCACCTGTGACCACATATCAAATTCGAAATCGTACCATCCACTCGAAGTCCCAAATCCAATAACCCAGAAACAGACCCAACCGAATCAATCAATCACCACTATTCCTCTTCACCGCAATCCTCACCACCTCCATGGTAATCAAAAATGTTATCTGTTTACTATAATATTATTTTTTGGTGCTTATGTTATCTGTTTACTATAATGTGATCAAAAATGCAGTGCGCACACACACTAATTAATTAAAACAAAATTAAATTAAAATTTTAATTAATTAAAACTGTTTTCACACATCAAAGCAGTTTTGGAATATTAGAAACAAACACATCAAAGCAGTTTTGGAAAAGATTCAAGTTTTGAGTCATTACCCCAGGAATATTGCCAGCACCAGGCCTTCGTGTGCTTCTTGAGGAAGCGGACGTCTCACCTTCTCTAATAAGCTGCATGTAAAGAAGGTTTAACTCGTCGTGAGAGAGCTCCCTACCCTGACTCTCGGTCATTTGAGCAACTCGCTCATTGTATTTGGCCTGTAATTTACATAAAAAGTTATGTTAACATAATTAGGAATTTGTAAATTATAATTCAAAACTTTTGTTGATTACGTACAACAAACTGTTCTGAGTACTCATCAACCCATCCCCCATCTGTAGAACCGTTCGGTTTCTCAACAAAATATGCTCGAATGTACACCTGCATGTATGTCGGTTTTCGACCTTGTTCTTTCTCCTAAAAAATAAAAATAATTTATCATGTGTTTATTTGAATTGTACACTATTATTAGTTAATAATTTAAACAATTACCATATCGTTCATCCATTGTGACATTGATTTAGAACCACATCTATGTGGCCTTGGATTGCTATTGCGAGCGATTGAGTTCTTTTGAGAAAGCTCCTTCACATCCTCCCTCTCCCAGTAGGCTTAAAACTGTTGCCATACCTCATCTGTTATACAAGCATTCTTCTTGTTATACCTTTTCATGTCTCCAATAATCCACATATACTTCAAAGAACACTTTTGATCCCATAATCGTTTGACATCAGCAAAAAAAGTGATGGGATCCCGAGAGTACAATGCCTACACAAGAATTTGGGAATCGAATAAATAAACTGAAAGACTTAATCATGAATGGACTAAATATTGCAACATCCTGAATTTCAAAATTATTTCACCTTAAACTCTTCAAACCAATAATCCATAATATTAGTAGGAATCATACTGAAACAAGGCCAAAATGATGTCAAGTGGGCCTTAAGCATAGCAAATATAGTATGAGACGTCGAGGCACTATTCACGAATTCCCAGCTGTTAATGAACAAATTATATTAAAGTCTGTAATGCATTATTTAAATATACAATAATTCAAAAGTTCATAAATTTTACTTACTCGCCATTCTCCCTATAATAGATATACATGGTGCCGACTGAGGAAGTCGAGCCAGTCTGTGACATATGTCCAGATAGCTCAGGGGTGCCTTGATCATGATCACGTCCATCTGAAGGGGTGGGTTGTTGATCGATAGAGGGTGGTGCTGGTTCGATCAAACCCAAACCACATCCACTATCACTACGACCACCACTACTACGACGACCACCACTACGAGAACTCATATTTATTACATGAATACAACATTTGCAACTATATACATGAGATAGGCTAATATTTCAAAATGAAATTTGTGAACTTTATTTAAGACAAGTTTTGAAAACATACATCAAATCAAATGACATAGAATGTAAACCAATCGAGCAACTAAAAACAAATGCGAACAATCATAATAAAATATACATGCTACCAATCTTCATTATCATCATCACTCTCAATATTTACACCGTCATCTTCAAGCTCACACTCATCTTCTTCTACTTCAATTTGCTCATCGTCATCTTCATCTACTTCGACCCCATCATTAACGTCATTAATTAGAGATCCTATGTCTTCTACTTGCTGTACAATCTCCAGTAGTTCATTAGGTTCTGGATCATTTTGATATGCCAAATTGTCGGTTATGACCATGTTTGAGTGAAATGACCATCTCTGTTTTGTTTTAATAACAGCCCACCAATCTGAACGACTGTTGTCGATAGCAGGATAGGGTGTGAAATAAACTTGTGTAGCTTGTGCTGCCAACACAAATGGATCATACCCTAAATATTTTTTTTGTGGTTTACTTCAATAAGAGGGTAATCCTTATGTATGCGTTTTACTCCAATATTCGGCCTACTATCAAACCATCGACATTTGAATAGAAATGTTTTTAACTCTGGCACCACCGAGTAAGTTAACTCGATTATTTCCTCAAGTACACCATAATAATCCTTTATGTCATCATCGTTGTTCCCACCTTTGATACAAACTCCGCTATTAACAGTTGTTTTTTTCTTTCCATATTCTTCGGCGTGAAACTTAAATCCATTTATAAACATTATTAGACATATTCTGTAACTATTATACGGACCAAATGCAAGTTTCCTATAACAAATGTCGGTGATGTTATTCGTATCAACCTATCAATTTGAATCAAGTACACAAGTTAATATATAATGAATACTGCAAGGTTAAAATACATGACTTATCATACTTACATATTGTTTAAACTATCCCTCGAATTCCTTACAGAGTTCAACATTGGGATATTCACTTTCGAACTTGCTGTTTAAATCAAATATACATGTTAATATCTAAGGAGTATTGTGTGTAGCTTGAAAAGATTGACAATAATTTAGTTAATGAATAATCAAATTATTATAGTACCTTATAAGATCAGTTAATTCATTGCAATTAAGAAGCACAGTTGCCTTGGCAAGATTATAATCCTTTGTTGTAGCGAAGCCTTTAACATTCTTCCATTTACCAGATGGACGTCCTTGTTTTTGAATACCGAGAGAACGTTATCGATTGAATCATCCACAATATCATTTTCATTGCGATGACCACGATTGAAATTTAAATTAACGTGATCATCGAAATAATGACTAAAAAATATGGATGCTTCTTCAATAATGTATGCTTGACAAATAGAACCTTCAACACGTGCTTTCTGTTTCACTTTTTTCTTTAGGTGACCCAGATACCTTAATATGAAAATGTGTGAAATTAACTATAACATGTTCTATATTTAAACATTGCATAAATAAATATAACTATTACATACCTCTCAAAAGGATACATCCATCCATACTGCACTGGTCCCCGTAGTAACGCTTCAGTTGGTAAATGTACTGGTAAATCTTCTATGCAATTAAAAACTCCGGGGGGAAATATTTTCTCCAATTTACATAATAATTTGGGTATATCTCTTTCAAGCTTCTGCAAATGGCTTTTAGATAGAGTTGTCGAACATATCTTTTTAAAGAATAAACTAAGCTCTGTTATAGGCATCCAAACCTTTTGTGGTAAAAGCTCCTTAAATATTATCGGAAATAGAGTCTCTAAAAATACATGGCAATCATGACTCTTCATACCTGACAGTATAAGATCCTTCATATCAACGCATCGTTTCATATTAGAAGCAATTCCATCAGGAAACCTCAAAGAATCGACCCACTCTAGTAATTTTATACAACGAGTCCTATCCAGCTCATAACATGCAAGAACTTTGAAGTTTGGACGAATAGGATTAATCTTAAGCTCTGGACAATTGCAATAGTATTCGATATCTTTTCTTGATCTCAAATCATCTTTGGTTTTTCCTTTCGCATTCATTGTATGAAAGAAATTCTCAAATACATTTTTTTCAATATGCATCACATCCAAATTGTGTCGAAGTTTTAGATCTTTCCAATATGGTAATTCCCAAAATATACTCTGTTTGCACCAATTGTGATAATCTCCTTTGCCAGGAATTTTGGGCTCTTTGTTTCCCGTCTCGTGTAATTTTTCATAATCTTTTACAATATCAAATACTTCTTCTCCATTCAAAAATGTTGGTGGTTACAAATTTACAGTTTTATTTCTTTCAAAGTTTTTCTTATCACGTCTAAACGTGTCATTTGTATGCAAAAATCGACGGTGGTAATCCCACCAACACTGCTTACCACCATGCTTCAGTGTAAATGCTTTTGTTGAATCCATGCACACGGGGCAAGATAATTTACCTCCCGTACTCCAGCCCGAAAGCATCCCGTACGCGGGAAAATCGCTTATCGTCCATAACAAACAAGCAAATAGTTTGAAAATTTTCTTCTTTGACACGTCGTACGTGTCAATACCCTCTATCCACATTTTCTTCAAGTCCTCGTGTAACGACCCGTATTTTTATGGATCGAAATATCGTAGGATAATTGTCATTAGGTCGTGTGGAAGTTAGCTTAGGTCGTGTGGAAGTTAGCTCGTATGAGCGACTTAAGATGGGACGAGTTAGTGGGTTGGACCGACTCATAGGGGTGACCGACCTAAGAGGTGAGCGAGTTAAGGTGTGGACCGACCTAAGGAATTGACCGAGTTAAGAGAATTGACTGACCTAAGGAGCATGGACGACTTAGTGGAGTGAGCGATTCATAGGGGTGACCGAGTCAAGGAGTTTGCGACCTAAGAGTTAGTAGCTTGCGGCTTAGAGATAGGTCGGTCGAAGTGAGTTACCGACCTAAGGAGAGTAGGTCGTTCGAGCGACTCAGGGAATAGCTTAGGGATTGGTTAGGTCAGCCATAAGGCCATATAGTTTGATCGTTGACTCGAAACTAGTTAGGTCGGCTATGCTGTTGAGTCGCATGAAGCATGAGTCGTTAGGTCGGGCAAGAGTGTGGAGTGATAGGTCGGTAAGCCGTGGAGTGTTAGGCCGTGTGTTTTAGGTCGTTACCGACTTATGATAAGTCGCTATGCCACGTCCCAGTTAATTCGTGTAGCCCTGTGTTTGGTTAGGTCGGCTGTTGTGTTGAGTCGTTGAGTCGTTAGGGTTGCTAAGTCATAAGTTGGCAGGGAGATAGGTCGGCGACGACTCATGGGGCGGCCGACTCATGGGTTTTTCTGCTTATAAATAGAAGGGGGTTTGGCTCATTTTTGGGATCCGGATTTTGAAGCGACGAAGTGCTGCCATTTTGAGAGCTCGACTACAACACTTCTTCCCTTCTTTTCTCCACTCTAATCTAGTGATTCCTTCCATCTAGATTGAAGATCAAATCGAAGATCCAAGTGCCAAAGTTAGAGATCTTTATCCATCGAAGAAAGATTTCATCGTTTGAAGCGGAACTTTGAAGGATCAAGCTTGATTCTTTGCTGTCCAGATCTGAAGTTGGTTGTTTTTGAGGAGTTTTGGTGATTCGGTGAGTGGTAGTTATCTCTCACATGGACCCAAAGGAGTATATAGGATCGGTGGTTTGTTTATGTGCTTAAGAGAGTGATTTCATGCATTTTTCTTAAGTCTGCATGTAGATCTATTGCTCATGATGATTTGACATCTATTTTACTACATGTTCACTTATTCAAGTTCATTCATCAAGTTGTAGAGATATTGTTCATAATTCATGCTTGTTAGAATGCATGTAGATTTGGACTCTTTATTTACGAAATTGCCATTATTGTTGTAATTGTTTATTTAGATCTTGTTTGAATGATTGATTACTTGGATTAATGTTTGATTTGATGGATTAGTAGATTGATAACTTGATTTGGACAAGTTGGTCGAAGATGATTCAAAAGCTAAGTGGAAAGGCTCTTGAATAAGGAAAGCTGCTTGTGGCATATGAAGCGGATGTTGAAGCTCATATGGATAGATTTGATGATGATGGACTTTGCCATGATGCGATGAGGCAAACCATGATGTTGAGATGGGACTTTGCAATGATGCGATGAAGCAAAGCATGATGTGAGAAAGCCTTGGTTTAATCCAGACGGGATCATCCCAAGCATGTTGATAACTCGGTGATGTGGTCCGAGTTTGTGGATAATGGTTAGCTTGAGAGGCGCTCGAGCTAGTATGGGAATAGTCGTCGAGGAGGATGACTAGAAGGCTGAGATTTCATCGTTGTTGAAGGTTCTAGCATGCTCAAAGCAAGAGTACGTTGGGACGGGTCACGATGACGTTCCAAGCACGGGTCACGATGACATGCTAGTACTCTGGGCAGATGCGATAGTCCTAGGCACGGGTCACGACGACGTGCGGAGTTATGTCTAGAACCGGGGTTGCCATTAGCCCTTGACGGACGGCTGAAAGAAGGTGCCGGTCATTCAATTAACGGTGATATCAAAGAAATGATAACAGTGATAGCCAGAGTCATGGATGTTTGGTTGCACCATCATTTGATCTCAAGAGCGATGCTTTCTAGGTGCTTATCTGATCTTGGTTTAGGCCTTGGGGGTTTGTACTTGAAAAACATCGACCTTAACTCGAGTGATAATTGCTTTACTTAAATTGTCTACTTTGCTATGTTTGTTTATGCTTAGAGGGTCTGGGGGCTATCACTGTAGAATGAGGTGGAGTGGGATGGTTGAGTTCCTATTCCTTTTACCCTTTATGCTCTTTTGGTATGTTTGATAGTTGATTTACTGCTCACTAAGACTGTTGTCTGACTCAAGGTTTTATGTTCAACTCTTATTACCTTGGCCTGTTCATCCATGTTGGGTTGGGGAGACTAGGTAGCAGGTGACGTTCTTGGCTACCAACGCTGTTGATGACGAAGACGGGCTGGAGGCTTTTGCATATTGTTTTCTTACTATATGTACTGGATGTTCCGCTGTTTGTTTGATACTTTGAGTGTTATGTAGTGAGGCTTGATGTATTGACTATTCAGATGTATAAAACTATTGTGAGTTTATATGACTCCGATCTGTGGAGCTTCACTATGTATACTTTTCTATTGTATTTTATCCATGCGCTGTGAGTAATACGATAGACTATTCTGTTTTATCTTGCCCTGACTATCATCCATGGCTGCCTAGCACACTTTTCGGCGCACCATTTCCTTATTTTCGTGCGGGAGTCATGGGCGGTCGTCACATTTGGTATCAGAGCTTTGGTTAATCGATTTTAGCCAACGCTCACTGACGTAACTACGTAAGAGAGACGTAATTGTATTTTGATGGATGATTACTATATATAATATAGTAGTTTAGAAGGATTTGAACTCCTTATGTAGTTGTTTCTCAAGGTGTTCTAAATCATTCTTTTTTGTAGATATTAAGGATGAGTCGAAGTGAGAGACAAGCTGCTAGGGAAAGCCGTGCTGTTTGGGGAGCTACTAACTGTGCTGCAATGTTCGAAGCTATGATGACTTCGATCATGAGAAGGATACCAACTTCAGGACCATCAGTAGATGTTGGAGTTCAAGTTCAAGCTCCAAAACTAGTAGATTTTGCTAAGTTGTGCAAGGACTATACTGCTCTTGGAGGAAAGGTTTTATTGGGAACAGAATCAACATAGAAGTCCAGAGATGGATAGATGCTTGTAGAAGGATCTTTGGTGATTTGGGAATTGAGGATGCAACTAAGAGGAAGCTTGCATCAAGACAGCTTCAGGGAAGGGCTTCTGATTGGTGGAACTCTATCACCATTGATACTCCAGAGGAAGAGATCACTTGGGAGCAATTCCAAACTAGATTTGAAGCTAAGTTCATTTCTACGGCTCAGAAGTCTGTTTTGTTTAAGAAGTTTGTGGAGCTCAAGCAAGGTGGAAGACCAGTTCTTGAGTATGTTTCTGAATTTGAAGCTTTGTCCAAGTATGCCAGATCGTATATTGAGTCTTCATATCAGAAGAACGAAAAGTTTGTGACAGACTTGGATAGTTATCTTAGGAGGCAGTTGGTGGATCATCTGGACGATCCGTTTGAGAAACTTGTGGAGAAAGCTCTCAGGCATGAGAGTTTGTTTCCTAAGGAAGGGTCTGTTGTTGCTGTGACCAAGGAAGAGTCCAAACCACATCAGGGTGGAAACAAGAAGAGGAAGCAGCAACAGCAGAAGTGTAAGGATGGCCAGAAGAAGCCAAAGGGTGAAGTGACCTGCTACAATTGTCGGCAGAAGGGCCATTTCTCTAGGGATTGCAAGAATCCAAAGGTGCAGTTGAAGTGCCACAACTGTGATAAGCTGGGGCATATCAGGAAGGACTGTCCAGAACCGAGGAAAGACAAGCAGATTGTGCAAGCTTATGCTTTGGGGGCTGTTCCATCATCTTTGAAAGCTCCTACTGCTGAAGAAAAGGGGAAGAGTGTGGTGGTTCAAGGTACTCTTTCCATGTGTGGTGTTCTAGTAAGAGTGTTGTTTGATACTGGGGCATCACATTCCTTTGTTTGTAATAAGTTGGTAGACCGGTTGGGTTTGGAACCGGATATAGTTGATAGGCCATTGGTTGTGACTAATCCAGTTGGGGGTTCGTCTTGTTTGTGTATGGTATGCCGTGGTCTAGTTGTATCGAGTCATGATTGCTTTTTTGTTTGTGATTGCTTTGTTCTGAACTTTGCGGGGTTTGGAATAATTTTCGGTATGGACTGGCTTAGGAAGTATGCGGCAAAGGTTGATTGTGAGAGGCTAGAGGTAACAGTCGAGAATGTGGAGGGGCGAAAGGTTGTGATACGATGTAAGCATGAAGAAGGCGCCTTCATGAGCTTCATGTATTCGCTGGTTGTTCCACGGGATGGACTATCATCGGTGCCTATTATGAATGGATTTGAGGATGTCTTTGACGAGGTCAAAGGGTTACCGCCGCATAGGGAGATCGAGTTTCGTATCGATCTTGTTGAGGGAGCCAGACCTGTTGTGATGCCTCTTAGGTGAATGGCGCCTAAGGAACAGCAAGAGTTGAAGGTGCAAGTTGATGACCCTTTGCAGAAAGGATTCATTCGGCGTAGTATGTCCGAATGGGGTGCACCAGTTGTGTTTGCAACCAAAGCGGATGGATCGTTGAGGTTGTGTGTCGATTATCGTGAGCTGAATAAAGTGACTAGGAAGAACAAGTATCCATTGCCGAGAATAGATGACTTGTTTGATCAGCTTCACGAAGCTAGGGTGTTTTCTCAGATGGATTTGGCAACAGGATTTCACCAGTTAAGAGTGGCAAAGGATAGTGTGCCGAAGACTGCTTTCAGGACACCATCTGGTTTCTATGAGTGGCTGGTAATGCCGTTTGGATTGACCAATGCACCAGCATATTTTGTGGATCTTATGAATAGGGTGTTCAGAGATCAGTTGAACAAGTTCGTACTTGTTTTCGTGGATGATATTCTGATTTATTCCAGAACTGAAGAAGAGCACAAGACGCACTTGCGTATTGTTTTGGAAATCTTGCGGAAACATCAGCTAAAGGCTAAGTTTTCGAAGTGTCACTTCTGGAAGAGTGAAGTGAGGTTCTTAGGCCATGTTATTTCTAGAAATGGGATAGCGGTTGATCCCGCTAAGGTGGCAGCAATCCAGGATTGGGTTAGACCTAAGAATGCATCTGATGTGAGAAGTTTTCTTGGATTAGCAGGATATTATTGTCAGTTTATCAAAGACTTTTCCAAGATAGCTGCACCGTTAACAGGATTGACGAAAAAGAACCAAGTGTTCAGATGGGATGCTAAGTGCGAGCAAGCTTTCGGAATCCTGAAAGAGCAATTGACAAGTGCTCCTGTTTTGACTATTCCAAGTGGAAATGATGAGATGGTGGTTTACACCGATGCATGCGGTACTGGACTTGGAGCAGTGCTAATGCAAAAAGATAAAGTTGTTGCGTATGCAAGTCGACAACTGAAGACGCATGAAAGGAATTATCCGACTCATGATTTGGAGTTAGCGGTGATTGTATTGGCTTTGAAGATGTGGAGACACTATCTATTGGGAGTTCGATTCGAGTTGTTTACGGATCATAAGTCGTTGAAGTATCTTTTCTCCCAAAAGGATTTGAATCTTCGACAGCAACGATGGCTAGAGTTTTTAGCATCATATGATTTTGGTATAGCCTATACTCCGGGAAAAGGTAACGCAGTGGCTGATGCGTTAAGTCGAAGACATGCAGGATTGGGAGCCATGTTTTCAAAATGGAAGAGTCTCGAGTATTTGGCTGGATTTGACTTCAGGCCTAGATGTAAATTGGAACCTGAGATGTTGGCAAACTTATTGATAAGACCTACTCTAGTGGAAAGAATTGGCGACGGCCAAAAGCGAGACGATAAGCTTATCAAGATTATCCGTGATTTGGAATCTGGATTGGATCCAGAAAAGGATAAAGGATTCGAGGTCGATCGAGAGGGTTGGCTTCGGAAACAAGGACGACTGGTTGTTCCCGATATAGATGAATTGAGAGATGAAGTTCTGAAGGAAAGTCATCGCTCGAAATTGACAATTCATCCAGGTGGAAATAAGATGTATCGGGACATGAAGAGAACCTATTACTGGGAAGGCATGAAGAAGGATGTTGGAAATTTTATTTCCAAATGTATGAATTGCCAGTTGGTAAAAGCCGAACAGAAGAAGCCAAGTGGATTTCTTCAGCCATTGGAAGTTCCTACGTGGAAGTGGGAGCAAATATCGATGGATTTTATCGATGGTCTACCTAGAACCAGGGCAGGAAATGAAGGGATTTGGGTCATTGTAGATCGTTTGACTAAGAGTGCAAGATTCATTCCTGTTCGATCAACTAGGGCTGCATCGAAGTTGGCTGTGCTTTATGTTAAGTGGATAGTTCGATTCCATGGTATTCCGAAGAGTATAGTGAGCGATCGAGATCCATTGTCCACTAGTGGATTTTGGAAGAGCTTGCAGGAAGTTTTGGGAACTAAGTTGTGTTTGAGTACAGCTTATTACCCTCAAACAGATGGTCAGACCGAGAGAGTCAACCGAGTTTTGGAAGATCTCCTCAGAGCATGTGTTTTGGACTTCGGAGGATCATGGGAAGATCATCTTCATTTGGTGGAATTTGCGTATAATAACAGTTATCAGACAAGTATTGGTATGGCACCATATGAGGCATTGTATGGAAGACCGTGTAACTCTCCGACATGCTGGTTGGAAACTGGAGAAAAGTTGATATTTGGGCCAGAAATGATTCAACGGACTTCGGATTGTATAAAGATCATTCGGCGACGAATGAAGGCATCCCAAGATCGACAGAAAAGTTATGCCGATAAGCGTCGTAAGGATTTGGAATTCGACGTAGGCGATACGGTTTTCGTGAAGGTTTCTCCACTAAAGAAAGTTATTCGATTCGGGAAGAAAGGAAAGTTGACTCCGAGATTTGTTGGACCATTCCCGATCATCGAGCGAATTGGAAAGCTCGCCTATAAATTGGAGTTACCAGAAAAGATGGCGGGCGTGCACAATGTTTTTCATGTATCATATCTACGGAAGTATGTGCACGACCCAAGTACAGTGGTTTCGGTTGATAGCTGTGAAGATTTAGAAGTTGATCCAGTTATTAGAAGACCTCGTAAGCCACTTCGTGTTGTGGGAACCGACACGAAACAGCTTAGGAGGAAGGTAGTCAAGTTGCTCAAGGTACAATGGAGTGATGATGTTAACGACTGTACATGGGAGGAGGAAGAGAGGATGAAGGCAGCTCATCCTGAACTCTTCGAGGTATGGCCCTAAGGTGTCGTGACGTCTCATGAACTTGTAACTTGTTCTAGTCTTAGTATTCTGCATGCTAGGCTAGAATCGGATGCATGGTTTGTTGATTGCTATGGATGATAGGCATGCAGAATAGTTTTGATTGCTCTTGTTTGTTTGGAATTTCGGGGACGAAATTCCTAAGGGGGAGAGAATGTAACGACCCGTATTTTTATGGATCGAAATATCGTAGGATAATTGTCATTAGGTCGTGTGGAAGTTAGCTTAGGTCGTGTGGAAGTTAGCTCGTGTGAGCGACTTAAGATGGGACGAGTTAGTGGGTTGGACCGACTCATAGGGGTGACCGATCTAAGAGGTGAGCGAGTTAAGGTGTGGACCGACCTAAGGAATTAACCGAGTTAAGAGAATTCACCGACCTAAGGAGCATGGACGACTTAGTGGAGTGAGCGACTCATAGGGGTGACCGAGTCAAGGAGTTTGCGACCTAAGAGTTAGTAGCTTGCGGCTTAGAGATAGGTCGGTCGAAGTGAGTTACCGACCTAAGGAGAGTAAGTCGTTCGAGCGACTCAGGGAATAGCTTAGGGATTGGTTAGGTCGGCCATAAGGCTATATAGTTAGATCATTGACTCGGAACTAGTTAGATCGGCTATGCTGTTGAGTCGCATGAAGCATGAGTCGTTAGGTCGGGCATGAGTGTGGAGTGATAGGTCGGTAAGCCGTGGAGTGTTAGGCCGTGTGTTTTAGGTCATTACCGACTTATGTTAAGTCGCTATGTCGCGTCCCAGTTAAGTCGTGTGGTCCTGTGTTTGGTTAGGTCGGCTGTTGTGTTGAGTCGTTGAGTCGTTAGGGTTTCTAAGTCATAAGTTGGCAGGGAGATAGGTCGGCGACGACTCATGGGGCGGCCGACTCATGGGTTTTTCTGCCTATAAATAGAAGGGGGTTTGGCTCATTTTTGGGATCCGGATTTTGAAGCGACGAAGTGCTGCCATTTTGAGAGCTCGACTACAACACTTCTTCCCTTCTTTTCTCCACTCTAATCTAGTGATTCCTTCCATCTAGATTGAAGATCAAATCGAAGATCCAAGAGCCAAAGTTATAGATCTTTATCCATCGAAGAAAGATTTCATCGTTTGAAGCGGAACTTTGAAGGATCAAGCTTGATTGTTTGCTGTCCAGATCTGAAGTTGGTTGTTTTTGAGGAATTTTGGTGATTCGGTGAGTGGTAGTTATCTCTCACACGGACCCAAAGGAGTATATTGGATCGGTGGTTTGTTTATGTGCTTAAGAGAGTGATTTCGTGCATTTTTCTTAAGTCTGCATGTAGATCTATTGCTCATGATGATTTGACATCTATTTTACTACATGTTCACTTATGCAAGTTCATTCATCAAGTTGTAGAGATATTGTTCATAATTCATGCTTGTTAGAATGCATGTTAGATTTGGACTCTTTATTTACGAAATTGTCATTATTGTTGTAATTGTTTATTTAGATCTTGTTTGAATGATTGATTACTTGGATTAATGTTTGATTTGATGGATTAGTAGATTGATAACTTGATTTGGACAAGTTGGTCGAAGATGATTCAAAAGCTAAGTGGAAAGGCTCTTGAATAAGGAAAGCTGCTTGTGGCATATGAAGCGGATGTCGAAGCTCATATGGATAGATTTGATGATGATGGACTTTGCCATGATGCGATGAGGCAAACCATGATGTTGAGATGGGACTTTGCTATGATGCGATGAAGCAAAGCATGATATGAGAAAGCCTTGGTTTAATCCAGACGGGATCATCCCAAGCATGTTGATAACTCGGTGATGTGGTCCGGGTTTGTGGATAATGGTTAGCTTGAGAGGCGCTCGAGCTAGTATGGGAATAGTCGTCGAGGAGGATGACTAGAAGGCTGAGATTTCATCGTTGTTGAAGGTTCTAGCATGCTCAAAGCAAGAGTACATTGGGACGGGTCACGATGACGTTCCAAGCACGGGTCACGATGACGTGCTAGTACTCTGGGCAGATGCGATAGTCCTAGGCATGGGTCACGACGACGTGCGGAGTTATGTCTAGAACCGGGGTTGCCATTAGCCCTTGACGGACGGCTGAAAGAAGGTGCCGGTCATTCAATTAACAGTGATATCAAAGCAATGGTAACAGTGATAGCCAGAGTCATGGATGTTTGGTTGCACCATCATTCGATCTCAAGAGCGATGCTTTCTGGGTGCTTATCTGATCTTGGTTTAGGCCTTGGGGGTTGTACTTGAAAAACATCGACCTTGACTCGAGTGATAATTGCTTTACTTAAATTGTCTACTTTGCTATGTTTGTTTATGCTTAGAGGGTCTGGGGGCTATCACTGTAGAATGAGGTGGAGTGGGATGGTTGAGTTCCTATTCCTTTTACCCTTTATGCTCTTTTGGTATGTTTGATAGTTGATCTACTGCTCACTAAGACTGTTGTCTGACTCAAGGTTTTATGTTCAACTCTTATTACCTTGGGCTGTTCATCCATGTTGGGATGGGCAGACTAGGTAGCAGGTGACAGGTGCTGTTCTTGGCTACCAACGCTGTTGATGACGAAGACGGGCTGGAGGCTTTTGCATATTGTTTTCTTACTATATGTACTGGATGTTCCGCTGTTTGTTTGATACTCTGAGTGTTATGTAGTGAGGCTTGATGTATTGACTATTCAGATGATTGTATAAAACTATTGTGAGTTTATATGACTCCGATCTGTGGAGCTTCACTATGTATACTTTTCTATTGTATTTTATCCATGCGCTGTGAGTAATACGATAGACTATTCTGTTTTATCTTGCCCTGACTATCGTCCATGGCTGCCTGGCACACTTTTCAGCGCACCATTTCCTTGTTTTCGTGCGGGAGTCATGGGCGGTCGTCACACCTCGATTAAAGGTTGCAAATAAACATCTATTCCGTTTTTCGGATTTTGGGGTCCAGAAACAATTAGGGTTAAGAACATGTATGGATTTTGCATACACATTCAATTAGGCAAATTGTAAGGTGTCAAAATAACTGGCCAAGTGGAGTACTTTTTGCCATACTGGCTAAAAGGTTGGAAACCATCAGTGCATAAACCGAGCCTAATATTTCGTGACTCCTTGGCAAAATCAGGATATTTGTCATCGAAATGTTTCCATGCTTCTCCATCTGCAGGATGACATAAAACCCCTTCCTCTCGAACTTGTTCACTATGACATCTCATGTGCTCCGCAGTGGCATAAGACGAATACAATCTTTGTAATCTAGGAATAATCGGAAGATAATGTAAACGAGTAAAAGGCACACCTTTACTGTTACTTTTTTTCTTTTCATATCTTCCTAAGCCACAAAATTTACATTGTGAACGGTCTATGTCTTCTTTCCAATATAGCATACACCCACTTCGACATGTATCTATCTTTTCATACGGCAACCCGAATGCAGACACTTGGTTTTTTAATTGATACCAATTTTCAGCCAATCTAGTTTGCAAACCGGATGGAACCACATCTCGAATTAAGCTAAGAACGTCATTCATTAATTTTTGGGTACCGTTATTTGTGGATTTTATAGCAACTAACCTAGCAGTTGCTGCCAACTCTGTCATAGGACATCCATCAAAAATAGGCCTTTTTGAAGCTTCTAACAAGTCAAAAAAAATTAGCTTTTGGATTTGGTTCTTCCTCTACATCCAATGAATTAGGCAGCATGCTCGGACCAGCGGCATTAATAACCATTTCAGTCATTCTATTTTCTGTACTAGTAGATTCATCAAAATCAACGTCAATATTTACGTTATCATCCTCAACAACTACCGACATATTAATAACGTTCATCGCATCTTCACCATGATGTATCCACACATAGTAATCGACCATAAAACCATTTTTAGTCAAATGCCTTTGAACAATTTCATAAGGATGATGTTTTGTGGCTTTGCATTTCTTACAAGGACAACGGATTTCTGTCATGTTTGTCCCATTGGAAGATGCCACTAGCATGAACTCAGTTAAACCTCTTAAAAATTGAAATGGAATTGTTCCTCTATGCCCAACATTTTTGTACATCCAAGCGCGACGAACTTTCAAACGTTCCATCTTCTACTGCATAATTAAGATATGTTATATTATAAGATGAGTACTTATATTATTACTATATAGAACTATAGTTATTTCATTATTTTAATTACTACCCAATTATTGTATTATTTTATTTAGATAGATATAATTTCAAATTCGTATACATATAAATACAATATTAGATGTATGCTAGTTTAACTTAAAAATTCTAATTCTTCTAAATGTTTAAATTCTTACATTTATGCAAATTAAATATACCTTATCGTAACCCTAATAGAAAATTTTCTATTGTTTATTTAATCGAACTTTCCATTAGAACTGTTTATTTACGGGCTCAGTCAACCTACTTCCCATTACAAACAAAACCTTGTTTATACATTTCATAAATCATTTCGCCTCAAGTGGTACAACAAAATTTCGGCAGCACTTCCCCTTATTCCCCGTATCATACGCCTATACGCGTACACGGGGAACAAAAAAGAAGCACTCTCGAAATTTAGTCACCACTTGAATTGAAATGATTTAAGTATGATCATATGGCTCATAACTATTATAATCAGAACTCAGAAACAAAATCAAATGAAGCATACAAAGGACCACATAGTCCCAAATTGCCACCATGTATTCAAAACTTACATGTTTACCAGAAGATAAACCCAATAAGTTGAATAGTGAGATATAAGTATGATGTAATTAGAAATATCCAATTTACAATACATATTATTGATCAAAGTTATTTGTCAGGTTATTAAAAAACTTACATAATAGCTACTTTTACACGTAGCTATAAGGTTATTAAAAATAATTCACTTAAACAATAATTTGAATTCTTTACTTGGAACAGAGTTAATTATATAAAAAATGACAACCTATTTGCATTGTCAATAGAGATAAAAAGCAGACTATTATAAAAGGCATAGTACGCACATTTACGCATTTCGTTAGGATGACCTTAACTCTTTATCTACATTGAATCACGTTAATTCCTTGGTTAGTCAATTAGTCGATAGTCGAATGGAAGTTTCAGTTCTAACCTTGTTCGAGAATAGACCAGAACGTAGTAGACCAATGTTGGTGGTTAATTGATCGATTAATAATCTTCCGATCTGAAGTCAAGTTGGAGACGAAATCGATGATTGAAAGTCGATAATCGAAGTTGGAGATGCTAGATCTGCATTCGTGGTCGGAGACACAATATCTAGAATCGCAGTGAAGTAACCCAAGACTGGGTTTGCGAATAAGGCGAAATCGATTTAGGTTATTTTGCAGTGATGGAGGTATGGGAGTTACTTTTTTTAGTTTTGGGAAGATGGGTTAAGTGATAAAAGAAGTAAAAAACATGTGAAGGGTATTATGGGAATTCCAAAAGGACGCGGTTGATCACATATTCATTGATTTTTTATTATTAGTAATATATATATATATATATATATATATATAATTTTATTTTAGTTTCGAAAGTTAATACGATTTACTGCAAAATTAAATTATATATTTTTATAATATAATTTCAAGTTAAACTACAAAAGTTAATAATTGTCCGGCATAGATAAAGCGTAGAGAAATTCCAACCTCTTTCCTCCACAGGCGTAGGGAATGCGTAGGGAGAACGATAAGATGTGTGGAATGAGTAGACAATTCTCTACACATTCCCTACGCCATGGTCAATTGTTGGAGAACCTGGTGCGCGTAGGAAATATGTAGGGAATTCTCTACGTCGTCCCTACCCCTTCCCTATGTTTCCACGTTTTTCCTACGCCGCGCCTACGCGGCGTAGGGATGGCGTAGTGAATTCTGGGTTGGAAAACAGCCTCTTTTTTGTGGTGTTTTTCGTTCGAAAAAAAGGTCGAACCAAACAAGTACAGCAGAAATGCTCTAGTAACTGCATCCATCTTATCAGCTCTAGCTATATAAATGGTGATGTACTGTTGCAGATAAGTCAACTTAACAGAACCACTAGTGACGCAGACAATATCTATCAGTGGTAAAAAAACAATAAACAGATTAGGGGATTCGTATAAATCATCAAATGGAAAAGGCCGAAGACAATGTCGTCCAATCTCAATGTCAGTGAACATGTAGAAATCAAATAGGGTGATACCAAGCTCAAAATCTAAAAAATGAAATGTATGCGTGCTGGGTCATCACCTCTCAGTTAATGCCTGAATGAGAGCTCGACCAAAGAACTGAACAGGCCTAATCGATAAAAAAAAGACCAAAAGGGCTAGCCGATAGCTTCTCAATAATAGGATCAGGAAGAGAGTCATAAAACTGGGTAATGCACTTAGCCCAACTATCTCAACAATGAATGTAATGGTCCTATAGATAATTTATGAATTAATAATTTTGGATAGAGTAACAGTTATTTAATATGATTATGTGATGTACATATAAAAATAACCAGATATATTAATGTGCAATTTTTTATACCTGTACGGTCGTCAAAGCGGTTTCGGCTCTATGCTGATAACCATCTGAAAGCTCGTGTAGTACACATAGATCGTCTAGTGAAACTACAAGCGGCGGGGGAACGTGTAACGGTCCAGCTTGCTCCGTTGGATGTCTGTGAACCGTTGTTCGGACGATTTTGGTTGGACGCGGTGGCATTTCGTTTAATTTTTCTAATAAAAAAAATTTAAAAGTGAAAATTAGAGGAGAATGTGGGGAGAGGAGTTTTGGGGGAGGGGGGCGAGGGATAAATAGGGAGAGGAAAGCAGACGCCCATTTTATGGACGCCTGACCACTGCATTCTCAAGCCACGTTCAGGGCCGAATATTCACTTCCCTGAATATTCAGCCCTGAATCCAATGCCCTAAGGATCATATGTCATTAATTTGAATTATCCTTCATGTCTAGCACATTGAGGTGCCTAGTAGTACTACTAGTGATCGAGGCATCATTGTCAGCACTTGTACTGTACTAACTTGGAGGTGTACACGGTTTTTATAATTTTTATAATTTGAAATGTTAATATAAATTATATTATTATTTATTATTCCATTCAATGTAATGCTCTTTTAAACATATTACAACATCTCCAGCAGCAGTAGTATATTGAAAAAGCAAAAAATCCCATTTTTTTCTTTCCCCGCGCAGCAACAGCGTGAATTTGAGTGTGGGAAAAGGGAGGAAGTGGGGACTCTTTCTTTTTTTAAGCATGAATTCATAAACATTTTATAAAATTCGTATGTGGTATAAATAGGCTTCTGAATTTTTTTGAAACCCATCATACTACAAATGGTTTTTGTAAACTGTTTGTAGTATAATCGGTTTTCAAAAAACCATTTATAGTTTTTTTTTTTTTTAAAGTGACAAATCCTCCTGCATTGTTAAATGATTGAGAGAAATCATGTTGGAAAATTTTTATAAGAAGCAGAAAGAGGACGAAGAAGTAACTCCTAATTTGATAATGGAGATTGAGGGAATAGCTTGTAAAGGAGAAAATAAGTTTTTTTTTTTTTTTTTTTTGCACTTTTCTTGTTTTTGACTGCATACAAAAAATAAGAGAAAACATTCTTGAAAAATCAATTTTCTAGAATTCTTCAAATTACATATTAGGCAAGTCTTAGATTTTTTTTCTATGCTTAATTTGACGTTTCCATAAATACAAAGATTATAATTATCAATATGATCAACGTTTCATAAAAACCAAGATAATTTCCAACAAATCAATGAATTTCACCTTGAATATCGACCCCGGCTGGAGATACTCTTATAAATTTATTTTTAACCGAGAAATGATAACATTTGGCTGGTGTACACGTTTACCTACTTCTGTTTTGGTTTCTTCGTGCAGTTAAAGAACTTGCCAATACCGTTGATTTCGAACTTAGTTGTTCTAAAATAAAAAACATTAGTTCCCACAACTTTGTTAAAAATGTTTTGGAACTTTGTTGTGCCATTTTCCTGTAAAATCATATTAAAAATGTAATACCCCAGGATTACATGTACATGTAGTTTCCAACATGGAAGTAACTCATACTATCCTACTCTGTACATATATTGGAATTTAAAAAATAAAAGACTATATTTTTTGTTTAATATAAGTTGGTGTGAAAGGACAAGTGTCAATGTGGTCGTAACTATCATTTGTGTGAATGATAGTTTCTATCGGCTGATGATATGTTTAAATAGGCCTGTCAAATGGTTGAGTTGGGTCAAAATGGGTTGGGTCGAGTTTGACCCAACTCATTTATGACTCATTCTTTTTTACCCACTTATGACCCTAGCCATATATGACCCAACCCGTTTAATAAGCGGGTTACCCATTTAACCCATTTAAAGATTTAGGGGCCGTTTGGATTACAATAAATAAGTTGTTTTTTGCTTATAAAATGAAAAAATTAAAAAGTCAATATGGATAAACAAAATCTACCGACTTTTAAAAGTCATTTTTCAACTTATTGCAAAACCAAATTTTTTTTGCTTTTCGACTCACATAAGTCGATTTTTTATATGAAAAAATTCTAAAAAAATGCATTTTCAAATTTCACATTCCAAAATTCAAATTTAAAAATTTCAAATTTCGAAAATTCAAAATTTAAAAATTTCACAGTACAAAATTCAAAATTTTAAAATTCAAATTTCAATATCAAATTTTCAAAATTCAAATTTCAAAATTTTGAATTTTGAATTTTAAAATTTGAAATTTCAAAATTTTGAACTTTAAAAATTCAAATTCCAAAATTCGAATTTTTAAATTTTGAAATTTGAAAATTTGAAATTTCGTATTTTGAAAATTTGAATTTTAAAATTCGAAATTTTAAATTTTCAATTTTGAATTTAAAAATTGAAAATTTTAAAATTGAAATTTTGAAATTCGAAATTTGGAAATTTCGAATTTTGAAAATTTTAAATTTGAAATTTTTGGAAATTTTGAATTTTGAAATTCGAAATTTTGAAATTTTTAATTTTGAAATTTAAATTTTTAAATTTTTGGAAATTTCGGATTTTGAAATTTTTGGAAATTTCGAATTTTGAAATTTGAAATTTTGATATTTAAATTTTCAAATTTTTGGAAATATCGAATTTGAAATTGGAATATGAAAATTTGAAATTTGAAATTTAAATTTTGAAATTTTTGGAAATTTCGAATTTATAATTTGGAATTAGAAATTTTAATTGCAGTCTGAACAGAAAAAATAGCGGCTTCTACAGTAAGTGAAGTTAAAATATGAAGATGCAGTGGCCTGTTATTTTTTAAGTACAACCGTTAATTTTCATGAAAACTACATTGTATGTTTAAAATTCTTATTTTTCAAATTTATATTAAAATTTAATATTTTTAATAAATGGGTAAATGGGTTACCCACTTATAACCCTTTTAAAAATGGGTCAACCCAACCCATAACCCATTTAATAAAATTCATAAATGGGTTGACCCAACCCACTTAAAAGTAGGGTAAATGGGTTGGGTTAATGGGTTGGGTCATATTTTGACAGGTCTATGTTTAATATAGAGAATATAATACTAAAAATTTGGAATTAAACTTTGAGAAGATAAGTTATTAGAATACTAACCGTTTTAAGAATCACTAAACATAGTTACAGGAATAGACATTTCAACATAAATACATTAGTGCGGAACGTTTTCAGTTTTTTTATCACAACAAATAGATGCTTGGCTTCACTTAAAAAATACAAACAAATAATTTATAAACTACATATAAATTTAAGTGCTTTAGCAACTTGAATTTTTATTTACAGTTAGTTTATAAGGCTATCATTCATCAGTAAACTTGTTAAATTTTGATGATACAAAACCACAAATAGAGTAAATAAATATGCAAAAGAAAAAAAAAATAAGATTTTGTTTCCCCTAATTAATAAGCATATTTATGTATGTTTATTTTTCTCTCTAATTGACTATTCAGATTATTTTTTGATATCTAATGTTAACTTGGACATTAATTAATTGATTATATAAATAGAAATTAGAAAAGAGCGTAAAAGTGTGATGGAAAATTTATTTGCTAATTATCTCTTCTCATATTTGTTCTTCTTTTCTAACAATTTTATCATATAGATATTTGTTCACTTTCTCAATTTGGTTATTGGTTTAATGTATTTTGTTTATTAATTGTAAACAAAATTTTGGTGAATCAATAGAGTGGATGATTGGTGGAATATCTTGTGTTATTGCGTTCTGATTTCAATTCCGTCTTGTTTTTAATCCAAGTTATATCTTTGTGATTTGGGTGACAAAGATACTTTGATAAAAACTTCCGCAAAGCGCTACTATTTCCATAATAAAAACAACTTGTTCCTTCTTATCCACTGAGAAACTATATTTATTTTGATTTATGTTTTCGACATCTTGTATTTCTTATTATTACAAAAATTAGCTTAATAGTTACAATGCTAAGAGTGTGATAAATTTGTGCTATCTCATCATTACATCTTGAGACGCAATTGTGAAGAACACGTACGTATTTAGTTTTAAAATAGAACAATTTCTTGCATGTGAACTTTATATCCAAATTGGTACCGAAGAAATCCTTTGTATCATAATTTAACATGTGAACACAGGTACTGAAAATATATAAAATCAATTCAAAATATAGTTAACTTCAGTATTTAAATTGTGAAATATAGTTACATCAGATACCTCATGGCACTAAAATATAATAAATCAATTTTCTTTTTCAAATAACCATTTTACAACCGATCTCACTTAGAAGATTATTGACAAATTATAGTGATTGCAACACTTATGATTACTTGGATTATGTAAAGATTAGAATATCATATGATGGTAGTGCATGACCTAATGATTCTCGTCTTGCTGCTGGCCGTAGTGAGGGTATATAGATATGATACCGTACAAACTAGTAGTTATGCATAGTGGTAAATAACAAAAAGTTCATTAAAAAGGTGCATTTTGTGTCCATCCTGCAACCTTCCAATTTCGACAATTTAAGGAAATACAAAACTATATTTAGACTTTGCATCAAAAGTAAACTTGTCCAACTTTACTGAAAATATATGAATTTGCATCTCAATCTAAAGATCTGAAACATCAATGATAGCATAATATAAACAAATGGAGAACAGAAGAAGAGTAGTAGTGTGTGATGTTAGTGGTTCGTCATATTAATTGCAGGGAAAATATATCGATTTGATATCATCACAGTACACCTTCTAGAATTTTGAAGATCGTGCTGAGATTTTAAAATGTTTTAACTTACTATGTGTGAGATTCTGAAATATACATATATAAAAAAATTAACTTAATTTGACTACATCTCATGCTTATTGAGCAGTTGTGGTTGATACGACCCTTTTCTAAAATGTATGACATATAAACTCTTAACCAGCAGGAAACAACTAGATTCAAACAAACTATTAAAAGAGAATTTCAAGTTTATGGCATATACAGTAATTTTTCTTCAGTTTGGTAAGTCAATTATTAAAATTGTGACTGATAAGGCGTTAAAATAAGTAACTGAAAAGAATTAACTTATACAGTTTCAGTAAAATGGTCTTTAATTGCAAGATATATTTTAACATATTTCTGATTGGACACAACTCAAGAAGCAAATTACTGGAAAAAATGATACCAATAACGAAAATATCAACAGTGCTTGTTGCTTAATCAGATAAAGTGGGTTTCATTCAAATATTTAAAAGATCATTAGTAGAATAGTTCGGTTAGTATGTTATGACTTAAGATCCAATTTCATATAGCAAGACCCAGAATGTTGATAGTCAAGTTTAAAATCCAAAGTTAACCTACACAGGTTATTAAATTTGAATAATAGTAGCAATAAAGTCTTAATCCGACAGAAAGGCAGCACAGAAGAAGCAAATTTTTAACAATTAACAATCTCTTACTTGAATAAAAAGACTACAGTAAATAACTACAGAAAGATCACCTTCTATTTTACGTAGTTATTAGTTTGTTTGTATTTTCGCAATTAACCATGCAATGTGTTCTATATATACAATGCTATTCATTATGTACCCTTTCATTTATTTGTACTTCTTTGTTTACCACTTGTTAAATTTGAGATGACCACACTCTGAATTCTTTGTCATCACCACACTTTGAATTCTTTGTCTGCCACTTGTTATGTTGCTTGTTATAGTTGAGATGACCATAATGTGATTTCTTTGTCTGCCACTTATTAATGTAGAGATGATCGCACTTTGAATTATTTGTTTACCACCTGTAACGATCCGAAATATTCGATAAATAAAAATTGTTAATTTGATAAAGTTTTGTAATTTAATATTGGAAGAAATAAAATTTGTAATTTATTTAATGGAATAATAACCAAAATGAAATGTAACAATATTAATTAAAGTTAATCATTAACAGTTGAATGAAATCCCAATTAATTTAAATGATTTAAATGTTATACTTTATAAATTTAATGTAAGAACCAAATGTAAACGTTTAATTAACTAACGAAATAATATATTGTTAATGGTAATTGAATGAAATTAGTGTTATGAAAGCAATTGTAACATTTGTTTGTAAGTAATAAACTCATAGGTATGATTAAAGGTTAATGGTAACAATTATTATATCTAACCTATTTGTTTAGTTTATTAAATTAAATTTGGAAATCAATTGCAAATAATTCACTTGTGCAGTTATTGTAGATTAAATTTATAATTGAAGAATATTAACTCAATAAGATGTAGCCAATGTAAATTCTATTCATAATATGATAATTGAGTGAATAAGAAAAATTGAAATCAAGCCTGATCAATTTATTTGAATTTAAGCTATAATAAATGGATTTATTGCAATTAAATGTAATTAAATATTACGTTAATGAGAATTAAGATGGAATTGGAGAATATTAATACACTAAGACATAAACTAATGTAATTATATTCATAATACGATAATTGATTTAATAACAGGATTGAAAATCAACTAAATGAATTATTGGAAATTTAATTTATAATTACTAAATTTATTGAAATTGAAATTTAACACTGGAAATTAATGCAATATTCAATAATAAATTTATACAGAAATTTGTTATAAAGGATTATAAATTACTAAGTAAGCCAAAATGATAGAAATTGCGATCTATTAAATTTGAATTGAAAAAGTGATTTAATTAATTTAATATTAATTTATTTAATTAATTGAAATATAGCCATTTTGGCCATTGACTCGGATTTCGACGAAATCAGTTTCATCGGATCCGTAAGAATGAATTATTGTAGGATTTCAAGTTTCGTAACGATCGGACTTGTCGTTTGATCTTACGGGCTCAAAATGCCTATAAATCAATTTAATTGAAATCAATTTGAAATAAGCTGATTTTAACATAACTTCTTCATACGATAGAATTAGGACTTAAAAAACTATTCCATTGAGTTTAAAACTATCGGAAACGTCTATTTTAATATATGGGATGACCCATTTTCGTTCCGTGGATAGAACGGGCTTTCTGGGTCATTTATCGTTCAACTTCCAAATCAAATCGTGTCCTTTCTTTTCTATTTCAACTTCACCTATAAATAGCCCTTTACAAACCCTAGCTACTTCTTATTTTCATTTGTCTGTACGTACAATTCAGCTGTCTACCTCTCCTCCTCAATGGCAGAAACAGATTCAAACTTCAAAAGCCTCAATCCAAATTCAAAATCAGTTTCAAAAATTTAAACCCCTCAAAATATATCAAAATTTATATCGATTTGAAACTCTCATCGAGCGCAAGTCAAATCCGCAGATAGTTTTTCGAATTGGGATTCTGTGTGTTTGGAATTCAAGGAGAAATTTTAGGCCGTCCATTGTTGGGTCTATCGTTTAATGGCGGATCTTCGATTCGGTGATGATCAGAGGCTGCTGGAGAGTAGAGCATGACGTATGGAGTCGATCCATATGGTTTGTATGTCTCGAAGTGGAGGGTATTCGTTGATAATGGCACGAGAGTGTGGCGGAGGCTGTGGCGCCTAGGAAGGTCGTGTGCCACGTGGTAGGCACGGGATAGTCGGCTCAACGTGGTGAGCATGGCGGTGACCTTCGATTGGTGTGGCAGCTCCTGCAGGCGGCGACGAAATTGAGTATATGACGGCTGCTGATGGGTTCGAGCATCATGCTCAGCTAGGGTTCTGGGGACCGTTGAAACTAGGTGACATGTCTAGTATAATTTTATTTTATTTGTTTCAAAAATTCAAAATCGTAAAACTTCTAACGACAATAACTTCTACGTACGAGATTCGATTCACACGCGGTTAGTTTCGTTGAGATCCTATCGAAATTTCGGACATTATGATGCCGGTTTGGGCGAATTCTGAGACTGTTTGAATTTGAGCCCTAATTTGCATTTTTATTCGATTTAAAATCGAAGGTGAGTGTTTTAACCCACTCACAACTTTCAAATTTTCTTACGTTGGTTAAATTAAATTTCCAATGTGAGTAGAAATTTATTTATAGCTGTTTGGTATATTTAAATTACTATTCTTGTTAATTTGAATTATTTAGAATTTATTGTCATTTAATTTATTATTGAATCTAAAACTGCCAATTTATTACCTGTGAATAATAATCAGTTATTGTTGTAATTTTATTTGGTTGAATTAGATGATAATTATGATGGATGTTTGATTATTGACATTGGTTGATTGGATATTATGTTTGATTTACATAATGTTATCACTCTGCAAGTTCTCTTGGTTATTGTTAGAAAATCATTATGGGTTGAAATGATGCATACCCGAATGATCTATAGATTTGAAAAAAATCGTTATGGGTTGAAATGATAGATCGAGCGATTTTATGGATTTTTATATTAACTCGGGATTGCGAATTGAAATGATATATATCCTTAAATGTAAAATAACCGTGGATTGAAATGATAAATATCCGTATCACTTAACTCTAGGGTAGAGAATTATATACGGACATCGGATTGGCTAAATTAAATGATTTAAAATCCTTAATTTTTGAATTTGGTTAAATAATATTTTGAAATAAAAATTTGATTTATACAAATTGAATCATTATAAAAAAATCCAAGTTTTATGTTGAAATCGAAATAGTTTAAAGGAATTGTGTAAAGGAATTAAAGTGAAATTTTAAAGTGACTTTGAAGTATAATTGATATTTTCGAAATTGAGTTATTAAAAATTGTTTGAAAGATAAATTTGAAATGTTGAATTTGGAGTAGCTTAAATTGATATTTCAAACATGGATTGAAAGCAATATAGAATCTAATATTTTATTTGAAATTCGAATTGAAAGGTTTAAAATTGGGCTTTGTTGATTAGGAAATTTGAAATGGTCCATATATGTTGAAATTAAATGAGTAATAAAATTGATATAAATTCCAAACTCATATTTTAATATAAACCATTTAAAAATATAATAATTTATATTTTCTAATTATTAAAATTTTCAAATTATCTAACTATTTTAACCTATATTAACTATATAAATTATTTTAACCTATTTTAAACCAAGTTAATTTACTTTAACTAATTTTAAACAATTTAATATTGTTATCCCACCTTTTGGTCAAGGCTGGAATATCAAAAAAAGGGAAAGGAATGATGGATATCGGGATTCGAGATCGATTGGAATCAAGGCTGCAATCGATGTCGTCAAAATTTGGTTGAGCTCCAATCAGGACGAAATTGACTGGAGATGATGATGAGGACTAGGAGATGCTATGTTTCAAATTTCAGGTTAATCAGAGTTCGTATGAAGGAGACATGATCGATGCAAGGTAGGAAGGACATGCAGTTCGTATCCATCGGTGTATTGGATTGGTTCTATCGATGCGTTTCGCATCGATCAGGAAGATGGTGGTTCGAATCGATGCACTTCGTATCGATCAGAGATAAGGGTTTTGTATCGGTACGGTTCGTATCGATCGGCATGGGTTCGGCTCAGTGAAGTTCGCATCGATCAGGTGTTGGTTCGGCTCAATGGTTTCGTATCGGTCATGATGGGAAGAGGTGGCGTGCTTCGAATCGATACTCTCGTATCGATAGCAGATGGACTTTGGCATTTTCGTATCCATCAGGTAAAATCTCGCTCGTATCCATCAGATAAGGCTTCGTTCGTATCCGTCATCAAGTATGGTTTCATACCCATCTGTTGGCCTTTCATTCGTATCGATAGCATTCAACATTTTCGTATCGATCGGATCGATACAAAATATTCCCCTGCGATCGATACGAGAGCAAACAGTTGAGTATATGAAGGAGTGATGGACACGTGCAAGCGTGAAGCGTGGATACGTGCACGCCTCTAGGGAGGAAGCGTTCAACTCGGCGCATCAAGTGGAGTCAACACGTCGCGATATTCGAATCGATCCGGAAAGATAGCGCCACGTCATTGCGCGCGCGTGCTTCTGATGGAGTTGAAAGTAATGGAGTCGAATAGATGGATTCGAATACGACAGCCAACGGAAAACCCAATTTCGAATCGATCATAACTCAAGATCCAATGATCCAAATGCAACGAAATTTTCACAGAAGCTTGCATACATGTTGAAGAATGTCCACACCAAATTTCACCTCGATTGCATGATTTTTTGATCGATTCGAATGGAATTCGAATCGATCCCAAAGTGGGTCCAAAATTCCTAAGGTCGGGCATGAGGGCCCCCTCACGTGCCAGAAGTGGTCTTCCGAATTTTCAGCGAAATATCAGCATCCTACGCCTATAAATAGAGCCCCTGGTCATTCAGAAAGGGGATCGGAGAATTTTTAGAGGAAAAGTACGCCCGGACGCTGCCAGAATCACTCCATATCATCATCACTGCCATTGATTTCGAATTTTGACTTACTATCTGCTGTATTTTGACATAAAAAGTTGTATTCCCCGAATATCGAGCAATAAAGTGACAAAACCCTTGAAGTGGACGTAGGCCGGAGATAGCCGAACCACTATAAATCGTGTGTTCTTGTTCATAATTCTGTATTGCTGTTTGATATTTGTTGAGATCTGATATTTGTGCTTGAATATCATTGGTTTGTATTCATACACTGGTGCTTTCACGATACTTGGGGTTTGTGACCAATTTTGGCGCAAACACTTTGGTGCTTTCACTGAGAAGGACTAGCACCCGCTACATCAGATTTGAAGTTCAGATTTAAAGAGTTTGAGGAGTTTTGACTTGAAAACAATGACTAGGAAAAATAGTAGAAGGCAAAGGGCCGAGAGAAGCCAACAAGGAGGAAGCCAAGAAGCATCCTCCGGAGCTAGAGAAGGGCAAGCTTCCATCTACATCCCCAAAGACGAAATGGAAGCTATAACAAATTCACTGCAAGAGAGGTTGTTGAAGAGTCAACAGGAGATGATGCAGACTTTCTTTGAGCAGATGAGAGCTGCAGGTATGCAGAATTTAGGAACAGCTATAGCGGCTGTGGATGCAGGACAAGGGACTAGGGTTGTGGAACCCAATGGAGAACAGGATACAGAGCCGGAAGGCAATCAACAAGGGCTTGGGGGCAGGCCCGCGGGATCCAACATAGGAGGACCTTCGGAAGGAGTTCAACAGGCCAAGGCTAACGTTGCTGCTAGTGAGCCACATGAAGAGTATGTGCCGGAGTTCCCTTGGGGGCAACCCCTGACAGATAATACTGGATTAGTGGAGATCATCAGAAAAACTGTACGAGGTGGTTTGACCAACAGAGACTTGGAAGGAGTGAACAGGAGTCCGTTCGCTCGGGAAATAAGGATGGCTCAGAATCCACCTAAGTTGAAGTTACCTAGCGTGGAGGCATATGATGGCAAGGCAGACCCAACTGATCACTTGATGAGGTAAACCAGATACATGGAGGTGCTGGGGGCATCGGAGGAAGTAATGGCACGATGTTTTCCTTTGTACTTGATGGACTTAGCTGCAATGTGGTTTAGGCAGCTGGAAGAATGATCTATCAGGACTTGGAGGGAATTGGTGGATAGGTTTTTAGGACAGTTTCAGGTTCATATCAAGAGGACGAAGAACGTGATGACATTGACATCGTTAAAGCAAAGGATGGATGAATCGCTTAGAGCTTTTCTAACTCGATTCAATGCGGTAGATGCTTCGGTGGATCGGTCGGATCCATCGATGGTTTTAATGGCGGCAGTATCAGGAGTCAGGGAGGATTCAGACTTTAAGGTATCTTTGGTACGAGATCCCCCACAGGATCTCGAGGAATTCTTTCACGAAGCCGAAAGGTTCTTTCGGCAAGAGGATGCGAGTGTGGATTTAAAGTTGAAGGAGGCGAATGCAACGGAGGGTGGAGGACCATCCAGCAAAGGTTTGGATAAAGACAAAGGAAAAAGGAAGTTGGACGATGATTCTGGAAAAGCTATGAAGCGGTGGAAGGATCCAAAGTTTTCCACATACACAGGATTGAATGAGACGCTGGAGCGGATATACCTGGATACTCGAAATCGCCTTCCTTACCGAAGGCCGGCTAGGAGAGAACCATCAGAACAGGAGAGGACATCAGGAAGGCACTGTCTCTTCCATGATTTGGATGGATATGACACCAACAGCTGCAGGCACTTAAATGATACAATCGAGGAGCATGTCAGGAAGGGACTGTTGCCACAATATGTCGGAACTCGGAATGCAACGGCGGAGCAGGAGCAACCACCGCCTACCTCAAGCCACGATTGTGGGAGGCCTAGGAATGATGGTCGATTGATCATCCATTGACCAGGATAATATGAAATAAGTAGCGAACTACTGGCAAGCAACCAAGTCATTTACACATGTATCGGGACGGAGATAGCTCCTAGGCATGCTCTGAATGATGATAAACTGCGATGCTTTGGTTTGTGAAATTTATCTTTTGCTTTTGGATTGGACACTGCTTTTCTTTTTGGATTTGGTTTTGGAGTTTGGATAGAACTCCTGGTTTTCGTTTGCTTTCGGTTTGGACACTGCTTCTTCTGGTTTGATTTTGGAGTTTGGATTGAACTCCTGATTTTCTTTTCTTTCTGATTTGGATTTTCCTTTGAATGGTTGGTTTCTGTTTTGGGTGCTGGCTTGGATGTCTGATTTTCTGGTTTTGATTTGGATTTTGGATTGGGTTTCGAGTGGATTTTTATCTGGTTTTTGATAAAAGGTCGTCGGGCATGGACTATGCCTGGCAAAGGGTGAGTCGCTTTGCCCGAATGTGGTAAATTGACTCATTCAGGTCATTGAGTATGGACTATGCTCAACAAGGGTCCGGAGAGACCAGGATTCGGCCTAGGACTTAGGCCCTGTATTATCAATTGTTATTTTCAGGTCGTTGAGTATGGACTATGCTCAACAAGGGTCCGGAGAGACCATGATTCGGCCTAGGACTTAGGCCCCATATTATCGATTATTGTTTCAGGTCGTTGAGTATGGACTATGCTCAACAAGGGTCCGGAGAGACCAGGATTCGGCTTAGGACTTAAGCCACGTCATTATACAACGTCCAGGGACACTGGACCACGGTCGTCAGGTGTGGATTGCGCTTGGCAAGAACCCAGAGAGGTTAGCTCAACATCCAAGGACACTGTACCACGGTCGTCAGGTGTGGATTGCGCTTGGCAAGAGCCCAGAGAGGTTATGGATTTGGATATCGACCCGAAGAGGTCCCGGATTCGGTTATTGGCTATTGGATAAGGATGGATTACAACTCGGTTGTCGAGTTTGGATGGATATGGAATTGGCTAAGGCTTTGGTAATTGGATTTGGAATTGGGCATCGACTCGGAGCAGTCCAGGATGACATACTTTGCCTATGAACTTTGGATATCAGATTTGGAACTATTTAAAACATGCCTTCTTACAACAAGGCATGTTTTGGAGGGAAAATGTTATCCCACCTTTTGGTCAAGGCTGGAATATCAACAAAATGGCAAGGAATGATGGATATCGGGATTGGAGATCGATTGGAATCAAGGCTGCAATCGATGTCGTCAAAATTTGGTTGAGCTCCAATCAAGACGAAATTGACTGGAGATGATGATAAGGACTAAGAGAGGCTATGTTTCAAATTTCAGGTTAATCGGAGTTCGTATGAAGGAGACATGATCGATGCAAGGTAGGAAGGACATGTAGTTTGTATCCATCGGTGTATAGGATTGGTTCGTATCGATGCGTTTCGCATCGATCAGGAAGATGGTGGTTCGAATCGATGCACTTCGTATCGATCGGTGATAAGGGTTTTGTATCGACACGGTTCGTATCGATCGGCATGGGTTCGGCTCAGTGAAGTTCGCATCGATCAGGTATTGGTTCGGCTCAATGGTTTCCTATCGGTCAGGATGGGAAAAGGTGGCATGCTTCGAATCGATACTCTCGTATTGATAGCAAATGGACTTTGGCATTATCATATCCATCATGTAAAATCTCGCTCGTATCCATCAGGTAAGGCTTCGTTCGTATCCATCATCAAGTATGGTTTCGTACCCATCTGTTGGTCTTTCATTCGTATCGATAGCATTCAACATTTTCGTATCGATCGGATTGATACAAAATATTCCCCTGCGATCGATACGAGAGCAAACAGTTGAGTATATGAAGGAGTGATGGACACGTGCAAGCGTGAAGCGTGGATACGTGCACGCCTCTAGGGAGGAAGCGTTCAACTCGGCGCATTAAGTGGAGTCAACACGCCGCGATATTCGAATCGATCCGGAAAGATAGCGCCACGTCATTGCGCGCGCGTGCTTCTGATGGAGTCGAAAGTAATGGAGTCGAACAGATGGATTCGAATACGACAGCCAACGGAAAACCCAATTTCGAATCGATCATAACTCAAGATCCAGTGATCCAAATGCAACGAAATTTTCACAGAAGCTTGCATACATGTTGAAGAATGTCCACACCAAATTTCACCTCGATTGGATGATTTTTTGATCGATTCGAATGGAGTTCGAATCAATCCCAAAGTGGGCCCAAATTTCCTAAGGCCGGGCATGTGGGCCCCCTCACGTGCCAGAAGTGGTCTCCCGAATTTTCAGCGAAATATCAGCATCCTACGCCTATAAATAGAGCCATTGGTCATTCAAAAAGGGGATCGGAGAATTTTTAGAGGAAAAGTACGTCCGGACGCTGCCAGAATCACTCCATATCATCATCACTGCCATTGATTTCGAATTTTGACTTACTATCTGCTGTATTTTGACATAAAAAGTTGTATTCCCCGAATATCGAGCAATAAAGTGACAAAACCCTTGAAGTGGACGTAGGCCGGAGATAGCCGAACCACTATAAATTGTGTGTTCTTGTTCATAATTTCTGTATTGCTGTTTGATATTTGCTGAGATCTGATATTTGTGCTTAAATATCATTGGTTTGTATTGATACACTGGTGCTTTCACGATACTTGGGTTTTGTGACCAATTTTGGCGCAAACAAATATATTTTGAATTTAATTAATCTATATTTAGAGCTATTAAATCTATTTTAATTATATTTAAACTATTTTAAATCTATTTAACCATCTTAAATCAATTTAAAAATATAAATTTCAACTAAATAAAGTAGATGTGTCTATATTCAAATCCTCGATTTTAAAGTGAATACGGTTAAATGATGTTATAACTTAAGTTGAAATTTAATTGTTATAATCAATTGATTATGTTGATTTTGAAGTAAGGGTTTAACCTATTTGGGAATATGATTCTTGAAAGAAATTATGATTTCGGAAACGATATGGTTGCAAATATGATAAGAAATTGAACGTGAATATAATTTAGAAAGTGATATGGTTTTGAGAATATGATATTTTGATATGAATTGTGGATTGACTTTTGAAATGTAAAAGAACCATCCGGTGTAAAATAAGCGTTTGGTTGTTAAAGAGACAGGGATCAGATATTGTCATACTCTCTGCGAATAATGAAAACCACTTTAACAACTGTGTAGGTGGTGGAGACTCCAGAAATAAAGTAGGATGGTTTGACGAACAATTTCTGTATAAGGTATGACATGACCCCGACTTCCGTGAATCAGCATAGATGTGACTAAAACAGAAGCCATGTTGGGCCAAGTGAGGTCGCACCTCCGATCGGGCACATTTCTTCGATACCATTCTATTACTTTGTGACTGATTTGGTGGCCACCCTTGGTTTTGATTTGGGAGTGTGTCCGAGGTGGCGGTAGTAGCTGCTATGCGTTACCACCAGTTTGGATCCACAATTGGTATATCTACCCTGACATTGCCTCGAGTGCAGTGTTCACATGCCCTAGAGCGCCTTCTATGAGTTTATTTTGTACCATACCTATGAAGTGCCCTCTGAATAAACCTCCAGTTTACGGAGGAGCGTACAGTACTGTATAGACTATGGGAATATATAAAATGTGTTAGGGACGATATGGGTAACGCCTTAACGCTATTTTAATACTTTTACTTTATTAAAGACATATTATAATAGCGTATTGTACTACATAGTAGATAGTTTAGCAGATCCTTAGGAGATATAAATTCCGAAAATCTCTTAAGTTATTGCACTCACGTTAGACAGTGGATATGAGATGTCAAACCCCGTAAACATCTCTGATGCTATCACACTCATATTTACCGTTGATTTAACTTACATAAGATCTTTCAGTTCTGACTCAAGTGTTTTGTCTTTTCAATTCGCTTGGGTTAGCCTGAGCATTTCAGGGTTGAAGACCTTATTCTAAAGGACGAAGACAAAAATTTGTACTAGTATTATTTATTATATTCCACTGCATCATGTTGTTCTGCTGCATTTATTATTTATTTATTCCAATTTCTATAACTCTGATTTTGTGTTGTAAAAGAATAGTCAAATGTATTTATAAAACAGCTTCATGAACTGTTATTTGATTATTATATTTTGTCATTCCGCTGCGAGATTCTGTATTTATTTTATTTCTTTCTCTTTTTCTTATTTACCCCATAACAATCTGTCCTTTTGAATGGTTTGAGTACAACATGTGTGTCTGCTTAAAACGTTTAAAAAGCCAAGTCGTCACACTACCTGTTAAAGTTGAGATAACCATAACTGAGTTGACAACATTCTGAAATAACGTTGTCCACTCATTATTTTCTAAAAGAGTGTCGTCCACCAATTCCTTGTTGCTATGCACATACCAATTCGCATATATAAGAACTTCAATATCCATCCCAAACATCACATTATAATCTTCATTCTTTATCTCTCAGCATAAAATTAAATACTACAATGGATACTTCATCTTTCATCAAACGTGTTATGGCGTTCGATAGTGATTTCAAAGAGAGAGATATCCTACGAGAGGAAGTCGAGAAAATGCAAGAAATAGTAGACCTATGTCACGTTGCTTATGGTTCCACATCCAGAAAATACGACGGATCAGTCATCGGTCAGAAATATGCATTTCAATTTGCATTTTATAAAACTCTCATGCAAGGCTATTCAATCCAAATTGCACTTATGGACCAGATATATTCAGGAGATGATACAGAATGAGAAGAGATATATTTTTTAAAATTTTGACAGATATTTAAAACAACAATAGATATTTTAATCAAAAATCAAATGCTTCAAAAACGCAGAGTCTTAACAGTGAACAAAAAATAACCACAACATTGAAAATGTTAACTTATGGCATCCCCCGCAGATGCACTGGATGATGCACATAGGATTGAAGAGAATACCGCACTAGAACCATCAAAAAATTCTGCCAATATATGGTAGACGTTTATGGTACCGAGTACCTTAGATTTTCGAACGAGGATGATGTTGTGTGGATTAGAGAAATGCACAAGGGTAAAGGATGGCCTGACATGCTAGTAAGTCTCGACTGTATACATTGGGAATGGAAAGAACTGCCCCAAAATATACCATGGTGCTTATAATGGTAAGTACAGAAGACAACTATCTTTTTTAAAGTCGTTGCTTCGTATGATTTGTGGATTTGACATGCTTACTTCAGAATGCTGGATCTAACAATGACTTAAGTGTTGAGATGTCACATTTATTTAATTATTTGGCACTTGGTCAAGTAACTTCAGTGACAATATTTACTCTTGGGAAATAGGGTTATAACCACAGATATTATCTAAACGATGATATTTATCCAAAATGGAGCACCCTTGTGAAAATATGTCCAAATCCGATAGCAGCAAAGCAAGCAAAGTTTGCTGCAAAGCAAGAGGGATGTAGAAAAAGCTTTTGTCGTCCTTCAATCTAGATTTGCAATGACTAATAATGCTTGTCGATTACGATCTCGAGAAAAAATGTCCACGATCATGTACATGTATGATTCTGCATAATATGATTATTGAAGATGAAAGAGACATGGATGAAGAACATCGTCACTACGAATATGATGGTGCAAAACAAATGCCAGATATATTCCAAGACGATATTCATATAACCGAAGAAGCTTTCACATTAGGCTTCACAAAGATCTTATAAATTATATTCGAAATTACTTCAGAGATTGTTAGTTCAATTTTACATCTAATTAATCATGTGTGTATGCAATCGTGATGTATTCATATTTTAATTTACGTATCAATTGTATTGCACTTCCTTCAAAATATTATTTAACTTTGATGCACACTTTGTCAGAATGGAAACAAAAATAGTAGAACATTCATTAATAACCAAATACAACAGATTTATAGAAACAAAAGATACACTAAAAATAATATAAATTACAAAGTGCGAAGATTAAAACGAACTATAATCGAGGGAACCTAGATATAATTATTTGTCTTTTGTACTCCATTCAATGCTGCATTTGAGCTTTATCCATTCTCGTTAAAATCTTTATGCATAATCAATTGTTCTTGTTTTTGTCGTTCAATATCCAACTTTTTTTTTAAAACACTGCTCCGGAGAGCGGAGCTAGAAAATTCGGCAGGCCCGCCCCAATCGACCCCCTTTTTAGTCGGACTATTGCAGAGGCACATTTCGTTTTCGAGATTTTAAACTCATTTTAAAGGATTTTTACATGCCTCCGTAAATTACAAACTGCTAAAGTGAAGCTATCAGAGCTCGAACCCCTCTTTCTTTGTTGAAAAGCTGGGAATCCCGCCAACAAACTTATGCATGACATTAATCTTCTCCTATGCTTGCTTGCTTCTATCTTGATATCTTCTTTCATGATTTTCATGAGTATCGTTCACTTTAGCGTTCAACGCGACTTTAGCTTTATTCTTTCCCTTTGGTGCTTTGACGCTCATTGGTCTATAACCTTCATCGGGTCTGTAGGTGAGCACATCCACCTAGTTTTCTTCCTCGAATATGGTTTCTCTACCGGATGAACCTTTCGAGCTAGACGAGTATGTTGATTTTGATACTTCATTCTTTATTTTCCTCTTTGTTTGAACGTCTATAAGATTCTTTGCATTATCAGAGTTCCACTTCATTTGGCTTGTCGGCAACTCATAACAATTTGAGAATTAATAATAGTGTGGTTTTTTAAGCACCATTTTCTCTTGCAAAAATTTTTGGACTCCTCGTTTGCCTTTTTTTTTTTTCTGATAATCAATAAAGAAATAAATCAATATGAGATTATATATTTACAAACTAATAAAACCAAGAAACATAGCAAATGTCATTTACCTTCCATTCTAGGATTCCTTTTTTTATTTTATAAATCTACGAGTCATAAAATTGGGTTTGACGATTTATTTTTTCCAATCGACCTTGAATCGCGGACAAAGAACGTCTGTTTTTAGGATGTAATATGTTGAAGGTGTTCATTATTATTTTTTAAACTTATCGCCGCTTTGATCAGTAACCCTTATCAAATCTTTGGTATAATGATAGTAAATATCGCATAGATCGAATCCTTGTCGCTTTGCTATGGGTAGGATGAATGCTGGCTTGAAGGATTCCCACGTGTTGCTCGTTATCTTTTTCGAAAAATATATCTTTGAGAATGGGAAGTATGCGTAAATTCTTCGAACTTTGAAGACATTATGAAGATCTGTTTTGATTTGAAAACAACGTGGTTTAGAGGAGGAAGCATAGCAAAATTCGATGTGAATATGAAGATTGAAAGTGTTATTTCTACGAAGATGGAAGAAAGCATAGCCGTTGAAGACTTGGATTTATGGTCGTTGACCATTTGATATCATTCTTCATATTCACTTGGATTTATGGTCGTTGACCATTTGATATCATTCTTCATTCTTCATATTAATATTATAATAATTTTGCAAAAGCACCGCAAAGTTTAGATGATTAGGACTCGGGAAAATTGATGTTTTTCCTTGCCACAGACGTACGCCTCATCCTTTAATATTTTCCTTTGGACGCAAACTCGACACGTGTTCTCATAATTTAATCAGATTTATCACGCTACGCAAGCTATATTTTAATCTTTCCATACGGTCAAAAACCAGCTTATTTTTGGTTGTTTGAACAACATAGGCTAAACCTAGTACGCTTTGTACTACTTATTTTATTCAATCTCTGGTTACGTTTTTACGCTTACATAGATTCAAAGTTCTACAGCATATTCAAACATAATTTTGTTGTGGGTTCTTGGTGCGTACAAAAATAATTCGCTGGATCCAGAATCTTAGATCTATAATAAAATATAATCTGTTGTGGGTTTATTTGTTATTGACCACAAAATCAAAAGAAGATGAACTAGAACGTTTCTTTTTAAATTAAGCAATCAAATTTCAAAGCACGTGACAGCCACACGCTTCACAAAATGCCTAATGCTTCCCCCGCTTATAAATTTATCCTTCAGAGAAATTTATTCCCCAAATCAAAGCCCAAAATTTCTCTATAATTTCAATCTATAAATCTTCTTTCTCAAGTAGGCAACACTCTATTAATTCTACTGAATAATCTTAAATACATGGAAAATGGTAAAGGCAATCGCAGTAAGCTCACTCGGCAGCTGAGCAAGAGGCTCCAGATGCAGGCGCCGTCGTCAATCCGGGTGGATTCCACCGCCGCAGCTTCCACCATGGCGGACTGGAAGGCAGCGATTCCGTTGCTGTCGCCGCTGGACATCGTGTCCCTGCCCAATCAAATGAGGGACACGTGGCAGCCGACGGTAGACGAGAAAAAGGAGAAGGAGCGCGCGATCAAGTGGTCTACGTGGCAGCAGCAGAGCTCTGGCATGACGGCCAGCAGGAGTGCGCCCGTCTTTCTATAGTCGCACCTTTAATTTTTTTTTTTTTTTTTTTTTTTTATTGTTTAGGGGAGGATCTGTAATTAACGATTTGTTAAGGGGTGTGTGTGAATTCCGTGTTTATGGTCAAATTTTGAAGACGGGATATTCTGTGTATATGCTTGTCGTCTGGCGGTCATTAATACCGATTTGCCTTTAAAACTTCTGTAACTGCTGATGGTGGTTCGTAATATTTGCAATTAGATCGATACGTGTATTCAAAAGCTGGATGTCGATAGTGTTATATTTCAGCACGCAGATAATGAATGATGAAAGTTGTATTTTCACCCTTGAAAATTTTCAATAATAAAGGAAAAGGGAAAAAAATTCTAAAGGCCAAATTATTTCAAAAATTGAACACAAAATTACTCGCATTTTTTTTCTATCTTAGGATCAAACCCAAAAACCATTCATATGTTAAAATATTTATAACTTTTTGGTTCATTCCATTCGTCCTCCTTCTTCAATTTTAAATTCTTTTTCATTCGCTCTTAAAATTTCAATCAACAACAAAAATGGCGACTCAAACCAAAATTAATAGCTATCTCCAACTCAACCGTAAACTTCAACGTACGAACAACAACTATCAGAAATTCAACAACAATCACTGATCCGCGAAATCGATGACCTAGCTTCAGCGGAAATTCAGTAGCAAACACCAAATCAAGAAACTGAAACCGTGGCTCCACTATATATTCAACAGGAATCCGCAATTTTAGAAAAGCAAAACTTAGCTCAATCTGATTCGAAACCATAGACGACGAAAGTAAAAGCTAGCAAGTTAAAATTACAAAAACAACCAATTAAAGAAGAAGTGCAACAAAATCGAGAAAAAAATACAAAGAGAAGAAATGAACAAAATAGAGCATATGAAAACCAATCAAAAATAACAGAAAACATGCCAAAAAGGTAACTGATACTATAAATCAAACATAACGAAGTTAATATAGTTGTATTATAATAGTATTGAACTTGTTTGATAGAACAATAAAAAAAACATTCAGCAAAAAACAACTGTTGAGAAAGCAATTGAAGAACAGCTGCAAAAAAATCAAAGGAAAAAAATAATGAAAAAACAGTTCAGAAGAAAATTCAAACAAAAACTCAAAATACAATTCAACAAGTAAATGATACTATAAAATTATGAAACTGATGGTACCGATATCATATTATTAAATGTATTCTTATAGTATCAAAAATGCTAAACGAGAAAAAGCACTAAAAGACAAGGAAAACAAATCGCAAATGAAGAATTCGAAGAGGAATAAATCAATTCGATAAAACTACAAACACTATCACTTTATAACATGTTATATATTGCAAAAATGATACCCACAGTTTGTTTGGTAGAAGACATGATTATGTAGTTTTAAAAATAGTTTTCGTCGCCATTTATTACAAAACTTATACTAATATATTGGAAAAGTGATGCCCACTTTCAGTTTGATTTAAGTTGGTGATTTGTAATTGAAGAAATTGTTTTCATTGGCATATCTATAATAAAACTGATACCAACATACTGCAAAACTGATACCCACTGTCTATTTGTGTGGAGTTGATGCCTTGTAATTTACAAATTACTTTTCCATCATATTTATAGCAAAACCGATACCAATTACAAAAATGATATCCACTTTATATTTGTTTGAAGTTGATACTTTTAGTTTTACAAATTGTTTTCACTGTAATTTGTTATAAAACAGATACAAATATAAACCAAAAATGGTACCACCAGTTTATTTGTTTAAAGTTATTGATTTGGAATTTCAAAATTATTTCAGTCGTACTTTTTAACAAATTGATACCTACATTTAACAAAACCGATACTCGCTGTTTGTTTTGAGTAAAATTGATAACTAATAAATTTATATACTGTTTGACAAATCATTCATAGCAAAACTGACACTGATATCTTGAAAAAAATGATGCAAATAATCATTTTGTCTGAAGTTTGTACTTTATGCCTTGTAAGTTGTTTTCATTGTATTTTTTATAAAAACTGATACCATTATAAACCAAGAATGATACCTAAAGCTTGCATGCTTAAAGACATTAGTTTAAAATTTTAAAAATTATTTCGAATATCATATTTATGAAAACCGGTATCTATATATGACAAAAATGATACCCATTGACAATTTTGACTAGAGTTGATGCCTTTATAATTCTATACATATTTTCCAATGTATTTGGTAGCAAAATGATACCGATACATTGCAAAAATGATACCAGAAATATGTTTGTTTGAAATTTGTACTTCGTACTTTTTCGAATTGTTGTCACTACATTATGTTTAAAAACTTATGCTATTATAAATAAAAACTGATACATAAATTGTGTTTATTTGAGTTAAATGATTTGGAGTTTCAATTTTTTTTTGAAATAATACTTAGATACAACATGTCACTGGGACAATAAATCACAAATTATGTGTCGATAAATATTCAAATCGTGCTACGCAAGTTTTGAACTTGTGACCTCTCGCGGCAAAGTCGAATCACTTAACCGCCGGGACAATGATGCCTATCAAAACTGACACCAGTATTCAACAAAAATGATACCCACTAGCTGTTTTGAGTAGAGTTGATGTCTTTCTAATTGTATAGAATATTTTCCATGTAATTTGTAGTAGAAATGATACCAATAGCTTGCAAAAATAATACCACTAACATGTTTGTTTGAAACTTGTACATTTTACCTTTATACATTGTTTTCACCATATGTTATTTAAAAAATTGTACCATTATAAATCAAAAATATATCTAAATTACGTATGTTTCAGGCCAATGATTAGGAGTTTTAAAATTATTTGCACTGTCATGTTTATGTTGATATCAGTATTCAACAAAAATGATACACACTAGATGTTTTGAGTAGAACTTATGTCTTTCCAATTTTATAAATAATTTTTCATGTAATTTATAGAAAAAATGCTACCGGTAGCTTCTAAAAATGATACCGTTAACATGTTTGTTTAAAGCTTGTACTTTGTACTTTTATAAATTGTTTTCACTGCCTTTTGTTTAAAAATTGACACCATTATAAATTAAATCGGTTCATACACTTGAAGTAGTTAGTTTTTAATTTTCAAAATAATTTCAAATCTTATTTTTATGAAAACTGATATTTTTGTTTAACAAAACTAATACCTTTAAACTGCAAAAATGATATTCTTTATATATTTGCATGAAATTGTTTCATTGCAGTTGATACCCAACATATTGTTACGTTTTAATGTCATTTATTTCACTGTCAACTTAATGCCTTTTTTTCAAACAATATGATGATGATTTTGTCAATCCACGTCCTACAAGCATAAATGTCATATTTAAAGAATCAGAGCAAGAAATAACAAAAGCTGAAGATGCAAAGCGAGACCCAACATACAAATGCAGTTTACAAGCAATTTTCAAGATAATAAAATTGGTAAAAGAAAAGTGTAACGACCCACAATTTTTGTCATTTGAAATTCGCATATTTAATTGATTTTAGATATTCGCAAGTCAATTTTATAAGATGAATAACTTGTATTTCGAGCATAGTGATTTAATTAGATAATTAAATTGTTAATTTAATATTTGAAATTGTGTAAATAATTGGAATTTAAATTTAATGTGAATGAAAATGATTTATAAAGTTGAATTAAATTCTATTTGAATTAGAACGATGTTAAAGAACGTTTAAAATTGAATTGAAAGTGAATTGATAGAAATTGAATATTTTAATATTTAATTAACGTATAAAAATAGTCATTTTTCACACAGTCTCGGATTTCGACAAAACCAGTTTCATTGGATCCATAATATTATATTATTGTAGGATTTTAAATTTTGTGTCAACCGGATTTACAGTTTGTCCGAGGCAAGCTAAAACGTGCAGAAATTCATTTAAGTGAATTTTAAATTTAAATTAGTCATTCGAAAACCTATCTTCCAAATACGATCGTATTATCTCCCGATATATATTCCATTGTGTTTGGAATAGGGGTAAAACATTATAAATGCCAGGTGGCACGCTTCGATCGGAGTTCGAAAAATTTTCGGATGAATAGTCGCAAGATTTTCTATAAATGGACACAACATTTTTCACAATTGCAAAACCCTAAAAACTATGAAACCCTAGCCGCCAGTTATAGTTCAATGACCGAAAATGCATGAATTTCTTTCCTTAATCTCTCTCAATCCATAAATCTATTCGAGAAACTTCCAACACGAGAATTGCAGAGATTCTCGTGGCCTTTCCATCCATACGGCGATGATCGTGTGCAGTCGATCGATGTGGCGACAATTCGTGCTCCAAGTCACTGCAGTTGCATGCATTTTTTGAGGCATCAGGGAAGCCGAGCTTGTCGTCATTCATGGTGAAGGGGAAGCTTGCGATGGCCGATCGAATGGCGTTGCTCGATCATTTTATAGATCGTCGACGAAGGTGCGACATCAAAATATTTGAACGGTGGTTTTGGTTTACATTTGTTCGAAACAAAATTTGTGGAGAAGAAAATCAATCGCGCAGCCCAGATTTTCCAATGTAGAAATATACGGCCGTGATCAAAAGGTTTAAAAATAAAAAATAAAAAGAATTGTAAATTTATTATATTATAAAATCGTATAAACTTTGTCATACGTGGTCCGTTTTTGACGAAACAAGTTGCATTGGGTCTGTATTGATGAGCACTACATTATAAAGCTGGTTTGAAGTTGATTAGATCTAGTGTAAATTTTGGGTAAAATTAAACGGCTATTTAATTTTATTCGGAATAAAACATTGCAACTGCTATTGGAAGCAATGTGAGAACAACTCATTCTTTCTGACTCACTGATATTTTTATATAAGTGAAAATAAATATTATTTATGATGATTGTATCTACATATGGATTGGTATTTGGATATATTCCTGCCTATTGGAGCAGATGAGACCCTATACGTTCCCATATACAAGCGGATGACCATTTGTACGCGCGTCTGCCTCGAAACGAACATTGTACATATATTCTAATATGTATATTTGTTGCATGTGACAGGTTGGAGAGATCCTGTCATTTCCCACCTCTATACTCACACTAGCCAAGGACACTACAGAGTAATGTCGTCAACTATCACGAAGAATAAGGCTGTTGAGGATCGACCATTTGTGTATTGCTTTGTGCGAGTACCGATATGTCAAATAATATTATATGCATTTAATTTCAAGAGGAAATCTGACACACAATAACAAACTCAAAGCTACTACACAGTGGCTATGTGATCTTCGGAAACAAATATAAGATAAAAACATAACATAAATCAGTCACAGATGTTCATATCACAAAGGCGAAAACAGATATGAATATAACACATAGAAGTGTACGTTAATATAGTAGTCATACAAGAACCACTACATCACAAAAGAATAGGTATAGGTACAAGACAAAAGAATATGTATACATCAAGGAGTCTCTATCTCGAATGTATAAAAACAAAAACTACTAAGCTAGTAGCTAGCCAAAAGTCAGATGACAGACCCTGATAAGAAGTCAAGTAGAAGCACCTGTAACACCTTGGTCTGACCCGAGTATTATTTAAGAAGAAAATAATAAACGGATCAGTCTAGCTATAAATATCAGATAAAATGAGAAAGGATAAGGGATATACCAAAAACGTATGATTACAATAATGTCATATCATGTCAAGTATACATTTAACAACAACAAAAATCATACAATATCTCAAGATTCCCAAACACCAAAAAAAATGTCATATTCTTTATTTTATTCACCAAACCACAAATATTGACAATCATATCAATGCCAATAGCAAAAATTGGTGAAACACAAATTGCAAAAATCATCAGTTAGAAATCCAGAAATCAAAAAGGGGAGGCCTATCACAAACGGGAGGATGAAAACTCACCAAACACGTGTATCACAAACGGGTCGCTATCCTATGGTCGCTAACCATAGAGCCGGTACAACGACGTAGTACAATAACGGTACGCCCGAGGAACCTGAAACTCGTATAATTCAGAACATCAATGTAGTACAATAACAGTATGCCTGATGGACCTGAAACTACAATAATTCGGAACAACGACGAAGTACAATAATGGTACGCCCGATGAACCTGATAAGCTGGAACAACGATGTAGTACAATAATGGTACATCCAGTGATCCTGATAAGCCGGAACAATGACGTAGTACAATAACAGTACGTCCGATGAACTGAACTCCATAAAAGAACATGAATTGCTAGCCCATAAAAATGAGTCGAAACTCCAAAGAACCTATGGTCGTTAGCGAATAAAAGAGATGAGACGAAGCTCAATAAAACGAGGTACAGTCCACCACGTGGATAAGGAGACATCGCATACCGCTAGTCTAAACTATTAAATAATCACCATTGATCAATAAAAAGTGTGAATTACATTAAGCTAGTAAATAAATCAGTTTAGCTTCATATCACATAACCACTAGCTTAACTTAAGTATTTACGAACCAATTATAGATTTCCACTCGAAAATTGTCACAAGATTTCAATCGAACAAGTCCAAGAATTAACCGACGAAGTAAACACAAGCGTTTTATACCACTTGTTTACTAAGCCGTTTAATTAGATTTCTCATATGAATGAGGTAAAGGTTTGTATATACCAATAGATTGGAAAACAGATTTAAAAACGTGATTTGTATTAAAAATAACGTTGAAATCCTTTTTGTGAAAGAGTTTGAATATTTACTGCTAGTATAAAAACCTTTGTATTTTAGAAGTGACAAATCACAGAAAACAATTATAAAAACAATCGATCACCAAAAATTCACATTCGATGACGTGAATCAAATCCATAAATATCAATATCAAATCCATCAAATGGATATTCCCAAAAAGCCAGAAAAAAGTCATCATAGTCAATAATAAATGACGACGACCAATCGGATCAACCAAAAATCAATATAAATAGGAACCCATCAAAAACAAGGAAGATGGCAGAAATTAGCAGCTCCAGACGTCTGGTGGTTCTCCTAGACGTCTGAGCTAAAAGACTGAAAATTTTATTCCAGATCGTCCAAATGTCTGGGAAGTAAGCTCAGACGTCTGAGCCTAGTATCTGGAATTTTATTCCCGTGGCTCCAAACGTCTGACCTTAATACCAGACATCTGAGCTGAAGCTTAGGACAATATTTTGCCTTGGCCAATAATGGCCAATTCGTATCGGAGGCAATCAAACGAGCATGACGGCTAAAGATTTATGCCAAGCGACAACCCAGCCCTATAGGCTCTTCAATACACTCCAAACAACATGTTAAAACATGCAATGTATGATTTTCGTAGATTTTGACTTCAAAATACCAAAAATTGGAAAATTCATCAAACCAATTCAAATCAAAAGCAATTGGTAACGCAATAAATGTTAGGAATTCATACCTAACAACAACGAAGACTATAACATAGATGTGAGTTCAAGAACTCACCTTTAAACCCAAAAACAACAAGTGAGAAGCTTTAAAGCAAAGCAAGACCAATTACTCTTCAATACACCTCTAGAATCTTCAATCTATTAACAAAGGTGAAGTTTTTCCTAAGTTAGGGTTTAGGAATTTCTTAGAATTGAAGAGAGATTAAGATGGAGAAGATGAAGAGGATGCTTACCTGAGCTTCTCTTTGATTTTAGAGCAATAACTTGAATTTCCTAGTAAAACTAGGGTTTAGGAATTCTAATTTCCTATCTCTTCCCCCATTTTTCTTTTAGCTTGAGTGTTAGGAAATAATAGAATGAGTGAAGAGGAGTTGGATGAAGAGTTAGGGTATTAGATGAGTTCAAGGCTGAAACCCAAACCCAAAGCCCAATAGAAAAATAGGAAAATTCTACTCAACCCCAAACATATTGATGTTTATACTCAAAAAGGTCGCAAACGCCATTTTGAACTCAATGGAGGTAGTCTCATGTCCTAATTCGACAGTTTACAAAAAGCAGTATTTCGGACTTTAATCCTACTAACGATGTTATATTTAATAAAACATTTAAATATACAATCGTAAAATATACGGGTTGTTACAGATCCAACTGGATTCCTCACCACTGTTGATTTATTTACAGATATTGTGATATATGTTGTTATCATATGACATATGATGTTTTGGATGATTTTATTGATGTATTTAGTGTTGTTGCAGCATTGGGCCTATTTTTGATAATTTAAAAATGTTTAAGTGGTGATTTCAAATTCAAAAAGGATTCTCAAGTGATTTTGAAAATAGATGTTTTATTAATTTTTAATTATTAACGAATGGATTTATTTTGAATAAATAAAGTTATAATTTTTATGTTATAAAAATTATGATGTTTTGGGAAATATAATTGAAATTTGACTTTTGAAATATGGAGATAACTATTTTATAAATAGTTTAAATTGGGATTTTTGACTTATTATAAATGGATTATATTTATATATAAGATTTATAAAATTGATATTTTATAAATTAGAATAATGGAATTGTAAAGGAGTTTTATAAATATTAAAATGAAGTATAAATGAATCTTATAAGTGAATAAGATTTTAAATTTGTGAAGTTGTAAAAATGAATGAATTTTGTAAATAAGGAGAATTATAAGTAATTTACTTATAATTTGGATTTTGGTACATAAATAAGGTTGGTTAATAAAGAAATTTTGTGTATGGAAGTTTATAATATATAAATGTAATTTATAAACATTGTTTTACAAATGTGAAATCAATTTAAATTGATAAACTAGATATAGAAGTTTAGTAAAGGAATTTTATCCATGATTTTGGATAGTGGATATTCCTTTAAATTAAATGTGTAAAAGGAATGTATTTGGTTGGGATTATATCCATGATTTTAGACAATGGATAATCCCTAAAATAAATGTGTAGAAACATTGAATTTGGTAAGCGATTTATATTCATGATTTTGGATAGTGAATTATCCTTTAAATTAAATGTTGAAATAAAATGGATATTTTTGGAAGTGATATTTTAAGTGAAGTTAAATGCTGAAAGATGTTTTAAAATGTGTTAAGCATCGAATGTACAGATTTCAACATTCATTGTTGAAATAGACGTTTTCGAGAAGTAAGGAAATGATGGACCATAACACTGTTGTTATAGTAAATGATTTTCTAAAGAAAATGTTTTGTATAGTATATGGGGTTTATATATCTATCTAATTTTCGAATTCCTATACTAGTGATTTTGGGTTGTCGTAACAATGTTTTACGCAACATTCGTTTTGACCCAAAATAAAGATGTTAAAAAGAATGTTTTCCTTAAAGAATAAAATATATACTTAATCGTGATTTAAGTATATGTAATATTTTCTAAGTGTTGAAAATGAATTGATTTGTGAATTATTTATTATTAAATAAGTATGATAATGTTTTCCAGTATATAAGTTGAAATGGTTTTGAGAATATATATTTTTAAAGATAATTTGAGGTGAATATTTGGTGAATGGTTTAATTAATGAAAAATTAATTATGGGCCTAGTGATTGCTTATGGTGTTGAATATTTGTTTGTTTGCTTTGACAGTTAAACAACCAACCATCAAATTTGGTCATTTTAGATCCTCGACTTGATGTAGGAACTATTTAGTCATACACTTAGTACGTAGCCTTCTGTGTAGGCTTAATTATCATTTGTGTTGTGGATGTTGATTCGTGTAGTGCGGAGTATTACTCCAATATATCGAGCTTTCTTCTTGGCCCGAAGGATAGCAAGTGGAAAGTTGGAGACGTGATAAGTCTATGAGACTTAGTTTCTTTGTGAAGTTGAGAAATGCTTTTTCATTGTTGGTGCAAAGAGACCAGGATCATGTTTATCTGAAAACCACTTCGGACCAACGTATATGCGACGATTGTGCAGGTTGCTTGTGATGATATTGATATTCTGGATTTTCATAGTGGGAGACTGCTCGTTGATCGTTTGGGGTTAAAATCCCAATATACATATAGTAGCGGTGGTCTCTTCATTATGAATATCCAATGCAAGGACTATTCGCTACTAATCACAGGGATTTCCCAACAGGATGTGGTAGGAAAGTACCTTCGGTTTGTTCTGTTCCTGGACAACTTGTATGGATGTTTGTCTGACATTGTATTTCTATAGATTACATACATTGGTTTTTACAAACATACATCAGTGGTGGTGGAGAAGGCAACTTCTCTTAGCTTAACACCCTCCTTGAGACGTATGAGCTTAGGGGTTGTAATTTTGTAGAAGGCAATTAGTAGTCAACGGAAATGGCCGTGTGCATTTTAAGTGATGTGGTATGTAATTGTGAAAGGTAATCGTTACCTCAGGCCTCATCAATCGAAAATGACCAAAATAGGGTTAAATGTAGCAGTTCCAAGTGGGTCGCTCCCAAGTAGGGTATGGTCATCCTATTCTAGATATATCTTTACACGCTATGACGTCGTGTATCAGATTATTGTTGTTTGTATGCTATGAGGCCTTCGGTAAAGGTCGGTAACGACCGGAGGATGACATATTCGGTACATATATTTATAGAGGTGGTCCGGTCTCGTGTTGGTAGAGGGTAGATGTTCTATGCCTCGGGACATCCATCTAGAGGTGTACCCATTCGGAAGGTAGTCTCTTCACATGGTTATTTGTATGAAAATCCAAACTCCACTACGTGCCTGCCATTTTGATTGTATTACCCATTTGGGGCTATATGCTAGAATTTAATCAATGCAACAATTTCGGATATGATTAAATATTATTTGTATATACTAGACACTAGTATAATATAAGAGGAATTGATATGAAATGTTTTAGTTATCGTAAGGTAAAAACATGTCCGTGTTTATGCGTAGACTGTCTTACGAGATACTTTTGTTTGGATAAAGGAAAAGTTTGGTAATTTAATAAATTCAGTTGAGTGTGTTTCACAAGTTGGTTTACCAGACTGATCCGAGGGTTCTTCCCTTTCAATGCTCGGGTCAGACCGAGTATATTTATAGGTTCAGATTTGATGCTTTTAGAGCTTCAGAAGGCGAGCTGGAAGTCTTCATTTTCATATACACGTATCTGTTTTGATTATTGATTATCCACCGTGCTTAGTTGTTTATACTATCAGCAATTGTAAGGACATGTTATTATAACTGTTCAGGTTGATAGCTATTGTTTGAATGTTGTACTCTAATTGATGTATGTATATACAGTTTCTGTTTTGTAAAGATCATTGATATGATATTATATGTTTTCTGCTGCGATGTAAGATTCTGTATTGTTCTGTTTTGTTCTATCTTCTCTCTTTCTTCTCTTCTCTTCTTCTCTCTTCTTTTCTTTCTCCCGACTTTCCTTCAGTATGTGCTTTTTGGGTCGGACATGTGTGGTTTATTGTCGATTCAAAGGATACAAATTGGTAGTTCGTCACGTTTGGTATCAGAGCTTAGATTTTGTATATTCTTAAGCTTTGATGGGTACTCAGTATAAATAGGGACAGTAGTACCCTAGATTGAGTTTGAATGTGTTATATATATGAGTGCATATTTGTTAGTTGATATAAAAATGTTTTATGTTGTGTTTACTTATCCGTTGAGTTGTTTGTGAACTCTTGTGGGTATGTGGGACGCCATATTATCGATAGGGATTTCCCAACACTTAAACGAGGCATGTCGACATAGTATTATCTTAAATTGGGTAAATGGAATAATTTACCTCTACTATATTTTATATATAAAGGATTAATTTGTTAGAAACTATTAAAGCGTATATAAATGAATTGTTTGGTTGTTTAAAAATGTAAATATATAAGTTAATAAAAGAAATTTGAATAATCTAAATAAAAACAACAATAGTAGAAGAATAAATAATATAAGAAAATGAATTATAAAGTATGGAATTATAATTAATATGATATACAATTGTGAAATAATCTTATATATAAGAAACGAAACAACATGAGTATATTTATAAATATGAGTTGTAAATAAAAATGAATCTAAACTAAAAAAAATTAGAATTTGAATCCCATTTATTTTGAAAGTTATTTTTCAATGTTAAAGAGATTATATTGTTATAAATCTAAATAAGATAAATGAATTTGGAATGATCTAATATAAGTAAAGAAAAATAGTGAAATTATACAAGTAAAAGAATTTATAAATGTGATTTATAAATAAAAGGATTTTTAAAAGAATATAAAGCAGTGAATTCACAATTGTTGATAGAAAATAATAAGGGTGATGACTGCAGCATCATCAGTATCATTTTCGGGTTTCTATATGATGGATTTGCTACCAATAGTAAGATTTAAGTTTTGTTGTGATAAATGAATTTGAATTTAAAATCCAAGTTGTAATTGATAAATATAAGTGACTTATAATATGAAGTAAGAATTTACTTTAGCAAAGTTGAATGAAATTTGAGTTAGTAAGTGAACTATATAAATTGGAATTTAACTAAAGGAAGGTTAAATAAAGTAAACTGGATTTGAACCAGATTAGATCAGTTATTGAAATGGAAATTAAACTTAAAATAGTAAGTGATTATATAATGTGAATTTGGAAGTTTAGATAATTAAGTTGTATAACTTATAAAGTGAGAAAACATAAGTAGAACCAAATATTAAAATTGTTAAACAATTTTGTTAAGCAAGACAAAATCAGAATTTGAATAAGTGTTATGAATTTGACGTAAGTAAAAGTTGAATAAGATAGAATTCAAATTAAATTAGTAGTGAACTTAAGTTGTATAGTGAAAGTTAATGTAAGTGAGAGTGAAATGAAATATAACTTATGTAATGTTGAATGAGGTTGTATTTGATATCAAAATGAATTAATAAAGTGAGTTAACTTAAGTGAAGTAATTAATAAAAATAAATTTGAGCTATATAATGAAATTCAACTATTAAAATGAATTATCAATCGAATGTAAATGAATTGATATGGAATAATTGATGTAAGTGTTAATTCATTAAAAGCTAATGAAGTTTAAAATTGAATAATTGAATGTAAGTCAATTAGATATCAAACCACTTAAAATTAGAAGTGTTAAACCAAAATGAATGTTGAATATACATTGATTGTTAGATGGTTGTTATGATTGTATAGAAATTCATATGGAATTGAATTAAATGAAATTGGAAGCTTGAAATAATTGAATTCGAATTGGAAGTAAATGAATATAAATAGAATTGAATTTGATTTGATTTGGAAGTGAATAAATTTGAATATGAATTAGTGAATGTAAACTAATTGAATATGAATAAATAAATGTTAGTAAAATCCAATGTTAATGAATCAAAAGTGATAAATTGAAAAACCAATTCATTGAATATTAATGAGAAGTGATTTTATATTGATTTGTTTATGGATTGATTGGATAGATATTGATTTATTGGATGTTAGTTGGATGATAGTTGTTTGATGGTTGGATTTGTTGTTTTGATTGCATTTGCTATAGTGGCTTATATAGTTGTTGCATTGGCATATGTTGTATATCGATATTATTTTCACATATACATATTTCTCATTTGTTGTTGAGTGTTTAGTAGGTGCGTATGGCGTATGCTTCACATTTGAAGCTCGCTTTCGCGCTATGTTAGCCGTATATGCTCGCTAGTAATATATAAGGTACATATCTCGGATTACATATCATACTTTTACACTTTTTTTCATTACAGGATGCTACATCCTTGAAGATGAGATGTATATTTGTGATATATATATGTTGTGATCCTACTACGATTGAACCGCACAAAGGAGACGTTGGCGAATTTTTCTGAAAATGTAAGGCGTTAGAAAATTTTAGGAAAATTGGAAAATTTTTGATAAATAAAATTTTGATTTGGAGTTAAAAGTTGAAACGAGATTAGTTGGTTTTAAAATATAACTAATTATGATTTGAAAACTTAGAATTTTTTTTATAGTTAATGAATTTTGTGATTTTTCTTACTTGGTAATTTCGGGGACGAAATTCTTTTAAGTAGGGGAGAATGTAACGACCCAGAATTTCTGTCATTTGAAACTCGCATATTTAATTGATTTTAAATATTCGCAAGTTAATTTTATAAGATGAATAACTTATATTTCGAATATAGCAATTTAATTGGATAATTAAATTGTTAATTTAATATTTGAAATTATGTAAATAATTGGAATTTGAATTTAATGTGAATGAAAATAATTTCTAAAGTTGAATTAAATTCTATTTGAATTAGAATGATGTTAAAGAACTTTTAACATTGAATTATAAATGAATTTATAGAAACTGAATATTTTAATATTTAATTAATGTATAAAAATAGCCATTTTTCACACAGTCTCGGATTTCGACGAAACTAGTTTCGTTGGATTTGTAATATTATATTATTATAGCATTTCAAATTTCGTGTCAATCGGATTTACGGTTTGTATGAGGCAAGCTAAAATGCGTAGAAATTCGTTTAAGTGAATTTTAAATTTAAATTAGTCGATTCGAAATCCTATCTTCCAAATACGATCGAATTGGCTCCCGATATATATTCCATTGTGTTCGGAATAGGGGTAAAACATTGTAAACGCCAGGCGGAAATTTTTCGGGTAAATAGTGTCATAAGATTTTCTATAAAAGGACATAACATTTTCACAATTACAAAACCCAAAAAACTATGAAACCCTAGCCGCCGATTATAGTTCAATGGTCGAAAATGCACAAATTTCTTCCCTTAATCTCTCTCAATCCATAAAACTAATAGAGAAATTTCCAACGCGAGAATTGTAGAGCTTCTCGTGACCTTTCCATCCATACGACAATGATCGTGTGAAGTCGATCGACATGGTGACAATTCATGCTCAAAGTCGCTGCAGTTGCATGCGTTTTTCGAGGCATCAGGGAGGCCGAGCTTGCCGTCGTTCATGGTGAAGGGGAAGCTTGCGATGGCCAATCGAATGGCATTGCTCAATCATCTTATAGATCGTCGATGAAGGTGCGACATCAAAAAATTCGAACAGCGTTTTTGGGTTACATTCGTTCGAAACAAAACTGGCGGAGAAGAAAAGCAATCGCGCTGCCCAGATCTTCCAATGCAGAAATATATGGCCATGATCAAAAGGTTTAAAAAGAAAAAAAAAGAAAAAGAATTGTAAATATATTATATTATAAAATTGTATAAACTTTGTAACATCATGACTTTGTCATACGATGTCCGTTTTTGACGAAATAAGTTGCGTTGGGTCCGTATTAATGAGCACTACATCTTAGAGCTGGTTTGGAGTTGATTGGAGATAGTGTAAATTTTGGGTAAAATTAAACGGCTGTTTAATTTTATTCGGAATAAAACACTGCAACTGCTATTGGAAGCAATGTGAGTACAACTCACTCTTTCCGACTCACTGATATTTTTATATAAGTGAGAATAAATATTATTTATGATGATTGATGATTGTTTGGATGATATGTGATACATTATCTATATATTGATTGGTATTTGGATATATTCCTGCCTATTGGAGCAGATGAGACCATATACGTTCCCATGTAAGAGCGAATAACCCTTTGTACGCGCGTCTGCCTCGAATCAGACATTGTACACATATTCTAATATGTATAATTTTTTGCAGGTGATAGGTTGAGGGATCCAATTGGATTCCTCACCACCGTTGATTTATTTACAGATATTGTGATATATGCTGTTATCATATGATATATGATGTTTTGGATGATGTAATTGATGTATTTAGTGCTGTTGCAACATTGGGCCTATTTTTGGTAATTTAAAAATGTTTAAGTGGTGATTTCAAATTTAAAAAGGATTTTCAACTAATTATGAAAATAAATGTTTTATTAATTTTTAATTATTAAGGAATGGATTTATTTTGAATAAATAAAAGTTATAATTTTTATATTATAAAAATTATTATGTTTTGGGAAATATAATTGAAATGTGATTTTTGAAATACAGAGATAACTATTTTGTAAATAGTTTAAATTGGAATTTTTAGTTATTATAAATGGATTATATTTATATATAAGATTTATAAAATTGATATTTTATAAATTAGAATAATGGAATTGTAAAGGAGTTTTATAAATATTAAAATGAAGTATAAATGAATCTTATAAGTGAGTAAGATTTTAAATTTGTGAAGTTATAAAAATGAATGAGTTTTGTAAATAAGGAGAATTATAAGTAATTAACTTATAACTTGGATTTTGGTATATAAATAAGGTTGGTTAATAAAGGAATTTTGTGTGTGGAAATTTTATAATATATAAATGGAATTTATAAAATTGTTTTATAAATGTGAAATCAATTTAAAATGATAAACTAGATATAGAAGTTTATTAAAGGAATTTCATCCACGATTTTGGACATTGGATAATCCTTTAAATTAAATGTATAAAAGCAATGTATTTGGTTGGAATTATATCCATGAATTTGGATGGTGGATAATCCCTAAAATAAATGTGTAGAAACATTGAATTTGGTAAATGATTTATATTCATGATTTTGGACAGTGAATTATCGTTTAAATTAAATGTTGAAATAAACTGGATATTTTTGAATGTGATATTTTAAGTGAAGTTAAATGGTGAAAGATGTTTTAAAATGTGTTAAGTATCGAATACATCGATTTCAACGTTCATTGTTGAAATAGACGTTTTCGAGAAATAAGGAAATGATGGACTATAACACTTTTGTTATAGTAAATGATTTTTGAAAGAAAATATTCTGTACAGTATATGGGATTTATATATCTATCTAATTTTCGAATCCCTATAAGTGATTTTGGGTTGTCGTAACGATGTTTTACACAACATTCATTTTGATCCATAATAAAGATGTTAAAGTGAATGTTTTTCTTAAAGAATAAAATATATACTTAATCGTGATTTAAGTATATGTATTATTTTCTAAGTGTTGAAAATAAATTGATTTGTGAATTACTTATTATTAAATAAGTATATGGAAATGTTTTCCAATATAGAAGTTGAAATCGTTTTGAGAATATATCTTTTTAAAGATAATTTGAAATGAATATTTGGCGAATGGTTTAATTAATGAAAGATTAATTTAAAGGGCATAGTGATTGCTAATGGTGATGAATATTTGTTTGTTTGCTTTGATAGTTAAACAACCGACTATCAAATTTGGCCATTTTAGTTCCTCAACTTGATGTGGGATCTATTTAGTCGTACACTTAGTACGTAGCCTTCTGTGTAGGCCTGATTATCATTTGTGTTGAGGATGTTGATTCATGTAGTACGAAGTATTACTCCAATCTATCAAGCTTTCTTCTTGGCTCGAATGATAGCAAGTTGAAAGTTGGAGGTGTGATAAGTCTATGAGACGTAGTTTCTGTGTGAAGTTGAGAAACCCTTTTGCGTTGTTGGTGCGAAGAGACCGGGATCAGATTTATCTGAAAACCATTTCAGATCAACGTATATGCGACGATTATGCAGGTTGCTTGTGATGACATTGATATTCTGGATTTTCATAGTAGGAGACTGCTTGTTGATCGTTTGAGGTTAAAATCCAAATATACATATAGTAGCATTGGTCTCTTCATTATGAAATAACCAATGCAAGGACTATTCGCTACTAATCCTAGGGATTTCCCGACAGGATGTGGTAGGAAAGTACCTTCGGTTTGTCCTGTTCCAGAACAACTTATATGGATGTTTGTATGACATTGCATTTCTATAGATTACGTATATTGGTTTTTACAAACGTACATCAGTGGTGGCGGAGAAGGCAACTTCTCTTAGCTTAACACCCTCCTTGAGACGTATGAGCTTAAGGTTTGTATTTTTATGGAAGGCAATTAGTAGTAAACGGAAATGGCTGTGTGGCATTCTAAGTGATGTGATATGTGATTATGAAAGGTAATCGTTACCTCAGCCCTCATCAACCGGAACTGTTAAAAACAGGGTTAGACGCAGCAGGGCTAAGTGGGTCGCATCCAAATAGGGTATTATCATTCTCTTCTAGATATATCTTTACACATTATGACGTCTTGTATCTGGTTTGTATGCTATGAGGGCCCTCGGTAAAGGTCAGTAACGACTGGAGGATGACATATTTGGTACCATCTAGTTATAGAGTTGGGATGGCCATGTGTTGGTAGAGGGCAGATGTTCTATACCTCGGGATATCCATCTAGAGGTGTACTCATTTGGAAGGTAGTCCCTTCACCTGGTCATTTGTATGGAAATTCAAAATCCACTAAGTGCCTGCCAATTTGATCGTATTACCCATTTTGGGCTATATGTTGAAATTTAATCAATGTAACAATTTTGGCTATGATTAAATATTATTTGTATATCTAGACACTAGTATAATATAAGAGGAATTGATATGAAATGTTTTAGTTATCGTAAGGTAAAAACATGTCCGTGTTTATGTGTGGACATGTCTTACGAGATACTTTTGTTTTGGTAAAAGGAAAAGTTTGGTAATTTAATAAATTTAGTTGAGTGTGTTTCTCACGCTGGTTTACGAGACTGATCCGGGCTCTTCCCTTTCAATGCTCAAGTCAGACCGAATATATTTACAAGTTCATATTTGATGCTTTTAGAGCTTCAACAGGCAAGCTGGAAGTCTTCATTTTCGTATACACGTATCTATTTTGATTATTGATTATCTGTTATGGTTAGTTGTTTATATTATCAGCAATTGTAAGGATATGTTATTATAACTGTTCAGGCTGCTAGCTATTGTTTGATTGTTGTACTCTAATTGATGTATGTATTTACACTTTCTGTTTTGTAAAGATCATTGATATGATATTATATGTCTTCCGCTGCGATGTGAGATTCTGTATTGTTCTGTTTTGTTCTATCTTCTCTCTTTCTTCTCTTCTCTTTTTCTCTCTTCTTTTCTTTCTCCTGACTTTCCATCAGTCTGTGCTTTTTGGGTCGGACATGTTGGTTTATTGTCGATTTAAAGGGTATGGATTTGCGATTCATCACAAAAAGAAAGGCCAACCAAAAAACAGATAGACTCATTGAAAAAGATACCATTTTACAACTTCTTCAATGCCTTCTATGAAGAAAAAATGACAATGAAGGAATGCAAGAAGTATCAAATTTGGATGCTTTATACAATCGTTACTCAACTGAAATTGATGCTTTCATGTTTGGAAAAGACAAAATAAAAGTAACTTCCATAGACATTAACTTGCCTTTTGGTGTACCATTGAAAGGAAATAAAAAATGTAACCAATACAAAAAATAACGAGCAAAACCATTTCAACAGAATGCAAAGAATTTGCAATTTTTTTGGCAATTGTGCTTTCATTACAAGAAATGTGGTTGAAAGGGAATAAAAAAAGAGATAGAAAAAAAAGAAAAAGAAAAATGAAGAAGACTTACTATTGTTGATAGTAGTGGAAATATTATTAACATTTTTCTTCCCCAATAACGAACAAAAGTTGAAATGGAGAATTCTAACGGTCTTGATATATTTTGAAACAATGCAGACAGTTTCAAAAAACATAGAAAATTTATACTAAATTTGTCAAAAAAATTATCCACAAACCAAGAAAGATGTCAGGATGCTACATGTTTCCGTTGGTAAGATAAGTTATTCAAAATATTATTATTTGAAATAAATATTATTTTTAATAATCATATCTAATCAGTTATGTTTATAGTACTGCATATGTGAGATGATGAAGCTCATTCAAGCAAGATGGCAATGTACTCAAGATTTACTGAGATTTGCAAGATGGAATTTGCGAAAGCTTAAAGATGTAGTAGTCAAACAAGTTTTGAATGACGTAAAAGATGGAGAGGTAAGTTCAAATTTCATGTTACTTACACTAATCAATACCATTTTAACTTTTACTTAGGATCAATTTTAGCACTATATCTTTTCTACTATCATTTCTAACCATACATAGTATCAGTTTTTACCTCAAGCATGGTGTTAGTTTCAATACGTGGTATCTTTTTTATCTATGCATAGTATCGGTTTCAAAACTTAATATAGTTTGTGTCTCTGCATAGTATTAATTTAGCTTCTAATAGTATCAGTTTCAGTACTTGGTATCAATTTTGTCTTGCATAGTATCAGTTTTGCCTCTGTATAGTATCTGTTTTGCTTCATCGTAGTACCAGTCACAATACACAATAATACTTGATATCATTTTTAACACTGTACAGTATCAACTTGTAGCTCTGCATAATATCAGTTTCATAACTATTATCTTTGTTTCTATTAAAAAATCAATTATCATTGTATATTATAACATATATTATAGCTTAAAACTAAAACAAAATTTCCCTACCGGTTATATAGGTGAAATAAATAACTAATATTCTTCCACATGAAGAAAGATTTCTTCAAACAACATTTATAAACCAACAATTAAGCAATAATGAAAAAGAAAAGCAAGGGAAAAAAAAGAATTGAAGAAGTTGAATAAAGTATTGGATCATTTGAAGAAGATGTAAGTGTTAGAGTCTTCCAAATGCATGTACATGATTTCAAAGTTGAAGCAAAAAGAAAGAAAGAAGGAATTGGAAAAGAAAAGAAAATAAGGATAGAAGAGGAGAAAGAAATTATAAAATTGGAATAAGGACTGAGAGAAATTAAGTCAAGACTGCAAGAGAATAAAGAGAGAAATTCAGATACTGAAGTACAAAATCTACACATAGTAGATGAACCTAAAATGAACGAAGAGAATGAAGAAAAAGATGAAGAGACAAATGCTGACTCCAATGTAGAAAAACACCACACAAAAACTGAAATGAATGAAGATACGTGTATAGAGTTGGAAACCCAAAATGCAGAAAATATATCTGCAACTGAAAAGAATGAAGAAAAGGATAAAGAGGAAAATGTAGAGTGTCAAGTAGAAAAATGCAAAAAGAAGAAAATAAAGCAAAAAATGAAGAAAAAATTGTAGAACATGTGTTGGGAACAATGAACTTCGGTTGAGTCGTGTACATTATCACTCTCTTGAAGACGTTTCGGCATTCTACTCGAAGGTGCAAAGCAGTTCTGGAAAAAAACGTCTTCGCCTCTAGGATAAAACAGGCTCTCTAATCTTTAAAATATCAACCTGTTTGCACTGACAAAGTCGATTCTGATTTGCACACTGAAATACTTCTCAAGGTGTTTATTTTTGTTGAAGAAAGAAGAAGAAGAAAAATGCCTGTTATTCTTACCATTTATCTCGTCTATTTATCATTTAAATAGGCAAAATGAAAATTGTATACATTATTAAAGTGATGGAATGTTAATGGATTTTAATTTATTCTCATTTAAAATAATATTGTAATACATTAGCTTTTGTAACGGCTCAATAATAAAGTCACATAAATATATTTCCATTGTGCAAGTGTAACGGCTCAATCATAATAATGATTCATAAATATATTACCGTTATAAACTTGCTACGACTCAATTATAATAATGGTTCATAAATAAATACCATTAACCTATTTTTTAATTTAATTTTTTTAATAAATTCAATTCATAAACAAAAACATTTTCAACGATCCCCCACTTGAATTTTTTTTTAAATATTTTTCGAACAGTTTCTGATAACATAAGATTGTGCATAAATAAAGGTGTCTTTGGACTTGAACCTTTGCATAGTGGATAGAATTTAGTTTTTACTAGAGTGACGTGTAGTCTCGAACTCTATTCCTGACATCAGACCACACAAAATCTTTCTAGAGTGCAATCAAATAAGCCCATGCATTTATAGCCATGCATGTCTATCCTATTTTAGTGAATGCTCTAGGAATTTTGCCCAGAACTCCATAGGAAATGACCATATTTCAATATTCACACGGTCGAGTCTGTCAAGAATACTCTTGAAGGTAGGTAATGCACTCCAAATAGAGTATAGATCTCATTAAGAGTTCCATTACCTCATTCTTTAATCATTTCAGAAATACATGCTTCTTAATATAAAAATAGCATGTTCAACTAATATCACTTCACAACTTGTTCTTACCCATTGAACCTAGTTCTTGGGATCTCCAATCATTAGGTCGGGTTACCACTGTGCGTGACTCAACAATCTAAAGGCAATAGTCCCATTGTTTTAGAAGTTTTAAGGACTTTCTCTCTCTGGCCAATCCTTTCATTAAAGGATTTGCCAAATTCTCATCACTGCGTATGTGATCCACTTTAACAGCACCTGAAGAGAGTAACTCTCTAACAGTATTGATCTTACTATGTATCTATCGTCTCCTACCATTGTAATAATGGTCCTGTACTTTTGCAATAGCCGCGGTACTATTGCAATGGATCAACACAGCTGGTATCAGTTTTTGCCATAAAGAAATCTCAACTAGCAGATTTCTTAACTACTCCGCTTCTTCACTAGCTGTAGCTAGTGCTATCATCTCAGACTCCATAGTAGACTGAGCAAAAATTGTCTGTTTCTTGGATTTCTAAGAAACATTTCCTCCAACAATGCTAAAGATATAGCTAATGGTTGTTTTTGAATCATCAGATAAAGTATTCCAGTCTGCATCAGCATAACCTTCAAGGGCAGTTGAAATTTTTTCATAATGTAACCTAAGGTTCATGGTTCGTTTTAGGTATCTCATGACCCTCTTAATAGCATGCCAATGCTCTATACTAGGTATACTAGTAAAGCTGCATAATAATCCCACGACATAGGCAATGTCGGGTCTAGTACAATCAGTGGCATACCGAAGGCTGCCAATGATGCTCGCATAATTAGGCCGTCTTATACCTTCACCAGTGTTCTTAAATATACCTTCACCAGTGTTCTTAAATAGATTTACATTAGGATCATATGGTGTACATGAAGGTTTACAGTTAAAGTAACTGTATTTCTTTAGAATCTTCTCAATATAATGAGATTGATCCAAAGAAAGTCCCTTTTCGGACCTTGTAATCTTAATACCAAGGATTACACTTGCTTCACCTAGATCGCTCATATCGAAATTGGCACTTAACAAAGATTTAACAGAGTTTATGGCATGAATGTTTGAACCAAAAATAAGTATGTTATCTGCATACTGACATATGATAGTACAAATGTCATTTTCAGATTTATAGTAAATGCATTTGTCACTTTCATTAACTTTGAAACCATGTAAGATTATTAAGTTATCAAATAATTCATGTTATTGTTTAGGTGCTTATTTTAAGCCATATAATGGTTTATTTAACTTGTAAACTTTATTTTCTTGACCATAAACTACAAATCCTTCAGGTTGGTCTATATAAATTTGCTCTTCTAATTCACCATTTAAAAAGGCAGTTTTAACATCCATTTGGTGTATTGTTATATTATGAATAGATGCAAGTGAGATTAATACTGGAACGGATGTAATCCTAGTTACAGGTGAAAAGGTGTCAAAAAAGTCTACATTTTCTCTTTGCTTAAATCCTTTAGCTACTAAACAGGTTTTATATTTATCAACTGTGCCATCAGGTTTTAATTTCTTTTTAAGTACCCATTTACGGCTTATAGATTTACAACCAGGTGGTAGATCTACTAAGTGCCAAGTCTTATTGGATTCCAGAGAATCATTTCACTATTTATAGCCTCTTGCCAAAAATCAGCATCTAAGGAAGATAAGGCCTCTTGGAGGTTTAAGGGATCCTCCACAATAGCAAAAGCACAAAAATTCAAACCAAATTCTTTTGTCGTTCTGCTCTTTTACCTCTTCTTGGTTCATTTTCAGAAGACTCGTTAAGTTCTGTTCTAATAGGCATGGTGTTACTTGATGTGCTCCCACTATTCCTCAACTTAAAAGGAAATATGGATTCATAAAATCAGCATCATTAGATTTAATTATATTATGTGTACTCAGGTCATAAATCTATATGATTTGCTATTAATAACATAGCCAATAAACACATATTCATATGCTCTACTTGCCAATTTTATTCTCTTAGGGTCTGGTATACGAACGTATGCCAAACATCCCCAAGTTCTCAAATAAGACACGTTTGGTTTATAATTTCTTAAAATTTCAAATCGTGAGATTTTACCTTTTGATTTAGGGATTCTATTCAATATATAACATACAGTCAATAAAATATCCCTCCACCAATGTTTTGCTGCACCCGGATTCAATAAGATAGCTATAACTAATATGGTAGAGGTTCTATTTTTTTCCAGCTTTACCATTTATTTCAAGTGAATAAGGTGCAGTTCCCTCATGAATTATACCATGCAATTTATAGAAATCAAGAAATAAACTAGATTCGAATTCTGTTCCTCTATCACTACGAAGTCTCTTAATTTTCTTATTAGATTGATTCTCAATTTCAGTTTTGAATGATTTAAACATATCAAATGCATCACTTTTATTTTTCATAAGGTATACATAAGTAAAATCGAAACAGTCATCAATAAAAGTGATAAAGCAACGGTGTCCATGTCTAGTCAAAGTTCCATCAAGTTCACATATATCAAAATATATCAAATCTAAAGGTTTAGAAACTCTATCAACTGATTTATGTAGTTCCTTAGTTATTTTTGCTTGACTATAGAATTCTCATTTATCAAAATCAGTTTGTGACATTTTAGGGATAAGATCTAAGGTGTTCATGTTACGAATTATACATTTATTCACATCACATAATCCAGAGTGCCAAATATTAAAATCACACAACATATAAGCAGAAGCAGTCATTTCATTACATTCAACATTCAGTTTAAACATACCACCAGTTGCATAACCCCTACCCACAAACATACCATTCATGGTGATGGTGTACATATCATCCCCAATAGTCTGTGTAAAACCAGCCTTATTTAGAAGATAACTTGAAACAAGATTCTTTCTCATCTTTGGAGTGTGCGTTACGTCCTTCAGAATGACGATCTTCCTAGAGGTAAATTTCAGCTCTACGCTTCCAATCCCAACAGCAATAGTGGTGTGAGAGTCTCCTAACAACACTTTCTTGTTCTTAGTCTCTGTGTATGTTTTGAACATAGCACGGCCATAGCAGACATGGCGTGTAGCACCAGTATCTACCCACCAACCCTCTGATCCCCTAATAATGTGAATCTCATCAATAGTCATTGCCATTAGAGGTTCCTCAGTCAGGTTAGTATGTAGTGTTGGGCCTAGTCTGTTCTTACACTTGTGTGCCATATGACCTGGTTTTCCACAGTTATAGCAAAGAAACAACTGTCCAGAGTCATTCTTTTGGGGTGGTTTCTTTTTATTTCAGTTCTGACTAAGCTTGCGGTTCTGATTCTTAAAAAAATTAGGATTTGGTTTCAGAAATGCAGCTTTCTTAGTGTTGCCTGTAACAGCAAGCACTTCTTTCCTCATATCTTGTTTATGTGATTCGTCCTCAATACGTAGGCGAGTTATCATGCTTTCCAAAGAAAATTCTTTAGTTTTATGTCATAGATTAGTCTTAAACTCCTTCCAACTAGAGGGTAGTTTATCTATCAAAACAACAACTTAGAATTGTTCATCAATAACCATAACTTCGGAGATGGTCTCATGTGCTATTTTATGAAGTTCATGAGACCGCGCCTCACTGACCTGTCGTACGTCATCTGAAATTTGAGGTAGCGACTGACGGCATATCTTTTTGCTCTAGCTTGTTCTGTATCATTCTTATTTTGTAGCGCCTACTGGATTTCCTTGGTTGTCTTGTCTGATTTATAGTAGTTGTAGAGATCATCGCTCAGGCCATTGAGTATGAAGTTCTTACAGAGGTAATCCTGCTACAATTTTTGTTTTTGTTCCTTCCAGATCTGCAGTTGTTGTGCATCGATTTCAGTGGGCTTCTCTGGTACTGTCGGCTTTTCTATAGTGAGCACACCAACCACCTTCCTCATCGTCAGAAAAATTTCCAACTTTTGCCTCCAGCACTTGGAATGGAGGCATTCGAATCTGAAGGGCGTAGAAGTGACCATAGGGACCTGAAATATTGAAGTCGGTGCAGCATCATCAATAGCTGCAGCAGAAGTCATTGTTGTCTGAAACATCTTCAAATTGTTGGGAATAATGAACTTTGGATGAGTCGTGTACGTTGTCACTCTCTTGAAGACGTTTTGACATTCTGGTCGAAGGAGCAAAGCAGTTCTAAAAACCAAACTTCGCTGCCTCTAGGATAAAACAACCTCTCTAATTTTAAAAAATATCAACCTGTTTGCACTGACAAAGTCGATTCTGATTTGCACTCTGAAATACTTCTTAAGGTGTTTAGTTTTGTTGAAGAAAGAAGAAAAAGAAAAATGTCTGTTATTCTTACTATTCTACTCTGTCTATCTATCATTTAAATAGGTATAATCGAAATTGTATACGTTGCTAAAGTGATGGAACGTTAATGAATTTTAATTTATTCTCATTTAAAATAATATTGTAATACCATTAGCTTTTGTAACGGCTCAATAATAATGTCACATAAATATATTACCGTTGTGAAAATGTAATGGCTGAATTATAATAATGATTCATAAACATATTACCATTATAAACTTGCAACGACTCATTATAATAATGGTTCATAAATAAATTACCATTAACATGTTTTTTATTTAATTTTTTTAACAAATTCACTTCATAAACAAAAACATTTCCAACAACATGATATAGAATAATCAACTAAAATAACAACTGAAGTGTATGAAAAGGTGCAAACAGAAATAGAAAATGAATTGCTAGAAAAAGTGCAAAATAAAGAAAATAAAGAACAAAATAAATAAAGAATCGCACAACATGATATAGAAAAAGCAATCGAAATAGCAGCTGAAGTGCATGCAAAATGCAGACATAGATTGAAAATCAAATGGAAGAAAAAGTGCAAAATGAAGAAAATGAATCATAAAATGAAGAAAGAATTGCAGAGCATGACGTAGAAAAGGAAACTTAAATACCAATTGAAGTGCATGAACAAATGCAGGCAGAAACTGAAATCAAGAGGAAGAAAAAGTGCTCCAACCAAATCAAGACCATTGGAGACCATAAAAGAAAGTGTAGACTTGGTAGACAAAACAAAAGAAACAGTTCTTCCAACAAATAAAAAATGATTGAAAAATAAACCGAAGAAGCTCAAAATATGGAAGAAGACACCACTATCAAAAGCCAAATTTTACCCTACCATATTTCAATACTTGACTTCACTCCTCCATCTTTCAAACTGTATGACACACAATAGTTTAAAATGGTAAAAACTAAACAAAATGATGAAAAGAAACCAACAAAACCTGGTGGTCGAAAAAGGAAAACAACAGTGACAAAATCAGCTAGCCGGAAAAGAAAAGCAACAAAAAACAGCTTCTTATATGCAAAGACTAAAAGAAAGAACAAGAAAAAGAAACAAAGCGACAACTTTGGCTATGGTTAGAAATAGAAAAAAACAACAAATAAGTCAAAACCCAAAAATACAAAGATGATGGAAAAAAAATGTACAGAAGAGGACTTTCCAAAGCCACTTTCAGTAATAGAACCAGCGCTTTCAGCGATAGGACCAGGACACTGCAAATGCTTGGTATACCTGAACATAGAACAACAAAATGTAATCAAAAATATCTTTTCTCTGACATCAACTCAAAAGTAAATTTACAAATATTTATACAAAGTTACATACTAAAATAACTTTAATTTATTGATTCAAATCTTTTTTGTTAAAACAGTGAAGTAGCATGGGAGGATTATGACACAATCAAAGGAGGATATGTAATAACAAAAAAAGCACCATGAAATATCCTTGAAGGTAATTATATGGATGAGCATATTTTTTCTTTCCTTAATAATGCTGATATCAATCAAAATAAGTACAGAAATCAATATCCAATAGCTATTTGATTGGAATTCATGCTTGGTTATTTTTTGCTACTCATAACAAAACTGATACCTATGTATATCCAAAAAAGATTCTTAGTTTCTGTTTGTTATAACTCGATGCTCTGTAAATTTAGTTATTTAGTTGACCGCCATATATAACAAAAGTAATACCAAAATAGTGTAAAACTGGTACTAAGTAGTTCTTTGAATGGAATTCAAGCTTCATTATTTGATAAATTATTTTCACTATTACGTAAAACAGAACTGATACTTGTATATATGAAAACTAATATATGTTTTTGTTTGATAAAAGTTGATGCTCTATAATTTTAATTATTTATTTAACTGCCGTGTATGACGAAAAAAGTACCAAAATAATGCAAAACCGATACCTAATAGCTATAGGTGTAGAGTTGATGCTTGCTTGCTTTCTAAATTATTTTTAGTGTAATTTATATCAAAACTGATACCAAAATAAAAGAAAAAATGATATCTGGTTTCTGGATCATAAAATATTACGATTGTTAATATTAGAACATATTTTGAGTACTATGTACAACAAAATTGATACCAAATTAATGCAAAAACTAATACCCACAAGCTATTTGATTTGAGTTGATGCTTTTTTATTTTTATATCAATATATATAGCCACTATTAACATTACTGATACTATTTATTATTTAATATTGCTTCACCAATAACAAATACTTACGATTTCCTATTTTTACTATAGATAATTGACCGGTATATATCTAAATGTTGGCTAGTAGAGGATAACTATGCATCCACGACCACAATGATGGTAAATAGAACTTTAATATCCAAGTATATAACAATTGCTTCGTACACTGAATTGTAACTTATTATTGTATTCAACAAAAAAGGGGTTGTCTATGATCTAAATGGTGTTGAAAAAAAGTTTAGCCCTTCCTATGCTTGAAACAATTGTACAAGACAAATATACAAAAGATGTTTATTTCCCTTTGCACTGTGAAAACCATTGGATGTTAGTAACTTTGACATAGCCAACTGTGCAATGGTTTCAGGTAGATTCTAGACGTCCTAGAAGATCAAATGACAAAAATAGCTTTAGTTTGAAAGAAGCTATGAAATCGGTATGATATTTTTTTAAAAATAAATTACCTAATACAATTAAAACAAAGTGAAAATAATCTAACTTTGTATCATTTTGTCTTTAATAGAGAAAATAAATTGAAGAAATGGTGCAAGAACTCTGGAAAAGAATAAAGTACAAGATGTGGAGATGAAGCCAGACGAAATGCATCAAATCAAGTGAGCACAACAAAGGGAGGACACATAAGTTTTTTTGGTTAAAAATGATACCTACCGAGAATAAATTGAAACTAGAACTCAAATTAGTGGCAATACAGAATTGACAGTTACTTAATACTTAAAACTTGTTGTCATTTTGCATTACAATCTTTTATATAAACTACTATCTATCTTTATATGCATTTTACATTGAATTGAATTTGATTCATACAGAAGGTATTATCTTTCAATTCAATAAACATTTGATTCAGATCTAAACTGATACCTATATAAAAAAAACTAATATCTAAAGACGCAAAAATGATATTAAATGTCTGTGTAATCAAAACCAAAACAAAACAACTACCAAAATTCTTAAAATGATACTTACAGGCACTAAAATTGATATAAAACTAATGCTAAGTGTGGTAGTAAAACAGGTAAATATTTTAATTCAAAGCATACTATCTGTTTGCACCATTATCTCTAAAATATAGCGTTTTATATTAGTTACAAACCTGATACTGCAAATAATGCAAACTTATACTAAGAATATGTTTTGCTTCAAACAAGCTTGGCTGTGGCATATACTTAATGATATTTATCATTTCACTAACTGAAGTAGAATACCAATCAAATTAGCAGCTGAACAAATATTATCAACAAGGGCAAAAATTGTGCATGCGATACCGACGGATAATGAGCACTGCTGGAATTTGGTTAAGTACATGTCAAGCCTGGAAGAACAAAAAAACAAAAGTAGTGAATTTGTTTGCAAAACCTGTTGTTATGTTCAGTTGCCCTAATATGCATTTGAAATGTTGTGTTAAAAGTAATAGAAATTAGCTTTTTTTAATGCCGATACAAACACTTCTTCATATTATGTCAATTTGTTCTAAACACCGTGTAATTATTTTTGATGTTGCAAAAAATTAGCTTTGTTTAACTTCTCACACTTAATGTTCATTTACGACTATAAAAATATTTCTATATACAAATGAAACTAATATCAGTAATGTGCATGAACTGATGTTATTTTTTTTCATCTACTTATATGATTGGAATTGACACTTGATTATTTTATAAATTATTTATTTTAAATGTTATTTACAACAAAACTAGTATCTATATTTATGCAAATGATAAGCACTAGCCTTTTCATATAATATGATCCTCTCTAAATTAAATTTACTTCACTTAATGTATACCAGAAATAATTTCAAAAATAGTATAGAACTCATACTTAGTACCTGTATGATTGAAATTCAAGCTTGATAATTTTATAAATTATTTTAAATATTATATACAATTAACTGATAACTATATTTATGAAAAAATGATACCTAATAACCGTTTGATATAATATGATGCTTTATAAGTATAATTATCTAGTTTACTGTCATGCTTGAAAAAAGGTATACCAAAAAAGTGCAAACTCATACCCAGTAGCTGTTTGATTAAAATTCATGCTTGTTCATTTTATAAACTATTTTCACTATAATTTATAGCATAATTGATACCTAGGTACATGCAAAACCGATACCCAGTAGCTGTTTGAAATAATATGATGCTTTGTAAATTTAATAGTTTACTTCACTGTCATACATGACAAAAGAATACCAAAATAGTGCAAACTCATACCTATTATCTATTTTATTGAAATTCATGCTTGTTCATTTTATAAACTATTTTCACTATAGTTTATTGCAAAACTTATATCTGTTAGTCCTTGAGATGATGATTTTGATGACAACAACCTTAGGACTTGTTATAAAATATAAATACTAATATTATAGTTTAGATATATATATATATATGTATGTATGTATGTATGTATGTATGTATGTATATGTAGAATATAAACATGCATGTACCAAGACTGAAGACTGTACGATATAGAGATTCAAGAATGAGGATATCAAGATTGAAGACTCATGGGTATCAAGATATCAAGAGTTCAAGATTTCAATAGTACAAGATAAGTATTGAGTCTAGAATTATGTTAATACTTATTGAAAGCACTTACATCTTTATTCGAAATTTATTCATGGAATGGAATCCACTTCGAGCTTGTAAAAGGGATGGAACCCTAGTGGGATGGAACCCACGAAATATCCAGTGGAACATATAGTGGTCCTATTTTGATATCCACTAATTTTATAAAAATGCTTTTTAAAAATATATCTCTTGTTTTTAAAAAATGTTTTCAAAACTTTCTTTTCAAAAAGAAATCTCCCTTGGTTTTAAATATTTTAGCCTCAAAACTATTTTTATCATTTTTTAATATTTTGATTTCAAAATTGTCCTAGTTTTTAAACCATCTCTTGTTTTAAATATTTAGCTTTAAAATATTTATATACTTAGATTTTAAATCACTTTATATATTAAGATTATATATATTAAAAATTACTTTCTAAACTCTTTTATATGTTTAAACTATATTCAAATATGTTTACAAAGTTTAGAAATTGTTTTAGCAAATTATAGAAACCTATTTTACTAAGAAAATAAAAACATCAATTTTGCCTTAAGCATGTCGACATCCCTCAACCTCCCATGTCGACATGGTGTCCATTATTTTCAAACTTCAATCTTCAAAAGATGTGTCCATTCGTCGTATCCTTTCATGAATAGATATGGCTGTTGCTCTGCTATAAATACCAATAAGTTCTAAATGAATTTTTTACCAGATTTCATTTATTTTCTCCACTCTTCATCTTCCACATTTATTCTAAAGAATCCTAAACTATACTCTTCCAAAATACCAAGTGAATCAAACTTGATTATCTCTTGTTTGATTCTCTACCTCCCTCTCCATAAGATCTTAGTGCTATTCGAAGTTACAGAACCTTTTGTATATCAAACTGTTGAGTAAAAGGTGCGGTTGAGCCTTGAAATCAATTGGGTGTGATTGTAGCCTCGGAAATCAATTAGGTGATCTTGTAGCCAGATTAAATCAACAGAGTTTGCCCTGGACTCGAATACAGGAGGGTGTACCTCGTAGCCTTGAAACCGAGGGTGTGATCTGGGAGATTATTTTGATAAGAAATCCGTACGATTGTACGGGACTGGATGTAAGGTAACTCCAAACCAGTATATACATCCAGTATAAAATCCTGGTGTGTTCTTTCCTTTACAGCTTTTATTTAGTATTTGCATCTATGTCTGATTCTATGATTATATCTGTGTTTGTGAATTGCATTTGTTGGTGATTAAATTACATAAGTTTCAAAATGATTTAGAAAATCCACAAAACACTATTCACCCCCTTTAGTGTTATTCCAAGTTGCTATTTGAAAAAAATTGACAACAACACTATGCCAAACTACACTTTCACACCTCTACATCATATATTAAGTTGCCAACTGTTCATCATAACATAGTGTACATTATAGATTGACATTTAAGCTCATAGTTCTTCTCATAGTTTTGCACTTCACAACTCAGCAAACAAATAATTCCAGTCACTTAAACTAGAAAAAAAATAAAAATCATGTATAAATGATATAAATAGCATGAAAAAAATGATACCATAATTGTTTACACCTGAACTGATATTAAAAACACACAAAAACCGATACCATAATTTGTAATACCTAAAACTGATACTAATACCATACTAAAACTGATACCACATTTTTTACATACTTGAAGCTGACACTAATAGAACTAAAATATGATACCAAACAACAAATAAATATAAATAAACCGAACAACATATAAACATTATAACACTTCACTTCCCATGCAACATATATATATTCCAGAACACACAACAGTCAACTGAAAATGGCACTATATAACAAAGTTCAACTACAAAGTGCAAGTCAATGTCAAATTTAGTACATGATAAACCAATACACTTATATAACAATGTTTAATAACATAAAATTGCCAAAAAAAGGCATAAAACCGAATATATCTTCTTAGAAGCTTGACAATCAAATTATATCTTCTTAAAAGCTTGACAATTACACTTGTTGTGACCATATTTCTTGCATACACCACACATATTTTTCTTATTTTGAAAACATGCAAGTCTTCATTTTCATTTTAATGAAGGTCTACCAGCATCTCATTTCTCCTTTGATGGATTAATAACATCTTTAACACTTGCATAAACAATTAGCTTATCAAAATTAGGAACATGATTAATAGAATTAGCATAAGAAGAACATTAAGCATCAACGGTGAAATGTTACTCAATAAAAAAATCATAAGCAGATAACTTTTACTTGTTCATGCACTTAATAGTGTGAGCACAAGGAAATCATGCAAATTTCCTTTGATTGCAACTACAACTCCACTCTTTAAGATTAACATGATGAGATTTTAACGATTTCACTTCAAAAACAAACTTTGAAGAACTTGTATACATCCCATTCGAATCCTTCTTTAATCAATTCACTTAAACGACACCCGATAGAAGGACAAAGAGTAGTATTCCACAATTGACGCCCCTCTCTCCTTTTAGCCATTTGTTGCATAACTTTAATTCGAATTCCATCTAAGCATACCGTAATAGGCAAGGCTCGTTCATCCAAAATCCAACTATTAAAACTTTCAGCGACATTTTGAACTATATTTACCATATCGTTTACCCAAAAAAATATCCCAATTATCAAAAGGGTCTTTAGGAAATTCACCACAGCATCAGCACCAATTTTACAAAATTTGAATATTCTTCTTCAAATTCATACATATTAGCTCTAAAACACATTTAGAACAAATAAATGATAGACATATTCGAAATCTTTGCCTTAACTGTTGAAATTAGATTCTATTCCATATGAAGATAGTAGTAACTATGAAAGGCTGAAGGAAATACTTCATGGACACCTAAAATTAAATATTGTTGGCGATCTAATTGGAACTGGGTCAGCTCGCAGCGGCAGCGGTGAGTGTATTTCAATTTTTTTATTCTATTGGATCTTTGTTGGGCCTATGAAGTTTAATTCATTAGAACAATTCTACATTTGTTTTAAATAAAATCATGTATTTTATTTAAGTATTTTGTAATGTAAATTTAATTTGAATGATTTAATTTACACACACACATACTTATACATGTACATATACATATATATGTGTGTGCGTGTGTAACATAATAATCCGTGAAGGGTATAACATGCCCGTATATAGATATTGAGATTTACATCGCAACAGGCACATTAGCTCAATTCGTATGTACCGTATGTTGTCTAAATATGTGCATAAATCTATAGTGCAAAGTATATATATATATATAAATACATATACATATATTTAAAATATATTTTATAACTAAAAGTCTCAAAATTATATATATATATAATTTAAAACATTTTTATAAATAAATATATATATATATAATTAAACATATAAAATTATACATACATACATATATATATATAATTTAAATTCTATAAATAAGGTTAAATAAAATGTGTATATATATGAATAATTAATTACATTCAAAAACTTAAAATATAAAAATATATATTTTAAAATTAATTCCAGATCGAAATTAGCATAACAAACATAAAATAACAATTTCATAATTTTATCATTATTATATTTATAATAAATAATTTTGATCACAATAATAAAAAATATTAGTATAATATTAAACCAATCAAAATTTAAAATTTATAAAAATTTAAGATCATAAAATACAGGTTTAAATTTTTTTCATGATTTTTTGAAATAAAATATTATTTTTAATAAATAAAAGAAATGTTCAACCGAAGTAATTTAATTATTAAAATTTTCTAATTCTTAACAAAAAATTCTGACTTTTTTCCATGCGTTAGTGCATAGTTGTAGTCATTTTGAAAAATATAAAATCAAAATTTTAGTGCAATAATTATTTTAAATATAACCATTCAAATAATCAATAAAAGATAATTTGAAATTATTTATATATAAAAACAAATTAATTTTCATATTTGATAATTCATATTATGTATAAATAGGAGTAAGGAAAAATTCTAAGTTGTTTATACATTATAAATATACATATATGTAATTATATGTTTAAAATATACATTAGTCTATATTTAAATTAATATATAAATATACATAAACTAATTAATAATAACAAATTTTAATTTTCTACAGCAACTTAGATTTTTTTATACATAAATTATAACACATAATAAAATAACGATGCATATAACCAAACAAATTTGTGACAACCACATATACCTACGAAAATCTTACCTAACTAGATATACAACATTAATATATATACAGATTTAGAACTAATCAATATTAAATCATAAAATATGATACGATTACTATAATATATAAATTAAATACCATTGATGATGCCTTTGAGTCCACTTGAATCAATGAATTCCCTTCTCTAGTTATGCTCGATCGTCAGATTGCAAGTCTGGAATCGTCGATCTTTTCTATCAAATAGTGCTTTTACTTAACTTGAATTGATTTGAGATTCTTAAAACTGATATAGGGATTAATTTCAGCCAGCAAATTTGGTAATTATGGCAGCCAAAAGTTTTTTTTGATTAAGGGTTTAGAGATCCATATATATAGCTTTGTACAAGAGAAATATTAGGACAATCTCATTACCTATTCTCTCTTAATCTTAGCCATCCAACTCTAGGTCTAATCCTAAGTTTTATCTACCTCCAATAACTTGTTAAAACCAAAAAATTTAGTCCTAATGATGGGCTTTAAACCCATTTAAGCCCAAAATACTACGCAATTGAATCTAATTTAATCGCTTGTCGATATTTTATACAATTGATATATTTATAACTGTTTTAAATATATATAACATTATTCATTTCTCAAATCATATTCAAATTTTATAATTAATATTTCATAAATATTAATTTATTTAATTTAATTCATAATAATTAGAAACTAATTAAATCATTCGGTCATAAGGAAATTCATAATTTCGGCTATGCAACTCTTGGGTGTAAATTTGGTTAGCAATTAATACCATACTATTCTAATGTTAATGTTCACACGTCACTTAGCATGTAGTGTGACATTATGGACAAATTTATCGCTTACTCATTTTCGGTAAAAATCCAATTTTAGTTTAATAAGCGTTACCCGTTGTGACATTTGTTCACACCAATTGTCTTCGTCAAAACTATATCACTTTGGACTTACAGAATTTGGTAATGGTCAAAATTCCAATGTCATCCACATTCAACATTATAGTCCAAATACAAAGTCCTTGGCTCAATAATAACAATTATTATTAGTCAAATGGCCAAAGACTTTGACTTTGACTTGACCGTGATACTAACCGCATATAACTGAGGAGATGAATCCACTCTCGAATAATGCTACACTTCCAATACTTCCACCCGACCCCACTATAATCACTTGATGGACGCCATGCCATGAGTTGGCTATAATCAAAGTGGAGCTTTCTATTGAAGATCCACAATATTCTAAAGTCGAGAGAACTTTGTAAATCAGTCACATCGATATTTTCTGTTTGACCTTAGTTATATTAACGAACAGAAAACTATCAAGTGAGTCATTCCATAGTTGTCCAATAACTATTAGTACGTAACCCCTAGGTGCCCCTAGAAGTCATGATTAATACACTGCCCAACATTTGCAGAGCGTTACATATTCTAGTCTCAACGGATACACCGATATCCAATCTCGATGCATCTTGACTAGGAACATTTAAAATGGTATATTTGTTTCGTTGTGATAAATTACTCACGGTTACAACACTTTGTAACTACTATCACAAAATATACCAATTATGTATTTTTTCTGTTAAATATACTTTTAATTAAGTTAATTAATTAATATAATCACATTATGTCAAATATATAATAGGAAGAAAATACCTTTTATTTCGAACAAGATTGGTCAACGAGTTTCCCCTAGGGCATACCCCTAACTTTCTATCAATATCCCACTTGCATTTGGGGTCAATTATGGAATATAATTCCAACTTCTCCTAACAGTTCTCTCAAAACAATGATATTAGTCTCTTAGTGAATGACTATGCTATTATGTTTTAATTATCTACTTTATCATTTAACTCTATCTGACACTGATAAACTGCCTTTATCATGTGGAACGATTCGAAGTATGTCTTCCAACTTCTAGTGAGCTTTAAGATCTACCATGACCAATTTCATGACATTGTTATCTTACAACAAACTTATGGGATTCTCAACAATTGGAATCATCTTTGGCTCAATTATAAATTTGTGCATTTATATCTATATATTGTAGCGCTTTTCAAGTTAGTGTTCTCAACATTTCGTTGAATCGACCACAATCACTTTTATTTTGAAACATTTTCAAATTAAAGATTTTAACTTGAATTTTATCATTGAAATGTTACACTCAATATCGCTTATAAAAGTTTGTGTCCAAACATTTCATCATAACGAGTTCGTTGTTTCTATAAACAATTCTCTGGTATTTGATAGATACGCGAGAACACCTCAAACAACCATTTAGTGATATCAATTTGGATTTTATATTTGCTCCATGTATCAAATACATAAACAAAACACAATATCGTACACAGCATTATCTGTATGATAATTCCTATTGTTAATGTATAAGGAATCCAACTTACATGTTCTCTTTTTAATGGGGTGCTCCTGTATATCGTTTTCGAAAATCCCTATATCTTTTATACTCACCATAAAAGACATCATTTACAATCCAAAATCGAGTATTAAAACAACTAAAATTGATTTTAATACATGCATATTGTTAAAATCAACAATGTGTTGTTTAATTATAGTTTAGAAACATCAATGTACCTTTTAACGTTCTTTCTTACGAACGCATGCTTCCACTGCACTTTGATTGAAAATCAAACTATTTGATATTTCTATCAAAATACTTATTCATTCTTGATGCTTATAAAATGATATATTCATATCATTTCTCGGATCATATTCAAAGACTCACAAACCCAATATCGCTCCCACTGACTTCGAGGCATTTTTGGTTAATATGTGTAAATGGCTTACTCTAAATCATTATTTAGAATTTTTTGTTTCAATACATAAGTGCCAAACACTAAGTCTTATCGAGCAATTATTTTGTGAATAAATTTGAATTAACTTGAGCATGTTGAATACCGAATCTGTTATGCTAATTTCAACAATTGAAATTTGCGGTATTATTCTTATCAACATTGCTCATTTAATTCCAACCACATTAGTCTTTCAATAAAGACACAATCTCGGCCGATGGATCAAATCTCTTTAGTTACGACAACCAAAATCATATTTTGATAGCGTAATCAGAATTCTTTCAGATTGGCGCATCGTACCGTATAGAGTCAACAATCTTAATAGTTTAATTGAACAACCGAGGGTAACGTATATTTTTGACATTAATACGAAACTCATAGTTTCTTCTCGATGTATGAAAATACTTATTAGACATTCTAATGCTATGTGTTCATTTAGGTTAGTTAATTTCACTTTATCTCATATAATCAGTTCTATCTTTGGATCGGATCCAACCCATTTAATTACCAAAAATTTCTCAATGAAATTCCTTCACAATGAAGTTGATATATCTTGAAACAACAATTGTTTCTTAGTGCAAATAGAATAGGGATTCATAAATGCTTTATGAACCTTTTTATTTATGAAACTGATTTTAGTTTACAAAAATTATATTTAAAACATAAATATGTCATTTGATGGCAGACCTTTCCAAAAAACTTTTGGAGATTCATACAAGACCCCCCATGAACAATTATTACGTGTAATCTTTTGACTTGCACTACCGCCAACTCCTTGGCTTAGGATATGTCGGGGTTTCTTACAAACCCTTATCTTGTATGATTTTGTAAACTGTTGTTTGGATGAAATAATATCAACCTTGTGTACTACTCTTAAGTACATGACATTACAGAAAGAAACTAACTCAACTTCACTCATAATTAATCGTAAATTGTCCAACAATGTCTTATTACTCCTTATCGATTCATCATTATGTATCACATGGAGGAGTGACTTATGAGATTGAATCTATGTCATTTTTAGGTATATTTGGAACTCTTTCCAATATATTCACTTATTAGATCAAATCAAATCATTTTATTCTATTGCTGTTATTTTATTTACTTTTCCTTTATATTCTATGATTTTATCATAAACTTACTATATGTGTATCTAATACACATGTTCAAGTTGGTAATAAATCATCCATGAATATAACGAAATATGTAGAACCCTTTTGGTATTAATAGACTTGTGATTGCATATATCAATATGTATTAACTCAAAGAGTTCATCAACTCTAGTGATGCTACCACTGAATGGGTGCATAGCTATTAATTGTTTGAGATATAATTAAACTCTATCATATCATTCATAATCATATAGTAAAACTATTTGTCAAAACTACGGCTTAGTCTCTAATTCTCAAACAACTGTAAATAATATTAGACAAATATGTATTTTTGTTGCATCACTTTTACTTTGAAAACAAATTCCATGACATAGTTCTATTTCATAATGATTATTCATAATACCCATATTGAAATATGGTTATATTTATTTATAGTCAATAAAATAAACATTATTTTCACAAATGATGTTCGGTACATTTTACGAAAATAATTTTCGTAATTTGATGCAATCATTAAGTGTCATACGGCATGCTCCAACTATTTCTGCCATTACTATAATAGTGTACTAAATTTATAGGTCCACCATTCACTTAATATTGTTTGCATATTTCATATGCTGCAACTAGATTATCGTGGAGAGTTCTTTGATCAAATATCTTGAACTCAAAGAAATAAATGTTATAGAAAGCAATTTTCTATATGAAAATACATTTCGGAATAAAAATCACATTTCATATTCTAATATTAAGTATCAATTATTATTACAATTCTTGTTTCCAATGTTTCTCTATGAAGCAGAAGTGGCTATTCATTCTCTTCATTCCAACTTCACCTTAAATTACATCTATTCTTATACATTCGTTTTTCTTTTAATTGGTCAAACTATTCAAAAGAAAACCTTACTACAATATCATAACAAACTTTTTACAGAAGTGCATTCAATTATTCTTAACATTTAAGACATCAAATATGTTGCACTTTATGTAAACCGATCGAGATGACATTTCAACGATCGGGGTCTTAGATGTATCTCGTAGTTTATGGTCTTGTGTTATATTAACACAATATGATCCTTTTGAAATCATTCAAGTTGAATACATGATCTTAAAGTACTATTTATTGGATTACTTCGAATGAACTAACTTCACCGAAATAGTGTATCATACAAACTATGACTGTTCACCATATAACATTTATATGTGAAAGTACATGGATAAAATATCCATAGTCTTGAATTGCATTTAGAGTTCAAAAACTCATAAAATACAATACACGATCAAAACCAAATAAACATATAAGTGACCAACTTACGATTGTATTAAGTAGTTGAAATTAGGCACTTGCATGGGTATAGAAACATTATATAATAGGCAATTAGAATTATTAGCTTGTATATATTATATTTCTATTTGTCAACTTTCAATTCAGTTTGTTTATATATGTTAATTGACAAATGTTTTATCAATCATATTAAAAGCACAAATTTATCATTATAGATAATTATAACATTATATAGCATATGTTCTTACAACATTAGAAATGTTAAATGTTACCATTTCATTTTTCTAATAAGGCTCTCACTATTCTTTTATGTTTCTCCAAACCCTAAGATGAAACGTAGAAGTCTTACAAATTCATTAATGGGTGTTAGGGCTCGTTTGTTTTGGTCTTCTGACCTTGAGTTTACTCAACAAATCATAGCCCCACAGACGATGGATAACCACTTATCCATTGTAGCACATACAACTCCTAACCTATTTTTCCTTGTTCTAATCTCATTTCAACCTTTAGTTTGCTCAACAAATCAAAAGAGATTATTCACTCATACTTACCATATCGTGGTGGCCTATGTACAGTATATGTATCTTGAGTTTGCTCAAAAATACATATAGTTATCTTACCTCATCTGTTCAATATATTCATAATACTACGCATAACATCCCTATCTTGAGTTTGCTCAACAACTAAGGAGTATGTAAGTAATTTATTAATATATATATATATATATGGTAGAGGGCAACATTATATTGAAGATTCATAATCTTCAATATATATATATATATATATATATATATATATATATATTGAGTGATATCGACCTATAGAATAATATATTTCTTACGAAATACCTCAGCAATTCAAGTGTTAGACATATCAGAAATCACGGTATATGTACATTTACATATGTATTTATTTCTCAAGTCAATTTAGGTTTCTTTGATGTTTCACATTTAGTTTATACACATATCATATAAGTTTATTGTTATATAACTGTTATATTTCATATTACTTATACGATAGTCTTACGTATAATATATCATTAACTAAATCTTATCTAATTAATTTTAATCAATTAACTCTTTAATTAATTTTAAATTAGTATTCCAATAGAACTTTTATATTGGACATATCTACTATAACATTTATAGTGTATACTATAACCTTTATAGTGTAACACACATATATCATATAAATGTGTATTTTATTTAATTAATAATCCTTTAATTAACTTATTCAATTAAACAATTTTTATTAAAATTTATTAATTTCAAAATGTATCTTGTATACATACATGTATACTTATGTTATTTTAAACATTTAAAATAACATAACATATATCAACATATATAATATATGCTTATACACATTAATTAATTAACATATTTAATTTACTTATTTTATTAATCTTATTAATAAATTTAAAATTTTGAAATTATTATATAAATATTTCAAACATTTTGAAAATATCATTATCCTTACAAACGTTTTGAAAACTTATGTAGTATTATAATTTTTATAATAAACATGTTTTATTTTAAATTTAACTATTAAATTTAAAATCTTTAACATTAATTTGCAAAACAATGTTGAAAATTAGTCCAAGGCCCAAATTAAGTTGGGCATTTTCTATTAGGAGCAACTTTTGGGCTCACTACACCTTTCGGGCCAGGCCGGTAAGCAGGTAGGACAGGGTACTTGATTACCCAATTCCAATCCTAGACATTACCTTTCTAGGACCATACTAAGTGGGCAAGTTTGATTGGTTAGCCCTAATATGACTAAATTAGACCGCGTAGGCTATTGGGCTATGATACCATTGTTGGAACTGGGTCAGCCCGTAGCGGAAGTTATGGGTGTATTTCGATTCTTTTATCCTATTAGATCTTTATTGGGGCTATGAAGTCTAATTCATTTAAAAAAATTCTAAATACGTTTTAAATAAAATCATGTATTTTATTTAAATTTAAGTATTTTGTAATGTAAAGTAAATTTGAATGATTTAATTATATATACATATATATATATATATGTATGTATGTATGTATGTGTGTATATATATATATATATATATATATATATATATTTGTACATGTATCATATGCCAATACATATATGTGTGCATGTGTAACATAATAATCCGTGAAGGGTATAACATGCCCGTATATAGATGTTGAGATTTACATCGCGACAGACACAATAGCTCATTTCATATATATTATATGTTGTCTAAATATGTGCATAATTTATAATGCAAAGTATATCTATATAAACACGTATACATACATTTAATATATATTTTATAACTAAAAGTCTCAAAATTAAATATATATATAATTTAAAACATTTGTATATATATACAAAATTAAACATATGAAATTATACATATATATATTAATTTAAATTATATATATAAGATTAAATAAAATGTATATATATGAATAAATAATTACATTCAAATACTTAAAATATAATTATATATATTTTAAAACTATTTTCAAATCGAAATTAGAATAACAAATATAAAACAATAATTTTATAATTTTATCATCATTATATATATAATAAATAGTTTTGATCATAATAATTAAAAATATTAGTAATAAATATTAAAAAAATCAAAATTTAAAATTTACGAAAATTTTAGATTATAAAATACAGGTTTAATTTTTTTTCATGATTTTTTGAAATAACATATTATTTTTAATAAATAAAAGAAATGTTCAACCGAAGTAATTTAATCATTAAAAATATTAAATATCAACAAAAAATTATGAAATTTTTTCCATAGGTTACTGCATAGATGTAATAATTCAAAAAAATATAAAATCAAATTTTCAATGCAATAATTATTTTAGATATAATAGACAATTCACATGACCAATAAAAGATAATTTAAAATTATATATATATAATTTATTTTCGAATTTGATAATCATATTATGGATAATAGGTATAAGGAAAAATTCTAAGCTATTTATACATTATAAATATACATTTATGTAATTATATGTTTAAAATATACATTAGACTATATTTAAATTAATATATAAACATAAATAACCTAATTAATAATGACAAAATTTAATTTTTTACAGCAAATTTGGTTTGTTTATACATAAATTATAACATATAATAATATGACCATGCACAACTACATATACCTACGAAAATCTCACCTAACTAGATATGCAACATTAATGTATATACAGATTTGGGATTAATCAATATTAAATCATAAAATAAGATATAATTACTGTAATATCTAAATAAAATAACAATTGATGATGTCTTTGAGTCCACTTAAATCAATGAATTCCCTTCCTTAGTTATGCTTGATCCGTCAGATTGCAAGTCTGGAATCATCGATCTTTTCTATCAAATAGTGTTTTTACTTAACTTGAATTGATTTGAGATTCTTAGAATTGATATAGGGATTAATCTTGACCAACAAACTTGAAAATTATGGCAACTAAAAGGTTTTTTGATTAAGGGTTTAGAGATCCATATATGTAGCCTTGTACAAGAGAAATATTAGGACAATCTCATTACCTATTCTCTCTTAATTTTAGCCATCCATCTCTAGGCCTTATCCTAAGTTTTAGCCACCTCCAATAACTTGTCAAAACCGAAATTTTCAGCCTTAATGATGGGCTTTAGACACATTTAAGCCCAAACCAAAATACTATCCAATTAAATCTAATTTAATTACTTGTCAATATTGTATATCGATCGATATTTTTAAAACTGTTATAAATATGTATAACATTATTCATTTCTCCAATCATATTCAAATTTTATAATTAATATTTCATAAATATTAGTTAATTTAACTAATTCATAACAATTATAAAATAAATAAATCGTTCGGTCTTAAGGGAATTCATCATTTCGGCTGTGTAACTCTTGGGTGTAAATTTGGTCAGCGATTAATATTGTACTATTCTAATGTTAACGTTCACACATCACTTAGCAGGTTTTGTGACATTATGGCCAAATTTATCGCTTACTCATTTTACATAAAAATCCAATTTTAGTTTAATAAACATTACCCAGTTGTGATATTTGTTTATACCAATTCTCTTCGTCAAAACTATATCACCTTAGGCTTATGGAATTTGGTAATGGTCAAAATTCCAACCTCATCCACATTCAACATTATAATCCGAATACAAAGTCCTTGGTTCACTAATAACAGTTATTATTAACCGAAATGCATTGGCCAAAGACTTTGACTTTGAGTTGACTTGAGTTGACTTTGATACTAACCGCATATAATTGAGGAGATGAATTATCTCTTGAATACTGCTTCACTTCCAATACTTTCACTCGACCCAACTATAGTCACTCGATGGATGCCATGCCATGATTTGGCTACAATCAAAGCGAAGCTTGCATATTGAAGATTCACGGTACTCTCAAGTCGAGAGAACCGTGTAATCAGTCACATTGATATTTACTGTTTGACCTTAGTTATATTAACCAACAGAAAACTATCGAGTGAGTCGTTCCATAGTTATCCAATAACTATTAGTACGTAACCCCTAGGTGCCCCCATCAATCATGTGTAATACACAACGCAACATTTGGAGAGTGTTACGTACTCCAGTCTCAACGGATGCATCGATATCCAGTCTCGATGCATCTTGACTAGGAACATTTAAAATGGTATATTTGTTTCGTTGTGATAAATTACTCACGGTTTCAACACTTTGTAACTACTTTCACAAAATATACCATTTATGGATTTTTCTCTTAAATATACTTTTTATCAAGTTAATTAATTAATATAATCACATTATATCAAGTAAATAATAGGAAGAAAACACCTTTTATTTCGAACAAGATTGGTCAACGAGTTAGATATAGGTTACAAATTACATAATTGCCTCTAGGCATACCCCTAACTCTGTCAGATCTGACATAAAAACCAAATCACGATCTTCTTGAAGCATTTATTTTAAATGATTCAAAAACCATTTTCAATTATCCACATTTTCTAAAGAAACTATACCCATAGCTAAAGGAAAAAAATAAGCTCATAACAGTTTTAAATAAATATTAAAACAAAATTCACAACTGTTAACTTAAAAACTGATACCTAAAAAATGCTACCGATAACTAAAACTGATACATAAAAACTGCCACTAATGACTAAAAACTGACACCTAAGAAATAGATAACTAAATTCTGATACTATACATCAAAGCATTTTAAAATAAAAACACCCCTTGATTACCATTTTTCGTTGTAGCATCCATCAAAACACCTAACCATCTCCTTAATTGAGTAGCATCTAAAAATATCATAGGTCAATAATGCTTGAAACCAAGTAAGTAAGCACCAAAACTAATAAATACTCTCTCAAATTGATTAGTACAAGCATTAACATCCGTATCGAAACAACTGCCTAGATTATGCTTCTTCAATGATTCTAAATACAAACTCAAATCACTGTAGGACATAACATCATTACTATGCAATTCCATTAAAGCAAGTTGTTTTCTGCAATAAGCAAAAGGGTAAGACAAGTCAAGATTGTATTCTCTTCTAAAATCATCTATTGTATCTTTAGGGTTTTTACTAGGACAATCATGAATCTCATTATTAATCAACAATTTAACAAATGCACTAGAAAGATGTGGATTATTCAAATTTCTAAGGTCAGCCCAACAAGAATGATCACTAACCAAACTTCTAATGAAAAACCCATTAAGTTGTCCGAGATTACAAGAAGCATGCACTTTAAAAGGCATCCATTCGTAGACGAAGAGCAAATAGTTGTAATTTTTGTAGAACAATTATTCAAAAATACTAATTCGTATTTTTTTGAATTTGATATGCCATCAAAAGTTCTCTAAAATCATTAGCTCCTCCAAAATGAAAACCAAAAAATCAAAAATGGATAATTTCGAACTTCTCTTCAACATATCCTTCAAATAACTTTTACTCTGGATAACAACATTTAAACACAAAGATCCACTAGAAGATGAATAAATACGAATATTAGATGAAATCAAAATAGAACTACCACTAACATTTTACAATTGAGGATCCTTGACCTTAATGGTAAAAGAAAAGAATGCACTCTTCTTATAAAATTGAAACCAAAGTATGCTCTAAAGAGCGAAATCGATATCAACCACAATAACTTTATTCTCAAGCACATAAGAAGTCTCAATGGATGAAGAAGTTAACCGAGACCAATACACACAAATCATTCTTCAAATCATAAAAAATACAATCAATTGACAACCGAGTTCTGAAAGCATTATCATAGAATATAAGGAAACAAAGAAGACCATTATCACCACTGTAAAAGAAAAAATATCTGGAAAAAATCAGAAAGAAAATAAAATAGTTTTTACAAAACTGGTAGCTATTGATAGGAAAACTGAAACCTAAAGACAGAACCTTAAATTAATAATAATACCTATACTCAAACATACTTCATTAAATGTTTGATACTAACAAAACACTAATTTAACTCATCCATTATGCACTACATATAACCATCTTTACTATGTAACAACTTTATTTTTTTATATGCCAAAAAAACATTAAAAATACTTCCACACTACAGTATTGCAAAAAATGATACTAAAGGAAAAAACAAAAACAAAACACTTATCCTCACTGAACTCAACACAGCAACATATTTTCAATCAAACCAATATGAACGCAATTTTATTAACATCAACTGAAAAATGTTTGCCACATACCGTCAATTTATTATAGTATGATAATTATCTTTATAAAAAAATCAGAAACAAACAAATAACAAATATTTTAGAAAAACAATACCAACAAACACTAAAACAGATATCTAATATTTGATCCTCAGATTCATAAACGAAATGATACTCTAACAGAATTCATTTAATCCAACATATACATCAGTGAACAAAAACCAAATAACATTCAATTTAAAACAAATAAACAAACCTTGCTACATAAAAAAGATTAGTGCGAACCCATGTTTCATACACGATTTGGCCAAATTATTAGCTTATAGTTGTAACGATTTGAAATAGCCTGAGATAATTGTATGCAGTTGATCTATTATTTGACAGTAATAGTAAATGTGGAGCGAACCCGTGCTTCGCATATAGATTGCTCTATATTTTTACTAAATTATCATCGACCATTTATTGTCTACAGAAACATTACCGTGATGAAATTTAATTACAGTATTCATTTAATTCATTTTTTGTAGAAGTTTTTTAGAATTTCAAACAATGTTATTTTCTTTTGAACAATTTGTTCTCAAAATATGAACAAAACGATTTTGATTGAAGGTAGCACTTGATTAATTTGCTTGGCCTACAACAAACATGTCATATCTACCAACTTAACACTTTTTGGCTACTCTCCATCATCTGGAAATATTGATCTTGTAATTCTCTAAAACTTTATAAACATTATTCGATCAAGCTCAATAATATAAGATCACAACAATGATAAAATGGTTGAATGTATATATTCAATTCATACTTGGTTTGAAGAGTAAACACAATTACTTTGCCTACATTTGAGAGATAGTTAAAAACTAGAAATAATTAAAGAATCTTCAAAATTAATCACACTAAACCAAAGTATTCATGAATGTTACAGAGTCAACTACAATATCATCATTCTTGCTATCACCTCGTACACCATCTCATATATGCCAACTGAACATTTCATTAAAATTCTTGATAATAAAATATTCAGCTCCATTCATATCTATTCAGCATCATACTGCCAGGAACTATGAATAGCAGCTTCAAATTTCAGTGCTCTTTCTTAATGCTTATGTAATTTCCTCAGTAGTAGCTTCAGCCTTAATGCAAACTCTTGTGCTCCATTCAGATTCACTTTATCAAAAAATTAATTAGCATAATAGGTTAAGAGGTTAAAATAATTACTTTGATGAGAAAATTTATCTTGTCACTACCCTCGAACGCAAAACATGTCTTCTATGCTCAAATATTTGTTTAAAATTTCATGCAAATTCAATATTTGATATTCAGTGATTTTTCATTTAATATTTATTCCAAATGCTTATATGAATTAACATGGTTTGAATAATCTTCTGGTTACGGTAATGGGTTGAGTAAGCAACAAATAAGACGTTTTCCGCTTTGGCGTAACTATGATGGAACTCGCATAGAATTTTTTTCGGATGAAACTATAGTGAATGGTCTATTTAGATTAATGACATATAAACACTGGATGTTGATATACTATTATGTCCTTCTTTTTGCATCTTGGTTTCCCTATTAGGTTCACTGTCCTAACAATATTGAGTTATAGAGAAATTCCCACTTTAATTTGAACCTTTTATTTCATTTCGTATTTCGATGAGATGTGCGTGTGTATAAGCAGTTAAGATGTCTAATTATTAATTTTATCTTACAAGTTGTGCCTGCATTCTCCTTTATGTGAACCTTCTGAAGACAAGCTTATCTTCATCCATAGAGAAAAGAAAGGACTCTCTCATCTTAATATGCTTCGTCCTTGAGTTGAAAGTCAGATTTTCAGCTAAGTGAATTGCACTTTGGCTATCACAATTCACTTCTATACCATGACACACGAAGTCCAAGTCATACAACAAACGCTTCAAGTAAAGCGCCTCCTTAGCCGCTTCAACCGTAGCTATAAGCTCTACCTTTTTAGTAGACAAAGCCACAATCTTCTACAACCTCGCTCTCCAACTAATAGCTATCCCACCAATGGTGAACACATAACATAAGGCTGACTTCCTTCGATCTCTATCACCATCATAGTTAGAATCACAAAATCCAACCAAGCTGAAATCTCTGTCTCTGTATCCAAAGTTAATTTTATAGTCTGGAGTCTCTCTATGATATCCATAAATATCTTCACTGCCTCCCAAGGCGTCTTTCCTGGATTTGACATAAATCTACTCACCAATCCAATTGCCTATGCAATGTTAGGTTTAGTGCAAACCATGACTACATCATACTACCAATTGCACTCGCATGCATAACCTTCTCCATATAAGCCTTGTCCTTCTCTGAGATCGAGGAGCCTCTACTAGAATGGTGTATGTCCAAAGGCATGGGTGTGCTAATTGCCTTTGCTTCTTCCATGCCAAATCGAGCAAGCACTTTTAGAATATTTTCCTTCGGACGAGCCTCAAAAGTCAATGCTTCCTATCCCTTTGGATTCCATAAACAAAATCTTCCTTGCTTCTCCAAGGTCTTTCATCTCGAATCCCGCCTTAAGCTTCAATTTCGAACTATCAATTTCAACTTTACCCTTGGAATTAATCAACATATAATCCACATACAAGAGAAAATACACCCAATAACCAATCTTCAAATGCTTGAAGTACACACAAGCGTCTTTGATGCTATGATCAAAACCAAGTGAAAGCATAAAAAAAAATCAAACCTCTTGTACCACTGTCTTGGTGACTGTTTAAGTCTATACAATGACGTCTTTAGTTTGCAAACATAATTCTCTTTTCCATCTACGACATATCCATTTGGCTACTTCATGTAAATTGTCCTATCAAAGTCTCAATGCAAGAAAGAGGACTTCACATCAAGTTGAGGACTTCACATCAAGTTGCTCCAACTCTAATTCATGAGCGGCAACTATAGTAAGAATAATATGGATGGAGGTGTGTTTCACTACAGGAGAAAAAAATCTAATCATACTCAATTCCCTTCCTATTTGAAAACCCTTTAGCAACAAGTCTAGCCTTGTATCTTCCATCATCCTTCACCTTGAACACCCACTTGCAACCTATGGCTCGGCCTCCTTGAGGAGGTAGTACCGAATCCCAAGTCTTGTTTTTCTTCAACGACTCTAGCTCCTCTTCCGTAGCGCGCATCCACTTCGAGTTGTCACATGACTTCAAAGCTTCATCAAGGTCAAGCGGCTCCTCATGAACCACGTATAGAGCATAATCAAACTGATCACTAAGGCTAAGGTTTGCATACAACCAATCATCATACCTATCAGGTGGCCTAATAGTCCAACGACTAGCCCGAGTAGGTGAAACTTCGCCTTAGCTCCTCTCAACTCCACCTCGAACTGAACTTCAACTAGTCGCATGTACATTACCAACACTACTAGAAGGCACCTATGGACTACTCTGTGATGTCACATCAACTGCATCTATCTCACTCTCAACAACATCAACAACACTACTACTAGGATGTAAAAATCCTCTTACATCTCCTTAGGCCAATCAGAAACATCTAATGTAGTAGGTAAGTTTTTCTTAGGATTGAACATTGCTGATTCATCAAAAATAATATATCTAGAATGAAAAATCTTCCTATCAAAAGGGTTCCAAATACGATACCCTTGGATACCATTTATGTATTCTAAGAGGATGTCCTTGTATACTCTAGCTCCCAACTTATCATCACCTAAAGGGTGAACATACATAGGACAATTAAAAATACGAAAATAACCAATGTTGACGGCTTTAACTCTCCACTTTTCTTCTGGAATATTCCCATCTATAGCTGAGCATGGAATCTGATTTATAATATGCATCGCAGTCGATATGCCTCATCCTCCTCCAGACAAGCCCGACGTCAATCTCAAGTAACGAGCATTCTCAAGTAAAGTCCTATTCATCCTCTCAACAACCCCATTGGTTTGCGGATCACCTAATGGAACGAAATGTCTCTCAATTCCATGTTGTCTAAAAAGTCAAGGAACTACCTACAAATAAACTTGCCGCCGTTATCAAATCTCAGCACCTTCAACTCAAAACCAGATTGGTTCTCAACAAGCACCTTCCAAGCCTTAAACTTCCCAAAGCTCTTTGATTTGGCCTTCATCACATACACCCGAACTTTTCGATAAAAATCATCAATAAAAGAGATAAAATACTTCACTCCCTCAATGAAGCAGTAGCAACTTGTCCCTGAACATCTGTGTGCACATAATCAAGTACCATCTCCGATCTATGGAGTCCAACTGCAAAGGAAACCTTAGTTTGCTTACCTAACACACACTCCTAGTAGCAATCCAACTTGTTGAAGTCACCTTTGATCATTTTCCATCCACGAAGCAACTCTAAGCCCTTCTAAAAAATATGACCTAATCTGAGATGCCAAAGTCTGGTAGCATCTAAAGCACGAGAACTATCAACTCCAATACACGACTCTCTAATAATTGTTGCCTCCTTAAGCAAATACATATTCCAGAACACATCTTCCTTCATAAGAACAAGAGCTCCTCTCGAAACTTCCAGACCATTCTTCTCTAAAGTGACCTTGCATCCTATGGATGCCAACTGCCTCAAAAAATTAAGGACTTCCGAAGATCCGGAATATACCGGACACATTTCAAAATGTGTGTCACTACGTCAAACATCCTAATCCGCACTATACCTTCTCTAATGGCTCTAAAACAAGCATCATTATCCATAATGATTGCACTTACCTCTCTGTCGACTTAAGAACTGAAGTAATCCCTATTAGGCATCATATGAAAAGACGCCCACGAACCAAGCATCCAATGGTTTGATACATCTGATACCGTTGTAGATAACACATCATGAGATACAGCTTTCTCCACCGCAAATGATGAAGAACCATCTTCTTCCTTCTTTTTCTTCTTCCAATTTGTATAGTCTCTTTTCTAATGGCCTGGATTCTTACAATAGTGATATTTTCCATCCTTAGACTTTCCTCTATAATTATTACCGGGCTTTCTAGATTTGGATTGCCTCATAAAATTCCATTCTTCTTCTCCTCTCTCTCTCTCAGCATATAGACCTAGACCACTACTTCCTCCTCTATCTTCACCCATCTCCTTCATCTGATCCCTCAACTCCTTGGATATAAGACCCGACTTCACATCTTCAACGGTCAAAGTATCTCTCGCAAAGATAAGGATTAGCGAAACCTATGTAACGCTATGAAAGGGAACACCAGAGCATCATAGCCATATACTCTTCATCTACCTTCAAATCCACAGTCTTCATCTTCAACACTAGATCGACCAAGAAAACCAGATGTTCTTTGATAGATGTACCATCTCTCATCCTCATGGTGAAAAATGTCTTCAACAAAATCAGATGGTTAGTCAAAGATTTCTTTAGAAAGAAAATTTCCATCTTGGTACAAATGGCCTTTGCAGTAGTTTCACCGCTAATCTCAGAAATAACATTTTCTCCCATAGCTAATTGTAAAGTAGCAAACCACCATTTTCCCATCTCCTTTCTTTCCACAGCTGAAATTTCAACTGTCAACTCCTTAGAAGCAAACATCACAAGATGAACTTCGTCTACAACCTCTCTTTCCAACTAATACCCATCCCACTAATGGGGAACACATAACCTGAGGTTGACTTCCTTCAATCTCTATCACCGACATATCCAGAATCAAAAAATCCAACCAAGATGAAATTTCAATCTCTACCACCAAAGACAAGCCCATGGTCTGGAGTCTATCTATGATATCTATAAATATACTTCACCGCCTCCCAATGCATCTTTCCTGGATTTGACACAAATCTATTCACCAATCCAATTGCCTATGCAATGTCAGGACTAGTGCAAATCATGACATACATCAGACTACTAACTACATTTGCATAGGGAACCTTCTCCATGTAAGCCTTGTCATTCTCTGAGATCGGAGTGCCTCTACTAAAAAGCTGTATGTGAAAAGCCATGGATGTGCTAACTGCCTTTGCTCCTTCCATGCTAAAATGAGCAAGCAATTTCAGAGTATATTCCTTTTAAGTAAGCCTCAAAAGTCTAAGTTTCCTATCCCTTTGGATTTACATACCCAAAATCTTCCTTACTTCTCCAAGGTATTTCAACTCAAATTCCGCCTTATTAACTTCAAACTATCAATTTCAGCTTTATCCTGGGAAGTAATCAACATATTATCCACATACAAGAGTAAATACATTGAATAACCATTCTTTAAATGCTTGCAATACACACAAGAATCTTTGATGCTACGATCAAAACCAAGTGAAACCATAAAATAGTCAAACCTCTTGTACCTGTCTTAGCAACTGCTTAAGTCCATACAATGACTTATTTAGCTTGCAAACCCAATTCTCTTTTCCATCTACGACATATCCGTCTGGTTGCTTCATGTAAATGGTCTCATCCAATTCTCCATGCAAGAAAGCAGACTTCACATTAAGTTGCTCCAACTCCAAGTCATGAGCGGCAACTATAGTAAGCAAAATACAGTTGGAGGTGTGTATCAGTACTAGAGAAAAAAAATCTCATCATATTCAAATCGCTTCCTTTGTGAAAACCTTTTAGCAACAAGTCTAGATTTGTATCTTCCTTTGTGAAAACCCTTTAGCAACCTATGGATCGGCTTCCATAAGGAGAAGGTACCAAATCCCAAGTCTTGTTCTTCTTCAATGACTCTAACTCCTCTTCCATAACGCACATCCACTTTGAACTGTCACATGACTTCAAAGCTTCATCAAGGTCAAGCGGCTCCTCATGAACCACATATAGAGCATAATCAAACGGATCATTAAGCCTAAGGTTCGCATATTGTCAATCACCATACCTCTCAGGCATCCTAATGGTACTACAACTGTCTCAAGTAGATACAACGTCGCCTAAACTCCTTTCAGCTCCACCTTGAATCGAACTACCTCTAGTCTCATGCACATCACCAACACTACTAGAAGGCGCTTGTGGACAACTCTATGATGTCACATCAACTGCATCTATCTGACTCTCAATAGCATCAACAACTCTACTACTAAGCTGTAAAAAACCTCTTCTATCTCCTTAGGCCTATTGGAAACATCTGATGTGGTAGGTAAGTCTTTCTTAGGATTGAACATTGCTGACTCATCAAAAGTAGCATATCTAGAATGAAAAATCTTTCTATCAATAGGGTGCTAAATACGATACCCTTTGATACCATCTATGTATCCTAAGAGGATGGCCTTGTTTGCTCTAGACTCCAACTTATCATCACCTGTATGGTGGATATACACAGGACAACCAAAATACGAAAATAACCAAGGTAGATGGCTTTACCCCTCCACTTCTCTTTTGGAATATTCCCATCTAGGCTGAGCACGAAATTCGATTAATATTATGCACCGCAACCGATAATGCCTTATCCTAAAAGCCTCTAGATAAGCCCACCGTCAATCCCAAACAACGAGCCTTCCAAGGAAAGTCATATTCATCCTCTCAGCAACCTCATTGGATTGCAGATTACCTGGTGGAGTGGAATGCCTCTCAATGCCATGCTATCTAAAAAGTTAAGGAACTCCCTTGAGGCAAACTCGCCGCCGTTATCAGATCTCAGCACCTTTAACTTAGAACCAGATTAGTTTTCAACAAGCACCTTCCAAGCCTTAAGCTTCTCAAAGCTCTTTGATTGGCGTTCATCACATACACCTAAAATTTCAATGAAAAATCATCAATAAAAGAGATGAAATACTTCACTCTCCCAATGGAAGCAGTAGTAACTGGTCCCCAAATATCTGTATGCACATAATCAAGCACGTTATCTGATTTGTGGAATCCAACTCCAAAGGATACCTTAGTCGGCTTATACAACACACTTCTGGCAAAAATCCAACTTGTCAAAGTCACCTTTGATCATCTACCGTCCACGAAGCAACTCTAAGCCCTTCTCAAAAATATGACCCAACCTGAGATGCCATAATCTTGTGGCATCCAAAACACCAGAACTATCAACTCCAACATATGAATCTCCAAGAACTATGGTACCCTTAAGCAAATACAAATTTTGGAACACATCTCCCTTCATAAGAATAAGAGCACCCCTCAAAACTTTCAAACCATCCTTCTCTAAAGTGACCTTGCATTCCATGGATACCAACTGCTCCAAAGAAATTAAGTACTTTCAAAGACCTAGAACATACCAGACGCCTATCAAAGTGCGTATCACTACGCAAACATCCTAATTTGCACTGTACCTTCTCCCATGGCTTTACAATTAGCATCATTACCCATAAGGATTGCACATCCCTCTCAGTGGTTTAAATAATTGAAGTAATCCCTATTAGGCATTATATGAAAAGACCGCCCCGAATCAAGCACCCAATGGTTTGATACATCTGATACCGCTCCAGATAACACATCATCAGATTTTCTCCACCGCAAATAATGAAGAACCATGTTCTTCCTTCTCCTTCTTCCAACCCGGATAGTCCATTTTCCAATGGCTCGAATTCTTACAATAGCAATACTTTCCATCCTTAGACTTTCCTCTATAGTTATTACCGATCTAGATTTTAATGCCTCATAGAATTCCAATTCTCCATCTACTCTCTCCCTCTTTCAGCAAATAGGCGTTGACTACTACTTTCTCCTCTATCTTTACCCATATCCTTCATCCGTTCCCCCAATTTCTCGGATAGAAGAGCCGATTTCACATCTTCAACAGCCAAAGTATCTCTCATAAAGATAAGGCTGTTAGCAAAACCTGTGTAACACTTTAAATTTCTTCAGATTGGGATTTTCCAGATTGGTCCAAATACCCTTAGCAGTAGTGTCACCGCTAATCTCAGAAATAATATTTTCCCCTATAGCTAATTTTAAAGTAGTAAACTCCCATTTTCTTCATTAGAAAAACTTTCATCCTCCATTGCCACTTCTCGAAGTCTTTACTACCATTCCACATCTATATTGCTATACTAGATCCTGATGCAATAGAGGTCCCTCCTAATATAGGGTCGTGGTACAACCACTGGAATCTCCTCATCTCTTGCAATAATTCCTAACACCCTTTCTCAATCAATCTCGTCGCTTCGATACTAGACTGTTGGGGGAAAAGCCCTCAAGATTGCCTTAGGAACAAAAAACCCAACCTTGTGGAGAAACATATAAGACCGAATTGATGGTGAGCCAAAGCAAACAACAGATAGTCACCAGCTAAAAGCAATCACAAATCAAGCAATAAAAGATAGTAGAATATGAGATGTATAGTGGTTCAACTACCACCAGGTAGTGTACATCCATTTGGGGAGAGGTGATTTTATTATTTTCTAAGAGGATAAAATTTTACAAGATTGATAATGGAGAAGAAGAATAAGAAATACAACTGAGAGAGATAAATGTATTCATGCTAATCTCTGCCTTTACATAGAGATTATTACTTGGGGTTGAAGTAATTGATTTATGGTCATAAATCAATGCCTAATTAATTCTCCGATTCACACAGGAAATATTTATCGATTTGATTTTCTAGTTTCTCCCAATTTACATGCGCTTGATAAGATTCATTCTTTAATCAGCTAATTTGGGAATTAACTTCAATTTCCCAAAATAATTCTTCATCTCACATAGCTAATTTATTACTCTCTTTAATGCTATAAAGGAGGCAATATATATTTGAGTGATTGTCTCAAATATCTTTCAAATCTTCTGCAATTAGAAATATTGTATCACATAATACAACAATATCTTCCGAATCTTCCGCAGTTGGAAATATTGTATCACCAAATCTTATATAATAAATTATTACAAACTTTTGACCATCTAAATGATCTATTTTAGTTTCTTTCTACTTTTCATAGATAGGAACTTAATATCTAAGAAATTCAATAATTTTTAGATTAAAACAATAACTTTTCAAAAATGCATGCAATGATAATAATATTATCGTAAACTAATTGTTTATTTTATATCAAAGAATGACTCATGACATGAGTTCATTAACAAAAACTAACGTAGAAAAAGACCAAGCAAAAGGATGAAATTCCTTATGATGCAATATATACCACATAGAAGCAAATCATTTTATGGAACCTCTATCTAGAACAAATAACTTTGTACAAAGGGTATATCGAAGATAGCACATGCCTATATATTTGCAACCGAGATCAAAGACAAAAAATAGGATCCTTAGTTGACTCTAACAATGCAGTTTGAGCATACCCAGTAATGCCTGTAAAATCAGTACGCAATGATAGGTGCAACACAAAAAATATACCAGTTGTCCATTTAATCGCATAATTTATTGTAGAGATTAAAAGGTTTGAATGCAGATTAGTTGCAATGAGAGTGACTAATTTGTTGATATCACCAAGGACTAAAAATTTATAGAGTCTAGAAATAGCAGATAGTTATGAAGTACAACATCAAAGAATTGGAAAGGTGCTTAATGAATTGGAGAGACTTAGATCATTTACACAGAAATTTTATAAATTAAGGAATAAGTTTAAGAATATCAAAAAACTGAAAGAGGTGTAGACGCCATGGAAAAGGGAAAATAGGGAGATAATGAACTCATGATATTATAGAATTATATTTTTATAAGAAAAAGGTGAATTGCACATGTAAGAATAGTAGGTCACAATAAGAAATGAACTAAGATTGCAAAATACCGTAAAACAGCCAAGGACCTTTGAATCACTACTAAATTGCATCCCAATGATTTCGACTGGTGGTAGATATGCAGTCTTAGTTGCATAACCACAATAAAGTATATGCAGTAATGCAAATGTACATTCATTCTCGACATATACATTCATTATAACTGGGTAATGGCAAGCCCTTTTATTAATCCATTAGCATTTACATACTTCCTTTTGTAATTCCTAAATTGAAATCTCCCTGCTACTTTGCCTTGGGTTTGGAAATTATTTATAAAGTCCTTTAGTTGCCGCATGAACATATATATATATATATATATATATATGTCAAGCTACACACCATAAAATTCAAGGGATGTTCAATTATCGACATAATGAGATTTTGCCAAGATATTGTAGTAATTAATTTGCAACTGTGGATATCTAGAACTACAAATGCATGTAAAAATTTAGAAGTGAGTTACAATGTTATGATTTAAGAATAATATCCAAACATGCATGAGTCGTAAGAACTAGAGATCATGTATGGCTAATAAAATAAGTTTATATATATACTAATTTATACTATGAAATAATAAATGTACACATTGTGATTTATACTGGTTCGGAGCACCTCTTCTACATCCAGTCCTTAATAACCTCTTAGGTATTTCCTTGGTAAATCCCTCGCTTGATCCAGAGGAATAGGTTTACAACTTACCCAATCTGAGCACCTTTCAAATTTTTTTTGAAAGAATTTTTTGGAAAGAAACCTTTTAAATCTATTATTTCCTTTAAAAAATATAATTCTTGCTTGGCAGTCTTGTGTTCACCTAACACTGATTTTGACTTGATAGTACAATGGTTCCCATAATCTCCTTGATGATTTGTAGTGAGTGCAAAGTGATTATCGGAATAATAGCAAATGAAATAATAGAGTTGAAGGCACAAATGCTTAGAATAGCACAAGAGAGTAAAATAGATAAAAATCAGAGCAGAAGGTGTATCTTTAAGTACGAGTTGTTGTACTATTAATATATATTGAAGAGAAACAATCAAGAGTTGTCAACCTTTAAGAAATCCTTTCAGAATTGCAGAAAACTGTTCAAAAAGTCACAACTCCTGAAGATGACCTTTCAAAAAAAGTAGCCATTACACATCTCAGTCTATCGAGCGAATATGCCAGTCTACTGAGTATGAACGTTTTAGTTTTCATGGAAAAAATTTGAATTTGTAAAGAAATAGTTCAACACAGTTCAGTCGATTGAAATTGAGCTCAGTTGACTTAGCATAGTCGAATGAAACCAATTTCAGTCGACTGAACAGTGTAAGTTTAATTTTTATATATAAACACCTGTCATTTTGAATTCAATCTCTATGCTATGTTGATATTTATGTTTGTGTGTGTCTTTGTGTGTGTATATGAACTATCAAAGAGATTTTACAATTCAATCTAAGATCATATACATACTATTGATCGTGAAGCTCCATGGTTTTGACTTCTTTGACTTGTAGATAATTCTTCTTGCTTATTACCTTGCGTTTTGTCTTCTTGAATGATAGCCTATCATAATGATATAGTATATATGTGTAGTATATAGTTGTCATCATTAAAACAGAGAACTAATGTTCTAATAATCTCCCCTTTTATTGATGATGACGACTGTGAAAGTTTGAATTTTTAAAATATTTAATTTGCTTCCCCTAAATTCATGCTCCTCCTATCTATATGTTTCTCCCTTTTTGGCATCATCAGAAAGGTGATATAATGATAGTAAACACAATGAATATGCGTATGATATGAAATAAACATAAATACTCACAATACTTAACATTCACATACATAACATCAAAGAGAAGTTTTTACATACATGCCACATCATAGGAATAACATGTTTTATACATAAAGTCACAAAACACCATAAATCTAGTCACAAACCAATACAACATAATACATCACAAATAAACCAAAGACCATAATTGTTTTTGAACGAACACAAAACCAAACACCATGAAAGTTTTTGAACAATCACAAATGCAAACACCATGAAATCACAGAAGGAGATATGATAGACTTACCAAATATATAAGATGAGATGAAACATCATAAGATTCATGCTCAGATGATGATGAGCTTAAGCTTGAAGAAACTTTCTTTCAAATTTTGCCTAGCAAACTCCCAGATGTTTTTCGACACTTGTTCATTTTTTGTTGTTGTTTGAAGAGAGTTTCTTGATTTTGGAGAATAGCTATTGTGGCATTGATGATTTTGGAAGGTTGAACCAATGAAACTTCATTTTCACTATCTAAAGACCAATTGAATTGTTTAACAATTCCTTGACTTGATTGACCGCCAGGTTGAGCTTGAGATGGTTGGAAGATGATTGACCTAAGGTATTTTTTTTACCAAATTCGCTATATAAATATTATATGGAGGTTGGGGTTCCATTTTACAAGGTAGTTTCATAAGCGAAATAGATTTTTGGTCCATAACTTTGGGTGAGATGTAGTCTTCTAAAATTTCCACATTAATTCCAAAATGAATAAATATCTTCGCGAGATATGAGCCAAAAATCATTGTTTTGCGGTAGCGGGAACGAGAACCAAAGCTCTTATTTCGTCATGAATAATCTTTGCCTAATTAAGCCGTGTGTTTGAATAGATGGCATAAAGAGCCTTATAGTTGCAGTCATACATTTTCTCATAGCTCCCGGTTCGAGGAAAAACAATATGAAGAAGCATTAAATTAATGCTTTGAGCTTGAGGTCTTAAATTCACCCAAGTTTTTTCGTATTTTTAATACGGAATTTGTAGCTTGTTGAAATAGGCTAAATCATGATGGTAGATATTATCTAAGGTAGATCCATGGCCATTACAATCTAAAATAGCTCATATGTCTTGAATATTGAGCACTATATCAACTCCTAACACTCTTCTCCGTAAAATTCCCTTATCGATTTCATTCGGAGGTTTATAGAAATCCTCATAAAGGTTCGCATAGAATAATTTAACAACGAATGGGTAATATTTTACCTTATTTTTCTTTTCATCGATTAAAGAGCGAAATCCATATTGTCTTGCTAATTCTTCTATACCGAAAGCGGTGAAATCTTCCATCTTGTAAAAAAACATTTGGAAAATTCTTTTGTCATTCAATTCGTTGAAGATCCATAGAATTTTGGCACTACAATTAAGCCACTCTAAGATTTGAGCATAAAAAGCAAATTTGAGATGAGCCATAGTGGATGAAGAAGAAGCTAGAGCTTTGTTTTTGCTTGATCTAGGGCGATAAGCTGGGAGTTTCTTTCTTGAAGTCACTAAAATGAAGTTTGGAGGTAAGGTTTGATAAGAGATAAAATGATTTGGTGAAAAGGCACAACATAAAAATAGTTATATTGGCTGTTTTTTGAATTTCAGTTGATTGAGATAGAAATTCAGTCGACTAAAAGTACACATTATAGAGGCAGAGAGTCATTGGCCATTTTTGAACAGGTTCAGTCGACTCAAACCATTTTCATCTTTGTCTAAGTGAATACTAGTGCTAGTAGGAGTAGCTTTACTACTTGCATTATACATTCCAAAACGTTTAATTAAATTTTTACAATATTTTTTTGATAAATAAAAATTCTGTCTTTTAATTGTCTAATTTGTAATCCTAAAAAGTAATTTAATTCTTCCATATACGACATTTCAAATTCATTTTTCATAATTTTAGAAAATTAATCACATTAGTTTTTATTAGTTAATCCAAAGATAACATGACCTATATATAAAAGAGTAGAATCAACTTTGCCAATTTGAAAACCAGATTCCAAAAGATATGTTTTCAATCCTACATACTAACACGAGGAGCTTGTTTAAGACCATAAAGTGCTTTTCGTAATTTAAAAGCATGATTTGAAAATTGTTTTTGTGCAAACAATGGTGGTTGTTCAACATAGATATTTTCTTTAACGTATCTATTTAAAAATGCACTTTTAATGTCCATTTGATATAATATAAAGTTATGATGGCACACAAATGCTAAGAGAATTCTTATAGCTTCGAGACATGCTACGGGAGTGAAAGTCACTTCATAATCAATTCCTTCTTCCTCAGAATATCCCTGAGCTACAAGTCTTGCTTTATTTCGAACCATATCACCAATTTAATCCATCTTATTTTTGAAAATCCATTTAGTACTAGTAACAGATTGATCATTGTGTCTTGGTCCAAGTTCTTATACATTATTACTTTCAAATTGATTTAGTTCTTCTTGCATTGCGTAATCCAATAATCATCTGTAGATGCTTCATTAACATTCTTTGGTTCAATATTTGAAATAAAATATGCATGTCCCATTTGATTTAATTGATTGCGTGTTAAAACTTTAGTATTATTGTCTCTTATAATATCATCTATTAGATGATCATTTAATATTCTAGGTGGCGATTTTAATTCTGCATTATCAAGATTAATTGATTCAGTTTGTTCATTTTGAACATTAGATAATGTTGAAATGCTCTCATCATCTTCTTTAGTTGTGTTAAAATTTCCATCAAACGTTAATGTAACGTCTCTTCAATTTTATTAGATTTTTTATTAAAAATTCTATATGTTTACTTTGATCTGAGTATCCACGGAATATTCCTTCGTCGGTTTTTGGATCAAACTTTCCTAGAGGATCACTTGTATTTAAGTAAAACAATTTAGATCCAAATATTTTAAAATAAGATACTTTGGGTTTTCTTTCAAAAAGTAGTTCGTAAGGAGTATTTTTAGTTAAAGGCCTCAGGGAGACACGATTTAGAACATACCGTGCAGTAGCTACAACTTTTGCCCATAAGTTTATGGTTAATTACTACTACTAAGAAGAGTTTTTGCATATTATTTAAGGGATCTATTTTTCCTTTCTACACACTATTTTGTTGTGGTGTTCTGGGAAATGAAAATTAAGATATTCCCTTTTAATTACTAATTTTTTGAAATGATTCAATCAAATTCTCCACCATGATCACTTCTAATTGTTTTGATTTTTAATTATTTTAGTTTTTGAATAGGTTTTGAAATACTTTTAATGTTTCAAATGTATCACTTTTGTGTTTTAAGAAGAATGCCACGTATATCGTGAATAATCAACTATAACAAAAACGTATTCATTATGATTAATTGATCTAATTTGCATTGGTCCAAAAAGATCCACATGTAAAAGGTCTAAAGGTTTTTTGTGGAAATCTCTTGCTTAGATTTAAAAGAGGATTTTTTTAAGTTTTCCTTTTTGATATGCATTACATAGATGAATGAATTTAAAGTTTATTTTAGGTAAACCACGTACTAAATTTATTTTAGTTAACTTATGAATGTTTTTAAATTTAATAGGACAAAAACGTTTATTCCAAATCCATGTGTCGAAAATATCTGCTATTAAGAAAACATCTTTATCATGCCTTATTTTGATATTTAAAATATAAATATTGTGTTTTCTTATTCATTCAAAGATTAGATTTTTATTTTTATCAAAGATATTACATTTTCTCGTTTCAAATGTTATAGTAAATCTTTTATTACATAATTGACTAATACTAAGGAGGTTATGTTTTAATTTTTTAACTAGATAAACATTTAAAATAAGAGGAGAATTAGATATACCAACAGACGCAACATCTCCTTATCTTATAACATAGCCTTTTGAATTATCTCCAAAAGTGAGGTTCTGCCATCCTTGTAAGAGACATTTATTAGCATTTAGCATCTCCAGTCATATGCTTGGAGCATTCACTATCGAGAATCCATTTCTCCTGTTTGTGTCGGGGGACCTACGAAGACAAAAACAATTTAATGGTACCCATTTCCTCCGTTAGGGTCCTGGTGGTTAAACTGAAAGTAACTATACCCAGAAGGGTTTAATAGAACGTTTAAATCTAAAATATTTATTAAAATGAACATCATTCAAAAATATATCTATATGTTTTTGTCCAATCAAGTTATTTCTTTTTGGAATCCATATCTGAATAGTCTTTTTATCATAATTTGGTTTGCTACTTACTAGTTTACAAAATATAGAATAAAGTGTAGCATATTTGTATTGAACTTTTGGTTTCTTTGATTTTATAAATCCTAAACCATTTTTATTGGTAGGAGGTTTTGAAATACTAATTAAATGAGATAGATTCTCTTTTCCTTTGTTAAATTTAGAAATGTTTGTAGATGGATCATTTACTTTCTTTTTTAACGACTGTTTATCTTCAGTTAACACTTTTACCTGATTGTCCAAATCATCGATAATTTTTTATAAATTTTACGTTATTATTTGATAGTGTTGAAATTTCCTTTTCTAAAGCATGCACATTTTGATTTTATTCAAACAATTTACAAATATTTTGTAATTTTAAAATTTCCTCCTCTAATATAATTTTCTCATCTTTTAGCATTTCATTTTCTAATTCTAGTCTAGTCATTTTTCCTGAACATTCTTTATGAATCTTTTTAAGGTTTCTATATTTATTATCTAGTCCCGAAGCTATTTCTACAATATCGTCAAAATATAAATATGAAAGTCTCATCTTTAGTTACCATGAAGCAAACATTGGCTTGTTCTTCATAACTGTCGCTGTCATTGTCACTGTCACTTGAAGAATCATCCCACGTTACTTGAAATGCACGCTTCTTTTAAAGAATTTCTCATATTTGCTGTTCTTGTTAAAGCTTTTCTTATCTTTGTTTAATTTTGGTCAATCTTTTTTCATATGACCAAATCAATTGCAACCATATGACCAAATCAATTGCAACCATAGCATTTAAATGATGAATCATCATTTGAGTTACTTGGTTTTTTCTTTTATACCATTTTATTGAATTTTCTGAACTTGTTGTAGTTTTTAGCAAAGAAAACTACATCTTCTACATCGAAGTCAGAGTCGCCATCGTTATTTACTTGAAAAGTAATACTTCGTTTTTCTTGGGCTAGATCTTTTCTTGCTTGCAAATTATCTTCATATGACATTAAATTTTCAATTAACTCTTCTAATTTGAGTGTAGAGAGGTCATCGACTTCTTTTATAGCTAATACTTCTCTTTTCCATTCATCGGTTAATGCATTTAGAATACCTGTAAATAAATCAAAATCAGCAAGTAAACCCCATAATGCTATAAGATCATGCTGTGTAGTTTGGAATCTAGAATACGTTTCTACGGTGCTTTCATTGGTTTTCATTTTAAATGATTGAAATTGATTTTTCAATAAACTTATCTTAGTTTGCTTTACTTTGGTGGTTCCTTCATGTATGACTTATAGCATGTGCCGTATATCATAAGCCATTTTTCACATCATAACTCTGAAAATTTGTTCTTATCTAATGCAAAATACAAAACATTCATAACTTTTGCATTATTTGAAGCATCAGCTTTCTAAGCATCTGTCCAGGTACTAACTTTAGTAGTATGAGCTAAATACTGAGACTGAGTAGATAGCCAAATGTCAAGACCGCTTGATTCCATAAAAACTTTCATAATTGTAGCCCAACACATAGAATTAGAACCCATGAAAAATGGGGGATGTTCAGTTGATTTTTCTTCTTGAAATGTGTCGTAACTCATATTGGTCATAGTATTCAAAATTATGTTGTGATTTTGAATAAACTGTGCTTTGATACTAAACGAAAGAACTAGTAGATCGTGTATGGCTAATAAAATGAGTATATGTACTAATTTATATTACGAAAGCCGCAACTCTTGAAGATAACCATTCATAAAAAGTAGCCGCTAGAGCATCTCGGTCTACTGAGCGAATACGTCAGTCTACTGAGTATGAACATTTTAATTTTCACGGCAAATATTAGAATTCATGAAAAAATAGTTCAACACAGTTTCAATCGACTAAAATTGAGCTCAGTCGATTGAAACCAATTTCTGTCGACTGAACAATGTAGGTTCAGTTTTTTATATATAAAGACTTGTCATTTTAAATTCAATCTTTATGCTATGCTGATATCTATGTTTGTGTGTGCCTTTGTGTGTGTATATGAACAATCAAGGAGATTTTACAATTCAATCTATGACCATATACATACTGTTGATCTTGAAGCTCTATATTTTTTACTTCTTTAATTTGTTGATGATTCTTCTTGCTCACTGCCTTGTCTTTTGTCTTCTTGAATGATAATTTGTCATCGTGATATAATATATATGTGCAGTATATAAGTGTCATCATTAAAATGTAGAACTAATGTACTAACATGAATGTTTGCCCAGATCAAAGTTCCCAATGGTAAAAAATATGTTTAGTAAATATTTTTTTATGAAAATATATACTACTCTTTCGAGCAGAACATATTCATATGTTATCTTCAAAATAAAATTTTAAATTCTTTTCTTCCTAATTTTCACCCATATCGGAACTTTTTATATAGAGGAAGTCTTAAATCACCTCAATATTCATCTTAAGAAACAATGTACTACATGTAGAATTAAAATTTACAGTAGGTAATGACCAACGTTTTTATTCTGGTTAAAAGTAACCGTAATCATTTTCAAGCTATCTCAAAAATTGAAATTCAACCGATAATGAAACTCTGATACAACATAGACTTTGTGAATATTTGAAATATTTTATAAATTGTACGGCCTACAAAAATACGACTTATTTGAGTCCGCATAAGATCTAAACATGAAAGAAAATAGCCAAAGAAGGAAAACAAACCAAATGAAATCGAAGATAATCAATCGAATGTAAAAAATAATAAACAAAATTGGGAAAAGAGAAAGATCGCCGAAATTACCGATATTCGATTGAGTGTTGATAAGCCCCAATAGAATGCAAGTTAAAGAAACGGGACAACAATATAATGAAATAAAGAAATGGATAGTCAAAATTAATTGTTGGGTTAAACTCTATCATCCAAAGCAGCAATTTAGTGGCTAAAAATAAGGTAGAACAACTTGTTTAGGAGGTAACAAAGTAATATTTACTTAGCATCTTTCTTAATTTCATGTAGTCCCATAATAACACAACATTTTAACTACAAACAGTAAGCCCATAACTATGTATATCCTTAGCCTTATTTGGATGTACTACTTTAATATATTAGACCAATGAAGAAGTACAAAGAGAGAAAGTGACCACAGAATCATATAAAATGGTCATTGTTACACGTGGTAAAAAAACTTTGTTACACATGTATCTGTGCATTAAAATCGTATTTTTATGGAAAATGAAGACTACAATTTTACAGAGCATGTTTATACATGCCGGTATGGCATAAGCGTCATAAATCATGTAAATATACATAACTTATCAGAATAGTGTATCTTTGGCCTTCTAGTGTATAATTTAACATAATACTCACTATATCTTGAAAAAATGAAGGAAGTTCACATTGGTAAAAATTTCCAAAAAAATCTAATATATTAAATGTAACATTCCTGAATTTCATCCAAAAATAATTGATAATTAATTTAATCTTTGGAATTAAATTATGAAATTATTGGTAATTAATTTTAATTTTTAGATTTAAAAGTTGAATCAATTGGAAAATTTCCAGAATAAATATATATATATATATATATATATATAAAGATTGTAAATAAAGGAATCAATTTAAAATTTCAACAGATCGATAACTTTATTCATTAATAAGAAAAAAATGTTTATCTTTAAGATAAATAAAGATTAATGATTTGGAATTCAAAAGTGAATATTTTATAAATAGATTATAATTTGAAAATGTGAATTTGAAATTCAAATGTTAATATATTGAAATTTAATTGGACTTAAAGAAATTATATTTGAAACAAAAATATAATAAGTATGAATACTTAAGTTTGAGATGAAAATTTTAAAATAAGTATTTGTTAATGAGTTTAATATCTTAAGTTTTAAAAAATAAATGTATTAAAAATTATATTAATTAACTTATAAATATTTATTAGTAATGTATAATGTAATTTTAAACCATTTTTCTTTAAATTTGTATGAGTATAAATAATACATAAGAAAGTATAAAAAAAAATTAACGTTTAAAACATAATAAGTATAATTTGAGAATATACATATGTGAATATAAAGCAATTTATGAAATGATAGGGTTAAAACAAAAGTTGTGCAAATAAAATTATATATATAAATGTATGAATGAAAAATGAATTAGATTTAAAACTATATTTTAAAATTAATAAGAATTTGTGTTCTAATTTTAATATACATATAATTTTAATAAAAAAATTTACATTTTGAATTAAATACAAATGATTTGCAAACAATTGTTTAAAGGTTAAATCCTATAATATATACATGTGTATTTAAGTTGACTTTAAATTGGACTTTCAAATTTTATTTGAATTTGAATTTAATTTTAAAAGTGCAATGTTTGAAAATTTTAATTTTAAAAGATATAATAGTTTGAAAATGAATAAAAGTATTTAATACTTTCTTTTAATTATATATATATATATACATAAGGAAATATATTACATAATTTATTTTAACATAAGGATTTAAAACTAAAAAATATAAATAAAATGAAACAAGGGTTTTAAATATAATTTAAAAAATTAATTGAAGTAGGGATGTAAACATAAAATGGATAGTTTAGGACATTTGTAAGTATTTCAATAAAAGGATTAACAAGCGTATAACAAATAAGTCTTGAATTTAACAAGTGTTCAAATTTATTTAAACAAGTGGCATATGATAAAAACCTAGTTGTCATTTTTGTCCAAAAACCTTTTTCATCTTCAAAACAAAGTTTTCTCAAACTACAAACCTGTAAGTAAAATTAGAAAAGAAGCCAAAAGAAGAAAACAATGCATGTTTTCTCACATTTCAAAATTAGGTTCATATTTATATGTAAAACCTGAGAAACGAAGGAAGCAAAAAGAATCAAAATCTGATTCAATATCCAGAAACACTTCATAGATCTGGAATTCAAGAAGGATCAAAGGCAAACAAACCTGAAAACAAAAATCTGGGAATCAAACTCAAGTCAAAACAGAAAAAAAAATCAAAATCTGTTCTTCTATTTTTTCATCAAACTCAGGTGAGCAACTCTCTTTTAAAACCCAAATTGTTTATCTAGATTGTGCTCAGTGATGATGAATGAAATGATTGATTTGGTAACTTGTTCGGAATGTATACACATGTGTTCATATGTGTATAGGTTGATGTTGCATGCATTAAGTAAGTATGTGTATATCTCTGTTAAAACCTGTAGGCTCTAAACCACTTCAAAAATAATTTCCCATCCCTCTGATTCTTGTTAGATCCAGCGATCTAAACTAAATATATCTATACAATCAAGATTCAAGTAGGAAAAAACATATTTGCATGAGTTTATGTCGAATATTTATTTCAAAATTTATAAATAACATTAACAATCCAAAAAAATCAAGCACTTAGACTCTGTTAGAAAATTCCCATGCTTGATTTAGATCCAAATTTCAATTCCTCTTTCCCTGCTTTTCTTTAAATCATGATATGCAAACAAGATCTGTTAGAAGCAGCAAGAAATAAATTTTAAAAATACTTTTAGAAAGAATATGAAGGTAGCCTTAATAAAAGGGAAGAAGAACAATGGGATTTCAATCAAGTTAGAAAATTTAGTTGTTTAAATTTTGGTTTTTGTTTATATTAACTGGTTCGTATTTAAAAACTATGATTTTTAAAATTGAAATCAGGATTTTTAAGCTTGTGTGTTGAGAGTTTTTGAGGGTTGAACGGGTTTGGCGTTGGGAGGCTTTTCTGATGATCAGCAAGTCTTGAAATCTCGAAATCGCTACTGGAGATAGTGTGAGAGTAGGCAAGCTTAGGAAAAATGTTCGTAGGATTTTCAGATCATCGTGGGTCGGCAAAATTGCCAAAATAGGGTTTTTAGATGAGTTTTGGTCGGAGCAGCTAATCGTGCTGCCGCGCCCACGTTGAAGTTTCGGAAGGGGTTAGTGATGGTGGATATAAAGTATGGGTTCATAGCACAGTTCTGGGTTGATCGAAATGAGCTCCGGTGGTCTTGTTCGCCGTCGGCATAGGGTTGCAGTCGAAATAGTTTGTTCCAGGTTGGACTAATCTGCTCGATTTCGATTCATAGTTTTATTAGTGTGCTGGTAGTTTTCGTTGGGTCATCGAAGTTGTTGGTGATGTGGTCGTAGGTTGGAGGATGGTCGGAGCGGCGTTGGGTGGCCGTTCATGTGCACATGCACGTCCTGTGTCAGGTGAAGTTCTGAACGAAGATGTGGCTTGAGGATTTCCTTGTTTTTTCTCGTAAATGACTCGAAGCATTTTGAGGAAGGAGGGACGCGAATGATTTTAAACAATTTTGAATCTTAACAGCAAATTGTGATTTAAAAAGAAAAGAGAGGAAGAAGAAAAGGGGCATTGCTCGGGTTACAACTCAATGTTGATCGGGTTTTTGCTCGAAGTAGTTTTGGCGGTGACTCGGGTAAGCAAAGTAAAGTTTTAAAATGAATTTTTTTTATTGGTTAATAGCGAATTCAAGTCAGTTTGACTCTTGGTTTGGAAATGAATAAAGTTTAAATTCAAATTGTTTTAATAAAAGTAAGTGAAGTAAAAGGGAATTTAAATTTAAAATGGGATTTGAAATTGTAAGAAAACAAGTTAAATCATTAATAAGTTTTCTTTAAAGTTAATAAAACTTATTGATTTGTAATTCATAAATCATTATGGTTAACTAATGTTGCATTAATTTAATTGGTGATTAAAAGTTTAAATTTGTTTATTTAAAGTTAAGTTAATTTAATTAAGGAATAATAAATTTAATTAATCAATTAAGGATAACTAATTATAATTAAGATTTAATTAATAATTAGGGGTTTATTAATTAACATAATTAATTAAGTGATAATTAATTAATAAAAGTAATTAAGATTTAATTAATTACAATTAAGGGTTAATTAATCAATGTAATTAAGGATAAATTAATTAAGATAATTAATTAAGAAATGATTTAATTTATAATGGTGATTAAGACTTAATCAATAGTAATTAGTGATAATAAATTTATTGATTAAAGATAATTCATAAAGGTTAATTAATTTATGAAAATGATTGGGAATAATCATTTACTTTAATTAAGGATAATTAATTTAGAATTAATTTATTAATTATTGAAATTAATTAAGACTAATTAATCAAAGGATTATTTATTTATTTAAAGGTTAATTAATGATTAAAGAGTAATTAATCAAATGGTTTGTAATTAATTAATGATTAATTAACCAGGATTAGAAATTTATCCATAAGTAATTAATCCAATTTAAATAAATCAGATAATTAATTGATCTTACTCATGGATGTTAGGATTCTATGGAGTGCTTTGAATTGATTGATGTCCCTGATTTGTGATAATGTGTGATATGAATTATTTTGTTTTGTGAACTGTGATGTAATTTATTCTGTGATGAATTAATTATCTGTAATGAAATTTATATTCTGTGATATATATCCGTGATCTGTGAATGAAAGATAAACGTTATAGTTTATACCGCTTATCAAATATATATTGCTGTATTTGAATCTGTAATGGTTGATGTTATTGCACTATTGTGTGTAAAATCCTTGGACTACACTATATACACAAATATGGATTGCATGTGGAAATCAGTTAAGTCATAGTTTTTTTTAAAATAGTTTTGGAAAGGAATTGGGTTTAAAGTGAAAAGCTTTTGGAAAGGAATTTCAAAGATGAAATTTATTTTTTAGTAACTAGATTTAGTTTTGAAATTTGATTTAAAATTTGAAAAAAAAAATTGAAATTGAATTCTAATTATGATTTAATAAGATTATACAAGTTTATAGGAGTTTTTTTTTTTTGGCAAAGCCAGCGGGGTTAACTGGGCCCCTACCAGTTTTATTGCAATACAATAAAAAGATACAACATAAAGAAAAAAAACAAATAAATAAAAAAACAACATAAACATCAACCTCATCCCCAAGCATCAACCAATGAAGGAGGGAAAACAGCAACACTAAAAACAAGCTGAGAATGAGTACGAGACTTGATATCTTTCCATATTAAGGCATCAGTTCTTCTAGTATTGTCAAAAACCATTGAATTCCTCTCTGTCCAGATCACACACATACTTATTTTCAATGCAACAGCAAGTGCTCTATCTTGCTCCTTTCTCCACTTAGTTGCTTTATAGATTAAATGCCAAAGAGTACTAGTTGTTGATCCAGTTAAGTGATATCCAGAAATACTACATATCCTGTCAATAATGAACTGTAAAGCAGGACAACCAAAAAAAAGATGTTCAGTTGTCTCATCATGTAGTTGACAGAATAAGCACAAGTTGGAACAAACCATTCCAAAGCTACTGATAACACTTCTTGTTAGTAAGGCCTGATTTATGACTTTCCACATCATTAAATTTTCTTTAGGAGTTGAATCAGTATTCCATATCACATTGTACCACTTAGCAGCTATAAGTGGTACACTATCAGTAATGTAATTGTAAACAGTTTTGACAGTGTGAGGCTTGTTATCCCATGAAACACAAGCATCCTGCTTCACACTGTAATAATGCTGATGTATATCATCCCACATCAGCTTTAGCACTTGATTACTGGTATTTGGTAACAGTATTTTGCCATTATGAAGATAGTCATTAGCTAATGCATTTTGATGTATTCCAGACTGTATCATCTGTGCATGATCACAAACATTGTAAAGGATATGACCATTTCTAACCCATGGATCATGCCAAAAACTAACAGGCATATTAGAATTCACAGCATAAAGAATCATTGGGAGGAAAACATGCCTTAGATTTAACATACTTCTCCAAATCCAGCTGCAGCTCTGAGGAGTATCCATAGTCCAAAAATGCTTATTCTTAATGCTGTGTTTCCATGTCCAACTAACCCACAAACTTTTCTTATTATTTATGAGGGCATCAAATTGCTTACTAATAGCAGATGTATTCCATTTCCTGATATTTATAACTCCCAATCCACCAAGTTTCAATGATGTCTCAATTCTAGAATAGGAACAAGGCACAATCTTCCTGTTATGAATACTTCCTGTCCAAAAAAATCTAATCATAGCAGACCTTATTAGTTGCAACATTTTAACAGGTAGAATAATGGTTCTGGCCCAGTATACCAATGAGGGAAAAACAACAGACTTAATAATAACTAGCCTACCACTCTGAGACAAACTCCTATTGTCCCAACAAGATAATGCAGAGGTGATCTTGTTGAAAAGTGGAATGCAATCAGCCTTAGTAATTCTTTTAGATATTAAAGGAAGACCAAGATACTTCATATCATTAGCCATGCAAGAGATACCAGTATGACTATGAAGAGCAGCAGCCTGTATTTGATTAACACCAGAGACCAATAGAGAAGACTTGCCATGATTAATAGATAGCCCTGTCATACAGTGAAATTCATGCAAAACTTCCAAAACTCCATTCAAAGAATGCAAATCTGGTTTGGTAAACACCATAACATCATCAGCAAACATAATAGAGGTGATTTGTAAATCAAAGCACTTAGGATGGTACTTAATGAATTTAAGTTTGTACTTTTCACTAAGCATAACTGTTAACACTTCCATAACCATCAAGAATATGTATGATGATATAGGGTCACCTTGGCGTATTCCTTTACTACTTCTGAAATTACCAACAGGTCTGCCATTAATAACAACAGAAAAGGAAGGGGTGGATATACATACATATATCCAGGACACAAAAACTTTAGGGAACCCCATCACAGCCATTATCCTAACAATAGAGTCCCAATGGATTGTATCATAAGCCTTGGAAATATCAAGTTTGATTGTGGCAGCAGGAACCACATTTTTCTTTGCATATCCTTTGAGTAATTCTTGAGCAAGGAGAACATTATCAATTATGTCTCTGGAAGGTAAAAATGCAGATTGGTTATTGGAAACAATAGAAGGCAGAACTTTGACAAGTCGTGAAGCTATGATTTTTGAAATACACTTGTAAACAACATTACAACATGATATAGGTCTGAAAGAAGTAACACTAGTAGGAGGAGTGACCTTAGGTATCAGGGCAATGTTGGTACTATTGACTTCCCCAAGCAACTTACACTTATTAAAAAAGTTGTGAATTGCAGCACAAAATTCATCACCTAGCACATTCCAAGTTGATATAAAGAAAATGACATTTAATCCATCAGGGCCACCAGTTGACTGCTTGTTCATAGAGAAAAGGGTGGCTTTGATTTCTTCATTTGAAACAGGCATTATTAGAGAGGAAGCATCAATATCAGAAATGCAAGGAAGATCAAGGGTGGATATAAGGTTCAAATCAGGAATGAATTCATCAGCATTGCTAAACATATTAGTGTAGTATTGGATAAATGCTTGATCTACAGAATCTGCAGTATTGAAAAGTGTACCATGCTCATCAGTAATTGCAAATATGTTCTCTCTAGAATGCTTAACCTTAATAGAATCATGATAGAATTTTGTATTTCTATCCCCATCAACTATCCATTTCTTGTGCAATTGCTGCCTCTTCATGCTTGCTTCCAAAGAGAGAGCAATGTGAACTTCCTTGTGTAATTTCCCCTCTTCAACAGATGCTTGGATATCAAGTGGGTGTTCCATCATGTACTCTTGTTTATTCTTCAGCTGCTCTTTCAGTGTAGTGGACAGAAGGCTACCAGTGCCAAAAGTAGAAGATACCCACAGTTTGATTGCAATCTTGATACTTTTTAGTTTCCTGCAAAATTTATACATAGGGTTACCATAACAATTAAATTCAGAGCTAGCTTGATTAACAATGCTCAAAAAATGTTCATGCTTGGACCATGCATTAAAAAATTTAAAACTTCTTTTTTCCTTTCTCAAATGGTTCCCAAAAGTTAAGACAAGGGGGGAGTGATCTGATAGAATAGGTTGAGGAAGAAAAACAGAGAGACATGGCCATTGAAAGAGAGATTGTAAATTACTAAAAGCATGGTCAATAGTAGTGAAAATTCTCACACCACTACGACTTCTATTATTCCAAGAGAATTTAGCTCCAGATTTGTTAATCAATAACAAATCAGAATCATGAACTGCAAGATTGAGAGTTTCAATGTCTCTAGGTAGAAGAGGAGAACCACCATATTTATCATCATAAGCAAGACAGGAGTTAAAATCTCGTAGAACAAGCCAAGGGTGAGATGCTTGTCTTAAAGGTGGCAATGAATTAAGGAATGCATTTCTAGAGGAGACAGAGTTATCAGCATATACAAAAGTTAAGTAGAAAGAAATTTGAGATTGACAAACAAGGACATGAAAGTGAATATACTGCCTAGCAGAGAGAATAGGAGAAAGAGTTATAATAGTAGGATCGTATATGACAAGAATTCTTCCATAAGATGCAGCTTCAAGGTTATGATGTATCGACCATTTTGGATTTATGTATTTAGCAGCTTTATGGGATAAAGTACTGTTGAGTTTTGTTTCAAGAAGCCCAAAAATACAAATGTTATGCTCTGCAATATAGCTTTTCACTTGATCAAGTTTCAAATTACTATGTGCTTCTCTTATGTTCCAAGATGCAATATTTTTAAACATTAAAAAGAAATTGGTTTTGGAAGCTGCTATTTCTCCTCTGTGCTGACAGAGACCTAGTTTCTATTTTCCTTCTTGGAACAGACCGGGGGGATGTTGGTTGAGATTTTGTATGAGTGGGAGGATCATGATGAGCTGCAGTTTGGGAGTTTGAATTGGATGTAGGCCAACCAGGGAGGTGGATTGAGAAATTGTAATGTGGAGAGGTAGATGGTTGAATTTGAACAGAAGCAGAATGCAGGGTCGAAATAAGTTGAATTATTTGTGTTTCAAAAGTTTGACACCATCTTGTATCAAAATCAGTTGCAGTTACTTGAGTGTGTGCATGTTCTTCATTTGCAACATTATCAACCCCTGTACTACTCATTATTGTGGTGGATAGAAATTTATTACTTTCTTTGACACTAGGTTTAGTAACCTGAATTTGAGTACATAATTCATTTTGTTCATCATTTGTTTCATTCTCTTTAGAATACTTGATTGTCACATTGTGTTCTTGTCTATTTTGATCTTCAACTGTAATTTCTCCTTCCTCCTTATCATTCATTTCCAAATTATAACATTCATTTTCTGCACATTGTAGCAAGTTGTACTGATTTTGTGTGCTTACTGTGCAAATATTCTCAACACTTGGTTGTAAACTTTCCTTACCATTTTCTTTATTGCTTTGTTCAGTACCATCATGTATTACAGTTCCATTATCTCCTAATTTCTTCAAAGCACTTTCTTGATTTTGTTCACATACTACAACTTTTTTCCCTTTATTGTTAACTACCTTTTGCCATATCTTTTTAACTGTGTCCTGCTTTACTTTACTTTGCCCCTTCTTCATCTTATTCATACCTTCAACACTTGTAGTCAACTGCTCTTTTTCTAAACATTGCTCTACAACACCTAAACATTCAACTTTCTTACAACTTTCTACAGTATGACCAAACTCCTTACATTCAATACATATTTCAGGTTTCCACAAATATTCTACTTTAACAATCTGCTCAGTTCCATTAAGCAATTGAACTGGAAAATCATCAGGTAATTCTTGATTTGGAGTTACTTCAACTAAACATTTCGCAAAAGAAATGCGCTCAAATTTCTCAGTTGAGGCATCCAAACAAAGCAGCTTCCCCACTCTAGTAGCTAGCCAGTTGATACCCAATGGTGACCAAGCATAAAGTGGAATATTGTAGAGTTTAATCCAAACTGGAACTGTTCTAATACTACTACAAGTATTGCCAATGTTCTCATCCCATGGTTTCACGATAAAAAGTTTGTTTCTCATAACTACAGGATCAGATTCAGCGATTCTTGACCTATCTTCATCATTAGAAAATTTGAAGAGAAACAAAAAACCATCAGACTTAACAGTTATAGAACCACGAAGTTTCCAAACCTTTTTGAGATAGTACACCACTGTAGAATATGGGAGAGGGTTATCAAGGAAAAAACCAACAAGATACTCTTTCCACATCGCATTTCCAGCCTGCACAACATCAGGAGGTGGCACAATTGATTTACCAATAAAATCAAGCTGCAACTGACGAGGTACATATTTCCCTGCATTGCTGGGTTTTACTTTGAAGAGAGAATTCCAAGCACGAGGAGGAGACGGAGGAGGTTGAGGTAGAAAAGGTGCAGAAGAAGGAAGTAACGGAATAGCATCTGCAACAATTGCAGGCTCACTGACAAAAGATGCAGGGGGAACTGACACAGGGCGATGGGTAGTTACGGACGGTGGTACAAGAATCGGAGAAGAAGGACAGGGTTGACGAGGAGTAAGGGGATGGGACTGTTTAGCGGGAAGAAGATTAGAGAGAGGAATGGTCCCCATTTTGATTTTAACCATTATAAAAGTATGATTTTGAGAATTTGAATCTAATCCAAGTTTATATTTGAAAGGCCTTAACTCGTGCAATTATAATCAGGTTTTCCGAAATGGAAACAAGTGGTTTCAAATAATAATTATGATGAAAAGATTTCAAGTTTGAAATAGAATGGCTTTGAAAGCTATAATTGAATCTTTGTGAAAGATAGTTGAACCCTATTTTGAAATTGAAGAGGATTTTAAAATGGTGTATCTTTTATATACAAAAGATTGAAGCGGTAATTGTTTTGAAAGTTATGAATGAATATTTGATAAAGATTGATGAACCTTGTTTAAAACTGAAAGGAGTCTTAAAAGTGAATCTTTTGTTTAAAAGATTTAAATGTGGAAATTGTTTAAACCATCGAAGGTTTTTGAAATGAATCTTTTTGTTTAAAAAATTGAGAATGGTAATTTGCTTTAACTATTTGAATGAAAGATTTTGGGCTTTAAGCTGTGATTTAACTGAGATCCCATATCCATATGGTTTTTAAATATTGCGCTCATTATTCGGTTTAGCCAGGAGAGGACTTGTGTCATATAACCCATTCCGAATAATGATACGACGTTATGGATAGCATTTGAAGACCGGTGGCGAAGACCGGGTATTTGCGAGAACGATAGGATGACCTATCGATTGTCTCTACACCGAGTAGCTATGGTATAGAGATTCCCTAAGTGATGGAAGTCCGATCGGGATTGTGAATACCCGGATTGCAAGGGCTTCTTTGGAAGTGCCTTCGGTTCTGTTCGAACCCGGAACAGACTTGTATGGATGTGTGTCTGATATTACACTTTGAGATGTAAAACCGGTTTCTATCAATTACATTTCTGTTTGGTGGCGGAGATTTATTCCCATAGCTTAACACGCTTCTCTGAGACTTACGAGCTCAGAGGTTATTTAGTTGATGGTTACTAGTGATACATTCCTAATTTGGTAATGTGGCATACGAAGTGCTGCTGATCATTTGTTGATCAAATCATGGCTTTTGTGAAAAGCGTAGCTTTGTGGACGAGACTTCATCGAGCCTCACACCCCAGAAATGGTCGAAATAGGAAAGATGCAGCAAGGTTTCAGGGGTAGTGCCCTTAGGGTATGACCATTCCTTCTGGAAAAGGGTAGTATCATGGTATGGAGCCCAGATACTTACTCGTGTGGACACTGTATTGTATTTATTACCGTGTGATGTTGTTGTTGGAGGGCCCTCGGTTAAAGGTCCCAAAGGACTGGGGGTGGCATATCTTAGGTTTTATTCCCCGGGAAGGGGGTAGCCGGCCTTGTGTTAGCAGAGAACTAAGGGATGGTTCTCGGGGCGTCCCTCGAGAGGCGTACCCATGTGGCAATAGGAAGTTCCTTGGCCTGACCATTTGTTGGAAAATCCAAAGAAACAATACACGCCCTTTACGGTTTTAGTTGTATAACATGTCATCTACTTATGGTGGCGCCCCACTGTTTGGATGGTAGCTATAGTAGGCATAGTACGAAATGTCTATGCTGGCTAAGATTAATATTATACTTTCGAAATGTTTTCCACTATGTACTTATAGTAATAATATCAAAGGATTTCATGCATCAAGCATTTTTGACTGTCATAAGGAGAAATCTCCTCCAAATCGGCGTTTGCATTGTGTGTGTGGTGGGAAGCCTTATGGAAGTTTCATTTTCCAAAAAGCATTACGGATTTTCAATGTTTTTAAAAATTCTTTTGTTTGTTTTAAAATGATAAACTGTTTTTGTTTCCTCATACCAGTCCCATGACTGACCTGGAATTTATTGTTCCTTTCCTAAACTCTGGGTGCCCACAATTTTCCACACGGGCAGTCTAGAGTTGGGTTTTTCAGATAATAGATATCTATTTGGTAGCTTTTAGCTTTCTCTTTGAAATTCATTGAAGTCTTTATATTCATGGACAGGACTTGCTTGCCTTGGTAAAATGTGTTGGGGGTTCAAGCTACTGGCTTGGAGTTTTTGCATTGGTGTTTTGGATTTAAAGTCGCTGTTGCTGTTTGGAGTTCCGCTGCTATATCATATTGTTATTCCGCTGTAGCATTGTTATCTTGTATCTCTGATATTGATTCATATTGTATCATTGTTGTATCGAATGTTGTATATCAATGATATTCGTTTCTTTTCTTCCACTGTGTTGTTATACTTGACGTGTTATAAGCTCCGGCGAACCAGATTCGACGTTTGGATCTACGGCATTTGAATACGAGTGTTGTATTCAGTGTCGATTTTCGAAGGTCGAGTCAGGGTCCATCACAATTGGTATCAGAGCTGAAGGTTAAAACTTTAGCTCAGAAGTATAACACATTAAGTAACTCATTAGTGATAGGGTGAAGTATACCCTAGAATGAGCATATCCCTGAGATATCCGTTCGAATGCCTTAGTAAATTCTCTTACTATCCACTGATAGTGAGTATGAGTGCAAGGAGAGGACGAGATAGGGGACAGGGGAGTACGACTATAAATGGTCGATACCCTGCAATAGCGAAAACAACTTTCTCTATCAATCACCTTTGATTCGTCTTTTCAATTCTTTGATGATTCCTAGCATCTCCAGGAAGAAGCTTTGATACATTTGCATGGGACGTAACTCCAGATGGGTCAGAATTGTTCGTTTGGGTGAATTGTTTGCTTTGGTTGCTATGGTTGATAGGTATACTTTGTTTAAACTAAAGGTTTTGGATTGTGTCTATATATTTATGTATTCTGTTGGGTCCAAGTGTATTCTACGAATGGTTAGTTATCTTTCGAACTAATCAATACTCCTGTATATTCGTAGTTCTGGTGACCCGAGTATCTTGATTCTTTCTTGTATCCATTATTGATATTCTGATTTAGTAAGCCAAATGCAGAATAGATATTTAGTTTTATTTGGTGATTCATCTCTCTATCTTTCTATACTTCTTTGTTATCTCCCTACTTTCAAATTTCGAGGACGAAATTTTCAAAGGGGGGGAATCTGTAACATTCCTGAATTTCAGCTAAAAATAATTGATAATTAATTTAAACTTTGGAATTAAATTATGAAATTATTGGTAATTAATTTTAATTTATAGATTTAAAAGTTGAATCAATTGGAAAATATCCAGAATAAATATATATATATATATATATATAAAAAGATTGTAAATAAAGGAATCAATTTAAAAATTCAACAGATTGATAACTTGATTCATTAATAAGAAAAAAATGTTTATCTTTAAGATAAATAAAGATTAATGATTTGGAATTCAAAAGTGAATATTTTATAAATAGATTATAATTTGAAAATGTGAATTTGAAATTCAAATGTTAATATATTGAAATTTAATTGGACTTAAGGAAATTATATTTGAAACAAAAATATAATATGTATGAATACTTAAGTTTGAGATGAAAATTTTAAAATAAGTATCTGTTAATAAGTTTAATATCTTAAGTTTAAAAATATAAATGTATTAAAAATTATATTAATTAACTTATAAATATTTATTAGTAATGTATAATTTAATTTTAAACCATTTTTCTTTAAATTTGTATAAGTATAAATAATACATAAGAAATTATAAAAAAATTGTTTTTAACATTTAAAACATAATAAGTATAATTTGAGAATATACATAAGTGAATATAAAGCAATTTATAAAATGATACGGTTAAAACAAAAGTTGTGCAAATAAAATTATATATATAAATGTATGAATGAAAAATGAATTAGATTTAAAACTATATTTTAAAATTAATAAGAATTTGTGTTCTAATTTTAATATACATATAATTTTATTAAAAAAAAAATTGTATTTTGAATTAGATACAAATGATTTGCAAACAATTATTTAAAGGTTAAATCCTATAATATATACATGTGTATTTAAGTTGACTTTAAATTGGACTTTCAAGTTTTATTTGAATTTAATTTTTAAAGTGTAATGTTTGAAAATTTAAATTTTAAAAGATATAATAGTTTGAAAATGAATAAACGTATTTAATACTTTCTTTTAATTATATATATATATATATACATAAGGAAATATATTACATAATTTATTTTAACATAAGGATTTAAAACTAAAAAATATAAATAAAATGAAACAAGGGTTTTAAATATAAATTAAAAAATTAATTGAAGTAGGGATGTAAACTTAAACTGGATTGTTTAGGACATTTTCAAGCATTTCAATAAAAGGATTAACAAGTGTATGACAAATAAGTCTTGAATATAACAAGTGTTCAAATTTATTTAAACAAGTGGCATATGGTAAAAACCTGGTTGTCATTTTTGTCCAAAAACCTTTTTCATCTTCAAAACAAAGTTTTCTCAAAATACAAACCTGTAAAGTAAAATTAGAAAAGAAGCCAAAAGAAGAAAACAATGCATGTTTTCTCACATTTCAAAATTAGGTTCAGATTTATATGTAAAACCTGAGAAATGAAGGAAGCAAAAAGAATCAAAATCTGATTCAATATCCAGAAACACTTCATAGATCTGGTATTCAAGAAGGATCAAAGGCAAACAAACCTGAAAACAGAAATCTTGGAATCAAACTCAAGTCAAAACAGAAAAAAAAATCAAAATCCGTTCTTCTGTTTTTTCATCAAACTCAGGTGAGCAACTCTCTTTTAAAACCCAAATCGTTTATCTAGATTGTGCTCAGTGATGATGAATGAAATGAATAATTTGGCAACTTGTTTGGAATGTATACACATGTGTTCATATGTGTATAAGTTGATGTTGCATGCCTGTAAGTAAGTATGTGTATATCTCTGTTAAAAACTGTAGGCTCTAAACCACTTCAAAATTAATTTCCCATCTCTCTGATTCTTGTTAGATCCAGCGATCTAAACTAATATATCTGTACAATCAAGATTCAAGTAGGAAAAAAAATATTTGCATGAGTTTATGTTGAATATTTATTTCACAACTTATAAATAACAGTAACAATCCAAAAAAATAAAGCACTTGGACTCTGTTAGAAAATTCCCAGGCTTGATTTAGATCCAAATTTCAATTCCTCTTTCCCTGTTTTTCTTTAAACCTTGCTGTGTAAACAAGATCTTTTAGAAGAAGCAAGATATAAATTTTAAAAATACTTTTTAGGAAGAATACGAAGGTAGCCTTAATAAAAGGGAAGAAGAACAGTGGGAATTCAATCAAGTTAGATAATTTAGTTGTTTAAATTTTGGTTTTTGTTTATATTAACTGATTCATATTTAAAAACTATGATTTTTAAAATTGAAATCAGGATTTTTAAGCTTGTGTGTTGAGAGTTTTTAAGGGTTGAACGGGTTTGGCGTTGGGAGGCTTTTCTGATGATCGGCAAGTCTTGAAATCTCGAAATCGCTACTGGAGATAGTGTGAGAGTAGGCAAGCTTAGGAAAAACGTTCGTAGGATTTTCAGATCATCGTGGGTCGGCAAAATTTCCAAAATAAGGTTTTTAGATGAGTTCTGGTCGGAGCAGCTAATCGTGCTGCCGCGCCTACGTCGAAGTTTCGGAAGGGGTTAGTGATGGTGGATATGAAGTATGGGTTCATAGCACAGTTCTGGGTTGATCGACATGTGCTCCGGTGGTCTTGTTCGCCGTCGGCGTAGGGTTGCAGTAGAAATAGTTTGTTCCAGGTTGGACTAATCTGCTCAATTTCGATTCGTAATTTTATTAGTGTACTGGTAGTTTTCGTTGGGTCATCGAAGTTGTTGGTGACGTGGTCATAGGTTGGAGGATGGTCGGAGCGGCGTTGGGTGGCCGTGCAAGTGCACGTGCACGTCCTGTGTCGGGTGAAGTTCTGAACGAAGATGTGGCTCGGGGATTTCCTTGTTTTTTCTCGTATATGACTCGAAGCGTTTTGAGGAAGGAGGGACACAAATGATTTTAAACAATTTTGAATCTTAACAGCATATTGTGATTTAAAAAGAAAAGAGAGGAAGAAGAAAATGGGCATTGCTCGGGTTACAGCTCAATTTTGATCGGGTTTTTGCTCGAAGTAGTTTTGGCGGTGACTCGGGTAAGCAAAGTAAAGTTTAAAAATGAATTTTTTTATAGGTTAATAGTGAATTCAAGTCAGTTTGACTCTTGGTTTGGAAATCAATAAAGTTTAAATTCAAATTGTGTTAATAAAAGTATTTAGGTAAGTAAGTGAAGTAAAAGGGAATTTGAATTTAAAATGGGATTTGAAATTGTAAGAAAACAAGTTAAATCATTAATAAGTTTTCTTTAAAGTTAATATAACTTATTGATTTGTAATTCATAAATCATTATGGTTAACTAATGTTGCATTAATTTAATTGGTGATTAAAAGTTTAAATTTGTTTATTTAAAGTTAAGTTAATTTAATTAAGGAATAATAAATTTAATTAATCAATTAAGGACAACTAATTATAATTAAGATTTAATTAATAATTAGGGGTTTATTAATTAACATAATTAATTAAGGAATAATTAATTAATAAAAGTAATTAAGATTTAATTAATTACAATTAAGGGTTAATTAATCAATGTAATTAAGGATAAATTAATTAAGATAATTAATTAAGAAATGATTTAATTTATAATGGTGATTAAGACTTAATCAATAGTAATTAATGATAATCAATTTATTGATTAAAGATAATTCATAAAGGTTAATTAGTTTATGAAAATGATTGGGGATAATCATTTATTTTAATTAAGGATAATTAATTAAGAATTAATTTATTAATTATTGAAATTAATTAAGACTAATTAATCAAAGGATTATTTATTTATTTAAAGGTTAATTAATGATTAAAGAGTAGTTAATCAAATGGTTTGTAATTAATTAATTATTAATTAACCAGGATTAGAAATTTATCCATAAGTAATTAATCCGATTTAAATAAATCAGATAATTAATTGATCTTACTCATGGATGTTAGGATTCTATGGAGTGCTTTGAATTGATTGATGTCCCTGATTTGTGATAATGTGTGATATGAATTATTTTGTTTTGTGAACTGTGATGTAATTTATTCTCTAATGAATTAATTATCTGTAATGTAATTTATATTATGTGATATATATCCGTGATCTGTGAATGAAAGATAAGCGTTATAGTTTAAACCGCTTATCAAATATATATTGCTGTATTTGAATCCGCAATGGTTGATGTTAGTGCACTATTGTGTGTAAAACCCCTGGACTACACTATACTCACACAAATATGGATTGCACGTGGAAATCAGTTAAGTCACAGATTTAAAAAAAAATAGTTTTGGAAAGGAATTGGGTTTAAAGTGAAAAGCTTTTGGAAAGGAATTTCAAAGATGAAAGTTATTTTTGAATAACTAGATTTAGTTTTGAAATTTGAAAAAAAAAAATTGAAATTGAATTCTAATTATGATTTAATAAGATTATACAAGTTTATAGGAGTTTTTAACCATTTAAAAGTATGATTTTGAGAATTTGAATTTAATCCAAGTTCATATTTGAAAGGCCTTAACTCGTGCAATTATAATCGTGTTTTCTGAAATGGAAACAAGTGGTTTCAAATAATAATTATGATGAAAAGATTTGAAGTTTGAAATAGAATGGCTTTGAAAGCTATAATTGAATCTTTGTGAAAGATAGTTGAACCCTATTTTGAAATTGAAGAGGATTTTAAAATGGTGAATCTTTGATAAAGATTGATGAACCTTGTTTAAATTTGAAAGGAGTCTTAAAAGTGAATCTTTTGTTTAAAAGATTTAAATGTGGAAATTGTTTAAACCATCGAAGGTTTTTGAAATGAATCTTTTTGTTTAAAAAATTGAGAATGGTAATTTGTTTTAACCATTTGAATGAAAGTTTTTGGGCTTTAAGCTGTAATTTAACTGAGATCCCATATCCATATGGTTTTAAATATTGCGCTCATTATTCAGTTTAGCCGGGAGAGGACCATGTGTCACATAACCCATTCCGAATAATAATATGACGTTCTGGATAGCATTTGAAGACCGGTGGTGAAGACCGGGTATTTGAGAGACCGATAGGATGACCTATCGATTGTCTTTGCACTGAGTAGCTACGGTATAGAGATTCCCTAAGTGATGGGAAGTCCGATCGGGATTGTGAATACCCGGATTGCAAGGGCTTCTTTGGAAGTGCCTTCGGTTCTGTTCGAACCCGGAACAGACTTGTATGGATGTGTGTCTGACATTACACTTTGAGATGTAAAACTGGTTCCTATCAAATACATTTCTGTTTGGTGGCGGAGATTTATTCTCTTAGCTTAACACCCTTCTCTTAGACTTACGATCTCAGAGGTTATGTAGTCGATGGTTACTAGTGATACATTCCCAATTTAGTAATGTGGCATACGAAGTGCTGCTGATCATTTGTTGATCAGAGCATGGCTTTTGTGAAAAGCGTAGCTTTGTGGACGAGACTTCGTCGAGCCTCACACCTCGGAAATGGTTGAAACAGGAAAGATGCAGCAAGGTTTCAGGGGTAGCGCCCCTAGGGTATGACCATTCCTTCTGGAAAAGGGCTGTATCATGGTATGGAGCCCAGATACTTACTCGTGTAGATACTGTAGTATATTTATTACCGTGTGATGTTGTTGTTGGAGGGCCCTCGGTTAAAGGTCCCAAAGGACTGGGGGTGGCATATCTTAGGTTTTATTCCCTAGGAAGGGGGTAGCCAGCCTTGTGTTAGCATAGAACCGAGGGATGGTTCTCAGGGCGTCCCTCCAGAGGCGTACCCATGTGGCAATGGGAAGTTCCTTGGCCTGACCATTTGATGGAAAATCCAAAGAAACAATATGCGCCCTTTACGGTTTTAGTTGTATAACCTGCCATCTACTTGTGGTTGCGCCCCACTATTTGGATGGTAGGTATAGTAGGCATAGTACAAAATGTCTATGCTGACTAAGATTAATATTATACTTTCGAAATATTTTCCACTATGCACTTATAGTAATAATATCAAAGGATTTCGCGTATCAAGCATTTTTGACTGTCATAAGGAGAAATCTCCTCGAAGTCTGCGTTTGCATTGTGTGTGTGGTGGGAAGCCTTATGGCAGTTTCATTTTCCAAAAGCATTGTGGATTTTCAATGTTTTTTAAAATTATTTTTTTTGTTTTAAAAAGATAAAATGTTTTTGTTTGCTCATACCAGTCCCATGACTAACCCGGAGTTTGTTGTTCCTTTCCTAAACTCTAGGTGCCCATAATTTTCCACACGGACAGTCTAGAGTTGGGTTTTTCAAATAATAGATATCTATTTGGTAGCTTTTAGCTTTCTCTTTGGAATTCTTTGAAGTCTTTGGATTCATGGATGGGACTTGCTTGCCTGTGTAAAATGTGTTGGGGGTTCGAGCTACTGGCTTGGAGATTTTGCATTGGTGTTTTGGAATTAAAGTTGCTGTTGCTGTTTGGAGTTCCGCTGCTATATCATATTGTTATTCCGCTGTAGCATTGTTATCTTGTATCTCTGATATTGATTCATATTGTATCATTATTGTATCGAATGTTGTATATCAATGATATTCATTTCTTTTCCTCCGCTGTGTTGTTATACTTGATGTGTTATAAGCTCTGGCGAACCAGATTCGACGCTTGGATCTGCGGCATTTGAATACGAGTGTTGTATTCAGTGTCGATTTTCGAAGGTCGAGTCAGGGTCCGTCACATTAAACTCATGAAAAAAGTTGTCTAAAGTAAATAAATGAAATAAACTAATGCTAGAAAAGCTATGTTTCTGGTAAACGGATAATTATGAACTGAGCAGTAAGTTTCTTAATAATTTTGTTCCGTATCAGACATACTAATCATCATAAAAAACTAATTCATTGATTGTAATATTGAAAGTGAACTATTAACCGAATGTACAAAGTAAAAACTAAGCCAAAAAGTTTGAACTTTTGAATGGAGGAATAATGTACTTACCGAGTGAATTCAAGAAGGAATATAAGCAATTGATGTGTAATTCCATCTTAATTCCAGAGAACCTATAACATTTAATTCCATCTTAGTTCATATCTTAAAACAAACAAAATATACTAGAATAACATACCTGATAATATTTACAATTGGGTTAACATCATCCATTTATTTAATGTACTTCATATTTATGATGCAAAAAAACTAAAAGGAAGGAAACAAACAACAATCAGATTGAATAAATTATCATGCTAGACTGTTAATAGATAATTAAGAGTAAGAACAATAACAAAACCATAATCTAAAATAACCAATGCAATGAATTGATAGCAAAGTAATTTGGTAAGGGCTTTAATGCTAATATGAGCTGAAAAGAAGTCAATGCCCTAGTTAAGCCAAAATATACTTTGGTGATAATTCAGTTGGTTAAACAAAGATTAAAGGCATTACATTCAAAAGTTAAACTGATCCGCTATCAGTTCCATTATTAATTAAAACTCAACCAACAAACATTCTACCAAAAAAAAATTAAATACCTTGATAGTTGCTGTATAATAATTAATGTTTATTCCTTATTATTTTGCACAAATGGGAAAGTTGCAAATTTGTAGTAAAAAGTAATATCGGTTCCATCAAGAGAATATGAAGTATACCAAGTTCATAAAGCATAAGATGAAAAAGTGAACAGTCTGTATATAGACCACCAAATCATCATGTTTGCTTTTGCGGGAGTAAAAGATTTGAATATGGCTTTAATTAATCATGATTCGAAACCAGTAAATATTTTTCAAATCTTAGCATGTTATTCACTAAGCCATTAAATTTAATAGGGAAAACATGATTAAAACTAAACGAAAAACCAAGCAGAAGTTGGATACAAAAGACAGATTTAGAAAATATTAATCTCCAATGAAACAAACTACATCTTGGTATTAAATCCCCGAAGTCAATATCTTGTAAAGTAAAGTAATATAAGGAAATAATGTTGAAAAACTAATGTTTAAATCCATCATCCTATTAATTTGGCGTTTACAATCTTTATAAATAAAAATGACGTAGCAGATGAATTGATGACCAGTCAAGATATACGAATAAACAAATGTCCAAATAGAGAATTGATTATTTAATGGATTGATTCAATCTAGATGAACAAAGATATTGAAGAAATGATTATATAATTTTAACTATTATATGATAAGTGAAATGGTCGAGAACCTAAAACAGAAGGAGGTTTGAGAAGTCATGAAAGGAAGAACTAGGTTTCTACTAAGAGAAGAAAGGAACGTGACACCATCTCTAGTTCGTCGTTTAACTGAGGCATAGCTCGCCAACAAAACAGAATTGACAAGGTTGCGCAATGGAAGTGTTGACATTAGTCCCACATCAGACAATTTACAATATAAATCATGCATAAATACTAAGAGACATCCCTTCACATAACCAATTGGTTATGTGATAATATATGGTTCTCTAACATGGTATCATAGCCAGGTTTAATTGTGTCACACATCAACCTCAATGAATGTCCACGTGTTCGGCTGATGATACACCACATGTGTGGGGGGATGTTGAGATTAATTCGACATCGCACAATTTAAAATATAAATCATGCATAAATACGAAGAGACCTCCCTTCGCATCACCAATTGGTTTTGTGATAATATGTGGTTCTCTAACAAGAAGAATCTAACAGGTGATGAATTTTAACCTTTTTGACATCGGCAGATGAGGATTAGGGTTGCTGATGAGTTTTTCTGGAATGAACGCATGGGATCTAAGTAGAGAGTGGATACTATTGTAGAGGGAAGGAGCTGAGGATGTCAACTGGGACATTCAATTTTATTTAATTTGATCGAGAGTGGAGTGGAGATGAGAGAAAGAGTTTCCATTAGCAAGAAATCAAGATTTTTCTTTTTATAAACTAATGGAGATAGAGGAAGAGGCGCGACAAATGAAAAAAAAGAAAAACGTGATCTATAATTTAAAATTCAGAAAATAATTTCAAGGAGGCTTGTGCGCTTTTGAAATGCAACTCAGTATAATTTAATAGTACAGATAAGAAATTACATACCTGCTGCTAATGTCCAAACTTTCCAAAGAATATGAAAGAACAAAACAAAGCAACAAAGCTGAATTCAATTTTTGAAAAGAAAAATAGCAGAACGTTAGAAATAACCGAGTTAAAACTCTGATAGAAGAAAATGAGGAAAAAAATAAAATCGTACTTAGAACTGAAAGTTTCCAGTGTTGAAAAGAAAACGAGCAAAATCGAAACTAGGGTAATATGAATGAATCACGCCCAAAAATAAGAAAGAATAAATAACAAAATTTAAATTTGAATGCGCGCGAAGAAGAAAACGAAATCGAAAAAGAATTAAAGATGAAAAAGAACGAGATTGAAGAAGAAGAGAAATCGAGCGTGACAGTTAGGGCTTTTTCAAGTATTTTAATGCTTTATCTTTCTGAATAAAATATTGGTGGGCTGTTCTTGCTAACAAAAAAGCTCGTAAGTTTGTCCTTAAGAATATTTTTCTGAAAGGAAAAACCCTTAGGTCTTTTTATATTATAGAATATGCCCACAAAAGTTATTAGAATTCAGAACAAGTTCTTTTTTCAGTATCGTTTATGGTGCAAATTACCTGAAATTTTGTAGTTTTATTTTTCATTAAATTTGTTGTCTTATGTAACTAAAACAACATATTTAATGAAAATAAATCTTATTAAGTAGAAGTATTCGTAATAAAATATTTGTTATACAATTTGGTTGCTTTTATTGTATATTGCTTAATTTACATTGCAACATATATGTATCGCTTAATTGCATTGTTTATGATGCAACTTACATACATTGCTTTAGTTGTATGTTCTTCTGAACTAAATCAAATTATGTGTACTTATAAAAATGACATATTTTATCCAATTTCATGATACAAATACAATAGATATTCGAAATTTAGTTAACCGTATGAACTTTTGACTGTTGCACTATTAAAAGTGCAAAATATTAGGGTGTATCGAAGTGTGAAACATTTACGGAGCTTTATCCGCAATATAAAATGCATGGGAGTTTTTTTTATCTATGATGGAAAATTATCAAATCAAGTATTAGAATGATTTTTCTGAAGTAAGTTTGCAAAATCAGATAATGTAAAGTAAAAAAAAATAAGATGTCTTTAACATATCTTCTTAAATCTCTCCAATGCTATTCATTTTCTCTCTCCATAAATATCTCCTTAAATCTAAATAATTCTAATTGTTGCCCGAATTTCTCACAAGTATAATTAGCAAGTCGGTTCGATTCTGCCCGGTCCAATCCAAGTCAGCCCGATACATCTTAGCCCGTCAAGTTCATGTCAGCCCAAACTTAGTCTATCCCCAAGCCAGCCCAACTACTCAATGACCCTTTATGGCTATTGTCTCTCGACTCAACTTAAAATGGCTTCAATAACCAACTCATCGAACAAGACTTGACTTAAGTGTGACCCATCTTTGGTCCAGCTTCATCACAGCCCACCTTCGATCGGTTCCCAAACAGCCCATCTCGTTTTCCCTTAATCAGCTTGACACTTTTATTGCAACTTGGTCCTTAATGGAGCTAGGGGTATGCCCTAGGGGCAATTATGTAACTTATTGTAAATTAATTAACTCTGTAATCAATTCTCATTCGTAATAAAGCTGTCTTTCTTTTTGTCATATGTTTTTTATAATGTGTGATACATAATTAAACATTTAATTAAAATATATTCAATTAAAATATAAAAATGATTTATTTGTGATAGTAATTATAAATAGTTGTAATCATGAGTATTCTATCACAATATAATAAAAACATCATTTTAAATATTCCTAGTCATGATACATCGAGACTGGCTATCGATGTATCCGTTGAGACTAGAGCACGTAACACTTTCCAAATGTTGAACAGCGCATTACTTATGACTGCTAGGGCACTGAAGGGTTACGTACTAATAGTTATTGGATAACTCTACAATGACTCACTCGATATTTTTCTGTTAGTTAATATAACTAAGGTGAAATATAAAATATCGATGTGACTGATTTACACAGTTCTTTCGACTTGATAATACTATTGATCTTCACTATGAAAGCTCTATTTTGATTATAGTCAAATTATGATACTACGTCCATCAAGTGACTTTATATGGGTCGAGTGAAAGTATTGGAAGTGAAAAAATATTCAAGAGAGGATTCATCTCCTCAGTTATATAGGGTTAGTATCACGGTCAACTCAAAGTCAAAATCTTTGGTCAACGTAGTCCAGTTAATAACAATTTTTATTATTGAACCAAGTACTTTGTGTTTGGAGTATAAAGTTGAATATGGATGATAATGGAATTTTGACCATTAGCAAATTTTATAAGTCCAATGTATATAGTTTCGACGAAGAGAATTGATGTAAATAATAGCCACAACTGGTTAAAGCTTAATGAAGTAAAATTGGATTTTACCGAAATGAGGTAAGCGATAAATTTAACCAAAATGTTACACCATCTACTAAGAGACATGTGAACATTAATATTCGAATAGTTTGATATTAATCGCGAAACAAATTTACACCTAACGGGTCACACAACCGAAACGATGAATATTCTTTGACCAAAACGGTTTGATTAATTTGTAATTTTTATAAATAAATTAAATTAACTAATATTTGTGAAATATTAGTTATAAAATTTGATATTGATTTGAAGAACAAATATTATTAAATATATTTATCATAATCGATATATGATATCGATACAATTTAAATTAGATTTAAAAGCAAAAAATTGTTTTAGGTTTTAGTGGTTTTGAAGCCCATATTTAGGCTGGTTGTATTCGGTTATAATGGGGTGATAGGTGCGGTCATATGATGCATCTTGGTAGGCTATATTGATATAGATAAGGCATGTAGAATAGGTAAAGGTTTAATCCTAACTTGTCTCATTTTCTTCCTCTATATAAACATCTCAACCCACTCCTATTAAACACTTTTGTTTGCCTCCAAACCTTCCATTTTCTAATCAAGACTAACCTCCCCCTTCCTCCATTAATTCAAGATCAAATCAAATCAAATACAGTTCTATTCGATAATTAGTGGTCATTGTTTTAGGGACTAACACTCTACTAGATTAGAAATTAGTTCAAGCAGCAAATCTCATCATTTCAAGGTGTATTTATAAGTATTGGATATAAGGTACATTCCTATCTAGTTTATGAATTTTTATACTTACCTATAATGTTTATATCATATATATTATACCGTTAGTTAAGCGAAGATTCCAATATATAAGTTTATTTTCATGGTTAGATTGGTTGTATGTTTGTATAGACTTATATTTACATAAAAAAAATTAGTCATGTATACACCTATATGCAGCTCGGCTCAAATTAAAAAAGCAATTTTTTTTATTTTAAATAATTAATATACAATACGTATATTTTATAATTTCAATACTACATCATACTTTATACAAAATATTGACAACAATGAGAAACCCTAACTTCCATCGTAGTTGTAGTCTCCATCAAAGTAAAACTCTCGTCTCTGCCCATATTCGTATAATGTTCGCAATATTGTTCTTGGAATCAGGTTCCTTTTGGAAGACAAATATTGGTTTGCATCAGCTGAGTTTTTTTTTCGTGATTTCATAAGCCACTTGTAAACACACCTGCTCAATGTTTTGGTTCATAAGCTACACTGATAAAAGGATTTTTTCTCATTTTAGCCCATTTTTGAAACAAATTACATATTTAAGTTAATTCCAAATCCAGCTTAGAATGGAAACATTTCATACTGGAGTTATTTCAAACAGTTCACTCTTTACCATGCAAGCAAAAGGTTGTTATTATTTTCAAATAATTTTCAAATTGGTTCAGATATAGTTTTCTTTAAAGTGGTCTGAATGAGTAAAAACTTCCATAATAAAATGAGTTTGTTGAAAATTAACAACAAATATAGATCTCTCCCAAAAAATCTATAAATATAGATCTTTTTTGGCCGCATCAACCTTAATATGCAATTTCACTTTCAAAGCGATCTTTGTGAAAAGGTAGGAGTACTTTGAAAGTTTACCAACTAAAAATTTAGAAAAGAAATACATTGGTTCACATTAACAGTGAGTTAATGTACTAAAGATTATTTAAAGAAGTCCTATTTTTATGAATAGTTTAAAGGGGATCAGTATTTGTTATTAGTTTTCAAAATTGCGTAAATTGCCAAACGAATCATTACTAAAGTGAAGCATAACACTGTTACCAGATCAATAGCTAAGAACATTTACAGCTGCAAGACCAATCAACCAAGTAGGTGTCAAGGAGGGGCCATTATCAGGCATAGGACTGTTAAGAATATTGGAGCAACTTTATTTCTGATAGCCCAATAGCTAGAAATTACAGATGATTAAATGTGACAAAAATCATGGAATAGCACATTGTAAGACCATTTACCATCCTTTCTGCAGCAGGTGGTGCCAACGTAGCCTACATGTTTACATAGTTATACAAGTCAATATGTGCAAAATTATGGAGATACGTTAAATATTGAAGTTGCAAAACTAAAGCTTGTAACCATCTGCTGACCTAGAAAAATGGACCAGCACCCTGGTTTGAATTTGAAAGCACTAGCCTTGTTCTGACAGAGTAATATCATATATAACACATATAGATAAAGAACAGTAAAAGAAAGAAGACAGAGAATTTTTATAGTGGTTCGGCTGTTAATGAAGCCTATGTCCACTTTGTAGTTTTACTATAGACTGATTGGTGTTATAAGAGATGTTTGATTACAAGGCTTTTATTATCTTTAGCTAGATTGAATTCCCAGAGTTGAAATCCACTGACGAATCATAATGAATTCCTTTAGAGATTTTTGTGCGGGAGGTAGAGAGTGAAGAATGTTTCTAGCAGAGCTTCAGCAACTAATCCGGAGAAGATCACATTTATGTTGCAGGTAGGATGAAATTTATATGGATCGGTAAGCTTCTGGGCTAGGCTACTTCATCAACTTCTCGTAGGTAGGTAGGGAATTACCAAGGGGGATTTGGCTTGCAAACCAAGGAAAAACTATGGGTCGCTAGTGACCCATGGTCTATGGGTCATTGGAGAACCATAGACTTGGTTCGTATGCAAGCTAATGACTTGGTTGCGTTTTCCATTGTTTCCTTTGTTAGCTCATTGAAGATTCATGGAGAAGCATGGGTCGCTAGCGACCAATGGACTTAGCAGTTTTCCCTCTTCTTTCTTCCTTCTCTTCTTCCCTGCATCATAGCGACCCTTTGTTTCGCATGGATCTCGAGCGATCCATCGGGTATGAGTCGTTGGCGATCCAAGTACTTAGGATATTTTTTTATATTTTGGAGTTTGGGATGTTTCCATAGTCTTGTGTCATCGTTTTTTGCGTAGTCTCGTTGCACGTTGTTCCGTTTTGATGACAATTTGCTGGCTGTTTGCGCTCAGCTGCTGATTGGGCTGAAAGAATGTTGATCTTTTTGTTTAGTTGATCTCAGTCGTTGCCTTGGTAATATAGCTTGGCTCTCATTAACTCATTGCCTTAGCCTTTTTCTAAACCATTCCGATAACACGAGATTGCATTGTCTCCTATTGGATCCAGCCGGGTTTATAACCCGGATAACATTTACACTTGAATAGCCATAAGAAAGGCCGAGACTAATCTTACCATAGTTCTGTTATGCCCGACCAAAAATTCTGGCATTCCGACAACCACGGACTTAATGACCTAGCTAGTGCAATAAACAAATACTAGAATAATACTTGCCTACTTCTTTCCAACTACTATTTTTCCGCTCTTAGTGACCAATTCATCTTCCTTTTAGACCGTATGCCAGTCAAAGACCTATTCTCTAAAGGCAGTCTGGATCAAGATCTAAGAGTCACGCCTTGAACTTCCATAGGCTCTTTCTTCTTGTGGTCAACTGTAGATCTCTCCACTATGGCAACCTTATCTATTTGACCATACAAGGTTCAATAATAACAATTATTATTAATCAAATGACCAAAGACTTTGACTTTGAGTTGACCGTGATACTAACCGCATATAACTGAGGAGATGAATCCACTCTCGAATTATGCTACACTTCCGATACTTCTACTCGACCCTACTATAATCACTTGATGGATGTCATGCCATGATTTGGCTATAATCAAAGCGGAGCTTTCTATTAAAGATCCACAATATTGTCAAGTCGAGAGAACCGTGTAAATCAGTCACATCGATATTTTCTGTTTGACCTTAATTATATTAACCAACAATAAACTATCAAGTGAGTCGTTCCATAGTTGTCCAATAACTATTAGTACGTAACCCCTAGGTGTCCCTAGAAGTCATGATTAATACACTGCCCAACATTTGCAGAGCGTTGCATATTCTAGTCTCAACGGATACACTGATATCCAATCTCGATGCATCTTGACTAGGAACATTTAAAATGGTATATTTGTTTCGTTGTGATAAAGTACTCACGGTTACAACACTTTGTAACTACTATCACAAAATATACCAATTATGGATTTTTTCTATTAAATATACTTTTAGTTAAGTTAATTAATTAATATAATCACATTATATCAAATATATAATAGGAAGAAAATACCTTTTATTTCGAACAAGATTGGTCAACGAGTTGCCCCTAGAGCATACCCCTAACTCTCTATCAATCTCCCACTTGCATTTGGGGTCAATTATGGAATCCAATTCCAACTTCTCCTATCAGTTCTCTCAAAATCAATGATATCAGTCTCTTAGTGAATGACTATGCTATTATGTTTTAATTATCTACTTTGTCGATTAACTCTATCTGACACCGATAAACTGCCTTTATCATGTGGAACGATTCGAAGTATGTCTTCCAACTTCTAGTGAGCTTTAAGTTCTAATGACCAATTTCATGACATTGTTATCTTATAACAAAATTATGGGATTCTCAACAATTGGAATCATCTTTGGCTCAATTATAAATTTGTGCATTTATATCGATATATTGTAGCGCTTTTCGAGTTAGTGTTCTCAACAATTCGTTGAATCGACCACAATCACTTTTATTTTGAAACATTTTCAAATTAAAGATTTTAAATTGAATTTTATTATTGACATGTTACACTCAATATCGCTTATAAAAGTTTGTGTCCAAACATTTCATCATAACGAGTTCGTTGTTTCTATAAACAATTCTCTGGTATTTGATAGATACGCGAGAACACCTCAAACAACCATTTAGTGATATCAATTTGGATTTTATATTTGCTCCATGTATCAAATACATAAACAACACACAATATCGTACACAACATTATCTGTATGATAATTCCTATTGTTAATGTATAACGAATCCAACTTAAATGTTCTCTTTTTAATGGGGTGCTCTTGTATATCATTTTCGAAAATCCGTATATCTTTTATACTCACCATAAAAGACATCATTTACAATCCAAAATCGAGTATTAAAACAACTAAAATTGATTTTAATACATGCATATTGTTAAAATCAACAACGTGTTGTTTACTTATAGTTTAGAAACATCAATGTACCTTTTAACGTTCTTTCTTATGAACGCATGCTTCCACTGCACTTTGATTGAAAATCAAACTATTTGATATTTCTATCAAAATACTTATTCATTCTTGATGCTTATAGAATGATATATTCATATCATTTCTCGGATCATATTCAAAGACTCACAAACCCAATATCGCTCCCACTGACTTCGAGGCATTTTTGGTTAATATGTGTAAATGGCTTACTCTAAATCATTATTTAGAATTTTTTTTTTCAATACATAAGTACCAAACACTAAGTCTTATCAAGCAATAATTTTGTGAATAATTTTGAATTAACTTGAGCATGTTGAATACCGAATCTGTTATGCTAATTTCAGCAATTGAAATTTGCGGTATTATTCTTATCAACATTGCTCATTTAATTCCAACCACATTAGTCTTTCAATAAAGACACAATCTCGGCCGATGAATCAAATCTCTTTAGTTACGACAACCAAAATCATATTTTGATAGCGTAATCGGAATTCTTTCAGATTGGCGCATCATACCATATAGAGTCAACAATCTTAATAGTTTAATTGAACAACCGAGGGTAACGTATATTTTTGACATTAATACGAAACTCATAGTTTCTTCTCGATGTATGAAAATACTTATTAGACATTCTAATGCTATGTGTTCATTTAGGTTAGTTAATTTCACTTTATCTCATATAATCAGTTCTATCTTTGGATCGGATCCAACCCATTTAATTACCAAAAATTTCTCAATGAAATTCTTTCACAATGAAGTTGATATATCTTGAAACAACAATTGTTTCTTAGTACAAATAGAATAGGGATTCATAAATGCTTTATGAACCTTTTTATTTATGAAACTGATTTTAGTTTACAAAAATTATATTTAAAACATAAATATGTCATTTGATGGCAGACCTTTCCAAAAAACTTTTGGAGATTCATACAAGATCCCACATGAACAATTATTACGTGTAATCTTTTGACTTGCACTACCGCCAACTCCTTGGCTTAGGATATGTCGGGGTTTCTTACAAACCCTTATCTTGTGTGATTTTGTAAACTGTTGTTTGGATGAAATAATATCAACCTTGTGTACTACTCTTAAGTACATGACATTACAGAAAGAAACTAACTCAACTTCACTCATAATTAATCGTAAATTGTCCAACAATGTCTTATTACTCCTTATCGATGCATTATTATGTATCACATGGAGGAGTGACTTATGAGATTGAATCTATGTCATTTTTAGGTGTATTTGGAACTCTTTCCAATATATTCACTTATTAGACCAAATCAAATCATTTTATTCTATTGCTGTTATTTTATTTACTTTTCCTTCATATTCTATGATTTTATCATAAACTTACTACATGTGTATCTAATACACATGTTCAAGTTGGTAATAAATCATCCATGAATATAACGAAATATGTAGAACCCTTTTGGTATTAATAGACTTGTGATTGCATATATCAATATGTATTAACTCAAAGAGTTCATCAACTCTAGTGATGCTACCACTGAATGGGTGCATAGCTATTAATTGTTTGAGATATAATTAAACTCTATCATATCATTCATAATCATATAGTAAAATTATTTGTCAAAACTATGGCTTAGTCTATAATTCCCAAACAACTGTAAATAATATTAGACAAATATGTATTTTTGTTGCATCACTTTTACTATGAAAACAAATTTCATGATATAGTTCTATTTCATAATGATTATTCATAATACTCATATTGAAATATAGTTATATCTATTTTTAGTCAATAAAATAAACATTATTTTCACAAACAATGTTCGTTACATTTTACGAAAATAATTTTCGTAATTTGATGCAATCATTAAGTGTCATAAGGCATGCTCCAACTATTTCTGCCATTACTATAATAGTGTACTAAATTTATAGGTCCACCATTCACTTAATATTGTTTGCATATTTCATATGCTGCAACTAGATTATCGTGGAGCGTTCTTTGATCAAATATCTTGAACTCAAAGAAATAAATGTTATAGAAAGCAATTTTCTATATGAAAATACATTTCGGAATAAAAATCACATTTCATATCTAATATTAAGTATCAATTATTATTACAATTCTTGTTTCCAATGTTTCTCTATGAAGCAGAAGTGACTATTCATTCTCTTCATTCCAACTTTACCTTAAATTACATCTATTCTTATACATTAATTTTTCTTTCAAATGGTCAAAATATTCAAAAGAAAACCTTACTACAATATCATAACAAACTTTTTACAAAAGCGCATTCAATTATTCTTAACATTTAAGACATCAAATATGTTGCACTTTATGTAAACCGATCGAGATGACATTTCAACGATTGGGGTCTTAGATGTATCTCGTAGTTTATGGTCTTTGTTATATTAACACGATATGATCCTTTTGAAATCATTCAATTTGAGTACATGATCTTAAAATACTGTTTATTGGATTACTTCGAATGAACTAACTTCTCCGAAATATTGTACCATAGAAACTATGACTGTTCACCATATAACATTTATATGTGAAAGTACATGGATCAAATAACCATAGACTTGAATTGTATTTAGAGTTCAAAAACTCATAAAATGCAATACACGGTCTAAACCAAATAAACATATAAGTGACCAACTTACGATTGTATTAAGTAGTTGAAATTAGGCACTTGCATGGGTATAGAAACATTATATAACATGCAATTAGAATTATTAGCATGTATATATTATATTTCTATTTGTCAACTTTCAATTCAGTTTGTTTATATATGTTAATTGAAAAATGTTTTATCAATCATATTAAATGCACAAATTTATCATTATAGATAATTATAACATTATATAGCATATGTTCTTACAATATTAGAAATGTTAAATGTTACCATTTCATTTTTCTAATACGGCTCTCATTATTCTTTTATGTTTCTCCAAACCCTAAGATGAAATGTAGAAGTCTTACAAATTCATTAATGGGTGTTAGGGCTCGTTTGTTTTGGTCTTCTGACCTTGAGTTTACTCAACAAATCATAGCCGCACAGACGATGGATAACTCGTTATTCGTTGTATCACATACAAGTCCTAACCTATTTTTCCGTGTTCTAATCTCATTTCAACCTTGAGTTTGCTCAACAAATCGAAAGAGATTATTCACTCATACTACCATATCGTGATGGCCTATGTACAGCATATGTACCTTGAGTTTGCTCAACAAATACATATAGCTATCTTACCTCATCTGTTCAATATATTAATAATACTACGCATAACATCCCTAGCTTGAATTTGCTCAACAACTAAGGAGTATGTAAGTAATTTATCAATATATATATATATATATATATATATTTATATATATATATATGGTAGAGGGCAACATTATATTGAAGATTCATAATCTTCAATATATATATATATTGAGTGATATCGACTTATAGAATAATATATTTCTTACGAAATGCCTCGGCAATTCAAGTGTTAGACATATCAGAAATCACGGTATATGTACATTTACATATGTATTTTTTTCTCAAGTCTATTTAGGTTTCTTTAATGTTCCACATTTAGTTTATACACATGTCATATAAGTTTTACTGTTATATAACTGTTATATTTCATATTACTTATACAATAGTCTTACGTATAATATATCATTAATTAAATCTTATCTAATTAATTTTAATCAATTAACTCTTTAATTAATTTTAAATTAGTATTCCAATAGAACTTTTATATTGGACATATCTACTATAACATTTATAGTGTATACTATAACCTTTATAGTGTAATACACATATATCATATAAATGTGTATTTTATTTAACTAATAAACCTTCAATTAATTTATTCAATTAAACAATTTTTATTAAAATTTATTAATTTCAAAATTTATCTTATATACATACATGTATACATATGTTATTTTAAACATTTAAAATAACATAACATATATCAACATATATAATATATGCTTATACACATTAATTAATTAACATATTTAATTTACTTATTTTATTAATCTTATTAATAAATTTAAAAATTTTAAATTATTATATAAGTATTTTCAAACATTTTGAAAATATCATTATCCTTTCAAACGTTTTGAAAACTTATGTAGTACTATAATTTTTATAATAAACATGTTTTATTTTAAATTTAACTATTAAATTTAAAATCTTTAACATTAATTTGTAAAACAATTTTGAAAATTAGTCCAAGGCCCAAATTAAGTTGGGCCTTTTCTATTAGGAGCAACTTTTGGGCTCACTTCACCTTTCGGGCTAGGCCGGTAACCAGGTAGGACAGGGTACTTGATTACCCAATTCCAATCCTAGACATTACCATTCTAGGACCATACTAAGTGGCCAAGCTCTATTAGTTAGCCCTAATATGACTAAATTAGACCGCATAGGCTATTGGGCTATGATACCATTGTTGGAACTGGGTCAGCCCGTAGCGGAAGTTATGGGTGTATTTCGATTCTTTTATCCTATTAGATCTTTAGTGGGCCTATGAAGTCTAATTCATTTAAAACAATTCTAAATTTGTTTTAAATAAAATCATGTATTTTATTTAAATTTAAGTATTTTGTAATGTAAAGTTAATTTGAATGATTTAATTATATATATATATGTAAGTATGTGTGTGTGTGTATATATATATATATTTGTACATGTATCATATACCTATACATATGTGTGTGCATGTGTAACATAATAATCCGTGAAGGGTATAACATGCCCGTATATAGATGTTGAGATTTACATCGCGACAGACAAAATAGCTCATTTCATATATATTGTATGCTGTCTAAATATGTGCATAATTTATAATGCAAAGTATATCTATATAAATACGTATACATACATTTAATATATATTTTATAACTAAAAGTCTCAAAATTATATATATATATATATATATATATATAATTTAAAACATTTGTATAAATATATATACATAATTAAACATATAAAATTATACATATATATATATATATATTAATTTAAATTGTATATATATGGTAAAATAAAATGCATATATATGAATAATTAATCACATTCAAATACTTAAAATATAATTATATATTTTAAAATATTTCCAAATCGAAATTAGAATAACAAATATAAAACAATAATTTTATAATTTTATCATTATTATATATATAGTAAATAGTTTTGATCGTAATAATTAAAAATATTAGTAATAAATATTAAAAAATAATTTTTAAAATTTACGAAAATTTAGGATTATAAAATACAAGTTTAAATTTTTTTCATGATTTTTTGAAATAACATATTATTTTTAATAAATAAAAGAAATGTTCAACCGAAGTAATTTAATCATTAAAAATATTAAGTATCAACAAAAAATTATGAATTTTTTTCCATAGGTTACTACATAGATGTAGTAATTCAAAAAAAAAATTGAATTTTCAATGCAATAATTATTTTAGATATAATAAACAATTCACATGATCAATAAAATATAATTTAAAATTATATATATATATATATATATATAATTTATTTTCGAATTTGATAATCATATTATGGATAATAGGTATAAGGAAAAATTCTAAGCTATATATACATTATAAATATACATTTATGTAATTATATGTTTAAAATATACATTAGTCTATATTTAAATTAATATATAAACATACATAAACTAATTAATAATGGCAAAATTTATTTTTTTACAGCAAATTTGGTTTGTTTATACATAAATTATAACATATAATAATATGGCCATGCACACAACCAAACTAATTTATGACAACTACATATACCTACGAAAATCTCACCTAACTAGATATACAACACTAATGTATATATAGATTTGGGATTAATCAATATTAAATCATAAAATATGATATAATTACTATAATATCTAAATAAAATAACAATTGATGTTGCCTTTGAGTCCACTTGAATCAATGAATTCCCTTCCTTAGTTACGCTCGATCCGTCAGATTGCAAGTCTGGAATCGTCGACCTTTTCTATCAAATAGTGCTTTTACTTAACTTGAATTGATTTGAGATTCTTAGAATTGATATAGGGATTAATCTTGACCAAAAAACTTGATAATTATGGTAGCTAAAAGGATTTTTTTATTAAGGGTTTAGAGATCCATATATGTAGCCTTGTACAAGAGAAATATAAGGACAATCTCATTACCTATTCTCTCTTAATCTTAGCCATCCATCTCTAGGCCTTATGCTAAGTTTTAGCCGCCTCCAATAACTTGTCAAAACCGAAATTTGCAGCCTTAATGATGGGCTTTAAACACATTTAAGCCCAAACCAAAATACTATGCAATAAAATATAATTTAATCACTTGTCGATATTGTCTATCGATCGATATTTTTATAACTGTTATAAATATATATAACATTCTACGACCCAGAATTTTGGGCAATATCAATCTAATAATCTGTATTAATAATTAAATTGATTTGATAATTTTTGTTTATAATTTTAATTTAAATTGGCTAATTTAATCTTTTTAAGGTTAATAAATTTTCAATCTGGTAAATTTGATTAATATCTTTTTAACAATTTAAAATTTGATAAGAATTATTTGTCAAAGCTAATGAAATTTTATTCTGTTTATAATATATATATATATATATATTTGATATATATTGTGAATAGATTATCTTTTGTTTTAAATAAAAGATGAATTTTCAAATTGTAAAATATATGTATGTATATGTTATAATTTGGAATTTGTTTTGAAATTTAATATAATTTAATCTGTTGATAACTTATTTATATATGTATATTGTAATTTAAAGCTTGGTTTTAAAATTAATATTTTTCAAAAGTTAATTTAGATTAATTCAATTATTTAAAAATAAGATAATTGTTGTTTTAAATATGATAGTGTAAAAAGGATTTAATTAAAGTTTTGTTTTGTTTTTCTTTTAAAAATTCTTAAATTTTAAAAGGTTATATATATATATATATATATATATATGTTTTAGATTTCAAAAATACATGTATATGGAATTTATTTATATTTATATTTAGTTTTAACATATTTTCTTTTAAAGTTAAACTAGCATTTATTAATTACGTAACTTAAAGAGTAAGTTATATTTACATTTAAAATTAAGTAAAAATTTATAAAAAATACATAAGACATGTGTAACTATCTTAAGTCATTCTAATAACACTCGTAAAGCAATTAAGCAAATTAATGACAAGTGTCTTTTTTTTTAAATTTTACTTTCCTTAATTTTAATGAACATAAATTAATTCATTTAAACATAAAGAAAAGTTGTTTTCCTCTTTTATTCCAACTTTCTTTCTTCATCTCAAATTTCTTTATTCTCATTTCTTAACTCAAAATTGAAATTTTCTTTAAACCTGAAATTAAAATCCAAAGCAAAATCTACAAAGCAAGGTTAGAATCTGCAACCTTCAAATCAAATTACTGCAATTCAAAGAAATGTTCAACCTGCAAGTTCAAGATCAATTGCAACATTTTTAATCAACCTGCAAATTTAAATATGCAAATGCAATGGAGATCAACAATTTCAACAGCAAGTTTAATATATCAAATTGAAGCATGCAGTGGGATTTCTTCAGCAATCAAATTTTTTTTCAAATTTAATATTCAAGCTTGAAGAAAAGTAATCAAAACCTGCTCTCTGCAAATTTAATAAGGTAAGTAAACCTCTTAAAAACAGATTTAATCATATTGTAGTTAAATATTTTTTTGCATGTGATGATTTGGGCTATGATTTTGAATATTAATTTATATGAATACTATTGTATATGCATGATTGAGGATGTAGAATGCTGGGTATTAGATGAACCTGTTATATTCAACTTTGTATAATTACAGAGCTTGTTTTCTTAAAGAAAGATGCAAAATCTTTCAAACCTATAACTTAATTGATTTTGTTAAATTAATGAAAAATGTAATTTATAGTTCGATAGTAATTTTAAAATTAGTTTCATAATTTTTTTTAAGCAACAGATAATTATTAACAAGGGAATTTACAGTAAAACTAAATTTTAGTAAAAAAAATCAACTATCTTAAATTATAAATTAAATTACATGCATGTAATCACGACGAAAAATCGTGAATTTTGATATGCAAGTTGTAATTTTTAGTTGGTTAATTCGTGTGAATTTGGGGTTTGAACGTTTGGGTTGTTTCGGTGATTTGCCGAAGAACAACATGATGACTGAAGCTAGATTTTTGGGTGAAGCTTGTTTTTAGGTTGTAGATATTGGGAAAAATGCAATTGGATTTTTCCATTTGCTGGATTGTTCAAATTTGAAGGAATTAGGGTTATAACTTGTTTGAGTTTCGGCTTGGCTTTAGATGCTTTTGCGACGTGAATGTATGACCGGAGTTGATCGCGACTTGGGAATAGTAGCGTGGAGGTTGCGGCGATTCTTTGAAGTGATCGTTGGAGTTTCCGGTGGTGGCTATGACCTGCGGCGATGGGTGTAGTGGTCGATACTTTCTGCAGTAATTCGAGAATAGGTTGAATTTTGACTCGAGCAATTTTTCTTCGATTTGGGTTTGGTTTCTTGCTCGAGTGGGTTCGTGTGACGGATGGCGATGGTCGCAACGGACGTCGGCGGCCGGAGTTGCTTGGATAGGTTCATGTGCACGTTCGTGTGCACTGTACATTTTGTGTGGGGAAGACGAGTTGCAGCTCGGGTATACTCTCATGTTTCTCGCGTGTTGACTCGAAGGCGAGGGAAGCTGGATGTCATCGGAGCAGTCGCGTGTGATATGAGTGTATGGCTCGAGTGATTTTGGTTGTTGTGTTTAGTTAGTACTGTGTAGAGTTTAGTTGCAAGTTTAAACTCGAGATTTTGATCGCGTGTTTTACTTCGGGTTTGTAGTGTGAAATGGTAAGTTGCTGAATTTAAATTGGTTGTTTATATAAAAAAAAGTTCAAGTTTTATAAAAGGGAAGTGAATTTACAAGTTAAAGTTCGATCTTTTGAAAATATAGTTAATCAAACTTTAAAAGGGTGTTAATTGAATTTATTTAAAATTTAAATTTGGTTAAAATGATTTCTTTTTGAAAGTGATTTAATTTAATTTAATTTTGAATGTTAACTTTAAAGAAGAATGTTTTGAATTCAAATAGTAAATCAAAGTTTAAAGTAATTTTTAAGTAATGGTTTTAAAACTAAAGTTTCAAATTTCATTTTGAATGAATAAGTTTAACTGAGTTGATTAATGTGTTTTGAATTTTGAAAATTTGTTTTTAGATGCATTATTTTCAAATAAAGGTTAATGACATTATTATTGCAAACCAAATTGAATAATTGGTCTTTAAGGTTATTAAAATTTGATTTATTCAAATAATTTATTATGAAAATAAATAGGGTTAATTTATCTTTGATATTAACTTAAGTATACTTGATTTAAAGATGATTTATTAATAAGTAGAGTTTAATTAAGATAAATGCTTCTTCTTAATTAATTAAGGGTTTTGAAATATAATTAGTTAATTAACTAATTATTTAATAAATTTTAAATAATTAGTTAATTGATTATTTAATTTTTAATAATCACTTAATTATGGATTTATTAAGTGTAATTACTTAATAAAGTAATTAATGGTTAATTATTGAATATAATTAAGAATGATAATTACTTATGGAAGTAATTGGTGGAAATTACTCATGGGAGTAATTAATTGAAGTGATTAATAGATGATCACTTAATATTATCAATTAAGGAATTGATTTAATATAATTGTTTTGAAGTTAATTAATCATGGAGTAATTAATTAATTAAAGAATTAAGAATTATTTAATAATGGAATTAATTACTTCTTAAGTAATTAATTAAGAGAGTAATCAAGATTATTAATGGAAGTAAGGTAATTACTTATGTAAGTAATTAAGGGTTAATTACTTAATTATTTTAGTTAATTAATTAATGAGATTAATTAATTAATGAAATGTGATTAATTTAAGATTAGTTACTAAGGGTAATTAATTAAATTGTAATTGATTTACAAAGTAATTAATTAAGGACTATTTGTTAATTTAAATTGAATAATAAATACTTAATGATGTAATTAAAGATTAATTAATTAGATTAATTAATCAAAGGTTGGTATAATTAATCAAGAAGTTAATCAATTAAGATAAGTAATTACAATTATTAATTACTGTTTATGATTAGTTCAGATGGTTAATTACAAGTTAATTATTTAATTATTAAAGTAATTATTAATTCATTAGATCATTAATTAATATAATTAATGATATTAATCAAGGTTGATTAATAAAAATAATTAATTAAAGTGCGATTAATTAATTGTAATTAATTAAGGTTTAATGTAATTAATTATAATTGATTAATTAATGGAAGTAAATGAAAGATCATTCATTATTGTAATTAATGATAGTAATTAAAGGTTAATTACTGTATATGGTTAAGAATAATTACTTGAATGTAATTAAAGATGATTAATCAAGGGAGATTAATTAAAGATGATTAAGAGATGATTAATTTATTTATTTGGAATAAATTAATGAAGAAGGATTTGGGTAATCCAATTGATTAAGAGTTAATCAATTCTGTTTATGGATGATTGATTGGTATTGGGTGATTAATATCGGATGATTGATATTGGATGTTTGGTTGATACTGGATGATTTGGATATCTCTGTTATGTGATATGCTGCTTTGTGGGATGAATGTTGATATGAATTATCTATTGTGATAATGTGATTCATCTATTTGTTTATATCATCCTGAATATAAGTTTTAATTGTTTAAACCCTTAAGAACAACTTGGATATTTAAAATGGCGTTTGGTTTTGGTGAGACTAGGATCGGGTTCCCATATTTGGGATCCGAAAACCACATCGATTCCAATCAAAAGTTAGGTCGTGAATCCAAGTGGAGCTTTGTGAAGACTCGAGGTGTAAGAACTATTCGTCAGTATAACTCTGTGGGTGATTCCGTGATGAGTTTGACGGAATAGTACTTATAGGTTCGAGATGGTGATTTAGAGTGCAAGGGAAATGGTCGTTGACTCTGAGGGTGATTCCAAATGAGTGCAACGAGATAGTGCCATCGGTTTCGTTCGAACCCGGAACGAACTTGTATGGATTGAATGCTTTCAGAACATGGTCTGGTGGACGATGAGCATTCTAAGATAGATGTGTTCTATAAAGGTAATCGCAGCCTCAAGCCTCATCAACCCGGAAATGGATAAAACAGGGGAGGTGCAGCAAGGCTAGGTGGGTCGCGCCTATTTTAGGACAAGATTTTCCCCTGTCTAGAAGTCCCTTATTATTTCGGCTGTGTGGGCAGTTGTTGGCCACAACTCCGGGGTTGTCTTGTTCGGAGCTGTTCAGTAAGGAACGGTTCCAGCCTTGTGTTGTAGGGGAGCGGGCGTACTCCTCGGTACGGTGATCTCGGCCTCGTACTGTGACGGGCGGTACCCCAGTAGCCCTGCCATTGATGGAAACCCATTTTCCCTATGAGACCCTATGGTTTTGTTTGTATTACCCACTTTTGTGGCTAGTAGCCAGAATTTAATTATATAACTATTTCAGCTACTTCTTATTTACTTGAAAACCCTGACACTATTATAATATCACTGGATTTCCTATCAAATGTTTTGGTTAGCGTAAGGTAAAAACTTTTCCATGTTTATTTGTGGGAAGTCTTCGTGATACCTTTTCTTTCAAAAGGTTTTCTAAAGTTAAGCAATTTTAAACCGTTTACTCACACCAGACCCCTGTCTGACCCGAGTGTTTATTTTCTGTTTTATTAAACTCCTAGGTACTCATATTATGTATGAGTAGTCAAGTGATTCAGTTAGCTTGACGGATTCTGGAGGAGATACGGAGCAGGAGGCTTCCACGTGTAGATATATTATGGTTCCGCTATGTTTGTTTGTATCTGTATCTTGTGTTCTTGAGTGGTATAGTTAGACATATGTTTATAACTGTCTAATATTTGTTGTATAAGTTGTATACTCTGATGTAATATGATACTATGTAATATTTTATGTGATATATTATATTTAATTCGTTCCGCTGTGAGTTCTCTGTTGTTGTTGTGTTTCTTCTTTCTCTTTCTTTTCTTATCCTATCCCTTTCTTTCTTAATTAGCGATGCGACTTTCTGGTGATAGGAAGTCGGGTCGTCACATTTGGTATCAGAGCATTAGGTTGGGTGAATACCTAGGCTTTGGAGTGGTGTCTTTCTTGAGAGTGCGTACTTGTAATTTTTATATATAACTATATATCTATATATGTCTATATCTACCTGATTTGTTGGGTTATCTGTTCGGGTTTTCCAACATAAATTTTAAAGGTAGATGGAGTAGTGGGGTGTGTGTGTAACACGACTACCACTAATGGAAAAGGTCCATATGTTTGAGGTTGGAAGTATATTTGTCGAAACTGTAGACCTAATACCGTCTCGAGTGAGTTTTGTAGTTTGGAGTAAGGATTTCTCTGATATCCGAAGGAAATCTTTTTAAAGGATTCGGAGTTTATCTTTGAAGTGTAAGTTTGGATATATAGGAAGTGCAAAAGTAAGTGATGGTATCTTAATAACTGCATGGTGAGATGCAGTATCCATGGATATTTCCGAAGATGTTTTCTCTTAAAGCAGTTTTAGAAGTAGTTGAGAAGCAGTCTTTACCTGTTGTAGGGAAGACTCGTCTGTGTAGAAGTTGTCTAGATCTTTAGCATGGAGGTTAGCTTTTTTGGAATTTGAGACTAAGGTCTATGAGTTGTTTCGCTTCAGCATGGTCTCATTTGTCATTCCTTAAGGAGAGCGAGATGTTGATGCTTGGTCTGGAGCTTGAATTTCTTGGGAGGTTGTCTGCCATCTCGAAGGTCCGTTGTGTGGTGTGTTGATCATTTTGGTTTTCGAGGAGCCTTTAGATTAGAAGTCTTTGGTTAGCTATGGTAGCAGTGCAACTCGAAGTGTTCGGTGTACTGTCGAGAAGATCTTTTAGCTCTGCAATATCATCGAGGTAGAGTTTGGAAGCAGCAGTGTGGCCGTTTCTTCGATGGTTCAGGAATCTTTGTGGTTCTTCTTTCAGCATCCCGGGCAGTTGGTGGAAGTTTTCTTGGAGGGTTAACCTTGTTTGGAGAAGCTTAAAGCTGTTCTATTTGGTAAAGAGAGGACAGTTTCTTTGGAATCCGAACTAGGTTGGATCGAAAAAGTGACTTGCGATTGGTTTGGGAATTTTTCTTGAGTAATCTTTTGTTTGAGGCTAAGGGTTCTCATGTAGAAGTAGGAGCTATTGTAGTAGTCAGAAGTTTGTCTGCATCTGGAGTTGAGTTCCATATTGCTTTGGTTCCAGAAGCGATTTTGGTAGTTAGCCTGGTAGTGGAGTTGGTGCAGCAGCTCAGAATTTTTGGAATTTGAGTTGGTCAGATCTAGTTTCTGAGTTGGATTCTATTGTAAGGTTGTGTGACCGATTCAGATATGTCACTCAGATTTTATGGATTTGATGAACAAAGTTTTCCGGATATATAGGATAAGTTTGTTCTCGTGTTCATCAACAGTATTCTCATTTATTTCAGAATCAGAGTTGTGCAGCGGAAGCGAGGTAGCAGCTGTACAAGGAAGGAAGCAAGTTCAGTTTTCTATTGCTTGGGAAGTAGAGCTTGAGTTCTGGATTTCAATGGATCTTGGAAGACTTTTCTATTGAGTATGATCCAGAAACCAGTTTGCTTTGGTCTAGTTGTTTCTGGAAGTATCAGCATAGGTTGACTTGATCAGGAAGAAGATTGACAGCCCAGGATTGTCTGTTGAGTTATACAAATATGAGATAAGGAGTTTGAAATTCAAAGTTGGAGACTTCATTGTTGTTAAGATTTCTGTGGTTAAGAGAACTGTAATTGGATAAGATTGGATGGCTAGCTCTGAGGCATTTGAGATTTCTTATCTGTGTTCTGATAGGATAAGATTGAATTGTCAGTTTGGATAACTGGAATTCATTGTACTTCACGTATCTTTGAGGGAGTACGTGTATGATTCATTGTTGGTTGTTGAATCTGCAGTCCAGTTGGATTTGGAAGTTAAGCTGGACTTGGATATGTCTGATGTTCTGTTCAGATTGATGGATCTAGAGATGAGAGGAGCTCTGGATTTTGGTGGTGTTGTTTGTTAGATTCTGTAGAGCGAGTCTCCCAGTGGTTTATACTTGGGAAACTCGAGATATTATTAGGAGATTTATTCTGATTTGTGTTAGGATAATTAGTTAGGTTTGTTTGTTTGATTGATTGCTATGGTTGTTAATAACTGGTTGATAGGAATGCTTTGCTGTTTGAAATTAAAATCTTTGCTGGGTTATTAAATTACCTTTGCTTTCAAATTTCGGGGACGAAATTCTTTTAAGGAGGGAGGATTGTAACGACCCGGAATTTTGGGCAATATCAATTTAATAATCTGTATTAACAATTAAATTGATTTGATAATTTTTCTTTATAATTTTAATTTAAATTGGCTAATTTAATCTTTTTAAGGTTAATAAATTTTCAATCTGGTAATTTTGATTAATATCTTTATAACAATCTAAAATTTGATAAGAATTATTTGTCAGCTAATGAAATTTTATTCTGTTTATAATGTATATATTTGATATATATTGTGAACAGAATATCTTTTGTTTTAAATAAAAGATGAATTTTCAAATTGTAATATATATGTATGTATATGTTATAATTTAGAATTTGTTTTGAAATTTAATATAATTTAATCTGTTGATAACATATTTATATATGTATAATGTAATTTAAAGCTTATTTTTAAAATTAATATTTTTCAAAAGTTAATTTAGATTAATTCAATTGTTTTAAAAATAAGATAATTGTTGTTTTAAATATGATAGTGTAAAAAGGATTTAATTAAAGTTTTGTTTTGTTTTTCTTTTAAAAATGCTTAAATTTTAAAAGGTTATATATATATATATATATGTTTTAGATTTCAAAAATACATGTATAAGGAATTTATTTATATTTATATTTAGTTTTAGCATATTTTCTTTTAAAGGTAAGCTAGCATTTATTAATTAAGTAACTTAAAGAGTAAGTTATATTTACATTTAAAATTAAATAAAAATTTAATAAAAATACATAAGACATGTGTAACTATCTTAAGTCATTCTAATAACACTCGTAAAGCAATTAAGCAAATTAATGACAAGTGTCTTTTTTTTTAAATTTTACTTTCCTTAATTTTAATAAACATAAATTAATTCATTTAAACATAAAGAAAAGTTGTTTTCCTCTTTTATTCCAACTTTCTTTCTTCATCTCAAATTTCTTTATTCTCATTTCTTAACTCAAAATTGAAATTTTCTTTAAACCTGAAATTAAAATCCAAAGCAAAATCTACAAAGCAAGGTTAGAATCTGCAACCTTCAAATCAAATTACTGCAATTCAAAGAAATGTTCAACCTGCAAGTTCAAGATCAATTGCAACATTTTTAATCAACCTGCAAATTTAAATATGCAAATGCAATGGAGATCAACAATTTCAACAGAATGTTTAATATATCAAACTGAAGCATGCAGTGGGATTTCTTCAGCAATCAAAGACATTTTCAAATTTAATATTCAAGCCTGAAGAAAAGTAATCAAAACCCGCTCTCTGCAAATTTAATAAGGTGAGTAAACCTTTTAAAAACAGATTTAATCATATTGTAGTTAAATTTATTTTTGCATGTGATGATTTGGGCTATGATTTTGAATATTAATTTATATGAATACTATTGTATATGCATGACTAAGGATGTAGAATGCTGGGTATTAGATGAACCTGTTATATTCAACTCTGTATAATTACAGAGGTTGTTTTCTTAAAGAAAGATGCAAAATCTTTCAAACCTATAACTTAATTGAATTTGTTATATTAATGAAAAATGTAAGTTATAGTTTGATAGTAATTTTAAAATTAGTTTCATAATTTTATTAAGCAACAGATAATTATAAACAAGGGAATTTACAATAAAACTAAATTTAGTAAAAAAAATCAATTATCTTAAATTATAAATTAAATTACATGCATGTAATCACGACGAAAAATCGTGAATTTTGATATGCAAGTTGTAATTTTTAGTTGGTTAATTCGTGTGAATTTGGGGTTTGAACGTTTGGGTTGTTTCGGTGATTTGTCGAAGAACAACATGATGATTGAAGCTAGATTTTTGGGTGAAGCTTGTTTTTAGGTTGTAGATATTGGGAAAAATGCAATTGTATTTTTCCATTTGCTGGATTGTTCAAATTTGAAGGAATTAAGGTTATAGCATGTTTGAGTTTTGGCTTGGCTGTAGATGCTTTTGCGACGTGAATGTATGACCGGAGTTGATCGCGACTTGGGAATAGTAGCGTAGAGGTTGCGGGCTTTGAAGTGATCGTTGGAGTTTCCGGTGGTGGCTGTGACCGGCGGCGATGGGTTTAGTGGTCGATACTTTCTGCAGTAATTCGAGAATAGGTTGAATTTTGATTCGAGTAATTTTTCTTCGATCTGGGTTTGGTTTCTTGCTCGAGTGGGTTCGTGCGACGGACGGCGATGGTCGCAACGAACGTCGGCGGCCGGAGTTGCTTGGATAGGTGCACGTGCACGTTCGTGTGCACTGTAAATTTTGTGTGGGGAAGATGAGTTGCAGCTCGGGTATACTCTCGTGTTTCTCACGTGTTGACTGGAAGGCGAGGGAAGCTGGATGTCTTCGGGGCAGTCGCGTGTGATATGAGTGTCTGGCTCGAGTGATTTTGGTTGTTGTGTTTAGTTAGTACTATGTAGAGTTTAGTTGCAAGTTTAAACTCGAGATTTTGATCGCGTGTTTTATTTCGGGTTTGTAGTGTGAAATGGTAAGTTGCTGAATTTAAATTGGTTGTTTATATAAAAAAAAGTTCAAGTTTTATAAAAGGGAAGTGAATTTACAAGTTAAAGTTCGTTGTTTTGAAAATATAGTTAATCAAACTTTAAAAGGGTGTTAATTGAATTTATTTTAAATTTAAATTTGGTTAAAATGATTTCTTTTTGAAAATAATTTAATTTAATTTAATTTTGAATGTTAATTTTAAAGAAGAATGTTTTAAATTCAAATAGTAAATCAAAGTTTAAAGTAATTTTTAAGTAATGGTTTTAAAACTAAAGTTTCAAATTTCATTTTGAATGAATAAGTTTAACTGAGATGATTAATGTGTTTTGAATTTTGAAAATTTGTTTTTAAATGCATTATTTTCAAATAAAGGTTAATGATATTATTATTGTAAACCAAATTGAATAATTGGTCTTTAAGGTTATTAAAATTAGATTTATTCAAATAATTTAATTATGAAAATAAATAGGGTTAATTTATCTTTGATATTAACTTAAGTATACTTGATTTAAAGATGATTTATTAATAAGTAGAGTTTAATTAAGATAAATGCTTTTTCTTAATTAATTAAGGGTTATGAAATATAATTAGTTAATTAACTAATTATTTAATAAATTTTAAACAATTAGTTAATTGATTATTTAATTTTTAATAATCACTTAATTATGGATTAGTTAAGTGTAATTATTTAATAAAGTAATTAATGGTTAATTATTGAATATAATTAAGAATGATAATTACTTATGGAAGTAATTGGTAGAAATTACTCATGGGAGTAATTAATTGAAGTGATTAATGGATAATCACTTAATATTATCAATTAAGGAATTGATTTAATATAATTGTTTTGAAGTTAATTAATTATGGAGTAATTAATTAATTAAAGAATTAAGAATTATTTAATAATGGAATCAATTACTTGTTAAGTAATTAATTAAGAAAGTAATCAAGATTATTAATGGATGTAAGGTAATTACTTATGTAAGTAATTAAGGGTTAATTACTTAATTATTTTAGTTAATTAATTAATGAGACTAATTAATTTACGAAATATGATTAATTTAAGATTAATTACTAAGGGTAATTAATTAAATTGTAATTGATTTATAAAGTAATTAGTTAAGGACTATTTGTTCATTTAAATTGATTAATAATTACTTAATGAAGTAATTAAAGATTAATTAATTAGATTAATTAATCAAAGGTTGGTATAATTAATTAAGAAATTAGACAATTAAGATAAGTAACTACAATTATTAATTACTCTTTATGATTAATTAAGATGGTTAATTACAAGTTAATTATTTAATTATTAAAGTAATTATTAATTCATTAGATCATTAATTAATATAATTAATGATATTAATCAAGGTTGATTAATAAAAATAATTAATTAAAGTGTGATTAATTAATTGTAATTAATTAAGGTTTAATTTAATTAATTATAATTGATTAATTAATGGAAGTAAATGAAAGATCATTAATTATTATAATTAATGATAGTAACTAAAGGTTAATTACTGTATATGAGAATAATTAATTGAATGTAATTAAAGATGATTAATCAAGGGAGATTAATTAAAGATGATTAAGAGATGATTAATTTATTTATTTGGAATAAATTAATGAAGAAGGATTTGGGTAATCCAATTGATTAAGAGTTAATCAATTTTGTTTATGGATGATTGATTGGCATTGGGTGATTAATATTGGATGATTGATATTGGGTGTTTGGTTGATACTGGATGAATTGGATATCTCTGTTATGTGATATGCTGCTTTGTGAGATGAATGTTGATATGAATTATCTATTGTGATAATGTGATTCATCTATTTGTTTATATCATCCTGAATATAAGTTTTAATTGTTTAAACCCTTAAGAACAACTTGGACATTTAAAATGGCGTTTGGTTTTGGTGAGACCGAGATCGGGTTCCATATTTGGGATCCGAAAACCACATCGATTCCAATCAAACGTTAGGTCGTGAATCCAAGTGGAGCTTTCTGAAGACTCAAGGTGTAAGAACTATTCGTCAGTATAACTCTATTGGTGATTCCGTGATGAGTTTGACGGAATAGTACTTATAGGTTCGAGATGGTAATTTAGAGTGCAAGGGCTATGGTCGTTGACTCTGAGGGTGATTCCAAATGAGTGCAACGAGATAGTGCCTTTGGTTTCGTTCGAACCCGGAACGAACTTGTATGGATTGAATGCTTTCAGAACATCGTCAGGTGGACGATGAGAATTCTAAGATAGATGTGTTCTATAAAGGTAATCGCAGCCTCAAGCCTCATCAACCCGGGAATGGCTAAAACATGGAAGGTGCAGCAAGGCTAGGTGGGTAGCGCCCATTTCAGGACAAGATTTTCCCCTATCTAGAAGTCCCATATTATTTCGGCTGTGTGGGCAGTTGTTGGCCACAACTGAGGGGTTGTCTTGTTTGGAGCTGTTCAGTAAGGAACGGTTCCTGCCTTGTGTTGCAGGGGAGCAGGCGTACTCCTCGGTACGGTGATCTATGCCCCGTACTGTGATGGGCGGTATCCCTCTAGCCCTTCCATTGACGGAAACCCATTTTCCCTACGAGACCCTACGGTTTTGTTTGTATTACCCACTTTTGTGGCTAGTAGCTGGAATTTAATCATGTAACAATTTCGGCTATTTCTTATTTACTTGAAAACCCTAGACACTATTATAATATCACTGGATTTCCTATCAAATGTTTTGGTTAGCATATGGTAAAAAATTTCCATGTTTATGTGTGGGAAGTCTTACGTGATACCTTTTCTTTCAAAAGGTTTTCTAAAGTTAAGCAATTTTAAACCGTTTACTCACACCAGGCCCCTGTCTGACCCGAGTGTTTATTTTCTATTTTATTAAACTCTTGGGTACTCATATTATGTATGAGTAGTCAAGTGATTCAGGTTAGCTTGACGAACTCTGTGGGAGATATGGTGCAGGAGGCTTCCACGTGTAGATATATTATGGTTCCGCTGTGTTTGTTTGTATCTGTATCTTGTGTTCTTGAGTTGTATAGTTAGACAGATGTTTATAACTGTCTAATATCTGTTGTATAAGTTGTATACTCTGATGTAATATGATACTATGTAATATTTTATGTGATATATTATGTTTAATTCGTTCCGCTGTGAGTTCTCTGTTGTTGTTGTGTTTCTTCTTTCTCTTTCTTTTCTTCTTCTGTCCCTTTCTTCTTAATTAGCGATGCTACTTTCTGGTGATAGGAAGTCGGGTCGTCACATAACATTATTCATTTCTCCAATCATATTCAAGATTTATAATTAATATTTCATAAATATTAGTTAATTTAACTAATTTATAACAATTATAAAATAATTAAATCATTCGGTCTTAAGGGAATTCATCATTTCGGCTGTGTAACTCTTGGGTGTAAATTTGATCAGCGATTAATATTGTACTATTCCGATGTTAACGTTCACACATCACTTAGTAGGTTTTGTGACATTATGGCCAAATTTATCGCATACTCATTTTACATAAAAATCCAATTTTAGTTTAATAAACATTACCCGGTTGTGATATTTGTTCATACCAATTCTCTTCGTCAAAACTATCACCTTGGGCTTATGGAATTTGGTAATGGTCAAAATTCCAACCTCATCCACATTCAACATTATAATCCGAATACAAAGTCGTTGGTTTACCAATAACAGTTATTATTAACTGAAATGCATTGGCTAGAGACTTTGACTTTGAGTTGACTTGAGTTGACTTTGATACTAACCGCATATAATTGAGGAGATGAATTCTCTCTTGAATAGTGCTTCACTTCCAATACTTCCACTCGACCCAACTATATTCACTCGATGGATGCCATGACATGATTTGGCTACAATCAAAGCTAAGCTTTCATATTGAAGATTCACGGTACTCTCAAGTCGAGAGAACCGTGTAATCAGTCACATCGATATTTTCTGTTTGACCTTATTTATATTAACCAACGGAAAACTATCGAGTGAGTCGTTCCATAGTTATCCAATAACTATTAGTACGTAACCCTTAGGTGCCCCCATCAATCATGTGTAATACACTACCCAACATTTGGAGAGCGTTACGTACTCCAGTTTCAATGGATGCATTGATATCCAGTCTCGATGCATCTTGACTAGGAACATTTAAAATGATATATTTGTTTCGTTGTGATAAATTACTCACGGAACACTTTGTAACTACTATCACAAAATATACCATTTATGGATTTTTCTGTTAAATATACTTTTTATTAAGTTAATTAATTAATATAATCACACTATATCATGTATATAATAGGAAGAAAATAACTTTTATTTCCAACAAGACTGGTCAACGAGTTAGATATAAGTTACAAATTACATAATTGCCTCTAGGGGGAACCCCTAACACTATCAGATCTAACATAAAAACCAAATCACGATCTTCTTGAAGCATTTATTTTAAATGACTCAAAAACCATTTTCAATTATCCATATTTTCTAAAGAAACTATACCCGTAGCTAAAGGAAAAAAAAAGCACATAACAGTTTTAAATAAATATTAGAACAAAATTCAATCAACTGTTAACTTATAAACTGATACCTAAAAAATGCTACCGATAACTAAAACTGATACCTAAAAACTGCCACTAATAACTAAAAACTGACACCTAAGAAATAGATAACTAAATTCTGATACTATACATCAAAGCATTTTAAAATAAAAACACCCCTTGATTACCATTTTTCGCAGTAGCATCCATCAAAACACCTAACCTTCTCCTTAATTGAGTAGCATCTAAAAATATCATAGGTCAACAATGCTTGAAACCAAGTAAATATGCACCAAAACTAATAAATACTCTCTCAAATTGATTAGTACAAGCATTAACATCCGTATCGACACAACTGCCTAGATTATGCTTCTTCAATGATTCTAAATACAAACTCAAATCATTGTAGGACATAACATCATTACTATGCAATTCCATTAAAGCAAGTTGTTTTCTGCAATAAGCAAAAGAGTAAGACAAGTCAAGATTGTATTCTCTTCTAAAATCATCTATTGTATCTTTAGAGTTTTTACTAGGACAATCATGAATCTCATTATTAATCAACAATTTTATAAATCCACTAGAAAGATGTGGATTATTCAAATTTCTAAGGTCAGCCCAACAAGAATGATCACTAACCAAACTTCTAATGAAAAACCTATTAAGTTGTCCGAGATTACAAGAAGCATGCACTTTAGAAGGCATCCATTCGTAGACGAAGAGCAAATAGTTGTAACTTTTGTAGAACAATTATTCAAAAATACTAATTCGTATTTTTTTGAATTTGATATGCCATCAAAAGTTCTTTAAAATCATTAGCTCCTCTAAAATGAAAACCAAAAAAATAAAAAATGGATAATTTTGTACTTCTCTTCAACATATCCTTCAAATAACTTTTACTCTAGACAACAACATTTAAACACAAAGATCCACTAGAAGATGAATAAATACGAATATTAGCTGAAATCAAAATAGAACTACCACTAACATTTTACAATTGAGGATCCTTGACCTTAATGGTAAAAGAAAAGAATGCACTCTTCTTATAAAATTGAAAACAAAGTATGCTCTAAAGAGCGAAATTGATATCAACCACAATAACTTTATTCTCAAGCACATAAGAAGTCTCAATGGATGAAGAAGTTAACTGAGACCAATACACACAAATGTCATTCTTCAAATCATAAAAACTACAATCAATTGACAACCGAGTTCTGAAAGTATTATCATAGAATATAAGGAAACAAAGAAGACCATTATCACCACTGTAAAAGAAAAAAATATCTGGAAAATATCAGAAAGAAAATAAAACAGTTTTTACAAAACTGGTAGCTATTGATAGTAAAACTGAAACCTAAAGACAGAACCTTAAATTAATAGTAATACCGATACTCAAACATACTTCATTAAATGTTTAATACTAACAAAACACTAATTTAACTCATCCATTATGTACCACATATCACCATCTTTACTATGTAACAACTTTATTTTTTTATATGCTAAAAAAACCATTAAAAATACTTCCACACTACAGTATTCCAAAAAATGATACTAAGGGGAAAAAACAAAAACAAAACACTTATCCTCACTGAACTCAACATAACAACATATTTTCTATCGAACCAATATGAACGCAATTTTATTAACGTCAACTAAAAAATGTTTGCTACATACCGTCAATTTATTATAGTATGATAATTATCTTTATAAAAAAATCAAAAACAAACATATAACAAATATTTTAGAAAAACAATACCAACAAACACTAAAACAGATATCTAATATTTGATCCTCAGATTCATAAACGAAATGATACTCTAACAGAATTCATTTAATCCAACATATACATCAGTGAACAAAAACCAAATAACATTCAATTTAAAACAAATAAACAAACATTGCTACATAAAAAAGATTAGTGCGAACCCATGTTTCGTACACGATTTGGCCAAATTATTAGCTTATAGTTGTAACGATTTGAAATAGCCTGAGATAGTTGTATGCAGTTGATCTATTATTTGACAGTAATATTAAATGTGGAGCGAACCCGTGCTTCGCATATGGATTGCACTATATTTTTACCAAATTATCATCGACTATTTATTGTCTACAGAAACATTACCGTGATGTGCCAACAGGGTTGGCGCAGTTGGTTGATGGTCCGGACTGCGTGATCGAAGGTCATGAGTTCGAGCCCTGAAACTGACAACCCTGTAACAAGTACCCAAAGTATGTGTTTGGCAGGCACATACTTCCCTAGAGTTTACAAGCGAAGCTTGGTTCTCTAGGTAATTCAAAAAAAAAAAAAACATTACCCTGATGAAATTTTATTACAGTATTCATTTAATTCATTTTTTGTAGAAGTTTTTTAGAATTTCAAACAATGTTATTTTCTTTTGAACAATTTGTTCTCAAAATATGAACAAAACGATTTTGATTGAAGGTAGCACTTGATTAATTTGCTTGGCCTACAATAAACATGTCATATCTACCACTTTTTGGCTACTCTCCATCATTTGGAAATATTGACCTTGTAATTCTCTAAAACTTTATAAACATTATCCGATCAAGGTCAATAATATAAGATCACAACAATGATAAAATGGTTGAATGTATATATTCAATTCATACTTGGTTTGAAGAGTAAACACAATTACTTTGCCTACATTTGAAAGAGTTAAAAACTAGAAATAATTAAAGAATCTTCAAAATTAATCACACTAAACCAAAGTATTCATGAATGTTACAGAGTCAACTACAATATCATCATTATTGCTATCACCTCGTACACCATCTCATATATGCCAACTGAACATTTTATTAAAATTCTTGATAATAAAATATTTAGCTCCATTCATATCTATTCAGCATCATACTGCCAGAAACTATGAATAGCACCTTCAAATTTCAGTGCTCTTTCTTAATGCTTATGTAATTTCCTCGGTAGTAGCTTCAGCCTTAATCACTCATCCAGTTAGACCATCTATCTCAGCTACACATGATCAACTTAATGTAGTTAAGTTCAATATACATCAGCTCATTCAGTCAATTAGTTCATTAATTTAGTGGCAATCCAATCAGTCTACATCAGCTTAGTTTACACCTGACTGCCCAACTTGACCTTCACTTGACTGCTTTGGCCCAATTACAATAACAATAATTAAAGTAACCTATCAACCAAGTACTCCTGCAATTATAGTGACATATTTTGTACAATTACAGTATAATGAAACTTTTTTGCTGCTTTACTCTTACTTGACACTACGTTGAAGGTACTCTCTCTAAACTAAACAGCTTTTTGTTATCAAATAGTTAAAAACATATCTATAGTAAATATGAAATTAAATTTTCTCACGGTTACTTATACCTAAAGTATACAGAATAGTATAGTATGATTTCAATACTATTTACTATTATTTTCATTAATGGTTGACTAAATGACATTAAATTTTACATTTCAGTTTATTTATTATGAGTTCATAAAGGCATTTCCTTGTCAAACAATGTGAAAATGAAATAAATGTAAAATGGAGTCAATTTATTAAAATTTCACAATTTGAATATTCATATAATTTAAACTCAAAATGATTCTTTTATTGAGTTTCTTCTATAAAATTTGAAGTCCGGCAGTTTCTTATTAAACTGGATTTTACCTTAAACCCTGATTTTATGTCATCAAATTTTTATTTATTGTTGAGCCACTTTTTAATGGATGTGGTAGAATATCTTTATATTCATAATGGATCTTGTATATTATAGACTACCAAAATATAATAAGAAAGCATATAAATGTTTTTCCATATTTTCTTGCCTTCATCATAAATAGCGTATAAAAGTTTTTCCAGTTTCATTTTTTGCTACAATTAAGTGCATGTGCAATGAATTTGAAATAATTTTGAATTTTATACTTATATTGTATGTCAGTTACCATTATAGGTGACATGTAGCTTAAACATTTAAATTAATGAAGATGGATCCTTGAATGAGTTTCCTTTTATGGTTTGAAGGATGTAGATAAGCACATTCATTGCATAAATTCACAATAAATTGCATCAACAGTGGAATACCACAAATTCATTACCAATGACCGATGTGTCATTGGAAGTGGATGTTGGAAGAATAACCTAATATATACAATGACCGAGGCCTCAAAATTCAAAAAGCAGGATAAATATTTAAGGGATTATTTTTGTTTATTTCGAAAATAGCAAGGTTAAATATGTACCTTTGTTCCCAATAAAATAATATTAACCAAAAAAGGAATAATAAAATGTGTGAATCATGAAGATGCTAAGAGTAACATAACAAATTAATTGGCTTAGAACAAAAAATATCGAAACAAATTATAGGAAATTCATCAAATGCTTGTATTTTGTATGGTATATGTTAAATTGTACAAATCTTTTCATCAGATATACAAATAATTCTAAATTATTTTTTAAAAAAGAGTCAATCATTAATAAAAGTAATAAATCTAAAATTTTAACTTTGGTGATATGGCTTCTTAAACATCGATATTGTGTAAATTTTGGTTGAAGATACGAAAACGGAATTCAAGATTATACAAAGTTGTAATGCAAGACTACTACACAATAATTTGGAAGAGAATAGATAAATCTTATTCCCAATATTTTGTTTTGCAATTTCTTTTGTAATTTTTTTTTCTATTGGATGATGGTCCAAAATTATCCGGTAAAATAATTGAAAATGATTATACTAACAATCTCAATTCACATGATGCATATTATATTGATTCCAGCGAAGAGCATGAAATTTTAGAAGGTGAATGGTTTCAAAATTATGAGGCATGAGGTGGAAAAAATATCATGATAGAAAAAAAAGTGTAATATAATAATAGTTATAAGTGCATAATACATATAAGTAAAAGCAGTGTTCAAGCTTGATACACTATGAATGTTACAATTCCTTCAGCTTTACCAGTGACAAAATGTATATTAGCAATAATAAGGTAGCACAAATTTGAATGGTCGCTTATTCTAGTAGATATCTATAATGCAAACTCTTGTGCTCCATTCAGATTTACGTTATCAAAAAATTAATTAGCATAATAGGTTAAGAGGTTAAAATAATTACTTTGATGAGAAAATTTATCTTGTCACTACCCTCGAACACAAAACATGTCTTCTATGCTCAAATATTTGTTCAAAATTTCATGCAAATTCAATATTTGATATTCAGTGATTTTTCATTTAATATTTATTCCAAATGCTTATATGAATTAACATGGTTTGAATAATCTTCTGGTTACGGTAAAGGGTTGAGTAAGCAACAAATAAGACGTTTCCCGCTTTTGGGTAACTCTGATGGAACTTGTATAGAATTTTTTTTGGATGAAACTATAGTGAATGGTCTATTTAGATTAATGACATATAAACACTGGATGTTGATATACTATTATGTCCTTTTTGCATCTAGGTTTCCCTGTTAGGTTCACTATCCTAACAATATTAAATTATAGAGAAATTCCCACTTTAATTTGAACCTTTTATTTCATTTCGTATTTCGATGAGATGTGCGTGTGTATTAGCAGTTAAGATGTCTAATTATTAATTTTATCTTACAAGTTGTGTCTGCATTCTCCTTTATGTGAACCTTCTGAAGATGTACAAGCTTATCTTCATCCACAGAGAAAGGAAAGGACTCTCTCATCTTAATATGCTTCGTCCTTGAGTTGAAAGTCAGATTTTCAGCTACGTGAATTGCACTTTGGCTATCACAATTCACTTCTATACCATGACACACGAAGTCCAGGTCACACAACAAACGCTTCAAGTAAAGCGCCTCCTTAGCTGCTTCAACCGTAGCTATAGGCTCTACCTTTTTAGTAGACAAAGCCACAATCTTCTGCAACCTTGCTCTCCAACTAATAGCTATCCCACCAATGGTGAACACATAACATAAGGTTGACTTCCTTCGATCTCTATCACCATCATAGTTAGAATCACAAAATCCAACCAAGATGAAATCTCTGTCTCTGTATCCAAAGACAAGTTCATAGTCTGGAATCTCTCTATGATATCCACAAATATCTTCACTGCCTCCCAATGCGTCTTTCCTGGATTTGACATAAATCTTCTCACCCATCCAATTGCCTATGCAATGTTAGGTTTAGTGCAAACCATGACTACATCATACTACCAATTGCACTCGCACGCATAACCTTCTCCATATAAGCCTTGTCCTTCTCTGAGATCGAGGAGCCTCTCCTAGAATGGTGTATGTGCAAAGGCATGGGTGTGCTAATTGCCTTTGCTTCTTCCATACTAAATCGAGCAAGCACTTTTAGAATATATTCCTTTGGACGAGCCTCAAAAGTCCAAGCTTCCTATCCTTTTGGATTCCATAAACAAAATCTTCCTTGCTTCTCCAAGGTCTTTCATCTCGAATCCCGCCTTAAGCTTCAATTTCGAACTATCAGTTTCTTCTTTACCCTTGGAAGTAATCAACATATAATCCATATACAAGAGAAAATACACCCAATAACCAACCTTCAAATGCTTGAAGTACACACAAGCGTCTTTGATGCTACGATCAAAACCAAGTAAAAGCGTAAAATAAAAATCAAACCTCTTGTACTGTCTTGGTGACTGCTTAAGTCTATACAATGACGTCTTTAGTTTGCAAACCCAATTCTCTTTTCCATCTACGACATATCCACTTGGCTACTTCATGTAAATTGTCCTATCCAAGTCTCAATGCAAGAAAGAGGACTTGACATCAAGTTGCTCCAACTCTAATTCATGAGCGGCAACTATAGTAAGCAAAATATGGATGGAGGTGTGTTACACTACAGGAGAAAAAAATCTCACCATACTCAATTCCCTTCCTATTTGAAAACCCTTTAGCAACAAGTCTAGTCTTGTATCTTCCATCATCCTTCACCTTGAACACCCACTTGCAACCTATGGCTCGGCCTCCTTGAGGAGGAGGTACCAAATCCCAAGTCTTGTTTTTCTTCAACGACTCTAGCTCCTCTTCCGTAGCGTGCATCCACTTCGAGTTGTCACAAGACTTCAAAGCTTCATTAAGGTCAAGCGACTCCTCATGAACCCCGTATAAAGCATAATCAAACTGATCATTAAGGCTAAGGTTTGCATACAGCCAATCACCATACATCTAAAGTGGCATAATAGTCCAACGACTAGCCCGAGTAGGTGAAACTTCGCCTTAACTCCTCTCAACTCCACCTCGAACTGAACTTCAACTAGTCTCATGTACATTACCAACACTACTAGAAGGCACCTATGGACTACTCTGTGATGTCACATCAACTGCATCTATCTCACTCTCAACAGCATCAACGACACTGCTACTAGGCTGTAAAAATCCTCTTCCATCTCCTTAGGCCAATCAGAAACATCTGATGTAGTAGGAAAGTTTTTCTTAGGATTGAACATTGCTGACTCATCAAAAATAATATGTCTGGAACGAACAATCTTCCCATCAAAAGGGTTCCAAATACGATTCCCTTGGATACCATTTATGTATTCTAAGAGGATGTCCTTGTATACTCTAGCTTCCAACTTATCATCACCTAAAGGGTGCATACATAGGACAATTAAAAATACGAAAATAACCAATGTTGACGGCTTTAACTCTCCACTTCTCTTCTGGAATATTCCCATCTATGGTTGAACATGGAATCTGATTTATAATATGCATCGCAGTCGATATGCCTCATCCCCCTCTAGACAAGCCCGACGTCAATCTCAAGTAACGAGCATTCTCAAGTAAAGTCCTATTCATCCTCTCAACAACCCCATTGGTTTGCGGATCACCTAGTGGAACAAAATGTCTCTCAATTCCATGTTGTCTAAAAATTCGAGGAACTACCTACAAATGAACTTGCCGCCGTTATCAGATCTCAACACCTTCAACTTAAAACCAGATTGGTTCTCAACAAGCACCTTCCAAGCCTTAAACTTCCCAAAGCTCTTTGATTGGCCTTCATTGCATACACCCGAACTTTTCGATAAAAATCATCAATAAAAGAGATAAAATACTTCACTCCCTCAATGAAGCAGTAGCAACTTGTCCCTGAACATCTGTATGCACATAATCAAGTACCATCTCTGATCTATGGAGTCCAACTCCAAAGGAAACCTTAGTTTGCTTACCTAACACACACTCCTAGTAGAAATCCAACTTGTTGAAGTCACCTTTGATCATCTTCCATCCACGAAGAAACTCTAAACCCTTCTAAAAAATATGACCTAATCTGAGATGCCAAAGTCTGGTAGCATCTAAAGCATGAGAACTATCAACTCCAATACACGACTCTCCAATAATTGTTGCCCCCTTAAGCAAATACATATTCCAGAACACATCTTCCTTCATAAGAAAAAGAGCTCCTCTCGAAACTTCCAGACCATTCTTCTTTAAAGTGACCTTGCATTCCATGGATGCCAACTGCCTCAAAAAATTAAGGACTTCCGAAGACCCGGAACATACCAGACACATTTCAAAATGTGTATCACTACGTCAAACATCCTAATCCGCACTATCCCTTCTCTAATGGCTCTAAAACAAGCATCATTACCCAAAGGATTGCACTTACCTCTCCGTCGACTTAAGAACTGAAGTAATCCCTATTAGGCATCATATGAAAAGACGCCCATGAACCAAGCATCCAATGGTTCGATACATCTGATACCGTTGTCGATAACACATCATCAAATGCAACTTTCTCCACCGCAAATGATGAAGAACCATCTTTTTCCTTCTTTTTCTTCTTCTAATCTGTATAGTCTCTTTTCCAATGGCCTAGTTTCTTACAATAGCGATATTTTCCATCCTTAGACTTTCCTCTATAATTATTACCGGGCTTTCTAGATTTGGATTGCCTCATAAAATTCCATTCTTCTTCTCCTCTCTCTCTCAGCATATAGACCTAGACCACTACTTCCTCCTCTATCTTCACCCATCTCCTTCATCTGATCCCTCAAGTCCTTTGTTATATGACCCTATTTCACATCTTCAACGGTCAAAGTATCTCTCGCAAAGATAAGGCTATTAGAGAAACCTATGTAACGCTATGAAAGGGAACACAAGAGCATCATAGCCATATACTCTTCATCTACCTTCAAATCCACAGTCTTCATCTTCATCACTAGATCGTCCAAGAAAACCAGATGTTCTTTGATAGATGTACCATCTCTCATCCTTATGGTGAAAAATGTCTTCAACAAAATCAGATGGTTAGTCAAAGATTTCTTTAGAAAGAAATTTTCCAGCTTGGTGCAAATGCCCTTTGCAGTAGTTTCACCGCTAATCTCAGAAATAACATTTTCTCCCATAGGTAATTGTAAAGTAGTAAACCACCGTTTTCCCATCTCCTTTCTTTCCACAGCTGAAATTTCAACCGTCAACTCCTTAGGAGCAAACATCACAGGATGAACTTTGTCTACAACCTCGCTCTCCAACTAATACCCGACCCACCAATGGGGAACACATAACCTGAGGTTGACTTCCTTCAATCTCTATCATCGACATTTCCAGAATCAAAAAATCCAACCAAGATGAAATTTCTATCTCTGCCACCAAAGACAAGCCCATGGTCTGGAGTCTATCTATGATTCTATAAATATACTTCACCGCCTCCCAATGCGTCTTTCCTGGATTTGACACAAATCTATTCACCAATCCAATTGCCTGTGCAATGTCAGGACTAGTGCAAATCATGACATACATCAGACTACTAACTACACTTGCATAGGGAACCTTCTCCATGTAAGCCTTGTCATTCTCTGAGATCGGAGTGCCTCTACTAAAAAGCTGTGTGTGCAAAGGCATGGATGTGCTAACGCCTTTGCTCCTTCCATGCTAAAATGAGCAAGCAATTTCAGAATGTATTCCTTTTAAGTAAGCCTCAAAATTCTATGTTTCCTATCCCTTTGGATTTACATACCCAAAATCTTCCTTACTTTTCCAAGGTCTTTCAACTCGAATTCCGCCTTATTAACTTCAAACTATCAATTTCAGCTTTATCCTGGGAAGTAATCAACATATTATCCACATAAAAGAGTAAATACATTGAATAACCATTCTTTAAATGCTTGCAATACACGCAAGAATCTTTGATGCTATGATCAAAACCAAGTGAAAACAGAAAATATTCAAACCTCTTATACCTGTCTTAGCGACTACTTAAGTCCATACAATGACTTCTTTAGCTTGCAAACCCAATTCTCTTTTCCATCTACGACATATCCGTCTGATTGCTTCATGTAAAAGGTCTCATCCAAGTCTCCATGCAAGAAAGCAGACTTCACATTAAGTTGCTCCAACTCCAAGTCATGAGTGGCAACTATAGTAAGAAAAATACAGATGGAGGTGTGTATCAGTACTGGAGAAAAAAATCTCATCATATTCAGATCCCTTCCTTTGTGAAAACCTTTCAACAACAAGTCTATCTTTGTATCTTCCTTTGTGAAAACCCTTTAGCAACCTATGGCTCGGCTTCTATAAGGAGAAGGTACCAAATCCCAAGTCTTGTTCTTCTTCAATGACTCTAACTCTTCTTCCATAGCGCACATCCACGTCAAACCGTCACATCACTTCAAAGCTTCATCAAGGTCAAGCGGCTCCTCACGAACCACATATAGAGCATAATCAAATGGATCATTAAGCCTAAGGTTCGCATATTGTCAATCACCATACCTCTCAGGCATCCTAATGGTACTACGACTGTCCCGAGTAGGTACAACGTCGCCTAAACTCCTTTCAGCTCCACCTTGAATCGAACTACCACTAGTCTCATGCACATCTCCAAAACTACTAGAAGGCACCTGTGGACAACTCTATGATGTCACATCAACTGCATCTATTTCACTCTCAATAGCATCAACAACTCTACTACTAAGCTGTAAAAAACCTCTTCTATCTCCTTAGGCATATTGGAAACATCTGATGTGGTAGGTAGGTCTTTCTTAGGATTGAACATTGCTGACTCATCAAAAGTAGCATATCTAGAATGAACAATCTTCCTATCAATAGGGTGCTAAACACGATACCCTTTGATACCATTTATGTATCCTAAGAGGATGGCCTTGTTTGCTCTAGACTCCAACTTCTCTTTTGGAATATTCCCATCTATGGCTGAGCACAAAATTTGATTAATATTATGCACCGCAACCGATAATGCCTTAGCCTAAAAGCCTCTAGATAAGGCCACCGTCAATCCTAAGCAACGCGCCTTCTCAAGTAAAGTCATATTCATCCTCTCAGCAACCCCATTGGATTGCAGATTACCTGGTGGAGTGAAATGCCTCTCAATGCCATGCTATCTAAAAAGTTAAGGAACTCCCTTGAGACAAACTCGCTGCCGTTATCAGATCTCAGCACCTTTAACTTAGAACCAGATTAGTTTTCAACAAGCACCTTCCAAGCCTTAAGCTTCTCAAAGCTCTCTGATTTGGCGTTCATCACATACACCTAAAATTTCCATGAAAAATCATCAATAAAAGAGATGAAATACTTCACTCTCCTAATGGAAGCAGTAGTAACTGGTCCCTAAATATCTGTATGCGCATAATCAAGTACCCTCTCTGATTTGTGGAATCCAACTCCAAAGGATACCTTAGTCGGCTTATACAACACACTCCTGGCAAAAATCCAACTTGTCAAAGCCACCTTTGATCATCTACCGTCCACGAAGAAACTCTAAGCCCTTCTCAAAAATATGACCCAACCTGAGATGCCATAATCTTGTGGCATCCAAAACACCAGAACTATCAACTCCAACATATGACTCACCAAGAACTGTGGTACCCTTAAACAAATACAAATTTTGGAACACATCTCCCTTCATAAGAACAAGATCACCCCTCAAAACTTTCAAGCCATCCTTATCTAAAGTGACCTTGCATTCCATGGATACCAACTGCTCCAAATAAATTAAGTACTTTCGAAGACCTTGAATATACCAGACGCCTATCAAAGTGCGTATCACTCCGCAAACATCCTAATTTGCATTGTACCTTCTCCCATGGCTTTACAATTATCATCATTACCCATAAGGATTGCACATCCCTCTCAGTGGTTTAAATAATTGAAGTAATCCCTATTAGGCATCATATGAAAAGACCGCCCCAAATCAAGCACCCAATGGTTTGATACGTCTGATACCGCTCTAGATAACACATCATCAGATTTTCTCCACCGCAAATAGTGAAGAACCATCTTCTTCCTTCTCCTTTTCCAACCCGGATAGTCTATTTTCCAATGGCTCGGATTCTTACAATAGCAATACTTTCCATCCTTAGACTTTCCTCTATAATTATTACCAATCTAGATTTTAATGCCTCATAGAATTCCAATTCTCCATCTACTCTCTCCCTCTCTTAGTAAATAGGCCTTGACTACTACTTCCTCCTCTATCTTTACCCATATCCTTCATCTGTTCCCCCAATTTCTCGGATAGAAGACCTGATTTCACATCTTCAACGGTCAAAGTATCTCTCATAAAGATAAGGCTATTAGCAAAACCTGTGTAACACTTTGGATTTCTTCAGATAGTGATTTTCCAGCTTGGTCCAAGTGCCCTTAGCAGTAGTGTCACAGCTAATCTCAGAAATAATATTTTCCCCTATAGCTAATTTTAAAGTAGTAAAGTCCCATTTTCTTCATCAGAAAACTTTCATCCTCCATTGCCACTTCTCAAAGTCTATACCACCATTCCACCTCTATATTGCTATACTAGATCCTGATGCAATAGAGGTCCCTCCTAATATAGGGTCGTGGTACAACCACTGGAATCTCCTCATCTCTTTTAATAATGCCTAACACCCTTTCGCAATCAACCTCGTCACTTAGATACTAGACTGTTGGGGGAAATGCCCTCAATATTGCCTTAGGAACAAAAAACCCAACCTTGTGGAGAAACATATAAGACCGAATTGATGGTGAGGCAAAGCAAACAACAGATAGTCACCAGCTAAAAGCAATCACAAATCAAGCAATAAAAGATAGTAAAATATGATATATATGGTGGTTCAACTACCACCAGGTAATGTACATCTATTTGGGGAGAGGATATTTTATTACTTTCTAAGAGGATAAAATTTTACAAGATTGATAATGGAGAAGAAGAATAAGAAATACAACTGACAGAGATAAATGTATTCGTGCTAACCTCTGCCTTTACATAGAGATTATTAGTTGGGGTTGAAGTAATTGATTTATGGTCATAAATCAATGCCTAATTAATTCTCCGATTCATACAGGAAATATTTATCGATTTGATTTTCTAGTTTCTCCCAATTTACATGCGCTTGATAAGATTCATTCTTTAATCAGCTAATTTGGGAATTACCTTCAATTTCCCAAAATAATTCTTCATCTCACATAGGTAATTTATTACTCTCTTTAATGCTATAAAAGAGGCAATATATATTTGAGTGATTGTCTCAAATATCTTTCAAATCTTCTGCAATTAGAAATATTGTATCACATAATACAACAATATCTTCCAAATCTTCCGCAGTTGGAAATATTGTATCACCAAATCTTATATAATAAATTATTACAAACTTTTGACCATCTAAATGATCTATTTTAGTTTATTTCTACTTTTCATAGATAGGAACTTAATATCTAAGAAATTCAATAATTTTTAGACTAAAACATTAGCTTTTCAAAAATGCATGCAATGATAATAATATCATCGTAAACTAATTGTTTATTTTATATCAAAGAATGACTCATGACATGAGATCATTAACAAAAACTAAGGTAGAAAAAGACCATGCAAAAGGATGAAATTCCTTTTGATGCAATATATACCACATAGAAGCAAATCATTTTATGGAACCTCTATCTAGAACAAATAGCTTTGTATAAAGGGTCTATCGAAGATAGCACCTGTCTATATATTTGCAACCAAGATCAAAGACAAAAAAATAGGATCCTTAGTTAACTCTAACAATACAGTTTGAGCATACCCAGTAATGCCTGCAAAATCAATACGCAATGATAGGTGTAACACAAAAAATATACCAGTTGTCCATTTAATCGCATAATTTATTGTAGAGATTAAAAGGTTTGATGTAGATTAGTTGCAATGAGAGTGACTAATTTGTTGATATCACCAAGGGCTGAAAATTTATGGAGTCTACAAATAGCAGATAGTTATGAAGTAGAACATCAAAGAATTGGAAAGGTGCTTAATGAATTGAAGAGACTTAGATCATTTACACAGAAATTTTATTAATTAAGGAATACGTTTAAGAATATCAAAAAATTAAAAGAGGTGTAGACACCATGGAAAAGGGAAAATAAGGAGATAATGAACTCATGATATTATAGAATTATATTTTTATAAGAAAAAGGTAAATTGCACATGTAAGAATAGTAGGTCACAATAAGAAATGAACTAAGATTGCAAAATTACCGTAAAACAGCCAAGGACCTTTGAATCACTACTAAATTGCATCCTAATGATTTCGACTGGTGGTAGCTATGCGGTCTTAGTTGCATAACCACTATAAAGTATTTGCAGTAATGCAAATGTACATACATTCTCGACATATACATTCATTATAACTGGGTAATGGCAAGCCCTTTTATTAATCCATTAACATTTACATGCTTCCCTTTGCAATTCCTAAATTGAAATCTCCCTGCTACTTTGCCTTGGGTTTGGAAATTATTTATAAAGTCCTTTAGTTGTGGCATTAATATATATATATGTGTGTGTGTGTGTGTGTGTGTGTGTGTGTGTGTCAAGCTACACACCATAAAATTCAAGGGATGTTCAATAATCGACAAAATGAGATTTTGCCAAGATATTGTAGTAATTAATTTGCAACTCTGGATATCTAGAACTACAAATGCATGTAATGATTTAGAAGTGAGTTACAATGTTATGATTTAAGAATAACATCCAAACATGCATGAGTCGTAAGAACTAGAGATCGTGTATGGCTAATAAAATGAGTGTGTATATATATATATATACTAATTTATACTATGAAATAATAGATGTACACATTGTGATTTATACTGGTTCGGAGCACCTCTCCTACGTCCAGTCCCTAAGAACCTCTTAGGTATTTCCTTGGTAAATCCCTCGCTTGATCCAGAGGAATATGTTTACAACTTACCCAGTCTGAGCACCTTTCAAAATTTTTTTGAAAGAAATTTTTGGAAAGAAAACCTTTCAAATCTATTATTTCCTTTAAAAAATATAATTCTTGCTTGGCAGTCTTGTGTTCACCTAACATTGATTTTGACTTGATAGTACAATGGTTCCCATAATCTCCTTGATGATTTGTAGTGAGTGCACAGTGATTATCGGAATAATAGAAATTGAAATAATAGAGTTGAAAGCACAAATGCTTAGAATAGCACAAGAGACTAAAAAAGATAGAAATCAGAGCAGAAGGCGTATCTTAAGTACGAGTTGTTGTACTATTTATATATATTGAAGAGAAACAATCAAGAGTTGTCAACCTTTAAGAAATCCTTTCAGAATTGCAGAAAACTGTTCAAAAAGTCACAACTCTTGAAGATGACCTTTCAAAAAAAGTAGCCATTACACATCTCAGTCTATCGAGCGAATATGCCAATCTACTGAGTATGAACGTTTTAGTTTTCATGGAAAATATTAGAATTTGTAAAGAAATAGTTCAACATAGTTCAGGCGATTGAAATTGAGCTCAGTTGACTGAGCATAGGTGACTGAAACCAATTTCAGTTGACTGAACAGTGTAAGTTTAATTTTTATATATAAACACCTGTCATTTTGAATTCAATCTCTATGCTATGTTGATATTTATGTTTGTGTGTGTCTTTGTGTGTGTATATGAACTATCAAAGAGATTATACAATTCAATCTAAGATCATATACATACTATTGATCGTGAAGCTCCATGGTTTTGACTTCTTTGACTTGTAGATAATTCTTCTTGCTTATTTCCTTGCGCTTTTTCTTCTTGAATGATAGCCTATCATAATGATATAGTATATATGTGTAGTATATAGTTGTCATCATTAAAACAGAGAACTAATGTTCTAATAATCTCCCCTTTTATTGATGATGACGACTGTGAAAGTTTGAATTTTTAAAATATTTAATTTGCTTCCCCTAAATTCATGCTCCTCCTATCTATATGTTTCTCCCTTTTTGGCATCATCAGAAAGGTGATATAATGATAGTAAACACAATGAATATGCGTATCATATGAGATAAACATCAATACTCACAATACTTAACATTCACATACATAACATCAAAGAGAAGTTTTTACGTACATGCCACATCATAGGAATAACATGTTTTATACATAAAGTCACAAAACACCATAAATCTAGTCACAAACCAATACAACATAATACATCACAAATATACCAAAGATCATAATTGTTTTTGAACGAACACAAAACCAAACACCATGAAAGTTTTTGAACAATCACAAATGCAAACACCATGAAATCACGGAAGGAGATATGATAGACTTAACAAATATATAAGATGAGATGAAACATCATAAGATTCAGGCTCGGATGATGATGAACTTAAGAATGAAGAAACTTTCTTTCAAATTTTTCCTAGCAAACTCCCAGATGTTTTTCGACGCTTGTTCATTTTTTGTTGTTGTTTGAAGAGAGTTTCTTGATTTTGGAGAATAGCTATTGTGGCATTGATGATTCTGGAAGGTTGAACCAATGAAACTTCATTTTCACTATCTAAAGACCAATTGAATTGTTAAACAATTCCTTGACACTGTTGACCGTCGGGATGAGCTTGAGATGGTTGGAAGATGATTGACCTAAGGTATTTTTTTACCAAATTCGCTACATAAATATTATATGGAGGTAGGGGTTCCATTTACAAGGTAGTTTCATAAGCGAAATAGATTTTTGGTCATAACTTTGGGTGACATGTAGTCTTGTAAAATTTCCACATTAATTCCAAAATGAATAAATATCTTCGCGAGATATGAGCCAAAAACATTGTTTTGCGGTAGCGGGAACGAGAACTAAAGCTTTTATTTCGTCATGAATAATCTTTGCCTAATTAAGCCGTGTGTTTGAATAGATGGCATAAAGAGCCTTGTGGTTGCAGTCATACATTTTCTCATAGCTCCCGGTTCGAGGAAAAACAGTATGAAGAAGCATTTAATTAATGCTTCGAGCTTGAGGTCTTAAATTCACCCTAGTTTTTCCATGTTTTTAATATGGAATTTGTAGCTTGTTGAAATAGGCGAAATCATGATGGTAGATATTATCTAAGGTAGATCCATGGCCATTACAATCTAAAATAGCTCCTAGGTCTTGAAAATTGAGCATTATATCAACTCCTAACACTCTACTCCATAAAATTCCCTCATCGGTTTCATTAGGAGATTTATAGAAATCCTCATAAAGATTCACATAGAATAATTTAACTACGAATGGGTAATATTTTACCTTATTTTTCTTTTCATCGATTAAAGAACGAAATCCATATTGTCTTGCTAGTTCTTCTATACCAAAAGCGGTGAAATATTCCATCTTGTAAAAAAACATTTGTAAAATTCTTTTGTCATTTAATTCGTTGAAGATCCATAGAATTTTGGCACTACCATTAAGCCACTCTAAGATTTGAGAATCAAAAGCAAATTTGAGATGAGCCATAGTGGATGAAGAAGAAGCCAGAGCTTTGTTTTTGCTTGATCTAAGGCGATAAGCTGGGAGTTTCTTTCTTGAAGTTACTAAAATGAAGTTTGGAGGTAAGGTTTGATAAGAGAAAATGATTTGGTGAAAAGGCACAACGTAAAAATAGTTATATTGGCTGTTTTTTGAATTTCAGTCGATCGAGACAAAAATTCAGTCGACTAAAAGTTCACATTTTTGAGGCAGAGAGTCATTGGCCATTTTTGAATAGGTTCAGTCGACTGAAACCATTTTCATCTTTGTCTAAGTGAATACTAGTGCTATAGGAGTAGCTTTACTACTTGCATTATCCATTCCAAAACATTTAATTAAATCTTTACAATATTTTTTTTGATAAATAAAAATTTCGTCTTTTAATTGTCTAATTTGTAATCCTAAAAAGTAATTTAATTCTTCCATATACGACATTTCAAATTCATTTTTCATAATTTTAGAAAATTCATCACATTAGTTTTTATTAGTTAATCCAAAGATAACATGACCTATATATAAAAGAGTAGAATCAACTTTGCCAATTTGAAAACCAGATTCTAAAAGATATGTTTTCTATCCTTCATACTAACACGAGGAGCTTGTTTAAAACCATAAAGTGCTTTTCGTAATTTAAAAGCATGATTTGAAAATTTTTTATGTGCAAACAATGATGGTTGTTCAACATAGATATTTTCTTTAATGTATCTGTTTAAAAATGCGCTTTTAATGTCTATTTGATATAATATAAAGTTATGATGGCACACAAATGCTAAGAGAATTCTTATAGCCTCGAGACATGCTACAGGAGTGAAAGTCACTTCATAATCAATTCCTTCTTCCTAAGAATATCCTTGAGCTACAAGTCTTGCTTTATTTCGAACCATATCACCATTTTAATCCATCTTATTTTTGAAAATCCATTTAGTACTAGTAACAGATTAATCATTATGTCTTGGTACAAGTTCTCATACATTATTACTTTCAAATTGATTTAGTTCTTCTTGCATTGCGTAATCTAATAATCATCTGTAGATGCTTCATTAACATTCTTTGGTTAAATATTTGAAATAAAAGATGCATGTCCCATTTGATTTAATTGATTGCGTGTTAAAACTTTAGTATTATTGTCTCTTATAATATTATCTATTAGATGATCATTTAATATTCTAGGTGGCGATTTTAATTCCGCACTATCAAGATTAATTGATTCAGTTTGTTCATTTTGAACATTAGATGATGTTGATATGTTCTCATCATCTTCTTTAATTGTGTTAAAATTTTCATCAAACGATACATGTAACGTCTCTTCAATTTTATTAGACTTTTTTTTAAAAATTCTATATGTTTACTTTGATCTGAGCATCCACGGAATATTCCTTCGTCGGTTTTTGGATCAAACTTTCCTAAAGGATCACTTGTATTTAAGTAAAACAATTTAGATCCAAATATTTCAAAATAAGATACTTTGGGTTTTCTTTCAAAAGGTAGTTCGTAAGGAGTATTTTTAGTTAAAGGCCTTAGGGAGACACGATTTAAAAATACCATGCAGTAGCAACAACTTTTGCCCACAAGTTTATGGTTAATTACTACTACTAAGAAGAGTTATTGCACATTATTTAAGGGATCTATTTTTCCTTTCTACACACCATTTTGTTGTGGTGTTCTGGGAAACGTAAAATTAAGATATTCCCTTTTTATTACAAATTTTTTGAAATGATTCAATCAAATTCTCCACCATGATCACTTCTAATTGTTTTGATTTTTAATTATTTTAGTTTTTAATAGGTTTTGAAAATACTTTTAATGTTTCAAAAGTATCACTTTTGTGTTTTAAGAAGAATTCCACGTAGATCGGGAATAATCAACTGTAACAAAAACGTATTCATTATGATTAATTGATCTAATTTGCATTGGTCCAAAAAGATCCAGATGTAAAAGGTCTAAAGGTTTTTTGTGGGAATCTCTTGCTTAGATTTAAAAGAGGATTTTTTAAGTTTTCCTTTTTGACATGCATCACATAGATGAATGAATTTAAAGTTTATTTTAGGTAAACCATGTACTAAATTTATTTTAGCTAACTTATGAATGTTTTTAAATTTAATAGGACAAAAACGTTTATTCCAAATCCATGTGCCGAAAATATCTGCTATTAAGAAAACATATTTATCATGACTTATTTTGATATTTGAAATATAAATATTGTGTTTTCTTATTCATTCAAAGATTAGATTTTTATTTTTATCAAAGATATTACATTTTCCCGTTTCAAATGTTATAGTAAATCTTTTATCACATAATTGACTAATAATAAGGAGGTTATTTTTTAATTTTTTAACTAGATAAATAGTTGAAATAAGAGGAGAGTTAGATATACCAACAGACGCAACATCTCCTTATCTTATAACATAGCCTTTTGAATTATCTCCAAAAGTGAGGTTCTGCCATCCTTGTAAGAGATATTTATTAGCATTTAGCATTTCCAGTCATATGCTTGGAGCATTCACTATCGAGAATCCATTTCTCCTGTTTGTGTCGGGGGACCTACAAAGACAAAAACAATTTAATGGTACCCACTTCCTCCGTTAGGGTCCTGGTGGTTAAACTGAAAGTAACCATAGAAGGATTTAATAGAACGTTTAAATCTAAAATCTTTATTAAAATGAACATCATTCAAAAATCTATCTATATGTTTTTGTCCAATCAAGTTATTTCTTTTTGGAATCCATATCTGAATAGTCTTTTTATCATAATTTGGTTTGCTACTTACTAGTTTACAAAATATAGAATAAAGTGTAGCATATTTGTATTGAACTTTTGGTTTCTTGATTTTATAAATCCTAAACCAATTTTATTGGTAGGAGGTTTTGAAATACTACTTAAATGAGATAGATTCTCTTTTCCTTTGTTAAATTTAGAAATGTTTGTAGATAGATCATTTACTTTCTTTTTTAACGACTGTTTATCTGCAATTAACACTTTTACCTGATTGTCCAAATCATCGATAATTTTGTATAAATTTTACGTTATCATTTGATAGTGTTGAAATTTCCTTTTCTAAAGCATGCACATTTTGATTTTCTTCAAACAATTTACAAATATTTAGTAATTTTAAAATTTCCTCCTCTAATATAATTTTCTCATCTTTTAGCATTTCATTTTCTAATTTTAGTCCAGTCATTTTTCCTAAACATTCTTTATGAATCTTTTTAAGGTTTCTATATTTATTATCTAGTCCCGAAGCTATTTCTACAATATCGTCAAAATATAAATATGAAAGTTTCATCTTTAGTTACCATGAAGCAAACATTGGCTTGTTCTTCATCACTGTCGCTGTCATTGTCACTGTCAGTTGAAGAATCATCCCACGTTACTTGAAATGCACGCTTCTTTTCAAGAATTTCTCATATTTGTTGTTCTTGTTAAAGTTTTTCTTATCTTCATTTAATTTTGGTCAATCTTTTTTCATATGACCAAATCAATTGCAACCATAGCATTTAAATGATGAATCATCATTTGAGTTACTTGGTTTTTTCTTTTATACCATTTTATTGAATTTTTTGAACTTGTTGTAGTTTTTAGAAAAGAAAACTACATCTTCTGCATCGAAGTCGGAGTCGCCATCGTTATTTACTTGAAAAGTAATACTTCATTTTTCTTGGGCTAGATCTTTTCTATCTTGCAAATTAGCTTCATATGACATTAAATTTTCAATTAACTCTTCTAATTTGAGTGTAGAGAGGTCATCGACTTCTACTATAGCTAATACTTCTCTTTTCCATTCATCGGTTAATGCATTTAGAATACCTGTAAATAAATCAAAATCAGCAAGTAAAACCCATAATGCTATAAGATCATGCTGTGTAGTTTGGAATCTAGAATACGTTTCTACGGTGCTTTCATTGGTTTTCATTTTACATGATTGAAATTGATTTTTCAATAAACTTATCTTAGTTTGCTTTACTTTGGTGGTTCCTTCATGTATGACTTTTAGCATGTGCCGTATATCATAAGCCATTTTGCTCATCATAACTTTGAAAATTCGTTCTTATCTAATGCAAAATATAAAACATTCATAACTTTTGCATTATTTGAAGCATCAGCTTTCTAAGCATCTGTCCAGGTACTAATTTTTGTAGTATGAGCTACATACTGAGACTGAGTAGATAGCCAAATGTCAAGACCGCTTGATTCCATAAAAACTTTCATACTTGTAGCCCAATACATAGAATTAGAACCCATGAAAAATGGGGGATGTTCAGTTGATTTTTCTTCCTGAAATGTGTCGTAACTCATATTGGTCATAGTATTCAAAATTATGTTGTGATTTTGAATAAACTGTGCTTTGATAACAAACGAAAGAACTAGTAGATCATGTATGGCTAATAAAATGAGTATATGTACTAATTTATATTACGAAAGCCGCAACTCTTGAAGATAACCTTTCATAAAAAGTAGCCGCTAGAGCATCTCGGTCTACTGAGCGAATACGTCAGTCTACTGAGTATGAACATTTTAATTTTCACGGCAAATATTAGAATTCGTAAAAAAATAGTTCAACACAGTTTCAATCGACTAAAATTGAGCACAGTCGATTGAAACCAATTTCTGTCGACTGAACAGCGTAAGTTCAGTTTTTTATGTACAAAGACTTGTCATTTTAAATTCAATCTCTATGCTATGCTGATATCTATGTTTGTGTGTGTCTTTGTGTGTGTGTATGAACTATCAAGGAGATTTACAATTCAATCGATGACCATATGCATACTATTGATCTTGAAGCTCTATATTTTTGACTTCTTTAATTTGTTGATGATTCTTCTTCCTCATTGCCTTGCCTTTTGTCTTCTTGAATGATAACTTGTTATCGTGATATAGTATATATGTGCTGTATTTAGTTCTCATCATTAAAATGGAGAACTAATGTACTAACATGAATGTTTGCCTAGATCAAAGTAAAATGGAAGTACCCAATGGTAAAAAATATGTTTAATAAATATTTTTTTATGAAAATATATACTACTCTTTCGAGCAGAACATATTCATATGTTATCTTCAAAATAAAATTTTAAATTCTTTTCTTCCTAATTTTCACCCATATCGGAACTTTTGTTTTATAAAGGAAGTATTAAATCACCTCAATATTCATCTTAATAAACAATGTACTACATGTAGAATTAAAATTTACAGTAGGTAATGACCAACGTTTTTATTCTGGTTAAAAGTAACCGTAAACATTTTCAAGCTATCTCAAAAATTTAAATTCAACCGATAATGAAACTCTAATACCACACAGACTTTGTGAATATTTGAAATATTTTATAAATTGTGCGGCCTACAAAAATACGACTTATTTGAGTCCGCATAAGATCTAAACATGAAAGAAAATAGCCAAAGAAGGAAAACAAACCTAATGAAATCAGAGATAATCAATCGATTGTAAAAAATAATAAACAAAATTGGGAAAAGAGAAAGATCGCCGAAATTACCGATATTCGATTGAGTGTTGATAAGCCCCAATAGAATGCAAGTTAAAGAAACGGGACAACAATATAATGAAATAAAGAAATGGATAGTCAAAATTAATTGTTGGGTTAAACTCTATCATCCAAAGCAGCAATTTAGTGGCTAAAAATGAGGAAGAACAATTTGTTTAGGAGGTAACAAAGCAATATTTACTTAGCATCTTTCTTAATATTCATGTAGTCATATAATAACACAACATTTTAACTACAAACAGTAAGCCCATAACTATGTATATCCCAAGCCTTATTTGGATGTACTATTTTTATATATTAGACCGATGAAGAAGTATAAAGAGAGAAAGCGACCACAGAATCATATGAAATGGTCATTGTTACACGTGGTAAAAAAACTTTGTTACACATGTATCTGTGCATTATAATCGTATTTTTATGGAAAATGAAGACTACAATTTTACAGAGCATGTTTCCACATGCCGATATAGCATAAGCGTCATAAATCAGGTAAAATATACATAACTTATCAGAATAGTGTATCTTTGGCCTTTTAGTGTATAATTTAACATAATACTCATTATATTTTGAAAAAATGAAGGAAGTTCACATTGGTAAAAAAATTCAAAAAAATCCAATATATTAAACTCATGCAAAAAGTTGTCTAAAGTAAATAAATGAAATAAACTAATGCTAGAAAAGCTATGTTTCTGGTTAACGGATAATTATGAACCGAGCAGTAAGTTTCTTAATAATTTTGTTCCGTATCAGGCAAACTAAACATCATGAAAAACTAATTCATTGATTGTAATATTGAAAGTGAACTATTAACTGAATGTACAAAGTAAAAACTAAGCCAAAAAATTTGAACTTTTGAATGGAGGGATAATGTACTTACCGAGTGAATTCAAGAAGGAATATAAGCAATTGATGTCTAATTCCATCTTAATTCCAAAGAAACTATAACATTTAATTCCATCTTAGTTCATATCTTAAAACAAACAAAATATACTAGAATAACATACCTGATAATATTTACAATTAGGTTAACATCATCCATTTATTTAATGTACTGCATATTTACGATGCAAAAAAACTAAAAGGAAGGAAACAAACAACAACCAGATTGAATAAATTATCATGCTAGACTGTTAATAGATAATTAAGAGTAAGAACAATAACAAAACGGTAATCTAAAATACCCAATGCAATGAATTGATAGCAGAGTAATTTGGTAAGGGCTTTAACGCTAATATGAACTAAAAAGAAGTCAATGCCTTAGTTAAGCCAAAATATACTTTGGTGACAATTCAGTTGGTTAAACAAAGATTAGAGGCATTACATTCAAAAATTGAACTGATCCGCTATCAGTTCCATTATTAATTAAAACTCAACAAAAAAATATTCTACCAAAATAATAATTAAATACCTTGATAGTTGCTGAATGTATGGAGTGTTTCCCCGCTGTGATATATAGCTGTATATCTAGGACATGTTGTTAAAACTGTCCAGTATTGTGTAAATGTTGCAACTCTGATGTATAAAAATATAAGTGTAAAGATACAGTTCTTCTTTCTAAAATTATTATTTATGTGATATTATATTTTATCCGCTGCGAATGTGAGATTCTGAGTTTGAGCTTTCTGTTTCTTCTTCTTTCGTTTTCTTCTTTTCACTAACTATCTAGAATTTTCGGGATCGAAATTTCCGGGTCGTTAAAAGTTGCAAATTTGCAGTAAAAAGTAATATCAGTTCCATCAAGAGAATATGAAGTATACCAAGTTCATAAAGCATAAGATGAAAAAGTGAACGGTCTGTATATAAACCACCAAATCATCTGTTTGCTTTTGCGGGAATAAAAGATCTGAATATGGCTTTAATTAATCATGATTCGAAACCAGTAAATATTTTTCAAATCTAAGCATGTTATTCACTAAGCCATTAAATTTAATAGGGAAAACATGATTAAAACTAAACGAAAAACCAAGCAGAAGTTGGATACAAAAGACAGATTTAGAAAATATTAATCTCCAATAAAACAAACTACATCTTGGTATTAAATCCCCGAAGTCAATATCTTGTAAAGTAAAGTAATATAAGGAAATAATGTTGAAAAACTAATGTTTAAATCCATCATCCTATTAATTTGGCGTTTACAATCTTTATAAATAAAAATGACATAGTGGATGAATTGATGACCAGTCAAGATATACAAATAAACAAATGTCCAAATAGAGAATTGATTATTTAATGGATTGATTCAATCTAGATGAACAAAGCTATTGAAGAAATCACATTATAATTTTAACTATTATATGATAAGTGAAATGGTCGAGAACCTAAAACAGAAGAAGGTTTGAGAAGTCATGAAGGAAAGAACTAGGTTTCTACTGAGAGAAGAAAGGAACGTGACACCATCTCTAGTTCGTCATTCAACTGAGGCATAGCTCGCCAGCAAAACAGAATTGACAAGGTTGCGCAATGGAAGTGTTGAGATTAGTCCCACATCAGACAATTTACAATATAAATCATGCATAGATACTAAGAGACATCCCTTCACATAACCAATTGGTTATGTGATAATATATGGTTCTCTAACATGGTATCAGAGCCAGGTTTAATTGTGTCACACGTCAACCTCAATGAATGTCCACGTGTTTGGCTGATGATGCACCACACATGCGGGTGCATGTTGAGACTAATCCGACATCGCACAATTTACAATATAAATCATGCATAAATACTAAGAGACCTCCCTTCGTAGATGAGGAAGAATCTAACAGGTGATGAATTTTAACCTTTTTGACATTAGTAGATGAGGATTAGGGTTGCTGATGAGTTGTTCTGGAATGAACGCATGGGATCTAAGTAGAGAGTGGATACTGTTGTAGAGGGAAGGAGCTAAGGATGTCAATTGGGACATTCAATTTTATTTAATTTGATCGAGAGTGGAGTGGAGATGAGAGAAAGAGTTTCCGTTAGCAAGAAATCAAGATTTTTCTTTTTTTAAACTAATGGAGATAGAGGAAGAGGCACGACAAATGAAAAAAGAAAAACGTGATCTATAATTTAAAATTCAGAAAAAAATTCCAAGGAGGCTTGTGCGCTTTTGAAATGCAACTCAGTATAATTTAGTAGTACATATAAGAAATTACATACCTGCTGCTAATATCCAAACTTGCCAAAGAATATGAAAGAACAAAACAAAGCAAAAAAGCTGAATTCAATTTTTAAAAAGAAAAATAGCAGAACGTTAGAAATAACCGAGTTAAAACTCTGATAGAAGAAAATGAGGAAAAAAATAAAATCGTACTTAGAACTGAAATTTTCCAGTGTCGAAAAGAAAACGAGCAAAATCGAAACTAGGGTAATATGAATGAATCACGCCCAAAAATAAGAAAGAGTAAATAAGAAAATTTAAATTTGAATGCACGCGAAGAAAAAAATGAAATCGAAAAAGAATTAAAGACGAAAAAGAATGAGACCGAAGAAGAAGAAGAAGAAGAGAAATCGAGCGTGACAGTTAGAGCTTTTTCAAGTATATTAATGCTTTATCTTTCTGAATAAAATATTGGTGGGCTGTTTTTGCTAACAAAAAAGCTCGTAAGTTTGTCCTTAACAATATTTTCATGAAAGGAAAAACCCTTAGGTCATTTTGTATTATAGAATAAGCCCACAAAACTTATTAGAATTCAGAATAAGTTCTTTTTTCAGCATTGTTTATGATGCAAATTAGCTGAAATTTTGTAGTTTTATTTTTCATTAAATTTATTGTCTTATGTAACTAAAAAAACATATTTAATGAAAATAAATCTTATTAAGTAGAAGTATTCGTAATAAAATATTTGTTATACAATTTGGTTGCTATTATTGTATCTTGCTTAATTTACATTACGAAATATATGTATCGCTTAATTGCATTGTTTATGATGCAACTTACATACATTGCTTTAGTTGTATGTTCTTCTGAACTAAATAAAATTATGTGTACTTATAAAAATGACATATTTTATCCAATTTCATGATACAAATACAATAGATATTCGAAATTTAGTTAATCGTATGAACTTTTGACTGTTGCACTATTAAAGGTGCAAAATATTAGGGTGTATCGAAGTTTGACAAATTTACGGAGCTTTATCCGCAATATAAAAAGCATGAGAGTTTTTTATCTATGATGGAAGATTATCAATTCAAGTATTAGAATGATTTTTCTGAAGTAAGTTTGCAAAATCAGATACTGTGAAGTAAAAAAATAAATAAGATGACTTTAACATATCTTCTTAAATCTCTCCAATGCTATTCATTTTCTCTCTCCATAAATATCTCCTTAAATCTCAATAATTCTAATTGTTGCCCGAATTTCTCACAAGTATAATTAGCAAGTCGGTTCGATTCTGCCCAGGCCAATCCAAGTCAGCCCGATACATCTTAGCCCGTCAAGTTCATGTCAGCCCAAACTTAGTCTATCCCCAAGCCAGCCCAACTACTCAATGACCCTTTATGGCTATTGTCTCTCGACTCAACTTAAAATGGCTTCAATAACCAACTCATCAAACAAGGCTTGACTTAAGTGTGACCCATCTTTGGTCCAGCTTCATTACAGCCCACCTTCGATCGGTTCCCAAGCATCCCGTCTCGTCTTCCCTTAATCAGCCCGACACTTTTCTTGCAACTTGGTCCTTAATGATATAGCTAGGGGTATGCCCAAGGGGCAATTCTGTAACATATTGTAAATTAATTAACTCTGTAATCAATTCTCATTCGTAATAATGCTGTTTTTTTTGTCATATATTTGTTATAATGTGTGATAAATAATTAAATATTTAATTAAAATATATTCAATTAAAATATATAAATGATTTATTTGTGATAGTAATTATAAATAGTTGTAATCATGAGTATTCTATCACAATATAATAAAAACATCATTTTAAATATTCCTAGTCATGATACATCGAGACTGGCTATCAATGTATCTGTTGAGACTAGAGCACGTAACAGTTTCCAAATGTCGAATAGCGCATTACTAATGACTGCTAGGGCACAGAAGGGTTACGTACTGATAGTTATTGGATAATTCTACAATGACTCACTCGACATTTTCTGTTAGTTAATATAACTAAGGTGAAATATAAAATATCGATGTGACTGATTTACAAAGTTCTCTCGACTTGATAATACTATTGATCTTCACTATGAAAGCTCTACTTTGATTATAGTCAAATTATGATACGACGTCCATCAAGTGACTATATATGAGTTGAGTGAAAGTATTAGAAGTGAAAAAATATTCACGAGAGGATTCATCTCCTCAGTTATATAGGGTTAGTACCACGGTCAACTCAAAGTCAAAATCTTTGGTCAAAGTAGTCCGGTTAATAACAATTGTTATTATTAAACCAAGTACTTTGTGTTTGGAGTATAAAGTTGAATATGGATGATAATGGAATTTTGACCATTACCAAATTCCATAAGTCTAATGTATATAGTTTCGACGAAGTAAAGCTTAATGAAGTAAAATTGGATTTTACCGAAATGAGGTAAGCGATAAATTTAACAAAAATGTTACAACATCTACTAAGAGGCATGTGAACATTAATATTCGAATGGTTTGATATTAATCGCAAACCAAATTTACACCTAACGAGTCACACAACCGAAACGATAAATATTTCTTTGACCAAAACAGTTTGATTAATTTGTAATTTTTATAAATAAATTAAATTAACTAATATTTGTGAAATATTAGTTATAAAATTTGATATTGATTTGAAGAACAAACATTATTAAATATATTTATCATAATCGGTATATGATATCGATACAATTTAAATTAGATTTAAAAGCAAAAAATTTGTTTTGGGTTTTAATGGTTTTGAAGCCCATATTTGGGCTGGTTGTATTCGATTATAGTGGGGTGATAGATGCGGTCATATGATGCATCTTGGTAGGCTATATTGATATAGATAAGGCATGTAGAATAGGTAAAGGTTTAATCCTAACTTTTCTCATTTTCTTCCGCTATATAAACATCTCAACCCACTCCTATTAAACACTTTCGATTGCCTCTAAACCTTCCATTTTATAATCAAGACTAACCTCCCCCTTCCTCCATTAATTCAAGATCAGATCAAATCAAATACAGTTCTATTCGATAATTAGTGGTCATTGTTTTAGGGACTAACACTCTACTAGATTAGAAATTAGTTCAAGCAGCAAATCTCATCATTTCAAGGTGTATTTATAAGTATTGGATATAAGGTATATTCCTATCTAGTTTATGAATTTTTATACTTACATATAATGTTTATATCATATATATTATACTTTTAGTTAAGCGAAGATTCTAATATATAAGTTTATTTTCATGATTAGATTGGTTGTTTGTTTGTATAGACTTAAATTTACATAAAAAAAATTAGTCATGTATACACCTATATGCAGCTCGGCTCAAATTAAAAAAGCAATTTTTATTTTAAATAATTAATATACAATACGTATATTTTATAATTTCAATACTACATCATACTTTATACAAAATATTGTTATATCATTTTATATATAAAGTTTAATATGTATAACATTTTCACTAGAAACAAAAATATTATATATTTATTTAAATAATATTTAAATCAATTAATCACATAAATTAATTATATTAATATGTATACTAACCAATTTTTTATAATTTCAAAATATTTAATTATTGGAAAAAAATTAAAAAAAGGATTTTGAAATATATTTTAAATATTCAAAATTACAAATTATCATTCAGAATTTTACTAAAACTTTAAAATTCAAAATATGGTTCGAAAATGATTTTTTATTAATATTTTAATAATATCCTTATGGATATTTACCTTAAAATGTAATTTAAAATAAAAATATATGAGAGCCATGTGCATGACCAGTTAAACACGTATTATATATATATATATATATATATATATATATATATATTGGCGTATTTTATAAGTATTAGCCTATATTTATTATTATTTTATATTATATGTGTATGTGTGCATGCGTGCACATGTGCGTATTCTTCTCGGTATGCAGCAAAAAAATATAGTTAATATAATTAATAAACGAGTTCAATATATTTATATACTTATAAATATATACAATGTTATTACATATACACGCACACACAAAATTATTTAAATAAAAATATAGTTCATATGTATGTATGTATTTGCAACTTTTTACACTACAAGAAGTTTGGTCACTCATAGCATTAAGAAAGACTATAAAGTAGCGTTTTGATGCTACTTGATGTCTGTCCCATTAGCTAAACGAAAATAAAGTACATATAACGTGTTTACGCGCTGTAAATATAAATAACTTAGTATGCAATTTTACAGGCGAGAACCCAAAATATTTCATCGGCCGCTTGTTTTACGATCAAACCACTATTTATATTTTCGTTCCCTTTTCCTAAATCAAATCATACGAAACACTAAAATCATTTATCTCCAAGTCGATCGTCTACCCTTTGCCTTTTCCGTTTTTCTCCTTGGATTTCCTGCATGACCCAACTTGTTTATTTTTATTTTTTAGTTTGATCTGAGTAACTGATAAAATGTATCTCGTTTTTCAATTTGATATTTTAGTTCTCATCGACAACAATGAGAAACCCTAACTTCCATCGTAATTGCAGCCTCCATCAAGGTAAAACTCTCCTCTCTGCTCATATTCGTATAATGTTCGCAATATTGTTCTTGGAATCAGGTTCCTTTTGGAAGACAAATATTGGTTTGCATCAGCTAAGTTTTTTGTTTATGATATCATAAGCCACTTGTAAACACGCCAGCTCACTGTTTTGTTTCATAAGCTACACTGGTAAAAGGAATTTTTACTCATTTTAGCCCATTTCTGAAACAAATTACATATTTAAGTTAATTCCAAATCCAGCTTAGAATGGAGACATTTCATACTGGAGTTATTTCAAACAGTTCACTCCTTACCATGCAAGCAAAAGGTTGTTATCATTTTCAAATAATTTTCAAATTGGTTCAGATATAATTTTCTTTAAAGTGGTCTAAATGAGTAAAAACTTTCATAATAAAATGAATTTGTTGAAAATTAACAACAAATATAGATCTCTCCCAAAAAATCTATAAATATAGATCTTTTTTGGCCGCATCAACCTTAATATGCAATTTCACTTTCAAAGCGAGCTCTGTGAAAGGATAGGCGTACTTTGAAAGTTTACTAACTAAAAATTTAGAAAAGAAATACATTGGTTCACATTGACAGTGAGTTAATGTGCTTAAGCTTATTTAAAGAAGTCCTATATTTGTGAATAGTTTAAAGGGGATCAGTATTTGTTATTAGTTTTCAAAATTGCGTAAATTGCCAAACGAATCATTACTAAAGTGAAGCATAACACTGTTACCAGATCAATAGCTAAGAACATTTACAGCTGCAAGACCACTCAACCAAGTAGGTGTCAAGGAGGGGCCATTATCAGGCATGGGACTGTTAAGAATATTGGATCAACTTTATTTCTGATAGCCCAATAGCCAGAAATTACAGATGAATAAAATGTGACAAAAATCATGGAACAACACATTGTAAGACCATTTACCATCTTTTCTGCAGCAGGTGGTGCCAACGTAGCCTACATGTTTACATAGTTATACAAGTCAATATGTACAAAATTATGGAAATACGTTAAATATTGAAGTTGCAAAACTAAAGCTTGAAACCATATGTTGACCTAGAAAAATGGACCAGCACCCTGGTTTGAATTTGAAAGCACTAGCCTTGTTCTGACAGAGTAATATCGTAGATAAAACATATAGATAAAGAACAGTAAAAGAAAGAAAATAAAGAATTTTTATAGTGGTTCGGCTGTTAATGAAGCCTACGTCCAGTTTATAGTTTTACTATAGACTGATTGTTGTTATAAGAGATGTTTGATTACAAGGCTTTTATTATCTTTAGCTAGATTGAATTCCCAAAGTTGAAATCCACTGACGAATCATAATGAATTCCTTTAGAGATTTTTGTGAGGGAGGTAGAGAGTGAAGAATTTTTCTAGCAGAGCTTCAGCAACCAATCCGAGAAGATCACATTTATGTTGCAGGTAGGATGGAATTTATATGGATCGGTAAGCTTCTGGGTCGAGCTACTTCATCAACTGCTCATAGGTAGGTAGGGAATGACCTAAGGGGATTTGGCTTGCAAACCAAGGAAAAACTATGGATCGCTAGTGACCCATGGTCTATGGGTCATTGGCGAACCATAGACTTGGTTTGTATGCAAGCTAATGACTTGGTTGCATTTTCCATTGTTTCCTTAGTTAGCTCATTGAAGATTCATGGAGAAGCATGGGCCGCTAGCGACCCATGGACTTAGCATTTTTCCCGCTTCTTTCTTCCTTCTCTTCTTCCCTGCATCATAGTGACCCTTTGTTTTGCATGGATCTCAAGCGATCCATAGGGTATGAGTCGCTGGCGATCTAAGTACTTAGGATATTTTTTATATTTTGGACTTTGGGATGTTTCCATAGTCTTGTGTCATCGTTGTTTGCGTAGTCTCGTTGCACGTTGTTCCGTTTTGATGATAATTTGCTGGCTGTTTGCGCTCAGCTGCTGATTGGGCTGAAAAAATGTTGGTCTTTTGGTTTAGTTGATCCTAATCGTTGCCTTGGTAATACAGCTTGGCTCTCGTTAACTCATTGTCTTAGCCTTGTTCTAAACCATTCTGATAACACGAGATTGTCTTGTCTCCTATTGGATCCTGCTGGGTTTATAACCCGGATAACATTTACACTTGAATAGCCATAAGAAAGGCTGAGACTAATCATACCATAGTTCTGTTATGTCCGACCAAAAATTCTGGCATTCTGACGACCACGGACTTAATGACCTAGCTAGTGCAACAAACAAATACTAGAATAATACTTGCCTACTTCCAACTACTATTTTTCCGCTCTTAGTGACCAATTCATCTTCCTTTTAGACCATATGCCAGTCAAAGACCCATTCTCTAAAGGCGGTCTGCCCATAGGCTCTTTCTTTATGTGATCAACTGTAGATCTCTCCACTATGGCAACCGTATCTATTTGGCCGTACAGATCTTTCTGAAATACCGAAGGATCGCCTAAGCCACAGTTACCCAATCCAAAAACCAATTATCTATTTGAACCAACAAAACCGTGTTTACAATAACTACCCACCGGATCCGTGGACGCAAATCAACTCAAACCGATGGATCAACAGAAATCAATCCTTGCCTTTTAAAAACCGGTGTTACCCTGGAAACATCGGGAAGCACCAAAAAACTAACTCCTTGTGTTGCCCAGAGATAGGCAATGCCGAGAAGCATAAAAAAACTAACTCCTCGCGTTGCCCGGAGATAGGCAACACCGAGGAGCATCAAAAAACTAACTCCTCGCGTTGCCCAGAGATACGTTAAATATTGAAGTTGAAAAAATAAAGCTTGTAACCATCAAATCTATTTTACCTGAATTTCAGGTAGCATGCCAATGCCGAAGAATATGCCAATGCACTTGGTTTTTTTAGATATATGAAATGGTGCTTGGCTATCCTATAACATTACAACTTATTGCAATCTTATATTCATAGCAACCAAATTCATTGAATCTTTAATGGTTTCAGTTTATGATGAAATAAATAGACGCATCCCCTATGTCATCACTCTCAACTTGTGAATTTTCACCTGCGCATATTTGTATACCTCTGCGTTTTGTTTTTAGTGAACAAGTTTCACTATTGTGAAACCTTTTTCCAACCATGCTTCATTATCAATTCTCTAACCTGTAGGACTCTATGTCATAGCATCTGAGCATGTGAAGACTCTATGATTTTATGCAATCTTTGGTGACATGGGTGATGAACAGTCTCTAACCCAACCTATGTCAACATATTATGGTCATATCCGATAGTTCAATTTATTTTTTAGTTGTGTTACACTACTTGCTGATTTGTCTTTATTTTTGCAGATCAAATCCTTGGTTGCAGATCAAATCCTTGGTAGCAATTACAAAACCTGTTAACTTAACGCATTCAAAATATTCATTGAATGACATAGTATCCAGACATAAGTGTATATTTCCTTACTTTTTTTATAAGCATGAACTAGCATGAACTAAGTTCATGAAAATTAACTAAGTTTATAAAAAAATAATTAAGTTTATGTTCGAATATATAATATATAAATTAGATTACATAAATTGTATATTTGTAAATTATACACACATGTTCTAAAATTATATATAAACTAACTATATTATGTATGAATTATACTATGCGAATTCCGTTAGAACTAATATAAATAATAATTATTATAATATCTTGATACTTTTATACCTCAGGTTGATATATGGTTAACCGTATAATTCCAGTAACTTGGCCTTCTTTTAAAGGAAAAATCTTTTATTTTTGTGCTTCTTTCATCATAGGCAAACTTTGTGGATTGTCATACAAATATTATATTTCATTTGAATAAAATATTCATATAATTATTATATTGTAATCTGAACACCATGTTGATCTCATCTTTGTTAATTTCTTTTGTTGGCAGGCATCTTCAACATGGAGGTATGTGGTCATTCTTGTTTCATATTCTTTTGCAATTTCAGTTTCTTGTTTGCAAATGTAGTTTTGTATTTTATACAATTTAAGCTCCAGATACTAGTAAATTTGGCCATGAAGTGGGCTAATGGATCGCAAAATTACGATGTTTTGGCATTGAATTTATCTATGAATGATACAACAAAGGGATGAATAATACAACAAATTACCACTACAAGAAAAATAGTTATTACTACCACTGAAAATTGGTTATTAATGGCGCTTTAACACCCACTGTTGTAATTTTTTGATCCTACAACATAAAATGAAATACAAACGGTATAATCATGTAAGATAACTAATTACGTGGGCGGGATCCTAAATTATTTTGATGCAACTTTTTCGTAATTATTTCAATAGCTCTTTATTTTCTTTCTCCATCTTTTCCTTAATTGAAAATGCTAGAAACCCGACATCCTTTTTGAAAGCTTGTAAACAAGATAAATACTTGGTTAAAACCAATGGTCTGAATTAGCAGTATATTGCAATGAGTACAAGAACTGATTAAACTGTTTGGATAGAGTATAAGACCATCCTGAATGGCATATTCTACGACTTGTGATCAAAATATGAACTAGGAAATGGTTGATGCATGTTGCTACACTACATGGAAATGGGTAGGAATAGAACCGCTGAACTTTTTTGTGGCATGATGACTCAACATTACAGGGAATTTCATGATCTAAAGTGTTTGCATTTTGGTTTGTCCTCAGCTGGAACTGCTTGCATTATGGATTGAACTTTGCCAAAACATGTTCTGAATGTGATTACATCAAACAAAATGGATATTGAGGATTATAAAACAATACATTTAAGTAGGTAGAAGAAATGCTCGTGAAATAAGCAAATGTGTGGTAGGCATGCAAGCCAGAATATGCAAGTGGAAGGCAAGTCAGAATATATCAAGTTGAAACTGAGAAAGCGAGCGCAAGGCAGGTCTAAATACGAAGTCTAGTGAATGGCAGTCTGCTGGCTTATTAAGATAGGAAAATCATAGTAATTGAAACTGATTTTTATTAATTTAATTGGAATAGTTTTATTTTGTAACAGCTGTTGACAGGGAACCTCCGTTAACTCATCTAAAACACCAAGCTTTATGATAACCAATTCAGACAAAAATCAACCCAGTTAATAAAATATTAACTACTTAACTGATTTTTATAAAAATTAAACCAAATTGACTAAGTTTTATAAAAAATAACTAAATTTATTAAAACTAACCAATTTTTTGAAAATTAACTAACCTAACTAAATTATATTATATAAATAACTAATTTATAAAAATTAATTAAGCTTAAAAAATTTAACTAACTTTATAAAAATATATGTGTCCTAGAAGTTTAACAAAGTTTTATAAAAGTTAATTAAGTTCTATAGACAATTAATTAAGTTGTCTATGTTTGGAAAATTTGACTACATTTAATAAAAATCAACAAGTTAACCAAGTTCATAATAACTAAACGAGTTCATTAAAATTAACAATATTTCACAAAAAATTAACAAATTAATGGAAAAGCAGCAAAAACTGAACTTCTAGTCACCTTAGATTTTCTTCAATAGCACCAGCCCTTATATTCATCGAGTGTCTCCTTTTTCTTAGGAAAATCTTATTTTGTATTCTGTTTTCATACTCCGGTCCCTAATGGATCCAAACATGAAAGCTTGTCAAATTATTTGATAAACGCATTGATTCATATGTTGCTAATTGTTTTTTAGTATTAACAATATGCTATTAGTAGACCGTGTTAAATCTAAATTTGGCATGACAGATTTAAAATTTCGTGTATGAGTACAACTGTTAGTCTCCACATGGGGCTATGTTATGCTTTCTTATATTAGGCACCTTGAGAATTATAAGTTAATTTATGATACCGCACATCCAAACATCAGTCGAATATTTGCATTGACCATTTCATACTTATTTCTAGGCAAGCATTATGTTTAATTTACTTCAGGTGCAAACCTTGCTTTCATCTCAAAAGGTCTGTTTATTGGGTATAGTATATGTATTAATGTTTGCAAAATCCCTCGTGTAGGTTTTTAGCATGTTTTGCAGTTATCAGCACCTAAACATAATCTATGATGTATAAATGTCTATTTGAGGCCATTTTGATTATCAGTCTTCCCAAAAGTTTAGTGTATGAAACAACCCATCGTTATGGACCTAACACTTTCAAATTGCATAGGTTTCGTAAAATGTGCAATCAGCCTTCCTTTACCATAATTATTTTATTCTTTATTAGTCATTGAATATATTTTTGATCAAGTACCTATTCCAAATCCCGGGCAAGTTGATTCCACTGCACTTAAAATGTTAGCTGGAAAGTTGAAACCAAATTTGGGTCGTTTTGAGGCAATAAAACTCACATACATTTACTTGTTCACTTCATATACGTTAAGTTATAAGTTTACCTATCATGTAGAATCCACTAGATTGGTAGGAAATTTTGACACTTCATAAGGTCTGAGCTCTAGAATTATCTCACCTGTATATTGGAAGAAAATCACAAGTTTGTGGAGATGTCAATCAACTAATGTTATTGGACTGTCTAGGCTAACAGAGGAAAATCTCAAGTTTGTGGAAATGTTAAACAACTATTGGTATTACACTATCTAGGCTAACTGAAGAAAATTTCTAGTTTGTAGAAATGTTAGAGACGATGAATGATCCAGTTCCACAGGAGGTATTTTCTATTATGATCCTTTTCCTTTGAAATTTTACTCACTTATTCTACCTACATATATGCATATCCGATGTTCTTTGTGTTGAATAACAAGTTTTTGATTCATGACAAAGCAAGTTAGAAGAAAAAGAGCATTAGAAATAATCAATGGACTATGGCTATATTAAAGACTTTTAATCTATGCTTTAATTGTCTAGTATGTATGATTGAGTCTTAGAAATTTGTTAAAATCTATCCTCAAGTAGTCCGCACTTCATATTTCACATAAAAAATCAAAACAGAAGCATACTATGTGAAAATGTCACAGCCAATTGACTGGCCATAACCATCCAGTCGACTGACTGTGTACATATACATATGCACTATTTATTTTTTAACTCTTTTGCATAGTCAGTCGACTGACCATGAACGACCAGTCGACTGGCCCGAGACCAACTTCCATATTTTCAAAAAGACATCTTCTTCTCCGAAAGGATACAACCCTTCTCTGAACGGAAATATATGATCCTCTTCATCAGAACCCTTCACCAATGGCAGTAACTCTTCAACTACTATATATAGATACTTCCAAACACTTCATATTCACCGAATTTCATTCTAACCCTCTAATATTCTTCTTGTGCTTTAATATTTTCATTCAAACAGCGAACAACCGTTTTTACTGCTTTGAATCCACAAGTAAACTTTCATAATCTTCGATTCTTAGCATTACCTTCTCTTCTTATCTTCACATGCACTTCACATACTTGAGGATTTGATTATAGGAGGTTTGTACTATTAGAGACAAATCAGTGTTATCAAGAACACACAGTGTCAGATATTATTTTGTATTAGTGAAGTCCTCTTCTGCTGCTGAGGCGAAAATCCTGTTTAGTTGCTCAGTTGTCTGTTCTGCTTCTCAGACTGTGTATACCTGTTCCTCCGGGTTAAGTGAGGGTTATTGTAGTTGAAATTCCAGAAGGAGTCTGAGACTGGACATAGAACGAGAAGTTCGAACCAGTACAAAAATTCCTGATGTGCTTGTTTTATTTTACTTATTTCCATTTACTTTGCTATTATCATCTGTTTCCACATTTAGATTTAATTATATTCCATATTACACGATCCCACACACTTTCATTTGGTATTAGAGCAAGGCATCTTATAACCGTTACACAGTTATACGATATTTTGCTAATATGGAAAACAACACCAACTCTACCACTAACACTGTCACTAACACTAGTTTTATTGAAAGTCAACCCACTGCACGACCTCCATTTTTCAATGATCTGAACTATAATTAGTGGACAACTCGTATGAGAATCTATATGCAATGAATTAGCTTTGAATCATGGAATATTACACAAAATAAATACACTCTTCCTACTGGAGAATACTCCACTTGGTCAAACACACAAAAATTAGATGCTACTGCCAATGCTAAAGCTATGAACATGTTATTCTGTGCACTAGATAGAAATGAATTTAATCGTGTTAGCATGTGTCAAACTGCTTATGAAATATGGAGAACGCTGAAAATCACTCATGAAGGAACTAACAAGGTCAAACAATGCAAAATCTCCATGCTCAAAAATCAGTTTCAAAACTTTAGAATGAAACAAGATGAATCCATAAATGATATGTACTCTAGATTTCAAGATATCTATCATTCACTATTAAGATTAGGAGAAAAGTACATTGATTTTGATCCTAAACTCTTTAATGGATGAATGGGAAAGAAAAGTCTTGGCTATTGAAGAAGCTAAGGGCCTCTCTACTATAAAACCTGAAGAGTTAATAGGAAATCTAATGTCCTATGAAGTAGATTTGCAAGCAAAACGAGTACAAGAACAAGACAAAAAGAACATAACTTTCCATGTTGAAGAAGAAAAAGATGAAGATTCAGATGAAGAAGATCTAGCATTTATTGCCAAAAATTTCAAAAAGTTATTGAAATTCAGGAAAAACAACAGAAATAATGGAAAAAGCAACTTTATAAATAAACCATCATCTTCAATATTAGAATGCTTTAATTGCCATAATAAAGGTCATATCCAGGAAAAATGTCTAGAATTAAGGAAAAAATTCTTCAACGAGAGCTAAAAAAATAAGAAAAAGAAAGCAGTCTCCGTAACATGGGATGATTTAGATACTTCTTCATCAGATAACAGTAGTGAAAGTGAAAACGAGGTCCCACTCAAGAAAAGAGGAAAATAGATACTCGACAGTGGTTGCTCAAAACATATGACAGGAGACAAAGACATGCTGTCAAATATTACTTACTCAAATGGATGGTCCGTCACATTTAGGGACAACTCCAAAGGCTATATCATCGGCAAAGGCGATTAGCTGTCATTCTTCCAGTAGCTCTACTCCGTCCTTGCCAACTCTTACTCCTAGACATGAAACAGCTCAATATCACACTGGATTTTCTCCAAAAACTAAGAAGTCACGAAGATCGTTGTTTGTTTCTCCAAAAACAAAAGAAAAAATTGATGAAATCCGCCATTATCAAAAGGAGCAAATCAATCTACAAAGAGAAATGTATTATGAAAAACGGATGAATTCCAGCCGCCTTAGCCTTATAGAATCAATTTCCCTTAAATTCTGTGGAAAAACATCTAAGCATGACGTTGTTGAACCTTCAACATCCCGTCAACCAAATTCATCCGGCTGGAATCAATGGGAGCAAGCTCCACATCAACCTCCGGCTTCTCTAAACTCTTGGGAATGCCAAAGTTATTGGTCACCTTTGCAACCTTATTTGAGAACACCGAGGTTGAACCACATGAATGCTCTCCAAAAAAACTCTTAAATACTCATCTTTTCTTGTGTATTATTGTTCTTGTTTACTTGGATTTCGATTATGTATATGCCCTTTTAAATAAAATTTTGTTTTAATCTTCATTGCATTTCCTATCTTCAGCCAGTCAACTGATATATATAACCAGTCGACTGTTTACAGGGTGTAAAACCTCTCGGGTTGTCAAACAGTCTACTGAGTCATATAGGTCAGTCGACTGATAGCAGAGTAAAAAACTCTCGGGTTATCAACCAGTCGACTGACCTACCTCGACCAGTCGACTAGCTGTACAAAAAGGGGTTCTGTTGTTTCTTTTTAGAACCTTTTTACACCATCTATTTACTTTACCTTCTTCGTTTTTACTGCCTCCAAAACCCTAGCCCCCATTTTTCTTTCACAAAATCCTTAAAAACACCAAATTAATGGCCCCTTCTAGATCTAAACGCTCAAAACAAGACTCTTCATCCTTTGTTGATACTCACGTTGCTCATTGGCTATATAATGCAACTGCAACTGAACGATGGGAGAAGATGAAAAACTCTAGGATTTTTGAAGGCTCCTTCATGGTTTATTCTGATTCTGGTGCTTACTCTCTTCAAGAATTAATGCGAAGATGTGGTTTAGAGTCACTCCTTGACTACAATGCAAATCGCCACAATATTAATCATCTTATGGTAAAACTTTTCTTCGCAAATTTAAATCTTGGTCACCAACAACCATCGAATCCAAATAATTGTGTATGGAATTTGGTATGTGGACAACAAGTTTTCTTTTCCCTTGATAGAATGACACATATACTTCAATCTCCGAATGAAGGAATAGATTTAAATTATGTCGAATGCAATCCAAGAAAAAGAGATAGAGTAAGTCATATGTTCATGGGTGACGACATGATTGAATTGCGTTCTAAGCTTCTTCGTCCTAAAGCAAGAATTTTACTCAAGACGCTTATGCGATCTATTCTCCCCCGAACCGGATCATATGGATTAATATATCCGGAAAATTTCAAAGCTCTTTATGCCATATGGGGAAATATACGCGTTAATTGGTTGCGTCGTATTATGGATGAATTTCTCACCTTCACACATAGGAATATGCATGTTATCTATTTTAGAGAATATATTATGCGACTTCTTCTAGATGCGGGTGTTCGTCAATCGGATTCCGAATTCTCTACGGTCGGAATGATAAATATAAGGACCATCAGTCTTATGAAGCTACCAACATGTCCGCCACCTATTACTTCATTTGAAGATTGGAAGCATTAACAGGCTCAACAACAACAATCTGGAGGTCCTATAATTAGAGAACGGGTAGCGCAACAAGAAGAATGCGATATTCGCTTAGCTACTTCCTCTAGCACCCGTGAATCCATATAAATTCTCTCCCGCAATCCACTTATTTTGGATTCTAGACTCAAGAAAATAGATAAGAAGCTTGATAAAATCAAAGGTTTCTTTTCTACATTATGGGATGCATTATCATGTTCTTCTTCAGCTGCTACCACGTCTGCTGCCCAAGGAAAATGCCCTGCACCTCGATTTACATGGTCTACATCCGAGAAGCATACTAGTAGCGACACTAATGGAGCAAACAATGGTGCTCAAGGCACTTCTAGACCAGGAAAGGAGCCCGCACCAGAGGGAGAATACAATTGGGATCTTGATGAGTAGGTCTCTTGGTGAGTGTGTCGGGTATGAATTATTTGCTTATCTATAACTTTATTGTTAATTTAAAACATATTGAAACTTGTTAATTATTTATCTTTTGATACTTGTACTAAATAGTCTCACTTTGCTATTTATTTTTGCACTTTATATTGAAATTATTTTTGCTATATCTCCTTTTTTTCGATGACAAAGGGGGAGAAGAATTGTCCTAATCATCTTTATGCGGGTACAAGAAGTATCATATATTCAGGGGGAGTTTTTATTTATTCTCTAGGACTTTTATATATACAAGTTTGTCATCAATCAAAAAGGGGGAGAATGTTGAATCACTAGTTTTTGATTCATGACAAAGCAAGTTAGAAGAAAAAGAGAAAAAGAAATAATCAATGGACTATGGCTATATCGAAGACTTTTAATCTATGCTTTAACTGTCTAGTATGTATGATTGAGTCTTAGAAATTTGTTAAAATCTATCCTCAAGTAGTCCGCACTTCATATTTCACGTAAAAAATCAAAACAGAAGTATATTATGTAAAAATGTCACAGCCAGTCGACTGGCCATAGCCATCCAGTCGACGGACTGTGTACATATACGTATGCACTATTTATTTTTTAAATCTTTTGCATAGTCAGTCGATTGACCATGAACGACCAGTCGACTGACCCAAGACCAACTGCCATATTTTCAAAAAGACACCTTCTTCTCCGAAAGAATGCAACCCTTCTCTGAATGGAAATAGATGCTCCTCTTCATCAGAACCCTTCACCAATAGCAGTAACTCTTCAACTACTATATATAGATACTTCCAAACACTTCATATTCACCGAATTTCATTTTAACTCTCTAATATTCTTCTTGTGCTTTAATATTTGCATTCAAACAGCGAACAAACGTTTTACTGCTTTGAATCTACAAATAAACTTTCATAATATTTGATTCTTAGCATTACCTTCTCTTCATATCTTCACATACACTTCATATACCTGAGGATTTGATTATAGGAGGTTTGTGCTATCAGAAACAAATCAGTGTTATCAAGAACACACAATGTCAGATATTATTTTGTATTAGTGAAGTCCTCTTCTGCTGCTGAGGCAAAAATCCTGTTCTGTTGCTCGGATGTATGTTCTGCTGCTCAGACTGTGTATACATATTCCTTTGGTTTAAGTGAGGGTTATTGTAGTTGAAATTCCAAAAGGAGTCTGGGACTGGACGTAGAACGGGAAGTTCGAACCAGTATAAAAATTCCTGGTGTGCTTGTTTTATTTTACTTATTTCCATTTACTTTGCTATTATCATCTGTTTTCGCATTTGGATTTAATTATATTCCATATTACACGATCCTACACACTTTCACTTTGGAGTTCAGTCATTAACGTGTGTAGTTCATAACATATGTGTTTGCTAAGAAATTTGTTCGACTGGGTAGGATAAGTGTATTGGATATCCTGATATGCTGAATTTACTTAAGGAGCACATGATGACGATTGTTTGTTTGATTTCATTTATGTCTTGTAAGTTGGAGTTCTAAGGAAAAAATAGAGGTCCTTAAATAACTTGAATTTGAAGATATGTTAAACTAACGTATATACTGTACTTAAATCATATATACACAAATTGAGAAAAATCATGATCAAGCATCTTGATTTAGCCACCTTGGCATAATACAGCTAGTTCTATCAAACTAGAAGTCTGCATGAAATAACAAGTCAATTTGAAATAGATGGTCTTGTCTGAGTTGCTTGTCTACTTTGAGTTAGCCTTTGTGGATGTTTCTTAGTTATTTTGACTGATTAATTCATAAAGTTTGTTTAAAACCATGCTGTTTAGTACTTATACGTTTCTACATTTATGACTAACATATACACATATGTGCTTCTTTTTGACCGGTGTTGTATGATGCTTCTAAGGTTGCTATGATGTCACACTCTTCCTCCTTCAAATTAGTCATGCTCGCATTATTGTATTGTTTATTGACATTCATTCGTCTTTTTTTAGTTTGTATCGTTTTGGTTAGCTACAATTGTATGTATTGTTGCTTTCGGTCACAAATATTTATATGCTTAATACTCCGTGTATGAAATATTATGGATATATATATATATATATATATATATATATATATATATATTTTGTGGTTGGCCTTATGACTCCATTTGATTACGTATATTACAACGTGATAAGTGTGGTTTTTTGAATTGTTATAATATACTAGTTGAAATAAGTTTAGTAGAATTGAATATTGTAAGTTTGAATGTATAAGGCAATAAAAAAATGCACGCATTTTAGCTATGCTACGAAAAGAAAAATTGTTACAGCTTTCATAAACTATGGCGTTATGCTAGTGCTACAAAATATTCTTCAAGGATTAAACAGTTTTTAAAAACAATGCTACAATAGATAGTAATGAATTTTCTATAGTGTTTCAATGCGTTATAAAAGGTTGACATAATATTTCCATAGCATTTTTAGATGCTATAATAATATGGCTAGTCAACGTATTATAGCAATTAAATGATGTCATAATTGTTAGTATCATAAAACACAACTTTGTGTAAAAGTTCTATAGCAAGCTTCAAAACGCCATAGAAAACTAGCTGTACCAATATGTCTAGTCTAAGGTGGCAACAAAAACGCTGTTAAAACTCCATTTTCCATTGCAATTTTGAAACGATATTGTATCTATCAGACTTATTACAACATGTTGCTCCATGGCGTTAATAGAAACACTATAGAAGGCTTTAATAGAAGTGTTTAAATGCTATAAAAAGGTCTGTTTGTTGTAGTTATATACATAAACAAAAGTATATTAACATGTATAAATAAAGGTATATAAACATATATTTGGACAATATATTTGTATATTAGATGAGCTATCATTCCCATTGTCGTGTGAACTCCAGCACCTATATATGTACATGTTATACCTTGTATGGATTGATATGTTACACATGTGCACACATATATGTGTATATGATACATGTATATATATGTAACATTAATTAAATAATATTAAATCTTTTTATAAATTTAAATAAAACAATGATTTTATTTAAAATAACATTTAGAAATATTCTAAATAAATTAGATTTCACATACTCAATAATGATCCAAAATGATAAAAAAAAATTGAAATTCACCCACCCATTACTTCCATTATTGGCTGGCCTAGTTTCAACAATGTTGTCAAAGCCCAGTAGCTTTTGCGGTCTAAATTAGTCACTTTAGAGTTAACTATTAAGCTCATGATCCAGATGGTAGGGTGTCTAAACGGTAATGTCTAGGATTATATTTGGGTAATCAAGTGCTATGTCTTACCTGACTACTAGCCTGGCCCGAACAAATATATGAGCCCAAAGGTTGCCCGTAACAGAAAAGACCAAATCTGAATTTGACTTTGGGCTAATTTTTAAAATAGTTTGAAAATTAAAAACATAGGATTTTAAATTTAAAAGTTAAATTCAAAAATAAGATATACAATATTATAAAATTTATAATAAATTAAAATTTTCAAAATGTTTAAATAGTAATATAAATAAATTCCAAAATTTTAAAATTTATTAATAAGGTTAATAAAATAAATGAATTAAATAAGGTAACTTATTAATAAATGTATATATGTATTATATACTATGATATATGTTATGTTGTTTTAAAATGTTTAAAATAACATAAGTATACATGTACATATAAGAAATGAATTTTGAAATTAATATAATTTAATTAAAATTGTTTAATTAATTAAAAATTTATTAATCAAACAATATGCACATGTATATGATATATTATACTATAAAAAATAGAGTACGTAATAAATGTTTAATATAAATGATATATTAAGATAATATAAAATTAATTAAAATGTTAATTAATTAAAATTAACTAAATAAGATTTGATTAATATAATATCATACATAAGATTATTATATAAGTAATATGAAATATAAAAGTTATATAATAAAAAACTTATATAATATGAATCTATAAATCAAAGGTGGAACATTATGAAATACTAAATAGACTTAAGGAATGAATAAATACATCATTGTACTTGTACCATGATTGCCGATGTGTCAAACACTTGAATCATGATGGTATTTCATAAGAAATACATTATTTCACAAGTCAATATCACTTGATATAATATATTGAAGATTATGAATCTTCAATATAATGTTGTCCCCTACCATTTATATATTAATTGATTAATTTCATACCCTTTAGTTATGAGCTTTCTTTAAGCTAAGGTTGTTATGTGTAGTACTATTAATATGTTGAATAGACGAGGTAAGATAACTGTTCTGACAGCCCGACTTTCTTCTCCATATAAATTAATAAATTAATTTTATAATACAATGATGAATTATTAAATAGAAAATAAGAAAGCTTCAGATTGGATAATGTTTCAAAGAAATTTTTTATGTTTATCTGTCCGTTGGAAGTTTAAGAACTCCGATCAATGCGTCTGGCCAATGTTATCGATAGGGATTCCTAAACACTATAACGAGACTTATGGATACAAGATTTTGAAGGGTAATAAAGTATTTTGAAGAGAGAGGGATGTACTTTAAGTTATATTAAGAAATCAATCTTTGAAATAATGTTTCGAAGAAGTTACATTAATTATTTTGAAGAGATTAGATGGATTTAGAGAATATTTTAAAGCAAGCAAAATATTTTCATAAATGAAGAGTTATTATGTCGAAAGAAATATTCAATTTGAAGAAAAGTGTAATTGATTTTTTGAAAAAGATGTATTGGATGGAAAATGTTATTTTAAAAAGAAGTATTTGATATGAATTTTGAAAAGAACTTATAAATATATATATACAAATTTTGATAAAAGGAATATTCTTTTGAGATGACGATTTATAAAAGATGAAATTGTTATAATATTTTGAAGTTTATAAATTATTAAGGCTTGAGTATATACTAGTGCGAACCCGTGCTTTGCATACGGACCGCACTCAACCTCTTATCATCATAACATGTTTAAATGATTTATATGGTTCATTGATTTAGAAATAGTGATCTTTTTTTTATCAATTTTCAAATGAGTTTGCATTTTGTCTAAAACTTGTGTATAAATCCTTGAAAACAGTAATGCAGATAGTACTGGTTCTTGATAAACAATTGCAAAATATCGAGCAAAAATGATTTCAGAGATAAAATTTCCACACAATACACATATAAATTTATTGTGTGCATCAGCTATTGCTCCATGCATCAGCTATATGATATGTAACTTCATTTGGTGAGATATCTTTATCAATCATTTCCTTTAATAGATGTCGTTGATTCCATTTGCTGCTTCGGTAATAACTATCTATAAGAGCAGTGCAGGTAACAACATTTGGTTTACACTTGACCATTGATCCAAAAATGCCAAAAGCAACATTGACATGATTCATGAGAACGCAAGTGTTGATGATGATCCTATAACTGACTATGTCTAGAAACACATTATGTAGCATCATATTATTGTAGAATGATAAGATTAGAGGATTATTTCTGTTTTGAACAATTCTAGTGAAAAATATGCTAAATCTAAAGCGTACATATTTTATGTCTGAAGTATTGGAACTAACAACCATTATTCAACAATATTTATTTTAATGTGAAAAATATCATTTTATTTCTTTTACAGTCAAAGCAAATTCAATATGATAGGAAGCATGTAATTGTATGTAATACTTTTGAGCTTTCTGGTTCCATTTCTAATTCCATCTAACATTGTTGCTGTATTTTGGTAATGTTGGATTTCACAGGACTTGACTGCAATTTGTGAAAGTAGAATCAATGGCTGGAAATTTTCAAAACAATCAACGACATAGATTAGTTAAAAGAAATAAAGTCAAACAGATTTAATAACTTTAATAATATGAATAATCCGAAAAACTATGATTTTAAAAAAATTATTTTTAGCTATCAAAAATGGATATCATTGGAAAGCATATAAATTTGAGATTTAATAGTGAAATCGATTCTTAAATCCAACAAATATAGAAAAAGTTATCACATTCCAAAGTTTGGAATAGAAAGAAATTAAACACGTGACTGTCCATTTCCCAAAATATGAAGGAGGCATGTGTGCTCTTGAAATCTAACTCAATAATAACATTATAGTATAGTTATGTATGCATGTTAAAAGAGTGAGTGTTATTACAGTAAAGTAATGAATTGTTTTGGGAAAATAAACAAATCTATTTCGCTATATTAAGATGTTTGATGTGATAATTGCAACCGTCGAACATCAGTGGACAACAGAAATCGATGGCAAGGCAATGTTGATCACATGGTCAACACTGTAGCCAATTGGCCAAGTAAACCACTAGAAATTCAGGGCGTGGCATTATCACTAGATTAACAAATATATTTAAATTTGAAATTAGTATGGTTGTGATGTTTTGTGATTAAATGATAGCTTTATTTATGATGTTGCAATTTTGATATATGTTGGGCAACGTTTATGATATGATGCATTGTGGAAAAAAAATAGATGAGTGAAAAAATTGATAATTAGATTTTGATGCTAATAAAATATATTGAATTATTTTGTATTGAAATAAAATAAATTTTATTCAGAAATGTTACGAAAAATGGTTTAGAGAGTGAAAAAAATTATTGTTTTGAAATGAAAACATTAATTGAGGAAAAGTCAATTGATATACAAAAAAAGATGTTTTGAAAAAAAATTAATTTCATGTTTCAATTTTGTTATATCAATCTTCTTGGTGCTATCAAAATTTTAATATATTGTTTATCCTTTTAGTGTCATTACTCAATTGTCATTGTCAAAATACAAATTGCTTTAATTAATTCATAGTGTAAGACATTAATAAACAATGAATGTTTTTAATTTATTCTTATTTACTGCACATCTACGCTGTCTAATCACTTTTATATAAGTCAAATTTTTTTGTAATTAGAAATCAACATTTAGCTACTTCATTATATTATACATCTTTTATCATTTAATGATGATGTTAAAGTAAGGTAAAAATGTATATGTATATTTTGATTTTAATGTAAATAAAAATTCATTGAAATTGATTTACAATGAAACAAGAATACAATTGTTTTGGGAAAAATTCGATGAAAGTTTTGAAAAGTGGTTTTGAAATATTTGAAGATATTGAAATAAAGATTATAAATATAATTAGAAGTGACATAAGGCTTTGTCAAAAGAGATTAGTAAATAAAAAGTATCGATTGTTATGAAAAAGAAAAGAGAATAGACTAGAGTTGGTACTAATATGACCATAACTTATGGGCAAGTGAACCTGTTTTGTTGATTCATTTTCCATTCATTCAATTACATGAGTAACAACTTTGTCATTTATCATTTTCAAATTATTGAGTTTAATTGAGGTAAAAATATAAATTACAATGAATATTCATTGCTATCCCAAAATGCAAATTTGTCAAAACAGAGCCGAACCATTTTGCTCATTACTTTTAATCCGTTTGTCCAATTTCGATAATTATTCCCATTCTGAAAAGCTAAAAACATATGCTGCAACTTGTATTTGGAATTTTGTCAAATTTCAAGGTTATCATGGCTAAAAACACGAAACTAATAGGTGGACCTACATTTAAAAATTACTTTAGATTTTGATGTTTTGTGAATTGCGGCACAATTCCCTATGTATTTTGATGTTTTGGGACTTGCTTATGAATATCAATACAATATGCCATAACATCACTTTAAAATTCTCATCTAATTCGATGATATTTGCTCTTTAAAATCTTGTTGATGAGTAATTCAATTAAAATGCATATTATCTACATATTAAAATTATACATACTTGTTAAATCCTAGCATTAATAACTGATGTTTAAAGTTGAGTTGATTTAGGTACATACGAAGCATGCTTGGACTATTCCGCGATGATGAAATACTTTTGCTCGCTAAACAATAAGCAAATTTGCTTAAGTATGTTAACAAAGGCACGTTTTTAAGTTATACGAATTTATGATGTGATATTATATTGTTTCTCTATGTTTTGGGATGTCCCAGGTTGGGATGCCTCTTCGGAGATGTATATTTTGTAATTATATTATGTTTTGACTTTCAAAATGCTCTTTGTACAAAAGAGACTCTGGTGAAATTTTTTGAAAAATTCGACACCTAGAATAATTTTACAAAAATTTATCCTATGCGAAAGATATAGAGTCGTAACTGAATCTGTTGAAAATATAGCAACTGATGAAATGAGTTGGAGAGTGTGAGCCAAACAGAGAATCGAATAGTTGATTTTGGTAAAAGAGCGATGAATACAAGGAAAGTTCAGGGTTGAGTAGTATTTGTTGATTCCTAACAAGAAATTGCGTGGATACGATTTTCTTAAGGGGGAATTCTATAACAGTTTGACTTTCTACGCCGTATAAATTAATAATTTTTTATAAATTATTATTTAATAAAAAGATGAATTATTAAATAAAAAAATAAGATTAAAAAAATTGGCATAGACTTTGAAATATAATTTGTAGAACGAGTGTAAGCCAATTTATAGTAGACTAGATTAAAATTTATTTTGAGGATTAAAATTTAAAAATGAAAAATACATTACAAATTAACTAAAATTGAATTTAATTAAATCAAAGCCTGAAGTTATTCAAGCTCAAAAATATCGAGCCCATACCCATTTTTCCTATCGTTGGATCAAGAAAACTCACCCAAGTTCAAGCCTAAGCCCAAACCCCTTTAATCAATTTAGCACCAACTCTTTCATCAAATCAAAAATCGCAATTACATAAAAAAAACAATCGCCCTCGTGATGTACGATGGTGGCACTAGGGGATGGAGTGGTGTTTTGCGATCGACGTGGGGGGGGGGGGGAGAAGTGCATTCGGTCGTGACTTGAGCATAGAATATTAGTGTATAATATAAGAAAGCTCCATCTAGCTCATCCTCTGCATAACCAACGTATATCACCTATACCTACTATCTCGTCTACTCATTTAAGAGTACCTGAGATAATAAGAAACAAATCATAGAATCTCAAGTCAGACAGCAGTTTTTTATGAGTGATAAATGAATCTCAAAATACTATACAAGTCGATATGTAAGGAAAGGGAATCCAAACCATGGCTGACCTGCCCTTACAACCAAAGAGTTAGCATATGATGAGAATAATATGCTACTCTATAAACATCATAAATGTGTACTGCAACCTAACTACAATGATGGATGCCCATGTATCCCTATCCACAATACCTATCTCAAGTGGCATCCCTAGAGTGATAGACTAAGGGAGAAAACAACCAAAGCAAATATAACATCCATCAAGCAATCATCACTATCACTCAATGTGCTTTGGATCTATGATAACTCATTGAACATTCAACCATAAAAGGATTAATGAATTAATATCGGTTTTTAGTGTACATGCCTTTAGCCCAAAGTTAGTACTAGACCCATTCAACCAGTGTAGGGTATACGGATCCACTCCACCAACCTAGGGTACCCATTTCAAGTATCCAATGAGCGCCCTCACAATACCACTACTTTTTAGTACATCAGAAAACACTCTGAGTATCAATGATCCCTTAGCATGTGTGTCTGATCCCTTTTCTTGCTCCATCTAATTTCCATTATCCTTAAGGAACCATTCCACATTCTTTCTTTCTACGATAGAACCATTCAACATTCTATCCTTACGGAACCATTCCACATTCTTTCTTTCTACGATGGAACCATTCAATATTCTATCCACGCATGTCCCGAAGCTAGTGTCATTCAATGTGATACTTCAACACCATCATACCCCAAGCGAACGAACAAACACCTATAACACGACTTGTAGATCCCCTTTATTCCACTCTAGAAATCCCATAACTGCTACTATCATATATTCATGTCGGTACCGACCAAAAAAGGTTAGTACTAAAATGAATCTCTTTATATTTAATTTCATCCTTAACTACTTCATCTAGACATGCCAAGAATCCTTTGCTTCATTCTTCCAAGCTCCCTAGCTCAATTGTGACCAGGTGGTAAAAAATAACTCGGTACCCATCAAAAGTGATCGACACCGACCACTATACTTAACCATTTCTTTATATTCAAACTTATAGACCTCTTCCTACCTTCAACCTGAAGCCTTCCCAGAAGTTTCATGGCCTAAGTCCTCAATCTCTGCCTAATTATCGAATAGATATGAAAACACTCCACTAGGCATTCTTGTCATCAATAACATGAATTCCAACATCCAACTTCATGCGACTTGAATCATAGGCTTTCCCCATCCTCTAGAGCACCTCCTCCAGGTTTCATCTAATTCCAAGCATTTTCCTCTGTTTTTCTTGTATTGACAACCGCTTCCTATGTAATCTAAAGTACCACCAAAGCACATTAAAGCAATGCATCCAAAGTAGCAATATCATCCACAGGCATCCATTCAACATGTTAACCTGATTTTAGCAAAGCAGATTTCAACTGGGGTTAGAATATCAAAGCAAGGATGAAATGATTCATAAACTTAGAAGCATGCTTAGAAGAAATGAAGAGATAACTCTAGAAAGTTTAGGGGAGATTGGAGCAAAGACACAGCTTGATACTGAGCTATGATAGGTCGGTACCAACTATACTTCTCACCCAATTTGTCCCCCAAATTCCATACTTCTCATATACATCTTAAATGGCTCATGATCAAGTGATTTTCCTAAAGTTAAATAATTAATTCCTATGTTAATGAGAGGAAAGCTAAGAAAGCATGACAATTCTAGTGATAGAGGGAAGATTGCTAGAATCAACCAACAACTCAACAAAAATAGCATGGAACATATCAACTAAAAGGTAAAGGAGCAAGGAAAGTGGAAAAGTTGGCTTCGCACCAACATTCATAGCTAGGTACCGACCTATGTCCTTAGGCCGCGGGTCATTGATTTTTCTTGTGTAACATCGGGCCTTCTTTTGGACTTCATTGCAAGCGGGTTTCCGACTCCTTACCTCTATTTCTCTATAAATACCAACCTATATGCAACCAAAATGAGGTGTGATTTCTCTACCATTGGAGACTCCTTCTTCTTTACTCCTATCCTCCACCTCTCATACTCTAAAAACTTCATTGTAAATCTAAGGACCATGATATTGTGATCAAATCTGATATAATTAATTGTAATCCAGAGAGAAGACAACTAATAACAAACTATAAAGTGGACGTAGACCTAAGTTTGCCGAACCACTGTAAAAATTCTTGTGTGTTCTTTACATTTGTACTATCTTTTACTTGCTTGATTCAAGATTCCACTATACTTACATCTATTCTAAAAGAACTAGTGCTTTCATCTAATTTTTGGACGTTGATCCATTTTTTGGGTTAACATTTTGGTGCTTTCACTAAGATCGAAGCTAGGTTCACAAACTAAATCTTAGATCTAAGATTTAGAGAAGATGAAGAGACCTAACCTTAGATCTAAGGCTGGAATAAGCCAACTAAACATGGAAGCAGCCAGGAGATATCCTCGTATTCTCATCAACCCATCTGTGTGACCAGAGAAGAGATGGATAAAATGATGAAGGAGATGCAAGATGGATTACCGACTCGACAACAGGAGATGCAAGACGGATTTTTCCAAAGAATGGTACAATAAGAAATAGCTAGAGCTGTAGGAATTTGAAACCAAGTGATGTGAGCTGATGCAGGAACACTTCGAGTTAGAGCGGACAAACTGGAAAGATTCCTCCATAAATAGAAAAACTCTATACTGACCCAAATCAACTTGGTACCGACAGAATTATACTCGGGGCAACGCTGGTGTGAACTTGGGATGTGTTGAATGCAAGGACAAACGATGTTTGAGCTAGGAATGCAAATCAAAACATAAATGCACAAAAACTAAAGAAATATGTGTTAGAACCTCCCTGGAGGAATGGAGGACAAAATGAAGCCAGAGAAGTAGGTTAGAATGTAAACGTGCAGGCAGAGGAATATATGCCGGAGTATGTTCCGGAATTCACCTGCAGGAGCATGGAGTAGAATATCAGTCCATCATTGGGCAATGAAAGCCAAATTGCTGAATTGATAAGGAGAATAGTTAGAGGGAGACCTCCAAATCAAAGTTTCGAGGAAGTAAACATAAATCCATTTTCTAATATCTGAAATGCGAGAAATTCTCCTGATTTCAAGCTTTTGATGCTGAAAATGTACATTGGAAAGTTGGATCTGATAGTTCATCTGATGAGATACATCCAATATATAGAGGTATTGGGTGCTTGTGAGGAGGTAATGGGGCGGTGCTTTCCATTATACTTAATGGACTTAGCAGCGATGTGGGTCAGACAACTGGATAATGGATTCATAAGTATGTGGATCGATTTAGTGAATAAATTCGTAAGATAGTTCAGAGTTCATATCTCGCTATCGAAGGGTGTGATGATTCTTTCAAGCATGAAACAAAGGCCTAGGGGACCTTGAGAAGCTATTTGAAAAGGCTCAATGCAACAGCTGCAGTCTTCGTTAAACCAGATCCATCTATAATCTTAATGGTAGTAGTATTTGGAGTCACGAGTAAGATCGACTTCAAAGTTGCACTGGAAAGGGATCCAATAATGGATCTTGCAAAATTCTACCATGAAGCTGAGCAAAATTTGTGTCATGAAGACGCTGAAGCCAGGGAACTAAAATTAATGTTGTGGATGACATATGACTTTTCGAAACAGGGAATAGAAAGGACAAAGGAAAGAGAAGAACTGATTATGACTTCAAAGAACCGAAACGGTATAGAGGTAACCGAAGTTCTCTTGACACTAGGGGCCAGATCCTCTATCGGAAGCCAACTATTAGAGGATGAATGATTGGGAGAAAAGATCCAGAAAATTTTGCATCTTCAATAAGCTGGATGGACATGAAACGAACTAGTGCCGACACCTTCATGATTTGATAGAAGAACTGGTTAGGAGCAACCAGCTATAACACTATGTAAGGAACTGAACTATAATAGTGCGATGGGAGCAACCACTATCTATATTGAACGCATCAAGGAATAACCAGGGATCTGGTGCGAGACTCAAAATCCCATGATTGGGATGGTCGGGATTCAGGTTTGACCCCCTTGCTTTAATTTTCTTACTTTGAATAATTAGGATAATATTAACCATAGACCACTTACACATGTACAAGGCCTAGATTTGTCTCTAGGCACACACTGAGTTTGATATATGGGATGACTATTTAGGACAATAATAACCTCAGACTACGTACATGGTTAAAGGATCGAGATTGGTCCCTAGGCACGCTCTGAGTCAGATGTCTAGGATGGAAAATTAGGACTTCTGCTTATTTACTTCGATTTGGATATTTAACTTTTGAAAAATCCACATTGAATGTTGGTGATTGATATTGATCGCTTTAACTCTCATCAGGAGATACAGGACAAGAGTGCAGAGTGTAAGTCCTCTCACCGAAGAGGGAGCGGATGGACTTGCACGATATTGATCACTTTAAGTCTCATCCAAAACGAAAGGACCGGAGTGCAGGGTGCAAGTCTCCTCACTGGAGAGTGAGCAGATGGGCTTGTATGACATTGATCACATTAAGTCCCGTCTGGAGCGACATGGTAGAAATGTAGGGTGCAAGCTCCTTTGCCGAAGAGCGAGTGGATGGGCATGTATGAAAAGTAAGCTCCTTCATCGGAGGGTAAGCCGATGGGCTTGCTTGGTTATTGAGTTTTTTCATCGGAGTGCAAGCGGATTCATCAAGGATCTGAAGAGATCAAAACCGTAGATTGGGTGATAAATGATCCAAAGAGATCGAACCTTAGATCTGAAGTTAGGTAGTTTGGAGAGATCAAATATTCGATTGGATTATGAATGATTCAGAGAGATTGCATGTTAAATTGAATGTTAAAATCCAGGGAAATCGAACTTTAGAACAAAAATAGATTTGACAAAAGGATTTGAGTGCCTTGTAATTAGAGTAAAACAGATAAATCCTAGATGAACACAGGACGATTTTGATATAGGATGTGATGATTCCAGGTGAAATTAGAATGATAAGAATGTATGAACAACACTTAGTTGCAACAAGTTCAGAACGACCACTGGTTTGCTAAAGAATCCAAAGGAATTGGACGATATACCAAGATTGAAATAGCCGAAGAGCTCAACTATCGAAGAATGATTAATGATGGAACTTGATCTTGAGTAGCATAACTTACATTCGAAAGACGTACTTTGAGAGGCAAGTGTTTACCCACTTTTTAGAAAAGTAGATTTCATATGGACTTATAAGATTAAAGCACGGATAAAATGATTCATGAATTTGGAAGCACGCTTAAAAGGAATGAAGAGACAACTCCAAAAAGTTTATTGGACATTGGAGCAAAAGACATAGCTTGGTACACAGCTATTATAGATCAATACTGATTATACTTCTCATCCAATTCATCCCTAAACTCCATACTTCTCATATACATGTCCAAAAGCTAGTGATCAAGTGGGTTTCTTAAACTTTGAACGATCAATTCCAACGTTAATAAGAGGAAAGCCAAGAAAGCAAGACAATTTAAGTGACAGAGGGAATATTGCTAGAATCAACCAACAAATCAATAAAAATAGCATGGAACACATCAACTAAAAGATAGAGGAGTGCAGAAAGTGACAAAGTCGACTTCGCACCAACATTCATAGCTCGGTACCAAGCTATATAGCTCAGTATCGACCTATGTCCTTAGGTCGTGTGACATCGGGATCTCTTCTGTGACATTGGGCCTTCTTCTGGATTTCAATGCAAATGGGCTTCTGACTCCTTATCTCTGTTTCTCTATAAATACCAGCCTACCTACAACAAAAACGAGATTTGATTTCTCTATCATTGGAGACTCCTTCTTCTTGTTCTTCACTCCTATCCTCCATCTCTCAAAGACTCAATAAACTTCATTGCAAATCTAAGGCCTGCTAGATTGTGGTCAGATCTGATATAATTTATTGTAGTCTAGAGAGAAGACAACGAATAACAAACTATAAAGTGGACATAGGCCAGAGATTGTTGAACCACTATATAAATTCTTGGGTGTTCTTAACTTATTTTCTATCTTTACTTGCTTGATCTGCGATTTCCACCGCACTTAAATCTATTTTAAAAGAATTGGTGCTTTCATCTGATTTTGGATCTTGATCTATTTTTTTGGTTAACACAATACATATAACAACGTACAAGATTTGGCCTAGATTTAACTTTTAAAGCAGCATGACAATATGATCAAAGTGGGTTGAAAAAACGTTTAATACCCACTTTAAGTCTTTCTAATTTCATCCATAAACATGTATAAAGGTGCAATTAAAGTCATTTTAGTATCAAAAACAAGTTAAAACATCTAATTTAATTGTGTGGACAAGCATAGCATAGTGAGAGGTCAAGAACCACTAACCTAATACCCAAAATACCAATTTTTCTCCTCAAATCCAAAATGAATAGCAACAATTTGGATCCCAAGACCGAAAAATGATAGATCTACAATCTCCTTTGCTAATTACCCTTTAATGATGATTTAAGCTAATATTAGTAAAAAAAAAAAGGAAAGATTTTTGATGAAATTAGGGTTAATGAAGGTTACGGATTATTTTGAAAAAGAGGGAAATGAATGAGATCTGTGCCTACAGCCCCATTAAGGTACAATAATCAAAATTAGTTAGTTGGCTAAGCTTTGGGCCTAGTTAATTGCCTACTAATTTTCCCTGTAGCAAACAAAACTTTAAAACGGCCATATCTCCAAAATGTTAAATCCATTTTCCTATTATGACAACTATACAGAAAGAAAAACTACAAGCCCGATCTAATGAAAGTGATTTCAGACACTAGTTCAATCTTCATCGAAACTTATAGGCCTTGCAGCAAGGTCTAAAATGTCCAATAAAAGCTCTACAGGTGAAAAATATTCCTAGTAATAATTTTCTAAAGTTTTAGAGTCATACGACCTCATATAAAATAAATACTAATATTTTACGATCATCGGACACGTGAAATACGGTTTATTACACTCCCTCTTTAGTATTTTGGCCTCTAAAATCCCAAACAAGTCAAAGAACGATCAACTATAGTTACTCCGCATGCCTAACAATCATATGTAACCATCAAACAAGCAACATGCAATCAATGGTATCAATAAAAATAACCTAGCATGCGTGACACTAAACTATTATATATATTACTTAAAGCAAAAATAAATACGATAAAAAGCAGGCCTTACCATGCAAAAAGCTCCGGATATGCTGCACTCATACTCACATCAGTTTTCCATATGCAATCGCCTTCACTTTCGCCCTGTTGAACCTTCATTAACTCCATAGTCTTCCTCCTAAGCTATTTTGTATCACATCTGACAATACAAATCGACTTATGAAGTCTCAAAGCTTTTGGATCAACCTTGACATCATTAAGTTGATCCGGTGCAATCGCTATGCTTGAATCTCCACAAATTTAAATATGAGATGTGAAATATGTTGTGCATGCGTCCCATTTTCTAAGGCAAGTCGATCCTATATGCTTGGATCCAAATCCTCTCTACTAACGGAAGAGGCCTACGAATCTCGGCACCAACTTCCATGCCAACTTCCCTTTAGTACCAAATCGAATAACATTCAACGGAGAAATCTTCATGAACACTGTATCGCCGACAGAGAACTCAAAATCTTGATGTCACTCATCAACAGATCTCTTCTACCTATCTTTAGCTGTTTTCATTCATTATCGAATGCTTTTAATCTACTTGAGGTTTTTCTAATTATATCTGGCCCAAGTATTAATTTCCTACCCACTTCCATGAACATGAAGGAGCAATACACGATCGGCCATACAATGCTTCGTACGATGTCATACCGATACTAGATTAATAGCTATTATTTTATGCGAATTCCATTAATTGAAAATGATCGTCCTAAGAGCCTATGAAATCGAGTATGCAAGCTCATAATAGTTCCTCTAATATATGATTCACCATCTCGATTTACCCATCTATTTTTGTGTGATAAGTTGTACCGAGATGTAACTTGGTCCCAACGTCTCATGTAAGCTTTCCAAAACCTGATAGTAAATAAAAGATATCGATCACTCACAATGCTCTTTGGCACACCATGAAGTGCACCACCCATTTCACATACGACTCAGCCAACTTGGATGTTTTTTTGCTAGACTTAATGCGTATGAATCAGAAACTCTTCATCAATCCATTAACTATGACCCAAATGCTACCGTACCTTCCTTTTTGTCCTTGGCTCTGTGTTTGTACCAAAATTGGACACAACACTCTTCAGAAGTATTTGAAGAGATAAAAACGAAGAATATAAATGCAAAAAGAGGAGTATCTAACAAACATTTCAAAGAACAAATAATGAAAACACGTAGAAACACAACGATTTAGAGTGGCTCGGCATATGGCCTACGTCCACTATGAAGTTGATGATTTTATTGGTGTTCACTTGCTGGTTATAACTGACTACAGTGGATTACAATGATTAAATTCAAGTACAACAACAGCCTTGAAGTATAAAAATGATTTCGGTAGAGTCTGGACGTCAGATAGCCAACAGATTCCCTTTCTATATGCTCTGGGGTGCTATTTATAGGCATCGATGCAAATGTCTCACTCAGATCTTGGGAGACCTATTCTAGCATGTGGGTGGGCCCATGCGATCGATCCCATGCGCTTTCGACTCGATCCGTGATCGATATGAACGAATTTCGTATCGATCAAGATTTGCTCCAATCGAGTAGAAATTTGGCAGGAGCATTCTTTAGGTTGTACGTAAGCTCCTGTGAAAATTTCATAGCATTTGGACCTATGGATTGTGAGTTATGATCGATGCAAATTAGAGTTCTCGGTAGGATGTTCAGTTCGAATCAATAGTTCGCATCGATTGCTTCGACTCAATGTTGAGCATGTGCCTTCGAGTTGACGTGGCGCTTGATTTTTGGATCTCTCCACTTTCGATGCCGAGTTGACCGAGTCATCCCAAGGTTTTCGCCTTGTTTATATCGAAGATCGTTGCCTCGTTCGTATCGATGGAGGCGGCTTAGTTCGTATCGATAAAAGTGGCTCTGTTCATATCAATCCAAGTTACTCGACTAGTATCGATTGTGTGGCCTTGTTCGTATCGATCGAAGTTGCTCCAACTTGATGGATATGAACAAATGACAATGTGATGGATATGAACATATGGTGGCTCTTCTTGGCCTTGATGGATACGAACAGTGGTTTCATGATGCATATGAAGTAATGTTTACTTGATGGATACGAACCAATGTCACCTGATGGATACGAACTACCGAATCTTGATGGATTCGAACAAGGTTCTTTTAGGATGGATACGAAGCAGACCGTCCTTGATGGATACGAATTAGAAAACTGTCGATCGATATGAAGTAGTGCTTGTTCGATGGTGGAGTCAAATAGATCGATACGAACAAGTATATCCTTTCGATAGATACGAACTAATCCATTTTGATGGATGCGATTGAGGTAGTCTCTTTGGCTCGCATCGATCATAACTTAAGCATACGCATTAAGATTAACTTGAAACTTGGAACATTGGCTTCCATAGCCTTGCTTATCATGTTGCATCAATTGTAGCTTGATATGGACTCGGACAAAATTTACCGACATCCATAGTGAATCTACGCATAACCGGTATTCGGGACGGATTGTCCTCGATTTTCAGTTAAGTCCTTGGTGTCACAGCATTGCCAAAAGGCGGGATAACATTTGCCCCTCAAAGTACATCTTGTGTTAATGTGACGTGCTTTGAAAAGCTGCAACCTTCATTCTGAATAGCTTCATCTAACTCGTTAAAAAATTATTGTCTTCTCATCGGAAGTTGTAATCTTTGATTGATCTATAGAGACATAAATTATGAACTGTAGACTGCCAACTATTGTACTGTGTGCTGGTGTAATTAATTGTTGTATGATGTTGATTAGCTGTTTGCAGTTGTACTTGTTCATCAGGCGGGCATTCACCTGTGAATTTTGAAAATTGAAAATTAGTTCGACATACATGCATATATGTTAACCCGACTTTTTTTAACGTTCGCACGTTCACAAGTCGTTGTCTGTTTTCTCGCATCAAATTCTATATCGATCCTTTCCTGAACCAATGTGAAATTGGAGTTGCAACAATGTATGACGGTTGTTTTGGAATGTCCCTTCATATGGATCCTCTCCTAGATTGATGTAAAAGGTCAAAAGATTATTCTCGTATCGATGGATACGAGTTTTCATGAGCCGTGAGTCGATGGATATGAACAGTGAAATTCATATCGATGCGTCTCGAATCCCTATGGTCTTCAAAATGACCGACGCAAAACCGTCATTTCGAATCATTGATATGAAGCTTAGGGCCTATGGATACGAAATGATGCTTTGTACTAATGAAATTATATAGCTCCAATGTAGCTTGGCTGCTCTTTTCGCATTGATGAATTGATGTATTCAAAAAGCTTTACTCACAGTCAACCGTAGATGCGTACGAGGGAAGCTCTTCCACACCATCTTGCCTAATCCTTTCGACCGGTTCTTTATCATCGGGATACGAATCGTTTCCTCTCTCACATTCGAGTCTATATAAATACCATTTGGACTTAGGAAAATTTCACTTGTTCTCTATTTCTCACGAACTGCTTTTGCATCGATCAGGAAGAAAAAGAAAAGGAAACCGCCCTCATCTCCAAACTGAATATCCCTCCATTCCTTTGAATCCAATACTTAAATTAGGTAGCTAACTGATCAATCCCACTTTTAAACGATGAGATTTGAGTTTCTATGCCATTTAATTCATATGTATAGTCGAGTCTGGTGATGCCAAGGCTGGAGTTAAGCGGGAGCTTGATTGAGGAAGGAGGTGATAAAGCTTGGATTGATCTGGAGAAGAAATAGTCTGGGAGCCATTGTATTGATTGTGGACGAGGGGTAAGTTCGTATCGATTCAGATGAAAAACGATTTTGCATCAGTTGACAAAACTGTTTCACATCGATGGAGATTTAACATTCGTATCGATAGGTTGCCGATCAAACCTTGTATCGATCCGGAGCGATCAATATGTAGTTTTGGATTGGTGATCGATACGGAAGACTTATCGCCAATCGATACGAAATGGAGACTATTGATCGATACGAAATGAAGAAAATTAATCGATACGAACAGGCGTACCATGATTGATACAAAATCCACATTCTTATGACCGATACGAATTTGAATCTAGCTGATCGATTACAACTTAAACTTTGATGAATCTGAACACCCTTGCACATTTGAACACCTGACTACGACGAGCTTCTGCACCGCATATTTAGACTTAGCCTGTTCTATTATACACATGGCTGCCTATCGAAGCTCGTCAATGGAACCGTAACTTAACAAAATTTAATGAACTTTAACTCGAGTCAATCTCTAAAGCCTAGATGGCACGGTTGTGACGGTTAGCGATGATGGTCACTCCGATTGAATTCTGAAGTATTATCGTATGAATAATTTCTCATACTTCGTAGAATTTTTCAAGTAATTTGCAGCACTGCACTTGCCCATTCACACACTTTACACTGGGGGATACATGGGCTTATTATCGTCTAACGATGGTTTTTCATAAGTTAGTTAGTTATGGAGTCTACAAGTTCACAACTGTAGGAAACTCAGAGTTCGCTTCCCCTAACAATCGAGATACCAGCCATTGCAGCCGAAGTTATAGATCCAGCTCCGGATGTGCTATCAGGAGCTGTGTTTATTGGTAATCCGCCAGATTCTGTACCATCCAACGTTTCTGAAGACATGCTGGGAAGGATACGCTTAGGGCATGGCTTTTCATTGGATGTTGTGCTACTACCAGGACCAAATGATAGACCGCATTATCCACCGAAGGGGTTTACTGCTTTCAATCGCCATGCATATACAGCAGGAACACTTCCTCCATTTAACCAATACATTAGGGAAGTGTTATCTTTCTTTGGAATCGCTCTATCTCAATTACACCCCAACGGATATGCCTTATTGAATAGCCTATTCATTATATTTATGGAGCATCTCTTCCGGCCACCGACCTAGCTCGAAATTAGATACTTGTTCAATATCAAGAGCCGGGGAGATAGCCCTTCTTTTACGTTTTTGGAAGAGGTTAGGAATTGTCAAGTGGTAATGGGGTCCTGGACCAGGTTGAGCTATTTTAAAATGGAATGGTATTATGTTCGCTGCCCTCGAACGTTCGCCAGCCGATGGCTATTCAGACGTAAGTATCACAGTCTTTTCAAGTAGTTAGTACGAAGATCATAACTGATGTCAAACTAATATCTCCTTTTTCTACAGCTGTAATTCCATGACCCGAAGGTGCGCATTTTAAAGAGATAGTACGGGTTCTTAAAGAAGTTCCAAGTGAGATGGAGACATTGATTCAGTTCTGATAGACAAAAATTTGAGAATCGTCGGGTTAATCAAGCGTAGCCAAAATATAAGGCTTGAGGGAACACTAAGGGCTGCCTCGAAGAAATGGGTGAAGCGTAAGATGCACGGAGTAGTTGTAACTGAAGGGGTTGATTCAGAAAGAACAACCACCGACGACGAACATGCAGCCGGATCTTCTGATGCCCTTTAGGGTTCCAAGGAAAGAGAAAAGGCAAGGCAGCTGCTTTCAAATGCCTTAAATCCTTGAGATGGAAATCCATGGTCGTGTCTTTGCCTGTTCCCGGGATTAGAATTTTGAAGGCTCCTCCCGTGCAGGTGGAAAACCATTTCAAAGGACTTTCCGATATTCCAATTCCGAATTATGTGTCACTTCAACAGGATGCCGGATTGGAGGAGCTTCAGTATGCTTTAGACTTAAGCAAGTCTCTTCCCGCTAGTGTGGCTGACATTTCCAATTGGTCGGGGGGTTGCACGTACATATACACTTCATGGAACTACATGATTCATGATCATAAGTTGCTTACTCTAGGAGATTTCTAACTTTATTCTTCTTTTACTTCGTAGGTACAATGAATAGGCGAGATTCTATGCTTGGAAGCCTCCGTTCAGCGAGCCAGTCATCGAGTTCATATTATGAGTCCCGTAGGAGGGAAGATGATAGAAACTGCGACCATGGTTATTCCAGTCAGGAATACTACGATAGAGATAGGAATAGGGATAGGAACCTAGAGCAGAGGTACTGATCCCGATCACGCTCTCCATCTCCTCGAATCCCCACACAACCTTCTGCTTATGTTACACATCCCCCGGAGCCTTCACGTCATAAACCACCTTCCCATGCTCAGAGGCATGATCCTCACTGTCGGAGACATGAGACCGAAACTCATGTTGCCGCTGAACAGGCTATTACTTAGCCCACTGGGGAAGGGTCCATTAAAATCGCATAGCTGAAAAAGGATTTCCCGAAAATTTTCTTTGATGGCTACATCTTTCCTCCGCACTTAAAGAGAATTCTAGTGGAAGAGGAGAATACGATGCACGATTACATTCATGGCATCTAACTCAGTATAAGGAGTGGTCGAAAGCCGCAGAGAAAGCGTCGAAGCTGGCCCTTGAGCGGGCAATCGCCATAGAGAAATTAGAAAATGAGCTTTCTCAGAAAGATCGAATTATCCAAGTGCTTGACATTGAAGCCGAATCCTCCCGAAAGTCAAAAATAGAGGCCATTCAAAAGGCCGACAAGGCGAACTTAGCCATGGAGAGGATGAGGCAGACTCACTAGGCCCTGGTAGAGGAGATGGGCCATCAGAACATCACCGTTACCGCCGAACCGGATGCGTCTCTCAAAGAACTTAATGAGCTTAAAGCCAAAAAATTTGAAATCATTAAAGAAAGGGATGATGCCAATACCGCAGCGCATGAGGCATGTGATCAGGTTATAGTGCTTCGTGGTGAACGAGACGTGGCAGTGGACAAAGTCCATGTGGTGGAGACCGAGGTCGAGGATAGGATCCGAACGGCGGAGTCCAGGCTAAAGGCTGATATCGAAGATCTCCTCATCACTTATAACGCTAATGTCCTGAAACACAGGAGCCTAGCATGGCTTGAAAATTATCTAATACATCTTCACAACACCTGGGATCAATTGGTTGAGGAGGAGAAGGCGGTGCATACTGATGAATCAATCGACGAGTTTGAGCTTGAGAATCATATGCTGACCGAAGATGAAAGAAAGATTCTCCATGAGTTGATGATTTCACATGAAAAGGAGAAGCTCGGCGCTCAACACTTGGAGGTTGGAGAAGGTTCAGGTGTTGAGCATCATGATACAAGTCTTGCGATTCCTACGCTAACCCAACCTGAACCTGCACCAGCGATTGAACCGCAATTTGTCCCTGCCTACAATCTGGAACAGTTGTAGTTAGCTCCAACAACAGAGCACACTTCTGAAGTTATTCATCCGTCCATGAACCAAACAAAGGAAGGTACTCTGAACAATCTTGTATGTGTCCAAAATAAGGGGCTTGATTTGAAGTGTTTACTAATGTTCTGTCCTTTTCTCTATCCAGTGACTAGATTTACACTGACTGCGCCTCCTGCAACTCAAGAATCACATCAAGCGCAGGAGGCTATCATTACTGAGGCAACCACCACAACAACAATTGCACCGATTGATGGAACGTAGGGGTGCACACTATCTTTCAATGAGCAGATAATGGAGGAACCCTCAGTCGCCATAGTGACCCTTTTGCAGACCTACCATTTGTTATGAGTGGAATCGCACCAGCTACTGGCTTTTCAATGCCGACCATCGACGTTCCCAACGAGGCCTGAGCAATTCGCGAAGATGAGATATTGGCCGAAATCAATGCCGAAATGGAGGCAGCGGCTCGTGACGGTAGTTCTGGAGGTTGAATGGCGGCCCTGGCCCGGCCGCGCTGAGAATGATATCACCTGGTGGTACAGTAATTGATACCAACGCATCTATCCCGTTTCCTGTAGTAGATCCGACCCCTCCGACTCCGCCTGCAGGAAGCATCCCTGTACACTCGAGTTCGAAGGAGGACGTTGAGATCATGCCCCCGCCTGGAGATCGGCCGTACAAAAGTAAGAGCCTAAATAGAAGACTAAGCGGCAACTCCAGCGGGTCTACACCAAAGAAGAAGCCAAAAAATAAGAGGGAGTAGACGTGATTCTTCGGTTTATTTTTGGTAGATAGATAGGAATCTATTTTGTTTTCCTTTCATAGGCCGTATACAGATGCGGGTTCGTCCCCTTCTAGTAGGATTTTGAAAATAACTTGTACATGAACTTCTTTCACAGCTAGTTGAAATGAAATTTTGTTTGACTTCAACTCAATTATCGTCTATTTTGCTTAAGTGTTCCAGGATTTGAATTCTAGTTCAGTGCACTTGCGGAGTTCCAATATTTGAGTCGAGTTTGTTTTTATTTGTCAAGTCCGGAAATCACAGACACGAGCCATGACCGGGGATTAAGTTGAACTTTGATGTTGCACTGCTTCAATCAATGGTTGACACTTAAGCTCTGCCCCCAGCTTCGGGGATGAGTTGTAAAGATTGGCCAACGATTGCATTTCGCCTTCATTTCGTCAAGCTTAACACCATTGAATCGATGCTAAAACAAGTGAGTGTCGAGTGATGGAATCACACACGCTCATTTATCAGTGATCGTGTCCACACTCCGGGGACCTGCATTTGTATGTCAGTTGTCAGTCATGCCTGTTTAAGTTTTAAGTGTATATTCAAGCTCTGGGGACTTAAGTTAGTTTGCGAGTGATCATTCACACCCAATTTATGTTTATACTCTGACCACACTCTAGGGACTCAGAGTTATTTGCGGTCAATTCCCTGGTCGCACTCTGGGAATCAGGGGATAGTCGACGTTTATACTCCAATTCGTGCTTTGGGAACTCAAAGTTAGTTGATATCTATACTTTAACTCATACTCTGGAAATTTAGAGTCGATGTTTATACTCGGACTCGCACTCTGGGAATTCGAAGTTGGTGTTTATACTCCAGTTCGCACTCTGGGAACTTAGAGTTAATATTTATACTCCAACTCGCACTCTGCGAATTCAGGAGTTAGTGTTTATACTCCAATTCGCACTCTGGGAACTTAGAGTTGATATTTATACTCCAATTCATACTCTGGGAATTTGGAGTTGGCCGACAGATGGTCAGTCACAGTTGTTTAAGCTTTTAGGATTTCGTTTGCACTCCGAAAATGATGGATTTATCAGGATCATAGATGGTTGATTCATATCCATCCTGAGTTAACAAGTGAGGTCGTTAGATGGACAGGTCCATCCTCCTCGAACTTGGTTAGGATATGGTCGAAGTCATTCGGTGGACGGGTCCACCCTCTTCAAAACCGCATTTATAAGTTTATACTCTGGCTCACACTCTGAAAGATTGGATTCAGTTAATGGATTGTCGTGTGTTAATACTTCTTTGGCTTTAGTGTGATGGCTAGCCCCTGAGCATGGATTTCACTTAGTGAGTGGTCGGTCGTATCACAGGCACTCTCTATTTCAATAAATTCCACCATAAGATGGAACTTAACTCTTCGTGCATCGTGATGGTTGCATGTTACATACAATAAATCACAATTCTGGCTTGAAGAGATGGCATTTTATTGCTGAAATGAGAAATATGGAAAATTCATTTGCCTTATTATAAATTCAATTTTCAAAATGCAGAAACAAATTGCAGATGAAGAATAGACTAAAATAAATAAAGCTTGCCATGTGTAGTAGCGACGGAGACTCTCGCTATTTCAGGCTCTTGGCAAAGTAAGACCATCAATGGTCGATAACTTGAATGTGCCATCCCGAACTTTCTTTCAATCACATACGGTCCTTCCCACGTTGGTTTCATACGCGAAGGAACCGGATAGATTCTTCGGAGGACGAGATCGTCGAGTTCGAAAGTTCGGGGTCGGACCTTGGCATTGTATAATCGGCGACTCGACTTCGGTAAGCGGCTGCCCTCAAATCAGCCTCTTCGCGCTTCTCGTCCAACAAATCTAAGGATTCAGCAAATAGTATGGCATTTGCCTTTGGATCATAATAAGTCACAAGATGAGAAGGTACTTCCATCTCGATTGGAATAATGGCATCTAAACCAGAGGATAGAGAGATTGGAGTGTGTCCGGTCGCGAACTTGTTGGTTGTCCGGTAAGCCCATAAAGCCATCAAAAGTCCATCAACCTGGCCATTCGCTTGAGCGTGTGCAACTGCAGAGAATTTCTTTTGAATGTGAAATCGCTGGCAGAAATCCTTGAATTCAATGCTGTCAAACTGGGTTCCGTTATCAATGATGATGGTATGTGGAAGACCAAATCGGCAGATAATTTTACGGACTACAAAGTTTATCACTTTCTTCGTCGTGATTGTAGCAAGAGGTTCAGCTTTGGCTCATTTGGTAAAGTAATCAACTGCGACAATGGCATACTTCGCACCACCTTTGACCAGAGGTAGAGAGCCAATGATATCGATGCCCCATACTATAAAAGGCCATGGGCTGACCATTTGGGTTATTTCAGTAGCTGGGGCTCTAGGAATTCGAGCATGCTTTTGACATTTATCACATGTCTTGGCGTAATCTGCTGCATCGCGGTTTACAGTCGGCCAATAATATTCGTGTCGAAGTACTTGCTTAGCGAGAGCTTGCCTTCCGGTATGATCGCGACATTCTCAACACTCGCTTAATTTCATCATGGGCGATACACCAGAGTAGAGGAACAGAGTGCCCTCTTCTATACATGACTCCATTATGAATAGTGAACCATGCAGCTTTACGAAGAATCTGTCTCTTCTCACTCCTGTGCTCAAGAAGCATTCCATGCTCGAGGTAATTTCAAAACGGAGTCATCCACGACTCCTTATGGGGAGTGATTTCAAATATCCACTCTGTCTCCATCTGATCAATGCTTGGGAAATGTAACGTTTCCACAAGAACAAGTCCCATTTGCTGTGCTTCACCCGTACTTGCTAACTTTGACAATGAATTTGCCTTTTGATTGCGCTCATGGGGTATGTAGAAGATGGCATAATAATCAAACTGATTAAGTATCTCTTGGACTCGAGCTAGGTAAGCAGCCAATCTTCGATCCTTTTCCTGATATTCACCCCGAACTTGACATACAACTAATTTTGAATCACAATAAATTTTCACGGCAATAATTCTCAAATCTCAGGCAAGTTTCAATCCGACAAGTAAGGCTTCATATTCACCTTAATTATTGGTCACGAAAATCAAACTTTAGAGCATAACATATGGATCGACCTATGGGGGTTTCAAGTACAACTCCAGCACCCAAGCACTGGTCGTTTGATGCACCACCAGTATGCAGCTTCCATATATACTTTGGAGATTTGCTGGTTTCAGGAAAATCCTCTAGGATGGTAAATTCGGCTATGAAATCTGTTAGGACTTTTCCTTGAATAACTCACCTTGAAGTGTAAGTAATATCAAACTGGCTCAGTTCTATATTCCATTTGTGTAACCTACCAGACATCTCAGGCCGTGTAAGGACCTATCGTAACGGTTGATCGGTGTAAACTGTGATAGGATGAGCTTGGAAATAGGGACAGAGTTCCCTTAAGGCAATAAAGAGACAATAAGCCAACTTCTCTAGCTTCAGATAATTCCTCTCAGCTCCAGTTAGTTGTTTACTGATATAGTAGACCGGTTTCTACACTCAGTCTTCCTCCCGAATTAAGGCATCACTGATTGTGTTTTCTGATACCACCAAGTAAAGGTATAGTTGCTCGTAATCGATAGGTTTTGACAAAATCGGTGGCGTGGAGAGATGTTGAATTAGCTCGAAATGTTCCCTCGCATTCCGTGGTCCATTCAAAATTTTGTTTCCCCTTTTGAATCAAATCAAAGAAAGGAATGCATTTGTAGGTGGATTTTGAAATGAACCTTCTCAATGCTACCACTTTCCCGTTGAGGCTCTGGACTTGCTTTATGGTTCTTGGAGTCTCAATATTTCTGATCGCCCAGATCTTTCGGGATTTTCTTTGATTCTTTGAGCGTTGACGATAAACCCAAGGTATTTTCCGAATGCGACCCCAAAATGACACTTCAGTGGGTTGAGCTTCATCTTGTATTCTAGAAGGATATTAAATATCAATTCCAAGTCTTTTATATAATCATTGGTGAATCGTGAATTTACCGGCATGTCATCTAAATAAAATTCTGTGGTTTTTCCGACCTGATTTGCGAACATTCGATTGACTAGTCATTGGTATGTTGCCTCGGCATTCTTGAGTCCGAAAGGCATGACTTTATAGCAGTAGAATCCCAGATCGGTTACAAAGATGGTATGTTCTTGGTCGGGTAAGTGCATGGGTATGTGGTTGTAACCGGAATAAGCATTCATAAAAGATAATAATTCATGTCCAGCCATTGAATCTATGATCTGATTAATTTGGGGAAGTGGAAAACTGTCTTTTGAGCAAACTTTGTTCAGATCCGAGTAATCAACACACGTTCTCCATTTTCCATTTGGCTTTTGGACAAGCAGGGGATTGGATACCCACTCCGGGTATAAGGCATCTTGGATAAACCCATTCGATTTCTACTTATCGACCTCTTCTTTAAGGGCGGCAGATCTCTCTGGATCCATATCACGCCTTTTCTATTTGAACGGGATATACCGCAGGTCAATATTCAAAGTGTGGCTTGCAATGTCCGTTGAGATCCTACACATGTCAGAGTGCATCCAGGCAAATACGTCGAGGTTCACCGAGAGAAATTCAACCAATTCCTTTTGTGTCTATTGGTTTAACTGAGATCCAATCTTTATCATCTTTGAATCATCATCATCTTTGATCGAGACATCGATTGTCAGTTCGGCCGGGGAAGCTTGATTGTCTTTAGTTTCATCTTCACTTTTAGATCCCCCTGGAGTTGGTTAGGGTGCCCGGGCCTGGGTCCAGGCACCAATTGTCAGCAAAACGTATGAAGAGAGATTCCTCTATGCCCTTCCCTTTCTCCTTTTAGTGTGCCCCGCGTAGCTCAGCAACATAACAGGCTCGTCCAGCAACCTGATCTCCTTGAACAACTCCAAACCCCACGATCCGTGGGGAACTTTAGAGTCAAGCACCATTGGGCAATGGCTGCCCTGAATTCTACAAGGGTCGGTCAGCCCAAGAAAGCATTATAAGGGGGGTCTATGTCCAACACAACAACCTGCAGTATCTGGACTCTCCAACGTTCTCCAACTCCCAATTCCACTGGTAGTTCCACTACTCCAGTGAGTATAGTAGCGCTCCCATTGAAGCCATGGATTGGAGACCGGCAAGGTTTCAAATCTTTGGCTTCCATCTTCATCTGATCATATGCCCGTTTAAACAAAATATTCATAGAGCTTCCACTGTCAATCAAGATCCTCTTCATCGAAGCAGGTTCTACCTGAGATGATATGACAAGTGGATCAATAGTAGGGGCTTTGACCTTATCAGCGTCTCTGTTTCGGAACACGATGTCGTTAGTCATCGTCTTCTGTTGCTTAGCCGGGGCCCATCATCACAATTACTACAACACTCAAAGTCCGCATGCCTAATAGAGATGGCATACAACTCATTTTCCTTCCATCTTCGGTCTGCTGGATGAGGACCACTACTTATTGTATTTATCACTAACCTCCCACTGGTAAGAGTTGGTTCCTCCTGTCTTGCCTGACTAGATACGTTATTTTGATTTGATGGTTCCGCACCTCGAGACTGCGGCGCCCGCACAAACTATTCCAACTTCTTTCCTCTAATCAACTTCTCAATGAGGTCTTGTAAATGATGATACTCATTTGTACCGTAGCCATAACTCTCGTAAAACCTATAAAATTTCCATTTGGATTTGCCTCTCCGATGATGGTTTCAGAGTAGGCTTCTTGTACTGGATGGTGTTGCAAGTTTGCAGATATACATTCTCCAGTGACGTATTTAGAGGAGTGTAATTATCAAACATTGGAGCTCTGCGTCGCGGACCATGGTTCTGATTCCCACTGTCTTTCTGCTGAGTTTGTTTATTCTGTATATTCAACTAAACTTTCTCGAAGCTCTCCCTGGACTGTTTAACTACATCATTACTTTGGGACCCTTCCATGCTCGGCCCTATCCTGCTTCGTAGACTGTTTTACATCCACCCTTCTCAAGAACTAGGCTGCCTTGGAATAGAAACGGTCCAATGACGCAGGTGGCTTTTCGGCTAACCAGTTGTTGAATTCAGAATCAGGATCAATCCGCTTAGTCAATGTCATAAGAATGGAGTTATCGTTTGGGTTACTGATCTCAGCACATGCAACAATGAATCTTCCTAAATAACGTCGAAGTGTCTCTCCAGGAGCTTCAGTGACACTAGATAGAGTGTTAACATCCTTTGATCTTGCAACATGCATTCAAAACTGCTCAACAGATTTGGTTGTCAGTTGGTCAAAATAAGAGATAGATCGGGGTAGCAAATGAGTGAACCACATAGTAGCTATTCCCTCTAGAGAGATCGGCAAGCTTTGACATTTACCTGCATCGTCAGCCCGTGCGGCACTCATCGACCATTCATATATCAGGATGTGTTGGTTGGGATTAGAATTTCCTTCATATAGTGGTAAAGTTGGCATCCTGAATCGCCGAGGTGGTTTACATAAAGTATTTCATCTGTAAAGGGGGCGTGACTCCGGGAGATTCCCATTTGTCATTTGTGAGGCCTTGACTCTTTCGAATCATCTGACGAATCGTCGTTGGTATATCAAGCATTTGGACATTCTTTGCACGTTGTGCCAAGGTGTGGTCGGGTTCCACAATGCAAGGCTAGACCAGACGAGGTCGACGGTCCATGTCACACCTCCTTGGTTCCAAGTCTTTGGGGACGTAGGTTCGGGAGTACGTCCATGCTGATGATGGTTTAGATCTGGTTGATTTCGGGCATCAACCCCTAGTTCAACAGTGGCAGTAGCAGCATAGATGTCTACGGTATAATGAGGAATAGTACCTCCCCGGGAGGAGGGTCCAGTCTGAAAGCTGGTTAATGGGCCAACTCTTGGTTGTCCAATGTTCAGAGTAGGTTGATGTCCGGTGGCTTGGGTGTAGCTTACGTCTAGTCGTGGGCATGTAGATCTGTGATGGTAGTCAGATGAGGCTGAACTTTCGGTGGATGAGTAGGAGGCATGATCCCTACTGGATCTCTTACGCCTTTGGCGGTTTAGCTGATTAGTTAATTCAGCGTTGGCGCAAAGTTGTTCAGTAAGTTGCTGGCGACTCTGAATCGGCTCCTGCATAAGCATTAGAAACTCTTGTCGGGTGATAGGGCCTGACGGATCTGACGGTCCTACAGCATTATAGTTAGATGGAGGTTATTGTACGGGATTCTATCTGTCCCATCCTTCTGGATCTGCAGTAATAGAGGCGGTCCTTGTCTAATCATGGTGGATGATGAAGTCCTTTCCTAGATTTGATGCAAATCTGAATAGGTTGGAAGGATTCTGAACTTGAGATCTGGATATTCTTAGATTTGTGCAATCAGGTATTGACAATAGATCCAAAGAGCAGGAGAAAAACTATATTTTCTCGGTGAAAGCACCAGTATTTGTACCAAAATTGGACACAACACTCTTCGGAAGTATTTGAAGAGATAAAAATGAAGATTAGAAATGAAAAAAGGAGTATTTAACAAACGCATCAAAGAACAATAATGTAAACATGCAGAAAAACAACGATTTAGAGTGGTTCGGCGTATGGCCTACGTCCACTATGAAGTTGTTGATTTTATTGATGTTCACTTGCTAATTACAACTGACTACAGCAGAGTACAGTGATTAAATTCGAGTAAAATGGTAGTCTTGAAGTATAAAAATGATTTCGGCAGAGTCTGGTCATCAAAGAGCCAAAAGAACCCCTTTCTGTAGGCTTCGGGGTGCTATTTATAGGCATAGGATGCAAATGTCTTGCTCAGATCTTAGGATACCTCTTTTGGCATGTGGGTGGGCCCACGCGATCAATCCCATGCGATTTTGACTCGATCCGTGATCGATACGAACAAATTTCGTATCGATCAAGATTTGATCCAATCAAGTCAAAATTTGGCAAGACATTCTTTAGGTTGTACATAAGCTCCTGTGAAAATTTCATAGCATTTGGACCTATGGATTGCGAATTATGATCGATGCAAATTAGATTTCTCGGTAGGCTGTTTAGTTCGAATCGATACTTTCGCATCGTTCGCTTCGACTCGATGTTGAGCGCGTGCGTTCGAGTTGACGTGGCGCTTGATTTTTGGATCGCTCCACTTTCGATGCCGAGTTGACCGAGTCATCCCAAGGTTTTCGCCTCGTTTGTATTGAAGACCGTTGCCTCATTCGTATCCATGGAGGTGGCTTAGTTCGTATCGATAAAAGTGGCTTTGTTCGTGTCGATCCAAGTTGCTCGACTAGTGTCGATTGTGTGCCTAATTTATATCAATCGAAGTTGCTCCAACCAGGAACAAATGACAATGTGATGGATACGAACAGATGGCGGCTCTGCTTGGCCTTGATGGATACGAACAGTGGTTTCATGATGGATACGAAGTAATGTTTACTTAATGGATACGAACTAAGGTCACCTGATGGATACAAACTACCGAATCTTGATGGATTCGAACAAGGTTCTTTTAGGATGGATACGAAGTATACGTGCTTGATGGATATGAACTAGACAACTGCTGTTCGATATGAAGTGGAGCTTGTTTGATGGTCGATTCGAATAGATCGATACGAACAAGCATATCCTTTCGATGGATACGAACTAATCCATTTTGATGGATGTGATTAAGGTGATCTCTTTGGCTCGCATCGATCATAACTTGAGCATAAGAACTCGGATTAACTTGACACTTAGAACGTTGGCTTCCATAGCTTTGCTTGTCATGTCACATCAATTGTAGCTTGATCTAAACTCGGAAAATTTTTACCGACATCCATAGTGAATCTGCGTATAACCGATCTTGGGGACGGATTATTCTCGGTTCTAGTTAAGTCCTTTGTGTTAGGGCCTTGCCAAAAGGCGAATAACACTCTATAAGTGAAATCTATCGATACTTTCTTCCATTTTCAATCAGGAAATTCAAGTGGTTGCAGCAATCCACTTGGCTTCTTTTGCTATGTCTTCACCAACTAGCAATTTATACACTTTGCGATGAATGTCCCGACGTCCTTCTTCATCCCCTTCCAAAAATATGTCTACCTTATATCGTGGTACATTTTATTACTATTAATATATATAGTCAATCTAGAGTGATGGCACTCTCTTAGCACTCATCTCACAATCCATCAATACTGGGAACGAATAATCTCCCACCTTGTGTAGCCAACCATCTCGGTCGAGTTTGTACCGGTTCATCACTGTAGACTCTAATCCGTCCTTTATCAGACTCTACTCCGTCCTTTATCTTCACCGTGATTTCATCTAGTCTAAAATCTCACCTCTGACTAGTATCGATGCACTCGATTAAGTTAAGTCTGATAGTCAAACTCGCCAACATCTCTGGCTCTACCTCGCAATGAGGTCTAAAGTCATAGCAAGCAATATACTTTAAAATTTTCCACTTTAGGATCAACGTCCCCAAACCAGCATGTCTTCTACTCAATGCACCAGTGACTATGTTTCACTTATCAAGCTTGTAGGAAATGCCAAATTCATAGGAGGCTAAGAATTTCAACCATCGCTGCTAGTGAAGGTTGAGATCCTTTTAGGAGAAAATGTATCCAATAATTTGTGATCCGTGAACTGCTCGAACCTTTCTAATAATATATAATGCCTCCATATCTTCGAAGCAAATAATATCGACACCAACTCCAAATCATGGGTCGGATACATCTTCTTATGTGGTCTTAGCTGTTGACTAACTTAGGCAACAACCTTTACCTTCTACATCAACACTGCACCTAGTCTAGTACCACGACGTTTATGTACACTATTAGCTCCTCATTCCCACTCAAAATGGTCAATACTAGTGTTAGGGCTGTCAATGGATACCTGAAAAAATCATAATCTATCCACATCCATATCCGAAAAGAAGATAAATATCCGACATCCAAAAAAATGTATACAAATATGGATATGAAGACATCTGCATTTGATAATCATCCATCCGATCTTTGCCAAGATTATAGCTTAAATTATGTGTATTTTAATACAGCTAGAAATATTTATTTATTGTTTATTAAGTTGGTAATTTATATTATATGCACTTAATATGCGTTAAGTGCTAAAAACTATTAATTATCGTCGTATTTGTTTATTTTTAACATTTTAATAATATTGAGATTGAAATTTTTTATGTTAAGCTAAAATTTTGTATTTATATTTCTTAATTTATCGGTTGTTAGAGGGTAAGATAATTATCCGATATATGTCCATGTCTGCAGATATGAATACTTAATAAACAAAAATGATTTAGGATGTGGATGTGGATATGAGATTGTCTACATCCGAGAGTATCCATTGACAGGCCTAACTGGTGCACTCCTCAAACTCATGAACGCATGCCCACACTTTACGTCCCAAACAAAAGCATTGTTCTTCTTCGTCAAATTGGTCAACGATGCTGCTACCTTAGTGAATTCCGTGATAAAATGTTGATAATATCCCTCCAATCCTATGAAGTTCATCCCATCAGTAGCGTATTTCGGCTGGTTCCAACCCTGAATCGTTGCCAACTTAGCAGGATTCATTGTGATGCCTTTCTCAAAGATGACATGACCTAAGAATCTCGCTTCTCTCCTCCAGAAGTGACATTTTAAAATTTTAACTCTTAACATGTGCTTCCTTGACACTTTAATAACAATCCTTAAGTGCGTCTTGTGTTCCTTCTCTGTCCTAGAATAGACTAGAATATCATACACGAAACAAGCACGAACTTATTCAGCTGATCCCTAAAGATACGGTTCATGAGATCAACAAAGTATGTCGGAGCATTGGTTAGCCCAAACAGCATAACCAACCATGCTTAGAAGCCAAACCGTGTACGAAATGTAGTGATCAGTGTACTCTCGTTCGCTCAGCTAGTGAAAACTATTGCAAAGTCTAACTAAGAGAACAACTTCGTACGATAATGTTGATCAAATAAGTCATCAATATGCAGGAGTGGGTATTTTTTTCTTCTTCACTACCTTATCTAGCTTATGATAATCTATACATTACCTCGGAGAACCATCTACCTTAGTGGTGAATTCTACAAGTGCGCCCTATTCATGTATGCTCCTACAAATGAACCCTCATTTCAATATGTCATTCACTTGCACCTCCAACTCCTTCTGATCTTTGGGTACCATACGCCTCAAAGGCATAACTATCGGTCTGACATCCTTCACCAAGTCCATGTGAAACTCAATCTCTTGGTGCGACGGTAATCCGCTATGACGCCCCACCTCTATACTCATACTAGCCAAGGACACTATGGGGTAATGCCGTCGACTAGCACGAAGAATAAGGCTGTTGAGGAGCGGCCATCCGCGTAATTTCTTTGTGCGACTACCAAAATGTCATATAGTATGACATACATTTCATTTCAAGACAAAATCTAACATATCAAATATAAACTCAAAGCTACTATACAATAGCTATGTGGTCTCCGAAAACAAATATAAAATAAGCATAATACAAATCAGTCACATATGTTCATATCACAAAGGTGGAAATAGATATGAGTAAAACACATAGAAGTGTACATCAAAGTAGTGGTCATGCAAGATCCACTACATCATAAAAAAATAGGTACAAGTGCTAGAAAAAAGAATATGTATACATCAAGGAGTCTCTATCTCGAATGTATAAAAGCAAAAACTACTAAGCTAAAGTAGTAGCCGAAAGTCAGAAGCTAATCTCTGCTAAGAAGTCAAGTGGAAGCCGGTCTGACCCAAATATTACTTAAGAAGAAAAATAATAAACGGATCAGTCTGGCTATAAATATTATATATAAGGAGATTGAATAAGAGATCTAACAAAAATATACGATAATAATGAAAATCATACAACATCTAAAATCTTTCAAATAACCAAAAGGAATATCATATTCTTAGTTTATTCACCGAACCCCAAATATTGACAAATCACATCAATGCCAATTTGTAAAACAATTGGTGAATAGCATATTCTAGAAATCAATAGTTAGAAATCCAGAAATCACAAAAGAGGATGCCTATCACAATCGGGAGCATGAAAACACATCAACACGTGTATCACAAATGGGACGCTATCCCATGGATCGCAAACCCATCGAGCCGGTGCGACGACGTAGTACAATGATACGCCCGAGGAACCAGAAACTCAAATAAGCCGGAACAACGACGTAGTACAATGGTACGCACGATGGACCCGATAAGCCGGGATAACAACGTAGTACAACGGTATGTCCGATGAACCGAACTCCATAAAACGGTCAAAAGACCATTGGTCGATGGCCCATAAAAGTGAGACAATCTCCATAAAACGAGGTATAGTTCCCCACGTTGACAAAGAGACATCGCATCTAAACCCTAAAATGATCACTATTGATCAATAAGAAGTGTAAGTTACACCAAGCTAGTAAATAAATGAGTTTAGCTTTATGTCCCATAACCACTGGCTTAACTTAAATATTTACAAACAAATTGTAGATTTCCACTCGAAAATTATTACGAGAGTTCAATCGAACAAGTCCAAGAATTAACTAACAAAGTAAACGCAAGCGTTTCATACCATTTGTTTTGCTAAGTCGTTTAATTAGATTTCTCGTACGAATGAGGTAAAGGTTGTATATACTAATGATTGGAAAACAGTTTCAAAAGCGAGCTTTGTATTAAAAGTAAGGTTGAAATCGTTGAGTTTGAGTATTTACTACCATTATAGAAACCTTTGTATTTTAAAGTGACAAATCATAGAATAGATTGTAAAAACAATCTATCACCAAAAATTCACATTTGAAAATGTGAATTAAAACCATAAAAATCGATATCAAATCTATCAAATGGATATTCCATAAATCAAGAGAAGAAGTCATCAAAGTCGATAATAAGTGACAAAAACCAACCAAATCAACAAAAATCAATATAAATGGAAAGCCACATAAAAATAGGCAATTTTCCTGAATTTAACAATGCCAAACGTCCGAGCTGAAGGTCTGGAATTTTCTTCCAGGCCGCCCAAACGTTTGGGAAACAACCACAGACGTCTGAGCTGTTAGTCTATAAATTTTATTCTGACTGCCCAGACGTCTAAGTGTTATACCAGACATCTGAGCTGAAGCATAGGGCAGAAATTAGCTTAGGCCATTGATAGCCAATTCGATTCGGAAGCGATTGGACTAGCAACAGAGGCTAGGGATTTATGCCAAGTGACAACCCAACCCTATAAGCTCTTTAATACACTCTCAAACAACATGTCCAAACATCAATAATAGGATTTCATAGATTTTGACTTCAAATTACCAAAAAATTGAAAAATTCGCCAAACCTATTCAATTCAAAAGCATTTGGACATGAAATAGGTGTTCTGAATTCACACCTAACAACAACGAAGGCCATAGACATAGATGTGAGTTCAAGAACTCGCCTTTAAACCCAAATATAGAAATGAGAAGCTCTAAAACAAAGCAAGACCTATTCCTCTTCAACAAGACCTCAAGAATCTTCAATCTATTATCAAATGAAATGAATTTCCTAAGTTAGGGTTTAGTAATTTCTGAAAATTGAAGAGAGATTGAGATGTAGAAGATGAAGAGGATGCTTACCTAAGTTTCTGTTTGATTTTGGAACTTGAATTGAATTTCCTAGTGAACTAGGGCTTAGGAATTTTAATTTCCTATCTCTTCCCCCATTTTTCTTTTAGCTTGAGAGTGTTAGGAAATGAGGAGTAAAATGAACGAAGAAAAGTGGAGTTAGGGTATTTGGTAGAGGAGTTTGGGTTCTTATATTGGGTTAGTGGGCTGGAACACAACCCAATGCCCAAATGAAAATACCAAAATCCTAATCAACTCCAAACATATCAATGTTTATACTCAAAAAGGTTGTAAACACCATTTTGAACTGAATGAAAATGGTCTCGAGTCCCTATTCGGCTGTTTACGAAAGTCATATTTCGGAATTTAAATTCAACGAACGATGCTATATTTAAATAAAACATTTAAATATACAATCGTAAAATATGCAGGTTGTTACAGGATCCTCTCCTTAAAGAAATTGCGTTCTCGCAATACGTAAGAAGAAAATAAAGAGTAATAACCATAAAAGCATAATAAAACAAAAGAAAATTTTGAAATAAGAAGTTCACCTTAGGGAGCACGAGAAAGTAAATCCAGATGCGTTCGCTCAGTGAATTCTCTAGATTGCCAAGAACAATCCTTAGGATTTGAGGACCATTGAACTTTCACAAGAGGAACATCTTTATTTTGAAGGCGTTTAACTTCCATAGCAATGATGCGAATAGGATGTTGCTCATAAGTCAAATTAGGTGAAACCTCAATCTCTTTAATAACACCGGGCTCAAGAAAAGACATGGAATCTCTAAGGAATTTTCACAGTTGAGAAACGTGGAATACGTCACGAATAGCAGAAAATTGAGCCGGTAATAAAGGTTATAAGCCACGGAACCAATGCGTTCGGTGATGGGAAATGGACCAATATATTGAGGTGCTAATTTTCCCAAATGACTGAAACGCACAACACCCTTCATAGGTGAAACACGAATGAACACCAAATCTCCCATAGAAAATTCCGATTTCCGTCTTCAGTTATCAGCATAGGATTTTTGTCTATTTTGAGCATCTTTCATCCTATGACGAATAAGGTCAATCTTTTCTATGGAATCACGAACAAAATCTGGACCTAAAACCAGCTTCTCACCGGCTTCAAGCCAACACGAAGGAGATTTGTATGGCCTTCCATAGAGTGCCTCAAAGGTGCTATACCAATACTAGATTGGAAGCTACTATTATAAGAAAACTTGAAAAGAGAAATATGATTTTCCCAACTTCCACCGAAATCAAGAACACATGCACGAAGAAGATCTTCAAGAGGTTCGTTCACATGCTCGGTTTGTCCATCGGACCGAGGATGATAAGCAGCACTAAAATTAAGCTTCATTCCTAAAGCTTTTTGAAGACCTTTCCAAAATCCACTAGTAAATAATGGATGGCGATCACTAACAATAGAAATAGGAACTCCATGCAATTTAAAATTTTCTTTAACATAAAGTTTGGCCAAAAGAGGCATGGTCCGATTAGACCAAACGGGAATAAAATAGGCGGATTTTTTAAGTCTATCTACAATCACCCATATCATGACACGAACGAGAACGGGGAAGACTGTCAATAAAGTCCACAGAAACTTGATTCCACTTTCAAACAGGAATGTCTAAAGGTTGCAATAACCCACCGGGCCTTTGATGCTTGGCCTTAACGAGTTGGCAAGTCATGCAACGCTTAACAAAGTTAGCAATATCAGATTTCATTCCATCCTAATAATAAAGTCGTTTCATGTCCGCATACATTTGATTAATACCAAGATGAATGGTCAATTTAGAACGATGAGAATCTTTTAAAATGTCTTTACTAAGATTACTAATATTTGGCACGATAAGTCTACCTAATTTTCAAATACCTGCTTATTGATTTAAAAGTCTTTCAAATCATCAATATTTCTATCCCTACAACTTTGGCTAAGATGAGCCAATTCAGGATCATGCTTTTGAGCTTCAAGAATGCAGTCTAAAAGAGATGGATGATATAAAACAAGAGATGAACATGAATCGAATTAGCGATCTCAAATCTCACAAGTGGACAAAGTCTCGAGATTATTCCAATCGGATATCATCACAGAAACAACCGCTTGTTGCTTACGACTAAGGGCAACGGCAATACGATTTCCCTTTTCGAGAGTATAAAGAATATCAAGATCATAAGATGTAAGGAATTCGAGCCAACGTTGTTGATGCAAATTATGTTCCTTTTGAGAGAATAAATACTTCAAAGAATTTTGATCGGTGTAGAGGACAAATTTCTCTCCCAAAAGATAATGACGCCAAATTCTAAGGGCGAAAACAATGGCCGCCAGCTCTAAATCATTAGTGGCATATCTAGTCTCGACAGACTTTAATTTCCAAGAAGCATAAGCGATAACACGTTCCCTTTGCATGAGAATGACACCCAAACCAACACGACTGATATTGGTATAAACAATTAAGAATTGGTTCCCTTCGGAAATCACAAGAATAAGAGCATCGGAAAGGAGTTATTTTAATTTTTGAAAAGCAGCTTCACATTTGTCTGACCAAATGTACTAAACTCCCTTCTTTGTCAAACTAGTAAGTGGTATGGAAAGTTTAGAAGAGTTTTTTATGAATCGACGATAATATCCCGCCAATCCAAGAAAGCTACGAATTTCCGTTACACTCTCCGGTCTTTTTCAATTTTGAAACGCCTCAATCTTTGAAGGATCCATGGAAATTCCGGATTCAGAAATAATACGTCCTAAAAATTTCACGTGGGATTGCCAGAAGTGCACTTAGAAAATTTTGCTTTCAATTGATTGCTTCTAAGAGTTTCCAACACAATCCGAACATTTTTTTCATGTGCTTCCTCGGTTTTAGAATAAACAAGAATATCATCTACAAAGATGAGAACAAATCGGTCGAGGAAGTCTTTGAAATCTCGATTTATAAGGTCAACAAAATAAGCTAGAGCATTCATCAAACCAAATGGAATAACAAGCCATTCATAAGATCCATAATGTAACGTCCCGCCTTTTCGCATGATTTAAATCGACGATAAACCACACACGTCAGACTTAAACCATACAAAAGGGTGGATTATTATGGGGTAAATAAGAAAAAGCAGGGAAAGAAAAACAAAATAGAATCTTACAGCGGAACGATAAAATATAATAATCAAATATACAGTTCATGAAGCTGTTTATAAACATTTGATTATATTTATAAATACATATCAGAGTTGCACATACCAGTGAATAATGATCAATGCAGCGGAATATAGTGTAGCGGAACAATATAGTATATAATAATAATGATGATGAAATCTTCGTCTTCGTCCTCCAGAAATAAAGTCCTCGATTCCTGAAATGCTCGGAATGACCCGAGCGAATTGAAAAACAAAACACTCGAGTCAGAACTAAAAGATCTTATGCAAGTTAAATCAACAGGAATAAATATGAGTGCAGTAACTTAAGAGATGCTCGGGATTCACATCTCCTAAGGATCCGTTAAACTATTCACTATGTAGTAATATTTCGCTATTATAATAATGTCTATTGTAAAATAAACTTACTTTAAAATAGCGTTAAGGCTTTACATTTTCCACCTTAACACGTAATAGTGCCAATAGTCTATACAGTGCCTACATATCTCCTGATCGGGAGACTACGAGAAGACTTCATAGGTACGACACAAATAGAAACTCGTAGTAAAGGCTTGGTATGGTAGGTGACATAGCACAACTAGGCAATCCCAGGGTAGATATACCAATTACGCTTCCGGGTTGGTGGTAATGCGTAGCACTCAGCTACCGCCCACCTCGAACAACACCTCCAAATCATAGAAATCAAAAGTGGCCACCGAATCAATCCAAAAGTCAAAGTATAATATCGAAGGGATGTGTCCGATCAAAGGTGCTACCTCATTAACTCATCGATCGCTCCTGTTTTAGCCCCCTTATGCCAACTGACGGGAGTTAGGTCCACGTATTTACCTCAAAGGAAACGTCGCCACCATCCTACTTCATTCTGGAATCTCCACCGCGTACACGGTTGTTAAAGTGGTTTTCGGAGTTGGCAGAGAGTATGACAACTACCGGTCCCGGTCTCTTCAACAACCAATTGTTATTATAACACCGCGGTCTCTTTAAAATAGTTTATACTTTAAAACCAGAATAAAATATCCATTTCAAAACCATATAATTACGATATCATTTCTATTTTAAAACCCAAATCATATTGATATTATTTTACTTCACATATATCCTTTTCAAGAAATCTATATACCTTGAAATCAATGGCTTTGAAACATAACTTAATATACTTCAATGGTTTAAATATTTAATTACTTTATAGAATAAAATCTCTTCTTTAAGTTTAAAAATAAATTCCAAATACTGATTTGAATTTCTCAATAAACCATTTCAATTCATATATTTCGAAGCTTTAAATATTCCACTATTTCAAAACTAATTCTTTGATAATTTCATATATATCAATTTTTAATTACTATTATTTGGATTTGAAATGTTTACTGAATAAATCTAATATCATTTAAGCAAAGCCTTAAACTTCAAACAACAGGATATACTTTCTATTTAAATTAACTTGATAATATTCATTTAAAGTGGTTGATATTCATTTAAATCCTCTAAACCAGAATCAAGTTATACAACTCATACCTGTTAAAATCTCAAATTTCTTTAAATTTCAAATCAATCTTATTCGAGGATAATTCTTAAATACTTTAATTCAAATCAAATTCATATTTATCTTCTAACCTTAAATTTATTTAAGTCATTATCATTCTATAAATAAATTTAAATAAATGCTTAACCATATTATATCTTAATAGACTCAAACATTTATTTTAACTCCTTTTATACTTAAACAAGTTTATACATAGCTTAAACCAAGAAATAAATTATATATATAAATTTAATATTTATAAAATATCAAAAATTAATATTTATTAAACTGTATATTTCTTTCTAAACCATAGAAAAATCATTTCAAATATTTATATACATAGACCACGGTGTCTGTATATAATTTTCTATCCTATGATCAAGTGATACAGATATTTATCATTTCAATCCGTAATTTAAAGTAAAAATTTATGGTTATATATCATTTCAAACCGCAATCCCGAATGAAATAAAATGCATAATAACTCGCAGATTATGATGATATAAACAAAACATCCATTCATCCATCATAAAAATCATACATCCATCACAATCATCATCCAAAACAATCAATCAATATCAATATATAACTGATAATATATAACAGGTAATTAACTGGCAGTTATATTCAAAAATAAATTAAATAACGAAATAAATGCAATTAACTGAGATGATGATTAAATATATGCCAAACAATTATAAATAAATATCGAACCACATCATAAATAAATTTAACAAACATAAGAAATTTTAGAAGTTGTGAGTGGGTCAAAACACTCACCTTTTGAATTTAAATTGAATTTAAATCCAATTTAAACCCAAAATTTGCACAGTCTCAGAATTCGTCCAAACCTGTATCAAAATGTCCGAAATTTTATTACGATCACAGCGGAGAAAACCGCGCGTAAATCTGACATCGTATGTAAAAGTTATTCACGTTATAACGATTTGAAATCAAAATAAAATTAAAAATAAAGAAACACACCCACTCAATTAGATTTGCCACGTCACATCCCTGCTTCCTCAACTCGATTCAGGTTTCAACCTACAACTCTAGCCGCCGCCGATCAACATCCCAGACCCTAAAAATTCGTGTCGCCTCGTCTGTCGCAGCCAACGTTCGCAGCAACCAGACACTGCCGACCCTATTCCTATTCTCGACCCCCACGCGATCGACCAAACCCATGGTCGACGTGAAGCACAGAGGCAGCTGCGTTAAATTATTATTTCCCTAATCGAATTCTACATGACGATCTGACCGTCATCTCGCCCCACAAATCATGCCGATGAGCTCCTCTCAGTCTTCTCCACACGAAGGTACCATTGATTTGGCGATCCACGAAAGTTGATCGTCGCGTGATGAACGATCGACAATTGATCCACGATTTCTGGACAAATGGTGCATCAAATCAAAAAACGAGTTGCAGATCTGAGTTACGCTCTTCGAGAGCTTCGAAATGATATAAAATTTGCTATATATTGTGGAGTTTGAAATTTTAGCTTTTGAATTGGTTTGGGATTGTATTTGGATCTAGAATTCGTTTGTCTACCATTGGAAAGGAGGAGTTGAGAAGAAGATGTACGTACAGCCAAATGAGAAATAGAGGGTTAGGGTTTATCACCAGGAATTTGTAGTTAGGGTTGAAATAGAATAAATGGATAAAACGGATATACGCGCTAACGACAAGTGGCCCCAAAAACCAGTTCTGACTCCGGAACGAAATTGGGACAACCCATATATCAAAATAAATGTTTTTTATATATTTTAAATGTAATGGAAAAGGTTTCAAGTCCAAATTCCATCGTATGAAGAAGTTATGCTAAAATCAATATTTTTCAAATTGATTTCAATTTCAAGGCATTTCAAGCCCGTACGATCAAACGACAAGCCCAATCGCTACGAAACTTGAAATCCTACAATAATTCATCGATACGGATCCGATAAAACTGGTTTCGTTGAAATCCGAGTCAGTGGCCAAAATGGCTATTTTTACCCTAATTAAATAAATTTAAAATTAATTAATTAAATCCAATTTTAAATTTCAATTCTAAATTGACAATTTTATCACCTTTATATTTCTCAAACATTTACAATGATTCAAACAAATTGAAAAGTCAAATTAAAAAGTCAAATCAAAGCTGATAAATTTATCAAATTCCAGTATTAACCTCAATTTTATTAAATTCGAAAATTATAAACAAAATTTCCAATAATTCTATTAAATTAACTTTTCATTCTATTATTTAATTCGTCGTTATTAAAAGGATGCAATTGGTTCACGATTGTTTACATTTATTTTCTTAGATTTCATATACATTTCCATTTATGTAATATTTTAAATATTAAATTTTCAATTAATTGCAATAAATCATATTATCGTAATTTAAATTCAAATAAATAAATAAATGTTGATTCCCATTCTTATTATTCAAACAATCATTATCCTATAAACATATTTAACATTTGTTTATGTTTCATTACACTGATACTTCTATATACATCTTAGATTTGTATAAATGGTTATATTTCAAAATGTGAAATCTTGTCTATTACGCATATTAATTAAGGTTTTAAAACAAATTAATAAAATTTCCTTAGTCCAATCCTTTTTACCAATTATTTACCTTATAAGTAAATTTATGTTTCTATTAAATTTACATTCACACTTCCGTTATTATTTTAACAATCATTAAAGTAACGTTTATCAACAACAACAAACATTATGATTATTTATCTAACATTGATTGTATAAATTTCCCATTTATTACTATTATTGTATCAATTGATATAAATTTAAATCTATTTCCCAAATCTACTACTTCCAATCAAATAAAGCTTCACAATTGTTTAAATTAATTGGGATTACACTACATTTATTATTTATCAACTTGTTTTAACCTTGTTACCTAAATTTACGTTCAGTTACTATTGAGCAATATTATTTCATTTAATTCAATAATTACACTTGTTTTACTCAAATTCTCGTTATTGTAAACCTTTATTTGTTCATTAAAATTTAATTTCAATTCCAATTTAATCAACAATTTCAACATGCAACTTATAATAAGTGTTTACAAGTATGAATGGAATTAACATAAGCTTCAAATATTATCTTAATTTACATTAACATAATAATTAATTACCTTTAAATGAATTTTGTTCCCCAATTTATTAAATGCAATCAATTTGACCTTACATACTTCAATATTCCCATTTTCATCTTAATTCCAATTCACTATAGTATCGAATTTCAATTTCTTGCAATAAACTCATTTATTATAAATTTGCATACTAATTAATTAGTTTCTAATATATACACTAATTTATTCCATTCAATTTATGATATCCATTGCATTACATACTTCAATATTTCATTCCTTTATTACATCAATTACCACCTTATAAATAGATCTATGATCCTATTAAATTTACATTTATTAAAAATTTATTTCAAATTTCAATTAACAATAGGTAACATAAAATAAACATTACCGTTACCCTTTAATCACATAAATAAGCCTTTATTACTTACACATCAATATTGCCATTTATTTTCATACTACTAATTACGTTCACTTATTATTCACACTTTCTGTTATTTCATAAATCATCATAAAGTAACAGTTAATTGCTTTTTTTTAAATTGGAAATTCATTCAAATTCATAAATTATTAACTTTAAATAACCCTGTTATGTTTCCTCTTAGTTATTTTCATTATGCATCACAACCTTTATTAAAAATTCACAAATTTTTTTATTTTCTTCAATTTTAAGTTTTCAAAATCTCATTTAATTAACAATTTCAATTATTGAAAATTTACGGGTCGTTACACATAACGAGTACGGAATGATGTCAAAGGAATGTTATCCTCTGCAATACGAAGCTGATGAAAACCAGTTGCTAAGTCTAACTGCGAAAAGACTCTAGCACCATTAAGTTGGTCAAATAGATCATCAATCCGAGGTAAGGGATATATATTCTTGATGGTGAGATCATTAATCTTGCAGCAGTCAACACAAAGCCTAAGCGTACCATCAAATTTCTTCACAAAGATAGCCGAAGCTCCTCATGAAGAGGAACTAGAATGAATAAACTGTTTTGTTTCCAATTCGGATAATTGTTTATGCATCTCCTCATTTTTCTTATTGGACATATGATAAGGAGGACGAGTGATAGGTAGAGCCCCAGGGATTAGATTAATTCTGAACTCAATTGCTCCCTTAAGCGGTAATCCTAACATGGGCTCAAATATATCAGGAAATTCAGGAACGATGTGAATGAGGGAAATGAAATCTTCCTCGTCATCTTTGTCACCATCATGCGAATTTAGAGAATATAAGGATGCCGTCGAATTGGAATCTAAATATTTAAGAATAATAGAAATCTGCTTAACAGATTGAGCATGTCGAAGATGCATAGTCTTCTCGGGACATTGGAAGTGGGCTTCATAACAATTAAGCCAGTCCATTCCTAAAATCATTCTGAAAGTTAGGTAATGCATAACTTGCAAATCGGCTCAGAAAGCATAATCACATAAAATAATCTCGACATCTTTACAAAGTAAACTGAGTGTTGCAGATTCACCAACTAGATTCGCAATTCTCAATGAAGTCATCAAGCCCATAACATTTAAAGACAAAGTATCAACAAGTTCTTTTGATATAAAAGAGTGAGATGCACCCTTGTCAAATAGAACTCTAATAGGTTGGTCACGAAACATTATAATGTCATCAAGGATAGAATGAGAAATACCTTGACCAAGAGAAGTGTCACTAGGGACTTGCATAACATTTTGCTTTCCTTCCTCCTTGCTTTGAAGTTTGGTACATGAAGTATAAGATGACCCGAACTTTTGCAACAATGACAGAAAAGGGGGTTACGGACACCTATTAGCATAATGGTCCTTAAAACCACAATTATAGCATTGTCCATGACTAGAGGTAGGCGTCTTCGCTACCAAAATTGGTTGCTTCCCTTTCTTGTCGGGATTACGCTTGAACATAACATTCCTCTTCTTGTTGTTGTTGAAGTTCGGTTTGGCACCCACAACTTCAACATCACTTTCTTTATCGGCCTCTTCAAGTCGAAGAGCGATATCAACAAGCTAATCGAAAGAAACTTCCAATTTCAGAAGCAAAGGCTTTTTGAGATTCTTACTCAATCCATAGATAAACCTCTAATTTTCTTCAATGGGTTATTAATATATTCGACCCCATATTTAGAGAGGGATTCAAAAGACGCGACATAATCTGTCGTAGAAGATTCACCTTAAACAAGGTCAATAAAGCGTCAGGCCAAAGTTACTTTTTAACTTCTAGCACAAACTTTAACTCGAACTTTTTTTGAAATTCTCCCAAGTAAGATCCACTTCAATAATTTCCAAAACCAAAAGCTTATACCAATCTAATGCTCCTTCCTGGAGCATGCTAGAGGCCACTTAGACTCGATGTAGATCAATAAGATTCATGCGAGAAAAGATGCGATCGCATGTTCTAAGCCAAGCTTGAACTTCTATAACGCTCTAGGAACCTTTGAACGGCCTTCTGCCCAAATTGATGTAATCGCTGCACAAATTTGCAAACCCGGATTTAGGATGAAGGGGCTCAGAATTGGGTCCGACAGCTTAAGCATTCTTTACAAGATCTAAAAGCTGTTAGGCAGACATGAATATGCCATCTTGAGGGGTAGCACTAGATTGACTGGCGCTGGGACCGGCAGGTCTAACCATTTCTCTTCTTTAAGAAAGAAAGAAAGAAAAGGAAAAACGTTATTCTCAGAATGAATATCAAACAAACTTGATTAATAAAACAAGGCATCATAAAAGAAGATAGGATAGAATGGGTCCTAGGACTCGAATTAAATGCTAAAGCATGATTCCTAAGAGAGACTTAGGACAATGATACCTGGTAGATTATTCTATATTGTTTCGAAGTTTGGCTCTGACACCAAGCTGTGACGCCTCACGTCTATACTGACACTAGCCAAGGACACTACGGGATAATGCCACCGACTAGCACGAAGAATAAGGCTATTGAGGAGCGACCATCCATGTAATTGCTTTGTGCGAGCACCGAAATGTCAGATAGTATGACTTACATTTCATTTCAAGAGGAAATATGACATATCAAATACAAGCTCAAAGCTGGTACACAGTGGCTATGTGGTCTTTGAAAACAAATATAAAATAAGCATAACACAAATTAGTCACAGATATTCATATCATAAAGGTGGTAACAGATACGAATAAAACATATAGAAGTGTACATCAAAGTAGTGGTCATGCAAGATCCACTACATCACAAAAAAATAGGTACAAGTGGTAGACAAGAATATGTATACATCAAGAATTCTCTATCTCGAATGTATAAAATGAAAAACTACTATGCTAAAGTAGCTAGCCAAAAGTCAGAAGCTAATCTCTGCTAAGAAGTCAAGTGGAAGCACCTGAAATACTTCGGTCTGACACGAGTATTATTTAAGAAGAAAAATAATAAACAGATCGGTCTAGCTATAAATATCATATAAAATGAGATCGGATAAGAGATATAACAAAAATATGTGATAATAATGAAAATCATACAACATCTCAAATCTTCTCAAATCACCAAAAAGAATATCATATTCTTAGTTTATTGAGCAAACCCCAAATATTGACAAATCACATCAATGCCAATTCACAAAAAAATTTGGTGAATCACATATTCTATATATCAACACTAGAAATCCAGAAATCATAAAGGGGGAGGCCTATCACAAACGGGAGCATGAAAACTCACCAACACGTATATCACAAACGGGATGCTATCCTATGCGTCGCTAACCCATTGAGTCGGTGCGATGACTTAGTACAACGGTATGCCCAAGCAACCAGAAACTCAAATAAGCTGGAACAACGGACGTAGTACAACAGTACGTCCGATGAACCTGATAAGTCGGGACAACAACGTAGTAGAACGGTACATCCGATGAACCGAACTCCATGAAACGTCAAAAGACCAGGGTCGTTGGCCCATAAAAGAGAGATGAATCTCCATAAAACGAGGTACAGTCCCCCATGTGGACAAAGAGACATCGCATATCACTAGTCTAAACCCTAAAATAATCAACATTGATCAATAAGAAGTGTAAATTACACCAAGCTAGTAAATAAATGAGTTTAGCTTCATGTCCCATAACCACTGCTTAACTTAAATATTCGAACAAATTATAGATTTCCACTCGAAAATTGTCACGAGAGTTCAATCAAACAAGTCCAAGAATTAACCAACAAAGTAAACGCAAGCGTTTCATACCACTTGTTTTGCTAAGTCGTTTAATTAGATTTCTCATACGAATAAGGTAAAGGTTTATGTATACTAACAGATCGGAAAACAATTTTAAAAGCGAGCTTTGTATTAAAAGTAAGGTTGAGATCATTTTTATGAAAGAGTTTGAGTATATACTACTAGTATAGAAACCTTTGTATTTTAAAGTGCTAAATCATAGAATTGATTGTAAAAACAATCAATCGCCAAAAATTCATATCCGAAGATGTGAATTGAAACCATAAAAATCGATATCAAATCCATCAAATGGATATTCCAAAAATCCAGAGAAGAAGTTATCAAAGTCGATAATAAGTGACAACAACCAACTGGATCAACAAAAATCATTATAAATGGAAAGCCACATAAAAATAGGCAATTTCCCTGAATTTAACAGTGCCAGACGTCTGGTGATTTCCCTAGACGTCTGAGTTGAAGGTCCAGAATTTTCTTCTAGATCTCTCAGACATCTGGGAAACAACCTCAAACATATGAGCTGTAAGTCTGAAATTTTTATTTCGACTACCCAGACATCTGAGTGTTATACCAGACGTCTGAGCGTTATACCAAATGTCTGAGCTGAAGCTCAGGGCAAAAATTAGCTTAGGCCATTGATGGCCAATTCGGTTCAGAAGCGTTCAGACGAGCAACGGAGGCTAGGGATTTATGCCAAGAGACAACCCAGTCCTATAATCTCTTCAATACACTCTCAAACAACATGTCTAAACGTGCATAATAGGATATCATATATTTTGACTTCAAATTATCAAAAAAAATTGGAAAATTCACTAAACCAATTCAATTCAAAAGCATTTCGACATGAAATAGGTGTTAGGAATTCATACCTAACAGTAATGAAGGCTATAGACATAGATGTGAGTTCAAGAACTCAACTTTAAACCCAAATATAGAAATGAGAAGCTCTAAAACAAAGCAAGACTGATTCCTCTTCAACAAGACCTCAAGAATCTTCAATCTATTATCAAATGAAATGAATTTTCTAAGTTAAGGTTTAGGAATTTCTGAAAATTGAAGAGAGATTGAGATGGAGAAGATGAATAGGATGCTTACCTAAGCTTCTCTTTGATTTTGGGACTTGAATTTGAATTTCCTAGTGAACTAGGGCTTAGGAATTTTAATTTCCTATCTCTTCCCCCATTTTCTTTTACCTTGAGAGTGTTAGGAAATGAGGAGTAAAATGAATGAGGAGAAGTGGAGTTAGGGTATTTGGAAGAGAAGTTTGGGTTCTCATATTAGGTTAATGGGCTAGAACACAACCCAAAGCCCAAACGAAAATACCAAAATCCTAATCAACTCCAAACATATCGATGTTTATACTCAATAAGGTTGTAAACACCATTTTGAACTCAATGAAAGTGGTCTCAACTCCCGATTCGACTGTTTACAAAATGTCACATTTTAGACTTTAAATTCAACGAACGATGCTATATTTAAATAAAACATTTAAATATACAGTCCTAAAATATGCGGGTTGTTTCATCTGGTAACCTCCTCAAACATGTCCAGATACGCACTTATAATAGACACAGATGGTAACTTATCCTACGAAACCTCAAGCGAATATAGAAAGCTAACCATAATCCCATCCTCTGGCAGGTAGTTAATCACTACTGTATGCCCCTCTACAGCTCTAATTGTCACAAGTAGCTTCTCGCAATCCACCACTATCGCATACATCCTCAGCCAGTCCATCCCCAAGAAGATCTTGAACCCAAAAGAAATTCAAAATAAAGCAATCATAAACAAATGAGCATCCATGACTCGAAAAGACCAAACCATGACAAGCCATGCACAGGCTAGTGAAGCCTCCAATAGTGTTCGTCATAATCAAAGGTCAGTCAAATATTTTAGGTTTCAATCCGAATCTATCTACCAGTAAATAGATATAAAGGAATGTAAAGCGCTGGTATCAAACAAAAGACGTAAGGGAACATCATAAATGCAAAGCATACCTCTAATAGCGACACTCTTCCCCTTCTCCTTCATCATGCTAGAACTCAACGAAGTCAGGATGACATCCAAAGCATATTCCTTCACAACCTGCTTCTGTTGCATCGTTCTAAGAAATTCTTCTACATATGTTCGAACTTGCCATGGTTATAGCACTACTCCTTTCAATGGTCTTCATGGTCTCTAATCAAGCGACCCTTGTCTCTACAACCTTAATAGATAGGATCCTACTTAGCCTTCTTTTGAGTGTTCTTTTCCTGAAACTACTTCCTTTTTCCATTCCTTTACTTCTTTCCTCCACCACCTTGTTGCGGTTTTGGCTATTCTTTTACTATAACAACTGATTTGGACTTAGGATACAAACTCTCTTGGAGAGGAGCTTTCTCGATGGGTCTATCAAATGGTGCATCGATGTGGCTCACCAACTTCTCCCCTTAAATAGTCATCTAGACCCATAAGAAACTTCTCATTCTTCCTCAATGGAGTGTCTAGGAAAGACATCCCATGCTTAACATGGTGTCGAACTCATGACATACTCAAAGACAGACATGTCTCTCTACTTCAAATTAGCAAACTTTCTGAATAGCATCGATTTCTAAGAAGATGGAATAAAATTCTCCTTGAATCGGGTTTTGAACTGGTTCCTTAGGAGTAGGAACTCTAATAGCGTTCCACCAGTTCATGACTCTCCCTTGAAGCTGTCAGGAAGCTAACCTCTTCTTCATCGCATCATCCAATTAAAGGTCATCAAAAATTCTTTCGTAGGTGTCCAACTATTCATGCAGTTCTATAGCTAATTCTGTTCCTCGGAATGCTTTACCACCAAGACTGGCAAAGTCCTCATACAACTTAGAGAAATCAACTCTGGATGCCTGCACTTGAGCTCCACCACCAACGATAACATTTGGAGTGGCTGCTTAGGCATTTTGCAGCATGTTCGATAATATCACATTGAACATCGCCTAAAAGTCAGGATTAGCACCCCCGAGCCCTCTCCTTCCTCTTCATCTTCAGAGATGGAGATCCTTGTAGCATTTCTTGTATGCCGGCTCATTCTTGATCTATAACAAAAATGATTAGTCTCTTATAAAAGAAAACTGCATCAATGGTACTTGTATGTATATGCGATTTAGTTACTGTATACACACACACACACAAACTATTATATAGTTTTAAAAACCAAAATATATAAAAAGTAAGCTTTCTCTCGTACACACACACTGTCGATCCAGTAAAGTAACTCATTATCTCTACCTGATCATGGTATCAACTCAGATTAATCGTGTAACCTAAGCTCTTATACCAAATATGACGACCGTCCTACATAACCGACACTCAATATAACTAAATAGAGCGTTGCTGCTATGTCTGGTCGATGTAGGGCAATTGTCAAGGGTTGAAAGAAATAAAAACATCAAAGAACCTGTTATATATCCCACAACACATCGAATAAAATATAATAGACAACATGGATATAAAACATGAGAGACAATAATAACTAAGTGAACCAAATATTAGAGTACAGATCCACAGAGTTACACAACATAGTAGTGGAGTTTATACAAATGAAAATAAACTCAAATAAAACCGTCTTGGTAGAAAAGAAAACACTCCATAGGCTCTAAAGTGTTGCACTATGGAATAAGTAATAAAATATCCATATATAATACAAGAAAACTCCATCCAGCTCATCCACTGCAAAACCAATGTGTATCTTCTAGACTGCTATCTAGTCTACTCATTTAAGAGTAACCAAGATAATAAGAAGCAAAGTATAAAACGTCAAGTCAGATAACAGTTTGGTATAAGCGATAATTGAATCTCAAAATATACAAGCCGATGTGGTAAGAACAAGGGTATACAAATCATACCTGACATGTCCCTACAACCAAAGAGTTAGTACGCAACGAGAATAATTTGCTACTCTACAAACATCATAAAGGTGTACTGCAGCCTAAGTACAATGACAGGTGTTCAGGTATCCCCATCCACAATACATATCTCAAGTGACATCCTAAAATGATAGACTATGGAAGAAAACAACCAAAGCAAACATAACATCCATTAAACAATTCTCGCTATCACTTAGTGTGCTTTGGATATATGATAACTCATATGATCATTTAACTACCAGAGATTAATGGATAAATTCCAGTTTTCAATGTACTCGAATTTAGCCCAAAGCTTATACTAGATCCATTTTAACAATCTAGGTTATACAGATCAATTCCACCGATCTAGGATAGCCATTTCAAGTACCAAATGAGCATCCTCACACTATAAGAAAATATGACAACCACACAAATATAGCATTATGACATAGCTTTATATTAAAGTGCTATAATAAATTAATTAGGGTAAAAAACACATAAATCGAGCTATATCGATGTATTCTGCAATATTTAACCTTGCCTATTTAACGCGGTAGTGGAAAATCAAGGTGGATATCCATTTTAACAAGCGGAAATTAGAGATATATCCATCTTTTCTAAACTTATTTTTTTTACATCCTTCCTTTTTAGAAACTATTTTTTCACATTCATTTTTTCGAATTTTCAAATTTTTACTTCTTTTATTTTCAAATTAAAAGCTACAACTCCGACGAATATTACGACGGTTATGAGCTAGGAATGTATAACTTGAGGATGCATTTTAAGGCTTGTGAAAATACACAAATACCTCGTGAATTTCACTTTTTTTAAAACAGAGATGTAGTTTATAAAAGAAAATTGAAAGGGACTTAGTGCTAATTTTTTATAATCACAAAGATGTATGCTAAAAATTTTCTGTTAATAAAGTAAAAAATAATGGCCATCTAAAATATAATTTCCCTCCTCCACTCTCCATCTCAACCAAGTTTCTGCCTAAAATCTCCGAAGTTGATTTTTTTTGTTCACTCCAACAACTCCGAAAGTCGATTTTGAATTTACTCCGGTAACGATCTCAAACATAAGTCGGCATCATCTCTGGTGGGATTCAGCTGCTTCTGATGGTGTTTTTCTAGTATATTTTGGCATGGTGATGAGAAGAAGATCAAGGAGGAGGAAGATTGAGGGTGAAGACGGGAGACTGTACTAAAGAGAAGAATAAGATTGGTGGGAAATATATTTCAAAATGCAATTCACTTATGTCTTTATACTAGCACAATTAGCATTCTCGTCTCATACACACCCACGTGACTCAAAGTCCACGCCACTCATTTTGAATTACATGCAATAGGTACATAATATGACTTCTTTTTTTGGCGGGAAATACTCTTTATTTAGATAGATAGATGATAACAAAGTTGTAGAAGGGATATACAACGACAGCCCATCTACGGCACTGACACATGGACAATAATACAAAACAAAAATTACAACAGAAATACTAGCTAGCACCTGAGTCTAGCATACTTGTCACATGACAATTATTGAAAACAGAAGATGAAACTTAACACTGCAAATTACATAGCTATGTATCTCCAATTGCATACATAAGCTTAGGCAGATTCAAGTGCAATGGTGGAGCCCTTGGCGGCGCAGAAAGCAGAACATGCATTGGTACATTGTTCAACCGCATCAGCACTAACAACTTCTTCACCTGCAACATAGTTCTGGAGATTGCTAAAGCTGTTGCACATGGAGGTTGCACATCCCAACTTGCAGTAGTGACATATATTATCCGCAGAGCTTTCCAGGCTTGTTTTAGGGTAATCAGGGGGGCATTTTTGCCCACTAATAATTATGCATGAACACATTTGTGCACAAATTGGCCTGGGAAGACGGCAGGCGTTATAACAATTTCTATCGGCAGTGGTCTTGCAGCAGCTCTTTGCCTCAACTTGTGTTTGAGCTAGGACTAAGCCCAGTATGAGAGCACCCATTATCACAGTACCAAAGGGGGTTTTGCCTTCCATATCTCACTCCCTTCCTCACATATAGAGAGAAAACGCGCTTGTATATTGATCGATGAAATGCTGATGAAACCAGACTTACAGATACTCCTACTTAAATAGTCGTTGTTGTACTTCTCATACTGGATATTATTTGCTTCTGTTAGCAGCCCATATTTTACATATGGGGCTGCCACCTGGCTACCCTCACCAACCTGCCTACGTTTTACACTATCTATATGCTGCCAAATAAATCTCATCTTTAAAAATCTCATGCATTCATGTTATCTTAGAATTACACATTCTTAAAGATGAACATAATGCATGTTTTACTTGCTCACCTACAGATTAAAAATCAAAGTTTAAAGGCAGTAAACACAAAACCAATCAAAACTCTTGGATTCTGCACGTTTTAATTACTTGCTCCTACAGATGAACATGATGCATTTTTTCTTCTAAACAATTCTTAGGGCTTAAGCTTGACTGCTTATCATTAAGGCTAAACAGTTATTAAAAACATTTCAACTGGGGTGTTTAAGCACATCCAAAACAAGTACAATTTTCAAGAGCCCAAGACCTTAAATGAAATCTATCTACAACGATATTAAGAACCGTTAATTATATGGATCCAACCAATGTGGCGTTTCCGAAGCCCATAAATGTGACAACAGCGCTTGCTTCGATTGGGCTGATGTCATTGCAGTTCGATCGAGATAATGGATGGAGACATATATAGTGTGGCTTCTATATTGTACTACGAAAAATGGGACAATTGTTGTACCGGTTTCACCATAATCAAGAGAGAAAATTTTGAGAACAAACAGGTGTGTGTGTATAAAAGAAAGTGAAGGCTACAACTACAAATATTGTTTTAAATTAAAGAACACAAGGAATTTCGGCCAAAGCAAAATAGTTTTCTATAACTATGCGTTGCAACTACAGGAATCAAACAAAACTCGATTGTTGTTTCGTAATGCAGGCTTTGAAGTTTATCCCCGCGTTATTGAAATTTAGAGCAAATCGTGCAGACCAAGAATAGACTCCATGCATGAAATTTGAAAACCCACAAACTCAGCCGAATTACAAAGAGTGCTTTCATATTGACGTGGATGTATACAATGGAAGGGTGTGAATAATTTAATGCATCAAATATATAATTCAACAATCAATAATTGACTTACTTGAGTCCTTGTATAGCAAACTGATCGATATGAAATAGGGACAGAGAGACTATTTTTCACATTAAATTATTTATTTGATACATTTATTCTATCTTTACATTTCAATTATGAAATACGTTTTTTTTTGAAATAAGAAAATATATAAGCCAACTCCAGAAGCTGTCAACAAGCCTGACGGGTAACCAGGAAGAGCAAAAAAGAAATAATAATAATAAATCAGAGAAACACAAAAGGATGGCAAAACTAGAGCAAAAAGCCCTAAACGACTACAGAAGCAGGCGCGCAAGAGAGGAAGACGACCGCTGTAAACAGGCACAGAACAATCAGGATGAGCTCCGGAAAAGCCACCGCCCATCGAACATCGTCATCGAGCTCCGGCAAGGCCACCGGCAAATGCCGATGACGAACGAAAACCGAGCAAAACAACTGCAGGCAAAGAAGACGAGCCCACTAGAGCTAGCGAAGAAAACCACTCCGAACTCCAGAATGAGAGAAGACGTCAGAAGACCCCGGACTAACCTGATAAGCCAGAACCTGAAAACCAGCAACCATATAAGAAGAAAGGGGGGAAGTGAGGACGAGATGGCCAGAACATCCCGGCCCTCGAAACGGCCTCAGCCAATTCTAACTCTAGAGGACGCCTGATCACAGAAAATTGATAAAAGACCCACTAGCCGACTAGAGCGGGAGCCAACCGAACCCTTAAAAGGTCTGCCACGAAAAGCCAGGAAGATATCATTTCTAACCCGACGAATGATGGAAGAGGGATCCATCGGAGAATCCTCAAAAATTGTCTTATTCCGCGCGCACTAGAGGTGCCAACAGATCAGGTAAGGATCAAACGGAAAATGATCGATTGAAGAGATTTAACAGAGATCCCGTGCCACCAGGTTCTCTGTAAATCATTAGGAGAGATGTTGTTACCTCGGATACCAACCAGATTTCCGAAGTAATTCCAACAGGATCTGGCAGTGAAGCCCAGAAAAAGCAAATGATCCAAGAATTCCGTATCCCCGATGCCGCAGCACCTACAGCGGAAAACGGTGGGAATGCCAATTCTTTGGAGGTTCTCGTCTAATGGCAACCCATCATGAGGGTTACGCCACATAAACAAAGACACTTTAGAAGGGATTCGAGAATCCCAAATGAAAGATAACAAAGGAAGAATCGGAGCTGGGTTACGAGCTGAGCTCCAGGCCTTGAAAATAGAAAACGAGCCACCATCCCAACCGGTATGACCGCCATGAGAGTCAGAAAATGATTTCACCGATTGCATGTGTTTCCAAGTCTCGCTTGCGTAAGATGGAGAACCGGTGAAACCAGAGCTCGCCAGCCTATGGTACTTGGCGTGAAGGAACGACGCCCATAAGAAGTCGTTTGCCCAAAACCTGTATCACAACTTGCAAGCAAAAGCCGTACAGATGTCCCTAGGATTGCGCAAGCCTAACCCGCCCTCGTTTCTGGAACGGCACACGACGTCCCATGAGACCCAGTGATGGTGGTGGACATCAACCTTCGACCCCCAAAAGAAAGACGAGGCCAAAGATTGGAAAGACCGGAAGAAGAAAGAGGTACGGGCCATCGCAGCAAAGACCTGAGTGCCCATCGATCCTGAGACCGACTTGATGAGAACCAGTCTACCTACTTGGGAAAGAAGAGACACGTTCCAACGGATGATCTTTCCCCTAACTTTGTCTGACAGAGGGTCGAAAATAGCGTTAAGTTTCCTTCCTCTGTAGAGGACTATACCAAGATAAGGCAGCGGAAGGGATGCTTCCTTGAACCCGGTAAAGTTCTGAAGCCAAGAAGCCCTAGAAGGAGACATGTCCTTCGCGTGGATGAAGCAACTATTGGAGGAGTTAACGAGCTGACCCAAGCACCTCTCGTAAAGACGAATGAAGCGAAGAAGCCAACGAATAGAGGAACGGTTGCCATTGGAGAAAATGACAATGTCACCTGCAAAAGATAAGGAGGAAACAATCGGGCACCCCCTCGGCAGCCCAAACCTATGGATCTGACAGAAAATCGAGAGGGTGTGGAGCCCGCGAATGAAAGCCTCTGCCGCGATCACGAAAAAAGAAAGCGATAGTGGGTCTCCTTGATGTAAACCCCTTCCCGTCCTGAAGAATCCATTGGCCGATCCGTTAATGAGAACGGAGAACCAACAGTTGGAAATGAGCCTCCACACCAAATCAATAAGGATTTCAGGAAAACCAAAGGCTCGCAAAACCTTGATGATGAAAAACCACGACAAATGATCGTAAGCCTTTTCCATATCTAGTTTGAAAACAACATTAAAGCCTCTGACCTTTCGGTCAAGATGAGAGATCAATACCTGGACTAAAAAGACGTTATCAGTGATTAAACGGCCTTTAATAAAACCCGCTTGAGAGGTGGAGATGATACGATCAAGGTACGGGGCCAAACGATTGGCCAGCACGTTGGAGATTACTTTGTTTGAGAAATTACACAAGCTGATGGGACGAAAATCCGCGCAAGACCGAGGATTCTCACACTTCGGAATAAGGACCAAGTTGGTGGAAGACCAACCAATGGGAAGATTACCGCCAGAAAAGAAGAACTGGATTGCCAGACAGAAGTCTGACTGAATGATAGGCCAAATACCCCAGTAGAAGACACCGTTGAAGCCATCCGGCCCACTGGCACTTTCCTTGCTAAGAGCAAAGACACAGGCTCGAATCTCTTCCGACGAATGAGGGTCAGCTAAAGCGGCACTAACCACCTGAGAAACCAGACAGGGAATGAAGGAAAAAAGGACCGGGTCGGAATCCGAAACAGAAGGAGAACCCAGAAAGGGTTGGAAGTGAGACAGAATGGTATCTTTGACTTCAACAGGGGTTGAAGCCACAGAGAGATCTGACCGAAGAATATCTCGAATTGAGAGAATGTTGTTTTTCTTCCGAATAGGAAAATGAAAAAATTTGGAGTTCGAGTCTCCTTCGACCACTCATTTGACCCTCGCCTTTTGGCGAAGATAGGTGTTCTCGACATGAAGTTCAGAGGAGAATGCCATCTGTGCTAAAGCCCACTTCTCTTTGTTGGCGGCGGACGGATACTCGTCGAACAAAGATTCGGCAAAGATGAGAGACTCCTCTGCCGTCCGAACACGATCGAAAATGTTTTTGAAAACTTGAACATTCCAGGCCTTAAGGAAAACCTTGAGACGTTTAAGCTTTTGGGAGAAAGCAACCATGGGGGAGGCTTCAACAGGAGAGCTCCACGAATCAAAATTTTTGGAGTTCGAGTCTCCTTCGACCACTCATTTGACCCTCGCCTTTTGGCGAAGATAAGTGTTCTCGACACGAAGTTCAGAGGAGAATGCCATCTGTGCTAAAGCCCACTTCTCTTTGTTGGCGGCGGACGGATACTCGTCGAACAAAGATTCGGCAAAGATGAGAGACTCCTCTGCCGTCCGAACACGATCGAAAATGTTTTTGAAAACTTGAACATTCCAGGCCTTAAGGCAAACCTTGAGACGTTTAACCTTTTGGGAGAAAGCAACCATGGGGGAGGCTTCAACAGGAGAGCTCCACGAATCCTCCACCACCTGACGGAAAGTATGGTGGGATCTCCACATACTCAGGAAACGAAAAGAAGTCGGACTTGAAAGAGAAAGGGGGGAACAACGCAATATCAATGGGGCATGGTCAGAAAAGGTCCGATGGAGATGCGGGATAGAGAAGGAGAAGGGGAGATTGAGCCAATCTTCCGACCCAAAAACTCTGTCCAGCCTAGAGAGGATACGGTTCGGGCCCTCTTGGTTGTTATACCAGGTAAAAGCAGAGCCAACGAAAGGTATTTCAGAAAGTCCCGAGTTAACAATGAAAGAGTTGAAATCTGTCAACGAAGAACGATTGACGGCCACCCCTCCTTGTTTTTCAGCCTGGCTAGCGACGACATTGAAATCACCGCCCGCTACCGAGAACGAGAAGCCAAGCTCAGAGAGCGAAAGAATATCAGACCAGAGGGATAACCTCTCAATCCGATCACACTTGGCGTAAACTGCCGAGAAAAGAAAAGGGTGAGGGAAAAGAGTAGCTGAGCAAGCGACAGAAAAAAGCTGGACCGAGTCAAAAACAGGACGAACCACAAAGCCTTTGGACCAAAGAATCCAAATCTTACCCGAAACATTGGATAAGGCGCCACCAAACCCGAGCGACAACTCAGTTTTGGATACCTCTCCAGGACCCATAAAAGGTTCCAAAAGAGCCACCAAAAAGATAGAATGTTATCGGACAATGTGTTTCATCCTAGCTGAAGACGCATCATTGCCAATACCACGGATATTTCAGAAAAGGAAGTTCGATATGATGAGGGGAAAAGGAGAGAGACAGATAGCTAACAGAGAGGAAAAGGAAGAGCAAACTCAACTCAGATACGATACAACTAATATCGAGCGGACCTGTCGGTCTGCTCACTCGTCGCTATAGAGCGAGTACGGATAGTGCGATGGGTGGCGGGAGCACCTCTCGGAATGCGACGAGACGATCGGGCGCGGGGAGCCGAAAACCGAGGGGAGGACTCCGGAGAGACTCCAAGTGGCTCGGACGAACCCGACTGCGAAACAGAATGCGATGAAGATGCCGAGTTCTTAGTGAGGCGAGCTAGACGATCATTAATGATCGTTATTTCTGCCTTGCTAAGCATCGGGATGGAGATCGATAAAGAGCAGGAAGAATAGGGAAGGGAGCAAAGAGAAGAGCAACAAGAGGAGGATGCGACCGGGGGATCCGGAATAGCCGGACAGAAGCGGAACAATGTAGGGGAGCTGACAAGACACAGCCCACGTTGCTGTAGAAACCTTACCAAGGTCGGAGTGTCACTAATAAGACAGCCCCGCGAGACAGGTACGGTTCGCGGGTTGGCCCTATCAGAGGAAACAGCAGGGCGGAACAAAGAAGGCTGGCAAAAACCCAGGCTGTCTGAATAGTGGTCCGAAACAGAGATCACTATTCGACCAGAGCTGGAAGATCGCCCGAGCCAAACGCTCCAGGCCCGCTGAAACCTCCGAAGAGACCAACGGTAGCCTGACAACCTATGGAGACGAAGGATAGTCACTGACGACACAGAAGAGGCCTCGCAATGACTCAACACCAAAAACCAGCAATAGGGCTCGATCCGACCGATCCATACAAGAAGACTGGTATGAACATAACCGACGCGGCCAAAGGATGCTTGCGATGCAAGCAGAGGACAAGGTCTCTGATGCAATGAGCATGACAAGAGGGCAGAGTAAGACGAATCGACGAGCACTATGCTAAGAGGACCTGACACGCCACCAGTCAACGACGGGACAGCAATGTCAGGGAGCACACACCGAGGTGTGTCATGGCTCAAGCACAGAAAAACAGCACCATCAGCCCACAACCAGCAAAAAACGGAATACCCAGCATCATCAACCAAAAAGGAGAAAAAAGGCGAAAACCTCACCTGCCTGCAAGGGGCAGCACTTACCTGCTGGTCCGGAGCATGGACCAAGACAAGAGGAGCACTCAAATGCTTCTCGCTAACCAAGACGGTCACCAAAGCAGGAAAAACAAGCTCAACATCACAATCAGGCAACAAGCCGCCAGAAGACAAAAGACAACAGTTCCCGGCCAAATCAGAAGGAGCCTGATCGACTCCAAGCAAAAGACTATCCCACGAAGCAAGAGCTGAAGGATGGCTCCTAACGGCCAAATCAGACCCTCTCAACCTAACTCGCGCGGCGCCGAGAGCGACGATGCCGCCTCCTTCTCTGAGAAGCGAACTGGAGCCGCAAGGAAAAGTCAGAACCATGACCAGATCTGTTTGGGGTGGTGAAATCCCCAACAGATGTCAGGCTCTCAAGCATACCAGAGCCAAAATCAGCAAAATCCCCCAAATTCCACCGACCCAAACAAAAAAGGTAACTCCCCGGGTATCAAGATCTCGCACGATGCTGCAAAAACCAAAACAGGCTCGATGCGGGTGGTGAAATCCCGCTGCGAGTCAACAGCGAACAAGCAAGGAGAGGCCGTAACTCCCTGCGAAACATATACCAGAGTGTTTCGCCCACAAGGGGGGAAACGAGACATTAACCCAATATCGGAAAAGAGTAAAATCTCCAAAAAAAACAGCCATCGACCAACAAAAAACACAAGCGACAGAGATCTACAAAACTAGCCAACGAATAAACCCTAATCTGGACTGAGCTAAAACCTGTAAAGACAACAGACATGGGACCAGCCGCCGCCGCCAGAATGGCAGCAATAGCGGCGAACGAAGGGCAAGCTCTCAAGAACGAGCCTGTGAGAATGAACTCACCATTGCCCAAAAACGACATCGGAGAGAAATTAGGGCTTGGCAAAACCAGAGATCAAACGATCAGTAAGCACGCAGAAGAAGACAACGACGAAAAATGAGACAGCAAGGATAAAAGAAACAATTCCGATTAGAGCGCTTGCTTTTTATTATAATTTTTATTTTTCGCTTTTTTCCATTGGGGGAGAAGAAGGATCGAAAGATTATGAAAATCCATAATATGACTTTATTCTTCATTTATTTACTCGTTCGAATTCAGTCCTTCTCCTTATATCTTCTCTTCATGCTGCTATGGTTCTCTAGCTTGATTAATATTTGCTTCTTTTGCATCATCTGATGTGTCCTTTGCTTGCTCACCTGGATACCATGTGTTCTACAGAATGTCAACTTCTTCTTCATCAAAACTTCCTTCCCATTTCTCTCCTCCTAAATTGTTATGCTTTTCTATTGTCATTAGCTTATTAGTCATTGGTGTGTGATTGTTGCATTTAGAGCTATAACAGTTCCCCTCCCTCTCAAAAATTGACCTTGTCTCAAAGTCAAAGGTGGAAAATTTTGCTATCAAATTCCATTAATTTTCCAATGTAGCTTCCTCCTCATCCAATTATTTCCATTTAATAAGCGCTTGTGTAGTATTTGTATTGTTTACCTTTGACATTCTTCTTGCCAATATCTTTTCAGGTTCTTGAATTACTTGTTCAACATAAGAAGATGGTGATTGCTGAAGCTCGGTTTGATCTCCTATCTTTTTCTCAAATTGAGAAACATGAAATATAGGATGTATTTTTGCTTGATCAGGTAGAGCAAGTTTGTAAGCCACTTTTCCAATTTTATTAATAACCTAATAAGGCACATAGTACTTAGGAGAAAGTTTGTGCGTTGCTCTTCAGCTTACTGATAATTGTCTGTATGGTTGAATTCTTAAGTAGACCTAATCATTAATGATGAATTCTCTATATGTTTTATGTATGTTTGCTGTTGTCTGTATCTTTTCTCTAGCATGGTTAATGTTATCTTCCAGCGATTGTAGCGTAATGTCTCTAGAAAAATAATGTACCTTCAACCATAGGAATTTTCGAAATTTTTGGAATGTAATCGAGTAAAGTAGGTGGCTTTCTTCTATATAGAACTTCAAATGGAGTCGTATTAATAGCACCTTTCCAGGTTGAATTATACCATAATTCTACTAATGTCAACCACTTTTTCCGTTCTTTTGGCTTATGGCTATAGAAGCATCTTAAATAGCATTCTAAAATTTTGTTTGTTACCTCTAACAAGCCATCTGATTGTAGGTGATAAGCACTACTTAGAACTAATTTACATCCTTGCAATTTAAAAAGTTCTTGCCAAAAGTTGCTAGTAAATATAGGATCTCTATCACTCACAATTGAAGAAAGCATGCTATGTAGCCTAACTACATTGTCAAAAAAACTTGTGCTATCTATATTGCTGTATATGGATGAGTCAATGGCATAAAATGTGCATATTTAGACAATCTTTCTGCTACTACGAAGATTACATAATAGGAATGACACTTTGGTAATTGAACAATAAAGTCCACAGCAATATCTTTCCATATTTGTTCTAGAATTGGGAGTGGCTGTAACAACCCAAGAATATTGATGTTTTCAAATTTTGTCCTTTGAAAAATATCAAAGGCTGATACAAAGGTGTGCACATCTTTCTTAAGGCCTTGCCAATGAAAAAACTGGTTTTATTCTATGTAAAGTTCTTTTCGCTCCAGAATGACCAGCTATTTGTGAACAATGAAATTCTTGTAATAATGTATGCTTAAGGTCAGTAGCAGTTGGATTGATTAAAATTCTACCCTTGTAATAATAAATGTCAGTCTGTTTTGTGTATTTTAAGGTGGTAGTGGGGGAACCAGTGATTTTTTTATGGATATCCAAATAGTATGGATCATTTTGAACCAGTTACTTGATGTTCTAAAGCTATGAACTTTGCACTATAGAAATTGCTTGTAGCTACATGGACACATTGGTTGAATACTGCTCTTTGCTTCTTGATAAACAATCACCTACAGTGTTCTTTTTTCAGGCTTGTATTGCACTAAATAATCAAATCCCATCAATTTACTTAGCCACTTATGTTGAGTGCTATTTGATAATCTTTGATCCAGCAGATATTTTAAAGACTGATGATCTGGTTTTATGACAAATTTCCTTCCTAACAGATATTGCAACCATTTCTTTGCCGCTGATATTAAGTAGACAAATGATTTTTCCTTGCAGCGCTTGGATCAAATAAGCTATTGGTCGTCCTTTTTGCATTAACACGGCTCCTATCTCACTTTCTGATGCATCACATTCTAGCACAAAGTCTTTGGCGAAATCTGGCAAGGTAAAACTGGTGGTGTCGATAATGCTACTTTAAGGTTTATGAAAGCTTATTGTGCTTCTTGGCTCTAGGTAAAAGAATCTTCTTTCAGTAAATCAGTTAAGGGTTTAGCAATTGTACCATAACATTTGACAAACTTTGTATAATATCCAGAAAGCCCCAGAAATCCTCGAAGAGCTTTAATTGACTTTGGAGTTGGCCATTCTTTGATTGCTTGGATTTTGGATTAATTCATTGTTGCTCCTTCTTTGGAAATAACGTGGCCTAAATAGTTAATCTGAGTCTGAGCAAAGGAGCATTTGGAAAGTTTAGCCACCAGTTTGTGTGATTTCAGGATGCAAAGCTAAAATTAAGTGTTTTAAGTGTTCTTTCAAGTTTAAACTGTATATTAATATAGCATCAAATAATACACAAATGAACTAACTAAGATATTCCTTGAAGATATCATTCATCAATGCTTGAAAAGTGGCTGGTGCATTTTACAAGCCAAATGGCATAACCAAGAATTCACAGTGGCCTTCATGCATCTTGAAAGCCGTTTTATGAATATCTTCGAGTTGTATTCGAATTTGGTGAACCAGACATTAAGTCTAGTTTTGTGAAGTAAGTTGCACCATGTAGTTCATCAAATAGATCATCTATAAGGGGTATTCAAAATTTGTTCTTTTCTGTTATTTTGTTCAGTCCCCTATAATCAATACACATCCTCCAACTGCCATCACGTTTTTTAACCATCACCACTGGAGGAGTACGGACTATGGCTTGGTCTAATAACACCTGACTGTAGCATTTCTTTGATCAACTTCTCTATTTCATTCCTTAAATGATAAAAATGTCTATATGGTTTCAAGGATATAGGTTTAGAGGATGGTTGAAGGAAAATATGATGGTCAATTGATCTGGGTGGTGGTAAAGAAGTTGGTTTTGTGAAAACAGATGCAAAGAATGATATTTTGAATGGCTGGTGGTATATGTTGTGGATGAAGAGATAAGTCAATGTGATGCGTTGAATTTGGGATCTGATAATATTGTAACATGAAACATAAATTCGTAGTGTTGAGAGTTTTATCCATTTTCCTTCCAGTGATGATTTTGTTGCTTGCTAGTTGAATTCCTTTCCATATGGTCTCTTTCCCATATAACTAAAATTTATTTGAAGCTTTTTAAAATTGAACACAACATCGTCAAAAAGGCTCAAACATTGTACTCCCAAGACTAATTGACAACCTTCTAATGGTAATAAGAGTAAATCAATAGGCATTTCAGAGTGACTTCTTTGCAAATTCCGGTTCCTGATAGTTATTCTCCACAAGAAACCATGAGTTTGAAATTGTGAGATGTAGTAATTGGGAGATTCAATTTCATTGCTAATTGACCGTTAATGGAACTGTGCGTAGATCCAGAGTCCACAAATATATGAACTTGATGTCCCAAAATAACTCATTCACTGTTATTGTATTTGCAGATGGGATTCTTGATAGTGCTTGAAGAGAAATGGCTAAGGTTGTCTCTGTGATTGAATCATGATCATGGGGTGTGTGAACTGGTTTTTCTTCTTGAGGTAATACTGAATTCAATTCTTCATTATCATAGAATCCCTCTAAAATATACACTCTTTTGTTAGGACATTTATGGTTTGGTACCCATTCTTCATCGCAAGTATAACATAATCCTTTGTTTCTTCTGGCTCCTAATTCAAATGGTGATAATTTGGTGAAAGTTGTTGGTTTATAGCCAGATTGTGGTAAGGAAGATGGCCTAGGCTGGTTGAATGGAAGGTTTGAAGGCTGTTGTCATATCTTGACTCTGCTAAAAAAAGGAGAGATAATTGACTATCAACTTGTCATCTTTTCCTTGTAGTTGCGTGCAAGGACACCATAGCCACAACAAACCATTAGCATCTTTTCGAAACCATATTTGGTACGATTAATAACAAGTTGTACCTGATGTTATATTTAAATTGTAAACAGCAGTAGCATCCTTGTACATAAATGCTAGTTCATTACAAATGATGCTTAACCCAACATTGAAAATTTTAGCAGTATTATCATAATCTATCATTTATCCAAATGGGTCCGTCTATTCTCACCCCGTCAATCTCTCTTCCCACCCCGTTGTTTAAAAAAAAAATCCACCCCGTAAATTACTCTTCCCACCCCGTCTAATGCCATTACTACCCTCCTCTCAAACCCTAGTCTGCATATTCTCTCTCAAACCCTAATTTGCCAATCCAAACCCATTATTCGTGCTCGCTGTTCAGTCGCCGTCGCGTGGTTCTAGTCGCCGTTGCTTTTTTCAATCGCGCGCTATGGAGAAGGAAAGGAGGATTATGCGAACTCGAATTCCTCATGTATGCACGATATGATGTGGCCGATGGAGAAGTTATGCGAACTACGAACGTGGTTGATTAAACCCTAATTTCATCAACACGAACGAGATTGTTGAATCAACCTCGTCCGCCACGAACGTGGTTGTGATAACTCCCACGTTTCGACCGGACGAGGTTGATTAAATATTCTCGTTCATGTTGGACGTGCTTTGCTGACTTTGATACGAATTGGATTGTAATTCGTCTACAAAAAAGTTCTATTGTGTGAATCCCAAGTTGCAATAGTTGAATTGCATAGCATCTTCATATACCCATTTAACATTTAAAGGGTATAATTGGAATAAAAAATTTAAACTTTTAGCTGGGGTGTGAAGAGAAAATGCTGGGGTGTTAAGAGACGGACCCTATCCAAATAAGTTGAATTAGCTATCTCACTCTTCCTTAAAGCAAGTATTTGAGGTAAACAACCAATGGCCTGGTTTTTATATTAAAAATTTCTACAACCATTTTCGTGTATGGTCCTTATAGAATCTTTAATCCTAGTGATAGTTCAACGAAGCACAAAAAATCAACTTGCGATGATATTTTGATTCCATAAAAAGGATAGCTTAATTTACCTCTTTCAAGGAGAAATCAATGCAATTGACAATTGCATAATTTTAATTTGTAATTGAACAAAATTGAAAATGTTCACCTAATTACTATCTGCAGGAAGGATGAGAAAAAAATATCACACGTAGAAGATCAAGATTAGAGTAGGTAGCTTCGTTTGAATCTAGGAGAAAAACTTGGATTTTGATATTGAGAAGATAAGAAGCGGACGGAGAAAACCTTAGATCGAAAAGTTTTGCAATGCATTGGGAAGGGTTTTAGAAGGGGTAAGTACGAATTGGAACAAAAATGACTATCCTATCCCCCATCCTTTACCAAATTTACACCATAGTCAAGTATCTCAACATTTATAACTGTTGCAAAGTTCTCCCAAGGGAAATAATTGTTGTTATTTTCTAATGGTAATAACCATTGAGAATTCTAAAGAATAAGTGTTACAAAATGGCTGATTTGGTGTAGTGATAGCTCCGCTAACTGCTCCAAACAGGCTTCAGTTCCCATGTCTCCTCATCCTTAGTACTTACTTGTGATGAGCCACTCTTGCAAACTAAGGTTGCCTCATCCTTGGTACTTAATTGTGACAATTCCAGCAACCACTTATATCTATCTCTATAAATCTTTGTACCTAGTATATAGGTCGCTTCTCTCAAATCCTTCATGGTTAATTTTTGGATAACCAAGCTTATAATTATTGTGATAAGCAATCTCTTTGCCGATTAGTAACAAATTAGTGACGTATAGAACTAAGGGCACTACAGAATTACCTTGTTCTTTTCGATATACACACGCTTCCTCTATATTTTAATAAAAACCAAACTGTTTGATTACTTTATCAAAACACTTATTCTAACTTCTTGAAGCTTGTTTAAGACCATAATTGGATCTTGACAACTTGCAAGCCTTGCCCTTACGCCTATTGATCTCGAAATGCTCAGGTCATGATAAATAAACTATCTCTTCTAAATCACTATGTAAAAATGTTGTTTTCACATCCATTTTCCATATTTTGTAGTTGTAGAATGCAGCAATAGCTGCATTATCCGAATAGACTAAATATTGTTGTGGGTGAAAATGTTTCATCAAAACCGACATCATGAATTTGATGAAATACTTTCGCAACTGCCTTGCTTATCAGTCTCCACTTGTCTATTTGCACTTATTTTTTCTTAAAAATCCTTTTGCAGCCAATGGGTTTTATCCCATCGGGTACGTCAGCCAAAGTCCATACTTTGTTTTCTACACGGAATCCATTTCGGATTTCATAGCTCTAAGCCAAAGTAGAGAGTATTTACTTTGTGATGCTTGTTGGAACGAGAGAGAATTGTCATATTTTAAGTCACGTTCTCGACATCCACAAGAAAATTTTAGTATCTCTCTAGGGCATGAGATTCCCTATTAGACTTCTATAGGTTGTGTATTTTCATATACTGGTGACTGGTTCTCTCGTTAGTTCAAGCTTCATGTTAGTTTCTCGATCATCCAAGCCTATAACATCGATGTTAATTTCCTTTTATATATACTCCTTTTCTAAATGACAATGTGTGTGGAAACAATCATCTTTTATTCCTCGGTGTTGTAGAAAGTATATCCTTAGAGTTCTTAGGATATCCTATAAACTTACATAAAGCCGATTTTGCATCAAATTTGGTTGTACCAATGTTCTTAACGTAGGCTGTACAACCCTACACCTTTAAATAATTGAGATGGGGTTCCTTCCCAAGCCACATCTCATATGGCGTCTTAGGCACTAATTTCACGAGTATCCAATTCAACATATGCGCTACGGTTTCTAGCACATGTCCCGAATATGAAAGGTGTAACTTGGATTTACTCATCATGGAACAAACTATATCTAATAGGATTCGATTCCTTCTCTTTGAAAACATCATTGTGTTGTGGAATATAGTGTGAAGTAACTTGGGAGACAGTCCAATTGTCTTTTAAGTACTGTTGGACCTCTTGTCCCATATACTCACCTCCTCGATTAGATCGAAGTATTTTTAATCTTATGGTTATTCTGATTTTCGACCGTGTTCTTAGACTCTTTAAATTTATCACGGACATATGATATATTCTTCAAAAGATACACATATCCTAGTCTTGAGTTGGTAAAAGTTACAAAATAAGAAGTAATATTTTCGGTAACTATAGGAATTAGGCCATATACATCAATATGTACGAGACCTAAGAGTTCATTAACTCTTTCATTACTCCCACTAAATGGGTGACTGGCCATTTTTCCTTTAAGACATGACTCACATGTATCAAGTGGTTCAGAGTCAAATGATGGTAGAAAACCTTTTGTTTTCTATTTGTATAGTCATGTCTCACTTATATGATCAAGCCTACAATTTCGTAGATAATTATTATTAATGTCAACATTGGAAGAATCATTTATAGCATAGACATAAATAGAATTAATAATACAAATGTCATTATCTAAAACACCATTGTAGATTTTATTTACATTCACAGTAATGTTCATAATAAATCCAGTCTCAGACAATCTAGATATTGAATTTATACCATAAATAAAACATTTGACATAATAGAAATTATTCAAAATTAAAACAAATCCATTAGGCTAAACTAAGTGAATCTCCAAGCGCAGTTGCATATACTAGAGATCCAACAAAAATTTTTAGTCTCATCTTACACGTTGCCATATGATCTCTGTTCCTAAGTCCTTTAAACATATTATAGATATGGATTCCAGTTCTAGTATTTAAAACCTAAGGTAATTTATTGATTGCAAAAAAAAACTAAAACATATATACACATGTAGGAGCAACAAAACTATTACGTTTCTTCTCTTTGATAATCTTTAGGTAATCCAGACAGTTCCGTTTCCAGTGCCCCTTCTTGTGACAAATATGACACTCACCATTGTCATTTGGAGCAGTTTTTTATTTTTTTGTTAGCCCATTTCCTCTTCTTCGAACCATTCAAAGTTGATGCCTTCCCTTTTACAACGAGCACTACGCCTTGATCCTTAGATGAATACTCGGCTGATCTCAACATATTGAGCAGCTCCATGAGGCTTACATTCAACTGGTTCATATTATAGTTTAATACGAACGATTTAAACTATGGAGTAAGAGACCCTAAGATTAAGTCCACTTGCAGCACATTGCTTATCGTCACATCTAATTGAGCATTCTATCAATATAGCCGTCATCATTAAGATACACTCATCAACTTTCATGCTCTTCGACATCTTCATGTTGAACAACTTCGTTGTAATCTCATACTTTGCAGAAACAAGATTGCTCCCCAAACAATCTTTGAGGCTCTTGAAGATTTGATGGACAGAGGTAGTTTCATTCTATCTTTGCAATAATATTTCTAATGTAGACAACACGTAAACTTGGGCGATTTCAAGGATTGACCCATTTATTATAATCAATTATTAGTTCAGGGTCTACATATTCTTCGAGTCTAACTCTAAGAGGTTTCATTATTGATGAGCATACACTTTCGTATGTAAGTGCTATTTTGGTTACTCTTAGCCAGTCTATGTAATTAGGTCTAATGAGTTTGCGTTTTCAAAAAACAACTTTGGTGTAGACATTTTCTTGCAAATTTAATTTAGTATATTAATATGTTATTAAATTCGTGGTGAATGTTCTTATAATGTTAGTAAGGTTAAACATTTTATTTCAATTTATCAATAAGCTCCCACTAGACTTTTATATTTCTCAAAAGCCTAAGAAGAAACAATGAAATCTTTTGGTTTCTCTGGTGGGTGTTAGGACTCACATGCCTTAGGATTCTGACCTTGAGGAAAGCTCAACAAGTCATACATGCGGTGGATAACACCTTATTGGTTATATTACATACAACTCCTAGAATTATGGTATCTGTCCTAATCTCATCTTTACTTTGAGAAAAGCTTTAAAAGTAAAGAGAGATTTTTCACTCGTACCTACCATTTCGCGATAGCCAAAGTATAATGAACATACCTTGAGGAAAGCTCAACAAATATGTGCATGTATCTTACGTTGTCTATCCTATATATTAATAATACTATATATAATATCACAAGCTTGAGCAAAGCTCAACAACTAAAGATTATGCAAATAATTTATTACTATATAAATGGTAGAGGGAAACACTTATATTAAAGTTTAATAATCTTTACTATATTCAATGAGCTATATCGACTTATAGAATAATGTATTTCTTATGAAATACCCTCGGGATTCAAGTGTTAGACACATCTGAAATCATGGCATACGTACTATACGTATATATTTGTTCTTAAAACTATTTTGGTTTAATACTATTCCATATTTTATTATACATTCATATTATACATGTTTCATTCTTGTATAGCAGTTTATAATTCTAATTAACTTATATAATAGTCTTATCTATAATCTTATATTAATTTTGTTAATTAAATCTTATTTAATTAATTTAATTAACTAATTTAATTTAATTCATTTTAAACATTTTCAATTGAATATGTATACTATAAATTTCATTGTAACACACATATATCTTAATATTTGAATATCATATAATTTAGTAACTAATATTAATTGATTAATTAATTTAAAATAATTTTTACGGATTAAATTAATTTCAAAACTTATATAGACTAATTACCTTAAACATTTTAAGATAATTATGTATATACGTATATATATATATATATATCTTATTTAATTTAATTAATCGAATTAATTATTAATAAGTTTTAAAAAATAATTATTTAATTTTCAAAACAATTTTGAAAATTATTTTATAACATCTATAAATTTTTACTTATTTTAAATTTAACCTTCTAAATTGAAAATATTATGTTAATTTCAAAACTGATTTTAAAAGTTAGCCCAATGCCCAAAATCAATCGGGCCTTTACACTAATAATAACCTTTGAGCTTACCTCATCCTTTCTTTGAGCTTACCTCATCCTTTCGGGTCAAGCCAGTGGTCAGGTAGGGTAGAGTACTTGATTAACCAAATCCAACTTTCGACACTAATTTGTTAGACACCTTAAAAAATGCATAAGCTTTAATAAGTTAGCCCCAACACCGCTAATTTAGACTGCATAGGCTATTGGGATTTGATGTCATTGAAGTAACTAGGCCAGCACACACGGGTTAAGTGGGTGAATTTCAAAATAAAAATTCCTTTTTTAGATTTTGTTGGGCTTATGCAGTCAAAATTAATTTAGATCCTATCTAAATAATTTTAAATAAAATATTTATTTTATTTAGTTGATTTATATAAAGATTTGATTCATTATATGTATAATATATAATGTATATTTCTATCAACTACATACATACGTGTAAAGTGTACGTGCATATAGTTGAGTACATAGTTAAATATAATCGTCTATTAGTGTTGTAATTTATGCTATAACAGACACATTTGCTATTCTATAACTAATTTATTATCACACAAACACATATACATATGAACAATTATATATAATAGTGTTTATTTAAAAGATGTTGATCAATTCAAAATAATTCAATTTACTATCTAAAACATTTAAAGATAGATTTAAATTTAAAAGCACATCTAGATCTAAAATAAAAATCTATTTTAGACTTAAAATTCAAATAATGATATTTAGTTATATATATGTCTAATATATATATATATATATATATATAAATTATTGTTTGAATATACATAAATATGTGTGTAATTTTAAAAATTATTTATAAAATATTAATTTGTAAATATAAATAAAATAAATTTAGTTTTTTGTATTTTTTCCAAAGCCATATAAATTGTTTTTCGTTTTTATTTTTCAAATCCATGTGGATTTGTAAAATATTATTATTATAATGTAAAATCTGTACAAAGTTTATATAAATATTCATTATTTTTTAAGCTTCAAAATCTATACGGATTATTTTTACAAACATATTTATAATTTTATATAATACATAATGATTTGAAATATTTAAAATATATATTTCTAAATAATTATTTTTTGGATTTAATTATAATATATACATAAAAACATGTTTTTAATATAAATTCTATATGAAAGTTATATATTTAATATATATATCTCTCTCTCTGTGTGTGTGTATCAAGTATTATAAAATTCAATTTTTAATTTTAAAATTGTTCTGAAACATTTTTGACTTTTGGATTTTTATTATTATTAAAATGCCCGAAAAGAAATTATACAAGTATATATATATATATAGGTTTTTTTATTCGACTTAAATATGTATGTGTATGTATTGGTTCGACAACAAATATTATATAAATTTGTGATATAGCAAGTTTCTAATCTACGTACATGTATTGACATATAATAATATGTATACGATAAAATATACATTGGACGTTATCAATACCGTGGCTTTGAATGTGCACCTTAAATGCTGAATCCAAAACTCCTTGGATCGAATCTGTATTCTTCCATAAAAGGAGCTGACTGAAGAGATCGCCACACCTTTTGAAATAGATTTTAATTTTGATTTAATTTTATTTGGAAATGAAGAAGGGAGACCTTTTATTTTCAACAAAACTAGAGGGAGGAGGAGGCAAAGGAAAATTCTAAAATAAATGGCGATGATTGGTTTAAACAGGCAATAGAAAGAAGCGAAAAGAGGGAATCTAGATCTCATTGTTTACCCTTGCTCCTTACCAATTAAAACACATTTTTCTACTAAATATCCACTTTCCCCTCCTTGTTTTGTCGACCATAATGATGGGTTGATGGACCTAAAAACATTTCCAAATCCAATCAATGTTTATACATTTTAAACCAATTTAAATGTTTATCGATATCATATATCGATATGTACATATATAACTTTTATAAACACACTTTGTTAAATACTAATTCAAATAAATAAAATAAAATTTAATAATCAATATTTTAAAAATGTTAATTAATTAATTAGCTTATAATGAATATAATTCAATTAAATCATGTGGTATTCAACATTGCGGCTGTGCAACTCGGGTGTAAATTCAATCGGTGATTAATATCGAACAGTTTGAAAAGTAATGTTCACACATCACCTTAGCTAGTGGTGTGATAGTTTAGCCGAATTTATCGCTTGTAAAATTATGGTAATATCCAATTTTACTATTTTAAACGATCACTAGAAGTAATGATTATTTACACCAATTCTCTTCGTTAAAACTACGTCACATAAGACTTATGGAATTTGGTTTTGGCTCAATAATAACAATTATTGTTAACCAAATTGCTCCGGCCAGAGACTTTGACTTTGAATTGACTATAGTTGACCATGATACTAACCTCATAAAACTAAAGAGGCAGATTCTCTGTTGGATAGTGTGTCACTTCCTGTGCTTCAAGTTAGACCCAAATGCAGTCATTCGATGGGTATTATGCAATAATTTAACTATAATCAAGGTGGAGTGTGCACATTGAAGTTTAACGGTGTTCTTAAGTCGAGAGAACAATGTAATTTAGTCAATTAGATATTCTCTGTTTGACCTTAGTTATATTAACCAACAAAAAACTAGTGGGTGAGTCATTCCATAGTTTTCCAATAATTATCGGTATATATCCCTTTGTTACCCCCACCAGCTATGTGTAATACACTGTCCAACTTTTAGAGAGTGTTATGTACTGTGATATCAATGGATTTATTAATATCATGTCTATATATATCTTAACTACGAATATTTAAAACAGTATGTTATTTTTATTATGATAAATTTCTCGTAATTACAAAACCTTATGATTACTATTACAAAACATATAGTTTAAGAATTTTTATTTAAAAATACTTAAATTAAATAAATAATTAACATAACACATTTTGACAAGTATATAATAGGAAGTAAAACACCTTTTATTTCATACGAGATTTTATTATAGAATTTATAATTTATAATAAATTACAAAATTATCCCTAGGGCATACTTCTAACTCTATCACCTACAACATAATGCATGACGCTCGCGAGGGGATAGTGTAGAAAACTCCCATAGGGGCGCTTATCCACCATAGGAATATGCATGTCGCCTACGAGTAGGAAAACATCCACGAGGTCCTCGAACCTTAACTGATGGTATACCGTGAGGTCTAGGCCGATCGGCATTCCCCATCGGCCGAAAGATTGTCCGATTTTCATCGCCTTTGAATAGAGGATGGGGACCACGACCTACGCTTAGATTGTCATAATAGCGAAGGACGAGTCAGAAGTTCATAACGTGGGGACCCATCAGTGCATTCTTGGCCTCAACAGGAGGTGCCCTGGCCTAATTCTCGTGAAAGGCGCCCATATCCTCCCAAATCACCTTCAGTTATCAAAAGCAGGTCTCCTGCCCCCATCAGACACCATCACATGCCCTCACCATACTTCCCTCGCAAGTTTCCCACACCAGATAGATGATAGATGAGCCTCTCCTTGGCATAGGGCCAGCACCACCCATGGCATGTGGAGGTAGGTTTTTGAGAAGAAATGGCCTCCATATGCTAGTGAATCCACAGAATCCAAACTAGAAATGCAGGCAGCGAGGGTTTGTCAAATAATGTGAATAGAGACCCTTTCTTTGAGGAAATTCTAAGCACTTACATCCATCGGAGATGTGCTTTGCATCACATGGATAACTACGGTGGGAATGCTGACCCATTCGACCATATCACCACCTTCAACTTAGTAACTTGGGCCAGCTTTCCGACCATGCAAAATGTCTCCTTTCTCCATCCACTCTAACCAGACCTGCATCCTACTGGTTCATTCATTTGCAAGCTGGCAGTATGCACTCTTAGGCCCAGTTTGTTCGAACTTCAAAGCTTGATTCTTTGCATCAAAGATAAAGGTTATGATAGCAGACGAGCCATGCAACATAAGACAAGGTCCGATCAAGTACCTTCGCTCGTTTGTTAACCATTTTGACAAAGAATCAACCCAGAAAATGGAAGCAGACAAGAACAGCTTGGTAGATGCCTAATGTTCATGGGTGAGGTGCCAGTTTCGAATATGTAATGAATTGCAGAAGCAACCCGCTTTATCCTTGACCAACTTTCTCCAAAGGGAGAACGACATAATGAGGGTGAAAGAAGCTGATATCCCTGACGGTGATGAAGAGAGCATCCAAATATACAAAGTTGGCTTAAGAAACAAAGTTGGCTTAAGAAACAAAGCCGGCCCAAGAGAAAATAGCCGACAAAAGAATAATGGCAAGAAAATAACAAGAATCATTTAGAAGAAAGTTCGTGCTTTAAGCCCAAATACATAAATTATGCAACTTTAAATTATGAAAAGAAAACTCTATATCTTGCCATGCATGATCACATGCCATTTCAGTGGCACACTCCCTCCCATTCAGGATGGAGAGAGGGGACTAGGGTAATGGTAAGTATTGTGAATTCCATTCAATGGCCACTCCACCAATAAATGTCGGCATTTTAATGATTAAATAGAGTGACCGTTCCCTGATTGCATATCGGTTCAGTATGTGAGACAAGTATAATAGTGTAATGCCCATCGAAATCCACCTACCCTACTTTAGTAGGCAGATGACAATAATATGGCCATAATAAACATAAAGATCCTATAAATTTGTGGTCGCTTGCACATGGCTAGAAGCAGTCAGGGGTTTCAGGCCTGATACAGGAGAGTGCTCACCTCTGGTAATCAGATATATTTAGTAGATCTTCGAACTCTAAATGCTCCCCGGGTTAAAGAAGATATAATTGACATTGCTCTTACTATAGAAGAAAAAATAGGGGTGGGCTTCCTCCATCATGACCCCATGGTCGTCTCAGTTAGTATGCTCAGTACCAAGGTTCGCCGGATCTTCTTCGATAAGGGTAGCTCCATTAATGTGATGTTCAAAGAAGTTTAGGCAAGATGAAGTTTTCTTCCTTTAACCAAACTCCTTGTGCATTGCCTATCTACGGGTTTAAGGTGGTTGGATAGTACCCTTGGGTAATAGATAGACAGATATTGGTGGACCTTGACGCAATCATGACTTATTAGCGGCCAATGATGGATTTCCTAACCAAGAGATGAATAGGTTGTGTCCGCAAGAACCGGTAAGATACCAAAGTTTTCTATAGCATATCACTGCGTCAAGAAAAAAGGAGTGCTCATACTGCAACAAGAACTGGCAACGCTCAGCGATGACATACCTAGGAGAGCGCAAGAACCTCTCAATGCTCCTATTCATGCCAGGGTCACCCTAAGCCTTGAAGAAAAAGCATCTACAATAACCACTACCTATGAGATAACATGCAAGCTGCTCAATGCTCTAATTTATGCTGGGAGACAAATGGAATAGTCGACGAGGACAATCTTTCCTTGGCTAGCCCAAGCAAGGCATGATAACTCATATCGACATGGAATAAGAAAGTTCAACCCTGTCGATATACGGGAGAAGAAGACAATACCACTCATACCCTTTTAATACCTACTTACTCATTTGTGAGAGCCAACATAGCCATAGCTCTCTGGTTCGTGTATGGACGTTCGTCTTGACTAAGGGTGTTATTGAGTTCATAATATATGCGCCAGACCAATGAAACTTGGAAAAAAGTGCTAAGGACAATAACAATGATCCTCTCAACCTCCGTATGGGTGATTTAAAACCCAATGGTGGCGTGAAACTCCATCTAAGGTGATATCAATTGATAACGTCGATCATCGCAATGCCATGTAGAAAGGCATAGAATTAAGTCCAGAAGTAAGGGATGAGCTAATTTTTTGTAAGAAAGAGAAAAGATGTGTTTGTCTAGGAGCACGCCAACGAGACAGGCATAGATCCTTCAATTATGTGTCAAGCCCTCAGTGTTGACCCAACGTCTCATCTGGTTTAATAAAAGAGGTGGTCCCTGAACCCCTAATGGTACGTGTACTTAAAGAGGAAGTAGAGAAATGAATTTCTAATGGATTCATTCGTGAAGTTACATATCAGTCTGGGTAGCCCACACAGTGAAGGTCCAAATTCCTAGTGGGTCTAAAGGACTAGTATTGATTTCTCAGAACATAATAAAGCTTTCCTAAAAGGCAGTTTCCTACCATGTCGCATTAACGAGCTTGTGGATGCAACCAACGGACACAAGTTACTCATGTTCATGGATGCCTACTCCAGGTACAATCAAATTATCATGCATAGCCAAGATCAAGATTACACTTCCTTTATCACTAACATTGGGCTCTACTGCTACCTAGCCATGCCATTCGACCTTCGAAATGGGGCACCACATATTAATGGCTCATCAATCGAATGTTCACTCAGCAAATCGTCCGGTTGATGGAGGTCAATTGGATGAAATGCTAGTGAAGTCTAAAATGGCTGTAGGGCATGTAGAGATACTAGCCGAAGCTTTCAAAATCCTCTGTAGATATAACATGATGCTTAAACTTAAGATGTGTTTCTTTGCCATGAGATCTAGAAAGATCCTCGGTTTTGTGGTTAGCACCAAAGATACTAAGGCTAACCCGACCAAATTTAGGAAATTCAAGATATGTGAATACCTCATACGATCAAGCAAGTGTAGAGCCTAAATAGGATGATCATGACAATTAATCGTTTTGAAAAGAGGAAACCATTTTTTTAGAGTGAAGAGTGCACCAAGGCTTTTGAAGACTTAAAGCAACATCTTCCTCAACCCCATTCTTTCCAAACCTGTTGACAAGGAAGACTTGTATTTGTTCCTCCAATTACTGGCCACGCTACAAGTGCTATCCTAGTTCGACAAGAAGAGAAAATCCAATGACCTATATATTATGAAAACAAAAGGTTGTCAGGCCTAGAAACAGGATATTCCAAGTTGGAAAAGCAAGCATGTTGCCTACTTATGGAAACTCGATATCTATGGCCTATTTCCAAGATCATCCAATTAAATCCTCACAAATCAACCATCGAAACATGTATTGAGTTGTCCTTATATAGCGGGACGTCTCCTTAAGTGGTCCATAAATCTCGGGCAACATTCTATCACATTCTATCCCCGCACCTCAATTAAAGGCCAAGTTATGGTGGATTTCATAGCTAAGTGTTCAAACCTAGACAACGATGATAAAGAGACAATGAACTGCTTGAAAGCATGGAAGTTGTATGTCAGTGACGCATCTAATGAGAAAGGCATTGGAGCAGGCATAGTCCTAGTCATGTCTGATGGGAAAGAGTTATGCTTTGTCATCCATCTAAGCTTAATGGCCACAAACAATAAAGCCGAATATGAAGCCGTAAAGGCCGGTCTCAAGAAGGCTAAAGAGTCGTTGATAGAATTTTTGCAAGTGTTTAGTAACTCTTCGTTGGTTGTAAACTAGACTGGATAATGTTTCCAAGTTAAGGGGAAAACATTGGCCATGTATTTCACAGAAGCCAAGAAACTCATTAGCACCTTCACAGACTTCAAACTAGAACAAATCCCTCATGACAAGAATGTCAAGGCTAACCAATTGGCCAAAGCAGCAGGCAATCTTGAAGAGAGCATCACTTAGGTCCCAATGGAGGTGCAGGCCTCTATTTATTTTGAATTGGAAGCAACTGTCATGGAAATCATTAAGGTCTAAGTTGATTCCTAGATGACCCCATTGTTGAATTATCTAACGAGTAGAGAATTACATGTGGATAGAAAGGAAAACCAAAAAATATAGTAATAGGTGCCCCACTATACAATTATGGATGGAAAGCTACATTGAAAGGGGTACTCAACTACCCTCAAGATGCGTAAAAAATGAGGAAGTTCGTCGTATTTAGACGAACTACATGAAGGTTTCTATGGAGATCATGCTAGGGAGCAAAGCCTAGCAAAAATGGCCACCCATCAAGGTTACACCGATTCACTATGATCAACGATGTAATGAGATATGTCAAGAAGTGTGATACGTGACAACAGTTCACCATGATTCTAAGGGCCTCTCTAAATCTCCTAACTTTCATGACATTTCCCTCGACTATTCAACAATTTAGGGATCGACCTGATTGGAAATCTCCTAATGCCAAAGGTGGAACAAATCATGCCATAGTCGCTATTAATTGATTCACAAAGTAGGCTGAGGAAGACCCCTTACTGGCGTAACCGTGAACAAGAACCCGAATTTCATAATCAAGAACATCATATACTCATTTGACCTCCTGAAGAAAATCATCATTGATAATGGCATGTAGTTTGAGAGTGGGTTGTTCTAAGGGTTCTATGAGTGGAATAGAACAGAAAAGCACTTCTCCTTAGTCGCTTACCGACAAGAAAATTGGCAGATTGTGGCCGTGAACAAAACCATCACAAAAATGCCGAGGAAGCGCCTCACAAAGACAAAAGGAAACTGGGATGAGCATATACCACTCATACTTTTGTCCTATCATACCTCGAGCTACACCTCAACTAGGCACTCCACATTCCCTTTAGTCTATGAGTATGAAGTTATGCTGCATGTCGAAGCCGACATGTTTTCTCCAAGGAGCCTCACTTACGACCCTGAAAAAAATGATAAACTACTTAAGGTTGGGTTCGAAAATTCAAATGAAAGATTAATCAAGATAAAACTCCGCATAGAGACATATAAGAGGAAAATAGTAGAGCACCTCAATGTATGGGTGAAGCTTCATCAATTTAAGGTCGAAGACTTAATATTGTGCTAGGTTTTCGCAAACACTAAAAATCTGGCCGAGGGAGCATTGAGGTCGAACTAGGAAGGCCCATATATGATCAACGTCGCACTTACCAATGGTGCCTACCTTCATTTGCACCTGAATGACACTAATGTGTTTCACACTTGGAATCCGAAATGACTTCGGGCCTATTATGTAGCACTTTGTAAGCCACAACTATAAGGCGAAGGCCCCTCTTTTGTAAATTATAGGTATAAAATGAAAATAGAGCATTTTTGGACATTCATCACTTGAGCTACCACAAAGTTATCTGGTAGGGACAAACAGGATGACGCTCCATTCCTTATTGGGGACTACCATATTAGACGATATCCAGATGGGATAGGCTGCCAAAGACCCGTCTTTGCAACTAATGAATGCCAAACTACTCCACTAAAGACCGTGCTAGCCATTCAATGCTCCACTTCTTGTCGGAAAACTATCCAACAAGGGTGACTTATCATGCACTAACATCCTCATTCAGGACATGCCGACCTTCCCTATTGAGTTTCAGTGACACTCTCTCCCCAACTACCTTAGTTGCCTCCTCCCAACTACCTTAGTTGCCTCCTTGGGTTGATCCACCTCGGCCTTAACAATCACCAAAGCATCCTTGACCGCCTTAGCTCATGCCTCAGTGCCCTTTTTCGCCTCGGCATCACTCAGAGATTCCCAATGTCACCCGAGATGCCAATGGAGCGATGTGCGGACTGAAGCAGGACTAGCATTAGAGGATTTATCTAGTCTAAAAGGAAAGTTCAAGGTTAGAAACTTACTTGTAGGACGTCCCGAAAGTGCACATTCATCACATCCTCCAGGCTATGCCGGCTCTATCCAGACCTAGACCAGTGAGTGTATATAGGGTCTCGATAGTCATGAGTTATAAAGCCCTCAACATGTGATCTAGATCTTTAGGGTCCTGCCATAGGGGACCTCCAAAGATACTCGTCTCATCAACACATCCTCGTTCATGTAAGCCAAACACTTTGCATTATGGATGCTCGGTTTCTTAGCATAAGGCAAAGGACTCGAGGGACCCGGATTCACATCTTTCAGGTCATTTCCTTTTTTGCTGTTAGTGAAGGGTTTAGGCAACAATTGGGGGGTTGGGGGAAGATCAACGATCTCCTTGTTTGTATCGACCATTATGGGCTCGGATGCTTGAACAGCCTTGAAACAAAAGTCAAGAAAACCAAAGTCGATCTCGTCGGACACCAAAATAAGACAAAGTAATAATTAGTTCAAGTGCATGAAAAAGAAGGAAAAAAATAAGTAAACTAACCTATTTCTTAATTTATACGAAATAATTCAATTTAAAGTTTAATATACTGTAAATAATATACAGGATGATAGCAGGATATATCAAAATAAATAAACATCCAAATCATCCTAAACATCAATTAATGGCATCCATCACAATCAACATCCAAAATAATCCATAAATCGTATCAACTAACCAATTATCAATGATCGAGAATTTTACTTACAGTTTAGTTCCAATTCAATTTAACCGTCAATTTAAATTTCTAGTTCATTCAGATGCCCATTTAAATGTCAATTAAAATTATCGAATAACAATCAAGAAATTTAAACTATTCAAAATTTTAATTTTAACTAACATAAAAATATTCTAGTACGTCGTGAGCGTTATAAAACACTCACCTTTTATTTTTCGGTTGGTGTTGAGACGTTCCAGTTTGGACCGATTTTAGCCCAAATTTCAACAGTCTCCAAATCTGTGCAAACTAATTTCATTTCAAAGCTCTCATCATCACGATCGCAAATGCAAAAATCCATGCCTCGATTTGACCTCGTATAGACGAGTTATTAAACTTTTAGTTCATCGATTTAAATAAAATAAAATTAAACACTAATTTCTTCCTTTTTTTTAAACCCATACCTTAAAACATTCTGGCCTGGCCCAAACCGAACTCCTTCTTCCCCAAACCTTTCCCCTCATACATGAGAATAAATCCAATGTCGCTTGCATGTTTTCCACTGATATGGAAACTAACACGACGAATCTACCCACCAAAGCCACCAAACGCCATCTCCTCATGCGCTCGATTTATCCATTTCTTCTAATTGAAACTTGAGCACCTCTGAAGTGTTGTGGCCTGCTACTCGATATCGCCTGCATAAACGTCGCCTCCTTTCAAACAATGTCGCACGCTCCCAAACTCCACCTGTAGCTGCTCCTCCTCACCACCATTCCATTGCAATCCACTGCAATACCTAATTAGTGTCTATAAAGTAGGCAACTAGCCACCCTAGTCAAGGAGTCTACCTACTCCCTAGTCAAAATGGCCAGCATGGCCACTCCATCGCTTCCATCTCCCTAGCAACCTCCAGCCACATCTTGGCAAGGATCTCGAGCTTAAGGGGGCGCAAGGAAAGTGGAAAATCGTAGTTCTCCCTAAACATGGATTGAACCATGTTCTTTATCTTGGCTTTCCAAATATTCCTTTCCTCTATCCTGACAACCTCTATATTCTCGATCGACTGACATCTTACCAGGTGCTTGTTTAAGTCATCCTTAAGTGTTTCATCTCCTTTTTGGCCTTTTTATGCTATCCTAAGGTCCTTGACCTCTTTCTCTACTTTTATCCTTTCCATGACCTCTTCATCCGCCTTTTTCCCAACTACCTCAACTGCCTCCTTAGGTTGATCCACCTCGGCCATGACAATCACCAAAGCATCCTTAACCGCCTTAGCTCATGCCTCAGTGCCCTTTTTGGCCTCAGCATCACTCAGAGATTCCCTATGCCACCCGAGATGCCAATAGAGCGATGTGAGGACTGAAGCAGGACTAGTATTAGAGGATTTATTTAGTCTAAAAGGAAAGTTCAAGGTTAGAAACTTACTTGTAGGACATCCCGTAAGTGCACATTCATCACATCCTCCAGGCTATGCCGGCTCTATCTAGACCTAGACCAGTGAGTGTATATAGGGTCTCGATGATCATGAGTTGTAAAGCCCTCAACATGTGATCTAGATCTTTAGGGTCCTGCCATAGGGGACCTCCAAAGATACTTGTCTCATCAACACATCCTCGTCTATGTAAGCTGAACACTTTGCATTATGGATGCTCGGTTTCTTAGCATAGGGCAAAGGACTCGAGGGACACGGATTCAAATCTTTCAGGTCATTTCCTTTTTTGCTGTTAGTGAAGGGTTTAGGCAATAAATGGGGGGTTGGGGGAAGATCAACGATCTCCTTGTTTATATCGACCATTATGGGCTCGGATGCTTGAACAGCCTTGAAACAAAAGTCAAGAATACCAAAGTCGATCTCGTCGGACACCAAAATAAGACGAAGTAATAATTAGTTCAAGTGCATGAAAAAGAAGGAAAAAATAAGTAAACTAACTATATTTTAGGTGCACCTAATCTTGGCTTCTCAAAAGGGGCAGGCATGATGAGACCGAGCTGCCAACACTAGATTGATCAGTCCTGGAATAAGCCATGCCCGGGGGTACAACATCATAGTTGAATCAAAGGGTCATAAGTAGGGTAGAACCTGGAGGAGGGAATCACATTTCCACCAATGCTCAGTTCTTATGACCTTCCCTATGTGTTTCTTACCTCGAAAACTCTCCTCAGGATCCCACAGACGGTTGGCGTCCTATACCGCTGGACCAGGGCATCAACTAGCTTTATTGGGTCAAAGGTTTCCTATTGTTTCTCTGGCATAACATCACTTAGCTTATCATTATCACATTGCTTCCATTCTCTTAACCTCTCATCCTTACTTATTCTTCCATAACTCGCTTCTAGTCAGTAATCCGGCTGGCCTCAGAATCAAAGAACTTGGTATTTGTTTAATCATGCTTCTTCTTGGTTGGCTTAGTTACTAAGGCATGCATCTCTACCACTTTCATGATTTGGTTCTCCCTTAAGAGCCTGGCCGCCGGTGGTTCTTATTCGTCACTATGATCTTTAATTTCTTGACGTCAACATAGGCACTCTTTATTTGGTCCAAGTATTCACTAAGCACCCCGAGGTTGATGTCTGAAGAAGCAAGAGAGGTCCCTGTCACAGGAAGAATAAGTGGAGGAAGGAAAGAAAGATGAATGAAAAAGAGTGGAAAAAATGACTTGCTTGGAACTTGGCGTTCCTCAGATAGGGATTGATCCCCCAAGGATCAAAGAAGTACTTCCCTACCTAGCATGGAAAAGCTTTACTAAGAACGTCGGTAGGAAGAGCAGGCTTAGTGTTAGCTTTCGGATGATAGTAAGTACCACTTGGGTAGTTGGCCCCCTTATATAGCTGGAAGATCATGTAGATTAGGTGGCAGTCGACCTAGGAAGATGAAGGTCTACACAAGCAATGTTAACCCTAGACAAGAACCGGCGGCTATTGGTGTTAAACTAATCGAGCCAATGTTGTAGATATTAAGAAAAGAGACGAAGAAGGGATGCAGAGGTAGAGAAGACCCTACTTTGAAGTAGCCTAAGAACCGCGAAGAAGCCTAGTGGTGGTTGATCATGTCGGTCAGTGGTCATAGGATATATGACTATACAATGTTCCAACCATGCTCGATCAGGCATTCCGCGAGGTTCACCTCCCCCTCAACTGTCTTTGAAATTTTCAGGCTTGAGGCACCGACGAATGTTAATCCGAAAGTAGCTATATAAAACACAAGCAGCCTGGTTAACTATAACGGCACCAAAACTGGATAGCTGACTTTATGGCTTGTCATGACCGAACACCCCATTTAGATTGGAATTGAAAACTATTTTTATGCTAAGTTACGGGCCGCATTGCCTATTTTCTCATTACCACTTTTTGGCTATAAGCCTAAGGAAAAAAGTTTGGGTATAAAGCTACGGCCAAAGGCATTAACATGTTTATTTAGTTTAAATCACCAGAAAGATAGCTAACGTTGATCACCGCTATTGATATGGAAATGTTTGTCGATTGACATGCAAATGATGATTAGAGAATAAATATTTTTTCTAAGCAGCGATGTAGTAAAACATGAAAGAAAAAAATCTCAAACTAGTAAAAAACCTCAAAACCCATTTTTAATGGCCAAAGGAAGCACAAAACAAAGAAGAAGCAAAAAGGGTGTCGAGTTACTATTTTTTTTAAAAGGAAGCATTCAAAGCTTAAAAGAAATCAAAGAGAATTTTAATGATGGAAATTTGAAATGATTTGGTAAAGAATGAGAAGGGATACAGAAGGAATATTTATAGGCATAGGGCTTGAATGTGGAACGTTGGACTAGCCACATAGGAGGTGACCTGAAACGCCAAGGTATCATCAATGGCCTTGTCAAATTACACATCTAAAACGTGAATCGTCTCTACCACGTCTGGGAAAGTAAACTGTCACCACAAATAACGTAACGACACATATAGTAACATTAAATATGTGATTAACAAGCCCGCACCCTCAAACGTTTATGGACTTGGAGGGAAAAATGTTGCTAAATTTTCTCGCAAGTAAAAGAAATGTCGACTAGCATGCCCGGCCCATCCCAGCCCGGTTCAAGCCACCCCACATGGCAACAGCAAGAGAATGTAAAAGCTAAAGCTGCCTACTCTCCTAAGCCACCCGAAACAAGTCAAAACAACATTAACAACCAACTCGTTCGGCTAGACCTGGCTCAAAAGCAACCGGCCCTTAGCCCAACTTAATCTCAGCTCTCCTCCAACTAATCCCATATAGCCTGTCTCATCAAACGTGTACGGCTCACCTTATCCCTTATTTAATTTCACTCTACATGCTTTAGCAACAAGCCGTCGATGATTACTATGAAAAAGAAGCTTTCCACCTTATTTTCCAAGAAAGTGTACTATATGAAATTGTTCATTAGACAAAAGTCTAACTATGCATACCTATTATCTAGCCATTATGGAAAAAGAGCACCTACTACTATGCCATGTCACTATACCCTGTGCAAAGCACACTTCAGGTATGAATGGAATGACAGATGGCATGCATCTTAGTTACTTTATCACACCGCTTTTTTAACCGACCTCCATCAGCCTAGGCAATTGGACTAATGACCCAGATTATTCCCACCCTTTAGCTGCGCAATCTCATCCATCCAAAATTCAACTACAACAAATACCCCTTGCTATACAATTTCACGTGGGCTTAGAATTTCATCTTCAAGCACAGAAAATACGAGGCTTCTTAAGTAACATTGTAATCTTAGCTGCTATAGGTTTCTTATCATTTTCTTGCAATTCCTTGTAATTGTAAAAGATCGATATAGTAAGAAATCTTAACGGTGATGTAGGCAAGCTCGGCCGAACAACTTTAAGTCTTGTGTTCTTTTGCATTTATCCATTTTACTTCATCATTTCAAATTTTAAATCAAGGTAATAGTAAGTAACCTTTGCTAATATCTTCTTATAATCATTACTCTAAGGTTGGCTAAATTTTTAATCAGTGGTGGCAACACAGTTTTGTCTTTAAGGCGTCAACGCAATTTTTCCTTTAAGGTGGCGGCATAGTTTACCTTTATAATGATGGTGCGGTTTGACTTTATAATAATGACACAACTTGGGGACTTTTACTTGTATGTTTTCGATCATGCTGACCTTCTATTAATACAATGTAATTTGTTTTGTAGGACATCATCATTCTTTGCTATATTTTATTTTGAACTTTGCACAATTGATCATTAGGTATAATTTTTTGAGTTGTGCAGTTTTGGGCATGAGTCTTTATTGGGCATTGAGTGTTGAACTATTGGGCGCGTGTAGTTTCTTTCAAATGTGAAAGCGGCATGTTTAACTCCTTATTGTTCTGGGCTGTCCATTGACATTATTCGTTTGAACATGTGCTCAATGTATTACAAATGCAGAAAAAGAGTGTTACAGACCTTACTATTTTATCATTATCTTTGTTGAAATGATTTCATTTTATGTTAATATCTAGGGATAGATGTGTTTGTGTTGGTACTTAGGCTACAGCTTTGGTGCCCTTTTCTTATTTTGAGTAAAATGAACGATCCACGTAAGGAGGAGAGCACTCATGTAATTTTATTTTACACTAAAAAAGGTTCTACAAACAAGCCTGAAAGGTGGAAAAAAACACTCTTACAATGAAAAAAGTCCTCCCAAGACCTATGCCAAGACTCATGTTGTAACACCCCACTTCTATACTCATACTAGCCAAGGACATTACGGGGTAATGTCATCGAGTAGCACGAAGAATAAGGCTGTTGAGGAGCAACCATACATGTAATGGCTTTGTGTGAGTACCGATATGCCAGATAGAAGGTCACGCATTTCATTTAAAGCGAAAGTCCGACATATCAAGTACAAAATCAAAGCTACTACACAGTGGCTATGTGGTCTTCGGAAACAAATATAAAATAAGCATTAACATAAATCAGTCATAGATATTCGTATCACTAAGGCGGAAACAGATATGAATATAACATATAAAAGTGTACATCAAAGTAGCGGTCATACAAGATCCACTACACCACAAAAGAATAGGTACAAGTATTAGACAAAATAATATGTATACATCAATGAGTCTCTATCGCGAATGTATAAAAGCAAAAACTACTAAGCTAAGTAGTTAGCCAAAAGTCAGATGACGGACCTTGATAAGAAGTCAAGTAGAAGCACTTGAAATATCTTGGTCTGACCCGAGTATTATTTAGGAAGAAAATAATAAAGGGATCGGTCTAGCTATAAATATCATATAAAATGAGATAGGATAAGAAATATGACAAGAACGTATAATAAAAATTATGCCATACTGTAACAAGTATACATTAGATAACAACAAAAATCATATAATATCTCAAATTTTCTCAAACACCAAAAAGAACATCATGTTCTTTATTTTGTTCACCAAGCCACAAATATTGATAAAGCTTACAATATAAATCACAAAAATTGATGAAACATAAACTCTAGAATTCATCAATTAGAAATCCAGAAATCACAAAAGGGGAGGCCTATCAAAAATGGAAGCATGAAAACTTACCAACACGTGTATCACAAATGGGACGCTATCCAATGGTCGCTAACCATAGATCCGGTGCAATGACGTAGTCAACGGTACGCTCGATGAACCATAAACTCAAATAATTCGGAACATCGACGTAGTACAAGGGTATGCCCGATGACCTGATAAGCTGAAACAATGACGTAGTACAACGGTACGCCCGATGAACCAAACTCCATAAAAGAATATGGGTTGCTAGCCCATAAAAATGAGTCGAAACTCCAAAGAACCCACAGGTCGCTAGGCTATAAAAGAAATGAGACGAAGCTCAATAAAACAAGGTACAGTCCTCCATGTGGACACAAAGACATCGCACATGCTAGTCTAAACCATAAAATGAACACCATTGATCAACAAAAAGTGTGAATTACACTAAGCTAGTAAATAAATGAATTTAGCTTCATGTCCCATGACCACTGTCTTAACTTAAATATTTATGAAAAAATTATAGATTTTCACTCAAAAATTATCACAAGATTTCAATCGAACAAGTCCAAGAATTAACCGACAAAGAAAACGCAAGCGTTTTATACCACTTGTTTTGCTAAGTCGTTTAATTAGATTTCTTATACGAGTGAGGTAAAGGTTTGTATATGCTAATAGATATAAAAGCAGTTTTTTAAAAAAAAAAAGCTTTGTATTAAAAATAACGTTGAAATCATTTTTATGAAAGAGTTTGAATATTTACTACTAGTATAGAAACCTTTGTATTTTAAAGTGAAAAATCATAGAAATGATTGTAAAAACAATCAATCACCAAAAATTCACACACGAAAACGTGAATCAAAACCATAGAAATCGATATTAAATCCATTAAATGGATACTCCAAAAATCCAGAAAGAAGTCATCAAAGTCGATAAAAGTGATAACTACTAATCGGATCAACCAAAAATCGATAAAACGGAAATCCACATAGAAATAGGCAATTTTTCTGAATTTATCAGTGTTAGACGTCTGGTGGTTTCCTCAGACGTCCAAGCTGAAGGTCTGGAATTTTCTTCCAAATCGCCCAGATGTCTGGGAAGTAAGCTCAAACGTCTGAGCTGAAAGACTAGAATTTTATTCTGTTGCTTCAGACATCTGAGCATACTACCAGACGTCTGAGCTGAAGCTCAGGGCAATGTTTTACCTAGGCCATTAATGGCCAATTCATATCAGAAGCGATCGAATGAGCGACGATGGCTAATGATTTATGCCAAGTGACAATCCAGCCTTATAAACTATCAATACACTCTGAACAACATGTCCAAACATACATACAAGGATTTTCATAGATTTTGATTTCAAAATACCAAAAATGAAAATTTCGCCAAACCAATTCAATTCAAAAGTAAATGGACATGAATAGATGTTAGGAATTCATACCTAACAACTATCAAAGGTATAGACATAGATGTGAGTTCAAGAACTCACCTTTAAACCCAAAAATAACGATGAAAAGCTTTAAAACAAGGAAAGATCAATCTCTCCTCCACTTAACTTCAAGAACCCTCAATCTATAATCAAATGCAAATATTACCTAAATTAGGTTATAGGATTTTTTGGAAATTGGAGAGAGCTTGAGGTGGAGAAGAAGAAGAGGATGTTTACCTAAGCTTCTCTTTGATTTTGGAGCTTGAATCTTGAATTTCCTAGTAATCTAGGGTTTAGGAATTTTAATTTCCCTTTCTTTCCCCATTTTCCTTTAGCTTGAGAGTGTTAGAAAAATAGATGAATGAAGAGGGGGTGAACTTAGGGTATTTTGTTGGGTTAGTGGGCTGAAACCCAATGCCCAATAGAAAAATAGAAAAATTCTACTCAACTCCAAACATATAGATGTTTATACTCAAAAAGGTCGCAAAAGCTGTTTTGGACACAATGGAAGTAGTCAATTCGACTGTTTACAAAAAGTATAATTTCAGACTTCAATCCAACTAACGATGCTATATTTAAATAAAACGTTTAAATATACAATCGTAAAATATGCGGGTTGTTACAGACTCCCCTCAACACTTAAGTAAATCTTTTTAGTGATATCCTGTACCGCTTCCTAATTCCAAATTTGGACAATTTGATACTTTTCAATTAAGAAAGTATGTCCAATCTCTCACACTTGTCATGTGTCCTTGGATTAGTGATATCTCACATCAGTAGTAAGTGCATCCGACTGGTGTTAGCCTCAAAGTGAAGGGTGGTTTTCCGTCGAGTGACTTTACTGGCCTGGCATCACAAACCTACTAAGTCCAATTAACCATCCTAAGTCTTTACATATACTATCGTAGGTTGACATTGGACCTAGCTTACTAGTTCCCTTTTTATTTAAGGCAACAAGATTTACCTCAAATACTTATCTACCTATATATCCTCTTATAACGTTCATAAATGTTAATTTATTCATAAAACCCTAACAGACATTTTCTAAGACATTTATGTATGATTACTAATTTCAAATATGTAGGAAATGGTTTTCTATACTAATTTAAGCCAAAAATTCACCGATAAAATTGGTTTAGGCATAAAAATAAAACATATACCAGCGGAATCAATTTAAAATCATAATGAATATATAAAATTTCTCACTCACCTTTTAGAAGCGATCCATATCTCCAGATTCGAAGTAGAATCTTAAATTCATCTCCAAATCCTTTTTTATTCAAGAAATGTGTATAAAAAGAGTATATACATACATCAGAATTACAGATCTAAGAAGAGATTTGGGATTGGAAGTGATAATAGATACGAAATATAAATAATATAAATTACCTCAAATATACATATAGTTAATTCTCTTCTCTTTTTTATTAGATTTCTCTTCTTATCTAATTTGTATGAAGATAGATATAAATATCTTATTTCTATAATTTAGAAAGAAAGTGCAGAAGAAGAAATGATAGAGCTTTATTGCTATAGTTAGAAAAATATGAGAAGAGAATGAAGGATTAGGCCAGTATTTATAGGCGTTAGAATCAACCAGAACCATTAGATTAAATATAATAGATCCGTGCCATTGTGCCAGAAAAAACTCTTGCCGCTGCCTAAAGAGCAGTCGACCGCCCCTCATCACGGTCGACTGCCTCAGGTTGACCGCTGCACAAAGGGGATAGACCAGTGGACCCCATTTAATTAATTAAAAATGTTAATTTCTTAAATGAATTATTTCCATTCTGAATCAATTTTTCTTCCATAACTTCTTCGTTTAGACTCCGATCGCAAAAACTCCAAATATAAAAGTTGCTCAGAATTTTGTCACAAACGAAATGGTGCAAGTTTTGTTGTCAAATTCTATTGTTTGCAAAAATTCCATTTTTGGAGCCTAATTAACTAACTAACTTATTGAATAACTAACGCTAAATTACGGGGTGTTATAAATATATTATTCATAAACAGTAATTAAAATAGTGAAATGAATTTAATTTTGATGCTTACTTGTCACTATGGATGAATGAGTATAGTGTTGTTTACTATTGTGTGATGTTTGATATTTGATGTGTGATGTTCGAAACATAAAAAGTAATTTATTATTTTTAATGTATACTTGGAAAGCATTTGTAAATATTTTAATGTAAGCAGATATATGTTTTATATAAAGTATTGAAAAATCTTTTTTCTCATACATACACACACATATATATATATATATGTATGTATGTATATGTATATATACAATGTAGTAGATAATATTTTATAAAACTAAGCAAAATTTTGAATATATATGTATGCAAATGTATCATTTGATTATGTTTTAAGACAAAAGTAGATAATTATTTATAAAAGTAAAAATATTTGAAAAGATATATGTATAAAGTATTTGAAGGAATTTTCAAAGGCAAAATTTGTGTTAATTTATCCTAGCAATGTTTAAAGAATTCTGGTCGATGCGCCTGACCAACATTATTGATGAAGATTACTAAATGCTAGGATAAGGCGCATGGATACAACATTTTTTTAAGAGTTTGACAATTTGTAAAGATTAAAATGGTTCGAAAGGATTAAATATTTATAGCAATATAATATCAATGTTTTGAGTAATAATGTAATTGTTTGGAAAGTGTCATAAACTATATTTTAAAAGAAAATAAGTATTAGTATGATTTTGGAAAAGGTGTTTAGAACATAGAGTTACCTTTTAAAAGAAACATTATGAGTTATATTTTGAAAGGAGAAACTATAGATAGTTTTGATAAATCATATAAAATAGATTGATATGAAAAAGCATATTATGGGAATGTAAAAATTTAATTTGGGAAAGATATTTTGGTGAATATTTTCACGTGAAAGTATATTTATTATTTTGACATACAATTGAATTGTAAAAGATATTTTATAAGAGATTGTGTGTGATAGGCAACGATTGCAGCCATCGAATATTAGTAGATAGTTTAGATTGTGGGTAGGGTAGTGTTGATCACACGTTAACATTGCAGCCAACTGATATCGATAGCTACTAAAAATAAATAGCAAGGCAACGTCATTATATTTTCTAGTATTCGAAGTTTTGAGAATAAATATATATTTCGTATGTTGGAATAAATTATATGAGATTTATGGAAGATTGTGTGTGATGTAAATTGATTACGGTGAATGTTAGAATAAGATTATACTAGTGTGCGATAAGGAATAAAATTTATGTGTAGGAATTTCTAATTGAAAGAAGTTGGAATAAATGAAAATATAATCCATTTATATTTAGAAGAAAAAATTATATAGCTTTAGATACTTTGATTTTGTGATAATGAAATTTTCAGAAAAGTATGGTTTTGAGAATTTAATATTTAGGGATTAAAAAAAGTTTTATAAAGAATGTATGCATTATTATAATTGTTATCAAAGATCATATTAAAGTGATACAAACGTATGTTATATGCTAAAATGAATTTGCAAAGTCAATATGGAAAGAAACTTTGGAAATGTATTTAAATTAAAGATTGTTATAGTAAAATATTTTTAGGAAAAGAAAATTACTTTACTTTATGTACATTACTAATTACTAAAAGGTAGGATTTATTTAACATTGATTTCAACGTGAAATTTTATTTGGAAGGAAACTAAAAGTTTAATAGTGATTAGATTTTTATAATTTTTCATTTGAATGGAAAAGAAATTTTGTGAAATAGTTTTTTGTGATAAAATATTTTGAAGATTGTAAAGTTTATAATATTGACGGAAATATGTATTAAAAGGCTTATTTTGAAAGAAGTACAGTTTCATTTAATTTTGAAGTTTTTTAAACTTATAACTGCCTTTAATTGTCATTTATATATTTTGTATATGTATTTGAAATTTTTCGAAAAGAAGTTTAATATTTAGATAATCTAAAATTAGAGTATTTTAACTGAAAATCTGCTTGTTTTCTAAATATACGGAGAATATTTACGTGGACTAATTTTCAAAATTGTATATAAGAGTAATTTAGTTAATCAATATTAGTTAGTTGGAAAGAAATGCTTTGGAAAGTGTTTACACTAAATTTTAAAGTGAAAATTTTAAAGAAAATAATTTTGGCAGAATTTTGTTTTAGTTAAACTATTTTGAAATATCATTAAAGGAATTCCAAATTTTGGAAAGTGTTTGAATTATTTATAAAATGAGAATTTTGACACAAATATTAAGTGAGAAATTTAGTTAAGATGAAGCATTTTATAATTATAACAAAAGAAATTTCTAAGTTTGGCAGATACATATCTTTGAACAGAAAGATATTTATCGAGTATCATTCGTTAACATTTTTGAAAGATAATTGATAAGTTAAGTATTTTGGGATTTTAAAGATGACTGGGATATTTTTAGTTACAAATGTATGAGAATTTGCTTAAGAATCAATATAATGATTTTATATTGTTTTGGATGTTTTAAATTTATGAGATTTTTTCATGCCATAAAGATTACTCTGAAGCATCTCGAAAATTCTAACATATGAGAAAAACATTTTGATTCGTTATAAAATTTTTGATATCTTCCAAATGAATTCATTGATAACTCAAAGTCCATGTTTATAAATATTGGGCAAGGAAAATAAATCCAAGTTTTGGAGTAAAGCCACTGATGAAAAGTCTGATCATTGATTTTATGTTGCTTTATTAATAGTTGACAGTTCGATGCAGATAACTATACATGATAACTCATAATAGTAAAGATAGATTATTGTGTGATTTATATAATTGGTTGATTGTTTTGTATTTAAATGTAAATTGTAATGGTGTAGTTAAGCTTGGAGTTGTCGACTTAGTTATAAATTTACCCTAAGGAGAAATTGCAAGGACACAAGAGGGGAATTCTATAAGAACCCTGAGTTGAGAAGTAATTAATTAATGTTAATAATGGTAATTAATTAAATAAAATGGATTTTAAAGAGATAAGAGTAGTAATATTTTTGAATTATTTGGAAATGGTGAATTTAATTACATTGAAGTAATAATAATATTTTAAGTTAGGAACGATTTTAATTATACTTAAAATGATTGAAATATTCTTACAATGTTTACTACTAATAATACATAAGACTTTAAGTTTATTTTAAAAGGAAATAAATTGTATTTTAATTAAATTATGAGTTTTGAAATTTATCTAATAAGTGGGTTTAAAATATAATAAAGTAATGACTAAAGTAAAGTTAGTTAAAAATATAGATATAAGTATTTTTTATAAAATAAGGTTATGAAGAATAATACGGATTTGAGTAAGAAATGATTTTAAGTGGAAATTTAAATTAATTTTGGGTTAATAATAGAACTTTTGTTAAAGCGGGTTAAATATAATAGTTTTGAAGTAATTAAATTTGAACGGATTAAAACTGAAAAATAATTAATTTTATAAAATTTTAAGTTATGTTACTTGTTTGATTGGAAAATTTAATGTGATAATATTTGCTAATTAAATGGGATAGAGTATGATTGTAAAGATGTTTCAAGGGAGAAAAAAATTGAAGTTAGTGACTAAATCTAGCCGAAGTCCATTTAGCCCAAACCTAAAACTCTTTTTTTGATGAATTATGAATCAAATCTATTCTTGCTAACTGGCCTTTTGACCAAGCAAATTTTCGTTGAAATAGAATGTCAAGACAAAGACAAAATGGTTTACAGATTTGGAAGAGCAAGAAGATTGAACTTAGCAAGTTTCAAAGAAAATGGAGCAAAGTGGACCACTCGGTGCCAAGAAGAACCACTCGGTACCGAGAGCTTTTTGCTCAACTTTAGACCTCCTAAACCACTTGCATTTGAAGCACAATATCAAGTGATCACCATGGAGTGCTTTTGTAATGATCCAGAATTTTGGTTATTTGATTTGATTACGTAATTTATTTTAAATATTACAATAATTATTTGTAAATGTTATAACTTGGATTCAAATCTGGAGGTTATTTAAATATTTGAATAATGAATTTATTATTTTAATAATTGATTTAAATATATGGATTTTGAATTGTATATAAATTAATTTGATTTAATGGTCTTATTTAACTCCTTTTAAATTAATAAACAACAACGGTGAGCTCATTTATAAATTTATTTGCAGAAAAAATAGTTTGAATAAATAATACGAAATTTTATTTTCATATTTATGGCTCAATTTTTATTGACGTATTTTTAATTTATTTTATTTGATTTTTTCCATAATTCAAAATTTGGAAATTAGTTAAATTATCATTTTACGATTTTTCAACAAACGGTAGTGTTTTTTTGATTTTACAGAACTCAATAACCGATGTATATTATTTTTATTTTGGGGTTGCATCGTTGTTCTAAGCACGACTATATTTTTTATTTATCGTTCGAAGTTCATACTCGAACGGAAATCCGTGCGATGAGATGCTGGAAATTTCAATATATATATATATATATATATATATATATATATAGAACTAAGTACTCATCTTACCAAAGACATTGCTTTTTATTCACTTTGCTGAAACAAGAAAAGTTAAGAAATCGTCTTCTCATAAAATTCAAAACAAATAATTTCAAAATATAAAAGAAATCAAAAGCTTGGATCTTTGAACTTATAAGGCTGAGATCATACATTTCTATACTAAGATGGTTGGGCGGGATTAAGTGGAAGGGAGTTCGACAGTTTGTACGAGGACAAAGCAAACTAGGGTTAGGCATTCCATGAAAGCGAGGAGGAATTAACTTGATCGAAGGTTTGATTTGGGTTTATGATGTTGAAAAGCACTCACGGTGAGTTTTTGGTGGAGTTCCATGCTCACAAAGGTCGTATGTCAAACTGGGTAGTGGTGTCGACCTGTACGGATGCTTTTACATGGGTGGATTGAGCCTCATGAGGATGGTGCAGAGTTGTGGAGCTAAGGGAGAGAAAGTCAATGGTGGAGACAGTGTGCATTTGCATGGTCCGAGGAGAGAGATATCGGTGGTTAAAATTGGGCAATGGTGATGGTGGTTCTCTAGTTTAAGCGGGAGTGATTTGGGAAGAAGGGGTTTTGATTTATAATGGGTAATTAAGGAAAATTGTGTAAACGATGTAAATTATCTAATTAATTAATCCAAAACAACTTATATATATTCAATAACTTGCTTATATGAGGTCCAATCGAGATGAAACTTTTTGCATTATGCTCTTAATGATGAAGGCTTCGCAATGGAAATGGTTTGGTTGGATATGGAGCTAATGCAAATTTAGGGTAAAATCAGAATCATTCGATTTTTGTTCAAACCTGAACGTTTCGGCGCCAACTGAAATTTTGGTGTGTTAAACTTACCTCTTTGGATAAATCGGTATACATAAAATAGATAGAATTTTACTGTTTGTGTTTCGTTGAAATTGTTGGCTGACTGGTTAAAATATCTGCTTTGGAAAACAATTAGTATTTAAAATTGAAAGACATGAATTTTATTGAGAAATCCGAATTTCTCCATTTTTCTACTTTTAATTTCCCAGTTATTTGCCAGTTGAATTATTTCAGCTATATATATATATATAGAGAGAGAGAGAGAGAGAGAGAGATTGTTGAATGCTGAATTTGGTTATTGGCCATTTTGGATTTGACACCGACATATGTAAAAATTGAACCATTTTAGTAGACAGTGTAGTTATAGCACTGGTTAAGTGCTATAGTAACTATTTGGCATCGATATAGTACTTTGAAATGCTATAAATTGTTGATTTGGTTTGGAAATAATTTTTCATTCGGGAAAAAATAATTTTAAATCAGACTGTTTTGTAATTTCTATGATATTTTAGTTTAAAAGAGTTTTTAAAGTTTTCTATTTTATTCCAACTTCTTTCATTTTTCTTTTCTAATACATATATTTAAATTAATGTTTTTAATAACTATTTTTAGAAATATTTATTTTATTACAAAATTATTATTATAATAATAGTTGTATTCAAAAGTAAATAAAAATGGGTTATATTTTATTTAAAAGTGATTTTTTTAAAGAAGATGGAAATATTTTGAAAATAAATACTTGTGAGACATTTTATATAAAATCTCACTTGTGGATTTAAGGATTTATAAATGGCACCTTGTAAATTTAAGGAGAGTCTTATAAGTGATATTTTATAAGAAGGGAAGATATTTCCATTTGATAAATTTGAGAAAGAAATCTCATTTGTGGATTCCTAATGATATATGGAATGGTCATTTTACAGAAAGCGGTTGGATCTATTTTGGAAACTAAAAGTGTGATAAATTTGGAAAGGTATAAGAGGTGTTTTATAAATTGAAAGGAATTTATAAAAGGAACTCAATATAATTTTGATGAATTGGAGCAATAAATTCCATTTGAAAATTTATTGAAATATTTGGAAAGATCATGTTATGGAAAGCACACGAGTTTTATAATGATATTTGGAATATGTTTATATTTGTAGTTGGTGTTATATTTGAAGTGTGATTTAAAAAGGGAGTTTCGGTTATTTTATTTATAAAATTTATAAAACGAATTTCATAAACGAATTTGGAGTTTTATAAAGAGTTGCAAATAAGTCAGGGAGTTATAAAATAAGTTATAAAGGGATTTTATAAAAAGAAGTTATTATAAAAGATTTTATAGATTAATTAAAGAAGTTAGCGGTTCCTTTATGTGCTTAACCGATGTTGGTTTCCCTATGAAAATAAATACCTGATTTGATTATTTTTTTATTCCATAGTTAAATAACTGACTATTAAACCTTGGACAGTTTTAAACTATCATTGTTGGTTCGAAGAGACCAGGATCAGATATGTTAACCGAAAACTACTTTGAAATGGCAAAAGCTTTCGGATGGTAGACATCTTGATGATGATAGTTTCAAAGACGGAGTGTTTTGAAGTGCAACTTCTACTTGCTACTAATCCTGAGGGTGACTCCAAAATGGATGTAGTGGAAGTAGTGCTTTCGGTTTTGTTCAGACCCAAAGTGAACTGGATGAATGCTGGCATCGCATTGCTATCTGGTGGGTAGTGTTAGCATTCCAAGTGGGATTTTCTAAGAGAAATGGTAAAAGCGTTGCCTTAAGCCTCACAACCCAGGAAATGGCTAAAATAGGGTAGATGTAGCAGGGCTATGTAAGTCGCTCCCATAAAGGTGTGCCATCACCTTTCTATGTCATTATATTATGGATTTGGTTGTGCATGAGAGATCTCAATTAAGGTTGGAAAGCAATCAGGGTGATGACATATTTGGTACTATCCGGTAAGGGGTAGGCCGGTCCTGTGCTCGTAGAAGGGTAAATGTGTTTATAGCCCTCGATGCATTTTATTTAAAGATGTACTCTACGGAAGGTGGTCCCTTAACTTGCTATTGTTGGAATCCATTCTCCAATACGTGCTTTAGGACTTAATTGTATACCTATTATGTTGGAATTTAATTAATGTAACAATTTCGGGTATGATTCAATATTTATTTTAAACCCTAATATCAGAATATTTCCTATGAAATGTTTTGTTTATCCTAAGGTAAAAAGCTGTCCGTGTTGATGTGTGGAGTGGTCTCATGAGATATCTTTATTTTGAAGGGTTTTTATAACATTGAAATCCAATTGAGGTATGTTTCTTACGCTGATCTACTAGACTAATCCCAGAGTTATTTTTCTTATAATGCTCGAGTCAGTCCATGCATATCTTAAGATTTAGTTTGGATGCCTTAAAGCTTCAGGAGACGAGCTGCATGTCCAAGACATATCTCTTATATATTCTTTATTTCCACTGCATATGTTGTTATTTTTCTTCATTTGCAAGGACAGGTTGTTATAACTATCCAGGCTGATGATTAGTGATTAAATGTACTATGATTTTAATGTATTTATAATACAGTTTTCTTTTGTAAAGATTCTATTTTGTCTTTCTTTCATTCCCCCAACAATCTATCCTTTGGCGCTCGGATGCTCGACGCGTGAATACCATGGATGTATTATTATCGACTTCTATAAATGGAAAAATGTGAGTCGTTACAATGAGTGTATTCATAAAACATTACGAAAGATTTCTTATTTCAAAATCATATCTAAAACAAATATTGTTTGAAAGAAACAGAGATAAGGATAAACCCAAACACTATTCCTTCGATGTTAAGCATGGAACGAATGTCCATACCACCAAAATTAGGAAGGTCAATTTAGGAGAATCCAACATCAATTTTTTTGGTAAAATCTTTAATAAATCTATTTCATTTATGAATATCACCCTTATTAAAATTCCAAATCCATTTATAAAACTCTATTCTCTAAAGATTCTCTAGAAGAAAGTAAAGAAAGCAGGAAAACAAGCAATGTCAAAGAAGTTATCATAAACAACTCAATCTTCAAGAAAAAGAGTTTGGAATGTAGTGGATTGGGGTAGGAAGCAGAATGGAAGAAGAAGATGAAAACTTTCACCAACACAAACCTCTTGACACCGAGAAGAACATCACAGTACCAAACGATGCCAATTAATGATTAAGCCGACTACAGCTCTCCTTACCTATTGGTTGAATCCGGATCTTGCACTTCATAGGCCTCCATTCTACTAGTGAATTCCTCTATAAATACAAACCCTATGGCAAATAAGAGTGGACTTTGGCACTTTTTCTCCTTCATTTCCCATCTCTCCTCCCTTGAAGTCACCGACAAAGCTACTATTTGCTATTCTAAGACTTAATGTAGTAATTCTCTTATACTTGTTACTTAAATCTCTCTCAAATCTCTAATGAATAAAATATAACATGGACGCAGGCCAGAGATTGTCGAACCACCATAAAATTCTTGTGCATTCTTTTACTTTTTTGTTGTTTCTACTAGATCTAGTTCTACAATAGGTTATTCTTGGGTGGCGTGCCACTTTTGGCGTCAATAACTCTTAATTCTAGAAAACTCCTTTAGCTCATGAAATTTCTTCACATTCAAGCCTCCTTATTCCTATGTTTTGTTTTCTACTTCATGAAATAAAAATTGCAAACAAACGCTTCTCCTCCTTCTAAATTTCGAATAAAATAAATATAAAATTTTATAAATTTCTAAATCAATATATGAGCATCTCAACACCAATCTACACCAACACATACGAAGAAGATTGCATTTTGATCAAGACTTGAGTTTTTAGAAATTTGCAGTGAGAAGGAAAAGTGAAGAAGATGGATGCAAATGATGTAGTAGAAGCTCTTCTAAACTAAGGCGAGTAAATATGCTCAATAATCTATGTCAATTTTGACGTCAAATTATACAGAATAATGATTATATACCTCTGCAACCAAAATAACCCATTCATAGTAAACAACCTTCCCCTCTTTTCTTCATGAATTTGATTTATATTGTGTGAATTGATGTATATGGGCATGTCTAGATTGAAATATAGATGAATAATAGTATGTGCATCGAATTAGAGAAGAGAATACCAAGAAGATGGATGAAGTGAAGCCAAAATCCAATCAATAGATTAAATTAAGGTTTTAGTAAATCACGAATGGTGGGTAACACCGGTCGATTGGTGTGCACAATTTTCCTATGCCCTGCACTTTTAAAATAAAATAAAAAATATATATAATATAAATATAAATTATATACATTATAAAATAAACTTATTTTATGACTAAATATTAATTATGTAGAATTATTAAATTCGATAATTAGATCATTTATATATAATAGATTGATTTTAAAAGCAAATGAATTATTTAAAATTCCTATTTGGATATTAAAACTTATCAGAAACCTTAGTGATGTTTATTTTATAATTAAAAGTTTTATATGTTAGTAAAGATTTTGTATTGCAATAGGATTATATAATCTATATTTTCGGTATTTGTTAACTTGCTTTTGGATAACGCACAACACGGTGGATTTAACCCAACAGAATCCATGATCAATTAGGCAGAAAGCCTGGAGAAATGATTATCAGGATTAGAGATCGATTATATTTGAAACTATGGACAATAGTTGGATGAATTCGGATGGACATCGCTCAAAATATGGTTAAGTATGGAAATGGCACTCCCTCTAGAAGAGGGATCGGATTAAACAGGATGCACACAACACAACTCAATGATGATCGCTCCATAACTCAACAATCACAAGGCGAATTGAAGTGAAACTTTGGAAAAAAAGAAGAAAGAACCCTAGGGAGTCTACATTAGGGATCGCATATCATTTGGAGGAGTCTGGAGAGATCAAACCCTATGCCTATTCAGGGATCGGTTTCGTTGATTTCGCGGTAATGATCGGGTCAATAACTCAAAATCTACAGATGCTGTAAACATGAAACTTGGAGTACAAGCGTATTACTACACAAGGAACACACATAGGGATTGCAACCCCAAAGGAGCAAATTGAAGGGATCGATCCCTATCCCTATTCAGGGATTGGTTTAGTTGAATTTGCAGTAATGATCGGTTGATAACTCAAGATTCGTATATGTGATCGATAAGAAATTTGGAGAGCAAGACAATAACATCATAGGGGACCCACCATAGGGATCATACCCCATAATTCCATCAAAGTACGGATCGGTGCCGATCCCTATTATGGGCTCCCATGGGCACAAAATTTTCTGGACAGGCTCTTCTTAGCTTTAGGGTTCCAGATTCGAATTTTGAGTAAGATATTTTCACGTCTTCTCCTATATATACAGTCGGCATGGCAGTAGTAAACGAATCTTCTTTCTAGTTCACTTCATCTTCTACCTAAGCTATATTCTGCCAATTTTATTCTTGGGTTTCATGGATTTGTAACTGTAACGACATTATAAACTAATAAAAGGAAAATCTTTTGAGTGGATGTAGGCCGTAGTTACTAGAACCACTACAAATCTATGTCTCTCTTTACTTGCTTTTTATTTTAACTTTGTTATTCTTTAATGTATATTTTCTACATTATATTATCTAAGATCTGTGCCTGGATATTGGTGCTATCACATAACTGGGTGTTGGTGGACATTTTAAAGCCAACATTTTGGTGCTTTCATTAAGAGAGCTAACCCCCGTGAATTTGGAATTCGGATTCAGAGTTTGGAAAAATCTAGAGCTTAGATTTAGAGCGATGGTGAAACAATCAACATAGAGAGTGCTACCGAAAAGGAGCCTCCATGGAGGGAGTCAAGAGGGTTCCTCAGGAGATGGATCTAATCAAGCATCTATCTACATCACCAGGGATGGATGGAAACAATGATGGATGCTATGCAGGAAAGAATGCCGGAAAGATAGGAGGAGATAATGCAGAATTTACCTCGATGGATTGGACAAGCTAGAGCGCAGGATCAAGGGAATAGAACAGCAGGAGCTAATGACAACTTAGATCAAGGAGTTAAAGCAGTAGGAATTGCTGGAAATCGAAACCAGGGACACAGAGATAGAGCCATTGAATCAAGGAATGGAACATAGTAGCTAGGGGAAGTCCCCGAGGGATCGACCTCAATCCCCAAAAGCTTAGGGCATGCCTTCGGGTCTAATCGATGCGATGCTGGAGGACCCACAGTCGATTCCATAGGGCTTGATGCGAATCAAAATTTGGATGCACATCCAAAGGAGTACGCTTTGGAATTCCCTTATGGACTCGAAGAGGTTGCTTGGAAATAATGATAGAAGACTACTGCTGGCTGGAATGATAGGTTTATAGCGATGATCAGGCGAGCTATGCTTGGATGATTGGTGAACAGGGATCTGGAGGATGTAAATAGAAATCCATTCACTTCTAATATCAAGAATGCTTGGAATCCACCAAAGTTTAAACTACCAATGCTGGAAGTATATGATGGAAAGTCGGACCCACTATGCATATGATGAGGTATATCCAGCATATGGAAGTGCCGGGGGCATCGGAGGAGGTCATGGCAAGGTATTTTCCATTTATTTAATGAAATTAGCTGTGCTCTAGTTTAGGCAGCTAGAGAATGGTTCAGTCAGGACATGGAGCGAGATAGTAGATCAGTTCATAAGGCAGTTTTGGATCCACATCAGGAGACCTAAGAATGTAATGACATTGACATCACTAAAATAGAGAACAAGAGAGTTTTTGAAGAATTTTCTAACATGGTTTAATACGGTAGTTGCTTCGGTGGATCGGTCGGATCCATCGATGGTTTTGATGGCGGCAGTACCTGGAATCGCCAATGACATGGATTTCAAGGTTGCATTAGAACGTGATCCATCAATGGATCTTAATGAATTTTACCATAAGGGTGAGAGGTTCTTGCGATAGAAGGACGCATGAACCGATAAACTGGATGTGAATACTGCAAGAGGTGAAGGACCGTTTGAAGAAGGTCTGAGTAAGGATGAGGGTAGGCGGATAATGGATGATGGATATGATAGATCAAAAAGGCAAAGGAAAGAGTTGGAGTCGAAGATCTCCTCTTATTCGGAATTGATGGAAGGTTTGGAGCGGATTTATCTAGATATTAGGGGGGCAACTCCCCTATCGGAAACTGGCTAGGAGGGATCCTACGGAGCGGGAACGTAGCTCTAGAAAGTACTGCCTGTTCCACGAATTGAATGGGCATACTATGGATGAGTGCAGGAATCTCTGGGATATGATTGAGGAGCATGTCAAGGATGGAAGGATACCGCAATATGTGATAATACTGGCTGCGAAATCGGAACAGGAGCGGCCACCGTCCTCATCAAATGAAAATGGCCTTAAATCAAAGTCACGGATCGTCATCTCCTGATCAGGACGGCATGAAATAAACTATAAAACCCCAAAATAAAATGGCTAAGTTATTTACACCTATACGAGATCGAGGTCAGTCCCTAGGCATGCTCTGATATGATGATGAACTGTCATGTCCGGAGAGGCATCTTTTGGTTTTCTTGCTCTTTAGACCTTTGGTTGTACGAACTCTCATTTGTTAATTTATTTTTGATCCACATTAATGCAATGAATAAAATAGAACGTGGTTATTGTCCCAACCGGAGAGACATGTCAATAACTGCAAGGTGTGAGTCTCTTCACTGGAGAGCGAAAGGATGTACTTGTACATGATTAATCCCTCGATCGAAGAGTTGAGGACAGAGAATGGAAATCAGTACGAAATCGATTATTTATGTCCCTAGCCAGAGAGTCAGGGACCAGAGTGCAGGAAGTGAGTCTCTTTGCCGGAGCACAACATGATTGACTCACTTATCATTGTTCCCCTTTCATCAAAGAGCGACTAGCCGGGGTCCGTTAAGAATCCAGAGAGGCTATGATCGGCTTAAGAAGTCCAAGACATTGCTTAACGTTGAGGGATACTGAGTAGGAATGCAGGAAGTAAAGCTACTTTGCCGTAGAGCTAGAGGATCGGCTTACTTATCATTGTTCCCCTTCACCAGAGAGTAACAGGATAGGGTCCAGCAAGAGCCGGAGAGGCTATGATAAGTCCTAGAGGATCATGACATCACTATATGCCCAAAAGGGCCAAAGTGTAGGGGGTGAGTTGCTTCGTCGGAGAGCGACATGATTTGTTTACTCGTCGTTAAGTTTGGATTGAGCTTAGCAAGGGTTCGGAGAGACCATCAATTGATCCGAGAAGACCATGAGCTCAGATAATGATCCAGAGAGATCATGGACTGCTTATTGAATTCTAGGATTTCAAATGATTATGGATTTGGATAATGACCTGAAGAGGTTGCGAACTTGGATATTGACGCAAAGAGGTCACATACTTGGATATCGGCCCAGAGATGCCAAGGATTTGGCTAACGATCCCAAGAGATCAAAGACTTGGGATGATGATCCAGCGAGATCAAGGTTATAAACTAGGCAAACGATCTGGTAAGATCGTGGATTTGGTTAACGGCTTTGGATGGATGTGGATTCGGCTAAGGATTTGCAATGGATTTGAAATTGGCTATTGACTTGGAACAGTCGCAGATTTCATTAATGGATTCTCTGGCGGACACAGGATAGCTCACGGTGATTTAGCTATGTAATGGTTTGGATTCTAGATTGGAAAATTTAGCCATCGATGGACTATGGACTTCGGGTTTTGAATTTATGGCAATTCAAAACACACCTTTCTATCACAAGGCATATTTTAGGGGCAAAGTATTAATCCCCATTTGCCGAGGCGGTACATAGGCGGATTTAACCCAATGGATTTCATGATCTTTGAGGCAGAAAGCCCGGAGAGATGGTTACCTGGATTGGAGATCGGTTATATTTGAAACTATAGACAATGGTTGCATGGATTTGGATGGATAGTGATCAAAATATGGTAAAGTATGGAATTAGCACTCCCCTTAGGAGAGGGATTAGATTAAACAAGACGCATACAACACAACTCAATGATGATCGCTCCATAACTCAACAACCATAGAACGGATTAAAGTGAAACTTTGGGAATAAGAAGAAGGGACTCTAGAGAGTCTACCCTAGGGATTAAACATCATTTGGAAGAGGTTCGTGGGATCGGCCCCTATCCCTATTCAGGGATTGGTTTAGTTGAATTTGTAGTAATGATAGGTTAATAACTCAAAATATACAGATGTTATCAACATGAAACTTGGACTGCAAGTGTATTACAACACAAGAAACACACCAAAGGGGTCGCAACCCAAAAGGAGAAACTTAGAGGGATCGGCCCCTACCCTATATAGGGGTCGGTTTAGTTGAATTTGGAGTAATGATCGGTCGATAACTCAAGATCCGTAAGTGCGATCGACATGAAATTTGGAGAAAAAGAAGATAACATCATGGGGGAACCACTAGAGGGATCGCACCCAATGATTCCACCAAAATGGGGATCGACATCGATCTTTATTATAGGATCTGGTGGGTCCCAAACTTTCTGGGTAGGCTCGTCTTGGCTTCAGGGTTCCAGATTCGGGTTTTGGGAAAGATACTTTCACATCTTCTCCTATATGTACAGCAGGCATGGTAGCAGCAAAGGGATCTTCTAGTTGCTTTTTCATTTTAACAGAAAGAAATAATTGTATGTACGAGTCAATTTCTTAAGGCTTCGCATCGCCTTTTTCTAAGCATCACAAGTACGGCCGGTTTATAGAACAAGAATGTCGTGTCATCCTGTGAAGCTTAGAAAAAGGCGACGTGAAGCCTAAACACTTCATCTTCTACATAGGCGATACTCGACCAATTTTACTATTGGATTTCACAGATTTGTAACTGTAACAGTGGTACAAACTAATAAAAGGAAAATCTTTGGAATGGACATAGGCCGGAGTTAATCGAACCACTATAAATCTGTCTCTCTTTACTCGCTTTTTTTCACTTTATTATTCTTCAATTTATATTCTCCACATTATATTATCTAAGCTATTTCACTAGATATTGATGTATTCACATCACTAGGTTTTGGTGGACATTTTGACACCAACAATATTAAATATAAAATTGTATTGAATATTTACAATGTAAATAATTTTGAAGTTATACTATGTTTAGAATATACAAATTAATTTAAGTAGTTTTTATTTAAATCAAATCTTTGTTATTTAAATGTTATTGATGATTTTATTTCTGAGTGAAAAGGAATTCGAATAAATGGAATTGCAATATCATTTAGTAAGGGACTTTCGTTAATATTTATCCGATTATTTTTTGGACTCGTTATATAGAACAATTTTTTTTGGAATTCACATTATGAGGAATTTGAATAAATGGATTAATAATACCATTTGGTATAAGAAATTGGTAATATTTTTTCGATTACTCCTAAGACTTGTGATATAGAATATTATTATGGAGTGAGTGTGACTTACGAGAACCGAATAAACGAGCTAGTACCATATAGTGGTATAGGACACCACTGTGATATTTATTCCATTATTCTTTGCTTGTGGATGACACTCGTACGGGGATAAGCATGATGTGGCTATGATGTGGAGTTTGCTGCGATGATCTAGGCTTCACGCCTATTGCCATGTGCTGGTATTTTTATATTGGGGATAGGTAGAATCTATTTTTCTATCACTATCCAACTCCTCTTATGATGTGGGAGTGAATTAGATTAGGCTAGTATCCATCCTAGCGGCCTAATGCGGGGTTGTGCCCCGAATCCGAGACACCCTATATTTATAGCTGTATGTTATCACTATGTATGTTCTGTTGGAATTGAACACAAGTGCAACGGAGTTAAAGGTAAATATGAAAAATTCCTATTTTGGATACATTAGGCCTATAAAGTCTAAAAGATTATTAGATTCAATCCAATGAGGTTTTTAATTAAATCTTATTTTATTTAAATTATTTAAAGAAGTTTTAAATTTAATTTGATATTAAATATATAATAATGAATGTATCAAATACATTCATGTGTGTATAGTGCAAGTGCAACATATAAGCAGTGTACTTAGCTAACGTGCACATATATAGGTAAAGACTTACACCGCAACATATGCATTCACCATTTATATATGCCTTTGTTGTTCATAGTTTATTTTGAAATTATATAAAATAACAATATATGTGTGTGTGTGTGTGTGTAGTTTACTTACATTTACTTATACACAACATGTTACAAAATTATTTTAACTAATCAAAAGTTTACATATATATTTAAAATGACAATCAATTATGTTAAAGTTCGCAATAAATATGGAGAGGAAAAGGTGGAGGAGTTACCTCCATTCATTTACTTATCTTTAATGTTAATTCAAAATAATTTGAACACCCAAACACATATATGTATCCATAGATGAATAACTACAAACTATGTTTTAAATTAAAATAACACATATAAATATAAACTTTGTAACCTATTATATGTTTTAGAATTAAGGTAACAAATGAAATGTACTTGAATTTAAGAAGGATTCAAAGGATTTATGATGTTTTGCACAAAAGGCCGCTTAATTTTTATTATACTTTAAACAACTTTTAAACAAATGTCAACAATCACTAAAAATTATATTCAAAACAACAAATGTGTGAAACGTGTATTCAATCTCCAACGTAATTTTAAATAATTTACATATATAGTTAATTTATATTTGTGTATATAATGAGGTTTAAAATTCATCAACTAATTAAATTAGTTTACAATTCAAAATTGTTTGTTTGTCTTTTTTAAATAATAATTTCTAGAATAATGAAAAAAAATTAGATTTGACAACTTAGGCATATATAAATTCATTGTAAATTGAATTCGATCTAAATTATACATATAATATGAACATATAAGGAAAAAGTAGTAGCAAATGTAGGACCTAATTATATTATCATGATGAACATATAATCGACTAACATATATCAGATCTAAACTTTGGGTCAGCATAATAAACAATTAATGAGATTAGATGTAGCATGTCTAGGATTTAAATTTCATTAATATGGCGAATGTATAATAAAATAAAATTAGAATTACCTAAAAATGAAACCTAAGATTTGCACCTTGAATGAAGAATAAAACTCTGATTTGATTGAATCAATCTTTGCATTTTGCAAGGATCTAAAGGAAAACGCCACCTTGAATGTTTTTTTTATTTGAATTTTTTTGGGTGGAATTTTTATCAGGAGGCTATTAAGAGAGGGGAGGAATACAATAGAAAGAAAATAAGATATTTTTCAGGAAAGGAATAATGGATTGAGTAAGAGAATATGTTTTTTGAAAAAAAACATTGAAACCTTCTAATTCTCTCTTTTAAAACGTCTCTATTTAATTCGTAATTAATTCTAATCAAATCCCCTCCATCCTCTTCATATTTTGGACAGAAGAAATAGAATTAAAGAATGAATTAAACCTCCATCCTTTAATCTGTGAAAATACAAAGGAGCAATATAAGTGAGCCACAAAGTGGAGTAAAGGATGGAGATTTAATTCGTTCTTTTAATTGCTCCATTGTATTTTCAAATTGCATTTGAAACCTCTTCCCTTTTCATCATGCATATGGGCCTAAAAGAATTCTCAAAACCACTTAACAATTAATTTATTTAAACACGGTTTAAATATTTTGTCGATATAGTGTATCAATACGCACGTTTATAACATTTATATAAACACTTTATTAAATGCTAATGGTATTCAAACAAATCAAATAAAGTTTAATAATTAATATTTCATAAATATTTATTAATTAACTCATTTACAATGGATTATAAACTAATTAAATCATGTGATTTATTCAGAGTATTCATCATTACGGTTATGCTACTCGAAGGTGTAAATTCAGTCAACGATTAATATCGAACAATTCGAAAATTAACATTCTTACATCATCTTGGCTAGTGGTGTGACATTTTGGCTGAATTATTGCCTATATATCTTTTTGGTAAAATCCAATTTTACCTATTATAAGCGGTACCAAATAGTAATGATTATTTATACCAATTCTCTTCATCAAAATTGTATCATTTTGAACTTATGGAATTCGGTAATGGTCAAAATTCAAATATCATCCATATTTAACTTTATAGTCCAAACACAATATCCTTAATTGAATAATAACAATTATTATTAACTAAGCTACCCTGGCTAGAAATTTTGACTTTGAGTTGACTTTAGTTAACGATGATGCTAACCTCATATAACTGAGGAGAAGAACGCTCTCTTGAATAGTGTTTCACTTCCAATACTTCCACTCGACCCCGTTAATAGCTTAATATTAGTTTTGATGACAACAACTGTAGGACATTATATAAAATGTAGATACTGATGTTTTATCAAGTTATATATAATGTGCCGTGTAGGATATTAGACAGATATTGATTAAGAAGACTGCACGGTATCAAAGCAGATTCATTAGGCTGAATAGATATTCAAAAGGCTGAGTTTGAAGACTCGTGAGTTTGAAGATTCAAGGTATCAAGATAAGTTATAGAGTCGTAGATTATTTTGTCAAAACCCTGTTAGTACTTCTTTGATCTCTCTTCATTTTCCAAAAAAGTTTTTAAAATTTATTCTCTGATTTTAAATGATTTTCAAATATCTTGATTTTTCAAAATAGTTTTTAAAGAATCCCTATTTTCAAAATGATTTTTCAGACATCTTTTCAAAATAGCCTTCAAATGGTTCCTAAATTTTTAATTATTTATTTACAAATTATTATATTAATTTTTTTAAGTATTTTGAATTTTAATGTATACTTTTAAATTTATTGCAGTTATAGATTTTGGTTTTATGTCTTTTAAATGTTTAAAAGTATATTTTAACATTAATTAATACTTTGATTTTAAATATAAATTCACTTATACTATGTACATTATTTTTCAAAAGATAATCATATTTAAATCCTTTATATATTAAAATATTTCAAAATTATTTCATAGAGTTTTATTAAGTTTGATTATGGTTAAAATGTGTAAACTACGCTTAAATGATTTTATAAAGTAAAATATTTTACAAAACTTAATATTTTCAAAACAATTGTTATTAAGTGATTTTCAAATTTGAAAATGATAATTCAACATATACAGTACCCATACGTCGACATATAGTCTGATATTTTCCAAATTCAAATTTTGAATAGAAGTATCTTTTCGTCATATGTCTTTGAAAATGGTATGATTGTTATTTCTCTATAAATAGAGGTTCTCTCAATGAAAACTACTTTCTCATATTTTCTCTCCTCTTTCACTCTCTTGATTTCTAAAAGAAATTCTACTCAAAATTCAATCAAAATCAATTAAAACTCTATAGTTTTAATTCTCTATTATATACTTTCTAATTTTTCTCATCTCTCTCACTCAAATCAAGGTCAAGAGGCTATAGGATTATATATATTGAAGATTAAGAAATTGATTTTGTAAACTCTGTCAAATCATACCCAAAAACTCTTGGGTATGATTTGACAGAGTTTACAAAATCAAGAAATTGATTTTGCCAATGGGTGTGCTAGGTGTCCCGTTTGAATCCAATTTGGGTTTGCCGATGTCCAGTCTGAATCCAGTGAGTGTACCCAGAGCTAAGAAAATCTGAAGGGTATATCTCATAGCCTTGAAATCGAAATTGTATAAACTTTGATATTTGAAAAAAAAATCTATATAAGAAATAAAAAGGGACTGAATGTAGTGTAACTTCAAACCAGTATAAAAATCCTAGTGTGATCTCTCTAACTCTTTACTTTTTACTTTTACTGCATTTATATCTGCCTGTGTTTGCATCTGTGATCATCTATTTGCATCCTTTAAACTACAATCTTAAAAGAATTCAAAAAGACTTAGTAAAGTTATTAAACACTATTCACCGCTCTGTAGTTATAAATTAGCCTTAAGATCCTTACTTCCGTAAACTAACATTTAGTATCAGAGTATTGGTTTTCAAAGTATTCATAATTTGATTTTTAAAGAGTTTAAATTGTTTGTAACACTGTTAGTTCACTTGTTAGTAACACCTTTGTCGAAGGACAATCTATTGTTAGACCCCCACTTTTTAATGGCAGCAATTAAACATACTAATCATGTAGAATGAAAATCTATTTATAGTCAACTAGTCGAGATATGTGGATTGTCACATAGAATGAGTACCCTGAGCCCCGGACTAACTTTTCATAGTGGACTATTGACCAAAAGGCACTTGCACAAAGTAGTTCTAAAGCCATGAATATATTTTTTGTTCATTAGATAAGAATGAAATCAATAGAGTGTTTATTGGTAAATCTACATATAAAATATGGAGAACACTACAAGTTACAAATGAGGGCACCGGTAAAGTCAAACATACCAAAACCTCTATGTTAACTAATCAATTTCATTTATTTAAAATGAGTCCAGGTGATCGATATGTATAGTAGATTTCAAGATAAAGTACATTCATTAATTGGAATGGATAAAAAATTTTTTGAAGAGGATCAAGATAGAAAAATCTTCAGTTCACTTACTCTTGAGTGGGACCAAAAGATTCTTACAATTGAACAGGCTAATGACAATAGCACTCTGAAAATTGAAGAGTTAATTGACAATTTAATGTCATTTGAGGCACAAATGCAGGATAAGAGAGAAAGCAAGGAAATAGAAAAGAAATGCATTGCTTTCAATTCCACGACAGATGATCTAGATTCGGGCAATGATGATGATGAAATTGTTTCATGACCATAAATTTTAGAAAATTTCTAAAATATAGAAAAATAAATAATCTCGGAAGAAATGATAATAAAAACCCAAGAGGTGGAAATGCCGTTAGATGTTTTAACTGCAATGAATTCTGCCATATGCAGAGAGGCTGTCCACAACCGGAGAAACTGAAAATCTCACCAAATACTGATTAATCCAGAAAACGAAGAAGGGCTTATACTGCAACACTAGATGATTCAAATACTTCCTAAAGTGATAATGAACCAGATACGGAAGATGCCAATATGTACTTCACAGCAATAATCAATTAAATTCGGAAAAGATTGAAGAAATAGAGAAAAAATAGGTACGCTTTTAAAAAAATTAATTTTTTGATTGGACTTTTGGTTGCTTTTAATTGTTAGGAATTAATAACCTATAGATTAATAATGTTGGATGAATGTAATATATATATATAAAGAAAATTTATAAATTACTTTGACAATCATATAATATTGAATAAAAATAATATAAAATATATATTTAAAATAATTTTTAAATTATTTACTAAATATATAGATTGATAATAATTATATTATAAATTATATATACATATATAAGTAAATAGGAATGATTTATTCAACCCCTCCTTTTGAAATTCACGGGTTATACGTTGACATACCCTTTAGCCATATTCAACATACGCATATGAATTCAAAATTTTAAATATATATTTCAAATAAAAAAATTGAAATTCCCTCCATTTTCACTAACTCTAATGTCCTCAAAAGGTGTCTCTTGACCAGAGAACATGTTTGTAGATTCTCTATTTAATTATTCTATCTCCATCCGCTCATTTCGCTCTGATTTTCAAAATTCAAAAATCCATTATCTTTCTTATCACTTCAAAAAATTCTTCAATGGCTTTCTCAAGCAACACTCCTAAAACCATAAAGATTTCTAAGAAAACCAAAGGCCACCTTTTTCATGACAAAAAGGCCATAAAAGCCTATATGGAATATGTTTCTTTCGAAAAAGTCTCTCCTGGAAGATTCGCCATATTCAATAATTTTCCTTCTTATGATCTCTATGATCTTTGTAATTAAAATAGAATTCTTGGTTTAATTAATGCTTCCCAAAATGATTTTATGTGTTTTCCAAATTAAGCAAAAATATTTTATGCTAATTTGAAAGTAATGTTTTATGAAGGAAATGAAGGAAAAGTTTGGAGTAATGTCAAAAGCACTCAAATTGTTGTGAACTTGAAATTTTAGGTAAAACTCTCGAATGAAAATCTAGCGGAATGGACCTTTAGATTTTTGAAATTGAAAATCAAAATGGTGAAGCTATTTACGATATTTTAGAAAATAATGATCATTTTGAGTTCAAAAATAAGAATTTACGTCTTAAAGCAAGAATTTTGAGTCTCATTTTGTAGTAAAGCATAACTCCGAGGATGAGAAATTATAATAACCCGGTTCAAAAGGTTTTCAAAGCACATTTTGTGCAATTTATGATCAATACGACATAAATTGGGCACAAATTATTTTGGAAGGATTATTTCCCAAGAATATATCAAGGCATGAGGACACACTCTTTCATAGTGTGTATCTAACTAGAATATTCACATATTTTGGTGTTTACCCAAGAGGAGAGGAAACCATTCCATGAAAAATCTTCGACAAGGCCAACATTTTTCTCATGCACATCTCAACCATCTTTGAGCCTTATGAAACTCTTTTGGGGAAGAAAGTAGGTGTAACAACCCGCATTTTTAGGCTACTCTGAATATTTAAATTTTGGGATATTTAAATATTTAATTGATTATGAGCTGAAAAACTCGATTTTCATGGATGGACTTTTTAGGACTCGAAACTGCTTCAATTGGGTTTGGATGGTCCGAGCGACCAGAATGTGTATAAGCGTCGATATATTCCGATTGTTTGGTTTCGAGTTAGAAGGACGAGTTCGGTTCGTAAATTTAAGCTACTCGAAAAAGTTAACTTCTGCATATGTTGGAATTAGGTCTCGAAGATAGTTTCATTAAGTTTAGAATAGGGGTATTTGGCTACGAATGCCAGCAAGCATACCGCGATTGGAGTTCGAGATTTTCGGGTGTGAATAGTGTCGGTTAGAATTCATATATAAGGACCTTGCCCCTTATTTTATTTTCCCAAACAAGAAAGATACCCTAGCCACCGAAAATTACACCCCACATCCAACGACCGTAGTTCATTAGAGCGGCTAGGGGTATTTTTAGGCGAGGGGTCCAACTACAATTATCTACGGCAAAGGGAGACGAGGTGATTGGATGGTAAGGTCATCGATTGGTGGCAGGAGGAGGCCGGATTTTAAGTTCAACGACAATCATGTTTTTTGGATTTTCAGTGAGCTTTAGGTGATGTCAGGAGGTGGGACCACTGGCGTTGGGAAGGTCTTGGCCGTGCTACCTTAGGTCATGATGCGGCGGAGGATGGTTGCTCCTGGCAGCGGTGACGAGCAAGGGAAGTAAGCAGCTGAGTTTTGGTGATTAGCGGCCTGGAATTAGACAAAGGAAATTAGGGTTTAAGCTAATGTAATTAGTGACTTGTTGATTAATAAATTATTTAATTAATTTAAATCGTTAAACTCGTGTTTATTCATACAAAGTCCAAATTAAACGCGGCTAGTCGTGTTGCACTCCTAGGAACGATATCTACATTTTGGAATTGGATTAGTTGAAATTGGAGCTTATAGAATTTTGTGCTAAGTCATGCGATTTTAGACTGAACCAAAATGTTTCGACGATAACTAAAATTTTGGTGAGTTTAACTCCCCCTGGACAGATCAGCATGTGATATAGTAGATAAAATTGGTTGTTTTTGTTTGGATGAGACATTGCTTGATTTGGTTAAATAATTGCTTTGAAAAGTGATTTACATTTAAATTTAAAAACAATGAAATTAGTAGATAAATTCGGATTTCTCGATATTCTTATTTTTAATTTCCAGTTATATTGCTGTTATTTTTATTTTAATTACATATCTGTGATATGGATTGCTAAATACTGAAATTTAATTGTTTAACTATATTAGATGTAACGCCAACATATGTGGAAAAATTGAACCTATTTAGTAAAAAAGAGAAGTAATAGCATTTGTTAAGTACTATAGTAATTATTGGCCTCAATATGGTATTTTGGAAATACTGTTAAGTAATGTTTGATTTTGGAGATGGTTTCCATTTTGGAAAATGATTAAAATTGATCGTGGGGTTTTTGTGATATTTTATTTAGAAAAAAAATGAATTTTGGAACTTTTCTATTTTAATCCAACTTCTTTAATTATTCTTTTGAATTTATATATACATATATATATATATATATATATAAGTAAGGTTTTAATAATTATTTTGGAAGTATTTGTCTTTACATGAAACTCTATTAATAATAAGTGTTATTTTAGAGTTACCTTTTATTTTAAAAAGGGAGATCTTATGTTTAAAGGAAGGTGGAGATATTTTAGAAATGGATATTTGTGAAACCATTTTCTATAAAATGTTGAAATAAAAGAACGGTTTTATAAATGATATGGTATAGATTTAAAGGAGATTTATAAATGGTATCCTATAAATAAAAAGAAATCAACATCGTTTTGATAAATTGGAATAAATAATTACATTTGTGAATTTATGGAAATATATAGAATGACTTAGTTATGGAAAGTATAGGAGTTTTTATAATTATATATTGGAGTTGTGGTTATATTTAGAGTTTTTGTTTTATAAAAAGGGAGTTTGTAATTCCATTTATAAATTTATAAAAGAAGTCATAAATGAATTTAGAATTTGTAAAGAGTTACAATAATTTGGACATTTATAAAAGGAGGCTGTTGTTCTATTATATATATATATATATATATATATATATATATATATATATATAAGGTAATTTATAAATGATATTTTATGATTCGAAATGAATTTAAAGCTTATACTCATAGAAGGGTTTTATACATTGTTTTAGAGATTAATAAGGGAGTGTTATAACTTGAAATGAGATCTTGAAATTTGGGAAGAAGTTTTATAAATGATTTTGGATATTTATAAAAGAAGTTTTATTAATGATTTTGGATATTTGTAAAAGAATTTTATAAATGGCTTTAGAGATTTATTAAGAATTTTATTAATGGATTTGGAATTTTAGTAAAGGAGATGTTCATAAATTAAGGAGATTTATTAAAAGAATTTATTGAAGAAATTTATAAAAGAAATTGAGATTGATTTTTACCAAATTGACTATCTTAATTTTGGTGGTGTGTACATTCATTCCATGCTTAAAGCTGAAAGAATAACTTTTGGTTTTATCCTTATCTATGTTTCTTTTAAAACAATATTTTTTAATACTTTTGGTGTGATTTTGAATTCAGAAATCTTTCATAATATTTTGTGAATATACTTATAACGTTGAGATAAGTATACGGATATTTTTCCAAGTATTTGAAGTAGTCCAAAAGGTTTGCAAATATATCTTTATAAAATTATTTTTGGCACAAGTATTTACAAAGTAATTTAATCAATGAAATGATTAATTAAAGAGGTTAGTGGTTGCTTATGTTCTTAACCAAATGTTGGTTTCCCGATGGAAATAAATCCCCAATTTGATTGTTGTTTTTATTTGATAGTTAAACAACCGATTATCAAACCTTGGCCAGTTTTAAAATTATCGTTGTAGGTTTGGAGAGACCAGGATTGGTATATTATTCGAAGACCATTTCGAATCGACATAAACGTTCGAAATTGAGATATCTTGAAGATGATCGAAGACGGAGTTCTTTGAAGTGCAAGGCTACTTGCTACTAATTCCGAAGGTGATTCCGAAATGGATGTAATGGAGGTAGCGCCTTCGGTTTCATTCGGACCTAAAGCGAACTTGTATGGATGACTGCTGGCATTGCATTGCTGTCTAAAGGGCAATGTTAGCATTCAAAATGGGATAGCTAAGAGAAAAGGTAAAAGCGTTGCCTCAAGCCTCATAACCTGGGAAATGGATAAAACATGGTAGATGCGGCAGGGCTATGTGGGTCCCACCTTTAGGATATGTCATCACCTTTCTAGATCAATATATTGGATTTGGTTATGCATGAGAGCTCTCGATTAAGCTTGGAAAGAAATCGGGGTGATGACATATTCGGTACAATCATGTAAGAGGTATGCCGGTCCTATGTCGGTAGAGGGGCAAATGTTCGGTACGCTTTATTTAGAGATGTACTATATGGAAGGTAGTCCCTTACCTTGCCACTGTTGGAATCAATTCTCCAATAAGAGTCATACGGACTTAGTTATATACCCATTATGCTAGGATCTAATTAATGTAACAATTTCAGCTATATTCAATATTTATTTTATACCTTGGATAGTATGATAATATCAAAAGATTCCTACGAAATGTTTTGGTTATTGTAATGTAAAAACTCATCCGTGTTTTGTTCGACGTGGTCTTATGATATACCTTTATTTTGAAAAGTTTTTATAACGTTAAAATTCATTTGAGATTTTTTTTATCATGCTGATTTATCAAACTGATCCAGATGTTATTTTCTGATAATGCTCGGGTCAAACTGAGCATATTTTTAGATCTAGTTTGGATGCCTTGGATCTTCCAAAGACAAGCTTGATGTCCAAGATGTATCTCTCGTATATTCCTTATTTCCGCTGCATGTGTTTTTTTATTTGTCGGCATTTGGGAGGACGGATTGTCATAACCGTCCAGGCCGATGATTAGTGATTAAGTGCACTATGATTTTGATGTATGTATATTACAGTTTTTTGTAAAGATCTATTCTATATTATATATTACTCAGCATGATCTGAGATTCTGTTCTATCTTTTATTTTCTTTCACCCAAATGATTTGTCTTTCCGACACTTGGATGCTCAGCGCACGAATTCCATGGATGTATTGGTGTCAACTTTTGATAGTCGAAAAGGCAGGCCGTTACAACAAGATCGGCTTGGGAAGAAAAGTGTGAAATTAAAAAAGAGGAGGAAAAGGAAGAAGGAGAAATGGATGTGAAGGAGGAGGAAGAACAATAAGAGGAGGAAGACGCTTCTTTAGATAGTTTCTAAAAGCCATCTCATCCATCCACAAAGGAAATTCTTAAAAATTAAGAAAAGCTTCTTAATAACCAAAAGAAGCTTAAGAAATCATTCACTTCTCTTTCCAACAAAGTAGGTAAGTGCTTTGGAAAGATTATTTGTAAAATTAATGAGAAGTCCTCATCTTCATCTACTTCTTCTTAGTCATATTCCTATCTTTTCTAACTTTTAGTTTGAATTGTTCTAGTTTTAGTCCATTTATCTTATTATTACCTTTAAATTTTGTGTACTCGTCTATGGTTATCAATGAAATCATGTTCCTTGCTGTTGTACATTGTTATTAGTTTCTGGAAAGTCATAAAAGTACAATAGTTTAGGCTAATTACAATAATATAGAAAAAAGTTGATTTTGCAAAAAAATGGCACATATGTCAACATATGTATATCTAATATATCGACATATAATGAGAAGATTACAAATTTTTTTAACTACCATCTATTCAACTTATTCAAACAATTTTTCACCCCTATATATACCTATTCATTGAAGAAAAATATTATTTTCTACTCTCTTTCTTCTCCTTTTTCACTTATGAAATAAGCTTTTCAAATATGGCTTCTCCACACCAAAAATTATGTGAAAATGTTGAACAAACCATTTAATCGTACAAGAATATCCTTGCCTTTATCCTTAGAAATTAAAGACAGTTATAATTGAGTCAAACGCAGCTGATAAAAGAAAATTAAAGCATTTTGACACTATTTTATGGATGGTTTCTTCTCTTATCAAAGATGAACCATCCAACAATCCAGATTGTGCCATCAACAAAGATAATGAAGATTGGTATTCCATAAAAGAAGATCTAATTTTTTGGTTCCGATGGTTGGGTATAAGTTCCTATGGGTGTTTAGGTTAATTGATTAGTTTTTAAATATATATAAGATTTGATTTAAGTTTTTCTAATAACAGATTACACTAGGATAAGAAGTATGGATTGTGTATAGATTTATTTAGGATTAGAACTAGTTTGGACTGATTTGTTTGACTTATGATTGGATTGAATTATATTGACTTTGGATTAGTTAGACTACATATATTAGACTGGATTGATTAAACTGTGTATTGTCATTGTTATATATCACTTTTATATACTATATTTTTTGATGACAAAAGGGAAGAAATATTTAAAATATCCAGGCATAGATTAAGAGGGAGTTTTGTAACTGGAGAAGTTGTATTACATTCTACGTACATGGTTGTCATCATCAAAATGAGGGAGATTGTTAGTACCTTAAGTATTGATTTAACCATATGACATTCTATAAAATGTAGGTGCTAATGTTTTATCAAGTTATATATAGTATATAGCATAGGATATTAGACAGTTGTTGATTAAGAAGACTTTACGGTATCAAGAGCAAATTTAAGAGGATGATATAGAGATTCAAGAATTGGTGATTAAAGACTCGTGAGTTTGAAGATTCAAGATATCAAGAAACGTTATGTAACGACCGTCTTTCTTGCACCGAAAGACAAGCCATTAAGGGTAGAAGAAAAGGAAAGATAAGAAGAAACGATGCAATTACAGAATCTCACCATGAATTAGAACAAAAAATAATATATAACATAGGGTATTACATAGTCATTCCATAATAATAATACATCAAATTCTTTACATTACAACTTCAATTGGACAGTTATAACTACATGTCCATACAAAATACATAGATGATACATAAACACAGTGAAAATAAACATACTTAGCTATGGTGAAGCCATATGCTATAGCTCCTTAAAATGCTTCCGTAAGAAACCTAGATCACTTGGCTGCTTATAAAAATTTGAGTATCCAAGAGTTTTAGGAAAAGAAAATAAAACTTCAGGTTAGACATGGGTCTGGTATGAATAAACTCAAACAACATAATTCTTACCTTTATAAAACATTTTGAAACCAAAGATATCTCGTAAGACCACGCTACACATAAATACGAATGGGTTTTTACCTTACCATAACCAAAGCACCATATATAGAAATTCAATGATATTATGATAATGTCTATGGTTTCCATGTAAAATAGAACATAGATAAAATGCTTGCATCTTACATTTCAACATATTTGGGCACAACTAAATCCATATGGCACTTATTGGACAATGGATTCCATATAATGACTGGCTAATTGGGTATCTCCCGTCGCGGTGCATCTCTAGACAATATAACACAAAAGTCAGACCTATTGATCCCTACCAACACAAGTCCTGGCCTACCCTTTAGTCGATATTACCGAATAAGATCACCCATTGGTTGGGACTGGCAACTGTACCGAAGCATAATTGAGTCAAAAGTAGGGACTCTAGAAAGGGATGACCTTACCCTCATGGGGGCGACCTACCTGACTGTAATATAATCAACGATCGATTTCTTAGATGCTTATTGTACTTTTGATCTAGTACACACTATGGTCTTCATTGTAATCAATCAAATTGATTACTCGATCTTATATTACGATTTATTCACTTATTTCGAAAGAACTAATTTCGTTGAAGTATCATATATTACAAAATGTGACCGTTCACTGTACCAAAACTTACATATGATAGTATATGGATTAAATATCCAATCATATATTGCTTTAGATTTCAAAACTTATAATATGAGATACATGACCATGGCTAAATTAACACATAAGCGACCAAATCCCAAAGTATTTAGTAGTTGTAAAATTAGGCGCTTACGTTGGTTTTGAAACATTAACATGTAAGAAGTATTTATTAGTAATTATATATTATATTTGTATTTGTCAAATCTTCAATTCAGTTCATTTGTATATTTTAATTGATAAACTTTTATAAATCATATTAAATGCACAAATTTATTAATGTAGAATATTAGAACGTTATATAGCATAAATTATTACAATAATACAAAGGTTAAATGTTATCATTTCATTTTTCTAATAAGGCTCCGACTAGTCTTTTATGTTTCACCAAACCGTAAGTCGAAACGTAGAAGTCTTTCGACTTTACCGGTTGGTGTTGGGGCTACATTTTGGAATTCCAATCTTGAGGCAAGCTCCACAAATCATACTCCCTATGATGGAGAACTGCTTATTAGTTGTATCATACACAACTCCTAACCATGGTACCATGTCCTAATCTTATTTTTACTTTGAGGAAGGCTCAACAAGTAAAAGAGGTTATTTACTTGTACTCGCCATTTCGTGAGGCCTAAGTATACTATATATACCTTGTGGAAAGCTCAACAAATATGTATAAGTATTTTACCACACATGGTATATACATTAATAATATTACACATAACATCTCTACCTTGAGGAAAGTTCAACAACTAGAGAGTATGAAAATAATTTATTAATGTATAATTGACAGATGACAACTTTATATTAAAGATTCATAATCTTCAATATATTTATAGAGTGATATCGACTTATGGATTAATGTATTTCTAATGAAATACTCATGTGATTCAAGTGTTGGACACATCAAGAGTTACGGTATATGTACATTTACATATGTATTTATTCTTTAAGTCTTTTTAGGGTTTCTGTAGTGTTACACTTATAGTTTATACATTCATATTAGTGGAAATTAGCCACAAGGGTCTCTTTAGCAAGTGTAATTAGTTTCTAGGACACACAATTGAAATAATTACTTTTAAGGACAAAATGAAAAATAATTAGTTTCTAAGGCTTAAAAACCTATGAAATAATGTCCTTAAAAGTAATTAGACTGCTGACTTTGTCCCTCAAAGTAATTATTCTTCTGACTTCGGCCTTAAAATTAATTTTTGTGGGTGTGTGTCCTAGAAACTAATTGGACTTCAAAGTTTGTCCTTCTACTGAAATGCCTCTTCATATTATATAAGTTTCATTATCATATAGTTTTATATTTTAATTAGCTTATATAATAATCTTGAGTATAAAATTATATTAATTAAATCATACTTAATTAATTTTATTTAATTAACTCTTTAATTATTTTTATATTATTATTCCAATATAACTTTTATATTGGACATGTATACTATAACTTTTATAGTTTAAACTATAACCTTTATATTAATACATACATACATACATATATATAATATATATATATATATGTGTGTGTGTGTGTGTGTATGAATATATCTTTAATTTAATTAATTGACCTTTAATTAATTTATATATTTAATTATATGGCACATTAGTTTTTATGGCTCTGCCGGTCTTAAAGAAAAGAAAGCTAAATTGAGTTTCACTTGGGTAATTCTGGTATAGAGATTTCTAGATGATTTGTGGTTTCCTAGCCGTGATGTGGCTAGCATGATTAAATGATAAGTCTTGTGCAACATTAATATTTTTAGACTTGTAAAATCTAGCTAGCTTGAAGCTGACCAAACATTTTCTTTATTTTCAATGATAAGTCTTATCCAAGAGCAATATTTTTAGACTTGTAATCTCGATAAAACACCGTTAGTTAAATTACATTAATTTCAAACATACATGTATATTTACACGATCTTAAACATTTAAGGATAATATGATATATCTCAATATATATAATACATGTATATATATGTATTCAATTGATTTATTTTATTAATCTTATTAATAAATTAGTTTTCAAAATTAATGTTTAAATTTTAAAATTTTCAAACTCTTTGAAACTTTTATTATCTTTCCAAACATTTTAGAAACACATGTTATATTATAACTTTTATAATAAACATATTTCATTTTAAATTCAACTTTTAAATTTAAAATCTGTACTTTAATTTTCAAAACAATTCTCAAAATTGGTCCAATGCCCAATTCAAATTAGGCATTTTCTATAAGGGACAGCCTTTGGGATTACTTCACCATTCTAGACATTGTACTGAGTGGACAAGATTAATTAGTTAGCCCAAACATGACTAATTTAGACTGCATATGTTATTAGGCTCTGATACCATTATTGAAACTGGGCTAGCCCATAGTGGAGGGGTAAATTTCAAAAAATTCCTATTTTTGATCCATTAGACATATGAAGTCTAAAAGATTATTAGATCCAATCTAATGAATTTTTTAATAAAATCTTATTTTATCTAAATTGTTTAAAAGGAGTTTTAAATTTTATTTTATTTTCATATATATTAATAAATGTATCAAGTACATTCATGTATGTATAGTGCAAGCGGAACATATAAGTAGTGTATATAGTTAATATGTAGTATATGGGTGCTGGAATTTACACCACAACAGACACGTTCACTCTTTATATATGTTTTTGTTTTCCATGGTTTATTTTTATATTATATAAAATAACAATATGTGTGTGTGTGTATAATTTATTTACATTTATTTATATATAATATGCTATAAAATTATATTAACTAATCAAGAGCTTATATATATTCAAAATGACAATCAATTATGTTAAAGTAGGCAATAAATAAGGAGAGCAAAAGGTGAAGGACTTATCTCTATTTCAAAGCAATTTGAACACTCAAACACATATATGTATGCAATATATGAATAACTACAAACTATGTTTTAAATGAAAATAACAGATATATATGTGTGTGTGTGTGTGTGTATATACTTTCTAATCTGTTATGCATTTTAAAATTAAGAAAACAAATTGAAATCTACTTTAACTTAAGAATGATTCAAAGGGTTTATGATGTTTTGCACAAAACTCCACTCAAGTTGTTTTAAATTGAAATAGCTTTTAAGAAAATGTCATCAACAAAATTATATTTAAAACTACAAATATGTGAAACATACATTCAATATCCAAAGTAATTTTAAATAATTTACACATATAATCAATTTATATTTATGTAATCCAAAATTGTTTATTTGCCTTTTCTAAAATAATAATTTCTTAAACAATGACAAAATCAGATTGGAGTACTTAAGCATATATAAATTCATTGTAAAATGAAGTGGAGCTAAACTATACATATAATATGAACATATGATGAAAAAGTTATGGCAGATGTAGGATCTAATTATATTATCATTATGAATATACAGTCAACTGACATATGTCAGATCTAAACTTTGAGTCAGCATAATGAACAAATAATGAGATTAGATGTAATACGTATATGACTTAACTTCATTAACATGGTAAATGTATAATAAAATAAAAACAGAATTACCTAAAGGTGAAGTTTAAGAAATGCACCTTCAATGAAAAATAAAACTCTAATTCGATTGAATCAACCTCTGGATTTTGCAAGGATCTAGAGGCAAACACCATCTTGAATGTTATTTTTTGAATTTATTTTAGGAAATTTCTATCATGGAGGCCATTAAGGGAGAGGAGGAGAGAAAGAGAATGAAAATAAAATTTTGGCCCGGAAAAGAATAATGGATTAAATAAGAGAGAATATGTTTAAAGGAAACATTGAAACCTTTCAATTATCTTCTATAAAACATCCTTATTTAATTCCTGATTAAATCTAATCAAATCCTTTCTCTCCTCTTCATATTTTTAGGAATTAAAAAGAAAATGGAAAAAAAACTATTTCATGAAAGATTTAAACGAGTCATTAAAAAGAGTAAAGGATGAAGATTTAATTCCATCTTTTAATTACTCATGTGGATGTCCAAATCGCCTTGAGAATCTTCCTTTTTTCATCATGCATGTGGGCCTCACCCGAAATCACTTTCCAATTAATCTATTTAAATCCAGTTTAAATATTTTATCGATACCGTATATCAATATGTGTGTTCGTAACTTTTATATACGCACTTATTAAATGCTAATGGTATTCAAACAAATCAAACAAATTTTAATAATTAATATTCCATACATATTAATTAATTTACAATAATTTATAAATTAATTAGATCGTGTGGTTTATTTAGAATATTCATCATTATAGTTGTGCGACTCAAAGGTGTAAATTTAATCAACGATTAATACCGAACAATTCGAAAATTAACGTTCACATGTTATCTTTGCTAGTAGTGTGACTTTTTGGCTGAATTAATTGCTTATATATCTTTTTGGAAAAATCCAATTTTACTTATTATAAACGCTACCTTATAGCGACGATTATTTATACCAATTCTCTTCGTCAAAATTGTATTACTTCAGACTTATGGAATTTGGCAGTGATCAAAATTCCAATATCATCCATATTCAACTATATAATCCAAACATAGAGTTCTTAGTTCAATAATATTAATTATTATTTACCGAACTACTCTATCCAAATTTTTTGACTTTGAGTTGACCTTAGTTAACCGTGATGCTAATCTCATATAACTGAGAAGAAAAATCCTCTCTTGAATATTGTTTCGCTTCCAATACTTCCACTTGACGAACATGTAGTTGTTCGATGATGTCGTGCCATGATTAAACTATAATCAAAGAGGAACTTTCATATTTAAGATCAACAATATTCTTAAATCAAGAGAACTATATAAATTAGCCACTTTAATATTTTCTGTTTGACCTTAGTTATATTAACCAACAAACAACTATCGAGTGAGTCATTCCATTGTTATTCAATAACTACCAATATGTAACCCTTTGGTCTCTCCAACAACCATAAGTAATACACTACCCAACATTTTGAGAGCGTTGCATACTCTAATTTCAATGGCTGCTTCGATGTCGAGTCTCGATACATCTTGATTATGAATATTTAAAATGATGTGCTTATCATACTGTGATATACTACTATCACATACACATCATTTATGGACGTTCTAACATATATACTTAAATTAACTAATTGATCATTTATAACATTTTCTAAAAAGTATACAATAGAAAGGAAACACCTTTTATTTCGAACAAGATTGGTTATCGAGTTAGATTTATATAACAAATTACATAATCTCCCTTAAGGCATACATCTAACCTTATCATGTTTGCCCCTATGTCACATAGGCTAGCAGTCTGTTACCATAGAGACATGTGTCGGATCGTAGCCGAGTTGTCCTTGCGTAGACGAGCACTTAGGTGGATCTTGTCACAATTCTTAGTGAAGGTAACCGAAGACTATAGAAGTCGTGTCAAACAGACATGTGTATGGCTCCTGGAGTGAGAGACGTGCTATTAGTATCTCATTTGGTTCTGATGTGCGATAGATGGACACATATTACTTATACTCTTCATGTGAGATTATGAGTTGTGATTCTATTTGAGACCGTGTCTAGTGTATAGTCAATACTCATATCTTACATCTATATAATTGAGAGATATCCTTTTTGGGTAGATATCCTATTCTTTATTGACTGAATATACAGATGTTATTTATTTATCTTTATGAGTTTGACAGACCCGAGAACGTTTAGTTTGTATTTATTTAGGGCAATGTTTTGTGCGAGCCGAATCTTTTTTGTTGATTTATGTGATTTGATAATGGTATTTTATTATTTGAGATTGAGAGATATACTTACGTATTACTGTACGCTAGTTGACTATACATGATGATATCTCAAGTATTAACTGTTTTCTGAACTTTGATGATGATTTTGATTTGGATTATTCACCCATTTGACATTGATTATGTGATTCCTTATTTGATGAGATTTTACACGAGCGATAACATCTTTATGTAAGGTTTCATGATGGCTATTGCCTTGAGTTATTTTGATGCAATTATCATATTATTATACCATACACATACTGAGATACATACATGTATTTACGCCTATATTTTGACAAAGTCTGACCCGTATGTTATTTATTTAATACTTAGGGTCGGTCCGAAACATTTTGGGTTTAGGAACGAAGAGACTAGCATTTATTATCTGGGCATAGTGGAGACTAGTTACATAGTATCGTTGTGTGCTATTTTAAATTACAAGTTTCACTGTATGTATGACTTTGTGATGTGATGAGTATACTTCGTATAATATTTGAGATAGTGGACATTTGAGATATTTTGTACTCACATTATCTCTTATATATGTTCTACTATATATTTTAACTGCGATAATGACTCTGTGTTCTCTATCTTTCACCATATATTGTGTATTCTTCTATCATGAAGACACACATGTTTATTATTTGTACCGATACTGAGTATGTATAAGTGAGTTTTATACATAATATTTAAATATGTACCAGTGTTATCCCAAGAGAATATTCACGTGTGTAAGCCCAATATTGCATCATTCTCCATATTGCCAGATAGTATTACTTAGTAATAATCTTTAGTGGTATAGTTATAGAGGGGGATGTTTCAACACACTTCTACAAAAGAGTAAATTTTTATTGTCCTAAGATTTTTTTAACGATGGTGGTTTAGTTCAAGAATGCTTCTTTGGGTTATTAGTGTTGAAGGCGCTACATCATTTACTTTTATAGAATGAAATATCTAAAGTTCTTGCTCTTTACGATCTTAGAATTAATAAAATGAGAGGACAAGATTTGATGGTGCAAGCAACAGTAGAGGAGCATGGAATAGGTTGGAAGCATTATTCCTTAAAGAATGCCCATATGCATATTATGTACATTATTTTTCCCATTAACTACAACTTGCATTGATTTCTACTTTAAAGACGTTCAAGATATTTGGTAATTCTTTTCAAAATTGGATATTATTGTTAACCTTGTCGATGCTTCTCCTAAGCATCATAATAAATTAAAATCAAGTCAAGCAGTAGAAATTGCAAATAAAGTAGCACTTGGTGAAATTGAAATAGGCCGTCGAGCTAACCAACTTAAGACATTACAACGAGCTAGAGCCATTTGTTGGAGCTCCCATTTAAGTTCTATAAGTAGTTTGATTGATCTCTTTTCTTCTTCGTGTGATATAATTAAGAATATATGGCAAAATCGGGACATGAAACCAAATAAACGTGCTAAAGCAAAAGGTGCTTACCTCGCTATGACTTTACACGAGTTTGTTTTCATTCTTCGTTTGAATGAGTACAGATGTGCTTTGTAAATTTCTTCAACCTAAAGCACAAGATATTGTAAATGCTATGGATCTTGTTACCACTACGTAAACACTGCTTCAAAAACTAAGAGATATGGGTTGGCTTTCTTTCTTTAACAAAGTGGAAGAGTTTTGAAAGAAATATTTCATTGACATATCGGATATGAATGTCTTGTGAAGTGGGTGAAAATTTACAGGATGGACCGTGTAGTGTATATGCAAGTGTATATGACAAAATATATAATGCAACTAAAATAATATTAATCTAAGTAAATATAGAATAAGCACACCAGAATTTTATACTGTTTCAGACCTCCCATCCTACGTCCAGTCCCGAAGCCCCCATTTGGAATTCGACTATCAAAAACCCTTGCTTCTCTTGAAGGAATAGGCTTGGTTATAATAAGTTGTTATTGTCAAATGTGTGTTCTAGTATAACACAGATGTTGACTAATTAGTGCAATTGCTTCCAATACATATCTAAAGAATATTGTCTACAAAGAACTGAGTATATGGAAGAGTGAATATAGGTAAAGATTGCTATAGTGCAGAGATCAAGAATATATGATATATTATAGAATTAGAAAGCATAAGTAAGGTGAGTTTGTCCTCTTGATTCTTAATGTTATATATAGTTGTAGATAGGTATCTTGAGTGGTTGCATCCATTAACGAACACTCTAAAGTTGCTTCCGTTGATGGTGAAGATTTGTGGCAAAGAGAAGCGAAGATGTCCATTCGCATGTGGCAGTTGCAGTTCTTCTCTGAAGTCTGAGTTTGAATTTAAATGTCTGGTATTTGTTTCAGACGTCTGATACTATATATTTTTTGTACATAGTAGAGTTTCAAACATTTAAGTGCTATTACCAGACGCCTGCTTTAGCCTTTTTGTTGTTCCAAAGGACTTTTCCAGACGCCTGGCTTGTACACCCAGACGTCTGATACCGGTGTATGTCTATTTTGTGCATCTTTTCTTTTGCTACTTTGTACCTATCGACTTGTAGTCTCTTGAAGTGTCCTTTGAGCCTTGTTCTTGTCTTTCTAGTGATGTTGTTCTAGCAAGTACCTGTATATATAACTATATAACTATATATATATATATATATTTGATTTTCATTGTATAGTTGTTGCCATCGAAACCGTGGATTGGATTTCTTAACATTCTCCCCCTTTTTGATGATGACAAGTATACAATGTACTTAGATATAATTTTTTAAATCTCCCCTTGAATACATGATTACCATTATTTCTCCCCCTTTGGCATTATCAAAAAGAATTAATATCTATAATTATGTATACACTGTTAATCCGAATTTTAACTAATTGCTGGAAAATTATAATAATGTACTATAATGACGTAGAAGTAACAAACCCAAAAGCACTTTTTGTAATCATTAAACATAGTAATTACATACATAGATTCTTGATTTCAATACCAAAGATTAAACATATTAAAAAATAACTAAGAATCTTTCGGGGAAGCTTGAGCTTGATCATTTCCTTCATCTTCATTCTTTGAAGAACTAGCTTGTTTTTTAGGAGATGTTGGAGTATGTTCGAGAGGTTATTTTTCCTCTTCAAAAAGTTTAGAGTGTTTTGAAGGAGGAGGAGAAGGCACTGGAGTTGGCCAATCTTCTGAAGGTGGTGTAGGACCACGTACTCGTTGAAGAACTTCTTTTAGAACGGATAAAGTTATTGAAAGCGATGTTTCAACTATGGCTAGGAAAGAAGAAAACGTTGTTTCAAAGCTATCAATACGCTTAGCCAATAATTTTTGATTTCTTGATAAGATATGTTGATTTTGGAGAGTTAAGTCGTGAATACTTTCATTTGGACTGGTCTTAGTGCGAGTCTCCAAAATGTCATCTTGGCCTGCATAATAAAAAGGTTCTGGAGGAGGAGGAGTTTGTTCGTGTTGTTGTTCCTCTTCTTGTGATGGTTGTGGTGGTTGTTGATGAGATTGAGGCCTAGCTTGTCCGGCTTGTTGACGATGTTGCGTCCACTCTTCAAATGACATAAAATCTGGAGGATTTTCTGGTAAGTACGTAAGAGAGAAGAATTTTATGGAGGCGTACTTGGAAGAAATCTCTTCAAAGGTAAATAATACGATGGAATGCTGTGAAATTTCAGAAGACGCGTGATGGGTAGATGATAGATGGACGTGATCGAGTCCAATAGTGTTTAATATCATCAAATATGAATTTCTCCCAATTTATCCTTGTTCCACTAAAGATGGCATATAGAGCTTTGTGCTCTAATTCCGTTATTTGCTCATGACTGCCAAGGCGAGGAATGACTGTGTTGATAACCATCCTGGTGAGGAGTCTTGCCTAAGGTCGTAAGTGTTTAGAAGCAAATCTTGGCATTTCATCCTCCCAAATTTGATGGGTAACATTATCTCTTGGTTTTAGGTGCATATCCGGGATGTTGTATAAATCTTCTCCAGAGTCGGAATATCCTAGAGTACGACTTATAATTCCCGGAGTTAGACGAATAGCGTTGCTGCAAAAACTTGACCAAAGCCAATTATCCTCATTGTCGGTGTTCCATATGACAGTGCTATCGAGGTTAGCATAGAAAAGGAATATGGCGAGCTGATCGATTTGCACATTATTGGTATTAAAGAAAATCAATGTTTCTAACCCAACATTTGCACACATTTCATCCAAATCGTACATAGAAAATTTAAGCAAATTGTAGAAAGGACCTGTATATAGCTTCTTCTTCTGCATATCATCATATCTTTTGATTGAATGAGGCACTCTATTCATCTATCTCTCGATTTGATCATTAGAGCACACTTGCGGGTTGGAGGAAGTGGCCTGCTCTTACTTTCTCTTTGAATTTTTAGGGTTTTTTTTGGCACCATGATATCGTGGGAATTTATGGAGATGGCGATCTGGAAAGTTAGGGTTTTGGTTATGAAAGAGAAATGAAACGAAATATGAGGTAAAAATTTGGGTAAAATAGTAGTTATAAGGTTGCTGAAGCTTGTCGATTGAATTTCAGACATTTGGAAGTGAGTCAGATGTCTGATTTTAACCTAAATTAAAGATAGTGAATATGTTCAGACGTCTGGAAGTTGTTGGCGAACGTCTGGAATCGATATAGTTTGTAAATTTTGAAGACAGAAAGTGTTGTTAGACGTCTGGATATAGAAATAGACGTCTGGAATAGGCAGACGTTTATTTTTTGAAGATAGATTCTTTTCTCAGATGTCTGGATATAATACTAGACGTCTGGAAATTTCCTATATTTGTATCTTAAGGAGGTAGAGACTTTGTTCAGACGTCTGGTCATTATTTCAAATGTTTGAAATAGTTTGTTTTGTAATTTTTATTAGGAAGAGATAATTTTCAGATGTCATAAAGTTTATATCAAATGTTTGATATATGCATAGTAACAAAAAAATGGTGTGTCACAAAGATGTCAGACGTCTGAGGGCATATTATAAACGTCTGAAATCTTTAATATGTCTAAAAATAGTCTTATGTTTGCATAGCTTTGCACGATTTTTGAGGGATTGCTTTTATTGAAACATGATATTATTATTTTTGAAAACAAATACACGTATATGGAAAAAATAATAAACAAATTTAGTGAGATGAAGATGGAGCATTGCAATCATTAGAGGTGCTATCCTTCCATGGCTTGAGTGGAGACCAAATATTTCCACGTTTATTAGTTCTTGGGGAATCAGAAAATCGATTAGGTGGAGGATCCCAAGATGTACGATAAGATGCAGAAGGATCCAGAGAATTACAAGGAATTGGAAGTGGTTCATGTACATCCTTTTTTCGCAAATTGCAAAATTTGATCGCTACTTGCTCTAGAAAACTTAGTCGTGGCGCAGTGACTTTTTGTTCAAAGTATAATTCTCGTTGTAAATCTATTTTTTGCTTTTGGTAATGATATATCTCATCGATTTTCTCTTTAGTGTTAGGAGAGACAAATAGAGATCGTCTGGACCTCTTTTTATCGGGAGTGGATCCTGTATGGTAGGAGGACCACTTATAGGTTGGCTCTTGACTTGGTGTAGGAGTGGGAAGTCGATGAGGGGTATCTGCCGAACTATCCGATGTTGGTGTTGAGAAGGAGAGACGAGATTTGTCGAATACATGCTTTTGTTTTCTTTTGTAGAAAAGGAATATGAAATCTATATATTTTTACCTTTTGTTTTGTAAAAAGAAAGGCTATTTATACATGATTTAAAAGGTTATACATAGTTAATTTTAGAAAACAAATTTCTGAAAAACTGTTGGTTAGTGTTAAAAAATTTGATTTGTGGATAAAAAAATTAACCAAAAATAAAATAAATGAAATGTAGTATTAGTTGAGAAGATAATTAAGAGAACATATTCCTAAATCACGTTGCAGTTTAACAAACGTTTGTTCATTTAGTGATTTTGTGAAAATATCTGCTATTTGATTCTCAGTATTTATGTATTTTAATGTAATAATTCCTCTTTCTACATTGTCGTGTAAAAAATGATGTCGTATATCTATGTATTTAGTACGTGAGTGATTTACAGGGTTTTTTGATAGATTTATTGCACTCGTATTATCACAATATATTGATGATTTATCGATAAATTTTCCAAAATCTTTAAGCGTTTGTTGCATGTAAATCATTTTTGCACATGCTTAGGCTGTTGAAATATATTCGGCTTTATAAGTGGATATAGTTTCTCTTTTTGCTAAACCATGAAACCAATGATTATTCGATAGAATGACACGTTCCACTAGTACTCTTACGATCTGTTTTACATCCACCGAAATCCGCATTACTATATGAAACAAGTTCAAACAATGATCCCTTAAGGTAAAATAAACCGTAGTCTCTAATACTAGATAAATAACATAAGATACGTTTAACAACTCTTTGGTGAGACTCTTTTGGTTTTGCTTGAAATCGGGCACAAAGACATATGCCCATCATAATGTCAGGTCGACTAGCCGCCAAATAAAGTAAGGAGCCAATCATACTACAATATAATTTTTCATCAAAATCTTTTCCGTTATCATCTTTTTCCAAGTGAACACTAGTACTCATTGGTGTTGGCTTGCTTGAAGTTTTATCCATTTCAAACGACGTAACAGATCATTACAATATTTTTCTTGATGAATAAAAATACCATTTTCAAGTTGTTTTATTTGTAAACCTAAAATGAAATTCAATTCACACATTGAGACATTTCAAATTCGTTTTTCATAATATTTGAAAATTGAGTACAAAAATTTTCGTTAGTTGAACCAAATATAATATCGTCTACATAAATTTGTACAACTATGATTTCGTTATTTTCTCGTTTAATAAATAAAGTCGTATCTATTTTACCTATTTGATAACCAGATGTAGTTAAATGATTCTTAAGACGTTCGTACCAGGCACGAGAGGCTTGCTTTAAACCATATAGGGCTTTATGCAATTTAAAAACATGATCGGGATATTTTTCATGAACAAATAATGGAGGTTATTCAACATATATGTTTTCTTTAATAAAACCATTTAAAAAGTATTTTTGACATCCATTTGAAATAATTTAAAATTATGATGACTTGCAAAAGCAAGTAATGTACGTATGGCCTCGAGTCTTGCTACTAGAGCAAAAGTTTCATCGTAGTCGATACATTCTTTTTGATTATAACCTTGAGCGACTAAACATGCTTTATTCCTAATTATATTTTCGTTTTCATCTGCTTTGTTTTTAAATACCCATTTTGTTCCAATAACCGATTGATTTTCTAGTCTTGGTACTAATTCCCAAACATTATTACATTCAAATTGATTTAATTCTTCTTGCATGGCTATTATCTAAAAATTATCGTTTGAAGCTTCTTTATAAATTTTTGGTTCAAAATTTGACACAAATGGTATATGTCTTATTTGGTTAAGTTGATTTCTAGTTACTTTGGAGTTAAGATCCCCAATGATATTATCTTTTGGATGATCTTTTAGAATTCTAGGGAATGACACTAAAGTATTATTTTGTGCATTTGTTTTATTATTAGATGATTTTGTTGTATTTGTTATTGGAATAATTTCTTCATCGTCATTAGTATGATGGCTAAGAAAATTTTCATCAAATGAAACATGTAAACTTTCTTCAATTGTGTTAGTATGTTTATTAAAAATTATATACGCCTTGCTACAATCCGAATATCCAACAAAGATTCCTTCATCGGCCTTCAGGTCGAATTTTCCCAAATTATCTTTTGTATTTAGTATAAAACATTTTGATCCGAAAGTTTTAAAGTGTGATACTTTAGATTTTCTTCCAAAAAGTATTTCAAAACAAGTATGTTTGGTCATAGGTCGTATGGTTACTCGATTCAAAACATAACAAGCCGTAGCAATAGCCTTAGCCCAAAAATGTTTTGGTAAACCACTACTATCTAATAGTGTTCGTGCACATTCTTATAACGTACGATTTTTCTTTCTACTACACCATTTTCTTTTATGACTTATGCCATTTTTATTACAAAATTTGTAAAATGATCATTTTCGAATTCTCCATCGTGACCACTTCAAATATTCTTAATTTTCAAATCCAATTGATTTTTAATTCTTTTAGCAAAAATATTAAACATACCAAAGTTGTCACTTTTATGTTTTAAAAATAAAGTCCATGTATATCTTGCGAAATCATCAACAATTACGAAAACATATTTGTTGTGATTTATAGATCGTACTTGAGTTGGACCAAATAAATATAAATGTAATAATTCTAATGGTTGTTTTGTAGAAATATTATTTTTAGATTTAAAAGAGATTTTCTTTAGTTTTTCAGATTTGACAATCGTCACATAAATTTTCTACTTTATAATTTATTTTTGGTAAACCTCTAACTAGCTCATATTTTACTAATTTGTTAATATGTTTAAAATTAATATGACAGAATCGTTTATGCGACAACCATGGATCGTCGTGTTTGGCGGTTAAGCATAAGTTTGAATTTCGATTTACATTCATATTTAAGACATAAATATTTTTATTTCTAAAACCTTAAAGATAAGTTTTTTGTTATTGTCGAAAATATTACATCTATCTTTTTCGAAATTAATTTGAAAACCTTTATTGCATAATTGACTAATGCTAAGTAGGTTGTGTTTTAAATTTTCTACTAACAAAATATTTGATAATGGGAGAGTTAGAAATACCAGAGTTGATGACTTCTCCGACGCTAACGATGTATCCTTTGGAGTTATCTTCAAAAGTTACCATTCCACCATCGATGTATATTATATTTGATAACATATTTGAGTTTCCGGTCATATGCTTGGAGCATCCACTATCAAGTACCCATTTCTCCTTATTTTTTATTTTGGGTACCTGCAAAATAAAAAAATAATTTAATAGGTACCCATATATTCTGTTAGGGTCCTACATGTTAGGAGGAGTAAATAGCCATATCCAAGAAGGTTTGGTACCTTTATGAACATAATTTTTATTATAGACTACGTTATCTAGAAAATTACTGATATTTTTTTGTCTAATCAAATTACTATTTGTCTTAAGAATCCAAATTTTTATATTTTTGGTATTTATATTATACTTTTAAGTCTTTTGATAAATAAAACTATATTTCTTCTAATTTTTTTTTTTTTTGTTTAGGAGTATTTTTAAATCATATTCCATTTCTATTACCTGACGGTTTTGAAGTTTTGATAAGATTTTTCAAATCTTGTTTTCCTTTATTAAATTTTGAAATATTATTAGTAATTTTATCTAATTTTTCTTGTAATTCTAAATTTTCAATTTTAAATGTTTTTATATTACTTTTCAAGTTGATATTTTCTTTTAACAAGTTATCCTTTTCTAGTTTAGCTTTTCCAAAATCATTAGATATAGTCTCATTTTCAACTAAACTACTGTTTTTTGAGATAATTCTAGTTCCTCCTCTAAAATAATTTTTTCATCTTTTAACATTCCTATTTCAAGTCCTAATCTATTAATTTTGGCTATGTGTTCTTTATTCAATTTTTTAATTTGTCTAAATTTATCATCTAATTCCATGCTAAGCTCTAATAATTCATCATAGCTAGGTTCGGGACATACTCATCGGTTTGTGCTATAAAATATACATTAACTTGTTCTCCGTCACTATCATTGTCACCGTCTGCTGATAATGAAGAATCCGAGTCATCGCATATTACTTTTAAAGCTTTCTTCTTTTTGAATTTTTCAAAATTGTTCTTCATTTGATCATTGTTGAGTTTGAGATAATCTTTCTTCATATGTCCGAATTGATCACATTCATAGCATTTGATTGACGTTTGATTTGTTGAGCTTGATTTTCCTCCTTTTTGAAATCTGGTCATTTTCCTAAACTTCTTGAATTTGTTGTAGTTTTTGGCAATAAATACTATTTCTTCTTCATCTAAGTTGGAGTCTTCATTTGTTGCTAGAAATGCTATGTTTTTCTTCTTCGAATTTTTTTTTCTTTTCTTGCCTGTAGATTAGCTTTATAGGACATTAAATTTGCTATCAATTCTTCAACTAAGAGTGTTGAGAGGTCATTAATTTCTTCGATGGATAATACTTTTCTTTTCCACTCTAGAGTTAAAGTTGAGTATTCTAAATACTAAGCCAAAATTTGTGAATTTAACTCCAAGTGCCATTAAATCGTGTTGAATACTTTGAAATCTAGAGTACATGTCCACTATAGATTCATTTTGTTTCATTTTAAATGATGAAATTGATTTTGTAAAATTGAAATTTTAGTTTGTTTAACTTTATTTATGCCTTCGTGTGTAACTTGTAAGGTACGCCAATATCATATGCAGTGTTAAATAACATGACACGTGAAAATTCATTCTTATCTAATGAACAAATAAGACATTCATAGCTTTGGCATTATTAGAAGCTGCAGTTTTTTATGCATCATTCCATGTGTTCATAGCAGTGTCAGGTGCTTCATATTTATTTTGAGTGGCTGACCAAATTTCTAATCCATTAGCTTCCATAAAAATTCTCATATGTGTTGACCAATACGCATAATTAGAACCATTAAAAAGTCGGGGACGTGCTGTGGATTGTCCTTCTTGAAAAATACTTGCCATATTAAAGTGATTCAAATACGTGTTACTGTACTTTTATCAAACCTTGCTCTAATACCAATTGAAAGTCTACAGGATGGATCGTGTAGTGTATATGCAAGTATATGTGACAAAATATATGATGCAACTAAAATAATATTAATCTAAGTAAATATATAATAAGCACATCAGAATTTTATACTGGTTCAGACCTCCCGTCCTACGTCCAGTCCCCAAGCTTCCCTTTGGAATTCAACTATCAAAAACCATCGCTTCATCCGGAGTAACGGGCTTGGTTATAATAAGTTGTTATTGTCAAATGTGTGTACTAGCATAACACGGATGTTGACTAATTAGTACAATTGCTTTCAATATATATCTAAAGTATATTGTCTATGAAGAACTGAGTATATGGAAGAGTGAATACAAGTAAAGATTGCTAGAGTGCAGAGATCAAGAATATATGATAGAGTATAGAATTGGAAAGCATAAGTACGTAAGATGAGTTTGTCCTCTTGATTTTTGATGCTATATATAGTTGTAGATAGGTATTTTGAGTAGTTGCATCCATTAACGAACACTCTAAAGTTGTTTCTGTTGATGGTGAAAAGTTGTGGCGAAGAGAAGCGGAGATGTCCATTCGTATGTAGCAGCTGCAGTACTTCTCTGAAAGTCCGAGTTTGAATTCAAACGTCTGATATTTGTTTCAGACGTCTGATAGTATATTTTTTTGTGCATAGTAGATTTTCAGACGTTTGAGTGCTATTAGTAAACGTTTGGTTTTGCCTTTTATTGTTCCAGAGGACTTTTCCAGACGTCTAGTTTGTGCACTCGGACGTCTGATACTAGTGCATGTCTGTTTTGTGCATCATTTCTTTTGCTTCTTTGTACCTAACGACTTATAGTCTCTTGTAGTGTCCTTTGAGCCTTGTTCTTGTCTTTCTAATGATATTGTTTTAGCAAGTACCCATATATATAACTATATATGTATATTTGATTTCCATTGTATAGTTGTTGTCATCGAAACCATAGATTGGATTTCCTAACTGTGGTTACATCTCGGTCTTGTCAACAACACGATGATATTAATGTTATTCATCATTATCATATCGGCATCTTAAATGCTGCTTTTGATTTTTAAATAGTTGAGTAAAGCACTAAATTCTCTAAAGCAGCAATGAAACTGCTAATCCTCAGCACCGCTTTGGATCCAAGAGATGCTTATCGATCACTAAAAATAGATGAAATTCGCACTTAAGCGGAGAAGTATTACTCATAAGATTTGACATTCCAGGAGATACATATATTGAAGCTTCAACTCTAACATTATGAGATTGATATTCCATCTCATCCAAGTTTCCAAAATCTATCAACTAACTCTGAGTTATGTAAACAATTATTTAAGTCAAGAAAGGAAGATATTTATTATTTTATTCGTTTTATTTTAACTCTTTTTGTTTCCTCGGCAACAGACAAATGGGCTTTTTCAATTATGAAAAATGTCAAAACTACTCTACCTAACAAAATAAGAGATGATTTTTTTAAAGCATCGCATGGTTATCAACATGGAAAGAAAATTTGCTGGAGATATGATATGAATTTAGTAATTTGTGATTTCAACGCACTTAAGGGCATAGTCCAACTTTTTTGATCATCATGTCTACGTTTTGTATATATCTAAGTCGCGCGTTCCTAGACATACATGAATATGTCATGTTTTTGCAAGCTTTCACTCATACATAGACATAATTAAAAACTAGTTGTAACAGTTTCTGATATTATTTAGCTTTATTTTTTTTTTCCCAATCTCTTTTACTTAGCCAGCCCAGGTCATAATAAAATATGGCTCCGTTGTACTTCCTCCGAACAAAGTTTCCAATGTTAATGTAAATTATGATCCCTGTCTTCAGATTTGTTGATTCCAAGTTCTACGCTTCGACGCTGCGATCGAAACTTCCAAACATCGTTGAATTGGTGTAATTGCCCTTGCATGCTACGAAACCTGCCCAGTGATTTACCCACCAAAATCAAAGTATCCATCTACAAATCAAGGCGCTGTCCAAAACAAACCCAAAACCTCATAAATCTTATCTTCTTCCTCAATCCATCTTCACTCTACCATAGCCATGCTCTCTCTCCTTACTCCACCCAAACCCACTCCCTTCGCCTTCCACCCCATCATATCCAGAACCATCAAAACAACCCCAATCAAATTCTCCTTCTCCAAGCGACCCTCATCTCCACCTCCATCTCCACCAGGCCAAGTCTACCAACCCTTCCGGCCTCCTCCCACCCCTCTCCCCTCCAAATACCGCTCCCTCAATCCCATCCAACGCCTCGACATCCTCCGCGACCGCCTCGGTCTCTGGCACGAATACGCACCTCTCATCTCCTCCCTCTCCCACGATGGCTTCACCCCTCCCTCCATCGAGGAAGTCACCGGCATCACTGGCGTCCACCAGAATCGTCTTGCAGTAGCCGCCCGCGTCCGCGACTCCCTCCTCGATCCCAATGTTTTTGACCAAAATCTCATCCCTTTCTTCGACGCCGGCGACGGTGCCGACATCCTTTACGAGCTCAGGCTCCTTAACGCTAGTCAGCGTGCCAAGGCCGCCACCTACGTAGTCTATTCCAACCTCGATGCCAAAGCCTCCCTAGAACTCGCCAGATCCATCAAGGATTTTCCAAGGAGAAGAGGCGATTATGGTTGGGAGAGCTTCGACAGTGAATCCCCTGCCGACTGTCTCTCCTTCACCTACTTTCGGTTGAGCAGAGAATCATTGGCGATAGCTGATAAAATCACGTGGTTGGAGAAGTCACTGGAAATTGCAGAATCTGAAAATGCGAAGAAAAAAGTGGAGCGCGAGTTACAAAAGGTAACTGGAAAAGGGAACGGAGTGATGGAGGAGGAAGAAACAGCGATTAAGACAAGGCTGCCGGTGGTGAGGCTCAGGTATGGAGAAGTGGCTGAGGCAGCTTCTGTTGCGATGCTGCCTGTATGCAAAGCCATTGATGGAACAAGCGGCGTCAAGGAAGCTCCAGAAACGTGTAAATGGGTGAATAGAGAGCTGGGAGTGGTGGAGACGGAGAAGGGGTGGAGGAGGTGGGTGGTGTTGCCAGGGTGGTCACCGGTGTTGGGGTTAGGAGGAGAGGGAGGAGTGGCGGTAGAATTTGAAGATGCTAGGGTTTTGCCATGGAGGGTGAATGAGTGGGCGAGGGATGAGGGAGTGGTAGTGGTGGTTGATAGGAAGAGGAAGGAGGTTGAGGGAGATGATGATGGGTTCTATATGGTGAGTAACGAGAAAGGAGAGTTGAAGGTTGTGAGAGGAGGAAAGGTTACTGAGATCGGAGTGAAGGAGGTGTTGGGGAATGTGGTTTTGGTTGTTAGGCCGCCTAAGGAGGATGATGATCAGATTAGGGACGAGGATTGGGATTAAAGATTTTGATCAGGAAATGGTCAGGTTTGTTTTATTGTAAAATTTTGGCATAGGATATACATACAGATATATCTTGATGTTTGTAATTTCATTATAGGAAGTTAATAATGAAGCTAAATTGAATTTGTTGCATATTCCTCTGAGGTGATTGATCTTTTATTTGGGAAAGTGATATGCATTTTCATTTGTTAATTTTCTCATTGTTGACTTGTTGAAACATTCCAGATAATTTACAGTTTGAAAAATAACATAGCATTAACACTTTATTATTGAAATTATTTTAGTATCTGCAATGCACGTTCTGCAAAAAATATATAATGAAGTTGATCGCCAAATTTTATTTCTTTATTTAACTTTCAATAAAAGAATTGTTTAACTTGAAAATGTAAAGTAAATGGGCAGAATACCAAATATGTAAAAAACAGTGCAAACGATGAATAATCTGGACAAATAATGTACTATTTACGAGAGCATAATACAAGTAAATATAGTGGAAAAATATTTAAAAAATGTTAAAAAATTTAACCTCGCTTATTTACAAGCAAATGTAGATGGGGTTTGGCAAATTTCTGTACCAGTCGATTTTCTGTTTCTCCCAATTGTTGGTGCAATGATATTAATTTTTTTGAGTTTCGTTTTTTGCTGACACTGGAATTCCAATAGCCAAAAATAAAAAGTCACAGATCATGGAATTGCATTTTTTTTTTGTTGAAAACTCTAGATGCAAACACCCCTACCTCCAGTAAATTTATACATTTATACAGGATTGGAAAGCGCGTGGTAAGAATCGAAACTGAGTCTTTTCGAACTGAAGGCTTCTTTCCACTACACCGCATCCGCAGACATGGAATTTCACTTTTCCAATCAAAGTCCTTGGGGCATGCAGAATATGCAAAGTATATTTGTATATAGTAATGTCTGCGGAACATGCAGAGTGTATTTATTGACAGAAAATGAGGAAATGTAAGGATACTGAGAGATAAATATGTTTTGCAAGGCCATAGAATGTCTTTTGTACACATTTTGCAAGAAAATAAGAGCATGTAACAACAAAATGGTTAATGTGCCTGAAGGCTGAAGTTTTGATGCATCGATTTAGATGTAGCATTCTACAGATTCCATTTAAGAGGGATAGATGTCAGAATTGATGACCTGCTTAAACTGAATGATTAGCCCATCTTAAGAAACATTTAATGTAAATTTCAGAAAATTTGAAATTCGAAATTAAGATACAAACATGCATAAGTTTGATATACCGAACCACATCACAACGCACAAGGCTATCCAACAAGGGACAAGGCCAGCCACGGTCGTGAATTACAGCATGTATCAGTCAACTAAAACCACACTGACATGACTTCCAGCAAGATGACAAAGGTGACGCAGGTTAGCTGAAACATACCAAATCGAAATTCATGAAAGGAAAGGAATTCTGACTGAAATTGTGAAATTTTCCAGCTTTTTTTCCCTAATTGTCAGAAGAATTCCCTCTAATTTATTCTGATGGAAACAAATGGAAACTGAAAATTTTGAAAAAACTCCAAAAAGGAAATATAGGAAAATGGAAATAGCAGAAATAACCCCTCCCCTAATAATTCTCAACTGAAAACTGAAAATGAATGTTAATTTCTAATCTCATTTGAAGGTCAAGGAAATTTCATGGTCGGGTCAAAACAAGCACAACAAGAATGGCATTTGATAGCGACGGCTTTTAGCCGTCGTCGGCCGTCGCCAGCCGACGCTAAAAGCCATCGCTATTTAGTTCGTCGTCCAACAGAATCGCGACGGCTTTAGCGACGGCTCCGTCACATAAATAGCGATGGCTCGCGACTGCAAATGTGCCACGTGAAAATTTTTCAACGTTTAATTGGACGTCGCTAGCCGTCGCCAATCTGTGCAACATGGCCGTCGCCAGCCGTCGCTAATCTGAACACAATGGTCGTCGCTAGCCGTCGCTAATCTGTGCAAAATGGCCGTCGCCAGCCGTCGCTATACTGAAGTAAATTCTGCGCACTTGCACAGCCTATATACACTTCAAACAATAACTATCAAATACCATCATCACAGCCACTATAGACTACATTCATCAACTATAACCATCATATATCCATCATATAACATCATTATACATTCAAACAATATAAATCCAACAAAACCAAACAATAACATATACAATCCCAACAACAATACATATCATGTCAACCAAACTACATAGTTTTCCAACCAAACTGAAACATATACATAGTTTCCCAACCAAAATATGTACATAGTTTTCCAACCACAACTGTAAACCGTTAACTCAAACAAACCGTTAACACAACTAGAAGTCATCAAAATATATACATAATATCCCGAAATATATATGCACCAAACCAACCAAATTAAATGTGTATATACCAAACTGTAACATGAGCAAACAAGCATACCTACTCCTCACCATCGCTGTCATCCTCTACAGGCATCCTCTCATACTGTTGCAAATAACTTGCAATCCACTCATCCAGCTGTTGCTCGAAGAAACTCTTCCTCCAATCATTTATTTCATCCACTGTTTTCTTCAACTGAGCAATCTCCTCTTCTTGCTGGGACCTCCTGTATGCACTCTGCATTCTCATCGTCTGTAAAATAGTTCATAATTATTTATATATTAGTACATACATATATATATATATATATAATATTATTAAAATTATTTAACTATTCATATGCATGTGTAAATTTATATATTAGTACATGTCAAAATTTACCTTCAGATTTCCATAGCTATACCGTCGATTGGTCCGACAAGGCGGGTCAATAATAGCATCCCAGATAGTGTTCGCCTCCTCTAGCGTAAGCTGCTTCCCGACTAGTGGACTGTGCTACCCGAGCCCGCTTAGCTTCGTATCTCTCCTGCGATTACAAACAATTGTTTTACACGTTAAAAACCGAATTTCAAGTTGTTGAAAATAAAATAAGACAAAATATTGTTATTAACAGTAAATTAGTTTACCATTACGGATTGAGATTTGTCATCTGTCCACTCGTACGAAACATTGCCTTCATCAGTCCTCTCCACGGCATGCGTCACCATGAACAACTCGGCCATAGTGGGCTCGCGGTTGTATCTCGCGGCTTGAAAATATATAAATATTATTGCTAATCTGATTATAAAATATTTTAATAAAATGTAAACACAGTTTATAAATTTAATTACCAGCTCTCTCTTATGCTCCTGGAAGGATTTGGAGCCACCATGGTGCAATGCAGGATTTTTATTCCTGTTCGTCCGGTTCCGTGCAGATAATTCCTACAAATTAAGATAAATTATCACGTATATATCTTGCGAGATTTATATTAGATTTAAATAACAAAGCAAACATATACTACTTACTTTTGCTGCCGGACTGTCCCAAAGCCGAAGAAAATCAGTCCATACACCGTCACCCATCCAGTTCGGCTTTTTGCCTGAATTCTTAGCCTTGGACAATGTATCCCTGTAATTTTTCCTCATTTGTTTGTTCCAGTGATTTAAGAAAACGCCCATGTCGTCAGGGTCAACGCGGACAGCAGCCTGTAAATTAAAATTATTTTAAGTTATATAGATTATATTAATTTACAACTGAAATTCAAACTACTACTTACAAGTAAATCGGCATGTATTGCATTCTTGACATGAAATGAGATGTCGTCCCAGCGAGGCCAACAACCATCCATCCAGCTCTGAAAAGCCTTCCTCGAAACCTGTAGAATATAATCTGATAGCTCCACCTCAAAGCCCCAGCAAAAGTTATGATATACATGTTTAGTGGATTTTAAAATTTATACTTTAAATAAAATTGATACTTACCCGACACTTTTAGGAAAAACTTATGTCATCGGACGTAAGTCCGGTGCAATGCCACTACCACCTGCACCGAGATATGGGGATGGCGTGCCTGTCATATTTCGTTTCCTGCCAGACATATCTACTATAGAAAAATAATATCATCACAGAACAATTGTAGAAATTCACTACTACATAGCATGTTTCAATCACTTTCACAGAAACAATTATAAAAATTTACTAGTACAAAACATGGATAAAAATTAAATAAATGATCATCACAGAACAATAATAGAAATTCACTACTACATAGCATGTTTCAATCGCTTTCACGGAACAATTATAAAAATTTACTAGTACAAAACATGGATAAAAATTAACTAAATGATCATCATAAAACAATTACAGAAATTTACTATTACATAGCATGTTTCAATCACTATCACATAACAATTATATCAATAACGATCAGTCTTCATCGTTTTCTGATTCAGACTCAGTCTCGTATTCTATCTCATTTTCTTCGTTACTTTCGAATGCATCAAATAAGACATTCGATTCATCATTCAAAGGCCCTACATCAATATCATCAGTTATTATTATTTCTGTATTTGGTTCAAGATCGGTTTGATATGCTGCTTCATCTGGAATATTATTTCCATCAAACGTAAACCTTGGTTTTGTTTTGAAAACAGCAGACCAATCCGCTTTATCTCTTTTCAAAGATGGATACGGTGCAAAATAAACTTGTGACGCTTGCTTGACTAATACAAAAGGATCATACTTATAGTAGTGTGATGTATGCCTTATTTCAATAAGTTTATACTCTTTATGCACGTTGATTCCGGAACCAGGAACGTTACTGAACCAATTGCACTTAAATAAAAAAACCTTTTCTAAAGGTTCAACATAATATGTCAACTCTAGAATCCGTGTTAAGACGCCGTAAAAATCTTTTAAATGCTCATCTGGATCATCACTGCCTTTGACAAATACCCCGCTGTTATATGTTAATTTTTCAGCCCCGTAATCGTTCGTGTTGAACTTAAACCCATTGACGAAGAATATTGGATAAGTCTTCACATTTCTTTTCAGTCCAATCGCAAGATGTCTTAAGCCTTCATCAACGACACTGTTTCTTGGCTCATAAACATAGTTTAAAAACCATTTGGCAAATTCTTTACTGAGATCGCCAAATGGATACTGTGATTCGTAGATACTGCATATATGTAATATGTGTTATAATTATTATGTACGTACAAGTAAATTACAAGTGAATTAATTATTACCTGACAAATGGTGCGAATTCGACACAATTTAAAATAACATACGTGTGTGCAACATGGTGGTCTCCATCGTCCAACCATATTTCCATACATTTTCCACCAGGTCTACCATGTTCTCTAAAAACAGATAATATTGTTTGAGAAGAATTTTGTTCAACGACTTCCTCATTTCGAGGAACAGTTACAAACGATAAGTTCACATCGTCCTTGAAGTAGTGAGAGAAAAAAAATGAATCTTCTTCTTCAAGATACGATTTGCATATCGAACCCTCAACTCGGGCTTTTTGTCGAATCTTCTTCTTCAGATGATTCAAGTACCTATTAAGATATTTATTACATATTTAGATATACAAATTTGAATTTGAAATTGACATGAACATTGCACATGTTAATTTACCTCTCAAACAGATACATCCATCCATATTGCACAGGCCCTCAAAAAAGTGCTTCAGATGGAAGACGAATAGGTAAATGCTCCATTACGTTAAAGAAACCAGGCGGAAGTATTTTCTCCAGTTTGCATAGCAATATGGGTATTTCTACTTTAAGTTTACGTATACGATCCACCTTTAATGTTGTCGAACAAAGCTGTTTATAAAACAAACATAACTCTGTTATAACGTTCCATACTTTTACGGGAAACAGTTCTTTGAAAGCCACGGGTAGTAAATATTCCATCATGATATGACAATCGTGACTTTTCATCCCACTCAGTTTATTATTTTTGAAGTCAACACATCTACGAAGATTGGAAGAAATCACATCGGGAAATCTTAATTCTTCCACCCACTTTAGCATGAGTTTTACTTGCTTATTGTCTAGCTCATAGCATGCTTTCGGTTTTTTATTGTCATTAGGCTTCATATGAAGTTTCGGGCGCTTACAATAGTTTGCTATATCAAGCCTTGAATTCAAATCGTCCTTGGTTTGGCCCTTTACATTCAAAATTGTATTAAACAGATTATCAAACACGTTCTTTTCGTTGTGCATCACATCAATATTATGTCAGAGTAAGAGATCTTTCCAATATGATAACTTCCAAAATATACTTTGTTCGCACCAATTATGAATGTCTGACTTTTCTAGGATTTCAGTCTGGACTCCAGTTTCATGTATCTTTGAATAGTCTCTTACAATTTCGTATATTTCCTCGTCTGACCAAACCTTGGATGGTTTCAGTTTCTCTTCTCTGTTAGCTATGAAAATTTTCTTATCTCTTCTAAAAGTATGATTGGGATGAAGAAAACACCGATGACGATCAAACCACGAAACTTTCTTCCCATATCGTAACGAAAATGCTCGTGTTTCTTCCATACAATAAGGGCATGCTAGACGATCGGCCGTACTCCAACCAGAAAGCATCACGAATGCAGAAAAATCATTAATAGTCCATAACAAAGAAGCGAATAACCGAATTTTTTTTTCGTTGATACATCGTAAGTTTCGACTCCTTCATTCCACGGTTTCTTCAACTCTTCGATCAATGGTTGTAAATAAACATCAATTCCTTGGGTTGGATCATGAGGGTCGGGAACGACAGTGGTGAGAAACATATATGGTGTTTTCATACACATCCATGGAGGTAAATTATACGGAGTAACGATAATTGACCAGGATGAATATTTACTACCAAACCGTGAAAATGGTGAAAATCCATCAATACATAAACCAAGTCTGACATTACGGCTTTCCGCAGCAAATGCGGGATAAGTCTTATCGAAATATTTTCATCCTTCTCCGTCGGATGGATGTATTAAAGTTCCTTCTTCCGCTGTTCTCACACTATGTCATCGCATATGACAGGCCTTAGCAGAAGATGCATATAATCTTTGAAGTCTGCGAGTGATGGGTAAATAATGCATTCTCTTGTACGAGACTTCTTTCCCTTTCTTCTTTCTTGGTTTGTATCTTTCTTCGTTACATATTTTGCATTTTCTGAGGTCAACGTCGTCTTTCCAATACAACATGCAACCTTGCACGCATGCATCTATCTTCTCGTATGGTAGACCGAAAGCGGACATCAATTTTTTTACTTTATAATGACTATCGCACATCAGATTATTGGGTGGCATATGTCGTTTTGCAGCTTGTACAACTGCTTTAAATGCAGCTTCCGTAAGGTTGAATTTTGATTTCATAGTTATGTATTCGGTGGTTACTGAAAGTTCGGTTTCGCTTTTACATCTGTCCCACAACGGCCTCTTAGCAGAATCCAACAAATCGTATATTTTTTAGCTCCCGCAGTCGATTCTTCTTCAACATTTTCGTCTTCATCGATAACTTCAGTTGTAGGAAATATTGATCGTGCTGCATCATCCATCATATTTTCTATCGGATTCGTCATCATATTACCGTACTCTAACACTTCAGTATTAGGTGTAGGTTCAACAAGTTCTCCATGACGATCCCAGAAATAATAATCAAGAATGAAACCATATTGATACAAATGTACTTCAACTATATCTGGTTTCCAATGCTTCAAATGTTGACACTTACTGCACGGGCAACGAATTTCTGTGTTGCTTTGGTTATTACATTTAGCAAATCTAATAAATTCGCGTTCACTGTTGTAGAAATGTTGCTTTATTGATCCCTTCTTTCCAGTTCTGACTTCATACATCCAAGTATGGTCGAGAAAATAATTGAACATTTTTCCTGATTTGAAAATGTACGTTAGACAATTTAAATCATTAATTTTCAACCATTCTCCATTGTAAACAGTTCATCGTTGCAGAAAATTCAAAATAAAAACTTCACTTTATTTTTTTATTTTTTGGTATTTTGGTTTTCACTCAGTGGTCAGTCATCCTACTTCCCATTACAAACACAATAATGTAATTACATTTTATAAATCATTTCAGATTAAACGGTTCAACAAAATTTCGGCAGCACTTCCCTTCTGTTCCCTGTATCGTACACAAATGCGTGTATACAGGGAACGTAAAGGAAGTGCTTTCGAAATTTTGTAATCGTTTAAAATGAAATGATTTATAATATGTAATTATTTTATTGCGTTTGTAACTTGTCCAATACAGGGACAAATATTGTATCAGATGAATATAAATGTCCGTTCCGTTACAAAACGAACATCCATATAACGATCATATACAACACTTGGCAGACGGGGCCAAAGTCAATCTAAGGGATAAAAAAATTTCTTTAAATTTTATCAAATATTGTTGTTTTTTCAAATTTTGACAATGTTTCAACTATTTAAATTTTATCAAATATTGTTGTTCTTTTCAAATTTGTGTATTTAAATTTTAGTTCAACATTCAATTAACAATTTTAGTTCAATATTCATTTCTTTATTTTTTTACGACATAGATTTTAACAGAATATTTGTTGTTGTTATATTCATTTCTTAATTTCTTTACAAAATTGATTTTAGTACAATATTAGTTGTTTTTAAAGACATTTTCTAATATATTTTAAAAAAAATTAGATATTTGCAGAATTTTTAATGTTCTCATATTATTTTTTAATTTTTTGTATAAACTTTATTTTTGTACAATATATACAATCTTTTGCGTTTTGGCCGTCGCTAGCCGTCGCTAGCCATCACTAAAATTATTAAAATGACCGTCGCTAGCCGTCACTCAATCAACAAGATAAATAGAAGAATTATCAATGAAGATAATTAGAAAACAACAAAATCTAATTATCAAATAGATAATTAGAAAACAATAAAAATCTAATTATTAAATAAAAATTTGTCAATTTAAATTCACTTAACAAATTAAATTTGTAATTTATCAATTTCATAAACTATGAAATACTTTCATGTAAATTTATCAATAACCAAGTTAATCATTAATATACACTAATTTTTCACCTAACACAACTAAACATGTTAATCGCCAACACTAATTATCTACATCAACCAATTCTTCAACTTCATGATAAACTAACACTACAAGAAAAAGGCAGAATACCGACAGCCAAGACCGACGGCTTCCGACGGCCATTTTCCGACGGCTTTCGACGGGCCGTCGGCGGCCGTCGGAAGCCGTCGCAAATTTGCGATTATACCAGCCAGCCGAGCCCTTTCTTCCTCCTCCATTTCATACGAAAAAAACCCAAAAAACCCCCCAAATTCAACCCCTAAGCTTCCAATCCCTAATTTTTAGCTTCCGGATCTTCCAACGCACTCTAATCAAGCTTCAGTACTCTTAATCTCAGGTATAATCTCTTATTTTTATGAAAAATTCAGTTTTTACCCTAATTATAGATTTGCATAAATTGATAAATTAGGGCGAATTAATGATTGCAATTGTTTCCACTAGCGTAATAACGGTTTATAGCATCACATGGTATACCAATTTCATCTTTTATCGTGAAATTGTGATAAACACGTATAATTTGTGCATGTTCATGTATATGTATTTTGTTGTGTATGCCTTGATTCGACGATTGTATACGTTATTTGGAATAAGATAAAATGATTGAATGAACTAGGAGTATTATATTGTGCACGTTTTTACTTATGACACAAAAAAAATGCATTACTCTAAATTATAATTGTGTGTATTGAAAAATGACAAAATGTTAAACCAGCCCTAAGTTGATGCGTAATACGTCGAATAAATGTGTGAAATTAATATATAAATGTGAACAGTGAGTAAAACTGTATTTTTGAGTAAAATGCGCGCATGTTAACCGACAAATGTCCCTTAGAGAGTTTTTGGCCCCGTCTGATCGATGAATCAAATGTTTTGGTAGAAGCGTTTGACAGTGCAGAGGAAAATATCGTCGAAAACGAGACCGAATCTGAATCAGAAGACGATGATGACTGATATAAATTTGAATCTGTTTTTTTGCAATTGATGTAACTATGTTGAATTCTTGATGTATTATGAAATTGATGTAACTATGAAACTAAATCCGTTTACTATTGTTTTATGTTATTTCAATTTGTCATTTATTTAGCAATTTTTATTAAAAATGCAATGAACTCTGCTTATCGTAGGAAGAGTACACCCATCATGAATCAGGTATAACAAACTTACATGTCTATTTACATTTCAGTCATTATAATTAAGCAATTTATACCATTGATGTCATGTTCATATGAAATATATTTCATTATCATGTTTTTATTCTCTTATATAATGATGTGTAAACGTCACAGGTTTATCATTATGTCACATAGAGGGAGGAGCTCTTCCCGTTCTTCAGGAGGCGATGGCAGTGGCCCATCGCAAGCGCCACACCGTCCAGTTGTTACGTTAGCCCCCAAAGCAGATGGGTAAAAATTAAATCTTATTCATCATCTTATTTTTTCTATACTATACGTATGTACTTATCTGTATCGTACTTAAAAACAGGGGGTTCGAGCTACTACCCACTAAGGTAGTGTTGGACGTCTCCAGAGCAGCATATCGTAGTAGGATGAGTGCGTGCTGGCCAAAGTGGGATACCATCCCTCCGCACATCATAGAGTGCATATGGCAGGATGTCCTAGTATGTGTAATTTTTATGTTTTCCATTTTTAATTCGTTTTTGTCGTTTTTCTACCGTTTATCGTTTAAAGTGTAATCTTTTTTTAACACAGGCTGAGATAGACATCCAGACAGATGATATGCAGCTGGCACGAGCATACTGGATGAGGAAGATGCGAAAGAACTACAGAGACACGATATCTGAGGTTAAGAAATCCGGGAAGAGACCACGGTGGATGGGGGAGAGCGTGTGGCAAGCTTGGTTGAGCTACTGGGAGACGGACGAGGCGAAGGCAAGTATACTAATTTTTTTTCAATTATTAATTTAACGTGATTGAAAAATAATGTATCAAATTTTGAATGTACAGGCAGAGTCAGATAGAAACTCTGCAAATAGAAATAAGAATCCCGTTACTCATCGCGGAGGATCGAAGTCGTTTCAGCAGTATCGGCAGGAGTTGGTAAATTTAATTACTGAATAATAAATGTAAATAGTTTATGCTATATGATTTTAAATGTATAATAATTGTATGTAACAATCAACTTCAGGAAGCCGAGGCACATGGTCCTGTCAGCTATATGGACGTGTTCACCCGTACGCATGCTGTTGAGCATGTTAATCCAGACGGGACTGTTTCGTACACATGGCAGGACGATAAATCCAGTAAAAGCCATGTAAGCATATTTCATTTTATTCAGTATTAGTAATTGTTTTAGTTGTCAAATTATTATGAAATAAGATATGATATTATTAATTTGTCAATGCAGGAGATGTTTATGGAGCAGCGACAGAAACTCCTTTCTGATACGGGTCGAGAGCAGCTGACGACCGATGAAGAGGACATTATTTTTGAGTCCGTTATGAGTCCACCAGAGCATGGTCGACGATACGGATTTGGCAATTTAGCGGTAAATAATTTAATTTTTCTTAAAATACTTAAAATATGATATTCTTACCTTTTCAAAACAATAAACTTTGATTTTATTTATTTTTCAATTATTGCAGTCCAGTAGTCAGAGTAGGAGACGGCGGAGTAGACCTCAGAGCGAGCTAGCAAGTATAGAAGAATTACAGACTAGAGTTCAGCAGTTGGAGGAGCAGAACCGCCAACAGGCCATGCAGACGGCACAGTTATTTGAGTACATGCAGCAGTTTGGTGGCCGCTTCCCTTCATCGGCTGGCTCTGGATCTGGGGCAGATTGATTCATTGCTTTCTAATTCGTTCGTGCAGGTATGTTTAGTTTTAGTTTACAATGATTTGGTAGAAGGAACAATTAATTGTTGATATGTATAATTATGTATAATACACTTGGTTCTGTAGCTGTATCAGGATATGCATGATTAGAACAGTTATTGTTAGTATTATTGTTAATGTTGGAATGTTATGTATATTTTGTATTTTATTTTTATTCTAATTTAGTTTATTTCTGTGTCTATTGAATATTTTGGAGTATTGGTTTGCATGTTTGGTTGGATTATTGTTTATTTGATTGTGCAGTATTGATATTGTAGTGTTTGGAAGAGAAATGTGGTTGGAAGGCTCTATTTGCAGCAGATTTTAAAAAAAAACAGCAGGTTTCCGACGGCTTCCGACGGCTCTCGACGGCTTATTGGTCGAAATTTTCCGGCGGTTTCCGACGGGTTCCGACGGCTTATTGGCCTGATTTCCGACGGTTTCCGACGGTTTCCGACGGCCGTCGGAAACCGTCGGAAACCGCCGGAAACCGCCGGAAACCGTCGATAATGTATACGGCATCACCCGTCGGTAGCCGTCGGAAATACTGCTTCCCGACGCCTTCATTTCCGACGGCTTTTTCCGACGGCCGCCGACGGCTTCCGACGGCCGCCGACGGTTTTCAGCCGTCGGAAATCCCCCCTCCCCTTGTAGTGTAATTAATCTATTACCTAATTTAACTTCATGATAATAAACTAATTAATCTACCAAATCAACATACAACACTACTAATACATAATTTAACAACACTACTAATACCTAATTTAACAACAAATCCTAATTTAACAACAAATCCTAATTTAATTAGGGTTTAAACTAAACCTAAAAAATATCAAATTTACATTCAAAATAAAGATTAGAAGCATACCTAGACGAATTTGGGTGATTTGGAGGCGGCGGAAGGCGGAGCGGCGGCTGCTGTGACGGAGGGCGGCGGATTGGGGGGAGGAGGGTTTGGTTTTGTTGAAAAATAGTGAAAATCTGGTCGCGGGAAGAAACCTGTATATTCCGTTTAGCGACGACCGCATTTTTTAGCCGTCGCCAGCCGTCGCAAAGGCCCGCCGCTAAACGAAGTCTTTCTAGCAGTGAAGGCGTCGTCGTATTACAACCATTATTCAAATAATGAGCGGCTTACAAACAAGTGTATATAAGTTTTATATGAATGTGGCATGGTTCAAGATTCCAGACGAACTCCGGGATTCCGACAATCCCGTTCCGGCTAGTAACGGAATGGAATTCCACAAAATATCTGGTTCTGACAAGGAAGAAGAGGAAAAAGTAAGAAAAACTGTATTTCAACAAGCAAAATTAAAATATAATATAATTACCTGAAGCTGTCATGAAAAATAAGCAGAGGAAGGCAAGAGGACGAAAAAGCCATCAAGCAAACAGCAATGGAGAACAACAGCTTAACTTGAACTAGGTTTTTTTTTTTTGTAGTGAAAGAGAATGAGCGCGATGATGGTTCAGGGTTTGCAGAGAAACGACTAGCGCTGGTTTTTATTGGGATTGTTCACTTGTACGGCTTTTGTGGTAATTTTTCCAAATATTATATTTGAGATTTTTAAGTATTGGGCCTATGATATTACAATTATATCCACACCCACACTCCAACTCTAGTATGATTAGTAACTTAAACTACAAATATAAAACTACATATTATTTATTAGTGAATTTGTATATAAAGAGTTTTGAAAAAATTTAAAGTCCGGAAACGGAAATGAAATGGAATTAACTAAATTTTATCAAAATCTCTAAAATTTTAAATGACTGAAACGGAAATAAATCCCGGAATTTTAAACCTTCGTATATAGAATGAACTATGTCAAGTATGCAATGATAGGGCGAAAGCAAATCTACGATCATATCACTCAATTATATCGTATGGCTTGAACACTCTGATTTGCATGTCCACTTAGGTTCTCTTTCCCAATGAGCATGTAAATATAAATATGGATGCAAATATAGATAAAAATGTAAATATGGTTACATAGGTTATACTATCATTTTCGTTTATGGATATGGAAGGCATACAAATATGAATGTCATTTTATATGTATATTTTATTTTTTAAAGCCTAGTTAAACCAGCTAAGTCCGCATTTGGTTAAAAGAATGTGTTATAAATTGTTCTCATTTCAAATGATTTACAACGTAATAATTATTATCTTTGTTAAAAATTGGATCTTGTACCGCCCAATTTGTTTATACAATTATTTACCCACTATCGAATGTAGTTCTTGCTAACTTTTAATTTACTTTAAAACTGAAGGTGATCCATGTGTAGAATGGAAACATACAGTTGTATTAGTTGTTAATTTTTCTGAGATGTGTTTAGTTTATACAAATTCCATCCCTGGTTAAAACCAAAGAGACAGTTCCAGTGACATCGTTTGTTTGAAATGCCTAATGTTGAATGCTGAACGCTAAACGCTGATTGTTGAACACTGAATGCTTAATATTGATCGCTGAATGATTGAAATGCTGTTTGTTTGTATTCTGATTGAGTTTTTGTTTTTGTTTTTTTTTTTCTTGCCTTAACTTATCATTTTGACAGTATTACCCTTATTAATATATAAATTATTTAGCCATACAAATTATAAAATTATTTTATAAAACATAGACAAACAACATTCGGTAATTATAAATTGCAAAGAAAGAATTATGAAAAAGGATAAACTTTGAAGAAAAAAATCAAACTGAAGGACATGAAGTTTTATTTATAGGCCGAAGGATAAATGCTAGTTATATTTAGCATTATATTCAACTTTACACTATACAAAATGCTAGTTATAACTAGCATTGTATTCAGTTTTGCACTAATATGAAATGCTAGTTATAACTAGCATTATATTCAATTTTACACTATACAAAATGCTAGTTATAAATAACATTGTCCTTAAGTCAAAAAAACAAACCTGCTGCCTCCGGCCTAAAAAAATTTCTAAGTTTGTCCGTGCCTATTTTCCTGAATTGTAAATATATGAAAAACATACATGTGTAATGATAAAACTGAAATGAGTTCTAAAAAGTTGATAAATTTTTGATACTATTGATGAAATTAATGAAAGAACATTCGAAGTGTTTCATTTGATATTTTATCATTCGAAGTGTTCTAAAATCGTGAAGAATATTAATGAAAGATTTTTCTTTCAAATTTTATCCATTTCTACTAAATATAATATTTAATAATAAAAAATTACAAATTATAAAAATAAGTCAAATACAAATAAAGAAACATACTTGACGCTGAATAAAGAATGACCAATGCATAAATTTATAATAATCATCCTGTCGTATAATATCTAAAATAAAGGAAAATGGTAAATTTATTATTTTGCCCAGGGTAAATGTGTTAAATATTAGTAATCATCACAACATTCACTAGTATAAAACAGCAGTAAGTATTTGCTAAATGGAGCAGCTTATTCAGAATAGTTTTTCTAATCAAACAACTTTATTAACTCTGATCACCGCTTTCATTAAGCATTTGGCCTTTAATTTTTTCAAACAAACGAACTGTTATGTCTCAAAGCTCTTAGTATGACTGTATGAGATAGGCGATGCGTATAAACCTATTAGACACTCTCCCCTTGCAAGCTAACTTTTTGGGGTGAGTTCTATCTAATTTGGTTCATTGCACAAACCTAACTGATAATACTTTATTGGTAAGGTTTCCATACTGCTTCAAAACAAATACACAACTATATTACTTCTATGTTCATCTCTCTGCGTTTGTAACCTACAGATACAGGGCTATATGCATGGTAGTGGATATACACATAAAAGGTACATATCTGAATAATTAGTTGATTGCCCACTAGTGATTCATTTCTCCACTAATTATCGGCTTTTTGTTTCATCTTTATTAATTCATTCCCATTCAAACAACACAAACAATTAATCATTTCAAATATATACGTCATCAATTGCTTTTTAGTGGTTCTTAACTATACGATACCATTATCAAGTTGGAATTATATGCACATCCCTTTCAGCATTCTGCAAATATTCTTGCCCCAAGTGTGCAGGTAATCCTACAAAGAGAATAATTTTTAACATATTTGGTAATCCTTTTGCTTTTGCTGATAGGTTTTATCATTAACAGGCGAAAATGATGGTGAAAAAATGCTGAAGGAATAAGAATTGACAAACAGAATAAAATCTGATCATCCCTCTCTATATAACAAAACTTTTTTTGTTCTGATTTATTTGTTGTAGAAAGCAATGGAGCTATTGTCTTCATATAAGAGATTGAAGCCTCATCTTCTTATGATTTTGGCTCAAATGGGTTACACATTTCTTTACTTCATCACGGAAGCTTCGTTTAGTCGAGGAATGAATGTCCATGTTTACATCACTTATCGCCATATTGTTGGTGGCTTTTTCATGTTGCCTTTTGCCTTCTTTCTTGAAAGGTACTGATGATTTCATTTTTATTACCTGTTTAAGTAACTTCAGTATATGCATACAGAAGTATGGAGTTTTGTGAATGAATTAAGTACTGATGTGATTTGTTGACAGAGATATGAGGCCAAAGTTGACATGGAAATTATTGTTCGAGATATTTGTGCTTTCGTTGCTAGGGTAAAATCTTGGGAATAGCTCACATATGATTTATATATATATTTTTTAAGTATGTATAGGTACTGACAGTATGTATTTTTGATGTGCAGAGTTAGCTTAACTCTAAACATGTACTTTGCAAGTTTGAAATTTACATCTCCGGCCTTTGTTTCTTCCATGGTTAACACGATTGCTTCCATGACATTTGTCATTGCCGTTATATTAAGGTGATTATTTTTGTATGAATTGATGCACTTTTATGATACGTGCATACAAATTGGTATGATATTACTTTACTTTGCAAGATATGAAAAACTGGACGTTAGGAAGGCACGAGGGAAGGCGAAGGTAATTGGAACCGTGGTTTCTCTAGTCGGTGTTACAATCATGACATTCTATAAAGGACCTGCAATTAAGAATTTATGGGGAGCATTAGCTCATATTCAAGGAAGCGTAGTTCATGAAAGTTGGGTAAAAGGATCGATTCTTACGGTAGCAAGCTGCGTTACATGGTCAATTTTTTATATCATGCAGGTAACTGGATCGTTGTTTTTCACTTTTATATACCTATATCACACCAATTAATTGTTGATTATAATCTATAGGCTTCAACATTGACACGATACCCAGCGCAAATATCACTTACTACATGGATGAATTTCATCGGAGCTGCTCAGTCTGCTGTATTTACTGTATGTGTAGCGCACAAGAAAGCTGAATGGAAAATTGGATTAGATGTAAATCTTTGCAGTATTTTATACGCTGTAAGCGCTTTTCTAATGAATTTAACTTTCTTGAAAACGTGTGAAACGGGTTTTGAATGTTAAATTGCTCTTTTGTTGTACAGGGGATTGTTGTTTCAGGTGTGATGATGTTCATGCAATTCTGGTGCATTGAAGAAAAAGGTCCTGTATTTGTGACCATGTTCAATCCCCTTTGTACAATATTGGTGGCTGTTTTAGCTTACTTTGTTTTTGGTGAAAAGTTATACTCTGGAAGGTAAATGTAAATATACGCTGTTTCAAGTTCGTTCTTGTTCAATTTTTGCAAACCATGTTCCGACTTTAGTTTGTTTTAACTGTGTAGTATAATTGGAGGAGTTATTGTTATCGTTGGTCTGTATATGGTGCTATGGGGCAAAGAAAAAGACCAAGAACTGGATGGTGAACCTCAAAAGCCTGAATATTCAGACGGCACTTTTCAGGAGGATACAATTGATGATTCATTTAGATATAGCGGGAGTCGAGTAGGGAGCTCAAAAATTTCTAAAGTTTAAGGAACTTGGTTGTTGTTGTTATTATGGTTATTTCTTGGTTAAAAGCTTTCTCTGTTTCCAGTAAGTTCTAAATGGACGTTATGATGACTGAGGTTTATGCAATATAAATTATGTCGATTATGAATTCATGTGATGGTGAAGGAATAAAAAGATACTAATAATTTTGGTTCCATCTACCTTGTTTTCAGAATTGATACATGAAAAATCCTTTTAAAAAATGTTTTACTTATCTGTTTTTAATTTCATAAACAAAAATTGTTTGTTGTTTGAAACAAATCTTTAATAATAGTTGTAATATCTTTGGTGTCACACTTTTTTGGTATCAACGTAAAATACCAAAAATACCCCTCTACAAATATTATTAAATATTACTATTGTTCAAAAATAGGATCTAACAGTTAATTTTTTTAACAATTCAAAACGTACTTATCTTATTATCACTTAAAAATAGGATTTTATGAATGAATTTTTTTTCAAAGTCGTTTTTTTACTGACTAATGACAGAAATAAAAATTTAAACCAATATAAAATTAAATCCATTCTTTAGTAATTAATAATAGAAATAAAAATTCAAACTAACAAAAAATTAAATGATGCAATTTAGAAAGAAAAATTAAAACTAACTGCATATCATTTCAACGCAAAAATTTTATTTTATTCGAACGAGTTAAACATATATAATTCTTTAATAATAATTGTAATATATTTGGTATCACACTTTTTTGGTACCAACGTGAACTACCAAAAATACCCCTCTATAGATATTATTGAATATTAATATTACTAAAAAATATGATCTAATAGTTATTTTTTTTAAAAATTCAAAACGCGTTATCTTTGTATCACTTAAAAATAGGATCTAGCAAATAAACTTTTATTTAAAGTCGGTTTTTACTAATTAATAACAGAAACAAAAGTTTTAACCAATAAAAAAATCAAATTCATTCTTTAGTAATTAATAACAAAAATGAAAATTCAAACTAACAAAAAATTAGATGGTATAATTTAGAAATAAAAATTAAAACTAAGTACATATCATTTCAACGCAAAAATATGATTAAATATTTACGCAAATTTTATTTTTTTCGAACGAGTTAAACTTATACAATTTAAAAAAAACAATTCACGCATGAAGTGTGATTCATCATCACGCGCGAAGCGCGTGCCGTAACACTCGTTTAAATAATAATTGTGTTTCTTTATGATCAAAATTATTTTTTTGAATTTGTTTGAAAAATTGTAAATCTTTGCGGACTTCAAATATTCATCTATTTCTCTTTTGTTGCTTTCTCCGAGAATATCCTGTAACTTGAAATTAAAATATTTTTATAATATATTTTTGAATGGAGAAAGTACGTTGATCTGACTAAATCATATAGCTGAAACAAATCTGTAGCCTCTTTAAACTTTATGTTTGGTGGCTCTGTAAAAGTAAAACATAACAACCTTTGCCACCACACAGTTTCATATGTTGCAGATAAAACTTACTCCAGCAATTTCTTTAATTGTTTTAGCCTTGTAACTGTTACGACCCTAAGTTGCACCAGCTAGCTTGACTTGATCAGCAGTCGAAGTAGTTTGGCAAGTTGGCGAACGAAGAAGCAGCAATTGATGGCGGAATTTCGTCGAACACTATGCAACATAGAAAAAGAGGAAGAATAAAAGTGGAAATTTGTTACTTTGGGCCACTTTTCAGAAAAAATAACAAAATTAGATTTGTTTCAAACTTATTTACACATATAGGTCTGTTTTGACCACGTGGGATGATGACAGACGGTTACGCGTTGACATTTTTGAAAAATCACCAATTGTTAGCCATAGTCAGCAAGTTTTGAAAATTTGTTTTGGCTGCAATAAATGTAGTCAGCAAGTTCTTCTTCTTCACTTCTACCTTTACCAAAACTAAACACAAAAGATTGTAAATTCCTTCGGTGCACTGAAATTTGATTTTGTATGTTTAAAACGTTAGTTTAGTGCTAAATTTGTAGATCTTGACGATGATGTTCCACAAACTTCAACATTTAACTTCAATAATTTGAAGGTACAATCGTAAAACCATAGTTATTATTTGCGATTTCTGAAATTTTCCTTTGTTAGTAAATGTAGATAAACTAAATATGAGGTTTGAGTAAGTTAATTATTTTGTACTTACGTATGTAGATAGAATTGTATATTGATTTGCAGAATGACGAAAAATCTAATTCCTACACTTTGCTACTACGACGGCGAAATTGAATGTCGATGATTAGAAAAATGGTAAATATGTCGGTAGCATGTGTAAACCAGGAAGAGCGCGGTAAGGTTGCAAATTAATGGAATTAAAAGAACCTGTTTACAAAACGACGAAAATTAATCCAGAAGAATTTAAAATTGAAATAGTGGTTAATTGGCCAACGGACTCGGGTTCTAAAGCAATAACAGACGATGATGATGTTGAAGTAATGTTTTCTGCTGTTTCAAAATTGATTGAGTTATATGTATGAAAAGTTGCAAAACGACAACCAGAACAAACAGTTGCCATCGCTTGTAGTAAGTACTGAAATTGGATACTGTACTTAGATGTTGGAGACGACGAATCCGTATGCTGGCTACGTTTCTCCTAATTACAGTAATCCCTATGTAAATGCTAGAAGATACTGTTCTCCGTCTATGCGATATGGGTATACGACGTACACAAACTCGCAACCTTCTACGGAACAAAGCTTTCCTTATTACACACCGCTTATGGATGCAATTATTAGTCCGAGGTAACATTGTTATGATGAATAGTTGGATGTAATGGTATTTATTTAAATTTTCTTACACTTTGTTGCCACGTAATTAGTTTCCAGCCAGCAACATGTCACAAAAGTGTTGAACCATCAAATGCTCATCTGTCGCAGTTAATATATCACACTCAATCCAAACTATATGATATGAGTCAGAGGTGTGTTTTTAGATATATCGTTGTTTTGGTCTCTTCACTTATTGCTTGTTGGTTAGTGATCCCTATATTGTTAACAGGTATATGACAGTCGATACTGCTGCACAATTGAGTGCTGGACCATCACCCCATTCTCCTTATGCAAATGTTGACGGTGATGGGCATTGATGGGGATGGAGCGGTTGGTGAAGAAGCTAAAGTCGATAGCATGGTTGTTGCTTCTAGGAATGGTAAAGAAGACTCTTGGATTGAAAGAATGCAAATTAACAACGACCCGTTGAACTATGACTTTCCTAAGCAGATGACAATGATGGCGATGGTGATAAACCGGAGATGGAAGTACCTTTGGATGATGACCTTTACACTGCATAAATGTTGGCAAGATATGTTGTTGCTAATCTTCAATTTACGGGCGAACGATTTTCAACTGCTTGCGTTCAAATTGGTTTCAGTGTTGAAATGTTTTTTGGGATAAAAGATAAGTTTCTTCAACAATTAACTGAATGGTCTATTCTACATGCAGTTTCATACAAGCCAATCAAGTCAAACAAAACAAAATACGCTGTTATATGTAATGTCGAAGGTAATTGTCTTTAGAGGATACATGTGATAGTTTTAAAAAAATCTCAGTCTGAATGGTGGGAAATTCGAAAGTACTCAAGCGAACATATATGTGTCAACCCAATAGTTAATTCCAATCATAAGCAAGCAACTTCGAAATTTTTTGTGACAAAAATCATGTCTTTTGTCAAAGCTGATTTGGATATTTCTGCTGGTACAGTGCATGTGCTTGTACACGATCAATTGTTCATCAACATTAGTTGCATGAAAGCATGGAGAGCATTAAGCAAAGCGATAGAGAGAATACATGGTGATTGGGATGAATCATATGCGACATTACCATAGTTCTTTGAGGAGATAAAGAGCACGAATCCTGACAACTATAGGTTATGTGAGACATGATGAAGTTGGAGTATTCGATCGTGTGTTTTGGGCATTTGGGCTATGCATTATAGGTTTCTGCATTGTCGGCCGTTGTTATGTATTGACGGAAAGCATTTGTGTGGTAAATACAAAGACACGTTGCTTGTTGCTATTGCTGTAGATGCAGATGATTATCTTTTTCCTTTGGCTTATGCAGTTGTTGAATCTGAGTCATATGATACTTGAGGTTGGTTCTTTTCGCGCATGCTTGAATTCATACATAGGGCAAGCGGTCGATGTATTACTTTCATATCAGATAGGATGAAAGGAATTATAAAAGCTTTACATGAAAATGGCGAGAACCACACAAACATCGATATTGTACAAGGCATATAAAAGCCAACTTTCAAGCAGTAAGATTTAGAGATAAACGGTTAACAGGGTTATTTTATTCAGCAGGGTGCGCTTCTGGGATAGTTGAATACATGAAAATTAGAGTGTAGCATCAATTTCACCCTAGAGGGGGGAGTGAATAGGGTGATATTGTTAATTAAAAAAAAATTAATTGCGGAAGCTTAAAATTATTTCAACACAGATAAATCAAAATTATAGCAGCAAAGCTAACAGCAGAATAATAAATGCAGAAATAAAACGACACAAAATTTACCCAGCTTCGGCAAAACCTACCTACGTGCTGCCCCCAAGGTTTCTACTAGAAATTAAGTAGTCACACGCTTACACATGTAAACTCGCGAAACCCGCTACTGACTAACCTAACTCTACGCTCAAAACTCTGCCACAACTCAGCCACTGAGTTGCTAATTCTCAAACTACGCCACGTAGTTTGTCCCCTAGTCACATGACTAGTAATTACAACATTTAAAAGAGAAATACAATTTAAAAAACAATTTAAAAACAAAAGAAACTAAACCCTAATTTAAAATCCTAAATTAAATCTCAATTAATAAAACAAGCCCGGCCCAATGTAAAAAACAAACGCAGCCTTTTTCTTTTATCAATGCCGGCCGTTCCTTTTACTCGTTGTTCTGTATAATGGCGGCTCGTTCCTTTGTTCCTTTGCATGCAAATTAGAGCTTTGTTTCTGAAGTCGCCGACTTTCGGTTGCTCAATCGAAATAGATGTTTCCATTTTATTGCTTTCGTCGATTGTTTGGCTCTTTGAATTGTCTTCGGCTACTTCAATTCGATCAAGTTCAAATTTGATTCTGGTATGTAATTTACTCCTTTTGCTTTACTGGTTTTGGCTTACTTGAACTCGATGGACTTTAAAGCCGATGATAAATGAGTTTTTATAAGATTCGAATTCCTAATTTTGTGTTCGTCTGATAGTTTGCTTGACTTCGTCTCGGCCATTTGATTATGTTTTGATGTTGATGATTTATCTGACTTTGTCAATTTCATATAATTGTTACTTGATATTCACGTTCCTAATTCATGACTTGGTCAATTTACTTGGCCACCATGGTTTCGAATTTGAACTGTGATGATGTTGATTTTAATCTACGTTTCCTTTGACTCTGGTCAGTTGCTCATGGCTTTAACTTAATGTTGCTTGATGTTGTGCTGTTGAGCTTGATTCGAACTTGAACCCTGGTTATTTTGAGACTGCTACCTCGTTTATGTTTTGTTCATCACTGTTTTCATTTGCCTGTACTTGTGTACTGTCTGGTTCATATTGCATTGCTTCATCATTTGTCTCCACTGCATTCTTCGTTTGCATATCAACTTATTGCTGTACGGTTTCAATCTCGATTTGTTGCATATTTATGTTGAGCTACTTACTGGTTCTCTGTCTTGTTCAAAAACTAATACTTTCATACTGTGTATCACTGCATACTGCATGTTGTACTTTTGGTGCTTGGTTTTGTGATATGAAATGCTGGTGGCTTCACCTGATATTGTTACAGACCACTTGGTCACTGTTGCATACATGTTGAACTCATTCCTGCTGTTGCAGTTCCATCTGGTTCATTTTGATTTGGATTGTTGTGCCATTTACTGGTTCTCTCACTTTGTCTTGTTCAACATATGTGTTAAGCCTTCGACTTTGAACTATTTGCATATGGGCTGATATGTGTTTGTGTACATATTCTATTTGGTTTATTTGTGTTAGTGTATTGGCTTTGCTGTATGGTCAGTGGTGCACTGTGCTTCTTGTATATGAGCAGTTTCACTTGGTGTTGTAGCTGTCTTGACCATTTGAACTTAGTTGATGTTTTGGTTTGTAAGTTCTGGTTCATTCTTGTAGTCGTTTCCAGTTGCCTCTGGTTTGAGTTTTGCTTGTATACTTCATGTTTACTTTGGAGTTTTAGTTGAGATTTGTGATTGCCTTTGAGTTTCAGACTTGTAGCATGGATGTTGCATTTGCATTGACTCTTTGTGGTTTAGTTTCACACTGCTGTCACTTGTAGTTGCCGTAGTGTTGCAGTCTTTAACTTGTACCATTCGAGGCAGTTTGCATATTTGTTTCATGTACACTCTGGCCTTCATGTTGAACTTGTTACTGTGGGTTTCTGACTTAGTTCGATGTTCATGCACTTGAATGTGTAGTCTTGTCTCACTTACTTATGCTGGTACTGTTTCATTTGATGTGTTGTGTTATCATATTCACTTGGTGGCATTTGGTTGCATATCCATCACTGCACTGTTTGGTTGTATTTGAATTTTATGCTTGACGGTTTTATGATGTTTTGTAGCGCACCTGAGTTGAATCCAGCTTAAAGCTCGGGTTTGACCTTGTGCTTGTGTCGTGACATTATTTTTATTGCATTTGAGTTGAACCCAGCGTTTTGGGTTTGTCCTGTGCTCACCTGTCCCTGTAATTCTATCAAGTGTATATATCGGTGTGCACGGCCTTGTGGCATATACAGTGATACACTGTGTATGTCACAAGCTGTTCGTGTATGATGAATTCAAAATTAAATGATGACGAACAACCCAAATAACCGAGGCAAATATTATTTACAAAATCCAAATTTTATTTTATACTGCAAAAATATTTTATTTTCCATTTTACTACGTCAATGTATATTTTTGCAGATTACTCAAATGCTGAATTCAATTTGGAGTGAAGTTGAAGATAAAATACGAGTTGAGTGAATGAGTGATATGTAGTGAGGTCAAATGTAAATGTGAATCGTGATGTAATCAAAATTGTACCGTAATTGAAATTGTATATATATAGTGAGAGCTTGTAATTTGTACTATTAAAAATTGTAATAAACATTTGTTTGAATAAAATTTCTGTTTGAATTCAAATTCTGTTTTATTTATTTTTATTCAGCAAATGTTTATTAATCTATGAAAAATAAAATAGTACATTAACAAATACATTTAAATGAATATATACATATATATATATATGTTTGTTATAATCAAACAAAAATCATGTAATCGCATATTCAACATAGGGAAGATATCAAAGCAACAAATAGGCGTGCTCATGATTGGGTTGAGAGAGTTTGGGAAGTTTCAAGGAAAACTGGGCATTGTGCAAAGACGATGGATGACCCTTTCATGTTATGACCACTAACGCATCTGAAAGTTTTAATGGTATATAAAAGGGGCTAGATCTTTACCTATAAAGGTTTTGGTTGCACGAATATTCTTTCTCTCAATTGAATATTTTTGTAACCGACGTCAAATTGCTAATGAACTAACAATATGCTTGACTCCAAAGTGGAAAGCTAAAATAGTTGAAAGGGCCGGTAAAGCATGTTGCTATAGACTTGTAGGATTTAGCCAAACTGAATGGTATGTTATTCACTATTTTGGAGATGAATGCAAAGTAATAATCGACGGCAACAATTGCTCGTGCACATGCAACATTCCACTACTCCAGAAGATACCATGTGCTCATGTAATGGCAGCTTGTTCGGTGCAAATAAGTGGGGCTAACAAAACACACCCTGATTTAGCTTCATCCTGGTGCTCAGTTGAGAGTTATAAAGCTGCTTATAAACCTGCGTTTCATCTTGTGCGTGATAGGAGATATTGGAGCGCATATAACGGTCGTAAAATATTGTCGCCATATGTGAAAAGACAACCGGGGAGATTGCGATCTACAAGGATCAAAGGTGTGATAGACGAGAGCCAATCGTCCAAATCTAATAGGTGTAGCAACTGTGGTTTGCAAGAGCATAACCGCAAGCGACGCAATACTGTCGTCTAGTACGATTGTATTTTGGAAGGTTTTATAATATTAAATCGATTTGATTGTGTTTCTCATGAAAGTTTACCAGACTGATCCGGGTATTATTTTCTTTTAATACTTGGGTTAGCCTAAGACCATTTTCTAGATTTAGCTAGACACTTTGGAGCTTTAGGAGACGAGTCGGATGACTTTAAGGTGTATTCGTGTATTTTATCTTCTGATGTTTATTCTTGTTGTATTCATTAGCATTTGTAAGGACACATTGTTATAACTGTCCTGGCTGATGATAGGTTAGTACTCTGATTGGTGTATGCATAAAAATATTTTCCTTTTGTAAAGATCATTGGTATATTATATGTTACTTGTAATGTTGTGATATTCTATTCAGTCTTTTCTTTCTTTCACCGAATAATCTATCTTTTCAATACTTGGATGTTCGACACGCGAATACTTGGATGGACACGCGAATACTACGGATGTATTAGTGTTTACTTTTGAGGATCGAAAAAGTGAGTTGTCACACCTTATCAATTCATTATTATGTATTATAGGGAAGAGTGACTCTTGAAACTGAATCTTTATTCATATTAGATACATACAGAACTCTTTCTAATATACTCATTCGTTTGATCAAATCGAATCATTGTTGTTGCATGTTATATTATTTACTTCCGTTTAATATTCTATGAGCTTATCGTAGACAAGCTCCATATTCATCAAATACATATCCTCATCTTGTTATAATTCATCGATGAATACAATGAAGTGCGTGGAGGAACCGTTTCAATTATCATACTTGTGGTTACATACATTTATACGTATCAATCTGAAAAGTTTATCTACTTTTTTACGCTCCCACTAAATGGGTGCTTTATCATTAATTGTTTGATATATAATAAACCTGTACCATATGATTCTTATTTACATAATAAAATTATTTCTCAAACTATGGCTTAGTCTATAATTCCACAGTAATTACAAATAATTTTAGACACTTCAATATTTTCCAATGCACGCTTTTCTTAGGAAAACAAATACCATATTATATTTTTATTTCATAAGAGATATTCATAATATTCTCATTGAAATAAAACTATATATACTCTTCAGCCATCTCCAAAGAACATATATTATTTCATATGTAATATGCGGTACGTTTTATGAAAATAATTTTCATAATTTGATGCAATCAATAAGTGCTATTTGTCATGTTCCCATTATTTCTTCCATTACTATAACAGCATATTGAATATGGGGGTCCATCGTCCACATGATATGGACTATTGATTTCACATATTGTAGTTTATAGTGCAGAGTTCTTTGATTAATTATCTTGAACTCAAAGGAAAAAAATCTCATAGAAAATGATTTTCTATATGAAAATACATTTCGAAATAAAAATCGTATTTATTTTTCCAATATTAAGTATCAATTATTATTTTACAATTTTCGTTTTCGATGCTTCTTTATAAAGTAGAAGTGACAAGTCACTCTCTTCGTCCTAATTGTACCTTAAATTACGTTTACTCTTGTATATTTATTTTCCTTTTTAAGTGGTCGAACCATTCGAAAGAAAAACCTTACTTTAATATCATAACTAACTCTTTACAAAAGTGCATTCGATCATCCTTAACATTTAAGGACATCAATTATGTTGCACTTTATGAAAACTGATCAAAACTGATGTTTCAGTGATCATGTTCTCAAATTATTTTCGTAGTTTTGCTCTAGTGTTACACATAACACAATATGGTCTTCATTATAAGCTATCAAATTGATTACTCAAACTTATAGTATGGTTTATTCACTTGTTTTGAATAAGCTAATTTCATCGAAGCATCGTACATTACAAACTGCGACCGTTCACCATAAAACACTTATATGTGACAGTATATGGATCAAATATCCATAGTATTGTATTGCTTTAGATTTTGAAACTCATAGTATGCAATACATGGTCTCGGAGGAATAAAAAACGGAAGCAACCAAATCACAATTGTATTTAGTAGTTGTAAAATTAGGCGCTTGCATGGGTATTGTAACATCAACGAGCGAGAAATGGTTATTAGCAAGTATATGTCATATTTATATTTGTCAATTTTAAGTTCAGTTCATTTGTATATTTTAATTGGTAAACTTTTATCAATCATATTAAATGCATAAATTTATCAAAGTAGATTATTATAACATTATATAGCAAATGTTCTTACAGTATTAGAAAGGTTAGATGTTACAATTTTATTTTTCTAATAAAGCTCCCACTAGACTTTTTTATATTTCTTAAAACCTAAGAGAAAACATAGAAATCATTCAACTTCTTTAGTGGGCGTTAGGATTCGCATGCCTTGGTTTTTTGACCTTGAGTAAAGCTCAACATATCATAGACCCACATACGATGGATAACTTCATATGAGCTGTATCATAACAACTCATAACCCGAGATTCCTTATCCTAATATCATCTTTACCTTGAAGAAAGCTCAACATATATGAAGAGATTATCACTCATACTCAACATTTCATGATAGCTTAAGAATAAGGCATAACCTTGAGAAAAGCTCAATAAATATATGCAGTTATCTTACCTCATCTATTCAATATATTAATAGCACTACAACTAACATCACTAGCTTGAGGAAAGCTTAACAACTAATGAGTATGAAAGTAATCTATTAATATATAAATGGTAGAGGATAACTTTATATTAAATATTCGTAATCCTTAATATATTATATTGAGTGATATCTACTATAGCGACCCTGAAATTCGAACACTTCATCTTCTAATATCAAAATGTTTCAAAACATAATTAAGTGTTACTGCGAAGACCCAGAATTTTCAACGTTTGAAATTGAAATATTTAATTGATTTCAAATACCTGAATTGTTAATTTAAGCTTGAATTTCAATTGTAACTATGAATTTGGCAATTTAATTATCAAATTTAATTATATAAGATTTGGGTAAAATTTGAATCTTGGTTTTTAAGCTGATTAAAAATATTTTAAAGGGTTGAAAAATTTATAGTGATAATACTGAAGATAATGGAAGCTTCAGAATTAAATTTGATAGCAAATTGTTCAGTTTTAAAATTATATCGTTTAAATCGATATTTAAAAATAGCCTGCCGAGACACAGTCTCGGAATTTGACGAAACCAGTTCCATTGGATCTATAATAGTGTATTATTATCGAATTTCAATTTTCATATCATTCGAAGTTGTCGTGTGAACATACGGTTGATAAATGCATTAAATTTAAATCGAAAATTCGATATTATAACTGGTCCAAAAAGCTATCTTCTCCATACGATCGAATTTGGACTCGGAACCTTTTCCATTGCATTCAGAATAGGCGTATAATATTATAAACGCCTGGCGGCATGTCTCGATAGGAGGTCGAAAATTTGAGTTGCGTAATTCGAAGCAATTTAAATTTGAAATTAGATATAATATATATTTTTTCCTTCAATATACTATTAACCTCAATCAACACCTGTTAACCCCCTGCACGCATGTTCCATTTTTTCTGTTAAGAATTTACACGCGTTTAATTAATTAAAGGAAAAAATTTATTATCACAAAATCAAGCTCGTTCAAAGGAAAAAACAACGCAATTCAAAATAAAATCTCGTACTCCCTCTCCATCTCGAACTAAATTAATGGCCGCATCCCCATTTTCATTTTCAATCTCGAAAAAAAAATCGAACAGAATGCCCAAAGTAAATTCGTATGAAAATCGAAATTCATTTCCAATTTGAATTTGAAATCCTCTGTCGGACTAAAATCGAAGTAGACTCGAACTCGAGATCCATGGGTATGGTGATAGGAGATTGGGCACGATGGTGGCTCAGAAATTGCCATCAAGGGCGGCAAGTCGCGGCAATGCTTGTGTCAGTGAAGTCGACCGTGGGAGCAGGGCAGATCGTAGTCACGTGCAATTTAGGGCGATGGCAGCTTAGCGATAGTACATGCAAGGCTCGCGTGCAATGCTACCAGCGAGGAATGAGGGGTCGCGACTACGGCCGAGTGCTTGGAGGTGGAGGCGAGCATGCGGTTGTTCGATTTGGGAATTTGGTGTGGGTGTTCGAGCATGCTGGGGGATGAGTTTATAGATGGTCTGTAAGGTATTTGGTGATTTAGCTAAATTAGGAAAATTATTTTATAAATAATAAAAATTGATTTTTCAGTAAAGAAGAAAAGGTGAGTTATACTGACTATTTATAAAAATATACGCACACACATTTAGATTTACCGGTTTATTTTAAAATGATATGTATATTAGCAATTTATTCATTTAATAAACTAATTTAATTTATTTATATCACAAAAAGGTTTTAAAAAGGGAAATTTGTTTGAATAAAGTTATTTAAAATAAATCATTAGTTAACTTAACTATCAAATGTAAATTTAAATTATTCGATTTGTTTCGAATAGTAATTAACTGTATAAATGTTTATACAAGGTCTAAAAATCGAGAAACAAGCCGAAATGAAAAATGGATTGCAGGCATAGTTAAAGGTGAGATCTTCTCACTCAATCGGGTTTTTCGATTTAATTTTAAATAGTTAAATTTAAAATTGTTGATTATGTGCTTGGATGATAAATCACTATATGTTGTATTGAATTAGACCCTATGCACCGCATAATAGCGAATGATATTATTAAACCCATATACCGCGATATTCAACCTCGAAGTAGAATTGGTATTATATATGTATTTGGAGTGATTGATTTCCCGCATTATATAGCGGATGATACCCTATGCACCGTATAATGTGGATGATATTATTTAAATTATACCGCAATATTCCACCTCGAAGTGGAATTGGTATTTAATTGTTGTGCTAACGTCTGTGGATGCATGGAAACAGGTTGGAGGAATCCAAATGGATTCCTCAAATATTGAATTTGTTTCAATGTTGTGTGTTGATTATTTATAATCTGTGTGTGATCATATTGTGATTGTAATCGTTGAAGGCTAAAATTTAGCCAAATATATTTTTGGTATCATAGATACCAGAAATAAATAAAAATTGGATTTTTGAAATTTAAGTAGAAAATTTATAGTAAATTAATTTTAGGAAATTAAATAAATTTAAAAGAAGGAATTTGTTTCAAAAGATAATAAATTTGGTGTTTGAAAATAAATTTGAGAATCAATTTGAAATTTGATTTGGTGTTTTGAAAATAAATTGAAAAATAAATTTGATATTTATTTGGTAAAGAAAAATAATAAATATTTGGGAAATCGATCTAAAATTGACTTGATGTTTAAAAATAAATTTTGGGAAATCAATTCTGAAAATGGATTTGGTGTTTTGAAGTAATTTGAAAAATCAATTTGGGATTTGATTTGGTATTTAAAATAAATTTGGAGATCAATTTGGGAATTGATTTGGTGTTGAAAGTGAATATTTGGGAATCGATTTGAAAATCGTATATCTGTGGATATTTGAAAATTTAAATTCACAATGGGAATTTTATAAAAGAAAGAGAAATTTGTTTTAAAAATAAACATTGTTTTATTTTTAAAAGTGTGGAAAGGAATTTATGGATTTGGAACGTAAATTTAAAATAATTCTAGAAAGATTTGTTAATTGATTTGAATGAACCATTTTAGAATGGAAGGTGTACTTTCCCTGGATAGCCAAGTATATTTTTAAAATAGCTTTTGAAATAAAATTAAAAGTTCTAGATTTGGTTTTAAAAGAATATTGTTGGAGAAATTATTTTTGGGATTTGTTTTAAATCTTTAAAGTAAAGATTTATTTAGGTATAGAAGAGATTATTTTAAAGATTAAATTGATATTGATTTAGAAAATAGTTATTTAAATATTTATACTCTACCTACTAATTTTATTTTAAAATTATTTTGGACTTGAAGTCTTATATTTGTAAAAATTAGTATAATATTTTCATAACTAATATTTAAGTAAAGGTAGTTTTATTTTAAATGTCTCACGGAATATTTTGGATAAGTATTTTAAATTACTTTAAATTATTTGAACTCGGCAGATTTTCAGTGGAAAAGAAATAATATTTGGAAATATATTCCGCGTAAGGAAAAATGATTGAAATTTGTTTTCAAAAAAATTGAAATATGGAAAGTGATTTGAAATTTATTTTCAAATGGTTGAAGTGTTAGAATTATATCTTGCGAAGGTAATTTGAAAATAAATAATTGGGGAAAAATTATTTAAATCTTGATGATTATTGTGAATGTTGATTGATAGTTAAATAATCGACTATCAATATTAGCCTTTTAATGGCATTTGAATTTCGATGCGACCGGGGGTCGGATTCTAAATGGATATTCGAAAACCACATGGAACCTTTGTGATTGTGATGGATCTTTTATTTAGAAGATCAAAGTGGAAATTTGTTTGAAATCTGAATGAACACTTTTTTTAAGAAAATAAGCACTCATTATTTGGATTAGCCGGGAGAGGACTTTGTGTCATAACACCCGTTTCGAATAATGATACGACGAAATGAGATTGCATTTGAAGACGGTGTTGAAGATCGGTATTTTCGAAAGTGAAAGGATTATCTGCCGAATGTCTCTGCACCGGGTTGCTTCGGTATAGAAATTTTATCACCCTTTGTGATGGGAATTCCGGACGTGATTAGTGAATATCCAAATTGCAAGGGCTTCTTTGAAGTGCCTTCGGTTTTGTTCGATCCCAGAACGGACTTATATGGATGTGTGTCTGACATTACACTTTGAGATGTAAAGTTGCTTTCTATCAAATACATTTCTGTTGGTGGCGGAGAATTTATTCTCTTAGCTTAACACCCTTTTCTGAGACGTACGAGCTCAGAGGTTATGTAGTTGATGGTTACTAGTGATATATTTTCAAATTGGTAATGTGGCATACGAAGTGTTGCTGATCATTTATTGATCGAAGCATGACTTTGTGAAAAGTTTAGCTTTGTGGACGAGACTTCGTCGGACCTCACACCCCGGAAATGGTCAAAACAGAAAAGATGTGGCAAGGTTATGAGAGTCGCGCCCTTTATGGTATGCCATTTCCTTCTGGAAAAGAGTGGTATCATGGTATGGAGCCCAGATATTTAACCTATGTGGTTGCTGCAAACTTGTTATACTTTGTGGTTGAGGATCCTCGGATAACGGTCGCAAACGACCGGAGAATGGCATATTCATGTAGTAGTTACCTAGTTACAGAGGTAACCCGGCCTTGTGTTGGTAGAGAGCTAGTTAAGTTCTCGGGATGTCCCTTTAGAGGCGTACCCATGTGGCAGTAGGAAGTTCCTTAGTCTGACCATTTGTTGGAAATCTAAAGAAACAATACGCGCCCTGTACGGTTTTAGGTTTTAGTCGTATAACCTGCCATGGAATGTGGTGGCAACCTGCTATTGAAATGGTAGCTATAGTAGGCATACAATAATGGTTATATACTGGCTAAGATTAATATTATACTTTCGAAAGGTTTTCTGCACTATGCACTAATAATAATATCAAATGATTTTGCGTATCAAGCATGTTTGACTATCATAAGGAGAAATCTCCTCCAATTCTGTGTTTGCATTGTGTGTGTGTCAGGAGGCCTTATGGTAGTTTCATTTTTCAAAGGCATAGCGGATTTCTTTTTATTTTCTTTGTGAAAATAACTGTTTTTCAGATCTCACACCAGTCCCATGACTGACCTGGAGTTTATTGTTCCCTTTCTAAACTCTGGGTACCCATAATTTTCCACACGGGCAGCCTAGGTCAGGTTCTCAGTTATTCTGGAGCGAAGTCGAAAAAGATATGCTGTGGAGATCTGGAGTTCAAGTTGGATGGCTAGACGTATGATCTATACTATGTAGTGTCCATTGCGTTTGGGTTGGTGCAAGTCAAATTTCTATGTAAGCAAATTAAAATGACTGCCAGTGTTTGTATTGTGTCGTTGTAAACTCAGATAATGTGATATATAAACTGATATAGTGCTTTTGTTTTAAAGATTATCCATTTATCTATTATATTTGTTCCGCAGCGAAATGTGAGATTATGTTTAATTTTTCCGTTTCTTCTTTTATCTTCTTCTTCTTCAACCCTAACGGTTCGGTTTTCCGGCATTCGATTGTGCGGCATTTGATACAGTGGACGTATTGATGTCGACTTTCGGAAGTCGAAAAATTGGGTCGTTACAGTTATAAATATGACTTTATAACCATGTTAGACATCATTTAATTAATAATCAACGACAAGAAACTTATATTTTAATTTTTTTCCAAAAAGATATTCTTCGAAGAAAATTTGATTATGTGAATTAAAATCAGTTTATCGGTAAACAGCCTTTCGATTGATATAAATTATTCAAACTCTTGTATGCTTTTCAAATGATCAAATGAACATGCTAGCAACTAATTAACATACACACCTCTTCATAGAGCTTGGAATATTCTAGAAGCTTCCAAATGGATAAGAGATATTATCATGAGAGGGGTATAATGGTAATTAGCATAAAGAGAAGTGATATAAAGGAGAAGTGATGGAAGGTGAAGCTTCCATGGCATGGTTGAGGGTGAATGCAAGCTTAAAGAGCACCATCCTTATGCATATATAAGGAAAGACATACCATGGAGTTAGAATCACAAATTTTCAAAGCTTAAGTGAGAAAATCAACGGTTTCTTCTTCTTCTTCATGATTTCCTAAAGTAAAATTTGCAAATCAAATCCAAATCACTTCAAACTTTGAGTGAAGCCATACTAAAATATAACAAAATATCCTACCTAGTTATAAGTTAAAGAAAAAAAGCACAACTCATCCACCAAAGGAAGGCTGTGAGAAAATGGTAGAGAGGGAAGGCAAAAGAAAGAAAAAGAGGAAGGATGAAAGGAAGGAGGTGATTGCAAGTTGGGTTTGGACTTGGATTGCTTGGATATTTCTTGTTGTTGGGTTAAAGGTGAGTTAACACCTCACTTTGAATGAAAATATAAAATATATATGTTTGAGCTTGATTGTGTTTATGTTGTTTGAATTGTCGTTAATATATGTTAAAACTTCAGTTTGGATTCTTGCTTTGAACTAAGTGACACATATGATCCATGTATATGGACTTGAACGAACTTGGAATGGACTTGAATGGACTTGTATGACATATGACTAGACCTTGAACAAAGCACATAAGTTATATATGGACTTTGGTTTAGATTGAACTCGGATTTTGAAGCGCACTTATAACGATTGTCGTTGTAGATGCAGTTGTGAATTGCCTTGTTTTTGGCGGTTGCTATGGAACTTTATAGAGAGATCCGTAGAGGTTTCTTATTATATTTATAATATCTTATATATGTGTGTGTGTTGCTATTAAAAGCTTGGATAGTAAAAAGTTAAGTAACATCTCGAAGAGTGACCAAAACTTCATTTGTGTAAAGCTGCCTCGTTTAGATTTGATTTTGGACTTTAAAATGTTTGGAAAGATATTTAAATTGAAGTATTTTGTTTCATTATTTCTAAAAGTATTTAGCACTCATATTAGAGTATTTTAGAAGTGTTCTGAGATATTTACGAATTTTTAAGAATTAGTTGTGAATTTTTAGAGAAGGGATATTTTGTTAAAATATATAGAGAACGTGTTCTTTTCACATTTTAAGGAAAAACTGTAAAGTTGTTATTTCAAGTAATATTTGGATAAATGTTTTAAAACCTATTATAAGTATTTTCAAGTATTCTAAAAGTATATATAAATTTTTTCATAAAGAGGTTCAGAATTGCTTAGTGGTTGAATGGTTAATTATTTGATAACTTGTTTGAAAAGTAATTAACTATGCTTAACACTAAAAGCCGATGAAGTAAGGCTTATCTATTTGTGAGAGTTAAGATTGATGTCAAGTAGAAATAGAGTAATAGAGCTCTAACCTATCGGGATTCTCTCTTGGCCAAGGAATGATAAGTTAATTTTTTTTAAATGTGTTAATCATGTTAATTTCTTCCTATCTATGGAAATCATTAATACTATACTTAACACTAAAAGCCGACGGGTAGACTTTTCTATTTGTAAGATTCAAGAATGAAGTGTCCAAGTAAGCTTTGATGTAACTAGTGCTCTAACTTACCTGGCTTCACTCTTGGATGAGGAATAGTTGAGTTGGAATGCTGAAAACGAGTTAAGCGTACGAATCGTGATTTGTATAAGAAATTGTTTTTGACAAGGTAATCGATTGGTCGACTATCGAACTTGACCTAGTTTCGACTTAAGAAGTTATTTAAAAGCTTTGCGATTTTATATCAATGAGAACCCTTGGGGAGGAGCATCAGTAGAAATGTCTCTAGATTTCACTTACTTATGAAAGAACTGGAATTGAGTTAGTCGGAAACTCATCAAATTAGTTTTGAAGAGACCGGGATCGGTAAGTATTTTACTTATCAAATACCTCTTCAAAACTAGTAGGTGAGTTTAATGTTTCGGAAGCGGTTGTGAAGAGAAATATTATAGAGTTGAACTATCAATCCCAAGGTTAAGTCCAAGGGAGAGATCAGCATTAACATTTCAAATGAGGATACCATGTGAGACTGTCTATCTTGAGAGTATTCCAAGAGAGAAGAAAATGTTAGCATTCGTCGGAGGACTTATACGAGGAATCTGCGTAGAGGTTCGAGATGCTAGAATACATGTAATGATTCGCGATTTGTTCAAGATATGCGAATCCATTTGGGGATTTGTGTTTTGTTCGAGTGTTGAAGACTCGAGTGAGAGATGCCGAACGTAGCCTCGATATTAGAAATATCTAAAACCAGAGATATGATGCATAGCCAAAGGGAACGTAGCATTTTAGTAATCCCAAGGGTGCATGTGACTCCATCTAGTATTATTTACGGAAATGCATGTGAGAGCGATGCATTTGGAACTGTGATTGTCTGTGCATAGGCCAGTTATGCATTTCCTATAGTACATTCCCCCATAGATGTACATTGGTTGGAAGAATATATCCGATCCTTGGGCACGAGTTCGGATTCGGCTACATACGAGGAGATCTCCATAAAAAATCCACTATAAGAACGTGCCTTAACTGTATTGATTGTATACCTATTATTATTGTGGCATTCACACAACAACTATTTGATATGATTTATGTGCTACACTCTAGACTTATCATCATATCACTATATGTTAAACCTAATGAATGGTTGGTTTCTTTGAGGGGAAAACCGTTATGGGAATCTATACGATCTCAATGGTTACTATTACTTGTTGCATATTTCTTGAGTTTCTCAAGCTAGTTTACTAAACAGATCCGGGTGTTATTTTCTTATAAAGCTTGGATCAACCCTGTGTATGTTTATAGATTTAGCTACGGACACTTTGGAGCTTCTGGAGAAGAGCTGGATGATTACCTTCCATAGTATTTAATTCCGCTACATTTCTATATTGTATATATCAGCATTGTGAGGACGGGTAGTTATAACTATCCAGGCTGATGATGGTACTTAGGTTTTAGTAACTCTGTTATTTTTGTATTCAGAGTAACTCTTTTACTGTTCCTTTGATATTATATATTATTGTTCCATTATGAGATTTTGATGTTGTGTCTTATTTTCTTGTTCTATTCTTCTTCTTCTTCTTCTTTTATTTTACCCTAACTTTCTACCTTTTCGGTACTCGGGTACTTTGCTTACAAATATCGTGGAAGTATTTACTGTCGACATTTAAGAGTCAAAAAGTCGGATCGTTACATCTACTTATGGAATAATGTATTTCTTATGAAATACCAATGTAATTCAAGTGACGGACACATCGAAAATCACAGTATACATAAATTTACATATGTATTTATTTCTTATGTCTATTAGGATGTCTATAATGTTCCACCTTTAGTTTATACATCCATGTTGTATACGTTTTAGTATTATATAACTTTTATATTTTAATTAGCTTATACAAAAATTTAAGTATTACATTGTGTTAGTTAAATCCTTTTTAATTAATTTTAATAAATTAACTCTTTAATTAGTTTTATATTGTTATTCTAATATAACTTTTATATTGGCCATGTATGTTATAACCTTCATAGTAATATATATATATATATATATATCATAAACATATGTATGTTCAATTTAATTAATTAAACATTCATTCATTTATTTAAGTAAACACTTTTAATTAAATTACATTAATTTCAAAAGTCATTTTATATATACATACATGTATATTTATGCTATCTTAAACATTTAAAGATAACATAACATATATCAACATATATAATATATGCATATAGTTTTTATAAATATTTAATTAATTAACTTATTTAATTTATTAATCTTATTAATAGATTAGTGTACAAAATTAATGTTTAAATTTTAAATTTTAAAACACTCTGAAAATTTTATTATCTTTTCTACGTCTTTGAAAACTAATGTTATATTATTGTTTTTATGATAAACATGTTTCGTTTAAATTTAAAGTTTTTACTTTAATTTTCAAAACAATTTTGAAAATTTGACTATGGTCTAATTCAAATTGGACCTTTTCTATTAGGGGCAACCTTTGGGCTTACTTTACCTTTTAGACCAAGCCGGTAACCAGGTAGGACAGGGTACTTGATTACCCAATTCCAATCCTAGACATTACCTTTCTAGACAACGTACTGAGTGGACAAACTTAATTAATTAGCCCTAACACGGTTAATTCAGACCGCATAGGATATTGGGCTCCGATACCAATGTTGGAACCAGGTCAGCTCGCAGTGGAGTTAAAGAGTAAATTTCAAAAAGTTCCTCTTTGGATCTATTGGACCTATGAGGTCTAAACATATTTTTGATCCAATCTAAAAGTTGTTTTAAATAAAATCCTTTATTTTATTTGTTGGTTTGAAAAAGTTTGAATTTGATATAAATTTAAATGAATGAGTGTATCAAATATACCTATATGCGTAGTAGTTACTAATTAAAATTAATTTGAGAAGGAAACCTTTTATTTCTTTCTCTAATAATTGTGCAATCGGTTAAGGAAATAAATAGCATTAATTAGAGAGAGAAACCTTTCATTTTTCTCTTTGATTAGATTGATGATTTGTTAAATGTCATCGATGATCAATTTAAACATGGTATAAAATGTGATTATATCCAAATATATTCCAATATGTATTTTATAAGTGCATAAATGGTGTCTTCTTTATACATGCCTTTGTTGTCCATAGTATTAAAATACAGACATACATATATATAATAGAGCTTATACATATACATACATATACATACATACATATAAATGTGTTAAAATTAAATTTCACTAAGTTAAAAGTTTGAAATTAAAAACTACAATTTTGAGTCTAGTTCCAAAATTAGGATGAGTTTAAGATTAAAATTATGATTTTACATAAAAGTACGTTATGTTAATCTTAAGTTAAATTACTACACACACATATACAAGTCATTGTAAATAATGTTTTATACTTAAAACATCATTTGTATGATACAATATACTTTAAAATAAAGTAACAAATTGAAGTCTAACTTTAATTTAAATGGAAATCTAAGGGTTTGTGATATTATGCACAAAGTCCAGTTACATTTATAAAGTTTTTTTGAACTTCGAACAGAAGTATGCAGTAACCAAAAGATTGTATTCAAAATAACAAACACAAAATATATATACACAAACATTAATAAACATGTTTTATATTTCAATCAGTAATAGAATTATATTATTAAAAACACTTAGATTTCAATCAGAAGTTTTTTTCATTTAAATGGAAAATTTAAAATAATAACAAAATTAGGTAGAACAAATCAAGCACGCACACACACAAACGGATATATTATATATATATGTGTGTGTGTGTGTGTGTGTGTGTGTTGCGAAAGTTAGATCTAGATTATATTGGCAATATGTATAGTTAATTAAATGTGAAAACTTATTATGCAAATCTAATGATGATAAGATGAATAGGTAAGCTATCAAAGTATGTCTTAAAATGGATCCAAATCAAAATGACATGTTAAATAATTAATTTGGATGCAACAAAAGAGGATCTAATCTGAGCAACCAATTGAATAAATGCTCAGATGAGATGAAATATACAGTGGATCCAAATCGTATGAACAAGGTGAATGATGAATAAATGAAATTATAATTATTACCTTGAGATGTTGCTAAAATGTTGCACCTTGAATGAAGAAATCTCCTTAGAACTTTAATATCGACACCTAATACTTGCAGGAGATTGATGAACCACTTGTGTTTTATTTTGTTTGATGTTTTTCTTATTTAGAATTGAAAGATTTTGAAAATCTTTGTTTTCTTCCACAGAACATTAGGAGGAGAGAAGAGAAAAAATGAATGAAAAAGGATGAACTGTTTGTAGAAAATGAATTAGTGGATATGTTTTAATTGAAAGAATGAAACATTTCTCATTTTTAATTAAAAATTCCCTAATTAATTCCTATGATTATCTATCTCCACTCCTCTCTCTTTAAATGGTATATCAATGCAGGAAAATATAACTTTTATAAATGAATTCAAATAATCACAAACAACTCACAAACATAAACTAAATTGAATAACAATTAATATTTCTTAATTATTAATTAATTTAAATAATTTAAATAATTTATAACATTTTATAAATAAATTAAATCATGTGGTTTTTAGAGAATTCATCATTGCGGTTGTGTGACTTAAATGTGTAAATCCAATCCATGGTTAATATCGAACAATTCAAATATTAACGTTCACATATCACTTTGGCTAGTGGTGTGACATATTGGTTGAATTTATCGCTTACACATCATTTGGTAAATTCAATTTTACTTATTATAAGCGATACCTATAGTGACGACTGTTTACACCAATTATCTTCATCAAAACGATATCACTTCAGACTTATGGAATTTGATAATGGTCAAAATTTCAATGTAGTCCATATTCAACTTTTTATCCAAAAATAAAGTCTTTGGTTTAATAACAATAATCATTATTAATTGAATTACACTAGCCAGAGATATTGATTTTGAGTTGACTTCAATTGACCGTAATACTAATCCTGCATAACCGAGGAGATGAATCCTCCCTTAAATGGTGTTTAATTTCTGATACTTCCACTCGATCCAACTACAGTCGTTCGATGGACGCCATGCCACAATTTAACCATAATCAAAGCAAAGATTTCAATTGAAGACCAACAGTATTCTCAAGTCAAGAGAACTATGTAAATTAGTCATTTTGACATTTTCAGTTTGACCTTAGTTATATTAACCAACAAAAAACTATCAAGTGATTCATTCCATAGGTATCTAGTAATTATCGGTAAGTAACCCCTTGGTGCCTCCAGCAGTCATAAGAAATACATTATCCAACATTTGGAGAGCGTTAAATACTATAGTCTCAGCGGATGCTTCAATATCCTGTCTCGGTACATCTTGACTATGAATAATTAAAATGATGTGCTTACCATATTATGATATAATACTCATGGTTATAGTTATTTATAACCGCCATTGCAAGCACATCATTCATGGACTTTTTGACATATATACTTAAATTAACTAATTAATTATTTATAGTATTTGATAACAAGTGTATAACAGAAAGGAAATGTCTTTTATTTTGAACAAGATTGGTTATCAAGTTAGATTTATGTAACAAATTACATAATTGGTCCTAAGGCATACTCCTAACTCTATAAGTATCGATGTTGTGAATTGTTTTGGTCGAGTACTTGTAACTCCCTGTAAAACGAACCATAAATAAATAAAATAAAATAAATTAAATATGATAAGGGTTGGATATGGGGATTTTTTAAGTGGGAATTTGACGACGAAAATTATTCTATTGCTTCATCGAGAAATTCTGATCTGTTTCCATATATAATATGCTGAAAACGGGGCTCAAACAAAGAAGTTATAAGCATTTGAAGTTCTTAGATTTAATTAATTTAGTTTAATTCAAATTCAAATGAGAAATCAAATTCAGGATTTAAATTTCAATAATTAGTGTGGGGGATAAGTAAAAGATTAATTAAGGCATAATGTTAAAAAGTTAATTAGAGAATAAAATAATACGACAACGAAAACAAAACTATACGCCCTTGAATAAAAGAGCGGTCGACCTTAATAGGACAACCGGTCGACTGGCCTGTCGCTCAAGGGCGGACGACCGCTTAGCAACGACAATTACCAGTGGCAACGAGGGTTTTATGTGTTCTATTCGGTTGTGAGCTCCAGATTTACCCGTTTACTACCTATTTTCATCCTACGGTTCTGGTGCATTTCAACTTCTATAAATATAACCCTATCCACTCCACTTTTATTCATGTTAATTTGGGGAATACAGCAAAACTCTACCATTTCTATCTCTCTAATAAGACCCAAAGACTGCGTAGAGAATTCAGGTAAGGATTTAATCTATTTCATATTTCGTTTTTTCTTCCTCTAATCTATTCTTATCCAATTCTTCTTCAGTTATTCTGAATCTAGTGAATATACATATGTCTTCCCTATTGTGTGTGAACATATCAAAAGAGAGGGATTCTAGAAGAGATCGAAAGGCTACGAATCAACTTGAGTAAAGCTAATACTAATCTTTGAGTGGAAACTTTAGTATTTCTTTTCAGCAATTGTTTAGTGTAGTTATAATTGTTTAGAGTGGTTCTTTTTGGATTTGAATATGTCCTAGGGATTTTGGGATTTTGAAAATATGATATATAAAATCCTCTAAATTTCTGTTTTACTTCGAAATGTCAATTCTATGTCGTGATTCTCATCATTTATATTAATTTGATGGAATTTGTTTTGTTTATGAAATTTTTGGTAATTTTATAGTTTATTATACTTCTTCTTCTTCTTTGGATCAAATTGTGATCCTTTAATAAAATAAGGAGTTTAGATTATGAATTCTGTTCATAGTTTACACCACTTATTCATATCTATTTTTTTGTAAAAAGAGGAGTTGAATAGAATATAGGGTTTAGATTGCAATTCCAATTGTTTATGATATTCCATTGAACTGGTGTAATAAATTGAGTTTATGTTTTATGTACAAGTCAATTAATATAGTTTTGATTACAAATATTTATTCCCTATTTTGGACATTTGAATTTCATAAAATCTTGGTAAATTGAAGAAAAAGGACTTGTAATAACAATTGGTTAGGGAATTGATATTTAATGGTAGCTTAGAGTGTAAAATCCATGCATTTAGAACTTATTAAGCATGAATATTTATTATTTCTATTTACTATTTAATGTATAACTATTGCGTATATGGCATTGTTAATTAGGTATTTATTTACATTTATTTTTCCTCATTAGGAAGGTAATTGATTTTAAGGCAAAAATAAGAGGAAACTCTTATAAAAGCCTAATTATTAATTTCACGTAATAAGAAAGATTCCTTATATAGACTTATTTATGAAACGGTGAGATGAGTGTGTGTAGAGCAATTAATTTATAGCTAAGTCATAGGGATGCAGGGTCAATAAAGTTACATAATATAAGTCTGTCTTTCACTTTGAGGCTACCAGCAGTTGTGTATATTTTTTATTGATATGAGATATCCTTATGTTAAATATTTTTAATGACGCGGTGCTAGTTCCAAATTCTGTAGGGGAAATCTTCCCAGCAAATCTGGCTATCAATTCCTACGAATAGTGGACTGATGTGAGATGTCATTATGGGTATGGGATATAAGACGAAGGGTTTGCTTCGGTGTCTAAGGTATCAAGTGGTTAGTCCCACCTTTTTTCCTAGATGAAGTATTAAATGACCAAGGGGTTATGTTAGGTAGTATCTCTATACGGGTCCACTTTTGGAATTAGGCCTTAAATAACGAGGTCAGCTTATTTTCCACTTGAAAGTATTAAGTGGCCTATGAGATTTCATATGATGTCAGCTAGATAGTACCATTAAGGAGCACGCTTCTGGAAATAGACCTTAAATGACAGGGTCTGCTTATTTTCCACTAGGAAGTATTAATTGGTTTTGGTACCATCTCTCATATTATTAGCTATTTATGACGTATGATTAGGATATGGGATCTACTTCTGGACTGGAGAATATCGAGTGGTTGGACTCACCTCCTTTCCTTATGAAGAAGTATTAAATGATTTTAGTGGTTTTATGTTCATTGACATATCCTTATTTTTAAATATACTACCAAAGTATTGAAAAGGTAAGACTCAAGGTTTTTATTCACTAGACACTTTCTGTTCTGACTCCCTCCTCATTACAACACAGTTTAAGGACGAAGTGGTGGTGGTGATGATGCTCAAAGATGAAGAAGATTGGCAAGTGGTAGTATTTATTATTATTTGCTTTCATGTGTACCTATGGATTTAATAATTGATATAACAAACATTATGTTATGGTTTTTATGAGATTTTGTGTTATGACATTTTCCTAGTTTTGAAATAGATGGGTACACATTACTATTATATTTTATCCCATCAGCTATGAGTTCTGAAAGTTTAGTTATGCCTCTACAATGTTATTTCTTTTTACTATCAGCAGCTTTCCTTAGATTTTAAGTTTCGATGGGCCTTTTCTAGGTCAAAATTTAGGCCTATTTCGAGGTGGATTGTTACAGTACTTCAAGTGAGAAGTGTTTGTGGCACATAATGATGATGTGAGGAGGCACAATCGACGATTTAAAGTAATGGGGTGGAAATTAGTATGCTGCACTATTGAGTCGTATGCAGAAGGGATCATTGATAACACTAGATGCAATGCGCATTTCATAGGGGCAAAGGTATGTGAGGAGGCTTACCTGTGTACCCTGAACCTTAGTGATGGTATGGCCTACCTTAGTGAGGGAAGTACCTATGTGATGATATGTAATCAAGTACCGAATCCTATGACGATGTAGTGTCTCGCCGACTTTCATAATGGACGTACGAGCTATCATATATTCGAAGAAATCCTAGTAGTGATATGAGACCTTTGTGATGGTTGCTTTGATTTCTTTGATTGCTATGTGTACTATGACCGTTGTGTTTATTGTAATTTTTGTGTGATTTGGATGGTTGTCATGTGATGTAGATATTACTATGTTAGATACCCAACGCCGATATTTACTTAATGGTGTACATGATGATAACATAGAATATATTGTGTTATGTGCTAACCCACTGGATGTAGAAACATGGCAGGTATGATATCACATACTTGGTCTTCTTATTTACTATATCGACTTTTGTATTATTTTGATATTATAGATTGCTCATTCCAGGTTGTTGTATATCTTAAAGTTTCATGATTTGCTTTTTATTATCATTGGAACTTGTAAATGAGTAGACCAGATAGCAGGTATAAGATAACACAAGGAGCTATGCAAAGGGCAAGCAAGAGGCTAGGATTTTCATATGTTTACTTTTAGAGCTTACCCACTATGTTTCCGCTGTGTAGCACTATAGAGCCTTATCGGTGCTATGCTATTACTATTAAAAGATAGTTTCACTTGGGTTTATTATTTGATGTATAAATTCTATCTCATATTTTGTATAACTGCAATGAACCTGTTATGCTATGATTCTATGGTTCATCTAGTTATATAATTGGCTCTCCTGTTTTACATGCATGTGATTATTATATGTCATCCTATGCGTGGGATATACTATAGGTTTTACTTCGAAACTTAGTTACCTTACCCATGACTATAACTCTGAATCGGTTAGTACCATTACAGCGCACACTTAAGGTACTAGGCACCAGAGGTGTACGGTGGCCATCACATTTGTAGTGTCCTTAGATTGGTAGGAACATCTTGTAATTTTGTTACACACACTCAAGGGTTACAAAATATTCTTTAGGTAATCACGAAATGATGGGTCATTGGTTACTAATGTACTTCATGATTTATTAAGCACCCTCAAAATTATAAAGATGATTAGGATCAAAAGAATGGACGGTTTGGAGTTATATATGAGATATAACTAATAATTTATTATTTACTGATTATAAGGAATACAATTTATTAAGCACCCTTAAGTTTGTAGTAACTTGATAAGTGGGTCCTAACACTCACTGAAGAAATTTACAAAATTATTACATCTTGTTTAGGATTTATAAGAGATGTAAAATCTAGTGGGAACTTTAATGAGAAAAATATAATATCCCAATAAATATATGAACATATGTACTATTATTGTAATCCACTATAATAAATTTGCATAGATAAAGTAATTGATAAAATTATGTATTTTTTTTAATAAATTAAGATACTAAATGAACTGAGATAAAAATTGACAGTGAATGTACAAATTCACTTACCAATAAATAAATCTTTTGGCATGCTATAGCTTCAACATCCACACAAGATCTAATGATATAACCATTAAAAAATTTGTGTATTAGTCATTTAAATGTAGATGATACAAATTAAATCAAGCCTAAAAGGTCATAGCTCATTTGAATGTCTAATAGGGTTCTCTCACATTAAAGAGAAGCCATGAGTTTCTTATCGATGTCGAGAAAATGGTTGTTAGTAATGACAATCTCCTTAGTTATTGACTAGCCATGAAGAGTGTAGACTCTTCCATGTGGTGTGGTGCTCTAAATCCAAAACGGATTCCAAGTACGTTGACAAAATTTGATTTTGGAAATTGTACTCGAAAAGATATGATCCATCCATCCCTTCGAGAAGAATATCAATGCAATTGGAATTATATAGAGCAAGATTAATGGGAAATGACCTTGTTTCAAAAGTTGATATTATGGAGCAAATTCGCCATTCAACGTGCTTAAGTCTATTCCAATTCTACTTGCAAATTATCGCATAGTATGAAGATGAGTTTTGATATATTGGTGTTGAAAAAGAATTTCCAAATAATGATTAAGAGGAAACTATCTGCAAACCATTTACAAAGTGTCTTAAAGTTAGTGGGGGTAATAATAAAGCTTGTTGATTTCAAAGATATAGTTTAAACAAGAATCTAGATGTTGAGCAAGTATTTTGACATCAAGATCATATAGTTTAGTTTCAGCCGAAATGCAAAGGAAGCATGTCCTTACAAGAAAGAAAAATGAATGGTACTAAAATATTTCTACTGCGATTTGCAAACAACATACTACTAATTTGTAACGATCTACCTGTGTTAAAATCAAGTAAGGCTTGGTGTTATAAATCTTGATGAAGGATTTGAAAGAGGCATAGATATTCTCGGTATAAGAGGATGTCGGGATTGTCCCAATCCATATACATAGACAAAATATTGAAATGTTTAATATGAGGCATGTGAGATAGATTCCTTATGCATCAGCACTAGGAATCATCATATATGTTATGTTATGTACTACATCAGGATTTTCTTTTGTACTGGTTGCAGTGAGCGAATATCAAATCTGGGTTAAAATCATTCAATGGTAGTTAAAAGTGTTCTTAAGTATGTACAAAATATTAGGGAATTGTTTATGCAAACAACGAACTCTTATGAAGGAGTGTTCGAACTCAAAATTCACAAGTGAAATCGAACATTAAGTTAATCTTAAATTCATGTTTACCCTTACAAAGGGGCTTTAAGTTGGAAATGTTGCAAACAAGAAGTTGTGGCAAATTCAACTAAAAAATCTAAGTACACTGCCTTGCGTGTTATCGTAATGAAGCAATACATGTACGCAGAATTTCAAAAGCTAGGGATGGTTCCAATCATTGAGAATCCAGTAATGAACTGTGATAACAATGATGAATTATTGAATGCGTATCGATAGCTCAATAAGAAATAGACTTATGTTCTTCGTAGTTCATATATGTAATAAAATTGTTTATCAGTGATGGAGAAGTATATTCCAAAAGTAGATATGAACTAATAATATTACATATCTACTCATTAAGGCCCTTTCTTAGTTTTATCTAGGAAGCCTAATTTACAGTGTAGCTACAAGTCACCATAGTTGGCTGCAAGTGCAAGTGGGAAGTTTGATAAAGTTAAAAGCGTTCTCTATGGGCAACTATGTAATTTAATTATATAACTTAACTCTTATAGTGAATATTGTTCGAGATAAATTAAGATTTTGGACTAATTTTCTATTGTATTGATTGTTGTATTAGGATATGAATAATGTAATAAATACATTAAATACATAAATAATGTACTAATGATCTTCATATGATAGATAATGAATTACTCATGACCGTTAAAGGCACGCAAAGATTATGTACATGTAGTTGTTTAGATTGACTCACCGAGAGTCTTCTATAGGTTAAAAGTCAAACTGAAGACCTCACATGACGATGTGCAGTAGTCTTTTGAATTGAGAATGCCGTGAATCTTAAGTGTCTATACTATACTTCGATTGTTGTAAATTACATGACAATGTGCTCATTTTATGGCGATAGTTTGTTGTAAGTTGGACCGCTTGAAAAACACTTTTTAAAAGAGGATTCATCTTCTTTGAATAGAAGGCCATATCACTGTAACTGATAGTCAATGTAAATTCGAAGTCTTTGGCCAAAGCATATCGTTTGATCGACAATTATTATCGAATTGAAGGATGGACTTTAATGTTGGAATTCATAATTAAATACAACTGTTACTAGAGTTTTGACCATTGACCGAAATCTACGAATCTAAGTAATATAGTGATGACGAACAGAAAACATGCACTATATATCATTGCGTAATAGTGTTGCTTTAAAAGGTATGTATTTGGATTAGATAATAAGTAAAAAACTTAACTTGTGTCCACTATTATTTTTCAGCAAAGTCTGTACGGTCTTTAATGGTTGAATATTTAAATATTACCGATGGTAAAGTTCACACTGGGAATCATACAGCCACGACTCTCAATTTTTGATTGAAAATAATTTATTGAAATGATTAATAAAAGTTATAAATAATTATTATGGATAAGTTAGTATAATGGTTTATTAATTATTTTTGATTAATATTATTAGAGGGCTTATGATAAATTAATAAAATACGTAATGTTACATATATGTTTAATTATTTTTGGGGGAAATATAATACTTTAAATACAGTAAATAATATATATTCTTTAGGCAGACAAATTTTTTAAGTTGTTTTAATTTGGACGGGCCAAAATATATATGGTTATGAATTAACTTAATGGATTTAATTAATTAAGTGAGATAAGATCTCACCTATAATGGGCGCATACCTGTGAATAATGTATGTAGGTAAAATTTAATATAGTCCATTAGTGCTGCTTAACCATACCTACATGTCACATTCTAGACATGCAGAATTTCATTCTCCATAAAATAAAGTATATCTGAATAGTGGACAATACAACTGCACCTTTGAGCTAGAGATAAATCTCTTAAAGGTGAAAATTACCGTTCAAGGTGAAAAAAGAAATGAAATTTTTTTCACCAATTTTTTTCAACATGTTTGATTTTAAATTATAATTAAAAAGGAAAATGTTGGGTCTGATTTCATCCGGTCTAAAGCCTCACCGAACCAGATTCACCCCACACCAATGCCGAATCACCCTACCTCCATGCATCACCGAACCAACGCGCAGCAAGACCGCCGAACCAGATTATGAAGGACCACTACCGGACCACCCCTACATGCCGAACCAATGCTTCCCCCTACGTGCCGAACCAGAAACCTTGCTCTACTACATGCCGAACCAACCGCATCTCCATGCGCACCGAACCAACCCCTTCTCCAACATCTCACCGGACCACATGCCACCGAGCCAACCTCCAAACAACCTGCCGAACCAGGCCTCTCCACCTCCCTACCGAACCAACTATCTCCTCTCGCCGCCGAACCAGAGCACTACCGGATCATCGTCCCACCGAGCCAAGGTTACCACCGGACCAAGAGACGAAGTCACTATCACCGGTCCAAGGCATCACCAGACCAAGCTCCACACATCCACGGCCGAACCAAGCTTCACCGAACCAGATATGCCAGACCAGATTGCTTCAGCCCAGGCCCACCAGCAGCTATATACATCCAAGACCCCTGCCCCCAACCTCACTCTATAAATAGAGGGGCAGGGGTACAACAATGGCAGACAAATTTGAGAGCTCAAGCAAGGAAGGAACTTTCAAACAACTTTCTTATACTTGTACTTAAAGCTTTGTACTTGTAATCTGAAAGAAAAAGGATAATAACATATAAAGTGGACGTAGGCACGTTCTGGCCGAACCACTATAAATCTGTGTGTCTTTTACAGTTCAGTCCCTGCTTTTTACATATTTGCATAAGTCGCTCAAATCATTAAAAACCACATAAAATCAACTAAATTATACGGATTGAAGGTGTTTGCCCATTTTTTGCGCAAACATTTTTGGTGCTTTCACTGAGAACTTGAAACTCGAAGCTTCAGCTTTCCTCATTCAACCTTCTTTCACCCTTCATTGCCTAGGAAACATGACTTACAGGCCGAGAAAAGACGCCAACAAGGGAAAGAATGTTGCAACCAGCAGCGCTCCAGATCCAGTGGATCCAGATCAAGAGAACCGTCCCACTACGACAGCAGTGCCAAATGTAGATCAGGTAATTCCGACAGCCCCTGCCGCGGAACAACCGGCAGCAATCACTAGGGCAGACCTAGACAGAGTCGTGGTTGAAGTGACTAACCGCTTCGCATCCCAACAAGAAGCTTTGATGAACCAACTCATGTCACGCTTGAGGGATGCCGAAGAATCCAACCGCAACGCTGAATCATGGGGTGAGTCTCAATCGGGAGGATCTCAGAGACAACAAAGGTCTTCCCTCTTCGAAGAAGCTATCAACAGGAACAACAATGATAGGGGCCGCGCCCGGACTCAGCCCGAACTCCGACTCGAGGAAGCGCTTGGAACCGAACCCAATGGGGGAGGCACCAGGCGAGGGTCGGATGTAGCTGAGCCAGTCATGCCGCCTAATCATAGAAACCCCGCTGAACGGAGCCGAGCTAGAGCCCAGCCCGAAGTTGACCCCATGGAAATACTCGAAACAGAACCCCACGGGGGAAGATCAAGGCAGGGGGCAACTGTAGCTGGTCCTAGCATGCATCCGAGCAGCCAAAGACAGCCACTGGATAACGTCAGAAGTGATAGACTATACCATCCCTACAGGTCATCTGGACGAGATCGATCCCGCAGGGAAGAACCAAGCTCATTTTTGTCCGCTCCAAATTCTGATGAAAGAATGGCACGATTATTCAGGGAATGCGTCCGACGGGAGCAAAGGGATCGAGAGATAGGCGCTAGGGTAACCAGCCCTTTCACCCGCGACATCGAGACCGCCATCACCCCTCGAGAATGGAAAATGCCGACAATGGAACCTTACAAGGGAACCTCTGACCCAATCGTACACTTACAGAGATACACCCAGCATATGCTCATGAGCGGAGCAACAGAGGGAGTGTTATGTAAATGCTTCCCACTTTTCTTGGCAGATCTAGCTACCTCCTGGTTCTGCCACCTACCTCAAGGGTTCATCAGCTCATGGGAGATGTTGAAAGAAAAATTCATTAGCCAGTTCCGCATTCATGTGGAACCACCCAAGGATTCTTATTCTCTATCTACTGTCAAACAGAAATCCGGAGAGACACTGCAGCAATACCTAACCCGGTTCAATGCCGTAGCGGCAGCAGTTCAAGATACCGATGAGAAACTCACCCTAATGGCCCTCTGTAGTGGTGTGCACCCAGATACCAAGTTTGCTAGAAGACTAACTAAAGAAAAACCAGCTACCTTGCCCGATTTCTTCCATGAAGCTGGGAAGTACATGAGACTCGAAGAGGCTGCCGCTGAAAGGCAGACAGGACCACAGACTAAGACGGCTCATGGAAACGGCCCCGCCGTAGCGAAGGACATTCGGAGAAACGACTCCAGAGACAATGCAGGGGGCAAGAAGGGAGAAAAGCGTTTGTACCGACCAGGACCGAGATTTGACACTTACACTCCCTTGAATGAAACAGTTGAGAACATCTTCCTGGCCACCCAGGACGAACTTACATACAAGCGCCCCCCCATACAAGAAAGAGTCGGATCGCGCAATCCAGTCCGGAAAATTCTGCCGTTTCCACGAGTCTCATGGGCACGATACCAATGAATGCCGCCATCTTCGAGACCTAATTGAAGAACACATCAGGAGAAAGAGATTAGAACGCTATGTGAAGGGACAGGACAGGACCCCAGCTCCTGCCAAGGAAAACCCAGGGCAGCTCCACCCAGAGACAGGCGGAGGAAATCGCAACACCAGCGGCTCCACCCAAGAGAAGATAGTGGTCCATACAATATCTTGGGGGCCACACATCGCCGACAAGAGCTGGGCAGAAATGGAAAGATATGGAAACTCACTCAGAAGCGAGGGTGACTGCGTCAATTCTGTTATGGAAGAATGCCACCCTAAGCGGAAGGAAAATAATGACATCACATTCAGTGGGCGCGACCTAGAAGGAAGGCAGTACCCACACATGGACCCTATGGTCATCTCTGTCTGGTTCGGTCTAGCCAAAGTTTTCCGAATTTTAATAGACACTGGAAGTTCAGTAAATATCTTATTCAAGCATGCTTTCGACAAAATGAAGCTGTCAATGAAGGATGTATCCCCCTGCAACAAACTACTACACGGTTTCACTGGAGAAGCAAAGATGCCCCTCGGACAATTGGATCTCTTTGTTGAATTGGGAAGTCATCCCCGCTCCGCCGTTCGGAAACAAACATTCGTGCTAATAGACAACCACTCGGCCTATAATGCCTTTTTAGGAAGACCAGCCTTGTCCGACTTCCAAATTGTCCTTGCCCCATGGTGCCTGAAGATGAAGTTCCCAACGGATAATGGAGTGGGAGAAGTAGAAGGGGATCAAGACGCCGCTCGGGACTGCTATGTAACCGAACTTCGCAATAATCGCAGGAGAGATAAAGGGAAAAATGCAGAGACTATTCTCTGCATGAAAAGCTTGGAAGCATAGCAACTAAAGAAAGCCCCTCCTCTTCGGTATACCAGTGATCCTTTCAATGAATTAGACCCCAGGGACAAAGAGGAGGAGGCCACCGCCGAGCCTGCAGAGGCTATGGAATTCGTATCTGTAGACAAACGCGACCCAAGTAAACTGCTGAGAGTCGGATCTCAGTTAAAAGGAGAATTAAAGAATCAACTCATTGATTTTCTTCGCCACAACATGGATGTATTTGCGTGGACACACGCTGATATGACTGGAATCTCCCCGGACATAGCATGCCACGCACAGAACATTGATCCTACCAAGGTGCCGGTAAAGCAGAAGAAGAGAAGTATGGGGGCGAAACGATCAGCAGCCCTCGAGGAAGAAGTAAAGAACTTACTTGCCAATGACTTCATACGTGAAGCCATCTACCCGGAATGGATCGCCAACCCAGTACTGGTAAAGAAAGCTAATGGAAAGTGGCGAACATGCATCGATTTCTCCAACTTAAATGACGCTTACCCGAAAGACTGCTTCCCACTCCCCCGAATCGACCAACTCATGGACAGCACTGTCGGACATGAACTCTTATCCTTTATGGAGGCATACTCAGGATATAACCAGATCCCTATGCACGCCCCCGATCATGACCACACTAGCTTTGTCACTGACCGAGGATTGTACTGCTACAAGATAATGCCATTTGGACTTAAAAACGCCGGAGCTAATTATCAGCGCCTCGTCAACAGGATGTTTGCGGAATTGATGGGACGGACTATGGAGGTCTATGTGGATGACATGCTGGTTAAATCAAGAAAAGCCAACGACCATATAAGCCACTTGGGTGAGATGTATCAAGTACTTCGCAAATACGGAATGAAGCTGAATCCTCTCAAGTGCTCCTTCGGAGTATCGTCTGGAAAATTCCTAGGATTCATCGTCCATGCTAGAGGAATTGAAGCAAACCCCGAACAAGTCCAAGCTTTGAAAAACATCAAGATACCTTCCACTCGAAGGGAAATGCAAAGCCTAAATGGGAAAGTAGCCGCCCTAAGCAGATTCATCTCCAAAGCGACTGACAAGTGTGTCCCTTTCTTTGAAGCTCTAAAGAAAGGCAAAGGAAAGTTCGAATGGACTGATGAATGCTCAACGACCTTCCTTAACCTAATCGAGCACCTCCAACGGCCACCAGTACTCTCGACTCCGAATGAAGGTGAAGAACTGTACCTATATCTTGCTGTGACATCCCATGCTCTAAGCGCCGCTTTGGTAAGAGAAGAAAACCGCACACAGCGGCCAGTGTACTTCATAAGCAAGAGGTTTACGGGGGCAGAAGCCAGATACCCTAAACTTGAGAAGCTAGCGTACTGTTTACTAATCACATCAAGGAAGCTACGACACTATTTCCAATCTCATCCCATCAGAGTCCTAACCGACCAACCATTGAGGCAAGTGCTCCATCGTCTCGACACCTCTGGGCAACTGCTCAAGTGGTGCATCGAGCTAAGTCAATATGATATCACTTACCATCCTCGCGCCGCTATCAAGGGGCAAGCCATAGCTGATTTCATTGCCGAATTCACTACTAGCGAAGGTAATGACCAATCTGAAATAGCAGAAGATATCAAGTGGAATCTCTTCGTAGATGGAGCGTCAAACGAACAAGGTTCGGGGGCAGGCGTTGTGATCATCACTCCCAGGGGAAGAAAGCTGCGTTATGCAATAAGGCTAGAATTCGCTGCCACCAACAATGATGCCGAATATGAAGCAGTAATAGCCGGATTAGAGCTCGCCCTGGAGATCGGAGTCAGTTCCTTATGCCTTCACAGCGATTCACAACTCATCGTAAATCAAATACTAGGGGAGTTCCAGACTCGAGGAGAGCGGCTCACGGCATATTTGAAAAAGACCAAGCGGCTGCTCAATCTATTGGATCACTACTCGATCAAACACATTCCTCGAGAAGAAAATCAAGAGGCTGACGAGCTGGCAAAGCAAGCTAGCATGGGAGATGATACCACTTCTGGAACGATAACTGTCTCAAGGCTACTAACCCCGAGTTTCGAGCAAGTAAATCTGATAGCTGCAACCGAAGAAGAAACATGGATGACCCCTATCCGAGAATACTTACAAAATGGCACCCTACCCGACGGGCGAAATGAAATTAAGAAAATTCTAAGGAAAGCGTCCCGCTACACAATACAAGAAGGCGTCCTCTATCGGCGCGGCTTCTCTAACCCCTTATTGAGGTGCGTTGCTGGAAGAGAAGCCAGGGAAATTCTATCCAATATCCATCAGGGAAGATGTGGAGACCACACCGGAGGGCAGACCCTAGTAAAAAAGATACTCCGATATGGGTATTTCTGGCCCACCTTGAACGAAGACGCCTTAGACTTCGTCAGAAGATGTGACAGATGTCAGAAATTTGCCAAAATTCCTCGATTACCGACAAATGAGATCACTCAAATGACTAGCCCTTGGCCCTTTGCAGTATGGGGAATTGACTTGATTGGTGAACTGCCAATGGGCCGAGGCGGAGCCAAATATGCTATAGTGGCATTTGACTATTTCACCAAATGGGTGGAGGCGGAACCTCTAAATAAAATATCCTCGGCAAAAGTTATCAACTTCTTGATCAAAAATATTCTGTGCAGGTATGGAGTCCCACTCGAGATCATATCAGGTAACGGACTCTAGTTTGACAGTGAAGAATTCACCGACTGGTGCCAAGAGCACGGAATTCACAAAAGCTTCTCATCTGTAGTTTATCCTCAAGCAAACGGACAAGTCGAAGCTGTCAACAAGATCCTCAAAACCTTAATCAAGAAGAAACTTGAAAAGTCGAAAGGCGCTTGGGTGGACGAACTTCCTACGGCACTTTGGGCCTATCGCACATCTTACAGAACTTCAACAGGGCATACTCCTTTCTCTTTGGCATACGGATCGGAGGCCATGCTCCCAGTTGAAACTATAGTGCCCTCTCACCGTAGGATCCACTAGAGCCCGGAAGAGAACGAAGAACTCCTCCTCATGTCTTTGGATCTGATTGAGGAGAGAAGAAATGATGCAGCACTGAAAGCAGCAGCTCACAGACAAAAAGTGACAGCACTATACAACTCCAAAGTCAAACATCGCAGCTTACAAGAAGGAGATCTTGTCCTCAAGAGAATCTTTCCGCGCACCGGGGCACTGGACCCCATCTGGGACGGACCATATGTAATTCATAGAGATCTCCACAATGGAGCTTATATTTTGTCAACAGTGGACGGAAAGGTGTTCCAGAGGGCATGGAACATCCGACACCTCCGTCAATACTTTTCTTAACTTGTACTGCCCATATGAAGTGAAGTAACAAAGAGAATCAGTGGACGTAGGCATTTTCGTGCCGAACCACTTTAAAAAACTTGGCTCTTGTTAACTTGTTCCTTTATATCTTGGCTACTTGTTAAGCTTTATCCTTTGCTGTTGAACAAAATCCTTTGCAGATGACATTTCAATCCAGAGCTTCACAACACAACTCCACCTGGACAAAATCTAACAGGTACGCTACGCTCCTATGCCCTCGCCAATGAGACACTTTGCTCCGGTATCCCTCTACCGCGAGTTAACTCATTGTTTGCCTCGGCCCTTAAAGCCGACTGTAATAAGCCGAGTATAAGTCATCAAAAAAAAGGCCGACTATAGCCGATGCCAGCTCATTACAGCGATTCGGCTCGCTGGTAACTGTGAACCGATCATAAGCCCCAACATATGGTGTGGCCAGCCAGGAGCAGTTCACAGTTGACGATCGGCCCCCACGCTAGCCGGCCACAGTAAATCGAAATAATACCCACGATTACGGGCCATAATGGCCCGGGTAGTTACTGTGCGCGATCGGCTCCGATGTGTCTTAAGTGCGGCTGTGGTAAAAAAGAAAACTCCCCGCAGAGGCGTAAGATGGGTGACAAATGTCTCCAAGACCCACAGCTAGGGAAAGTGACTACAAAACCCGTTTGCCACGAACTTAAGCACATCGACGGCCTTCCGTGACTGGAAGTTTTACTTTTCCTATATTTCAATTTCATTTAAAACTTTTCTCCTATTCTCCGTAACGGTGCTTGAAAGTACAGGACATGAAATAGGGAACGTTCGCTAATGGGAACAGAAACTTACAATCGGATGACGAGACACTCAACAACATTCCATGCTTAGTCTTACAGGGCGCACGAAGTTGCCGTCCACAGCCGAAACATGAAGGGCGGTACCTTCTACTTTTATACATTAATGCATAGCTGCAGTTCATATTCACACATCACATTTACGTTGCAAAATGAGAAAATTATACTTTAAGCAAAAAACTTGGCATCAGGCACAGTCAAGTCACTAGTAACATGCATAGTTACATCACTTACACAGCACAACAAAATAGCGATAAAATTCCAACATAAAGGAATCAGCTTATGTTATGAAATTACATAAAGTCATTCATCACAAACAGTAGTATTACAGTTACATCAATGTTTTGGACTAATATGAACAGCAATAAAAAGAAATCAAAAGGTAACCAGCTGTATTAGTGCTAACCACTACACCTCAGAACCAGCTCTCCGAATCTACTTGGTTGCTGGATCGGAACTCCCAGCATGTTGACCAGAGGTCCCACCTGTCCAATTCAGAAGAAGAATCCATCAGATAAACAGCGAACGATCAAGTTATGAAAAGCTAAAAAGGGAAAACTCACCGACCTCCGCTTCTTGGTCCTCATCCCCCAACTGCACATCGGCTTCCTCCGCAGCAAGCAGTCGCATCCCCTCCTTCACCGCTACCTTCTCCTCCTTTGAGAACTGGGCGGTTACCACGTCCATCCTGAATGCCGCTCCACCTTCCTTATCCGCATTGGCCTTGGCCTCCTCCAAAGCCCGGAGATATATCCTAGCCATGATCCGGGGATAGTCATCCATCCAGGATAGATTACCCTGCTTACAGGTACGGAAGTACATATCCTGCAACATCTCATCCATCATCCCCTCATTCTCCTCAAACTCCCTCACCCGGGCGTCAGAGGACAACAACTTAGCGACGGCAACATCCCTCTCCAATCGATATCTCAAGCGGTCAGCCTGGAGAGACCTCCTCATTTCCTCCATCTCTTCCTTTAGCTTGGCCTGAGCAAGCTCTGCGGCTTCAAGCCTCCCAGACAACTCTTCAATCCGCTCGAGATCCGCATTCCGAACCTCATCCACCGTCGCAATGGCCATATCAATCCGCCCCTTGCAAGCAACCTCCACTTTTCGCAATTCTGCCCTGCTGGCCTTTTCCACATTCTCCTTCAACTGCCTGGAGGCTGCCTCGTGCTGAGAAATCTGGATAGCCTGATCGGCAAGCTGCTTGGCCTGATCAGAAACCTGTAGCCGCAGCCAGATGTTAGCACTCCCGATTTCCTCCCCGGCCCTAGCCAGTCGAGCATGATGCTCGATCAACTTCTTGACCTCCTCCGCGACCCGGTCAATGTTGGCCTTGGCTTCGTCCCCCATAGCAGCTATCCGAGTAGTGAGCAGATCCAAATCTATGGACTTAGCCTCATCAAGAATCCGAACCATGGGATTGCGGGGGAGAAGATGCTCGTCCGTGGCCTCGTCAAATAATATATCCTGAGAGCTTGGGTCCAAATCCGGGTGGCCGGCAAAGGGATTGCGAGGCACGTCGGGACGTTTTATGCGGATCACAGTAGGATTCTCGGAAGGAGGCAGAGAGGGGACAGACTTCGTGGTCTTCTCCATGGTATCTCGGGGAGGCTGAGTAGGAGACTGAGGACCAGGTGGTGAATCAAACAAGGAATGCCTCCTCTTCCTCTGCCGGATACCTTCCTCAATGACTCCAAGAAGAGGGCGATATTTAACTACATCCCCGGAACGGCCAGTTGGCGGCTTCGGCTTAGTAGAAGCTCTCATCAACTTGAATTGTTTAAGGCGGTGTCGAACGTCTGAAGTTTTGGCCAACTCGCATGCCCCTGTAATAAAGAACGAGCGTTCCAAACATACAATGGTCCATAATTCGAGAAATATGTCAAGTTAAAAAGAATGAGAAGACACATCTATTATACAAACCCTGCGGAGGAGTAGGATCCTGCAATAAGTCCTGGATTTCATCCCAGGACGGGAGCGAGCCATAAAATATTCCTAAGTCCCTGTCATAAATGGAGTCTGCGGAAGTCAAAAGTTCACCTTGCACTGCCGGAGTCACCATAGCTGAGGAGCTCTTAGGGGATGGATCGGCGTAAGCCCCGGCCTTGCCAGTCCTCTTCGCCTTCTCCGCCAAATCCGATTCTCCCTCCGATTCCCCGAAAGCTTGACGAAGGGCCTCATCCGTCCACTCCTGAAGCTCCCCTACTTGCCCGGAGGCTAAGGCACCAGTGCCACTACCGTCCAGTCCGTCGCCATCACCATTGCCCTCTCCATCGCCATCTCCTCCACCCTCTGACTCTCCTCCTACATCGCCTCCTTCGCCCTCGCCTCTATCCTCTTCCACATCTTCCTCCTCCGGGAAAATCGGGCAAGTGCTAGGAGAGGAGCCGTCAGACCCCTTAAGTTTCTTACCCCCAACAACCGGAGGCTTGGTAAAAGTCTTCCTCTTGCCACTCTTCTCCCTGGCCCCTTCCTTGGCTTTGACAGCCTTCTCCTCAGCTGTATCTCTCTGCTTAACCACGGACTGGCGTGGGAGGATCAAGTTGTGCTCCAGGAGAGTAGCGTTCCTGATCAAGTAAGAAGCCGACCGATCCCGTGCCGGAATGGCTCTTATTTCCGCAGCCGTCTGAACCAAGGAATCATTCTCCACGACCGCAAAGCCACCTGTCGCTAGCAAGAAATAAAAGCATATAAGAAGAAGCGTTGTGGTCGAAACAAGGAAACTATAAATAAAGTTCAACTCACAGCCAAAGGTGAAAAGGCGGTAGGAAACGGGGTCATACCTGATGAAAAACCATTCTTTCTTAAACATACTGAGCTTCGAATATAGGTCCAGGACTGGTTTGAAAGGAACAGCCGCTTCCAAGTTAACGTACGGAGATCCCTTCTTGTAATCCCTCAAGTTATATAGATACCGGATCTCCCGGTTGGAAGGGGGGCGCCCGTACCTTCTCTGGAAAATAATGTATAGGCACACCAAGATGGCGTAGGAATTGGGCTGAAGCTGAAAAGGAGCCACCTTCAGATAAGTAATGAAGCTGACTATCCAGGTATTGATGGGAGGAATGGCCCCACACATGCAGTGGTATCTACTATACGCAAAATATCCTTCGGGGGGATTGTACGGCATCACTCCGTTCCCCGGCAACCGCATGAGCGCTCTATCTATCCCGAAGGAACGAGATATAACATCAAGTTGCTAGGGAGCTAGGAAAGCAATCGGGAGGGGAGACCAGAAGTTCCTGGGGACCATATCCACCCACTAACGACCTAGGGGCAGGTCCATGTCGCGCCGGTCCTAGTTGGGCTGGGGGCACGGAAGAAGACTCTTCTCTATCCTTGGACTTCTTTCTATCTGATCGAGTTTCCGCTTTGCGAGACATTTATCTGCGGCACAAGAAAAACATGGTATTAGAACAAGAAGTATGGAAATGTAAGCAAGCATGTGAATATAGGATTAGTGTTCCACTCAAGATTCAAATATGAAATTTCATTCGGCATACACATTCGGCACAAGCACATTCGGTAGTACACCATGTAGCATTCGGCATTAAAAACCTCTCGTGCTCATTCGGCGAAAGAAAACATACCTGGTTCGGTATCGGTTCGACTCGGCAGCTAAAAAAGACTCAGCACTCAAGCGATTCGGTTATCTCAAGCAAATGGGTTTGGTTCGGTGTCCTACTGATTCGGCTGGTAAGAAATGGCGAAGGGCTTAGGCCCATATTTATAGGTAAAGCATGAATAAACCGGACCATCTGGCTCGGCACACAAGGTCGAATGAAGGTGACCCAGGAAAAACAAAGTATGCCATGCCCATGCGCATGCCCTACTTTGGGGGGCAAGTGTTGGGTCTGATTTCATCCGGTCTAAAGCCTCACTGAACCATATTCACCCCACTCCAATGCCGAATCACCCTACCTCCATGCATCACCGAACCAACGCGCAGCAAGACCGCCGAACCAGATTATGAAGGACCACTACCGGACCACCCCTACATGCCGAACCAATGCTTCCCCCTACATGCCGAACCAGAAACCTTGCTCTACTACATGCCGAACCAACCGCATCTCCATGCGCACCGAACCAACCCCTTCTCCAACATCTCACCAGACCATATGCCACCGAGCCAACCTCCAAACAACCTGCCGAACCAGGCCTCTCCACCTCCATACCGAACCAACTATCTCCTCTCGCCGCCGAACCAGAGCACTATCGGATCATCGTCCCACCGAGCCAAGGTTACCACCGGACCAAGAGACGAAGTCACTATCACCGGTCCAAGGCATCACCGGACCAAGCTCCACACATCCACGGCCGAACCAAGCTTCGCCGAACCAGATATGCCAGACCAGATTACTTCAGCCCAGGCCCACCAGCAGCTATATACATCCAAGACCCCTGCCCCCAACCTCACTCTATAAATAGAGGGGCAGGGGTACAACAATGGCAGACAAGTTTGAGAGCTCAAGCAAGGAAGGAACTTTCAAACAACTTTCTTATACTTGTACTTAAAGCATTGTACTTGTAATCTGAAAGAAAAAGGATAATAACATATAAAGTGGACGTAGGCACGTTCTGGCCGAACCACTATAAATCTGTGTGTCTTTTACAGTTCAGTCCCTGCTTTTTACATATTTGCATAAGTCGCCCAAATCATTAAAAACCACATAAAATCAACTAAATTATACGGATTGGAGGTGTTTGCCCATTTTTTGCGCAAACAGAAAAGAATCCACTATTGCATATCATGCATATCTGGTATCCCTCTAGTGCATACCTCATCATTCACGGTAGCTTATCATCAACGAAAAGCATCGCGTATGTCACAAACATCAGTGAGGACTTGTAGCCAAACATTTGAGTCGACTTTGACCATCACAATAGTAAGCATAAAAAACTAGGGTTCAACATATAGTGATCGGATTCAACTATGAGGGCACGGGAAGAATCTACTCAACTAAGGAACACAAAGGTGGCGTCCTCCTTAGCTTCAGCGGTCTACGGTGGCTAATTTACTTCAAGAAAATAATATTGGTGGCGGTGGTTGAATTCGGGAAGAAGAGGTAAATTTATTCTAGGTACCTATTAATTATAAATTTACATTTTTAACCCTATATATTAGAACATTTAGTAACTTTCACATACGAACTCCTTTTTGCATACAACTTACGACGTTGGGTTAGTACTAAAATTCTAGACATACTAATATTATTTAGTTGTATATCATACACTCATATATGACATTGTTATTAAGATTTGATATATATGTATGTATGTATGTATGTATATGTATGTATGTGTGTATGTATCTTTTTAGGATATTTATACATTAACACTATCAATCAGAACTAATATATTAATAAATTATTCCTTTGATCCGAATATATGATATTTGAATTAAGATAAATCAAAATCAACTAAATTTATAACACTATTTTAATAAAAATTGAATCTAAATTTTCTTTTGAATTTATATTAAAATTAATTAATTAGTTATTATCATTTAAATATTAATTATATAATTGTTAAACAGGTTTAGAAAATAAGACATTGTAAATCACATTAACAATAATAATATAATTGTCGAACGCTACTGTTTATGCTCTGACTTTCGTTAGAGAAGTCACAAATTCAAAACTTACTTGGCATGATCGAACCACTATGCATATATTAACTTGTATCATGTATTATACTATCAAAGACTTGTAGTTGTTGATGCCAAAAAGCACAACACCTAAAAACCTTTAGAAATGTCGAGATCTAGTAGAAAATAAATGTAAAGTGATAAGAACACTAAGATTTTTGTAGTGGTTTGATAATCTTCAGCCTACGTCCACTTTATATTTTATTTATTAGAGATTTGAGAGAGGTTGAAATCATAAGTACAAGGCATTCACAGGTTCTTAAGCTTAGAACTTCCAACAATGTCTACTTTGGTGACTATTCGAAAGAGAGATAGAGAAGATGAAGGAGAAGTGCAAAAAGTCCATTCCTAGTTGCCATATGGACTGTATTTATAGGGGAATTCGCTAGTAGAATCAAACCCCATGAAGTGCATTCAGATCCAAGCCCAAAGGGAGTGGAGACCAGTAGCCAGCCCAATCCTCAATTAAAACCACTTAGTACTGAGAGGTTCCTCTTGGTATCGAGAGGTTGTACTTGTGGAATTTTCCATCTTCTTCTTCCATTCTGCTTCCTATCCCGATCCACTACGATCCAAGCATTTTCCTTGAAGATTGAGTTGTTTATGATAACTTCTTTGGTATTTCTTGTCTTTTCCCACTTTCTTTTGAGAAATCTTCAGAGTTGCTCGTCTATTCTTTAAGAAAAGTATTCCATGGTGATTTTTTGAAGTGGTACTCGAAGCGTAAGGAGTTTAGGAAGTCCCAAGTGGAAAATTACCTCTCGGTATCGAGAGGTCCCCTTAGCTCAAATCCTCTTATAAATTCTTGAGTTCAATCTTCTTGCCTTTTTGGGCATGTTTCCAAGTCCATGAATCTTATTGTCTTCATCTTGACGTTCTAATTCCAATTGAAAATATGCTTGGTCAAAAACTGGTTAACACTTGCCCCAAAAGTACATCTTATGAATGTAAGACATGCTTTGCTCAAGAATAAGTTTCAGTAATAGTCAATCTTCAGTAATTGAGCCCTCCGATCATCCATCGATCCCGAACTTGGTGAATCATCTATTCCTTCAGATTCTCTTGCAAATCCATGGACATTCTAGATCGTCATAGCTATGGAATCATGTCCTTGCTTAAGTGTTGGTCATGAATAATAATCAGTCATTTTCATCCACAGTTGTCATATCGTACAATGAAACCGTCCCTTTTTTTGGGATTTATCTATTTTAGTCTATTTATACGACACTTGAATTCTAAGGTGAAGTCTACATCTATTTTAGGGTCCAATCTCACCGGATCATTTATCATCCAAACTAGTGTTCAGTCTCTCTAATCGTTTAACATCCAGTCTAGGGTTTAATCTCTCGGATTGTTTAACATCCAATCTAGTAGTAGATCTCTCTGGATCCTTACTGAGTCCAATCTGCTTGCTCTATGCCAAGGGTACTTAACACCCAAGAAAGTCTATCTGCTCACTCTCCAGTAAGGGGACTTACTTTTGATCTCTTTGGATCCTTGCTGAGTCCAATAAGTTCGCTCTTCATAGAGGGGGCCCAACGTCTAAGCAAGTCCATCTGCTCACACTCTGGTGAGGGGAATTACTTCTTATGGTCATTGCCTCATCTCTCTCGATGAGACTACCATAATCTATATTAGTCATCATGTTCAATGGGTTTTCAGAAATCAAATATTCAAGTCAAAGCAAGCAAGAAAACATCCTAAATATTCATCTCAGACATCTAACTCATAGTGTAACCCTCCCACCTTTAAACCCACGTTGACAAAGAATATTACCAGGTAATATTGTCTGCTAATACAGAGAATAAAGCTGGTTAGGAGTGACCACCCGTATTTATTGATTTGGGCTAACACTGTCACATTTTATCATTTTGTCTAATATAAAATATATGAACAGTATCGGCATATAGTAATAGATACGTTGGCTCTATAAAAAGTTCAAAACAGCATACTATATATAGTAGAACACAAAATTAGGTAACACAACAAAAAAATATAATACATCGAATATATACTTTGAGTCTACGAAAGAGAGATCAGACCCACATAATATATGTGATAACTAGAGTCACTATTTCATTGAAAATACATACCAGATAAGGGTCGACTACTTATTGTACATATGACATAGTTAACTATAAATACATAATAGTCTACTCCCAAAAGCTAGCATAAATCCAAAGTCCTCAAGTCCTAGTACCTGATAAGTCTCGATCTGACTCAAGCATAAAAATAATACCCGGATTAGATTATCTCTAATTATCAAAAAAATGTGTGGTCTAGATAACGAGTGTATTGAATATACATCAATAATAATATTTTATGGTTACTAGTGTAAAGCATACATAAGATCTCAACAATCATTAACACAATTTATTCACCGTGTCAAAAAAAAGTCATCTTATGCCAAACAACGATAATCATCTCAAATACAGTGAATACAAATCTCATAGAAATAACAAAACTAATACAAAGACTAACAAAATGGAATCACATCACGACAACCATAAAAATCGTACGACTGCATAAAAGCAAGTCACTAAGCAATTTCACAAAGGTAAGTCAAATACAATTAAAGAATTTTATAGTTATCTTTTGCCAAATAATATTCTTAGTGCGAATTGCTTTCTTCCAAGGGGAGACTGATATGAAAATCGCCAAGACTTTAACCAGCTAAACTCCTACAGTCAAAAAATGTGCCGAATGCCCAAAACGGGTGTCAAGTTATTTATCGCACTGCTAAGGTGCCTTGCATACTAACGGATGGCACAATTATTACGACATCAAATATAGCCCATGGTGTAGACTACTAGCTCAGTGGTTTTGGGCTAGACCTAAAAGAATACACGACTCATGGCTAAGTGAACAAATAGCCTCAAGGCCGAGCTAGTAAATGCACAAACGAGTATAGTGAATTATAGATAATACGTTTCCAATAAGATACTATTTTAATCTCGTAGTGTCGTTTACTCTTTTAATAGTAACTATCAAAGTAAAACCCATGTCCCATAACCATTGGGTGTTGCTAAAGCATTTACTATTAACTTATAAGTTACATTACATACTAACACTACGCAAACAGGTCAAATATTTTAATAATGAAGTGATAATTAATATCACATAACCGCTTATTATTGCTAACTTGTTTTAATAGAATTCTCATCTTATAGAATAAGAAATACCTAGCTTAAAAGCCAAAATTCCATAATACATTGATTAAATCGACAAAATAAATAATTTATATCTCTCTTTTTAACTAAGTTATTCAATTCCATTCTAGAACTGAGATTCCTAAAATAAAATACTACTATTGTTTTATATAAGCTAAGATAAATTTTAGAGCTAATATATATATAGTTTCCACTGAAATGATTTATAAATTGCTCCCAAAAATCATATATATAGTAGTAGTTTCATTCTTATCGAAACAAAGTGTCAACATAATTTAAATCAGTTTATATAGTATATTCATAACCAAGAGAAGATAACAAAACGATACGATCAAAATACAATGAAAATTGGGTCAAAAACCTGGAAGCGGACTCTAGTTTTCTTCCTGACCGGTGCATTGGTAGGGCCTACCGTTTCATTACTGGCCGTGAGAAATCCTGGAGTTCGCCTCTATGTTTCGTTCTCCACTTTTGGCGATCATTTTAGTGATTCTGGCAGTGTTTTATCATCTCTAGAAGTACAAATCTAGTGCATTATACATTTACAGCATTAAGGAACTAACATGCAATCATAAGCAAGCAAATCAAACAATAAACTTGCATTTTCTATATGGTTTTCAGTTTTTTGTTTATTATGATATCAATTAGCATCAACAACAGAGGTTAAGCAACATGCAAACTACTATACTCAGATTTAATTACTAATTACATGCAGTTCATAATTTAGAGATAATTATGAGAATGAAAATCCCAACTTTTCCTTAGGTAGCCCTAATCAAACAACTACAACCTTCCCCTTCTTCAATTCTTGTCAAAACCCTAGAACAATTTTTTTACAAATAAGACACAAAAAATAGCCCTAAACAAAATAAAAAAATTGAGATCTCTAAAGCTAGATATAGATAGGGTAGACTTACCTTGACTTTATCTGAATTTATGGGGATGTATTTCTATTTGTTTGAGAGGATTTTCTAAATTTTTCAAAGAGGAATTAGAGTTCCTAGTTCTCTGTTTGAGTTTCTGAGCACTTGAACGTACTGGTTTTGAGAATGAGAAAGAAATGCTTCTTTCTTTTCTTTAGTATATGGGCTTGACCCAATTAGTTTCTAGTTACTTATTATATTAGTCTAATGCAATTATAACCCCATTATAAAAAAAAACAACTCCTCTTTTATTTATTAACCAAATCATTTTATTTCTTTTACATGTTTTAAACTCTAACTAGTTACTAATTTAGGAACTAAAATCCAACTCTAAATATTTTCAAAATACACTCTTTTTAGATTTAAAAGCTAATTCAACTCTTATTAAATTCTCATTTATTCAATATGAATAAAATTCCAAAAATGAATAAAAGAGCAATTTACACTTTAAAAACACTTATATTAATTTTACATCAATCTCATCTTTCACCTTATATTTTAATAAAATTAATATAATCACTTAAATGAGAAATATTATTACCTCTATAATTTTCACTTTATTTCAATAAATCATTTCAAAACAATTTTTATCCCTTATATTTGAACAAAACAAATATTTGCCTTATTTATATTAATTAAAATTATAAATCTATTTAATTGTTGCTAGAAGAATTATTATAAAATTCGAATCAACGTAATTATAAGAATCAGGTTATTGCACAGAGCATGCCTAGAGACTGATTGAGGTCCCGCACATATGCGGTCTAAGGTTAATATTTTTTTAACTATTCAAAATGGAAAGCAAAGTGTGAGAAACAAGCCTAACTCCTAGCCATCACGATCATGGAATTACCGGTCTCGACCCAGACTCATGGTTGTGTCTTGATGTGCTATAAATGGTGGCTGCTCCAACCGCACCACCGTAGTTCTTTTCCTTACATACTATTGCAACTGGTTACTCCGAACCAATTTTTCTATCAAATCGCGCAGGTTTAAGCGCTCGTTTGTTTCATCTCCATCCAGCTCATGAAATAAGAAAAAAAAATTCCAAACCTTTTCTCCCGATCAATGGGTTCCTATTTAGTTGGCCTCTGATAGGGGATCTTCCTTGTAGTATCTAGGTTTATCCTCTTCGGGGGTATTTTAGGTCATTGTGAGAAGAGAACTTTGATTTCCTACTTTGCCGCTATGGTCCTTTAAAGTTGTTATCATTTTTTTGCTTCCCCTTAGCTTTATCAGTTCTGCCCTGGACAGTCCTTCGTCATCCATAGCATTAACATCAACGTTATCAATCTTAACGTTCTCTTGACATGGATACCTCTCAGCTTCATGATAAAGTTGATCCCTTTCCAATGCAATTTTAAAGTTGATCTTACTTGCGAATCCAGACGCCGCTGCTATCAGGAATATCAAAGAATCCGGCTTGTCGACTGCAGCGGCTGCTGCGTTAGATCTCATCAGGTAACTTCTTAAGGTCTCTTCGTGCCTTTGCTTTACACTTGCAGCATCATCACATTCTTAAGACGAGAAAAATGAACTCTGAACTGCCTTAAGAACCTATCCACTAAGTCAGTCCTCATGCTTATAGACCCATACTCCAGCTATCTGAACCACATCGCTGTTGAATTTGTTAGATACAACATGAAGTACCACCCCATCGCCTCTTTAGAAGCACCAAACACCTCCATATGACAGATGTATCTCATTAGATAAACTATTGGATATGTCTTCCCATCGTACATTTCCAATTTCAGAAGCTTGAAATTGGAGGATTTCTTACATACCAGATGTTAGGGGTAAATGGATTTCTTTTTACGTCCTCTGGAATCTAGTGTATTAGCCCACCCCTTACAATCCTTCTAATTAAGTTAGCTATTTGATTGTTGTCGTACAATGGAGGCCTTCAATCTATAATATCATTCTACCCCCAGCTCTTGTGGCTGAACTCTAGGACATACTCCTCTGGTTTCATGCTCACGTTCTGATCCGCACCTCCAGCTTCATTCTGCCCCATGTTCCTACAAGGATGCTTTGGCACATACTCCTTTGGTAGCTATGCATTTGCGTTCGGACTTGCATTTCTAGCTCCAGCATCAACCATTCTCGGAATCCTAGCTCGTCCCAAGTTTAAATCGAAATTACCCTTAAGTAGATTCCTTTTGGTACCAACACGATTCTGTTCGGTACCGACTGGTTTTGGTCGAGGGGGCATTGTACCAGCTTGCTCCATTTTAATTCTTTGTAATCCTACAATTTTTCTTGTTTCTTAGTTCTAAATTTTAATAGCTCCAGCTGTTTCTTATTGTCCCATCATTTGGAAAATCCCTCTAGCATCGCTTATTGTCGAACCATTATTTCATCTTGCATCTCTTTCATCATTCTCTCCATCTCCTCCCAGGTCACATAGATAGATTGATTGGAATTTGAGGACACCTCCCGGTTGCTCTTATGCTTTTGTTGACTCTGTCCGATCATAGATCTAGTGTTATGCCTTTTAATCTTCTCTAAACTTCAAATCCGAACTTTAGGTTGTGAAATCTAGCTTTTTCTCAGTGAAAGCAGCAAAATGTTAACGCCCGAATGGAACAACACCCAAAATTTGTAGAAATATCGAAAACTAGCGAAAGATAAATGTAAAGAAATAAGAACATCAAGATTTTAATAGTGATTTGACAATCTCCAGCCTACATCCTTTTAAATTTTATTTGTTAGAGATTTAAGAGAGATTGAAATCACAAGTACAAGGAATTGACAAGTTCTCAAGCCTAAAACTATCAACAATGTTTGCCTTGGCGGCTATTGTAAAAAGAAATATAGGATGAAGAATAAGAACAGCCCAAAGCCAATTCCTAGTTGCCATTGGTTCTGTATTTATAGGGGAATTCATCATTAGAATCGTAGGCCCATGAAGTGCAAGATCCAGATCCAAGCCCAAAGGTGGAGGTAACCAATAGCCAGCCCAATCACCAATTGAAACACTTGATACCGAGATGTTCCTCTCAGTATTAAGAGGTTTGTGTTGTTGGAAGTTTCCATCTTATTCTTCTTCCATTATCCTTCTTATCCCAGATCCACTACATTCCAATCACTTTCCCTTGAAGATTGAGTTGTTTTTCATTACTTCTTTGGTATTACTTGTTTTTTTTATTTCTTCTCGAGAATACTTAGAGTTGCTAATCTATTCTTTAAGAAAAGTACTTCACGATGACTGTTTGAAGTAGTACTCGAAGTGTAAGGAGTTTGTGGGGGAGGGGGGGTCCCAACTGGAGAAATTAAATTTGGTATTTGTTGAGCACCCTTAAGGTTGTAGTAATGTGATAAATAGGTCCTAATACCCACAGAAGGAATTTAGGAAACTCTGCATCTCTTTTAGATTTTTTTTGAGAGAAGAAAAATCCAATGGGAGCCTTATAAATAAATATAATATATCAATCTAATAAATATAAGAACATATATAATGTTATCTAGTTTATTATAATGAACTAATGTATATTAAATGGCAATTCTGAAGCTATTTCTAGAGAAAACCACACTAATTATTGCAAACTAATATAGTTAAGTGATGTAAAAATTGCAGTCGCCAATAACATATTCTACTATATGGTTGCCATTGAGTTTAACACTAAACCCATTAAAGATGACGCAACCGAACAAATAACATCCTACGAGTATGGTCGTTGGAATGTGAACTTGCTCGATGTTATATTGTTGACAATGAACATCGAGCTCCAAAGGCAACATGTGAATATAGATGTTCGATCCATATTTAAACACCTATAAAAGTAGTATTGTGAGCGGTCTTGTACCGTAAGGTATGAGATCTCATGGAATTCTTTACATGCAAAGATGAGAAAATGTAACAACCCGCCCTTCATAACACCCAGAATCATCGCCTCACATCAATGCCTTACTTTTGAATACCATAAAAGATGTCTTGTCGGGAAAAGAAACAAAGAAGAGAAAACAAAATACTATACCAAGGCATAATGATATGATCTCACAGCGGAATGATAATATAATATGTTGCATATGCATGAACAAAATGGAATGAACAATATATAAGAGAATATACTGGGAGAAGTAATTGACAAATAAATATCAATATAGAAAATTGGAATAAAATATTTGATACATTAAGTCTCGTATACAAATAACATGTAACGACCACCCTATACCACTAGCACCAATAGAATATAAATAATGCGCCGCTTTCGTGCTCGACTGATATAGGAAAGGTTGAAATAAATCAGTATAGCTTATAACATGTCGTATATCCCACAGCGCATGGATAAAATATAATATCACATATACAATAAAAATACATTAATAACAATTTGAATAGATCACCATCAGAGCATAATATCCACAGAGTTATACATCAATAGTAGAGTTTATACAATGGAGAACAAACTCAACAACTGTCTCAAATGAAAATGGTAAGCAGTCATTGTTAAAGCTCCCCGGTGCTGCACAACGGAATAAGCGTAGACTCCATATATGTATATAATATGAAATAGCTCCATCCAGCTCATCCTCTGAACTGCCACTATGTCACTAGACCTGTTATCTAGTCTACTCATTTAAAAGTACCCAAGATAATAAGAAGCAAATCATAAAAACTTGGGTCAAACAATAGTATGTTGTGAGTGGTAAATGAGTCTTAAAATAATATACAGGTAAATGGTAAGGAACAAGAGTACACGAACCATACTTGACATGTCTCTACAACCAAAGATTTAGCATAAAACACTATAGTATCATAAAGGTATTCCAAAAAGTAAATAAAGGATATCAGTTTTAGAACTATTCCTACCTCCAATACCTACTTACCATGATATTTATGAGTGATGGCCAACCAAAGAAAACAACCAAAGCATATATAGAACCCATCAACAATCCTAACCACTGGTCCTTGTGCTCTAAATATATGATAACTTGTATGACCCCTAACCCAGAGACTAATGGAAATCACGGTTCTCTTTTGTACTCTCATATCTCACAACCCAAAGCTAAAGATGTGTCTCATAGCCCAAAGCTAGACACTAGATCCAAAGCCATAGGTCCATGGTATTAATTGACCCATAGGCGTCCCCACTTACACTACCCCTGCTTTGAGAACATTTGAAAACTCTCCGAGTGATCGACGATTCCTTATCACATATACCTGAGCCCACTTTGCTGCTTTTTTGATACCAAGCCTTTCTTGCTCAATCCAGTTTCCACTATTCACAAGGAACCCTTCTACATTCCCCAATCATATGGCTCCTTTTTTATGAGCCGCCATCTTCGGAACCTACTCCCAACATGAGTCAATTGAAGACCATAGCTTTTCTTCGTGTTCATATATCATTGTCCAACCTGATACGAACGAGCCAACAACTCCAGCATGACCTATAGAACCTCTACATCAGTCCGAGAAGTTTCACCTTCCATTCTTGCACCCTGATAACTCAGTGTCGAGTTATAAGCATAACTCGATGTCGATTTATATACTTAGCCAAATAAATACTAAGTTTTCTTTCATGCCTCTAATACTCTTCTTCAAGTGCTTTAGACCTTGATTCATCGCTCCTTAATAACTTGGTCCTAAATCTAAAGCCCCGTTATCTAGTTCTAGAGATAACCCGGCGTAACATCCAACCCTTAGCCAAATAACTTGCACCATGACATGGAACATTTCCTCCAGCCAAGCTCTACCCATCCATGTCAACTACCGAGTCATAGACTCTTTCCCTTAACTCGGTGCTGAGTTATAGGAATAACTCAACACCAACCTATCTTGAAAACTCGTTGTAAACTCAAGCACTTAGCCAATCTTCCATAACCTTTCTATAGACAACCTATATTAGTAATAGCCTTACAAGCCATCAAGTCGATCATCATTCACGAGCTACCACTATAACTCGGGTCCAACCTATCTTCTAAACGCAATACCGACCTATCACTTTGCATCCAATCGAGATGCAAGTTATCCTATGGCCACATACCATGCTCCAAAGCCTATCTGCCAAGTTTCGTCCAATTCCAACCAAATTTGCCTCTGATTTGCTTAATTCTCTGACCCAACTTTTTATGCAACCACAACGTTAGCAAACAACATCCAATCATATCATCCAAACATAGAATAACAAGCAATTTCATCTGGTCAAACTTGCAATCCATCAAAATAAGATAAACAAGGCATTTTCTAACAAGATCTACATATAACATAAATATATGAACATAAATCAAGCTGATTTCTAATCAATCAATACGATAAGCATGGATAACATGTCATTGAAGATAGAGATGCTTTTTATAGCCAAAACCAATTTAAAACATGTTAAATCCTATAATTTTACCATATGAAAATATGTAGTATGTGAGAAGGTATAAATCCAATATTATAACAAAATATGTAATTTCACACTCACCTCTTTTTAGCATTCCAATTCTCCGGATCTAATCTTTGCCATTCCAGTTGGACTCCCTTTATCATTATATTCTGATATATGTCGCAAGTATCTACATCTATTAAAAATACAAATTAAAAGATAGATTTGTATTTGTATTCAAGATTTAGATTTGTAGTTTACCTCCGTGTGATGATTTTATTTGGCACTATTCCCCTTCTCTATTCTCTTTTATAGTTCTCAATTTTTTATATACATACAATAGGTATAATTTAAGAATTTAGAATGTTACGTAGAAGAGAAAATGGTAGTGCTTCTGTGTTTATTAGAAAATATAAGTTTGAAAGTGTGTTTTAGGTCTATATTTGTAGGAGTTCAAACCAATGCAAGTGGTTCGATTAAACTATTTAAATCCGAGCCATTTAGGCCACTGTTTAATATTGATTTTAGAGCACCAACGATGGATCGCTTACTCTCCATAGTCGACCGCTACCGGTCGACCATGGTGCTTTCAGGGTCGACCTTACAGGTGTCAAATTTGTGAATTATGTGTGTTACTTGATTTTGTTAATTTAATTATATATTTAACCGATCTTTATCATTTCTTCCCTGTTAGCCATTACTTACATCTAAGCTCCCATTAAGTTTAACTGTTTGTAATTATTGTTCGTTAAAATTATGAGGTGTTACATTCTTCCCCCTTAAAAGAATTTGGTTCTCAAAATTACTCAAGGACCAAACAAGGTAACTTAACTACAACCTTTTAAGTAACCAAATTAATTAGTGTGCAAATTTTTTTTGCAACCAATCGTGTATATATGCACGGTGTTTTACAATATATATGATATGCATGCAGAACAATTCTAATCGTCACCTTCTTTATGAATGCTTCTCTTTGAATCAATTTCAAAAATTTGATGCAAACACCTTAAATTTACTGGAAATTATATATGCATGCAACTTTTAAAAACCAAAGCGTGTTTTGACATCCAAGTTTTTCACACTTTTACGAATACAACTATAGTTCCATTAAATTTTTACATCCAATCCCTACCATCCAAAATCCTAGCACACCAATGCTAACATCAAAACTTTGAAAAATACAATTTTATAACCTATGTTTCTTTATGCCGGGAGAAGGGTATAGATGAAAAATTCCATATTTCCATCTTCTTTTTCTTTAGTGCACCCAACTTCCCACGTACTTTGGAACTGTGACGACAGCCTTATACCAATGGCACTAATAGTATATAAACCCTGCAATGCAGTCATGCCCAACCGATAGATTGAAATTAACCAATACATCATATAACCTATTGTATCTTATAGTGCATGGATAAATATAATATCACAAATATAATAGGACAGACAGTAACAACCATATGAACAAATTATCAGAGTATAATATCCACAGAGTTATACATTAATAGTAGAGTTTATACGATGGAAACAAACTCAATAACCATCTCAAATACAACTAGTAAGCAGTCACTACTAAGGCTCCCTGGTGTTGCATAGCGGAATAAGTATAGACTTCATATATGTATATAATACGAGATAGCTCCAATCAGCTCATCCTCCGAACAGTTACCGCGTCAACTAGACTTGTTATCCAGTCTACTCATTTAAGAGTTCCCAAGATAATAAGAAGCAAAACATAAAAGTATAGTGACGCAGCGGATAACAATAAGTTGTCACCAAACAATGCAACAACAACAAAACAACGATGGAACGATACAAAGATGAATCGATGGATTGATAATACCCAAGATAAATGCCTAAATCCGTTGATCTCGCAAGATAACAGATTCTAGCTATCTTTAACACCTTGATCGCGCACGATACCGTGTTAGAAGATCTACGATTCTTCGACATTGATCTCACGCACGAGATTCTGTGAACCGGCTTCAAAATCGTTGATTCGAGCGCACTCGAATAACCGAAGATGGAGAAAGGAGATAACACTCAACTTCCAATTTTAAAGAGGCACAAAGCACTCAAACAAAAGTTTATTCAAAATCAACCACCTTTTTACAATGACATCACACACGTATTTATAGAAGATTACAACTCACACAACACAACACAGCCGACCTAACTCACGGCCGACCTAAGAACAAACGACTTAACCCATACAACACGATCTATGACCTAACAGTTACAACAGATAAGCGACTTAAGGAAAATTACAACACATGATTTAACAATATTTACACCACAATATCCTAAGCGACCTAAAGAAATCACGGCAGCGACATAAGGTTGTGCAACTTACTGAAGAGCGACCTAAAGAAATCACGGCAGCGACATAAGCAAGCACAGCAGCGACCTACTGGAATGGCATTCTGGAGCGACTTAGGCTTCACGACTTAACTTCCCGCGTCCTAAAGAAAGTGGCATGTTAGAATGCGGCATATCTCGCCTAGGTCGTAGCACGGTAGAGTTAGGTCGTAACTCGTTAATATGTTCTGAGCGACTTAAGGTATCAACTGTTACCACGGTGCGTCGCATGTTAGGTCGCGACTCGCTACTAGGTTGTAACTCGTTGGTTCTAGGTCGTGAGTCCTGGAGCGTTACTTTGTTAGGTCGGACTTCCTGGTGCACTAACTTGCTTGAGTTAGGTCGCGAACGAGTTAAAATAGGCGGACGACTTAACGTATTTGAGCGGCCTAAAACCACTGAGAGACCTAAAACCAGCAAGCTATCTTCTGAGCGACTTAATGCGTAATCTACTTTCATTGAGTTAGGTCGTAAATCGTTAGGTCGAAACTCCTGTTGCGCTGCATCATCCTCCCCTGGTTGACAGGAATTCGACCCCATATTCACACTTTCCTCTTCTTCGGCACACTTATCCCCATGATATGGATTCAAGTGTTTGACGTTGAAAATGTCGGCAGTATGGACATGATCCGGCGATCTTAACCGATAAGCATTATCATTAATCTTCTTCAAGATTTCTACTGGACCAATCTTTCGAGCTTTCAATTTGTTGTAAGTTCCGACTGGAAAACGATCTTTCGTCAATACTGCGTAAACAAAATCACCCTCTTTGAAGTCCATACTCCTTCACTTCTTATCTGCTAGTTGCTTATATTTCTCATTTGACTTAAGCAATTGTTCATGAACAATTTTGTGACACTCCTGCAACTCATTCACGAAATCACAAGCTCGTTTAACAAATCCTTTCTGACGTGGAATTGTCGACAAATCCAACGGTCCCTTCGGAATTGCTGAATATACTACTTGAAATGGACCGAATCTAGTACTTCGATTAACAGCATGATTATGTGCGAATTTTGCCTGACACCACTTCACATCCCAGCTTTTCAAATTATCCTTCACAAGACATCTCAACAAGTTTCCCAAAGATCTGTTCACCACTTCCGTTTGCCCATCCGTTTGTGGATGATAGGCGCTACTAAAATTCAGCTTAGTCCCAACCATCTTCCACAGACTCAACCAAAAATGACTTAGAAATCGAGTATCCCGGTCAGAAACAATGGTCTCAGGTAGCCCATGTAGTCGATAAACCTCTTTAAAGAATAATTGAGCAACACGGACTGAATCGGCGGTCTTTTTACAAGCTACGAAATGTGCCATCTTCGAAAATCTATCCACCACAACATATATAGAATCATTCCCTCGTTGAGTTCTTGGAAAACCCAAAATAAAATCCATGCTAACATCAACCTATGATTTAGTAGGCATAGGCAATGGCATATACAATCCTGCATTCATAGCTGTCCCTTTGGAAACTTGACATATGTGACATCTTTGCACAAATCTTTCAACTTCTTTCCTCATGGCAGGCCAAAAATATGATTGAGAAATCAACTGTAAGGTATGATCTCTTCCCACATGACCTTCTTCATGCAATTCCTTCACAATCTTCATCCGCAAACTGCACTCTGGTATACACAACCGATTTCCTTTGAATAGAAAACCATCTACCAACACATACTCATCCATCTTCCCTTTCTCGACTTCATCTACAATCTTAGCAAAGTAAGGATCCTCAACAAACAGTTCTGGAAATACATCAAAACCCGTCAATTCAACTCTCGTCGTAGTCAACAAATGATTTCTTCTACTCAATGCATCTGCCACTCAATTTATAACTCCCGACTTATGCTTTACAATAAATGTAAACTGTTGCAAGTATGCGATCCATGAAGCATGCTTGGCTGCAATCTTATCCTGTCCCTGAAAATGCTTCAACGCTTCGTGGTCCGTATATAACACAAACTCTTTATGAAACAAATAGTGTCTCCAATGCTTTATGGCTTGGACAATAGCGTAAAACTCCAAGTCATAGGTACTGTATCTTGTCTTGGCTCTAGAAAGTTTCTCGCTAAAATAAGCAATTGGACGTCCCTTCTGACTTAATACTCCACCAATTCCAACCCTAGATGCATCAGTATCTAGCTCAAAGAGCAACTGAAAATCCGGGTATCTAAGAATCGGTGTTGTAGTCAAGAGTGTCTTGATCTGTTGGAAAGCAGAATCAGCCTCTTCAGTCCACACAAACTGCTTTCCTTTCATACAATCTGTCACTGGTGCCATCACGCTACTGAAATGTGGAATAAACCTTCGGTAGAATGATGCTAACCCATGGAAACTTCTCACTTCAGTTACAGTCCTGGGTTGTGGCCAATCCTTTATTGCTTCAACTTTACCTTGATCCACATGGATACCTTCCTTGGATAACACATGCCCCAAAAACAAAACACCGTGTGTCATGAACATGCACTTCTTTGTTGCCGCGTAAAATTGCTCCCGACGAAGTATCATCAACACTTCTCGCAAGTGGTGTAGATGTTCTTCTGTGCTTCCACTGTATATCAATATATCATCAAAGTATACCACCACGAACTTTCCAATAAACGGTCGAAAGATCTGATTCATCACTCGCATAAAAGTACTAGGTGCATTCGAAAGACCAAATGGCATGAACAACCATTCATACAACCCTTCTCGCGTCTTGAATGCGGTCTTCCATTCATCCCCTGGTCGAATTCGAATCTGATGATACCCACTCTTCAGATCAATCTTTGAAAAGATAGCAGCTCCGCTCAACTGATCTAACAAGTCGTCCAATCTTGGCATCGGAAATCTGTACCTCACTGTAATCTTGTTTAGTGCTCGACTATCTGTACACATTCTCTAAGGTCCATCCTTCTTTGGCACTAACAAGGCTGGTACTGCACAAGGACTTAAACTTTCTTGTACGCGCCCTTGTTCAAGTAACTCCTCCACCCGCCTTCTCAACTCTTCGTGCTCCTTTTGACTCATTCTATAATGTGGTCTATGTGGTAACACATCTCCCAGAACAAGATCAATTTGGTGTTGTATGTCTCTCAACGGTGGTAATTCTTTTGGCAATTCTTCAGGAAATACATCTTCAAATTCCTTCAACACTGGCTTAACTTCCTCAGGAATTTCAACCGTTTCACTACTTTCACGTCCAATCAACAGAAATACTTCAGGACCATCCTCTACATCTTTGACAAACTCCTTCAAAGATAACAGAGTCTTTAGTTCCTCGATTTCCTCCAACTTGCTTTCACTTTGTTGTCGCTTTTTAGGAACTAACGTGATTCTAGTGCCATTGAACATGAAACTATAGCAGTTAGTTCTTCCATCGTGTTGCACGGCTCTATCAAACTGCCACAGTCTTCCCAACAACAAATGACATACATCCATATCTACCACGTCACACCAAATTTCATCCTTATACTTCTTTCCGATGGAAAAAGTTACACAAGCTCTTTGACTAACCTTCACTTCTCCACCTTTTCTTAACCAAGCCAATTTATAGGGTTTGGGATGCTTCTCTGTCTTTAACGCTAATTTCTTTACAGCTTCTCTAGAGATGATGTTATCACAACTTCCTGCATCGGTAACAAACTTACAAACCCTTTCCAAAATAGTGCACGTTGACTAAAAGATATTACTCCTCAACCAACTAGTCTCCTCTTCCTGCTTTGGTGTCAAGCAAGATCTCCTCATCATTAAAGAATATCCCTCGTCTCCCGCCAATAATTCTTCTTCCTCCTCAACTTGTGGTGAATTGGAACATTCTATTTCTGCATCCTCATCCTCAACCTCAGCAACCATCGCTCGCTTCTTAGGCATCGGGCATTCATTGCTCTTGTGACCAAACTTCTAACAGTTATAACACTTGAAATTGTTGTTGACCTTGGTCTGAGCAACTTCATTGACAACCGGTTTACTAACAGCCTTAGAAGCATTAGTATTGCTACTAGCCCCTTTCACCTGATTGATTGAACTTGTAAATGCACCACCTCCTCTTCTACATTGCTTCTCCCAAGCTAGAGCCTTTTGGTGTGCTTCAGCAACGGATCTTGGATCAAACATATTCACCAAATCCTGAATTTGCATTCTCAATCCTCTAACAAATCTAGCTGTCAACTGTTCCTCCGTTTCCATGATATCATTTCTAGCAATCAGTTGATAAAACTCATCTGCATAATCATTTACCGACTTTGTCCCTTGTCTCAGATTCTGTAAGCGCTGATACATAAGAGATTGATAATTATAAGGCAAGAAAGTAGCATTCATCAACTTCTTCATCTTTTCACATGAAACAATCTTCGACTTTCCCATTCTCTCCCGTGTGAATTTAGCTTGTTCCCACCATGCCATAGCTCTTCCCCTCAATCGTGTAGCAACCAACTTGACTCTACGATGCTCAAGTACTTCCTTGAAGTCAAAAATTTCCTCAACATTTGATAACCAATCCAGAAACTCTTCCGCTATCATTCCCCCTTTGAATTCTGGAATCTCTATTTTCATCCCCGACTCCCATCGACGATCATCTACTACATTCCGATATTGACTTTGTACTTGGTCTCGATCTCGATAATGAATACTACCTCTATCACTATCTTCATCATAATCAAATGTACTTCGATATCTATCCCGTCCATCTACATCTCCACGATCATGCATGGTCCTTCTACCCTGTCTTTCAATATCACGATATGATTCATATTCAAACCCCCATGGAGTTCTTTGCTCTTCATTTCTGTACTCATGGTGTTCTCGTCTCATTGAAACTGATGATTCTCTTTTTTCTCGACAAGATTGTGGTGACACCCTCCTTGCTTCCGAAACCGACGGCGAAACCCTGTTTCCTCCATGGTTCGAGATTGGTGACCTTCTCCTTTGACTTTGATTCATGTCATTCATCAATTTCTCTAACTTCCCAATACCTTCATCGAACTTCTCAATGATACATTGTTCCATTTGCTCAGCTTCTTGTCTTCTATACACATCTTCAACATTTTGAAATTGATTAGCATGTCTCGGAGGCATGTTCTTCAACAAACTCGGATTCAACTTACAAATTGATGCACGGCTCCAACTTCTAGCTCTCGGCTTTAACTCGGCTTGAACTAACTTAGCTCGGATCTAGCTTTGATTAAGCTTTTACTAGCTCTGATACCAAACTGATGCAGCGGATAACAATAAGTTGTCACCAAACAATGCAACAACAACAAAACAACTATGGAACGATACAAAGATGAATCGATGGATTGATAATACCCAAGATAAATGCCTAAATCCATTGATCTCGCAAGATACCGGATTCTAGCTATCTTTAACACATTGATCGCGCACAATACCGTGTTAGAAGATCTACGATTCTTCGACATTGATCTCGCGCACGAGATTCCGTGAACCGGCTTTAAAATCATTGATTCGAGCGCACTCGAATAACTGAAGATGGAGAAAGGAGATAACACTCAACTTCCAATTTTAAAGAGGCACAAAGCACTCAAACAAAAGTTTATTCAAAATCAACCACCTTTTTACAATGACATCACACACGTATTTATAGAAGATTACAACTCACACAACGCAACACAGCCGACCTAACTCACGGTCGACCTAAGAACAAACGACTTAACCCATACAACACGATCTATGACCTAACAGTTACAACAGATAAGCGACTTAAGGAAAATTACAACACACGATTTAACAATATTTACACCACAATATCCTAAGCGACCTAAAGAAATCACGGCAGCGACATAAGGTTGTGCGACTTACTGAAGAACGACCTAAAGAAATCATGGCAGTGACATAAGCAAGCACAACAGCGACCTACTGGAATGACATTCTGGAGCGACTTAGGCTTCGCGACTTAACTTCCCACATCCTAAAGAAAGTGGCATGTTAGAATGCGGCATATCTCGCCTAGGTCGTAGCACGGTAGAGTTAGGTCGTAACTCGTTAATATGTCCTAAGCGACTTAATGTATCAACTGTTACCACGGTGCGTCGCATGTTAGGTCGCAACTCACTACTAGGTCGTAACTCGTTGGTTCTAGGTCGTGACTCCTAGAGCGTTACTTTGTTAGGTCGGACTTCCTGGTGCACTAACTCGTTGGAGTTAGGTCGCGGACGACTTAAAATAGGCGAACGACTTAAAGTATTTGAGCGACCTAAAACCACTGAGCGACCTAAAACCAGCGAGCTATCTTCCGAGCGACTTAACGCGTTATCTATTTTCATTGAGTTAGGTCGTAATTCGTTAGGTCGGAACTCCTGTTGCACTGCATCATATAGGTTAGGCAACAGTCTGGTGTGAGGGTAAACAAGTCACATAATACTATACAGGTAAATATGGTAAGGAATAAAAGTACACGAACCATACCTGAGATGCCCTTGCAACTAAAGAGTTAGCAGATAACACTATAATATGTTACTCTATAATACCATAAAGATATATCACAAACCAAATAAAGGATATCAGTCTTCCAGATATTCCTACCAAAAACAAAAACCAAAGCATCCATAACATCCCAACAATCCTAACTATCACTCCTTGTGCTCTGACTATATAATAACTCATATGACCCCCAATCCAGGGACTAATGGAAAATTCGGTTCTCTATGGTACTCTCGTATCTCGTAGCATAAAGTTGGATATGTTTCTAGTAGCCCAAAGCTGGACACTAGATCCAAAGCTACACGTCTAAGGTATGCAGGTCCCTCAATTGACCCACAGGCATCCTCACTTATAATACCCCTACTTCGAGTATAACTAAAAATTCTCCGAGCATCAATGATTCCTTAGCACATACACTCGAGCTCACCTTTGCTCCATTTCGATATCGAGCCTTTCTTATGCAATCCAGTTTCCATTATTTATAAGGAATCCATCCACATTCCTCGATTATACGACTCTCTCCTTTACGCGTTGCCATCTTTGAAACCTACTTCTAACATGAGCCAACATCTGAAGACCATAGCTTTTCATCGTGTCATTATATCACCATCCAGCCTGATACAAATGAGCCAACACCTCCAGCACAATCTATAGAACCTCCATATTAGGCCTAGGAAGTTCCACCTTCCACTCTTGCACCGTGATAACTCGCTACCGAGTTATATTCATAACTCGGTGTCGAGTTATATACTTAGCCAATAAAAAACTAAGTTTTCTTTCATGCCTATAGTACTCTTCTTCAAGTGCTTTAGACCTCGACTCATCCCTCCTTAATAACTCGGCCCTCAATCTAAATCCCCATTTTCTAGTTCTAGAGATAACTCGGTATAGCATCCAACCCTTAGCCAAATACCCTACATTGTGCTATGGAGCATCTCCTCTAACCAAAATATACCCATCCATGCCGATTACTAAATCATAGCCTCCTTTTAATTGACTTTGTGCTGAGTTACAGACATAATTGTTGCCAACTTAACTTGATAACTTGTCGTAAACTCAAGCCAATCTTCCAAAACCTTTCTATAGAAAAACTCTATTAGCCATAGCCTTCCAAGCCATCAAGTTGACCATCACTCACGAGCTACCACCATAACTCGGGTCGGTGCCGAGGGTCAGACCTATCTCCTTGACTCGGTAACAACCTATCAATTCACATCCAATCGAGGTGCGAATTATCCTTTAGTCTCCAGCCATGCTCTAGTTCCTATCCACCAAGTTTCATCCAATTGCGACCAACTTTGCCTCCGATTTGCCTAATTCTCCGACCTAACTTTCTATACAATCACAACACGAACAAACAACATCAAATTGTATCATCCAAACATAGAATAATAAGAATTTTCATCCAATTAAACTTACAGTCCATTAAAATATGATAAGCAAGATAATTTCAAACATAGACCTACATATAACATGAATATATACAAATAAATCAAGGTGATTTCTAATCAATAATATCATATGCATGGATTAACGGGTCACTAAAGTTAGAAAAGGTTTTTATGGACAAAGTCAATTTAAAACATATTAAATCCTATAATTCTACCATATAAACATGTGTAGTATAGTGAGAAGTCATAAACCACTCACCAATTTCCAAATCTAACTAATTTGTGTGTAGATCTAATCTGGACGGTGAAGAAAAGCACTCCAAATCAAGAAAATCAATGATCTCTAACTTCTAATTGAGGTTCTAATATCTAATCCGCAATCTAGTTTCATTAGAAGAACGATTCAGGCGATTTTGGTTGAATAGGATGGATATACGGCTTACTAGGGTTAGACCTAATTTAGAACGAGAGGAAAAAGTTTGAATTTGACCCTTAAGAACTCTATTTATAATGTTCCCTAATTAGAATAATTAGCTCACTGATGGGCTTAATTAATTACACATTAGTACCGGTTAACGGCTTTAAAAACCTAAAACGAGCATAACTTTCTAACCATAAGGCATTTTTTCTATCACGACCATTCTATAGAATGAGAAACAATCATCATGAAGCAATAGAGCTGTTTGACACCCTAATCCAACTTCTATCAAAAGTTACAGCCCAAACAAGATTTTCAAGGTCAAAATGGTCAAATAGAAATTCAAAAGAAAATAGAGGTATGTAAAATGTTCCTAAGAGTTATATCCCAAAATTATAGAATAAGACGACCTTATACAAATAAAATAAAAATATTTTGCGATCTTCCACTACATAAAATACACGTTGTTATATTCTCCCTCTCATTTAGGAATTTCGCCCCTGAAATCCCTAAACAAACCAATGTATAAGCAACCATGATCATCCCGCATGCCAACCAATCATAAGTAACCATCAAATATCTCAAACAAGTAGTCATGCAAGTAATAGTATAGTGAACCTATCCTAGCATGCATAATATTAACTTATCGAATATAATATACAATGGTAAAAGTAGATACAATAAACATTATGTCTTACCATTCAAAGAGCTCCGGGCATATAGCCCTCATTTTCACCTCCATCTCGCACGTACAATCATCACCACTTCCATTCTATTGCACCTTAACTAGTTTCACCATTTTTCTCCTAAGCTATTTCGTACCGTGCCTAATAATACGAAGCGGCCTACGAGGTATAGAAACTTATGGTTCTACCTCAACACCTTCTAGCGGATCTGGTGTAATCTTTACGCCCGAGTCATGCAAAAACTTCCATGGATAAGAGACATGAAAAATGTTGTACACGCCTGTCTTCTTTTGAGATAAGTCGACCATATATGCTAGCTTCTCGATTCTCTCGATTATTGGAAAAGGACCTATAAATCTCGGTGCCAACTTCCAGTTTTTACCAAATCAAACTACATTCTTCAAAGAAGAAACCTTTACAAATTCCATATCTTTGATAGAAAACTCTAACTCTCTTCATCTCTTATCCACATAGCTTTTCTATCGATCCTGAGCAGCTTTCATTCATTTTCGAATGACCTCAATCTTCTCCGAAGTCACTGTAATAATATCTGGTCTAAGTATCAGTTTTTCATCTGTTTCCTACCAACATGAAGGAGGATTACATGGTCAACCGTACAATGCTTCATATGGAGCCATACCAATACTCCGCTGATAACTGCTATTGTATGAAAACTCCACCAAATGCAAATGAACATCCCATGATCCACCAATGTCTATAATGCATGCTCGCAAGAGATCATTCAATATACAATTTACTCTTTCGATATTCCCATCCGTTTGTAGGTGATAAACTATACTAAGATGCAGCTCCATCCCTAATGCCTCTTGTAAGATCTTTCGAAACCCATTAGTAAACAACAGGTCTCAGTCACTCACAATGCTTTTTGTCACACCGTGAAATCATACTATCCACTTTACATAAAACTTCGCTAACTTGGATGTCGTTCCACTTGACTTGATGGGGGTAAATCTTGCACTCTTGGTCAACCGATCTATTATGACCCAAATGACATCATACCTTACTCGAGTCCTTGGTAATCTATCAATAAAATCCATTACGTGCTTCCGTTTCCATTCAAGAATCTCTAATGGTTGCAACTATTATCTGGGTTTCTTCTGCTTTCCTTCACCAACTGACAATTTCTACATTTCAAAATGAATACCACTACATCCCTCTTCATAACCTCCTAATAATAGGCTTGTTTCACATCTCAGTACATCTTGTTACCATCAGGATGAATGGTGACACTCTCGTAGCACTTCATCTCGCAACTCATCATCGTCGGGAAAAAATAATCTTCCATCCTTACGAAGCCAACCTTCTCGGTCGAGTTCGTATTGCTTTATATCTTTAGATTCTACTCCTTTCCCAATTTTTTCTATGACCTTTGCTAGCCTAGCATCTCTCTTTTGACTAGCACTGATCCTTTCAATTAGAGTAGGTCTAATCGATAAGCTTGCCAACATTTCAGGATCTACCTCATAGTGAGGCCTGAAATCAAATCCATCCATATATTATATCTACTTCCATTAAAAGAACATTGCTCCCAACCTAGCATGTCTTCAACTCAATGCATCAGAAACTGATTTACTTTTCATGGAGTATAGGAAATACTGAAATCATAAGAGGCCAAGAACTCAAACCACCGTTGCACTCAAAGGTTGAGATCCTTCTAAGAGAAAAGGTACTTTAAGGATTTGTGGTCCATAAACAGCTCAAACCTTTCTCTTGATAGATAGTGCCTTCATATTTTCAAAGCAAAAACGATCGCCGCCAACTCCAAATCATGAGTCGGATAATTCCTTTCATGCGGCTTTAGTTGTCGACTGGCATAAGCAACAGCTGTCCCTTTTTGCATCAACATTGCACCTAATCTAGTACCACAAGAATTGGTGTATATTTTCAACTCTTCATTTCCACTTGGAATGATCAACATCGGTGCACTCATCAACCCTCTTTTAAACTGATAAATGCATGCTTAGACTTCTCATCCCATACAAAGATCCGATTCTTCTTTGTCAAATTGGTTAATGGTGTCAATACCTTCAAGAAGTCCTTTATGAAGTGTCGATAGCATCCTGCCAATCCTGGAAAACTCCTCAAATCCATAGCATTCTTGGCCTGATTCCAATCTTGGACTGCTGCCACCTTCGTAGGATCCACAAATATACCCTGTCCCGTAACGACGTGACCTAAGAATCTCACTTCTTCTCTCAAGAAGTGACACTTAGAGGACGATTCTCTTAACTTATGCTTCCTTGTTATTTCTAGCACAAACCTTAAGTGCGTCTTAAGCTTCTCTTCAGTTTTGGAGTAGACCAAAATAGCATCCATGAACACAAGCACGAAATTATTTAATTGTTTTTTGAATGCCCGATTCAGAGATCCACAAAGTATGCTAGAGCATTGGTTAACCCGAAGGCATCGCCAACCATCATAAATACCCACTCGGATATGCTCCTTCGAATGAACCCTTTTCTCAATAGGTCATTCACTTGCACCTCCATTTCCTACTGCTCTCAAGGTTCCATATGCCTTAAAGGCATAATTATCGATCTAGCTTCCATCACCAAGTCTATCCGAAACTCGATCTTTCTATGCAGCGCCAATCCAGTCACTTCCGTGAAGACATCCGGATAGTCTCCAGCGATAGGCATTGATGATAATCCCTCCTGTGGACCCTCAAGCGAATATATAAAGCTAATCATCATCCCATCCTTTGGTAGGCAGCCAATCACTATCATCTGCCCATTCGCATCCTCGATTATCACTATAACTTCTCGCAATCCACAATTGCAGCATGCTACTTAAGCTATTCCACTCCCAGGATAATCCCAAACCCAATGAAACTCAAAACGAAGAAATCACAAACAAAAGAGCATCCATGAATCGATAACAATAGACCACAACAAACCATGCAAATACTAGTAGAGCCTCCAATAGGGTTTATCATGATTAGGGGTCGGTCTACTATCTCATGTCTCAATCCCAATCTGTCTACTAGGTCACTTGAATAACGACCCTCTTTCCCTACTTCTTCGTCGAGGGAGCACTCAACGAAGTCCAGACCATGTCCAAAGCATACACCTTCATAGCCTGCATAGTTTTCATCCGTTCCAGGCGATCCTTCTTTAAACTTTACATTAGATTGTTCCTAATAAACTGGTCTTCAAGTGTAGAAATAGTCACAACGTTCCTCCAATTCATGGTCCACCTTCGAAGTTTTCAAGAAGCCAACTTTCTCTTCATAGCATTATCCACTTCCATATCACTCACGATGCATTCACAAGTATCAATCCAATCTTCCACTTCTATGGCCAATTCCATTCCACGAAATGGCTTTCCTTCCAAAGTAGAGTAATCTTTGCTTAACTTAGTGAAATCGGCCCAGGATGCTTGCACTGGAGCACCTTTATCAACAGCCATACCAAGAGCTTTCCTGATCTTCATTACCGTCATAACATTGAACATAGCTTGAAAATTAGACGTAGTAACTTCTGGTCCTGCCTCTCCTTCAATTCCTAAAACAGATCTCACGGTATTTCTTGTATATCGGCTCATTCTTATCTATAACAAAAATGATCGGTCTCTCAGAAAAAAACCTATGTCTATAGGCTCATGTGCATGCGACTTATACTATATGATATATTATTATATAGCTTTGAAAACTGAACTTGTAACAAGCATGCACTCTCTCATATACACACACACTTTCTCGATCCAGACTAAGGCGATAATACCTTCCCTATCTCTACTAGATTATGGTACCAACTCCAATTAACCGTGTAACTAAAGCTTTGATACTAAATGTGATGACCGTCCTATACCATTGGCACCAATAGTACATAAATAGTGCATTGCTATCGTGCCCGATTGATATAGGATGATCATCAAGATTGAAATAAATCAATATAGCATATAACCTATCGTATATCTCACAGCGCACGGAAAAATATAATATCACATATACGATAGAAGAGATAGTAATAACAATGTGAATAAATCATCGTCATCAGAGTATAATATCCACAGAGTTATACATCAATAGTAGAGTTTATACAACGGAGCAAACTCAATAATTGTCTCAAATACAAATGGTAAGCAGTCACTGCTAAGGCTCCCCAGTGTTGCATAGCTGAATAAGCATAGACTATATATATATATATATATATATAATAAGAGATAGCTCCATCTGGCTCGTCCTTTGAATAGCTAAACATGTTATCTAGCCTACCCATTTAAGAGTATCCCAGATAATAAGAAACAAAACATAAAACTTTGGGTCAGACAGTAGTCTGGTATGAGTGGTAAATGAGTCTGAAAATACTACATACGTAAATATGGTAAGGAACAAGAGTACATGAACCATACCAGACATGTCTCTACAACCAAAGAGTTACTATATAACACTATAGTATGCTACTCTATAATATCATAACGTATACCTCGAACCAAATAAATGATATCGGTCTTCTATGTATTCCTATCTCCAAACCTACTACCCCTTATACCTATGATTGAAAGCCCACTAAAAAAACAACCAAATCATCAATCAACAATCATAACTATCACTCCTTACGCTCTGAATATATGATAACTCGTATAACCCTCAAGCCAAGGACTATTGGAAATCTCGGTTCTCTATTGTACTCTCGTGTCTTATAGCCCAAAGCTGGATACGTATATCGCAGCCCAAAGTTAGACACTAGACTAAAAGCCACAGGTCCATGGTATAGAGATCCCTCAATTAACCCATGGGAGTCCCTACTTGCAATACCCCTGCTTCGAGTACAACTGAAAACTCTCTTAGTCGTCAACAATTCCATGGCACATATACCTGAGCCCACCTTTACTCCCTTTTGAATACCGAGCACTTCTTGCTCAATCCAGTTTCCATTATACACGAGGAACCTTTAAACATTCCTCAATCATATGGATCCCTCCTTTATGAGCCACCATCTTTGGAACCTACTCTCTATATAAGCCAGCATTCGAAGACCATAACTTTTCATCATGTCTTTATATTATCATCCAACCTGATAAAAATGAGCTAACAACTCCACCACAATCTACAAAACCTCTACACTAGTTTCCATAATTTCCACCTTCCACTCTTGTACCCTGATAACTCGATACCGAGATATAGGCATAACTTGATGCTAAGTCATATATCTTGCCAACCAGTTGCTAGGTTTTCTTCCATGCCTCTAGTACTCTTCTCCAAGTGCTTTAGACCCTGACTCATCTCTTCTTGATAACTCGATTCCAATTAAAGCCTCGTCTTTTAGTTCTAGAGATAACCCGGTATAGCATCTAACCTGCAGCCAAATACCCTACACCATGATATGAAACATCTCTAGCCAAGCTCTACCCATACATGTCAACCACCGAGTCATAGATTCTTTTCCCTTTAACTCGGTGCCAAGTTATAGGCATAACCTGTCACCAACCTATCTTGATAACTCATCGTAAACTCAAGCAGTTAACCAATCTTCCAAAATCTCTCCATACACAACGTCTATTAGCCATAGCCATCCATTCAACCATCACTCATAAGCTACCACCATAACTTAGGTTCGACCTATCTCCTTAACTCGGTATTGATCTATCACTTTGGATCTAATCAAGGTGCCGGTTATCCTATAGCCACCCGCCATGCTCCAAAGCCTATCTACTAAGTTTCGTCCGAATCTGACCAACTTTGCCTTGATTTTCTCAACTCTCCAACATAACTTTCTATATAATCAGAACACTAGGAAACAACATCAAATCATATCATCAAAACATAGAATAACAAGCAATTTCATCCAATCAAACTTGCAGTGCATTAAAATAAGATAAACAAGGTACTTACTAACATAAATCTACATATAACATGAATATATGAGCATAGATCAAAGTGATTTCTAAACAATCAATATCATATGCATGGACTAACATGTCGTTAAAGTTAGAAAAGGTTTTTATGGCCAAAATCAATTTAAAACATGTTAAATCCTATAATTTTACCATATAAACATGTATGGTATAGTGAGAAGATATAAACCACTCACCAAATACCAAATTCAACCAATTTGTGTGTAGATCTAATCCAAACAGCGAAGAATACCACTCCAAAGTAACTTGATGACCGTTGGCTTCTAATTAAGGATCTAATCTCTAATCTGCAATTTAGTTTGATTTAAAGAGCAATTTAGATTATTTTAGATGAAATTAGGATGGATCTTGGGCAAATTAAATTTGACTCTTCAGTCCTCTATTTATAATGTTCTCTACTTGGACTAATGGGCTTAATTAATTACACACTAATTTTGGCCAACGGCTTCAAAAACTTAAAATATGCATTGCTTTCTAACTATAAATCCATTTTTCTATTATGACCACTCTAGAGAATGGCAAAATCATCATCCTGAAGCAATGTAACTGGTTGAGACCAAAATTCAATTCCTATCAAAAGTTATAGTCCAAAAAAGATTTTAAGGGTCTAAATGGTTACATAGAAATTTAAAAAAAATTTGTCGGTGTGTAAAATGTCCCTAGGAGTCATAACCTAAAATTATAGAACCATACGACATAATATGTATGAAATAAAAACATTTTACGATCCTCGGTTATGTAAAATACAGGTCGTTACATAACATCTATCATATACTACTACAACATCAAGTAGATAAATAACTAAGAATCATCTTTATTTCCAAAACTCCAACTATACAACTCCAATAGCAAATCCCCAAAGCACCCTATTTCCAAACTAGTCGATCGAGTGCCTGAGAGTTGTCATGACATAAACAGATTGTTGATGTCAAAAATAAGCATCAACACCTAATAAAATCTAGTTGGTATTAAATGAAGCATGAAATTAAAATAGAGCAAAAATCATAAATGTACACACGGATTGTTATAGTGGTTCGGCAATCTTGGCCTACGTCTACTTCATATTTTCCATTGCTCTTGCACTGCGTTATAATTACAAAAATGTTTGGATCGGCTAGGATCCATTAGTGCAAGAATGAAGAATAAAAATGGAAGAGCCTTGGCAGCAGAAAGATTGATCCATTTTCTGAAGTCATGCCTGTTGTATTTATACGGGAAGACATGCACGGATTGAGCTGAAATTTCGGTAGAAGAACCTCTAAGCTAAGATGAGGCCACACAAAAGATTTGTGGTGTATTAGGGCCCACAATAAGGATCGGCCCCGATCCCTATTGGGGCCCAAAATAGGGATCGACCCCAATCCCTATTTTGGTGTCCAAATGGGGTGCAATCTCTTTGGGGGATTTCCTATGATGTTAGTTACCCGCCCTCTAAATTTCTTGCCATTCCGACTTACAGTTTGTGACTATCGCATTTTCCATGAAGTGATGTTGCATGCATTCTAATTTCAGTTGACCCTTTAGAGGGATAGGGGTCGATCCCTCCAAAGTACCCTATTTGATGTGCGATCCCTATAGGGTGTTCCATATGTTGTAGTAAGCTTGTGCTTTAAGTTCATGTCAATTAGACGAGTAGAGCTTGAGTTATTAGTCGATCTTTGGTGCAATGTGAGTTGTATCCTTATTCTAGATGATCCCTATTGAGGGAAGAGGGCCGATCCCTCTCTCTTCATCCTTTTAAGGTGCGATCCCTAGGGTTGGGTCCCCACATCTTGTTTTCAAAATTTCATATGCATTGGACTTATTGATCTTGAGATATTGATTGTTTTCCATTGACTTGCACTTGCTTCACTGAAATATACCGATCCCTTCTATATGATTCCTTTTATACCAATCCCTTTTATACTAATCTTATTATATCGATCCCTTTATATGATTCCTTTTATTTCGACCCCTTTCTTACGTGAAGCAATTTTCCCGTAACTTGAGCATACAAACTCCAAATGACTTGATATTTTAAATACAGCCTCGTGGGGCCTTCCTTGTCACTCTATATTGACAAAAATTGAGGATATGTACCGATCCTCTAGGGAAAGAGATAGGCACCAATCCCTTACCTAGGGAAGATACTAATGCATACTTAGAATATTCTGTAGAATCTATCCCCTGGTCTCGGTTGATTGTCTCTTCACATCAGTGCATGCACTTGATTTCTGAACCTCATAATCATCACTCTAGATTACTAGCCTTGACGATAGCTGAGTCTAGCTTTTCCACTAAGTTCGGATATTGTCGGGTCAAAATGCCAAATAACACAGACAAAGAGAAAATGCGGGTCAGTCGTAAAGCTTCGTGTGAGGGGAACTATCTCAAAATTTTATATATCAAAACTATATACATATATAAATAGGAAGCTACAAAGTTACAGCCAGTCCCCTCCACCAATCTGGCTTAGGGATAATTAGGACTACCTTAAACAAGTAAAATAAACCCATCCAATATAGGAAACCATACTATAGCCTGCTCTTCTCATGTAATCAAATACGGAACAACTAATATAATGTGTCTGCTACATAACAATATATCGTGATACAAATAACACAACATACAAAGGTAGGGTAATCACATTATAAGTCTACCAGAAGTACATAATAATAATAGCAATAATAATAGCATCAACCTACTAATAACATACACAACATAGCAATGAGAGACAACTAAAGAATGCAAATTGACACTTGTTATTAATGATGGGTGAAGTCCGCAACAGACATCTATCATGATCTAATGATTCCCTCCGAGGATTCGTGATAAATAGAGTCGGTACCTAATTGTACCATAGACCCGAGCCACATCATTGGTGATATATTAGCTTTGGTGATAATCGATAGAGTCGGTACCTAATTGTACTGTACCCATATAATGAGCTTTGGTTATATATGATCTATTTTATATACTTGAAACATATTCCTATAATAGATATAATCGGTGCTTGAATGTACCTTAGACCTTGAGCTGCACCCTCAGTCATGGGTCTCGTGTAAATGTCATTATACCCCTATAATGAGCTTTGGTGACATATAATCTACTCTAAATAACTCAGACCTTTGCGGATCAAACCATACTCTTATAATTAGATTTGGTGATATATGATCCTGTAGTTGATGAGTGTCATCATTCTCCTAAGACATCATGGATTTCCTAACAAACTCGTATAATCTCTACAAAAGAGAATGACTGATGTATATCGTATGATAGGCTATCGAGACCACAAAGGAATAGCGATGCCATATAGGTATTTGCATACATCAAATATAACATTGCATAATCAAATAGATCTATCCTAAGTTCAAAGCAAAGAGGCACGGACTACCTCCTCTCAATTGACATGCTCACCAAATGTGACCGCAACCAAATCACTGAAGCGATATCATATCTGATCATTATTAATTGCACACATATCACTTTATACTGCATCAGTATCCCGAGCTTCACCTTACATTTCACTTTCCCAAGTAAAGCCTTTCCTAAGTCGTATTGAGCCCTTACCTCGCGTTGCATCCGGGGAGAAACCCAGTTAAATTGCACCCTATTTGGGCTTTATTGCCCAGGCAAGCACACCACCGATGGATTGGTGGTCTACCACTGGTCGACCTTTGGCAACCTTACCTAGGAAGTAAAGCTTAGGCATGTAGCCTTCGGTCGCACCGACCGCCAATTCGAGATCCATCTTCTTCGTCGCTTCACCCAATGAGTCGCCTAGCCTGCCTTTTCCACGTTGGACCTCCTCTGGAGTTCATTGGTTGATATTTAGGAAGTGTTTTTTAAGCATTCAAAAATAAATTTTGATATAGAGAACCACTCTTTGATGTGTAGAGTTCTGCAGGGCGATTCTTTCGACTCGGCCTCCTCTAACATGCCAAAAAAAAACACAACGGGGATTCTAATGACTTGCACACATGCCTAATAAAAAATTCCTAACTTCACCAATATTCCTTACATCTGTGAGGATTCCTTATTTCTACTCTATGAGCAACCATAGTTATTTCATTCATAGTTTTAACTTTTACCCATCTTACCTAGCTAGTCACACATATCTACTTCATATCAAAAATTTGGTTTGGTTTGCACCTTTATAAAAGTATTAAAATTCCCAGTCACGAAGTGCTTAACCCACAACTTTTATCTTTAAAATACAAATTCAGAAACTTTTTATAAAATTCGACAATAACTTGATGTTTTAACTTTTAAAACTGTGATTTAGAATTTTTGAATTAAGTTTATTTATCAAGTCTAAAAGGAAATGTTAGCAATTTAATTTTTAAAAGGTTCTTTCTTTCTTGTCAAATAAGGGTCAGATTTTATTACATGAATGGTCATTCAAATCAACTTTTCCTTTAAAATCATCTAAAAAGAAAGGTTTTACTTGTTAAAAGTGGGATTTATAACTCAAACTATTTATTAAGTTTCGTATTCAAAAACTTGAAGAAAAAAAAATTATACCAAATCATTTTCTTCAAAAATGCACTTTATAGTGTTTCTAAAACATCCTTTACCACTTGAATAATAAAAACTAGAGTAAACAAGGACAACTACCATTCTATAATTTTCCTATCACTTATATTATTTCCACTATCAACCTTAGTTGGACTCTGATAGCATATGAGGGAGACTTTTAAAAGGTATGTGCAATTACTGAACATATTTGTGGAAACTATCCAACTTTTCTTCCTTAATTTCCTATAATGTTTCTAATTACTAACATTATTTATACAAATTTCCTACATTGTTTCTATTTATATTTCATAATGTCACTGCTATTTAACTTTCTTCTACCTAAACTACTCTTATTTAAATTGCTTCTTTATTGAACCATCGCAGTGTGTTTGCCTACTGCTTTGTTTTCGAGCTATCCTCTCCTTTTCATTCTCTCTATCCCATTTATAAACCAGCACCACTTCCTATTGCTCGCCCCTGAAAAGAATTTTACAACTTAAATATTTTCATTATAGAAAAATCAATGAGCTATATGTACGCTCGACTTTTTCTTCAAAAGAAATAACTCTTTATTATAACCCATTTTAACTAAAATTTTCTAGTCTAACAAATTTTAAATTTCTACTAAATTTTTTTGTTTAAATATCCTTTGATATTTTATTCTGTTGAAAAATCATTCTAAATATATATCCTTTTCACTTTTTTTAAAATTCTTTCATATGGGGTCAGACTCAAAGTAGGTTTTACTTGTTCTCACTTTTGGACTTTTATTCCACGTTCTTCTGTTTTTATAATTCTTTCATATGGGATCGGAATCAAAGTAGTTTTTACTTGTTCTCACTTTTGGACTTTTATTCCACGTTCTTCCGACTTATCTTCCTTAGAATATATTAAAAATCAGGCTATCATCTTGGAGTGACCTGTACACACCTTTCTTCGAAAATTAGCCTAATTCTTAATTCCAGATACCTAGAACATATAGTTTCTTCACTTTCCATTTATTTGGTCCTAATGTACATTGTCATCGGCAATCCTGTGGGGATCTACAACCATTAGGAAATCCAGGCACAACAAAGGAGTCTAATACTATCCAGCTTCATGGACCCTTCTATATGCTACACTCATGCTCTTCTTAAGCCAACGCCTTCCAATAGGACCTACTTCCAATGGAGTAAACGGAACAGGTGTATATCTTCAACTTCATATATTATTCCAACTCATAGTCGTATTGTCCATCTTTTCATAATATGGTTACAACTACCTCTATATTGGAATTTGTAGAGTTTGGCATTATAATATATATTATAGTAAATATAAATATACGTTCGCTCAACATATCCTAATTTTCAGGGTCGACTAACCAATGCTATGCTATATAATGTAACGACCCGCACCTCAGTGGGCCCGAATTTTTGCTATATCAAAAATCCAAGTCTACCAAAGTAAAATTCATTGGTATTTGGTATCCTGAAATTACAATAGCATAATAGAGCACTATCGATATAAACTCACAGCATAACAGTAAAGTACAATAAAATATATTATTACCGACCAAGGCTGACATCTTTAAATTCTAGTGTTCTTGTCAGTGTTGAGCATGCATAAGGAAATTCGTCCTTCCATTCTTCCCACCTTGTACAGGTACCTGTCCTTCAAGGGTCAGAACAACGTTCAAGTGACTGGAAAATTAATAGTTTATACATAACATTAGTTATGCCGATTGCCTTCCATTACATGTTATGTCTATTATTTTACTTAGTCATCTTGACTTCATGTATGTGTGTGATACACCCCATCTACTCGAGGTACACAATATCTACGTACATTGTGTGTGTGTGTACCATAGTCCCCTTTGGACCAGGATACTTTCCCCACTAATATTTGTAATTTAGCATCTCGTCGGGATCCATCATTAATGCAGTATCACATCCTCACCACCATGCATACCAAGGAAGTCCCATATTGTTTTATAATGACATTACAACTATTTAGCCGTATTCTATCTTGTATTTGAAAGGCCCTCATTAAAAGGTTGTCTTGCCTTGCCTTTTAACAACAAACTAACAAACAACTGTGAGGTGGTGCATATCCTAGACATGGTCTACACTAATAGTAGGTATAACCCGTTTAGGCGTAACCCTTGTCTTTTCGCTGACCACTCAGGATCGATGACAATCTCACCTATGTAAATAACTCATACTCCTCATGTATGGTACCAACCTAATTGTCCTAACATCGAGCCTATGCTCACCATCCCATTTAGATTGTCTAATGTGATCAAGGAAATGCCCATTTGGTTACTTAAAACATACCCCCAAAAAGGCTGAAGCAAACTCTACTTGCACTTTGACACTTGGACAAGGATGAACCATCCGACTTTGGTATATTTCCTTCACTTATACGCAAACGTATAATTCCACAGGTCGTACGGTTGGATATATTCCACATCAGTATACATTATACACAACTATTGGTACCCCTTGCGGTGGGCAGACTTCTGTTGTGTAATAATTTACACCCATCATAAACTCATACTTGAGGCTACACAAATTTATTTAGTTATTACGCTTCCTATGTTCAACAGTTGGTATTTAGTTATTTTACCCAACTCGCTTCTTGTTTCACTTATATCAATTTAATGTCATTTATTGCTCACTTCTACTTTATTAGATTAAATATCCTTTACCGCTTAACTTTTACTTGATACTATTAAGTGTATTCTACTATTCCTTTTCAACTAGTACTATCTTCCTTTGATTATTACAATCTTCTTAATTACTCATTAGTTGCTTTACATATACTTCTTTGCATATTTTTATTTCCTAACTTATCGCATATGCTAGATTTATAATTGAATTATTATTATTATCTCTGCTTACAATACTTTGGTTTATACTTAAGGAATTTTTTATTTTAATGCATTGGAATTACATCCTCCAAAAGGAAACATTAACGTTATAAATTTGCATAACTTATCTAAAAGAGGACTTGTGTTATGTTTGGAGTTACAATATATTATCTTTTCTGTTATTATTGAAATAGATGGTATAAAATATGGTAAACATCCCTATTTTATACATCTATTTCTTGTTATTTCGAACGATGCACTTTAAATTATATTTGTAAAACTGGATAATTTACAGAAATTTATATTGCAACACTTCATTTCAATGAATTAAAATACTACTTAAATCTCAATCTAATTTATAATCACCTTTAATTGATACTTACCAGTGAAGTACACATCATGTTTGATGATCGCAAATGTATTTTTATATTTTTTTTTAAGGGTGTATTGCAATTTAAAAATCATCAAAGCACAATTTTATTTCTAATTAAATTATCATCCACTACATCTCATATGCCTGATTTACACGTATTACATTTCAAACACATATATATTTTTATTCGTAAAAGAATATATACCTATTATTATTATTATCAAAATGGAAATATTATCAGATATTGCGGTTAAATTCCTTTTAATGATAATAAATATGTGTTATATCTAATGTATTTTCTAGAGTTATATATTTACAGTTTTTTTCATAAAATATTTTTTGTTGGGAAGTTTCTTTTCAGCGCAATAAAAGGCTATCTGTACAGAGAAAGGAAATAAATAAGGATCCAAAGGAGGAAATATTTTTAGCATGCAATCAGAGACTGTACACATAAAGAAAGTGAAACAAATACAAATCAGAAGTAAGGAAATACAAACACAATCATAGGCAGTATATATGAAGAAAGAGATATAAATAAGAATGGAAACGAAGAATTGTATATACAATCGAACGATATTTTCTGAAAGATACAACTTAGTTTATTTTCGACTATATACAGATTTTATTTTATATACAGGGAAATAAAATATCTCACACTCAAATCCTTCTCCATGTATCCTCACACATAATTGTTTCCCCATTATATACAGATTTTATTATCATATAGAGAAACAAACTATCTGCCAAATCAGTTCCTTCTTCATACATTCTCACACATATTTGTTTCCATACATGCACCTACCCTCCATGAGCCTATATTAACACACATTACAACAAAAGAAAAGATATTGTATTACACAATAAATAGATTTCTCTCTCTTTATTTCTACTCTCATTATCCAATCAAGCATGTGAATCAATTCCTTTTTCAACATACCCACTCTCCTATCATTATAAACACGTCAACTTTCATCCCTCAACAACGTCCACTCAACTTCAACTGGGCGTGAATGAGTTTCAGCAACAAAGCAAGGCATACAAATTCCGATGCAACTAGAATTCAAGAAAATCAAAGGTAGCATCAAGCTTTTTGGCATTGAATTTGAAGAAGAAATAAAAGACATTGAATTGTGAAGGGGAGTAGGTCACGTGAGATATAGATAGAAAGATTTTTTTTAAGATTTTTTTGTCGTTTTGTTTATGTATTTCCTTTTTAACTCTTTTTTTATTTGAGCTACATTCATAGTTTAGGGAGTCTGATCTCATAGGATTGGGTTCAGCTAGAGTTATTAAGCATAGGGTTAGAATATTTGTTATTAGTGTCTACAAGTTTACTATTTGTATGCGTTTGAGTATTTAACTCTAATCGCTTTAAGGGCAGCATTATGAACTAAGCCGAAGTTGGGTATATCCTTTGTCCCTTATTTTCTGCATTTATGTTTCCGTGCCCTATTCTGTATTTTATCAGTAACTGTGCCAAATAAATTTAAATATCCTATTTACCCCCCTTCTGGGGTATATTACTCGATCCTACATTGCTAACATATATCGTTTAACCAACAAATCTGAAATTATTATACAATTCATTAACTTATGGAGTACTTTTATCCTTACTTTCCAGATTCAAGTACATTTAATATTTAATTCAAGTTAACAGTTCACATAATATGTAGGCATGGTTTACAAATTCATTACAGGTATATGTAAAAGCCTACAACTCCAAAATAATTATATTCGGGCATACAAGGAATAGTTTACAATGACATAAATCCAATATTATATAAAATTATAAAATCTCCCACTCACCTTTAAGCTTTCAAATCTCCATATCTAAACCCTATGATTCTTATTTGACTCCATTTTTATTCCTACTGGAATATGTACCATAAGAATATACATACTCATTATAAAGTTAGATTCGAGAATAAATTTGAATTTGATTTAGATTTGGATTTACAATTTACCTTAGCTTTGGTGATTCAATTCGATTCTATTCTCCTTCTCTATAATCCTCACCTATTATCTACTTACATATATATATATATATATATATATATATTGTTACCCTACCTTTTGGCAAGGCTATGATACCGTAGATTTAGTTAAGAACGGTTGGTTACCAGCCTTGAGAATCAGATATATACAGTATTATGGACAACGGTCGAATAAATTTGGACCAGGTCCCAATCATGGTGAAATCAATATGAAGCGACAAGGAAGGCCCTGTGAACTACCTTTCAAATTTCATGCCAATCGAAATCCGTACGTTCGAGTTATGGACAAATGAAGAATTTATATGCATCGATCAGGAACGACCCATAAAACAGCGTAAATCAACAAAAATCGATCAATATCTCAAAATCTACAAAGCTAATGTACTTGAAACTTTCAAAGCATCAATATATTGAAGAGTGGAGCCTCTAAAAATGACCGCATGACAAAACTCCCAAATCTTGGAAAAAAGGTCGATCATTATTGGAACGACCGTACGATCACCAAAACGATCCATATTCAATGAAGGTTGGATGATATCTTACAAATGATACGTCGAAATTGCACAAAATTTGAAGAGTAAGTATTTACATCATGAAGAGCCTACATTATAGATCGCATGACAGAACTCAAGAAAAACGTAAAGAGAAGCGACTCTATCGCTTTCTATTTCTAATGGGGCATCTATCATTTTCACTATTTTGAGGCACTAATCGCTATATATTCCATGGCCCAAAGGAAGCAGAACGAAATCTATCAAAATTTTCACTTTGCTTCTTGCTACATATTGGGTACTCCGAGTTGCCTTGAGAAATGGAGAAAGCCTGGTTACCACCTGTTGTAGCCAGCGGAGCATAAAAAACCAGAAAGCTCAAAAGGAAGAAGCTTAGAGGCCTTTTTCCTCTCCTGGTACATTAAGGAGCATAGTGCTAACAAGCAAGGATTAGCAGATGCAGACGATAAGATGAGTTGTTGTGTCTTCATCTTATAGATAGGAGAAGATACCCGAAGGCTTCCTTAAGTCAGGAATAGTGTCCGGCCTTTATTGGACGATCAGCATAACCATCTGTTTTCTACAAGGAATGGGTGATATCTCAGAAAATATAGCTCAGAATGACACCATGTTTTAGGAGCAAGGCCTGGAAGCCTGTGGGACAACCCTCGAACGATCGCACATTGGTTGGAGCCAAAAATAATGATCGGCCCTGATCATTAATTTTGTAAAATTTAGACCATCGATCATTCTGGTAGGCCCCCATGGATCTAGAGATTCTTCTAGCAAATTTTCAGCTCGATTCATGCACATCTTTGCCTATAAATTCAGCTACTATTCTTCATAAAGAGGATCCTTCTTTCTACTGCCAAGGCTCTTCCATTTTTATTCTTTATTCTTGTACTAATGGATCCCCGTTGATCCATATATTCTTGTAATCATAATCAAGTAGAAGATCGATAAAAATACGAAGTAGGCATAGGCCGAGATTGCCGAACCACACACTAAAATTCTGTGTGTCCATTTAAGATATTTTCTCTATTTTAATTTCATTCTTCACTCAATCTCTACTAGATTCTATTTATTGTTGATGCCCATTTTTGGCGTCAACATTTTGATGCTTTCATTGAGAATCGAATTCTCAGCTTGATTGGATCCATCATCAACTTATGGATTCTTATGTTCGCAAGGTGGATCCAGTTATTTACTGATAAAATTTCTATTCTACTCAAATTTGAAGGAAAATTAAAAGAAGATAATAGCCATGGTTAGAGGAACTAAGTGTACTTCCCGTGTTGTTGGAGGATCTGATAATGCTAGCATTTCACGAGGCAAGTGAAACGCTCAACCGACATTCATGTTGATTGATTGCAAATTTCATATAGGGACCGGAATTTAACATCAGTGTACTGGAGTATAGCATTGGCAATTCAAGTTTGGTTCTAATCCATGTTTAAGGCAAAAGATCGTGTCCTTCTATATGCATGTATGTCCAAGCTTAAGGACTGGAATTTATGGCTCATTGTCAAGTCGAGTTTGGATGCAAATGTTAAAGTCCATGGAGCTAGAAAGTGTTGAGTGTTCCTTACACAACATGGTTTTATGCGAATTCAACACCATGCCATTGTAAACAACCTAAAATATATATACGTGCTCAATACCGATCCCTCCAAAGATGTCAATACTGATCCATCTGAAACATCTATACCGATCACTCCAGCATATACGTATACCGATCCCTCCATCAGATATACCGATCGCTCAAAAGGTATATACACCGATCCCTCTACAAGGTTTATATATTGATCCCTCTTCATGCTTATATACCAATCCCTCTACGAGGTGTATATACTGATTCCTCTATAAGGTCAATATACTGATCCCTCCTTTGGCTCCATCATCTCCAACGTGCTTGCGACTAAACCCTCTTAAAAACGAATGATGTCCAATGAAGATAAAAAGGGATAGGTATATATACATAAAAAAACTATGGATTGGGTATGATCCATTTAAAAAAATAGCTCTAAAATTTTTTTTTTGCCCGCCAATCACCCGAACCCATGCCATAGCGCAGTGGCCCCGCATTCTGGATTCGAAATACAACTTAAAGACAGTGCATTCTATCCACTTTCCTTACATCCAGTGACTAACCGGGTCATAGGGGACCAAGGTGATATGACTCAAAGTAGACTCTATATGTTCCAACTCGAAGTTGAACTCGAGTAATCATCCATTCGACCCGAAGCAAACCCAGGAAATTCTAGCCCAAGACCAAACTTAGGTAAAATGAAGATTTTCTCCAAGCAAACAACAATGTAACTCCAAGCACCGTTCGTCACCAACCCAGCACTTCAAATTCAGTGACTTCAAGTAAATTAGGGGTTGACTCCAAGCAAATAGCAAATTTTCTCGATTCGAACTCTAAGTAAATTATCAGCAATCAGTCAAACGTTGGACAATCATGCATAAAACATTTTCAAGCATTACACATAGCCGTAACTTGAAAACGGCTGGACTAAGTACGACTGGAGCGTTTCCTCTAGTCGAACCCATTCACTGAAGCCATTTGATATGCAGAATATCCTAGGAGATTCAATATGCCAACCAAGCCGGCGTATTGTGGAAACACAAACCCCCAAGAACATCTCCTGAAATATGAATAATACATGGATTCTGCTAGAGCGACAAATGCAATTAATTGCTAATTCTTTCCCATATTCCTCGAGGGAGTAGTAGTCGATCATGCAATTTATGCGATTACCGCCCAGGTCCATCTCCGTGTTTAATCAACTAGCTAAGAAGTTCACCAGGCAATTTAGAATGCTTGTGACTTGCCCTAAGGATTCAATGTCATTATCCAACTTATCCCAAGCGCCAGGCGAGCCGCTCGAGGACTTTTAGTAGAGATCTAACACCACTATCACTAAAGTGACCAATCTCATTGAGAATATCAAACTAGTGGCATTGATAAGGGGAATCAACCCCAAGACAGACTTTGGCGACCGATAAGTTGGAAAATTTTCTACGACCTTCGATCATTTTTATTACAAAGTGAACCAGAACCTAAGCAAGGAGGAGGTAGAGCAGACTAAGAGAAAGAACGATGCAGGCCCATTGGCTGAAGGAATTCAAAGGAAGGGCAGCATTGAGGCCTTAGATGAGGACTTAGATTCTAGGAGGCGACCTAGAATCTCAAAATTTGACTCATATACTCCTTTCAACGATTCAATCGATAACATCTACCTGGAGACTCATGACTTGAAATAGTACTTAAAAACCAGCCTTGCGAGAGTCTACCGAACTCCAGAGGAAATTTAGGAAACATTGTATATTTCAAGATACACACGGTCATAACACCGACGATTGCAGACACCTTCGAGATGTGATTGGAAAGCTGATCCGGAAAGGAAAGCTTCAATAATATGTGCAAGCACCATAGAATGGCGGGCAGGGAACATCCTATCGATAAAGAACTTTGACACCTATGGTCGACTTCCAGCTAAGATGGGCTAGGGTGAAGTAGAATAGCGAGCATACGACGCTGCTTCACTTATCAATAAGATTTATTTCAATTGTAATTATGTTGCAAATTACGGCCAACTTGAACTAAACTACTTCTAATTGATGCAGGTGACCGCGTATTTAAAGTTGGGTGCCAACCAATCACCACGGACCATGATCGAACATTTGGAGTTTCATCAAGATGAGCATGATTCAACCGCTCATCAACTACCATATGCCCATGACTTAGGGGCAAGGACTTGAAATGGAAAGTGAGTGTGCTCAACCATCCACTTCCAACTATGTACTTCAATTCTAAAAGAATATGTATGCCTTACTCAGAGCGGACTAGGTCAGAATCTAGTACAAAGTGGACATGACTAACCGTCCACTTATGGACTTCCGCGCTTGACTTGAAGATTGGAGAAACACTTAGAGTGGATGCAACCCGACCATCCACTCACCAGCTCATACTTGAAGTTCGCCAAAATATTTATGCCCCTCCCAAATCTCAGCAAGACCGAGGTTCAACTAAAGTGGATGTGATTTGACCGTCTACACATTAACTCCTGCCCTGGACACAGGAGGCATTCTGGGAGCTCGACTAAAAGTAGGCGCAACAAACTGTCCACTCAACAATCACCACCCTCGACACAAGGACACGGTTGCAGCTTGAGGTGGATGCGACTTGACCATCCAACCAATAACTCCCTACCTTAACTTTCTATGAAGAGTACGAAACAAATTAGATGAAACCCGACCGTCCAACCCAAGCATGGATATGATCCAACCATCCATCGCCTACTTAATTCCTTGACTTGACAAGAGGCGCTACAATCGCTAAGTGGGCATGAATCGACCATCTTGTAGGAAATGCGAATTACAGATCTTAAGGCGGAATTAACACTAGAGGGGGGTGAATAGTGTTTAATTAATTCTGTGAATCTTTTTGAAATCTTTTCAAATTAAATCCATACAAATGCAATTCATAAACACAGAGACAACTACAGAACCAGACACAGATGCAAATAGTAAATTAAAGCAGTAAAGGAAAGAACACACTGGAATTTTATACTGGTTCAGAGTTACCCTACATCCAGTCACACATAATTTCTTGTGCAGATTTCTTTTCAAATATAATGTCGATATTACAACCTCGTTTTCAAAGCCACGAGATACACCCTTCTATCTTCGAGTCTAGGGCAAACTCTCTTGATTTAACCAGGCTATAAGATCACCTAATTGATTTACGAGCTACAATCACATCCAATTGATTTACGGGCCACAACCATACCGTTTCCAATCACACTTTAATAGAGAGGGACGCGATACACTTTGATCTTTCGATCTTTGATTACAAATGATTCTATAACTCTTAATAATACTAAGATCTTTGAGAGAGAGTTGCAGAGAACCAAACTAGAGGTGATAAAGTTTGATTCACTTAGAATTTCGGTTGAGTTTTATTAAAGCATTTGAAATATAAGAGAATATTTTAGTGGAGAAGAAGGAGTGAAGAACTGTAGAAAAACTAACTTAAAATTCATTGAAAACAAATGGTATTTACAGGAGAACAACATTTATGTCCATTCACGAAAGGTTATAACGAATAGACACTTCATTTTAAAATTTGAATTTTAAATTCTACGGCTACCATGTCAACATGGAGGGATGAGTGATGTCGACATGCCTATGTTAATTTTGAAAATAGATTTTGCTTTGAAAATTATTTCTATTCTAAAACTTGTCAAAACAATTTCTAAACTTCGTAAACCATTTTGAATATCGTTTAAACTTATAAAAAGAGTTTAGAAAGTAAACTTAAAATATATAATCTATAATATAAAAATAATATTAAAAACTAAGTATAGATTTCTTTAAAATATATTAAAGCTAAAATACTAAAATCAGAAGATAATTTATAAACAAAAGATGATTTTAAAATTAATTCGATTAAAAATAGTATTTGAATTAAGGCTGAAATATTTCAATTGACAGAGATGACTTTAAAAAGATAAATCATTTTGAAAATTTCATGGATTCTATTCCACTAGACAAGGTCGTGGATTCCATCCCACTAAAGAGGTTGTGAGTTCCATCCCACTATTAAAGCGAGAAGGTGCATTTCATTCACAATTAAAATCCGAATAAAGATTGTAGTGCTATTATGAAGTTTCAACATACATCTAGACTCTATTACTTAACTCTTGAACTCTTGATAATCTTGATATGTTGAACTCTTGATGCTCATGAGTCTTCAGTCTTGATTTCTTCAGTCTTGAATTTGCCAGTCTTGAATCTCTATACTAAGTCTTGATTCTTTATATTGTACAATCTTCATTCTCAGTACCTACATATACATATATATCAAGACAAAGATATTAATATTTATATTTTATAACAAGTCCTAAGGCTGTTGTCATCAAAACCATCATCTCAATAAATAACAATCTCCCCATTTTTGATGATGACAACCTATGTTTATAAAATATTATCCAACAAATTTGGATTCTACTCTGACTCCCCCTTAATCTAAGCCTATCTAACCTATTTTATAATTCACCCATTTGTCATTAACAAAAAACTAAGCCTAAACTACATAACTCCCCCTTAAACTAATACTAAAAGCGAATAAGCGAAACATAAATCTAATGTTATTATATATGATGTTACATTACACATAGACACACAAATATATAAAAGTACACAAAATATAAAAAAAATTAATAAAATAACAATCTAACAAGAGTCCTTGACAATTGATGACTTTTGAATCGAACAATTAGGGTAATGGAGACAAAAGTTTCCATGTTGTTCGACCAAATTACTATTTTTGTCAAAACGGACATCTCCAACGCAAATAACTTTATCGTCTTCGTCCATTTGCGCTTCTTTCTCCTCCTCATCTTCTTCTTCATCGTCGTCTTCTTATGGATTATGAATACGTATGTTAGAGGAATCATCTTCAATCACAATAGGGTCTGCATGATTATCCATTAGAAATTTTTTGCAAATTTCTAAGAATCTTGCCATGTTTCTCTTCTTCCTTTGCCATCCTTATTTGAGTGACTTATAATTTGGTCAGCATTTGCAGAGAATCCTTCATGATTTCCTCGATGTTCATTACTCAAGCCAATGTAGCTCATTGAAATGGACCAGAATTAGGAGAATGGAAGAAAAAGGTTGCGCTTTGGTTTGATTTAGAAGAGGAGGCCATTATTCAAAAGTTTATTACAGATAAGATGAAGTAAGAAGACAGAAAAATTTGAAATATTGTAACCATATAACCACCAAACTGATTTTAGATGAAAAATCAAAATTTCAGATTTTACTGTTGTATGTCGACATGGGGGGTAGGGCATGTCGACATCCCTTTGAAATTTTTGTTTTTCTTTATTTATTTAAATATATATGTTACTATATCTATATTTTATATCTCAGTTATAGAACAAATACCTAGTTATCTTCTTAATTTAATAAAGGTTGATTAATTCAAGGGTTTGATCAGAATATTGGTTATTTGATTCTCCATGCTGATAAATTCAAGACAAATAATCTCTTTACTTATATTATCATTGAGAAGATGATGTCCGATATCAATATGTTTTGTTCTGGTATGATGAGTAGGATTTTTGGATAAATTTATTGCACTTGTATTGTCACAATAAGTTGGTGATTTGAAATATTTAATCCAAAATCCTTTAGGGTTTGTTGCATATATTTAACTTGAGAACAAGCTAAAGCAGCAGAGATATATCCTGCTTCAGTTGTTGATAGTGAGACAGTATTTTTCTTTTTACTAAACCAAGAAACTAGAGAATGTCCTAAAAAGTGACAAGTTCCACTTGTGCATTTTCGATCCGATTTATAACCAGATGGTCAGCATTACAATATGAGATTAAATCAAATGAATCATTTTTAGGGTAAAATGGGCCATAGTCTAAAGTATGTTTATCATATCTTAGGATATGTTTAACAGCTTTTAAATGGGTTTCTTTAGGTTGAGATTGGTACCTTGCATAAAGACAGACACTAAACATGATATCAGGCCTACTCGCAGTTATATAGAGTAGTGATCCAATCATTCTCCTATATAATTCTTGATCAACATCTTTTGACACGTCTTCCTTATTTTAGGCTTCATTGGTTTGCCATAGGAGTGGGTTTTTCACTCGTAGTGGTCATACCAAACTTACTAAATAGATCCCTAGCATACTTTTCACTATCTAATTGTTTTATTTGCAATCCTAAAAAGAAAGTAAGTTCACCCATGTGACTCATCTCAAACTCTTTTAATTATTTTAGAAAACTCTTTATTCATTTCATTATTTGTCGATCCAAAAATTATATCATCTACATAAATATGTACTAATTGGATGTAGTTTTTTTCTTTTAATAAAAAGAGTACTATCTACTTTACTAATTTCAAATATTGATTATAATAGGTAAGATCTTAGTCGGTCATACCAGGCTAAGGGAGATCGTTTCAGACCATATAAAGCTTTCTTTAATTTATAAACATGATTTGGAAATTTTTCTTCTTCAAAAAGTGGAGGTTGTTCAACATAAACATCATCTTTAACAAAACCATTTAAAAAGGCACTTTTGATCCATTTAAATTGTTATGGTTTGCGAAAGCAAGTAGAATTCTAATGGCTTCTAATCTTGCTACGGGTGTAAAAGGTTTCATCAAAGTCTATTCCTTCTTCTTGACAATAACCTTGTGTGACTAACCGAGCTTTATTTCTAATGACCTCACTTTATTCATTCATTTTGTTTTTATAAGCCAATTTAGTTCCTATTATAGTTTTGTCCTTAGGTCTAGGAACAAGTTTCCATACATCATTTCTGGTGGATTAATTCAGTTCCTCTTGCATAGCAAGAATCCATGAACCACCAAATGATGCTTACTTTGGATTTTTGGGTTCAATAGTAGATATAAAAGCTGCATTACTCCTCCTGTTTAGTTGATTTCTAGTTCTAACAACAGATTCAATATTTCCTATTATATTTTCCATAGGATAATCTTTTAAAAGTCTGATCCTTTTATTAGGATGAACAGTTTCACAATTTGTTTCATTTAATTCATTGTTTGAAGTAACAAAATCATCTTCATCATTTATTTGAACAAAATCTTTGAAATTTTCATCAAAAAATACATGCATTGTTTCTTCAATGGTATTATTTTTTAGATTGAAAACTCCGTATGCTTTACTTCTATTAGAATATAAGATAAAGATTCCATTGTCGTATTTAGGATCAAATTTATCCAAATTGTCCTTTGTATTTAAAATAAAGCATTTACTTCCAAAATTTTTAAAATAAGATACCTTTTTTTTCTTATTGAAAAGAAGTTCATATGGTGTTTTATTAGTTAGAGGTCTAATTAAAATCCTATTTAAAATGTAACAAGCTGTAGCGACTGCTTCAGCCAAAAATTTTCTTGGTAATTTACTATATGAAAGCATAGTTCTTGCACACTCTTGAATCTTTCTATTTTTACGCTCTACGACTCCGTTTTGTTGTGGAGTTCTTAGAAAAGAAATATTATGAGTTATTCCTTTTTGCTTACAAAAATTCTCAAAATTTTCATTTTCAAATTCTCCACCATGATCACTACGAATAGTTTTGATTTCTAAAGAAAGTTGATTTTGAATTCTTGTTGCAAAAGTTTTAAATAAATCAAAAGCATCACTTTTATGTTTCAGAAAAATTGTCCATGTAAATTTAGAATCATTATCTACAATTTCAAAACATATTTACTGTGATTTGTTGATTGAATTTGAAATGGACCCAACAGATCTAAATGAAGTAACTAAAGACGTTTTGAAGTTTAATTCATATCTTTCAATTTAAATGAACTCTTTCTAAGTTTTCCTAATTAACAAGCATCACATATACTATCTACATTAAAATCTATTTTAGGGAGACCTCTTGCTAAATCAAGTTTTGAAAGTCTATATAAGAGTTTCAAATTTAAATGCTCAAATCTTTTATGCCAAATCCGAGGGTCACTTTTATTAGTCACAAGACGTAGGTTGTCATTTGAGATTTTCATAATGAGAATATAAATATTTTACTTCCCAATTCCTTCAAAGATAATATTTGATTTGTTATCTTCAATGTGACACTCCTTTTCAAATTTAATTTTGTATCCCTTGTCATATAGTTGAATTATGCTAAGTAAGTTGTGTTTCAGATTCCTAAATAACAGAACATCAGAAATAGTAGGAGTTTTACAGTTACCGACATTGCCGACGCCAATCACATATCATTTTGAATTGTCTCCAAAGTTGACCAGTCCTCCATCTTCATAAATTATGTCATTCAGCATCTTCGAATTACCAGTCATGTTTCTTGAACATCCACTATCAGGTATCCATTTATTCTTCTTGATTTGCACCATTTGTCCATTGAATGTTGATTCTTTAAAAGCCATATAACACATCTGTTACTGTACAACACACCAATTTGGTAGGTAACTTGATTTTTTATAATAACAATATGAAGACTTATGATACAATGATGATTTGGATAGTTTTGAACTAGTGTTAACAGAATCTCCAAAATTTTCCATTTTAAACTTTTTCAAAATTCAGATTATGATAACTTTGAAGACCAATGCTCTAATACCAAATATAGAAAATGCGTACTACAGACCCTAAGGCAGAATTAACACTAGAGCGGGGGTGAATAATGTTTAATTAATTTTATGAATCTTTTTGAAATCTTTTCAAGGTAAATCCAAACACATTCAGTTCACAAACACAGAGACAACAACAGAACCAGACACAGATGAAAATAGTAAATAAAAGCGGTAAAGGAAAGAACACACCGAAATTTTATACTGGTTCAGAGTTACCCTACATCAAGTCCCACATAATTTCTTGTGCAGATTTCTTTTCAAATATAATATCGATATTGCAACCTCTATTTCAAGGCCACGTGATACACCCTCCTGTCTTCGAGTCTAGGGCAAACTCTCTTGATTTAAACAGGCTACAAGATCACCTAATTGATTTACGGGCTACAGTCACAACCAATTGATTTACAGGCGACAATCACACCACTTTCATTTACACTTTGATAGAGAGAGACTCAATACACTTTGATCTTTCGATCTTTGATTACAATTGATCATATAACTCTGAATAGCACTGAGACATTTGAGAGAGAGTGGCAGAGATTAAAATTACAGATGATCGAGTTTGATTCACTTAGAATTTCGGCAGAGTTTTGTTAAAGCATTTGAAATATAAGAGAATATTTGAGTGGAAAAGAAGTGAAGAAATGAAGAAAAACTAACTTAAAATTCGTTGAAAACAACTGGTATTTATAGGAGAACAACGGTCATGTCCATTCACGAAAGGTTATGACAAATAGACACTTCTTTTGGAAATTTGAATTTTAAATTCTACGGCTACCATGTCGACATGAGGGGATGAGGGATGTCGACATGCCTATGTTAATTTTGAAAATAGATTTTGCTTTTAAAATGATTCGTATTCTAAAACTTGTTAAAACAATTTCTAAATTTTGTAAACCATTTTGAATATAGTTTAAACTTATAAAAGAGTTTTAGAAATTAAACTTAAAATATATAATCTATATATAAAATTAATACTAAAAACTAAGTATAGATTTCTCAAAAATATATTAGGCTAAAATATTAAAATCAAGAGACAGTTTAAAAAAACAAGAGATGATTTAGAAATTATTATGACTAAAAATAGTTTTTGAATTAAGGCTAAAATATTTAAATTGAAAGAGATGACTTTGAAAATATAGTTTTGAAAAATAAATCATTTTGAAAATTTCATGGATTCCATTCCACTAGAGAAGGTCGTGGGTTCCATCCCACTAAAGAGGTCATGGGTTCCATCCCACTAAAAAAGTGAGAAGGTGGATTCCATTCCACAATTAAAATTTGAATAAAGATTTTAGTGTTATTATGAAGTTTTAACATAAATCTAAACTCTATTACTTATATTGATATCTTGAACTCTTGATAATCTTGATATCTTAAACTCTTGATACTCATGAGTCTTCAATCTTGATTTCTTTAGTCTTGAATCTTAATACTCGGTCTTGAGTCTTTATACAGTACAGTCTTCATTCTCAGTACCTGAATATATATGTCCTTCATATACACATATATCTATACAAAGATATTAGTATTTATATTTTATAACAAGTCCTAATTTTGTTGTCATTAAAACCGTTATCTCATGAACTAACACGTCATACTTGCCAAGTTCTTTCCTCAATGCTTGGGGCAGAATTTCATTCCACGAGTGAATTTGATTCGATCATTCATTCGAAAACTCTAACCTCGACTTGACAAGTGGAGTATAAATCAAAAACGGGTGCGACTGACCACCCATCATATAGATCTAGTTCCAGAGCGCAGAGTGGAGTATAAATACAAAAGGGTGGACGTGGTCCGACCGTCCATCGATCAACTATAGTTCCCAAAGTGCGAACTGGAGTATAAACACAAAAGGATGGATGCGGTTTGGCCATCCAACAACCAACTCTAGTCTTTAGAGCATGGTTAGGAGTATAAATACCATAAAAAAAGTGGATTTGGTTCGACCGTCCGCTTTCTAACTCTTCCCCCATGCTTGAGGGCAAAAGACACAACTCAAAGTGGATGCGTGACCATCCACTCCCCTGCTCGGGCACGGAGTTTGCAAAACACTCATCTCGCTCCCAAGCAAGATCTAAATGAAAGTGGATACGGTACGACTATCCACATGTCGACTCCTACCCCAGATGCAAGAGGCTGTTTGAGAGCCCAAGTTTAAATCGGACACGACCCGACCTTCCGCTTATCTACTCCTTCCTACGATTCGACGTGAAGAACTCCTAATAAGAGTGAACGTGATTCCATCGAACACTCTTTGACTTCTGTCCCTGACTTGGGTGTAGAAGAAATGACTAAGGAAAATGTAGTTCGACCATTTTTCGGAATAACTCTAAGTCCCCAGAGTGTGGACCGGAGTATAAACACAAATTGGGTGAGATTCGACCACCCACCAACAAGCTCTTATCCCCAAGGTGTGGATATGAGTATAAATAAATAGATGAGTGCAGTTCGACCACTCTCTATTCCATAAACTCCGATCTGAACTCGACATGAGGAGTATAAACTCACTACGGATGGAATTCGACCGTCCATGAACTAACTTCGTAACCTAAGACTTGGGGCAGGAGTACAAATTACTGAAAGCTGAACACGACAACTCACTATAGCTCTAGCTTAGTGTTTTTTACGACCCAAGCAAAGACTGTAGGGTGGCGTTAACACAAAACCAATTGGAACAGCATCCGAAGTTACGGGTGACCGAGTATATCGTACCATCGGATCGAGGGTCAACATCGACCCACCCCAACCACAAATGGATGTGACCTGAACGTCCATCGAATAACTCCGATCACCAGAGCGTGGATAGGAGAATAAACCACGAATGAGAGCGACTTGACTTTCATTCTCTATCACCTTCCTTTGATCCATAAGGAGGAGTACAAAACCAGATGAGCATGACTCGACCACTCTTGAGTTGATTCTATCCCTAGGCCTAATAGGAAACATAAATCAAGATTGTAGTGACTGACTGTCCAGCTCCGAATGAATATGACATGACCGTTCATTCTCTAGCTCTAACCATGATTCGATTATAAGAGCAGTTTGAAACGAATGTGACTTAACCGTTTGCATATTGATCATTGCCTTATGTTCGACTGTGGGAGTAACAGTCACAAATTGGGTGTGACTTAACCATCCATTCTTTGCTCCTTATCTAGAGTATGGTGAAATCTGCATCAAAAGTGGACATGATTAACCGTTCTATACTCAGCTCATGCCCGAAATCCGGTAGGGAATTGAAGTCTTCCCTAGAAGGAAAAGCCAGAATACAATGCAGAATAGGTGCGGCTCATCCTTCCATCAAATAACTCTATCCCATGATTCAACGAGAAAGAATATAAAGCTAAATTTGACATAACATGCCTTACTACTTATCGATGTGTGCCCCAGACTTGGGGGCACGAGCGAGAAATAAGAAGAATGTGAACCGAGCATTCATCGATAAACTCAAAGTCTTTAGAGCTTAAGTAGGAGTATAAACAAACTAGGATGAGACTCGACCGTCCATGCAGCACATTTACTAACCCGAAACCCGAGGGTAGAGGTGTGATCATCCAAAAGATGATTGCGATAGCTCAATACCGTGACTCATACTTGGTCTTAACAATGACCAGAGGCTATGACGGAAAGGATGCCTAGAGATAGAATTGTCGAATCGATGCGCAAGCTCGTTGGCAACCGACCATCACTCCAACCCGAACGACAATTAATGGATCATAAGTACATTGAACGGAAAGTGCATTACTCAAATGTAGAAGTAGATTCAAACTCAAAGCAAGAGCCAGCTATGCAGTTGCGCAACAAGAGGCTGAACCCTACTTGACATTTGATTTAATGTGCTTCTTAGCCCGATCTTCAGCTATTTGCAGATAATAGCTCAAAGCATTTAGAGCCCTTCACTATCAAACTTAATAAATCATGACAAGACTTTGGGATTCAACCGGAGTAACTGTCGCAACCGGATTTTACATTGATTATATGTTAAACAGTTACGTTTGAACTTAGGGAATCCAAAGCCGTACTCGTTGAGGTAACGATTGACATAACAGTTAGCCATGGCGACCCATCATGGGTACTGAAGATCGGATCATAGCTCAGTGCAACAATGATGAAGGAATTAGATGGCTTTCTCCAAATGAATCGGTGTGTTCGTTTGAACCCATTCTGACATGTGTGTGATCTCACCGACTATCATGAGCCGTGCACTGAATATCGACCCAAGTCATGTCTCGGTGAAACAAAAGCGATGTGGTAAAAGCAACGCGGCACGGATCCGGAAAGATTTGCTGCACTTAAAGAGGAGGTGGATAAACTCAAGAACAATGGGTTTATTTGTAATGCCCTCTACCTGAATTTGGTTCCAATCCAGTTCATGTGAGAAAAGCTGATGGAAACTTGTGGACATACGTCAACTACTCTGACCTAAACAAGACATGCCCGAAAGACAGCTTTCCACTTTTGTGGATTGACCAGCTGGTAGACTTAACCGCTGGATATGAACCGCTTTCATTTATGGATGCGCACTCCGGATATAACCAGATCCCGATGCACGTCCCCCACCATAAGCATACCAGTTTTATTACCAATCTAATGTTATATTGCTATGTTATAATGCCGATTGAACTTAAGAACACTAGTACAACTCACCGAAGGCCGGTCAAACGAATGTTCAAAGGCCATATGCTCGTGAATTCACAGAAATCATAAAAATCAAGCAATCACATTGATGACTTGGTAGAGATATTCAATATTCTCCGAAGATGTGAAATGAAACTCAATCTCTTGAAATGCTTTTTCGACGTTGCATCAGGGAAGTTCTTGGGTTTCATGCTCAACTCTTGTGGAATTGAAGCCAATCCTAAGAAGATCCAGGCAATTAGAGACATCCATATATCGAAGACAATCAAGTAGGTATAGAGCCTAAATGGGAAGATCACCTCCCTAAGTCGATTTATCTCCAAGGCCATCGACAAAGTGAATTCCCTACTTCGACCTAATTAGGAGAGGAAGAGAAACTTTGAATGGACACTGGACTACGTTGATGTATTTCAAGCTCTGGTAGATCACTTAGAAAGACCTCTCATCCTATCTAAGCCACCAGATCATAATGATTTATACATATATTTAGCCATGTCGGTACACGCTATAAGCGTGGCAATGCTATGTGAAGACTAGATCCAAAGACCAACATATTATGTAAGTAAGCGGTTGAAAAGAACCAAGAGAAAACTACTCGAAACAAAAAAAAGCTCATGTAATTCCTGTTGATTTCATCATGAAAGTTCCGGTCTTACTTTTAGGCTCACCTCATTATCGTCTATGCTGACCAACCGTAATGACAGGTCATACAACAACCTAAGACGTCTGAGAGACTACTCAAGTGGAACATTGAATTGAGCTAATTTAACATCACATATCTCCCTCGAAGAGCTATTGTTGAATATGCGCTTATATGATTTTTGTTTGATGATAATAAACATACATACATTCGTTTAAATGTATTTGATAATATACTATTTATTTTCACAGATTAAATAAATATTTGCTGAATAAAATAAATAACACAGGTTTTGAATTCAAACGAATATTTTATTCAAACAAATATTTATTACAATTTTGAATAGTACAATTTCAAGCTCTCACTATACATATACAATTTTGATTACAATTTCATCACATTTCATATTTACAATTCACCTCACTACATATCACTCACACTCGTATTTATCTTCAACTGCATTCCAATTTGAATCCAGCATCTGAGAAATCTGCAAAAATATTCACTAACGCAGTAAAATTGAAAATAAAATATTTTTGCAATTCAAAATAAAAGATGATTTTGAAAACATTGTTTGCCTCAGTTATTTGGGTCGTTCTTCATAATTTAAATTTGAATTCATCATACACGAACAACTTATGACATACACAGTGTATTACTGTATATGCCACAAGGCCGTGCACACCGATATATACACTTGATTGATTTACAGGGACAGGTAAGCACAGGTCAAACCCAAATGCAAAGCCGGGTTCAACTCACGTGCAATATATTTAAAATCACGACACGAGCACAAGGTCAAACCCGAGCTGTAAAACTGGGTTCAACACAAGGCAGTCATGAAGTATGCAAAGAGCTTGAGCATTAGATATTGCAACTACAGTAATGCATCAGTGACCAAACACTACAAACTGCAACATGGCGAAGACTACAAGCAACTGACACAAATCAGTAGCATGCTAATGAAGACTGCATCAGAATGCAATGCAAACACAATGGGACAAGTGATCAAATGCAACACATTATCAAACTGGAACGAAGTGATGAACCAACAAATGCAACAAACTCAAATGTCCAGTTACAATACAACAAGGCAACAGTGCAGTTGCAACATAGGTGACACAAGTGTTACAAGACAAGATGCAGTGGTACATGACCATCAAGATAAACCAATGAACCAACTGTGCATATATGAAAGCATGATACAAAGTGAACCAGTGCCAGGTCAAACAGTGTACAACATCAACTACAAATCAAATGCAAGCAGTGGCAAGCTACAGGCCAAACAATCCCAAACTAATCAAAATCAACATCATGTTGTACAATTGAATTTCAAGTTCGACCAAAGTCAACAAGACAAGTCACTGGAATGAACATACCAAATAAACCAACACAGCTGCAGTGGACAGCATCAGTATGCAGGAGAACAAAGACCAAGTGAAGCATCTGTGAAGTTTCTGAAGACTCAAATGAACATACCAAATGCAAACTCAGGTGGTACATGAACACAGTGATGGCCGAGCAACTGATGTATACAAATACACTGATTAAATGCAACACTGGCTGCAAGGATCAACGAATTGGATGAACAAAACTCGAGTGCATCGGTGAAAGTGCAGACCAAATGCAAAATGCAACAGTGAATAGCATGGCAATGTGTCAAAGCATTTGTGTCAAAGCAAACAATGTCGAATACATAAACAAGTGTAGCATCTGTTACAGTAAAAAAAAAAGGAAAAGTGCAGAGATGAACGCAAATAAGGATGCAGACGTGCCATAGAATCAATGCCATGTAAAGTCGAAAGCAACAGTGGATGAACGAGATTCAACAACGCAAAAATCATTGACCAAGTTAAAATTCAAAGCCGAGAAAATTCAAACCAAGTCAAGAATTCCAAGCCGTGGTCATCACGTAATGATTCAATACCGTGAATGTTAAGCAACCAAAATATATACGTGAATTGAAGAAGTCAGCAATCATCTCAAACATCCAAGCTAAAATCAACGGCCGAACAAATTAATTGACAAATTCAAATCAATCTATACGAACGCAAAAATAGGAATTGGATTCCTATATAAAACCCTACATCATCATCGGCAATGATTCATCGAGTTCGAGCATCAATTAGTAAAAGCAAAAGGGATAAATTACTTACCAAAATCACAACAGCGAACTCGATCAACCAAAGCGGCCAAGAGCGAACGAACGAGAACAAAACACACGAAGAGGCACAGCTTCGAAAGTCCTAATTTGAATTAAGGACGCAAGCCATAATTTCAGAAAGAAGAAGAACGAGAGCAGCCGCACTTTTCAAGCCCTAATTCATGCGCAAGAGGAACGAAAGAGGATCGGACATTTTTCACAAGCAACAGTGGATCGGTTGAAAGAATAGTGGGCCGGCCTGCTTATTAAAAGAGGGGATTTAGCTTTTAATTTTATAAAAAGGGGTTTTTTAGTTTTTTATAATTGAGCAAAAATTACGCTTTCACATTCGTATTTTAATTTTTGCTCCTGCGGTTATTTTTGAAGTTGTTTTTCTTTTCGAGTCAAAGATTTTGTAAATCACCACCTAGGGATTAGGTAGTGTCAGATTGTCTATTTAGAATTAGTTCAGTGAGCAGGGGTGCGAGTTTGCAAAACTCTGTAGGCGGGAGCAGTGTTTGCGAGTAAGCGAAACTTTATTGTAGGCGGGAGCAGAGTTTGCGAGTAAACGAAACTCTATAGGCGGGAGCAGGGTGTGCGAGTCTAGTAGAGTGTTTGTGAGCGGGAGCAAAGGGTCTGCGAGTCTAGTAGAGTGTTTGTGAGCGGGAGCAAAAGGGTCTGCGAGTCTAGTAGAGTTATTGTAAGCGTGATACTGTTTAATTCTAATAGAAATCTGTGAATGCAGCAGTAGGCAGGGGTTGCCGAAGCTGGGTAAATTTTGTGTGTGATTTACTTTTCAGCATATTTATTTCTGCAGTTTATTTCTGTGTTTAAATTGAGAAAATTTGCTATAACCCTATTCACCCCCCCCCCTCTAGGGTTAATCTAGATCCTACAGCTATATAGGGACATACACTAGCGGACTTCATAGCCGAATTTATTGCACCAAACAACTCTCCGGGGAGCAATGTGGAACCGACCATTTGGTGAGAGATGTACACGGATGGAGAGTCCAACGACCGATGTTCTGGCGTTGGAATTGCATTAGTGACTTTTGAGGAATGATCAATCTACTACGGCCCAAAACTCAATTTTCCTGTAATAAATTACGATGAGTATGAAGCCTTGATAGTTAGGCTCAAAGTTCCTAGAGAAGTGGGAGTGAAAGCTTTGCAAATCTTTTATGATTCCAGGTTAGTTGTATGCCAAATTAGGGGAGATTATCAGTCTAGAGGGCAGCGACTTGCTCGTTATCTCAGCCGGGTCCGAGAGCTACTAGCTGACTTCGAATATTACACTATTACATATATCACTAGAAATACAAAAATGAGAAAGGCGACTCACTGGGCAAGCTGGCCAGTTCCTGGAAAGCGCATCAAATAGACTTTGTCCCGATTAAAGTACTAGATGCTCTAAGCATCAACCAGATGGAGATTGGTTGGGTTCTGGAGATGGTCTCGAGAAGGGAGTCGTGGGTGACTTTTTTCAAAAGTTATCTGCAACGAGGGATCCTTAACGAATGGAGGAATGAAAAACGACAGATCTTCCACAAAGCTTCACGCTACATCATCCAAGAAGGAGTCATGTATAGAAAAGGTTTCCCCATTCACCTACTTCGGTGTATTACCCATAAAGAAATAAACGAGTCTCGAGAGAAGTCCATGAAGTAGAATTCGACGATCACACCGGGGATCAAACCTTGACAAAGAAAATACTCTACTATGGGTAGTACTAGATAACTGTCAAACGAGATGCAGTTGATTATGCTACACAATGCGATGAGTGCTAGATGTTTGCAAAAAATTATGAGAGCTCCGTTGATGGAAGTTACATGAATGGTTAGTACAAGATCGTTTCCACTTTAGGCATTAATATTATCGCCTCCTTACCGATCTTTAAAGATGGAGCAAAGTTCGCCATTGTAGTAGTGGATTACTTCACCAAATGGGCTGTAATTAAACCTTTAGCCATGACCACAATGAAAAAAGTAATCAACTTCGTTTTTCGGAGCAACATCTATTATTTTGGCCTTCCATGAACCATTATAACTGATAATGGAACCCAATTCGATAGCGCTAAATTCAAGGACTTCTGACATTGGCATCATATTGAAAATAGATTTGCGGCGGTTGCTCACCTCAAGCAAACAGACAAGCTGAGGCTATGAACAAAATCATAAAGTCCATCCTGAAAAAATGATTAGAAAAGGTTAGAGGCAAGTGGGTGGATAAAATCTCAACAATGTTATGGGCATATAAACCACTCACAAGTCTGTTACTGGACATACTCCTTCGCCTTTTCTTACGGCTCTGAGGTCAATATCCATATAGAACTTGAATCTCTTCTCATCGAGTGACTTATTACAACCCATATTTCATTATAATAAATTATAAAAAGGAATTGCAATTAAACTATAAGGAATGGGTGATGACTCATGAGTGTATAAAACGATCTAGGAACCGATGACAAGAACGTGTACTTAAACGTGTACGTGTATATCCTAAAATTTGATTTCTTGAAACCAACAGAAATCGAATTTTCACCTGGAGTTATTAGAGATAAGACTGGATCAAATAGCCAAAGCTTACTAGCCTTGTATAATATGACCCACATAGCAATTGATAGAGTACAATCCTAAATTTATACTATTGGAAATCGACCAAGCGTCATGCTAATCAAAGAGGGATACAACACTTATGGAAGATAAATCAACGGAAGGGTGATGACCATTTAATAAATTGGATGGAATCCTTTACAACGATTGAAGCTTGCGCCCTTTCAAATCATGTCATGTTCGAACAAGGTGTACTTTAGGGAGGCAAATGTTATCCTGCTTTTTGGCAAGGCCATGATATCGTAGATTTGGTTAACAACGGTTGGTTACCAGCCTTGAGAATCATCTATATACAGTATTATAGACAATGGTCGAATAGATTTGGACCAGATCACAATCAGGGTGTAATCAATATGAAGCGACAAGGAAGGCCCTGTGAGGCAACCTTTTAAATTTCACGCCAATCGGAGTTTTTACGCTCAAGTTATGGATAAATGGAAAATTTATACGTATGGATCTGGAATGATCCATAAAATAGGGTATATTGACGAAGATCGATCAACGTATAATAATCTACAAAGCCATGCACTTGAAACTTTCAAAGCATAAATATATTGAAGAGTGGAGCTCACAAAAATGATCGCAAGATAAAACTTCCAAATCTTGAAAAAAGAAGCCGATGGTTATTGGAATGGTCGTAAGAATCACCAAAACGATCCATATTAACAAAGGTTGGATGATATCTCACAAACGATATGTTGGAATTGCACAAAATTTTGAGATCATGTAATTTACATCATTAAGAGACTATAATAGTGATCGCATAACAAAACTCAAGAAAAACATAAAGCGACACCGATCATTATTGGACGATTAGCATAACGATCGATGTTCTACAAAGAATGGGCGATATCTCAAAAACTATAGATCAAAATGACACCAAATTTTGGAAGCAAGGCCTGAAGGCCTATGAGACCACCCACGAACGATCGCACATTGATTTCAATGAAAAATAATAATCATCCTCGATCGTCATTCTGTAGAAATTAGACCATCGATCGTTCTGATGGACCCCTACGGATCAAGAAATTCTTCTAGCGATTTTTCAGCCCGATCCATGCACATTTTTGCCTATAAATAAAGCTACCATTCTCCATAAAGAGGATCCTTCTTTCTACTGCCAAGGCTCTTCCATTTTTATTCTTAATTCTTGTACTAATGGATCCCTGCCGATCCAAACATTCTTTTGATCATAATCAAGTGCATGATCAATAAAAATATGAAGTGGACGTAGGCCGAGATTTCAAAACCACACACTAAAATCTGTGTGTTCATTTATGATATTTGCTTTATTTTAATTTCATTCTTGGTTTAATTTCTACTAGATTCTATTGGGTGTCGATGCCCATTTTTGACATCAACATATATATATATATATATATATATATATATATATATATATATATATTATAGTTTATGTAGATTTTAGAACTTGAAAGGAAGAAAAAACGGCAGAGCTTCGCCGTTGCTTCAAAAAATATGAGAATAGTGAGAGGCTTGGCCTGTGTTTATAGACGTTCGAATCGACGTCGGCTGTTAGATTATTTTATATTAAATCCAAGTCGTTCGGCTTAGGTTCAATTTACAGCTGTTAGCATACAGGCATCCGACCGCTATACTACCATCGGTCGATGCTAGCAGTCGACCTGTCCTGATTAGGGGTCGATCGGTCCTAATTAGCCGTTAGCACATGGCCGGTTGCCTATTTTTGTTACACATTCATTTGTTTCCCATTATACATTAGTTTCACATTATACGTCATGTTATTATTTTGTACTGTTTTTAACCAACCTAATCAAACGTTGGTTGTACTTAAATATTAAGCCACAGTTAATGTTAAAACGTTAATTAATTTCATTTATTTCCTTATTCCTATATATAATTATTTCTGATCCCAAATATTCAAATGTCGATAAATTTCGTTTGAACTTCGATTAGAAAACTTTATATTTGAAAACTAATCATAAAATTGCCACAAACACAATGGTGCAAGTTTCGTAGCCAAATTCTGATGTTTATGAAAAATTCATTTTCGGCATTACTAATTATTAATTTATTTATTTATATTTAATTATCGTTCAATTTACGGGATGTTACACGGGTAGCCTTTGGTCGCACAGACTGTTGATTCAAGCTCCGTCTTCTTCGCCGCTTCGGTCAATGAGTAACCTAGCTTGCATAGCCTGCCTTCACCGCATCAGACCTCCTCCTGAGTTCATCGGTTGATATTTTGAAAGTGGTTTCTTAAGTGTTCAAAAATTTTGATATAGAAAACCACTCTTTTAGACGTAGAGTTCTACGGGTTGATTCTTTCAACACGGCCTCCTCCAACACATTAAAACGAACACAACTGACCTTGCTTCACGTGATGCTTATACATGCATCGATACGCCTACTATCATACACATATACACCAATATATACGCGAACACGCTTTTGCTACACAAATCATGTTTCGAGCTTTAGCGGAGTGATTATTCGACCTAGTATTCTCCCACGCAACTTGGTGCATTCGATAGTCGATGTGGCTATATGAGATTGCATGTAACGTGTTTATATACATATACGGATATTCTCATACACACACACACACACACAATCAATTGCACAAATACATTTATATATTTACCCAATCACTACCATTATCAATAGTTCAAATACAATACAAGAATTGCATTTATTATCATATGACTTTAAATACACGTATATGTATACTTACCCATATTCATATACATACATGTATATTTGAATAAGCAACTTAATTATTTAACAATCAAATCGTACTTTCATTATCAAATCATTTCTATAAACATCCAATATTATTATCTACTATTTTATAAAAAAATCATTCACCAAATTGATTTATAAATCATTTTAAGTCTTTATAATACTTAATCTCTTTATAAAAGTTAAGTATTCATCTTATAATTATATTATAAAACCTTACGATCATTTTATAAAATAGTTCTTTCTTATCATTTTATAAAATCTCATACCATTTTATAGTATATATATTTCTTTCTATCTTATAAAATCTCATTCTAATTTATAAATAAATCTTTATTGTTATTTTATAAATTTCATTTTATTGTATGAAATATATCTTTCACTTATAAAATTATTTCTTTATTTAATAATATTTTTTAAGTACTAATTAAGCTTCATTTAGCCTTTAAGCACTTTAATAAAAAAATGTAGAGCCCTTAACCCCCTTAATTAGCTTACTAACTTTCTTAAAATGTTAATATATAATTTTAATACAATCACATAGTGACTAAACCATGTTTACAACATATAATTAAGCTCAAACAACAATTCACAATCTCTTAATCAACCCACACCTATATCTAAAGCTTACTGACTTTTCAAAAAACGATCTTTAAGGTTTATAATAAATAATGTGACGATATAAACATGTTTAAGACATAAACATAAGCCTAATTACATTATAATATTCTCTAAATCATATCGCATTACATGAAAATCATTAAACAGATATATGAAGTATAACATGTAAATAAGTTAGGAGAATCATCCTGCTCACCTCTTCTTCTCCAAACCAAGCATAAAATCACTAAAATCCATCATTTTCTCTCTTTGAATTCGAGATCTCCACCCATACTTCGATTCATGCTAATTCCTTCATGGGTTTTGTAGAGAATTGCATGAGAGGAATTATGGTGATTTTATCTTAATTTATTAATTTTGTTTTAGCTTGGATTAGATAATTAAAAGGGGGATTAAGAGAGGGTTAGGGAAAGATTAAAGAAGAGAAACTAACGTGAATGAAAAAGTGAAATGAAATAATGAAGAGGTTAGCCACTTATAGACAACTAAAGGGCTTAGCCATATTCATTTCTTTCTCAAGAAATCATTATTCACTCTAAAAATTTATCGACTCTAAACATAGTCTAGTCCATACTCGTTTTTCTCACGTCAGAAAAGCGGTCTCAACGGTGGGTATTTCAAGACACAATTCATCCATTTTTGAGAAATTGAGTATAATGGACGTTCTATCAATTAATAATTAAATATTTAAATAACTATTTAAATATTTTGATCCTTACAATTAGGGGATGTTACATTAATGGTACTTTCATCCAAGATTATATACTCGGTATAGTGGTTACATAGAGAGATTAATGAAGTGTGAAAAACTCTCAACGCCGAGTATAGGCTGGTTTGATTCTTAGCACCGAATCCCAGGTTTGATCCATTCATATTAAATTTGAATATGAAGTGTATTATTGCTGGTCTTCTTCATATGTTAAGGATAGCCGAGAGTATGCTCCTAAAAGAACCGAGCATGGTGCTCGCGGTTAGGGGTGCATCTTTCGTGAATATTTCATAGAAGAGAAAGCATAGATCGAAGGGCGGTAAGGGTAAAGATAAGGGCAAAAAAAGAGAAGAGTGAATTTCATTTTTGCTCTAACAGAGGACATTGGAAGAGGAAGTGCCTAATTTGTCTAAAGATGCCCAAAGGGAATGATTTGACTTCTTATCTAAAATGGTTTATTTGTAAATGCTACAAGTTGGGTTTTAGATACGGGGTCTGGATCTCATATCTATAATTCATTATAGGGACTTAGGAGCAAGAGGCCTATAGCAAAAGGGAGCATGGAATTCCAACTTTCAAATGGAGCTACTATAGCTGCTGTGACAGAAGGAGATAACCATGTGAAACTTGCTAGTGGACATAATTTTATTTTAAATAATTACTGTGATGTACCAAACTTTATTAGTGGAACCGTTTCTGTTTTTCCATTTGATGGAAAACGGATACGGTTTTATTTGTAATGATAAAGTTATGAGTATTTGTTATGATAATAAAATTGTTTGCTTTGTACTTTGAAAGATGACACTTTTAGTTATAATCATGTATTTTAGGATGAATACCAATGTGCCTAAAATAAATGGTAACTATTTTTAGCATTTTAGATTAGGCCATATAATAAGAAACGATTGAACAAGTTAAGAAACTAAAGGTATCTACCATTATTTGGTTTTGAATCATTTGATAATTGTACATTGTCTTAAAGTAAAAATGATGAAGCACCCATTTAGTAGGAGAAATAAAAGAGTTACCAAACTCTTAGGACCAATATTGTAATATCGCATAATTTCAATAATTAAATTTAATAAGGCCATTGTATTAAACTCAACCCAAGAGGTAAAATGGTAATTTTACAAAAGAATGAATCTTATAGTGAGAGTTGCGCCATTGCAACTGCTAATTTTATTAATCATTTTTTACTACAGGTAAATAGGCACAAGTAAGAAGTTGCAAAAAAAATTAGTCTCAAGGACAACAAGTTTGTTTTTTAGTCTGAAGGACACTTTTTAGTGTAAATCACAGAATGAAGACTAAAAAACAAACTTCTTGTCCTTGAGACTAAATTTTTCTTTAACTTTTTCCTTTAGCCTAAAAACCCATTTTTACTATAAACTTGTCTGAATCAGAATTAGGATGAGAAAAATATAAATATTTTTACATAATGGGCTTTTATATATTTTTAAGTGCGCTTGGACCAAATAAATGAACAGACATCTTTGATTTCCTTAAGTAGGATGTTTCCTACAATTTGAAAATTTAAAAGTGCGTTCTTCTCGTTTCTCATCATCAACTTAGAATAAACACACTTTTCAAATCAATCAAATTAGCATACATTTGAAATACTCAATGAATTTTGACGAATCAAATATCGAATTGTAGATCACGATGCGTGTACATGCTGTTACTATTCTTGATTGGAGTAACGGAGTTCTGAAGCATACCTAAATCTGGACAGCGGAGGAATTGAGGATATTACAACGTCGTTTGGGGCTTGAATCAATATATTTATTAGTGGTCCAATCTAGTTTGATATATACTTGGTCCTACTCATTAATATTATGATTTTTATGATTTAGGAATGATAATTTAGGTTTTGGTTTGTTAATTACTAATATGAAACGATAGCCATGATGAAATCTAAATTTAAGTAAATTTAATTTGGATATTGGAATCACTGACACTATTTACGAGGAGATATTTATTTGTAAAATTGAAGAACAGACAAAGGTTTATTTCATATTGATCAAATGCATATAAATACATGGTTAAATTATATAATAATGATTTCTAAAATTTACACATGTTAAACTGCAAACAAAAAGTATTTTGATAAATATCTAGTATATGAGAAAGTATATAAAATGGAATGTTTATATAGTATAACATTGTATATTTCATATACACATAGGAATTTGGTCGTTAAATATATTACGTAATGGTAAAAAAAATGAAATGCCACAGTTTCAGAGAATGGTGACATTCTATTTCTAAGTTAATAACATTTTTATGTATTTATAAATGGAAGTTAAGGGATATTGAATTTGTGTAAAGTTGGATTTGTATACAAATATAAATCATGATATGAATAAGTATAAATTTTGCATGGAATCTGTGTTAAAATGAAGTATTAAATCCAGAAATAATATATAACAGTTTGGAAATAATTCGATAATCAAGAGAATCAAAAATAAAAGAGGAAGTAAAAAAATAAAGGCACAATTTGGCCTATAGGCCACCAACCGGTTGGACCACTAGACTCCAAGTTGAATCTGGACCCAACAGGGCCTGTATATGAAGGCATTCATTTCGGTTTTGGGTTCATATGTGTTCTCAGTTTTAGGGAGGTCTTTGTGATGTCGTTTTTAATGTTTGACGGTTGTTATACATTGTATAGGAAATATGAGTGTATTAATGATATTGGCATTGATGTGTGTGTGTTTTTGTTTACCACTATTGGTTATCATGGTGACATGACCGCTCAATTAAGATAAGGTGCATGTAGATGTATGAAAAAGAGTTCATAGGCAGTATATGGAATTCGAGTTTATTCTTTGACTTAGCCATATGTTAATACAATAGGGGTAGGTATAGCATTTGTATGTGCTTGTGACTATGTGAGCGTCCATGCATTTGTTGTTTTATTTAATCATGACCATGTTTTCAAATGTCAACCATATATGCAGTATTGTTGGAATAACTTGGTGGTTGCAAAAGAAATAGGTTAAGGTATGATGTTAGATATCATAGACAGTTATATTTTTTTATGGGTATAACCATAATATGTGACAAAGTAGACTAGTTTCACTCACTCGGACTTTTTCTAACCATACTTTATATTCTCCTTTTGTGTACATCATTATTAGGTCAATTGAGTTTGGATTTGCTAGTTAAGAGGTGTTTGAAGGTGCAAATGATGATAGAGTTGCTAGTATGTTGTATATATTGTATATAGGGGATTTTCACTTCAAGGGCTTATTAGTGCACGGTAATTAGTTTTAAGGACACTACTTCTGAAAAATTAGTTTTAAGGACATTTTACAGGAAAAAGATAAAAGATCTTATCATTTTCGGTTATATAGAAATAACGATAAAAGGATTTATCATTTTCCTGCATAACTTAAAAAGATAAATGGACTTATCATTATGCTGTAAATTATCCTTAAAATTAATTATTCAGAAGTGTTGTCCTTAAAACTTATTACCTGCAAATAGAAGCCCTTCAACCTAATTTCCACTAGTATATAAATAATCATCTGACATTATAGCATGAATTTGGATTAATTGTATACACATGACTATGTGGTTGGACTTGGTTTGAATGTGTATGTTTTCTTTCACTGTAAATTTAGAAAGATTTAACTAGAATCTATATTTTATTTCTTCTTATCATAACCTAATGATCCAACGTTTTCGACTTTCAGGATAATGCATCTTTGCTGCATTAAATCAAAGGGTCAAAAATAATATGTTGTTATATTTGGTATCAAAGTAAATTTTCCTTAAATTAAGTACTATATCATATTGTGAGAGCATACTTTCATATATGTATATATGTGTGAGTGTGTGCGCGTGTTTGTATTCTCTCTATAAGAGTCGAGTACATATGCATTCACCATTTATCATTCCAGTTTTAATTGCAATCAATCTGGAACTTTTTAATGAATATCATTTACAAATGGTTGAAAATGAATAATTCAGTTGAGACTAGAACATAAGCCAACATTGTTGGGGGTAGAGACGAGAGCTAGGATTAGAACCAGAGTTGATGCCACAGATATCCCCAAAACGAACATCGCTGCATGATTTAGATGATACTTATAGGCAATGGGCAAGGCTACTATTATGAACCCTACTGAACATGTAACTACTACATAAAAAGTGGTTTCCATCCAACAATCACTAGTTGTAAATTTCACAGTAGGGAACCCTACGTAGGAACTGAACTCTATTCAATAACATGGGCATGGCTGAGTAGTTGTGAAAAGATAATCTATTTCTTGGGTTGTATCGATACGAGACAATTGGCTTCATGTCATCTATTGAGGGAAGCCACTAACATGTAGGAGATTTTTTATCTCAAAAGTTGAGGAGGAGAGTATCACTAGGGTGGATTATGAAAGAAAGGTTGAAGTTATGATTTTCTCTAGAGTTGAGAAAGGACCGTTATTGGAGAAGTCCATTGTAACGACCCAGAATTTTTAGAAATTAAAATTTGAATATTTAATTAATTTTAAATTTTAATAAGTGAATTTATAAGTCAAATAAATTTTAATTTGAATTATTGGATTTAATTGAATAATTAAATCAATAATTTAATACGTTAAATTATGGAAATAATTGAGATTTGGGTTAAATATGATTGAAAATGATTTGTAAAATTTTATTTTATCATATTGAAGTTAGAAAGATATTTTAGAACTTTTAAAATCGAATTAAAAGTTAATTTGTGAAAATTAAATATTTTAATATTTAAATCGACTAGTGAAAATAGTCAATTTTTGAACAGTCTCAGAATTGAACGAAACCAGTTTCATTGGATCCGTAATAGTTAGTTATTACCGGATTTCAAATTTTGTGTCAATCGGAGTTATCGTTTGATCATGGCAGCTCGAAACGCATCGATTTATTTTTAATTTTAATTTAGCGAGTGAAAATAGCCATTTTTCAAAAAGTCTCGGATTTCGACGAAACCAGTTTCATCGGATCCGTAATGTGATATTATTGTAAGATTTCAAATTTCAAGTCAATTGGATTTACCGTTTGTCCTGTACAAATTAAAACGCCTAGAAATCGACTTAAATCGGTTTAATTTAAATTGAGCGTTTGTAGCCATAACTCGCACAGATGTCCGAATTAGCTTCCGAAACCTGTTCCATTGTGTCCGGAACGCGGGGTAAACCCTAGAAACGCTGGTTACAGCGCGTAAATCGGAGTTCGGAATTCCCGGATGAATAGTGTTCGATTTTTCTCTATAAATAGAGACCCTTGCCTTCATAATTTAATAAAAAAAAAGAAAAAAAGAAATAACAAACCCTAGCCGCCACCCCCATAAACAAAGGCCAGATTATTCCCACCTTCCTCCCTCAATCACTCACGATCCGTCAACAATTGGAGGAAGTTGTCAACATGAAAGTTGTAGAGGGGAGTGTGTTCTTCAAATCCATACGGATATGATGGGGTATGGCGCGATGAGGAGGGAGCCAGGGGGTGCGTTTGTGGGCCGCACGGCCTCGTGTTGCGTGCAATCTAGGGGGCCGAGCCCTATGGTGCTTCAGCCGAGTGTAGGTCTTGGCATGCTCTTCGACATGGAGCTTCCTGATCGAATCCTAGTTGATCGTGTTAGGTGAATAATTTAACCCTAGTATATAGTATTGGGTTCGGCTATTTGCTGAAGCTTTTGCGTGAGAGGAAGGAGAAAGGGGAGAGGAAAGGCACGGCAAGGATCTGGTGGCATTGGATCCAACGGCCATGATTAGCTTAGGGTATTAAAAATTTTAATTTATGTTGATTATGTTATTTAAATCGTGTATAAACTTCGTAAAATCATAACTTTTTCATACGAGGTCGAAAACGCGCGAAACCAGTTGCATTGGAATCGTATGGACGAGCACTACGCGATGGAGTTGGTTTGGAGTCGTTTGGAGTTAGTGAGAATTTTGGGTAAAATTAAACGTCCGTTTAATTTTATTCGAAATAAATCGCTAAAACGGAAATAAAATCAAGGTGAGAATTTCTCACTCAATCGAATCAGTTTCGATTTTATTTTAAATAGTTAGATTTAAAATATTTGAATGCATGTTTGAATGATGATTGATATCTATTGATTGTTAAAATAGACATTATGCGCCGTTAGTAAGCGGATGTTATTTAATAAAAACATATACCGCGAATATTTCATAAACAGTGAAATTGGTATTATATATAATAGCAATATATATATATTGGCATATGTATATATTGGATTTGTTGATTTCCCGCATTATTTTTTTGTTTAGCGGATGAGACCCTATTACGCCGTTATTAAGCGGATAATATTTAATAAGAACATATACCGCGATAATTTCGTACTTGAGCGAAATTGGTATTGTGCTAATGTTTTTGGATGCAGGAAAACAGGTTGGAGGGATCCAACTGGATTCCTCAACAGTTTTTATTTGATTTCAGATATTTTGATATTTGATGGATTATCATATCGATATATGATATCGTTGTTGTCGTGATTGACTATTTGATGTGTAGCATCATTGGACCCAGATTTTGGGATTTTAAAATGATTATAAAGTGATTTTTGAAATTATACTATATTTTTAGAATTGATCCATTTTAAATAAATAAACGTTATAATTTTAAAAGTTATAAAATTATGGTTTTTGTGAAATATAGTTAAAAGCTGATTTTTGAGAAATATGGATTAATGATTTTTTAAAATAGTTTAAATTGAGATTTTGGAATTTATTATAAAGAGTTTAAATATAGGATTTATAAAATTTAATTATTTTATAAATCAAGAGAATGGGAAATTATAAAGGAATTTAAAGATGTTTTTAAAGAATAATATAAATTGATTTATATTAAGAGATTTATAAATGGACATTTATAAATTGAAATATAGACATTATAAAACGAGTTTTTATAAGTGCTTGAATAAAGTGAAGATGAATTTAGTAAATGAATGAAATTTACAGGATTATAAACAGTGAAGTTATAAATGGAATTTTATAAACAGTAGGTTTATAAAATTTATAAAGTTATTGAAAGAATGAATTTTGGATAAATAATTGAATCTTATAAGATATAAGATTTATAATTATGAAGTTTAGAGGAACGATTTTGTAAAATAATCGTTTTATAAGTATTTAACTTATAATATGAACTTTTAGTTTATAATTGAGTTATAAACTGGAATAGGTTAATAAAAGAATTTATAAAAGGAAGTTTTTATAAATAAATAGAAATGGAATTTACAAACGTTGTTTTATAAATTCGCAAACGACTTAATTTGACAAGAAAATTTGTTGAAACCTATAAATGGAGTTATATTCACATTTTTGAATAGTGAATAATCCTTTGAATTAAAATGAATAAAAGGATGAAATTGTTAATGAAGTATATTCACGTTTTTGAATAGTGAATAACACGTTAAAGAAATTGTTTTGGATTTGGATGTTTTAAATAGAATTAAAACGATCGAACAATGTTTTAAAATGTGTTGAGATTCGAAACCATAGATTTCAACATTTATTGTTGAAATAGACGTTTTCGAGAAATAGAAGAAAATAATGGACTATAACACTGTTGTTATAGTAAATGATTTCCGAAAGGAAATGTTTTGTATAGTATTGGGATTTATATATCTATTTTAATTTCGAATCCCTATACTAGTGATTTTGGGTTGTCGTAACGATGTTTTACGTAACATTCGTTTTGGGCCCAAATATATATGTTTAAGAGAATGATTTCCTTAAAGAATGAAATATATACTTAATTTCGATTTAAGTATATTGAATATTTTCCAAGGTTGAAAATAAAAAGATTTGTGAATTACTTATTTAATAAGTATGGAAATGTTTTCCAATATGAAGTGAATATTTAGAATTTATCTTTTTAAGATAAATTGAAAATGGATAGTTGAAATCGTATATGCATGAATATTTTGGAATATAAATTCACTAAGGAATTTATATGTGAAAGTGGAATTTGTGAAAAAAATAAATGTTGATTTATTTTTGAAGTGTTGAAATAATATATCTTGTAAAGATATTTTGGAAAATAAATAATTTGGAAAATTATTTGGAAAACTGGTGATGTGTGCATATCCATTGATAGTTCAATAACCGACTATCAATATTTCCCTTTGAATGGGTAATTGATGTGATTTGATTGAATGTGAATGCTACACTTATTTTTGAATAAGCGCTCACTATTCGGGTTAACCGGGAAAGGACCATGGGGTCGTATAACCCATTCCGAATATGTGATACGTCGTTATGAATTGCATTGAAGATCGGTGTTGAAGACCCGGTATTTGCGAGAGCGATAGGATGACCTGTCGATTGTCTCTGCACTGAGTTGCAGCGGTATAGAGACTCCCTAAGTGATGGGAAATCCGATCAGGATTGTGAATATCCGGATTGCAAGGACTTCTTTGTAAGTGCCTTCGGTTTTGTTCGAGCCCGGAACAGACTTGTATGGATTGCGTGTCTGACATTACAAGTTGAGACATAAAGCCGATTTCTTTCAAATATATTTCTGTTGGTGGCGAAGAATTTATTCTTTTAGCTTAACACCCTTCTCTGAGACGTACGAGCTCAGAGGTTATGTAGTTGAATGTTATCAGCGATATATTCCTAATTTGGTAATGTGACATGCTGAGTGTTGCTGAAATGATCATTGTGTTGATTATTGTGATAGGATCGTTTATTTGATCGTCTATCTTGGTGATCATTGTGTTGATCATTTGTTGACCCAAAGCATGGCTTTTGTATAAAGTATGTTTTTGTGGACGTGACTTCGTCGAACCTCACACCCCGGAAATGGTCAAAACAGGAAAGATGCGGCAAGGTTATGAGGGGTAGCACCCTTTAGGGTATGTACATTTCCTTCTGGATAGAGGTGGTATCATGGTATGGAGCCCAGATATTTAACCTATGTGGTTACTACGAATTTATTACTTTGTGGTTGTTGGTTTTTCGGGATCCCGTGAGAAAGGTCGTTTACGATCGGGGAATGGCGTGCTCGTGTCAGTAGTTACCCAGTTAGGGGTAACCCGGCCTTGTGTTGGCAGAGTTCCGGTTTGGTTCTCGGGGATGTCTTTCCAGAGGCATTCTCATGTGGCAATGGGAAGTTCCTTGGCCTGACCATTTGTTGGAAATCCAATTCCCAATACGAAACTTGTACGGTATTAGTTGTAGAACCTGTCATTCACTTATGGTGGTCACCACTGTTTGGATGGTAGCTATAGTAGGCATACGATAATGGTCGTATGTTGGCTAAGATTTATATTCTACTTTCGAAATGAATTTTTCCTACACTATGCACTAGTAATAATATCAAATGTTATTTTAAATGCGTATCAAGCATCTTTGACTATCATAAGGAGAAATCTCCTCCGATTCTGCGTTTGCATGTGTGTGTGTGTGGGAGGCCTTATGGTAGTCTCATTTTTAAAAGCATTGCGAATTGATTAAAAATATTCCTCTATTTTGATTTTAAAGACAAATAAACTGTTTTGAGTTCTCACACCAGTCACATGACTGACTTGGAGTTTATTGTTTCCCTTCCTAAACTCTGGGTGCCCACCAATTTCTACACGGGCAGTCAAGAGTTAAGGTTTATCAGGATATTCTGGATATTCTGGAGTTGCTGGAGGCAAGCTGGATGGCATGGCGTATTACTTATATAGTATTTCTTTTTCCGCTGTTTGTTTGATGTTGTATACTCTGATGGTAAGATATGATGTAATGAAATGTGATGTAATGTAATAACTGATATAGTTCTTTGTTTAAAGATTATTCATTTATTATTATATGTTGTTCCGCTGCGAATTGTGAGATTCCGATGTTGTTCTGTTGTTTTCTGTTCCGTTCTATTTTCTCTATGTTCTATTTTCTCTTTTCTATCCTATTTTAAAATTTTCTATCTTCTTTTCCCTATCCCTATTCTCTCTAATTTCTATTTTCTATTTCCTTCTTTCCTATCTCCTATTTTCTTCTGTTTTTCTTTTTCCTCTATTCTCTTTTCCTTCTATTTTAAAATTTTCTATTTTCTTTTCCCTCCCTCTTCTACCTTATCTATTTTCTTGTTCTCTCTTCTTCTTTTTCTTCCTCTTTCTTTTTCTTAAACCCATAACTATTCGGTTTTTCGGCAACGAAAAATTCGAAGCGTTACATTCATCCACTTGAAACAAAGAGAGTTTTCTGTTGGAGAGTAGTTAATCAAGATATATAAATACACCGGAAAAGACAAGTAGACACTAAAGTTTGCTAAAGGATTGAACTTGCTACTCAAAGAGTTAGCATTGAATCAAATACCATACAGAGCTATGTTTAAAGGGTTGGTTGAAGTAGCATTATCGAACTTGATTGATGGATAAGTGACTAAGGAGGAGCATTCCAAAAAGGGTGAACCAGTAGCAAGGTAAGCTCAAGGGTAGTGGACCTTATAGTGGATAGTGCAAGAAATAGACGATTATCTATAGGAGGTGCCACAAGTAAGGACATATGGATGTCTCGAAGATCAACTGTCATAATGTTAACTGTTGGATCAGTTCAAGAACAATTACCAAGCTTTGTAAAAGAACGAAGAAAATGTTGTTAAGCTATGCACTCTGAAGTTATTCGACTGATTGTGTTGTGCCGCCGTCTGTTGAAAAGAAAGGTAAACAAATAGTGATGGAAGGTGTGTTATCTAATTTTCCTATCCGCACTTTATTTGATATGGGTGCATCTTATTCATTGCTAGTGCATTGGCTAATATATTTAATCTTAGGATTCACATTGTCCATGAATCTATCTCGATGTAACATTGTAATATCCCTTCCCGAAAGTTAAAAAAAGATTTTTAGCATAGTGGTTAGTATGTGGTGTTACCTTTCGAGCCAGGAGGGGTTCGAATCCCATAGTCATCACATTTGGTATCAAAGTCAATACCCATCCGGAATAATGTGTTACATCGTTGTGGATTTTAGTCGGTGTGATACTGATGCAGGTTACAAGCACAATACCTAGGCAATGTGTGATGATGAGCCAATGGGTACGTTGGACTCGTTAAGGGAGTAGTCTTTAGTATCCCTTTCAAAAGTAAAAAGAAATCTTTTAGCACAATGGTTAGTGTATGGTGTTACTTTTTAGGCTGGGAGGGTTTCGAATACACGTCATCACAAGCATCCTTCAAATGGCGTTCTTTACGGGATAGAACTTGGGCGCTTATATTTCCTATGGAGTGGAATTCGAACATATGCGCCAGGGGTTCCAATAGGAGCTCCTAGTGGGATTTGAACTTGTGCGCCAGGGGTTCCAATAAAAGTTTATAATCCCACGTTATGAGCAAAACTCTAGAATGGCTGCTTATATATTAAGTCTTCACCTTGCAAACATCGAGGCTTTTTGAGAAACAAAACCTCACACCTTGGCTTGGCCCTTGAGTCAGAGGTAACTAAGTTAGGAACAATATCTACATTATTGAAGTACAGACAGTTACATTTGGTATCCGAGCATATTCTTGATTAGAATTGTGGATTATAGACACACGATATGTGCTATAACCATAAAGCCTGGGTAGAATATGTGTTCGTGAGCCAGCAAGGGCATTAAGCTCTAAAGAGGGGGGAATGTAACACCCCTCAAATGATGTTCCTTAAGAGAATCAAACTTCGGAGCTCATGGTCCCCATAGAGACTAATGTGAATTAATGTTCTTGGTGGGATTCAGACTTGTGCATGAAGGGTTACAATAAGAGGCTATAGTCCCAAATCATAGGAAAACTACTAGAATAGCTGCTTATATACCAGTTTTCACTTTAAAAACAACGTCTAAGCCTTTTGAGAAATATAATCTCACACCTTGGCTTCGCTTTTGAGCCGAAAATGTCCAATTTGGGGACAATATTTACATTATTAAAGAATAGACCGTTATACTTACTGTCGAATCCAATTTGTGATAACTCGGTTTTTGGTCATCTGTTAGTTGATAATTAACAAGATATAATTTATTTAAAATACTAATTTGTAAGATGGATAAATAAAATTTTGATAACTATCTGGATAAATAAATAATATATTTCATTGTTTAATTCAAGATAAAATATCATTATATATATGTATGTATGTATGTATGTATGTATATAGATTTGCAAACATTTTGATGATGAGAATTTTGAGTGTGTACATGTACAAACAAGTGTGATAACCCAAGATTTTGGCAATAGAAGTTGGATAATCTTCTTTTATAATTATTTTAATTTAGCTATTTAATCTCTTTAAAAACACTTAAGATGAATATTTTATTAATTTAAAAATATATGATAGTTTGAATTGAATTTAATAGAAGGTTGTATACACTTTTCTTTTATACTTAAAATAAACATAGTTATATTTAAATCATAATAAATATAAGACATTAGTAATTGATAAAATAAGAGATTAAGCATTTGTAGCTTAAAAAAACGATATACATGCATTTAAAACAAATATAATATAAAATTATATCAAGACATTTGTACATATTTTAACAAGTGCAGTTAAATAAATTCATGACATTATAAGTGTTGGCTTAGATTAATATGTGTAGGCTAACAAAATAACAAGTGGCAATTAATAAAGATTAAACAACATGTTTTAAAAAGAAGAAATAGTTTTCATATTTCTTTTTCTCTCATCTTTATTTTCAAATCTGAAAACCAAGACAAAGCAGCTTAGGAAAAAATAACCTGAAGTAAATTCAAGTTGCAAAAGAAGATCCGATCACCTAAATAATCAAGCAAGTCAGATTATAATTCAAGATTTTCAGTTCAAAAGCAAGTGAACAGGCCCTCTGTTCAAATATAGGCGAGTAAACATCTTTCTTAAAATTTTAAGAATAAGAACCTGATGCATGTGAACATACTGGAAATGTCTGACATATGATATGCTTTGCATGGTAGTAAATGTGATTTCCTGTTTATTGTATAAGGATGTTTGTATGAATGTCTGGGAAGATGATATATGCTTTGTCTTAGTTTATAGTCTTAAATTTATGTTTAAAATCAAATTGCTCTTCCCTTAATTTTTTTTAGGGATTGATATCTAAACAAAACTCGTTTGAAATGGCAAGATATTTAATCTAAAATTAATTTCAGATAATAATTAAGAGTAGTTTTAAAATAAAAGGAAAAGAACAGTAGAACTGTAAATTCTATCAAATATTCGACCAGAATGATTTCTAGTTTCAAGTTTATAATTGATTTTATTTTCGAAATTTAGGATTTTTAAAGATAAATTCACGATTTTTAAGTTTATAATTTGAGAAAAATCATAGTTGAATGGCATCCGGGTTTTTAGCAATTGTTGATGATTGGGTTGGTGTGGAGGGTCTGTACCAATGTCGGAGGAAGTTGGGATGGTAGCGAACCAGGCAAAATTTATTGATGGATTTATCGATCACCAAGGCGTTGGCATGGGATAGATTTAGGGTTTAATGGCTTTGTTTGGTCAACGATGGTTTTTTGGTTTGTGCGAAGTCATCGGTGCATCGGGATAGATCAGACTTGGAGTAAATGATGCATGAGTTGAAGGCGAGGATTCTGGTGGATTGTCGATAATTCTGGTGAACTAGACTGACGGGAAGAGGATAGTTTCGACGGCAGGTTGTGTTCGAGAGAGTGTAGACAAGCTCAAATTCGTTCCAGTCGATTTCATGGAACCTGGGTGGTTGGAATTAGGTAAGGGGTCAGGATCGACTTGCTGGCGATGATGAGGATGGTCGGAGTTGCTTCGATGGGTGGTACATGTGCACGACATCGCTGCGTGTCAGTGCTTTTTGGTTTGCTGTTGTTTTGGGGAAGATGATAGGGATTCTCGGGTTAGACCTGAAGTTGAATTTAGGTTTCCTCAAAGTTGTGAGGATGTGAGAATTCTCAGGGTAGTCTCGGGAATTTTAGGGGTTTTGCCCAGGTATGTGTGAGTTGTGGTGGTATTGTGTTATAAGCTTATCAAAATGTGTAAGCCCAAGGGAAACTGTAAACCAGTTTTTTAATCAAAGTATTAGCAAGATTTAAAACGAGTTTCCAAAGTTTTAAAATGTTTTCAAATTATTGTAATTAGGTAATTTATAATGCGTTAAATCGTATATGATTTCAAAAGCAAATTAAATGATGAAATTTAATAGAGTATTAACTATTTAATATATTAAGGGATGGTTAAATTGATTAATGTAATCAATTTAGTAAATAATTAATTTAATTATTAAGATAATTCATAAAGATTGATTAATTGGATTAATCAATTAAAATGATTGATTTATTAACGTGATTAATTAATTAAGATAATCGATTTAAAAGATGGTTAATTGATTAAAGATTAATTACTTAATGAAATTAATTAGTGATAATTATGGAAGTAATTACTTGATATCATTAATTAAGGAGGATAATAAATGGGTAATTACTAAATATGATTTATTTAATGAAAATTACTTAATGGATTAAGGATTAATTACTTAGGTAATTAATTAAGGATTGATTGATTAAGAATTGATTAAATTGGGAAGTAAATCAAATTAATGAGTGTGATTAATTTAAGGATAAATTAACCAATGTAAGTGATTATCGGATAATTAATTTGAGTAATTAATTAAAGATAAGTGTAATTAATATGTAATGGGAGGGTAAAGATTGATTAATTTGAGTAATTAATTAAGAGTTAATTCTTATCTGTAATTAAGGAACAATTAACCAAGGATGATTAATTAAAAATAAATAATTAAAGAAGGTTGATTAAGGTGGATAATTAAGGAATAATTAATTAATTAGGAATTAATTAATGGTTAAGAAAGCAGGATGTGTAGTGATGGTGGTAATTAATTAAATCTGTTTAAATTAATTAGAAATGGTGTGACTAATAATACTGAATGCCTTAGATTGTTTGTTATCCCTGGTATGTGATTGTGATGCTATGTGATATGAAATGTTTTGTAATATGAGATGTTAGGTTGAACAGAGATAATGTGATTATCTATAATGAATTGCTTTGTGAAAGTGACATCATATTTTTAAGATTGAATTGTATTCACTTGAATAACGTGGTTTAAGATGGTAACAAATTCGAAGAGACCGGAGTCGGGTATTAGTAAATACCCGAAACCACTTAGATTTGTAATCTATAATAGTTCTATATAGATTTGATGTGTGAAATCAATAGGCTGGAATGGAAAGATTTAAGTGAATTGGACCATTTAATCTAAGTTTTGGTACTTAGAAATTGATGTGTGAAATAAGTGTTGTCTATAACAAATTGTGAATCTGTAAATTGATACGAGTTACCCCAGGTTTTAAATAAGTTGTATGCTTTGGTATTCCATATTAGATGGGTTTCCTTACGTTGGTTTCCAGCCTGACCCGTGTTTTACTTTGATGTAATACTCGGGTCAGACCGGGTATTACAGGTTTTCAAGTAAGGACGTTCCGGAGCTCAGGAGGCGAGCTGGATGGCAGGGACGTATGGAGTGCATTCCGCTATGATATATTGTAGTTTGTCTAGGACAGGTTGATTGCATCTGTCCAGTGTGTTAAGTATATGTTGTAGCTCTGATGTATTGATGTAAATTAACCAATACCATTTTCTTTATATAACTGCTATTTTATTTGATATTATATTTTGATCCACTGCGAATGTGAGAATCTGTGTTTGGTGTTTCTGTTTGTTCTTCTATCTCTTTCCTTCTTTTCCCTAATTATTTGGAATTTTCGAGATCAAAAATTCCAGGTCGTTACATTTGGTATCAGAGAGAGGTTAAGCGAGAACCTTGGCTCTGGTGGGATTACTCATTAAAGATAGGGTAAGTGATACCCTAAAATGAGTTGAGTATATATAGATATATGAGAGCTTGCTTGTTATTTCCTTATATAAAGGTTTTTAAATGATTTTAAAGGTAAATGACTTTATATAAGTTAATATTTTGATATATAAAGCAATAATTTCTCTAACCACTATACATTAAGATAACTGGTGGTTATATTAATTGAATTAAAGGTAATAATAAGAATTAAGTGGTAATAGAAATACAACCAAATTGAAATTAAATAGTATGAACTAAATTAATAAAGAAATGGATCCAAACTGAAATTAAATCCTTAATTTGTAGAAGTGTTTTCAGAACAAGATTAAAAAAATGAATTGGTATTCAAATATGATAATCTCGGTTATTATCATAAATGGTTGATGTGTTCAATAATGAAATGTGTGTTAACGATTAAGAAAAATGAAATGTTTAAGGAAGCAAAACATTTAGGTGAGTATGACTTATAAATTGGAATTGAAGATGATTTAAATTGTGAAGTTTCGAATTCCAAGTCTGAAAATATTTGAAATTGTTTCAAAATGTTAAAGGAAATAATAAATAATATTATTCAGACTACTTTGAATGTAGTCTTATTTTAAATAAGAGGTTGTTTGAAAACTTTAAAGAAATTTGTTTTGAATTAAAACCAAAGGTAGTTTAAATTTTGATATTTGGCTTGGTGGGCCAAGAAGTAAATATGCATATATGTGTGGATATATATAGTATCGCAGATAATTTGAAATAAACTCTGAAGTATTGATTTTTGATTTTTTTCTGGAGTGTGATTTAAAACCCATAGTAAAATAAATTTTTGAACTTTTAAGTGATAGAAATTTGAAATAGAGAATTCAAATTTTGGATAGGATTAATGGGATTAAATTGAATTTAACTTAGAAGAAGTTAAATAAGTTTAGGACAAACAACCTGAATTAGAAATTTCAAGATGAAATTGAGATTTAACTTGGGAAGTTAAATGGTTGATTTGAGTTGGGAGTTTGTGTGATCTCAAAATGAGTTTGAGATCTGGAAATAGGAAATGGACGGATGTTTTAAAATAATTTAGATAGTATCATCCTGTTGTTATTAATAATCTTTAAACTATGAATTGGATTTGTTTAAATAAATGAAGAAATGGATTATGGTAATATATCCATTATAGAGATAAACGAAAACTTAAATTTAATTTGAAATTAAGGATATGGAATCACTTTGAACTTAAGATTTAAATGTTAAGAATTGGATTTGTAAATTAAAATTGTTTTGATCTCTTAATTGAACTTTGAAATAAGTTAAGTAAAGATAATTTAAAATGAAATGTTGAAATTTGGACTCAAAATTAAATTGTTTAAGGATTTAGAGTATTGATTTAAAAATAAAGGTTAATTTGATTTAAGGGATTAAATCAACATTTAAAATTTAACTTGAATTTATATAATTCAAGATGATTTAAAGTTGAGATTTAAATTAAATTAGATCAAATTGAATTTGATTTGAATTAATTGAAATTTTGATTGAGGAAGGATAAGTTTAAAATTCAAATGGAAAATTTGAATTGGATTAATTTGAAATGAAATTGAAGTTGAATGAGTTCAAATTCAAATAGGAAGTTGATATGAATTTAGGATGGGAGTGGAAGTTAATTTAAATTGAAATTGAAAGTTAATTGGAAATTGGCAATTGATTGGAAGTGAAGATTAGAATTGGGATTAAATCAATTTCAATGGAAATTGAAGTTATTTTAATTGGAATTGAGTTAATTTAAATGAAAGTGGAAATTTAAATTGAATAAATTGGAATAAAGATTAGGTAGTGGAACAGTTTGGCTCTGAAACTATTTCCAAACAAATTATTCTTAATATAAGCTTTCTTAAATCTATTTTTCCATGCTATTTACTATATACAACCTTTCTTTTTAAAAGTTAAACTATTTTATGCTATTTTACAATTATTTCATAAATACTTAACTATTTTACCGCTATTTTACAAACTAGTAACTATTTTTCAACTACATATCTATTATTAACCTTTCAAGCTATTTTATAAACATAAGCTGGTCAGAGTGCAAACTGTTTATGATTTATTACCAGTTGAGATAAGAATTGAAGTGATAATCCAAATGAGAATTGAAGCAACTTTGAATAAGCGAATAGAATCATAAATGAATGTGAATAGGAAGGGAATTGTTTTAGCTAATAATCAATGAAGATAAATACGTAGGATGTATGTATATTATTCCATTCACATAGTGATTTGGTCCAGTTTCGAGCACAGAATTTTGAGATAAAATATCGCTCCGAGGTGGAATTTTTCACTCGATTTTCGACGGCAAACCTGGATATGGATTTTTGATTGGTTCTGGAAATACTCTAGAATAGTTATGGCATGCAAGGAGAATGACGGTTTCTGATCAAGAAACCAGATCTGAGTCCGCACTTGAAAGTCGGGTGGAAGATACTAGTTCAGAAGAGAAATTGTGTGATCGAGTGAGCGATCGGATTGATATAGCGTACGGATGATATGTGTACTTCGTACGGGTTTGAATGAAATTGATATTGGAAATTTATGAATAAAAATTGTAAAATGGTTTTTGAAATAGAAATTATATTTGTGAAATATATGATGAAATTAAGTGGAAATTGGATATTTCTATGGTAGAAATTTTACTTTACGGAAGTGAGTAATATGGTGAGTGACTTTATAGAGGAATCAAGCTTGAATATTGATTTGGCATAAACAAAGTTATATATCTTTGTTATCTATGATAAAACTCCCCTTGTTGAATCTTTTGCCGGAAGAAAAGGGTTTTTGGAAAGTATTTGAACTATAAAAAGGGACTTTATAAAAGTATGAAATGATCCAAAAAAAATTCAAGGTTATATATATATCTATATATATATATAAAGGATCTTATGAGAATGATTTTGGAGAAAGGATTTTTAGAACCTATGGATTTTGGAAAGGCTTTTGATTTTTGGGGGAAAATCAATTTTCGAAATTTGGAAAGCCTAGTTTGTGAATTATCGATTTTGGGACAATCGATTGTCAGAAAATGAGATTTATATGGGATTCATATTCGGTGTATGATTTGGAAGATACTATATGTTTATAGTATAAAATGTTTTGAAAATGGCTCTGGATAAAAAGGCGCTTCCTTGGAATGAACTTCTCAAGAGTATCATAGGTTGGTACTGCCTTGAGTCCCCAAGGGGGGAGGCTCTAAAGTGGATCCTGTGAGAAAGTCTGGACAAACTGAAGTTCATGAGGATTATTTGGGTAGCGAAAGTCGAGGGCGCTGATGCCTACAGGGGCATTTGGGTTATGCTGTGACGATAGTGTAACTCGATGTCGCTGCGATCTACTATGGACCATAGCGGAAATTATGTAGATGTGAGTGTCAACGGCCTACGTTTGATTTTTTCGAGAAGGCAACGTAACATCGGTAGACTGCGATCTATGGTCAAGTGGAGTGGAGAAGTTTTCATTTTTTTGGCAGCGGAATTCGAGGGCACTGATGCCTACAATTATATGGGCTTTTGCTGTGATAGTAACGTAACCCCAGATGTAGCTGCGATCTGTAGCGGGTTCAATGGCATAATCTAGGGGCACGGAGTGCCTCCAGTTATCTATGGATTTTACTGGGATGGCAACGTAACCATCGGGTTAACTACGACCGTGGATGGGGGTGATGATTTCCAGAGCATTCTCACCAAAGATGTTTCCTCCATTTTCATAAATGTTTTCTATATTTTCAACAAAATATTTTCCAAGTATTTTCACTGGGTGTTGAAAATGGGTTTTCCAAGTACTTATAGATTTTCAGTCCTACGCCTGATTAACGTATGACCGAAATTCTGTAAGAACAAGGATGGATTGTTGAAAAATTGAGTTATAAAAAAATATTTTTATAAAACTATTTTGGCAATATTATATAGATTTTAAAATGTTTAAAAATGTTCAAAGAGTAATTTATCTGATAATAAGTATTGAATAATTCTGGCTTCGTTCCTTTTCGAGGACGAAAAGATTTAAAGGGGGAGGAATGTGATAACCCGATTTGTGGTCATCTGTTAATTGATAATTAACAAGATATAATTTATTTAAAATACTGATTTGAAAGATGGACAAATAAAATTTTGATAAATATCTGGATAAATGAATAATATATTTCACTGTTTAATTCAAAATAAAATATCTTTATATATATATATATATATATATATATATATATATATATATGCAAACTTTTTGATGATGGGAATTTTGAGTGTGTACATATACAAGCAAGTGTGATAACCCGAGATTTTGGCAACAGAAGTTGGATAATCTTATTTTATAATTATTTTAATTTAGCTATTTAATCTCTTTGAAAACGCTTAAGATAAATATTTTATTAATTTAAAAATATATGATAGTTTGAATAGAATTTAGTAGAAGGTTGAATACGCTTTTCTTTTATACTTAAAATAAACATAGTTATAATTAAACCATAATAGATATAAGACATATGTAATTAATAAAATAAGAGATTAAACATTTGTAGCTTAAAAAATGAAATACATGAATTTAAAATAAATATAATATAAAATTATATCAAGAAATTTGTATATATTTTAACAAGTGTGGTTAAATAAATTCATGACATTACAAGTGTTGGCTTAGATTAATATGTATAGGCTAACTAAATAACAAGTGGAAATTAATAAAGATTAAACAACATGTTTTAAAAAGAAGAAACCGGTTTTCATATTTCTTTTTCTCTCATCTTTATTTTCAAATCTGAAAACCAAGACAAATCAGCTCAGAAAAATATATATAACCTGAAGCAAATTCAAGTTGCAAAAGAAGATCAGATCACCTAAATAATCTAGCAAGTCAGATTATAATTCAAGATTTTCAATTCAAAAGCAAGTGAACAGGCCCTCTGTTCAAATATAGGTGAGCAAACATCTTTCTTGAAAATTTAAAAATAAGAACCCGATGCATGTGAATATACTGGAAATATCCAATATATGATATGCTTTGCATGGTAGTAAATGTGATTTCCTTCTTATTTGTATAAGGTTGTTTATATAAATGTCTGGGAAGATGATATATGCTCTGTCTTAGTTTTACAGTTTTAAATCTATGTTCAAAATCAAATTTCTCTTCCCTTTATTTTTTTAGGGATTGATATCTAAACAAAACTCGTTTGAAATGGCAAGGTATTTATTCTAAAAATAATTTCAGATAATAATTAAGAGAAGTTTTAAAGTAAAAGGAAAAGAACAGTAGGACTGTAAATTCTATCAAATATTCGACTAGAATGATTTCTAGTTTCAAGTTTATAATTGATTTTATTTTTGAAATTTAGGATTTTTAAAGAGAAATTCACGATTTTTAAGTTTATAATTTGAGAGAAACCGTGGGTTGAATGGCATCGGGGTTTTTAGCAATTGCTGATGATCGGATTGGTGTGGAGGGTCTGAATCAATGTCGGAGGAAGCTGGGATGTTAGCGAACCAGGCAAAATTGATCGATGGATTTATCGATCACCGAGGCGTTGGCGTGGGATAGATTTAGGGTTTAATGGCTTTGTTTGGTCAATGATGGTTTTTGGGTGCGTGCAAATTCATCGGTGCATCGGGGTAGATCGGACTTGGGGTAAATGATGCATGGGTTGAAGGCAAGGGTTCTGGTAGATTGTCGAGAATTCTGGTGAACTAGAGTGATGGGAAGAGGATGGTTTCGATGGCAGGTTGGGTTCGAGATAGTGTAGACAAGCTCGAATTCATTCCAGTCGATTTCATGGAACCTAGGTGGTCGGAATCAGGTAAGGGGGTCAGGATCGACTTGTTGGCGATGATGAGGATGGTCGGAGTTGCTCCGATGGGTGGTTCATGTGCACGACATCGCTATGTGTCAGTGCTTTTTGGTATTTTGTTGTATTGGGGAAGACGATAGGGATTCTCGGGATGGACCCAAAGTTGAATGTAGGTTTCCTCGAAGTTCTGAGGATGCGAGAATTCTCGGGGTAGTCTCGGGAATTTTAGGAGTTTTGCCCGGGTATGTGTGAGTTGTGGTGATCTTATGTTATAAGCTTATCAAAATGTGTAAGTCCAAGGGAAAATGTAAACCAGTTTTTTTATCAAAGTATTACCCAGATTTAAAACGAGTTTCCAAAGTTTCAAAATGTTTTCAAATTATTGTAATTAGGTAATTTTTAATGGGTTAAATCCTATATGTTTTCAAAAGTAAATTAAATGATGAAATTTAATAGAGTATAAATTATTTAATATATAAAGAATGGTTAAATTGATTAATGTAATCGGTTAAGTAAATAATTAATTTAATTATTAAGACAATTCATAAAGATTGATTAATTGGTGTAATCAATTTAAAGGATTGATTTATTAATGTGATTAATTAATTAATTAAGATAATCAATTTAAAAGATGGTTGATTGATTAAAGATTAATTACTTAATGAAATTAATTAGTTATAATTATGGAAGTAATTACTTAATATCATTAATTAAGCATGATAATTAATGGGTAATTACTAAATTTGATTTATTTAATAAAAATTACTTAATGGAAGTAATTAAGGATTAATTACTTAGGTAATTAACTAAGGATTGATTGATTAAGAATTGATTAAATTGGGAAATAAATCAAATTAATGGGTGTGATTAATTTAAGGATAAATTAATCAATGTAAGTGATTATCGGATAATTAATTTAAGTAATTAATTAAAGATAAATGTAATTAATATGTAATGGGGGGTAAAGATTAATTAATTTGAGTAATTAATTAAGAGTTAATTCTTATTTGTAATTAAGGAATAATTAACCAAGGATGATTAATTAAAAATAATTAATTAAAGAAGGTTGATTAAGGTGGATAGTTAAGGAATAATTAATTAATTGGAATTAATTAATGGTTAAGTAAGCAGGATGTGTAGTGATGGAGGAATTAATTAAATCTATTTAAATTAATTAGAAATGGTATGACTAATTAATCTTGCTTATGGATGATTGAATAATATTGAATGCCTTGGATTATTTGTTATTCCTGGTATGTGATTGTGATGCTATGTGATGTGAAATGTCTTGTAATATGAGATGCCATGTTGAACAGTGATAATGTCATTATCTATGATGAATTGCTGTGTGAAAGTGACATCATATTTTTAATATTGAATCGTATTCACTTGAATAACGTGGGTTAAAATGGTATTGAATTCGAAGATACTGGAGTCGGGTATTAGTTCATACCCGAAACCACTTCGATTTGTAATCTATAATAATTCTATATAGATTTGATTAGTGAAATCAATAGGCTGGAATGGAATGATTTAAGTGAATTGGACCATTTAATCTAAGTTTTGGTACTTAGAAATTGATGTGTGAAATAAGTGTTGTCTATAACAAATTGTGAATTTGTAAATTGATACGAGTTACCCCATGTTTTAAATAAGTTGTACGCTTTGATATTCCATATTAGATAAGTTTACTCACGCTGGTTTTCAGCCTGACCCGGGTGTTACTTTGATGTATGCTCGGGTCAGACCGAGTATTACATATTTTCAGGTAAGGATGTTCTGGAGCTCAGGAGGTAAGCTAGATAGCAGGGACGTATGGAGTGCATTCCGCTATGATATATTGTAGTTTTTCTGGGACAAGTTGATTGTATCTGTTCAATGTGTTATGTATATGTTGTAACTCTGATGTATTGATGTAAATTAACCAATACAGTTTTCTTTAATAACTACTATTTTATTTGATATTATATTTTGATCCGCTGCGAATGTGAGAATCTTTGTTTGGATTCTTTGATTGGCCATTCGGCTTGACTAATGCTTCTGCATATTTTTTCGATCATATGAGTAGAGTTTTTGGGGAGAAGATGAATAAGATTGTAGTGGTATTTGTGGCGAATATCTTAGTATTTCCTCTAAGGGAAGAGGAGCATAAGTATGATTTGAAGGAGGTGTTGGATGTATCAAGAAGGAACTATATGAGGATGAAATTCTCAAAATGTCATTTCTCGAAGAAAGAGGTCTATTTTCTTGGGCACGTAGCTTCTTGAGAAGGATTAGCAACGGATCCAAGAAAGGTAGAAGTAGCGAAAGATTGGAAAACACTTAAGAATGCTTCAGAGGTTTATAGCTTTTGGGACTGCCTGGTTTTTACAAGAAGTTCATTTAGGACTTCGCGAAGAACTCAACATTCTTAACTTGTCTTACTAAGAAGAATCCGGTATATGCATGGAGTCCAAAGTGTGATGAAACATTTTTCAAGTTGAAGGAGTTTTCGAGGAGAGCACAAGTTTTGACTATTTCAGATGGTACAAAACTGTTTACCATTCATATCAATGCTTGTGGTACCAACCCGGCGATGTCCTAATGCAACAAGGGAAGATGGTAGATTAAACAAGCCGACAACTTAATATCCACGAGAGTAATTACCCAACACACAATTCTAAGATAGCTTCCATCACATTTCCATTGAAGTCCTAGAGTTACTATCTATTAGGAGAGAGGTTTGACATTTTACAGATCATAAGTCCCTCAAATATCTATTTTATAAGAAATACTTGAATCTTAGGCTGCGAAGGTGGATGGAGGGTCTGTCATCATATGATTTTGAAATGTCTTATACTCTAGAAAAGAGGGATGTACTTGCAGTCACTTTGAGTTCGAATCACACCATATTGAATTGCATGTTGTTGGAGTGGATAAAATTGGAATTTACTGCTAGGTTTAATTTATAGACCTCATCGGAATATACACCCATATTGTTGGTAACAATGGAAGTAAGGCCTGCATTGATGGATCAAATTGGGTTAAGCATAACGCAAGATGCATCTTTGGTTGGTATTTTAGAGATATTGGAATAGGTGAATGATCGAGAATTTTTCATTCTCCAAGGATCAAAAGAGATACCTAAGCTAAGACGGATGGTTGTATATGCCATAGATTAAAGATCTGATTAAGGAGGTTCTAGGTGAGTGTCATCATTTTAGGATGACCTTCAATATGGGAAGAAATAAGATGTATTGGGTTATGAAGCAAGCATTCTATTGGCGAGGCATTAAAAGACATGCAGCGGAGTATATAGCGAAGTGTTTGACATGCTAAAGGGTTAAGGCAGAGTAAAAAAACCAAGTGGAATGTTATTCCATTAAAGGTTCCATAATGAAAATGAGAGAATATATATATATATATATATATATATATATATATGGACTTTTAGATGGATTGCATAATAGTGGAAGAGGCAATGAAATCATTTGTGTAGTGTTAGATCACCCTACCGAGTGTACACATTTCATCATAGTCAATAGCACACGGATGATGATGACATTAGCTACATTACATATTAAGGAAGTGGTTCAACTTGATGGAGTTATAGTGAGTACAGTAGGTGATCGAGACCTACTTTTTATGAGTAATATATGGAGGATTCTATGGGATGCCTTAGGAATATAACTAGGCCAGAGTTCAACATCTCACGCACAGACGGATGGATGGATCAAAAGGGTGAACATGGTATTGGAGGACTTATAGAAAGAGTGCATACTGAACTTTGGAGGAGCTTGGGAGGATCATATACCTTTGGTATAATTTGCATATAATAACTGCTACCAAGCTAGCATAGGCACAACCATATGTACGGCCATATCGAAGGTCATCCTAGAATGATTTGGGAATATTAAAGCTAGCATTTATACACATGTATCCAAATGTTACCATATGCTAGCTTGGTATAATATTGAAGCTAGCATAGGCATATATATAAACTCTGCATATCTTAACTATAATTTTCATATATGTATATAAACCATCAGTATTCCTATATATGCATATGTAAGGGTCACATGGCTTTTTTGAGTTTTCATGTACTAGGGGTTACTCTAGATTAAACTGCATATGCTATGGCATTACTATGGATTGGAATATGATTGTTGGACTATTATTATTGTTTTTATAGAACATTCACCATGGGCTGTTCAGCATTCCATTAAGGATATAACTTTTGGACTTGTTGCTTCAGTGAGCATTTTGGTGTTAGTTTTATCATCACTTTTTGTTTTTTGTATTTTTAGGTTTCAATTCTTTCACTTAGCATCTTTACATGGAATTCAATTATTAGGAACATGGGGGTAGGAGATATTTTCTTTTCTATTAAACCTGTGAAGGAGGGCTTTGCTACCTACCAGGCTTGTTGGCAGCTCATTGTTAAAGTGTAGAATAAAATTATATGAGTGAATCCGTTTTAAAGAGGATCAATCATTTTCCTAAAAAATATTTTAAATGGGCTTGGCCTAAATGTATGAATGGACATCTTTGATTTCTATAAATCAGGTGGTTCATAAGATTTGAAAATTGATAAGTACATTCTTCTCATTTCTCATCATCGACTAAGAACAAACCTACTACTAAATTCAATCAAATCAACATATATTTTAACATGCTCAACGGATTTTGATGAACCAAATACCGAATCGAAGAGCGCAAAGAGGGCTACATGCTGATACTAATCTCAATTGGAATAATGATCTTTGGAGCACACTAAATGTGGATAATGGTGGAATTGAGGGCTTTTCAACATCATTTGAGGTTTGATCAATCTATTTATGAGCAGGTCAATCTAATTTGATATATACTTGGTTCTACTCATTCAATATCATACTTTCTATGATATGAAAATGATAATTAGGGTTTGGTAATTAGTTATATGAAATAATGAACACGATGTAATCTAATTTAAATAAATTTAGTTTGGATCTTAAAACCATTAATTTGACTTCTAAAGGAGATGGTTATCTAAAAAATAGAAAAAGAGATAAAGTTTGATTTCATATTGATTAAATTCATAAAAGTTCATGGATAAATTTCATAATAATGATTTTTGAAATTTGTACATGTTAAACAGTAGATAAAAAATGCAGTTTAACATATATTTTAGTATTTTAATATGTTGTATAATTAAAAGTTCAGAAAATGGAATATTTATAAAGTATAACATTATATAGTTCATATATACATAGTAATATGGACTTTAAATATATGAAATAATGGTAAAAAAAATGGAAATACTAAGATATCAAAAAATGGTGATATTTTATTTCGAATTTAATAGCATTTTAAGTATTTATAAATGTATTTTGAAGTCAAAGGATAATAAAGTTGAGTAAAGATAGATTACATATAAATAAAAATACATGAATTTTGCATGGGATCCATGTTAAAATGAAGTATTATGTTAAAAGGAAGTATTATGCCTATATGCCACCGACCGATTGGCCTGTTGGACCTGCTGGGCTCTCGGTTAAACATGGATCTAATATGGCCTGTATAGGAAGGCATTTGTTTTGGATTTGGGTTCTGATGTACTCGTTGGTTCAGGAAAGGTCTTTTGTGATGTTGGTTGCCCATGTTTGATGGTTGTTATTTTACTTCATTTTGGATCGCAAGAAGCATCAAGTATGTTAAAGATGCCAGGGGTGTGTGTTTTACCATTATTGGTTATCTTGGTGACATGATCACTCAGTTAGGATGAGGTGCGTGTAGATGTATGTAAACGAGTTCGTATGCAGTATGTGATATTTGAGTTCATTTTGTAGCTAAGATATGTGTTAACACAATAAGGGTGGGTATGGCATTTTTATGCGGGTGTGACCGTGCCATTGTCCATGCATTTGCTATTTTATTGAACCATGACCTTATTTTCATAGTTAACCATATATTTTGTATGTTGGAAAAACTTAGTGGTTGCAGACGAAATAGGTTATGGTATTATGTTGGATATCATATACAGTTATGTTTTATGGGTATAATTCTAGCATATGAAAATTATATTTATTTCACTCACTTAGACTAAACCTTCTCTGTATTCTTCTTTTTATGTATATCATTTTTAGGTTGATGTTGTTTGGACTTGCAGGTCAGGTGACTTTTGAAGGTGCGGATGATGATGATATTGCTTGCGTGTGTTATATATGTATTGTATATAAATAACCATCTGACATTATAGAGTTTATCTAATGCATTTTCAGCGAGCATAGAAACCCAAAAATCATCTTCCAAATTCACAAATTCAATTAAACATTCTTCTAATACAACCAAAAACAAATATGCAAACTTGAATATCTAGAAGAGTGAGTTTTGATTTGTTTTGATTATATAGGCACAACTATGTGGTTCGATTTGGTTTGAATATATTTTAGATTATAAATATTTGTTTCCTTACGTTGTGAGTTTAGAAAGACTTAGTTAGAATTTATATTATTTTTCTTATTATCATAACCTAACAGTGCAATGTTTTCGGCTTTTGGCGTTAACCCGTCATTATTGCTGTTATCATGCCTTTTGGTAAGGCCGTGACACCGGAATAGACTGGAAACTAAAAAAAGTTCTTCAATGCAGTTATATATAGGTCAACTATGGATATCGGTAAATTTTGCCCGAGTCGGGATCGAGCTACAATTAATATGACACGACAAGCAAAGCTATGAAAGTCGATGTTCCAAATTTCGGGTCAATCCGAGTCCATATGCTCAAGATATGATCGATGCAAGCCAAGAGAATTAACTTGTTCGTATCCATCAACCGGCCTACTGTGCATCAATCTCATTTGTATCAATCACAAGCCTCATTTCGTATCCATCGGTGAACTAGCCTCATTTCATACCTATCGATGAGCAATCTTCTCTTCGTATCCATCAATGACTGTCCCCTTTGTATCCATCGGCAGTAACACGGGAGTCCATTTCATATCAATCCAGACACCTTCCATCGATACAGAATCGGCTACTGTATGATCGATATGAAGAGACCATCCATCTATCGGTACGAAGTGAGCACTGAGTGATCGATACGAAATAGCTTCAGAGTTCTATTCGAAGTAAGGTACAACACATCGATACGAAGAACAACACAAGATCGATACGAAATGAGACATAGCGGATCGATACAAATGAGGCGTATACATAGGAAAGACTCGATCGATTCGATGTGAAAAGTGGATCGATCCAAGAAGTTAGCAGCATGACAACTAACAAGCACGTGCTCAGAGCGATAAGAATAGAGCGATGTGAAGGGGATCGAGGCGAATTTAGCAGCCTTCATTAAATCCAAACTTGCATCGATCATAACTCAAAACCTACAAGTCTAAATGCTACCAAATTTTCACAGGAGCTTGCGTACAATCTAAAGAATGTTCATGATCGATCTCGACTCGATTGGACAAAATATTGATCAATAGAAATTCGTTCGTATCGATCATGGATTGAGTGCAAAGTCATGCGATCGATCCTATGGGCCCACCCACGTGAAAGAAGAGGTCTTTCGAGATCTGAGTGAGATATTTGCATCTTATGCCTATAAATAGTGACATTGGACCTACAGAAAAGGGGGATTTTTGGCACTTCTACGTCCATACTCTGCCGTAATCATTGCTGTACACAAATTTTACCGTTGTAATTCGTTGTAACCAGCAAGCAAAAGTTAATAAAAGTCAGTCATTTCATAGTGGACATAGGCCATACGCCAAACCACTCTAAATCTGCGTGTTTGTGTGTGTTTCCTTTTAAATTTTGAGTGTTCTTCACATTAATTTTCTCTACATATTTTTCTGTCTGTGATTGTGAACGGGTGCTTTCATTGGTAATTGGGTGTTTGTGACCAATTTTGGCACAAGCAGTTGCATTAAATCAAAATGTCGAAAAAATTAGGGTTTTTGTAATGGTTCACTTTTTAAATAGTTTAAGCAGATAATCAACACAACAGATAGTTAGGGAAAGAAAGAAGACAAGAAAACTAAGCAACACAACTCATAGCAGAAGGATTAATATATAATATGAAACAGATCTTTACACAAAAAGAAAATAATTGTAATATACATACATCCAATCAGAGTTTACTAACTAACAGTCAACCTATATAGTTATAACAATATATCCTCACAAGTGCTAATAAATAAAAACTAAATGCAGCAAAAAAAATCTATGTACGTGAATACGTCTCTGGGGCTCCAGCTCGTCTCTTGAAGCTCCAAACCATCCAAACTAAATCTATAATATGCTCGGTCTAACCCAAGCATTAACAAAAAATAACGTTGGTGTCAGTCCGGTAAACCAGCGTGAAGAAACACACCAAAATGGATTTTTAAAGTTATGAAAGCCTTTAAAATCAAAGGTATCTCATAAGATCACGTCGCACATAAACATGGATGAGTTTTTACCTTACAATAACCAAAACATTTCATATGAAATTCTCTGATATTATAATAGTGTTTAAGGGTGAAAATAAAATATTAAAAATAGCTGGAATGTGTAAGATCGATTTCACCCTAGAGGGGGGGTGAATAAGGTGATATTATTAATTATAAAAATTATTGCGGAAGTTTATATAAAATAATTTCAACACAGATATAGCACAATAATGGCAGCATAGATAATAGCAAAATAATAAATGCAGAAATAGAACATGCAGATTTCCCCAGCTTCAGCAAAACCTTGCCTACTGGATGCCCCCAAGGTTTCTACTAGAAATTATGTAGTCAGACGCCACACGTAAACTCCCAACACCCGCTATCGACTAACCTAACTCTATGCTCAAAACCCTACCGCAACTCAGCCACTGAGTTGCAAATTCCTAAACTACACCACCGTAGTTTGTCCTCTAGTCACACGACTAGAAATTACAATGGTTTAAAAGAAAAATTACAATTTAACATAATTAATAACAACACTAAGCCTAATTAAATTTTAATGTTAATATAACCGGCCCAATAAAAAGTGTAAAAATATTTCCTCCTTTTTATCCTTTATTTCTTCGGCATTGTTTGCTCTATAAAAATAATGTCTTCTTGCTTGTTCGTTCCTCTGTGCGAAGACTAGGGCTTGTGGAATTCGAAGGCGCCGACTCAGTTACTCGATCAAAAATATGATTTATCATTCCTAGCTTTGTCGATCGAGTGTTTCTTCACTTTGCACACGGCTGCTCCTTCTCAATCGAGTTCAGTATGATTTGGTATGTGATTTTATGCTCTTTGCTTTACAGATTAGCTTACTTGAACTCCATGATTTCATGGCCGACGATGTTAATCGTTTATATAGGATTTGAATTCCTATTTCTTCGTTCGTCTGATAATTTTATTCGACCACTTGATTATGTTTGAATGACTGTGATTTTTCCGACTTGTTCAAAATCGTATATTTTATATTACTTGATTCCCATGGCTTCAATTGATTTCTTAGCCACCACGGCTTGTTTGATTTTGTTCCTTTTTTACTTCGGCCTTGACTTTGTTTATGTGATGATATTGTTCGAAATGTACCTTATTCACATGAGTTTTGATTCTCTAGCGTCTTGGCTTGACTTGAAACTTCATTGACCTATACACTTGTCTATGCTTTGTTCACTTCAAGTTGTCAATGTATATACACACTGCCTCCATCTTTATGTTACATAGTTTGTTCATTTGAACTGTATTTGCATTGTTGAAAAATATGTGATCTTGAAGTTGTACATTCAGTTATATACATGCATATGCATGTATGATGTTTTATTCATGTTGTTGCTTCATTGTTGCTTCGCACTTGTAGTCAGGCCTGCATTGCTGTCACATTGGCTTCTTCCTTCAAGTCAGCACTGTGTCTTGATTACATTGAGCTCTGTAGCTTCTAGGTTGCATCGAGTACATCCATTTGCCTGATATACCTTGAGTCTGGTAACTTTTGAAGCTTGATTCTTTGTATATTGATTCTTGTGCACTTATGGTTGGTTTGCAATGTTGTCACCTTCTGTTTTATTTTTGTTCTTGGTCACTGAATGAATGCTAGTAGTTGGACTGTCCAGTTCTGGTGCACATGATATCTTTACTTGTGCTATAGTCCTTTGATTCATTTGATTGTTACGCATATGTAGAGTCTGACCATTTGAGCTGGTATGGTATACATGTGCACTCCCTATTGACTTCACTTGGGTTTGCATTGTGGTCTGGTTGCTTCATTATTTTCATGTGTTCGGTCTTCGACCCAGGTCATGTAGTGTCTGGACTTGCCTTTGCTCCAATCATGTTACATCTTCATATGTATATACAGTGTTATTTTGATGCGTGCATGTGTGCTGGTTCCTCTTGGAGTCTGAGTTGTTGTATCATGTGCTTTGAATCATTTGTGTTCAAAACTATTTTGGTACTGTTTCAATTTTTTCTGGTTCATTTTGAACTTCATGTTGATTTTTGAAATTGCATCTGAGTTGAATCCAGCATAAAGCTCGGGTTTGACCTTGTGCTTGTGTCGTGGCATTATTTGTATTGCACTTGAGTTGAACCCGGCTTTTGATTGGGTTTGACCTTATGCTCACACGTCCCTGTAATTTTATCAAGTGTATATCGGTGTGCATGGCCTTGTGGCATGTAAGTGATACGCTGTGCATGTCACAAGCTGTTCGTGTTTGATGAATTCAAAACTAAATGGTGACGAACAACCCAAATAAGTGAGGAAAATAATATTTTCAAAATACATTTTATTTTACACTGCAAAAATATTTTGTGATAACCCAAATTTTTTGGCAACAGTAATTTGATAATCTTCTTTTATAAATTATTTTAAATGTGCAAAATTGTTCTTTTAAAATAAATAGGATGTGTGTTTGTTTATATACATATATAAGTAGATTTTAAATAAAATTTGGATTTGAAAATTCAAAGGTAAATATCTTAAAAATAAATTGGATTTAAAACTCTATAATTTAAAAACTAGTGTGTGTGTGTGTATGATTATTTATTAGTGTATAATTAGTTTAAAATCATTTTCTTTAAATATTATATAAATATAAACAAAATAAAATGTATTAATAAAAATATAAAATATAATATAAAATAACATAAAACATATTAAATCATAAAGGCATGTAAATTAACAAGTGTAAACGTTTCAACATGCAATTTAACAAGAGTTTAGTTTATTGTTTCTTCAAAAAAATAAGATACATGTAAAAGAAAATGATATTAAGGAACAAGGCTGCACATATATCTCTACTCATATTCTTTCATTCTTTCTTCATCCTTCATATTCAAACTAAAAAAACTAGAGAAGATAAAATAACAAACTCTTGCAAATTTCTATCTGAAGTAAAGATTCAACTCAGATAAATCAAGCAGATTAAAATTAAAACCAAATTTTCAAAGTTCAAATCAGTTCCAAGCTTCCTTGTTCTATCCTATATACAGTGAGTAAACATATTTTATTATATCTACCTTATTCCATGTGAAAAATAGAGTAAGGGAGAAGAAGATAGGAATAGTTTGGGATAGTTAGATTTTGGCTAGAGTTTTTTTCGAGGTGGGATCGAATCTAGTTCGAGTGAGTTAGCAAGTTTGGGTTTAATTAAATAAGAGGAAGGAGAGAGAGATTTTAGGTCTGGAGTATGGCTTGGGCCGTTTTTTTTAAGGCAGTAAATTAACAAAGTTTTATAAGTAAATATTAGCCAAGTTTAAAAATAAAAAGTTTCCAAAGTAAATTATTAAACAAGTTTCAAAAGCAAAGGTATTAATCAAGTTATCAAACAAGTTTCAAGATTTAAATTTTAAAGTTAAAAGTTTTAAGATTAATTATTTTGGTTTTGAATAATTATATATTACGATAATTAATAAATTAATTCCTAAGCGTTTTCGAATAGAATTTAATAATGTAGTTAAGTAAGTGATTAAGATAAATGTAATAAACTTTAATTAATCAAAAAGTTATCAAGTGATTTGTATAAATAATTTCAAATATTTAATCTAAATTAAATGATAACTAAGTAATCAATTAAGATAATGGTTTATGTTAGATTAATTAAGGACTTAAGTAATTAACTTAAGTAATTATAGGATAATTAATTAATGTAATTAAAGGATAATTACTTAATGAAATTGATTAAAGGATAATTAATCAATGTAAGTAATTAAAGGTTAATTAATTATGTGAATGATTAAATGATTATAGAATAATTAATTAATTTCAATAGTTAATTAAATGATTTAATTAATGTTAATTCAGCAGGATTTAAAGGTAATTTATTTATTTTGTGTTAATTAAATTAATTAGATTGGGTGACAAATTAATCTTGCTTATGGATGATTAAATTGTATTAAATGTTTGGATTAATGTCTCTAGTCTGATAAATTGTGATGTTTTGTGATATGATACGTCTGGGATGAACTGTGATAATGTGGGTTATTTATCGGTGATGAATTACTATGTAAATTGACATCCTGTATTTAAAATTGAATTGTATTCACTTAAACAACTTGGCTTAAAGATAGTATTAGATTCGAAGAGACCGGAGTTGGATATCAGCAATATCCGGAACCACTTCGATTAGTAACTACCATAATTCTTTATAGATTTGATTATAGAATCAAATAAGTTGGAATGGAATAAATTAAGTAACATGGCCATTTAAACTGAGTAACAGTTCTTATATATTGTTTTGTAATAAGGGATTGATTATAACAAGATAGAACTCGTAGTGAGGTATGAGTTACCCCGGTATTCAAATAAATTTTATAACTTGGTATTTTAAGTTTTATGGGTTTTACTCACGCTAGTTTCCAGCCTAACTCGGATGTTACCTTAATGTAATGCTTGGGTCAGACCGAGTATTACAGCTTTTCAGGTTAGGACGTTCTGGAGCTCAACAGGCGAGCTGGATGGTAGGAACGTATGGAGTATATTCCACTCTGTATTTGAGAATGTATTGTTTGTAGTCAGGGACAAGTTGTTACAACTGTCCAGTTTGGTTGTACTCTAATATATTGGATGTAAACTGACAGTTACAGCTTTTCTTTGCATAAATGATATTATTTGATATTATATTTTGATCCGCTGCGAATGTGAGATTCTGTGCTGTTTGTTTTCTGTTTCTTCTTCTACCTCTTTTCTTCTTTACCCTAACAATATGGGATTTCCGACGTTCAATTTCTTAGCACTTCTACGGCGAACGTATTAGTGTCGAATTTTCGAGGTCGAAAATTTCGAGTCGTTACATTTTGGCATCAGAGCAGAAGGTTAAGCGAGAACCTTGGCTCTGGTGGGGTTACTCATTAAGGATAGGTTCGGTAGTATCCTAGAATGAGTTGAGTGTATTATATATGAGGGCGTACTTATTATTTTCTTATATAAAGATTTTTAAACGGTTTTAAAATTAGTTTTTGTATAAGCTTATATTTCGATATATAAAGCAATAATTTTCTTATTATTATATAATAAGATAATTGGTTGTTGATTATTGAGATTAAAGATAATAGTAAGAATTAAGTGGTAATAGATATATAACCAAATAGGAATTGGATAATATAAACTATACAAGAGGCTAAGCCAGAAATGGATTCAAACCAGAAAATAAATCCTGAAATTTGTAGAAGTGTTTTCAGAATGTTGAATCAAGTTACCCTGATTTCATTTTCCAATAAATTATGAGATAATATATATAGTGAATTGGTTTCTAGATATGATAATCTTAGTCATTATCATAAAATGGTGGTTGTTTCTAAATAAAAAGGGGTATTTATTTTCTAAAAATAAATAATGATAAAGGAGAATGAAATGTTTTAAAGAAGCAACAATTTAGATAAATATAACTTATAAATTGAAAAGAATTTAAATTGTGAAGTTTTAATATCTAAATCTAGAAAATTTAAATTGTTTTAAAATGTTAAAATATATAATAAATAATATTTTTAAACGTAGGAATCTTATTTTAAAACAAGAGTTGTTTTAAATTTTTAAAAGAAATTTGTTTTGAACTAAAAACAAAGAATGGTTTAAAATTTAAAATATGACTTGATATGCAAATGAAATAAATATGTATATATAAGTAGATATACATAATATCAAAGATGATTTGAAATAAATTCTAAGTGTTGAGTTTTGAAATTTTTCTCTGAAATGTGATGTAAACCAAAAGTGAAATAAGTTTTTGAACTTATAAGTGAGAATCGATACTGATAGGAAGTTTAAAATTTGAAATGGAGAATTCAGATTGAGTAAGGTTGACTGGATTAAGTGAATTGAATTTAAGTTAGGAAAAGTTAAATAAGTTTAGAACAAACAACCTGAATTGGAAATTTCAAGATGAAATTGAGATTTAACTTAGGGAAGTTAAATGGATTGAATTGAAATGGGAGATATGTGTGATCTCAAAACAAGTTTGAGATCAGGAAATTGGTAATGGATGCTATTGATTGATGTTTTGGATAATTCGAATGTTTATTTACCTTGGCTTATCCTGATATCATCCTATTGTTATTAATAATCTATGAAACTGTGAATTGGATTGTTTAAATGAATTAAGAAGTAGACTGAGATTATATATATCCATTACTGAAATTAAAATGGAAGTAAAACTTTAATTGAAACTATTTAAAAGATTTTAATTTTTAGAGATAAAGATTGGACATATGGTAATGAAATCACTTTGAACTTAAGATTTAAATGTTAAAAATAAACTTGCAAACTAAAATTGTTAAGAATAGGTTTCAAAGTTAGAAGTTAAAATTGGGTAATAAATTGGATTCTGTAGATTAAATTGTTTAAAAAGTTTTGAACTCCTACTTGAACCTTGAAATAAGTTAAGTAAAGGTAATTTAAAATGAATATTAGAAATTTGGACTCAAAATTAATTGTTTAAAAACTTAGGTTGTTAAATTAAAAATAAAGGTTGATTTGATTTAAAGGATTAAATCAACATTTAAAAATGTAACTTGAATTTATATAATTCGAGATGGTTTAAAGTTGAGATTGGAATTGAAATTAGCTCAAATTGGATTTGATTTGAATTATTTGGAATTGTGATTGAAGCTGAATAAGTTTAAATTCAAATGGAAATAATTTGAATTTAGGAAAGGAATTGAAGTTAATTCACATTGAATTGGAATTGAATGGAAATGGAAATTGATTGGAAATGGAGATTGAGAAATTGACCAGTTTGGCTCTGAAACTATTTTCAAATAAATTATTTTAATATAAACTATCTTAAATCTATTTTTTTCCAAGCTATTTATTATACAGTTTTTCTTCTTAAAGCCCAAACTATCTTATACTTATTATACAACTATTTTGCAACCATCTAACTATTCTACAACTATTTAACTATTTTATAACTACTTAACTATTTACAGTTATTTTACAACTAATTGCTATTTTACAACTAATTTCTATTTTACAACTAATTATCTATTTTAAACTTTTCAAGCTATTTTCTAAATTCAAGTTGGTAAGAGTGCAAACTTTTTATAATTGAAGTAATAACCCAAATGAAAATTGAAGCAATTGTGAATAAGTGAATAAAATTCAAAATGAATGTGTAATAAAAGAAAATTGATTTTGCTGATAATCGATGAAGACAAATACGTAGGATGTACGCATGTTATTCTATTCTCATAACGATTTGATCCAGATTCAAGAATAGAATTTCGAGATAGTATATCGATCCGATTTGGGATTTTTTACTCAATTTTGACGGCAAACCTTGGATATGGATTTTTTGACGGCAAACCTTGGATATGGATTTTTGGTTGGTTCTGGAAATTCTCTATCATAGTTATGGCTATGCAAGGAGAATGACGGTTTTTGATCAAGGAACCAGATATGAGTCCGCACTAGGAAGTCGGGTGAACGATACTAGTTCGAAAGTGAAATTGTGTGATCGAGGAGCGATCGAATTTGATATTGCATAAGGACGATATATGTACATCGTACGTGCTTAATTGAAATAGATATTTTGAAAAGAAAAGTATATTTTGAAAAAAAAAATATTTCTAAATATATGATGGATAAAGTGGAAGTTGGATATCTCTATAACTGAAATTCATTTTATAAAAAGTAAGTAGTGTGGCAAATAATTTTATAAAAGAATTCAAACTTGAATATTTGATTTGGCATAAATGAAGTATGTGTGTATCTATATATATTTATTATATATAATAAACTCCCCTTGTTAAATTTTTAACCAGAAGAAAAGATCTTTGAAAAATATTTTGTTCTAGTTAAAAGAATAAACATATGTATAATTTATATATATAAATGATTTTATGAGAATGATTTTGGGAAAAGGGTTTTTGAAACCCATTTATTTTGAAAGGCTTTGATTTTTGGGAAAAATCAATTTTGGAAATTTAGAAAGCCAAGTTTGAGAATGATCGATTTTGAGATATCGATTTTGTGTAAAGGAGATTTATATGTGATTCATATAAAGAGTATGATTTGAAAGATACTATATGTGTATAGTATAAAATATTTTGGGATTGGCTCTGGGGAAAAAGGCGCTCCCATTTAAATGAACTTCTAGTAGGAGATCCACTGTGTAGTTCTTCCTTGAGCCCTAAGGGGGGTTCTAAATTTGTTCCTGAGAGGAAGTACGGACAAACTGAAGTTCCTGAGAATTGTGGTTGGGTAGCGAAAATCGAGGGCGCTGATGCCTACAGAGACACTGGGTTATGCTGTGACGACAGTGTGACTTGATGTAACTGCGATCTACTACGCACCATAGTGGAAGTCGAGGGGCAGCGATTGCCTATGGTCTACGTTTGACTTCGCTGGGAGAGTGACGTAACATCGGTAGACTACGATCTATGAAGACATAACGAAAGTTGAGTGGCGGTGAGTTCCACAGGCTACATTGGGACTCGACTGATGTAGTCTGCGATCTATGTGGGAGTGGTGAAGTTTCATTTGGCAGCGAAATTCGAGGGCGCTGATGCATATAGTTACATGGGTTTTTTCCGTGATGGCGACGTAACCCTGGGTGTAGCTACGATCTGTGGCGGGTTCCATGGTGTAATCGAGGGGCGCGGAGACCTATAGTTTTTTATGGTTTTGTCGGAATGACGACGTAATCATCGGGTTAACTGCGACCATGGAGGGGGTGATGATTTGCAAAGCATTCTCACCAAGATGTTTTCTATATTTTCACAAAATGTTTTCTCTGTATTTTCACTGGATGTTGAAAACATGTAACCAAGTACTTATAGATTTTCAATCCTACGCCCGATCAACGTATGGTCGAATTTCTGTAAGAACAAGGATGGACTTGTTGAGACATCGAGTTATAAAAAGTACTTTTATAAAACTATTTTGATAATATTATGTAGACTTTAAAGTGTTTTGAAACTTTAGAGTAATTTAACTAATAATAAACATTTTAATAAAATTCTGGTTGCATTCCTTTTCGAGGACGAAAAGTTCTAAAGGGGGAGGAATGTGATAACCCAAAATTTTTAGCAATAGTAATTTGATAATCTTCTTTTATAAATTATTTTAAATGTGCAAAATTATTCTTTTAAAATAAATAAGATATGTGTTTGATTATATACATATATAAGTAGATTTTAAATAAAATTTGGATTTGAAATTTCAAAGGTAAATATCTTAAAAATAAATTGGATTCAAAACTCTATACTTTAAAAACTAGGGTCTGTGTGTGTGCATGATTATATATTAGTGTATAATTAGTTTTAAATCATTTTCTTTAAAGATTATATAAATATAAACTAAAGAAAATGTATTAATAAAAATATAAAATATAATATAAAATAATATAAAAACATATTAAATCATAAAGGCATGACAAGTGTAAACATTTCAACATCCAATTTAACAAGTGTTTAGTTTATTGTTTCTTCAAAAAAATAAGATATATGTAAAAGAACATGATATTAAGGAACAAGGCTACACATATATCTCTACTCATATTCTTTCATTCTTTCTTCATCCTTCATATTCAAAACTAAAAAAAAACAAAGAAGATAAAATAACAAACTCGTGCAAAGTTCTATTTGAAGCAAAGATTCAACTCAAATAAATCAAGCAGATCAAAATCAAAACCAAATTTCCATATTTTCAAATTTCAAATCAGTTCCAGACTTCCCTGTTCTATCCTATATAAGGTGAGTAAACATATTTTACTAGATCTACCTTATTCTCTGATGCATGCGATTGAAAATGAAAGTGGTGTTGTGAAATGTCTGCATGAATATATGAATATGCTTATATGCATATATGTATAAAATTGAATTGTGTGCATGTCTGTATCTTGAGTATGCATGACTCTGGTTTTGTTTTCAAAAAGCTAAACAAGTTCAAAAATTCAAATCTTTTTCTCTAATCTTTTATAGGCTATGATGTACAAAGGAATTATGTTTGAATTAACAAAATATTGTTTTTAAAAAATAACTATAAATATAATTAGTTAGAGTTTTACTGGAAAATTAGAAATTACAGTAAAAATACATATTACCAAGAAAACTAATCATTTTAATTTCAAGATTCATCTTGGTAATCTGATTCTTTGTGGAAAGTTATGATTTTTAATGTAAATATATAGATTTTTAAGCTTTCAAATCAAGAGATCTTGGGAGTTGAACGGGAATCATACTTTGGGTAAATTCTGGCGGTCGTAGGACGATGGAGTCTCGGGGTCACTGTTGAAGCATGTTCGAGGGTTTAGGGTCTTGGTAAAAATGGTGAATGGGATTCTCGGTGACCGTGGTGACTGGAAGAGGTGAGTGTAGGATTTTCGGTTTGTCCTGAGTCGACGTGGGTTTTCGACCGTTTGTGGCATCGCGATGGCGACAGGGAAGTGCGGTGTAAAGGGATCAGCTGAAGGGAAGGAAGACGAAGCTTCTGGATGAAGGGATTGGGTTCCGATGGTCGTCGTTGGTGGCGCAGGGTGGAATAGGTGATCAGGTTTTATTTTATGGGTTGGTTTATTGCTCGATTTTGAATTCGAGTTTCACTGAGGAATATGGGTTGTCGAGAGGGTCGAGGGTGGTGACGTCGACTTAGTGGCATCATCGGCGATGGGTCGGAGCAACGTCAATCGTCGTGAACGTGCACGTGTATCCTTGGGTATCAGATGATGGCTGTAGGAAGTATAGAATAGAGTGAGGGAGAAGAAGATAGGAATAGTTTGAAATAGTTGGGTTTTGGCTCGAGTTTTGATTCGAGGTGGGCTCGAATCTGGTTCGAAGTGATTTAGCAAGTTTGGGTTTAATTAAAGAAGAGGAAGGAGAGAGGGATTTGGGTCTGGAGTATGGGCTTGGGCCGTTTTTTTTAAGGCAGTGAATTAATAAAACTTTATTAAATATTAACCAAGTTTAAAAATAAAAAGTTTCCGAAGTAAATTATTAAACAAGTTTCAAAAGCAAAGGTATTAATCAATTTATCAAACAAGTTTCAAGATTTAAATTTTAAAGTTAAAAGTTTTAAGATTGATTATTTTGGTTTTGAATAATTATATATTAGGATAATTAATAAATTAATTCCTAAGCGTTTTCGAATAGAATTTAATAATGTAGTTAAGTAAGTGATTAAGATAAATGTAATAAACTTCAATTAATCAAAAAGGTCTCAAGTGATTTGTATAAATTAATTTCAAATATTTGATCTAAATTAAATGACTTAAGTAATTAATGAAGATAATGGTTTATCTTAGATTAATTAAGGACTTAAGTAACTAAGGGTTGATTAATTAACTTAAGTAGTTATAGGATAATTAATTAATGTAATTAAAGGATAATTACTTAGTGAAATTAATTAAAGGATAATTAATTAATGTAAGTAATTAAAGGTTAATTAACTATGTGAATGATTAAATGATTAAAGGATAACTAATTTCAATAATTAATTAAATGGTTTGATTAATGTTAATTAAGCTGGATTAAAGGTAATTAATTTATTTTGTGTTAATTAAATTAATTAGATTGGGTGACAAATTAATCTTGCTTATGGATGACTAAATTGTATTGAATGTTTGGATTAATGTCTCTAGTCTGATAAATTGTGATGTTCTGTGATATGATATGTTTGGGTTGAACTGTGATAATGTGGGTTATTTATCGGTGATGAATTGTTGTGTATATTGACATCCTGTATTTAAAATTGAATTGTATTCACTTAAACAACTTGGCTTAAAGATGGTATTGGATTCGAAGAGACCAGAGTCGAATATCAGCAATATCTGAAGCCACTTTGATAAGTAACTACCATAATTCTTTATAGATTTGATTATAGAATCAAATAGGCTGGAATGGAATAAATTAAGTAACATGGCCATTCAAACTGAGTAACAGTTCTTAGATATTGTTTTGTGATAAATGATTGATTATAACAAGATAGAACTCGTAGTGAAGTACGAGTTACCCTGGTATTCAAATAAGTTTTATAACTTGGTATTATAAGTTTTATGGGTTTACTCACACTGATTTCCAACCTGACTCGGGTGTTACTTTAATATAATGTTCGAGTCAGACCGAGTATTACAGCTTTTTAGGTTAGGACGTTCTGGAGCTCAGGAGGCGAGCTGGATGGCAGGAGCGTATGGAGTATATTCCGCTATGTATTTGAGATTGTATTGTTTGTAGTCAGAGATAAATTGTCGCAACTATCCAGTTTGGTTGTACTCTGATATATTGGATGTAAACTAACAGTTACAGCTTTTCTTTGTATAAATGCTATTATTTGATATTATATTTTGATCCGCTGCGAATGCGAGATTCTGTGCTGTTTGTTTTCTGTTTCTTCTTCCACCTCTTTTCTTCTTTACCCTAACAATCTGGGATTTCCGGCGTTCGATTGCTCGGCACTTCTACAGCGAACGTATTAATGTCGAATTTTCGAGGTCGAAAATTTTGGGTCGTTACATATTTCATTTTCAATTTTACTGCGTCAGTGTATATTTTTGCAGATAACTCATATGTTGGATTTAATTTGGAATGAAGTTGAAGGTAAAATACGAGAGAATGAGTGAAATGTAGTTAGGAGAACATTGTAAATGAAAATTGTTATGTAGTCAAAACTGTGTTGTAATTGAAATTGTGTATATATAGTGAGAGCTCAAATTTGTACTGTTCAAAATTGTAATAAATATTTGTTTGAATAAAATATATGTTTGAATTTGAATTCTGTATTATTTATTTTATTCAACAAATATTTATTTAATTATGTGAAAAATAAAATAGTACATTGACAAATACATTCAATTGAATATATATATATATATGTTTATTATCATCAAACAAAAAACATATACTAGCATATTTAACAGAATGCTTGCATCTCATGTTTCGACATAGCTGGGCACATCTAAAACCATAAGGCTCGTGTTGGAAATTGGATTCCATACTATGACAAGTTATGAAACTACCTTCCGATGGTACATCTCTAGATAAAATGCTCTGGGGTCTGACAAAAACATCTTGTACCCCTGCCACACTGGACTGACCTACCACTTGACTAATAGTACCGAATATGATCACCCTTTTTATTATTGGACATCGAAGCATACATGAGTAAATAGTAATTAATCTAGATTTTGGAATGACCATACCCTAATGGGAGCTACCCACAATGGCCATGTTGCATGCCTGATTTTTTTCATTTTCCAATTGCTAAGGCTTGAGGCTACATTTTACCTTTATATAGCACTTCCCACTTCGAATGCCACACTACCATCTAGGCATCAATCCAATGCTAGCATTTATCCATACAAGTTCATTCTGGCTGACCGAAACCGAAGGCATTACTTCTATTACATCCTTTTTGGGAATCCCTTCCAGGATTAATAGCAAATAGCCCTTGTAATTCAAAGCTCTATCTTCGATTCCATATTCTTCAAAATGTCTTCAAGTCGAAACGCTTGAGTTGGATCGATATGGTATTCAGATAACACATCTGATCCCGGTCTCTTCAAAATAACTTATGATAGTTCCAGTAAACTCAATCCTAGTTCTTTATGAAATAAAGAGACAATAGATAAGGGTGGAGAATACCTCCCAACCATTGAATGAACGGGTTTCCTTATCAATTGTCCTAGAAGAACAAAACAAGTTTATATGTACAGTATAGCACCACCGATGGCAATTGTACCCTATAATTCTTATGTTTCTCCTAGATATTTTCCAAAGTTACGTTTTAGTCCCTATTTGATAGTCGGTTATTTAACTATCAAATAAACAATCAATTTAACCAGATTTTTAATTCCATAAGATAAAACAACGCTGGTTAAGCATAAACACCAAGTAGCCTATTGAATTAATCCCTTTCATTAATTAAAACAACTTTGTAAAATCCTTGTATCAAAACTACTTTTACAAAGATATATTTCCAAATCCTTTATACTCTTTCAATACTTGAAAATATCAATATACTTATCTCAGTTATATAAGTATACTCGCAAAAGCATTTAACTTCACTTAGAAAACATTTATGCATACTTATATAAACAACATAAGTATGTTCACAAAACTCTATATTTCAATACTTGGAAATTTATTTATATACTTATCTCACCAGTATAAGTCTATTTTACAAATTTTAAGAAAAGATTTCTTTTTTCAAAACCACGGTTAATTTTTTTAGGCAGATGTTATTTAAAACAATTATACCAATAAGCCCAAAAACATTCCTTTATTTTTGTAAGACTCTTTCATATTCATAATGCCATTCGTAAATTCATTTTACAACAAATTTACTTAAAAATCTCTTTGTGAATAAATCACTTATAAGTACCCACTATACAACACCATTTATAAAATCCTCTTATAAATTCAAATTATAATTATACAACTACTAATTCATTTATAAAATTCTCTTATAAAACACATCTTCATTTGTAACTCTTTTATAAACTCCAAATACATTTATAAAATTCTCTTTATAACTTTCTAAAATTCTCTTTATAACTTTCTAAATAAAATTACCAACTTTATTTGTTCTAATTTTTAAATTCCAATTCCAAGTATAACCCCCACACTCCCATATTGCCGAATTTCAAATGTCATTTAAAACTCAACTATTCCTAATAATATGATCATTTCATATATTTCAATAAATTCCCAAAGTGGAATTTATTTCTCCAATTTATCTCTCCAATTTATCAAAATGATGTTGATTTCCTTTTTTATAAGATATAAGTATAAAACCATTTCTTTTATTTTGATAATATGTTTTTTTATCAAATCTATTCTTCACTTATAAAATAACACTTATAAATCTCATCATTTTATACAAACAATTTACAAATATTTTCAAATATTTCAATCTCCTTTAAAACCCCAAAATACCCTTTTTAACACACAGATAATCCATTTTACATTTCTTTTAGAATAAATATTTATTATTAAAAATAATTGTATAAATAATATTTTTTATATGTAATAATTTATAAACATTTACTTTCGGAATAAATTCTATATTAGAAAGAATAATTAAAGAAATTCTGAAATGGAATAGAAAATTTCAAAAACTCTTTAAATTAAAATGTTATAGAAATTCCAAAACAGTCAAATTTAAAATCATTTCCAAACGGTAATCATTACCAAACCAAATTCACACTTAATAGTATTTCAAAAATATTATATCGAGACCAATAGTTGCAATAAAATTAACGAATGTTATTACTAACCTTTTACTTTAAAAGGTTCAATTTTTACATATGTTGGTGTCACATCCAATATAGCCAAATAGTCCAATTTTAGCATTTAATTAACTATACCATAGTTATAAAACTGAAATAAAACAATATGTAAATAACTAGAATTTTAAAAATAACAATATCGAGAAATCCGGATTTCTCAACGATTTTCCTATATTTCAACTTTAAATCTCTATCACTTTAAAAAGTAAATATTTAACCTGATCAGCTTATATTATCGACTAAACACAAACAGTAAATTCTAACTCCTATATAACAGTACCGGTTAACCAAAAGAGTGAGTTTAACTCAGCTTTCGCATTCTGGCTTCGTCTAAAATCGTTAGATTTTAGCACAAAATTCCAATAGTTCCAAATTCCATGAATTTAATTCCTTAGCATAGCTAATGTCATAACGAGCACAATGCAAAAATCCACGCTTGAATCTGACATCGTATGAGCAAATTATTGAATATATAACTTATTGACTTTTAAATAAATATTTAATTCTTAATTACACTTTTAAAATCTAATTACCAACTAAACTTCATCCCCTTCCTCCCATAACACTCTACCTGTACGCGATACTTCCCCTTTCACTATGTATGCCATGCACTTCATCTTCCACCACACATATCGGATCCAAGATCTGACTTTACTGATGAACCCCATGCCTTGCACTCAACACATCCCCCACCACCGAGCTCAGTGCGACGACCCTAAATAAAAGGCGACTCACCCAATGAACAACAATGTTGTGAAACTTATGGAGGTGCCGCATGCCTTGAAACCTCAACCATAGGTGCTACTAGAACCACTCAATCCAAATCTGATCTCTGGTACCATGAATTCGCCATAAAACTCATGAAAATCGAATCCCTAGTTCCATAAGTGTTCTCGACTTCGCTGTCGATTTCCAGAACCTACGCCACAAGCCCTTAAACATACTTAGACATGAAGATCTCACACTAAAATTCACAAAGATTTAAACGTTACAATTTTTTTCCAAATTTATTTTGTTTGTTTGAATTGTTTTTATAAGAGGAGGATTTCCTTTTCTTTGATCAGAACAAAAAGGAATAGAAGAGCATAGGAGAGACAAAAATGTGGCAGGTTGGAGAAAAATTGGGCTGGGTTTAAGCATTGACATATATTATATTTGCAAATTTGGGTACCTCACTGTACCATTTTCGTGTTCGGACTCCGAATTGTCAAAATAGAAATACAGACACGCTTAGAACAGCTATGCAGCTATGCAGTTCCAAAACAATAATAATATACACTGGTTATTGGGTTTTGAAAAATCACAAAAACACTGTTATTAGACGATAAAACGTCAAAAAGAAATTTAAATATTTTCCAAATTAAAAATTATGAAAAAATCAAGTGAATTTTTTTTAAAAATACGTTAATAGAAATCGAGTCGTAAAAACGATATTTTATTTTCCGATTATTTATTTGAGTTGTTATTATTGCGAATAAATTTACAGTTGAATCCACTGTTATTATATATTTATTTAAACGAGTTAAATAAGCCCATTTAATTAACTGAATTAATATTCAATTATAAATCTAGCTATTTGAAACAATATCCAAATATAAACTCTCCAATTCAAATATTTTAAATAATCACTGTAATTGAATTCCAATTATTAACTTAAATTTAAACATTATATTTTGATTTTTGAGTTATTTAACTTTTTAAACCAATATTTTAATATTTTAATCGATTAAATATTTCAAAATCAAATGACTAAAATTCCGGTTCATTACATTATTTCCCCCATAAAAGAATTTTGTCCTCGAAATTATCAAGGTAAGAAAAATGCTACTAAACCTATTAACTTTTCAAATCAATTAGTTAAAACTTGTTATTTTTCTGACTCCTTAACTTATGGAAAATTTCGGTAGCGTCTCCTTTACGCGGCTTGATCGAAATAAATACAAATCGCCTCCACTGGCCTAAACCAAAAAATATGCCAAATGGTTTTTGGTAGCACTTAGTATGCTCTCATTTCCAAATCTTCAAATAATGCAATGCTTGGGGGGAGGGGCCTTCACGTACCTCAGTTTATACACGCCTCCCCAATCGACTCCATTCCCCTAGTGAACATAGTCATACCTCATCTATGGACATAGTTAGCAAAGTCGCTACGCACCTTATTAGCTCTTATATACTGGATCGCTCAATACACTGCCCGAATTAACACAGTCATACTTAATATTTATAGGAGAGAGAGAGAGAGATAATCTAGGGCATGAAACCATCAGATCAAACAACAATATAAACATGTACCTATTTGTCGGGCAACCAAACTCTGCTTATGAAACCTAAAGCTTCAACTTGTTGAATATGCGCTTTGCGCTATATGATTTTTGTTTGATGATAATAAACATATATACATTCACTTAAATGTATTTGTTAACGTACTATTTTAATTTTCACAGAATAAATAAATATTTGCTGAATAGAAATAAATAACACGAAATTTGAATTCAAACGAATATTTTATTCAAACAAATATTTATTACATCTTTGAATAGTACAATTTCAAGCTCTCACTATTACTATACAACTTTGATTACAATTACATCACATTTCACATTTACAATTCACCTCACTACATATCACTCACACTCGTATTTATCTTCAACTTCATTCCAGTTTGAATCCAGCATCTGAGAAATCTGCAAAAATATTCACTAACGCAGTAAAATTGAAAATAAAATATTTTTGCAATATAAAATAAAAAGATGGATTTTGAAAATATTATTTGCCTCAGTTATTTGGGTTGTTCGTCATAATTTAAATTTGAATTCATCATACACGAACAACTTGTGACATACACAATGTATTACTGTATATGCCACAAGGCCGTGCACACCGATATATACACTTGATTGATTTACAGGGACAGGTGAGCACATGTCAAACCCAAATATACAGACAGGTTCAACTCAGGTGCAATATATTCAAAATCACGACACAAGCACAAGGTCAAACCCGAGTTTTTAAAACTGGGTTCAACACAAGGCAGTCATGAAGTATGCAAAGAGCTCGAGCATGAGATATGGCAACTACAGTAATGCATCAGTCACCAAACACTACAAACAAGCAACATGGCTGAACATTGATCAAGACACTAAGCAATAGCAATGCATGTATAATGGAACCAGTGACAATAGTGGATATCAAGTAATACAACTACAAATGCTCAAACTCAATGGTCAGAATGAAAACAGTGGTCAATGCCGAGATACAAAATACTCAATGCATGCAACAATGTGCACAGGCCAGAAACAATATCAAAATGCAAGCACAACTTTACAACAAGTCCAGCAACATGAATTGGAACTACACCAGTGCACAGATACAAGTTCAAGTGCTCAGTGCAGACCATGTTTTATTCGATATGCATGGCTGCTATAACAGCTCGACAATCAACATAACGACCAAATGGCCAACATGAAACTGCAAATACCCATGCCCAAACTCATATGCAACAGCAACTCAAAGTTCAGGTCTACAGAATGAAGATGAACTCTACCATGTACACAAGTGCAACAAGCAGTGCTCAGGACCAAGTGAACAACGTATGTGATACAACTTCAAGTATATATGCAGTAAATTGGACGTAGTAGTTATTCTTTCCCAAACACATACGTATACATGCATACATCAAAATCGAGACATTGCAAACTGTAACATAGCCAAGAATAATTCACAAATCAGAAATCACGTGTGTGACAAATTGAAACAGTCAATACCAAGTCGAAGCCAGTGATAACCAAACGTCTCAAAGCAAGGCATAGAATCAAGTTATGAAAAATATACGAACGTGACAAAGTCAAATGTCACAAACCAAAGCTGTGGCCACCACGTAAAAATAAATCAACCACAATTACAATTCAAAGCCGTGGGATGCAAGTAACAGAAGTATTCGCATATGAATTGGTCAAGGTAAAATCGCAAGCATCAAAACAATATCTGATAGCCGAAGTCCAGTTGAACAAGTCCAAAATCAAAGCCGTGGCCAAGCAAAATTGAACAAGTCGTTTTTGTTTTAAAATTCGTGTTATTCAAGTTATATGACCAAGTCAGATAAATCACGAGCATTCAAGTAAATCGAATGGCCAAAAGCACAAAATTGAAAAATTCAAATATATTCAGACGAACGCAATACAAGGAGATCGAGCACCTATAAAATACCCAATCATCATCGGCATAATCATGGAAGTTCGAATACGAAAATCAAACAGAAACGAAGCAGAAATCACATACCAAATCAAAGTCGAACTCCATCAACTTGAAGTAGCCAGAGAGAGACCAACGAGAATCGATCGAGCAAGGCAACACGTGAACAATCACAAAATCGATCGAAATAGGATCGACACTTCAAAAGCCCTAATTGAATCAAAGGGACGAAGCCCTAGATCTGAAAAAGGAGCGGCCATTTTTTCACGAAAGAAAAAAAAAGAGAGAAACGGGTTGAAGTGAACAAGGGGCCGACTTTCTTTTATTAAAAGGCTTTAGTTTATTATTTTAAATAGGGCTTTATTTTACTTAATTTGTTTTTGTTTTTTATTTTACTTTTAAACAGTTTATTTTCTAGTCGTGTGACTAGGGTGCAAACTACGGTGTGTAGTTTGGGAATTTGCAACTCGGTAGTTGAGTTGTGGTCAAGGTTTTGAGCGTAGAGTTAGATTAGTCAATAGCGGTGTATAGCGAGTTTACGTGTGTAAGCGAGGGACTATCTAATTTCTAGTAGAAACCTTGGGGGCAGCACGTAGGCAGGGTTTTGCCGAAGCTGGGTAAATTCTGTGTTGTTCTGTTTTATTCTGTTATTTATATTCTGCGATATCTGTGCTGCTATTCTGTGATCTGAATTGAAATTAATTTATAAGCTTCCGCGATTAATTTTTAATAATTTACACTATCACCCTATTCACCCCCCTCTAGGGTGAAATCGATCCTACACAACTAGCATTTTCTTCCGTAAGCCTGCGTCTTACTTACAAATAATATGCAACCATATATCCCATAACCATATAATTTTGCATTTTGAATGTCTGACATATAATTCATTTAAGCCCATGTGATGTACATATATCATCCATACACAATACCAAATCAGATCGCTCGCTCGATCAGACAAATTCACTTTCCAACTAGGATCGCTCACTCGATTTCCTAGTGCGGACTTCGATTCGGTTCCTTGATTATAGACCGTCGTTCTCCCTGCATAGCCATATATTTGATAGAGAATATCAGGATCAAATCAAAAATCCATATCTAGTGTTCACGGTGTAAATCATCCCGAAATCATGCACTCAAAACTGGATCAACGGTTATGTGAATAAAATGGTCTATGTTTAACTTATGTATTTATTTTATTTGGTTTCTTAACCTTACCAATTTCTTTTATTCACATTCATTATCACTTAGTATAGTTCCCTTGTACTAATTTCACTTATGAACCATTTCATAAATTATTTTAGAGAATCCTTTTTTATTTAACTTTACTTAAGTTAAATTTTATCTCGTAGCTCAATTTATAAAACACACTTATGTAATTCAATCACTTAAATCTCATTTTATTATATATTTCAAAAGTTTCACCTTTTAAAGTTCTCACATACTTAAGTTATTTATAAACATCTTACAAAGTACACTTGTGTTCATTTTCCATTTTAAACTTAAGTCCATATTTGTATAAAACTCTTCTATCCCAATATCGTATATACACATTCTAGATTATTTTTTTACTTAACCCAAAGGACCAACAAATTCAAAATTTGATTTAACTTACATTTTTATCAAGTTTATGACTTACAAAAAATTATTATCTTATGTTTTCATGGAACACTTGGTTTAGTTTTCCTATTTCACTCGAAAGTTTTCGACTATTCAAAATCTTTGAAAAATTTCGTTTTATTTTTATAAACAAAAATTATCACTCAACGCATCAAAATGAAGTCTATATACCCAATTATCCTAAGGGATAGGTTGTCTGCGTCCATACAATATCACTTGACCGAAAATTCAAGAATTAACCACCCGGTTTTTATTTCCAACTATTTTGAAATTATGTTTATAAAAAAATCTCCTTTTGTATAACAAACCATACTTCTACATTTAAATCAAAACTTGTTTTACCAAAACAAAACTTCTATGGTAAATCATTATGGTAATAATCCATCAGTTAGAAACTCGAAAATGGATGCCGATGATGCTGCAGTCATCACCGGAATTATTTTCTAACGATTGAAGTGAGTTTAGTTCTTTTTACTTCATTAAGTATCATTTAGTTATTTCCAGTCAAAATTACTTTTAAAATAATACTATTACTATTCCTCAAAAACTTTTAAAAAACCATTTCTAAAACAACTAGGGGTTGAGTTCACAAATTTCCAGTTTAAAAATGTTTTTTATTTATAAAGCTCATCTTTATAAATCAATTTATATAAAGTTACTTTTTCATTTATATAACATTTTCCAAATGTATATCTTCTGTTTAGTTTTTAATAAACAACTTCTTCAAAAATTTAAATTTAAATTTTTAACCAGGTAATTCGTGAAACGCCTTATAGTCAAATTGTGAAACTGAATCCACAAGGAGTTCGTATTCAATTTAATTAAACAAAAAAATGCTCATAAACTGTCTGAGCCTAACCATTAACAATAAATGATAATAATTTAATATTATCATTCTCTAACAACCAAACACACCTGATATAACTATATTAATTTATAAAAATTATCCTTTTATATATGAAATATAATTTACATAAAATTATTTCATTACCCATTTTAAAACAATACTATATCGGTTTATCTTGTTTAAGTGTTTAAAAACACCTATCAATACAGTTGTACCTTTAGTATCGACCGAAATTCATGAACCACTCAACCGATAAATAAACACAATATAAAACATTTTTATAGCACTAATAAATATACGCTCTTATAAATATGTATACTCAAACTCATAATAAGGCATTCCATTAACTTTATCTCTTAATAAGTTACCCCACCAAAGCCAAGGTTCTCACTTAACCCCACGCTCTGATACCAAGTGTAACGGCTCACTTTTCCAAATAACTTAAGCCGACAATCAATCACACATAACCCACTCAAACTGCATGGAAAGGTGAATAGTTATGTAAAGAAAGAAGAAATAAGACAAGAGGAAAACTAAACAACATAGAATCTCATAACGGAATGATTAGTATATAATATAAGACAAGAGGAAAACTAAACAACATAGAATCTCATAACGGAACGATTAGTATATAATATGAAATAGATCTTTACACAAAAAGAAAATAATCGTAATATACATACATCCAATCAGAGTTCAATAACTAAGGGTCAGCTTGGATAGTTATAACAACATGTCCTCGCAAGTGCTGATAAATAAACAACTAAATGCAGTTGAAATATAACCATGTATGTGAATACGTCTCTGGGCCTCCAGTTCATCTCCTGAAGCTCCAAACCATCCAAACTAAATTTGTAATATGCTCGTTCTGATCCAAGCATTATAAGAAAACAACGTCGGGTTGGTCTGGTAAACCTGCATGAGGAAACATACCCAAATGGATTTTTAATTTATGATAATCTTTAAAGTCAAAGGCATCTTGTAAGACCACGCCGCACATAAACACGAACGATTTTTTTACCTTACAATAACCAAAACATTTCATATGAAATTCTATGATATTATAATAGTGTATAAGGGTGAAAATAGAATATTAAAAATAGCTGGAGTACTAGCATCTTACGTTCCAGCATAGTTGGACACATCTAAAACCGTAAGGATTGTATTGGAAATTAGATTCTATACTATGACAAAGTAAGGAACTGCCTTTTGATGGTACATCTCTAGATAAAATGCATCGGGTCTGACAAGAATATCTTATACCCCTGCTACACGTGACTGGCCTACCACTTGACTAGTAGTACTGAATATGATTATCCCATTTGTTAATGGACCCCGAAGCATACACGAGTAGATAGTAATCGATCTAGATTTAGAATGACCATACCTTGATAGCAGCTACCCACAATGTCCCAGCTGCATGCATGATTTTTGTTATTTCCTGGTTAATAAGGCTTGAGGTTACGCTTTACCTTTCTATAGCCCCATTTGGAATGCTACACTACCCTTTAGGAATCAATACAATGCTGACATTCATCCATAAAAGTTCATTCTAGGACTGAACGAAATCGAAGCTAGTACTTATATTACATTCTTTTCAGGAATCAAAATCCCTTCCAGGATTAATAGGAAATAGACCTTGCAATCTAAAGCTCTATCTTTGATTCCATATTCTTCAAGATGTCTTCAAGTCGAAATGCCTTAGTTGGATCGAAGTGGTTTTCGGATAACATATCTGATTCCGATCTCTTCAAAACAACTTCCGATAGTTCTGGTAAACTCAATCCTGGTTCTTTAGGAAATAAACAGATAATAGATAAGAGCGAAGATCACCTTCTAAGTTGAATTAATTAATTTCCTCATCAATTGTCCTAAAAAACGAAACGAGTTTATACTTACAATATAGCATTGCCGATAGTAAATGTACCATATAATTCCTGTGTTTCTCCTAGATATTTCCAAAGTTAAGTTTTGATCCATAGTTGATAGTCGGTTATTTAACTATCAAAAAAACAATCAATTCAACTAGAGCTTTAATTCCATAAGAAAAATAACGTTGGCTAAGCACAAACAACAATTAGCCTCTTTAATTAATCCCTTTCATTAATTAAAACCACTTTGTAAAATCCTTATATCGAAACTACGTTTACAAAGGTATATTTCCAAATTATTTATACTCCTTCAATAGTTGAAAATATCGATATACTTATCTCAGCTGTATAAGCATATTCACAAAAGCATTTCACTTCACTTAGAAAACATTCTATATATTTATGTAACAATATAAGTATGTTCACAAAACACTAAGTTTCAATACTTGGAAATCTACTCGTACATTTATCTCACCAATATAAGTATATTTTATAAGTCTTAAGAAAAGATTTCATTTTCAAATCACACTTAAATGGTTTTACAAAAACGTTAATTTAAAACATTTATACCAGTAAGCCCAAAACATTCCTTTATTTTTGTAAGATTCTTTCCTATTCACAATCCCATACGTAAATTCCTTTACAATACTTTACTTAAAAATATCTTTGTGAATAAATTACTTATAAGTACCCAATATACAATATCATTTATAAAATCCTCTCATAAATTAAAGTATAATTATAAAACTCCTAATTCATTTATAAAATTCTCTTATAAAACACATCTTCATTTATAACTCTATTATAAACTCCAAATCCATTTATAAAATTCTCTTTATTACTTTCTAAATAAACTTACCAACTTTATTTTTTCTTATTTTTAAATTCCAAGTATAGCCCCTGAACTCCCATATGGCCGAATTCGAAATGTCATTTAGAACTCAACTATTCTAGATAATATGATCATTTCATATGTTTCAATAGATTCCTAAAATGGAATTTATTTTTCCAATTTATCAAAAAGATATTGATTTCATTTTTTATGAGATATACGTATAAAACCATTCCTTTTATTTTGATAATACACTTTTTTATGAAATTTATGCTTCATATATAAAATAACACTTATAAATCTCAACATTTTATACAAACAATTTGCAAATATTTTCAAATATTTCAATCTCCTTTAAAACCCCAAAATACCATTTTTAACACAGAGATAATCCATTTTACATTTCTTTTAGAATAAATATTTATTATTAAAAATATTTCTATAAAACAATATATTTTGTTATATAATAATTTAAAGACATTTACTTCGGAATATATTCTAGATTAGAAAGAATAAGTAAAGAAATTTTGAAATAGAATAAAAAAGTTTCGAAAACTCTTTTAATTAAAATATTATAGAAATTCTGAAACAGTCAATTTAAAATCATTTCCAAATGGGAAAACATTACCAAACTAAATTCACACTAAATAGTATTCCAAAACTATACCGAGACCTATAGTTGCTATAGAAATTAACAAATGCTATCACTAGCCTTTTACTCTAAAAGGTTCAATTTTTACATATATCGGTGTCACGTCCAATATAGACAAACAGTCCTATTTTAGCATTTAACCAACTACATCACTGATATACAACTAAAATAAAACAAAAGGTAAATAATTAGAATTTTAAAATAAAAATATCGTAAAATCCGAATTTCTCAACAATTTTCCCTGTATTTTAAATTTAAATCTCTATCACTTAAAAAAATAGATATTTAACCAGATCAGCTAATATTATCAGAAACACAAACAGTAAATTCTAATTACTATACGACATTACTAGTTAACCAAAAGAGTGAGTTTAACTCGCCAGAATTCCAGTTGTCGCTTTCGTGTTCTGGTTTCGTCGCGTTCGATTTTAGTGCAAAATTCCAATAGCTCCAAATTCCATGAATCTAGTTCCTAAGCGTAGCTAACTTTATAACAAGCTCAACGCAGAAATACACGCTTGAATTTGACATCGTGCGAGCAAGTTATTGAATATATAAGTTATTGACTTTTAAATAAATATTTAATTTTTAATTACACTTTTAAAATCTAATTACCAACTAAACATCTTCTCCTTCCTCCCATAACACTCTGCCTGTAAGCAATACTTCCCCCTTCATCGTGCATGTCGTGCACTTTATCTTCCACCCCACACATTGGATCCAAGATCCGACTTTACCGATGAACCCCACGCCTTGCGCTCGATACATCCCCCACCACCAAGCTTAATGCGATGCCACCAATTAAAAAATGACCCAACCCAAATAGCAATGTCGCAAAACACACGGAGGTGCCACATGCCTCAAAACCTCAATCATAGGTGCTACCCGACCCACTCAATCCAAATCCAATCTCCATTATCATGAATTCGCCTTAAAACCCATGAAAATCGAAGCCCTAGTTCCACAAATGTTCTCGACTTCACTGTCAATTTCCAAAACCTACGCCGCAATCCCTTAAACATATTTAGACATGAAGATCTCACACTAAAATTCACAAAGCATTAAACTTTACAATTTTTTCCAAATTTATTTTGTTTGTTTGAATTATTTTATTATAAGAGGTGGATTTTCTTTTCTCTAATCAGAACAAAAAGGAATATAAGAGTACGGGGAAAAACAAAGATGCGGCGAGTCAGAGGAGGATGGGGATAGATTTAAGTCTTATATGTATGTATATTATATTTGCAAATTTTGGTATCTCACTATACCGCTTTTCTTTGTGTTTGGACTTTGAATTGTTAACATAAAAATACATTCAGGCTTAGAATAGCAATGCGATCTTAAAACAACAATAACATACACAGCTTATTCGGTTTTGAAAAATCACAAAAACACGGCTAATTGACGATAAAACGTCAAACAAAGGTTTAAATATTTTTCAAATTAAAAATTATGGAAAAATCAAATAAAAAAATTTAAAAATAAATCAATAGAAATCGAATCGTAAAAATAATATTTTATTTTTCGATTATTTATTTGAGTTGTTATTATTGCGAATAAATTTACAATTGAATCCACTGTTATTATCTATTTATTTAAACGAGTTAAGTAATCCCATTTAATTAATTGAACTAATATTCAATTATAAATCCAGCTATTTGAAACACTATCCAAACATAAACTCTCTAATTCAAATATTTTAAATAATCACTGTAACTGAATTCGAATTATTAACCTTAATTTAGTCACTATATTTTGATTTTTGAGTTATTTAACTTTTTAAACCAGTATTTTAATATTTATATAAATTAAATATTTCAAAATCAAATGGCTAAAATTTCAGGTCGTTAAATTTTTACAAGTACATACCGATGTATGTGTTCATATGTCTACAATTACCAAAAGCGGAACCTCTTACTCCATTACGTTCTCCTATGATTTATATAGATGTGGAAATGTGTATCTTATGAAACACAAATCAGAGATCTATGATAAATTCATAGGATATAAGAACAAAGTTGAAAACCAAACAAATAACAAAATTAATATATACTTCGATCTAATTGAGGCAGTGAATACATTAGATATGAGCCTCATGAGGGCCTAAAAGAGAATGAGATTCTCGCTCAACTCACTCCTCTACAATAATGTTTTGAAAAGGAAAAATCAAATTATGTTAGACATGTTTTGCTTGATAATGAGTAATACTAAGTTGTCGCTTTCCTTTTGGGGATATACTCTTTAATCAATGACATGCATGTTGAATTCTTTACCATCTGAATCTATGCCTAAGACCCTATAAGAGTTATGAACCAGTAAAAATACCCACCTCGATTATCTTAAGGTATGGGGTTTTTTGACATATGTTAAGAATGTAAACTCCCAGTAAAATTGAGGCAAGATTAGATTAATGCAAATTCATTGGTTATCCTAAAAATTCTCAATGATATATATTCTATCATATCGAGGAACAAAAGATTTTTATTTCAAGACACATTGTCTTTTTGAAAAAATAATTTCTTTCATGAGAAATCAGCGGTAGTAAGATATACTTGGATGACATCGAAGAAACTTCCATAGAAACCGAGCATTTAGATAGTAATTCAACACCTATAGAAGACACAAAACCTACTAGAAGGTCTAATATGGAATCTCGCATGCTAGAGGGATACTATGGATTTCTCATTAACAATGATAACGAGGATTTCATCATCCATGACGAAGATCCCCTCACATACCGTTAAGCCTTAGAGAGTAAAGATTCTATCCTATGGCTTGATGTGATGAAATCCAAAATGGATTCAATATACAAAAAAAGTTTGGACTTTGAGAATGTACCCAAAGGGGTGAAACCCATCAGTGGCAATTGGATCTTTAAGAAAAAGAATGATAGAGATGGAAAGGTCGAGACTTATAAAGCAAGATTGATGGCAATATGTTTCTATCAAATTCAAGGTGTTGATTATAACGAAACATTTTCTCCAGTCATCATGCTTATATCAATTCAGATTCTACTTGCAGTCGCTGCTTATTATGACTATGAAATACGGAAGATGGACATTAATATTACATTTCTAACTGGTGATTTAGAAGAGGCCATTTTTATGTTGCGACTAGAGGGTTGAAGGCTAGTGGCAGTGACGATGAACCATGTAGACTCCTAAGATCAATCTATGGCCTTAAGCAAGCATCTATAATTTGGAATAAATTTGTTTTGACAAGGTTTTCAATTAAAACAGAGAGGAAGTGGGTATATTATGAAAGAACAAAATGGTGCTATAACATTCTTAGTTTTATATGTTGATGATTTACCACTACTTGGTACCAATGTACCAATGTTACAATTAGTGAAAATTTGGTCATAAAATAATTTTTCAATGAAGGATTAGAAGTGACTCCTTTATATAAACTATTACATATATATATATATATATATATATATATATATAAAGTTAATTCTAAAAGGTTACTACGATTGTCCCAACCAATGTACATAACTACCGTACTTAAAAGTTTTAATATGGAAAATTCCAAACGCGAAAATGTTCCAATGCAACATGAAATTGTTCTTTCTAAGAAAGGTCACCATTTACGGATAAGGAAAGACATGGTATTAATAGGATTCCTTATGCACTGGCAATGGGATCCATTAGATACGTTATGCTATGTAACAAAAAGATGTCACATTTACATTAGGAGCAGTTAGTTGATATCAATCAAATCCAAGTAAAAATCATAAATGTCATTCTTAAGTATTTAAGAAATATCAAGAATTTGTTTCTTATATATGGAAACGACGAACCTCTTATGAAGATGTACTCGAATTGAGCTTTCAAAGTTATGTCGACGTTAGCAACTTTGTCTTGGGATTTTCATTTACTCTGAATAAGTCAATAAAGTTCCAAAAAACGATAATAAAAATTCATAAGCAAGTTATGAATAGTTTCTAGCATTAAGAATCCAATAATATGTTGTGAGAATAATGCAATATAGATTGTAAAGGGAACCGATAACTCAATGAGACATCGGTTATTTTCTCCATAATTGACATGTGATAAAATGGTTTATCGATCTACAGAGAAGTATAAAAAAGAAAGATACTAGAGATAACTTCACGGATCCATTCACTAAGGCCATTTATGAGTCTAATTTAGGTATACTGATCAAAAGTATATGCATAAGGCAGCATAACTGGCTTTAAATGCAGATAGAAGATTGATAGAGTTAGGGTGTGCCATATGATTTTATTATATAGCTTAACTCTTATAAAGAATGTTGTTCAAAATGAATTACGCTTCTTGTTTCATTTTTATTATTATACATGTTTTTATATTGGATATAAGTAATGTTTTGCATACATTAAATATATATGTAATAAGTAGAGAATCCTTAGGAAAAATATTTTATCAATTGCAGTACAAATGTATTCATAGTCATGAGTTCTGAATTCATGTTCAAATACTTTCTTAAATGTTCCTAGTCAAAATATATCGAAAAAAAGATAACGATACATCTGATGAGACTAATGTATGTAATGCTCTCCATACGAATGGACAGTAAATTACTCGGACCATTGGGAAGAACAGGGGACTATGTACTTGTGGTTATTTGGAATAATCATATAATAACTCAACGAGAGTCTTCTATAGGTTTATACTTAATACAACTAAATTAAAATAAAAGATCTCATGTGATAATGCATAATAGTCTTTAGATTTAGGGGTACTGTGGATCTTAAGTAACCAGACTATACTTTGATTATGGTCGGTCACATAACATCGCGATTATGTAATGGTCATAATGGGTATACATTGAACAACTTGAAACGAAAGACTATTCAGAGATGATTCATCTCCTTCATTGTAGAAGATTAGTATCACCATAATTAATAATCAATTTAAAGTCGAAATATTTGATCAGAGTCAATCAATCAATTGATAAACATTATCGGATTGAACCAATGGTCTTTACAATCAATATTGATATTATTAGAGTTTCTGACCATTGACCAACTCTGGATATCTTATTGATATAGTGATGAAAAGAAGACATGCAAAAAAATATCATTACAAGTTGTTGGTAATAAAAATTAGAAATTTCAAATAAATGATTAGTAAGCAATTGAACTTGTGCCTGATAATTTACTTTAGAAAAGTCTATACAAGCTTTAGTATTTAAATTGTTTAAATATTAACTAAGGACCGAGTTCATACCAAGGAGCCAACACAACCATGCTATTAGCTAATTTCTGAGTTCACCCAATTTAAAATAATAATTTATAAATGTTATAAATTAATAATATTAATAAAAATGTTGTATTGAATTTGTTGCATTTTAATTATTTATTTGATTCTTTCAAATTGATTAAAATAATATATAATTGTTTATATTGATTTAATTAAAATACATGCTTAAATAACAAATTAAATAATTAATATATGTGATATATTAATTAGGACCGAAGTCCACTAATCCCGAAGTCCATTAACCCCATAAGGGTATGGTTGGCCATTTTATAGGAGAGGAGGGGGCAAGGAGACTTGGTCTTCACATATGGAGAGAAAGTTGTTGGGTATTTGATGTCTAGTTGGCTATAAATAGCCATCATTCTCTCTTGTTCTAAATACATAGAAAAACCCTAGTCTCCGTTGATACAAGTTGGTGAAGCCTAAAAGACAGGATTTGCATGTCATAGTTAAAGACAAGGAAGTAAGAGTTTGAAGAGGAAATAACTAACCAATGAATTGTCGATAATCGATGGGATCACAAAAGGTAAATATTTTATTTTAAATATAATTAATATCATTTATACCTTATGATGCTCTTAGCCATGAATTAAAGAAAGATTCGACCATGTAAAAAACTTCGAAATTAAAATAATAAACTATAAACTTTTAAAATAACTTTTTATGTATATAATAATTATAACATATGTATAGTTAAGTCACACACATATACACACACTTGTCACGTGTTATATATATTAACTTTCGATTGTGTACATATGTATATATGTATGTATGTATGTACATGTACATTCTTTTAGCAAAAATAGCAGGGTTGATCGGGCCATTTTCAGTTTATTAAAAGCTTAATAAAAAAGGGGATTAAACATGCTTAACTCAAAAAAACAAAACAACATAAGGAGAGAATGAAAAAAAACAAAGGAAAAAAAAAAACAAAAAAGAACAAAGGAATAATAGCAGGGACGCATCAGTTCTACACCAGAGATCCAACTTGTTCAGTGAGTAAGCCATGCAACCTAAGGCCATGCAAATGCTTGCTTTCGATTACATTACACACCAAATTTCTGAAACAAATACCTTCAACATTAGGAACAACTTCAAAGTATCATCATCCCTCCACCTTGTAGGCTTGAACAACCATATCCATTAATCAGAACTACCTTTGATAGGGCTCTGAAAATTGAATTTGCTTAGCACTATGCTCTACATTATGAAAGTAACCATATATTTGAAGTATAAATGCAGAATCTCTTTAATATGATTCTTACAAAACACACAGTTATTTACAACAAATACACCTCTGACTTGTAGACTGCTCATAGTAAATATACCATTCTTGAGATTTTCCAGAGCAAGAAGTTGGATTTTTAGAGCTATATCTATTCCAAACTCGACCATTCTACCAAAATGTTTTGTCCCTCCCATTAGAAGAAATAGCATTATAAATTCCTGCAATTGAACGATCAATTTTCTTACTAGTCTAGACATATTCATCCTCCCCAGGAGTTATCTTAGAGCTTCAAATTGCATTCCAGACTGCCTATAAATCTTAAGTTACTAGAATAAAGCACATAATCACAAAGCTTTGGCCGGTACTGCGATTCCAGTTTGATACCTGCCCACATAATTAAGGATATTAACCAGGATCAAATCCTTACAAGCCCATGGAACAAACCAAAATTTAGCAGGGATATTGTTGGCTATAGTTAACTGCATATGAGGTAATAAAGTAGCTCTAAGTTTCAGGATTGACCTCTAGACCTAACCACATAGAGGAGTCGTGTCCATTGTCCAGAAGTTCTTGCATTCTATATGATGCTTTTTAGCCCACTTGACCTATAGGTTGTCCCTATTGTTAATAAGGTTGTCAAAATGCTTAGAGAAAGCAGCCATATTCTACTGTTTAATGCTTTTGATGCCCAGCCCTCTGTATTTCTTAGGTTTTTCAACCTTACTGAATGCTAAACGAACCAATTTTTTAAAGTACAAGTCTTCAGTCCACAAAAATGATTTTAGCCAGCCTTAACTGATTTAATAGCTTGATTGGAAGTCAAAAAGTCCTACTCCAATAAAATATCATGACATGAATGATGGATTTTATAATAGTCAGCCTTCCCGCTTGACTCAAATACCTATTAATCTAATTGTTCATGTGATTTTTTTTAAAATAATGGTAGGCATCGCGAAAGCAACCAATCTTTTTTTGGACATTGGAATTCCTAAGGGATTGATACTGCTATATAATGTAGGCAAGGAGGTCAAATCATGCAGAACTTGCCTTTGTAAAGGAGAAAGCCCAACTATTGTGAGGTATGATTTACTTTGGTTGATTCGAAGACCAGTAATCTTATGGAAGGAAAGGAGAATTCCCTGATAGTATTCAAAGAGACTTCAGTTGGCTTGGTAAACGAGATAACATCATCAGTAAATAGAAGAGAAGGTATACGAGGCTCTTTACACTTAGGATGCAAAGCATAATCCTTACGAGCAATCGCTTTATTTATCAATTGAGTGAACGCCTCCATAACAATAATGAACAGATAGGAGGACATAGGATCCCCTTGCCTTATACCTTGAGTGCCATTGAAATAACTAATATTTTGACATTAATTCGAAGTAAATAGGAAACAATTGAGATGCAAGAGTATATCCAACTTACAATGTGACAAGGGAAATTCATCATAGCCATGATAGCAACTATTGCTTTCACCGAATAGAATCACGAACTCTTCTACTGTCCAACTTCATCATAGCTCTAAGAGAGATGCATGATCTGCTGTAGCCATTCATAAGCTCATGCACTACAAAAGAAGCACTGTTTAGCGACGGCTAAAAGCCGTTGGCGGTCGTTGCTAGCCGTTGCAAAGTATCTCGTTGCAACTAAAGAAAGCGACGACCGTAGCGACGGCTCCGTTGTTCTTTTTGCAACGGCTAAGTGTCCACGTATAAGCAACCGTTGGGGTTGTTAGTTTTCCGGGTTGTTGATGCAAACCGTCGTAAAGCGTTGCAATGTAGTCATTGCTAGCCGTTGCAAGCCGTCGCTAAATTTGACCAAAGGGCCATCGCTAGCCGTTGCAAACCTGAAATATATTTGCTGCCAATTTGCAGCACCTTCAACCCTCAATCTCAATCAATCCAAATAATATAATTCCATCATTACACACATATAATACCATTCCATCATACAATATAATCAATATCAACACAACCAAATCATCAAATATTGCATATTCTAACATATATTCACAAAATCATATAAGAAAATCAACATAACCAAAAATGAAAATTCACCAAATCAAACCACACAACTAAATTAAACGACCAGTACATATCAAGTGCCAAAGTATCAATCACAACAACCAAAATACCAAACCCACCAAAACACTAAGTATCAATCACAACATCCAAAATACCAAATGTCAAACCCATCATAATATGTACACACACACAAAATAACCAGCTAAGCATCATCATCATCATCTGCACCTCCTTCCTCGAGCATTGGTCCATGCTCCTGATAGAAAGCAGCAATACGCTCATCTATCTGCGTCGCCAACTAACTCTTCCGCCAATCATTGAGCTCATCCAATTGTGTTTGCATCCGAGCAATCTCTTCCTCATCTATGGATCTCCTATATGCCCTTTGGAAATTAAGAGCCTGTGAAATAATTCAAGTGAATAAGAAGTTCATGGTATAAAATAACAATAAGAAAACTCAAGTTATTGGTAATAAACTCAAGTGAATAAGAAGTTCATGGCATAGAGGTTTCTACCGTGTAAACGTTGAGTACATACCATATTGCCGTAACTGTAACGCCTGTTTCGACTTGCCGGTTCAATGATTGAATCTCATATCCGATTAGACTCATCAACCGTAAGCGACTCTCGTACACTCTCTTGTATCGCTCGTGCATGCTCTGCATTATATCTCTCTTACAATTACGAATAGATATTTGACACAATTGCTATACATTTACTTATTTACTGTAAAATAAACGAATATGAAATATTTTCATTACAGAAATAAACATATTTACCATTACAGAAGCAGCCTTATCGTCCGACCAATCATATGAAACATTCTCATTCTCATCTGTATGCTCCACTGCATGTGTGACTCTGAAAACCTCAGCCGTTGTAGGCTCCCTATCATAATCTGCCCACTGAATATATACAAGAATAGATTATATTGATAATTTGCATGAGTATATACAAGAATAGATTATATACAAGAATAGAATATATGGTAAAGAGACACTAGTAAATATATACATCAATAACATAAATATTGGTTAATTTATTTACCAATTCCCTCCTATGTTGTTGGAAGGATTTCGAGCCACCACGATGTAAAGCGGGGTTTTTGTTCCTATTAGCCTTGTTTCTTGCCGATAATTCCTGCTAATTTATACACACTATTAAGTAAAATAATTCAACACATTTAAATGTAAAAATATAGTGACAATATAACTTACTTTGAATGCTTTAGAGTCCAATATTGTTGGAATCCAGCCCAAATATCATCCCCCATCCAACTTGGCTTTTTCTCTGAACTCTTAGCCCTTAACAGAGTCTCTCTGTAATTTTTCCGTATCTTTTTATTCCAATGATTTACAAAAACATTCATATCCTGCGGATCCACACGTACAGCTAGCTGCATATTGAATTATCATACGTGTTATGTAAAAGAGATTATATAACTAAAAAACAATCAGCAGAACGGAATACGTAAAACTGATATCATAAGGCATGATAGCATATTGTTTTTGGTTTCATATAAGGCATAATTATATATTACAAAGTTGTACTTTTCATAAGATCAGCCCATATTGCATTTTTTATATGTGTTGGCATGCTACTCTTGTATGCTTCTTTCGATACTTGTAAAATGAAATCGGACGGCTCCACCTCGAACCCTCTGTAGAAATGTTGATGTTTATATTCAATATATTTCATATAATATAATTCAAGTAAGTTTGATACATACCCAGCACTTTTTGGAACTATCTCCGCAACTCGACGGAGATCTGGCTCAGAGCTACTCGGACCTGCTCCAAGTGAAGGTGACTGAGATGTACTACGTCGATTACGTCGTCTTTCATACATAACTGACAAACATAAATATAATATCATACACTACTTAGAAAAGAGTACTGATAACATAAGCATCACATAATCATCAATCAATATCACATAATCATTAATCATCACATAAGCATACTCTGCACATAATCATCGAAAAAAGCGTACATGAAAAGAATAATGCATAACTCAGAATGATACAGATCATATGTAGTCATTATTATTATTATTACATAGCTCAAATATTACAGAACATAGTCATTATTGTTAATACATAGCTCACAATTATACAACAAGCGATGCCATCTATAATCAGTCTTCCTCATATTCTGATTCAGACTCGGTCTCGTACTCTATATCATTTTCTTCGGTACTTACAAATGCATTTATTAAAACAATGGATTCATCAGTCAATGACCCTACATCAATGTCATCTCTTATCACTATTCAGTATTTGGCTCGAGATCCACTTGATACACTGCTTCATCTAGAATATTATTTCCATCAAATGTATATCTTGCCTTCGTTTTAAAAACAGCCCACCAGTCTGCTTTATCTTTTTTTAAGGACGGATATGGAGCAAAATAAACTTGTAAAGCTTGCTTAGCTAATACAAAAGGATCATACTTATAGTAATGCGACGTATGCCTTACTTCAATTAGCTTATAATCTTTGTGCACGTTAATTCCAGATCCAAGAACATTGTTAAACCAGTTGCATTTGAATAAAAAAAAATTTCTCTGCAGGTTGTATATAATATGTCAACTCTAAAACTTGTGTTAAGATGCCGTACAAATCTTTTGTATGCTCCTCTAGATCATCACTTCCTTTGACAAATACACCACTGTTATATCTTGATTTTTCAGCCCCATAATCTTTGGTGTTGAATTTAAATGCATTGACGAAGAATATTGGATAAGTCTTGACATTTCATTTTAGTTCGATAGCAAGATGTCCTAATCCTTCGTCAACAACACAGTTTTTCTGTATCATGAACGTAGTTTGAAAACCATCCAGCAAATTGTTTACTGAGAACGCCAGATGGATGTTGTGATCTGTATATGCTGCAAATATGTATTATATTTCTTTATAATTAATATATACATGTATAATTGAATTATATATGAATTCATAATTACTTGACAAATGGTGCAACTTCAGCACAATTTAGAAGAACATATGTGTGTGCCATATGGTAATCTCTATCATCTAACCATATTTCCACACATTTTCCAACAGGTCTTCTATGTTGTCTAAAAATAGTTAACATTGTTTGAGAAGAATCCTGCTCAATAGTTTCTTCATTACGGGGAACACTTATGAACGATAAGTTCACATCGTTACTAAAGTAATGTGAGAAAAAAAAATGAAGCTTCTTCTTCAAGGTATAATTTGCAAATCGAACCTTCTACTCGTTCTTTTTGTCTAATTTTTTTCTTCAAATGATTCAGGTACCTATAACAAAATTAATTAAATTTATATGGTGGTAAAAAAACCGAAAATTAATTAAATTACCTCTCAAATGGATACATCCATCCATATTGCACGGGACCATGAAGGAGTGCTTCAGATAGAAGATGAATAGGTAAATGCTCCATTACATTAAAAAAACCAGGCGGAAATATTTTCTCCAGTTTGCATAGAAGTACAGGGATTTCTGCTTCAAGTTTACGTATACAATCTACCTTTAACGTCGTAGAATAAAGCTGTTTATAAAACATACTTAATTCTGTTATAATACTCCATATTTTTGCAAACAGCACTTCTTTGAAAATCACGGGAAAAAATACTCCATCATAATGTTGCAATCGTGACTTTTCATCCCACTCAATTTGTTGTTTTTAAAGTCGACGCATCTACGAAGGTTAGAAGAAATCCCATCAGGACATCTAAGTCCATCCACCCACTTTAGAACGAGTTTTAATTGCTTATTGTCTAGCTCATAGCATGCTTTGGGTTTCTTATTATCGTTGTATAATTGAAGTTCGGGCCGCTTACAGAAGTGTAATATGTCACGTCTTGAATTTGCATCGTCCTTGGTTTTCCCCTTCACATTCAAAATTGTATTAAACACGTTGTCAAACACGTTTTTTTCGTTGTGCATGATGTCATTGTTATGTCGGGGTATGAGATTTTTTCAGTACGGTAACTCCCAGAATATACTTTGCTTGCACCAATTATGAATGTCTGATTTACTTGGAATTTCAACCTGTACCCCAGTTTCATGTATATTTGGATAGTCTTTTACAATTTCATATACCTCTTCACTTGTACAAACCTTAGGTGGTAGCATACTCTCTACTCTGTTAGCTTTAAAGTTCTTTTTATCCATTCTAAATTTATGAATGATATGTAGAAAACACCGATGACAGTCAAACCAAGAATTTTCTTTCCATACTTTAATGAAAATGCTCGTGTTTCATCCATACAATAAGGACAAGCTAGACGTCCAGATGTGCTCCAACCTGAAAGCATGTCATACGCGGAAAAATCACTGATAGTCCATAATAAAAAAGCAAACATATGAAAATTCCTTTTTCTCGAAATATTGTACGTTTCAACTCCTTCATGCCACAGTGCTTTCAACTCGTCGATTAGTGGTTGTAGATAAACATCAATTCATTGTGTCGGATCATCGGGACCGGGGACGACAATCGTTAGAAACATATATGGAGTTTTCATACACATGCATGGAGGTAAAGTAATAATAATAGGCCATGATGAATATTTACTACCAAACTGAGAAAATGGTGAAAATCCATCCGTACATAAGCCAAGCCTAACATTACGGCTCTCTGCCGCAAATTCAGGATAAGTCTTGTCGAATTGTTTCCATGCTTCTCCATCAGATGTATGTATCAAAGTTCCTTCTTCTGGTGTTCTCACACTATGCCATCGCATATGACATGCTGTAGCAGAAGATGCATATAACCGTTGAAGTCTGGGAGTGATGGGTAAATAATGCATCCTCTTATATGGAACTTCTTTTCCTTTCTTTTTTCTTGGTTTGTATCTTTCCTCGTTACGTATTCTGCATTTAGTAAGATGAGCGTCTTCTTTCCAATACAGCATGCAACTTTTTACACATGTATCTATCTTCTGATACGGCAATCCAAAAGCAGACATAAGTTTTTTTACTTTATAATGACTATCACACATCAAATTATTAGGTGGCATGTGTCGTTTTGCAGTTTATACAACTGCTCTAAATGCAGCTTCTGTAAGATTAAATTTTGATTTCATAGTGATGTATTCGGCAGTTATAGATAATTCGGTTCCACTTGTACATCCATCCCACAATGGCCTCTTGGCAGAATTCAATAAATCATAAAAACTTTTAGCTTCCGCAGTCGGCACTTCGTCAACATTTTCGTCCCCATCATCACCTTGGTCAAAGGTAGGAAACATTGATCGTGCATCATCTTGCACCATGTTTTCTATAGGATTGGTCATAGTATTATCGTCCTCTAACACTATAGGATTAGGAGTAGGTTGAACAAGTTCTCCATGACGATCCCATAAGTAATAATTCGGCATGAAACCAAATTTGTACAAATGTACTTCTACTACACCTGGTTTTCAATGCTTTAGATGTTTGCACTTACTACAAGAACAATGAATGTCTATGTTATTTCGATTATTAGATTGAGCAAATCTAATAAATACGTGTACACCGTTGCAGAAACGTTATTTTATTGATCCTTTCGTACCTTTTCGAGGTTCATACATCCAACTACGATCGAGAAAATAATCGAACGTATTTCCTGATTTGCAAAATGTAGGTTAGAAGATTGAATAACACACTTCATATTAAAGACTTGTAAAAATTCATATATAACCCTTTACTATTTTAACAAGTTCAAATAAATACTGCATTGAAATTTTCAATCCTTAAGTTTATTGTTTTTTTTACTTTGGCGACCGGTTATCCTACTTCACATTACAAACACAATAACGTAATCATATTTTATAAATAATTTCAGGTTAAACGATTCTAAAAAATTTCGGCAGCACTTCCCTTTATTCCATGTATCGTACACAATGTGTACACAGGGGAAAAAGGAAGTGCCATCGAAATTTGCTGAACCGTTTAAACTGAAATGATTTATAAAATATGATTACTTTATTGTGTTTGTAACTTGTCCAAATACTAGGACAAATCCAACAAATGTTGTATCATATGAATGTAGATGTCCATTCTGTGGAATAACGAATATCCGTATAATGATCATATACAACACTTGTCAGACGGTGCCAAAAATTCTCTAATTGGTTCACATAAATAAAGCACAAATTAAAAAATATTAATATTGAAGTATTAGTGGTCTGTAGTGAAATAATGATCTTAATTTTTTTTAGTAATGTAGCCAAATAGAATTCGTTTAATTACGAATCAAAATCCATGGGAACTAGCAGTAACTCAGAAAATATGCCTTATCTCACAAATGGGAACTATGAGTTACTATTTTAATAACTACAAAAACTATTTTATAAAATCAATTTAATGTTATTTTATAAACTACAAAAACTACAACTACAAAAACTATTTTATAAACTATTTAATGTTATTATATTCATTTCTTCATTTTTTACAAAAACTATTTTATAAATAAACCCTGATTTTTAATTACGAATTAAACAATCAAACCACTAATTAATATCACCAACTCAACAAATACAATATTATCATTAACTAATACATATTAACAAACCTATAACTAACTAATTTGCCGAATTAGGGTTCTTAACATATCCCCAAATCAATCAATACGTTGTTATCAACAACTATTACCGCATAGTCATCAATTTCTATCACACATAATCAACCAATTTTTAAAATTAGGGTTTTTATTAAACCTAGATTAAGCAGAAATTGGAGAGAAATAGCATACCTTCGAGTTTTGGAGCGTTGTGGCTTTCGCGATGAGGAGATCGGCAGCTCGCGTCGGGGGTGGCGGCTCGCGTTGGCGGTGGAGGAGGGGTTTGCTGAAGTGAATTGGGGAAAGGGAAGTGTGGTTTTCTGTTCTCTGATCTGCCTGCATACGCATATAGCGACGGCTAGTGACGGCTAGCGTCGGTCGCCTTTTTTAGCCATCGCTGGCCCTCACTAGTACCGGTCACTAACTTAAGCATGTTTTGCAGTGATGAGTGATCAACACATTGTCTAATATTCTCCCGATAGGGAGGAAAGCTGGTTGATTTGCAAAGATTAAACCAGGAAGGATAAGCTTTGGCCTGGAAGCAATAACTTTATAAATGCATTTATAAATGGTATTATAGCATGCTACAGGCCTGAATGCCAAGACTGAGGAAGCTTGATTGGATTTAGAGTTAAAGCTAATTTGGTCGAATTGATACCTCTTATCATTTTAATATCATTGAAAAAATTATGAGCTACCAATAATAAGTTAGTAGAAATAATTTCCCAACAATAGGTATAGGAAAGAGCACTAAAACCATCAGGTCCTCCACATGAAGCTTTATTCATCTAAAAAAACAACTGCTTTAATCTCATCATTAGTTATTTTGGTTGAGAGAATGCTTATGTCATTATTTTTTAAACTGGGAAGAGGAATTGTTATTAGGTCATCGTGGACTGGGTTATGTATGTCAGAGTTTCCTAAAAGCTTAGAATAATAACCTAAAAAGAATCATCAATAGATCTAGGAGTGTCATGATCCATATTAGAGGCATCGGTTATGTGATAGATATTACTTTTGGCTTGCTTATGCTTTAGAGATTTATGATAAGTCATAGTATTCCTATCACCATGCAATTCCCGCTCTTTTCTCATTTTATGCTTCTTCGTCTGAAGTTCAACAGTTAAGGCATTAATATACTGCAAAGTTAAATCATGCTCAAGCTTAGATAAGTGAAAGCTGCTTGGTTAATCCAGTAAGCTTAGTTGCACCTTCACCAACTAGGCTTTCAGGCTCCTTGAAAACTCTTCGCCTTTCCCATATTTATCTTTAGCCTACACTTTGAGAGCTTCTCTGGTCACTCTTAGCTTCCGGTGAAAAATATGAATTTTATTACCATAAAAAGGGGTAGACCAAGAATTAACAACAATATTTGAAAAGTCAGGAGCCATAGTCCATGAGTCAAAAAATCTAAAACTTGATTTTTTAATGGCAGAATCCCCATAAGCTAGAATGATAAGAGAGTGATTAGATTGGAGAGAGGAGAACTTGAATTATAAGGTTAGAACACCGAATAAGAGATGTGGAGTTGATAAAGACAAGATCAGTATGGCTCAAAATTCTAAAATCTGATTTACTTTTATTGCTCTAAGTGTACTTGGCCCAATGAAGTTGGTTTCATGGAGATTAGAATGTGATATGGATTCATTAAGTGGAGAAATATCTTCGAGGCTAAGAGGATTGCCACCACATCTATTTAAAGCATTGAGCATGCAGTTGAAATCCCCTATGACAAACCATGGGTGAGTTTCTTGTCTTAGATGGGGATTGTAATCTAACATTTCTTGTCTTGGAGCAAGATGATTATCAACATACACAAAGGTAACATAGAAAGATAAGGTGGTACGGAAATTATGGACATGCAAATGAATGAATTGCCTATGGACAATGATAGGGTCGAGGAGATAGATAGAGGGATCAAATAAGACATGATTCTTCCATATGGGACCTAGTCTAGATTGTGATGAAGAGACCATGTGGGATTAATGATATTTTCTACTTTAGATGCTAACATCATGTTTAGCATAGTCTCATTGATTGCTAAAATGCCAAGATTATTTTCTGTAATCAATTGCCTAGATTGAAGCAACTTGATTTCCTTATGAGCTTCTCTGATATTCCAACTAGCAATGTTTGTGTACATGATAAAATTATTTAGGGGTGAGGCTCTTGTTTATCCTCGTTCTTTGTCATAAGCTTTTGATGAACTAGTTTATGCCATAGTGTCTTCAAAATTAATGTTTTCTCCTTTATCATGGTCCAACCTAGAGTTTTTTCTTCTTCTGCTTAGGGATTGCTTTGGCCTTGTTTGAGAATGAGCTAGGAGTTTTGGTTGAAATATTGTTTGGATTGGCACTATGGGTATGTGGATGATTAGGGGAAGACTATTTTGATGGAGGGGAGATCCATCCTAGTAGTGGTGAAATGTTTGTATAAGGGGATAGCAATGGGTCCTCAAGTGTTGGAAATGGCCCAGCCTACAACGGAAGAAATAGATGAATTTCAAAAAATTTACCATTTTGAATCTTTTGGGCCAATGAAATATAAAGGTATATAGATCCTAATAAAGTTTTTAAATAAAATATTTTTTATTTAAAATTGATTAAAATAATTTTTGATTAATTTAAATTTAAATATACAGTGTATCAAAAACACCCAATAATTACTCATTAGAGTAAATAAAGAGCAAGAAACGTTCAATTTCTCTCTCTATACTTAAATTGATTAATACATTAAATGCCATTAATTAGCAATCAATACATGGCATAAAATGTAAGTTTGTCCAAATATATTCCAACATGAATTATGAATGGGCAATATTGTGGTGTTTATAAATGGTATGAATTTGCACATTTATTTATATATATGTATCTAATACAATTGTGGTATAAAATGTCAGAATTTCAAACCATCAATACAATACTTGTAAATTAGATTGTAGTTTTAATTTTAAGATACCAACATCAAATAAAACAATCCTTGAATAGGTAATAATTGGCAACATATGACTATTTATATTATACATACTTATGACCATAAATGAAAGTTTTAAATGCACATAAATACACATTGAATGCACATTATATACACTTAAATGCACTTTAAATTACAAAATAATTTTGTAACTAAGTAGATTTTTGTATACAAGTATATGAATATAGAAATAAAAACACACACATATAATATATATATATATATATATATATGTTTATATATATAGTCACATATATGGTTACAAAACATATGAAAAAAACTTTGCTTGCACTAAACAAAAAACTTCCCTTTGCATATAATCAGATAAATGGTTACACAACACCTTAATAAAACTTTCCTTGCACAAAATAAATTAGCAAAACTTTCTCTTTTTATTTTAGATCACATAATTAGTATCTAATAAAATATGTATGTGAATTTAATTTGACAAAAATGCAAACAAACAATTAAACATATATGATTAAATTTAACAACTACATATTAAAAATGCAATTTTCCTTGTTATAAAATAAAACATATGAACAAACTCTATTGACTAGAAAAATAAGATGATTATGCAGTTATATATGAAACGAGTGTGAACCCGTGCACGCATATGGGGTTCGGTATATAATTTGGCTAACACTGTTTTTTCTAGATTTTATAGTATATGTAGATGAAAGCACTTATAAATATGGGATGTAAATTTTTAGATTATCCTTTTCGTGAATACTACCAACAAAAATGTATTGATAAATCAACTTAAATAGTCTCAAAGCATATAAAGTATAATTAATATTTTAAAGCACAATGACTTTATACAACAAATGTTACATCAATTATCAATTGTTTCTAACTTGATAAGCACAACATTACTAAGCATGTCATTTAATTAATTTTCAAATGTAATTCACATTAGTTCAACTAAGTTTTTGTAAAATACAATAGCCTATGATTTTTGTTTGATGATAATAAACATATATATATATATATATAAATGTATTTGTTATTGTACTATTTTATTTTTCGACATGATTAAATAAATATTTGTTGAATAAAATAAATAAATCGGAGTTCTTATTTAAAAATATATTTTATTCAAATAAATATTTTATTACAAATTCAAATAGTAAAAATTTAAGCTCTCACAATACAAGTTTCAATTACAACACAATTTTCAATATATAATTTTTCATACATATTTCACCTTACTACATATTCACTCTTCACTCGTATTTTGATCTTCAACTTTGCTCCAACTTGTATCCAGCATCTGAACTGTCTGCAAAATAAACATTGATGCAGTAAAATTGTAAAGGAAATATTTTGCAGTACATAATGAAACGTGTGTTTGAAAATGTTGGTTGCCTCGGTTATTTGGGTTGTTCGTCGTCATTTTATTTTAATTCATCTTACACGAACAACTTATGACATGCACAGTGTATCACTATACATGTTATAAGGTCGTGTACACCAATATACACTTGTTTGTTAAAATAACAGGGATAGGTGAGCACGAGGTGAAACCCTAGCAAAAACTGGATTCAGCTGAAGTGCTAAAACATTCAACACAACAATGGTCGGTGCATAACAATCAAGTTTAGAACCCAAACCAAATGCACACTTGAACCAAACATGTATGCATATATACCAGTTCAGGTCCAATCAACACCAAAACAACCTCGACCAGCATGAAACCATGGAACAAAAAGCAAATGAACAGTGCAAACTCAAGTGAACACACAAAACTGAAGACATGCAACCAGGAGTTCGAAAGACAAGCAGATTCAAAAGGCACAAGAATAACATTCAAGTTCAATTCAGTCAACATGAAGTGCACAAGTTTAACTCGAAGCAACCTGACAAGTGTGGATGTAGCGCGAAATTAACTAAGAAGCAATAGCCAGATATGAATACAGTATCAAAGTGCAGGCATGAACAACCAGACATAGCCAGTCTAACAAAACAGTGACAGTGATAGTGATCAAGTGTAGGTCCAAATGGGTTATCATAAATGCAAAGAAACAACATACAACATTTCATATATACTCAGGTTCAACTTCATTCAACATGAGACCAGACTTGAATGCAAAGAACACAACAGGAATGAACAGAGAGCATAGTAATACAAATCACATTCATATATACATACATGCATTTATTTATGTATATACATGTGACATCATATCACACTCAAGCATAATGAAAACAAGTCTGACCACTAAATGTACAAAGAACCAAACAAGTGAACATGTGCATAGGAGTTCTGATGAACAAAGCAGTATGTTCATGCAAACCAGACTTCCGAGAATACAAGTTCAATGACATGGACAGGTGCAAAGCAGCATGACTGCAATAACATGAATGTCCAAGAAAATGCAAACAATAAATCATATGCAACAGAGGAGACAACAAGCATACATGCAAAAGAAATTACCAGTGCAATGGAAAAGAGATAAATATGTTCAAGTGCAAGGCAACATGAGTATGCAACAGTCACATATACACATGTATACATATATGCATATATAGTATACACATATCATTTCAGAAAATCACACACACGTGAATGCAAGCAATTGGGTGGGCACAGCAACTAGCACAAAATCACAAAGGCCCAAAGATTCAAAAGTAACAGTTTTTTTTCAAAGAAATGAAACAAGCAAGGTCAGAATCACACATATATACATACATATATGTATATACATGGTGACACACATACAAGTGCCCATGACATGATCAAAGCATAGTATCGGTAGCACTTCGAAAACGAAAGTCAAGGAGCAGTTTTAAAAAAGAAATGGTCAAACAAAACAGTGTTGAAGTGTTCAACTAAAAATTTAGAAAATTGTTTAAAGTCACAGTGGGTAACAAGTCAAATTTATCTCAAGTTCAAATGCCAATAAGTCGATGAATGATGAACGGGTCATAGGAGGAAAGAACAGAACCAACTCAAGAAAAAATTCTAATATATCAGCTAATATATCAGAGATGAACAAGTCAGAATCATCGCAATCGTTCAAGCAAGAATCGAATGGCCGAGCAAAAATAATTGAAGAATTCAAACTAAATTATACAAGCGAAATAATAGGGTTTCGTTCCCTATAAATTCCTAATTACATCATTGGCAAATGAGGAGGAGTTCGAAAGCAAATTAAGTTGAGCAAAATCATAAATCAAAAGGAAAAAATCGCATACCGGTATTATTGATTCGAACTCAACAATTGAAGCAACCGAGTGCACTCAAGCTAGGGATTGATTGATGAAGCAAACCAGAGTCAAAATCATCACTTCAATCAATCTATTTTTAAGCAGCGACATCAATTGTTCAACAAAACCCGATTTTATAGAGCAACAAAAGACGGTCGAAAAGAGAACACAAAAGAAAAGGGAGACGATCTTCCATTAATTATTTATTTCGGTCGGTCCTTCTTTTCTATTGGGCTTCATTTATAAATTGGGTTTTATTTTGTTATTTTTATTTTATTTTGTAATTTTTCTCTTTTAAAATTGTGTAAGTGCTAGTTGTGTAGCTAGGTACAAACTACGGGGCGTAGTTTGAGAATTCGCAACTCAGTGGCTGAGTTGTGGTAGGGTTTTGAGCTTAGAGTTAGGTTAATCGAGTTAGTGGGTGTCATGAGTTTACGTGTTTTGTAAGCGTCTAATTACCTAATCTCTAGTAGAAACTTTAGGGGTAGCATATAGGTAGGTTATTGCCAAAACTGGGTAAAACTATGTGTGATCTCTACTGTATTTATTTCTGTTATTATTTTTATTTCCACATTAACTTTTAGTATCACCCTATTCACCCCCCCATAAGGTGAAAACGATCCTATAGTTTTATCCCATATTTAACATAAAAATTTAAATATGTGCACTATTTTGTTTGACAATAGTCTTCTAAACCTAGAGTAGAAAAATTATGCTCAAAGTAAGATAGTAGTTAAATTTGGCTTAATGAAACAACATTTTCATTATTACATATTTTGAATTATACTACACTAATTAAATTAGAGAAAATATTATAATGGTATTTTAACATCATGTTCATTAATACATATAGCATGATGTGCCATGAGAATTATATGTAATATATAAAATGAGTAGTCAAATTTTGTATCTTTGTATCTAGAGTATCGTTTAGGTTTATAGATCACGCAATAATTTTTTAACTAATAATTATTTATATAGCACTCATTGTATTATTATTGCTATACTAATCTTCTTAAAAAACTTGACTTGATTCCAACCAATTAAACGTTATACTTGTTTGTTTCAAATAATATGAATAAGAGATATACAACATGATTTAACAAAGATATATTTTGGAAATGTACATTGATGTAAAACTAAAAATTAATTTTAATCCATAAAAAAATAAAATGTTATATTGAACTAAAAATGTACATCAATTGATTAGTATTAATGAGAATTTGGATGCGTTAGTGCATAATTATGGTTTGAGGTTAGGGGTAGGACATTGTGGCGTTTTTGGATAAATTTGAGTAGAGGTTGGAGATTAGGTTTTGGATAGGAAGTATTTATGTAATGTATAGTTTTTATTTTTGCAATAATTATTAGTTAATTATTATCAGTTAATGTATAGTGTTGGTCAGGAAGTATTATTAACTATTTACAAAAGATTTCAGAAATTCAGAAAATAAAGGAATCACGTCTGACTTATCTCAGAAAAGTTGGACATGATTAATACATCTTTTAAAAATGCTACATTTTTTAGAATGCAAACGTGGATCATTAAACCACCAACGTATGAATTATATCTGACTTATTTAAGATAAGTAGGACGCAACACTCGCTAACTGCTATTTGATTAACATTTGTGGTGTTTATGATCGGTGGCTTAATATGTAGCTATTCTCTAGTTAGATTAAATATTAATAAATAGAATTAATTGTAGTAATCCTCAAATTATTTTGAATTGGAATTAAATGAAATTATCAACAATTTATTCCTTTTTAATATAACTCAGTAGGTTTGAAGTTAACCTACTCGTAAATATTATTATTGACCCATCTACGATTTGTAATGATTTATAAACGTCTACACACTGCAAAAAAATCAAAACAATATAGCATAAACAATCTTTATAGAAAATAAAAAATAATTACTAAGATGTTCGATAAGATCTTCAAGTATTCAGTGTTAGTCATTCATTTAATAGGAAATGAGCGCTACTTATTAACATTTCATGGTCAATGAAGCAACTGTAGAAAAATGTATGTCCGCAAGTCAGTTAAGATGGAGTATTTGATATTACAAAAAATAAGTTTAGATTGCATATAACAAAGTAAAATATTTAAATAAAAATTAATTTTATAGAACATCTAATTAGAACTAAATTTTCAACATACTTTTCTCAAAATGCAAAATATAAATTTATTGTTTAATTATTCTTTTACTTCATATATGATATTTTTCTGACTTAATTTCTTAAATACTTATAGTTCAAAATGGAAAAAACATCATTTTATCTCAGATTATACTTGATTAATAATTCTTTGATGTACATGTGTTAGTAAACCAATTATGATTTATAAATTTATGATGAAAATGAATTCAAGATTATACTAAATAGACACAAAACAAATTAGAGAATTTATTATGTATTAATTCTCTTTGATGTTAACTTAAGAAACTAATTTTCCACAAATATGATCGTATTAATTTTTAGAAATTTTGATTGGATTCGATTATAACATCAAACAACCAAATCATAAAATAAACATATAACAAATTATCAAATTAATTGCATTACACATACTTTATATTGAGTTCATTTTTTAAATAAAGATTTGGGTTTAAAACTAAAAATATTAAATGAACTAAACCTACCATTATTTTTGAAACTGAAAGCATGGATGAGAATTAGTAGTTTAACCTTTTGACCTTCTATCTTCTATATCTAGAGTGTCATATAGGTTTATAGATCATGCAACAATTTTTTAACTAATAATTATGTATATAGTATCCATTTTATTTAGTTATTACGTTAGGTCTTTTCAAAAAACTTGAAATGTTAACTATGCATTTTCTACTTTGATGATTCCAACTACTTGAACATAGTCCTAGTTTGTTTGAAAATGTACAAATAAAACGAATAAGAGCAGCAAAACGTGTTTAATAAAAGTGTACTATGGAGATATACAATTAAGTGAAATTAAAATTAGTCTTAATCCATCATAAAAATAAAATGTTATATTGAATAAAAGTGGACACTAATTGATTAGGATTAATGAAGATTAGTAGCTAACTATTCTTTAATAATAAACTTCAATAAGAGAGAATTAATTGTAATAATTGTCAAATTCGTTTGTATCTGAATTAAATAAATATTATCAGTTTATTACTTTTAAATATAATTCTTTATATTTGAAGTTAGTTCACTTGTAAACATTAATAATAGCATATCTTCAATTCATAATGATTTATAAACATATCCAAACTGCAAAATAAAATCAATACAATATAGCATCAAATAATCTTTGTCAAAAATAAAAGACAATTACTACTATGTTCCGTAAGAACTTTAAGAATTCAGTATTAACCATGCATTAAATAGGAAAATATGCGCTATTTATGTACATTTAACATTCAATGAAGCATCACTGTAGGAAAATGTATTAAACCATAGGACAATTAAGATAGATGATATCTCATATTACAAAAAGGAAATTTTCCTCAAGAACAATTTTCAGGGCTTTTTTCAGATGTAGGACAGCCCGCTGATTATTTTCTCACAAGGACACACGCATGTATTTTCCTTCCAGCCCACTTTCGCGCGCTTCTTCTTCTTCTTCCTCCTTTCGATCAAATTTTTTTGCCGCGATCCAATATTACTCTCGCGATCAAAATATCGATCACCTTATTCGGTCATTTCAATTTCGTTATTTTGAAAATTATAGTTCATCTATCATATTTTTCTCACGCGCGTTTATCGATCTCGTTCTTTTCATATTTCTACCGTGATCTCTTTTTTTTCAAAGTTTTGATATAAAGTTATTTGGGTTGTATATAAAGTTGTGATAGAGTGGAAAAGTATCATATTTTAGGTTCAGTTTTTGGGTTTCAATTTTATTTTTTATTTTTTTATTTTTTTTGTTATTAGTAACTAGGTATCAGTTTTGTATACGGTAGGTATCAGTTTTGTGAAATTGAATAATTAATGTTCTACATTGAACATATTTTTACTAATGTTTATTTTTTATTTTTTCTGGCAGTGGGGATAACTTTCTTCTTTGTCTGTTTGTGTTGAATAATAACACTTTTAGCAATCGATTGTCTATTAATTGCTCTTTGTATGATTTGAAGAATGAGATATAAGCTTGTGATGATTGGAAAAGTATCATTGATTGGGTTGTAGCTTGTGATAGAGTGGAAAAGTATCATATCTTAGCATCAGTTTTCTGGTATCATTTTTATTTTTTCTTAGTATCAATTTTTTTGATTATCTGTAACTGGGTATCAGTTTTGTATACCTTAGGTATCAGTTTTCTGAAATGGAAAAACTAATGTTCTAAACTGAACATGTTTTTACTAATGTTTTTTTTTTGGCAGTGGTGATAATGTGGAGCAGGTAGACCATCAGTTAAGTCTAAAGGAGGATTTTCATATTTTCAGAACAAGCATAACAGATGTGATGAGTGCAAAGCAGTTTGGTCATAATAAATGGAATTGTCAAGCTTCGAATAGGATATGATTTGATTTTTCATTTTGAATTTGTTCAGATTAATAAGTGGATGTGTGACTTGTTTAGGTGGTTTATTATAATTGAACCTTTTGTTATTAATTTGTATTCAGTATAGCGTATTATCAAATTGATTTTAATTTCAAGTATTTAGTATAAGTGATAGTATCAGTTTTAGTATCAGTTAAATGTTTTTACAGTATCAGTTCTGGTGTTTGTTTTTACAAGTAAGAGCAGCTTTGTTTTAAGAACATAACATCATTACTTCATAAATATCATATTGCAACAGAACATCATTACTTCACAAGTATAAATTTCAACAGAATTACATTACTTTACAAGTATCAAATTTAATTGTGAAACATCACAATGTGAATTCAGTTCTTTCCTTTTCTTTCTTCTTCTAAGCTTGATATGTTTTTAGATAGACTCCAGCAATGTTCATCATTTGTCAATATTGCATGTACAATCCTTGCTCTTGTGGATAATATTTCCTTCTTTTCAAGTTTTATTGGTATTCTGCTTTTGTTCAGTGAAACGATGAATATCATTACAAATATTCCATAGTCAAGCCTATCGAAACCCAAATGTAATGTTAGTATCGGTTTGCATAAGTTGTATTATCAGGTTTACAATTAATACAAACATTGAATTTCAGGGATAATGGTATAAGCATATAGTATGCTTTGAATTAAAATATTTAACAGTTTTACTAGCACACTTAGTATCGATTTGTGTATGAATTTTTGCGTTTGTAGCTATTACTTTAAAATATATTTGCTAAATATTTTGTTTTATTTTTTATTATGTAGTTATCTTTTTTGTTTTTGTAGGTGTCAGCTTTGTTTCTGTAGGTATCAGTTTCTTTTATGTGGGTATCAGGTTTGTTTCTTTAGGTATCAGTTTCTCTTATGTAGGTATCAGTTTTGTTTCTGTAGGTATCGGTTTCTTTTATGTAGGTATCAATTTTCTTCCTGTAGTAACTGTTTATTTCTGAACTAACTGTCTTTGAAATTGAGAGATAATATTTTTCAATATTTTGTTATGAATCAAATTCAATTAAATATAAAAGTCATACAATGATGTATAGAATTATATATGAAATGTTATAATGCAAAAACACAGATAGTTTGAATAATGAGCAACTTTCAATTGATTATGACTAATAGTTTCAATTGTATTGTTCATTTTGTTGTCAGTTGATATCATTTTAACCGAAAAAAATTACGTGTCTTCTGCTTGTTATGCACACTTTATTTGATGCATATCATCTAGTTTCACCTCCATGCCTGCTATGTTATTGCTTTTCCAGATTTCTTTGAGCATTTCTTATATTTTTTGTCTCCAATAAATACAAAATGTTAAAAAGTTAGGTCATATTCACCTTTTTTTCTGTAATAAGTAATTTTTTTAAAAGAAAGAGAAATCTCATACCAATTACCAATACCAATTTTATAGCTTCTTTTAAATTGGATGTGGATTAACAAAATCATCATCATCCTGTTATTTCAAAATAAAGACAATAAGTAATTTTTGAAACAAATTATGTTGAAATGTAACAATAGGTTGTGTATTAGCTGCAGTGAAATATCTTCAGTCAAATATGTAACGATTTCAAGTTTGCAGTAATTAGGTATCAGTTTGTATAAAGTAGGTATCAGTTTTCTGTAAGTATGTATCATTTTTTTTCAAGTAGGTTGCTCCACCTTTCTGCATATACAACAAATTGCTTCTCCGACTACCTGCCCAAAAACCCAACTCATCTATCATGGCCAGACTCTAATCCACCTTCCTCAACCAACACAATCATCGCCAACAACTCGCGACCTCAACCTCGACCAAACCACGACGTAATCAAAATTTTCACCTCACCGCCTCCTGTAAAACACCAACCGCAACTGCGACATCAAACACAGACTCAAAAAAATAGGAGATTGTAATTTTGGTTTAGGGAAAGTGATTTTGGTTTTGGGGAGATTGCGGAAATTGATTTTGCTTCTGAGCAATTGAACGAGAAATCGATTTGTTTTGATTTTATTTTATTTTTAAAAGAAATTTCATCAAATTCTGAGTGAAAGCGAGGAGGAGGAGATGAACATAATTCTTTTTTTTGTTTTAATTTGTATCTGGGCTTTGGACTTTGTCCTTACGGTAAAAGTGTTTTGCGCGTGTCCTTGTGAGCAATTATTTACTTTAATTTGTCCTTTAAAATTATTTCCCCTTACAAAAATAAGCCTAGGTGGAGTATAAAATAATAAAATGTTTAATTAAAAATTAAGTTCATATAACACCTTTTTCAAACTAAACTTTCAACATAAAGTAACATATGGTAGACGGAACAAAAGTAATATTTATACATTTATATTTTTTTCTCAAATACGATATAGAATTTATTAATTTACTATTCTTTTACTTCATATATGATATTTTACACAACTTGATTTTATGAATTTTAAATGGAAAAACATCAATTTTATCTCAGATTATGTATAATTAAAGATTGTTTGATATACATGTGTTAGTAAACCAATTGTCCTATATAAAATACACAAAGGAAATAAAATTCATGATCGTACTAACCAAACACAAATAAGATGAACATCGATGTAAATATGAAACTTGAGAACTAAAAAATAGTTCAGCATTACATATCAAGGATTTTATAAAAATGATCAAAGATTCTATGGTATTGTTGTATTAATAAATCCAATAACCCTTGTGGAATATTAAGGAAACCAAGTTGATAATGATATCGATTGAAACTAAAATAATAAGAAAGTATAAGATTTTTCCCACAATTTTTATATATACTTATATTTCAAATAAAAAAAGATCAATTTTACCTCTTGTGTATTATAAAGTTTAAGATTATTTTATATCTAAAAGAATGAAGGAAATGAAAATCATAATCATAGTAAATGAATACAAATAAGACAAACGTCGATGTAAATAGAAAATCTACGAATAAAAAATAATCAAGCTTTATGTATTATAGACTTTACAAAATAACCAAAGATTATACGATATCTATGTATTAATAAATCTAATAACCTTCTAAAAGCATAAAAGAAACCATATTCATATCCATACAAATTGTAATAAAATGGGGAAAAAAGAAAATTTTGGACACAAAATTTGAAGTAAAGATCAGAAGTCATATATTTAGAGCTAAAACAAAACATTCAACCTTAAATTAAATAAAAATAAAATAAAAATCAAACCATTAAATACATCTTGATAGATAAGTAAGCCATGGTTTTTTGGAGCCTTTTAGACAATTTTTCCATGAAAACTATAACACTAAAAGCAACAGATAGAAACACAACCTTTGCAAAATAGAAATAAAATAATAATTTTTCAAATAAATAAAATTAAAGAACTAACGATGAATTCAATCAAATTATAGTTAGATAAAAAGATTAAAGAGATTGACCAAAAACTATTTAGGTAGAATCTTTAAGCTGATTTAGATTGGAAATAATTTTTTAGTTTTTTATTGAATTACGGTATTCATATGAAATTGAAATAGGGGAAGAGATAACACGATGAAAAAAATTTAAATACAAGGGATGTAAAGTTATGATAGAAAACAAATGAGGAATGAAAGAATTGTGGTGATAACATGGAGAAGAGAAATAGATCTCTATTAGAATACAAAGAAACAATGATTTTATGTTTATCAAAGAAATAAATGTACATAAGAATATTTTATCGAAAGGAATAATGATAACATTAATTGATATCTTAATGATGGCAGTTGTATGGAATATTAAAAAAAATTAGGGGGACTAAAAGGAAATTTATACCAAAAATTAAGGAGAATGCACTATTCAGTCTGGGAGTGGACGAGAGATAAGAATTCAAAGAGTTCTATGTTAGCTTTCCTATATAATGGAATATATTGTTTGTACAGATCAAAGTTAATATGATAAAAATTATTTCAAAAATTGTCAAAATTAAAGTTAAGAAGAACAATACAAATATGAATACATCAACAAATTTACATCTCCAAACACAAACAAAATTTTAATCAATAATATACACATACATATATTCATATTTGCACCTCATGTTGACAGTATATATGTATAGAGAATTGTGATAATGGATAAATTAACTAGAAAAAAGCATGTAATAATCAATTATAAACGATTATAAGAATTTGTAAATCAAGATGACACCTTGCTATTGCCTAAGAGAATACTTTTAATGATGAATCAAAAGCTCTTAGATTCCATGAATCGTTCTTATTATCCAAAGCCTTGAAGCACACCTTGAAAATGAATTCTCCCTAGGATGTTGCCTAGAAGTCATACGTTGAATGACGGTATCTCCTCAGATCTTCAAGATCCCTATCTAGTCATTGCAAGAGATGGATGAAACACTTTTGTTTTGTTTTATTTGAACCTATTCTTTGGAGTTGATAGATTTTGGAAATTAGTTTTTTTTTTGTTTCTGCCATGAAAAGTTAAGACGAAAGAAAGAGAAAAAATGAGTAAAGAAGAATGAATTGTATGTACAGAATGATTAGAGAATATGTCTTATTTGAAATAGTGAAACATTTCTCATTCTTTAATTAAAACTTCCTTAGTTAATTCTCTTGATTGTTTCTCTCTCTCCAATCCTTACATTTTACAAGATATGTCATCAAATGACATAAAAATTCCAAATATCATGTCATCCTATGACATAAAATTTTCATAAATCATTTTATGTAATTATCTTTAAATTACATCGATATCATATATCAATGCACGCAAATATAACTTTTACAAATGCATTCAAATATTTGTAAACAACTTCCAAACATCAAATAAGTTAAATAATAATTAATATTTCTCATACGTTGATTAATTTAATCAATTTACAATATTTTATGAATTAATAAATCATGTGGTTTTCCAAAGAATTCATCATTATAGTTGTGCGACTCAAAGGAGTAAATTTAGCCAGTGATTAATGTCAAACTATTCGAATATTAACGTTCACACGTCACTTAGTAGGTAGTGTGACATTTTGACTAAATTTATAGCTTGCACATCTTTTGGTAAAATCCAATTTTACTTATTCTAAGCGGTATCCGATAGTGAAAATTATCTATACCTATTCTCTTTGTCAAAACTATAATATATTAGGACTAATGGAATTTGGTAATGGTCAAAATTCTAATATTATCCACATTCAACTTTATGGTCCAAACATAAAGTCTTTGGATCAATAATAACAAACATTATTAATCGAACTGCTCTAGCTAGAGACTTTGACTTCGAGTTGACTTCAGTTGACCGTGATATTAACCTTATATAACCGAGGAGATGAATCCTCTCTTGAATAGTGTTTAATTTCGAGCTTTCACTCGATCCAACTATAGTCGTTCGATGGACGTCATACCACACTTTAACTATAATTAAAGCGGAGCTTTCAAATTGAAGATCAACAGTATTCCTAAGTCGACAGAACTGTGTAAATTAGTCACATCAATATTTTCTGTTTGACCTTAGTTATATTAACCAACAGAAAACTATCGAGTGAGTCATTCCATAGTCATTCAATAACTATCAGTACGTAACCCCTTGGTGCCCCAATAGTCAGAGTAATACACCGTCCAATATTTAGAGAGCATTACATACTCTAGTCTCAACAGTTGTATGGATATCCAGTCTTGATACATCTTGACTAGGGAATATTTAAAGTGGAATATTTATTTTCATTGTGATAAATTGCTTACGGTTATAACACTTTGTAACTATTATCACAAAACATACCATTTATGGATTTTATACTAAATATACTTTTAATTAAATTAATATAACACATTATATCAAGTATATAATAGAAAGAAAACACCTTTTAGTTTGAACAATATTGGTTATCAAGTTAGATATATGTAACAAATTACATAATTTCCTGTAGGTCATAGCCCTAACTTTATCACCAAGAACATTCATAATAAGATCATCAGATGGTTGGATTGGTTTTAGAATAGAGTTGGGAGAGAGTATAAATGAATTTATTGGTAGGAAAATAGAAGTTTGATTGGAAATAAGAAGGTTAGGTAATTCATTTAATGCAATTTGATCACGCATATGCAATTCCTTATGTGCATGAGTACGTGTATGCACATCAGAATGTTCTTGTAAAGGAGATAAATTTTGTTTAGTTGGAAGTGCACTTTTAAGACTAGCACTTGTATGCACATGGGTAGACAAGGATTACACCAAGAGGTTCAACCCATTTGATTTTAAATCAGATCCTACTTCACATAATTGATTCAAACTACCATTTCATCAACATAACCTTCTTTCAAAGCATCACCCAGCTCACTAGCAACTTCAACAGCATCTTCTGTCATATTTTGTAAAGCCTGAAAATTATTTGAAATAATCACCACATTCTCACTATAATTTGCACCATGCTCCATAGCCACATCAGCTAATACCTCGACATCCTTATGCATTACTTGATCAACAACTGTTTAGCAAAGTCTATGGTCTCAAACTACTTGTCCCTCACTTGCATAACTTCGGCTTCCTTTCCTATTACATTCACTTTGCTCTTATTGCCTTTGTTTAAGTTTCCAACTCTTCTCGACGCATTTCTTGTTCGAACTGTTTTCTTTAAAACTTCTTTAACCTCTTTTCCTTTCATCTTTACATCCCCAACCTAACTTTCTTTATAGACTGCCTTCAATTCCTCCCCTTTCTTTTCATTTAAACAACTTTCTTCCAAATGCCTAAACACTTAACATAAACTTCAAGATTCTGGCTTCCATTGATTAATACTTTGACATATTGCTCCGTACCATCCTTAAGCAGAACAGGGAAGCCGGTCACCATATCAGATAATGAAGTAACTTCAACAAGACACTTCACATAAGTTATTCTTTCTAATATCTCCATACTTTCATCAAGGCAAATCATCCTCCCTGTCCTACCCGCTAGCTAGTTGATACCAATATGAGACCAAGCAATCAGAGGTGTTAGGCAAGTGAATCCAGATTGGGACTGTCTTAATGAAGCCACACGCAATGTTTGCAGTGGGATCCCATTCCTTCACAATAAACATTTTATTTCTCATTAAGATAGGGTTTCCTTCCACAATTCTTCTCTTATCTTCATCATTTGAGAGTAAAAACAAAAATACATTACCATCAGATTTAACCTTATCACTACCTTTCAGCTTCCATATTTTATTTAAATGCTAAAGCACTGCACTACATAATAATGTTTATCCAGGAAGAAACCTACTAGTTATTCTGCCGTGTTTCTCTACCAGCTTGAAGCACTGACTGTAGTGGAACAAGGGCATCACCAACAAATTCATTAACCCTGTTAACTCGAATATACTTCCCCGCATTGCATAGTTTATTCTTGAAGAGAGAATGTCCATACTAGTTGACTCGACATAGCAGGAAGAGAAGTAGAAGATGAAGGAGAAGAAGAGGAAAGTGGAAGGGTCGACAAAGGCAAGGTTGGAGGGAGGGCCTGGGTCAACGGATTGAGGAACAGGATGAGCATGTGGAATTATAGGAGTAGAAAGGTCAAAGAGAGAGGAGGCGCTAGTGGGGTGGTGGAGTTTGAAATTGGATTAGGGGGAAGGGCGGGAAAGGATGGGAGAGCTTCCATTAAAAAGAAGAAAAAAGGGGGGAAAAGATGATTTATGACCTTATATATATGTATATGTGTGTGTCTATATATTCATGCTTTACAATTTACGGGTTCTAAAAATAAATGGATAAAATGCAATTTTGTGTGCGTATGTGTCTACACACGCGCACGCACACAAATATATATGTATATACGCACACATATATAGGCATATAATTTTAAAATAAAAAAGAAAAATATTATTTTTATTTCTTTCCTGCTTTGTTTAAATATTCTTTTGATAATGTGTGTGGTACTTTATTCAAGTGGTGCACTCTTTTTGATGTTTCAAGGGCTCGAACCCATGACCTTTTATAACCTCTATCTAAATCATCACACCCCTAACCATTTAAGCTAGAGGTCCTTGATGTTTAATTATAAATTTTTGTTTTGAAAATATTTAAAGAAGTAAAAATAATTAAATTTCAAATTTTGAAACCAAAAAATATACATATATATAATAATAATATATACATATTAGATATGTGTGTGTATTTGTTTTAACACACACACATATGTATATATATGAATGTATATATGTATATACATTAAAGCATATAATAATATTTTAATATATTTAGATGGAAAATAATAATAAATTATATATGGATTGTTTATATGTATAGATATACATGCACCTTTATATGTGATATTTCTGATCATCCATTGACATACACTCTTTATAATAACCATCGATCCCAATATTTAACACATTTTACATTTATACATTTAAACCTTGGTTAGACTACCTTTTATTTATAATGTCTGCATTGCGAACGCGAACATATCATAAATTAAAATATGAAATCAAATTAAATTAAAGTAAAATGACATCATATATTATATTTAATAACCTAGATCATAATATACAGAATAAATATACATAAAGTGTTGAAACAACAAATATATTATTTATGCAAACACAGAATAAGATCTAGTGCAAATTAACAAAAGGAATATTTTCAAAATTTCCACTTTTTCCTCTACTGTTGATGCGCCTGATCCAACACAATTGCATGTAAATAGGGGGGTTGCATTGACCTAAAAGGGAAGCACTAATTAAGAGAGAGTATTAATATATTACTGGAAGTCATATGGTTGTCATCATATAAGTGGGAGAATGTTAGGAAAATGAATTTAGTGTTTTGATGATAACAACCATATGGAAATACTACTAATGAATTTATCAAGTTATTCAGAAAGTAGATCATTTGGTCAAAATTAAGAATTGTTGGTGAAATCAACAAAGATCGATAAAGGATAATAAATGTATAACCCAACATCTGAAGGAAAAGTAGCGAAGACAAGCATTCTCAAAGGACTGCAATGGTGTATATAAAGAAGATAGAGCCACAAGGATACTTGAAGATCAACCAAGAGATCAAGGAATCAAAACTATAGTGTGATAACGTGTCAAGCCGAATGGTTATAAATATGTTAAAACCAACCAAATATTATTAGTTTCACCTTCTATTTTCTGCACCCTCCAAAATAGACCTATTGACTTTATGAAAATTTCAAGATTTTCTGGAGTGTATGAAGATAGTCTAAAATATTATAAAGTGGCAGCTTCATGTCCAAAATAAATTGGTCAGTTTTGCATTAATCGATCTATTGGTTAATGTATAAGTCGATCAATGACAAAATGGTTGACTGGTCGTATATAGGAAGTCACGACTTTTAAATATTTTCATCGATTATGTTCTGAACTATGCTATCCCTCTACCAAAACCTTTTACCCTTATAAATACCCTAAGCCTAGATTAGATCAAATTACTTAACTTTTCTAATCTCTGCTTTCCGAGCTTATTTATAACAACCCTGACTCGACCTTCGAAAATCGGCACCCGTACTTCACTTGTACTCGAATGTCACAGATTCAAACGCCGAATCTGGTTTGCCGGAGCTTATAACACACTAAGTGTAACAACACAGCGGAAAAAGGAAATGAATTTCAATATATACAACATTGATACAACATCTAATACAACATGAATCTCAACAATATCAGAGGCAATAACAATAGCAGAAAGATGACAACGGAAGATAGACTCCAAAAGAGTATTACAACATCAAACTGCAACTGCAACTCCATAGCTAGAGCTCTAAAAACTCCAAAAGCAAGATCCACAAACATACTTACCAAACGCGAAGCAAAAAAACCTAAATCGCGTTGTATTAAGTAAGGTCAGCCCGAATGTTGGAACGAAGCAAATGCGATCGCCAAATCCCAAGGCTGGATGCTATCGAATCCTACACCTATTATTTGATTATCTGAAAAACCTAACTCTAGACTGCCCGTGTGGAAAATTGTGGGCACCTAGAGTTTAGGAAAGGAACAATAAAGTTCAAGTCAGTCATGAGATTGTTATGAGCAAACAAAACAGTCTATCTTTATCAAAAGTAAAACAAAATAATTTTAAAAGAAATCCGCAATGCTTTTTTTTGAAAATGAAACTACCATAAGGCCTCCCGCCACACACACACAATGCAAGCGCACAATTAGAGGAGATTTCTCCTTATGATAGTCAAACATGCTTGATACGCAAAATCCTTTTTATATTATTACTAACGCATAGTGCAGAAAAATCTTTCAAAAGTATAATATTAATCTTAGCCCGCATACAACCATTATTGTATGCCTACTATAGCTACCATCTAAACAGTGGTGACCACATAAGTAAATGGCATGTTATACAACTAAAACCGTACAAGGCACGTATTGGATGATTGGATTTCCAACAAATGGTCAGGCAAAGGAACTTCCTACACAAAATGGAATGCCTCCGAAGGGACATCCCCGAGAACCTAACCGGATCTCTGCTACACAAGGATGGGTTACCCTTGCCTGGGAGTAACTACTGACACGAACATGCCATCCCCCGGTCGTTACCGACCTTTATCCGAGGGCCCTCAACACCGACAACCACAAAGAAAAGTATATGGGCTCCATATCATGATACCACTTTCAAAATCAACATAAGTAAATATCTGGGCTCCATACCATGATATCACTTTTTATCCAGAAGGAAATGGTCATACCCTCAAGGGGCGCTACCCCCAAATAACCCTGCTACAACGATTCATATTTCGACCATTACCGGGTTGTGAGGCTCGACGAAGTCTCGTCCACAAAGCTACACTTTTCACAAAGTCATGCTTTGATAAACAAATGATCAGCAGCACTTCGTATGCCACATTACAAAATTGAGAGTGTATCACTAATAACCATCAACTATATAACCTCTGGGCTCGTACATCTCAGAGAAGGGTGTTAAGCTAAGAGAATAAATCTCCGCCACCAAACAGAAATGTATTTGATAGAAATCGGTTTTACAGCTTAAGGTGTAATGTCAGACACACATCCATACAAGTCTGTTTCGGGTTCAAACAGAACCGAAGGCACTTCCAAAGAAGCCCTTGCACGCCGGGAATTCCCATTCCCGATCGGACTCCCCATCACATATGGAGATCTCTATACCGGCACGACTCAGTGTAGAGACAATCGACGGGTTATCCTTTCGTTTTCGAAAATACCCAGTCTTCACCACCGGTCTTCAAATGCTATCCATAACGACGTATCATTATTCGGAATGGGTTATATGGCAGAAAGGTCCTCTCCCGGCTAAACCGAATAATGAGCGCACTATTTAAAAACATATGGATATTGGGATTTTAGTTAAGTCACAACTTAAAGTTCAAAACCTTTCTTTCAAATGGTTTAAACAAATTACCATTTCCAATCTTTTAAACAAAAAGATTCATTTCACAAAGTTCACCCATTTCTCATAAAGTTCATTCAGAGATTTAAATCAAAGATTCAATTCATAGCTTTCAAACCCATTTCCAGTTCAAATCTTTTATATAAAAGATAAACCATTTAAAATCCTCTTTGATTTCAAAACAAGATTTAATAATCTTTCACAAAGGTTCATTTATAGTTTTCAAAACAATTCATAATTTATTTTCAAACTTGAAACTTTTCAACCCAAACTGGAAATCCTTTCCTTATATGAAAGATTTTATTATTTGAAAACAAATTGTTTTCGTTTTGGAAAAATCCAGTTACATTTATACAAGTTAAAGCCCTTGGGTTAAACTCAAATTCTCAAAACAATACTTTTAAAATGGTTTAAAACCATATAAACACATTTACAACTTCTATAACCTTTTTAAACCAAAGTACCCAAACATAGAATTCAATTCCAAATCTTAAGTTCAAATCAAACTATTTAAATTTCAAAAACTTAATCAAGTTATTCAAAATAATTTTTATCTTTGAAACTCCTTTTCAAAAACTTTTTATATTTAATCTAATTCAATTTCCAAAACCATTTGGATTCAAAATTCAACTTTAAAACCATTTCAAAAATCTATGACTTAACCAATTTCCTCGTGCAATCCATATTTGTGTGTGTATAATGTAGTCCAGGGGTTTTACACAGTAGTGCAACATCATCAATCATCACAGATTCAATCATATCAATATCGATAAGCGGTATAATCTATAACGCTTATCTTCATTCACAGATCATAGACAAATAATAAAATTCATCACAGATAAATAAGTTATATCACAGCTGAATAAGTTACATCACAGATGAATAAATTACATTACAGTTCACAGCATAAATCAGAATAATTCATATCACAAAGCATCACATATCAGGGACATCAAACAATTCAACATTCCATAGAATTCAAACATGCATAAGTATGACTGATTAATCATCTGATTAATTTAAATCGGATAAATTACTTATGAATTTAATTACTAATCCTGGTTAATTAATATTAATTAATTACAAACCATCTTAATTAATTAACCTTTAATAATAGATTAATTAACCTTTAATAATAGATTAATTAACCTTTAATTATTAATTAATTGATTAACCTCTAATTATTAATTAATTGATTAACCTTTAATCATTAAATAATTAACCCTTAATTATTTATCATCAAATTAATTACCTTAATTAATCAATCTCATAAATTAATTATCCTTTAATTAAATTAATTAATTAACCCTTAATTAATTATCCTTAAATTAATTAGTCCTTAATTAATTACAATAAGTGATCATCCAAATCACTTATATTAATAAATCACAAATTAATTACTTTGAGTAATTATTCTTTAATCACTTGATTAATTAACTTTAATCATTTATTAATTACTTTTAAATAAGTAATTATCTTTAAGTAATTAAGTAATTACCCCCTTTAATTACTTATATTCAATAATTATCCCAATATAATTACATAAAACCCAAAATAATTTCAAACATATTAATGGATAAATTTTTATTATTAACTTAATATATAATTATTCCAAAACCAAATCAATTTACTTTCAATAACACTTAATCCATAAAGTTTTAACCTTTGAAAACTCATATTAAAAATAACTTTTGAAATTAATTTATCGTTAATACATCAATTAACTTAAGACCTCTAGATCGATTTAAAAAAATCATTTCACCTTCTTTAATTTGCTATTTTAATTTCATCATTTTAAACTTATATAAATAACTTAAGAATTTAAAATAATAGGTATAAAATAAAATACCTTAAACTTAATTAAGTTAAATTAAATTTATTTTAAACCTTAAACTAATTTCAAACTAAAGATGCAATATTTATCATTTTAAAAGAAAATTTGTTTAAGAAAACAATTCAAAACTTAATAAATTTGAAACTTAAAACTTGATTTGTTTAAAGATTTGAACCTGCTACTGCTTTAACCCGAGGTATCTCGTGTCCACCTCGAAGTAAAATACAATTTTTCTCGAGCCTTTCCCAAGTAAACCCAAAACCACATTGTTTTTCATCGTGAAAACTTAAAAACTGCTACCCAAATGAAACAACACGACAGAGAACTCGGATCTGAATCGCAAATCCCTGAGCACGTGTTCGAGTTCAAACCCCTATCTTCTCAAACTACAACAAAACCAGATATCCGATGATACTGGTGCATGTGCACCATCACCAGAGTCATTTCCGACCAACGTCGTGACGACCCACGAGTCACTCTCGACCTCGACGACGAACTTCACTACCTGACTCTGAAGATTCCATTGGAAATCGAAATTTGTGCTATACGATAAAATACTGGACCCACCTTTCGATGGAAAATCTCTTCGCCACGCCGCCTAAGATCACTAGAGACCACGCGAGCTTGACCAAAAGCTCTGCTACTCACCCTCGAACCTTCTCCCCTTGGCCCGATCTCCTTAAACATCTCGACGACGCGATTAGCTCGAGAACGCCAGCACTCCAAACTTGACCACAAACCCTACATCCTCATTGTATTGCTTCTTAGATGATTTGAAAATGTTGTAACCATTTTTCCAATGCTCCCTATTACCCTAGCCTTCACCACGATTAAACCCAATCCCTAGTTCAACGTCGATCACCAGAAATTGCCAGTTTTCCATTTTCTGTTCATCTATCAATTTCTCTCGAAATACTAGCTTAAATTTTTTGAAATTATTTACTAAAATCATCACCTTCTAAGACAAACTCAATTGTGAAATCAAATCATAAAATTTCGAAGATTGATATTTCGGGTCTTCAACAGTTTTTTTTACTGTAATTCATCACTTTTGGAAAAACTACTACATGTTTCCACTCGAATTTATTTTTAATATTCAATTTAGGTCAACACAAATACTTTTCTTTTAAAGTTCATTATCTAAATCCTTTTTGATTTTGAGATATAAAATTTCATTGAATTTTATTAGTCTATTATTAAATAGAGAGACAGACATTGCTCAGATACACACATGCATACACATATCCATACTTGCAGAACATCATTCACTATTTTAATTCAAGGATCAATCATAACATCAAGACATAAAAATATATTCAGGTCTAGTTTGCTCACCTGGAGTTTGGATTTGAAAATTGAACTTGCTATTTTGATATGCTTTAGTTTTTTTTTTTTTGCTCAAATCTTTGTTCTGATCTTTGCATTACCTTTGAAGCTTGCACACACACTTGACTTTTGCTTGATTACGTATTCGTTTCCAGATTTCCATTTCTTCTGGTTTTTTGATTATCTTCTTCTTTTCTCTGATCTGAGATTTTGACTTCCGGGCTTCGATTCCTGCCTTGTTTTTAAACTGAACTTTGATTGTTGTATGAATTCTTGTTGAAGTTGTGATGTTTAATCTGATTTCCAGGTTTGATTTTGTTGCACAGAGTTTTGATTTTTTTGATTTAACTTTTCAATTTCTTTCTGGACCTTATTTCCAGGTTTTGGATTCAGGTTTGTTTTTGAAAACGGATTTTGGTTTTTTTTTCAGGTTTTGAAATCTAAGAACAGCTTAGAAATGCCACTTGTTTAATTTGGGTTAACACTTGTTTTTGCTTATGTAATAATGTTACAAATGTCTTAATTTATTTCTAAAACACTTACCCTTGTTAACACTAGTATTTTTATGTTTTAAACCGTCATTTTAAATAATTTTACAAGTTATGTTTAGACCCTTAGGTTATTTTACATATATATTTTCAAATCTATACTTATATATATTTTCAAACTATATTTTAAAAGAAAATGTTCAAATTTAACTTTTAGAAAATTATTATATTAACCACAAATCATAACTTCCAAAAATATATTTTCATATTAAAATTAGAAAACAAATTTTTTTATTAAATTTAAAATATAGTTTTTAAATCCAATTTATATTTCAACACATTTATATTTGAATTTCGAATCAAATTTTCAATTTACAACCAAATATCTTGTTTTATTCAAAAAAAATTCAAATAAGTTCACAATTAAATTCACCATTTAATTTAAAATTTATTTTAATCACCAAAATAAATTTGGTTCAAAACCGAGAATGTTACAGATTCCCCCCTTAAGAAAATTTCATCCTCGAAATTTGCCAGGGAGACAACATAGAATGGATACACAAAGATAGAGAAACAATTTTTCTAGATCAAACTAAATATCTATTCTGCATTTGGTTTACCAAATCAGAATATCAACAATATGAGAACAAACTCATACGATATTTTACCAAACACCCGGGTCACCCAGATCTGCGAAACAAGTAGGGCATTGTTAGTCCGAAGGGATAACTAACCGTTCATAGAATATATCTAGACCCAAACAATAGATAAATGGATTTAATCTTCCATAATTCTCAAACACTAGGTATGGATTCCAAACTTAGGTCGGAATACCCCAAAGTATATATAACTTATCTCTCTTCGAACTTTGATCCACATAAGGGATTACAACAGAATTTCAAATTTGGTTTTAATCGAAATCTTTTTTATCAATACAAATTAATCTATCTTCATATTTGTTAACCAATTTATTTCAAATAATATCTAAAATTCAATAAAATTAAAACGGAAAGCTGATAAGAATCCAATGAAAAAAATAGAAATAGGAGTTTTCTACAACGATTCGCAAGGCCATCACCACACCAAAGCTTCTTCCTTGAGCTGCTACGAAGCCATCAAAGAATTTGAAAATGAATCAAATGAGATTGATAGAGAAAAGATTATTTCCTATTGTTATAGGTATCGACCATTTGTAGTGGTACTTCCCTGTCCCCTATCTCATCCTCTTCTTGTGCTCATACTCACTATCAGTAGATAGTAAGAGAATTTACTAAGGCATACGGACAGATATCTTAGGGATATACTCATTCTAGGGTATACTTCACCCTATCTCTAATGAGTTACCTAATGAGTTATACTCCTGAGCTAAAGTTCTTACTCAACATTCAGCTCTGATACCAATTATAACAACCCTGACTCGACCTTCGAAAATCCGCACCCGTACTTCACTTGTTCTCGAATGCCGCAGATTCAAACGTCGAATCTGGTTCGCCGGAGCTTATAACACACTAAGTATAACAACACAGCGGAAAAAGGAAATGAATATCAATATATACAACATTGATACAATATCTGATACAACATGAATCTCAACAATATCAGAGGCAATAACAATAGCGGAAAGATAACAATGGAAGATAGACTCCAAAAGAGAACTCCAACGTCAAACTGCAACTCTATAGCTAAAGCTCCAAAAACTCCAAAAGCTAGATCCACAAACATACTTTCCAAACACGAAGCGAGAAACCCTCAATCGTGTTGTATTAAGTAAGGTCAGCCCAAATACTGGAAAGAAGCAAATGCGATCGCCAAATACCAAGGCTGGATGCTATCGAGTCCTACACCTATTATTTGATTATCTGAAAAATCCAACTCTAGACTGCCAATATGGAAAATTGTGGGCACCCAGAGTTTAGGAAAGGAACAATAAACTCCAGGTCAATCGTGTGACTAGTATGAGCAAACAAAATGGTTTATCTTTATCAAAAGCAAAACAAAAGAATTTTAAAAGAAATATGCAATACTTTTTTTTGAAAATTAAACTACCATAAGGCCTCCCGCCACACACACAATCAAGCGCACAATTGGAGGAGATTTCTCCTTATGATAGTCAAACATGCTTGATACGCAAAATCCTTTTTATACTATTACTAGTGCATAGTGCAGAAAAATCTTTCGAAAGTATAATATTAATCTTAGCCAGCATACAACCGTTATTGTTTGCCTACTATAGCTACCATCTAAACAGTGGTGACCACCATAAGTAAATGGTAGGTTATACAACTAAAACCGTTCAAGGCGCGTATTGGATGATTCGATTTCCAACAAATGGTCAGGCAAAGGAACTTCCCACACAAAATGGAATGCCTCCGGAGGGACGTCCCCAAGATTCTAACCGGATCTCTGCAACACAAGGCCGGGTTACCCCTGCCTGGAAGTAACTACTGACATGAGCATGCCATCCCCCGGTCGTTACCGACCTTTATCCGAGGGCCCTCAACACCAACAACCATAAAGCAAAGTATCTGGGCTCTATACCATGATACCACTTTCAAAATCAACATAAGTAAATATCTGGGATCCATACCATGATATCACTTTTTATCCAGAAGGACATGGTCATACCCTCAGGGGGCGCTACCCCTAAATAACCTTGCTGCAACGATTCCTGTTTCGACCATTACCGGGTTATGAGGCACGACGAAGTCTCGTCCACAAAGCTACACTTTTCACAAAGTCAAGCTTTGATCAACAAATGATTAGCATCACTTCGTATGCCACATTACCAAATTCGGAGTGTATCACTAGTAACCATCAACTACATAACCTCTGAGCTTGTACGTCTCAGAGAAGGGCGTTAAGCTAAGAGAATAAATCTCCACCACCAAACAGAAATGTATTTGATAGAAACCGGTTTTATATCTCAAAGTGTAATGTCAGACACACATCCATACAAGCCTCTTCCGGGTTCGAACAGAACCGAAGGCACTTCCAAAGAAGCCCATGCACTCCAGGAATTCCCAATCCCGATCGGACTCCCCATCACATATGGAGATCTCTATACCGGCACGACTCAGTGCAGAAACAATCGACGGGTTATCCTTTCGTTTTCGAAAATACCCGGTCTTCACCGCCGGTCTTCAAATGCTATCCATAACGACATATCATTATTTGGAATGAGTTATATGACACAAAGGTCCTCTCCCAGCTAAACCGAATAATGAGCGCAATATTTAAAAACATATGGATATTGGAATTTCAGTTAAGTCACAACTTAAAGTCCAAAACCTTTCTTTCAAATAGTTTAAACAAATTACCATTTCCAATCTTTTAAACAAAAAGATTCATTTCACAAAGTTCATCCATTTCTCACAAAGATTCATTCACAGATTTCAAAACATTTTCCATTTCAAAATTGGATTAACTCTTCTAATCATTAAATCAAAGATTCAATTCATAGCTTTCAAAACCATTTCCAATTCAAATCTTTTATATAAAACATACACCATTTAAAATCCTCTTCAATTTTAAAACAAGATTTAATAATCTTTCACAAAAGGTTCATTCATAGCTTTCAAAACAATTCACAATTTATTTTCAAACTTGAAACTTTTCAACCCAAATTGGAAATCCTTTCCTTATATGAAAGCTTTTATTATTTGAAAACAAACAGTTTTCGTTTCGGAAAAATCCGATTTCATTTATACAAGTTAAAGCCCTTGGGTTAAACTCAAATTCTCAAAACAACACTTTTAAAATGGTTTTAAACCATATAAACACATTTACAACTTGTATAACCTTTTAAAACCAAAATTCTCAAACATAGAATTCAATTCCAAATCTTAAATTCAAATCAAACTATTTAAATTTAAAAAACTTAATTAAGTTATTCAAAATAACTTTTATCTTTAAAACTCCTTCTCAAAAAGTTTTCATATTTAATCCAATTCAATTTCCAAAACCATTTGGATTCAAAATTCAATTTTAAAACCATTTCAAAAATCTATGACTTAACCAATTTCCTTGTGCAATCCATATTTGTGTGTATAATATAGTCCAGGGGTTTTACACAGTAGTACAACATCATCAATCATCACAGATTCAATCATATCAATATCGATAAGCGGTATAATCTATAACGCTTATCTTCAGTCATAGATCACAGACAAATAATAAAATTCATCGCAGATAAATAAGTTACATCACAGCTGAATAAATTACATCACAGATGAATAAATTACATTACAGTTCACAACATAAATCAGAATAGTTTATATCACAAAGCATCACATATCAGGGATATCAAACAATTCAACATTCCGTAGAATCCAAACATCCATAAGTATGATTTATTAATCATCTCATTAATTTAAATCTGATAAATTACTTATGAATTTAATTACTAATCCTGGTTGATTAATATTAATTAATTACAATCCATATTAAATAATTAACCTTTAATAATAAATTAATTAACCTTTAATAATAGATTAATTAACCTTTAATTATTAGTTAATTGATTAACCTTTAATCATTAAATAATTAACCCTTAATTATTTATCATCAAATTAATTACCTTAATTAATCAATCACATAAATTAATTATCCTTTAATTAATTACATTAATCAATTAACCCTTAATTAATTATCCTTAAATTAATTAGTCCTTAATTAATTACAATAAGTGATCATCCAAATCACTTATATTAATAAATCACAAATTAATTACTTTGTGTAATTGTCCTTTAATCACTTGAATAATTAATTTTAATCATTTATTAATTATTTTAATTAAGTAATTATCTTTAAGTAATTACCCCATTTAATTACTTATATTCAATAATTATCCCAATATAATTACTTAAAACCCAAAATAATTTCAAACATATTCACGGATAAATTTTTATTATTAACTTAATATATAATTGTTCCAAAACTAAATCAATTTACTTTTAATAACACTTAATCCTTAAAGTCTTAACCTTTGAAAACTCATATTAAAAATAACTTTTGAAATTAATTTATCGTTACTACATGAATTAACTTAAGACCTCGATTTAAAAAAAATCATTTCACCTTCTTTAATTTATTATTTTAATTTCATCATTTCAAACTTATATAAATAACTTAAGAATTTAAAATAATAGGTATAAAATAAAATACCTTAAACTTAATTACGTTAAATTAAATTTATTTTAATCCTTAAACTAATTTCAAACTAAAGATACAATACTTATCATTTTGAAATATAATTTGTTTAAGAAAACAATTCAAAACTTAATAAATTTGAAACTTAAAACTTGATTTGTTTAAAGATTTGAACCTGTTACTGCTTTAATCCGAGGTATCTCATGTCCACCTCGAAGTAAAATACTATTTTTATCGAGCCTATCCCGAGTAAACCCAAAACCACACCGTTTTCATCGTGAAAACTTAAAAACTGCTACCCAAACGAAACAACACGACAGAGAACTCGGGTCTGAATCGCAAATCCTTGAGCACGTCTTCGAGTTCAAACCCTATCTTCTCAAACTACAACAATACCAGATATCCAATGATACTGGTGCACGTGCACTATCACCTGATTGTTTCCGACCAACGTCGTGACCACCCACGAGTCACTCTCGACCTCGACGACGAACTCCACTACCTGACTCCAACGATTCCATTGGAAATCGAAATTTGTGCTATACGGTAAAATACTGGAATCACCTTTTGACAGAAAATCTCTTCGCCACGCCGCCCAAGATCACCAGAGACCACGCGAGCTTGACCAAAGCTCTACCACTCACCCACGAACCTTCTCCCTCTGGCCCGATCTCCTAAAACATCTCGTTGACGACGCGATTGGCTCGAGAACGCCAACACTCCAAACATGACCACAAACCTTACATCCTCATCGTATTGCTTCTCCGATGATCTGAAAATGTTGTAACCATTTTTCTTATGCTCCCTATTACCCTAGCCTTCACCAGATTAAACCCAATCCCTAGTTCAACGTCGATCACCAGAAATTGCCAGTTTTCCATTTTCTGCTGATCTATAAATTTCTCTCAAAATGTTAGCTTAAAAATTTTGAAATGATGTCCTAAAATCATCACCTTCTAAGACAAACTCAATTGTGAAATCAAATCATAAAATTTCAAAGATTGTTTTTTCGGGTTTTTAACAGTTTTTTACTGTAATTCACCACTTTTGGAATAACTACTAAATGTTTTCGTTCGAATTTATTTTTAAAGTTTAATTTAGGTCAACACAAATACTTTTCTTTTAAAGTTCATTATCTAAATCCTTTTTTATTCTGAGATATAAAATTTCATTGAATTTTATTAGTCTGTTATTAAACAGAGAGACAGACATTGCTTAGATACACGCATGCATACACATATCCATACTTGCATAACATCATCCACTCACAACATCAAGACATAAAAATATATTCAGGTCTAGTTTGCTCAGCTGGAGTTGGGATTTGAAATTTGAACTTGCTATTTTGATATGCTTTAGTTTTTTTGTTGCTCAAATCTTTGTTTTGATCTTTGCATTACCTTTGAAACTTGCACACATACATGAATTTTGCTTGATTACAGATTTGTTTCCAGATTTCCATTTCTTATGGTTTTTTGATTATCTTTTTTTCTCTGATCTGGATTTTGACTTCCAGGCTTTGATTCCTGCCTTGTTTTTAAACTGAACTTTGATCGCTGTTTGAATTCTTGTTGAAGCTGTGATGTTTAATCTGATTTCCAGGCTTGATTTTGTTGCACAGAGTTTTGATTTTTTTGATTCAACCTTTTAATTTCTTTCTGGACCTTATTTCTAGGTTTTGGATTCAGGCTTGTTTTTGAAAACAGATTTTGGTTTTTTTGTTAAGGTTTTGAAATCTGAGAATGGCTTGCAAATGCCACTTGTTTAATTTGGGTTAATACTTGTTTTTGCTTATGTAATAATGTTACAAATGTCTTAATTTATTTCTAAAACACTTACACTTGTAACACTAGTATTTTTATGTTTTAAACCCTTATTTTAAATAATTTTACAAGTTATGTTTAGACCCTTAGGTTATTTTATATTTATATTTTCAAATCTATACTTATATATATTTACAAACTATATTTTTAAAAGAAAATGTTCAAATTTAACTTTTAGAAAATTATTATGTTAACCACAAATCATAACTTCCAAAAATATATTTTCATATTAAAATCAAAAAACAATTTTTTTTATTAAATTTAAAATATAGTTTTTAAATCCAATTTATATTTCAACACATTTATATTTGAATTTGGAATCAAATTTTCAATTTGCAACCAAATATCTTGTTTTTTGGGAAAAAATCAAATAAGTTCACAATTAAATTCACCATTTAATTTAAAATTTTATTTTAATCACCAAATTAAATTTGGTTCAAAACCGAGAATGTTACATTAGTATGTTCATTTACAAGACACTTATTGCTACCATTATCTTTTGAGCTTTCATTTCCAAATCATATAAAATCATGCCCAAACTTTATTCATTCAATTCCTTAACATCTTATGTGGTTGTTTGACCTTTTAAAGGAGCTAAAAGCAAAATTAGCATATCAAACACATTATTGTAGAAGAAGTTTACCGTCTTGTTGAAATCCTATGCGAAGTCTTTTGTGAGTTGGCAAAGTAACATTTCAGAAGATCAGATGGTAGTGTAAAACCTATTCCTTCGGGTAAATTAAGGGCGAGTTGGTGCAAATTCTAAAGGGAGTTCTGGAACTAAACGTAGGATGGAAGTGCGGACCAGTATGAAAACTTCAGTGCGCATTTCCTAATTACTTAATTTATTTTCACTATTTATACAAGTTAATTTAGCTTTAGTTTAGGTTATTCAAATATAAGTTGTAAGTTAGCTAAATTCACTTAGCCATTAAATATTGATCCATTTAGTTCATTTTCATACTAGACTTTAAAATGATGAAGGAATGAATGCTAGACTTAAAGAAGATTGAATAAGGAACATTACAAATGAAAAAAAAAGGAATCCTGGTTAGTGCATTGGTACAAATTTATAAATGTATTTGTACTGATCCATTGATCTCTTAGTGAATCTATGACGAAGTGTGGCTTTGGAGCATTAAGGAAACCTAATGCATGAAGTTGCAATGAATTAATCAAAGATGTAAGTTGCAATGAATTAAGACCATGGATCGATACAGATCCATCCTCCTATTTGTTTAATTCTGGAACTAAGATATTTTGGAAAGAGTTAACATAAGAGATCTCGACTCTAAGGCCCAATTTCAACCTAGTAGATCTATAAATGCATGTGTCAATCCTATAATAAGGGTAATTTTTACTTTTTGGAATTTTTGGCTATTTTATATCTAAGAGGAAGTACTTCCATGATCAAATCTCCATTAAATTTCAAGATTATAGTTGACCTAATTCTAGAAATTGGTATAAAATAATAATAAAAGCATCTTAATTAAATAAAGTTAAAGTGGGCAAAGGCGAGCCACTATAAATCTTGTGTTCGCGCCTTCCCCTTATTTTCAGTTCGAAATAATGCGTATTATCATCAATTTTTGCAAATTTGATTTGAAATACAATATTTTAAACCACACGGTGTGGTGAATTAAAGACTAAAAACTCCATATAATCATAACTATTAACTATATCCAAGGTTTTAGGATCTGCACAGTCTTTTGGAGTGTTAGATCAATTATTTTGGTTAATAGTCATTATTAAAACGATATGCAATATTAGCCTTTTAATATAATGATGTATAATAATTATCTTAAAAATGTAATTTCTAAATTTTTTAAATGGAACATGTAATTGGCTTTTTTAAAATCATTTTTCTACTAGATTTTTGAAGTTATACATGTAATTAGCAATTTTGAAAGTTACCTTTAAAATTCGCGCCATTTTAGAAATATTATAACGGATTAACATTGACATAATAATTCTTAATTTTTAAATTGATATACCAAGTTAGCTTTAAATGTATTTTTTTAAGATGTTACAACATATTAACTTTAAACATATACTAGTACCTTAGGTATTGGTTTTGATGATAACAACCATAGACATTATATAAAATACAAATAGTAATGTTTTATAAAGTTATATATAATATATAGTGTAGGACGTTAGGCATGTGTCAATTAAGAAGACTGTATAGTATCATGAGTAGATTCAAGATGCTAATATAGAGTTTTAAGAGTTGGAGAATGAAGACTCGTGAAATTGAAGAATTCAAGATTTCAAAATATTCCAGATAAGTTATAGAGTCGTAGAATTTATGTTAGAACCTTAACAGCACTTTCTTGATCTCTCTCCCCTTCTCTAATTTTGTTTTAAATTATTTTTCAAATATTCTGGTTTTAAAACAATCTTTTTAAAATATTTCTCAAAGTGATTTTCAATCTCTTATACTTAAAAGATATGATTTTAGTGTTTTTAAGTTTATATATTGAATTTTTGTTTATACTTCGATAACTTATAATTATGTTGATTTTATATAAATATATTATTTAATTATATTAAAATTTTCAAAAAATTTATATAATTTTGTACTAAGTTTTATTATGATTAAAATACATATAAACTATGCTTAAATGATTTTACAAAGTATCAAACTATTTTACAAAATGAGTTTTTAAGATAATGTTTTAAAGTATTTTCAAAATTTAAAAACGAGTATGTATACATACTCTATGTATGTATGTCTACATAGTAGCCAATTTTTTCAAAATTTAAATTTCAAAAGAAGTGTTTTTTATCATATCTCTTCACGAATGGATATAACCGTTATTCCTCTATAAATACTAGACTTCTAAACAAATTTTTAATCATCATTTTCTTATTCATCTGTCCTCCTTCCACTCTCTTATTTTATTAATCAAAATATATCCAAATTCTGCCAAAATACAACCAAAATCAAATTCAATCATCACTAGTTTAATTCTCCTTTATCTACTCTCTGATTTCTTTCATTTCTCTCATTCAAACCAAGATCAAAGTGTTATTCAAGAGTTATAGGATCAATTGTAATCAAGATAGAAGATCCGAGTCTGTAAAACTCTATCAAATCATATTGCTATACTTGTGGTTGTGATTGTAGCCCCTAAAATCATCTGGGTGTGCTTAATAGGCCATAAATCTAGTGGTTGTGCATGTAGCCTGGAAATCAAGTGATTCTACAAAGAGGTCCGGATTATGGAGGGTGTGCTCCTAGCCTTGAAATCAAGATTGTATTTGCATTTACTAGTTGAAAAGAAATACAAACAAGAAATTCAAGGGGACTGGATGTAGAGTAACTCTAAAATAGTATAAAATCCAAGTGTGTTCTTTCCTTTTTTTACTTTTACTGCATTTACTTTTATCTGCACTTTGATTTTGTGATTGTTAATTACATCATCCCAAGTAGAATCTTAAAGAATTTGAAAATTATTCATATAATCCATAAAACACTATTTACCCCACCTTTAGCGTTAATTTATCCTTAAGATCCCTATTCTGTTGACTCAAATTTGGTATCAAAGCATTGGTTTTCAAAGTATTCATCATTTGATTTTCGAAAAATTTAAATGGCTACCAACACTGGTAATAGTACTGTTAGTAACACTTGTTTATCACTCATCTATCGAAGGACAATCTACCGCTACATTTCCACATTTTAATGGAAGTAATTAAACATAGATGTAGAATGAAAAATTATTACGCCCAATTGGTTTAGACACTTGGAATATTACACAAGCCGAGTACACCAAACCCGAGACTAATTCTGCATAGTGGACTGCCGATTAAAAAGTAGTTACATAAAGTAACTCTAAGGCTATGAATAAATTATTTTGTTCACTAGATAGAAATGAATTTAATAGAGTGTCTATATGTAAGTCTACGTTTGAAATTTGGAGAACTTTTGAGTTACACATGAAGACACAAGTAATATTAAACAGACCAAAATTTCCATGTTAACAAACTAGTTTCATTTTTCAAAATAAGTCTGAATCTAATATGTATAATGGTGTCCAAGATATAATACACTCACTTATTACACCGGGATCTAGTTAGAAAAATCATCAATTCACTTACTTCTGAATGGGATCAAAAGACCCACGTAATCGAAGAGGCAATGACATCGGTACTCTAAAAATTGAAGAAAAAATTGGCAATTCAATGTCTTCTGAAACATAAATGCAGGGCATGAGAGAAAGTAGAGCAATAGAGAAGAAATCTATAGCTTTTAATGCAATAATGGATAACCTAGATTAAGACAGCGATGACAAGGAAGAAAGTACTTTCATGATAAGGGATTTTAGAAATTTTCTAAAATATAGGAAGATGAATAATTTGAAAAGAAATGACACCATAAATCCAGGAAGCAGAAGAGGAAGCGGAAATAGCATTAGATGTTATAACTGTGGTGAATCTGGCCATTTAAAACGAGACAGTCCACATCCCTATAAACTGAAAAGTACACCAAATACGATTCAACTTGGAAACAGAGAAGGACTTATGCTGCAACACTAAACGATTCAGATACTTCCTCAAGTGATAGCGAACCAGATACAAAGAATTCCATATATGCTTCATAGCGGTTTTAATGAGAAGTTTGGAGAAATGGAACTAAAATAGGTACGCATTTAAATTTTGAATTTTTCGTTGTTGATTTGTTTTTGATTGCTAGGAATAACTTATACATTAATAATAATATTGGTTGAATAATGTGTGCATATATTTTAAATGATATATATTTTAATAAAACATTAAATAAAAATAATATAAATATATTTTAAATTATTTACTATGCTTATTAAATAATAAATATAAGATAATTATAAGTATAGATAAATAGGAATTATCTGCTGAAGTTTCCTTCTTTTTTGAAAATTTCCAACTATATGTCGACATACCCCTTATGCATATGTCGGCATATGTAGGCAGATTTTAAATTCAATTTAAACTTCAAAAATTTGAATTTCTCTCCACCTTTTCACCAACTCCTATGTTTTGAAAAAATGTCTTGACCAGATAGCATATCCTTTGATTCTCTATTTATTAACTCTATCTTCATCTATTCATTTTCCACTTTCATTTTGAAATTCAAAAATCAAAAACTCTCTTATCTCTTAAACTACTCTTCAATGGCATCCTTAAGCATTACTAAGGCAACCATGAGGCTGTCTAAGAAAATATTTTTAATGATAAAGAAGCTATGCAAGTCTGTATTGAGTATATATATTTCGGAAAAGTCTTTTTGAAAGATTTGTTATTTTTGAAGATTTTCCTACCTATGATCTTTTTAATCTTTTTTTGCAAAATGAAATTATCGGTTTAATTGATGCTTTTCAAAATAATTTCGTTTGGTATTCAAAATTGGTGAAGATGTTTTATGCAAATTTACCAGGAAAGTTTTATAATGGAAGAGAAGGAGAAGTTTGGAGTAGTGTTAAGGGGACATAAATTGTTTTAAACTGTGAATTTTTTGGGTCACATTCTTGGACACAAATGTAGTGGAATGGACCTTTCAACTTTTCAAATTAATTTCAAAATCGTGAGGTAATCCATGACATTTTCGAAAGTGATCATGGTTTTGAATTTAAAAAACAAAAAATTGCATCCAAAAGGAAGAATTTTAAGCCTTCCTTTACAACAAAGTATCACTCCTATAACGGGAAATTATAATAATTCGGCATAAAAAAATTCAAAGCCCTTTTCGCCATTTATGGTCAATATGACATAAATTGGCCTTACGTCATTTTGGATGAACATTTTCCTAAAAATATTTCTAAACATGAAAACACACTATTTCATGGTGTATATTTTACTTGTGTTTTCAATTATTTTGTGTTGACCTTAAAGGAGAGGAAACAATTCGTCAAAAAATATTTGACAAGACCAACATTTCACTAATGCATATTTCACTCTTTTTCGAGCCTTGTGAAATGCTTGTAGAAAAGAAACAAATTTTGACTTGGGAAGAGGAGCAAGAAATAAGAGAAGAGGAGGAAGAGGAAATGGAAGTCATAGAGGATGAAGAAGAAAAGGAAGAGGATACTTCATTTATACTATAATATGAATACCCGGTTCAATTTCGAGAGCACAGAAGCCCCCTTAAATTTTGGCAACTGCGGTCTCTAAATCAATATTATCTATGCTATTCTGTTAATATTGAATTCTGTTTCAGCTGTTCTCAAGCCTCCTCGCGCAGAAGCAAAAAGTGCTTCCACATGTATTTAGAAAATGAATCGTTTGACCTAAATCCCACACATTCTCTCTCCTTTTCCATGTTTCAACCTATACCTAAATCGTTTTTCCTCTTCGGAACGTCTTACGCCCTGTCGATTTCTCCTCTTCAAACCTCGACTTAATTTCTAAGCATTAGTCCCCTCATCAGCTACCTTCGCCAATCTGCCAGTTTTGCCCCATTTGAAGAAAAGTACAATGTACCCTCAGATTTGAAAGAGATACATTCCGTAAATCATGAAACTCGACTTCTTTTTCTAAGCAATCGAGGATATCATCAAAGGTAATACATCAATTTGAACTATTATCAGGTATGTTTTCACTAATTTCCCGTTGAAGATGAAAATTGCATTGATCGACTATCTTTTAGCTCTTCAACTATAACTAATCATAATTTTAGGATGGTCGGATTATCAAATATTTCTCTTTTTGAATGTATACAATTATTTGTTGGTTAGTACAACTAGGTTTGTATCTCTTCATGTGACATATAAATAACTTTCGATGATTCACTATTTAGTTGCAGGGTATGCCTTTTCCTTTTAAAAAAATTCTTAGCAACCTTTTGTGATTCTTTGGTTGACGTATTATGCGTAAACTTTTGAAAATTCAAAGGATATGTGTAGGTATGACTTTTAAAATCATATGGTTACGAAAATGTTAAGGAAATTATAAGTGAAAAGCACAAGTTTACTTACTCAACTTGCATAAGTATATCAAGCTCAAATTGGGTTCAAAATAGTCCAAGCCAAGTTACCACAGATGATGTATCATATTTTGTTTGTATTAAAGTTTAACCTGGTATTTGACATATACTTTTATATTTCTTATTTTTGACCAACTTTGTTTTTTTAATTTGTAATTGATTTGCTACCGGATTATGAGTGTACAAAAGAACTGTAAAAAAACTTTTTTAGTTATCGAGGGAAGGACAAAACATGATGTAAACCAGTAAATGATAATATGAAAATAATCTATATGCCCAATGGAAGCCTAACATTAAATACAATAAATTGGCTCTTTTTTCCTAAACCTTTCCAATTGCTTTATTTTTTGGCCATCTATTTGTTTCTTTAATCTTTAAAAGATATCATATACAATCACAATGAAATAAAAAAATAACGTATTTCTTCAATGATATTTTCATTTCGTTGCTTAACTTTACATCATATGCATATCTCATCACTTCACCTGATATTTGTTTTTGTAGCCTAAAGTTAACGGTAATACCTTTAATATATATATGTGTGTGTGTGTGTTTTTTTCTTTCTTTCTCTATTTTTATGGAAAATTTTGCAAAACCTGAAACTGACAATTTTCTTTTTAGGGTGTCGTAGTAAACACTTTATGATAATGGAAGTCTCTAACTTCCCTATTGATCACTGTCTTTGAACTCTTTAATCGGTAGATTTTTTCTGCTGTTGACTTGCTTATTTAGAGTAGAGAGAAATAGAATGCGAGGAATAAGATGGAAAATTACCATGTATGGGTAAATTTTTATTGTAATCTATAATATATTATGATTAGTGAGTTTGATTTCAAGAGCACAGAAGCCCCTTGAATTTGGCCAAACGAAACATCTCTGAATTTATACGTATTTTTATCCTTCCCCTTTTCCTTCAAGCCCTTGCCTTCTGTTGGCCCCTTCTTCCATCCACTCCTAGATTGTCGGATTGGTAGATCTCCTATAGTTCGAACGCTTCTGGCATTTGATTTCATGTTTAAGCATATTTATTCTACCATTAGCTAGGTTTTGAGGTAATTTTGCATTGTGATTTTCATCCATCTTTCCGAATTTTTGAAATTCATTTCAATATTTTGATAAATCTTCTTCATTTATATGATTTCTGTTTGCACCAGAATTGGTCACTAACACCCTTGAGAAAGATTGTGTAGAGAGATCAATGAAGAAAGTAAATTAAAACTGAGAACTTTATGCTAAATTAAATGCAAAGACAAGAACATCAGATTTATAGTGGTTTGGCGTAACTGCCTACGTCCACTATGAAGTTAATCTTTATTGCTTTACTCAACGATTGATTACAGATACAATCCGTACACAAACTACTTGAATATAATTGCTAAGTAAAGAGAATGAGACTTGAATGTGGCAGAGTCTCTCCAGTGTTCTCGAAAAAAGGTCCCTTTCACTGTGCCCCTGTCCCTCTATTTATAGATGAAGATGGGTTGGACTTCCCTAATGGGCCTAGGAGCAAGATACCTCAGCCCATGGTGAGTGACTTTTGTGTGCTGAGCCACAAATGCCGAACGGCAAATGCCAAGCCATATACCCAAGCCGAACGGTACCTCTATGTCGAACGAGGCAGTGTGTAGAGTGAAGTGTGTAGGCCGAATGAGACATCGATGCCGGACGAGGGGAGATGCCGAACGACATACTTATGCCGAGCAAGGCTAGAATGCCGAGCGAGGCTGGAATGCCGAATGAGGCTGGAATACTGAGCGAGGCTGGGATGCCGAATGAGGCTCATGCCGAACGGCCTTGCTATGCCGAACGGCCCTTCCATGCCGAACGAGGCTCAATGCCGGTCGAGGCTGGAATGTCGAACGAGGCTGAAATGCCGAGCGAGGCTGGGATGCCGAACGAGGCTCATACCGAACGGCGTTGCTATGCCGAACGACCCTTACATGCCGAACGAGGCTCATACCGAACGACGTTGCTATGCCGAACGACCCTTACATGCCGAACAAGGCTCTATGTCGGTCGAGGCTGGAATGCCGAACGAGGCTGGAATGCCGAACGAGGCTGGAATGTCGAGCGAGGTTGGGATGCCGAACGAGGCTCATGCCGAACGGCCTTGCTATGCCGAACGGCCCTTCCATGCTGAACAAGGCCCTACGCCGGTCGAGGCTGGAATGCCGAACGAGGTTCATGCCAAACGATACTCCCAATGCCGAATGGTGCTTATGCCGAGCCTCTTGTTACATGGTCAAACATCCAAGTAACACCTGCCCCACAAAGTGCATCATGTGGATGAACATGATGCGCTTTAAATCATGAGTACTCCGTGTTTCTCTTTAGAGTCCTTATTCTGTCTTTTCGATAACGTTTTCCTTGGACCTCTTGAATGTCGAACAACATACCAATGCCAAACGACATAATGCCAAACGATGGAGGTGCATTGACCGGTTCTACCGGTCACTGTCCGTTCGACTTCTTTTCTCTCTATTTAAGCTAATACTTCTTCTTCCCCTCCCATTTACTTTTACCTCCGCTCTTCAGAACCTACGAATTTGTCTCCCACCAAACTTCCGCGAACTATTTACCCTTCCCTTCTCTTCTCAAACCTAATAAGTTGCCTCACCTCCTTCCCCAATTATCGAATCCGATCAGAATCACGTATCCCACTCCAGAATCTCCCTAAGCTTCGAATCGTTTCTTAAGTAATGACTTCTCTGTTAAAAAATTCATCTCGACTAGGAAACTTAGCACGAGATTTGAATTTGTGAATCTTCGTAAAACTGATGGCAGTAGGAACCACATGGATGAGCACAATGAATTCGAGGTTAGAAATTGTTTTAGGGCTAGGCAGAGTAGTGGAAGGAAGGAGATGTCAGAGGTGTTTGAAGGAGGGAGTTGGTGGAAGAAGTATTGATATGGCTCGGTAAGACATCCTTATGCCGAGCAATGGAGCGGAAGTACAGGAGTGAAGTTGGAGTTATAGTTCAGCATGTCGAGCGAAGTGCCGAGCGATGTGGCTTGGCACGGCCATGGCTCGGCATGTTTCCCTCATGCCAATCGAGGTCGGAGGGGATGTAGGAGAGAAGTAGGAGTTGGGTAAAATGCCGAGCGATATGGCCTGGCATGACTCATCGAAGGACTCGACTGCGTCGAGCGGTAGGGATGAAGGGTAGGAGTGAAATTGGAGTTAAGGACAGAATGCCGAGCGATGCAGCTCGGCATAATTGTGGTTCGGCATGACTTCCCGCATGCCGAACGGTGGAGAGGAAAAGTGGGAGAGTGATGTACATATGACAGTCAAAACATATCAACCTGGACTCAGAACATTATTGACTTAACACACTCCTTATGCCCGAACATATGACAATGAACTTGGACGGACTTAAAAAATTAAGCATATCGGACAATCTAGACTGATTACTTTCTTTTTTTAACAACTGTAAACCTAAACTTAACTTGTTTAAAACAGTCAGTAACCTTTCTCACATAGCGTCGATGCCGAATTCAAAACATAAACCATCTTACGATAGGCTCTCGCAGGCGGTCAGCGATGACGGTCTTCGAAGATGATAATTCGAAGCCTAACTTTATTTCACCAACAAGGTGACTTTTAATTTCTTGGTACTTACATTTGAATGATCGCACTAGTTCACACACCACACGAGGGGATTACTTGTGTTATTAAGTCTAATGTTGATGGCTTTTCAAGTATAGTTCAAACAGATGTTTCATCAGATTCAGTCATTCACTAGAGATGTCTAGGAAATCTAGCTCTGCCACAATCTCGGACAGACCCGGGCCATCCTCTCAACAAGAAGTAGTTGGAACTTCAAATCCGTCAGCTACTCTTATACAAGACATACCGGGCCCCGCGACCGCATCTGTCGACTTGGCTCCCGACGCCATGGATGCAGCGTTCTTTTTAGACGATCCGATCAATTCCCAAGCCTCGAAGATTAATGAAAACACGCTCCATCGTATATGCTCAGTCCATGGGATTCCTTTCGATGATGTGTTGGTTCCATTAGGGCAGGATCGTCCTCACTTTCCCCCAGTCGGATATACAGCCTGCAACAGATTCATGTGTTGGGTCGGTAGCATGCCGCCATTAAATTCCTTTCTTCGCGACGTGCTACAGTATATCGAGATCGCTCCATCGCATTTACATCCAAACAGCCACGTGTCCATATACGGCACTAGCATTCTCTTCATGAGTGTCCTCTTCAGGCTCCCGACTCCTGGCAATATCCGTTATATCTATCGCTTCAAGAGACGGTCAGATAGCCTATCTTTTGTGTTCCTTGAGCCGTATAGCAAGTGTCAAATCTTAACTGGGGTAAGGAGCAAGTTTGCACAGTATAAGCAGGAGTGGTTCTATGTGCGCTGTCCTCCAGGCATTGCGAGGAGATGGGTGGAAGGGAGTAAGTATTTTTTCTGGATCAATACTCATGTTTGGCGGGAGCTGCACCTTTTCTAACTCTTCCTCTATTTTTTCAGGTATTAACCTACGTCTCGAAGGCTTCGGATATTCTGAAGCTGTTGAAGCTATCCGAACTATTCCTGTAGAAGACCGGGACATCAGATTTCCCATTTCAAATGAGTCGCTCATGAAGTTTGGGTTGTTGGCGAAAGGTCGCCGAATAAGCCTCCTTCCAGGCCTCACTATAACCAGGCCTACCTCGAGCAAAGGAAAAAAGCAGGTTGGGTCTTCATCACGTAATGCCCCTGACACACCAGAGGAGGGGGAGATTAGAGAAGGCAAGACACCCGAAGTACCGGGTGAAAATGTTAGTCCCAGTCAGGACCCGATAGTCGAGGTACACGACATTGAAACGACACCTTCCCCTTCAAAGGGAAAGAAGAAATTGACCTATAAGTTGAGGAAGAAGAAAGTGGGTGGAACTTCTAAAGTCGCCCTTATTCCTGTGGAGAGAGAGCCTTCCCCCCAACACTTAGAAAGTTCTCTGAAAGGTCTGTCGAAACTCACTATTCCTGATGATCCGCTTAACTATGGCTTCGATGATCCGGAGGCCCTTAAGCTTCATTCACCCGCGAGAGGCGATACAAGCACTCAAGCCCAAAACCAGGGAGAAAAAACTCCTATTAGTAGAGATAAAGAAACTGGTCTGTCGGGGGAACACTAGGACACACACAAACACGTGCACTTCACTTTGCACTTAAATTTCTGCCATCACTTTACTCTTTGCTGACTTGTCGTTATTTAAATTATATGCAAGTGACATAGGGCGAACACATGAACTTGACCGTCTCCGTGGTTCATCTATTTTTCACCATTCCGACCGGGATTCGGGTTCCGGCAAGCGTCGAGATAGAGATGATTCCGGCGATCGTGACTACCACCATCGAGAATCATCCTACCGAAGGAAAACCTATAGTCAGTCCTCCTTTCCTCGCATTCCTCCTCCTCAATCGGAGCACAGTAAAGAAAAGTCCGAACATAAGGGGTCCCAGCCTCAGGCTCAGTGGGATCAACACTCTGGTTCATCCAGTACCAGGCAATCCCAGGATCCCCACAGAACACCTGCAGTCTTCAAGCAAACTCCTCTCGCTCCTGTATCTGATCATCAGTAGCAGAACGACTTACTGAGCTTAAAGCCACGTTCCCAAAGATATGCTTTGATGGCTTAAAATTTCTCCCGGTGATTTACCAGATTCCAAGACATGTCAAACAAAGCGGTATTTCTTGTACTAATGACGTCAATGTCCAGCATGATGCATTCGTCCACTTAGCCGAAAAAGTCTTAGAAGTCTCCGTTGAGCGTCAACATGAAATTGATCGCCTGAAGCTCGAGGCTATCCATGATAAAGACATTATCAAAGCTTAGGATGAAGAGCTCTCTACGTACAAGTCTAAACTTGAAGCCGCCCAACAGAGTGCTAAAGATACTACGGAGGCCGTCAATTGTTTGGAGTCAACTTATAAGAAAGAAATCGACGAGGCGGTCCAACGCTATGGGGCCCTGGCTTTAGAGAAGGATTCAGTGCAGAAGGAAAGGGATGCATTTGCCCTCCGAGTCAAAGAGCTCGAAGATCAACTCCGCAAAGAAAGAGAGGAGAAAACTGCTGCCCAGGAAGAGTCGCAACGATACTGCAACAAGATCGTTGCTACGCGACTTCTGAAGGCAAAGCTCGACGACGAGCTTTCTAAGGTCGGGATGCTGAAGGATGAAGCCCGTGAAGAGGGCAAGAAAGTAGCATCCGTGGAGATCGATTCCCGCCTTGAGGCGGCTACAGAGCTGGCGGGGAAGAGATTAAGTGCATGTTTGACCCACTGATAGCAGAATTCAACGCCCGTGTCCTCATGCATCGGGATTAACTTTTCTTGGCGAAGGCTATCTTGAATCTCTAGCTGAGGCATGGAAGACTTTAATAAGGATCAGGAAGGTTGAGCTTGGCACCAAAGAGATTGACGAGGAGGCCTTGGTGAAACAATTTCTCAGGGGGAACGAGCCTTCAGACTTGTCTGCAGCGAAGGCGCGCTACTGCAAAGGTTCCCCGTCATCCAAAGGAAAAGACGTCATTGTCGGTCCATCTGGAACCGAGTCTTCAGTCCTTCCTCCTACTCAATCGGCTGATCGGCCAAACATGCTCGTTATGACCCAGAAGACCCTGCTCTCGGCATCCACATTCTATCTCCCATTCCGGAGGGTGAGACTCCCCGGACGGTTGAGAGCCAGCAAGAAGCCGGTACATAACTCTTCCTTTTAGAGTTCAAAGAGCCGTCGTTTTCGGCGTAAGATTATTGTATTCTAATGTTTGTTTCTTGTGATTTTGCGCAGACCGTTCTAATTCCGAACCCCTCCAAGGAGCGATGACGCTAAGGAGGAGAAGGAGAAAACAAGCGAGGCCACTTACGAGGAAGAGAATCCCGGTCCAGATGCTCAAGTGATTGGGGCGCTTGATGAGGATAAGTCTGAGACATCATCCCTTGTCAAAGGTGGTTATGAAGTTAAGATCACAAGCGCCTCTGAGCACACTTCTAAAATGAGCATGAAGGAGCAGCTCGCGGAGGAAAAGAAATGGACGGTTGAAATCAAAGTAGAGCCTCGAGTCATGGACCTAGATAATCCTCTGAACAAGCCTTTGAAGGTCATCCTCCCTAGTGGATCCAGGCCATTAGAGGTCCCTCGTTCTTCCACAGTTGTAACCTCCTCACTAAGCAAGACTTCTAAGAAAAAACGTGTGGAGGAGGGGTCGTCAGAGAAGACGAAGGAGGACAAGAAACCGAGAAAGTCAAAGAAGTAGTTGCTACTCTCATTCGACGAGAGTTAGTTTAGATTATGTAATTATTTTTATTTATTTTCGTAGTCAATGTAAATAGACTTTTGACTCCAAGTTTTGGAGGAGTTGTAGTAGAACCTCATTTTGGATAAATAAAACTTAGTTCTTTTGTCTTTCAAAAGACTTTCATTGTTCGGCTTTCTGTATAATTATGGCCGAAACCCAGGCTATTGTGAGTTACATAACTTCCAATTCATTTCCATATAAATCGGAAATTCTTTGGAAATGTACATCCTTTATTCCATGCTTCGGGTACTTAGAATATTTTTCAGTCTGCAGGCCAAAGACTTGTTGACTTCAAGTCATTTGTATCCTAGTCCACACTACAGGGACTTAGAGAATTTTAATCCATTTATACTCCAGTCCGCACTCTGGGGACTTAGAGTACTTCAATCCACGATCAGGGGACTTAGAGATTTTAATTGTTTATACTCTAGTCCGCACTCTGGGGACTCAGAGTACTCTAGTCCGCACTCAGGGGACTTTGGAGATTTTTAAGTCGTTTATACTCTGGTTTGCACTCAGGGGACTCAGAGTACTCCAATTCACACCAAGAGACTTGGAGATTTCGAATCGTTTACACTCCTGTCCGCACTCAGGGGACTCAGAGTACTTCAGTCCGCACTCAGGGGACTTGGAGATTTCGAATCGTTTAAACTCCGGTCCACACTCAAGGGACTCAGAGTACTCCAGTCCGCACTCAGGGGACATGGAGATTTCGAATCGCTTATACTCCGGTCTGCACTCAGGGGACTCAAAGTACTCCAGTCCGCACTCAGGGGACTTGGAGATTTCGAATCGTTTATACTCTGGTCCGCACTTAGGGGACTCAGAGTACTCCAGTCCGCACTCGAGGGACTCGGAGATTTCGAATCGTTTATACTTCGGTCTGCACTCAAGGGACTCAGAGTACTCCAGTCCGCACTCAGGGGACTTGAAAATTTCGAATCATTTATACTCCAGTCCGCACTCAGGGGACTCAGAGTACTCCAGTCCACACTCAGGGGACTTGGAGATTTCGAATCGTTTATACTCTAGTCCGCACTCAGAGGACTCAGAGTACACCAGTCTGCACTCAGAGGACTTGGAGATTTCGAATCATTTATACTCCGGTCCGCACTCAGGGGACCCAGAGTACTCCAGTCCGCACTCAAGGGACTTGGAGATTTTGAAACGTTTATTCTCCGGTCCGCACTCAGGGGACTCAGAGTACTCCAGTCCGCATTTAGGGGACTTGGAGATTTCGAATTGTTTATACTTTGGTCCGCACTCAGGGGACTCAGAGTACTCCAGTCCGCACTCAGGGGGCTTGGAGATTTCAAATCGTTTATACTCTGGTCCGCACTCAGGGGTCTCAGAGTACTCTATTCCGTACTTAGGGGACTTGGAAATTTCGAATCGTTTGTACTCCAGTCCGCACTCAGGGGACTCAGAATACTCCAGTCTGCACTCAGGGGACTTGGAGATTTCAAATCGTTTATACTCCAGTCCGCACTCAGAGGACTCGGAGTACTCCAGTCCACACTCAGGGGACTTGGAGACTCCGAATCGTTTATACTCCGCTCTGCACTCAGGGGACCTAAAGTACTCCAGTCCGCACTCAGGGGACTTGGAGATTTTGAATCGTTTATTCTCCGCTCCACACTCAGGGGACTCAGGGTACTCCAGTCCGCATTCAAGGGACTTGGAGATTTCGAATTATTTATACTCCGGTCCGCACTTAGGGGACTTAGAGTACTCCAGTCCACACTCAAGGGACTTGGAGATTTCAAGATGTCGCGCGCGTTCGTACGTCAGACAGAATAATGCAATCTAGTGGTTTGCCATAGAATTATCATACATAGAAACATCAATAATCATGGAAAAGACGGCTTCAAGCCTTTATTAATGAAAATAAGCTAAATTGTCTTATTACATGCCGAAACTAAGAATAAAAATACGCTGGAAATAATTGCAACTAAAATATAAAAGAAATGGACTAAATATAATAATGTCGCAAATGCTTGCTATTCCATGCTCGGGGGAGTGTCGCACCATCAACGGTCGCTAGCTTGAAAGTTCCCTCTCCAAGTTTCCGTTCAATGATGTATGAACCTTCCCATGTGGGATTCATATGTGATGGGACCGGGAAAACTCATTTCAAAACGAGGTCACCCACATCAAAGATTCTTGGCCGGACCTTTTCATTATAATATCGAGAGACTCGGTATCCGTATGCAGCCGCTCTTAAATCAGCATCTTCACGTTTTTTGTCAATGAAGTCCAGTGATCCGGCAAAAGATCCTGATTCGACTCAGGGTCGTAATAAGTTACCCGATGTGACGGAACTTCAAGTTCTACGGGTATAACAGCTTCCATGCCATATGCTAATGCGAATGGAGTGTGGCTAGTCGCGGACTTGTGGGTGGTTCTATAAGCCCAAAGCGCTGTCGGAAGTTCATCCACCCACTTGCCTCTAGTCTTTTCTAGACGCTTTTTTAATATGGACTTGATTATTTTGTTCACGACTTCAAGTTGTCCATTGGCTTTTGGATGAGCAGCTGCTGTAAACTTTTTCTCAATGCCATATCTTTGGCAAAACTCTTTGAATTCTTTGCTTTCGAATTGAGTTCCGTTGTCTATAATGATAGTCTGTGGAAGGCCAAAACGACACATAATGTTTCGTACAACGATTAATGACCTTTTTGGTGGTGATCGTGGCCAAAGGCTCTGCTTCTGCCCACTTGGTAAAGTAATCGACAGCAACTATTGCGTATTTCGCACCACCTTCGGATATGGGTAATGAACCGACTATGTTCATTCCCCACATTGTAAACGGCCATGGACTAACCATTTGCGTGAGTTCCGTCGGCGGAGCTCTCGGGATTTTCGCATACTTCTGGCATTAGTCGCATCTCCTTATATAGTCTGCACGTCTTAATTTATAGTTGTCCAATAGTATCCATAGAGGAGGATTTTCTTTGCCAATGTCTGCCCCCTAGTATGGTCACCGTATTCTCCTTCATGGACTTCCTTCAGGACTCGTTTTATCTCATCGTAGGCAATGCACTGGAGTAAGGGGCCGAGAATCCCCTCCGATACATTATTCCGTCCTGCATTACATATCATGAAGCCTAACGAATGACTTGTCGTCTTTCACTCCTTCTTCGGGCAAGACCCCGTGTAGCAAGTATTGCTTAAATGGGGTCATCCATGATTCCTTCTCGATTTCTATTTCGGACACGAAATCTGCCTACATCATATTTATACTCGGAGCATGTAGGGTTTCAACGAGAACCAATCCCATTTGATGTGCATCGCCAGTGCTCGCAATTTTTGCCAATGAATCGACTTCTCTGTTTTTTTCACGCAGGACATGCGAAATATCATAATATTCAAGATTTGCTAGCAGATCTTGAACCCATGCAAGGTATAGGGAAAACCCCTATCCCTTCGCTTGATAATCCTCCCGCACCTGGTACACCACCAGTTGTGAGTCGCAAAAGATTTCAACCGATTTTACCCCTAGTTCTCTGATAATTCTCATGCTAGCAATCAATGCTTCATACTCGGCTTCGTTATTTGTCGCTGGGAATTCGAATTTCAAAGCATAACAAACTGATCGGTTTTCAGGAGTCAGAAGAACTACGCCAGCCTCGAGCAACGGTCGTTGGATGCCTCATCGGTATACATTTTCCATCTAACGGGAGGTATGGCATCGTTACCGTCTGATTCGTCTAACATGGTGAATTCAGCAATGAAGTCTGCTAGCGCTTGCCCTTGTATGGACCTTCGTGGCAGGTAGGTAATATCAAACTGACTCAACTCGATATTTCATTTTAACATCCTTTCAGAAGTTTCCGATCGTTGGAGTACCTGCCGCAGGGGTTGATCTGTATAAACACTGATTGAGTGTGCCTGAAAGTATGGTCGGAGCTTGCGTGATGCAATCACTAAGTAATAGGCTAGTTTCTCAATCTTAGGATAATTTCTTTCTGCCTCCGTTAAATGTTTACTGGCATAGTATACCGGCTTCTGAACTCGGTCCTCCTCGCGAACCAGAGCTGTACTGATAGCATGCTGGGATACAGCTACACGTACAACATCTCATGGTCTACCGGTTTCGACAATATCGAGGAATTTCCAAATGCCTTACCAGAGCTCTAAACGATTCCTCACAGTCGAATGTCCACTCGAAATTTCTCTTTCCTTTCTTTATACATCGAAGAAAGGGATACACTTATCTGTGGTTCTGGATATGAATCGACTCAGTGCGGTCACCTTTCCATTCAAGCTTTGCACTTGTTTTATAGTTTTAGGCACTTGTATGTCTCGAATAGCTTGAATCTTCTCCGGGTTAGCTTCGATTCCCCATGCATTCACAATAAAACCCAAAAACTTCCCTGATACAATGCCAAAGGAACATTTAAAAGGATTGATCTTCATCCCATAATGACTGAGTATATCAAACATCTCTGCTAAGTCTTGAATGTAGTCATTCGACTGTCATGACTTCACGAGCATGTCATCCACATAGACTTCCATCGTTCTATCAATCTGGTCTTTAAATATTCGATTTATCGGACGCTGATAAGTTTCTTCCGCGTCTTTCAATCCGAAAGGCATTACTACGTAGCAATATAGCCTCATATCTGTGACAAAACTGGTGTGTTCTTGGTCTGGATGTGTATCGGGATCTGATTGTATACCAAGGACGCATTCATAAATGACAATAACTCGTTTCCAGCCGTAGAGTCGACAAGCTGGTCGATTCTGGGTAAAGGAAAACTATCCTTCGGGCATGCTTTATTCAAATAAGAGTAATCAACACAACTTCTCCACTTCCCGTTCGCTTTCCTTACTAGCAAAGGGTTGGACACCCATTCAGGGTAGAGGGCGCCGCGGACGAACCCATTGGCATTGAGTTTGTCCACCTCCTATCTGAGAGCAGCGGACTTCTCCGGGTCCATGCCTCTCCTTTTCTGTTTAACAGGAACGTACTTCGGGTCTATGTTCAACATAGGACTCGCAATAGCGGAAGAAATTCCGCACATATCAGAATGTGTCCAGGCGAAAACATCCAGGTTCGCCCGGAGGAAATCGGTGAGATTCTCGGCCATTGACGGGTTGAGTTGTGATCCAAACTTAAGAACTCGTGACGGGTCACCTCGGCTGATTGGAATGTCAATCGTTAGTTCAACCGGTGCTGCTTTTTCTTCCCTGGGTTTCCCATCATCATCTCTCGGATCTATGTCTCGATAGATCTGGAAGCATCACCCGAGCCAAGGCTTGGGCACTACTCGTCAATCACTAGTATTCCGGATGCTGATGGAGCTATCCGCAACCTTTCCTTTCTCTCACCGCTGGGCCTCTCTTAGCTCAGCCACATAACATGCGTGACCGGTCGCCTGATCGCCATGCACCATACTGACTCCTTTGTCTGTCAGAAATTTTAACATCAAACACCACGGGGCCAAAGCTGCCCTAAACTCCGCCTGGCCCGGCCGACCCAAAAACACATTATATGGAGAATCAACATCCAACACTACAAACGGTAGGATTCACACCCTCTTATGCTCGCCTTCTCCCAGTTCAACTAGCAACTCAACATACCCCATCGCATCAGTCGCTGCACCATTAAAGCCATGGATACGAGCTTTAGATGGCTTTAAATCTTTTGTCTCCGTCTTCATTTGATCATATGCCTTTTTAAAGATGATGTTAACGGAGTTTCCACAATCAATTGAAATTATTTTGACATATGATGGCCCGATCATCGTAGATATGACCATCGGGTCGATGGTAGGAGCCTCTACCTTGTCCGCATCTCGGCTCTTGAACCCTATATCGTCTGTCATCACGCGTTGTTGCTTTGTGGGGGTCCCATCCTCCACATTCGAACAACAATCATAATCCTCATGCCTCAAGGAGTTAGCATACCGCTCCATCTCCTGCCAATTCTTGTCTGCAAGGTGAGGTCCACCGACTATCGTGTTTATGGCTAATCTACCCACGGTTCGGGTAGGTTCCTCTGGTTGGCGTGGAGCCGGCCAGCGTCCGGGGTCTGATGTTCCTTGCCCACCCTCTTATGGGTTCTTGACAAATTCCAACAGCTTTTTCTGTCTGATCAACTTTTCTATGGCGTCGTGGAGGTGTCTACACTCCTCTGTATTATACCCGTAAGTCTCATGGAAACGACAGTACTTCCCCGTCCGCTTTTGTTCCTCTTTGGACTCCTTTCGGCATGGTTTTCTATATTGAAAAGTGTTACTAGTTGACAGATAAATATTCTCAAGAGATGCATTCGGTGGGGTGTATTCGTTGTAGGTTGGAATCCTTGACTTCCATTTCCCTGCTTCTCTTTTCTTTCCAGGATTTCCTCCTCCGGACCCTTTAGATTGCCTAGGCTTGTTCTGGACGTTGACATAAACCTTTCTCGAGTTATCGTCGGATTGTTTTACGGCGATGCTGCTTTTCACAATTTCCTGAACAGGCCCTGGTGCCTTATCTCGCCTTGTCCACCTGGCTTCTTCTCTTCTTATGAATTGATGAGCCTTTAAATAGAAACGCTCCAGCGTTGTTCGAGGCTTTCCTACCAACCAATCTTCAAACTCTAAATCCGGATCTACACCTCGCATTACCACCATTAGAATTGCGTGGTTGTTAGGGTTGCTAACTTCAGTAGCCACAACATGAAATCTCTACAGGTACTCTTTCAATGACTCCCCCAGAGCCTGGATTACACTTGATAGGGACATCACATCTTTGGGATGAGTGGCATGTATCCTGAACTGTTCTACAAATTTTGTCGCCAATTTGTCAAAGCTGGATATAGACCGTGGGGGAAGTCGAATGAACCACATGGTGGCGATTCCGGATAAAGTAATTGGAAAGCATCTGCACTTGGTCGCGTCATTTGCTCAAGCCGAATCCATCATCCAATCGTACCACATCACATGCTGCCTGGGATTGGTCTTTCCTTCGTAGGCCGGAATAGTTGGCATGCTAAACTTCCTGGGATACTCGGCCTGTAGGATGGTATCGGTGAATGGAGTATGACTCTTGGTTATCCCCCACTCTTTGTTGGTTAAGCCTTGATTTTCTCTCATTAACTGCCTGACCATAGCTGATTAGTCCGCAATTTGTATGGAGGATGGAAATTTGGACTCTATTCTACGGGACCGCTCGGGTTGATGTCCCCTCTGTTGGCAATCTGCCAAACATGTATCTCGAAGACTAGCTTCATTAGGGTCTTGGTGAGCCGGGCGTCCGGTTTCCATATGCGCTCCAGCTCCTAAGTTTCCTGTTCCGACTTAGGTGTGGTCTCTAAGATGTGAGTGATCTCTATTTGATCGATCGGTAGCACCTACTTGTGCAATTTCAGTATTACGGCGTCTACGCCTGGGAGGTTCATCGGATGAAGTCGAGCTATCAGATGAAGAATAAGGAGCAGGGATACCTCCAGCATTCTGATGTTGTTGTTGAGTAAGCTGAGTCATAAGGTTAGCATTGGCTTGAATCTGCTCAATGAGTTGTCTTCTACTTTCCATGTGTTTTCTCATCAAGTCGTTGAACTCTATCCTAGTAACAACTTCTGTCTGGTTATGAGCTCTGGTAGCCCTTGCACCTAGATTTGCCTGCTGATTGCTAGGTCCTATTTGTTGTATGCTAGCAGTCTCATTGACGTCCGCGTTATGAGAGGCAGATCAGGTACATGGTCTTCCCATAGTAGAGTTGTTAATCGAAACTCTGAGTAGATTTAACGGACGTCCTGTCAATAAGTCGGATCTCCTTCGGGGGATTTATTCAATCCAGTAACTACATAGCAGATCCTAGCGGCCTGACAATTCGATTCTCACTGAAAGGACTAAAATGTTAGCACCAGAATTGGTCACTAACACCCTTGAGAAAGAATGTGTAGAGAGATCAATGAAGAAAGTAAATTAAAATTGAGAACTGTATGCTAAATTAAATGCAAAGACAAGAACACTGGATTTATAGTGGTTCGGCGTAACTGCCTATGTCCACTTTGAAGTTAATCTTTAATGCTTTACTCAAATATTGATTACAGTTACAATTTGTACACCAACTACTTGAATACAATTGTTAAGTAAAGAGAACGAGTCTTGAATGCGGCAGAGTCTTCCCAGTGTTCTCGAAAAAAGGTCCCTTTCACTGTGCCCCTCTATTTATAGATGAAGATGGGTTGTACTTCCCTAATGGGCCTAGGAGCAAGATACCTCGGCCCGTGGTGAGTAACTTCTGTGTACCGAGCTACAAATGCCAAGCCATATACCCAAGCGGAACGGTACCTCTATGTCGAATGAGGCAGTGTGTTGAGTAAAGTGTGTAGGCCGAACGAGAGGGAGATGCCGAACGAAGGGAGATGTCGAGCAACGTACTTATGCGGAACAAGGCTGGAATGCCGAGCGAGGCTGGAATGCCGAACGAGGCTGGGATGCCGAGCGAGGCTGGGATGCCGAGCGAGGCTGGGATGCCGAACGAGGCTGGGATGCCGAACGAGGCTCATGCCGAACGGCCTTGCTATGCCCAACGGCCCTTCCATGCCGAACGAGGCTGGAATGCCGAACGAGTCTTGAATGTCGAGTGAGGGGCTGGGATGCCGAACGAGGCTCATGCCGAACGGCCTTGCTATGCCGAGCGACCCTTCCATGCCGAACGAGACTCTATGTCAGTCGAGGCTGGAATGCCGAACGATGCTCCCAATGCCGAACGGTGCTTATGCCGAGCCTCTTGTTACATGGTCAATCATCCAGGTAACACTTTCTTTCCCTATCAGTTGCACCTGCTTACAATTTGGTATATGACATTACCTAGATTTTTATCCAACTAACATTTTTAATTTGGTATTCCAATTATTTTATTGATTTTTTAGGTTTAAGATGTGTGAGATGAAGTTTTACAATGTTTCTCATGACAGACAAGTCTAATATACCATATGCCCTAATATGGATCCTTATAGCTCATTGTACTTATATCCATTTACTGGGTAGTAAAAAATTTAAAATGTGTCAATTGATTTTGAGATTGTGATCAGATGTCCATTTCATCTTAGCCTTCATCTAGATTACTCCTGCACTTAGTTGCTTTTTTTTAGTTTTTCATAATTAAAGTTTTAAGTTTTTCCATAATGCTACTTTACTTTGATCATTCTTTTTTTAATTTAATTATTATTCTTCTTCTTTTGCACTTTTCCTGGAATATCCATCAATAGAAGCTGCTCCATTACTGGTATGCACGTATGCAACAAAGGTTATGACTATATTTAGTGCTATAACACGAGAAGTCATTAGATTTTAAAAAATATATAAATGCTTACCTGTAATTGAAACCAATCTTACATTTTTATTTGAAATAAAAGAAATACTGCATTTTATTCTAAGAAGTTTTCAATAACGTTCCCAAGAATCCCAACTAAAATGAGACCTTGACGATTCCAGTTTCAATTAGAGCGCATATGACACATGCTTTAATCACCTAATAACTCAAGTTACAACTAAGGAAATGTTGTATATTTCTTACAAATTTAATTATATTTTATTTTTACTATTTGGTTTGATATTTTCTCTATAAATACTCGCTATCTTGCATACTATACTGTTTTATGAATTTTATGACTGATTTTAACTTTGGAACGTTAAAATGGTTTAAAATCGATATACGAGATTTATACTAAAATGTTTTGCATTAGAAGAAGAAAAAAGCATGTTGTTGCACACATTATTGTTCGTCTTGAAATAGAAAATACATTACGCTGCTTTTAGGAAGTGCTAATGTTAGTGTAAAAGGCATATTTGCCTAAAATTAAGTAGTTTCCGTTAGTATTTGGTTCCTTTTTATTCTTGTTGTCTACTGTCTTTACGTTTTCATCATCAGAAATTTCTACTTCCATCTCTAAATTAAATCCACTCAAAGGCGTTTTTGATAATTAAGAAGTACTATTTTGTCACTTAACTAGCAGCATGTATATTTTTGCACCTGATATACAAAATTAATTAGGCAAGATCACGTATAGAGTTGAATAATTTGTTGAATTTTTTTATACCTTGAGAGTCAATTGAAATGAGGCGCTTGCTTGGCGACAATCGCGTGTGAAGTGCACAACAAAACTTATATAATTAAAAAATAATTATTGATTTGAAATAACAATTAAACCGGCATGGACACGTTTATTTGTAAATACGCATGTGCATATTTTCCAATCACTTTACACGTTGAGGACGTAAAGCCATTTGATTCAAACACAACATATGTAGAATTTTTTTTGATCTTTCTACCTATTTAAAGTATTTAGATCACATATTATTTGCACATTCATTATAATTCAGTAGTTGAGGTAATTTCAGCTATATTTTTCGGTGGATTGGCACACTCCATGTGCGCAGCAATGAATCTTTCTTCAGTTGTAGTTTTCCTGTAATAATGTAATGCTTTAATACTTTTAAAAGATAATTAAATCTTCAGTTGTAATCAAAAATTACTATAGAAAATGGTGTCACTAATCATACAAATAGGGAATCATGAACTTGATGTCTTAGATAAAGCAGTAATGGATGTATGCTTTATGGAACAAATCATATATTTAACCAGACTCTGTCATATACTCATGGTAAAAAACTTAATTCATGCTAACAATATACTTATTTAAAAATTATTTGGTTTCATTTATCGGTATATGCATAGTACGACAACCTGTACCTACATGTTTTCATAACAAACACAAATCTTGATTTGTAATTTTTTGATTAAGCAATAAAAATCAAGTAATACCTTACTGTAGTTTATTGTAAAATGACTAATTTTTTTATATGACTGTATTGTTTTACATGCATTAAAAATACCATGTTCAAAACTGAACAAGAATTGTGCAAAAATTTGTTTTCAACTTATCTTGTAGTTCTTTGCTTCATTATGCTGGCAAAATGATAACTTGGCCTTGGACAGTATTTGAAATTTAGTATTTGTTTGATTTAATGATGTCAAAATATTAATGGTTATGAGGTTGGAACATAAATTTTATGGGATGATACTAGTTGCATAATGTTATCCATGTTATTACTGTGTATTCTCAAGATCAATACTGAAAATATGAACTATTAAGTTCTAAACAATCCATCAAAACAATTTTCGTAAAGCAAATGTATGCAATGACCTAAAGATGAATTCTGGTCACTATCAAATAGAAAATTATAAGCTGAATAACAGGAAAGCAATTATGTATGAATTTAATCAAATTTCACTTGGTGTATGTCATGATATCACCCCACTTAAGTTATATACGATAATTTAAAATAAGAAAACAATGTTTCCCTTTTTTTAAATGGAGGAAATATTCATTCCTTATTTGTCCAGCTAGTATTATTTGGACATGCTTGATGACATGGTCAGCAAATTTACAACCTTTATATTTGAAGAAAATCTAATATAAATTAAAATCATGTGTTGTATTGGATAAGAAGATATAATTAAGAGCAAGTCATGGTATTTTAGTACTTATATTTTTTTATTATACTTAACTATATTGCACTTTGTCATCCGACAAGAGAGTAAAATACCATGAATTGGTACTAATGATATTTTACTTATCATCTTAATGTAATTTGGTTTGTTTCAGAAAATTTTCAAAATTGTGTATCATTATAATCCTAATAAACCATGTTGCTTTGCATATACGGTAGAATGATGAACTTTAGATACCATGAATCGTAATTCTAAACCGATAGTATGTTTATAACTGCATTTTTAGTCTTCGAACATATAGTTTTCTAGGTAATATGAACTTAAATGATTTTGAATATATTTTTAGTTACTTTATATGCCTTATTACTTGAATATTTTGTGTTTTTTTTATTTGTGTTCTCCTTTTGTTTGGTTTTATCACTTGGATGACATTGCAAAATGATATGATTTCAGGTGATGGCTTATGAACTTGATCATATTTGCACATGAAATCTTATTACTAACAAGGCCAAAGATATATATTAAAATGAGGTGCAAAGTACTAATTCTATGTCTCTTAAATGTTCCTCCTATTATAATAGGAAGAATTTTCTTTTGAAACACCTACAAGACTCATTTCGATAATATAGTATGTTTAATGCACTTACATAATTTTAAGATTTCACAACTCCTACATAAAGCAGAGTTATTGGATTTGTTCAATAAAAAGTGATCTATTCTCTAACAACGGTAATGGATGGATGGGTTTAAATGATAGAACATTGATGTTTAAAGGTTTACAGGATATGAAAAGACTATCCAAACTGTCTTATTTGATACACCCACACCACTCTTCTATCACATTTCCTCTGCTACATCTCATCTACACCCACTAACATAGCTTAGGATCCGTTGTACAGTAATTTTTTCCTCGCATTGCTAAGAATTGCACGCACCGCTTAGGATTTGTTGTAGCTACCTAATAGCTTATCAATTATTTATATTCCAATTCACCAACCTAAAACAACTAAATTAAAAATATCATATAGTTGTGATTATTTTATATGTTAACTGCTACTTGAGTTAGGAAATCTCCTCCCCATACCAAATTTATCTCTATAATAAGAATCAGAGGCATCATTTTCCTATTTTCCATTTAGAATATTGGTGGGGCATTATTTAATTTTATATAATTGGTGTTATAATTAACATTGATTAGGAATCACCATATTTTTTTAATGTTTTCATTATTCAGCAAACTATGAATTCGGTTTTCTCTTTTCTTCTATCAGGTTTAGGAAGATTTGTCCATCGAGGAGTATGAGATGGTTGATAGATTTGACTTCATAGAAGACTCAACATACACCCACCAAAACACTGCTTAAACCAGATTTCAGAATTATTTCAGGTAAGCACAAATCATATGTTCTTCTTTCACTCCTTCTTTTTTCATAATTTGGAAGCATTCATATGTTTTATTGTCATGATTTTCAGCCATATTTAGAATTGGGCATGCTTAGCTTTCAAATTGATAAACAAACATATATCATTATTTTATATTTTTTAACGAAATACAAAAATCAAGCGTAAATAGACAAAAATCAAGTTATTTAAAAAATTATGCATATTTATTTTTCAGATTGGTGAACAAACTTATATTGGTTACCTAAAGCTACGAATAATCCTGAAACATATGAAAGAAGAATAGAAGCTCACATGTAATGAACCTCATGTCTAAACATATATTGGGTTTTGGACGTGGGAAACAAAGGGAAGCCGTGTCAAATTCTAATTTCTGAATTATTGTAAATACGTGATTTTAATATATTATAAGAGGATCAAACTCCATGTTATTACAAGTGACATCATCTTATGTCTCTGTGCATATATTCCCTTTTACTTAAATGATAATAACATCTTGGCAGGTAAATGCAAAGCTAAAAAACTAGCTTTTAGGTATCCAAGTACATGAAATTAATTATGTGATTGTATAGATTATAGTTACCGATCATACCTCAACCATACTAATGTTTTAAAATTAACTAGGAGGTGACCACTAAGGCTTTAACGGATAAAAAACGGCATAGAATAAATTCAAAGGGTAAATTTTAGTTTCACAAATTTTACTTTATATCTTGAAAGTATAATGAGTTGCTACAACTAATTAGTTTTATTTTGACTACATGAAATTAACTATGCAATTGTATAGATTATACTTAATGATCATACCTTATCTGTACTAAAATTGAAAACTAACTAGGAGGTGACCATTGAGGCTTTAAAAAAGACAGAAAAGGCATGGAAGTAAATCAAGGGGGTAAATTTTGTTTCACAAATTTTACTTTATATCTTCAAGGTGTAATGAGTTGCTACAACTAATTAGTTTTTTCCACTTGAATGAAAATACTATTTTTTATTTCAAATTCTACAACTATGTTAAGCTTTTCAATAACTATTTACTCTCATCAATGTGTTCAGCTCAACTATGGCATTCCTTGATGTTTTTATGTACCATTGAGGTTCAAGAATAAAGCATAAATACTGCTCATACAAAGGTATAAAATTAAGCATTTATGATCTAGATTTGAAGCTACATTCATTTTCTGACTATCAATTTACTGCTTCTATGATACTTGTACATCATTATGGGCATCAAAGTAATTTATTCAATCCTATGCTAACAAACATTGCTGGTTTTTCTAGGTTACTTAGAATGTTTTGGCCAACCTTCGCAAATAGGCAAAAAAAAAACCTGTGATCGGCATTTAGATGACAATTAGCTACTATCAACCTAATGATATATTTTGTATTATGTTATTTTTTAAAATCTGTCATCTTTCGGAATAAAGCGTGTAAGATTATTTTATATTACTTTATTGCTATGGTCCCTTTGATGTACTCTGTTTCATGACCTTTATTTACATACATTTATATAATGTTTTATTTCATAGTTTCATATAGTTAATTTCAGTGCAGCCCAAATTTTCCTTTGAGCCATTCTTTAAAATTTAATCAGCATTATACATGTCTGATGGGCAACGCCTAATAATGCCTCTTTTCACAAAATTATGTCCCGCTTCATGTTACATTCTACTCTTTTACTACTAACAAACAAGTACATTAATATCAAAAGGTGATTTCATTTCACTGACTGTGTGGGGATGCTTTTCTTCTATAAGTTCAAAACCTATTTTTGATAGTTGAAGGTGTACTGTTTTAGCTACAATGCTCCTACCCAGTCCTAAATCTTTGTTCATAATTTAATAATTAGCTAAATCCAAATTGTTTTGTTAATCCACTATTTATAATTACAGTAGAAAGTGGTTTGCTTTATGTAACTTTCGTCGCTGTTTCCATGTATGTTTCAGTGTGCTTCTTTTCATTGTCATCGAATTAAAGTTTATTGTTGACTTACTCACTATACCATATGTTCATTAATTTAGATTACTTAATTTTAATTATCTTACCATTTAACCGTTCTCTATTTACTATATACCCAATATATTTTCACCATCCTTTATTCGAAGCATGGGTTTGCGCTAGTTGGAAAGTATTAATATGCCACCATATCCATCCAACAAATATCTTCTCAAAAATCAAGAGAATATCATTCACAACTAAAGAAAGCTTAAGAAATCATTCTCAAAAAAAATTGCCTTGATTTTCAACAAAATGGATAAATTCTTTAGAAAGATCATCTGCAAACTTGGTGGTTCTTCTTCAACTTTATCCATATCTTTCTAATTGTTTCTTTAAGCTATCTTGTATTTGGATTTTCTAGTTTTAAGTTTATGTTGAGTCTCATGTATCTTTCTTTTATTCCTTGTACTTATCTTTATTACCAATGAACGTTCTATTTCTTGCTGTTATACATTGAATATTATCTCTGTAAAGTCATAAAAATATAATAATATAAGCCAAAATAATATAATGGTAAAATAAAGTAGTTTTGAAAATTATATTGCATATATCGACATATGCAAATCATGTAATTCGACATATAACGGCCAATTTTCAAAATTTTGTAAAATAAAAAAAAACTACCAAACATCAATTCATTTCAAATGACTCCTTACCCCTACATATACCTATTCACTCTAGAAAGTTGTTATTTTCAGTCTCTATCTTCACTCTTTTTCATATAAACTGTCTCTTAAATAATAGCTCCCCACAACAAAAACTTTGAGATAACCTTGAACAAACTCTTAAATCATTCAAGAACATTCTTCCTTTCATCCTACAAAACCATAGGCACTTAGAATTGAGTCAAATGATGATCAAGGAGCAAGAAAGGCATTTCGAAGCGATTCGATGGATGATTTGTGCCTTGAACAAAGAAGAACCAACCACCAATTCAGAGTGTACCATCAATAAAGATGATGAAGATTGGGATGCCATCAAAGCAGATCCAATCTATGGCGCTGATGGATGGATTAAAGTTCATCGAATTGTATAGTTTAAATAGTTTCGATTGTATATAAATAATAATACTTGATTTGGTTTGGATTTGATTGGTTTGATTAGTGTGGATATGTTTGAATAGTGTGTGACATTAACTTTGTTGGATTGGATGAATATTTAGATTGATTATTTCATGATTATCTAATTTTACACATCACTTATTGTTTTTATACAATCATCATCATCATCATTATATATAATTCTTACATATATATATATATCAATTAGTATTTTATTAAGGGGGTTAGAGTTTGAATTAGAGGAAGAGTTACTGTTAGAGTTATAGTTTTAGGTGGTTCTTTTTGTTGACGACAAAGAGGGAGAAATATATAAAATCTAGGCATTGATTAAGGGGGAGTATATTATATTTTATATACAAAGTTGTCATCATCAAAAATAGGGATATTGTTAGTACCTTAGGTATTGATTTTGATGATAGCAACCGCATACATTATATAAAATATAAATGCTAATGTTTTATCAAGTTATACATAGTATATAGTGCAGGATATTAGACATGTGTTGATTATGAAGACTGTATAGTATCAAGGGTAGATTCAAGATGCTGATATAGAGTTTCAAGAGTTGGAGAATGAAGACTCATGAGTATTGAAGAAATCAAGATTTTAAGATATTCCAGATAAGTTATAGAGTCATATGAATGTCTATAGGATCTTTTTAAGTAATGCAACTTGTATATATATGTGTGAGAGTGTATATTACTAACTATATTAAGCAGAGAATAATAATTGAATATAAAAAGGGTAAATAATAAAAGCGAGCACACCATATATTTTATAATGGTTCAGACCTCCCATCCTATGTTCAGTCCTGAAGCTCCACTTTGGTATTTCATTTAACCAGCCAACCATTAATTCGCCCGGAGGAATAGGCTAATAAAAAAGTATATCTCTGACAATCTTGTGTTCTAAATAACACAGATTTTGACTGATAGTACAAATCTTCTTATAATCTCCTTTTAGTATGTGAATGTGAATGCTTGGAGTTATAGGAAGTGGTTTAACCAAAATTATATTTTGGCTATGATAGATTGAGAGTATACAAGCAATATATGTACAGAAGAGTAATAAGAAATCAAGAGAGAATAGATTCAATTCATTCAATTCAATTGATTTGTCAATCTCAATTGTTATAGTATTTATAGATTTAGAGAGATGCAGATAAGAAGTTGTTATAGTTAGATAAGGTCCATTCATTTTAATGGCTGCGACCTTTCGATGATGAGTTGATTTCTATTCATTTAATAGAGGTATTTATTCAGATTTTTGCAGTTGTTCAAATGACAGACGTTTATGGGGAAACCTCAAACGTTTGTGGCTTTAGGAAATAATATCCCAAGTATTGTTACAGACATCTATGGTTTTTTCCTCATATGTATGTGGATGGTATATTCAGTTTTTCAATGCATCTTAGTGTATATGAAATCGAGTGTACATATATATACTCAAGGAGACCGTACAATATTTTATCTAAGACCATTAACATACTATAATAACCTTGCTCAATCATAGCATGGTCCATAGATCTTTATTTATCTTCGAGTCCCAATATCTTTGAGCATGTTGATCTCTCATAGTATATACCTATAATCTTGATAAGATGTATAATATATACAATTATGTAGTTAATGTCAATGAAACCATAAAATAGAGGTTCTAACATTCTCCCCTTTTTGATTATGACAACCATACGATCAAAATAGAAGACATATTATAGTCATTCATAATCATAAATAGAAACTGTGCACATAAAGTGAATTTTATCTCCCCCTATGTATATGCATATATTTCTCCCCCATTGTTATTATCAAAACAAAAGAAAAGATATTATGCATACATTAAATAGATATATAGTTATAAATATGTCATAGATACGAGAATGAAATAACCGAGGTAAATTCGTACAAGCAAGAACAAACAAAATTATGTTTTAAAAGGTAAATAACAAAGTGCATTAAAAAAGAGAAGCATAAACGGAAGTGACAAATATAACAGATAAAAATAGCAGAAAGAAATAATCTAGTTGTACCAATTCGAGGAATAGGAAAATCCGTCGTAATTCTCATAATACTCCCAATATGACGAAGGATCTTGGTCATATGCTGCTGGCCAATTGGTTTGATTGTTATACTCCTCATTTTCCTGAATGGAAAATCCTTGGAAAGCCATGTAAAGTTGATATTTAAACTGATGAGGGTCGGATAAGCACATATCATCACTATCTTCTTTCTCTTCTTCATGTGTTCTTGCTCAATGGTTTTGCCTATCCTGAGAAGGTCCTTCGTGAGAGGTATGAGCACGATAAATTGGTGTTTGTGCTCGAGGAGATAGTGTAGATGAAGATGATGATCGAACAGACGATTTACCACGGACTTTTCTCATAACTTTTCTCAAAGTTGAAACAACCTTTTCTAAAGTTTTTTCATCTTAGTCATCCCAGTTGAAAAAGAATGTTCCAAACCAGTCATCTTTTTGTTCAAAGCCCGCTGGTTGACCGTGATTAGGTTTTGATTTTTAAGTTTAAATCATGGATCGATTCGTTTTGCATTGGTTCAATGCGAGCTTCTTGAATTTTCGATTCGGAATAGTATTTGGTAGCATGAATAGAGGAAGTAGGTTGCTGTGAAGGATGAGGTGAATAAGTATATTGAGGAGCAGGAGTTGGTTAAGGACCATGACGTACTTGTTGTTGCAAGGACCATTGTTCTAGGGTGATAATTAGGGGTGGTCATTCGGGAAGGTGCATTAAAGATAAAAATCTTATTTCACTCAATTTGACAGGGATTTCTTCAAAAATGAGAGATATAAGAGGGTACCCCAAGAGCATGTAAGAAACGCCTAATATGTGGAGCATATATAATCATGCATCGGTGATGAGACCAAAAGCTTTTTATTTCCTCATGAATGAACTTAGCCTAATTTATTTGTATCCCACCAAAAATAGCATAAAGGGCTTTATGGTCGCTATCATAGATTTGTTCACGACGTTTTAGGCATGGAATTTTCGTATTGATAATTATATGGTTTAGCAACCTACCTTTTGGATGTAAGTAAACATATTTCCACTGTAGCATCCTATCTTCTGAAATTTAATGAGTTATTTCATATCGCGGTAAATTCCTGTGGTCGGAATCTTCTTCTAAATTGATTTCGGATGAAGAACAATTAAGTATATGACCAATGGTTTTTACGCTAATCTTTAAATTGATAATAATCCAACTTCTAATTCTACTCTAGTTAACTTCTTAGCATATTCCTTGTTTAATTTTTTCGTTTCTCTATACTTATCATCCAATTCAATGCTAATTTCCATTATTTCATTATAAGTAAGTTCAGGTCGTACCTCATCAGTGTTAGCCATGAAACACACATTTGCTTTCTCCGAGTCGCTTTCACTATCACTGTCAGATAAAGAAGATGAATCTGAATCATCCCATGCTACTTGAAAAGCTCTTTTCCTTTTCTTGAATTTTTCAAATTTGCTTTTCTTTTTATCATTACTGAGCTGTGGACAATCTTTCTTTATGTGGCTAAAACTTTCACACGCATAGCATTTAATCGATGTTTGAGTTAAGGAGTTTTGTTTGCCACCATTTTGAAATATGGTAATCTTCTTAAACTTCTTAAATTTGTTGCAGTTTTTGGCAATAAAAACAATCTCATCTTCGTCTAAGTTCGAATCCTCGTTATTTGCTTGGAATGCTATAATTTTCTTTTCACGATTTTGATCTTTCTAGACTGCAAGCTTCATACAACATCAGATTTCCTATTAGATCTTTGACTTTAAGTTAAGAAAGATCATTAGCTTCTTCGATGGCTAAAAAAATTCCTTTTCCATTCATTTTTCAAAGAGTTTAAATTCGAGTGACTAAATCAAAATCTGTGAATTTGACTTCAAGTGCCATGAGATCATGATGAATGGTTTGAAATATAGCATACATATCAATAATTGATTCACTTGTTTTTATTTTGAAATACGAAAATTGGTTTTGTAAAATCAAAATTTTAGTTTGCTCGACTTTAGTTATTCCTTTATGTATCACTTGTAAAGTGTGCTATGTATCATATGCAGTGGTGCAAAGCATGACATTTGAAAACTCATTTTAGTCGAGTAAAATAACACATTCATACCTTTGGCATTGTTAGATGTCGTTGCTTTTTGTGCATCAGACTAAGTGCTAATGTAGATGTCAGGTGCTTCATATTTGTTTTGAGTTGCTAGCCATATTTCAAACCCATTTGCTTCCATAAAAATTCTCATACGGGTTGACCAATAAGCATAATTAGAACAAGTAAATAGTGGAGGATGAGCAGTTGATTGACGTTCTTGAAATATGCTTGCCATATTAATGATTTTTGAACTACGTGTTACTGTAGATTGAAATGACCTCGTTCTGATACCAAATGAAAGTCTATAGAGTCTTTTTAATTAATGCAACTTATATATATACATGTGAGAGTGTATATTACTAACTATATTAAGTAGAGAATAATAATTGAATATAAATAAGGTAAGTAATAAAAGCAAGCACATCAAATATTTCATATTGGTTCAGACCTCCCGTTTTACATCCAATCCCGAAGTTCCCCTTTGGTATTTCCATTAACTAACTAACCCTCGCTTCACTAGGAGAAATAGGCTAATGCAAAAGTAAATCTCTAACAATATTGTGTTCCAAATAACATGGATTTTGACTGATAGTACAAAGCTTCCTATAATCTCCTTTAAGTATGTGAATGCTTTGAGTTGTAGGAAGTGGTTTAACCAAAATTATACTTTGGTTATGATAGATCTAGAGTATGTACGCAATGTATGCACAAGAGAGTAATAAGAAATCAAGAGAGAATATATTCAATTTATTCAATTTATTCAATTCAATTATTTATCAATCTCAATCATTGTAGTATTTATAGATTTAAAGAGATACAGGTGAGGAGTTGTTGCTGTTAGATAAGGTCTATTCATTATCATGGCTACGACCTTTCGATGAAGAGTTGATTTCTATTCATTTAACATAGTTGTCTATTCATATTTTTGCAGTTGTTCAAATGGCAGACGTATGTGGGAAACCATAGATTTCTGTGGCTTAAGGATATAATTTCCTGAGTATTGTCACATATGTCTGTGGTTTTTTCCTCAGACATCTGTGGATGGTAAATTCACTTTTTCAATGCATTTTAGTGTATATAAAACTGTGTGTGCATATATACTCAAGGAGATTGTACAATGTTTTATCTAAGACTCAATGTCTTTGAGCATATGTACTAAAATAACATTACATAATCATAGCATGGTCCATAGGTCTTTGTTTGTCTTCGAGCCCCCGATATCTTTGAGCATGTTGATCTCTCATAGTATATACCTGTAATCTTGACAAGAAGTATAATATATATGATTGTATAGTTGGTGTCATTGAAACCATGGAATAGAGATTCTAACATCGTAGAATTTATGTTAAAACCTTGATAGCACTATTATGATCTCTCTCTCCTGCTCTAATTTTATTTTAAATTGATTTTCAAATATCATGATTTTAAATAACCTTTTCAAAATATTTCGCAAAATTATTTTCATTCTCTTATACTTATAAAGATATTATTTTGGTGTTTTTAAGTTTATATGTATATTGAATTTTATTTATACTTTAATAAGTTATAATTATATTAGTTTTATATATATTATTTGCATTATATTAAATTTTCAAAATTATTATATAATTTTGTATTAAGTTTTATTAGAGTTAAAATATGTATAAACTATGCTCAAATGATTTTATAAAGTATCAAATTATTTTACAAAACAACGAGTTCTCAAAATAATGTTTTGAATTATTTTCAAATTTTTAAAAAGAGTATGTCAACATACTCTATGTATGTAATTCAACATAGTAGCCTTTTTTCAAAATTTAAATTTCAAAAGAAGTGTCTTTTTGTTTTACTCTTCATGAATGTATATGGCCGTTGTTCCTCTATAAACCAGACTTCCAAACGAATTTTTAGTCTTCATTTTCTTATTCATCTCTTTTCCTTCCACTCTATCATTTTCTAAGTCAAAATACACCCAAGCTCTGTCGAAATTCAACCAGAATCAAATTCAATCATCACAAGTTTAATTCTCCTTCATCTACTCTCTAATTTCTTCCATTTCTCCCACTCAAACTAAAATCAAAGTGTTATTCAAGGGTTATAGGATCAATTATAATCAAGATCACACATCTGAGTCTTTAAAACTTTACCAAATCATACTGCTATATTTGTGGATGTGATTGTAGCCCGTAAAATCAATTGGGTATTCCTAGTAGCCCGTAAATCTTATGGGTGTTTTTATAGCCTGGAAATCAAGTTACTCTACCTAAAGGTCATAATTCTGGAGGGTGTGTATTATTGCCTTGAAAACGAGATTATATATACATTTACTAGTTGAAAAGAAATCCGTAAAAGAAATTATGCAGGACTGGATGTAGGGTAACTTCGAACTAGAATAAAATCATGGTATGTTCTTTCCTTTTTACTTTTAATGCATTCACTTTTATCTACGCTTTGATTTTGTGATTGTTTCCATGATTGTTAATTACATCATTCCAAGTAGAATCTTAAAGAATTTGAAAAATATTCATATAATCCATCAAACACTCTAGTGTTAATTTAGCCTTAAGATCCATATTTCGATGACCCACAACATATACTTATTAACTTTTGAAATTTGAAATCTAACTTAGAGTTGACTCCAAATTATGTAGCTCTCCCTAGCTTCAAAGCAATAATAATTAATTTTAGACAAATCTGAAAAATATAAAATTATTGTTTATATATGTGCAAAACATCTAAGTATATAGTAATATTCAACCTTTCTTAACTCCTATAAAAATTCAAATTTAAATCTATATGTTTAACATAAAATAAGTTTGAACTACAACTGTTTAGGTTGAATTTAACTTCAAATAAGGTAATATTCCAAATTTAAAATTGATATAAGAATATAGCTTTAAACAATTATCGATTAGCAATTAGCTCTAGTTCTATTACATGTTTATTGTTTAGATTTAAATAAATTTTTAATTATGGAACGTTCAGCTTTTTGTCTAATAGATAATTCTGCATTAATCCAAGTTTTAACCAACTTTAAACCAGTAATGCTTAGGATTAAAATAAAATCAAATTCTGTACCAATTTATACATAAAATTGGTATGTGGATATATCTTTTACTGGTAATTTTAGCTTGGATGAGACTGTTTACAACCACCTAAACACTTCCTTACACTCATTTACTCTCTCATCCGATCTTATAATTCACTCATGAACCTAAATCCACCTTTTTGTAAATAAAAAAATTTATCTCAAAACCATAACTTGACTTGTCCTCTCTTTTCAAATAATGGAATCAAAATTTCTCCATCCAATTTCTCCAAAGTCGATCCTTTTCCATCCAATGTTTCATCTATACATATAAATCCAACTAATTTGGTGGAGAATAAGTTGTAAATGGTTTTATTTGTATGTAGGTTTTCCATTTAGTTTTTGTAAACTTTATAACCCTAACCAGGATTAACATAATAAAAAATAATTTGCAGCTCAAATTTGGTGCTATGGTAAAACATATAAAAGAACCTTCATTACTACGTTCAATAATATTTAATCATTATTACTTTTATTGTTGTTTCAAGAGGAAAACAAAAAAAGAACGATAGAACCAATTGCTATACAAAACAATATTTTATAGTCAAATATAATTAGTTATAAATAATCTTTTCATAGAAATTAATGGGATTACAAAAATGTTGATTTGCATGCACATTTTAAATATGATTAAATATCTAAACTCGTCAATTTCGAGTTTAAAAGTGATAAACTATTTTTATTTACGTTGTCCATCTCATTTTCTTCCTCCATTAATGGTATATACGACTGAGAATAATTATGTTTGAAGATTAATTTGCATTATATTTATACATTATTAGATTATGCATATCCGTTCGCGCTACTTCTAGATTCTCTTTTAATTTTAAGTTGGATTTTCGAAGTAGGTTTTAAGATTTAATCTCGATAAATTTTTAAATTAGGTGATCAAATGTTTAAGGGGATGCAATAGTACCAAATTTAGCTCTAGTTTCAACCCGATGGTTAGATATGAAATAAATTTCAAATATAAAATGATTATTTAACTATTTAACATATTAGTTGTCTTTAATCAAATTTGGATTTAATCAAAAAAAAATTTGGTACATGAAGCAAATTGTAAAGATAATATAATATTTATCTTATTGTTCTTAGATTTTGCAAGTAAACAAGTTCTGTCCATTATATCTTGAATTCGAGTTGATTTTGAGATCTTGACAGCTTTAGACGATGATAACATTGGTAAAAGAATCATTGGTAAGAGCTAGACAGTCGATGAAAGAAATCGTAGATTTAAAGAACCTTATTCTACCTTAAGCAAAATACTTCTGTTTTCTTTTTTTGTTGAGGAGAAATGATTTTTTTATTATTATCTGTTCAGTGAATTGATGGTGAGTAGAAATGAAGAGCTCTTTTTTTAGTTGATGCATGTATTTATGGTTAAACATGTCTTTAGTCTGATTATCTGATTTTAGCATCCTTACATCTACTTTTCTTTATAATTCTGCCCATGAGTTTACTTTCTCCATTTGATTTTTACTGGTTTGAACGACTCTTTATTTCATACGTCGTTCAAGTTTTTTTTCTCGTCGGTCCTCATTGATTATAAAACTTGTGACCGATTTAATATACTTTTGATTGTAGTTTTCAATCTATCAAGTTGGCGTGTTTTGAAGATTCGGTTCTTTTTCCATTGTACTTATGGTAACCCTATTGAAAATTAATCTTTATCTTCAAAATTATAGTAGAGAATGAATACAAGCACATATATACATATACACTCTTTAAATCGGTGTATATTAAATTTTCATAAGTATTATAAACTAATAAAAATCGCTTCAATAAAACCGATAATCTCAAAGTATATAGTAGAGATGGCTATGGGGAAGGTTGGGGAGGGTTTTATATGCCCCAAACCGGTCCTGGGTTTTTAAACCCTGCCCCGGATCCGCCCCTTAGACCTATCCCGTAGACCCGCCCCGTAGACCTAGTGCGGGTCAGGAATTTAGCCCCGTACCTGAAACCCATATGAGTCAGGGTAGATCTGGCCCGCCCCAAGACCCGTTGAGACTTTACATATTCATTCAAAATTTTGTATTAATGTATATGTATTTATTTATTTTATTTGTAAGAGGGATTGTCACTAAGTGATATAATAAATATAGATATCAATGCGTTTATAAAGATAAGTAAGGTAATAAAAATAAGGTGCAGGATAATGGTTTAAGAAAAACATGCATACGTTATTATATAATTATTGGTGATGCAACTTAATACTAGAAAAATCATATAACTTATTGAATTGAACATTAGAATATCCATGTTATAATCGCTTATGTGTAAAATATTAAGAAATTGTTATTATAGTAATAAAGCAATTTATGAGATCTCAGTAGTACGGGTCTGGTTGGGGCAGGTCGGCTAAGCCCCGACCCGACCATAGATCCGGAGCTTTTAAGAACATATCATGGGTCTACCTGTCCCGATGACTGAATGGGACGGGTCTTGACAGGTCAAAACAGGGGCGGCTCAAACGGGTTTAGATCCTAGACTCGTCGTATTGTCATCCAAAGTATTTAACAATACACGACTTCCAAGGAGTCTCAGAAATTAGAGCATTCCCAGTAGGAGAGGGAATTTCATCAGCGATTTGAACAATTAAAATGGGAGAAATCCCCACTCAGCGAGCAGCGAGTGAGAAGTGATTAGTTTTTTATTATTAAAAGAAAAGTCGTTAAATGGTTTTCTGAAAACTGTTTATGGCATGAAAAAAAATATTAACTAGGCAGAATTTTTGCAGTGATATTCAGTCACTGTAAAACCTCTCTGAGTCTAATGGAAGCATCAAATTCTAACATTTTTAAACCTATCAAAATTTCATCTTCAATCACGTAGAATCAATCTTCTAGCATATCTCCTTACTTATGCAATCAATTTATGTAATCAAATCCCACAATCACAAAATTTCCAAATTTTAAGGTTTGTTAACTTGGTTGATTTTTGAAGATGGAAGGTGAAAACATTGAAGGATCTAACTCTACATCGTTTATTCGTAGAAGAAAAACATCGAGGAGGAATCGAAGGGCTTTCGATGGCGACGATGGCGGATATGGAGTTGTTATAGACAACACTATTTCACCAACATTTCCATTTAGGCCAGTTACGAGTCTTCAAGAAAGGGTCCATTATATTTACAACGAAGGGAAAGAGCTCACGGTCTATATCTTTTTTGTTTCATGGTGGCAAAGCAATAATTTTTTATATGTACAAATAATTTATATTATACCATTTTATAAATAGAATCGTGATAGAATGAGATGTCATGAAGCATTCGCAATTATGTTGAAATGGTGGAAAAAACTTAATGTTCATCCTCAAATTAGAGATCCAGTGTTGAAAATATATGGTAGATTCATGGATATCGAGTTGAAAAACTCCGATAATAGATGCATACATGCTATAGTTGAGCGATGGCGGCCGATTACGCATACATTTTTATTTCCTAGTGAAGAGATTGGCTTTACACCCTTAGATTTTACGATGTTGACATCTAAATTCGTTGGAATTGAAATGATCCGTAAATTTTAATGGTTTTAAAAATGTAATTAATTAGAAATTTTGTGAAATTTTTAAATAATTGAATTTTGAAATAAAATTTGATATTTAAAATACGTCTACTTAAACACAACAAATGGTAAATTTTCATTTGATAATATGGAAGTTTATTTTCTTGTGTAAATTCTATTTAAATTTAAATCAGTTAAAAACTGATGATAATAAAATATGTTTCAAACCCGAATATTTTTATATAATAAATTTGTAAATCATATTATGTGTGAGATGTCATATTTTGTTTCTTTAAATTTGGACTGTTATTGCTTCGCCTATCTTAATTCCGACGTTATAGCAGCATTTTCGGTACTGATTATCGACTTTTGATAGGATGATCCACTGATATCTGTATACCGTTTTGATCATCGCGTCATGCTAATCTCCACGGTATATTCGTATGCGTGTTTCGACGTCCGGTGGATGGCGAAATCTGTAAACGTTGGATCGTATCGGTTCTGTATTGTGCCTCTTGAGTTGTAACCTTTCAATTGTCTTACGTTTGAGAAATGAACAGCCATTAACTTTTAATATTCCTATGTATGTAATATTAACCATTTCTATTCCTGCCGGTACCCATTTGTTTTCTTGAGTTCAATTTTCTCTTTTCATTTGTGAAATTTATTTCAGAGCATGATTTCAATCTTTTGCTTGTAAACCGCATCACGTGCTTTGTTCCTCTTCACCCTCATATTTCAACTTGCGCAGCAGCTTCCTCTTTGTCTCCTTCATTTTTTCCTTCACCGATTCACCACAGGCTCATGGCCTTGTCCATGTGAAGCTTCCAGCGCCTCGAACCCAACCAGTGGCCATCACCGCATAGTTTCCACCGCTGCCTTCATCTCCTCCTTTACTCCTCCACTCCGAGCCTGTGCACAACAAGCCTCGGCCTCTCCTCCCTCCTTGACATCAATAGACAAAACTCGAACCATCTTCTTCCTCCACGCATTGAAACCGCACCTCCAAGTCGTCGACACTTATCTCCCCTCCTTCCGCCTGTGCATCCTCCAAGTAGCAGTGAGCATTTGTAAGCCTTCGTTTTTTCCTCTTATATTATTACGTTTATGGTTTAAGTTATATAAGTTGAAAGATTTTGCTATGTATGTATGTATGTATGTATATTCATATCTATTCGTACAATACAAGTTTATATATTTTACTGTTATACATATAGGTCAGCTATAGTTTTAGCTTGAAAGGGTAATATATATCTATGACAGAGTTTTGATTTTTGTAGACTTGTATGGATGTCAGATCTACATATTTTATTGAATATGTATATATATATTATATTTATAAGTTTCTTTTCATACTTATGTGCTGTTACATATATGCACATTTCGACAGAAAGGCTTTCAGATTTTAGAATATATACTTTTATAACATATGAATTTATTTAATACTTGTTGATGTTTATATATTGGTCTCGGTAAATAAATGGATTTGAGTTTGGTTTTCACATAAACATATGCTAGTTTATATGTATATTTATATTGTTACTCTATATATGTTTCACGGTAAAATTTTATATTTATAGTAATGGATACTTACAGTAGCATATTTATAATATATATATATATATACATGTTATGTAAATGAATTGTTAAGTGATTTTGGCTGTTTATATATATATATATATATATATATATTAGCTTATATATTATAAGTTAGTATTGTGGTACAGTTTTTTTGTTTTACTGTAGCAAATATACGTTACAAAGTATATAAAAATGAATTCTGTTTAGTGATTTGGGTTGTGTTATATATATATATATATAGTAAAGTAAATGTTTATGTTGGTCTGTGCAATCTGTTTGTTTTATATATATGAATTTATATATGTGGACTTAGTAGTATATATATGTGTAGGTGTTGATTATATATATATCTTTGATTTTTTTTTATGCATGTTTTAAGAACAATGATTTTAATTGTATATACACTTTATTATTCATCTTAAATTAAATATTGATTACTTGGAAAATAATAATATATATTCTGTTTCTATCTAGATGATTCTGATTTGTTTTCATCAATTCAAACTACCAGCCTTGATCGTCGAGTATATGTTCACCTCCCATTTCTTTGAGATTTGTCGTTTGGATTTGGTCGATTGTCCAGTTCAGGATTCAAATTCGTAACTTGTTCTGTTGTCATACTACTCTAACCTCGAAAGGTGAGCAATCACTCACGATTAATGTTCCTATATTTATTAAATTTAATTTCAATTGAAACGACAATTGAAATATGCTGCTGTTTGTTATTTACATTACTATATATATATGCTATCTGTTCACCTGTGGCATCTAACACCATTATCTGTTGTTTATATTGATGATATATGCATGTTGTTATATTATTATCATATCTGTTATCGCTCTATAAGTTCCATGTTAGTATAGAATTCCATACAGGTTGAAATGATACATACCCGAACGATTTGTAGAATAGGAGAAAATCGTGGTGGGTTGAAAAAATAAACCCAAGCGATTTTCATTTAATTGAATTTGGGATTACGGGCTCAAATGGTATATACCCGTACATATATTTAAATTACGGATTGTAATGATAAATATCCGTATCACTTGACCATAGGATAGAAAATTATATACAGACACCGTCGGTCTACATATATATATATTTATTTATTTATTTTGAAATGATTTCTATGGTTTTTGGAAAGAAATATATGGTTTAATGAATATTGATTTTAAGATATTATATATAGTATTTTATAAAGTTTTAAATTCTTGATTTTTAAAATTATATGGTTTGAAAATTTTAAAATTATAAGTTAGTTTTGAAATTATAAATTTTAAGAATTTACTTATAATATTGCTATTTTAAAATATGTATAAATTAGTTTAATTATAAAATAAGCTTGATAATAAGATTTAATTTAATAAAGTTTGATTTAATTTATATAATATGTTTAAGTATTTATTTAATTTTTTTTCGAAAATAGAGTTTATAATAATTTTTAATAAATTAAGGTTAGGAAGATAGATATGAAATTGATTTGAAATGGTATTTAATTAAGAATTCTATTTAACTAAATCAACTCGAAACTTATAGAATTTGAGATTTTTAAAAGATATGATTTTATAACTTGATTTAGGTTTAAGGTGATTTAAAAGAATATTTCAAGTTTAAATAAATTGGAGGAAATATCTAGTCTATCTGTAGATTTGGGGTTTATTTAAATGATATTGGATTTATTAAGTGAATGTTTCAAAACTAAATAATAATGAAGTTATATTAAGATATATATGAAATTATCAAATTTCGTTTTGAAAATATGGATACTTAAAAACTTTGAAATATATCGAAATTGAAATGGCTTATTTTGTGGTTCAAATCTATATTTGAAATCGATATAATTTGAATGATTTATTGAGAAACTGAGTTGAAATTTATAAATTAAGATCTAATAAAATTGGAATTTTGGAATTCGAGTTGATTTGAATCGATTTGTGAAATTTGAGGAAACTATTTTATTATATATAGTAATTTCAAATTTAAATTTTTTTTATATTTTACTTTATAAATTATTTTAATATAAACTACTTTTAATAAAAACTACTTTAATATAAACTATATTAATATATTAATTATTTAATATAATTTTTTTTAACTTATAACTATTATATATATATATATATATATATATAATTTTATTGTATAAATTATTTTATTATTAATATCTAAACTGTTCAAGTGGGAAGTTATGTTTCAAAGTGTTACAATTTCCAAAGTGCTATAATTTCTAAGTTTTATAGTCTCTAAAGTGTTATAACTTTGAAAGAGCAATGATTTGGAAATGAATACATTTGGAGTGGAAAATTTATATCGTATTGATATGCTTTTGAAATGGATATGATATTTTGGTTGTGAAGTATAAATTATTTTGACCACGGTGTTATAATGACATTTGGTTGTTAATAGCGTATATTTCTACATTGTAGATAGTTCCATGGATCCTTAGAGGATGGGTATCCCAAACATCCTCTAAGTTAGTTGTATTTCAGTTGATATTTCACTTGAGTTGGATTTATTGATATAAGAATGTTAATCCGGACTCGAGTGTTTTGTGTTTTTCCTTGCGCTCGGGTCAGACTGAGTGTCACAGCATTTGAGACTCACCTTTGGAGTTGGAGCTTTGATTGGAGATCCATCTATCTATCCAGCTTTTGGTCATTCAGTTGACTCCACTGATATATTCAGATTTTGTATTGATTATTCTATTCGAGACTTCTGTTGTATTTTGTTTAATTTTGTTATATATATAGTAGCTTCATGAACTACTATTCATTTGCTTCCGCTGCTTATTTCAAATTACTCTATGTCTGTGATTCTGTGATTTATTTATTTACTGTATATGCTGAGTTTTTTGCCAAATTTAAATTAACAATCTGGTATCTTAAGCAATTCAAATCCGGCATGTGCGAATGCGAATAGTTGAAAATACCGGGATGTTACATGTGGTATCAGAGCTCTGTTTTTAGGAAAAACTTGGCATATGGAGTAGATTTAATTATAGAATTACTTTCATTTGTCCTTGAATCTCTTCCTCTTTGATTCAGATCTCCTTTGAATTCCAGGACTCCTCTTTTGCTCTGGAATCCATCTTTATCTCCCTATTTGTGTTTTCTTGATTCCGAAGCATCTCATAGCTCCACTGAATGATTTGTAAAAGGGTGAAACCCCTTTACAATAAGCATTGATTCATTAGAGATTTCTATATTCTTGGTTTAAATGCTGCTATCTTTTACTATGCCCGAATTCTATCTCTTGCGATCGAACGACGATTTGCCTCAGAATTCTACATCAATCTTATTCTCGAAGTAGCGGTTGAATCGGTTAAGGTCACCCACGATTAATATAAGGCTTCTATCTTCCTCCTTTGTAATTTGATTATTATATCTTCCTACCGAATTTGTTTTCGTGATTTGAGTTCTCTTCGATTATGACTCCTCTAATTTCGAATATCGTATGACGTTTCATACAGTGAAATTGATTTTTGAAAATTTTCGATTCTTGTATAAGATGGACTTTATATAAGTACAAATGACTTTGAAACTGTTAATTTTGGAAGGTATTCGATATGAAGGGATAAATCTTATATATATCGGAATTTATATAAAAATGATTTGATATATTTGAGATTATTTTGGAAGTACTTTATTTGAAAATGAAATCTTATATACAATTAACTTTATATAAGTATGATATTTGAAATTGATTTGAAAGAGTACTATATGATACATATTTTCGAAGTAAAGATATGAAAAGTGCCTTCTGCTTGATATCCTCTTTGTGGCCATATTTTGGATTCATTCTATCGATATTATTCTATCTGATTTAGGTTTTTCGGATATGATACTCGAGTGTCCTTCAAATTCCATGGCATTACCCATGGTCTTACGAACTCGACTGCATAGCGTAATTCACAGGGACATGATGGCTTATGGATGTTTCCTGGGGGATCCAAGCGTAACCATTGTGTATCTACGATCTATGGTCATTTTATTAGCGTAATCCGCAAGGCATAGATTGCTTAAAGGGTACAGATGTTTCCTGGGGAATCCAGGCATAACCACTGTGTATCCGCGGTTTAAGGGTTTTGGTTATCATGGCGAACTTCGCAAGGCAGTGATTGCTCAAAAGGTACGGATGTTTCTTGGGGGACCCAGGCGTAACCATTGTGTATCTACGATCCATGATTCGATTCGATTCGATTCGGTTGATTTGTTTAGATTGTACTATCCATATCGGTTTTGAAGGTTTTTCGAGTATTTTTCACTGGTTGTTGAAACAGGTCTACTAAGTACCTGGAGAATTCTAGCTTGTAGCTTGATCAATGCATGGCTAGAGTCTGCAAGAACGAGGATAAACCTGTTAAGACATCGAGTTATAAAAGTATTTTGATAAAGTATTCTGTAAAAGATATTTTGATCATTTTTCTTTCTAAATAATTTAAAATGTTTAAATTATTGTTTATTTATAAACTACATGGTTTAATAGTAAATTATTAGTGTTGTAAATATTTTAGAAGTTATTTAAAACATATTTAAATAAAATGATTATTGATTTATTAATAATGTTTGAAAAGTATCTTGAGATAAATTAATAAATTTATGAATTATGGATTTAATGTTTTCAATAGCTTCTGTGTAAATATAACTAATGATGTAAATAATTGTTTTCAAATAGTTTACATATATTTATAAAGGTGTTATTTAAACATATAAATGGTATTTATAAAGGAAACAAGAAATTTTACAAATAAGCTTTGAAAAGTATGAAAGTATTACAGATAATTGATTTGCAAATGAAGCTTTCAAATGAATATTTCAAATAAAATTTATATAAGTTTCTTTGAATGTATAATTTAAAGATATTATATAAATGGAAAATTTTGATTTGCGAAGTTTATTTATAGTAATATGCTTGACAAATAAATTTGAATCACTATTTTGGAAGTATAGTTTGGAATATTTACTTAATTTCGAAGAACTAATAGTAAATTTATTGGTTTATTTATTGTTTTAAATTTCATATTAAACCATAATAAATGTTTTTCCATGATTTGAATATTCATTTAAACAAGTATGTAAAAATTAATTATGAAGATGTGAAATTTTATTCTTTGATTTAGAAATTTAATGTAAGATTTGAAGTATACTATTAGTCTCAATTTAATAATCTCAAGTTTATACTTATTTTAAAAATAACGAGTCTAATAAATTATCGGATTTAAAGAACTTTATTTTAGAGCTTATTATAATGTTTTGATATAAATTTCTAACATTGTTTTAAACTTTTGAAAAATCTTTTCATAATGCTATGAGGATGTTTTAAACATATCTTATATTTTACTAACGAAATGAGGTTAAATGTTTTAATTGAATTTTTTTCTATATTGAAATATTTCTTTTCTCTTCAAGGGCGAATACCAAAAACCTAAATTTTTATTCAATAACTGAATTAGGTTATAAACTTAAGTAAGGAAATAGAATATTAAGTAATATTTTATGAAATGATTCATTTATGACTTAAATCTTTAATGGAAACAAATTATGTAAGTGATTAATCCTTACATAAATAAGTAAATGGAAATCAATGTAAAACTAAAATTTTATGATCTGAATTTATGTTTGAACAAACAAATTTGAATTGAATGACTATTTATGGATATAATAAATGGGTTTAACCAAATTATTGAATATTAATTAATTTATATTAAAATTTATATAGTTTTAAATTAATTTTTTATCCTTGTCTTTCAATCTATTTTCTTTCTGGTGGTTTCTATTCTCCTACCTTGTTCCTTTTCGAGGACGAAAAGTTTTGAGTGGGGGAGAGTGTAACGACCCATAAATTTTAATGGTTTTAATAATGTAATTAATTAGAAATTTTATGAAATTTTTAAATAATTGAATTTTGAAATAAAATTTAATATTTGAAACACGTCTACTTAAACACAACAAATGGTAAATTTTCATTTGATAATATGGAAGTTTATTTTCTTGTGTAAATTCTATTTAAATTTAAATCAGTTAAAAACTAATGATAATAAAATATGTTTCAAACCTGAATATTTTTATATAATAAATTTGTAAATCATCTTCTGAGTAAGACGTCATATTTCGTTTCTTCAAATTTGGACTGTTAGTGCTTCGTCTATCTTAACTCAAACGTTATAGCAGCACTTTCGGTACCGATTATCACTTTTGATAGGATGATCGTACCGTTGATATCTGTATAGCTTTTTGATCATCGCGTCATGCTGATCTCCACGATATATTCGTATGTGTATTTCGACGTCCGGTAGATGGAAAAATCTACAAATGTTGGACCGTACCGGTTCTGTATCTTGCCTCTTGAGTTTGTGACCTTTCAATTGTCTTACGTTTGAGAAATGAACAACCATTAACTTTTAATATTCCTATGTATTTAATATTGACCATTTCTATTCCTGCTAGTATCCATTCGTTTTCTCAAATTCAATTTTTCTCTGTTCATTTTTGAAATTTATTTCAGAGCATGATTTCAATCTTTTGCTTGTAAACTGCATCACGTGCTTTGTTCCTCTTCACCCTCATATTTCAACTCACACGGCAACTTCCTCTTTGTCTCCTTCATTTCTTCCTTCACTGATTCACCACTCATGGCCTTGTCCATGTGAAGCTTCCAGCGCCTCGAACCCAACCAGTGGCCATCACCGCATAGTTTCCACCGTCGTCTTCATCTCCTCCTTTATTCCTCCACTTCGAGCCTATGCACAGCAAGCCTCGGCCTCTCCTCCCTCCTTGACATCAACAGCCAAAACTCGAACCGTCTTCTTCCTCCACGCATTGAAACCGCACCTCCAAGTCGCCGACACTTAACTCCCCTCCTTTCGCCTGTGCATCCTCCAAGTAGCAGCGAGCATTTGTAAGCCTTTGTTTTCCCCTCTTATATTATTGTGTTTATAGTTTAAGTTATATAAGTTGAAAGATTTTGCTATATATATATATAGGTATATATATATTTATTCATATCTATTCGTACAATACAAGTTTATATATTTTACCGTTATACATATAGGTCGGCTATAGTTTTAGCTTGAAAGGGTGATATATATCTATGACAGATTTTTGATTTTTGTAGACTTGTATGGATGTCAGATCTACATATTTTATTGAATATGTATATATATATATATATATATTATATATATTTATAAGTTGCTTTTCATACTTATGTGTTGTTACATATATGCAAATTTCGACAGAAAGGCTTTTAGATTTCAGTTATATACTTTTATAAGATATGAATTTATTTAATACTTGTTGATGTTTTTTTTTTGGCAAGGCCAGCCGGTTTTATAGTGGGCCGTCCAGTTTTTATTACGAACGTAATAAAAGTATGAAGTACAGGAGTAAGGTAGAGACACCCTAACTGCTATAAGAAAGAAAAAATACAGCACAGGAGTGTGACAGACATGTCACAGCTACAATAATCTACAAACAGATCTAAATCTCCTCCGTAGAGGTAGTATCGCCAACTACAATATCCACTTCGGAAGAATCCAGAGAGACATTCCCAAGAAGACCAATAAAAGGGAGGAATAGGAGGGCAATAGACGGATCATAGATGTCAGCATCAGTACAGTATATGAAGGATCGATCTCAGGTAGCATCAGCAAGCATAATTGAATTTAACTTAGCATATGAACCGTCCAGATCAAGAACCAAGGAATCACCAGACTGCCTATAATAAAGGCAACGATGGTCCAATAGATCAGAAGAAACATATCTAAAATAGGAATCATCCACAGGGTTGTAACGCATATCAGAACAACGTTCAACCCAACAACTCTCAGACTCAGCCCAAATAACTGACAGAGGCAGAGCATGAACCGGTGCATCACCGACATCAACAAAAACATCAGCAGGAACATAGCACGCAAGAGGGGAAGCAGGCGGAGAGATATAAGGCTGCGTACCAGGGTCAGAAGGAGGGATAGCAGATGGAGGAATAACTATCTTGGGAACCCATTTCCTGGGCGGAGGCCGTGGCAGAGGAATCTTTGGCGCAGCAGCGGAGACAACAGAATGGGTGCAGGCAGAATCTATGTGGCCAAAAGAGTGACAGGAGGAACAAATATCCGGGACCCAACCATAGCGAACACGGACATTGACAACATGGCCAATGTCAAGCTGAACTGGAATAGAGAAAGGGAGAGGCCTATAGGGGAAATCTCAATCAGAGCCTTAGCATACATCATCTTATCACGAGCAATCGTATTAGCGTCAAAGCATTTCAATTTACCAATATTACAAGCAAGCCAATTCAAACCAAGCATAGGCTGAAGTGCGGAAGGGATTTGAGAAAAGTAAACCCAAACGGGGATAGATAGAACTTGTTCACGCGCACTAGCAATCGTAGGGGACCAGGGAGTAATGATAAATGGTTTCCCATCAATGAAAGATGGCTCAACCTCAAGGACACGACGTCGTTCCGCAGAGGAGGAGAATAATAGGAAATACATAGAGTCGATCAGCTTAACATGAAGGTTACCACGAAGCCTCCAGGTCTTCCGACAAACAGCAGACGCATCATGAATACGGTGAATAGGATCTAAAAAGAAACCAACTAAATAATCAGACCAGAAATCCATACCAGCCTGCATAACGTTAGAAGGAGGGATCATCACTCCATTTTCCTCAACAATATCGAACTCAATGTATTGGTCAAGGTAGATAAATGGATTTGTGTTTGGTTTTCACATAAACATATGCTAGTTTATATATATATTAATACTGTTACTCTATATATGTTTCACGGTAAATTTTTATATTTATAGTAATGGATACTTGCTTAGTATATTTATAATACATATACACGTTATGTAAATGAATTGTTAAGTGATTTTGGCTGTTTATATGTGCGTGTGTGTGTGTGTGTGTTTGTGTATGTATATCAGCTTATATATTATAAGTTAGTATTGTGGTATAGTTTTTTTGTTTTACTGTAGCATATGTACGTTACAAAGTATATATAAATGAATTATGTTTAGTGATTTGGGCTGTGTTATATATATATATATATATATATATATATATATATATAGAAAATGTTTATGTTGCTTTGTGCAATCTGTTTGTTTTATATATATGAATTTAGATATGTGGATCTGGTAGTATACATATGTGTAAGTGTTGATTTTTTTATTTAATATATATCTTTGATTTTTTTTATATGTATATTTCAAGAACAATGATTTTAATTATATGTATACTTTATTATTCATCTTAAATTAAATATTGATTTCTTGGAAAATAATAATATATATTCTGTTTCTATCTATATGATTCTGATTTGTTCTCATCAATTCAAACTATCAGCATTGTTCGTCGAGTTTGTGTTTACCTCCCATTTCTTTAAGATTGTCGTTTGGATTTGGTCGATTGTCTAGTTCATGATACAAATTCGTAACTTGTTCTGTTGTCAAACTACTCTAACCTCGAAAAGTGAGCAATCACTCACGATTAAGGTACCTATATTTATTAAATTTGATTTCAATTGAAACGACAATTGAAATATGCTGCTGTTAGTTATTTACATTGCTATATACATGCTATCTGTTCACCTATGGCATCTGACACCATTATCTATTATTCATATTGATGATAGATGCATGTTGTTATATTATTATCGTATCAGTTACCACTCTGCAAGTTCCCTGTTAGTATAGAATTTCCTATGGGTTGAAATGATACATACCCGAACGATTTGTAGAATAGAAGAAAATCGTTATAGGTTAAAATGATAAACCCAAGCAATTTTCATTGAATTGAATTTGGGATTACGGATTGGAATGATATATAGCCGTATATATATATATATAGCCGTATATATATATATATATATATTTAAATTACGGATTGAAATGATAAATATCTGTATCACTTGACCATAGGATATAAAATTATATACAGACACCGTTGATATATATATATATATATATTGAAATGATTTCTATTATTTTTGGAAAGAAATATATGGTTTAATAAATATTGATTTTAAGATATTATATAAAAGGTATTTTATAAAGTTTTAAATTCTTGATTTTTAAAATTATATGGTTTGAAAATTTTAAAATTATAAGTCAGTTTTGAAATTATGAATTTTAAGAATTTACTTATAATATTACTATTTTAAAATATGTGTAGATTAGTTTTATTATAAAATAAGCTTGATAATAAGATTTAGTTTAATAAAGTTTGATTTAATTTATATAATATGTTTAAGTATTTATTTAAAATTTTATTTTCAAATATAGAGTTCATAATAATTTTTAATAAATTAAGGTTAGGAAGATAGATTTGAAATTGATTTGAAATGGTATTTGATTAAGAATTTTATTTAATTTAAGCAATCTGAAACTTATTGAATTTGAGATTTTTAAAGACATGATTTTATAACTTGATTTTGGTTTAAGGTTATTTAAATGAATATTTCAAGTTTAAATAAATTGGAGGAAATATTTAGTCTATCTATAGATTTGGGGTTTATTTAAGTGATATTAGATTATCAAGTGAATGTTTCAAAACTATAATAATGAAGTTAAATTAAGAAATATGTAATAATCAAATTTAGTTTCAAAAATGTGGATACTTAAAAGCTTTGAAATATATTGAAATTGAAATGGCTTACTTTGTGGTTCAAATATGTATTTGAAATCGATATAATTTGAAATGATTTATTGAGAAACTAAGTTGAAATTTATGAATTGAGATTTAATAAAATTTGAATCTTAGAATTCGAGTTGATTTGAATCGATTTGTGAAATTTGAGGAAACTATTTTATTATATAAAGTAATTCTAAATTTAAAAGAATATATTTTATGTTTTCATTTATAAATTATTTTAATATAAACTATTTTTAATAAAAACTACTTTAATATAAACTATTTTAATATACTAATTATTTAATATAAATTTTTTAACTTATAACTATTATATATATATATATATTATTTTATTATATAAACTATTTTATTATTAATATCTAAACTGTTCAAGTGGAAAGTTATGTTTCAAAGTGTTACAATTTCCAAAGTGCTATAATTTCTAAGTTTTATAATCTCTAAAGTGTTATAACTTTGAAAGTGCTATGATTTTAGAAATGGATATATTAGGAGTGGAAAATTTATATCGTATTAATATGCTTTTGAAATGGATATGATATTTTGGTTGTGAAGTATAAATTATTTTGGAATGACCACGGTGTTATAATGACGTTTGGTTGTTAATAGCATATATTTATACATTGTAGATAGTTCCACGGATCCTTAGAGGATGGGTAGCCCAAACATCCTCTAAGTTGATTGTATTTTAGTTGATATTTCACTTGTGTTGGATTTACTGATATAAGAATGTTAATCCTGACTCGAGTGTTTTGTATTTTTCTTTACGCTCGGGTCAGACTGAATGTCACAGCGTCTGAGACTCACCTTTGGAGTTGGAGCTTCAATTGAAGATCCATCTATCTATCCAGCTTTCAGTCGTTCAGTCGACTCCACTGATATATTCAGATTTTGTATTGATTATTCTATTCGAGACTTCTGTTGTATTCTGTTTTATTTTGTCATATATATAGTAGCTTCATAACCTACTATTCATTTGCTTTCACTGCTTATTTCATATTACTTTGTGTCTGTGATTTATTTATTAACTGTATATGTTAAGTTTTTTTGCCAAATTTACATTAACAATCTGGTATCTTGAGCAATTCAAGTCCGACATGTGTGAATGCGAATGGTTGAAAATACCGGGATGTTACAGAATGAACACGCTAAGTATACCATATAATGAGAGTTGGTGTCAATTCGTCAATGCTAGTCATTTTTACCACTTCTTGTTGAGAAAGATATTAAAATTGAAAAGTTGCCATACCTCATCTTGTTAATTACTTTGGTGATGACTACATAGGGGCCAATGTCAATAACCTCGATCATATTGCCCGAATATTTGTGTTATACATGACGGGGACTCTTTTTTTTCGACAACAAATGACACAATTAGTCTTGGGTACTTGGAGTCCGTACTAGATTTAGACCTGACTCAACAGTTTGATTGGGGTTCGGCAATCATGGGTTATCTATACCAGAGCTTGGACTTAGCTGTGATTAAGGGAGGTCATCTCATCAGCTTTGTCAAGTTGCTGCACGTATATTAACTTATAGTACACACGAAATATTTTATCTTTACTGTTTAATTATTCTATTGCTTAATATAGTAATTTTGTGATTTTTAGTGTTGGTTCTTTGAGTATATGACGGTTTGTGGTTATATTGTAAAAGAATCTGTCAAGCAGTCAACTTACCCGAGATTGAAGGCGTGGGAGAAAAAAAATAGACTCATAACACATGATACTTCAGCCTATCTGTTTTTTAGCACGCGTTATCATATTGATTATCGACGGGCCAGTCATATAACTTGGAACCCTTGGCACAATTCAGTCGTATTTGCTTTTGGTGAGGTTATACATGCATGAAACTTATCAATGAAAGAGTTGCCTCTGCTTGTTCCTCCAGGAGATTTTTATGAGTTGTTTCGAGGAGAGAGGTGCTTGCGTCAGTTGACTGGATGTGAAACTATCCCTTTAGATCTTCCCTTGCATATGACACATAGGATAATACATGCAACTTATGCGGAGATGCAACAAGAACTATACCAAGATAACTAGCAATAATATATATATCAAGGCCAAGATATGGACTACAATACATATTGAAAGTCAATTGGTAAAGATGTTGGTCCATTACTAGATGCTGCAGTGCGTATAAGGAATATGGATTTTTAGGCCTTCTGCTTTGAAGATAGGTATTCAAGTCCCCATCATCACGTCTTTAAAGGTCAATTATGCATCACAGTTTTGTCCACAACCACGGTAAGCAGATTTGGTAGGGGATCCTAGATGGAATATGCAATGGATAGGGCGAGATCCATTACTCATTCCCCATTTGCTTGATATACCCCCAGTTCTGTCACACTACACCCTCGATGGTCTTTGGGAGATAAACATGGGTATGCGGCAGTTAGCTCTTCAAGAATTACAGTACTACGAAGAAGGATTGAATATGATAAATACAGTAGCAGAAAACTTTGTAAGTCATTAATTTATTGTTCAATACACGTTTTACATTTATGTACTTAATAGTTTACAGCTATGGTGTTTTGTCATCACATTTGCATAAAACATGGAGATTATAAGGAAACCTGTTTTGGATCTTCGCACTAAATCCTCAAGTCGATCAAAACTTCGTAAAAAATGAAAGAAAATCCACCAAATGCAATATGGCGACGAAGAAAAAGACGACGATGATGGTAATGAAGAAGAAGAGGAAGAGGATGAGGAATGGGAGGATGTTGATGATGACGACGACGATCGTGACGACGACGACGATCACGGAGGCGTAGCAAGTCATGTGCGTACAAATAGATATGGGGTTAAAATCAAAGGTCCAACCACTTCTTCATTCAATTCGAGTAAAATTTTAATTTATATTTAAAACCTTAATTTTATACTCTTCTTCTGAATAAATAAATTATTGCAGCATTCGACTGGGGTAAAAGTATATATAAAGGAAAAAGGAAGAGAAGTGGAATTGTGAGCAACGTGAAAGGGATAATTTTTAAGAAGATAATCAAGCAAAAATGGGAAGAGCATTCCGGGTTTGGAGGACTTTGTAAGTGGGTTTGAATTTACTAATGGAGCTTTAAAAAACACTGAAATTGTGTTGTATGTTTAAATGGTGTTGTATGTTTAAAAACCACTGGAATTAGGTGATGGAGCCATATTATTGTATAAATGCCTATGTATATTCTTGGCTGTATGTTTGAACATGCATGCATGCATGTTGCTCGACTTCTGTTTATTAAAAATTAATTAATTTTGACCTAAACGACAAACTGTTTACCGTTTAGTGGTAAACGGTAATCAAAATACCGTTTAAGCTGTAAACGTTGTTGAGTTTACCATTTAGGTCAAAAGGGATTTTTGATTTTTGTTTAGTATTAAAACCTCTTAAAAATAAAAAATAAAAAATTTATAACTCAAAAGAAATTTTTTTAACCTATAGTAAAAATTCAAAAAAATTAACTTTGAATCCAACATGAATGAATAATTAAAATAAAAAAGAATCAAAATACTTAGATTGAATATGGCCATTAAAGAAGTTTACAATATAATTAAAATTTATAGTCGTTAAAGAACATGGCCATTAATGAATCAAACCGCTGTCGGATTAAATATAATTAAAATTTATAGCCATTGAATTCCAAGTTTGCAACGGTCATAAAAACGGATCTAAATTGTCCCAACAACTATAAAAATAGCTATATTTTATACTTTAAATTCTTCGTATAACAATATCATTCAATTGATCTATACAAAAATAAAAAATGTCTCATAACAGTTTTAACAATGATGAAGTTTTTGATGAGAATCTAGTGATCGATGGTTCAAACAGCAACTGCCATACTAGTACGAAGGAAAGTCAAACTGATTTCGATGAAGGAGACGAACTGTTTAGACAAAGAGATTTTCTGTAATTATCATCGGACAACACGACGGACAACGATGAGTTAGAGCTAATGATGCAAGCTACTACCGTTCAACAAGGAGCTAATGATGCAAGCTACTACCGTTCAACAAGGAATGGTGTAAAAATTCTTATGGAAGGATCCTCTAGTGGTATCCGTGGTGGTAGTGTGTATGCCGTATAGAAAAAGGAAGATGCGAGATCGTAAAGCAGGTACAGCTAGGTTACTTAAAGATTATTTCAATGCCCCTTGTACTTACAGTCATGAAGATTTCGTCGTCATTTTCATATGAGTAAGAATATGTTTATGCGTATTTTTAATGGAGTTATCGGACATGATGATTATTTTGTTCGAAAACGTAATAGTGATGGAACATTAGGATGTTCACCTATCAAAAAACCATAGGTGCTTTACGTGTTATAGCATATGGGATAGCTCCGGATGCATTTGATGAGGTAGTCCGAATGAGTGAGAGTACAATTAGTTTAAGTATAGAAAGGTTTTGTGTAGCTATCATTGAATTATATGGCAAGGATATTTAAGATCTCCAATGCAAAGCGATGTCAACAAACTAAAAAAGTTAGAGGCCAAAAGAGGTTCTCCTAGATTGTTAGGTAGTCTTGACTATATGCATTGGGAATGGAAAAATTGCCTCACGGCATGGCATTGTCAATTTGTTGGACATTATCCCAAAACGACAATGATATTTGAAGTAGTTACCTCACATGATCTTTGGTTTTGGCATGCATTCTTCGGTTGTCTTGGTTCCATGAATGATATTAACGTGTTACACCAATCACATTTGTTTAAGAACCTTGCATATTGAAAAACACCTACATGTAATTTTAGTATTGCAGGAAATTCGTATGACATGGGATGCTATTTAGCATATGACATATATCCTTCATGGGGTACGCTCGTCCAAACAATTTCAGATCCAATACAGAAAAAGAAAAATATTTCGCTAAAAGATAGGAGACGGCGAGGAAAGATATAGAGCATGCTTTTGGGTTCTGCAAGCAAGGTTTGCCATTGTAAAAAACCTTATCAAATTATTTAAGCCACAGGTTTTGAGAAATATGTTGCGAGCATGTATTATACTACATAATATGATCGTTGAAGTAGAAAGAGGAATGTTTCCATCTTATTTAGGTTATGATCTAGATAACACAACATTGGTTGTTGCTGATTGTAACGACCCGCAGTTCCGTACCCCTTGAGTCAACACTATTCTACATCAATCAACTCAAGTTGAACAGAAATACAAACCATTTGGGTTAAAGAAGAAGAGGTAGAAGAAGAAAGCAGAAAAACAACATCAGAATCTAACCATCGCAGCGGAATAAAATATAATAGATAATAACAGATCTTTACACAAAAACAAATACTATATATGTTTTATTACATACATCATCAGAGTTCCACATCAATAACATACAACTGGATACACAGCGGAATAATAATCAAATACGGAAGTACGTATCGCCATCCAGCTCGTCTTTTGAGCTCCACAGCATCATATTCTGTATTCTATAATACTCGGTCTAACCCGAGCATTATAGTTATATAACACCCGAGTCAGTCTGGAATACCAGCGTGAGAAACCACACTCAATTTGATTATTAAAGTTTCAAAAATCTTTTGAAAACAAAAGCATCTCGTAAGACCACGCCACAAATAAACATGTCGGGTTTTACCTTACGATAGCTAAAACATTTTTATTAAAATCCTCTATTATAATAGGGTCTATATACAAATACTTATTAAAATAGCTGAAATTATTACATGATTAAATTCCAGCTACTAGCCACAAAGTGGGTAATACAGACAAAACTCATAAAAGGCGCGTAAGGAGAATGGATTTCCAACTAATGACTAGGCACTGGGGTACCACCTGTCACGGTACCTGGTCTAGATCAGTATACCGAGGATCACTTTCGACCCCCTGCAACACAAGACCCAGACTATCCCTTACTGGATAATCTCGAGTAAGATCACCCCGCGGTTGAGATCAGCAACCGCACCACTAAGCCGAAATAAAAAGGGACATCAAGACAAGGATGGCCTCACCCGGAAATGGGTGCTGCCCACCAAGCCTTGCTGCATAACCCCTGATTTTCAGTCATTCTCGGTTGATGAGGCTTGAGGCTAAGCGTTACATTTTAGAACATATCCCTTAGAATGCTCATTGTCCACCTGACGATGTTCTGAAAGCATTCATCCATACAAGTCCGTCCCGGGTTCGAACGGAACCGAAGGCACTACCCCTACTACATCCATTATGGATATATCCTCAGCATTAGTAGCGACTAGCCCTCGCACTTCACTGCTCCATCTTCGACTCCGAACTTGTTTTTCCACGAAAACGTACAAACCGGATCGAAGTGGTTTTCGAGAAATAAATCCCAATCCCGGTCTCTTCGAAACGATCAGCGCATTTGACCAATATTGATAGTCGGTTATTTAACTATCAATTAACATTCACAACAACCATCAAATAATAAATAATTTCCCAAATTATTTATTTATCTCAAAATATCTTCGCAAGATATATTTCCCTTTCCAACCCTTTTTTTAAAAACAGTTTCAAACTACCTTCCTTTTACAGAATAAATTTCCCAAATATTTTCTATTTCCACTGAAATCACCCAGCACAAAACTTTAGATTTTTAAAATAATTTAAAAGCACTTTATTGTAAAATATACTTTAAAATAATAAAATTGAAAATTACTTTAATACTTAATTAAAAATAATACTTTAGGAATATTTAAAATAAGGTTACTTCATAAATATAAAACTAGATTTTCTACTTTAAAACAAAATACTAAGTCACCTTTAAATAATTTCTACGATAATAGATTTGGAAAATACTTACCGTAGAGTTTAAACATTTAGAAATAATAAATTTTCTAAAACATGCTTTTAAAACACATTAAAACTTTTATCTCATATTTAAAATTTTACTTTGAAAACGTACTTGGCTATTCAGTGAAATATACTTCTCTTCACATTCTTTAAAAATGAATCACTATTTATTTTTAAACAAAATTTTCTCATTCCTTTAATAAATTCCCATCGTGAATTTATTCTTCCAAATATCCACTGATATATTACTTTGCTTTTATAAACCCAGTTTATAAACTTCATAGCCACATTCTCCTTTAAAAATCCCGGTTTTACACACTTAAATCAATTCCCAAATTGATTTCCAATTTACTCCATTTATTCCAAAATCCATTAACTTCAGATTTAAATCCTTAATTATGATTTAAAATACTTTTAACTGAAAGTACCAATTTTAGATTTCCCAAATCACTTCTTTATCCTTTTAAATAAATTTAAACTTTGAATTTTAAAATAATTCTTTATTCCTTTAAATAATATCACTTAAGTTCACAATTCACTAATTTCTGTTAATTCAAAATCCCTTTTTTTCATACTCGAAATTATTTTTTAGTATTTTAATATCACTTCCATTCCTTTTCAATACATTCTTAATTTATTCAAATTCTCTATAATTATTTACTTAAAAATTCACTCTTTTATTTGTCTTTCGAAAAATTCAATTTATATATTTTGATAACTCAGTGTACCGAAATATATTCAAGCAAACCATAGCATTCAATATTCCAATATAATTCATAGATGTTAGCACAACATAAATTACCAATTCCACTTCGAGGTGGAATATCGCGGTATATGAGATTAAATAAAATATCATACGCTGTTATGCGGTGCATAGGGTCTCATCCGCTATATAATGCGGGAAATCAATCATTCCAAGATATATACTATATATATACTATATAATATATTACATCTAATTAATTCAATCATTCAACTAATTATTTAAATTTAACTATTTAAATTTAAATTATAACCCAGATGAGTGAGATTTACTCACCTTTGACGTTTGCAAATCTAATCCATCTCGACTCGTTTCTCCATGATTTAGACCTTGTATAAATATATACATAGTTTATTAATATTCGAACCAACCGAACAATTAAATTTCCATTTGATAAATTAAATTAACCATGCATTTTATTACCATTAACAAAATTTAATTTACTAATAATTTAATTTAATTTAAACTAATAATTCCCCTTAAAAAATCTTTTAGTAACTAAAATAAATTAAATAAGTCAATTGTACAATTTTATCACCAAATTCCTTATAACATTTTCTTCCCAAAATTGTGTATATATTTTCTTCAACCAATATATAAATATTTATTAGATTGAACAAAACTGTAAATACCCTGTTGTTTAACATACCGATAAGTGAAAAAATATATAAACAGTCCATTTAAGTTTTAAACCTAGGTAACATTTAAATTAAAATGTTTAAAATTAAACTACCTCGAATTCGAACAATTCATTATCATTTAATAAAATTTACTTGACTAACCTTTAAATTTTAAACTAATAATTTTCCCTTGAAAACCTTTTAGTACTAAAATAATTAAATAAGTTTATTAAATAAATTAATCAGTTTATACATATATATATATATAAATTTAAATCTTACATATACCTATATATTGTTTATCCTTGTTCATTCACATGCTTAAGTAAATAATTTCTTATACCTTCTCAAAATCTAAATTTGACTATAAACATGTCTGTATATTTCCCTAACAGAACTAATATACAATTTGAATTTTAAAACAATTTTTTTTTAACTCACTGCAACTTAAATTCTCATATATGTATAGAAATCTATTTGAATCAAATTAAACTAAATTAAAATAAAGTCGATACCTTACTGTAACTTCCACCGCACTCGTCGAAGTCGCCTACGCCGTGAAGTAACCCAACAGCCACGCGAGCTCAAAAGTCGACCAGAAAACGCAAGCTTCGACCCGCACTTCCTCGATTTCTGAAGAGGGAAAAACCCTAGCTCCGCCAATTGCTCGATACCACGTGTGCTAGACCGCGGCTATCACTCGATCGCCACTTGCCTCTGACTGCCTCTAATCAAGACGACTACCTCGACACGACCACGGCTGGCCTCCTCCCCGGTGCTCGCACAATTCGCGGCAACTTCGGTCACGCCTCCTCCTCCTTCGTCTCAATTTGATTACGAATCATGCGATATGGATTTTCGATCCGGATATGAGAGGAATGAACGGCTTCGGCTGTCGATTGATTTTTGTTTTCTCCGTATGTATCGGCCATTTTTTTGAAGGAAGAGGGCTGTTGTTTGAACAGCTTTGAATTGGGAAAGTATGTGATTAAATGACAGGAAGGTGGCGTGCATAGAAAGGAAAAGTAGTTGACTAGCCTACTAAAATTAAAAAATTTCAAAATATTTCGATATAAATTTCAGGGCGTTTACTTACCGTACGATCACACAACAACTCCGATCACTACGAAATTTGAAATCCGACAATAATACAGTATTACGATTCCAACGGAACTGGTTTCGTCGAATTCCGAGACTGCGCCTTGAAAGGCTATTTTTAAATATCAATTTAAACTATATATTTTTAAAATCGAACGAATCGCTTCCAATTTCAATTTAAAAGCTTTTATTATCTTCAGAACTATCAATATAAAATTTACAAGCCTTCAAATTATTCTTAACTAGCTTAAAACTCCAGAATCAACATTTTACCCAACTTCAAATTATTTAATTCAATAATTTAATTATCAAATAAATAGTGATATTTGGAATTCAAGTTAAAGTTAACTTTTAAATATTTAAAATCAATTAATATTCTAATTTCAATTGCCTAAAAATTCTGGGTCGTCACATTCCTCCCCGCTTAAAAGAATTTCGTCCCCGAAATTACTACTTAAGAATGGTCCAATACCCGTTTACTACTTTCCCAAAATCAAACAATTCAACATCCTACCAACTATCTTTTTATAGAAAACCCATTATCATTTTTACTAACTTCCCAAACCCTCTCATAGTTTTCAACAACATTATTTGCTCAATCATTCAAATTTCAAATTAAAACCAAATTTTTGATTTCTCAAAATTTTTCTAACTCTCTAAATTTCTGAATTTTTTTGCCAGCGTCTTCTTTGCACGGCTAGCTCGGTACAACTACAAAATGCCTCTACGGGCTCCCAAATTCCAAAAGAAAACAAAAGGCCAAGTGGCTAGATCAAAAACCCAATCAAATTTCATACAGAAATTTAAACACATACCTTTTTGTCGAGCAATTCAAATTTACCTTCTGGAATCAAAACCAATTTTTTGTTCTCTTTTCCTTTTCTTTACAATACCTGCATATCCTACTTAGTAATAATATCCGATCACAACATTCAAAACATTTTATTGACTTCCTAACAAAATGTCAATATCTATTCATTCAAGCCGTATGATGTACGTATATTTTTATTAAATTTTCACTCAAATGCTTATTCAATATATTTTCCCGACACCCATATTACTTAAGAATTTCACAATTTCTTCTTAAGTTCAACATAAGTATTTTATACGCTTCTTATATTTATTTCCACATGACCACTTAGTTTATCTCTATTTTTATTCAAATGGGTTCTTCCATTTTCATATGAATTCAATTTAGCTTCAACTCTGAATATTGAATTTTATCTTCCATTTATACTGATTCATATCATTATTTTAAATTAGTTTCATTCCCTGATTTATTTCAATTTCCAATCTGAAATCGTTTTGTCGTTAACAAAAATTTTTCTAAAAATTTTCGAACTCCCAAAATTTTGGCAGAGTCTCCTTTGTACGAAGGAGCTTTTGCAATTTGACAAGAGATATAAATATATATACATCGACCTACACGGTCGGAAAAAAAACAGTTCATATTTCTTGTTTTTATTGCGTAGGCGTACCTTTATTTAGCATTTTAAGCAAGCGGCTTATTATTTTAGCATTTTGCACGATCAAATCCAGTCCAACGGCTTCCCAACACCTGTACTTACTCAATTTAAACATATAAGTACTAAATATAAACAATTTATTAACATTTCACTTACTTTCGATAGCTAACACATAAATTTCACATATAATGCATGCTATATAATTTCCATAAGCACATATAAGGTTCCGACATTTATTACAATTGCTTACCACCAATTCTCAAACCATTCCATTCAGTTTAAGTGATTTACAACTTACTTGCTTATATTTAATTCATTCTAAGCAAGACAAACTCATATTCATTCCAATTGATTCCAAAATCATCCTATTTCACTTCTAACAACTCATAGAATTTTATCTAATCCCGTTTACATCGAACGACCCATTTTCTTGTGCAATTCGACAGTATTAATGTGAATAAATAATTACTTAAGCTTTGTAACCATTTAAATTCATTCCAACTCAAATTACACTTGATTCCATCCCATTTTAATTTATTCCCCGTCTTTCATTGCATTTTCTTCATATCCAAATGTTTGATTCCAAACCATTTCATTAAACTCGACAACCAATATATTAAATAACCATCTCACAATTTACTTAAGTTATTTATTTTCTTTAATCTATTCCATCCAATAACTTAAGTTTATTTTATTCCACCAACTTCCATTTAAATCTTTGATTTGATTTTCCTTTGATCAAATCCCAACCATTTTACTAATTTATTTGATTAGTTTATTCTTCTATCCATTTTTAAATGTTAATTCACATTAACAATTCATTATTGAATTTTATTAGTAATAAGGTCATTCAATTTATGCTTGAATTGGATTTATTTATAACTCACACCAAATCTATTTTAATCCAATTCAATTTCATTCGACCACACTTTCAATTTATAATCCCATACTTGATTTTTCTCTCTTCATTTATCTTCAAAATCATTTTATTTAATTTTCTTGTGTTCAATCTTAATTTATATCCCAAGTTTGGATTCTTTTCTTTCTTTTCATTTCTAGAATACCGATACTTTTATTCCGGCTTATTTATCCCTTTTTAAATTTTTATAAGCTACTCACTTATTAATATTCATTCACAAATTCATTTTCAACCAATAAATTTAATTTCCAAACATTAATTATTTTTAGCCCATTTAAACTAATTCTGCACTTTATTTTACACAATTTTAAATCAAACATCATCCAACATTCAATTTCATTTCAGTTGCATACTATATAAATCATTCAGTTACTTACTAATTTTAATCTCAAACTTTGTTTTATTTAGTCCAACTTGACTAATTTTCTCCATTCAAACTTAAGTTCAACATTTAGTTTCAATTCCCTTTTTGCTTACACGTTTAAACTAATTACTAAAATGTTCAAAATCAAAATTTGAAAAAATATATATCTAAATCAAACTATTCCCATGCATTTTCAAAATCAAACCAAATTTCACAAACAAACAGTAATCCCAAAACATCCAGGTAGCAATCCCCCTCTTGGAAACTCGAAAATGAACACCGACGATGTCGCGATCACCATCGGAATTATTTTCCAGTGACCGAAAAGAGTTCAATGCTTTTATAACTTTAACATCCCTTCCAATATTTTTAAGTTCCAAATCTCTCTAGATTTCAAATCCGATTCAAAAATATCTCTCAAATATATATTATTTTTCCCAACTTTCGAGACCATTTTCAAATTCAAAGGAATTTAAATTTCCAAATTTCCAAATTCCAAATTCTTTAAATTTATATTCAAACATTACTTTATAATTTTATCTTATTTTAATTATTAATCACACTATAATTCACATTTATACTTTATATTTACAAATCTCATTTGTATATGAATTTGTTTCTTAGCTTTTTTTTATGAAATAATTTAGAATTTGAAATAATTTAAAAGCACTTTATTGTAAAATATACTTTAAACATTAAAATTGAAAATTACTTTAATACTTAATTATAATACTTTAGGAATATTTAAAATAAGGTTACTTCATAAATATAAAACTAGATATGCTACTTTAGAACAAAATACTAAGTCACCTTTAAATAATTTCTACGATAATAGATTTGGAAAATACTTACTTTAGAGTTTAAACATTTAGAAATAATAAATTTTCTAAAACATGCTTTTAAAACAACATTAAAACTTTTATCTTATATTTAAAAATTTACTTTGAAAACGTACTTTGCTATTCAGGGAAATATACTTCTCTTCACATTCTTTAAAAATGAATCACTATTTATTTTTAAACAAAATTTTCTCATTCCTTTAATAAATTCCCATCGTGAATTTATTCTTCCAAATATCCACTGATATATTACTTTGCTTTTATAAACCCAGTTTATAAATTTCATAGCCACGTTCTCCTTTAAAAATCCCGGTTTTACACACTTAAATCAATTCCCAAATTGATTTCCAATTTACTCTATTTATTCCAAATTCCATTAACTTCATATTTAAATCCTTAATTATGATTTAAAATACTTTTAACTGAAAGTACAAATTTTAGATTTCCCAAATTACTTCTTTATCCTTTTAAATAAATTTAAAATTTGAATTTTAAAATAATTCTTTATTCCTTTAAATGACATCACTTAAGTCCACAATTCATTAATGTCTATTAATTCAAAATCCCTTTTTTCATACTCGAAATTATTTATTAGTATTTTAATATCACTTCCATTCCTTTTCAATTTATTCTTAACTTATTCAAATTCCCTATAATTATTTGCTTAAAAATTCACTCTTTTATTTGTCTTTCCAAAAATCCAATTTATATATTTTGACAACTCGGTGTACAGAAATATATTCAAGCAAACCATAGATTCAATATTTCAATATAATTCATCATAGAATATTAAATAATCACAACATAGAATATTAAATAATTTAAATAAATGTTGAGGAATCCAATTGGATCCGTCCAACCTGTTTTCCCTACATCCACCGATGTTAGCACAACATAAATTACTAATTCCACTTCGACGTGGAATATCGCGGTATATGGAATAAAATAAAATATCATCTGCTATTATGCGGCGCATAAGGTCTCATCCGCTATATAATGCGGGAAATCAATCATTCCAAGGTATATACTATATATATACTATATAATATATTACATCTAATTAATTCAATCATTCAACCAATTATTTAAATTTAACTATTTAAATTTAAATTATAACCCAGATGAGTGAGATTTACTCACCTTTGACGTTTGCAAATCTAATCCATCTCGACTCGTTTCTCCATGATTTTAGACCTTGTATAAATATTTATACAGTTTATTAATATTCGAACCAATCGAACAATTAAATTTCCATTTGATAAATTAAATTAACCATGCATTTTATTACCATTAACAAAATTTGATTTACTAATAATTTAATTTAATTTAAACTAATAATTCCCCTTTAAAAATCTTTTAGTAATTAAAATAAATTAAATAAGTCAATTGTACAATTTTATCACCAAATTCTTTATAACATTTTCTTCCCAAAATTGTGTATATATTTTCTTCAACCGATATATAAATATTTACTAGATTAAACAAAACTGTAAATACCATGTTGTTTAACGTACCGATAAGTGAAAAAAAATAAATAGTCCATTTAAGTTTTAAACCTAGGTAACATTTAAATTAAAATGTTTAAAATTAAACTACCTCAAATTCGAACAATTCGTTATCATTTAATAAAATTTACTTGACCAACCATTAAATTTTAAACTAATAATTTTCCCTTGAAAACCTTTTAGTACTAAAATAATTAAATAAGTTTATTAAATAAATTAATCACTTTATACATATATATATAAATTTAAATCTTACATATACCTATATATTGTTTATCCTTGTTCATTCACATGCTTAAGTAAATAATTTCTTATACCTTCTCAAAATCTAAATTTGATTATAAACATGTATGTATATTTCCCTAACAGAAGTTATATACAATTTGAATTTTAAAACAGAACTTTTTTTTAACTCACTGCAACTTAAATTCTCATATATGTATAGAAATCTATTTGAATCAAATTAAACTAAATTAAAATAAAGCTGATGCCTTACCGCAACTTCAACCGCACTCGTCGAAGTCGCCTACGCCGTGAAGTAACCCAACCGCCACGCGAGCTCAAAAGTCGACCAGAAAACGCAAGCTTCGACCCACGCTTCCTCGATTTTCGAAGAGGGAAAAACCCTAGCTCCGCCAATCGCTCGATACCACGCGTGTTAGGTCGTGACTATCACTCGATCGCCACTTGCCACTGACTGCCTCTAATCAAGACGACTACCTCGACACGACCACAGACGGCCTCCTCCCAGGTGCTCGCACAATTCGCGGCGACTTCGGTCGCGCCTCCTCCTCCCTCGTCTCAATTCGATTACGAGTCATGCGATATGGATTTCCGATCTGGATATGAGAGGAATGAACGGCTTAGGCTATCGATTTATTTTTGTTTTCTCTGTATGTATCGGCCATTTTTTTTGAAGGAAGAGGGTTGTTGTTTAAACGGCTTTGAATTAGGAAAGTATGTGATTAAATGACAGGAAGGTGGCGTGCATAGAGAGGAAAAGTAGTTGACTAGCCTATTATAAATTAAAAATTTCCAAAATATTTCGATATAAATTTTAGGCGTTTACTTACCGTACGATCACACAACAACTCCGATCGCTACGAAATTCGAAATCCGATAATAATACAGTATTACAGATCCAATGGAACTGGTTTCATCGAATTCCAAGACTGCACCTCGGAAGACTATTTTTAAATATCAATTTAAACTATATATTTTTAAAATCGAACGAATCACTTCCAATTTCAATTATAAGCTTTTATTATCTTCAGAACTATCAATATGAAATTTACAAGCCTTCAAATTATTCTTAACTAGCTTAAAACTCCAGATTCAACATTTTACCCAACTTCAAATTATTTAATTCAATAATTTAATTATCAAATAAATAGTGATATTTAAAATTCAAGTTAAAATTAACTTTTAAATATTTAAAATCAATTAAATATTCTAATTTCAAATGCCTAAAAATTTCGGGTCGTCACACTAATAGAAATCTAACAACCATTGAGGCATTCTTCAGCCGCTTGCGTAGAGTAAGATCCAGAGAGATACATCAAAATCTACAAGATGATCTGTTTAAACATTTATGGCATATAAAGGGGAATGCTCCGATGTAATCCATTCTTTAAATGCACTGTTTTGTTGTTGTAGTACTTTAGCGTTGTTGTCGTGTGTGCCGTATTATTTAGTTAAATCTATAATGTCATTTATTGTTTAGTCACTTATCGCTATGTTATGTTTTGTTCTGTTCTAACAGTTCTATGTCCATGCATGACAATTTAATTATTGCCACAATGATATTGACTAGTCATATCAATACATATTTTATTATTCATTGTGTTTATATATACCCACTATGTAAAGAGGTTCAGTGAACTTACAATTTGCAGTGAAAACAATGCCCATTTCTCTTCCTACATCGTACGACTATGAAGGTCCCATAGAGCACCCAATGCCCATTAATCCATCATCATCGAAAACTGATATTGATTTATACATTAAAATGCAAGAAAGAACTACGAAGATTTGTGTGAGCACGAACGAGAGTAAGAAGAACTTCGAAGACAAAATCGGATCAAAGACGATGCAAAGAAAGGCTACATCGACAGCAAAGAAGTGTTTCATTGTGTTGGCAACATCAAAACAACTAAGTGGAAAACGAACAGGAAGTTGACTCACCAATTGTAATTTGTGACTGTAGATATGCCGCTGTTGAAGACGTTATTTTGACAGGAAATAACATTGATCATCGTTATTTCAAATGCCACGTTTATCCAACAAGGCGTGCCTTTTGGCAGTGGATTGACGAGTCATTTCCTCATCGAGCCATTGATATGCAAATGAATTAGCATATCAACTTACAACGTTGCAAACTCAATCTATTGGGTGGCAGAATGAAATCAGTGGACTTAACGACCATCTTCATGACCTAAACATTAGAAGGCAAAATTAAAATATTAATTCATGCGTGTCTGTTTGGCAATTGTCGACGGTAAATAGTGTATCCAATTGTATCCCTAGTTCCAATAATGTAATTTGTTATTTCAAAAAAATGATTTATATTTCGATAAATAGCTCAAATAAACATTATAGCATACAAATAGTGACAAACAGATAATAGCCTCCACAAACACTATGAGGTTGTTACTCAAATTGTAACATATAGTTATACCATAACTCATACGCTTTGTGCCCTACGAAGTTTGTACGGTATTCGAAAAGGTAACACGAGTCATACGTCGAGCGTGATAGTTGGAAAACGTCCTCCTTTTTCACCTCGTCTAATATTTTGCGATAATTCCTACATGATCTACTAAATATGTAGAATGCACTTCTTGTGGTTAGAATCCTCCGTATTAATCTACAATCTGAATGACTTTTGTACTTTTCATTAAGAATAACCCAAAATCTTGATTATCTCTTCTTCCATGTGAACTATACTTGCTTGAATATAGGCCTTTATCAATAATAAGTAATCCTCCGCAGTTCATGATTCAGATGTCATTTTGAATTGTTATGGCTCAAAATGAAGTTGCATTCGTTTATATGGAAGAAAGTAAAAGAAACAATAAATAACTAGAACATTATATTCACGATAAATGATAAATGATAAAGAATATCACTGTAGACGATAAAGAAGATCACTATAAGCACAACAATCGATAAAGTTAACCAGTATTTTCACAATAATCAATAAAGATGAACACCGTAGACTATACAGAAAAGAAAACAAGTGATAAGACTACACATTGAAGACAACAAATAAAGACTCACAATAACCAACAAAGATGAACATTGTTATCATTTTGAATTATATAGCCTATAAGACTATACAATGCGGAAAACACATGATAAGACTATACAATGCAGAAAACAAGTGATAAGACTATACAATGCAGAAAACAATGTTAGGAAATCAATTCTATGGTTTCGGTGATAATAACTATACAATGGAAATCGAATATACATATATATCTATATTTACAGGTAGTTGATAAAGTAACATCACCAAAGAGGCAAAAATAACACTCAAAAGAAGTATCAAAAGACTTCAAGTCGATAGAAGTGGAAGAGGGGTGACACGGACACAGATAAAGCAACATGCACACATTCAGACGTATGGGTACACTAGCCAGACGTCTGATTGATTCCTCTGGTTTGAAACTCGGAAAGAATCAGACGTCTGGTTAATACACTCAGACGTCTGAAAAGCATCTAGATATAAAAAATATATGAAGACCAGACGTTTGGTTAATAAACACAGACGTCTAAAATATAAACAGATACAAAAAATATATGAAGATCAGACGTCTAAAATATTTTCCAGACGTCTGATTTTGAACTCGGCTACGTAAATTCAAAGAACAACTGTCACGTCCGAAAGGACACATTCGCTTCTCTTCACTGCAACTCTTCATCGCCATGAGAAGCAACCTTAGAGCACTTACTAACAGTTGCAACTACACAAAGGATCTCTCCACCACTATAAATAGAATCAGGAATTTAAGAGATTTTTTACACCTTACTTACTTACGCTCTTAGCTCTTACACACTGATTTATACCTGATCTCTAAGCAATCAAAATACTTGTAATTGACTCTTATATATATATACATATATATATATATATATATATTGGAAGCAATTGTACTTAATAGTCAACATCTGTGTTATAGAACACATTTTTGACAAAGAAACTCTGCTATTGTAAACCTGTTCCTCCGGGTCAAGTGAGGGTGAATTGAAAGAAAATTCCGAAGAGGAGCTTCGGGACTGGACGTAGGACGAGAGGTCCGAACCAGTATAAAATCTTGGTGTGATTATTTTAATTTACTTTGCTACTATCATCTATCAAGTTATATTATATAGTTAGTTGCATATACATCCTATACGATCCACTCATATAGATTTTCAATTGGTATCAGAGCAAGCTTTTGATCAAATAACAGTAACACGTTTTTGAATCACTTTAATATGGCAAGTATTTTTCAAGAAGGACAATCAACAGCACGACCCATACTCTTTAATGGATCTAATTATGCATATTGGTCAACACGTATGAGAATTTTTATGGAAGCTAATGGTCTTTAAATTTGGTCAGCCACACAAGATAAATATGAAGCACCTACTACTACTATGAACACTTGGACCGATGCACAAAAAACCTTAGCATCAAATAATGCTAAAGCTATGAATGTTTTATTTTGCTCTTTAGACAAAAATGAATTTTCACGTGTCATGTTATGCACCACTGCGTTTGATGTTTGGCGTACCTTACAAATTACACACGAAGGTACAACAAAGGTCAAACAAACCAAGATTTCAATTTTACAAAACCAATTTTCTTCATTCAAAATGAAGCAAAATGAAACTATTGTTGACATGCATTCTAGATTTCAAACTATCCAACACGATCTTATGGCATAAGGAGTTAAATTTACTGATTTTGATTTAGTCTCTCGAATACTCAACTCTTTAACATCAGATTGGGAAAGGAAGGTTTTATCTATTGAAGAAGCTAACGATCTTTCTACTCTCAAAGTTGAAGAGTTAATAGGAAATTTAATGCCTATGAAGCTAATTTGCAGGCTCGAAAAGAACTAAATTCGGAGAAGAAGAATATAGCATTTCCAGCAACAAAAAATGATGACTCTGATTTAGATGAAGAAGAAATAGTCTTCATTGCTAAGAATTATAATATATTAAAGAAATTTAGAATGATGACCAAATTTCAAAAAGAAGGGAAATCCAACACAACAACTCAAATCAAGTGCTATGAATGTGATCAATACGGTCATATGAAGAAGGATTGCCCTAAACTCAATAATGACAAAAAGAATAAAAAAGTTCAAAAATTTAAGAAGAAGAAGGCTTTCAAAGTAACTTGGGATGACTCGGATTCTTCATCCTCTGAAAGTGATAGCGATAGTGATGGAGAACAGGCTAATGCATGTTTTATGGCACAAACTGAAGAGGTATGTCCTGAACTTAGCTATGATGAATTATTATAACTTAGCATGGAATTAGATGATAAATTTAGACAAATAAAAAAATTGATCAAAGAATATATAGTCAAAATAAATAGATTAGAACTTGAGGTAGGAATGTTGAAAGATGAAAAAATTATTCTAGAAGAAGAACTTGAAATATCTCAAGAGAAAATCAAAAATAAATTGATAGAAAGTGAGAATATTACTATAGTAAAAGAAATTTTGTTAAATAAAAATATTGAGTTTAAAAATATTATCGAATCATTAAAAATTGAAAATATAGAACTAAAAGAAAAATTAGATAAAATTACCAACAATGTGTCAAAATTTAATAAAGGAAAACAAGATTTGGAAAATCTTATCAAAACTTCAAAACCATCAAGCAATAGAAATGGAATAGGATTTAAAAATTCTTCTAAACAAAAAGGAAATAATGCTAAAAATATTAGTTACATAAAAACTAGAAGTTTTTCTAAGTTGAAATTAAATATCAAAAATATGAAAATTTGGATTCCTAAAACAAATAATAATTTGATTAGACAAAAGCATATTAATAATTACTTAGAAGGAGTGGCCTATAACAAAAATTATATTTATAAAGGTACCAAACCATCTTGGGTATGGCTGCCTTCCTCTAACAATTAGGACCCTAATAAAATATATGGGTACCAATTAAAACATTCTTTATTTTGCAAGTACCCAAAATAAAAAATAAGGAGAAATGGATACTAGATAGCGGTTGCTCCAAACATATGACCGGAAACTCAAAAATGTTATCAAATATAACATACATCGACGGTGGAACGGTAAGCTTTGGAGATAATTCAAAAGGATATGTCATAGGCATTGGAGAAGTCATCAACTCTGTTATATCTAACTCTCCTATTATTACAAATGTTTTATTAGTAGAAAATTTAAACACAACTTACTAAGAATTAGTCAATTATGCGATAAAGGTTTTCAAATAAATTTTGAAAAGGATAGATGTAATATTTTAGATAACAACAAACACTAATGGATTTTGGTAAAATTATCAAAAAATCTTCAATATATTGTGATAACACAAGTGCTATAAATTTATCAAAAAACCCTGTTAATCACTCACGAACTAAACATATAGATATACGACATCATTTTCTACGAGACAATGTTGAAAAAGGAACTATTTCCTTAGAATACATAATACCGAAAATCAAGTAGTCGACATTTTTATAAAACCATTAAATGAACAAACTTTCATTAAAAACCGACAAAATTTAGGTATTTGTTCACTTCATGATCTTCTTCCTTAAAAAATTAATAACTTCATTTAAAGACTAAGTTTAGTTATCTATTTTATTACCACAAATTATACTTATTAATTTCTGAACCATTAATTTTTTAGACAATTAGCTGTTCTAAAAATAACGTTTTCAGCTTATATATATGCATAGTTACATAACAACTATATACAAAAAATCAATTTTTTTTAAAAATATAACAATGTCTTCTGGGAACTCCTATATATCCATCTCCATCTCAACACCATCGACGAATAGCTCGGTTGACACACCACAAAGTCTTCCTAAGCCTACACCAAAACAAGAGCCAACAAATAGGTGGTCTTCATATCATACGGGTTTTACTCCAGATAATAAGAAAACTAAAAGATCTCTATTTATTTCTCCTAACACAAAGGAGAAAATTAATGAAATTCATCATCACCAAAAACAACAGATAGATCTTCAACGAGAAGTTTATTTCGAACAAAAAGTTACGGCGCGACGGCTAAGCTTTCTAGAGCAAGTGGCGATGAAGTTTTGTTCGTCACGAAAGAAAGATGTTCATGAACCACTACCAAAACCTTGTAGTTCATTTGATCCATCTTCTTCGTATCGTACTCCTACAGATCCCTCACCAAGACGATTTTCTGGCTCGCCACGGACCCACGAACGTGGAAATATATGGTCTCCACTTAGACCATGGAAGGATAACAAGTCAGGAAATCGTAAAACTCCATCTCCATCTAAATAAATAAATCGTATTAATTATTGTATGTATCTATACTTATGTGTTATTATATTTTACAACAATAAAGATATTTGTTATCAACATTCGATAAATAAGCGAAACCATCAAACTTTAGGCTATTTTTAGCCAAAATACAAATTTCAGATGTCTGTCCACATCCTCTAGACGTCTGACACAATTAAAAATTTAACATTGTACATATGTCAGACGTTTGATATATCTACCAGACGTCTGAATTTAAGTTCTGCCTCCTAAAAATAGAATTCAGAAAATTTCAGACGTCTGACACATTGAACCAGACGTCTGACCAAGTCTTCTGTCACAAATTTATCTAAACCAGACGTCTGATTACAAATCTAGACTCTGGAATTCAATCGACCATTTAAATACACCCAGTTAACGTCATTTTTTTTCTATCCCAAAATTATTCCGCTTTACAATCTGCTTCGTGACGATTTTTTTCCTTCCAAATCAACGTCTTGTACATAACTAAACAAAATGCCTCCTCGAACAAAGAATATCAAAGCTCCAAAACGCAAACAAGACCAGCCACTTCATCTTCAAACTCTCAGGTGTGTTCCGACGATCAAATCGAGAGATGGATGAATAAAGCACCGCATTCCATCAAAAGGTATCAAGACATCTAAAAGAAAAAACTTCACATAGGTCCATTCTACAATCTTCTTAAATTCCCTATGTATGATCTAGATAAACTCTGTGAAAATGCTGGATTAGAAACCCTAATCTCCTTTACTCCTAATGATATCCAAATAGACCAATTAGATATATTTTTATTCTACGCTAATCTAGACAGTACTTCAGTATGGACTACTGAAGATGAAGACAACTGGCTATGGTTTAGTGTTTATGGTAATACAATCAGGTTAACTCTGGGGATAATTGATAGAACTTTGGGATGCTCTGACACCGGGGAAGATTTATACAATATTCCGGATATGCGCTTCAAGCCACGGAATAGTATTACCCATCAAATTTGGGAGGACGAAATGCCAAAATTTTCTTCGAAATATTTACGTCCAAAAGCTCGACTCTTGACAAGAATGATAATAAATACAGTTGTTCCACGTATGGGGAGTCACAAGCAAATAAAAGAAATGGAGCACAAAGCTCTATATGCTCTCTTTAGTGGAACTCGGGTAAATTGGGCTAAATTCATCTTTGACGAGCTCAAGCACTTTTAGACTTGATCACGGCCATCGGTCATTTACCCTACTTATATTATGAGACTTCTTCGTGCACATAATATTCCTTCCTACCTATCGACAATCGAAAAAATCTCGCCTAAATATGCTTCCACCAAATTTTTCTCTCTGATGCACCTACCTGAAATCCCTCCAGAATTTATGTCCTTCGAAGATTGGACACGCAATCGTCAATCTCGAAGAGTTGAGCCTCCTCCTCAACCACATATTGATCCATCACAAGAAAAAGTACAACATCGATAAGTTACTCCTCCTCCCGAACCATTTGATTATCCGGGACAAGATGAAATTATAGAGACTCGATTAGATACAAATCCAAATGAAAGTATTCAAGATCTTACACTTCGAAACCAACATACACTGTCCCAAAATAAAAAATACTTGGCTAAGCGAATTGACAATTTTGAAACTTCGTTTGCTACACGACTAACCACAGTTGAAGAATCTCTTTCAACTGTTTTATCGGTTCTTAAAGAAGTATTACAACGGGTTCGTGGTCCAACACCACCTTCTGAGGATTGGACAACCCCTGTACCTTCTCCTCCCGTAAAACATTCAAAACTATCTGAGGATGAACCTCCAAAGGAAGCTTTGACATCTCCTTCAAAGGCTAGCACTTATGACAAGGAAGAACCAAAGGAAGATGATCCAAATAAAGCTTCCCAAAAGGAAATCTAGATAGTTTTTATAATTTTTGTACAAATCTATGATTGTAATCACTTCATGTTATTAATGAAAATTTTCTTTTTGACGATTGGCTTCACTGTTATAATTCTTTTTGATAATGTCAAAGGGGGAGAAATATAGGTAGAATCATACAACATTAAAAATAAGCACATATTCAGGGGGAGATTCATAAATCTATATATAAGTACATTGAATAGTTGTCATCATTAAAAATGGGGAGATTGTTAGGAAATCAATTCTATGGTTTCGATGATAACAACTATACAATGAAAATCGAATATACATATATATCTATATTTATAGGTAGTTGATAAAGTAACATCACCAATGAGACAAAAGTAACACTCAAAAGAAGTATCAAAAGACTTCAAGTCGATAGAAGTGGAAGAGGGGAGACACAGACATAGATAAAGCAACATGCACACATTCAGACGTCTGGGTACACTAGCCAGATGTCTGATTGATTCCTCTGGTTTGAAACTCAGAAACAATCATACGTCTGGTTAATACACTCAGACGTCCGAAAAGCATCCTGATATAAAAATATATGAAGACCAGACGTCTGGTTAATAAACACAGACGTCTGAAATATAAATAGATACAAAAAATATATGAAGACCAGACGTCTGAAATATTTTCCAGACGTCTGATTTTGAACTCGGCTATGTAAATTCAAAGAACAACTGTCACATCCGAAAGGACACGTTCGCTTCTCTTCACTGCAACTCTTCATTGCCATGAGAAGCAACCTTAGAGCACTTACTAACAGTTGCAACTACAAAAAGGATCTCTCCACCACTATAAATAGAATCAGGAATTCAAGAGATTTTTTACACCTTACTTACTTACGCTCTTAACTCTTATTCACTGATTTATACCTGATCTCTAAGCAATCAAAATACTTGTAATTGACTCTTTTATATATATATTGGAAGCAATTGTACTTAATAGTCAACATCCGTGTTATAGAACACATTTTTGACAAAAGAACTCTACTATTGTAAACTTGTTCCTCCGGGTCAAGTGAGAGTGAGTTGAAAGGAAATTCCAAAGAGGAGTTTCAGGACTGGACGTAGGACGGGAGGTCCGAACCAGTATAAAATCCTAGTGTGATTATTTTAATTTACTTTGCTACTATCATCTATCAAGTTATATTATATAGTTAGTTGCATATACTTGCATATACATCATATACGATCCACTCATATAGATTTTCAAACAAGTGATAAGACAAGAAACTACAAAAATGAGGTGAGAAGACCATTTAATTTACAAAGCAAGTTACATCAGTTTTTCCATATATATGGTGTACAACTGGTAAATGCTTCTTACGTGGAAAATTTTATCTCCACTACATCAAAATTACAAACACATTAATGGCCAACTCAAAAAACAACAATGTCTCTGACCTGTATGATGATAATCTCATAAATTTTACAAGTTTATATCACAATCCGAAGCTCCACCAATGATTCTATCTCAATTTCTAACTCCACAACAAAGTCAGTATCTTAACCAATTTAACTTCACACAGCAGTATGCTACCTTGTACAATCAAATTCCTCTAAACCACAACATCTTTGGTTCACAACCCATGATTCCTCCTTCAGTTACAATCCATGAGACCTCTTCAACAGCAACTACAAGCGACAAAGGGAAAGACAAGGTAAAACGAGCTTACAATAAACGAAAGCCCAAGGATTCTCAGGGTGAAGATTCTGTGGACGCAAGCAATGGTAGTAGCAAGACGGGGAAAACACATGACTATAAGAAGTTGGCCAACGCATGGGTAAAAGTATCTGTCGTTCCATTGAGTCGATCGACTGCGAAGTTTTTCTATCCGAGGGTAAATGAGATATACAGCGAGGATCTAGAATGCCAAACAAAGAGAACATTTGAAAGCACAAAGATGACATGGTATAACCTGAATGGCATGCGTAACAAATACAAAGGTATAATATCACAAAAAAGGGATATATTGATAAATAGACAATCTTTTAGAGACTTGGAAGACGATTACGATAAGATATATCGTGATACTTATAATTGCGATTCATTGCTCATGAAGCATTTGAAATTCTTTCAACGAAGCCGCGTTGGACCACTCTAACTGAACGAAATGATGTGGACCTAGGAGCTATCGAAGCATCAAATTTAAGAAATGTAGCTTTAAGACTCTCGATGGATTCATCTCTTGGCAATTCAAACGATTCTCTCATGACAACAGACGGAGAGGGGAACAGTAGCAGTCCATTGACTCCGACTTCGGGAATGCTTTATGGTGGAGTTGATACTTGGCCCGAAGGAACAAAATCAAACAAGAGATCCTTGTTGAGAAGCAAGGAGCCAAACGACTTAGCAATGGCTAATGATAGGCTAACTTCACTGCTAGGTGTTATTTCAATTTGTATATGCCTTGAAAAAAGAAGAACGTTTGAAGCTGAAAGAGCAGAAGTTAATGCTTATAGAATTGCAGGTTCAATAAGATGTAGATAGAACTAGAGCTCTAGTGGAAGAACTGAATTGAAAAAGGCGCGAGAGAGACGTTTGAAGGAAAAAGAAGAGGAAGAGGAAGAGGAAGAGTATCTAGCAAAAGATGTTCCTCATTTAACTGGAGAGTTTCTAGAGTACGTCTTGGCCAAAAAACATAGCATTTTGAGAGCTCAACAACTTAAGTATCAAGAAGAAGATGGTAGTTCTGTGATGTAAATGAATTCTACGGTGTTGTTTCAATAGTGTTGCTTTCTTATTATAATTTCAACGATTGACTTTGATATTTAATGTCTGTGTTTGTAGTGTGGTTTTGAGATTATAACTCAAATCGAATTTGACTATTAGTTTGTGTGTTGTTTCACAAATATCTCTTGCTTGATTCTTATTATTAATTTTTATTGTTATTTTATCGACTTCAATGAATACACATTAAAAATTTACAAAACAAACACATGCATACATACATACATATACATACATACATATATATATAGACACACACATACATATAAATAAACAAATTAAAAAATGTTCAAAACTAAAATTAACAAATTATAAAACGCACATATATAAACAAATTAATAAATAAACAAATTAACAAAAGATGAACAATAAAATTTAAAAATATTCAAAACTAAAAGAAACCAGAATCAAACTTAAAAAAACGAAAAAATAAAGTAATAAACTTAAATGGATTGTAAAAACCCTTATGGTTAAACGGTTTTCTGAAAACCGTTTAGAGCTGTAGACCGCTTAAAAAAAATGAAGGCAATCCCTGCTCTTCATTCCTTTCCGCGCTCAAATTAACGCTGGTGGAAAGGACGGGAGCGGAGATCAATCTCATTTTAACCAGCATTTACTCTACTATAAATCTATTAAATAATAGTAAAGCAGAAGAAATTCTAGCACTCACATTAATTCTAGCATTTTTCTCACCTCTCCTTAATTTTCTCTAGATATTTATTTAAATTTTATTTTAAAGACCTAATACAATGCATTAGTTTTGAATTGTTTATAAGATTTTATTAATTTTACACTATTGTTTATATTCAAAAATCTACATTTTCTGCTTTCTACAATTATTTTAAAGTCCTCAATTTTCATGTACAATTTACATTTAAGTCCGTATATTTAAATTAATTAAATAATTTCATTATAAATTATTTTAAAAAATTAACTAACCATTATTTATTAATTTGTCTAATAAATAATATAGTTAACCATGCCAATAAAATATCACGCTCATTGTAACAAAACAGTATAAATATGGATCACATAAAAAACAATACGAACAACTTTAATGTATAATTATTTATTTTAATAAACTATTAGTTAAATGATTGAAGTTTAAAGATCATAAATCATTACAATAATTAAAAAAAATTCACCCCTACTCATTAATTCTCTTCGGTTTTTTTTGAATGCATATAAATTATCATTTTATAGTTACCCAAAATATTATGTTAATTTTTTTCATGATTTTATATCCATATATACCCAGATTTTATAATTTATAAAGTCATTTACAAAGTTTTCGTCAATTTTCTTTTATTATTTTACATTCAAATCTATGTATTTAAATTAACCAAACACTATAAATCTATACTATATAAATAAATTCAAGTAATTAATACTCATTAAATTCTTTGATAATTTCTAAACAAAATGACAATTTCAATTTATATACCGCATTAGTAGTAACACATGGTATATATTTCTTTCAGATATTAAAATATCTGAATCACTTAACAAAAATTATAGGCATAAACAGTAATAAAACGTTTAATTTATGATCGATATATCGAACATTGCATAACAAAATTTTATTTTCACAACATTTATAGTATGAGTATCATGTTTTTACAAAATTAACGTGTGCAATGCATGAGATACATTCTATTACTTTATTATTATTATTATCCACAATTTTAGTAAATTAAAAAAATAGTTTTTTCCTTAATATCTCATGTTACATTTAAATTCATATCAATACAGATTTGCAATTTGACGTCTAAAACTCATCATCATGCACATGTGCGGGTGCGCATGCGCATCAAAACACACATGATCATGAATTTACTAAATATTACTTCAAAAAGGAACATATTACATCTATATTTTTCTTTGAAATTTATCATATACATAAACACTAAAAATTGTTTCACATGCATCGTTATAACTGTCATATTTAACGTATATTTTCTTAATTTCAAAATATAAATTACACTTATTTTAAAATTATATAAAATATTTTAAAATTTAAAATTTTGGAAATAATAATAGTGTGTGTGTGTGTATATATATATATATATATATATATATATATTAAACGTATAAATCAATAATATTATGTTTAACATATAATTTCTTAAACTTTAGAAATATTATCGTAAAAACTAATTTGAAACAAAATCTATCATTTTAAATAGTTAGAATATGAAAATAATGAATATATGATTATTTTTAACTATTCGAAAATAATTTTTGAATATATTTTACTATGAATACATAACATTTTAACATGCTAAAATCAAAAAATATATGTTTAACATTAGCATATTATATTGTACGTCGACTATTTAACTATGTATATTTGACAATTTCTTTTACAATATTACTGTGTGCAACGCACGGGATACACACTAGTGCTTAAATATAACTGAAACAAAAAAAATACAATAATAGTTGTCAATTGATATTGCATCAGCAAGTTTAGGTCATCCAACCATCTCCGCCTCCAGAGTAAATAATACCAAAATGTTTCCTCTGTTTCTAGGAAAACAAGAGAGATGGTGTGTAGATAGTACGCAGAAGAAAACCCTCTCTGCATCCAACGTCATCTAGTTCTTCCTCCCAATAAAGCAATAAATTTGAGGGGGTTTTGTGTAAAAATAAAATAAAAATAAAAATAAGAAGAAGAAGAGAGAGCGAGCGAGGGAGATGGATTCAGCGGTGTTGGATAATATAATAAGTAGATTACTGGAAGTGAGAGGAAGCAGGCCAGGGAAGCAGGTGGAGTTATCTGAGGCTGAGATTAGGGAGTTATGTGTTGCTTCTAAAGATATTTTTTTGCAGCAGCCAATTCTTCTTGAACTCGAAGCGCCTATCAAAATATGTGGTCTGTTTTCTGTAATTTGTATTTCGATTATATAATCTGAATTATTTATATTTTGTATACATCGGAATATTGCAAATTTGACTGTCATTGAAGTTTGATTAGTTTGGTTAAATCAACAATCAGGCAAAATTATTTTACAAACCGATTATTTAACTTGGTTAATAAATTCAGTTCTAGCTGAATATTGCTCCTCCCTTTTGATTGGTACTGATTGATGCTAATATTATTTTTTGTAGAAGAACTAGGAAGTGACCTTTTTTTGGTTTAAATAATATAAGTTTGTTGAAGCTAACCTGTAACGATTCTCCAAACTATGGTTGTTGATGCTAACTATACCATAATTCTCCAAAATATTGACATTCTGTACGTTCATCGTCTATTAAATGATCTTACACATGTGAACGATTAATACTGACACACACTAATTGAACTTCAAGCACTTTTTTTTGCAGCTCCCAAGTGGTATATGGCTCGAACATGTTAATTTGCCAACATTCTAATTGAAGAATTTTTTTAAAAAGCCATTTAACATATTTTCCTGTACGTATAGTTTATATCCTGTATTTTTTTTTTTTGAAATCGAAAAAAACTATTTTCCTGTACGTATAGTTTATATCCTGTAATAAAAGATACATGGCTATGAGTATTTTTTTTCTTTCACTTTCTGTTTTTAATATAAATATGCCAATTTTACTTTATACGTTGAATAGTAAAATAATTTATAGCTATATACTTATGTTAGCTGTGTTAGATTTTAATGATACAATATTTCCAAATTGAAATAGGCTGTGAAGATATTTTGAGTCAAGGTGGAATTGTATACCGTCTCTTTTATATATTTTGTAGATTTTAGAAAGTGATCAAAGAATATTAATTGCCTTTTTTACCGCATTAAAGAAAATGCAAGCAATTCTCTACATGAATATAAATTATTTTGGAAGATGAAAGCAATTGATCAATTCCTTATTCTCTTAATCAGTTAAAGACATTATATGAAGGTTATTATAAATAGACTTGTATATGATTCGTTGTGATTAGGGAGAAAAGAAGTCAAACTTTGGGGATTGATTCTCAATTTCAAGCCTTTTTCTTATGGATGAATTAATAAAATTTGTTTGAAGGAAATATTTGTGTATTTTCTTCTCACTTCTTATCCCTTCTCAACCTAATTGTCCAGGGATCTCTGGGATAACTCTACCTATTGGTATCAGGATCTAATACACAAATTTTCTTGAAGAGAGTTTGATTATGAAGTGTTAAGTGTTGAAAAACCCAATGAGATAAATTGTGGTTATGGAAGGTAAAAATGGATGATGTCTCAACGATCTTCACCAACCATTGAAGAACAAAGATGAGAAACATAGTGATATAACCGAAACAAAACATCTGTTTATACAATTTGAAAGAAATTAACGCGAAGAACTCTGTAACAAATAAGGCTCTTATAACATGAAAATTGGCTTAAGGAATGTGAGTTAATTGGAGAATATCTTAATGGATTTCAAGCAATTGTGAACCAATTGACGGATGTGAATTGCAAGGTGGATGATGAGACACAAGCCTTAATGTTGATGATGAGTTCATTTTCGGAAAGTTGAAAAACGCTTGTGGTTGTATTAAACAGTACAAATTCAGATGGAGTTGTTTCAATAAAGTCGACGGTTAATAGTCTTCTTAATTAGGAGATGCAGAAGATGAAACTAATGGAAGAAAAGACTAATAATGAAAGAGAAAATCCAATTGAGGAGGTGCAACTGGCAAGGTGCGGTAACCGTTCAAATAAAAAATTGCGATCAAATAGATAAACATGGAAAAAGATTTCATTTGCTATTACCTGAAAAACCAGGTCTTCAGCTAAGATTTTGCTATAAACTAAAAATGGATAAAGAGAAGATGAAAGCATTAAAGGTTGGCAAGGATAAGCTTGAGGAAGGCAACAATGATGATGTGAATTTTGGTATTAACAATGATGTGCGGTGTTGACGGAAGAAAAAAAATGAGTGTATGCTTGATTCGGGTGCATGTTTCCAAATATGAAACCAAAAGGGAGCATTCATTGACTATAGCATGAAACAAATCTTGCTTGATAACTTTTTTTTTGAAATGGTACTTTATATACAACAAATCATTGGGACAACATATCCCATGTCAATAAACGTTCGAAAGCAAGTTTCGAACTTGTGACTTCTTGCACCAAAGCCAAATCAATTAACCACTTGGACAATGATGCTTGTCTTGCTTAACAACTTTTGTTTAGAAAGTAGGACATATTACTCTTGCAATTTAAGGTATGGCTTGGTTAGTGTTTGATATTGGTGCAACTGAGGCTTAATTAGGAATGACACTTGCGTTTGCTTGTAAATTCTTTAATAAAGAACCTTTGTACTAGCTAGTTGATAATCTCTTTATCTTATAGTTTACTAAGGCAAAACTCAGTAAATTCCGTGCCCAATTTATTTATTAGTATCTATGATTATTACGATTTTACCGCTTTCTTTTATATATGTGATCTGCTTGTTTTAACATCATCGTTACAAAAAATATATTATTTTGATATATAAATTGCTTTCCTAATAAAATTAGTACTTTTAAATAAACGATTACAATAAGTGAGTTGGGCATAAATCAACAATATAAGAGATTGAGAATGCATATACACACACACCTCACTCTCTTTCTACATGTATGTATATATAAAGTTTCATATGAGTCAATGTTATATTGTGTGAATCGATCGGGTCATTAAAAATCTATCAAATGTCGTTCAATACGGAAATAATTCATTATTATTCAAAGAAGTGTACAAAGTTTGTATGATTTTTACACAACGATTGACTGACATAAATGATAAACTAAATAAATTAAAACTATAACAATGAAATCAATTTAAAAGTATATGAATTCGTTCATGTAAGTTAAAATAGTAGTAATAATAATAATAATAATAGTTTTTTATATAAATACATTGATACATATTCAGTATTAACGTAAATTTATATTATATTTTTGGATTATATATAAGATATATGTTTGGATGAAACAATGTACAACCTATAACAATTATAGTACAAATTATTAACCTAGGTTCATTCATATAATCACTTGATACAAATTATTTATGCTAATAAGTCTACACCTAGGTTCAAGATTTTGATTCCTGTTTTCGTTTATTTCATTTAAATTTTTTGGGTCAGTGTTGGTGATTTCACTTATGATTCCATTTTGTATTTTGATGTTTTTTTTCTATGGAAGTACTTCAATAGATAGTTCACACTTTTATTATATATATGTATATGTATATAATACATGAAAAGATTGATTCGATTATTGATCTTTACTGTTTTTCATGCTATTTTTGCTGATTTGGGTCGGAATTGACCAAAATACCACGATCTCTTTTAAAACTACTTGGTCATTTGTCCAGTTTTATTATCTTGTTTTATTTGTTATCTTTAAATTCTTTTACATCATATTGTTTATTTCCTTTTTTTTTCATTTCTTTTTGAGCATTTAAAATGAAAATCCGAAATTTGAACTGGAATTGAAATTTAGATCGAAGTTTATCCCGGTTATGGCCGGAACCAAAATGGAATTACCAGAAAGTTCAGAATTTCACTGGAATTTTAAACGATGTAAGAAACAAAAAAAAGTTTAAAATTCCTACCATCATTCTTTAAAATGAAAGTTGTCAATGACCATTAGCTCAGGTGATAAAATTGTTGGACAGTGGTTCTTGAAGTCTTTAGTTCAAACTCCTTGCTTATCAAAATGGGTGCTTGTTTTTTTGAAAATCGAAAGTATAACTTGTCTCATTACGAAAAATATTGCATTTCAATTTTGTTTCATTTAACAAAATCGTAAGGGCTTAAATCATAAATTACTTGAAATATTTACTTTCATAGAATAATAATTTATAGCCATGATCGTTGTCTTTTTCTTTTTTTATTAAAGCTTATATTTTATTTGATGAAATATGATTTACGTTGATTTACTAAACACTAAATTTTCTTTTTTAATTTTGTTACCAACCAACCAACTTTTTATTTAACAAAAATATAATAATCATAAAACTTGTTTTGTTTTCAGTTGATCAAATATTTTCTTACTAGCATATTAGCTTACGCATACAAATTTGTAGTTTTTCTAATTCGATCTCAATTGTTAAATGGTGCCTTTGAATATGATTTTTTTAAGTAAATATATAAATCAATAAACAAATAATTATTTATTAATTAGTCGTGGGTTACTATTTCACATTTTTTTGGGTGAAGAATTGACAACTTCTCTAGCGTGCTAAAATTAGGATTTGAAATTCAAGGTGATCAGCCATAGATTGGTCACAGATATTTATTTCCAAAGGGATGACGTGTTTTTTCCAATTTAGAAGCTACATTCTTCAAACTTGTGGTAATTCCGTAGCTAAATGCCATGGATTCTTGGTTTAATTTTTTCTAAGGCATTTTTCTTTTAGCTTTGGCACCATTTATATGGAGGGGGAAACATGTTGAGAACCTTTGTCTGATCCATCCATAGTTGATTGGCTAGGGTTCAACCATAGAATGATGTTTACATTATATGATGCGTTTTTAGTCTTTTCACAATGTTGTGCTACATCAAAGACGGCCATAACCAACTGCATATATATGTTTGTTCAGAACAAATATTTTTGAACGATGAGTGCTTGATTTTTCATAAAAAATGCAGCTCTTTTGCAGTTGATTCTTCACAGACAACCATGAAAATAATTCACCTATTGTCGAAATTTCAGAATATCCATCCACACATCGTTTCGTAGGGGTAACATAGAGTTGGTCAACATCTTTCATCAAAAAGAATATTTTGTTGTTACATGTAATCAAACTCATATATATACACCACTCCACCTTTATATTTTTTCATGATGCGAGACTATTATTTTCAATCTGCACCTGTTACATACAACGCGAGACACATCGACGAATCTCTATCTTGGTTCACATCCATTCATGCGTCTTCAGTTATGCAAACTTTGATGTCTGCATAATATCGAGACTTTGTTCACGTGTCATTCTTCTAGATCCTATGTATCATGGTCTAACAACACTTTAAGTCTGATTACTTAAGCTTACACTACTAACCACAACGACTTACAAATGCATTCTCGCAAGTGTTACCATTGGCTTTGATACTATGTTGAAATTTTAGGATCCGAAACACCAAAACCAACATTTTTTAGTGATTATGTTTTTTAATACGAGTGTAGTGGCACGCGCTTCGCGCGTGAATTGTTTTTCTTATAAATTGTGTATGTTTAAATCAGTCAAAAAAATTATTTTTTATTTTCAAGTGATATTTTGTAAAGAAGCATTTTGAATCTGTAAAGAAGGTTTAATTTTAGATCCTATTTTTAGAAGCGTTTTGAATTTTAAAGCTGTTTAGTTATTAGATCCTACTTTTATGGGCATTCGAATTTGTAAAAGAAATTTAGTATTAGATCCTATTTTTATGTACTTAAGATTAGATAATATATGGAGGGGTATTTTTGGTAGTTCACGTTGATACCAAAAAAATGTGACACCAAAGCTATTACAACTATTATTAAAGATAATTTGTGCTATAATCCATTGTCCTTTCAATCTAGAAAACCGAGTTAAGTTGTATTTTGCTGATCAATTTTTGTTTTGGACTATAGTGTTTATTGTTGTCACTTTGTTTGCACTTTTCTATTTTTGGCCAAACTATTGAGATTTTCATATCTTTGAATGCAGAGTTATATTTTTGTACTAATGTTACAAGAGTGGTTATTCTCCACCGTCAACCCAAAAAAGGATCAATACCCTGATTTAAGTTTAAAAGCATCAGCCTTGTTCTGACAGAGCAATATCACAGATCACAGATGTAAGAAAAGAACAGTAAAAGAAAGAAGACAGAATTTTTATAGTGGTTCGGCTGTTAATAAAACGTACGTCCACTTTATATTTTTCTTATAGACTGATTGTCGTTACAAGATGTGTTTGATTACAAGACTTTGATTATCTCTCAATAGATTGAATCCCCGGAGTTAGAATCCACTGGAGAATCACAGTGAATTCCTTTGAAAATTGTTGCGAGGGAGGCATAGTGTGAAGAATGTTTTCAGCAGACCTTCGGCAATCAATTCGGAGAAAATCATCTTTGTGTTGCAGGTGAGATGATATTTACAGAGGTCGGAAGGCTTCCGGGCCAGGCCTGTCTTCATCAGCTCGTAGGTAGGCTACAAGCGACCTAGGGTGCTTTGGCTCGTAATACGAACCAAAACCATGGATTGCTGGCATCCATGGGTCGCTGGCGACCCATAGACTTGGTTCGTTTTGCGGGTCAAGTCTTGCCTCCTTTTGATAGTGTTTCATATCTAGTTTGTTTGATGGTTTAAGCAGAAGTATGAGTTGCTGATGATCCAAACACATAGGATTTTTCTAGAGTTTGGAATTGGAGATGTTTCCATAGTCTTTTATCGTAGTTGTTTGCGTAGTATCGTTGCATGTTATTCCGTCTTGATGATGATCTGCTGGCTGATCGTGCTTTGATTGCTGACTGGATTGAACTGATGCTAGCTTCTTGGTTCAGTTGAACTTGGTCGTTGCTTTAGTAATATGATTTAGCTCTTGTCAACTCCTTGCCTTAGCCTTTTTGGTTAAGTTCTAAGCCATTCTGATGTGATGATGTTGTTCTGTATTCTGCTGGATCCCGTTGGGTTAAAGCCCGAATAACATTTGCCCCCAAGTACGCCTTTTGAATGAAATGTGTGCTTTTCTCTAGAACAAGTCATGACAACGAGTCTTCGATTGTTGAGCTTTAGTCTTGGTGAATCATTCAGTTCCTTCGGATTTTCTTGCCAGTCACAAGTTGTACCAAACCTGTTACAGCCTAAGATTCTAGACTCTGCCTAAGTGTAATCTATAAATTACAATCATTTCGATTTCATTCGAGGTTATTACATCACATGTCTCTAATTACATTACACATCTCTAATCGTCCTGCGTTCATTCGGGGTTTACATCACTATCAGTTTTTGCTTTTCTTTCAGAGTTTTTACATCATATATCAAAATCAAATCATATATCAGAATCACATCGTATCACATCATATATCAAAATCACATTATATCTCAAAATCACATCATGTCACAACATATATCAAAATCACATTGTATCACATCGTATATCAAAGTCATCCTATGTTCATCTAGGATTTATTCGTTTTGTTCTATTTATAAGGCATTCAGATCCTTTTTTTGCAAAACCAAATCTGTTTTAAGGTCCGATCTTTCTAGACCGCTTAAGTAAGTTTAATGCGTGATTTCTTCGGATCTTTTAATGTTTAGTTCAATATGCGGTCTCTCTGGATCGTATAATGTTTGGTTTAATGCGCGATTTCTCTGGATCATTTAATGTTTTAAGTTAAGTGGACGATCTTTCCAGATCGTTTGTTCGTTAAGTCAAGGGGGATTAAATAAACCTATCCGCTCACTCTCCGGTGAAGGGACTCACTTCTTGCACTCCGGTTCCATGGTGGGACTCTAAGACGATCAATATCGTACAAGTCCATCCACTCGCTCTCTGGTATGGGGTCTTGCACCTTGCACTCCGGCCCCATGGTGGAACTCTTAAGGCAATCAATATCAGTTATCGAAATTCAAATATTCAAATCAAAACAAATAAAAATTAAACAAGCTGGAGTCCTAAATGTTCATCTCAGGCATCCGACTCATAGCGTGCTTAGGGACCGTTCGGGATCACGTACACGTGTAAGCGGCCTTCGATTGTTATTGTCCTAAGTTCTCTCATGCATCTGACTCAAAGCGTGCCTAGGGACCGTTCAGGATCCCGTACACGTGCAAGCGACCTTCGATTATTATCGTCTGCATACCAAAAGAAAGTGCGGGTAATGAAATGATAAAACAAAGCATCAATTCCGACTCCGGTTTACCCCGATCATGGGATAATTTGTCTTGGCGCTTGTTCCTAGGCATTTCTTGATGCATTTGCCACGAATGGCAGTTGTCCCTATAATTCCACCGTAGTTCTGTTCTTCACATGTTGTGGCAGCTGGTTGCCAGTTCTTCTATCAGATCATGAAGGTGTCGACACTCGTTCGTCTCATGCCCATTTAACTCAAGGAAGATACAAAACTTTTCAGATCTTTTCTCTCAATCAGTGGGCTCCTTCCTAGGCGGCCTTCGGTAGAGGTTCTGCCCCCTTGTATCCAGGTATATCCCCTTCGGGGTTTAAGTCAGGTCGGTGTATGAGGAGAATCTTGGCTCGTTTCTCTGTCGTTTTGGGTCTTTGATATTGTCGTCGGCTTTTCTTTTCTCTTTGTCTTTTTCAATTCCAGCTCTAGATGGTCCCCCGCCTTCGATGACATTTATTTCAGTATCCACATCCTCATCCTCGGCTTTGACGTCTTCCTGATGCAGATACCTCTCAGCTTCGTAATAGAATTCTACAAGATCCATCGATACGTCCTTTTTAATGCGGCTTTGAAATCAGTTTTATTGGCGACTCCAGATGCTGCTGCATTAGGATAAAAGATGGGTCTGGTTTGTCTCCACGGCTGCGTCGTATTGAATCTTGTTAAATAACTTCTCAAGGATTCTCCAGGCCTTTGTTTTACGTTTGAGAGCGTAAGTACATTCCTTGGTTGTGAGATATGAACCCTGAACTGTGTCAAAAACCTGTTCACTAAGTCGGTCCATGTGCTTATGGACCCATTTTTCAATTGCTTGAACCACATTGCAGCCAAATTTGTTAAGTATAAGGGGAAGCATCTCCCCATTACTTCCTCAGAAGCACCCAACACCTGCATATGTTGGATGTATCGCATCATATGAATTGTTGGGTCTGTCTTCCCGTCATACATTTCCAGTGTCGGAAGCTTGAAATCTGGAGGATTTCTTGCGTTTCGGATATTAGCAGTAATGAATTTCTGTTTACATCTTCCAGACTTTGATCTGGGAGGCCTCCTCTGATGAATCTTTGTCCCAATTCGGCAATTCTGTTCTCACCGTCCACTGAATGTCTCTGTCCTAAAGCAATACTTTGGCCCTGCCCCGTTGGGGGTATCTCGGGATGGCTTCATTCATTCCTCCGTTCCTTCGAGGAAGTTCTGGTACATATCATTCTGTCGGCCGCATTCTAGCATTCGAATCAGCTTCCGTGCCACCAGTCCCCGGTGTTTCAACAGTCGCTTCAGCATTGGTATTGATTCCGCGTTGATTCTAGCGCTGCCACCATGTGCCGGTTGCTCTGGGCGTGGGGGCAGGACTCCACCTTGCTCCAATCCAAATCCGGCAATCCCTGCATTGTTTCATGGGGTTTGATTCCTATTTCTTACATATCTAGCCATCCTTGTTGCTCCATCATCTGGAAGAATCCGTCCGTCATCTCCTGTTGTCTAGCTTAGAGTCCATCCTGCATCTCTTTCATCATCCTTTCAATCTTTTCTCTAATCACATAGCTGGGTTGATGAGAATTTGAGGACACTTTCTAGTTGCTTTCAAGCCCCGGTTGACTTGCTCTAGTTTTAGATCTGGTGTTAGGCCTCTTCAATTTTTTTGAATCTTAGATTTAAACTTCAATTTTTCAGATCTTGTTCAAGGTTCTCAGTGAAAGCACCAAAATGTTAACCCAAAAATGGATCAACACCCTGTTTTAAGTTTGAAAGCACCAGCCTTGTTCTGACAGAGCAATATCACAGATCACAGATATAAGAAAAGAACAGTAAAATAAAGAAGATAGAATTTTTATAGTGGTTCGACTATTAATAAAGTCTACGTCCATTTTATGTTTCTTTTATAGACTGATTGCTGTTACAAGATGTGTTTGATTACAAGACTTTGATTATCTTTCAGTAGATTGAATCCACTGGAGAATCACATTGAATTCCTTTGGAGATTGTTGTGAGGGAGGCAGAGAGTGAAGAATGTTTCCGACAAAACTTCCACAATCAGTCCGGAAATGGTCCTCTTTGTGTTGCAGGTGAGATGATATTTATAGAGGTCAGAAGGCTTCCGGGCCAGGTCTGTCTTCATCAGCTCGCAGGTAGGATACATGCGACCTAGGAGAGCTTTGGCTCGCAAAACGAGCCAAAACCATGGGTCCCTGGAGACCTATAGACTTGGTTCGTTTTGTGGGTCAAGTCTTGCCTCCTTTTGATAGTGTTCCATATCTAGTTTGTTTGATAGTTTGAGAGAAATATAGGCTGCTGATGATCCAAGTACTTAGGATTTTTTTGGAGTTTGGAATTGAAGATGTTTCCATAGTCTTTTATCGTAGTTGTTTGCGTAGTATCGTTGCACGTTACTTCGTCTTGATGATGATCTGCTGGCTGATTGTACTTTGATTGCTGATTGGACTGAGCTAACGCTAGCTTCTTGGTTCAGTTGAACTTGGTTGTTACTTTAGTAATATGATTTGGCTCTCGTCAACTCCTTGCCTTAGCCTTTGTGGTTAAATTCTAAATCATTCTGATGTGATGAGGTTGTTCTGTATTCTGCTGGATCCTATTGGATTAAAAACACGGATAACATCCCCTATAATATCATATTGCTCAATTTGCTGGTAATTTATTCAGGCCAACTTAATTTACAAATTTTCTCTAGATGACTGTTTTAATTCATCAACAATTAACCGAATTTAATTAAATTACTTCAGAATTATTACACACAACACACATATGCAAGCATGCACACACTTAGTGACAGTCACATGCTAATTGGTGAGGTCACTTGACCATGTCAAGGATTGTAAAACTTTTCTTCTTATGCTAAACATTAATATTTGAACCAAATTTAGTGTATTTACACATTGCTTTTTGAATCTATTTGAAGCATGAGGCATTCATTTCAAATAATTCTTCATTAACATGTATTTTTCTCCTTTTATAGCAATATATTGTTATATTTCCCATTGGTACTATACACACAAGATGTTGCTTCATACGTGTTACCGTATCATTCGATCTCAATAATTTTTCGATTATGCATATGTTTTTCCTGTCTTGATCTCATTATTATTACAGTATGGTTGACAATGCACATGGACGCGCTTACACTTGTAAAAATATGTGTTCATTTTAAAATGACATTCCACCATCCTTAATTTCTGGCTATGCCATCGCGTGCGTGCACACATAAAAATACACGTGTGTTTGATGACAAATTTACACTGGCAAACAAACTTTTCTTCAAGAAGCTTTTTTGGTTCACTTATTATTTATGACAATATGTAAAACCTCTTGTTAAACTGAAATTTGGTTCCACGTTCAAGGTGTGTAGAAGGAGGCGTGTTCGAAAAAATTCCAATATTACCCCTCAGTTTTATGATAATTCACAATTAATAGTTCATAAAAAAAGTCATTGTGTTCAAACTTCAATGTCCATATATGGCAGGCAAGATGGTAATTATGCATATAAACATATGTTTATACCGTAGCCTTTCTGAAATAAATCATATCGGGCTTTGGGCCCGAAGAGCTTCAATATGGAGCATATGGTGGAATGTGAAGGCCTTGGAAGCTTTACGAAGGAAATATTCAAAATCCTCTTGAATTTGCTCTTGTGTGATTTTATTCATCTCTCTTTGCATGAACTTAGACATCCTGTAGCATAGATGTTGTGTGACATCGATAATTACACCTTATTCATGACATACATCGATTAATAGCTTACGGCATGTGTTTAGCCAATTTTTTTTTTGTGGATTTGATGACATGGGGCATTGATAAAGCATGACATGAATAACATACCGCATAGAGCTAGTGTGGTATTGAATGAGCACGGTATTGCTTGGAAGACGCCATTGAAGAGTGGCGGCATGAGATAAAGTCGACATTGGAGACGAAACGATACCAGTTGAACGTGATATGGAAGAAGTGCAACATCAATGAAGGGTGACATTGACGTAGCGTGGCATTATTATGGGTTATGAATTACATGCGACATTGGTAAAATGCGGCTTTGATGACGTGCAGCGTAAAATCTATGTGACATCGATTTAATGCGGCATAGATGTTATACGACATGGAAGTAACGCAGCGTCTTTATTACTTCTAGGCCTTCGGTATCAATTATCCTCTTGTCTTAGCATCCAGAGCCTTGAACTTCGACATAAGTCCTTAATTTTGGCATTTATTCCTTTGTTTGTATCCTTTGGAAGTTATGTGGATAACATTTGTTCTCTCCTTGTACAAAGAAGATTTTTATACTTTAGTGTAAAACCAAGAATTCCTTTGTGTTGCTGATTCCTTATAAGGCTTTCTTTCTAATCCTATTTTCCTGCACAACACAAATAAACGAGAATTTTCATTGTAAACTTAGTATTTAAATCTTTAGTGATCCTCTTCGGATTTTGTTAGGCTATGAATTAACATGTACTTAGGGAATTTCCCGCATTTTATATGAGTCGAGATTATTTTCAGTATATCATCGAATACTAATAATTTTCCAAATAGAAACTTAGGAAATCATGATCTTAATTTCCTGAATAATAAATTAGAAAATCATCTGATAATACCATAAGAGGGAAGACCGACAATTCATTTTGGCCATAAGACGAATATCCGAATAGAAGTCCTAAAAACCGTCTGTTAATAATGGAAGGCCAGAAAATCCTTCTGATAATAATAGAATATCAGAAAATCCATCTGGCAATAACAGAACATCCATTTGGCATAATAATAGAAGACCAGAGAATCCATCTGGCAATAACAATAGAAGACCAGAGAATCCATCTGACAATAACGATAGAAGATCAGGAATCTAATTCGGTGATAGTAATAGAAAACCAAAAATCTCCTTTGGCAATAATAATAGAAGACCAGAAATTCAATCTGGCAATAATAATATAAAACCAGAAATCCCATCTGGCAATGACAATAATAATTTCTTTCGTGGAGAAATCATGCTTTATTTGATAAATCTTACTTTTGAAGATTGCTTGATTTTTGCTTTGGAACACAAATGACTTATTTGTGTTCGAGTTCTTTTGCCTCTCTTCAGGCATTAAACATCTTAATCCCTTTTCTTTGTGTTTCCTTTTGGGCTTTGGACGTCTTGGCCTCTTTCTTCAAGCCACTCTTTGGGCTTTGGACATCTCAATTCTTTCTTCGATCCATTCTTTAGACTTTGGACATCTTAGTCCTTTTCTTTGAGCTTCTCTTTGGACTTCGAACGTCTTAGTCCCTTTTCTTTGTCACCATCTTGGATGATGATCTCAACTTGCATTGTACCCCTTATCACGGTCTTAGGTGATGATTTAAGCAAAATCGTAGACTTATCCGTTCTTCCTCTAGGAGGCTCTGTGGTAAGCCCCGATGACGATACTGAAGGCTGGTCCATTTCTTTGATCAGGCCATCTTAGACAGGACCAAAAGCTTACTTCGTACTCCTTCTAAGAGGCGCTACAGTTAGGCCACGTAGGCAGGGGCTGAATGCTTGCATATGCTTTGGCCAGGCCTTTTCAAACGGAATCAAAGGTTTACTCTGACATCCCTTTAGGAGTTGCTTTGTCCACGCCATCTTAGCGAAGGGTAAAGGCTTTTGCCCCTACTACCATCTTAGGTAGTAGTTTGGGCATTTCCTTTTATTTTAGGAGAGTCTTCTCAACCATAAAAATACACTTATTTTAACCTCTTTATTAATCCATTGTTGTAAAATACGGTTGCAAATGTTTAGCATTTCATATTCTTGCTATTATGTTGCTATCAGGTTGTCTATAGGTTCCAGTTGGAGTCCTTTTGTGTATGATTAGGGGTTCTTCCCAATTTGGCTCAAATGGATCATCTGTCGGATTTTTAATATTTGCCATAACTTTTCGGAGCATCAAATCTCCTTTTTGGAATGACATTTTTCCTGAATTCGTGGTCACTATATCTTTGTTAATATTGGGCACTTAATTGGCCGTCTTACTCCTTAGTTCATTGATCAAAATCGAGAATTTTCTTTTATCTTTGAACCTTTCGATGTGATTCAATCTCAACTTTGATTGTCTTATGCATATGAAATTCATTTTGTCGTAGCTTGATATGCCCAAAGTGTGAGTGGTAGTTATTCTATTCAACTTGTTTTTCATAAAGCATGTAATTAAAGCTAGGGAGTAATCCTTTGTATATGCAATTCTTTAGCGAATCCACGCTTTTGGGGGTAATTTTCTTTTTCGGTATATTTCATACTCAAATGCACTTTGTGGTTTCATCGGTAACCAGAGGCTAGCTTTCTATAATCAATACTCTCGATCTTGTATATGAAAATCCCGTAATTATTCATGATACTTTGCATTAATCTCATTCAGAATCCATATTAAGGTAGGAATCACGAATGCTTTCAGAATTCGATAGGAATTATAAGTATAGTCATGTTGAAGCCACGCGATTCCAGAGTCGATCTATGTAGAATAATTTTATCCAAGTAGAAATCGAAATTATGAGTGTTGGAATTCGAAGCAAGTTGTGATTAGACCACAAGTGCTTTGGAACTTGAAACGAGCTATAATTCGAGACATCTTTTACTGCTTTGTAATCTGATTATCCTATTTTCGGATGATCTTTGTAGATCTAGTCCGAATTTTTTAAGTTGAAAATTTTAACGTTGTATAATGACTATTTTTGAGTTGTAGATTTGCTTAAATTTTTCCTCATTTTCACCCATTGGTTTAGGAGTATCGACCACTTTCTTTGGTTCATTGATTCGCTTTCCTTTTACCTTGCTTCTTCTGTACTAGGTGAGTCACATAAGAATCTTTTATGGACTCTTCTCATAACCCCTTCGTTTCTTTTAGCCTTATTACCATAAGTTCATGGTCACTGAGAATGTAAATCTATCATTCCGACTATTCCAGTATTCCTGGATCTTAGGTTGGTGATTAATCATTTTCCTTTACTGCAGATCAATCATATAATTATTCTCAAGTCTTTTCTTAAGTATAGGTGACTTCACCCGACATAGGATTACAAAGTGATTATTTTATAATCCTTGATTTTCCTTTTCCAACAAATACTGGTCAGATTGATTTTGTCCCTTCTTGCTGCTTGTGACCATAACTCTTAATGGATGCTTTACCTCACTTCGAAAGTTGCTTAGAGCATTTTTACTATCTGGATAAGAGATAAGAGATTATATCCCAATGTTTGAAGTTCAAAGGAAGTTTTTGTAAAACTTATAATCTTATAATAAAAGTGTAAATCTCGAATAAGGGACCGAGTGGTCATGATTCATGAACCAATAGTCCTTTAATTGAAATAAATTCTTCTAATTAGAGTTTTTGTAGCGTAAATGTGTCGTGGTAATTTTTGAAACTTTCTTGAAAGGTATGTATAAACTTTTCCTTTTTCAAAGGCAACTATAGTTTTCGATACACTTGAAAGATTTTATAAATTTCCTTTATAAATAAATAGGTATACATTTTCCTATAAGGTAATTGGCGATAATTCCTTTGATTAAAAATATTTTCTCAAATGGGTGTTTGGTAAAATCCTTTGAATAAACATTGGTGTTTGTTCCACTTCAGGTTTTTCTTAGCGAAAAGAAATATCTTATTTGTAAGTTTGAAAAGACATGATTTATGAACTGGTAAACTCTATAGACAAAAACATGTTTTTATAAGAATCTCTTCTTTTGTAATCCCTTCTTTTGAAATAATCTTTATTCGGATAATGGTTTATAACAAAGAAATGATTTCGATCCACGAGTCCACGAATAATTCCATAATTATACATAAATCCAAACTTCGAGATGGAGGATCAGAGTCTTATTCTGGACATTCAAATCATCCTCCATGAAAGAAATTCTGAAATTTATTTGACATATAAGAGCCACTTTTGAATATATATTTAAAACCGAATATATATATTTAAAGCTTAAATACATATGTTAATTTGAAGCTCTTTTAGTATGTAAGCTTTTGGAAATTTTGATTTAAAAATCACTTCGTATTTAGATCTACAAATTTCTAAAATCTGTAAATTTTCAAAACGAAACCTGTTAATCTACGACATGGATCCCTCTGTATTGGCATGAATGGCATCATGTATCCGGATGATTTACGATATTGATTTGAGCTTTAGTATTGATTTCACTGTTTCAGCATGAAACTTTGGATGGCGACATTGGACACTCTCGGCATCAGGATGTGGCCGATATCAAATGTCCGTTGCATTAATTACTTATGACATTAGACAATTCTACGACATCGCTTGACCCAACGACATCATATGACTTACAACATCAGGATATGGTCGGCATCAAATATAACGACATTGACTCAACCCGACAGCATTGACTCAACCCAGCGGCATTAATAAACCTATGACACTAAATAGCCTATGCCATTGAATACCTAGCTTGCGACATCATCCAACCCGTGGCATTAATAAGCTCTGTGACATTATTAACTTTGCAATTATAAAATGCCGCATCATCACTTTCCTCCAATATCATATACCACGACATTGCTTAACTCCAACATTTGTCTTCCTTGACACTGGTCATGAAGCTCTAAGCTCCGGCATAGATCCGAAATTCCCAAATCTCATCATTCGATCCCAATTATAAATACGAGGCCTTTCGGATCTACAATCTTGAAACCATTTGGATCTATGAATTCGATTTTCAGCTAGATCCGAGTCTCAATCTAAGTTTGACATCGATTGATGAAACGTTAATGATGCTCGACATTTGATTCTTTGAGCAAAAATCAATGATGGGTATTGAACACTTAATGGATAAGATGGATGATATGTTGTTTGATGTTTTTCTAAAGATAAGAGTAGGAGGAGAGCAGGGAAATGGGAGAGATCAATTATTTATGTCAGAAAGCAGGTTGGCTAGCGGATTTGATATTGGGTGGTTGACTGTTTGTATGGAGAGGTAAGGTGACAGAACAATATATGTAATCTCGCGATTATTTATTGTCGTAAACAAAGGATGGTATAGATGGTGGATAAACATAATGGAATAATGCCATAAATATAAAGGTGCTATAAATAGAACAATGTCGCAAAGGAGTGAACCGACAGAATCAACAATTTTTGTTTGCCATCAAATTGATAAATGCTTCAGCTGAATACGAATCCACTTTGTTTGTTGATTGCACCTGTAAATGTTTAAAACATTTATAACGTCAGTTTCCAAAATTTGAATTCAATAAAAACCAGATTTGAAATTATTTCAAAATATGAAATTCAAATCTTCTTTGGGTATTTTGGTCATTTCGAACAGTCGGGGGTTCGAGCCCTCCTTCCAAAGTCAAAATGTTAAACCGAAATTTGGTTCAACATTTAAGGTATGTGTATAAGGAGACATGTTCGAATAAATTTCAATAATACCTCTTGGTTTTATGATAATTCACAATTCATAGTTCATAAAAAAGAAGTCCTTCTGTTCAAAGTCCAATGTGCATATGTGGTAGGCAATATAGTAATTATGCATATACACTTGTTTAGACCGAAAGCCCTCTTTAATAAATCATATCGGGCTTTGGGCCCAAAGAGCTTTTATTATATACACATCTCTGTTCAGTAACGTCCAAAGTGCATAATTAAAGTAACAGACAACATGCTTTAAGTCATGTATTTTTTTATTCAATAATGAACAAGTTACAAATGATGCAAATATGCAATTTTGTAATTGTCTAGCCTTGTTTACAAATATATCATTTTCTCCCTCGTCATCCTTTGTCATTAGTTTGTCCTCAAGCTCTCTTTAAATAAAGAGAACATGGAGAAGGTCCTAATTGAAAAAAGTAATAAGAGTGAGAAAGACATTAAATATCTCTTTCCATGAAGGGGTGCATTTCTATTTATAGTGGTTGGAAGGAGGTCGACTTGCTTTCATTGACGATGTGAGACTTGTGGTGCGATTTGTTACTATCTTCGAGTGGCCTCAATATTGAGCATATGGTGGCATGTGTATCCTTGGAAGCTTTATGAAGGAAATATTCCAAATCATCTTGAATTTTCTCTTATGAATGATTTTATTCTTCTCTCTTTGCATGACCTTCGACATTCTATTGCATGTATCTTGTGTGACATCGATAATCATGCCATATTCATGACATACGACATTGATTAATAGCTTACGACATGTGTTTAGCCAATATTCTTTGTGGATTTGATGGCATGCGGCACTCATAAAGCATGGTGTAGATAATATACCGCATAGAGCTAGCGCGGTATGGAATGAGCACAGTATTGCTTGAGAGACATCATTGAAGAGTGACGACATGAGATAGAGTCGGCATAGGAGAGGAAGCGACACCAATTGAACACAATATGGAAGAAGCGCGGGATTGATGAAGGATTGACGAAGCACGACATTGAAACAATACGTTATGGATTACATGCGATATTGATAAAATGTGGCTTTGATGACATGCACATTGATAATATGTGGCTTTGATGACGTGTGGCGTAAAATCTATGCGGCATCGATTGAATGCGGCATAGATGTTATACGGCATGAAAGTAGCACAGTGTCTTTTATCAATTGTAGGCCTTTAGTATCAATTATCTTTTGCTTGAGCATCCGGAGCCTTTAACTTCGACGTAAATCCTTAATTTCAACATTGATTCCTTTGCTTGTATCCTTTGAAAATTATGTGATAACACCTCGCTTTCTTTTCATATTGTAAATTAAGATCCTAAAAAAATTACATTCAATTCATTAAAATACATAATTAACAATTTAAAATGTAATTCCAAAATCTAAAATCTTCAAATTTAGTACAATAACGACGATTCAAACCGCTTGTTTTTTTAAAATGCAATGTAAAATGAATCAAATGAAAATGCACAATGAATAATATTTTAAAGATACATCGTGTTTATATATAATGGTTTGAGGTTCCGTCTGAACTTGAAATTCCAGCCTTCTCGGTTCGGTTTCAACCATAACCGTATGAGAAAATGAAAAAACTTGTTTCGGATATAAGATCAGTTAAAAAAGAAAAAGCTAGTGTCTTTTGTAAGAAAAGTCGAAGAAACATGTTAAACATCAAAACTAGGAAGATATTCATGCAACTAAAACTAAATAGTAAAATTAAACAAAAAAGATAAATAAGCAAAAACAGAGAAGTTAAAGTTTACCTGGATTTGTTACTGAATTTCTTAGATTTTGTTTCTTTTGCATTTGAATTTTGTTTGAAGTTTATGCTCCTCAAAAGTCGAAGTTAGACTTTAGGAGGAAGATGAAGTGACAGGTGAGAGAAAATTAAAGGAGAGAGAATGGATGGGTTGATATGATGTATACTTTTCTTCTTCATAAGGCTCAGCGTGGACGTAAATGTTTGCTAAGAGAAATTTTCAGAATTTTGTTAAAATAAGTAAACAAACGTTATATCTGAAAAATAATTATACAATATAATTGACTAATCATGAATATTTACCATTAATTATACAATTTTATATGGTTAGCTATTAAAAATCCGAAACCGAAATCTACACTGGAATTTCAGAAATAACCGAATTTGTCCGAAATTTATAGAATTTTGAAAGGTCGAAACCGGTACCGAAACCGAGTTCTCGAACCTTGGTTTATATCATTTTAATGTATCAGACACATCATTTTTATAAACATAATCAAAGTTATTGTGGCAAAAACATATAAATTTGAAATCTTAAATAATTTATATTATAAAAATGCAATGAGCCGGAGTGGTAACATGTAGGTTGCGTTGTAAATAAAAGCCAAGTACAACAAAAAACCACATAAAAATACATTACCATGAACCAAGGTTTAAAATTTCGTTTTTCCGTTTCCATCACGGTCATTAGGAAATTTCAAATTTTGGTTCCGTTTTAGAAATTTCGAAAATTCTGCTTTAATTTAGTTTACGATTTTTGGTATTTTTTGTAAATACGCTAATAAATATGCAATATTAATATTAATTTATACTAAATTTATTCATGTTCTGGATTTCGTTACATGTGATTGGATTAACTAATAGAAATAAATACTACAAAATATGTATATCTAAATTATAGTTTTACAATTATAATTGAAATTTGAGTCGGTAAGTGTAATTTGACAAGCTCTATCCTTGACATAACCAAGCCTTCCCTGTATTTTTCAAAATTTTGCTCACTTTATCATATGCCTAATCGAAAACAATTGCATCAAAAATTCCTGCACAAGCTTCTAAAAAAGAATCGCATCCCCTAAAAACCCTAATTTGTTCGTTTGCATAAAAAACCCTAAATAATCAAATATTTCTCGATCAATCTTTTTGAGATTCTCTACCGTAGGCCGTCTCTCTGTCAATGGCTGACCCTTTATTGTTCTCTTACTTGATTTTAGCGCTGCAATAATTCACAAGTAATCTTAGATGGATTTTTTGTTCTTTTGCTCTTAATGTCCAAAAACGAGTTTATTCGCGAATTCCGGAATGGTAAACACTGGGACAACCCGGAATGGTCGGAATTCTGGCGTGCCGGTCGGAATTCTGAACCATGCTATGGACAAATTCTATTTTATCACGTTTGTCCTCGTTTAACATGCTATTAATCACATAATGCAAAATATTTTTTCAAAACAAATAAATCCGAAAGTTTCAAGTGGCCTGCATTTTAAAATTGTAATATACAACAAAACCACCAAAATCAAAAAACAAAACTTTATAACTTATCATACACTTTTCATTGTATAACATAGAAAATAAATTTTAATAGAACAAATAAATATTAAACTTGTACGTTGCACTGTAAAGAATGATAAAGACATTGGTTTGTTTTACATTTCATAAAAATCCAAGAGGCAGCTTTATATTTTGAAAAATTCCAAGGGCGGATTTTATATTGAAAAGGTTGAACGGTTTTGAGTATTTTTGGAAAAATATGGAGAGGAAAACATAATTTCCACCATTTTAAATGTTTAATTTGATTGTGAAGTGTTGGTCGTCATCGGAGCTTTGCAAGGAAACATACAAAAGTGTTGGTCGTCATCGGAGCTTTGCAAGGAAACATACAAATGTTTCTGTAATATAAATTTCCGCACTTTGATTATGTGAATAAAAGTCAACATGGACACAACCATCTAACATTTTTTCCCTATGTCTCTCAAAGGTGACATTCATGGTCAATATTCCGACCTCCTCAGAATTTTCGAGTACGGTGGATTACCACCTGCTGCTAACTATCTCTTTTTAGGGGATTATGTTGATCGAGGGAAGCAAAGCCTTGAAACAATATGCCTTCTTCTTGCCTATAAGATAAAGTATCCAGAAAACTTCTTTCTCTTAAGAGGAAATCACGAATGTGCATCCATAAACCGTATCTATGGATTTTACGATGAATGCAAGCGTAGATTTAATGTGAGGATTTGGAAAGTATTTACTGATTGCTTCAACTGTCTACCCATTGCTGCTCTTATTGATGAAAAGATTTTGTGTATGCATGGAGGGCTTTCTCCTGATTTGAATAATTTGGATCAGATAAGGAATATAACACGGCCAACTGATGTTCCAGATACTGGATTACTCTGTGATCTTCTATGGTCAGATCCGGTTAAAAATGGGAAAGGATGGGGGGTGAATGATAGAGGAGTTTCATATACATTTGGGTCGGAGATAGTGTCTGAGTTTCTTCAAAAGCATGATCTGGACCTTATTTGTCGTGCTCACCAGGTGATGCAACATTCTCTATAAAACTATATGACTATTCATGTTGTGCTATGTCAAAATTTGATATTAGGTACTTGGTCCTCCTTCCATATATTACAGACCTTATGAGTGGTAGAGTACAATCTTAATTTTTGCACTTTACTTTTAAACAACATTGTTATGCGTTTACATCTTATTGAAAAAGAAAAAAGAAAAAACTGTTATGAGACTAACTTTAGAACGTATCCTGTATAGGAACTACAACAATTTATTGGGTCACCGTACTTTATTTTATTTTTGAGCAAATATAGCTATTTTATTTATTATATTTTCTCATTACATTTATTTTTTCTTTGCTATTTTGTAGGTCGTGGAAGATGGATTTGAATTCTTTGCAGACAAACAACTCGTGACGATATTTTCTGCACCAAATTATTGTGGTGAATTTGACAATGCTGGTGCTATGATGAGTGTCGATGATACATTGATGTGTTCATTCGAAGTTCTAAAGCCTGCTGAAAAGAACGCAAAATTCAACTTCACAAACACAACAACAGCCAAAGGTGGAACTCCACCACCAGGATTCAAGGTCTGATCTTTCTATGCTTATATGTTTTATGCCATGTCCAACTTGTTGAATAATTGCAAATGTCTTTAACGTGAACATATCATATCAATCATCTTGTGTCGCACACACTTCAGAGTCCAATTTTGTTATTGAGTTAATGTGTGTTATATATCATTAAATAGTGGCCACTAATCTTTTTAACATAGTTATCTTATTTAGGAAAATAACATAAATAATTAGACCTTCAACATTTTTAAAATGGACATTCATTATTATCATTCATTTTCCTGGAATACCACAGGGTTCTTCTTTTCTTTCTCTTTATGAATTAATCAATAATCAATATTCTAAAATAACCAAGAACAATACGATAACCAAATATATTCCACAATGACATCAAGTACAAATGCAACTCCATCGTCCTATGCCGTCGTATGCCCATTTAGTAGATACACACCACCATAGGCTTTGACTACACGTCCACCAATCCACTAATTGTAAGAAATGCTCCACTTTGGTGGTTTCCTTCAAGAAACTTTGTATATATTCAACAATTTATTTAAGCTTATTTTGTAAGCTATGGATAACGCGTTTCCAAAGTAGTTGTCTATTTGGGTTGAATGTTATTGCGGAAATATGCATCAACCTTTCACTGCTATGCCCACCCTACATACATTAAAATTCTTCCTATTCATTGTTATTTTTTTCCATCATTAAAATTTTCCTTCATATACTAAAAATGGGGTCAAGGATAATGTTTCACCTGTGATTTCTATCCTTAGGACGAGGATCGTGTGTTGAATACACATCTGAAATATGATAATTAATGTGCATGTTAATAATGCCATTCCTTCATAGTTGTACACAGTCACCCGATATTCAACTTAGAATGTGCATGTATCATATTGTGCCTGTTTTGTGTATGTTTTCACCAAATAAGCAATATGACAATCTATGCTGTCAAGGGTGCCGCCAAGCGTCGATTAGGTTGTTTGCAATTTTAACACCCCGCCTTTTTATAATAGCGTTGTATTATGCTCTTTGTATGAGGCGTCGTTTGAGCACTGAGTTTTTCTTGGGGCGTCAGAAAATAAGCGTTTTTAATATAACTTTACTTTTTACTTGGCTAAATTAAATACGATTATAATAAAATCATTCGGTTACTTTATTTATTTATTATAAATCTTTGTATTTCAAGAATTTCAATGCTTGAATCATCTATGTCTTTTTTAAAATATATAAACAATTAGTTAGTAAATAATAATATTTCTTCTTTATATTTGATTTGAGAATAAAAGTCACCCTTCAATTTCTCTCTTCTTTGAAATTTGGCTTTATCGATTTCTTATTTTTTTTAATTTTAATTGCGTTAGCCTTTTAAGCTATTTGAAAATAATTTCTTAACTAACAAAAAATAATTAATTATAAATTAAAATTTGTAATTTTTTACTAATATTGTACTTGAATTCTTTAAGATTATTTGGTATACAAATATTCAGTTATTGTCATAACACAAACTTTACTGATATAAATTTTGTTGCTTCTATAAATTGTAAAAGTACTTGATTGCCGAAACATTTACATGTGTGTACATGCACACACACATACATATACATACATATCGCTTATAATAAACTAATATGTAGTGATCATCTAATCAACATCAATATAGTTTGATAAACAGTTAGCTATTTTTTGTAATTATTTAACACGGATATTGTTTGCGTAAAATATGTGACAAACGCTTATTTTCGTCCAGGCTTAGCTTGAACTCCGTCTGGACTCTAAAGTCAATCTTAGCGCCAGCGTTCCGCTCCGCCTCAAATAGCATAGATGACAATAACAATTCATATACTAGAAATCATAATGAAAGAACCCAAATAAGCCGCTACAAGCAAGTATAATGCAAACGTAGGTTTCAAATCTCGGATTTCAACAATCTCTTATCTCATGTTGAAATCTTAATATCTCGAGTGAGATGAGTATCAAACAATATAAATTATGTTTGAAGTTCCATCTCACTCAGGCGTGAAAAGGGGATCTTGGGAGAGATCTCGAACGAGATGAGTAAATTTAAAACTCTGAAGTAAGAGCAAAATTATAGAACACAAGATGTAAAATTTCAACACGAATGAACCAATTAAGGATAAAAATTCATGAAATCCAAGTTGACGAATGTAATAAAGGAGTAGTGTATATATTTTGATTTTTTCTTACCTAAACTCAAAATTCATTCCTTAAATATTTGTAACTGATGCATCAAAAAAAAAAAAGTTCTCTTACATCTCAAATTGAAATACATCTGCAACTACTAAACATCCATGGTAGGTACCAACGAATATAAAAAAAATGTTACATATATTAGAAACAAAACATTAGTACATAAACATGTCAAGAACATAGAATGCCACACGAAACGAATTAAATTTTTTATGTTCACTGAACTATTATTTTCTATGTTGTTAAAAAATGTTTGATGTTGCTAGATTTAAAAAAAAGGTTGGGTTCGAAGTGCATTTGAAGGTGAATTCGTAATTGTATACGTACGAGAAGACAAAACCTGTTTATGCATGAGTATCATGAGGATTGTTAATATACACATTTAATATAATATACATAAGCAACTTATACATGTATAGATGTATATCTCTTGTGACATAAAAGAAATTATTTAAAAGAAACACCATTTCTTGCTGAGGTATTGCATGTTTCCTATGGTGAAACACACTTTGAGATTGTTTGCTTCTTTGTAAATCTACGTCTTCTTGATGCATATATTGCAAACCATTGTTGTCATGACATGTTGTCGAACCATTTCAAATATAAGCCGTCCCTACACGCACATTTATGTATTGAAAGAATGTTATTTTTTTTTTATAAAATAAAGGTGAAACCGAGTGCACGAGGCTCCCGCACGATAGCGGACTCCATGGAGGTCGATAATGTACGCAGCCTTTCTCTCGTCTTGTGAAAAGACTTTCCGGACTCGAATCTGGACGTCCAGATCACCATGTAGGTGACCTAACCGTTGTGCCAAGACTCCACCTCAATTTTTTTATAAAACAACAGCAGCAGCAGATTTTCCTTATATTTTCTGTGAGCTATAAAAATAAAAATATTGAAATAGCAAAAAGAAAATTGATTGCACTTCAGGGCAAATATTAATTTTCCTTTTATCTAAAATTGGTTTGCATTATATTCAGTTTGCCTACACTATTTAAATTGTATTGTACTAGAAATGACTTGCATTGTATTAAATTTGACTGCATTGTATTAAAACGGACTTGCAATATGGGTATTTTTTTTAATTTATCATACTACATACCAAAATTGCAATTACAACAATAAATGCCCACAAATTGCAAATGCTGATGAATTATAGACTAATTTGCATATTACATTCACTGGCATCCATCATCATCTCTTTTACTGCTTTTCGTAAGTCGTCCATACTCAATTTACTAAATAAAAATAGAAATCATCACACCATTGATAATTGAACAATTTATTTAACATGTTAACCAAAGATCATAAACAAAATAGATTCCAAAGTGCTTAAAATTGTATTGAATCAAATATGACTCGATAAGTAGAAAATAAAATTAATGAAAGAAGCATAGCATAAAAACTAGCATGACTTTATCTTATGTTTTGTGCAATCGATTAGATCCATATGAACAATTATGGATACAGAAAATTCGAGAAAGATTCTTTATCTGCAGTGATAAATTTTGGATCCGCACCGAGCAAATTTGATCAATTTTTTTGAATCCATGGCGAGAAATTCATGATCTTGTTCTCTTAAGCGAACAAGAAGGAGAAGAAGAATAAGCACGACAGGAGGAAAAAAAACATTAGAATTTAAGAATTGGGTCCATATGAGGATCTGGCTTGATAATAGTATAAGATGAAGGGGGTTTAATGCATTTGAGAACTTATTAAGGACTGCTAACCTGTTTCTACTATACATAATACACTTTTTCACCCTGGAAGGATTAGAGTTCGAAAAAAGTAAAAACCACAATATTCTATAGGACAAATTTTGCATGTAGGCTCGAGGAAATAACAAATTATGCTTCTAGGCTTCGGAAAAAACTAATTAGCAAAATAAGCCTCGTTTGGTTCATATATGCGCAAATATGGAGTGCGCAAGTTATATTTTTTTTTAAAATAACTTGCGCATTCCATATTTGCGCAAGCTTTATTTTAAAGCTTGCGCATTTATGGAATGCACAAGCTTGTTTTCGGACATCAAAAAGTCAGACAATTGAATCTATATTTCATTTCTTTCCCAAACCCAAATTTTAACAAAACCCTTCCCATTTCCAAATCCAAACTCATTTCTTCCATATCCAAATCCACAATCACCTTATTAACCAAAGAGTTGCTAAGCTATATATGGAATCATCTTCTTCATCGTTACAAAACAAAGGTAATAATTAATGTTTTTGACAATTAAGATATAATTTTGTTATTGTTGATGTTGTTGAAAATGAAGAGTTATTGATGGTAGTTGTGTTAATTATTAGAGAATGGTGTTGTTGTTGAAGTAGTTGTTAGTGTTTAACAAACTAGGAAACCAAATTTTAGTATTAGTAAACTGAAATATCTAATTTACACCTTAATTGTTTATTATGGCGGTAGACATTAATGATTGGGAGATAAACGATGAAACATTGATGAAACATTTTGATGAGGTTGAAGGGAAAATCGGAGTTGCAAGTTCAAGTCACATTGACTTTGATGTCGATCATGTTTTGGAAACACAGTTCGAACCAGTACCGCGTAAATTCCATTCAAGATCATCAACCTTACACGCTCGTTTACGTGAAGTTGTTTCTGTGGAAATGCCCGGTCATCAACATACAGTTGACGGAAATTTGCTAACGCGTATACATTATGTTAGTCCATCCGTGCCAAGGGGACAACGGCCATTTCCAAATTGTTATTGCGGAAATATGTGTGTAGTTGTTGTTTGCAGAAAAGAAAAGAATGCTGGACGTAGATTTTTCGGGTGTAGTTCGTACAACGAACATAGATTGAATCCTCGTGAATATGATTGTTGCAATTATTTTAAATGGATTGATCAACCCCTGTGCGAAAGGGGACTTGAGTATGCCCACGTACTGCAAGCTGAAATAAGTCGTTTAAAAAGTGTGAATGAAGAACTAAGGACAAACAGCGGAAGGCCTAGAATGTGGTAGATGTTTGGGAGTTGGTTAAGTTGTTATATTTGGATTTTATGTTGAACCATTGTATCTGTAATATGTTGTTGTAAAAATATTTCTATTCGTTGTAACCCGTAATGTGTGCAAGGTAGATAGTTTATTATGTTGTTGAAATGCATTTGATATTGTTGACTTCGTTGATGAAATATATTGGTTACGTTGTTATATTGATTTGCCTGTTTGGTTTTTTTTAAAGATTGAGTTGACTACTTTTGGTTGAAAATTGCCTGCGGAAGCACAATCTACCTAGAAAAATAGGTAATAATTCATCAAATTGATGTTTATAGTCATGTAAGTGAACGAAAACTAAGACTGTGGTATTGGAACTTATTTTGCAGACAATGTCAAAGATTCCGACTATATTTTACTTTGATGGCGAATTGTTAGTTGATGATGAAGGTAAACCTAGATATGTGGGCGGAAAGCGAAAATGATCGACAATAAAAAATCATTGTAGTTTCGAAGAGCTTAAACAAAAGGCATATGAAGTGACAAAAGCAAATCCTGTGATATATGATTTAAAATTAGCGGTCAAATGGGTTCGGGATGATGGTACATCCGCTATTTATTTGGAGCACGACGATGATTTGAACTCTACCTTTTCAGTTGGGATGAGAGTTATAGAAATCTACGTTGTGAGGGTGGAACATGAAAATGTGGTTGAAACACAAGCGCCAGTAATATCTGGGGGTGAGTATATGCATACCACACAGTTACAAGAAACACAATGGTCGGCGTATCCATCATATCTTTCAAACCATCAAGGTGGAGAGTTTACAAACTTACTTCACAGGTACATCGGAATGGCTGGAGTCTCTTCTAGTCAGAAACAATATATGATGCAGAACGCTATAAATCCAAATCAGTCGCAAGCATTTGAAAAGTGAGTACTATTATACGTTGGCACTTATATTTTGACTTACGTTAATGCAAAATATATGATGATTGTTTTTTGTATTCCTAGTGGCGTAGATGCATTTACTGGTTGTGACGACGACGGTGTCGATTATCATGTTGATACTCCACAAGAGATTTGTGGTAAACTGGATAGCATGGAAGTTGCTTGTGTGGATGATGAGGATAAAACTTGGATACATCAAATGGAAGTTAACAATGATGCAATCATATATGCAAACATTGAGGAGGCTGATGATGTAAATGCGGAAGAACAAATCACATATGAAGAGGCTCTGGCCGATGATTTATGCACGACATCAATGATGACGAAATCTATAATGGAAAATTGTCAACTAGACGTAGAAGTTTTTGAAAGAGAATGTGTGGAGAAAGGTCCATGAGCTGGGTTGATTTTTGAAAGTAAGCAGAAGCTTGTTGAACAGTTATGTGAATGGGCGATTAAATATTCAGTTTCGTTTCAAGTTCTGAAATCGCGTGCAAATCAATACACGGTCCGCTGTGATGTAGAAGAAACATGCCCTTGGCGTGTTCATGCAAGCCTTTCGGTAAGAAAAAATTCAAATTGGTGGAAGATAACTACATATGGTGGTGATCACACTTGTTTAAATGCAACCATCAACTCAAACCATCGACAGGCAACTGCTAAGTTTATATGCATCAAAATACTTCCGTTGATTAAAGCTGAAACAATTATGACTGCAAGAACTGTTCAAGAGACAATGTCCAACATGTTTCATATTAAAGTTAGTTATTTTCGAGCCTGGCACGGACTGTATAAAGCTGTTGCAACGATTTATGGCGATTGGGAATCGTCGTACGCGGAATTGCCGAAATATCTTAGAGCCCTACAACATACCAACCCCGGAACCGTATATGATGTTATTCATAGTCGTGGTGTTTTTGGTGGTGCTTTTTGGGCTTTCGGACCTTCTATTTAAGGCTTCGACCACTGTCGACCCATATTGTCTATTGATGGCACTCATTTATATGGAAAGTATCTGGGTATATTACTAGTAGCAACTGTGGTGGATGCAAATCAAGGGCTATTTCCTTTATCTTTTGCTATTGTACAAACAGAGTCGTGGCAAACGTGTAGTTGGTTTATTCGTTGCATATGGAATTATATTCCATCCGTACGTACTAGATGTATCACCTTTATCTCGGATCGTATGAAAGGAATTCCACGTGCGCTTAGAGAAGCTTGGCCAATTGAACATCATCATCGCTTTTGTATCCGTCATATTAAAGCAAATTTCAAGAAAGCGGGGTTTGGTACGGATGAGCTAAAAATTTAATACACGCATATGCCACGGCATCAGAGATCGTAAAATATAATGATTTTCGAAAACAGTTAAAGGATGTAAATTGAGATGCCGATGCGTGGATTGAAAGAAGTTTGAAAGACCAGGAATCAAGCTGGGCTCTTTGTCATGACGGCGGAGCAAGGTTCAATATGATGACGACCAACGTTTCCGAAAGCTTTAACGGTGTCCTTAAAGGAACTAGGAATTTACCTGTTAGATCATTGGTTGCACGAACGTTTCATCGACCGAACCATTACTTCGTCGAACGACGAACTCAAGAGGAAGAGTGGACGTCGCAACTTGCACCTAGGTGGGAAGCACCACCGGGATGTTGTGAAGTCTCCCCCTCCACGTGTGCCTCCTTCCATTGGGCTTGTCCACCCGCTACCGTGGTATGTATCTCCTCTGTACAACGTGATGGCTCTTCTATAATGCGCAGTGGCTTGACCGGCCTTCTTAGCTTATTCTGACCCAAAATCGTGTCAAGTATTCGTCGTAGGTCAATACACTTACTTTTGACTTTGTCCGGCTCCATATGACTTTCTTCTATTTCGTCCACGACATCCAAAGCGCTGTATATTCCGCTTACCTAAACCATAAGTCATAACAATGCATCAATATGATATACAAATTGAACTATAAAAATTTTGAAATGACAATACTTACCACATCACGTTCTAGAGGAGCACGGGGTGTGTACGCAACCAACTTCCTTGCCGATTTTTTAAGAATATAACGACGAGTAATTCGCCAATACCAATACTCGTACTCGCTCAAAGGTGTCGGAGGCTCGCGTGCTCGTTCGGCACGATCAATTCTTGATTGCTAAATAGCAATACTTTCCTCCAAAAATGTCATCCAGCTAGTGGGTTCTGGATCAAGAGGGACAACAGGATTGGGAATGTGCTGATAATCGAAGGAAAACTGTCTTATAACACGATCGGGTGCATACAACTCAAAGTCTAAAAATAGAATCAGTCGGCTCTTAGCAATCCAACCTGCGAACGCATACTCAATTTCCGGATGTTCAAACTTATTCATTAATGAATAAAGTTCCCATGTAACCACATCATCCGCCAACAAATCCAACTCATTACAGTAAAACTGTACATTTCTTGGCGTCTCACGCCAACTCCTAGCACAATTCCATCTAGCCCCGAATGGAAGTTACGGATCTAAGTCGGTAGGAATTCTAATAAACGGTCGTCCAATAGCAATATGCGACCATGACCATAGTTGCTGCAACGTTGCAGAACCCCCTAAAACTTTTCGACATTGCAAGGCAACCTGTGACAACTCACTATACAAATAGCATAAAACAGCACTGCCCCAAGAATGATATCCACAGTTAGCCAAATCGTCCAAAAAAAGTAAAAATTTCAAACTTAATCTCCCTTTCGAATGATCGGGAAATAATCGGCAGCTCAAAAAATACAATATCACGGCACGAGTGCGGCGAAGTATATCTAAATCGGTCGCCCCTTCGAGTAGTGGTTCGGAAAATTCACTTTTAAACCAAGTCATTGATAACTCACTTTTAGACTTAACCGCCTCTCTAGGTGGAAAAATATCAAGCAAGTCATGAGCCAATTCGATGTAATCGATATCTAAATTTTGCAAACATACCGGACGACCGTCTGCTTTAAGACCGAAAAGAAAATGCACATCCGCTAGAGTCACTGTCATCTCGCCGACTCTCATATGAAACGTATTTGTTTTCGGCCTCCATCTATCGCATCAAGACGAATGTAGTCGATTTGCATAGCTTGTCAAAATCTGGAGATTCGTAGATTCGCCTTCAATTTTGGATCTTTAAAATCGATCTCCTTGAGTTTGCTTGAATGATCACATATCTTCACAGTTTCAACACCCTGAAATGTATAAAAATAAATAAATTTGGTGCTTCATATTTGCATTTCTCCGGTTTACCAATATCAAACATTTACCTCCATTAATGTGTCGTTTTGGCTTCTATGTTGTTCTTGAAGATAGAGAACACTTCTATCTTCGGGCCCGTGAGACAATTCTACAAACAACAACAATCGTTTATCACTACAAAAACTTTGTACAAAGTTAGGGTTTTGGCTATATGAAGACTACATATCATTTTGCATTTTCAAGAAATAAACCAACAATTAGAGCACATTGACATCGACATCATCATGACTACCAATTTCATTAACAAGATCAATCATTTTTAAAGTAGTAATCAATTTACAATCAAAATAAAATTACCTCTAATCAAAGAAGAAGAAGAGCTTGCTTCCATTTTTTGCTTAATCTAGTGGTTGATTGAAGGAATAAATTAAAGAGAATGTTTTAGAGTTGATAGATGTAGATTTGGAATGAGTTTGGATTTGTAAATGGGAAGGGTTTTGTTAAAATTTGGGTTTGGGGAAGAAATGAAATATAGATTCAGTTGTCTGACTTTTTGATGTCCGAAAACAAGCTTGCGCATTCCATAAGTACGCAAGCTTTAAAATAAAGCTTGCGCAAATATGGAATGCGCAAGTTATTTAAAAAAAAAATATAACTTGCGCACTCCATATTTGCGTAAATATAAACCAAACGAGGCCTAGTTTGCTAATTAGTTTTTTCTAAAGTATAGATGCATGATTTGGTATTTCCTCGAGCCTACATGCAAAATTTGTCCTATTCTATAATATTGTATTTGAGTTATTCTTATTTGTAGATGCATACACGTTTATGAGTGAATATGTCTTATTGTGTGGAGCTATCTTGTTAAGTAATTGAACCATCTTTTTGGAACGGAAGTTCTCGACTTTTTTCCAGTTGACCTTTAAATCTTTTACTAGATTGGCCTTTATGTGCATACCGTGGTAATCTGGTTCCTCATATATGTTGATACGGAAAATGATGAATAGTCGTAGTATACTCTTGTTCAAATTTTGTGTAGGATCCAAAATCGTATCTTGATTTCGTAGTATACACTTTGTATCTCACTGTCTTCATGGGATAGAAAAGAGCAAAGAGATGTTTTTTCCCCTTTTTTTTTCCTTCAAGTAGCCAAGGAGACATTTCACATCAACTTTTTTAAGAAATTTATTTTCTTCTCTTATGTTAAATTCTGCAGTGGAATCTTCTAAAATTAGGATTTTGGCTCCAGAGGCTGTTTCATATACTTATCAAAAAAATTGCTCGCTTTGCTTCGTTTTTTGAGATGTCTTCATTTTTATAAGATCTTTGACTTGAAGAAGCTTATTCTTGTTTTTAAACATTTGATCTTCCTTTATTTGTTCTTAGTATGCTTATACTGAAATCAGCATGCATTGCATATGTGTCATGGAACAAACATGCTTCAGTTTAATCAGGTAACATTCCAACCTTAATTAAGAGTGCGCAAATGACCTGTTCGGTTTGGATTTGCGAGAAAATACTAAGATCAAAATAACCATTACAAACGAAACCAAAGCAAAGCAAACCATTTCTTTTCAAAATCAAAGTCATTCAAACCAAAAATAGTTGTTTTGGCTTGGTTTGGCTCAATTTGATTGTTTAATTGGTTAACCTCCAACAAGTTAGGATTTCCTGTTACCAAAATAATACAAGGCTAAAATAAGTTGTTGGGTTCATCATTATTAAATATATGCATCTTTGAATGGCATGAATTGAAAGAAAAACTATAAGATAAAAACATACATGAGGGTGCATGGTGTTTGAGATAATTAAAGAATTATCAACACTAGCCCATAATTAGGATCGATATGACCACATGTATATATCAAAATAGTGAAGTAAAACAAAGATAAAAAAACAAACAAACTCAGAGTGAAGAAGCATTAAAGAACACAATGTTTCTTATTATGGTTTAGACCTTCAGTCCTTCATCCAGTCATGTATCTCTTGTATAGGTTTTCACAATCAACCTTCATCACTTCCAACTGGGGGACTAGTTTACAACTGACAGAAATTCTCATTTGGACTTCAACACCATAAACTCTCGTTTTGGATTTCACAACGTTGTCAGTCACCTACTAGACTTTTGTTCTTCCCACCTACTAGACTTTTGTTCTTCCGGACTTTTGAGATACAAGAAGTGTGCCTTGATGCACTAATCTTGCCAATTTAGTACAAGTTCGTATAATATCTTCACGACATATTTGGAAGATGAAGTTTAAGAGAGTTTATTGGAAGAAGATGGGATGAACAATGAGATTTGAAGTTTTTTCTCTGATCTTGTGATATAAACCCAAAAGATAAAAGGATAAATAGCATTGGCGATCTCCAAACTTTCCTAAACCGATTCCTTACTTATACTGTGTGAAAAATGACAATTATAAAAAGTTATGGTAAAAACTCTTTGATTTGAATTCAAAAATCCAACTTTAACAACCATCTGTTGATTAACCTAAAGACATATCGATAGATAGTCAGTTAAAGTGCCTTTTCACTTCAATTCAATTTTGGTGAGAATTACGATGACTATAAAATTAGGAAAATCATAGAAATAATACTTAAAACAATATTTTAAGTATTTTTGAAAGATCTGAAATAAGTTTTGGATTGATGTGGAGTTTTTAACATGTTGTAGGTAGACTCACGTACTCATATACTTAACTAATCTTCTTTTGTCTCGTTGTTCTTGTATATGTTAAGTATAATTTTGTCTTCTAAGTATTTTTAGGTTTTGTCCAATATATTAGCAAATTATGCATAATTTAGTAAACATATTACTAGTATTTGGTTTTATGGTTGTTATTGTAACGACCCAAAATTCCTGTCATTTGAAATTCGTATATTTAATTGATTTTAAATATTAACAAGTAAAATTTGTAAGTCGAATAAATTTTTATTTCGAATATCTAGATTTAATTGGACAATTAAATCGATAATTTAATCATTGAAATTACAGAGATAATTGAAAATTGGGTTTAATGTGATTAAAATTGATTTGTAAAGTTGTATTAAATCATATCGGAGTTAGAATGATGTTATAGAACTTTTAAAATTGAATTAAAAGTTAATTTGTGCAAATTGAATATTTTAATATTTAATTGAGTAAAAATAGTCATTTTTCAAACAGTTATGGATTTCGACGAAACCAGTTTCATCGAATCCGTAATATTATATTATTGCAAAATTTCAAATTTCGTGTAAATCGGATTTACGGTTTGTCCGGGGCAAGTTAAAACGCGTAGAAATCGGTTTAAGTGAATTTTAAATTTAAAATAGTTGATTTGAAAATCTATCTTCCAAATACGATCGAATTGGCTCCCGATATATATTCCATTGCGTTCGGAATAGGGGTAAAACATTATAAACGCCAGGCGGCACGCTTCGTTTGAAGTTCGGAAAAATTTCGGGTGAATAGTGCGCGAATATTTTCTATATAAGGTCCCCCATTTTCATTATTTTCACCAAAACCCTAACCAAGCCCTAGCCGCCGGCCTAAAAAACAATGGCCAGAAAATCGCCTCCTTCTCCCTCAATTTTCTTCAAATCCATCGACTTTTATGCGAAGGCTTCAACTAGCAAATGGTAGAGCATGTTAAGATCTTCAAAATCAACGGCTGTGATCGAAAATGAAGCTACGGATCGACGTGGATCTCGACGTGAAGTCGCGACATTCATTCACGGTTTTCGAGGGATAGGCGCAACCGAGCTCTACCAGTTTGGGGGCGGTGGTGCGTGAGGCTATGGGCTTCCAAGAGAGAGTCGCTGATCGTCGTTGAAGTCGACGAGGTGGGTGCGGTTCGCAACCCTAGTTGCGGCCGATGGGTTCTATTTTTTTTACTGGAAACGAACGTTTGCGTTGAGGAAGAAGAGTAGGCGTGCAGCCTTGATCCGATGAAGGCAAAACTAACGGCCGTGATTGAAGGTTATAATAATAATAATAAAAGTTGTAAATTATTATATATTTGAAATCGTATAAACTTTGAAACATCATATCTTCTTCATACGAGGCCGAAAAATGACGAAACGAATTGCGTTGGGTTCGTATTCGCGAATACTACGCGATGGAGCTGGGTTGGAGTTGATTGGAGATAGTTTGAATTTTGAGTAAAATTAAACGCGCGTTTAATTTTATTCGAAATAAAATACTGCAAATGTTATTGGAAGCAAGGTGAGAACTTCTCACTCAATCGAATTGTGTTTCGATTTAAAATTTTAAATAGTTAGATTTAAAATTGCTTGATTGTGTTGATTGTATGCTTGAATGATAAATTGCTATCTGTTATATTGAAATAGACCCTATACGCCGCATATTAAGCGGAGTTTATTATATTAAACACATATACCGCGATATTCCACCGTGAAGTGGAATTGGTATTATATATGTATTTGAAGTTGATTTCCCGCATTATATAGCGGATGAGACCTTATTGCGCAGCATAATAGCGGATAATATTTTATATAAACCCATGTACCGCGATATCCCGTCTTGAAACGGGATTGGTATTGTGCTAACATCTGTGAATGCAGGGAAACAGGTTGGAGGGATCCAACTGGATTCCTCAAATAATTGAATTTGTTTCAATGTTGTGTGTTGATTATTTATAATCTCTGTGTGATTATCTTTGTGATTGAAATCGTTGAAGGCTAAAATTTTGCCGAATATAATTTTGGTATCGTTGGATACCGGAATATAAATAAAAATTTGATTTTGAAAATTCAGGTTGAAAGTTTATATTAAAATTTATCTTTTGAGAATCGGATAAATTTAAAAGAAGGAATTCTAAAATAATAAAGTTTTATTTTTAATCTTATTGAATAAAATTTCAAAATATGGAAAAAAAACTTTAATAAATGGATTTCGGGTAAAATTATTTAAAGGTTGAAGAATTTATTCAAATTACAGATTTTAAAGAGTTTGAAAAATAAAAGAATTTGTTTTCTTTAAAAGGAATTTATTTTTAAAAGGAAATAAAAATTTGAAATCCATTTGGGAATTGATTTTTGGTGATTGAATTTAAATCTTTTGAAAATCCATTCGGAAATTTATTAGGTGTTTTGAAAAGAATTTGGAATCAATTTGAAAATTGATTTGGAGTTTAGTAGAAATTGATTTCAATTTGAGATTTGAATAAAATTCACTTGGTGTTTAATTTCTTGGAAAATCAATATGGAATTTGATTTGGTTGTTTTGAAATCAATTGAAAAATTGAATTGTTGTTGAAAGTGAATATTTGAAATCGATTTGAAAAATCATATGTCAGTGGATATTTGAAAATTTAAATTCACCATGGAATTTATAAAGGAAAGAGAAATTTGTTTAAAAATAAGCATTGATTTATTTTGAAGCGTGGAAATAAATTTACGGATTTGGAACGTAAGTTTAAAATAAATCGGCAAGGAGTTATTTAATTGGTTTAAATGAACCATTTTGAAATGAAAGTGTATTCTCCCTGGAAAGCTGAATAAAATTTCTGAATAGCTTTGAAAAAAATATATACATACATATATATACATATACATACATACATACATACATACATACATATATATACATATACATACATACATACATATATATATAATTCTAGAATTGGTTTTGAAAAGGATACTTTGGAGAAATTAACTTCTTAAATTTGTTTTAAATCCTTTAAGTAAAGATTTGTTAAGTTGATATAGAAATGATTATTTCTAAGATTTAATCAATAATTGTTTTAGAAAATAGTTATTTAAATAGTTATACTCTATCTACTAATTTTTATTTTGAAAATTAGTTTGGACTTAAGTTATATGTAATATTGGTATAATATTTTTATAACTAATATTTTAAGTAAAGTGTTTAAAGAAAAATAGCTTTATTTCAAAGTGTTTTCCTGTTATATTTTGGATAAATGTTATAAATTATTTTAAAGTATTTGAACTCGGCAGATTTCCAGTGAAAATGAATAAATATTTGAAAGTGTTTCCGCGTAAGGAAAATGATTTGAAATTTGTTTTCAAACGGTTGAAGTGTGGAAAAATATATCTTGTAAGGATATTTTTGAAAAATAAATAATTTGGAAAATTATTTAGAATCTGGTGATGTTGTACATATCTATGGATAGTTAAATAACCGACTATCAATATTTATCTTTAAATGAGCATTTGTTGTGATTTGCTTGAATTTGAATGCTACACTTATTTTAAAATAAGCGCTCGGTGATACGTCGTAATGGATAATATTTGAAGACCGGTGTTGAAGACCGGATATTTTCGAAAACGGAAGGATTACCGTCGAATGTCTCTGCATCGGCCGATCTCCGATATAGAGATTTATCACCCTTTGTGATGGGAATTCCGGACGTGATTAGTGAATATCCGGATTGCAAGGGCTTCTTTGAAAGTGCCTTCGGTTCCGTTCGATCCCGGAACGGACTTGTATGGATGTGTCTCTGACGTTACAATTTGAGATGTAAAGCTGGTTTCTATCAAATACATTTCTGTTGGTGGCGGAGAATTTATTCTCTTAGCTTAACACCCTTCTCTGAGACGTACGAGCTCAGAGGTTATGTAGTTGATGGTTACTAGTGATACATTCCTAATTTGGTAATATGGCATACGAAGTGCTGCTGATCATTTGTTGATCGAATCATGGCTTTGTGAAAAAGCATAGCTTTGTGGACGAGACTTCGTCGGAGGTAATGGTCAAAACAGGAAAGATGCAGCAATGTTATAGGGAGTAGCGCCCCTTTGGGTATGTGCATTTCCTTCTGGATAGAAGTGGTATCATGGTATGGAGCCCAGATACTTAACTTATGTGGATGTCACAAATATATATGACTTTGTGATGGTTGTTGGTTGAGGATTCTCGGATAAAGGTTGTTTACAACCGGGGGATGACATACTCGTGTCAGTAGTTACCTATTTTTGTAGAGGTAACCCGGTTTTGTGTTGGCAGAGATCCGGTTAGGTTCTCGGGGCGTCCTTCCAGAGGCGTACCCATGTGGCAATGGGAAGTTCCTTGGCTTGACCATTTGTTGGAAATCTAAAGAAACAATACGAGCCTTGTACGGTTTTAGTTGTATAACCTGCCATCTAATATGGTAGCTATAGTAGGCATACTATAATGGTATCTATGCTGGCTAGGATTAATATTGTACTTTCGAAATGTTTTTCCTGCACTTTGCACTTATAGTAATAATATCAAAGAAATTTGCGTATCAAGTATGTTTGACTATCATAAGGAGAAATCTCCTCCAATTGTACGTTTGCATTGTGTGTGTGGCGGGAGGCCTTATGGTAGTTACATTTTCTAAAAGCATTGCGGATCTCTTTTAAAATATTTCTTTGTTTTTTTTAAGATAAACTGTTTTAAGTTCTCAAACCAGTCCCATGACTGACCTGGAGTTTATTGTTCCCTTCGTAAACTCTGGGTGCCCACAAATTTTCACACGGGCAGTCTAGAGTCAGGTTATCAGGTCATTCTGGAATGCAGGAGATGCCGTGGAGATCATGAGCTAGCTGGATGGCGAAGCGTATCACTAGTATATAGTATTTCTTTTCCGCTGTTTGTCGTTGTAAACTCTGATATTGTAATGTAATGTGATGTAATGTATAAAATGTACTGTTCTTTTGATTTAAAGATTATTCATTTATCTATTATATGTTATTCCGCTGCGACTGTGAGATTCTGATATTGTTTCTGTTGCTTTTTCTTTCTTACTTACTTCTTCTATCTTTTTCTTCTTCTTAAACCTTAAGGGTTCGGTTTTCCGTCATTCGATTGTTCGGCAGTTGATACAGTGGACGTATTAGTGTCGACTTTCGTGAGTCGAAAATCACAATTCTTACAGTTACCATCGAAATCTATACTTTTTTTGATGATGACAACCATATAAACTTCATAAAAATATAAGCATATAATGTTTACTAAAATAACTCAATTTTGCTTTATATAATGTTTGCGTCAAAAATGGCCATCTAACATCCAGTTATATGTTAAAGCACCAGTATCCAATCAAAGAAATACGAAGAGAAATAATTGAAGAACAAAATTAAAACAATCAGAAAGCAAGTAAAGCGAGACACAAATTTATAGTGGTTCGGCCAACTACGGTCTACATCCACTCCAAAGATTTTCATTTTATTCGTTTATACTGCTGATTACAGTTACAAGTCCATGATATCCAAGAATAAGAAGGGCAGAGTATAGCCTAGATAAAAGATAGAATGAAGCGGAAAGAAGATCTCTTTGCTGATGTCATGTCTGCTGTATTTATAGGAGAAGACATGAAAGTATCTTGCTCAAAATCCAGATCTGGAACCTTGAAGCCAATACAAGCTTTCCCAGAAAGTTTGGGGCCCACCGAAGCCCACAATTGGGATCGGTGCCGATCCTTATTTTGGTGGAATCATGGGATGCGATCCCTATGGTGGGTCGCCTACGATGTTATCTCCTTGCTCTTCAAATTTCATGGTGATTGCACTTATGGATCTTGAGATATCGATCGATCATTATTGCAAATTCAACTTAACTAATCCCTGAATAGGGATAGGGGCCGATCTCTCCAAGTTGCTGCTTTGAGATTGCGATCCCTAGGAGAGCTTCTTCATGTATTATGTTTAGCCTCCAAGTTTCATGTCAATTAGATTAGTAGAACTCGGGTTATTAATTGATCTTTGTCGCAATATGTTTTGAAGGCTGATTATAACCGATCCCCGTGGAGGAAAGAGGACCGATCCTTACAACTTGCTCTATTTGATGTGCGGTCCCTATGATAGACTTCCTGGAGTCTCTTTGTGACGCCCCACTCCGAGAGCCTCGTTAACAAAGAGTATTACATAGATAATACTGTCGGCGGCCATGTGTAATCTTACCTTAACTATTCACTAAATACGTCGAAAAGTAGAATCACATTAAAATTCGACCTATTCAATAAATATTTAAAGTAAAACTACAATGGCTATAGGATCTATCAGAAGAAAATATAACAACTCAAATGTAATGCACATCACAGAACAGTCGATCATAATATACACATAAACAGATACACGACAGAGTATACAAAATAATACTTGTCAAGTGGTGCAGGAGACCACAATATACAGACGAGACGAACAAAAGTATAAATATCAGAGTTACAACAGATAAGGACCACTAAAGACGCTATAACAAAATGAAGCTAGCGAATAGTCCATGCGGAAGCAAAATATGTTAAGTCTCAAAAGCACCTGACCTGAAACATCTCGGTCTGACCCGAGTAAAAATACACGGGTCAGTCTAGATAACAAATCAGTTAGATAAACTGAACAATAATAAACCTACAAGGTCATACAGTATAACAAATATCTCTAGAGGAGATAACACAATCATCAACAAGAGATGAATCATATAGAACAAGCCTCATATCATCAGCAACATATAGAAACAAATGATACAAATATCCCAAAACAAGCCAAAAGGCAAATAACAAATACCAATAAGGTATACAAGTTCCACAAGGTAATCGTTATACATCATGCAGCTCAAAAAGACCAACACCGAAGGGCGATACCAAGGGAATATACATATCAATGAAACATCATAAAATTGCTCGAGCTCAGTACTGTACAAATAAGGATCCATGAGCCCGAAGACTCCAAACCCAAGTATCACCCATGCGGCACATAAGGCCAACATCAGAGCGAAACTATATAGGGCAACAAACCCGAAGGCACACACCCGAAGGCAACATACCCGAAGGCAACAAACCCAATATCACTCATGCGGCACATAAGGCCAACATCGGAGCGATACTTATAGGGCAACAAACCGTAGTGGTGAAGGTCAGAGACCCAGTACTGGACACCACTAACTGGCGGAATGTGTCACAACTCTCGAAAAGGAATCCGAACAGTGTTAACGTGCGTCCCATAACCACTCGTTCGCACTAAACGGTTTACTATCCGTCAGTCACTTTCACACTCAAAGCAGTACAAATTTACCTCATATCATCGGTAAACTAAACCCGAAGGTCAAAACGATCAATCGAATAGGTCGGGGATTAATCGGAAAGATAAACGCACAGATTCATGGTCCGTGTTTTGCCCAACCATTTAATCATCCTTCCACTTCGCTCGAAGTGCGAAAGTGTGTGTTTTAAATAGAATTTATAAATTGGAGAAACGAGCTTTTAAATGCGATTCGAGAGATTTTATAAAAATCCGTGGATGAAGTCAAGAGTAAGTTATCAAAGTCAAAGATGCAATAACAACTACTAAAAAGCAACTTGAATCGATAAAATCCGGAAAACAAACCAAAATATACAAAAATAGGCAGAACAAGCAAACATGTGCAGGTCGGTCGACCGGACTACAGGGCTCGGTCGGCCGTCCAGATGCAGGAAACAAGATTTTTGCTCGGGGTAGCAGGTCGGTTGACCGAAGCCTGCACTCGGTCGGCCGAAGGCTGTTTTCCAGCACTTCCTGCCCTATATCAAATGAATTCCAAATCCTTTTCAAATCAAAGCACTAGCCCATGAATATTTGTTAGGAAATCATACCCAACATCAATGATAGCAAGAGAGATAGATGTGAGTTAAAAACTCACCTTTTTACACAAAACAAAGAAGATGAAGAAGCACAAATGCAAGGAATCAACCAACTACACTCCACTTCAACACTACAAGCTTCAATCTAGAATCAAAGCAAGTATTTTCTAAGTTAGGTTTAGGAAATTACTGAAATTGAAGAGGAGAAGAGATGGAGAAGATGGAGATGAACTTACCAATGGATTCTCTTTGATTTTGAAGCAAGAAATCAAGGTGCAAGAAGAAACTAGGGCTTGCTAATTTCTATTTCCAATTCCTTTCCCCCATTTCAGTTTTTAGCTTGAGAAAGAAATGAAATGAAGATGAAATGAAGAGAAGGGGTTGAGCTAGAGGGTTAAGTGAGCTAGTGGGCTGAACCCAAACCCAAAACCCAATAGAAAAAGGTCAAAATTTCACAAACTCGAAACATATTAAAGATTATACTCAAAAAGATCGCAAACGCCATTTTGGAACCAATGGAGATAGTTTCGAGTTCCAATTCGGCCATTTGCAAAAAGTAACATTTCGGACCCCAAAAATCCGAATAACGACGCTATATTTAAATCAAACAATTAAATATAAAATCGTTAAATATGCGGGTTGTTACACTCTTCTTCTTGTTCCTAAAGTTTCATTTTAATCCGTTTTGTGATTGTTGAGTTATGGAGCGATTATTGTAGAGTTGTGTTGTGTGCATCATTTTTATTTCGATCCATCTTCTAGGAGAAGTATTAGCTCCATACTTAGCCATTTTTTGTGTGCTGTCCATCTGAATTCATTCAACTATAGTCCATAGTTTCAATATAATCGATCTTCAATTCTGGTACGCATCTCTTCGGGCTTTATGCCTTGATAATCGTGAAGTCTGTTTGGTTAAACCGCCAATGTACTGCCTTGGCAAAAGGTGAATTAACACTTTGACCCCCAAAACATGCCTTGCGACAGGAAGCTGCGTTTTGAATTGCCATAAATTCAAAATATGAAGTCCATAATTCATCGATGGTCAGATTATCCAATCTGAATCTAATTTGTTGCAAATCCAATTCCATGATATTTCCGGATCGTTAATGAAATCCATGACCATTCCGAGTCGATATCCAATTCCGAATCCTCGATCTTTCCGAATCGTTTTATCCAAATCCGTATCAATCCGAAGACAAATCCATTGCCGTTCGAGGCTAATATCTAAATCCACGACCTCTCCGGGTCGTTAGCCAATTCTGAGACCGCTCTGGGTCTATATCCAAATCCGTGACCTCTCTGGGTCAATATCCAAGTTCACGACCTCTTCGATTACTATCCAAATCCATATCCGTTTGAAATCCTAGAAGTTGATAATCCAGTCCGCGATCTCTCTACATCGTTATCAGAGTTTATAGTCTCTCTGGACCGATCGATGATCCCTCCGGACCCTTGCCAAGCTCAATCCAAACATAACGACGAGAAAGCCGACCCTGTCGCTCTCCGACGAAGCAACTCACCTCCGCACTCTAGTCCTTTTGGGTATATAGCAATGTCGTGGTCCTCTTGGATCGATCATAGCCTTTCCGGACACTTGAACCCCGTCCCGTCACTCTCCGGTGAAGGAGGAACAACGACAAGTAAGCTGATCTTGTTACTCTTCGGCGAAGCGACGTTACTTCTTACACTCCGGTTCAGTGTCTCTAAACATTAAGCGATGTTTTGTCCTAAGTCCCATGTCGATAGTGGTCTTTTCGGACCCTTGTCGAGCATAATCCATACATGACGACATGAGTAGGCCGATCATGTCGCTCTTCGGCGAAGCGACCTACTCCTTGCCAGGCGTATTCCATACCCGACGTCCTTTTGGGTTTATTCTTCGGCCTCGACTCTTCGGTCGAGAACTTAATCCATGTGCGAATCCATTTCGTTGCTCTCCGGCGAAGGAACTCACACCTTGCGGTTACCGCCCTGTCATTCCGGTCGGGACAGTAATCGCGTCCTGATTTATCCATCATAGTAATGCAAATAATAAATAACCTGATAAATAAGAGTTCGTACACCCAGAAATCCAAAAAACTAAAAAAACAAAAGGGTGCATCTCCGGGCACGACGGTTCATCATCGTCTCAGAGCATGCCCAGTGACCATCTCGATCTCGTACATGTGTAAGTGACTTAGCCACCTTACTATAGAGTTTATTATTATTATTATTATGGCTGAAGTAAGTCCTGAACTCGGCCCTTATCATCATGATCATTTGATGATGATCTGTGAACCTAATCCAGAGCCATTCCTGTTGCCATTCGATGTGGACGGTGGATGTTCTTGTTCCATCGTCGTTGTCCGATTCCTCACGTAGTAAATGCCTACATTCATCCACGGTGTGCCCGTTCAATTTGTGGAACATGCAGTACTTTTCAGACATACGCTCCCGCTCCGTAGGATCCCTCCTAGCCGGTTTTCGATAGGGAAGTTGCCCCATTGTATCCAGATAAATCCGTTCTAGGTTTTTCGTCAAATCCGAGTAAGAGAACTTCGGCTCCCGCTCTTTCCATCGCCTTTTTTTTCCGATACCCATCATTCAGTTTCTATTTGCTTTTATCATTCTTGTTTGCATATCCTGATGATCCTTCGTTTTGCACAGCGTTCACCTTTGGTTTGTCGACTTGTGCGTCTTCCTGCCATATGAACCTTTCTACTTCATGATAATACTCCCCGAGATTTATATGTAGATCCCGCGTCACTGAATTCTTAAAATCAGTGTCATCGGCAATTTCTGATATAGCTGCCATCAAAACCATGGATGGATCTAGCCGATCCACTGATGCCGCTGTGACATTAAATCGTGTTAGAGAACTCCTTAGAGACTCTTCTGTCCTCTTTTTCAGTGTCGCCAATGTCATAACATTCTTGGGTCTTGTGATGTAGACCCGAAACCACCTCATGAACCGATCTGCCAACTCGCTCCATGTCCTTATTGAACTATTCTTCAGCTGTCTAAAACAGAGTGCAGCCAACTCCGTCAAATAAAGTGAAAAACATCTTGCCATGATCTCCTCCGATGCCCTTAGTACTTCTATGTGCCATATATATCTCATCATATGCATAGTTGGGTCCGACTTTCCATCATATACTTCTAGCGTTGGTAGTTTAAACTCTGGTGGATTTCTAGCATTCCTGATATTAGGAGTGAACAGGCTTCTATTTTCATCCTCAAAATCCCTATTCATTCCTCAACGCATTGCTCGTCTGATCATCTCTGCAAACCTGTCGTTGTCATCACATGATAGTCTCCTATCATCATTTCCAAACTACCCTTCGAGTTCCTGAGGAAATTCTGGAACATACTTCTCCGGATGAGCATACAAATTTCGATTCACACCAAGCTCCATAGGATCGACCGTAGGTCCTCCAGCATAACGATCAATCGGACCCAGGGGCATGCCCCCAAGCCTTTGGGGATCAGAGCCGATCTCTAAGATGGCCAGAGACTGCCCCGGCTGTCCAGTTTCATTCCTTTGTCCAATAGCTCCATCTCCATGTTCCCTGCTCTGATTTTCAGCAATTCATACTGCTTCAACTCCTTGATCTAAGTTGTCATTAGCCCCTGCTACTCTATTACCTTGGTTCTGTGCTCTAGCTTGTCCAATCTGTTGGAGTAAATTCTGCATCATCTCCTCCTGTCTTTTCAGCATCATTTCCTGCATAGCGTCCATCATCGTTTTAATTTCATCCCTGATGATGTAGATAGATGTTTGATTTGCTCCAGTTTCTGAGGAAGCTTCCTAACTCCCTACATGATGGCTTCTTTTTCGTAGCACTCTTCTTATTGATTGTTTCACTGTTGCTTCAAATCTAAGCTTTAGATCTTTTTCAAACTCTGAATCTGAATTCCAATCTGTGGGGGCTAGATTCCCAGTGAAAACACCAAAATGTTAGCGTCAAAAATGGCCATCAACATTCAGTTGTATGTGAAAACACCAGTATCCAATTACAGAAATACAAAGAGAAATAAATGAAGAACAAAATTAAAACAATCAGAAAGCAAGTAAAGAGAGACACATATTTATAGTGGTTCGGCTAACTCCGGCTACGTCCACTTCAAAGATTTTCCTTTTATTCGTTTATATTGCTGATTACAGTTACAAATCCGTGAAATTCAAGAATAAAAAGGGCAGAGTATAGCCTAGGTAGAAGATAGAATGAAACAGAAAGAAGAAGATCCATTTGCTGATGTCATGCCTGCTATATTCATAGGAGAAGACGTGAAAATATCTCGCTCAAAACCTGGATCTAGAACCTTGAAGCCAAGACAAGTCTATCGAGAAAGTTTGGGGCCCACCGGAGCCCATAATAGGGGTGCCGATCCCTATTTTATTGGAATCATAAGATTCGATCCCTATGGTGGGTCCTCCATGATGTTATCTCCTTGCTCTTCCAATTTCATGTCAGTCACACTTACGGATCACGGATCTTGAGATATCGATCGATCATTACTGCAAATTCAACTAAACCAAATCCTTGAATAGGGATAGAGGCCGGTCCCTATATACGGATAGGAGCCGATCCCTCCAAGTTGCTCCTTTGGGGTTGTGATCCATAGGGGAGCTTGTCCATGTTGTATTATGTTTAACCTTCAAGTTTCATGACAATTGGATTTGTAGAGCGCGAGTTATTGATCGATCTTTATTGCAATATGTTGTGAATGCTGATTATAACTGATCCTTATAGAGGGAAGAAGAGCGATCCCTCCAACTTGTTCTGTTTGATGTGCGATCCCTAAGGTAGACTCTCTAAGATTCCTTCTTGTTTTCAAAGTTTCATTTCAATCCGTCTTGTGGTTGTTGAGTTATGCAGCGATCATCGTTGAGTTGTATTTTGTGCATCATATTTATTTTGATCTCTCTTCTAGAGGTTAGCTCCATACTTAGTCCTTTTTTGAGTGCCCTCCATCCGAATCCATTGAAATATAGTCCATAGTTTTAAATATAATCGATCTTCAATCCGGGAAATCATCTCTTCGGACTTTCTGCCTTGATAATCGTGAAGTCTGTTAGGTTAAATCCGCCAGTGTGCTGTCTTGGCAAAAGGTGGGTTAACATATAAATTTATACATTTCCCCCCTTTGTCTTTTTCAAAAAAGAAAGGTATAATGCAAGAGCGATAATGTATTTGAAAACGTGACAATGTTAAAAATGTAAACACACTATCTTATCCGTTATTATGTATTTTATAATGTATGATCATTAAGCATAGGTACATAATACATTCATTAAGCATATGTATTTAAAATTCGTAACTAATAAAATATCAGTAACATCTGAAGTTTAAGGATTACCAACGTTGCTAACGGTCCATTTTCCAGTGACATATTTTCAACTTGTTCCCAAAGGAGATAGATCCACCATCTTCGTAGATGATATTTTTCAATATGTTTGGATCCCCAGTCATACGTTTAGAACATCTACTATCGAATATCCACATCTCTTCCTGTATAACTTGCTAGTGGTGGTCATACTTGCAGTCGATCAAAATCTTTTGAGAACTTTTGATAAGAACCTGCTTTATACCCATTGGGGGTGCATGTTGTTTGAGAGAAGTAAAGAATTATCAATATTAGCACTTAATTAGAAGTGATATGACCACAATACTAATATATCAAAACAATAAAGTAAAATGAAGTAAAAATAAATGAATCGATAAACTTAGAGTGCAGGAGCAGTAAAAAAACACAATAATTTTAACTTGGTTCGGACCTGCAATCACACATCCAGTCATGTACCTCTTGTACAGATTTTTGCTATCAACCATCTTCACTTCCACCCAGAGGAACGAGTTTACACTGGTACAAACTCCCGTTTGGACTTCAATACCAAAAGTTCCCATTTTAGATTTAACAACTTTGTCAGTCGCCCACTAGATTTTTTCGTCTTACTGACTATGAGAAACACGCGTGTGTTTTGGTGCAGTAATCTTACCAAAACAATACAAGTTCCTATAAACTCTTCACAGCAGATTTGGGAGATGGAATTTGAAAGAGTTTATTAGAAAAAGATTGGAGAATGAGAAATGAGACTTGAAGTTTTGTCGCTGATCCTGTAATAGCAAATCTGAAAGATAGAAAGATCAGCAATGAAGATTTGCTATTTGACAAGGAGTGAGTGATGCGAAATAAATTCACTTAGAATAAGATAACGGAAAATAGTTTTTCAAACTTTTCAAGTGTTGATGATCTTTAAGCTTTCCTAAATCGATTCCCTATTTACAGTGTGTGAAAAGACATTATAGTTGCAAAAAATCATAGCCAAAAACTCTTTAGTTTTGATTTAAAAACCCAACTTTAATGACCATCTATTGACGAACCTAATTGTACTCTGATAGATAGTTGGCTGAAGTGTCTTTTCACCTTAATTTGAATTTTGAAAAAAAATGTTGATTGTTATAAAAGCAAAAAAATTATATAAAAAAACACTTAACAATTTTACTAATTTTTGAAGAATTGGAAGGAGTTTTGGACTGATGCAAACCCGCGTAACTTAGTATACATATTAGTCACATTTATTTCTATGATGGCTGTCATCAAAACCCATAATATGTGTTTTAACAATAGAATATTGACATCGATGATTGTGGTCTTTTAAAAGATATATTAATTTATATTTTGTTTAATTGGCTGATTCAGTTTTAAGATATTGTGAGTTAAAACTGATTGCAAACCCAACCAATCATTTAATTAAATCGAACCGATTAACCAAAATTATTTGATTCAGTCATTCATTCGGTCTAAAACGATAAACGCTCACCTCTAACCTTTAATCAAATAAAATAACGCTCTAACTCAGGCTCTTCAAAGTTACAGCTTGTAGCTTCACACCTTTCATCAACCAGGAATATATCTCATAATTTTGATCTAGGTCTTGTTATTCATTTCTTCGTAAGACCTACTTTTATTAGCATCTTTCATTCTTCCTTTTTTCGATTTGAATTCCGAAAGAGGGAAGTTTCGCTTGTAAACTTTGAGTAAGTATGCACCAAACTTACAACACATTTGTAGTATATTCACAGGGTACATAGCCGGCGAGGATAGAACCTTCAACTTTGCAAGTGAGCTCTGCATGTTATTAATATCCTTATAAATACCTATGTAAAATAGTGCATTTGTTTGTACTAGCATTAGGGTATCGACAAACATACAAATTATATATGCGGATGCTAAAAACAAACTATGATAAGGGGAAAAAATATATATGTTGTCTGTGCCGTGGCATGAACACATTAAAATTAACATATAAATTATATACATATCAATGGCGATATCATATATTTATGCTTAAAAGAACCACTGACTTCAGACATGTTAAAAAAACATTTGTTAGACCTACGATAAATTTAAATCAATTAGGTTTAGGTTCTGATCGTAACCTCAAAAATTCGTTCACCTCAAACCAATTCTAGTCAAAGCCTTGACGAAACCACGTCAAATCATGGTTTGGTTCAAACATGTATAAAAATAAAAATCCCTTATTTTGAACATAATAAATCAAGTAAAACACGATCTTCTTTGAAATCACACAATACAAGAAAAGTGTGATGAATACAATCCCCTTTCTGTATATTAATATTTTCACCTCTATTTTAGTTTTAAAAATATTTTAAAAAGATGAATAGAGATATCCAAAGAGAGCGTATTTATCACTTATCTATAAATAAAGTATTAAGTTCAGCAACAGAAAAACATAGCTGAAAACAATTGTAGTCGATTGACTACGCCATTCATAGAGCTTCATGTCTTCATCAAGCAGCCAGCAGCCCTTATCTTTTTATTTATTTACTCATTTATTTTTAAAAACCCTGCTCCGGGGAGTAGAACTATCCAACCCTTATCTTTTATTGAACCTAAAGCCCTAAATTTATAACGATCCTAAAATCCCGATCCTTAAATTTTTGACGGGACAGTTTGAAAGTTTTTTTTCTTCCTTCTTCTCGGTTGAAAAACGTGGAAGGGAAGTAGATTAACGCAAGTTATTTAAAGTTTTATAAAAATTGTTTGTTAATGAGTTTGATTGCTATGTGTTTTCACTTGTTGATGGCTATGTATTGTTTGTTTTGAACTAAAATAGTTTTATTATTAAATTGATTAAATATTGTGCTATACAATACTCTTTTATGACTGCAAAATTTTCCTGTTTTATTTGAAAACACTGCATATTTTAGTTCAATGATTTTGTATCAATGTAATTTTGTGTAAATATATTTCTGTAAAGGATAAGTACCAAAGTCTGAAACCGAGTTGAAACAATTTTTATTTTTAAATATATATATTGAAATTTCTATAATCTCAAAATGAACATTGATTCAAATTTTGCTTCGACATACCTTTATTTATAGTAAAGGACAAACTTTTGATATAGACCTCTGATTACAACTTAATGCATAAATAGGCCAAAGTAAAAACTTATTATGAAATTAAACATCTTTTTGGTTGAGGCAAAATAACGCATGTGCATTCTGTAAATGCGCACGTGTTATTTTTAGAATATAACATGCACATTTACTGAATGCGGCCGGTTACATATATTTTTAGAAGTTTTCCTTGTGCATTTTCAGAACGCGCAAGAAGGAATACAAGTCTTATTTACACAGTTGTCTGAATCTTCTCCTCATTTCTCCATTGCTCACCAATTTCAACAAAATCCATCTCTAAACCCTAAATCCCAATCTCAATACCACTTAAAATTTTAAATTTCTCTCCATTTCAATCTCTAAATCATAGGTAGATGGAAGACTCATTTTCATCTTCTCAAGTTAGAGGTAAAAACCTAAAATTTTAACTGTGATTTGCAATTTATTTTGTGCTTTGTTATATTATTGTAGATTTGATATTACAATTTAGATTAGTGTATTGGTTTGGAAATATTATGTTTGTGTGAAATACTAAATTAATAGCTTATAAAATTTTGTATGTCAATTGGTTGGAATCAATTTTGTGATTAGAGTTGGAACTTGGACAACCTATTACGTTACTAGCTTTATATCAAACTCACAAAGATTAATTTTTGTCCCTTCATAAACGTTTTTCTTAAGCCCTTCAAACTTGCAATATTTATTCATTTTTGATCCTTTTCTCATCAACATACTTCTTTCTATCATCATCATCAACCACTAATTCCCTATCATAGTAATATATAGTTGGAACTATTGATATTATCTACAAAATATTTAGATATTTAAATGCCTTTCATCAAAATAACGAGTGCCTTTTATCAATAACAACAACAATAAAGTATTAAAATGCATTATTAAAACACAAATAATTTGAAACATAAAAATTGTACCTTGAATATCTTCAATTGAGTAGATGATGATGATGTTGCGATTTGATCTACTACTAATGAATTAGAGGTTTAAATAGATAGAAATTTGATTTTTTTGAGTGGTATTGGGATTGGGATTTAGGGTTTACAAATAGCTTTTTATTAAAATTTGAGATCAATGAAGAGAAGATTCAAGCGACTATGTAATTAAGTCCTATATTCCTTCTTGCGCATTTTGAAAATGCACACACACATACATATGTGTATGTACATATGGGGACAACTAGGGCTGTCAATGGATACTCAAAAAATCCGTAATCCGTCCGCATCCATATCCGAAAAGCGAATAATATCCGATATCCGGAAAAACGGATGCAGATGCGGATACGACGACATCCGCATCCGAAAATTATCCGTCCGGTCTTTGTCAACATTATAGTATAAATTATGTGTATTTTAGTATAATGAAATATATTTATTTATTATTTTATTAAGTTAGTAATTTATATTATATGCACTTAATGCTTATTAACTGCTCAAAACTATTTATTATCGCCATATTTGTTTATGTTTAACACTTTTATAATCAACTGGATTGAAAAAAATGTATATTAAACTTAAAATTAATATTTATATTTCTTGATTTATCAGTCATTAGCGGATAAGATAATTATCCGATATCCGTCCGTATCCGCGGATGCAAATATCCGATATCCAAAAATCATTTTGGATGCGGATATGACACTATCTGCATCCGAAAGTATCCGTTGACAGGTCTAACTGTCGGAACACAAAAGATAACACAAAACAGTGACATAATGGATGTTGGTCATTGGACTCATTAGTGGCTGAATTCAAGAGAAGATTTAACGGTTGACATCTCTTATGTCACAATTGTGATATATTGTGTCCATATATGCATGCGTGTGTGCGACATGCACATTTATACAATGCGCGCACGTGTTATTTTACCTCAGCCAAAAGAAGACTTATTTTCATAATAAGTTTTGATCCAAAGCTATTTCTACAATAAGTAATTTTCAGATGCCTATGTCAAAAATATGTACTATAGTAAAATATTTCAAAATTAGAGAAGGGTAAAACTAGGCAACTTAATATAATTTACATGCAAAGAGTCACCAAACGAACCCAATGTACCAGTTTAAAGAAAATTAGGATAACTAATTAATAAAGATGTCAAAGTGTCTTATCTTTTCCTCCAGTTATATGAACAAAATTATACACACAATCCTCTTTATTTCCTCCTGTTGGCTTCATATTTGCTGGTTATTTTACCTTTTCTTGGTTATTTAGAATACTGATTAATTTGACAAACAAAAGAGAAGAGATACATTTTGTATTCCACGAAGAAGACTAGTAATGATAAACTGTTCAATTTTCAGAGATGTTAAAGGTTTAATTAACCCTTCTTAAATAAGGTAACACCTGCAAATGAATTTCTGGCCATAATTTGGTGTCACGGTATATTCGTAAACTTGATGTTAACAAATCAGACTCGTGCGCTTCACACATAATTTAGTAGAATGCTACTGATATCAATACCTAGACATGATATGATATGATATGGAATTTCAATGCAATGCATGGAGAGTAGATTAAATAGTGATAACTTTGTACACTTCATTTTTATCATGTACTCTTTTATTTTGACCTTTTCTGATCTTTTTTATACCAGGCATTTTTTAGCACACGACCCTGACAAGCAATGATTGCAAAGGTCATCAAAATATGCCTGGTGTCAAATGGTGAGTATGTTCCATATGAATTAGTTTTTCTTGGATCTTGTTCTTAATATATATTAGCATTATCAGTTACCAGAATGCAGATAGGAGCGTGGAGTGTGTAGACTTTGTAAAACATGCATATATAGTTTAGCTTGTTTAGAAGAGAGGAAGTTACCTAATTCTATATTGCTACCTAACAGTTAAATTTTTTCCTCGTACTTCATTTTGTTGGAAACGGCTTCAACTTGTTGTAATATTATTTGCATTATAATTTCCAACTTGCTACGTTCTGTGTGAGTTCGCTGTCAAGTTTTTAGTGGTTTCTATCCTTGCAGAAGGAATTGGTCTTAGGAATATCTATTGCAGCGCATAAACAGAGTTATTCATTAAGTTTCAGCTTGTCATTGCATTCTATTATTATTATTATTATTATTACCAGTATGTTTGGCACGTCCGCTGGACGTGTGCAAATAAACCAAAAGGCAAGCTGTAACGCCCCACCCCAAGACCTACACTAACAAAGGGTATTACGGAGTAATACTGTCTGCTAGTGTAGAGAATAGGGCTGGTTAGGAGCGACCATCCGTAAGCTTTGCCTTAAACAAGTATTGGATACGTCGATTGGGTGTATTGATTTTTTTTTTTTTTTTTTTTTTTTGTGGATCAACCTACCCAATAAATGTTTAACACAAAACTATGGTGGCTAATGGACCTATGCAGAATAAAATACAACAACAACAAATATACAACATATCACAGAACAGCAAACGCACATATATACAGATATATCATCAGTACACTACATAGTGATACATAAGTGAGTGATAACACGGACCACATATATATACATCATGTCTCAAAAGAATATACATAGATCAGAGTACACAAAAAGATAGCTAAACGACAACACAAAAGGTGGACTAGCATCCAAAGGATAGCAAAATGGGCCATAGCGAAAGCAGCTACAAGGGAATCTACAGCAGGTGGTTAACCTGAAACAACTCGGTCTGACCCGAGTACATAAAATACACGGGTCAGTCTAGCTTAAATAAACTGATTAGAGAATGATAGGTGAAGTATAAGGATAATAAATAATAATTCTTCTCAATAGAGAAGAAGCAACAACAACATATGTCATCTCATAATTCATGAGATGATAACAACTAGAATATCATACGAAATTCTCATGAAAAGGGGTAACAACAACAACATCGATTAAATCATGAATAAATGCCTCATATCATCGGCTTCAACATCGACATAATAAAAGACTTCCATCAACAACAAAACAACAAGATGCAAACCGCATCATAGCACCAAATAGGACACGTAAGTTCCCAACAACCACATAATGTATTCACCATATGAAAATCTTCAAATAGCACATAGGCTATATATATATACATATAACTCCAAGAACAATACTATGGTGAACATATGAAAAACAACAAAAAAAATCTAAAATTCAATAAGAATGAAATCTAGAAATAACAACAACGGTATGGATCCATAACAACAACTGCACGTGCACATAATAAGTGGCCCCCCCGGCCTTGCCAAGTACTATAATAGTGCGCTTATCAACGTTGGCCCCCCGGCCTTATGTATATATATGGCTCCACCGACCTAGCACTAGTGGCCCCCCCGGCCTAGTACTGGCAACAACAACGGAATGTGTTACTAACTACCAAATGTGTGTAGCTTCAAAGGAACAAGTCCGGAATTAACCGGTATAACAAATCTACGTGTCCCATACCACGTGGTTTATTATACCGTTTAAGTCACTTCCTCGTTCTCTCGAAGAGTGCAAAAATATGTGTTCTTTTATATAGAAAATACTTACTTCGAGAAAACGGGTTTTTAAACGATTTTGAAAATTATTTGAAAATTGTTGCTTTGAAATTCTCTTTATTATAGAGAAAACATATATACATATATAGCTTTAAAATTAATTATAAACTTTTATAAAACATTTACTTTTAAAGCTTTTTCATCTTTTTTTTTTTTTAAAAAAAAAAAACCATTTCGAAAACAGTTTAGAAACACGTGCACAGAAACAGCAAAAATCGATAAAAATTCAAAAATTAACATACGACAAAACCCAGGTGAAACCATCAATTCGCAGTGAAAATCGGCATTAATGTCGGCATTTCGATTAGTTGGAGTTATCCCTTTAGAACCATCTCTAAAAAAAAATGCTCGAAATCATCGAATTTAAAAACAATTCAACGGAAAATGCTCAAACATTGCAAAAGAACTCAGGCCTGCGGCTTGTACTGCCAGTTTGCACCTTTTAAACTCAAAATTTGAGAAAACATAAAACATATAAGTTGAAGATAATTGCCATAGCTTAAAGTCAGAAAAAAAACCAACCAATTCGGACATTCGAGTCAAAAGTTATGGCAATAGTAATTCTCAGGTATAAAATTATAAAACTGAGAACAATATACATAACAACAGGGCTGCGGCTTAAAGAGCCATTTTGACCATGTAGAAGCTAGAATTTGTTAAATCTTAAAACACGAAAGTTGAAGAGCATTGAAAAAAATAAACTACAGAAAAAGAATCACCCAATTTGGATAACTGACCCAAAAGTTATGATGATTTTAATTCTCAGGTCTAAAATTGCAAAACTGTGAACAATTAACATAACAACAGGGCTGCGGCTTAAAAAGCCAATTCGACCTTATATGTCACAGAATTTGATAAATCATAAAACATGAAAGTTGTAGAGCATTGTTGTAGCTAGAAGTCAAAAAAAGAATCGCCCTATTTGGACTTACGAGTCAAAATATATACTCAAAACAATTTTCAGGTCTGGATTCATTGTCACTGTCATTTGCTCTCGGAACAGCGACAAAGAAGTGCATTTTCGACCATATTAAACTCACAAATTCATAAAGCTCAAAACATGAAAGTTTTAGCTAAAAGCCTATGCTTTCCAGAACATCCAAAATCATCAAATTTGGATAAGAAACGAGAGAGATATGATTAAATTAGTTTCAGGTTCAACTCTGTAAATTGTTTTCCAGCAAACAACAAAGAAGACAACATGTAATTGGCATTCAAGCTTATTTAAGTTAGAAGTGTGAGATGATACTCACCTTTGAATTTGTTTGCAGCGAATTGACAATTTTTGCAAGCAAGTATTTGAAGATTTAGCCTTGAATAAGCTCTAGAAACCTGTAGGAAAGAAGATAACACACATGCAAACCAAAAAAAATAAATTACAGTAACAACCCTTTCTCAAATCAAAAGGTGGATGCAATAAATTAGGGTTTCAGAGAGATTACCTGTAGGAGATTTTAATTCCTTAATCTTTTTATAATTTAATTTAGTTTGGAGGCTTAGAAATTTGATTTAGAGCTTTGAAGAAGAAGCCATTTTTGGGTTTTGGTTTTTCTCAGAGAAAGAAAGGAATGAAAGGAAGGAGGAGATGAATTGTACGTACAGGCACAAGTTTCCTCTCCTCTAGAAAATGGTTTTGGGCTTGGGTTAAATTTTGCTTACCCAATAAGCAATAATGTCATAATACTTAAACAAATTTTAGTTAAGTTATACTATTAACATGTTTACACCATTTTCATCACTTAATTCACCAAATAATTTATACAAAACATGTTTCTATCTAAATGGGCATATAATAAATGCTACTTGGCATGAATAAGTATGTAAGTTAACTTCTTTTATTGTGAAATAGCATGAACAAATATACACAAAACTTGTGGTTATATTTTCGGTCATCAATTTGGTTTCTTTGTGAATACTGGATGTAGAATTACATATGCATGCACGGTCGATGGATGTGTGAAAAGTATTTCCTTCATTTATACTCCCATAAATTATTCAGAAGCAAATACTAACCAAGATATATCTGACTGATGCTTATCTTCTATATTATCTGTGAAGTGCAAAAGTACATCGATTCATCTAATTAAAGAAACATTTCACTATATCTGATGACTAAATGTTGTGAAGTAGACTATTCCTTTCATGCAATCACATAATTCACACTTCCAATTATTATTCTCACCAATTTGAGCTGATGCAAAGTACAGTAAGAAGATCCGACCATATCCTAATGCATGAATCATTCATTATACTCAAGTCAACACCTCACTTCAATCAATAAAATCTATGGCAATGGATTCAAGAATACGGGCTTCAGTAAACTACCTGATTTGGGCTATGTACTCAAAATCAATGGCAATAGATCTTTCACTCAACTATGTTTGTGGGAACATACTCCAATGCCATGAGTTCAGAAGTGTCGGTTGTTGCTACGATGCAAGCTTTCTTTGTGTGCTTGACATCGATTATGATGCTACTACACAACACTTCAGTTAGGCTTACATTGACAGAGAACGTTGAATTTGGTAGCATTTGGTAGCTTAAAACCACAGAAGAGAAAATCATATTTTAGTAACGAATTAAATTCAATGTGGAAACAAAACTAAAAAACATGGAAAAACCGATGTACTCAGCTTACATGTACCACCTTGTTGTAGTGGATGACAAAGGTCCATTGTATAAGATTATTAAAATAATGTTACTAAAATGAAATCATATAAAGCATAAAACAAAAAATAATCACAAAAAATAGTGTGTTCTTTAAATAATCATTTCCAAATGTACTTGTAGATCAATATTAACACACATCATACTCGAAACTTACCCATATTAGCACTTGAAAGTTGAAAATGTCCGTAGGTTCGAGAAATTCCAAAGGAAAAGACATGAAGAAGTACATCTGTTATTGATAAGCATAAAAGCAGTTTTGGTATGTGGAGTTATGTTAAAAAATGAACTTTCATAGTGAGACAGAAGAAGAAAAATACCCAAGCACTTATACCATTATATTAGATTCATTCAATTAACATAGGACAATAGGAGTGACTCAAACTACATCCAAACTTAATTTTTTTTTACTAAATCTTCAAAAAACATCAAATAAAATGATCGGCTATGAATCTAAATTCGAAACAATCCTTTCCTATATTTGCAGTTCTTATGTTAATTCTACCAAAACATCAATTCATTATTTGTATTAAAATGATTTTTCAATACTTATTAATCATTTCATCAAACATATGAGTGTCAAACCTAAAGCCTAAACAATTACGTGTCTTAAGCCCTTCACAATGAAAGCGGTTAGCAAAAAAAAGTAGCAGCAAACCAACATGAACAAAAAAAATTAAAGACATGCTAAAGGAAGAAATTAAAATGAATTCTCACAGGATTTAAGATGATATAGAATCAATTTGATGGCCTCATCTGTCAAACTTCAAACGTCTATTGGAATCAGTCGTCATCCACGTATCTCTTCCCAAAAGTTCTTAATTCTAAAGTTTTTCATTTCTTTAGATTCTAAACACGTAACGACACGTAACGATCAGAAACTGGAATGAACAAATGAAGGAGTTCACCATTTTATGTTGATGTGTGCTAAAAAGAAAGAAAGGCGTTATTTCTGCTTTTTTGAAATTGGAAATGTGGCATTGAAACGGAAAACGTGGGTGGAAAACTAACAACACGGGTGATAATGAATTACCAAAATATCCTTGTGGTGTAGCTCAAAACTGAGAGGATAAATTAGACATTTCAAAAGCTTCAAAACCAAGTATTTCTATTATATATAGATTATTATTATTGTTGTTGTTGTTGTTGTTGTTGTTATTGTTATTATTGTTGTTATTATTGTTATTATGTTACACATCACTGATATAACATTACTCTCCAACAATGGGAAAATCAAAACACTGTAAATAGTATTAAGACAGGCATATATGCACAACAATTTGAAGATGCAACTGTGCATATAGTAACATATTAACAAAAGACACTAGCGTATTTAACTACGACCTATAATCTTCACCCGGATGAAACCTGTTACTGATGTTACATTGGCAACAAATACTGAAAACTGAAGTCATAAGGAATTATATTAACAAAGTCAGATGACTCCTTGTTGCTATGAGCTTTTAAACAATCAGCTATTGATTTTCTCAAAGTTCCAGAAGCTGGAAGTTGATAGCATATCCAATCTACTAATGATGCTGTATCATTGGCAAATTCATTTATGCTTGATGACAAAAGCTTAGGAATCATTATTCTTTTTGCTGAAGTCACCACAATCGAAGCTTGTAGGTACTCCAGTTTTGATTTTTCTAATTCAGCTGATACGCCTTCGGCTGTATAGATCTTTACCTGAACACAAACCTCTGATTTTGAATTTTGACAGTGAAGAGATTACAAACTAACAGTGGTAATCTTTCACACAAGCTAGAATAGAATAATCAATAATACACTTACAGAAGGAGATGATTTATTGCCACAGCACAGAGCAAATACAGTGTTGGGCTCTGATTTTTCTAAGCCATATAGGTTTCTAATACCGACTATCTTTTCAACCTGCAAAACTTATTTTGTTGTGAGCAACTGCTTATAAAAGTTAGAACTTGAGGTCAGATATAATACTGACTTCTTTCTTTGATGGTAGTCTGAGAATGAAGTCTTCTATTGCTTGAGCATTTAGTTTGATGCCTCTTATATTGATCATAGCCTACAGTAAATCAGTCCGAATCTAAGAAATGCTCCAAGTGAAAAACAATTAAGCATTTACGTTTAGAAATGCACCTTGTTTTTGAGAGCTGCAATTTTTTCAGGATTTGAAGGCAGGCCATGTTGCAAAAAACCCTATAATATAGTAATTAGATCGATCAGTTGTTCCCTAAACTGCGAAAATAATAATGTTAATAGCTCTATGTAGTTGAACTATACATGCATGATACAAATGTTGTAAGTATTGATCCAGAAAGCCAATCTTTGATTATGAGTTGAGAACTGCAAGTCCACATCATGTAGATTGTTTAACAAACCCCTGAAATTTAAATAAAATTATCCGACTTTGTCTACATTCATGCATATGTTTTCATGTAAAAGATATGAATATAAATTGCAGTTTCCTACCTTAGCTTGGTAAGCAGACGATGAGATTTAGAAATGTTGTTCACATTGAAAGAATTAGAGGTGCACACAACAAGGTTTTTATATGGACCAATATCTCTGACCATAGAATCTTTGATTTCAAATATACCATAAGGGTCTCGTTGCCCTGTTTCCTTCACGGCACTTGTGCTTAAATTTAAAACATTTTTGCCCCGATTGCTCCTTAACTTGAATGAAGAGAACGTTGTTCTTGTATGGCTTCCCAATTTTTCTAGTTCCGATGATCTGGAAGTTCTTGCCAGTCTCAAGAAAATGCAGACCATGCACTTCATAATTTTCTCGGACAATTTATTTGGCTGTAGGGTTTGTTCATCTTTCTTCATAGGGCCATCTTCTGGTGGTTCTTTTAGTAGTTTATATAAGATCTCTTTCTCAGGTTCATGTGTCTGGAAAAGAACGAAATACCTTGTAAGCTTTCTTTTTTAGGTCTATATAACTAATGAAATTATACTCACTTTCTGCATAAAATGGCGTGGTGGTTTTGGCGAGGCTGCTTTGTCCATGCTTTTCCTTGGGGTTCTTTCTTGATTTCTCAAGTTATTGGGTTTCTCTTTGTTGGTAATCATGCTTGATGTATTTTCATTCTTTTCTATGCTCGTAAAACTGTTCATGTAGTCTCCTTTCATTGCTTGGTTTATGAAGAACAATGATTTTGTTTGTAGTGCCACTTTAGTGTAATTTGGAGGAAGCAATAGCTCATCTAAAGAAGCAATACTTCTACCTACTCCTCTAGAGGGTTTCACTTCAAATGACCTGTTAGCATTCACTACTTCTGGTTTGTTTGAAGATTTATGAATTTTGTTTATCTCATTTTCTAAACGGTTAATTTCTTCTTCTACCATCACTAATTCTGCCAAAAGCTCCTTTGTCTGTAAAATGACATGCATAAGCTCAGTTGTTAGAATATGTACAATTAAAGAATATGTATATATCATGCATAAATTAACTTCGCTATAATATAGCGAGTAAATAAGATACAATATTTGAACCTTATTTGGAAGAACTTTTGATATATGATCTTTCGGGAGCAGAGCACGTTCTAGAATTTCATGAAAATTTTCCTCGTTCTGAAGCATTTTTTTGAGCTCGAACACCTGTTAATACGGCAGTAAGTGTAATAATGTGAGAGAACTATACTTACTTTAAACTCTTCTTAAGTTTCATTAAACAGTCTTTCATAAAGTTTATCACAACGGGAGTTTGCTTCTAACTTGCTGATTATTTGTATGGCAGCATAACAGACATGGATGCTTTAAAAGCACTCTTTTTTTGAGGAAACTTAAGGTACCAATCAAGATTAAATGGATTGATGTAGAGTCGTAATCACAACCAAACATAATAAAAGGCTATAATAAAAAGAAAATAGATTCAATACCTCTTGTTCAAGCTCTTGCACGCTATAGCCGATTATATTCTTTTTCATCTGCAAGTATGAAAGTAGCAACCGACATATGAGAAAAATATCTTCACTAGAATTAGTTAAGAAGCTTTCACCTAAATTTTGCAATAAAGCAAAAAGGTTTGTTGAAAAGAAATTAATAATAAAAAAATGGAAAAAAGCAAGTGCTAAATCTATGTTAATAATAAACCAGAAATAAGTAAGAAGACTACAAAATATTAAGCATTCATCATTGATGTGGTTAAACTTAATTAGTGTAACACTGAAAGTCTGAAACAAATGGAGTATAAAGCACGAAGCTCAGCTACTTCAAAATGCAACTAAACGAGTAACCAGTTGAATAAGATAATACCATGACTATCATATCATCTAAGTTTGATGCATGTTTACAAAATCAACCATGCACTATATATGTCCTGCAAAAGTAGTAGCAATAAATACTCACATCTTCGAGCCGTGAAGCAATTTCACATTGAGATCCACTAGCCATGAAATATTAAGTTCAATGTAAATAAATTTGAAGAGAAGAAGCAAGTATGAAGAAGATAAAGCATTTGGAAGTTTGGAAGAAGAAGGTGGTGAAAGAGGAGGCTTTGAAACAAAGGAAATGTTAAGGTTAGATGAGGAGGATGAGAAGCAACTTTCAAACTAGTCAAATCCATCAAAGGCAGTGGATCGGATAACCGTCTCTTGTAGTGGGTCATATTGCTTGCAGTTGAACTTTCTTTCTGCAATTTTATTTTATTTTTTTTTAAAAAAAAGGGGAAAAAAAAAAAGATTTGATGATCTGTTATTTTTGTTGAGTAACTTGTAATGTTATAAAGTTTAGTTGAGTTGTCTAACGGCAGTTACGGACGTTAATGTACCATAGAAAGTAGTATTTGTACAGGGATATAGCATACAAAAATTCGCTTAAACTTTTTTAAAATGTAGAAACAAGAAATTGAGAGAAATGTTTCTACATATTAGTACATGTATGGTGCTAGACTGTTGTGTACTCTAATTTTTAGTTCTAAACTATACATAAATTTTCGTGTGTCAAAATATAGTGCATGTATTTAAATTTCCATGGTATGTGCAAATTGTAAATTCTCAACAGAAAGCTTGTTAATCCTTTCTATATCATCAACTTATACCTCATTGAAAATATCACAAATTAATCATAGTCTTCGAATATAAGTAGGGACATATTCACGGTTTTTTTTCTTTTTACCTTATCCATACATAATTTTAACGCAATTATATTTCACTTGTAAACCATATAAACTTTGCCAGCTGTTAAAATTTTCACGATATTAAACATCAATGTATTCATAATATATACTTTTGCATACACATCAAATTGAAGGATCAACACATGTGTCGAAGTATAAACAATATCTGAAGAAGTGATCACTCAACTGGCCAAAGATGAAATAATCGACTTCCAAACAGGCACCATTCTAAAGCTAAAACCAATGCAAACCTTCAAATTTGAAATGACAATCATGTTCAGCGACTAAGATAGTCCTCAAATGCATTAAGAGCTGAGATAACCCAAGGTATATTCAGCACAATTGCCATATCTAAAAGCTATATATAAAAGGTTAGATCAGCAATTTGTGTCAATTGGTAAGCAATCAAGATATTGTGTTTTAATCTTAAATGTACAAGCGAGTTCAATCAGCAATCTAGAATGAAGCTCCCTACCAATGACAATGCAACAAGATGACTATAAATATGCACTGGTCCGAATGCATCAAGAATCTTTTGGCGTTTGCATAATTAAACAATAAGAAATTGTAGTTCATATCAAAAACTCTTTAACGGCGGACTTAGCCAACTTACAATCGTTATATCATGATAGAATTCTAAAGAAAGAAAGACTCTGGATGTAAGAGCTTTAGCCCGAACCACTATAATGTTTAGTGTTTTTACTTTCTAAGCTTTTAATTTCAGTTTTATTTACTGCATTTAGTTCCAACTCAAACTAATATTTATTCCCTTCGGTGTCAACCCCTATAAATTTAACCTAATTTGCATAAATATCCATAAATTTTTAGTACTAAAATATCCATAAATTTTCATGCATCAAAATATAGTGCATGTATATTCAAATTTTCATGGTATATGCAAAATGAAGATTCTCAACAGAAAGCTTGTTAATTCTATCTATATCACAAATTGATCATAATCTTCGAATATAAATTAGGTACATATTCACGGTTTTCTTCTTTTTACCTTATCCACACATAATTTTAACGCAATTATATTTCACTTGTAAACCATATAAACTTTGCCAACTATTAAAATTTTCACGATATTAAACATCAATGTATTCATCATATATACTTTTGCATAGCAGTCTTCGATACATCAAATTGAAGGATCAGCCCATATGTTGAAGTATAAACAATATTTGAAAGAAGTGATCTCTCAACTAGCCAAAGATGTAATAATCGACTTCCAAACAGGCACCAGTCGAAAGCTAAAACCAATTTAAACCTTCAAATTTGAAATGACAATCATGGTCAGCGACTAAGATAGACCTCAAATGCATTAAGAACTGAGAAAACCCAAGGTATATTCAGCACGATTGCCATATTTAAAAGCTATATATAAAAGGTTAGATCGACAATTCGTGTCAATTGGTAAGCAATCAAGATATTGTGTTTTATCTTAAATGTACAAGCGGGTTCAATCAGCAATCTAGAATAAAGCCCCCTACCAATGACAATGCAACAAGATAACTATAAATATGAACTGATCCGAATGCATCAAGAATCTTTTGGCGTTTTCATAATTAGACGGTAAGAAATTGTAGTTCATATAAAAAATTCTTTAATGGCGGACTTAGCCAACTTATAATGTTAATGCATGATAGAATTCTAAAGAAAGAAAGACATTGGATGTAAAAATTTTAGCCCGAACCACTATAACGTTAGTGTTTTTACTTTCTACGCTTTTAATTTCAGTTTTATTTACTACAACTAGTTCCAACTCAAACTAATATTTATTCCTTTCGATGTCAACCCCTATAAATTTAACCTAAGTTGCATAAATATCCATAAATTTTCGTGTGTCAAAATATAGCGCATGTATTTAAATTTCCATGGTATGTGAAAAATGTAGATTCTCAAAGGTTTCTATCTATATCATCAACTTATAACTCATTGAAAATATCACAAATTAATCATAATCTTCGAATATAAGTTGGGTACATATTCACGGTTTTCTTATTTTTACCTTATCCATACATAATTTTAACGCAACTATATTTCACTTGTAAACCATATATACTTTGCCAGCTATTAAAATTTTCACGATATTAAACATCAACGTATTCATCATATATACTTTTATATACTTTTGCATAGCAATCTTAGACACATCAAATTGAAGGATCAACCCATATGTCGAAGTATAAACAATATCTGAAAGAAATGATCACTCAAATGGCCAAAGATGAAATAATGGACTCCCAAACAGGCACCAGTCGAAAGCTAAAACCAATGCAAACTTTCAAATTTGAAATGACAATCATGGTCAGCGACTAAGATAGTCCTCAAATGCATTAAGAGCCGAGATAACCCAAGGTATATTCAACACAATTGCCATATCTAAAAACTATATATAAAAGGTTAGTTCGGTAATTCGTGTCAATTGGTAAGCAATCAAGATATTGTGTTTTAATCCTAAATGTACAAGAGGGTTCAATCAACAATCTATAATAATGCCCCCTACCAATGATAATGCATCAAGGTAACTGTTAATATGCGCTGATCCTAATGCATCAAGAATCTTTTGGCGTTTGCACAATTAGACAGTAAGAAAATGTGGTTCATATCAAAAACTTTTTAAAGACGGACTTAACCAACCACTATAACGTTTAGTGTTTTTACTTTCTACGCTTTTAATTTCAATTTTGTTTGCTACAATTAGTTCCAACTCAAACTAATGTTTATTCCCTTCGGTGTCAACCCCTATAAATTTAACCTAATTTGCATAAATATCCATAAATTTTTAGTACTAAAATATCCATAAATTTTCGTGTGTCAAAATTATTGCATGTATTTAAATTTCCATGGCATGTGCAAAATGTAGATTCTCAACAGAGAGCTTGTTAATTCTATCAATATCATCAATTTATATCCCATTGAAAATATCACAAATTAATCATGATCTTCGAATATAAGCTAGGTACATATTCACGTTTTTCTTCTTTTTACCTTATTCATACATAATTTTAACGCAATTGTATTTCACTTGTAAACCATATAAACTTTGCCAGCTATTAAAATTTTCACACTATTAAACATCAATGTATTCATCATATATACTTTTGCATAGCAGTCTTCGACACATCAAATTGAAGGATCAACCCATATGTCGAAGTATAAACAATATCTAAAAGAAACAATCACTCAACTGGCCAAAGATGAGATAATCGACTTCCAAACAAGCACCAATCGAAAGCTAAAACCAATGCAAACCTTCAAATTTGAAATGACAATCATGGTCAGCGACTAAGATAGTCCTCAAATGCATTAAGAGCCGAGATAACCCAAGGTATATTCAGTACAATTGCCATATCTAAAAGCTATATATAAAAGGTTAGATCGACAGTTCGTGTCAATCGGTAAGCAATCAAGATATTATGTTTTAAACTTAAATGCACAAGCGGGTTCAATTAGCAATCTAGAATAAATCCCCCTACCAATGACAATGCAACAAGATAATTGTAAATATGAACTGATCCGAATGCATCAAGAATCTTTTGGCGTTTGCATAATTAGATGGTAAGAAATTGTAGTCAATATCAAAAACTCTTTAACGATGGACTTAGCCAACTTATAATTGTTATAGCATGATCGAATTCTAAGGAAAGAAAGACATTGGATGTAAGAATTTTAGCTCGAACCACCATAACATTTAGTGTTTTTACTTTATACGCTTTTAATTTCAGTTTTATTTACTACAATTATTTCCAACCCAAACTAATATTTATTCCCTTCGGTGTCAACCCCTATAAATTTAACCTAATTTGCATAAATATTCATAAATTTTCGTGTGTCAAAATATAGTGCATGTATTTAAATTTACGTGGTATGTGCAAAATGTAGATTCTCAATAGAAAGCTTGTTAATCCTATCTATATCACCAACTTATACCTCATTGAAAATATCACAAATTAATACTCTTCGAATATAAGTTAGGTACATATTCACAGTTTTCTTCTTTTTACCTTATCCATACATAATTTTAACGCAATTATATTTCACTTGTAAACCATATAAACTTTGCCAGCTATTAAAATTTTCATGATATTAAACATCAACGTATTCATCATATATACTTTTGCACAGTAGTCTTCGACACATCAAATTGAAGGATCAACCCATATGTCGAAGTATAAACAATATCTGAAAGAAGTGATCACTTAAGTGGCCAAAGATTAAATAATCGACTTCCAAACAGGCACCGTTCGAAAGCTAAAACCAATGCAAATCTTCAAATTTGAAATGACAATCATGTTCAGCGACTAAGATAGTCCTCAAATGCATTAAGAGCCGAGTTAACCCAAGGTATATTCAGCAAAATTGCCATATGTAAAAGCTATATATAAAAGGTTAGATCAACAATTCGTGTCAATTGGTAAGCAATCAAGATATTGTGTTTTAATCTTAAATGTACAAGTGGGTTCAATCAGCAATCTAGAATAAAGCCCCTTACCAATGACAATGCAACAAGATACTGTAAATATGCACTGATCCGAATGCATCGAGGATCTTTTGGCATTTGCATATTAGACAGTAAGAAATTGTTGTTCATATCAAAAATTCCTTAACTGCGGACTTAGCCAACCTATAACTATTATAGCATGATAGGATTCTAAAGAAAGAAAGACATTGGATGTAAGAATTTTAGCCCGAACCACTATAACGTTTAATGTTTTTACTTTATACGCTTTTAATTTCAGTTTTATATACTACTATTAATTCCAACTCAAACTAAAATTTATTCCCTTCGGTGTCAACCCCAATAAATTTAACCTAATTTGCATAAATATCCATAAATTTTTAGTACTAAAATATCCATAAATTTTCGTGTCAAAATATATTGCATGTATTTAAATTCCCATGGTATATGCAAAATGTAGATTCTCAACAAAAAGCTTGTTAATTCTATCTATATCATCAACTTATACCTCATTGAAAATATCACAAATTAATCATAATCTTCGAAAACAACTTAGGCACATATTCACGTTTTCTTCTTTTTACCTTATCCACACATAATTTTAACGCAACTGTATTTCACTTGTAAACCATATAAACTTTGCCAGCTATTAAAATTTTCACGATATTAAACATCAACGTATTCATCATATATACTTTTGCATAGCAGTCTTCGACACATCAAATTAAAGGATCAGCCCATATGTCGAAGTGTAAACAATACCCGAAAGAAGTGATCACTCAACTGGCCAAAGATGAAATAATCGACTTCCAAACAGGCACTAGTCGAAAGATAAAACCAATGCAAACCTTCAAATTTGAAATTACAATCATGGTCAGCGACTAAGATAGTCCTTAATGCATTAAGAGTTGAGATAACCCAATGTATATTCAACACAATTGCCATATCTAAAAGCTATATTTGAAAGGTTAGCACTTCAAATTTAGTCGATTTCAAATTTTAAATATTCAACATTTTCGATAACTCAATTTCGATAAATTTCATTTATTTTTCAAATTTCAACCAATTTAAATTCCTTTAAACAATTCATTTGAACCAGTTTCAATTTTAACATTTAAGCTTGGATTTTCAAAAATAATTCAGTTTATATATACCAATTTTTTTCCTCAAAATATCATTTAACTGAATTCATAAATTAAGGATTTAAAAATCATATAATTTAACCAATCCGGTGTACGTATATAATTTTCTAACCTATGGGCAAGCGATACAAATATATATCATTTCAACCCACAATAATTTAAATTTACGGTATATATCATTTCAACCCGCAATCCCGAGTTAAAATTAAAATCCATAAAGTCGCTCGAGTCTATCATTTGAACTCAAAATGATTTTTCTATTTATAAGATCGTTTGGGTGTGTATCATTTCAACCCATAGGGGTTTTTCTAACAATAACTAAAGGAACTTGCAGTGTGATAACAATATATGAATAAACATCCATCCAATCATCCCAATATCAATAATCAAACATCCATCACAATCATCACTCAAATCGACCAATAAATAACAACAAGTGACTGATTATCAATAACAGGTATTAACTGACAATTTAAAATTTAATATTACATTAATGGCGATTAAATTCAATAAAAGTCAGATTTAACTGGAATGACAATTTAAATATATCAAACAGCAATCAATCAATTTCTAATCATGTCATAAGTTTAATTTAACTAACATAAGATAGTTTAGCAATCGTGAGTGGTTAACACCTACATTTGATTTATCGACGATTTAAAATCCAATTAAAGCCCAAAATTTGAATAGACTCATAATTCAACCACACTTGTTCCATAATGTTTGGGATTTTGATACGATCGTAACGGAGAAAACCTCACATGAATCGGAGCTCGTATGAAAAAGTTATATATATTAGAACGTTTGAAAATTTTAAAATTAAATAAAATAGAACGAGGGCATTTTCATAAATATATTTACCTCAGAAACAAACCCTAACCAACAACACTCATTGAATGTGAAACTGCACGTTGCCGCCACCCTTCATCTCAACGCCGTGCCACCTATGCTTGCTTTCGACCAGATCCACGACCGCCATCGACTTCCTGACCTTAGGCCAACCCAAACTCATACGCGCGATCCCCTTTGGCTCCTCCTACAACCAACGCCGCCGCCACCAAAAACTAGGCAAAATGGGAGATTCCACTCACCTTTGACGCCAACGATACATATAGATCGACCCCATAAATCCTCCTTTATGCACTAGCACCCTCCGATCGTCCTATAGTTGAAGATCCGCCGTTAAAATGAAAACCCTTGTTTCAACGGCCGAGGTTCTTTGATGATTTCTGATCAAACGATGCATAAAATTGAGAAAAGAATTAATGCAGCGGATTATGCTCGTCGAGTGCTTTCCAATGATATATAGTATGACATAGTTTTGAGGAGTATGATTTTCGATTTGAATTTAAAAATTGAATTAAGGTTTTGGATCTGTAGTCATCAGAAAAAGGAAGAAGTAATGATTGAATGGACAGACATGTATAGCAATGAGAAATAAAAAGGCTGCTAGAGTTAGGAAATTCTATTTATGTGACAACGAGATTTTTCGACGTTCGAAAATCGACATTAATACGTTCACTGTATCAAATGCTGAGCAATCGAAGGCCGGAAAACCGAATTGTTAGGGTTATAGAAGAAGAGGTAGAATAAGAAAGAAAGAAGAAGCAACAGAAACAATATCAGAATCTCACAATTCGCAGCGGAACAACATATAATAGATAAATGAAAAATCTTTAAATCAAAAGAACTGTACATTTTATATATTACGTCACATTACATTACATTATCAAAGTTTACAACAACAAACAACGGAAAATAAATACTATATACTAGTTGATACGCCATGCCATCCAGCTTGCCTCCAGATCTCTACAGCAACTCCTGAATTCCAGAATGAAGTGATAACCTGACTCTAGGCTGTCCGTGTGGAAAATAATGGTCACCCAGAGTTTAGGAAGGGAACAATAAACTCCAGGTCAATCATGGGACTTGTGTGAGAACTTAAAACAGTTTATCTTTAAAAATAAACAAAGAAATATTTTAAAATAGATCCGCAATGCTTTTAGAAAACGTAACTACCATAAGGCCTCCCGCACACACACAATGCAAACGCAAAATCGGAGGAGATTTCTCCTTATGATAGTCAAACATGCTTGATACGCAAATTTCTTTGATATTATTACTATAAGTGCAAAGTGTCGGAAAACATTTCGAAAGTATAATATAAATCTTAGCCAGCATAGACATTCTGCACTTATGCCTACTATAGCTACCATGTTCAATAGCATGTTACCGTCACATTTTATGGCAGGTTATACAACTAAAACCGTACAGGGCTCGTATTGTTTCTTTGGATTTCCAACAAATGGTCAGGCCAAGGAACTTCCCATTACCACATGGGTACGCCTCTAGAAAGACGCCCCGAGAACCTAACCGGATCTCTGCTAACACAAGGCCAGATTACCTCTAGCTAAGTAACTACTGAGACGAGTATGCCATCCTCCGGTCGTAACTGACCTAAATCCCAGGATTCACCAACAACCACAAAGAAATAAATTTGCAGCAACCACATAGGTTAAATATCAAGGCTCCATACCATAATGCCACCTCTATCCAGAAGGAAATGAACATACACTATGGGGGCGCTATTCCCAAATAACCTTGTTGCATTCTTCCTGTTTTGACCATTTCCGGGGTGTGAGGTCCGACGAAGTCTCGTCCACAAAGCTAAGCTTTTCATAAAAGCCACGCTTTGATCAACAAATGATCAGCAGCACTCAGCATGCCACATTATCAAATTGGGAGTATATCATTGATAACCATCAACTACATAACCTCTGAGCTCGTACGTCTCAGAGAAGGGTGTTAAGCTAAGAGAATAAATTCTCCGCCACCAACAGAAATTTACTTGATAGAAACCAACTTTACATCTCAAATTGTAACGTCAGACACACATCCATACAAGTCCATTCCGGGATCGAACAGAACCGAAGGCACTTCCAAAGAAGCCCTTGCAATCCGGATATTCACTAATCACGTCCGGAATTCCCATCACAAAGGGTGATAAAATCTCTATATCGGGGATCAGTCGATGCAGAGACATTCGACGGTAATCCTTCCGTTTTCGAAAATATCTCGTCTTCAACACCGGTCTTCAAATGCTACCCATTACGACGTATCACTATACTGAATGAGATTTATGACCCAAAGGTCCTCTCCTGACTAAACCGAATAACGAGCGCTTATTTTTAAAATAAGTGTAGCATTCAAATTCAAGCAAATCACAACAAATACCCATTTAAAGGTAAATATTGATAGTCGGTTATTTAACTATCAAAGCAAACAAACAAATATTCAGCACCATAACAATCACTAGGCCCTTTTTATTAATCTTCCATAAATTAAATAACTTGTCAAATATTCACTTCAATTTATCTTTAAAAAAATATATTCTCTAAACCATTTCAATTTCTACATTGGAAAACATTTCCAAATACTTATTTAATAATAAGTAATTCACAAATCTATTTATTTTCAATACTTAGAAAATATTCAATATACTTAAAACACGATTAAGTATATATTTTATTTTTTTAAGGAAAACGTTCTCTTTAAACACATTTATTTGGGTCAAAACGAATGTTGCGTATAACATCGTTACGACAACCCAAAATCAATAGCATAGGGATTCGAAAATACGATAGATATATAAATCCCAATACTATACAAAAAAACATTTCCTTTCGAAAATCATTTACTATAACAACAGTGTTATAGTCCATCTTTTTCTTATTTCTCGAAAACGTCTATTTCAACAATGAATGTTGAAATCTATGGTTTCGATCCTTAACACATTTTAAAACAACTTCAAATCGTTTTAATTCTATTTAAAAGATCACTTCCGAAAACATTTCTTTAATATATTATTCACAGTCCGAAATCGTGAATATAAATCGTTTACCAAATTCAACACTTCTACATATTTAATTTAAAGAATTATCCACTGTCCAAAATCGTGGATATATCTCCTTTAATAAGCTTTCATATTTACTTATCAAATTCAATTGATTTCGGATTTATAAAAGAACGTTTATAAATTCACATTTATATATATATATTTTATAAAAACTTCAACTTATAAAATCCCTTAATTAACAATTCAATTTATATCTCATTTAAATGCCAAAATCCAATTTATAAGTTAATTACTTATAAATCTTTTATTTTACAAAATCTATTCATTTTATAACTTCACAATTTATAAATCTATAAATTTCATTCACTTATGAAATCCATTTATACTTCATTTTAACACTTATAAAAACTCGTTTTATAATTCCAATATTTTTATTTATAAATATCAATTTTATAAATCTTTTATATAAACCGTTTATAATAATTCAAAAATCCCAATTTAAACCATTTTACAAATTAATCAACTACTTATTTCAAAAATTACATTTCGGTTATATTTCACAAAAATCATAACTTTTATAACATAAAAATTATAACGTTTATTTATTTAAAATGAATCAATTCCAAAATTCAATAAAATGTATATTTTCAAAAATCACTTGAAAATCCTTTTAAATTCAAAATCGTTACTTTAACATTTTTAAAACTCCAAAAAATAGGCCCAATGCTGCAACAACACCAATACCTCAACCACGGCATCAAAAACATCATATATCAATATGATAACAGAATATATCGCATATATCTGTAAATAAATCAATACTGTTGAGGAATCCAATTGGATCCCTCCAACCTGTTTCCCTGCATCCACATATGTTAGCACAATACCAATCCCGTTTCAAGACGGAATATCGCGGTACATGGGTTTATATAAAATATTATCCGCTATTATGCAGCGCAATATGGTCTCATCCGCTATATAATGCGGGAAAATCAACTCCAAGTACATTTATAATACCAATTTCACATCAAGGTGGAATATCGCGGTATATGTGTTTAATAAGATAACATCCGCTTAATATGCGGCGTATATGGTCTATTTCAATACAACAGATAGAAATTTATCATCCAAGCATACAACCAAGCAATTTTAAATTTAACTATTTAAAATTTAAATCGAAACAAATTCGATTGAGTGAGAAGTTCTCACCTTGCTTCCAATAACAGTTGTAGTGTTTTATTTCGAATAAAATTAAACGCGCATTCAGTTTTACCTAAATTTCACACTAGCTCCAATCAACTCCAATCCAGCTCTATTGCGTAGTGTTCGTCCATACGAACCCAATGCAATTCGTTTCGTGCGAAACAGACCTCGTATGAAAAAGTTACAACATTTTAAAGTTTGAACGAATTTAAATATAATAATTTACAATTTCTTTTTATTATTAAACCTTGCTTTTATCAAAACCGCACGTTCTAACTTGATAAAATCAGGGCCGCACACGTTAACTTTCTTTCCCAGGCAAAAACGCGACCGAACCAACCCATTATGGCTGCCGTTTGTCCTTGATTTTCGCGACCACCACGTCGACTTTGAAGGCGATCAGATGTTAGCGCCTCGAAGCTCGAAGAAAGCTCTGCCTTCGGCCTGAGTATGGTGAAGCTCCGCCCCTCCCCTTTGTTGGAAAACATGCGTGACTTACGGCCGTTCGAGCATGAATTGCCGATGATCCACAGCATATTTTTCGATCTTGACCGTTGATCTTCTAGAGCTCGATTAGCTCTACAAGTTTGCAGTTGGATGTTTTGCGAATAGATTGATGGATTTGAAGAAAATGAGGGAGGAAGAAGATGAATTTTCGGCCATTGAACTATCTTCTGGCGGCCTGAAACCCTAGCTAGGTTTTTAGTGTAAAATGAAGAAAGTTAGGTCCTTTTATAGAAAATTTCCGAAACACTATTCACCCGAATTTTTCCCGAACTCCAAACGAAGCGTGTCGCCTGGCGTTTATAATGTTTTACCCCTATTTCGAACGCAATGGAATATATATCGGGAGCTAATTCGATCATATTTGAAAGATAAGTTTTCAAATCGACTATTTTAAATTTAAAATTCACTTAAACTGATTTCAGTGCGTTTTAGCTTGCCTCGGACAAATCGAAAATCCGATTGACACGAAATTTGAAATCTTACAATAATATAATATTACGGATCCGATGAAATTGTTTCATCGAAATCTGAGATTGTTTGAAAAATGACTATTTTTACTCGTCAATTAAATATTAAAATATTCAATTTCCACAAATTAACTTTTAATTCAATTTTAAAAGTTATATAACATCATTCTAGCTTCAATATGATTTAATACAACTTTACAAATCAATTTTAATCACATTAAACCCAATTTTCAATTATTTCTGTAATTTCACAATTTATATAGACAAGGCCTGATAAGAATGAATAACATATCGAATTGGTTCGAAATGACGATAACGACCCGAAAGGCCTGTTCCAATCTCAAAACGAAAGTAGGTCATCCCATATATCAAAATAGATGTTTTTGAAAATTTTAAATTCAATGGAACATGTTTCAAACCAAAATTCTATTGTATACATAAGTTAGCTTTTAAAATCAACTTAATCATTAAATTGATTTTTACGCGTTTCGAGCCCACACGATCAAACTACAAGTCCGATCGCTGTAAAACTTGAAATCCTACAATAATTCATTGTTACGGATTCGGTAAAACTAGTTTCGTTGAAATCCGAGACAGTGACCAAATGGCTATTTTCATGTTAATTAAATAAATTATTATTAAATTAAATTAATCACTTTCAAATTCAAATTTTATAACTAACTATTTTTATCACTTTTGATTACCTAGTACTTTATAGTCATTTAAAATAAATTTCTATATCAAAATCCAACGTTAAATATTGCACTAATTACAGTATTCAATTTCAATAGCAATAAATTGATGAATTAAAATTTAAAATCCTAATAAATTTATTTATTTTGATTTCAATATTTATTATTCAATCAACTATCACTTCATGGACATATTTAACATTAGTTACCTTTTATTACATTCATTATTCTTTAGTTTTCATCTTATTTCGAATTAACTTTGATATTAAATTACATTCATTCACATTGATTTCCAATTAAACTCAATAGGTTAAACAATAAAATAGTAATTGAACAATTGCCACTTTTAAGCAATTTAATCACATTTATAAGTTTATTTTTTACAAAAAAATTATAAATTTATGTATAAGTGATTGATTTCACATTATATACTAAAACCCATTATATATAAAATAACATACAACTTCATTAATAACAAAACATTGAATTTATTCCTTATTTACATTTCTAACCAAATTAACTTCCACATTATTTCAATTGGTTTAAATTTCGTTAACTGGTTGTCAATAATATCCAAACACTTATTGGATCATATTTAAGTTATTTTCTTGTTAATAAATATTAAATTTTAATTTCTCAGAATATTAAATTTTAATTTCTCAGAATATTAAATCCCAAAATCTTATTTAGTTTAATATTTTAATTATGTAAAATTACGGGTCGTTACACCAGCTCTCCAAAACTAAAGTGAAAGGTATGAGTGATCTTCCACCAACAGGCGGTTAAAGCACCGCATAACTGAACATCTGAATTTAATAGATTATCGATGCCTATTAAAGCAATTTACAATTATTTAAAGCCTAAACATCATTAATAAAATAAGCAGTTGTTATGTAATTACGTACTCAGAAAATCTTCAAATCCTATCTCTCGCAGCAAAGTATGTATAATGTTGTCAGCATTATAAGGTCGTATAATCCTATAAAGGCATATTACGCTGGCTCAAGATCCACAGTTGCGCTCACGACGAGCCTAAGTTAAAACATTGGCATATTCAATTTTTATTGTACAATTTTAACTAATAAGAAAAATTAGAGATAGGTAACTTACAGAATTATCAACACATGTGCTAACGTGTACTTCTTCGTCTGGTAGTATCCGAAAATTGACCAAATCTTTGTCCGGACCCAAATTTTGGTTGATGTGGGGTTCCAGAACTGCAGCTATTGTATTTCTTCCCGTGCGTCTTCGTCTAACCACCATTCTTCATCACCCTTCAATGAACGCGGGCGATGCGGGTGCGCTACCTTCAGCAAGGGCGTTTTTCACAGGCGGTGGAACATTTCCCGTGCTGCGGCTATCACTGCTCCGGAGTCTACGGAAAGCTCTTCTCATTTTTTTCTTCTGGGCGGTTGTTTGCAGGAAGCTGAAAAAATGGCAGAAAGAAGAAGAAAGGAAGAAGGAGAAAGTAAGGTGGAGAGGAAGCAGGGTAACCGACTATTATATAGCCTATTAACCTTCATTCACTTAGTCTGTCAAATTTTAGCCAGCTAAGTGAATGGTGTGGATTGCAATCCACACCTTCACCCTTTAGCCGGCCAAAATTTGACCGGCTAAAGTGAATCACAAAATTGTGTTTCTGCAACTAGTTGGGGTTGCTTATGGGGTCGATTGTCTTGAATCAACCCAAGCAACCCCACCGGTTGGGATTGCTCTAACATTTGCTGCTATATTTAATAATAATTGCTGCTACTCTATATTTAATCAAAGGACATTTAAAAGGTAATTAAGCAACTTAATTAGCAGTTGTATTTATCAAATTAGCTACTACCACTACTATGTCTATATGTAATAATTGTTACTATATTTAATTACTGTTGCTGCTAGGCTCTATCTAACCGAAGGACGTATACAGGAAGAATAATTAAGCAGCTTAATTAGTTGATGTCCTTATCAATTAGCTGTTATATCTAATAAATGGGTTTATAGAAAAGGGTAATTAAGCAACTTAATTAGTTGTTGTATTTATCAATTACTGTAGCAATTTGGACATCATATTAACCTAATTTATTTTTGCGTATTGACATAGTTTCGGCGGCATTTTGGGAAGCATCTTACTCTTCGAGTTTCAAAAAAAGAGGATACAACGAAGATGATAAAGGAAAAATGATATAATAATATAATAAATTGTTTACCTCTGGTGCTTCACTACTTTTCTATAGGTTCTTCGTCTCTGTTTTTTTCCTTCTTTGAACTTTTGATCGATAGTCTGCTGAGAAATGAACTTTTGAACGGTGCCTTTTAAATGAATCATATCGATTCCTTCAAATTTTCCAGAGCCTTCTGCCATTAATTGAGCTTAAATTGATGCTGCTTCGTCCCCGCCAATTTCAACAACTATTCTCGTATTTTGAAAAAAGAAATCATTTGAGATTTTCAAGATTTGCTGCTACGATGTAAAGATTTGAATCGCGATTTGATTACAGGTTTCGATATTTTCCATTTCACTTTGATGATACAAATTTCAACGGTTGTGATTCAAATTGAATTTGAATCAGAGTGTGTATGTTTCAAGTTGAAATGCATTTTAAATCGTACTATTCTACGATTTGTGAATTTCATGGTCCATAGGGGTAGAATCAAGAACAAAAGCAGTAGCAATGTCGATAAATTTCTCCTAACTATTGAGATCTGCAGAAGAAGCAATGACACCAGGAATAGAAAGTTCACATAGATAGGGGTAATTGGGGGTTTTTCCCGTCATTCTTTGACGGGTTTCTATAGTGGATTTTTAAGAGGGATTGGAATGACAGACTCAGTCGCATCAGGGTGTGTAGCATGAGTGTAAGAAGATGCAAGGTAACCAGAGGAGCAGTGTACAATGCAGATGAGAGGCTTCTAGAGAAAAGATACATCAACGTGCCCATAAACATGCTTAGATAGATAAATAGGAAGGGAGGATGGTTGCTCTCTATCCTAAGTAAATTTAAATGAGGGCTCTAGCATAGGCTAGTCTATCTTTATGCTCAACTGTTAGAAATGAATGAATGAGGAAGTGGAGAAAAGGAAGAATTAGAGTGCGTATTGAAACAAAGTCCCACATAATGGGATATTTGTTTCAATATCACTTTATATATCACAACCCATTATACTTAATCAAAAGAAAAGAAGAAGGAGACATGAAGACTTGTGGCAATATAGGCTTTGGGCCTTCATATTAAATTTAAAACGTCAAAGACTGTCCAGCCTATATATAGGGGCCCGTAGAACGAGATTCAAACATAGAAACAGTTCTCTTCTTCTTCACTGCTCTCAGATCTATAATTACTTCTGTCCGTCATCGCTCCGTCTGCACGCATAGCATATCGGGGCCGGTCCGTTTCATCCTGGGAGACAAATTGCTCATATCCTTCGGTGCATATAAGGGGGCACTATTGTTTCAAGGAAACAGTTTCTACTGGACTCGGACACTATAATCGGTAATACTTTTCATGCAGATCTAGTCACGCAATTTTGTGTTACAATTTATTAAAATTAGTGACAGTTTTTGCCGTTATTACTTCTGTGTTATTCTGTAACTATTATTGAAGTTACAGTTGGTTTCGTAACACTTTCCGGTGGTTGCGAATAACATTCTTGAAACAATATTATATTGTTGTAGACGACGATGTCTCAAAATAGCAACAATAATAATGCTGCACCGATACAGACGGTGGCAAACACTCAGCCAGCGCCTCTGGTTCCAACAATGGCACTGTCTCATGGAGAAATGCCAGAAAAGTTCAACGGGAGCGTTGGCAACATAAGATGTTGTTTTATCTAACAACATTAGGCCTCGCCAAGTTTCTAACGAAGATGCTCCTGAAGTTGGCGAACTCGAACCCGATACAATCAAAGTGGAGGCCGCAAATATCTGGAAAAATTCGACTTTATGTGTAAAAACTATATTCTGAATGGTCTGGATAAAAACCTTCACAATACCTATTATACTGTTGCAACATCCAAGGAACTCTGGACGGCCTTGGACAGAAAGTACAAAACTGAAGATCCAGGCATGAAGAAATTCATCGCTGGCAAATTTCTCGACTTCAAAATGGTTGATTCAAAGACTGTGATAAACCAGACTCAAGAACTACAACTGATCATCCGTCAACTGCAATATGAAGGGATGATACTTAGCGAATCTTTCCAGGTTGCCGCAACCATTAAGAAACTTCCTCCATCGTGGAAGGACTTCAAAAATTACCTTAAGCATAAGCGTAAGGAAATGACAATGGAAAAACTCATAGTTCGTCTACGAATTGAGGAAGATAATAGAAATTCTAAGAAAAAGATCTCTCATAATATGGCTGCCAAAGCAAATGTTGTTGAGTCAGATAAACCTAACAAGAGAAAACGTGAGAATGCGCCTCAGAAGTCAAAGAAAAAATTTCAGGGTTCTTGCCATAACTGTGGAAAGAAGGGGCATAAAGCAGCCGAATGTCGCTCTCCCAAAATGAAGAAATCAGAAGCAAATACGGCTGAGTTACAGATGACATTTCTGATATGGATTTATGTGCAGTAATATCAGAATGCAACCTTCTTGGTAATTTAAAGGAATGGTTTGTAGACACAGGTGCCACTCGACACATATGTGCTAATAAGTGGATGTTTACAACTTATAAAACTGCAACTGATGATGAATAACTTTTCATGGGCAATTCATCTGCATCAAAGATCGAAGGCAAGGGAAAAGTTGTGAGTGATATTCTTCACGTTCCAGAAATCCGCAAGAATTTGATATCAGGGTCCTTGCTTAGCAAGCATGGTTTCAAATTAACCTTTGTATCCGATAAGTTTGTATTATCAAAGAATGGAGTGTATGTAGGAAGAGGATATGTATGTGATGGTTTATTCAAGGCAAATGTAACAACTATTGTACCAAACATTGATATGAATAAAAGTGAATCTTCTGCTTATATTGTTGACTCTTCTAACATATGGCATTCTAGATTAGGGCATGTGAATTTTGATACTCTACGAAAAATGATTAATCTAGAATGTATGCCAAAATGTAACATAGACTCCAACTATAAATGTCAAATTTGTGCAGAAGCAAAATTGACAAGAACCTCGTTTCATCATGTTGAACGAGAAACTGAACCTCTAGACCTTATACACACTGATATATGTGATTTGAAAATGTGTCAAACTAGAGGAGGAAAAAGATATTTCATTACGTTTATTGATGATTGTACTAGGTACTGCTATGTGTATCTCCTTAGAAGCAAGGATGAAGCATTCGATATGTTTAAACAGTATAAAGCAGAAGTTGAGAATCAACTCAACAGGAAAATTAAAGCTTTAAGAAGTGATAGAGGAGGAGAATATGAATTTCCTTTTGAGGAATTCTGCGTTGAGCACGGCATTATACACCAAACTACAACACCATATTCACCTTAATCAAACGGTATAACCGAAAGGAAAAATAGAACTCTTAAAGAAATGATGAATGCTTTATTAATCAGTTCTGGCTTGCCAGATAACTTTTAGGGAGAAGCTATTCTTTCGGCAAACCATATTTTAAATAAAATACCACGAAAGAAAACATCCAAGTCTCCTCACGAACTTTGGAAAAATAGACAGGCATCCTACAAATAATTAAATGTGTGGGGGTGTCTTGCCAAAGCAGAGATACCTAAACCAAAGAAGGTCATGGTAGGACCAAAAACTATCGATTGTGTATTCATTGGATATGCACAAAACAGTGTCGCTTATCGATTTTTAGTACACAAATCTGAAATCGATGATATTCATGAAAATACCATCATTGAGTCGAGAAATGCAAGATTTTTCGAACATATATTCCCTTTAAAGCAAGGCACTGACAGTGATACTCATAAGAGACCAAGGGAAGAAGAAATCTCCAATTCTCTTGAGAATAATGAAGATAACCTTCAGCAAATTAGTGCTGATCAACAAGTGGAGGAGCCAAGAAGAAGTAAAAGGTCTAGAACCTCAAAAACCTTTGGACCAGACTTTTATACCTTTATGTTAGAAGATGATCCATTGACATACAAACAAGCTATGTCCTCCAGCGATGCCCCTTACTGGAAAGAGGCTATTAACAATGAGATAGAATCCATTATGGCTAACCATACCTGGGAGTTAGTTGATTTACCTCAAGGATGCAAGACCTTAGGTAATAAATGGATATTTAAAAAGAAATTGAAACCTGATGGTTCAATAGACAAGTACAAAGCTCGTCTTGTAGTCCAAGGATTCAGACAAAAGGAAGAACTGGATTATTTTGATACATATTCACCAGTGACAAGGATAACATCAATTAGGATGCTTGTTGCAACTGCATCCATACTTGAGCTAGAAATTCATCAAATGGATGTAAAAACTGCATTTTTGAATGGTGACCCAGAGGAAGAAATATATATGAAGCAACCTGAAGGGTTTCTGAGCTATGGAAAGGAAAATAAAGTATGCAAATTAGTAAAGTCGCTTTATGGCCTTAAACAAGCTCCAAAACAATGGCATGAGAAATTTGATGAAACTATGTTATCAAATGGATTCACAATAAATGAATCAGATAAATGTGTCTACATGAAACACACACATTTAGGATATGTCATTGTTTGTCTTTATGTTGATGACCTATTGATCCTAGGAAATAACAATGCCATAATAACATCTACAAAGAATATGTTATCCTCTAGATTCGATATGAAAGACCTAGGACTGGCTGATGTAATATTGGGTGTCAAAATTTTGAGAACACCACAGGGATATGCATTATCCCCATCACATTTCATCGGTAAGACACTTGAAAAATTCAAGCAATATAATATAACCATTGAAAAATCACCCGTAGATATGAACCAAAATTGGGTAAAGAACACTGGTGATGGTATCTACCAGCTTGAATACTCTCGTATACTAGGAAGTATCATGTATGTTATGAACTGCACTAGGCTAGATATCGCATACGCTGTAAGTAAGCTGAGTAGATTTACCGGTAATCCTGGTAAACATCATTGGAAAGCGATAATTAGAGTTCTAGGATACCTAAAGTATACACAGAACTATGGTCTACGCTATATAAACTACCCTTCAACAGTGGAAGGATACAGTGATGCCAATTGGGTAACTGGATCACAAGATACAAAGTCTACAAGTCGATATGTGTTCACATTAGGAAATGGAGCAATATCATGGAAATCATCCAAACAGACTTGTATAGCTAGATCTACGATGGAATCAGAGTTTATTGCACTAGATAAGATCGCAGAAGAAGCAGACTGGCTTCGAAGTTTCTTGGAAGATATTCCAAATTGGAGCAAACCTGTGACTCCAATATGTATACATTGTGATAGTCAATCAGCAAACGGAAGAGCTAATAGTACACTATACAATGGTAAATCTAGGCATATTCGTCGTAGATATAAAACAATAAGACAACTTCTCTATAATGGAGTTATCACTATAGACTACATAAGGTCAAAAGATAACATAGCGAATCCACTAACTAAAGGCTTGCCAAGAGAGAAAGTTCAAACCTTATCGATGGGAGTGGGGTTAAGGCTCATAGAATAAAAGTTTTTTTTAATGGAAACCCCACCTAATTGACTGGAGATCCCAAGATTTAGGTTCAAAGGGACAACTAAGTTTAAGAGAAACTTGACGGCACTGTTACACACAAACCATTCCTATGAAAAGTCGGTGCTTTATTTGTTGGAAAAATAGGATAAGTATTGATACTTTTAATGATGTTTGTACTTGAGGAATTGTGAATACCCTTTACAGAATCACCTACGTAAGTGCGAAGTCGCCGCTTCAAAGAGAATTATGAGGCCAAATTCTCTAAGCACTTATGATACCAGGCAGGTGTTCAAGGAAAAAATGAACACATACAGAGAACGAAGGATTATAAGAAACATTTTTTGTGTGTTATCTATTGTATAATTACACAAAAGGTTTACAGTTCAAGGATATTCTATGTCTACTGATTCACCTGTAACTCAAATAGGTAAACACTAGGAAAGTTCAAGGCCCCTGTGCTACTTAAACCGATACGATAAATGGTTCGTGAAACTAAGAACAACTGCTCATTCATGTAGGGGATTGTTAGAAATGAATGAATGAGGAAGTGGGGAAGAGGAAGAATTAGAGTGTGTATTGAAACAAAGTCCCACATCATGAGATATTTGTTTCAATATCACTTTATATATCACAACCCATTATACTTAATCAAAAGAAAAGAAGAAGGAGACATAAAGACTTGTGGCAATATAGGCTTTGGGCCTTCATATTAAATTTAAAATGTCAAAGATTAGGCCTTGGGCCTTGGGGCACTTGGGGTCTTGTGATTAGATGGGCCTCCACCTACCGCTTGGGCCTGCTCGCTAAAATGACTAATTTTGGGCTTCAGAATTAGACCGTCGCACCTGTACGCGCGCGTCTGTCGGTTAAAGGGTCGCAACCTTTCCAACAGTCACGACCGCTCCGAATAGGCACCTCCTCCAGCCTATATATAGGGGCCCGTAGAACGAGATTCAAACATAGAAACAATTCTCTTCTTCTTCCTGCTCCTCTTCCCGCTTCACTGCTCTCAGATCTATAAATACTTCTGTTCGTCGTCGCTCCGTCTGCACACACAGCATATCGGGGCCGGTCCGTTTCATCCTCGGAAACAAATTGCTCATATCCTTCGGTGCATATAAGGGGGCAATATTGTTTCAAGGAAACAGTTTCTACTGGACTCGGACACTATAATCGGTAATACTTTTCATACAGATCTAGTCACGCAGTTTTGTGTTACAATTTATTAAAATTAGTGATAGTTTTTGCCGTTATTACTTCTGTGTTATTCTGTAACTATTATTGAAGTTACAGTTGGTTTCGTAACACTTTCCGGTGGTTGCGAATAACATCAATTGCTTCATCGAAATAGATCGACTTGCTAATGTTGTAAGAATCCAATCCGGACTTTCTAAGGGCTGAAAGAGAAGACTTTCTAAGGGCTAAAAGAGAGATGTGATGTTTGAGAGCTTGACCCATACATGATATAACGTACATATTCACAGGTAGTATCTCCATCAGGTGATTATAAATACTTTGTCCTAAATAATATATAAGTCCGATCCAAGGATTCTAACATGACTGTCATATATAACCTTAAATTTTCATACCCTTAACAAGTAATTTTTACAGTACTATAAGGCAAAATTTAGTCTAAAAAGAATCTAACAAGGTAGTTTTCCTATTGAGATATATTTAGAATATATGATTAGATATTATGAGATATTAAGATATATTTAGAATATATGATCAGATATAATCACCATAAGATAAATATATGATTATATATTATTACCATAAGATAGAGTTTGATGGGGATTGGAATATTTTGGGGCATAGTGTATTATAAATATTGACACTGGTGATTAATAAAGGAGCAATCTGAGTTTTGCCAATTCTTCATGGTATCGGAGCAAAGAACGATTTTTCTTCTTCAACAATAATTTTCCATGGTTAATGGACAAGTACGCGCTAATGCGGCCATTGGCAGCAGCTCCTCTGTCTCATCAATTCATCGACGGTGTCAGTCTTAGGTCAATTGTTCACAAGTGAGCAGTGGAAAGTTATTTCGGGCGTGATTGGTAATAGTAAAATTCTCGAAAATCAATTAAATGGTAAGTTTGATGTTACTTCATGGATTATCGATACCGGAGCAATTTATCATGTTACAGGGCAACGTTCATGGTTATTTGACACTTTGGTGGGATAGCGTTCATGGTTATCTGTTGGTTTGCCGAATAATGAAAAAGTGATTGCTACTTTGGTGGGATCCGTATATGTGTCGGACGAAATTACTCACACCGGAATACTTTATGTTCTAAATTTGAGTTGCAATTTAATTTCCGTTTCTTAACTTAATGATGATTTACGAACTATTGTCCAATTTGATTCTCATATTTGTGCTATACAGGACCACACAAAGGAGCTGATTGGAACGAGAGTTAAGAGAGATGGACTGTACTGCTTTAACAAACCGGAATTTGTGTCAACAGTTGAAGCAACATTAAATTTAGAGTTGTGGCATCGTCAGCTTGGGCATCCTTTCGAAAAAGTAGTTAAGTTAATTCCTCATGTCAAAAATAGTAAAGATAGTTTAGATAAAGGGTGTAAATATGTATGCGTGCGAAAACATCCTAGAGACAAGTTTCCTTTAAGTGACAATAAAGCTTCTAGAATTTTTGAGAAAATACATTGTGATTTGTGGGGCCCATACCGACACGTTTCGTCGTGTGAGGCCCGTTATTTTTTGACAATTGTTGATGATTTTTTGAGAGCAGTTTAGATTTATTTGTTGGTTGAAAAATTAGAGGTGTTTCAAATGTTTATGTCCTTTGTTGCTATGGTCGATAGGAAATTTTCTCGAACAATTAAAGTCGTTCAAAGTGATAATAGAGCCGAGTTTAATTGTTTGATTGATTAATTTAATGCAACTGGAATTTTGTTTCAAACTTCTTGTGTGGGTCTCTACAACAAAATGGAAGAGTTGAATGAAAACATAAACATATCTTGAATGTGGGTGGGGCATTATGTTTTCAAGCAAAATTGCATATTTACTTTTGGGGTGAATGTGTTCTTGCTGCCGCTCATTTAATTAATCGTATACCGTCTTCCAAGTTACAAAATAAAGCACCTTTTGAGATACTTTTTGGTAAACCACCCTCTTTTGGTGCTATTCGAATCTTTGGGTGCTTGTGCTTTGCTCATAATCAGAAGACTAAGGGAGATAAATTTGCAAGTCGGAGTCGAAAGTATATTTTTTTGGGTTACCCGTTCGGTAAGAAGGGGTGGAAATTATTTGATCTTGATACAAAGGAACTTTTCGTGTCTAGAGATGTAAAATTTGTAGAGGAGGTGTTCCCGTTTGGGTGCCCGGAAGATGTCAATATAATATCTATTGAGAATAATGATCATGATATTCATCAAGATTTTGCTGAAATAGTTTATGAAGACGGGGATGTTGATTTTTTAATTAATGATAATGGCTATAATGCTCAAAGTCACATGGACGAAGTTCAAATTGACGCACATTCCATTGTTCCAGAACCAGCGACCACTAGGCCAGCCCATCAGCAGCATGAGCAAGCTACTGCTCTGCCCATTGAAAATCCAGCGACCGCTGGGCCGGAGCAGCGACACACTATGCATATTGATGATCAGTCTTTAGATGTGTCTGCGCATGGTTCTACTTCGGATCAGCTACTAGCCCATGGGAAATGGGTCGTGGTCTTCGGGAAAAGTTCCCAAATGTTCTATATCGAGATTTTGTGACACTTACGGTTTTTGCTAATGGTCCGTCTTCTGACTCTCCTCCTTCCAATCACTCCTTAGGTACTTCTTATCCTCTATCACGTTATATAAATTGTGACAATTTTTCCGTAAATTATCGGAGATTTCTGGCAGCTATAATTAAGGGCAAGGACACTAAATCATTTAAAGAAGTCATGAAATCCGATGAGCGCCGTCGTTTCATGAAGGATGAGATACGGGCTGTAGAAGACAACACATGGACCTTAGAGCATCGAACGGTCGGTTTCCCCACCGTTGTGCGGTTATACTAGTGTATGTGTTGCTTTCCTTATTGCAAAAGCATAAGCGGGCTATTAGGTCCGAAGTCCAATAGCAAGGGCTTCCATAGCATATGATGAGTGGGACCCCTTCCAACCTAATACCATGTCTGCCTAATATATCATCGCTGTAGCAATACGTAATTATTGAGTCTTCGAATTTGAATTTTTAATTTATTTAAATATTCAATTTCGAATTTAAATATGATAAAATTTGTGTTTCAAATAACTGCTTGATTTTTAATGAATTATTTTTAGTTTAATTTATAAAAATTTCTATAATTTTTAAATTAAAAAATATTTAAATTTTCGTTTGACGTATTTTATGGTAAACGTAAGTATTTTTGAAACTTTACAGAATAAGATAACCAATGTATTTTCTTGTTGTTTTACGATCATGTCATATTGCTGTGCACGATCGTATTTTTATTTCTATCGTTCGTAGCTCATACGTGAACAGAATATTGAATATTGTGCAGTAGAGTATCCAAAATCTTTTTAAGTAAAAATTTATTTATACATGTTACACACAAACACATGCAACCTTCTTTTTCTTCTTTTCCTTTGCAGTTGCACCGAGTTTTGGCTGCTTTGCATTAAGTACTTGTCCTTGTTTCTTAGTTTTGAAGTATATTAGATTATATATATCTATTCACTCACATGCATGAAAGGAGAAACACATTTCTTGACACATTTTTCTTTTTCTGGGATGGTTTTCTTTCTTTACCACAAATGAAAGAAAATATTACACATAAACACCATCTTCTATTAACTTTGTTTTCTTCCCTGCAAACGTAAAACACACACATGAGAGGAGAAGAAGAGCGTGCATGGCCATGAGTTTTCCAAGTGCTTGCATGTGGAGATGCTGCATGGTGTGGGTGGGAGACAGAAGGAGGGAAGAGCTGTTGTAGAAATTTTCGGGTTTGGGCTTGGCTATGTTGCTAGAGTGTGTGGCCGTGTGTGTATGTGTGGGTGAGTTTCAACGAATGAAGGGAGGAGTTGCATGCATGGAAACGTGTACAAGCTTATTGGAAAAATAGTAGAAGGCGCACAATAATATGGGAGAAAGTAGGTGCATGTGCATGGAGAAAGAATGGGGAGGACGTGTGCAGCGGGGAAGAGAAAAGGAAGGGAAGAAGGGTACTTTTTTGGGATGTTGTGCGTGGAGTTTACGCCATGCATTTTGGAATAGTGGAGTAATGGAAAGGTGATGAAGTGTTGGGCCTTGCGCTGCATTTGTGTTGGGTGAGAAACAAACTTGATATGATTTGTTTAATTTATAAATTATGTAGGTTGAAGCTAAAATGTGATATCTCACTCGTTTTAAATCTGTTTAACCCGCAGATTTAAGCGTCATACTCGTATTGATAAGTATAACATTATGATATAATTTGTTGATAGTTTTAACAAAGTATAAGATATTGATAAAATAATAGTGATTCAACTTAATTACGTTGTTTAAATAATAACGTAGTTAAATTAAGTATACTTCATTGGCATTGTCTATTTGGTCAAATAAAGCACCGTTCTGTTATTATAAATGAAATAGATTATTTTGGATATCTATTTAGTAGAATAAAACCTCGTACTGCTACTATAAATTGAATAGATTATTGATGGTATATGTTTAGCAGAATAGATCCTCGTTCAACTATTATACTAATTTGAACATTTATTCATATACCAGTTAATTAATATGCGGATCAATTAATATTGGATAAGCAATGGATTAGCTAGTGGTTGGTAATTGTTGATTTTATTTACATATATGCTTGTTTATGTAAATACCAATGACATGACTTGGAAAGTTAAATTGAATTAAATGGTAGCCTGTCTAAGTACTATTGTAGTCGCTAAGCTTCTTTCTAAATTTGAATGGCTATGTATTTTAAATTTGACTTCAAATTTTATAATATTTATAGTAAAATGTTTTTTCTACTCATAATGGAATCCAATATAGAAATAGAAGGAGTTTTTAAATATGTTATTTAAATATTATTTAACAATTATTAAGTAAAAATTCTGATTTGATAATTAATTATTTTATTAATGATGTTTTGAAGTTAATTAATTATTTTATTAATGGTTTTCAAAGTTAATTAATTATTTTATTAATTATTTTATTAATGATGATTTGAAGTTAATTAACTATTTCATTAATGATGATTAGAAGTTAATTAATTATTTTATTAATAATGATTTGTAGTTAATTAATTATTTTATTAAGGATGATTTGAAGTTAGTTAATTATTTTATTAAGGATGTTTTAAAGTTAATTATTTAAATATTTATGATGTTTAAAAGGAAATTAATTAATAAAGGTGTTTATAATAAGAAATTGTTTTATAAATAATGTTTTGTAAGAGATTTATAAATGGTATCTTATAAATAAAACAGAGATTTATAAATGTTAATTTATAAATAAAAGAATGGATTTATAAGTGATATTTTAATAATAACGAAGATTATGTAAAACATATAAGATTATAAAAATGAATTTAATATTTATAAAGGAATTTTGTAAGGGATTTTCATAAAGGAGTTTTATAAAGGAGATTTAGGAAAGAGTTTTATAAATAGAAAAAAGTTTTATAAATAGGAAAGGAGTTTTAATTATATTTAGAAATTTATAAAAGAAGTTTAATAAATAAATTTGAAGAATTACGAAACGGCTTTATAAATAATTTTATAGATTTATAAAAGAAGTTTCATGAATTAATTTGGGGATTTACAAAAGGATTTGTACATATGGAATGGGTTTATAAAAGGGAATTTTATTAAAAAGAATAAGATTTTAATTTTGATAAATAATCCTTTTTAATTATGGTGGTATAGAAGCATTCTTCCATACTTAACACCTAAATTGAGTTTAGATTAAGTTATGTTTTAAAAGTTGTTTGTTTTTGGCTCGTTTAAATGTGAATTTTGAAAAGAGAAAATCTTCCTTAAGTTGTGTTCATATAGTTATACCATTGAGATAAGTATATGGATATATTTTCAAAGTATCTAAAGTATAATGTTTCATTAATATACTTATACCGGTGAGATTAGTATATGAATGTTTTTTCAAGTATTGAAAGTAGTATAAAAGGTTTGTGAACATATCTTTTGTGAAGGTATTTTGAATCAAATAATTCAAATGAGATTTAATTAATGAAAGATTAATTAATGAAGGATTAGTAGATCCTAATATAATTAAATCTATGTTTTATTGTTTGTTTATTTGATAGTTAAATAACCAGTTATCAAATCTTGGCCAAATATAACTTTGAAAAATATAAAGAAGAAACATGAGAATTATATAGTAGAGTTATCTTCGGTGATTCTATACCGTACGTATAAACTCATTGTGTTCTTCTAAGACAAATGACAAGAAAATTTGTCCACTAAATAGTTAGATGGTGATCTCCTCCCTTATATATTTTCTAATTATTTCCAAAAGAACCAAAAATAGGTTTACCGAAATCTAACGATTGGTTTTGGAGCGACCGATAAGCGGGGGATATACTTATATGAAATGACTCGAAACCCTAACCTCCAAAACCATACGTGCATTCTACGCTTTGGAAGAGATTCAAGAGTGGTTCGAGATGATGGAATTGAAGATGAGATACTTTGAAGTGCAAGGGCTACTTGATATGAATCCTAAGAGTGATTCCAAAATGGATATATTAGTAGTAGTGCCTTCGGTTTGTTCATATCTTGAGCAACTTGTATGGATGAATGCTAGCATTGCATTGCTGCTTGAATAGTAGTGTTAACGTTCCCAGTGGGAATTGCTATGTGGGAAAAGGTAAAGCGTAAGCTCATAAGCCTTACAATCTGGTAATGGCTAAAACATGGGATGCCTATAGAGCTATGTGGTTAGTTACCATTATGAGCTGTCATTCCTCGACCTCGACTGAATTTCAGATTGGTGTGCATCTGGGGCTATTGTGGGGCAATGTTTACAGTTCAGTGCCCAAGGGATGATGTAATCTGGTTTTTCACTTTAAAGAGGCAGGTCAGCTCTGTTTTGGCGGGGGTCTAATTGTGGCGCTTGCGTACATTTGATCTTGAGGTGCACTGTATAGAAGGTAGTCCCTTACCTTGCCATTTCGGAATCCAATCTCCAATACGTTCATTTACGGACTTAGTTGTATACCTATTATGCTAAAATGTAATTATTGTAACCATTTCGACTATGATTAATATTTATTTTAAATCCTAGACATTGTTATAATATCATAAGATTTCCTGTAAAAAGTGTTAGTTACGGTAAGGCAAAAACTCGTCCGTATTTATACGCAGCGTAGTCTTACGAGATACTTTTATTTTGAAAAGTTTTTATAAAATATAAAAACCCATTTGAATGTGTTTCTTATGCTAGTTTTACTAGACTGATTCTGGTGTTATTTTTCTTATAATACTCGGGTCAACCCGAGCATATTTTCAGATTTAGTTATGGATGCTTTGGAGCTTTAGAAGATGAGCTGGATGCTTCCAAGGATGTATTCCCATATTTTATTATTTCCACTGTATTTTTCTATTTGTATTTATCAGTGATTGTAAGAACAAGCTGTTATAACTGTCCAGGTTGATGATAAGTTAGTATTACTCTTATTTGATGTATATATATTACAATTTTCTCTTTGTAAAGACCACTAGTATATTATATATTACTTGTCACGTTGTGAGATTCTGTTATGTCTTTTCTTTTCTTTCACTCTAACAATCCATCTTTCCATCACTTGGATGTTCCACACATGAATACTACAGATCTATTAGTGTCGACTCTTGAGGATCAAAAAGGCGGGTCGTTACACATGGTATCGAAGTTGAAGGTTAAGCGAGAACATTGGCTTTGTGTATTAAACTCATTAAGGGATAAGGTAATGTAATGTCTTATTATGGGTCGAGTGTATTATATATACGAATGAGTATTTATTAGTGCTATAAATATGTTTTATACTATGATTAGTGTTGATTGGCTTATAATTCTAGCCGATGCGCCTGATCAATGTTTAGGAGTTTCTAAACACTTGAACAAGACAAACCGATACAGTATTGTTTAAAAACCGATAATTAAAATAAATTTACCTAGAATTATAATTTATATATAAAAAAATAATTTTTAGAAATTGATATATATTTAGGATATGTTTGTTTATTGGAAAATGATAATATTCAATTATTATCATTTATTGTTTGATTGGTTGTGGTCGACCAGTTTAAGAGCACTTTTACCTTCTCACTGTATGAGTTGGGTAGATAGTAATTATGGGAACACTAAATATGAACCCCTTATGAATTCCGCTTTATAGTTTGACTAAAGATGTTTGTTGATAATGTTGGGTTAAAATTTAATTTTAATAAAAGTTGTATATTATAATCCAAACAAATATGTCCTTTTATGAATGAATATTATATAAGAAAGAAATTATATAAGTATGGTTCATAAATAAAAAGATTTAAAATTAAGAATTTGAGAACTTAAAATTCGGATGTTTTTGAAAATTGTTTTTTTAAAAGGTTTATGGAGGAAATTTTAATAGTATTATTTGAAAGTATTTATGAGTAGAAGTTTTTTAAGGGATTTTAAACGAGATTGAAAGCACAAAACTCATTTCTATCATTGAAAATAATTCTGATGGTGACAAAAGCATCATCGACATTCATTTTAGAGGTTCTGAGTGAGGTATTGCTACCATAGCAGTTTTGCTTCATAGTGTTTTGATAAAATGAATTTTGTCTTAAATTTTGAAAGTGTAATTTGATATACAAAATGAGATATGTTTATTATTGTTATTTCAAAAGGATTGAAATAAAACCCAAGGGTTTATTTTTGGAGTTCTCGGCTAGTTTATTTTATGGGCTCATGTACCATATCCATTGGGATAGTTTGATCTATGCATGTCATTATTATATGTTGTAATTTTCGTTAGTTGAAATGAAATGGAATTTTCGATGATCTTGGATGGTCGAAAACTTCCGAATTTAATATGTCAATTAATTTAATTAAAGTGAGTGAAATGAACTATTTCTCTCTCTATCTTTATGGCCTCATCTTCCCTTATTTAATTATTTGTGTCAAAAGAAAGAAATAAAAGGTTTCTATCTCTAAACTTCTACATGTTTATTTTCATCCATATATATTATGTACTGTTTGTATGTTGCTTTTACCGTTAAAATACATGAATGTGTCTGATATATTCATTATATTACATACAAATTGAAAATTAACTTTTACCAAATAAAATAAAATAAAATATTATTTTATTTAAAATTTTATTAGATTGGATCAAGTTTACATTAGAATACATTGGCCTAGTAAGAATCCAAAAGGATTTTCTTGAAATTTACCCTATAACACCGCTGCGGGTTGGCCCATTTCCAACAACCTTATCCGTCATCTTTTCAAAGTGTAATGCAAAGTCTAATGCCTTTTAGGAAACATGCCCCAGCCACCTTGTGTATATCTCCTCTCTCCACTCTTCAATGGTCGAGCCACAACATGGCAACACCGACTCTTGAGACCGCTTGACTACCACTGGCCATGTCTATGTCTCTCCATATTCATCAAAACAGCTCATTGTTAACCCAAAAATGGATGAACACCCTGGATTGAGTGTGAAAGCACCAGCCCAGTTTTTACAGAGCAAAAATATAGAAAAAAATGTAAAAAGAGCGGAAATAGTAAAAAGACAAGAATAATTTTATAGTGGTTTCGTTGTTAATGAAACCTACGTCCACTTTATAACTTTCTATTAACTGACTGCTGTTACAAATCGAATCAGATTACAATATGATTAAATCTTCTAAGTTTGATCAAGGCACAAGTACTAGAGTTCACTGGAGAATCATAATAAACCCCTAGATGACTGTTATTTGGGACGAGAAGAGTGACGAACGAACTCCATAGAGTTCCAGCAGCCAATCTCCGAGCCCCTATTTATATTACAAGTAGGACTGCATTTATAGGAGTTGGAGAGCTATTAGGCCAGACCGCTTTGCCAAAAGCCTACACTTAACGATGTGAAGATGCTCCAAAAATCTCATAACGATCAGACTTAACATGATGGATCGCTAGCAATCCATAAAATATAGATCGCTAGCGATCCATGTACTTAGGGTATTTTCAGATCAATTCATTTGGGTTGCTATCCTTGCTTTATGTAGTAGCCCTCTATGTAATTTGGTAACTAGTTATCGTGTTTTGATGGTGATTCATGTACATGTTGGATTTAACTATGATTGGAATCGGGTGAATGCTCACTTCTTGAACTAGCTTGCTTGGAATTCCATGAAGCTTGGCAGACATCCCTAGAAAAGATATTAGTTCATGATTCATGAAGTTTGGATGATCCATGGGTGATGGATCTCTAGCGATCCATCCCCTTAGACTATTTTTGCATTTTTCCTCTTGGGTCTTTCATAACTTCTTCTTTTGGTCCTTTTGATTGATTCTTGATTTGTTTTGACTTGATGTAGATATTCTAACTCCTATTAAATTTTGTTGGGTTAAAAACCTAGTTAACGTTTGCCTCCCAAAGGATGCCTTTGTTGGAAGCAAGGTGTGCTCTGGAAGTAACTGCTTTTGAGTTCCCAGGCTATCATGCGAATTTGGCTTTGGCTATTCAACCTTCTATTGATTTTTTGATGTGAATCATCGTTTCTCGTAATAATAAATTAATTTCGATCTCACGACTTTCTAGATGCTTGCAAACAACACTTAGATCATGCTTGGCGAGTTTGGAGAAAATCAGTTTCAAATTGATGGATCACTAGCGATCCATAAACTTAATCGACCTTTTCACTCAACCACTTATTTAACTTCATCTAAGCCGATCCGTCATCATTTCATTCTCTTCTTATGAACCGTGCCACTTTCCTTGTGAACCCGTGACCAAACCCTAAGCTTGTCCTTGCCACCGCCATTATAGATCTCCACCGTCGAAGCTCTCTACCGCCGACATGCTTAACTTCACCGTCACCTCATGCAAATTCCTAGCCCCTGAAACGTTGCCTGCTTGAATCACAACCGATCGTTCAGCTTGGATCGCAAGTGACTTGAAATTGGCTGCATTTGTCTTCTGACTTGAGGTTAGTGATGTGTATTTTGGCACGTTATTAGTGATTGGTGATGAAGTTGTATTGGTGGGATGTAGTGGAAAATTCAAGCCAATTGTGACTTTGTGGAAGAAGATAGTAAATCTTGTCTTGAATTCTTCACAGATCGAAGCTAGATTTTTTTTTCCTGGTGCTTGGCATGTTTTGTTGTCATCATCTACAGAGTAAGAATTAACTTGCACCAAGTTACAACGCCAATCCCGACACGGTGACTTGCAGATTGATTTTGGTTTTTCTGGGAGATACTAATAGCTTAGGATAGCGTCTTGTATGCAGCTCATGATGTTATCATTTTCCAAAGAATTAAAACCGACTTATACTAAGAATTCTTTACTCGATTCGGACCAATCGATCTATAGTTGCTTACTTTGAGTTTGTCCTGTTATTGTATAGCCAGTGTACCTAAAATAGGAAGGGCTTTCCATTTCGCTTCAAACAACGGATCTGTTATCGATCTTTGATCGATAATAGGTAAATATAGGAGGTATAACTTTAATGGATGATAAAAAAAGTTTTTTGCTTTTTTCGCTACGAGTGAACTATCTACACAAGATAGAGTGTTCGTAGTGTTTAGGACACCAAGCCATTCCCACGTAGATAACACACTTCATTTGCCATAGTTAACGCTTGAGATCCGACGAGTTGGCACAAACCAACACGTTTTCGAAATTTAAGTGTTAATCATTAGGGATCTAGCTATGAATAGAATCATCTAACCACGTTGGATACAAGTTCTATTATATAGAGTGAAGCACTTGTTATCCCGATGTAAATCCAATGAAGGAAGCCAGGAACTCTCAAAAACTGAATCAACATCAGTTATACCTTTGCAAACGGTTCCAACAGTGCCTACTTCTTTGGCACCACTGACTGAATATGGTCAACTGGTACCGGTTGGTCCGGTTGTAGTTCGAACCCCTTTGAACTTTAGAGTTTTATTAAACCCTCCAGAGAGAGCTTCCACTATAATTTATGCTAAAGTTCTGCATAACATTTGTTTACAGCATGACATCCCGGATGATGACGTATACCTTCAATTGAAAAATGAGTTTGCATACATGCCACCTTCAGGGTACACAACCTGCCATCGGTACATGTGATTTAATGGTGTAGTGCCTCCCTTCAATCTTTTCTTGAGAGGGACTCTTTTGAATTTGGGAATAGCTCCATTTCAGATTCATCCTAATAAATATGCAATTTTGACCTGTCTTTGCATTTTGTTTATGTGGGCATTCAACCATGCCCCAAGTTTCGATGAGTTGAGATATTCCCTCTCATTCAAGAAGAGAGACAAATGCTTGTCTCTTGTGATTATCGAGGCTCAAAGAAACTGCAAAATCATGCTGCAGCTTCAAAATAACTTGTCTTGGTTCAAGATCCAATATTTTTTCGTTAGGTGTCCTGAGGGATTTAATCGTCTTTGGATGACGGGGGTAAGTCATCTCTTTTTCTTGTTGAGATTTAATACGATGGTTCAGTATTTTAATAGACTAAATAAACCTTGCGGTTATTCCAAGGCTAAACAAAGATCCATCACTTGGTCCCATCTTCCATACTCTGAAGGCCATCGATGCTAGTGAGAGATCGGCCAAGTCTTTGATAAAGGATGAAAATTTCCTTCGGTATGGATTTCTGCATCCCAGGAGACCTGCCATCACCATTAAAGTTCCATCTCCTTCTCATTCTAGGATTCAAACAAGCTTCATTTCTTCATAGCACGATTCCTAAGAGGGCGGTCTACTAGAAGGAGAAGGTCCATCTAGTGGATCGACTGAAGAAATTCATGAAGGAAAAGGCATTACGATCGGAGCCACTTGCTCGATTAGGATGCACTCGATCTCGGAGGAAGGAGAAGAGGAGTTCAAGCAGTGAAAAGGTAAAACCTCGATGATCATGGAAAAGAAGGAGGGTGAAATTGAGAACTGAATAGCTATGATTCCTCTTCTAATGGTGAGGAATTTGATGCAAGTTCCAATGAAGGAAACTTCGAATCATGCGACAAAACTCTAAGACTGTGTCCTATTCTCCTTGGTTTGCCTCCACAAGAGATTATTGCTAAAGATGCTTCCCTAGCAGCCGAAAGACTTTATGGTTTTTTGTCTAAGGAAACCGACATCATCTTCGATGAGTTGAGCAACGTTTATGTGGGCATCGATGAACTCATAGGAGGTGATTTCGAGTTTGAGGTATTGTCTTCTCACTTCGGTCATGCTATATCTAGAATTAGCTCGACTCCCACTGTAGTCGCTTCCGGATCCAATTTGTGAAGTCCTTTTAGGCCGCCTATGACACATTACACATTTCACTAGGGTCATATACACTCATATAAGCATTATTTGAGATCATTTTCTATCTCTAAAGTTAATCATTTTTTATATTGGGTACTATGGGAGGTCGTAGGCTTTATGAAGACTTTGAACAATTTACATAAGCACAATGCAGGATAAGACGGACTTCAAATCATGATCAACCTCAAGAAACTTGAGGAATAATAGAAAAGGAGAAAAGATTAGGAAGCAGAAATTCATCGTCGAGATGATAGGGGATTAAGTAGAGTTTATATGGGTAGCTATGATAATTGGAAGACACCTGATGATTAGGAAGAGCCACCCAAAACGTCGAAGGTAGATCGTGGTTCTCATCCTTCCGAACACCAAGCATTTGTCCTGGCTCTAGTCACTGTTGGAATTTAAGCTCCGACTTCTACTATTCAAGTTCTCCATCAAACCAAACTCCATCGACCTATATAGTGCTTGCTTCTAGTTCTTCATGCTCCCGTAGGAGGTTAGCTTATATTCTCCCATCTGGTCTACCTAAGCTTGAAGCCATGCTCCCTAGATAGTTTTTGAAGAGATTTAAATTCGACCATGACTTGCGCCTGATCTGTAAGGATTCTTATATGTTCCATCTCTCGGCAATTTAGAGCGACTTGGATCAAGCTGAAAGATGGAAGAAATTATGTAAGCAGTTGGTAGACACAAACCGTAAAAACTATCAAGACATCCTTTCTTTCGAGCCAGAAAAGGATGATTATGAGAAGATGTTGGCAGAACGTGACTCCATGATTGATTAATTGATAAAAAATAGGGATGCAGCCATTCGAGAGAGTAAGAGCAATGCTAGTTTGTTGAAGGAATTAGAAGAGGCTCACGTAAAAATTAGGATCATGTTCAGAGATGAAATAAAGAAGGCCCATGCTGATGAGGTCAAGCTAAAAAAGGAGCTTGAAACTCGAGACGAGATCATCGAAGATCAGAAAAAAAAACTGTTGCTGGTCATGATGAAGCCGTTGAAGCCCAGAAAAAGACAATTGCCGAGTACGCAGGAACGGTGGAATCCCAAGATAATACCATCTCTGGCCAGACCCAAATGATTGATTCACTTGAGGAAAGAGTTGCAAACTCGATGTTGAAAAGACCAAAGTTGAAGTTGAGAAGGACGCCGTAATGGCGGATTAGTTGGAGTTGTAGGGTACTTTTAAAAGTGAGATGGAGAAGATGGACGACACTGTCTTGAATTTCTACGTCAACTCCCTGTTGCATCTGGGCAACTTTGTTATCTGGGTCCCAAATTCCCGCATTCTTTTGTTGTGGTTTGGGAAGAAGTCCTGGCCCATTTCTAAGAAGATGGAGATACATGCAGTGAACAAGAGTTGGAGGATGCTTATCTTAACGAAGAACCAAAGAAGGATTTGGTAGACGTCTGAGAGATTATTAGGTGGAAAAGGAGTGAGAAGCTACCGATGTTTCCACAACTACAACTGCTAAAGCACTATCAAAGCTTTTTAGTTCTGGGCCCAGCAAATCATCTAAGCAGCCTCATGATCAAACAGGAATCATTCCAGCTACGGAAGGTGTCGCTTTGTTGTCTGCCCCTTCAACAGGTACCTCTGAAGCCTTAGGTGGTCCTAAAACTTCGTCCAAGATCGTGCAACCATCCAGAGAAGGAAACGGTAGGGAGTATGAGGTTGAGATTCATGGTCACACTTAGGCCTGTCAAAACTAACCCTAAACCGTTTACCCAACCCACCAACCCTAATATTAAAAGGGTTGGGTCTAACCCATTTTTTTTTAACTTAACCCATTTAAAGTAAACGAAGGTTCCCGACTGACCCAACCCGCTTATCCATTTCCATCATATTTTCTCTTCGTATCCGAAAAACAAGAAACCCTGTATTTAATTTTTTTTTCTCAAATCGAGATAGAGAAAAGAGGCGTTTTCTCCAATCTTGCATAAAGACGGAGCCCTCCTATTTCATTTTTTAAAACCATGAAATGAGCAAAAGAAAAAACCTTGTTTGAGGCGATTCCATCGGTCATTCAATTTGGACGCCGTTGTGTCGAACGTGAAAAACCGGTAATAAATTTGAACCTAGCAATTACTAATGCTCCAATTAATTAACTGTTTCATTTATGTGTTTTCATCCAACTACCAAAGTAACCTGCACTATCCTTACACTGGTTGTTTAATTCTTTGGTAATTATTGTTTTCAGATTTTGATGATTTAGTATTTCCAAGATTGTGCCCTTATTTAAAGGCCAACTTTGTTTGATTTGTTTAAGTTGAATATAGTGGGATATATTTGGTCTGTCACTAAACTCATCTATGGTTTGTTAATGGTGTATAACCATTAGCTAAGAAATAAAATTTAGCACTATGAAAATCATTTTGGTAAAACAAGTAAACCAGTACCGGTGACTATATTTACAAACTTTATTTCATGTGTCTTTGTTGTCCAACTCAACATAGCAGGTAACTGTCCTACAAATATTTCAGAAATGTCAAGTTGTAGAGAATTTTTTTTGCTATGTATTCTGCTTCAGCCATTGTGTCATATCTTCTTTTATGGAGTACATGGATTTGATTTTTTACGCATTGTTTGTATAAACAGTGAAGTTCTAGATTGTGTGTATATTTTATGTTCCGCCTCTAAAGATGAAATTTGTATCTCAGGTTTGGACATAAGAAAATATTATTTTATTATGTTGCTCGTAAATTTATTGCTTGCCTAGGCCTCTAGCTTTCTATGGTCAGCAATACATTGCAGGGTACCCTTTTTTCTTTTGGGTATTTGGATGGTTAGAAGTGGCAATAAATTTGGTGTAAAACTTCAAATTGCGTTACTTGTTTAAATCTTTTAACTCTGGATGTTGGATCCTTGATTAAAAATAAATTTCTATCATTTACCTACTAATATATATTTTTGAAATTTGGAAACGATCAAACTTGAAAAACAGGTTTAGAAAATAGACACAAGGAAGAAGTTGCAAAAAAATTAAGTTTTAAAGACAGCAAGTTTGCCTTTTAGTTTGAAGGATATTTTTTAGTATAAACTGAAAATGATAGTTACAACTATCATTCTGTGATTTACACTAAAAAGTGTCATTCAGCCTAAAAAGCAAATTTCTTGTCTCTAAAACTAAATTTTTCTCCACTTTTTCCTTGAGCCTAAAAATCCCTTTTTTGAAAAGGACTCTTTTCTTGTTTTCCGAATTTTAGAAAATATAAAAAATTATCTTTTTTCACCCTATTCTCTCCTTTATTTTCATGACTAGGAACTTATGCCTCTTCTTTGATTCTCAAGGTTAAATTTTGGTTTACAGAGCACTATAAGTAACCTAAGACAGTTTAGTGGATTTTATAGACGATCCAACCTTAAATGTTTACCTGCTATATGATACTATTAACATTTTGTATTTTAGCTTTAAGTCTTTATGCAACATAAAATAAAGATTCTACTCCCTTTTTATTCCCATACTCTTTAGTAGTGTGTACCATTTACCATTAAAATTTCAAAGTCGTGTCTAATTTACTTTAACAACACCATAATCAGATGACATTGCACTCAATCCTGTATCTCATGTGTTGTGTGTGTGTGTGTGTGTCTTGTGTTGTGCAACATTTGTATATACTGTAATAAGCCTTTTGATTAGGTTTTTATAAGACAAATTTCAAATTGAATTAGAAAAGGCAGGTATGATTCCATTGTTTAGTTCACTTTTTGTGCAGTTTCCTCTCAGATTACATTGCACTCAGTCCTGTATGTCATGTTCCACGTCTTTTTAGTTTTTAGTTTGAGCCTCATGATATTATTATTGTTTAGAGGCTTGATGGCTTTGCATATTTTTACATTGCAGCCATGCACCAGTGACATCAAGACAAAGATCGCACTTCTATGATACATAGCACTGTACAACAAGGCCTTAGCTTGACATTTATAGGTTGCTGCTTCTTTCTTAATGGACATCCCGTCGCTTGCTTGTATATAACTAGTTATATTTTATGCAACATCTGTTTGGTTTGTTATTTCATTGAAACCTTTGTTCGATATATTACGATGCAGTTTCTGTTTTTATGTTGAATTTATCAATATATGATGCAGTTTGGTGCAATTTTTTATTTTTTTACTATAGTTTTTGTTTATTATGTAACAATTTAGTAGTATTGATAATAATGGTGCAATTTTTTGTTTTATCATGCAGTTTTTATTGCTTATGCAGCAGATTTTTTTTAAAACGGGTCGGGTCGGGGTAATCCTTTTATTAAATGGGTCGGGTTGGGTCAACCCGTATACTAAATGGGTCGGGTTAGTTTATATCTTGAATGGATCGGGTTAAATTCTACCCGACCCATTTATGATCCGACCCAACCCGTTTGACGGGTCTAGTCACACTTCCAATGCAGGTAACTTCCTTGTTTTTCTCGAGTTTAAGGATTTCAGCTCAACCCACAAGAACAAAATGAATTGAATGCTTTCCTTTTTGATCTTATAGGTCCATCTTCTTTTCCCGTTAAACCACCAATTTCTCTAGTCCCGGGGCCTACTGCCATTTCAACTGCTTCAACGCTTTTGTTTGTGGATGCTTTGGTTACTCCCATGTTTGGCTCGCAACCAGGAACGGAGTTTGAGAAGATTGCTGCGTTGCATGGCCTTGAAAACCCTTCTATATCACTGAAGGGCGATTTAGCAGCAGTTCACTCTCGAGAGCGGATAGATAAAGCTAGCCACTAAGTAAAACTAAACAGCAGATAGTGGCAGTTAAGAGGGAAAAGATTATGGAGAGAAAGTCTTAAAGGAGCTCCGTAAGTCCTCGAAGCGCAATGCCAAGAGGGAGTCTTCCGAAGGGGTTGAAGAATAAGGAGGAGACATGGGAATGGAGCCTATAATTTATATCTTTGGAAGAATACAACTCATGGTGGGGATGTTGAGAGGAAGAAGAAATTTTCGACCAAAGGCGAGAAGGGAAGTGGTGGCAAGAAACAATGACAGGCTCGAGTGACAACGGAGTCGGATATTGGAACATTCTAATTTGTTTGACATATATTTTGACTTTTGTTGTTGTAGCATTTGTACTTTTCTTTTTGTTGGTCGATATTCTATGGGTACGATCCCTGCATTTTGACTTTGTAAAAAATGTTATAAGGAATGAAAAGATTAATATTTTTGCTGTCATCTCTTCTGTGTTCTTCCTTATTTCTCAAGTATTTAGCTTGCTTTTATACTACTTATGTGTGTACATGGCATAATTGCTTGTTCTGCAATTTCTATATTTCACATTGTCGTGCCATGTTTCTTGATATACGATGTCTTTATTTCCGTGATTTCATGCATTATGTATGCATTTTTTCAATTTTATAACTAGGTCTGCTGCGACTTCCAAAATTCTTTGTTTGGAGAAATGAGATTGTGGAGTAGTTTTCCTTTAACTAAATGTTGGTATGTGTGTGCCTCATACTTTACAAGGTTTTCTCTCTCCGAACACTTGATAAATAACCGGTTAATCCGAATGATTCCTCGGATGAATGTAGCCAAATCTACTTTGAGGTTCCTATCTCCCGGAACTTGTGACTCGAGTGCCTTACTCCAGATATTCTGTCTGTCAATGATAGAAATTGTTTACCAGTTTCTAATTGTGCGAAATTGCTGGATTCATGTCAATTACCTTTGATGGTGTGGGTGGATCCTTATTAGTTCTGCAATAGATGAGTTTCCTTCTGTTGTCAGGACAACAATAGTATTTACAAGATCTAATGATTTGCTGATAGTGTTGGAGCAACATCAAGTAGTGCTTGTGCGGAATGCATGGCCTTTAAGAATGCACAAAATATGAAATGTACGGCCTCTTGAGAGTGTGCAACTTACAAAATGCATGTCTTACGAAATGCATGGCTTTTTGAGAGTGCGCGACTTACGAAATGCATGGCTTTTGAGAGTGCACAGCTTACGAAATGTGTGAATTTTAATTTTGAGTCGATTTACTTTCCATAACTTGGCGAGTAGGCGATGGATACTTGGGTGTGATTTTAGTTCCCCATGTGGCTAATGAATGATTTTGAGTCGGCTTACTTTCGTCGACCTAGCAAGTATGTGAAGCGTACTTGGGCATGATTGTACTTTCCCAAGAAACTAGTGAATGATTTTTGAGTTGGCTTACTTTCGTTGACCCGACGGGTAATTTATACGAACACGGTTTTATTGGTTCAAGAAACTAAAGGGATTTCATTGATAAAACGGAAATTAGGACAAATTTTTACCTATTTACAATTCCCCAGTGTTGTAAGGCGGCTTAATTGTGAAAATATGAAATAAAAAGCTAGACACGAGTCCTAATTCCAAGCATAGGGAATCTAAATTTCATCAACTGTGGTTAGCTTGAAAGTATCGTCTTTGAGCTTTTGCCTGATTGAGTAAGGCCCTTCCTAGTTTGGTCTGAATGTTCCTATAGTCGAATGGACCCGTTTCAAGACACGATCTCCCACTTCGAAGTATGGTTGTAGACTTTGGAGTTGAAGTTCCATGTTACCCTTTTATAGTGAGCCATAGTCCTTAGTTCGGCTTCCTCCCATTTCTCATCAATCAGATCTAGTGACTTGAGCAGAAGATGCTCATTCTCTTTTTAATTAAAGTGTCATTTTCGATCAAAAGGGACTTCTAGTTCAACCGGGATCATTGCTTTGAACCCATATGCTAGGGCGAATGGCGAATGACCAGTTATTGACTTGTATGTCGTTCGGTAAGCTCATAGTGCAAGTAGGAGCTCATCAACCCAATTTCCTTTAGCTTTTGTCAGTCTTTTTTGTGGTGGACTTAATGATTTTGTTTACCACCTCCGCTTGCTCATTGCTTGAGGGCGTGTTACTGCGGAGAAACTCTTTTTGATACGAAAATGCTTGTTAAAGTCCTTGAATTCAGTGCTTCCGAATTGAGTACCATTATATATGATGATTTTCTATGGCACTCTAAACCGACAAATAATATTTTTAGTGGAAAAAACAATCAATTTCTTAGTGGTAATAGTTTCCAGTGGTTCCGCTTCAGCCTATTTTGTGAATTAATCAACAACAATGATAGCATATTTGGCCCCCTATTAGCAATTAGGAGCATGTCTATCAGGTCCATTCCCTAAACCGCAAACAAACATAGGCCAACCATTGGCATAAGTTCCATGGATGAAGTTCTTTGTATTTTGGCAAACTTTTGGCATTGGATACATTGCCTAGTGTAGTCTACTGCGTCACGGTAAATGGATGACCATAAGTAACCATATTGGAGGATCTTTTTTGCCAGAGTCTAACTTGTAATGTGGCTTCCATGATCACCTTCGTGGACTTCCATGAGGATCTTTTTGGCTTTGCTGTTGGTTACACATCTGAGTAAGGGAGTAGAGAATCCCCTTATGTAAAGAATTTTATCCTACAAGACGAACCTTGGTGCCTTCCAAAGCAGCTTCTTTCATTCGTTCCGATCCCTAAGAAGTGTACCTTCGATCAAGTAATCTTCGATCGACATCATTGATAATTGTTCTTCCTCTACGGTTTGCATAATCCAGTGGATCTTCGTATCATCTATGATGGGTGATGTAATCATTTGGACCGGGCCAGTTTGAATGAGCATCTCAGGAACTAGCTAATTTGGCTAGGTGATCCGCTTACATATTTTGTTCTCTCAGAATACGACTTAAACTATAGTGCTTGTTGTCCTACAGCAACTCCCGTGCTTTTAACATGTAAAGGGCGAGGTTGGCCCTTGCCTGGTACTCTCCTTTCACTTGAAAGATGATTAGTTGAGAACCGCTGTAGATATGCCTAGATTTTATTCCAAATTCTTTAACGATTTTTAAACTACCAAAGCCTCATATCCTTATTCATTGTTGGTGGTGGAAAATTACAGTCTTGGAGCATAGAAAATAAATTGTCTTTTCGAGGTTTGGAGTACCACCTCTACACCTGAACAAAATTCATTTGACGCACCATTGACAAACAACTTCCATTGTGGCACCATGTCCGAAATGCTTTCTTCTTCGCTATACCGCTCGGTAAATTCCACGATGAAATTTTCCACAACTTGTCCGTTGATAGATCTTCATGGGTGATAAGTGATTTTATATTGGCTTAACTCAATATTCCATTTCATACGTCGACCTAATGTCTCTTGGCGATAAAGCACCTGCTTCAGAGGTTGATTTGTCAACACCTTGAAGGGATGAGCCTGGAAGTATGGTCATAGCTTCCTTGATGAGATCGACAGGCAATAGGTGAGTTTTTCCAATTTCGGGTAATTCTTTTCAGCTATGGGGAATCACTTACTGATATAATAGAGGGGTCGTTGGACCCTAACTTCTTCTTGCACCAATGCTACACCTAGAGCATGAATTGATACAGCAAGGTAAACAAAAAAATTTCCTCGTTTATCGTCTTAGATAAGACTAGCAGGGTTTCCATATGATGGAGTAATTCTTCAAAGGTTGTCTAGTAGGCTTCTTTCCATTCAAAATTCTTCTTCCCTTTTTCAACGCATTGAAGAATGGGATGCATTTGTCAGTCGCTTGGGAGATGAATCGGTTCAGCATCGCGATCTTTCCATTTAGACTTTGTAATTCCCTTTTGGTCGTGGGGGATTTGACGTTCCTTAGGGTAGTAATCTGTTGCGTATTAGCTTCAGTGCCCCTTGCATTCACAGTGAAACCGAGGGATTAATAGAGTTAGGGGTATGCCCTAGGGGTAGTTGCTTATATATCTAACTCATTAACCAATCTTGTTCGAAATAAAGATTTTCTTTCTATTACATACTTGATAAATGTGGTTATATTAATTAATCAATTTAATTAAAAGTATATATAATAGAAAATCCACAAATACTATGTTTTATGATAGTAGTCACAAAGTGTTGTAACTGTGAGTAATTTGTCACAATGAAATAATATACCATTTTAAATATTCCTAGTCAAGATGCATCGAGACTGAATATCGATGTATCCATTGAGATTAGAATACGTAACGCTCTTTAAATGTTAGGTAGTGTATTACTCATGCCTATTGGGGGGCACTAAGGGGTTACATACTGATAGTTATTAGATAACTACGAAATGACTCAATTGATAGTTTTTGATGGTTAATATATCTAAGGTCAAGCAGAGAATATCGATGTGAACAATTTACACAGTTCTCTCAATTTGGGAATATTGTTGATCTTCAATATGGAAGCTCCGCTTTGATTATAGTTAAACCATGGCATGGTGTCCATCGAACGACTAAAGTTGTGTCAAGTGGAAGCATTGGAAGTGAAACACTATTCAAAAGAGGATTCGTCTTCTCAGTTATATGCGGTTAGTATCATGGTCGATTGAAGTCAACTAAAAGTCAAAGTCTCTGACCAAAGCATTTCGGTTAATAATGAAAATGACCGAGGATCATGTAATATGGAATATTATCTAAGTTATTTATTAATGTGGAATAAAAATGTAGAAGTAAAACTAAAGTAAAAGACACTAGATATTTTTATACTAGTTCAAACTTCCCGTTCTACTCCTGTCTTGGACTCCTTTTGGAATTTAATTATGAACCCTCACTTGAGCTGGAGGAACAGGTATTGAACCGCTTGAGCAACTGAACAAGACTTCTACCACCTAAGCAACAGAATAGGATTTCAACCGCATGAGCAACCAATCATGACTTTTAATACAAACATCAAACTTACTTTTGACTGAGTATGCTCTCGAGTAGCACTAATAAGTCAAAAATGTAGACCCTTCCTATAATCTTCTCTTTTGTTGTATATAGTGTGATTTGTGAGGACGGGAATTTTATTTAATCACTAATGAGTTTTCTTGAATGAACAAGTGATTAGAATGAAAGTATTGAATGCAAATGGCAAGAATATTTAGACAAAAAGAATGAGAAATAGAATCAGAATTAAGTGATTAAATTTTTTTTTATGGCTATATATAGTAGTTAAGAGTTGTAATCATTTGTGAAAAGTAGCAATCAACAGATACGGAAGCAACTCTTGAATCAAGGGTTGTTTCTAGTCGTAAAGTGAAGCGTCTTTTCAAAATATAGCTGTTATAAAGATTTAGTCATCAGAGTGTAATAATTCAGCCAGCTGAATCGACTGAAAATCGAATCAAAGAAAAAATAGTACAAAATCATGCAATTCAACCGACTGATTTATCAGTTTCAGCCGTTTGAATGTTCAATATTTGTTGTGCACATGCACAGTCATTCAGCCATCTGAACTACATGATTCAGCCAACTGAATGGCTTGTTTTTTATCATATGAAAGATTTTTCCAAAAAGTTTTTGTATGTGCGTGCATATACAACTTCGGAGAGATTTTAATATGTATGAACTACTAGACCCAGAACCGAGACTAAATGTATTACCGAAGCTACTCTTTAGAATCTGATCTGCAATGTGTTAGATTATTTTTCCCTGCAAATATGATTAGTTCGTATAATATTTACTTATATAGTTGTCATATCAAAACATCAAAATTCAAGGTTCTAACATTCTTCTCCTTTTTTATGGTGACAACTATGTAAGTTTGTAGATATATAAAAGCAATTTACTCCCCCTATTAATCATATTCTCCCCTTTTGTCATTGACAAAAGGGAGTAAAGAATTAATACGGGAAATATAGACATGTAAGTATATAGTTAAGAGATGCAAATAAATATGAATATCATAGATAACAAGCATATAAGAGTATGTAAATTTGACAAATAAACAACAACCTTACCTAGAAACATCAAAGAACACATAAAAATGTCTTAGAATAACACGACAAGTTCTTCATAGGAGAAATATCTAAAAATATTAGAATTCCTCACTATCTAGTACTTCTTCTTCTTTGTCTTCTTCCAAAGTTGGCCAAGTGAATGGAGCCGGATTTTCAGCAACATCGGTAGAAGTAGACCCAAAGCAAGACACTGTTTCCCAAATTTTATTTAAAAAGCCTATGATTGAGTTTAGCTTTTTGTTCATTTTAGACACTTTCTTCTCTATGTTAGCTAAGCATCATCCAAGCTTGCATTGATTTTTAGATAATATTACAAGAACTTTTTTCGGAGGTACGTCAATATTAAGTTCTTGATTTCGTTGTAGTCTTCTTCTTCTTGTTAAGGAGGTTGAGAGAAGGAAGAAGCGATATTCGTGTATCTCGACTAAGGGATTCCTCGTTCACGATTAGCGGCCCATTACTGAAAGTTAATAATTTGGAGGTATTCGGGACGCTTAGAAAGATCCTTAGACTAAGACTCTTCGAGTTTAGCTCTCCGATGGTTATGAAATCTGAATCGGGTAATGGAACTTTGAAATTTTGTAGAATGCGCAAGATAAAAGCTCCATAGTGAAACAATTGTAACTTCTCATGTGATTAACAGTGAGAAATTCATCCAAAATAATTTTTCTTCAATTTACTCTTCGGATGAGTAAATAGCATATAGGGTTTGAAAATCCCTCTTATAGACCTTTTCATAGCTTCCGGTCCGGGGTTGTAATGATCGAATGAGCGCACGATGGATGATTTGTGTCTTCAGATGTAAGACACTAGATTTCAAAATAGTTAAGTCATCTGATAAAGAGAGATGTGAAACTTCGTCATAATTATACATATCCACCTCAACATCGTCTATATCCAACCCTTCGGATGGGCATCTTAGTATGTGTCCTAGTCGTTGAAGAAGTGAATAGATTTGATTCCACACACCAAGGTCCGTATGCAATCATCCTTATTTCGTGGATCTTGGTAGTCTGATTCATATTTGCAAAGAAGAGTTTAATTAAGAGAGGATAGATCTGGACATTGTTAGAATTATACCTGATGAGTGAATCTAAGCCGTGATCTTTGGCAAATTCTCTAACTGCATACCCGTTGAAATCGGGAAACATCATGAAAGCTCTTTCAAGCATTTTTGAATTTCTTATTGTATTGAATCGATTTACTGCCGTTTTGTTGTGTAGACAAGCATGATTTTGGCTCTCAAATGGTCCGGTAGTTGATTCACGAGCTCTTTTAGATCTTGGTGCCATTTGAAAGATGAAATCTTAGAGAAAAATTAAAGTTTTTGAGGAAGCCAGGGTTTGTATTTAGGTTTCTTTTGGAACAATGAGTGTTTGGGTAAAGTGAGAATGAAGGAGTAGATGGGATTTATGTAGGGATTGGTTGAAATGGTGTGTTGGGAAATGTGCATGTCTATTTTAAAAAATTGAAAACTGGTGGGCCAGTCGGTTGAATATATGAATGTAGTCATGTAAGATCCCTAATTTTTGATAACATTATTCAGAAGATTTAATTAGATAAATTAAATAGGATAATGATGATGATGGGATTAAGATTTCAATAAATTTCATAATAAGCCGTGCTTAATAATAAAGATTTAATAGGCTTTAAATGGGTTTATAAGATAATTAAATTACACATGGGCATATTAGTAAAATAGCCTCTTTATTTTACACGGCTGTACATTTCTCACTATTGTCCATTCACTTTCGTTTTTCTCAAATCAAAAATAAAACTCAAAAACCCTAAGATAGCTGACTATTAACAAGGAGGAAAAGAGGAATTTCAATCTAAAGCTAAGGATCAAAAGTCAGGAAGGATTAATCAACAACAAATCTCAAATTTCTTATTAAGTTTAAGGTGAATAATAATTTTATACCATCCCTATTTTAGTTTATGATTATAAGTTTTTGGATTTTTGTTTAAATTCGTTTTTATTATGATATGGATGAATGCAACATCCATAGCTGTTATTTTTGGACCTCCAAGTTAGGGGATGTTACAAGTTAGTATCAGAGCATAAGTTTATGGAAATTTAAAGGGAACTTAAACCTAAATGATTTTCTAATCATAATCCAATGAATCAGGTAATAAGATTGGGGTTTGATTAACACTATTGTAACATACTTGTATTTCTTATATATAGTTATATATATAAATGTGTATTCCTTACTCTTTTAGACCGTTCTTTAGTATCTTACTAAGGCTCGCATGCAGATTTACGAGAAATGAGATATGGAAGCAGAAAATGGAAGAGGAAATCTCGATGGAGAAAGCACCACAACTAATGGAAATGCTCAACCTACTACCAGGAGAAACCTGTGTCGACCGGCTAATGCTAGTTACCAAAATGCTGAAGCCAATGTGGATGTTGAAAATCCACCAGTAGATATGGAGGTGACATATCCATTCTTTGTTGGTTTGATCCAAGCAGAGGTTGCTGCTGGAGTTACTGGAAATGTAGGAGGAGTTAATCCTGTGGCTCTAGTTGGGAATATTACTTTTCTAAGTAGAGATTACACCAGTTTGGATGGGAAACCATTCTTGGGAACAGAGAGTGCCATAGAGTTTCATAATTAGTTGTTGCATTTTGAGCGTATATTTACCAATTTAGGCCTGATTGATGGACAAAAAAGAAGGTTGGCCTCTAGATAGTTGCAGGGGTCAGCACTACCTTAGTGGAATGGTGTCGCTGTTAGAGTTCCGGAAGAGCAGTTAACTTAGGGAGATACAACTAAAACGTCAAAGGCTGAGGTAGTTTGCTATACGTGTGACAAGAGGGGTTACTTTGTTAATGAATGCCAATCAGGAAATGGGAAGAAAGCTGTAAGTAAGAAGAATGTGAAGTGCTTCAGCTGTGATCAAGTTGGGCATTACAAGGATCAGTGTCCAGAGCAAGTTAGGGAGGACAAAGGAAAAGTCTTTGCTATAGGACCAGCTGGGCCTACTGCAGCAGATAAGGGAAAGGCTGTGATGGAAGGTATGTTTTCAATTCAGAGTATTCCAGTTAGAGTACTTTTTGATATCGGTGCATCATATTCATTTATATCTTAGTTGATAAATTATGTTTAGACCCACCTACCTTGTTGCTTTCTTAACGGTTGCGAATCCAACAGGAGAGTATGCCACTCTAGAGTTAAGATGCAACTAGTTAAAACTTGATTTTTTAGGTCATATATTTGCATGCAGTTTGCATGTTATTGATTTCATAGATTTTAGGATCATCTTGGGTATGGATTGGTTGGGTAGATATGAAGCTAGAATATTTTGTCAGGATAAAGAAATATCACTGAGACACACTAGTAGTCATAACCGAGTGATATTCTCTGTAGAGAAACTGACTGGAGTATTAGTGTTGTGCTTAATGCTATGGAGGTAGGAAATGAGTTAACTCGGGTTTGGGTAGCAACAGAGTTTGCAGATGTCTTTGAGCCAGTCATTGGACTACCCCTACAAAGTGCTGCTGAGTTTAGAATAGATCTTGTTCTAGGAAAAAAACTTGTAAGTAGACCACCTAGTAGGATGACACCAACCGAAATGAAAAAATTGATGGTGCAGCTAGTGGATCTAGAAGGAAGGAGTTTTATTAGACAAGTAGTTTGCCTTGGGGAGCGGCCGCGGTGGTTGGTGATGCCATTTGGATTAATGAATGCACATTCTTCGTCGATTTGATAAACCGAATTTTTCACAAGCGTGGTACTAGTGTTTATAGATGACATTCTAGTATACTCTAAGGATGAGAGAGAGCATGAAGTTCATCCTAGAGTGGTGCTTGAGACACTAAGACGAAATTAACTAAAGGCAAAGTTTACCAAGTGTCATTTTTGGAAGAAATAGGTAAAGATTCTTGGTCACATGGTTTCAGAAAAAGGATTGTCAGTCGATCCAGATAAGATCGAAGCCATGAATAATTGGAAGAGACCAGAGACGGTGAGTAAGATCAGGGTTTTTCTTGGACTTGCTGGCTACCGCCGAAGATTCATTACGGATTTCTCGTGGATAGCAGCACCCTCAACTAAGCTAACCGAGAAGGACATGAGATTTGTTTGGTCCGATAAATGTGAGGAAGCATTCCTTAAGTTAAAGCATTTTTTGGCCAATGCACTTGTGTTAATAGTTCAGACGGAAACCAAGGATCGGTGGTGTATAGTGATGCATGTAGAAATGGATTAGGAGCAATGTAGATGTAGAATGGTAAAGTCATTGCCTACGCATCTAAGCAGCTTAGACTGCATGAAGTTAGATATCCCACTAATGATTTGGAGTTGGAAGCTGTGATCGCTGCATTGAAGATTTGGAGACATTATCTCTTATGGGAGAGATTTGAGTTATATACTGACCATAAGTATTTATGGTATTCATTCTCTCAAACGGAGTTGAATATGAGACAGCAGAGGTGGTTGGAGTTTTTGGCTGCAAATGGTTTTGGTATAGAATATACACTGGGAAAAGGCAATAAAGTGGCAGATGATCTTAGCAGGAAACATCAGGATGTGATGTTTGCTATGTTAGCGGAGTGGAAGGATTTAAAAACTTTAGTTGGTTGTGATACGCAGTTAAGATCAACTGCTGGTTCTAGTCGGAGTGTCATCGGGTTGTCTCGTTTAGAAGTTCGACCAGTGTTGATCGAGAAAATTGCTTCTAAGAAAAAGGAGGATCACTAGCTTAAAGGATCAGAAATATTGGAGGTTGGAACTAAGATTGATGATATAAAGGATTTTAGCTTGACCAGAAAGGATGGTTGAGAAAGAAGGGACGGTTATGTGTTTTGAATGTGGACTTGAGGAAAGATGTTCTTAGAGAATGTCATTGGTCCAGGTTTATGATTCATCCATCTGAGATGGATCAGGATATGAAAAGGAGCTTCTATTGGAACGCATAAAGAGGGATGTTGGTTTGTGGGTTAGGAAGTGTGCAAACTATCAACAAGTGAAAGCAGAACATTAGAAACCAAGTGGGTTACTTTAGACTTTCGAGATTCCAGTTTGAAAATAAGATTCGATATCTATGGATTTTATCGACGGGTTACCAAGGTCAAATAGAGGTAATGAAAGCATAAGGGTTATAATAGACAAATTGACCAAGAGTGCCCATTTCATTCCAGTTAAGTCAACCATTAAGGCACTTGTTTTAGCTAAGTTGTTCTTGAAGAACATAGTTAGACTGCATGGAGTTCCTAATAGTATAGTCAGTGATAGAGATGATTTGTTCACTAGTGATTCTAAAAGAGTATATAGAAGTGATGGATGCCAAGCTTAACAAGAGTACCGGATATCACCTTTAGAAGGATGGGCTAATGGAGAGAGTCAATAAGGTACTTGAAGATTTATTGAGATCTTGTGTATTGGACTTTGGTGGATCTTGAGGGGATCACCTGCATTTGGTAGAGTTTTCCTATAATAATATTTACTAGACTAGTATACGATTGGTGCCGTTTGAAGCTTTGTATGGAAAACCATGCAGATACCAAGCATTTTGGTTGGAGACTGGAGACAGATTAGTCTTAAGTCCTGATAGTTCGAGACGTATTAGAGAAGATGGAGTTAATCCGAGGAAGGATGAAGGAAGCTCAGTCTAGATAGAAGAGTTAAGTAGATAAGAGGCGCAAGGACCTGGAATTCTCAGTTGGAGATAAGCTTTTCATTAAGGTATCACCTATTAAAGGTGTGATGCAATCTGGAAAGTTGGGGAAGTTAGCCTCAAGATATGTAGGTCCATTCCAGATTATAGAAAGGATTGGAAAGCTCACCTACAGAATAAGGTTGCCGAGTAGTTTGATAGATGTCCATAATGTATTTCATGTGCGCAAGTATATGCATGATCCAGATACTACTATTCCCCCAACAGGGTTCGAGGTAGAGTCTAATTTGACTATTGTTAGACAACCAGTTTGGGTTTTGGCTAGAGATGAGAAAAGATTAAGGAATAAGACAGTCATATTTGTGAAAGTTCAGTGGAGTTATAACGAGAAGGATTGTACTTGGGAGATAAAGGACAAGATTAGAGATACTTATCCCGATCTGCTTTGAGGGTGTGTCTATATTAGATTTATACAGATAGTTGCTAGTTAGTTAGACTAGTATAGTTGTTAGGTGTTGGTACAGATGATTGCTATATTTAGTATTTAGTCCTTACTAAATTTTGAGGACGAAATTCTTCAAAGGGGAGCCTGTAACATCCTTAATTTTTGATAACATTGTTCAGAAGAATTAATTTGATAAATTAAATAGGATAATGATGAATAGGGATTGAAATTTGAATAAATTTCATAATGGGCTGTGCTTAATAATAAAGGTTTAATGGGCTTTAAATTGGTTTATAAGATAATTAAATTACACATGGGCATATTAGTAAAATAGCCTCTTTATTTTACACGGCTATACATTTCTCACTATTATTCATTCACTTTCATTTTTCTTAAATCAAAAATGAAATGCAAAAACCCTAAGATAGCCAGTTATTAACAAGAGGGAAAAGAGAAATTTCAGTCTAAAGCTAAGGATCATAACTAGGAAGGATTAATCAACAACAAATCTCAAATTCCTTATCAAGTTTAAGGTAAATAATAATTTTATACCATCTATATTTTATTTTATGATTATGAGTTTTCGAATTTACGTTTAAATTTGTTTTTGTAATGATATGGATGATGATATGCTTGAATCATGTTATGATCGAATTTTGTTAATTCATATACATATGATTTTTCTCAGTTTTGAGGGAAAACCAAAAGTTTATGATTTTTATCGCTATGGAATTTTTTTATGTTGAATAACACATGATTTTGGAAATTGGTTTTGATTTTCATAATTTTCTAAGCTATATAAAATTTGTTATGAATTTTTAAAGGAAAATATAATATAATTGGGTTTAAAATTTATTTCGAGTATTTCAAGAAGAAATTGGATCTGAAATTTTAATATGTTTGATTACATGATAAAATTAATTTTCTATGGTTTTTAGGGATTTTTCCCAGTTGAATTATTTGGAAAAATAAATTATTGTTAAAGAAGGACTTTTCTGCAAATATTTGTTTTGTCATATGCAAGGGTTTAATGTTTAAATCTTTGATTTAGATCTAATTAATGCGGCATTTTTTACTTGTAAAGTATTTGAAAAGTTTAATGTGGCCAATCAAGGTGTGGCAACTGGTAGGTTAATTATAAAGCAATTGCCATGTTTAGCAATAAATCAACATTTCAGGAAAACGGTGGTTCCGCCTATTTCGGAGGCACCTTTCGGCTCTTTTACCACCGCACCATCTCAGTCGAAACCATCCCCTTCGAAACCCACAAAGTCAAAACCAAGGCACATGGTATCAATGGAATTAGTACAAGTGTATTGGTAATAACGAATGGTAGGACGTCGAAATCTACGCTTTCATCAGAGTCAAAACCAAGGTTCTATTTTAAACAGATAAACGCCTGCCTAGTTTTTGAATGGCTTTCGGCTGAGTCAATACCTTATAGAGTCGAAACCTTTGTTTGTTTTCTAAAGTTAAATTCTTGCCTTGTTTTACTTAAAATTTTCAATATAGTCGAAAGCTATGTGTAACCACCCATAATTTTCGATAATTAAAAAGGTTAATTTAATCACATTTTGTGATTTAATGTTGGAAGAATTAAAAATATGTGGTTTAATGATAAGAATGTAATTGGAATAAATTATGGTAATATAAATTTAAGGTGATCTATAATTGCTTTGAATGTAATTCTAATTAATTGAAATGATTAAAAAGTTATAATTGGATATAAATTGTAAATTAATTGTAATAATGTGTGTATTAATTGATAATTGGATTAAAAGAGTAATTGATAATTTAAATGTTATATTAATTAATTAGTATGCAATAAATTGAAAATTGAATAAAAATTAGTGCTGTGGTAATAATTATAACACTTGTCATGGATACTAAACTTATAAGATGTGATAAAAGCTAATGGTGACAATTATTATATGTTACCTATTTATTTAGCATGTTAAATTTAATTAGGAACCAAGTGCAATTAATTCACTTAATTAGTGCAGCTAATGTCGATTGATGGTAGTGTAACAAGATATGAACAAATGTTAACTGTGTCTGTAGAGTAATAATTAATTGAATAAAAGACCAAAATCAAATTAAAACAATTTATTGGAATTTAACTTTAATTAATTGGACTTAATTACAGTTGAAATTGAACACTGTAATTAGTGAAATATTTAACACTAAATTTGATATGTAAATTCGTTTTAAATTATCGTAAATGTCTATGTAATAAAAAATGATAAATATGGTTAGTTGATTAATTTGAATATAAGAAGTGATAAATTTAATTTAATAATAATTATTTAATTAACGTGAGAATAGTCATTTATGCCACTATCTTGGATTTCGAAAAGGCTAGTTTCATTGGATCCGTAATAGAGAATTATTATAGGATTTCAAGTTTCACAGCGATCGGACTTGTCGTTTGATCGTACGGGCTCGAAACGCGTAGAATTAATTTAATTGAAATCAATTTGAAATAAGCTGATTTTTAAGCCAACTTCTTTATACGATGGAATTAGGACTTGAAACCTGTTCCATTGGATTTGGAAATATTTGAAAACATCTATTTTTGACATATGGGATGACCTGCTTTCGTTCCGGAAGCAGAACGACCTTTTCGGGTCGTATTTGCCGTTTGAAATTAATTCGGGTATTATTCTTTTCTTATCGTGCTTCGTTAGTATATATTGTTCTGTTCTAACCCTAGCAGCCTTTCTATTTCCTATTCCATATTTCTGTACGTACATTTCCTTCTCATCTGCTCTTCCCAATGACAAACAATCAAAACCCTAAATCCAATTTCAAAACCAAATCCAAAAAATCAAACTCCTCTAAACCATATCAAATTTTATACTATTTTGAAGCCTCGACGAGCGCAATCCAAATCTATAGTTTGTTTTTCAATCGGATTCATTGTTTTTCCAGAAAGTGAGGGTGAACCTCAACCGTCCATGTTAGGATTTCACGATCCAACGGTGGATCTTCATCTGATCGACGATCGGTAGGCACCATTGTAAAGAGGGTGATTAAGAGTGCTCACTGGTTTGGTTAGTTCATCGAATCAGTTATCGTAATCGCCATAAATTGACGATTGTTGGTCGATTTTCCTGCTCGGCATAACCGTTGGTTGTGGCGGCAGAGATGACCGCTTGGGCGGGCTAGACTCGGCGTTAGAAGGGGGAGACGGTGACATGGTCAGATCTTGGTGTAAGTCAATCATGGAGGCGGCGTTTGCAGATGGTTGTGGCAGTTGTTTGGGTTATTTGTGTTCGAGCGATATGGACACGTGAGCGAGGGTTTCGTACTGGAAGGGGAACGAACGTGTTGACGTGGAAAGGTATTAACGTACATTTATTTTATTTATTTCAAATTTTGATTTTATCTTCTAACTTTAATAACTTTTGCATACGAATTAAGATTTGAACGCAGTTTATTTCGTTGAGGTCGTATCAAAATTTCGGACATTTTGACGCTAGTTTGGGCAAATTCTAAGACTGTTGAATTTTGGGCCCTATTTTGGATTTCAATTCGATTTGAAATCAATGGTGAGTGTTTTAACACACTCACAATTACTAAACTATCTTATGTTAGTTAAATTAAATTTATAATGTGATTAGAAATTAATTGATCGATATTTGGTATGTTTTTAATTATCATTCTACTTAAATCTGACATTTATTGCATTTAATCATCGTTTAATTTAATATTGATTTTAATTGTCAATTTAATACCTGTTATTGATGATCAGTTATCTATTGATGTTTATTGATTGATTTGGATGATGATTGTGATGGATGCTTGATTGTTGATATTGGATGACTGGATGTTATATTTTATATGGTTATAACACTGCAAGTTCCCTATGGGTTGAAATGATACATACCCGAATTATCTATAGATTATGGCAAAATCATTATGGGTTGAAATGATAGATTCGAAAATTTTTATGGGTTTTATTTAATTTGGGATTGCGGTTTGAAATGATATATAACTGTAAAATTTTAAATTGCGGATTGAAATGATAAATATCTGTATCACTTGACCATAAGGTAGAAAATTATATACGAACACCGGATTGGTTAAATTAAATGATGATAATTCTTAAATTTTGAATTCAGTTAAATTATAATTTGAAATAAAATTTGTTTTATATAAACTGAATTATGGCCGAAATTCCGAGTTTAAATGTTGAAATGGAATTGATTTAATGAATTGTTTAAGGAATTAAATCTAAGGTTCAAACTTGGGTTTTTGAAACATAAATGAAACTTACAGAAATGAATTATTGGAATTATTTGAATACAACTTAGAAATCTATTTAACCTGAAAAGGTTTAAATTGATGATTCAAACATGAATTGGAAACTGATATTGATTAAAGGGTTAAATGAGGACTTGAATTTGAAACCAATTTCAGTTAGTTGATTTGAAAAGAAAAAAAGTGAACATGGTCTAGATGTGTTAAAATAAAAGAAATGGATTAATGATGATATTAATTTAAATTCAATTATTTTAGTATAAACTATTTAAAGATTTATTATTTTAAAAACCCCGATTTCTAAGATTTTTAGCTTTTAAACTATTTTAATCCATTTAAAACTATATTAAACTATTTTAATCTATAATTTAAACCATTTAAACTATTTAAAGTATTTTTAAACTAATTTAAAGTATTTAAACCAATTTAAAGTATTTTAAAGTATTTAAACTATTTTTAATATTATAAACTATTTTAATCCATTTTCAACTATTAGAACCAATTAAACTATATTTGAATTATTTTAAACATTTAAAATCTAATTGAAACTATTTAACAATTTTAAAGCTATTTTAAATTATCTAAACTATTTCTAAATGTCAGATTGGGTAAAGTTGAAGTATTTATATTTAAATCCTTGATTTAAAGGTGAATCTGGTTAAATAAAGTTATAATCTAAGTTGGGAATTGAAATGATATTTTCTAGTGAATCGATATATTTGAGTAAATATGATGATCTTGAAATGAGGATTTAACCTATATTTTAGATATGGTTTTGAAAGTGAATACGATTTCGAAATTGATATGGTTTAAATTGAATATGATATTTTGACATCAGTTATGAAACCGTTTTGGAAATGTAAAAGAACCATTCGGTGTGAAATAAGCATTTGGTTGTCAATGAGACCGAGATCAGATATTGTCATACTCTTTGCGAATACCGAAAATCACTTGAACAACTGTATAAGTGGTGGGGATTCCAGAAATGAAGTAGGATGGTTTGGCGAATGATTCTGTACGAGGTATTGACGTGACCCTGACTCTCGTGAGTCAGCTTAGATGTGACTAAAAAGGAGCTATACCTGGACCAAGTGAGGTTATTCCACCGATCAGACATGCATCTCCGATACCAGATTATGACTTTGTGATGATTTGATGGTCACCCCTTGATTTTGATTATGGCAGTGTGTTTCGAAGTGGGCAATAGTAGTTGTTATGCGTTACCACCAGCCCGGTTCTACAATTGGTATATCTACCGTGGCATTACATCGTGTACCGTGTTCACATGTCCTAGCGTGCCTTCTATGAGTTTGGTTTGTACCATACCTATGGAGTGCCCTCTGATAGCCCTTCAGTTTACGAAGAGGTTACGATACAGTATAGACTATGGGAATATATAAAAATGTGTCAAGGGGGATATAAGTAACGCCTTAACACTATTTAATACTTTACTTACTGTAAACGTTGTTATAATAGCATATTGTACTATGTATATAGATAGTTTAACAGATCCTTAGGAGATGTAAATCCTAAACATCTCTTAAGTTATTGCACTCACGTTGACACTAGATAAGAGATGTCAAACCCCGTAGACATCTCCGACGCCGTTACGCTCATACTTATTTACTGTTGATTTAACTTACATAAGATCTTCAGTTTTAACTCGAGTGTTTTGTTTTTTCAATTCGATCGGGTCAGTCTAAGCTTTTTAGTTTATCAAAAACTGCTTTCTGAAGGACGAAGACGAAGATTTTGTACTACTATTATTTACTATATTTATTCCACTGCATCATGTTGTTCCGCTGCATTTATTTATTCCGGTTATATGCAGCTCTGATTTTGTGCTGTAAAAGAATAATCAAATGTATTTAAAAACAGCTTCATGAACCGTTTATTTGATTTGTCATTCCGCTGCGAGGTTTTATGTTTGTTTTTCTTTCTCTGCCTTTTCTTATTTACCCCATCGCAATCTGCCTCTTTGAATGGTTAAGTTGGCATGTGTCTCAATTTAATCCGTCCAAAAAGGCAGGTCGTTATAGTTGGTATCAGAGCTTTGCTTTATTTTGTGGGGTCTGACTCATTAGAAATAGGGTAGTGATACTCTAGAATGAGTCGTTGAGTATGTATATATATGAGGGAGCGTATTTAAAAGGTTTTTGTATTGTGTTAATCTATTTCGTTTCATATTTATAAATTCCAGTCGGTACATAGGACGTTGTGGCATCGATAGGGATTTCTAAACACTTGATAGGGCAGACCAACACAATATTGTTTTGAACTATAGGTAAATGAAATAATTTTGCCTATTATATATTTTTGTGTATAAAATAATAGATATTACAAATGATATAGTTGGATGTAATATGTTGTTGTTAGGTAGAGAAATTTTATAAATATTGGTTGTAAAATAAAATGAATATAAATTGGAAATTTTAGAACTTATGTTCCAGAATTTTGAAAATTTCTTTCAAAAGATTTTGGAATATAATATTAATATTATTTGGAATATTTTCAAATATAATATTTTAATATGATTTGAAAGAAAAGTTTAAAAGAAATTTTGGAAGGAAATAGGTTCTGTACTCCCTTCTCTATCGCTGGAAAATAATTTATGTGATCAGTGCACGCATCATCGACATTCATTTTCGAGTTTCAAAGTGGTAAGACCATTGTAGTAGTTTTACCGCACATTTATTTTGATAAACAAATATACATTTCAAAGTTCAAACATGATTGGATATAAAAGTTATAAGCATGTGTGTGTGTGTATATTCAAATGATTTGAAATGGAATCCGGCATTTAGTTCTTAAATTTCTATAAATTAGAGATTTCGATTATTGTAATGGAATGAAATTTTAACTATTTATTATTTGGAACTTCTAAAATGAATATAAGAAATTAAATGCTAAGTTATAAATGAAATATACAAGAAATTTGAATTTTGTAACCTGCAAATTAAAGGATTTGAAAATCAAGAAGATGTGATTATTGAACATTTTTGCTAATTAAAAATAAATAAGTTAAACTTGGATAATATTCTATTACATATTCCTGTTTAACATTTAACATTATGGTAAGTTATGTACATGTCTATAAATAATCTATAAATAAAACAAAGAAAATGAAAGTGTTCAATGAAATTATGTCTATAAATAAGAATTCTGATGTTATAAATAGTTATAAACTTAAGTTAATAAATTTGAAATGCTAGTAATAAAATTTAATAGAAATTTGAATACTGTAAGTAAATAATTATAAGCTTAAGCAAATGTTTAGGCCATTTATAATTTAAAATGGGTACTATATAAATTAAATGGTTATGACTTCAGAAACCATTGAAATGATTTAGAAATGGAGTTAATATTCAATAATACTACATAGGGAAGAATGAATGTGAAAAAGAAATAATCTATAAATGGTGAATTAAATTGTAAAGAAACTTACCTAATAATTTATAATCCAATAATTGAAATGAAAATAACTTATTTAAGCGATGAATGTAAATTAATAAAATGAAAGAAATGACATTGTATGAATAAAGGAGAAATGAACTTTTGTAAGTAATAACGAATGTAAATTAATGAAAATAAACATTATATGAATGAGAAAAGAAAAGTAAATGATGTGAAAAAAGGGAAAATCAAACTGAATGGTAAATGTGAAGTAAACTGAAATAAAATGTCTATAATACTTCAATAATGAATCCATTTATAATCCAAATATTTGAAATGGATATAACTTATGTAAGTACAGAATGTAAATTAATAAAATAAGCCTTATATGAATGAATGAGGATTAAAATTTGTGAATAATGAACTTAATTAAAGAAAATAATTGTATGAAACAAAATGAACGATAAATGATGTGAAAAGATAAATAGAGTAAACCTAGAAATGTGTTGAATTCTTTGTTTGTTAGGCTTAAGATTGGTTGGGAAATGATATTTCTATTTTGCATAGAGATGTATAAATAATCTATAAAGTTATCTACGGCTGTTGAGTGTATGGTTTACTTCATAGTTTATTTATCATTTTGTATGATTAGAAGTTCTGAACCCGAATAAACCATTTATTTTTGGTTGTTATGGATGGATGATTGCTCTCTTTGTTGAAAATGATGTTTGTACTGTTGTTTGCAAATGATTATTGTTATATGTGATGATTCGTTTGTTATTTATTGAAACAACATAAATATTCCTCTTTTATATAAATATTAACTTCTTTGGATTTCATAAGTGAAATACAGGTTTATGGAAGCAATAACTACTGCTTTTTCTTTTTATAAATTAAGCATTGTTTGCCCGACAAATAGGTACATCCTCAGATTACGTGTTCTAGCGATATTATATTGTTTTCCCATGGTTTGAGATATTTTATTTTGAAAAATATGATATATTGTTATTATTGATTTCTTCCAGACCTTCCCGTACAACGGAGACTCCGCCGAAATTTTCCTTGAATTTTGGACTTAGAAAATTTTGTGAAATGCTTTCCAAATTTTTGTTAACTTGAATATAAATAGATTTCATTATTTTAAATTGATATATTTTATTTAAATTATTTAATTACATAATTTGATTGTTAATAAATTTAATATTTTGAATAAGATATGTTGATTGCTTAATTCCTTCTTTTCCCTTCTTTTCTCTTTTCGAGGACGAAAAGTTTTGAATGCGGGGGAGTGTAACGACCTGTAATTTTCAATAATTAAAATAGTTAATTTAATAAGGTTTTGTGATTTAATGTTGGTGGAAATAAAAATTTGCGATTTAATAATAAGAATGTAATGGAATAAAATGTGATAGTATATATTTAAGGTAATTTATAATTGCATTAAGTGTCATTCCAATTAATTGAAATGATTAAAAATTTATAATTGGATATAGATTGTAAATTAATTGTAATAATGTGTGTATCAATTGATAATTGGAGTAAAAGAGTAATTGATAATTTAAATGTTGTATTAATTAAATAATATGTAATAAACTGTAAATTGAATAAAAATTAGTGTTGTGGTAATAATTATAACACTTGTCATGGATACTAAACTTATAAGATGTGATTAAAGCTAATGGTGACAGTTATTATATGTTACCTATTTATTTATGCTGCTAAATTTAATTTGGAATCAAGTGCAATTAATTCACTTAATTAGTGCAGCTAATGTAGATTTAATTGATAACCGTAGAATGTTAGTGTAACAAGATATAAACAAATGTTAACTATGTCCGCAGAGTAATAATTGATTGAATAAAAGATTGAAATCAAATTAAAAAAAATTATTGGTATTTAAATTTAATTAATTGGATTTAATTACAATTGAAATTGAACATTGTGATTAATGAAATGTTTAACACTGAATTTCATATGTAAATTTGTTTTAAATTACTATAAATGTTTATGTAATCAAAAATGATAAAAATGGTTAGTTAATTAATTTGAATATAAGAAATGATAAATTAATTTAATAATAATTATTTAATTAACGTGAAAATAGCCATTTTGGCCACTGTCTCGAATTTCGATGAAGCCATTTTCATTAGATCCATAACGGTGAATTATTATAAGATTTCAAGTTTCGTAGCGATCGGACTTGTCGTTCGATCGTATGGGCTCAAAACGCGTAGAAATTAATTTAGTTAAAATCAATTTGAAATCAGCTGATTTTAAAGCCCACTTCCTCATACGAGGAAATTAGGACTTTAAAACTATTCCATTGGATTTAGAAATATCAAAAATGCCTATTTTGATATATGGGATGACCTACTTTCGTTCCGAAAGTAGAGCGGGCTTTTCGGGTCGTATTTGTCGTTTCAAATTAATTCAGGTATTATTCTTTTCTTATCCGGCTTTGTTAGTATATATTGTTCTGTTCTAACCCCTAGCAGCCTTTCTATTTTCTATTCCATTATTCTATATGTACATTTCCTTCTCATCTTCTCTTTTCGATGGCAGACAAATCAAAACCCTAAATCCAATTTCAAAACCAAATCCAAAAAAAAAACTTCTTCAAACCATAATTTTATACTGTTTCGAAGCTCTTGACGAACGTAACCAAGATCTACAGTTTGTTTTTTAATCGATTTCATCGTTTGTCCAGAAAGCGAGGTTGAACCTCAGCCATCCATATTAGGTTTTCAAATCCAGCGATGGATCTTCATCCGATTGTCGATCGGAAGGCACCATTTGAAGAGGGTGACTAGCAGTGCTCACTGGTGTGGTTAGTTCGTCGAATCGGTCATCGTAGTTGCCATAAATTGATGACTGCCGGTCAATTTCTCGTCTCGGAATGGACGTTATTTGTGGCGGCAGAGACGACAACTTGGGCAAGGTAGACTCGGTGTCAGGAGGGAGAGACGGTGACATGGTCGGATATTGGTGTAAGTCGACCATGGAGGCGGCGTTTGCTGTTGGTTGTTGCGGCTGTTTAGGTTATCTGCGTTCGAGAGATACAGACGCGTGAGCGAGGCTTTCATACTGGAAGAAGAACGCACGTGTTGACGTGGCAAGGTATTAACATACGTTTATTTTATTTATTGCAAATTTTGATTTCATCTTCTAACCTTACTAACTTTTGCATACGAACTCGTATTTGGACGCAGTTTGCTTCTTTGAGATTGTATTAAAATTCCAAACAGTTTGACGCTAGTTTGGATGAATTCTGAGACGGTTGAATTTTGGGCTCTATTTTGGATTTCGATTTGAAATCAAAGGTGAGTGTTTTAACGCACTCACAATTACTAAACTATCTTATGTTAGTTAAATTAAATTTATGATGAGATTAGAAATTAATTGATCAATATTTGGTATGTTTAAAATTGTCATTCTTGTTAAATCTGACGCTTATTGCATTTAATCATCATTTAATTTAATATTAATTTTAATTGTCAATTTAGTGCATGTTAGTGATGATCAGTTATCTATTGATGTTTATTGATTGATTTGGATGATGATTATGATGGATGTTTAATTGTTGATATTGAATGACTGGATATTATATTTTATATGGTTATAACACTGCAAGTTCCCTATGGGTTAAAATGATACATACTCGAATGATCTATAGATTAGAGAAAAATTGTTATGGGTCGAAATGATAGACTCGAGCGATTTGATGGGTTTTATTTAATTCAGGATTGCGGTTTGAAATGATATATAACCGTAAAATTTTAAATTGCGGATTGAAATAATAAATATCCGTATCACTTGACCATAAGGTAGAAAATTATATGCGGACATCGGATTGGTTAAATTAAATGATTTAATTCTTAAATTTTGAATTTAGTTAAATTATAACTTGAAATAAAATTTGTTTTATATAAAATGAATTATGGTTGAAATTCCTAGTTTAAATGTTGAAATGGAATTGATTAATGAATTGTTTAAGGAATTAAATGAAAGTTTCAAAGTTAGATTTTTGAAACATAAATGAAATTTACCGAAATTGAGTCATTGAAATTATGTGAATATAACTTGAAAATCTCTTTAATCTGAAGTGACTTAAATTGATAATTCAAACATGGATTGTAAATTGATATTGATTAAAGGGTTAAATGAGAACTTCAATTTGAAACCAATTTTAATTAGTTGATTTGAAAAAAAACTAGACATGGTCCAGATGTGTTGAAATAAGAGAAATGGCTCAATGTTGATATTAATTTGAATTTAATTATTTTAATATAACTGTTTAAAGAATTATTATTTAAAACCCTGATTTCTAAGATTTTCAGCTTTTAAAATATTTAATCTATAATTTAAAACATTTAAACTAATTTAAAGCATTTTAAATTATATTAAACCAATTTAACATATTTTAAAGTATTTAAACTATTTTAATGTTATAAAGTATTTTAATCCATTTTCAACTATTAAAACCAATTAAACTATATTTAAAGCATTTTAACCATTTAAAATCTAATTTAAACTATTTAACTATTTTAAACTATCTTAAATTATCTAAAATATTTCAAATTATCTAAACTATTTATAAATTTAGTTTAGGTAAAGTTTAAGGGTTTATATTTAAATCCATGATTTTAAAGCGAATCTAGTTAAATGAAGTCATAACCTAAGTTGGAAATTGAAATGATATTTTCTAGTGACTCAATATATTTGAGTAAATATGATGATATTGAAAAGAGGATTTGACCTATATTTTCGATATGGTTTTGAAAGTGAATACGATTTTGAAAGTGATATGGTTTAAATTGAATATGATATTTTTACATCAGTTATGAAATGGTTTAGAAATGTAAAAGAACCATCTGGCGGGAAATAAGCATTAGGTTGTTAAAGAAACTAGGATCAAATATTCTCATACTCTCTGCTAATATCGAGAACTACTTTAACAACTGTGCACATGGTGGAGATCCCAAAAATGAAGTAGGATAGTTTGGCGAACGATTCTGTCTGAGGTATTTATGTGACCCTGACTCCCGTGGGTCAGCTTAGATGTGACTAAAACAAGAGCTATACATAGGCCAGGTGAGGTCATTCCTCCAATCGGACATGCTTGTTTGATACCATATTGTGACTTTGTGATGATTAGGTCGCCACCCTTTGATTTTGACTATCGGAGTGTGTTCCGAGGTAGGCGGTAGTAGCTGCTATGCATTACCACCATCCCAGTTTTGCAATTTGTATATCTATCCTGGCATTGCCTCGTGTGCCGTGCTCACATGCCCTAGCACGCCTTCTATGAGTTTGGTTTGTACCATACCTATAGAGTGTCCTTTGATAGCCCTCCAGTTTATGGAGGAATTATGGCACTGTAAAGACTATGAGAATATATAAAAATGTGTTAAGGGGTTGAGGGTTTTGAAGGTAATGGAGTCGAAAGGGGTTTCAACTCTGTCCTTCTAAGTTTTAATTTTAAAGGCCTTTGCTTTCAGACTAGATGGTTCTGCCACCATCAACCTTTCCCCAAATTTATTTTTGTTGGTTTCGAAAGAGATACTTTCGTATAGAGCCATTTTGGCCCAAATAATGTATTTAAAGAGTAAAAGCAATGCTTTCGAAAGGGTGCTTCATTTGTTTCTAAGCTATGTTTTAAAGAATGTTTCTTGACACCATCGAAAGGTATCATTGGTGACGAAAGGTATATACTTAGAGTTTTGAAAAGAGGTATTCTATGCTTTCAAAGGAGGTCATCCAGTGGTTTTGAAAGTGATGTTTTAAAGTGTCAAAACAAATAACCCATTCTCATTTTTAAGGAAAAACCATGATATAAATAAAGAATTTGGAAATATTATTCACATTGTTAATAACCCATAACTGTATTTTGGAGAAAGGGTAAAATAACCAGCTAGGTTGAGTTAGTAGTGAATGTAACTTAACAGATGTTAAAATCTTAATTAAAGATATTGGCATGGGCCAATAGGTTTACAGTCAACCCACAAAAACTATATGATATTGGCAGAGGCTAATAGGTTCATAGTCAGCCCATGAAAACTATGATTTGATACTGGCAGGGGCCAGTAGGTTTGTAGTTAGCCCATGAAAACTATATCCAGATTAAGATATTGACAGTCAGTCAATAGGTTCCTAGTTAGCCTATAAAAACTAGGATAAAAGATAAGATATTAGAGTTACCAATAGATTCTTAGTGATCCCATGAAAACTATGATACTGGACAGATAGTCCATAAAGATTTAACAGGTTAATAGTAATCCGAGAAACTATAACTGAGACAGATAGTCAAAATGAATTTGGATGGGAAATCCATATTTGATTTACTTATTTTTCATATCATGATAAATATTCTAAAATACTATGTTTTAACTATTGTGGTGCAGGAGCATAGTGTATGGTTTTATAAATATTTTAAGATACTAGTAAGGGGAAAACCCGTTCCGCTAAGCGGTATGGACTCAATAGATGTCTAAATGGTTTGAGATGGTAAATTAATATTCATACCAGGCTTTTTGTTCGACTTAAAGTTTTTGTTTCCAACTTGAACTCTCAGTTACTTAATTGATTTTGACTAGGTTGAGAGTTAAGGTTTCCTAGTGTTCTTTTAGACAAATAAAGCTTCTGAGGATGTGCAGGAGGCAAGCTCGTTATTAGAGTTCTTTTATTTCCGTTGTGTGTTTTATTTGTAAAGGCAAATTATTTTCTTGCCTATCTATATACTCTAATCTACCAAGGGGGCATCTTCGTATATCACTCTTGGCGTATTTTGTAATAATTATATGTTATCTGAACGTGTTCTACGAATTGGAATTATGTAATCAATTTGGAATATTTTGAAATGGAATGTGGAATTCATTTGCTATTTATTTTTTTTCCGCATTCTTGTGTTTCTGTTTATCAATTAATCTAATGTCTCTGTATTTGGTTGTCAACGATTAATAACTATGGATAATTACAACATCCATAGCTCTTAGTTATGGGCCTCCGAATAAGGGATGTTACAAGTTGGCCGGTATGCAGGAATTTTGAACCCGCAAGTTTATAGTGTAAAAATTCAAAATTCAATAGGCTAGATTGTGATGGTCAATCGGCTGAATGCGGAGTTAAAAACTTGAAGCTCTGAATATTCAGTCGGCTAGGTTCGTGGATCAGTCGGTTGATGTGCAGGAAAGTTCGTCCCATAGAAATATAGTGCAATTTCGATATAATTCAGCCGGCTGGTAGGTGGGCTTTAGTTGGCTGTCTTCTATAAAAAAAATGTCTTTCTTTGAATGTTCAGTCGGTTGAGTTTATATTATTAGTCGGTTGAAACTGTTGTTTTAGCTGAGGCCAAGCTTTCTTTTAGTTTATTCTTAAATAAGTTAATTTATAAACTATATATACATGTATGTTTTTGGGCTTTATTCTCATGTTAAAAAAATAAATGTAATTATTATTTCAATAAACATATCACTTATCTATATCATAATATCAAAATTAAACATAAAAAAATAATCTAATTTCCCGAAGTCTTCGAATCGTCTGAGCTTGGTTTAACTTTGGTGATTTCATATAATGGATGTATAAGAGACCAGACATTATGCTGACCACTTTGTTCCCAAGAATTTGAAGACACATGAGGACGTTGTGGAGATGAATGGTGCACACTTTGCTTTGGAGACGATCAACAGAATTTCAGAGCGAATTGTTCAAGGAAATTTAATCATCTTCCATAATGTTTTTGTTCATAATATATTTCATGTTGTAATCCTAAAGACTCATGTTGCTAGTGATGGATTTCGTCAATCTTTTCTTTGGTTGATGGTAAACCGAAGTCTAAGTTTTCTTAGCTCGCTTCCCGGTTGGTTTATATTTAGTATGATGATTTAGTGATGGGATAATCTTTACTGGAATATATATTGGAGTGATTTGTTTGAGGAATCCATAAAAGGGGTCCTAAAGACGATCGATAAGAGGCTGGAGCTTTCTTGAGACGACATTGTGAACATAATGTTTATTTTATTTGTAAAGTTTATATATGACTTTAGGAGAAATTTGATCACGTGTGTATATACATAGCACACATACATATATATAGTAGATTATCCATTTTAGTTTATTGTTTTAAGGTTAATATTCTTTGGAAATCTTCAGTCAAGAGAAAATGAAAGGTGAATATATAAAAGAGATTATAACCGTTGTAAAATAAAAGATATGTAAGGTATTGAACAAGTAACATAATATAACATTGGAAAGTTATGTAACTTCCTCCCATGAGTGCAAGTTCTAATACCATCATCTCCAATTTTGTCCTATTAAATTTTTATTTATTTTATAATTTTCTATACTTTAATCTCGAATTATGAACCATGTAATGACATGATTCCTAGTTCATATTTTGATTTAAGCAAATATTTTCATTTAAGGGTTTAGTAAATATATCTGCTACTTGATTTTCTGATGGAACAAAATCAAGAAAAATATTTCCTTTTTCTATATTATCGCGTTGGAAATGATGTCGAATATCAATATGTTTAGTTCTCGAATGATTTATAGGATTTTTTAATAAGTTTATGACACTTGTATTATCATAATAATTGTTGATTTAGATATATTTATGCAAAATTCTTGCAGTGTTTGCTACATGTATATTACTTGATCATATGTCAAAGTAGCAGAAATATATTCTGCTTCACATGTTGAAAGTGAAACACAATTTTATTTCTTACTAAAACAAGAGACTAAAGATTGTCCAATGAAATGGCAAGTACTACTAGTACTCTTTTGATCCGTTTGACATCCTCTAAAACAGCACCACTGTATGATTCTAACTCAAAAGGCATTCTTTCGGATAAAAGAGACTGTAGTCTTTAGTCCTGCTTAAGTAGTGCGAAATTCGTTTCACTACACGCAATTGTGATTCTTTAGGAGTTTCTTGAAATCATGCACATAAACATATGCTCATCGTTATATATGGACGACTAACAGTTAAATAAAGCAAGGATCCGATCATACTTTGATATATTTTCTGGTCAACACTTTCGCCATTTTCATCTCGATTGAGATGTACCGTAGTGTTCATAGGAGTTGGTTTAGCAGAACATTTTATAAGACTATTCTAATATTTTTTGATTAACAAAAATTCCATTATTTAATTGTATAATTTGTAAAACAAGAAAATATGAAAGTTACATTTCATATTCTCTTGTCATAAAATTTGAAAATTCTTGAAATAAATTTTCATTTCGGAAACCAAAAATAATGTCATCTACATAAACTTGTATGACTAAAATATTGTTTTTATCTTGTTTTATAAATAAAGTTTGATCTGCTTTTCCAATTTTAAAACCAGAAAATATAAAATAGCTTTTAAGACGATCATACCAAGCATAAGGTGCTTGTTTTAAATCGTATAACGCTTTCTTTATTTTATAAACATGGTCCAGAAATTTTTCATGTGCAAATAGAGGTGGTTATTCTACATGCACATTTTCTTTTATAAAACCAGTTAGAAAAGCGCTTTTTACGTCCATTTGATATAGTTTAAAGTTATGAAAACATATAAATGATAATAAAACATATTGTTTCTAGTCGAGCCACATGAGAAAATGCTTCCTCGTAGTCTATCCATTTTTCTTGATTGTAACCTTGAGCAACTAATCTAGTTTTATTTTATATTATTTCCTTGCTCATCGGTTTTATTTTTGTAAACCCACTTAGTATCGATAACTGTTTGATCACTAGTTTTAGGAACTAAGTCTCAAACTTCGTCTCATTCAAATTGATTTAATTCTTCTTGCATAGCTATAATCAGGTAATCATCAGTTGAGGCTTCTTTTGCATTTTTGAGTTCAATGTTTGATAGGAAAGCTACATGAATCATTTTATTTAATTGATTTAGAGTTCTTATGTTAGTATTTACTTCTCAATGACATTTTCAATTGGGCAATTTCTTAAAAGACTTGGTGGAGTTCGAATTTCATTTTCACTTGGTAAATTCTTGTTTTCATTTTCATTATTATTTTCAGTGTTTTCAATATCATCTTCTGCGATATTTGATTTAGGAATTATATCTTTATCTTCATTTTTATTATTAATTTTGAAATTTTCATCGAACGATACATGAAGTGTTTTTTTGATTATTTTAGTTCTTTTATTATAAATTCTGTATGCTTTGCTTTGTTTCGAGTATCCAATGAATATTCCTTCATCGGATTTTGGATCGAATTTACTAAGTTGGTCTTTTGTATTTAATAGAAAACATTTTGAGCCAAAAAATTAAATGTATGATATATTAGGTTTCCTTCAATTGGAAAGTTCATATGGGGTATGTTTTGTTAATGGTCTAGTGGAAATACGATTTAAAACATAGCAAGTACTTGCTATAGCTTCTGCCCAAAAAGTTTAGATAGTGTGCTTCCATTTAATAAATTTCTAGCGCAAACTTGAAGTGTTATGTGTTCCCTTTATACTACTCCATTTTGTTGTGGAGTTCTAGAAAATGAAAAATCATGAATAATTTCTTTCATATTACAATATTTTTCAAAAATATCATTATCGAATTCGCTAGGATGATCGCTTTGAATGTTTTTAATTTTTATGTTCTTAATATTTTGAATTCTCTTAGCAAAGATTTTAAAATTCTCGAAAGTATCACTTTTGTTTTTCATTAATATTGTACATGTATATCTTGAAAAATCATCTACAATTACGAAACAGATATATTATGATTTATGAATTGTACTTGAGTTGGTCCAAAAAGATCTAAATGTAACAATTCAAGTGGTTGTAGTTTAGAAATTATTTTCTTTGATTTAAAAGAGGATTTGGTTAGTTTTCCCAACTGACAAGCATCACAAATACTATTAACCTTAAAATTCATTTTTGGTCATCCTTTTACTAAATTATTCTTAGATATTTTTCTTATAGCTTTAAACTTTATATGACAAAATCTTTTGTGCAATAACAAAGGATCATTTTCCTTGGCTATTAGACACATATCTGTGTCATGATTTACTTTCATATTTAATATGTATAAATTTCTTTCTCTAGTTCCTTCAAAGGTTAGATTATTGTTTTGATCATATATGTTACAATTATTTTCCAAAAAGGATATATTAAAACCTTTATCGTACAGTTGACTTATGCTAAGCAAATTATGTTTTAAATTTTTAACTAGTAAAACATTTGTAATAAGCGGTAAGTTAGATGTACCATCATTGCTCACATCACCTTTACCGGTATGTATCCTTTGAAATTATCTTCAAACGTGACAGATCCTCCATCCGAGTATATAATATTAGTCAGCATATCTTTGTTCTCCTCATATGTTTTGAGCAACAACTATCATGCATCTACTTTCCTCTTTTTTAGTTGGTACCTATAAAGAATATAGAGATGACTTTGGTACCTGCTATAATGACCCAGAAATTTTAGCACTTTAATTTGTGAGTGTTTAGATTAATTTAAATATTCGGATAATAGATTTTGTAATAAAAATAAAAACCCTTTGGAATAATAACTATTAGTTTCCAAAAAAAATTATTTGTAAAAGTAACTAGTTTGAAGAAAATAAAAAATGTGATCGGAATTCATTTTCCAAATTTTTCGACTTTATATCAACCAAATTTTTTTCAGTAAAATATGCGAATATTGTTGAATACTCATATGCATAAACTTTCAAATAAATTAGAGTTACACTATATATATATCTATGTATGTATGTATGTATGTACTTAAAAAATTGCGACTTGTTATGAGGTAACAGTAGTAGTAGTAATAATAATTTATGTATAAAACAAAAAAGTACTTAACATTTAAAGCTATTAGTACTTGAAACTTCATTTTGCCCAATGTTAACAAGATTTCTTGTCAACACCTCAAAGTTGTTCCAAGTAGTGTGATTAGTCTGGTTTGAATGAAGGGATTGATATCCTAAGGGATTGCCTTTGTGTTTTCACTTGTAAATATCCTTTGATTCAAAACTTTCGACGTCATCGAAAGATTTAGGTGCTTGGTTATGAAACCTTCCGGCTTTATTGAGTTAGTGTGAGATTTTCTTCAAGAGTTTCCTTCTTGGTTTAGATTGAAGTCCCTAGAATTTGTCCTTCAGAGGTCGGATTTTATCTTATCGAAAGGTTAAGATGATTGCCTTCTTTGGGTTTAAGTAAGGTACCAGACTCCTTCGAAGATATAAAGAAGCTTTCGATCTTGTCGAAAGGTTAGATTACTTATAAGGTGTATTTTGATCTTTGTCTAAAGGTATGGGAACGACTCCTTATGGAATAAGCCTTGTAAACCTGGATATTTATACTCAAAGGACAATCTTCGATCAAGTCGAAAGGTTGTACCACTTGAATTATATCTTCGAAAAGTTATTGATATTTTACAACACAAGTGCTTTTGACCTTGTCGAAGGGTTTAAGTTTTAAGGTTGAAGGCTTTGAAAGTTTGCAGTCACTAATTGAATCAGAAGTGTTGTCGACCTTGTTGGCAGGAACCTTTCGGTGGTATCGAACCTGAAATTAACAATTAATCCAACAATGCTTAAGCAAAACAATAAAGTAATTGATTGAACACAAGACTTACCTTTTTATTCATGACAAAATCTATTTTATTAAATCCACAAATTATTACCCAATCAGGGTTAAAACGTCTTGATTAAGAAAATACAAGATTAGAATGAGAGAATTCGAATCCTTAAAACCGGACCCCTTGGGTGTTATTTATAGATGCCGACGGCCTTCCTTTTGACTCCTTGCTCTCGACTGGGTCAGAAGGTCTTTTTTTATATGCGATTGTGAACCATTCGACTCCGTCGAAAGGTTTTCCTTTCATCTGCTCTTACGGACCTTTCGACTTTGTCAAAATGTTTAGCTTTCTTTATGTCTACATGAAGCTTTTGGCCTTGTCGGAAGGTTGCTCTTTTCTTGGCTGTTTTTAACCCTTCGATCTTGATGGAAGGTTGCTCTTCATTTGATTGTTGTTGAGACTTATACTTCCCTTCGATGTTTTCGAGAAGTTGTCTTTCATTCTTTGCTGACTTATGTGTGCTGCTTTCTTCATAAACCTTTCGACATTGTTGAAAGATATCTTGGGCGTGTTCCAACTGGTTCGAAAGGCTTGCCATGCTTTCGAAAAGGTCATTATAAAGTTTCTTGCACTTGCTTTGACTTCACCCTATTTGAAAGGTATGAACTCTTTGAATGTTGAGAAATGAATCCCTTCATCACTTCTGAAAGGTCTGGGACTGCTACCCACTGTTGAATGCATCCCTCGACTCCTTCGAAAGGTTTGATCTAAACTCCTTTTCTTTAGTCTTTGCTGAAAGACCTTTTGACTTAGTCGAAGGGTGGATTTTTTGAGTAACATTTGCCCCCCCCCCCCCAATTCAAAGGGATGTTTTTGACTTTCCAAGTCATCTTTGTCGAAAGCTATAAAAATTTCCACCTTCTAGAGTTCCTGTGTTGATCTGGAATGTTCACTCAAATCTAATACAACGGTTGAGAATTTGGACGAATTTTCTTATATAGCGCGCTTCTCCTCTTTCTTCCTCTTTTAACTAAAATTAAAACCTTCTATATAAGTAAAAGAATCCCCAAAAATTTCTGAATCTCAATTTGCAATAACAAGGCTATTTCTTGAATTCACTTCATAAATATTAATCTAATCTATACCCTTATCAGCTTTCGATTAATTTTTCAATTTTTTCAAACCCAAAATTGAAGTACGATTTTGATTTGGTTTGCTGAAATTTTCTTCTAAATCTGTTTCTAACAACATCTATCCGTGGCCTTGGATTTTTAAGCCGATGGTGTTCGGTAAAGGAAAATTTCCTTATTGGGTTCAACTATAAACTCAAAATCTCTAAATTTAGCTTTTAATTCCTTGTTTTTACCTGTTGATAATTTTTATTCCTCTTCAAAATCGAACTAGATCGATTCCAAATGAAAGTAGTTTTGTTAATGGGTTTGTTTTACTTGTTTCTCAAGAAAAATTTGAAACTGCATTTATTACGGGGCTCATGTGTTCTTAAACCTGATATGATAACCTGGGACCCACTAGTGTATAATTAGATAATGCAAAATGACTTTCCTACCCCTTCTAAACAGGTTGATGCGGCAACATCAGATTTGCGCTTTCTGTACCGTTCGATGAGGCCAGAAGGTATTTTGATGCCAACTTATCGTTGTTGTCGAAAGGTTGGGTAATTAATGGTGCAACCTTTCGGAAATGAACTTTCGACAAGGTTGAAGAGTTTGAACCTTTCGACTACTTGTTTTCGATAAGATTGAAATTCTACAACCTTAGAGTTGCTTCTGTCCATCTTTGTTGAAACGTCTTAAGTACATATGAGTCAAACTCGAAACGTTTCGACTTCAATTAATATGACATATTTTGATAACTTTGACCAGATCTTTCGACAACATCAACAATATCAATATTTTCTAGCTTAGGAATTTTTAGGCTCTTAACTTTTTTGACGATATCAAAAAATCTTACCACTTAACTTTAGGTTACACTTGGAATAGGTTCAGGTTTCCATAAAGCCTTCAACACGTCGAAAGGTAGTGAGTGGGTTAATATTTCAACTTTTCCTTTCGATCTTGTCGATAGGTTAAGGAAGTTACATTTTTTGCTTTCCAAATATTGTTGAAGTATAGTAGTTAAAGCTGAGGTTATTATTCTTTCCAGCATCGTTGAAAGCCTGCTTTATTAAGCTTTCGACATCGTCGAAGGCTTTTACTATATACCTTTCGACTTCATCGAAAGCTCAAGCTATAAACCTTTCGTCTTTATCGAAAGCTTAAGCCGTTAAGTTTTCGACTGAAACTTTTGCGTGATTTTTAAAGCTTTATGCATGTTTTCATACTTAAGCTATCTAAGTAAACTTATTTACTTTTGAATTTTTGATTGCTTTCTAAACTTATAATTGATCAAAGGTTTTTAATTAAAACGTTTTCACCCGGCAGAACCATGAGCTCTCCAAAGATTAAGATACTGCTAAGCACTCTTCCATTGAGTCTCAAAGCGAAGTAGATGTCATATTGAAGGACTTTGGCATCACCGGTATTGAAGCCAACCCCCCTAAGTCCACTGATACCATAAACAACCCTCCAGAAGGGTATTTTGCATACATTGCCATCCACATATGGCATGGCGGCTTTTTTCAATTTCCTAAATTCTTACTCTCCTTCCTGTCTTATATTAGAATTTCTCTAATACAAACTTTCGCCTAATGTGTATACCCATATTTTATCCCTTGAGATGCCAGCGTTGGAATCTAGACATCCTTCGCTTAACCCTGAAGTTTTAACCTCCTTGACCAAACTGGCAAGGTCAAGTAAATCTAACAAACAAATCTTTAGAGTAACGTATATAAGAAGTTGATATTAGATGGTATTAATAAGTTTAGGGATTGGAAAAACCAATTCTTCTTTGTCAAGTGCTTTGCAGATGTCCACGGGGCCTTTGCCTTTTCCCGTAAGTCTATTCCGATGTCTTCTTTGATTTTCTCTATGCTTTTTGTAACTAATCTCTCATCTTTTTCAGGTGAATCTCTCAAGACACTTGTGATTCAGATCAGAGAATCATCGATTCTTTAACTATGATTCTTGAGCAATTTAGGATCAGGTTGATGATCCTAACTCTTTCTAATCTAAAGAAGCATTCTTTGCTGCAGCCTGGCCAAAAGATTCTAGGCACTGCTTCCACCATTACGCACAATTCTCGAGGAAAACGCTTCTTTTCCTAAGGCGATGCTGAACATTTTACTTCACTGTCGCACATTCGTTCTGACATTTCAAGTATACTGTTAGCTTAGCATTCTCCTCATTTTGTTTATGGAATTCTTGAAATACTTTGACTAATTTTATATTGGCTTGAATTTGTTTTATCTCCTTTAATGGCCACTGTACCCTCAAGTGGTGTTGCTCCTCCACCCTCTTTGGATGTAACATTAGTCTTAGCGGCTTTTGCTAAATCCAAGTGATCATCAAAAAGAAAACTAACAGTGCATCCCGAAGATGATCCTCCAGCTAAAGTAACAAAAACCATTGATATGGAGGAGGAATAAGAGCATATTTCTCTGGAGAAACTTCAAAGAGCCTTACTATTGAAGCTACTAAAGACAAAGTGGAGTCAACTCCATCTACATCTGCACCCTTTCTGCTATTATCATTACAGACTCTCCAGCTGCACTGGCATGGATGCAACATGCTCTCCTCAATACTCCTTCTAAGACTCATGCCCTTCCGGAATCATCATCCTCCATTCCTCCACCAACTAATTTCAAAGAACTCATCGAGCTCATCCTTCATTCAAAATATTTCACGTTTTCTTCTCTACCGTCATTTATCCCAGACTTGGCGGAAAATCACCGCATGCTCACGGAGCGACTACTCTTGGTAAGTTCTTATCCAATTAATCCTGCCATCATTGGATCTTTCTAATTGTTAACTTTTGTTTCTTCTCTTATTGTAGATTTCCAGGAACTGGATTTCTCTAAACCATCATGTCTCCAGGCTCTCTACTAGATCCTCCAGGTTATAGGAGGAAACCGCTGAGCTATAAAGTCGAATATATTTATTGACTGTCGCTTAAAATGATTCCTCCTCTGAGTTAAAGTGAATCAAGGCTTCCCTTACCAATATTGACGTCGACCTTAAAGTAGAGAGGCGAGCCCATCAACTTACCGCTGATGGAAAACTCGCATTGTAGCTTGCCCTAAAAGACTCAGAAGACGAGAAAGCTAATTTGCTTTCCAAGAATACTCTGTTGAAAGATAAATTTAAGAGGTCCAGAGCTTCACTTGAGCTTGCTGTTCAAACCCTCTTTGACTTCCAAAAACATGTTTCTGATTTTTTTCGACACCACTTTATGGTCCATGATGCGGAATCATTATGAAGATGCCCTCATGCTTGCCTATGTTTACAATCGTGATAAATGTCAGGACTTTGGCTTTCCTTCTCTCGACCAGATTTTAGCCCAGAGAGTCAAGGAAAAAATCGAACGAATTAGGCAGGTCTCCAAGCCCAAAGGTGACAAAGAGAGGGTTAACATAAAGGAAGTTCTTTCTTTTGATATACCCTCTTTTGACATTGAATCTGATTTTGAAGAGGATGATGGTAAAGATAAGGATCCCAAGGAAAAAGATGATGATTATGCTGGGGTCAACTGGGACAGTGATTATGATGACGATAATGACAAGAACCCCTTTGAAGGTCATGACCTTGGTGGAGATTGAAGGGGTCCCTTCGATGCCATAGAAAAAGATGGCAATGGTCCAACTAGACCTTCTAAAAAGGAGTCGTCCTTTCATAATGATTTGCCTCCAACATCCCCTCTAGAGAAAGAAACTGCTCCCACTCATTCCGAGGGTCCTCAAGAGAAGGAATAAGATCCCCAAGCTTCCTTTCCAATTTCACAAGTATGGAATTATCTGTTTAAATATCTTGCATCTAAAAGATAATAATTAGTTATAAATTATCTGTCTTAGATAAAGAGGAAGTCAAACTTTCCTTATAGCGCAAAACTTGAGAGAAAACAGGCAGATTTTAACAAGCAATATAGGGAGTTAGACAAATAAATAAAGGAACACAATGCTCTATCTCAGAAATATCATAGTCTAGACAGAAGTACCTCCGCTTTAGCATCTTTTAAACGTAAGAGGGCGGCTCCTTTACTAGAGAAAGCGCGTACCCGATACGATGGCCTTTTGAAGGAAAATAGAGAGTTAGTAACTCATTCTGGATGATGATGGAAGAGAGAGATATTTTAATTAATTTTTTGTATAAAGTGTATTATAGACACTAAATCGTAGATTTTTCGTATTTAGGTGAATTCAGCGGGGGTCTACTTAGACATTTTCATAAGAGATTCTTAGACGAATTTGGTTCTGGCCCGCATCTCGGAGCTTGCTGGAATTTACCGCGAGTCAGATCAATTCCACAAGATCTCCCCCTGAAAAGCTTAAGTATTATAAGGATAAATTTGTTTCTGAGTTTTTCTTTAAGTTCATTTTGTATGAACCTGATGAGTAATTGTTAATATGCAACAGATAGTCGGTTTATGAATGCATATTTTTATAATGCTCCCTATACTTAGCATCCTTTTGCTGTGCTATTTCAGAATATCAGTTCTTTAGGTCATGTTGTCCCAAGAGACCATCTAAATCAATATGTTAACCTAAGGAGGTTTTACTTTAAAAATGCACCACTCTTAAAGAGTTCGAAGTTAGCGAGATATTGCCTTCATCAGGATTTACATAAATTATATTTGGGATACCCTCATCTCCACTTCGATTTCCTTGGTGAAGAGAAGGAAACTTTTTTAAAAGAGATCAGAACATTTCATTCAAAATTGATTTGTGGTCACGACAGTCAACCTGCTAGAAAATGGGATTATAGTAAATGTCCACCGGTTATCACCCTCAAAGGAGTTACTATACCATTTAACTCAAAAGTTGAGCTTTCCGCTAATACTTTAGACAAAGTTGGGAATGTTGCCTCTCAACCTTAGATGTGATGAAAGTGGTTGTTGTATCTCTTGACTCTGCTTCTATTTTAAGTTGTATTTCATTACTACAGTAATAAAGACATCTTTTATCACAATTCTGATTTTATTTCATTTCTTTTCCTTAAATAGGAGCCGCAGTCGTCTATAACCTCTCTTGTTCAAAGCTTAATATCCCATGTTAACGTAATCAGAGAGAGATTATTAATAGAGAGTGGAACAATCATGATTCAAGACAAAGTATTATTAGAATGTTTTGGTGGCAATGTTGGCACCATAAAATGGCACAAAGATATATTACCCAAAAAACCATTGCCAACCATCGTAAGGATTGCATTGAATGTCTTGAGGCTGAGAACAAGAGAAAAGACGAAGCGATTATCATGCCTAAGCGGCAATTGAAGTCAAATCCCACAATCGACTTCGATGAAAAGATGTTTGAGCTCACCCAATGAATAAATGATTTAGAGTTAAAATTGAGAGATAGTCAAGCTCAATATGCCTCTCTAGAATTCCTCTTAGGAGAAAAGACTCCTAATATCAATCTTCCGGTCTCTGAAGAAGCCCATCCCATGTCAAGCCTACTATATCAAAACTTCTTGCGGCTCAAAAATTGCCAACCATGCAGAATCCTCTTTCGGGTTTAGATGATAATGTAGTTAGAAACTGGCATCGGAGGGTTAAATTTGAAACTACCAAATATTTCGATGAGCAGCATAAAATCAAGTATTCCCAAAATATTAATGAGTATGATACCAGGAATCAGAAGCTTGAGCATGATAATTACTTGCTTGACAAGCATGTTGCTGAGTTGGAAAGGGAGAATAAAAATCTTGAAGCTGCAAATAGGGCCTTTAATCGTGCTTGAAAAACTAACATTGACACTATTGACGATGATAATATAATTAGGAGAAAGGAGAAAAAAACTTAAGGAAGTCCTCCGTGTAGTAATCAATCACATAGTAAATCCTTCAGTGGCAGAGGCTCTCAATAAAGTATCTAAGGATTTGTAGTTAATATATTTAAGCCATGTGAATTTATCTTGCACATAATTGTGTTATTTGTAAATGACTTCATAAATTATGGATATTTTGTAAATATCACTTTGCTTGTGACCTTTTTTTATAATGTAACTTTTAATATGCCTTTGAATTGATCATTCAACGACTTTTATTCATCTTGAATATTTTGTTACTCCTTGTTACTCTAATTTCCTTGAGAAACATGTAGCAAACAATATTTTTAGTTGTTAGCCTGACATTGACACATTTGTCTATGTATATCATTTGCCTAGATTAGCAAATCATCTTGTCAATTATATGAAAAGTAATTTATTCAAAATGCTAAGATCTCATCTTTAACCATGATAAGGAATGATCATGTATTTAACTCCTTATAATTGTTCGGGATGCATAAAACTTGTTTGCTGTAGATTCCACCTTATCGTACAGTAATGAATGCTAAAATCTAACTTTCATTAAGTGAAGAACCTGATTCAGGGGTTCATCTCTGAAATTTTGAAGTAGTAAATCTTTCACCCATTACTTTGACATTAATGAGATTTAAATAGTTAGAAGCCCGAATTTCCCATTCGGCGAGTCTTAATAGCATTCCTTTTGACAATATTCTTTAGCTCAGATTCGGGTACTTGAGATGAATAGAAGTTCGAAAATCTCATCCTCGGACTAGGGCTTAATTAAACAGTAGCCTTGTTACCTAGATTCGGGTATAATATGTTAGCGATTGATAATGACTCGAAACCCAGATTTGGGTAATCAGATGACGAAATTTTATATGGGAGACCTGAAACCCATGTTCGAGCTTTTATAGTAAAGTTCTAAAATGAGTACCCAAAACCTGGATTTAGATATTAATAGATGAAAAACAAGTTAAGAACCATCTTTCGGGATCCAGAGATAGCAATTTTTGTTGTTAGAATAAATCCAAAAACCTGAGTCTAGTGATAAGTCTACGATGCCAATTTGATAAAGGCCAAAAATCCCCTTCTTACAATAAGTGATAGAAGACCAGAATACCCTTTTGGTAATAAGTAATAGAATACCATAATATCATTTCTGTTAATAAGTAATAGAAGACCAGAATACCATTTCTGGTATTTAATAATAGAAGACCAGAATATCATTTTTGGTAATTAATAATAGAAAACCAGAATACCATTTCTGGTAATAAGTAACAAAAGACCAGATAACCAATCTGGTAATAAGTAATGGAAAACCAAAAAACTAATCTGGCATGTTTTCATGAGGAGAAGTCAGAGAGTTCTTTTTTGATTCTTTTACCGAATGTGCCATCTTCAGGCTTTGAGTTATCTTGCATTCTTTTTCTTTCTTGATCCCAAGTTTTTTTTTATCCATTTGTTTTGGCCTATTTCAGGCTAGGACTCTTTTGTCCAATTCTCATGCTTATTTAAGAAGTTGCCATTTTAGGTGATGTCGATTTCTGGCGGTTGCCATTTTAGGCGGTGTTGACTTTTGGCCGAGCCCATTTCAGGCAAGGACTTTTCTTAATCCGTCGAACATTTCATACGGGTTTCTGGTGCGCTCGACTATCTTATTATCAAGCAGGGCATGAGGACTTACCCGACCTTTGTCCTGGAGGCGCCTTAACTGACTATAGTGTGATGCGGCTATGAGTTTGTTCGGTACCTTGCCCAGGCCATAGCATGGCATGACCAAGAGATTACCCGTCCTCCTTCGAAGAGACCCCTTATGCTGGCCATAGCGTGACATGGATAAGCTCTTATTCTGCTTTAACCTAGCCATTCTAACTTTGGCATGGCTAAAAGGCTTACGCCCTCCCTCGAGGAGGTGCCTTGACCTGGCCATCTTATCGCGAATAAGGGCTTTCTACCATTATTGATAACCTACCATTTTAGGTAGTCCAGGTTTAAGGAGAATTTTACTCACAACCAGGTAGACTTCTCTTATTTTGAGAATAGAATTTTTATTCCATAACTTGTTCAATCCTTTACAAACTGTTTAAGTTTTCCTTGTCTTAGAAAATGTAGGACCATCTTTTCAAGTACCTTACATTGATTTATGTCATGTCCGTTTATCAGATGAAAGTTGCAATATAATCCCTTGAGTTTTCTTTCAAATATCGTCTTTTTTCTAAGAAGGCCAATAATTCAATTCTACTTTGATTCAAATATAGATCTCTTCGATCGAGGTAGAAAGATCAAATTCTCTAAGAAGTCTTGATTTTTGAACCATCTTTGACTGACGTCTAATTCTTTTATGGCTTGGTTCAAGAACTTCTTATCGTGGAGTAGGTTTCTTTTTCATTGTCCGTTGGTCCTCTTTTAAGGGCCTTTCTTTCAATCTTAGGATTTCGGTCGGAAATTTCTTAGTAATCTTTATACTTCCACTTGGTAAGTCTTTTATTATCCTTAGTTCTTCAGTTGTGGATTTTCCTATGCTGAATAGTGAGTCTCATTTATAATCTTACTCCATTTATGTGTAAAATTGTCATAATCCTTTACCATTTCCTTTTCAAAGATAGTCCCATGGGAATATGACTAAATGATCCTTCTCATTTGATTAAAGATGTTATCATTTCCATCCGTTCTTCTTCCAAGTGCAAAGATTGGGGTAGGGCCAATACGACATGAGTTTAAACTCCATTTCTCAGGATCGTAAGATTCTGCTTTCTTTTTATTTATAATCCTTAATGGGTGATCTTGACATGGAGTTGGTCCAATGGGGGTTAGAGAATAGTAATGCTAGGGGGTCAACCAAGTTGGAGGTTCAAGCCTCCTTCTAGCGCCAAAAATGTTAACAAGATTTCTTGTCAATACCCCAAAGTTATTCCAAATATTGTGATTAGTCTGGTTTGAATGAAGGGATTGATATCCCTAGGGATTGCCTTTGTATTTTCACTTGTAAATATCTTTTGAATCAGAACTTTCGATGCCATCGAAAGGTTTAGGTCCTTGGCTATGAAACCTTCCGGCTTTATTGAGTCAGTGTGAGATTGTCTTCAAGAGTTTCCTTCTTGGTTTAGATTTAATTCCCTTGAATTTGTCCTTCAGAGGTCAGATTTTATCTTATTGAAAGGTTAAGATGATTGCCTACTTTAGGTTTATGTAGGGTATTAGACTCCTTTGAAGATATGCAGAAGCTTTCGATCTTGTCAAAAGGTTAGATTACTTATAAGGTGCATTTTGATCTTTGTCGAAAGGTATGGTAATGGTTCCTTATGGAATAAGCCTTGTAAACTCAGATATCTATACTCAAAGGACAATCTTCGATCAAGTCGAAAGGTTGGACCATTTGGATTATATCTTCAAAAGGTTATTGATATTTTACAGCACAAGCACTTTTGACCTTGTCGAAAGGTTTAAGCTATAAGGTTGAAGGATTTGAAAGGTTGCAGCCACTAATTAATCAGAAGTGTTGTCGACCTTGTTGATAGGAACCGTTCGGTGGTATTGAACCAGAAATTATCAGTTAATCCAACAAATCTTAAGCAAAACAATAAAGTAACTGATTGAACACAAGACTTCCTTTTGTATTCATGACAAACTCTGTTTTATTAAATCCCCAAATTATTACCAATTAAGGTTACAACGTCTTGATTGAGAAAATACAAGATAAGAATGAGAGAATACAGATCCCTAAAATAAGACATCTTGAGTCTTATTTATAGATGCCAGCGGCCTTTCTTTTGACTCCATGCTCTCGACCGGGTCAGAAGGTCTCCCTTTTTTATGCGATTGTGAACCTTTCGACTCCATCGAAAGGTTTTCTTTTTATCTACTATTATGGACATTTCGACTTTTTCAAAAGCTTTAGTTTTCTTTATGTCTTCATGTTCTTTCGGCCTTATCGAAAGGTTTATCTTTTCTACATGTTTTTGAACCCTTCGATCTGGATGGAAGGTTGCTCTTCATTTGATTATTGTCGAGAATTATGCTTCCCTTTGACGTTTTCGAGAGGTTATCTTTCATTCTTTGCTGACTTATGAGTGCTGATTTCTTCATAAACATTTCGAAATTGTCAAAAAGTATCTTAGGCATATTCCAACCAGTTCGTAAGGCTTGTCATGCTTTCAAAAAGGTCATTATAGAGTTTCTTGCACTTGCTTTGACTTCTCCACCCTCTTCAAAAGGTATGAACTCTTTGAATGTTGAGAAATGAATCCCCATGTCCCCTCCAAAAGGTCTAGGACTGCTACCCACTGTTGACTACATCCTATCCGAACTCCTTTTCTTTATTCTTTGTTGAAAGACCTTCGACTTAGTCGAAAGGTGGATTTTCAAGTGACACCCAACATGAGCTTCTATGTATGTAATTAGGCATACATGAAATGATGTTAGTCGAGGTAAGATATTTTTTTTCTTTAAAGTTATTTTTATATCCATCTACTCATTTACACTTACTGATCACATTTTCAAGAAGGAAGAAAAATCTGATCTTGTAAAGCTTTTCAAAATATTGAGCAAAAATTTCAAGGAGCAATGTGGAAAGCGAGTTTACAAATCTTAGGGCTTGGTTTAAGAATATACTTATTGCTAAACTCAGTATTCATATAAATAATCACTTACAAGTTTTATTTTCTCTTCTCCATTTTGGTTTATAAATCAAATACACACCATCCCAAAGTTTAAAAATCTATAACTCATTAACCACTTGATGTTAGTTCGAGTTGTTAACTACGAAGATGTTCGTTTACGTTCATATTTATTTTAAAAATTATCCATTCAATGTTTTGTCGACTGTGACGATAGGAATGAGCTTATTACAGTAAGAAAGCTATAAATGTGAATATTTAAAAAAAAATTAATTTGACAAATGGATTGTATAATCTTGTTTATCACATCGATTCATGATTTTTGATGGTATCCAGTGATTTTTAAGTTGGGAATTTTCATTTTGAGAGTAAGTTGAATGGAATTGGGTAAATCTTAAAGTTTCGGCAAGTTTGTTGATGTTGGGTTATATGGTCGTGGTTGGAGGAACCTCGAGCCATAGGAGAGCCATAGAGGAGTTGTATGGTCTCCGATGGGGTGTATAACGCAGTCAAGTTTCAGATATGGTTTAAGGTTATTGGGTTTCAAGAATTGAGGTCATGGCAGTACGGTGATACACTGAGTATGCTGGTACTTGTCTTGAGGCACGGGGATGGCAGGTGGTCCGAGTGGAGGTGGTAGGGTGGGTGCAGGCCGAGTGTGGTGGCGTCACAAGCTCGCTTTCCATTAATGGCGCATTTTTTTCTCAATGGAGTGTCAGATTTCACTAGTGCTATTGGTGATAGGGGTGATAGGGCAAACAAGAAGGGGATGCAAAAGGAGGTTAGCAGGTAGAGTCGCATCGACGTTTGGTGGAGCGGTTCACCTATTGACGTGCACGGTGCACGTCATGTATGGTTCAGGTGAATTAGGGGGAGATCGAGTTTCGGAATTGGAGAATGTGTTGCCTTGTTCCTTGATTATTTCAATGTTGAGTCTGGGAAGAATGTGTTAGGTTTAATTATTGTGGGATCAGCCCATTTTGGGTTTAGATCTTAATTATTTATTTATATATAATTTAAATGGTCAAACTTTGAAATACTATATCTTGCTTGTATGTGATCCATTTGAATTACGGATTATTGCATTGGAGTCGTATGAATGAGTACAACATCTTCATGTAACTTGCCAATGACTATGGAAAATTATAAATTTAAGGCATATGAAAACGGCTAAATTTAAATTACATTATTCTAAATAATAACGCCATTTAAATTTATATGCCATATTTGTTGATGTTTATTCGACCAAATAAATTACTATTATGTTCAAATGGATTGAATATGGTAATTGGACACCTTTTTAGCAGAATAAAACACCATTCTGCTAATTAAATAAATTTGATATTTAATTAGCAGAATAAACCCTTGTTCTGCTATCTTATGGTTTTAGGCATCTAGTTATATATCGACAAATTGATATGCCACTTTGAATAAGTAATATGTTAACCAATGACGGTTAACTATGGAATTTATTTATGCAATTGTGGATTATGTAAATATATGTTATGAACTTGAAAAGTTAAAATGAATAATATGGTAGCTGGTGATCAATAAGTCTCCTTCAAATTCGAAAAACTAATTATTGATTTTAAAGCAATATTAAGAATAATCATTTTATTATAAGGTTTAAAGATAATTATTATTTAATATTAAGATTTTAAAAAGTAACAATTTTTTATTAGTAATATTTTAAAGTAATTTATAATTGTTTTTATTATTAATTTAAGTTAATTATTTTATTAATAAGATCCTTAAAGGTTATTTCTTAATGTTATTTAAGAATGTTCAACTATTATTTTAAAGTTATTTTATTGTTGTTTAAAAATGTTTTGATTTAATTATTTATTTGAAATGATTCAACTATACTTTAGTTTTTATTTAAGGTTATTTAATTATATTGATTTAAGTTATTTAATTATATTTATAGGTTAATTAATTATCATATTGATATTATTTAAAACTAATTAATTATTATCCTAATATTGTTTTGAAGTTAACCTATTTATATAACAATAGTGTTTAAAATTAATTTAATATATCACTAATGAGATTTTAAAATTATTATTTTAAATGAGATTTAAATTGAATAGGGTAGAGGGATGTTTAAACAATAACTTATTAATTTAAGTTATTTTTAAATAATGTATGATTATATTTTCTAAGTATCGCAAATATAGTGGTCTATGAATATACTTATTCTGTTGAGATAAGTATATGAAAGTGATTTCCAAGTATTTGAAATGTGAATTAAAATTAGTAAAGATTAATTTAAGAGGCTTAGTGATTTCTGTGGGAAAAGTAATCTTTGTTTGAATGTTTGTTTATTTGATAGTTAAATAATTGACTATCAAGTTTGGCCTAAATAGATAACCCTTCTTAATTTTGGTGGTACAGAAATATTCCCTACTAAACACCGAAGAATTTTAACTCTGGAAATATCTAGGGGAAAGATGGGAATTATATGGTATAGTTACCGTCAGTGGTGCTATACTATACATATAAACTCATTTAGTTCTTCTAGGACAAATGATAAGGAGATCCGCCCACTTAAACAGTTAGGGGATGATCCCCACTCTTATGTATTGTCTGATTATTTCTTGAAGAATCGGTATTTAACATTCCGGAAATCGACGTTTGATTTTATGGAGCACTCGGGAAACGGAAGAGTGTACTCGTAAGAGATGACTCAAAGCCGTGACCACTTTGAAAACCATATACGATTCTATGGAAACGTTTCGTAATATATTAAGATACTGGAATCCATATGTGGTTCCGAAACCCATTAGGATATAGGAATCTGTGTGTGATTCCAAAATCCATTTGAGATGTGGGAATCCATATGAGATTCCGAGACCCGTTGGGGTATTGGATTCCATGTGAGATTCCATGATCTATTTTGATGGCGGTGCGAGAGATGGAATGCCGGTCATAGCCTCATCAGTGGAAATGGCTAAAACCAGAGATATGAGGCATGGCTAGTAGGGTTGGCGAACCCATAGGGTGTAGTCGGCTCCACCCAGATGTTACCTACAGTTGTTATGCAAGCATTGGGCGATGCAATCGGTCTTAGCGAAACCAGCTATGTTTTTCCTATGGTACATCACTAGGGACGTATGCTGCTTTGGAAGGATATCTTTAATCCTTATGCAAGAGGACTATTCCTTGAAGTACTGAGGGCACCTCCATGAAAATCGTACACAATTATAGAACGTGCCTTAGTGCTACTTGATTACTATTATTTTCACCTTTAGATATTATTATAATATCATTGGATTTTTTGATATAAAGGTTTTGGTTATCGTAAGGTAAAAGCCCATTCGTGTTTATGTGTGGCGTTGTCTTACGAGATGCATTTGATTTTAAAAGATTTAAAAGTTATAATAAATAATCTTCCTCGTGCTTTAAGTTCTCACGCTGGTTTTACCAGATTGACCCAGGCATTGTTTCCTATAATGCCCGAGTTAGATCGAGCATATTTCCAGGTTTATTTAGATAATTGGAGCTCTAGGAAATGATTTGGAGGCCAAAGACGTATTTACATACATGGCTACTTTTCCATTGCATTCATTTTTATATATTATTCAGCAGTCATGAGGACATGTTGTTATAACTGTCCAGCCTGAAATAGCTTAGTGTACTCTGATTGATGTTTGTATATCTACATATTACAATTTTTTTATGTAAAGATTTGTTATTTATTATAGAATATTCATTCCGCTGTGAGATTCTGTGTTTTTTTAGTTCTTCTTATCTTCTTTCTTCTTTCTTTTTCCCTAACTATCTCCTGTTCAATTAGGGTTAGACATGTATGGTTTGTTGTTGGCTTAAACTATACGGAAAAGTGGGTCGTTACAGTTGGTATTAGAGCTTAGGTTGAGCGAACACTTAGGCTTAGTAGGGTCGAGTCATTTGAGATAGGGTAAGTGAGACCCTAGGATGAGTTTAAGAGTGTATATGAGGGCGAGTATTTGTTATTTTCATAAAAATGTTTTATATTTTTTTGCAACGCAAGCGGGGTTATCTGGTCCCCTACCAGATTTATCGATAAAAGAAAAAGAGAAATGATAATGAACATCCTCATTAACACCAGAAAAACAAACAATACACATCAAAAACACACAAAGGCAAGCAAAGAAAACAAACACACAAAGTTACAAGACTAGGAGAAGGAGCAGAAAGAAAACATACAGATCAGACAGATGACAACTGAAGTCATACTGACTATCCCTCATACCAATTTTGATGACATGCTTTAAGTAATCCCATAGTTGATCCATACTCCTGCTCTTATTTTCAAGACATCAAAGATTTCTTTCATCCCATACCAGTTTTAAGTATTTCTTGAAGTAAAAGAAGTAAACAATTCTGTCATGCTTCTTCCACTTAGTAGATTTGCATATCAAATCCCACTCCATAGCAGACAACCCATGAACATGATTTGAGTTTATTCTTCTCACTACTCTTTCCCACAAAACTAATAATTCAGAGCATTCAAAGTAAAGATGATCAAGTGATTCGTTTTGCAATTTGCAGAAAAAACAAAGAGGGTCAACATTCATACCATAACTTATTAATTTACTCTTGGTCAGAAGTGCATTCACTACAACCTTCCACATTAGTAAGTTATCCCTAGCAGGAGAGGTTCTTGTCCATAAAGCCTTATGCCATACTAACTTAGAGCTTCCAGAATCATTAACTAGAAGATCATAAGCTACAGAGATTGTGTGAGTCTTACCCCTCCAAAGCAGAATGTCTTCAGGAGCAGTAAGATACTTGATTGCTTGATAATTTTTCCAAACAGCATTTATTCCTTGGTTACTGGTGTAAGGCAACACTAGAAAACCATTAGTCAAATATTCACTAGCATGTGCATCCCTATTAATTCCAGTCTGGTTAATTTGGTGAGGGGAAACTATCTTTCCAAGCAACAAACCATCAGACATCCACGGTTCATTCCAGAAGTTGATAGTACTGGAATGTGAGAGGGTAAATTTTAAAAATGGTAAGAAAGAAGTTCTTAGGCCAAGCAACTTCCTCCATGTCCAGCTTGAGTTCTGGGGCACTGACATAGTCCAGAAGTTTCTACTACCATGGTTATACTTTTTAGTCCAAGCAACCCATAGTGAATCAAAATTACAAAGCAGGCATTCAAGTGAACACTGAATGCAGCCTTATTCCATGTTAACAAGTTAAAAATTCCAAGACCCCCTTTGTTTTTAGGTTTCTCCATCCTGGCAAAAGAGCATGGGATGACTTTCTTGGAGTGAATTGTCCCAGCCCAGAAGTATCTCAACATAGCATTTCTGATCATATTCACAAACTTGTATGGAAGAATAAACACCCTTGACCAATACACCATCATAGATGATATGACAGACTTGATCAGCACTAGTCTACCAGCTTGGGAAATGAATCTATTAGCCCAACAGTTCATAATGCCACATATTTTCGAGTACAGAGGCTGGCAGTCAGCAGTAGAAATTCTAGAAGAGCAAAGAGGAAGGCCCAAATAATTCATGTAATTTTCCATTGTTTGCATGCCTGTAATATCTATCAAACGTTGAGTTTCTTCAGAGGAAATGCCTGAAGTTAGAATCTGAGATTTGGTTGTATTCAATTTCAACCCAGTCATTAGGTAGAAATTCTGGAGGGAAGCTAAGATTTGTTCCATGGAACCTTGGTCAGGCTTAATAAATATCATAATGTCATCAGCAAAAAGCAAGGAAGTGATTTGAGGGGACTTGCATTTTGAATGGTACAAAATATCCTTCTGCACACATTTCTTGTTCAGCATAGAGGAAAAAACTTCCATAACTAGAATAAATAGATATGAAGATATAGGATCACCCTGCCTGATCCCCTGCTTGCTCTTGAATAAACCAGAAGAGAATCCATTATATTTTATAGAGAAGGTGGGGGAAGATATACAGCTGTAAATCCAGGCCACATATACTTTTGGAAATCTCATGAGAGCCATGATTCTCACAATAGATGACCAGTGTATACTATCATAAGCCTTCATTAAGTCTAGTTTCAGCATGGCATTTTGTGTAGCATAAGCACGACCATAGCCCTTAAGTAATTCATGCGTTAAGAGAATGTTATCAAGGATATTCCTTCTGGGAAGGAAGGCAGTCTGATTCTTGGAAATTATTCTTCTAAGCACAACAGCAAGTCTTGAAGCTAGAATCTTCGAAATACACTTATATATAACATTGCAACACGAGATTGGCCTAAATGATGTAACAGAAGATGGATGTTGGACCTTTGGAATAAGGACTAGGTTAGTTGTGTTCACTTCCTTAAGCAACTTGAAACTTGAGAAAAAGTTATGAACAGCTTTTAAGAAGTCTTTCTCAATGATATTCCAAATGTGAATGAAGAATTGCACATTGAAACCATCCGGACCTCCACTCGAATGTTTGTTCATGGAAAAAAGTGTTTCTTAATTTCCTTATCAGAAACCCTACTGACATGGGAGTTAGCTTCCTCAGCTTGAACTATAGGTAACTGCAGATGAGATAGATCATCAAGCCGAGGATTGAAGTCAGCACTATTACCCAACAAATTGCTATAATAACTGAGGAGAGCATTGTCAACTACAGCTGGGTCAGAGTGCAGCACCCCAAACTCATCATAGATTGAAGTGATATTCTCCTTAGCATGTTTGACTTTTAAGGCTGCATGGAAATAAGCAGTATTATTGTCCCCATCAGCTGCCCATTTTTGCCTCAATTACTGCCTCTTCATATTTCCTTCAACATGCAAAGCTTTATTTAATTCATCAAAATGTTTTCTCTCCAATTCAGCAGCAGCCACATTAGCCGGATTGTTCATCATTAATTCTTAGGCTTCCTTGAGCTTCTTTCTTAGCATTGTTGATATCAATGTTCCATCACCAAATGTGTTCCTAGCCCATTCTCTTAAAGCATGCTTAGTAGCTCTTAGTTTCCTGCAAAAAACAAACATAAGGTTTCCATAAAAAAATTCAGACCATGCTTTATTTATAATAATAGTATACTCAGGTTCAAGGACCCAAGTATTATAAAATTTGAAGCTTTTTTTTTCTTTAACAACTTCTGTCCCGAGGAGAAAATAATAGGAGAATGGTCAGACAGGACAGGGAGGGGAATAAAGGAAGACATAATTGGCCAAGAGGATAAGGCTTTGAGGTTAGCAAATGAGTGATCAATGGTGGTAAAAGTTCTGACTCCAGATCGACTCCGGTTATTCCAAGTGAATTTAGCACCAGAGGTGGGAATATGAAGCAGACTAGAGTCATCAAATGCCTTGTTAAGAGGGATAATGTCTTTAGGAAGAAGTGGGGAGCCTCCTTGCTTGTCATGCAGGGAAAGACAGTAGTTGAAATCCCCAAAAACAAGCCAGGGATGGGTATCTTGCCTGAAAGAAGGAAGAAGATCAAGAAGAGTTTGCCTAGAGTTGGAAGAGTTATGAGCATAAATAATAGATAGATAAAAGGAATTGGAGGAATCAATGAGTTTGTCATGGAAATTCATTAGTTTATCAGTACATAGTACAGTGGTAAGAGTTGAAACAGTGAGGTCATGAATGACCATGATTCGACCATAAGATGCATTAGACAAGTTGTGGTTAAGGGACTAGGAAGGATTAATGTGCCTAGCAGCTTTGATTGTTAGTGTTTCATCCATCTTTGTTTCCATAATAGCAAAAAGAACTAAATTATGATGGTTAATGAGATACTTGACTTGATCTTGCATTGTTAAGGAATGTGCTCCTCTTATATTCCATATTGCATAGGACTGCTTCATTTGGTATACTTCAATGATTGATGAACTACATTTTTCATGCTCCTTGTTGAAGGAGATCCCCTATGACCAATGATTTTGTCAACTATTTCTTCTTTTCTGCTACTTTTACGTTTTTCACTCTTCCATTGGAAAGGTAAGAGAGCTTCTTGGTGATGAAGGCAGGGAGGTCCAACCAGGTAGAGCACCAGAGAAAGAGTAAAAATTTGCAGTGTGAACATTATTTTCATTGTGCACAGAGATGCACAAGTTGTATATTTCATTTTCCAATGCTTCTCTGAACTGAGTTTCTTCATGCATAGAACTAGGTTTTGAGCTACCATTGTTTGCATTCTTTTCCTGATTATCATTATTTGTTTTGATATTCCTTCACTTATTCTGTTAGTTTCAAGTACAAAATTTTCAATGTGCATTGTGGCCTGTGCAAGTGGACCATTGGATGATGTTGGCCCCCTGTGAATAGAACTTTCTTTTTCATTTATTCCAGTTTGCACTTTTAAGATAGTTGGCACTTGTTCATCATTTTCCATTATTTTTGACTGCATGTTGGCTATGAATTCTCCTTCCTCCTCAATCTCTTCTATATCACATATAACATTGCTTGTTTCATTATTACAGTTATCTTTGCATGGGTTTGATACATCCTCTTCCATCAAAATACTAAATCTGTTGCTTTCTCTATTGTTCCCATAGTTAATTTTTGCAAGTTTTTCTTTTTCCTCTGAGATAGCATGCAATTCATGCATCAATGTACTCCTGGCTTCTTCTACCAAATTTCCTGCTTTTTTAGTTATGTTTTCATTTTGCAAATTTTTTTCCTTGTACCTTCTCAATTTTTCTCCTCTATTTTCAACTTTTCTCCACTCCTGCCTTTTTTTATGACCGTTGTAACTTTTTGGCTATCCACTTCATTTGCTCTGATTACCTTGTTTATTTCTTCCTTTGATCTTGCCTTTTCTTCATAATTACTTTTCAATTTAATACACTTTTCAGTTTTATGACCAAACTCACTGCAGCAAATGCAAATATCTGGCTTCCACAAATATTCAACTTTAACAAACTGCACCGATCCATCTAGTAGCCTCACTGCAAATACATCCAACAAATCGACTGTTGGTGAAATTTCTACCTTACATTTTGCATATCCAATTCTATCCAACCTTTTCGTTTGCTCATCCATACACATAAAAGATCCAATACGCGAGGCAAGCCAATTTATTCCCAGATGCGACCAGGCATAAAGCGGTATATTGGAAAGCTTAATCCAGACAGGAACTGATCTTATCGTACTACAGCTATTCCCAACAGTCAAATCCCATTGTTTAACTATGAATAATTTGTTCCTCATGACAATCGGGTCTGAAGCAATTATTCTCCTTGTATCTTCATCACAAGATAGAGAGAAAAGGAACAGAAATCCATCAGATTTTACCTTTATTGATCCCTTTAATGTCCATACCCGCTTACGATGGGCTATTACAGTCAGATACGAAAGCGGTTTATCAAGAAAGAATCCTACCAAGTAGTCCCCCCAAACTTCATTGCCTGCTTGAATTACCATTTCTGGCGGTACCAGTGCTTCTCCTTCATATACCAAAGGTAGTGAAATAGGGGAATGTTTACCCGCATTTCATGGTTTGTCTTTGAAAAGAGAGTTCCATTGAGCTGATGGAAACAACTGGGCAGGAGGGTGGATTTGAGAAAGGACTACTGGGGAGGGGACAGAATGAACTTGCTGAGATGATGCAGGAGGACGAAGGGGAGCATGGGGTGGTGGAGGGGTAACAAATAGCTGACAAGGTGATAGGTCAGGGGGAAGAGGGTCAGGAGGTACTGGAAGTGACATGGGATGAACAGTTGGAGGGATGAAAGTGACAAGGTGATATGTTGAGTGGCTTAAAAATTCCAGTCGGTGCGTTTGGCCAATATTATCGATTAGAATTTCCTAATCACTCTAATAAGCGACACAATATTGATTTTAAATTGGGTAAATGAAATAATTTAACCTAAAAATATGTTTTATATATAAAAAGGGGGGTAATTCTTTAAAAATTTAACATAGTTATTCTTGGTTGTGCTTGGTTGATAGGAAATGATAATATTCTATCATTATCATTTAGGATTTGATTGATCCTGCTCGTTCATTTCTGGGCATTGAAAATTATCCATTAATATATCTTGAATCTTCCTTTTTGAAACCTGGGTTGGATAGATATGAAATTTAGAAACAATAAAAACGAATACCTTGTGAATAATGTTTCATAATTTGAATATAAGCTTTCTTTGATAATGTTGAGAATAAAATTTGATATTTTTTTAAGGTTCTTTATTTAAAATAAAATTTAAATATTTTGAAATGAATATTTTAGAAACAATTTTATATAAAGGTTCATTTGATAAATTAAGTTTTAATAAATGTTGTTTCATTAAAAGGAATTTGGAATATTTTGAAATAAATATTTTTAGGATAATTGAAGATACTATTTGCTTTTATTAAATTGTGGTTTTATAAAAGAAGTTTGTTAAAGGAAACTTAAATATTTTTGAAATAATACTTCGTAATGATTTATATAAGGAAGTTAAAGTAAACTAGAATAAATAATTAAAAATTTATTTTATAAACAGATGGATGGTATAAAATGAATTTATGGAATGTATCTGTGATTCGAAAAGAATTTAGATTGAAAACTTGAGGACTCAAATTCTAATGTTTTTGAAAATGTCTTTAAGATTTTGGGAATACACACACACACACACACACACACACACACACACACACAGATATATATATATATATATATATCAGTATTATTTAGAAGAAACTTAAGTATATAATAAATTATTGGAATCTACATTAGATTGGAATAAGGTAAGTAGGATTTAAAAATATGATGTTTTGTGTATATAATTAGGATATAGGAGAGCCTGTATAAGTTAGAAAATTGGAGTCATCTTTTAAATGCTTTGTTTTATACTTGGACCTTAGTAGGACTTGGGATCTTATTCTAAGAATTTCTATTGATTTATTATAGAAGACTTCCATTGTCGTTAGAGGTGCGCTTATGAAGGCAAGGAGGCTTAGTGACCAGGGTATGGTTAGTCGAATTCTGGAGGATATTGCCCATCCATCGCTAGAAGAGGAGTTCGAGGAGGCGATCAAGGAAGGGATCGAGGAGGAATTTGGGGAAGAGGAAAAATTCCAGGAAGAGGAGGATTTAGAAGAAGAAGTGGAACCTGTTCTAGGAAAGGAGCCGGAATCAGAGAATGATGATGCAATCATCTAGGAGATAGGGGAAGTCAATGACAATCCGATTGAGGTGGAGGATTGGGATATCCCTTTAGATGATGCATGATGGCCAAGAGCAGAGATGCTGATTCCCAGAGTTCCCGGCCTAGAGATTATATGATTCCTGGTGATGACATCGAGTCCATGTATTAGAGGGACATAAGGTGGAGGACTCCGACAGAGAGAATCCACTTTGAGGAGTCGTCTTGGATGCTTGGAGCAGCACTTTTGGTATATCTATGTGTATCTGTTATGTTGTATTAATAGTTTTTGGATGCCATATTGTGATTATAGTTGATGAAGCATCTTAGTAGATGCTCTTGTATATATGTAGTATTTCTAATTTATTTTGGCATGTTGGGATAACTAATCCTACTTAAATAGTTAGTAAATCGGTGGGTTGATTGTTATGTTTAACCTTGTTTTTTATGGATTTTGTGTGGCAAAATTTGAGGGTTGAAATTCTTTTAAGGAGGGAGAGAATATAACGACCCAAAAATTTCAGCACTTTGATTTATGAGTATTTAGATTAATTTAAATATTCAGATAATAGATTTTGTAATTAAAATAAAAACTCTTTGGAATAATAACTAGAGATGGTGAATTAGTTTTCAAAAAATTGTTTGCAAAAGTAATTAGTACGAAGAAAATCAAAAATGTGAATGGAATTCATTTTTCGAATTTTTTGACTTTCTGTTAACCAAATTTTTTTAGTAAAATGTGTGAACATTAGTGAATCCTCATATGCATAATTTTTTAAATAAATTAAGTTAGCTATATATATATACTTAAAAAAATGTGACTTATTATGAAATAATAATAATAGTAATTTATGTACAAAACACAGAAGTTAAGCTATTAGTACTTGAAACTTCATTTAACCCAACATGAGCTTCTATGTATGCACCTGGGCATACATGAAATGGTGCTAGGTAAGGCAAGATATTTTTTTTTATTTTAAATACTTTTTATATCTATCTAATCATATACACTTATTGGTCACATTTTCAAGAAGGAAGAAAATCCGATGTTATAAAGCTTTTCAAAATCTTAAGCAAAAATTTCAAGGAGCAATATGGAAGGTGAGTATACAAATATTAGGGGTTGACTTAAGAATATACTTATTGCTAAACTCTGTAGTAATGTAAATAATCACTTACAGGTTTTATTTTATCTTCTCTGTTTTGGTTTATAAACTCAAACATACACGATCCCAAAGTTTAAAAATCAGCAACTCATAAACCACTTGATATTAGCTCGAGCCATCAACTGCAAAGATGTTCGTTTACATTCATAGTTATTTTAAAAATTATCCGTTTAATATTTTGTCAACTGGGACGACAGTAATGAGCTTATTACAATAAGCAGGCTATAAATGTGAATATTTGAACAATTTTAGTTTGACAAATGGATTGTATAATCTTGCTTATCACATCAATTCTTGATTTTTGATGGTATCCAAGTAATTTTTAAGTTAGGAATTTGCGTTTGGAGTAAGTTGAAAGGAATTGAGTAAATGTTAAATTTTCAACAAGTTTGTTGATGATGGGTGTAATGACCCGGATTTTTCATCGTTTGATTTTGAACATTTAAATAGTTTAAATATTGAATTTGGAATTTTAATTTAGTTAGTAAGATTTTAAAACTGGAATTTCAAGTACTTTAGTAAATTTTGAAAATCATCGATTTAATTGACGCGTTAAAATAACGATCTAGGGCATAATATCAAATTTCGATGAAACTAGTTCCAGTAGATGCATAATAGTATATTATTATTGGATTTCAAGTTTCGTAGCATTTTGATTTACCGTTTGGTCGTGCGATCTAAAAATGCCTAGAGATAATTTAGTCTAATTTAAATAGTCGATTTAAAAGGCTATCTTCCACACATGATCGAATTAAGGCTCGAGACTTATTCCATTGGATTCGAAATAGGGGTATAACATTAGAAACACCAGGCAGCACGCCTCGATAGGGGAACGAATAAAATATCTAAATATTTTGAAAATTTAAAAATAAAAATAAAGTAAAAATCAAGTCAAATCCTAGCTGACCCATCTTGTACCCAAGCCTTCTTCTTCACGTTTAAAATCACGTCCGCTTCCTTTCAGTTAGATCATGACCTCCTTTCTTTCCTTTTAAAAACTCACCCCTTTTTCTCTCGTCTTTGTTTAAATCAATTCACGAAAGAAAGGAAATAATAATTACGAACCAAATCAGACAGTCTAAACAAAAAAAAAAGAAATCGCGGTAGAGAGGAGTCACGAGCATGAGCAAGGGGAATAAGGTCTAATGGGTTTGACGCTCGACTTGTGTTCATGGATGAAAGCAGTAGCGGCGGCCAAGTTAGGGAGAGGCGCGGCGATCCTGTGGTGCTTCACGATGTAGGGTCGGCTGTTGTTCTAGTCGAGTTGCGATGGAGAAGCAGTGGAGGATGTGACATGAAGGCCAAACAGGTTGCTCGATTTGGGTTTTTCGGGTGGCATACGCGAGCATGTGAGCGTGCAAAGGGGATGGCGAGAGCTTCGAACTCAAACTTGATGGTGTTAGCAGTAGTTGTTTCAAGATTTCTTCAATGGGAAGGAGTAGTTCATGAAAGGATGGATACGAGCTTGATGGAAGCATCGTGTTTTGAGTGGAGGTGGAAATTTATTCGAAATCAAAAGTGGTTAGGTGTTTTGCGTGAACGTGCTGATGAAGTATAACGCTGTAACTAATTTAATTTTATAATTAGTTATATAAATTGGAATTTGAGATTGTGATAGCTAAATTAATTTAACAAAATATACATACGAGGTCCAAAAATCATGAGAATGAGACAATTTTGGATTCGTAGATGAGAAATATACAAGCTGGAATTAATTGGGAATTTTTTGGAGTCAGCTGGTATTTAGATAATTTAAAATTTGGATGTTCGGAAAATAAAAATCAAGGTGAGTAAAATCTCACTCGTTTTGATCGCTAGTATAATTTAAAATTTTTGAATTTAATTTTTTGACTATTTGGATGAATTTATAAATTATTATTAGTTTGGATGTTATTATATATATAGTAATATATATTTATTGGTAGTTGGGTATGTTCTCGCGTATTTTAACGGATGAGACCCTATGCACCCCGCATAATAGCATATGATCATATATACTGCGATATTCCCCTCGAAGTGAGATTGGTATTTTTATGTTGTATTACCATCTGTGGATGTAGAAACAACAGGTCGGAGGGATCCAACTGGATTTCTCAAAAATATATTAATTGTTCATATATATTGATATATGATAGGTGTGAATAAATCTAATATAGATTGATTGTGATTGAATTTTAGATGTTATAGTAGTAATGGCCTTGATTTTGGCATTCTAAATACCATAAAGATTATTTTTTAATTTTTAAGAAATTAAAAGGATATTTAAGGTATAAAATAACTATATCGAAATTTGGACTATTTTAAAAAGAATTTGACTAAATAAAATAATAATTTGGTTTTGGTTGTGCTTAATTACTTCGATAATTGTTTAAGTAGGGATTTTTACAAAATAATCTATATAAAGGATTTTAAAACAATATCCGAAAAATAAAAAAGTAGTTGAAATCGATATTAAAAATTTTATTGGCAGGATAGATGAAATTTATAAGGAAATGGATTTATGGAATAAAATTCTGTAATAAGATAGTTTTTATAAACTAGTTAAACTTAGAGGAGTTATAAATTTATAAATGATGTTTATAAACAATGGAAATCGATGTCAAATGATAACTTGGAAATATAAATTCATAGTGTGAATTTATATTAGAATATGGGAATAGGGTGAGAGAAAAATAGTGATACTATTTTTGAAAAGTGGAAATAGTTAAGGAGATCGGAATAAAAATGATGTATTGGGAATCGAGAGAAATTTATTAATTGAAATTGGTTATTGAGATTTTAAAAATATATTTTTATTTAGAAGTTAAGTTTGTTTTTAAATGGGAAATTTTATTTACTTAACTATGAAATTTTAAACTAGTTGGTATTGGAATATTTCAGAAAGTGGGTTATTCAAGTATTTAATATTTATTGAAATAAATTCTACTTTTTTATAATCAGTTTTGTAAATCAATTAGTTATTTAAAATGAATTCAAAATTAATTATCGATGTTATACAAAGTGTTTTAATATTTCAAATAATTACTTACAATTCTTTTTTTTAAAATAGATTTATTGTTTAAAAATACTTGTTATATATATGTATAATTTTGAAATGATTAAAATTTAATTATAAATCCTCTCGAGATTTGTGAATGGGGTTTATTAACGGATATGATGTTAGTAAGAGGAATTTTATAAGCGATTTGGACGAAATAAATTTTCAAAAATGTTGAATATTGGAACTTCGAAAATAAAATTTGAATTCATAAAAGAAGTTATAAATTGTTGAATGGGGTTACAAATAAGTATACTGGGTTTTGGAAATGGTAAAAGGGAATTTATTAGTGATTTCGGAGACTTATGAGATAAGTTACAAAATATTCTATAAAGCGTTGATATTTGAAATGGTTTTGGAAAATAAGACTTATAATGTGTTCCTAAGTATTAAAACGGAAATTTGGAAATATTTCTAAGTGTTGAAATGGTTTGGGAATATCCTGTTATGGATTTAAGTGTTTGAAATTGTTTTCAAATATTGGAATATGGAAAGGAATTCGAATATATATCTTATAAAGATATTTTTAAAATGAATATTTTGTAAGAAAATTATAATATGGGCCTGGTGACGGCTTATGGATGTTATTTGACAGTTAAATAACCGACTATCAAATATTGGCCAATTTAGTTAATCGTTTCGAAGAGACCGGGATCAGATTTGCTTTATTACTACATGCCAGGGGGTTCTCACTTCGTGTTTGGTGGTGAGCAGGAGAATCTTACCCCTACATGTCCCTGGTGGTTGGTTACAGTCTAGAGGCTGGCCATAAAAGCAAACTCGAGGTACCAATGTCTGCCACGGTGAAAATTAGCCGCTGACGGGATGGTTGAAAATCCAACCGTTTGTTACAGTTGGTATCAGACGCAAGGTTAAGTGAGAACCTTGACTTTGGTGGGGATTACTCATTATAGGTAGGGTCAGTAGAACCCTAGAATGAGTTTGAGTGTATTAATAAATATGATCGCAAATTTGTTAGTGAATATAAAATGTTTTATATTGTGCTGATTAATCTGTTGAGTGGTATATAAATTCTAGTCCGAGTAGTGGGACGCCACGACATTGATAAGAATTTCTAAACACGGTATGGTTTTGAAGCAAGTAAATGAAATAATTTTACCCAAACTATATTTTGATAAAAAAGGAATAATTTTCTGGAAATTATTATAGTGATGTGTTTGGTTCTTTTTTTTTGGCATGGCCGACGGTTTTATAGTGGACCGACCACTTTTATTACGAACGTAATAAGGTTGAAGTACAGGAGTAAGGTAAAGGCACCTTAGCTACTATGAATGTGGAAAAAAAAATACAGCACATGAGTATGACAGACTCGTCACAACTACTAGAAATAAATAACAAGGCTAGTTCTCCTCCGCAGAGAAAGAATCACCAACTCCCTCATCATCCCTAGAAGAATGCAGAGATCCACCCCCAAGAAGACCAAAAAAGGGGCGAAAATGAACAGCTAGAGAAGGATCATAATAGTCAATGTTAGAAGAGTATACAAAAGATCAATCCCAGGCAGAATCAGCTAGAAGAACAGAATTCATCTCAACATACGTACCATCCATGTCAAGAACCAAGGAATCACCAGAAATACAATAATAAAGGCATCGGAGATCCAATAAGTCATCAGATACATATCTAAAATAGGTGTCATCCACAGGGTTGAATCTCATACCAGAACGACGATCAGCCCAACAATGTTCAGTCTCAGCCCAAACAACGGGGGGCGGGGCGAGAATCGACTCAGCAGGGAGAACTGAAGGCACAACACCAGGATCTGGGGAAGCAGGACGCTCAAAGGAAAGGGAAGGACCTGAGACAAAAGCAACCAGAGAGGCTTTGGGAACCCATTTCCTTAGCGGCGGCCGAGGCAGGGGAATCTTAGGAGCAGCAGGAGGGACAACAGAGCGCACGCAATCAGAGGCAATATGCCCAAAAGACTGACAGGAGGAACAAATGTTAGGGACCCATCCATAACGAACACGAACATCCACCACGTGACCAACAGCTAGCTGGACAGGAATAGAGGAAGGAAGAGGCTTATGGGGAGAAATATCAATAAGGCCCTTGGCGTATACAAGTTTATCACGCGCTACCGTATTAGAGTCAAAACATTTCAATTTACCTATATTGCACGCAAGCCAATTCAAGCCAAGCAACGGTTGTAAAGCAGATGGTATTTGGGAGAAATAAACCCAAACAGGGATAGAAAAAACTTGCTCACGAACACTAGCTACTGACGGAGACCGGGGGTAATAATAAAAGGCTGTCCATCAAAGAAGGTAGGCTCAGACTCTAGAACACGACAACGTTCCTCAGAGGAGGAGAACAATAAGTAGTACAAGGAATCAACCAACTTAACTTTGAGCCCACCCTGAAGTCTCCAGGCCCTACGACAAACAGCTGCCACATCATGAAGACGATGTTTAGGATCCAAAAAAAATCCAACTACGTATCCTGACCAAAAGTCCAATCCGGCTTGCATAACACAGGGGGGAGGGATCATTACTCCGTTTTCCTCAACAATGTCGAACTCAACTGGTTCATAGACACCCGCATTACGGGGAATGGATGTAAAAAGAGAAGACCATGTTTTAGGTACAGGTGGGCATGGGACAGCAGGCCGACACTCTACATCAGCAGGAGTGGCAACAGGGTTGAAGCAAAGAGAAACTACATGCGTGATACCGCCAGGAGATAAAACGTTGATCATTGGAACAACATTGGCATTGGCAATAGTCCGTAAAGAGTCACAGGCAGGGGGATACCATGGACACTCAATTACTGATGGCAGATCAGGAGATAAATCACACAATGGGGAGGCCGTGCAATTGACAGGACCAGATCCCACTGAAGCATTCATACGAACACTTGATGTGCCACATTCTGGCATTACAGATTTAAACTTGTCACTAACTTCCTCTGCCAAACCACCTAATACACTGTCACCAACATTAATACCTGTGACTTTATCATCCAAAACGCAACAGGTTACATCATCGGTACACACATAGGTTCCAGACTTAGCAAGTAAGCACGGCATACCAGAATTAGTTGACGTAGTAGTCACAGCATCCTTAGCTTCATTCATGACGTTGAGGTCTATAGTTTCGGATGAAGGCCGCTTGCTTGCACTTAGAGGGGGGAATTCTCGAGGCGAGAGAAGGTCAGGGTGAACGACAACGTCAGCCGCCATGCCTCTGAAACGTCGGCCTGAACGAGTTGAAGAGGGGGAGGGGATATGCTGAGAAAAGTTAATAGGTGGAGATGAGGACATGAAGAGGAGCGTGGGAACAGAGAGGGAGGGAGACACGGAAACACTATGAGGAACGCGAATGAAGAAATCTCCAGATTGAAATTGCCTACATTTAGATTTTTAAACTTTGGGGACAGGGGTGTTTGGTTCTTATTATATAATGAAAATAAGACTATAGAATTGGAAATGGTTTATATAACCAAATGAAATTTTGTATAAGTATGAATTATACAATTGGATTATGGTTTAAATGGATTCAAACCAGAATTTAGAGATTTAAAATCGTGGAAGCTTTGAGAAGTACTTTAAATGGATTTGAAGTATGTTTTTGGAAATTTTGAAATCCCGAAAGTTTTAAAAATGGTTTCCAAAGTGGTTGGAAGAATAATGGAGTTAAATTTGAGATTTTTGAAGAAAAAATGTTTTATAAATGGATTTTTGAGGTGATAAAGCACTGAACTCGCTACACTCGCTGGAAATTAATCTTGGTGGTGACTGCGCAGCATCATCTATATTCTTTTTCGAGTTTCTAAGTGACGAATTGCAACGGGGGTCGTTGTTTCAAGATTGTTTTAAAAAAAAGCAATCGATTTAAAATTCCAAAGGGAATTTGTTTTGGATGAAAACCTGGTTTGTTTTAAAAATTTTAAAAAAGTATGATTTGCAACATTTGTGATTTCTAAATGATTTAAATTGAAACCAGGTGTTTGAATTCTAAATTATCAGCTATATGGTTTGTGAAACCAGAAGAAAAATAAGTTTTTGAATTTATAGCTGGGAAAACGTGAATTCCTATATGAAATACAATTTGACTTGGGCAGAGCTAAATAAATCGAGTAAGTAAAAGAAAATTGTGTGGGTTAAAACTTTAACTTAAAGTGAGTTAAATTAAATCGAGTTGGAATTGGAAATAAAATTTAATTTAAGTAAGTTAAAATAAATTATGCGAATTGAAATTTAACTTAAGGGAGGTTAAGTAAAGAAATAAAGTTATAAAATTTTGATGGAATAAAATTTAAAGTGGAAAATTATGGAATTGTGAAAGAAAAAAGTGTGCAATTTATAAAGTTGGGAGGTGAAATAGAAAACCAAAATAAAAACGGTTTGATATTTCGGTGAAGGAATAAAAATCCGAACTTGAATTATAGAAAGAATTTAAACTCAAGTAAACTGAATAAAGTGATCTTTGAAAGGGAAATCAGATTTTGAACTATACAATGGAAGTTTACAAATTTGATAAATTAATTAGTTAATTGAATATGGAAATGTAACTTAACTTGGTTAAGAAAATGGAATTGCAGATGAAATTTAAATTGAATGTGGGACTCGTGTTATAAATGAAATTCGATTTAAAGAGTAAGAGAATTAGTTATATTTGAATTTTTTTGAATAAAATAGAAATGAATTGAAATAGTGATGACTTAATTTAAAAATAAATTCAATTTATGTGTACATAAATTGAATATAGCCTTGGATATCATTTAAATAAATTCGAGTTTGAATTTCGGTATGGAACTAAAATTTAAAATGGATTGAGTGAACGAACTAATTAAATAATTTAGGAAATGGAATGGAATTTGATTGAATAAGAATCAATCTAAAATTGAAATGGGATTTGACTGCAATAGAAATGAGCTTTAGTATATGATTAAATTAATGAAAATAAAATGAACTAACTTAAGTTAATTTGCAAGCTTGACTTAAATAAATTTATGAAATGGCTATTTAATAAATTAGCATGGAATGATTTCAAGCTAAATAAAATGGATTTGAATATAATATGAATGAAATGTAAATAAATTGATTGAGAATCAATTTGAAATGGAAAATAATTAAATATAAATTGATTTGGAATCAATTTAAAATAGCTATAAACTGAAATGGTTATTTTATTAAATGAATATCGTGGAATTTGCATGAAAAAAAATGTCGTTTGACGAAAACAAAAGTAAATAAATTGCTATAAATTAGTAGAGAGTGAACAAATTGATTTTGGAATCAATTTGGAATGGATATGAATTTGTTGGTATAAAAATGGTTTGAATGCAAGTAACTGGGCTATAAATCATTGCGAATTGAATGAAATGATATGTGAATTAATTGAAAGTAATTAAATTAATATCGAAACCTTGTAATTGCTTATGATTATATGTTAACATGCACTGCTTGTGAAATATGTGTTTAGCTAGCCAAATAAATGAAGTGTTATTAAATTTTCATGTTTTGCACTTACGTGTTTAAAATTGAGTAAGTACAGGTATAGATGGACTATTTGACTAGATTTGGGTTGCGAAATTGCTTTTGAAGTAAACTTGCTTGCTTAATAATGCTTAAAACACTAAATATAAGATAATTTTTTGGATTAAATACTGCAAATATATGAATATTGATTTATATTGTGTTTTCTGATCGTGTGAGTCGATGTATATATATTTATCTCTCTTGTCATATTGCAAGAGGCTCTCTGTACAAGGAAGACTGTCAAAAAATTTTGGAAATTTAGGCTGGTAGAAAAATTTTGAAAATTTTTGGAAATTTTTTGTTAACATAAAAAGGGTGATTTTTTTTAAAAAGTGTAACCGAAATAAGGAATTTTGAATTAGAAATGGAAATTAATTATTTTGGTTGAAACTAAACGATTTAGAAATGTTAAATATCGAGTTTAACCAAGTGGTTTTGAACAAATTATTGGGTTAGATCATTTGTCCTAACTTAGCAATTTTGAGGACGAAATCATTTTAAGGTGGGAGCAATGTAACGACCCGGATTTTTCATCGTTTGATTTTGAATATTTAAATAGTTTAAATATTGAATTTTGAATTTTAATGTAGTTACTTAGATTTTAAAACTGGAATTTCAAGCGATTACGTAAATTTTGGAAATTGTCGATTTAATCGACGCGTTAAAATAGCGAACTAGGACACAGTCCCAGATTTCGCTGAAATCAGTTTCATTGGATCCATAATAGTGTATTATTGTCAGATTTAAAATTTCATATCATTTGAATTTACCATTTGGTCGTGCGATCTAAAAACGTTTAGAGATAATTGACTTGAATTTATTTTAAATAGTTGATTTAAAAAGCTATCTTTTACATACGACTGAATTAGGGCTCGAGACTTGTTCCACTGGGTTCGAAATAGGGATATAAAATTTGAAATGCTAGGTAGCATGCCTCGATAGGGGATCGAATAAAATATCTAAATATTTTGAAATTTTAAAAATAAAATAAAAATCAAGTCAAATCCTAGCCGACCTATCTTGTACCTATGCCTTCTCCTTCACGTTTAAAATCACGTCCCTTCCTTTTAGTTAAATCACAGCCTCCTTTGTTTCCTTTTAAAAACACTCCTAGAAGAAAGGAAATAATAAATACAAACCAAATCGGATCGTTTAAACAAAAGAAAGAGAAATCACGAAAGAGAGGAGTCACGAGCGCAAGCAAGAGGAATGGAGTCTGATGAGTTCGACGTTCGATTTGTGTTCGTGGATAGAAGTAGTAGCAGTGACCAAGCTGGCAAGTGGTGCGAAAATCCTATGGTGCTCCACGATGCAGGGTCTGCTGTTGTTCTGGTCGAGTCGCGATGGTGGAGGTTGCGATGGAGAAGCAGGGGAGGATGTGATGTGAAGGCCGAACATGTCGCTCGATTAGGGTGTTTCTGGTGGCGTACGTGAGCACATGAGCATGCAAAAAGGATGGCAAGAGCTTTGAGCTCGAACTCGATGGTGATGGCAGTAGCTGTTTCAGGATTTCTTCAATGGGAAGAAGCAATTCGCGATGGGATGGATACAAGCTTGATGGAGGCAGCGTGTTTTGAGTGGAGGCGGAAGTTTAGGCAAATCCACAGTGGTTAGGGTTTTGCTTGAACGTGATGATGAGGTATAACGCTGTAACTAATTTAATTTTATAATTAGTTATATAAATTGGAATTTGAGATTGTGATAGCTAATTTAATTTAATAAAATTTATATACGAGGTCCAAAAATCATGAGAACAACACGAGTTTTGATTCGCAGATGAGAAATACACAAGTTGGAATTAATTGGGAATCTTTTTGGAGCCAGTTGGTATTTAGATAATTTAAAATCTAGATGTTTGGCAAATAAAAATCAAGGTGAGTAAAATCTCACTCATTTGGATTGCTAGTATAATTTAAAAATATTGAATTTAAATTATTGATTGTTTGGATGAATTTATAAATTCTTATCTGTTTGGATGTTATTATATATATAGTAGTATATGTATATTGGTAGTTGGATATGTTTCGACATATTTTAGCGGTTGAGACCCTATGCCTCCCGCATAATAGCGGATTACCCAATATACCACGATATCCCCTTCGATTTGGGTTGGTATTTTTTATGTTGTATTAACATCGGTGGATGTAGGGAAAACAGGTTGGTGGGATCCAACTTGGTTCCTCAAAATATATTAATTGTTCGTATATATTGATATATGATGGGTGTGAATAAATCTGATATAGATTGGTTATGATTGAATTTTGGATGCTATAGTAGCACTAGCCTTGATTTTGATATTTTAAATACCATAAATATTATTTTTAAAATTTTAAGGAACTAAAAGGACATTTTGGATATAAAAATAATTATATCGAAATTTGGACTATTTTAAAAAGAAATTGATTGAAAACAATAATTTGGTCCTGGTTGTGCTTAATTAATTCGATAATTGTTTAAATAGGGATTTTTAAAAAATAATCTATATAAAGGATTTTTAAATGATATCTTTAAAATATAAAAAGAAGTTGAAAACGATATTAAATATTTATTGGCAGGATAAATGGAATTATAAGGAAATGGATTTATGGAATAAAATTCTTTAAATAAGATTGTTTTTATAAATAAGTTAAAGTCAGAGGAGTTATAAATTTATAAACAATGTTCATAAATACAGGAAATTGATATCAGATGATAACTTGGAAATATAAATTCATAGGGTGAATTTATATTAGTATATGAGAATAGGGTGAGAGAAAAATAGTGGACACTATTTTTGAAAAGTGGAAATGATTAAGGAGATCGGAATGAAAGTGATGTGTTGGGAATCGAGAGAAATTTAAAAATTGAAATTGGTTATTGAGATTTTCAAAATATTTTTTTAGAAGTTAAGTTTGTTTTTGAAAAGGAAATTTTATTTATTAAACTAACAAATTTTAAACTAGTTAGTATTGGAATATTTTAGAAAGTGGATTATTCAAGTATTTAATAATTATTGAATTGAATTCTATTTTTTTATAATCAGTTTTGTAAATCAATTAGTTATTTAAAAATGAATTAGAAATTAATTATCGTTGTTATATAAAGTGTTTTAATATTTTAAAAAATTACTTCAATATCTTTTTTTTAAAATAAATTTATTATTTAAAAATACTTACTATATATATAGTTTTGAAATGATTGAAATTTAATTGAAAATCCTCTCCAGATTTGTGAATGGGGTTTATAAATGGATATGATGTTAGTTTGAGGAATTTTATAAGAGATTTGGAGGAAATGGAATTTCAAAAATGTTGAATGTGGAAACTTCAAAAATGAAATCTAAATTCATAAAAGAAGTTATAAATTGTTGAATGGGATTATAAATAAGTATACTGGGTTTTGGAAATTGTAAAACGGAATTTATTAGTGATTCCAGAGACTTATCAGATGTGTTATGAAATATTCTTGAAGCGTTGATATTTGAAATGATTTGGAAAATAAGACTTATAATGTTATCCTAAGTATTAAAATGAAAATTTGGCTAAGTGATGAAATTGTTTGGGAATATCCTATTATGGATTTAAGTATTTGAAATTGTTTTCAATATTGGAATATGGAAAGGAATTCAAACATATATCTTATAAAGATATTTTAAAAATGAATATTTTGGAAGAAAGTTATAATATGAGCCTAGTGACCGCTTATGGATGTTATTTGATAGTTAAATAATTTACAATCAAATATTGGCCAATTTCGTTAATCGTTTCGAAGAGACCGGGATCGGATTTAATTATCCGAAAACCACTTCAACTCGGTTTGAATATTACAAATGGATATCGTGAAGATAGTGAAGATGGTGATTCAGTTTGTCCAGACCCAGAACAACTTGTATGCACGAATGCTATCAGAACATCGTCATTAGAAGACGATGAGCATTCTAAGTGGAATTGTTTTTGAAAGGTAACGTTAGCCTGAAGCCTCATCAACCGAGAATGACTAAAACAAGGGAGATGCGGCAAGGCTAAGTGGGTCGCACCCAATTAGGGTATGTTATCACTTTTCTAGATATCCTCGGAAATATATATATATATATATATATATATATATATATATATATATATATATATATATTGTGGATATGGTTGTGCATGAAAAAGGGTGGGTTCGATTTTTAAGGGTAGGAACACCCGTTCTGATAACATATTCGGTTCTATCCAAGTTAGGAGTAAGCCGGCCTTGTGTTGTAGGGGATCCCGGCAAGGTCCTTGGTACATTTTTCTAGAGGTTTACTGTGATGAGTAGTTGCCCAGTAGCCCAATCATTGTATGGAATCAGTTCTCCAATACAAGCCTTTACGGGTTTGTTTGTAGAGCCTAGTATGCTCGAATTTAATTAATATAACAATTTCGGCTATTTGAATAAGCATTTGTACTTAGACACTATTATAACAGCATTGGATTTTCTATAAAATGTTTTGGTTATCGTGAGGGAAAAACTCGTCGTGTTTATGTGTGACGCGATCTTACGAGATACCATTGTTTTTTAAAGGTTTTTGGTAATTTTATAATTCAAATGGTAAAATTATAATTCTCACGCTTGTTTTCCAGACTGACTCGGGTGTAATTTCATTATAATACTCGAGTCAGACCAAGTACTACAAATTCAGGATATCATGCTATGGAGCTTAGGAGACGAGTTGGATGACAGAGACGTATTTTCGTACTTGACTTATATTTCCACTATTTGAGGACAAGTTAGTACAACTGTCCAGATTGATGTATTGATTGTTTTACTCCGATGATTGTAAGTATAAAACAGTTACAGATTCTTTTGTATAAAAATCTATTGTTATAAATTATATTTTGTTCCGCTGCGATTGTGAGATTCTGTATTGTTTATATTTTTCTTCTATCGTTTTCTTCTTCACCCCTAATAAACTGATATTTTCGACACTCGATTGCTCGGCATTCTGCACAGTGGACATATTGATATCGATTTTCAAGGATCGAAAAATTCGGTTCGTTACAATGGGTCAAGTGGTTGTGGTTAAAGGAACCTCGGGCCATGGGAGAGCAATTGGCGGAGTTGTAGGGTCTCCGATGGGGTGTGTATCATGGCCGAGTTTAATATAGGGTTTAAGGCTATTGTGTTTTTGGTTTTAGGAATCGAGGTTGTGGCGACACGGTGATTCACTGAGTGTCCTCGGTTCTTGTCTTGAGGTGTAGGGATGGCAGGTTGTCCTAGTCGGTGGTGGCGTGGGTGCAGGACGAGTATGGTGGTGTGTCGATCTCGCTTTTCATTAATGGCATGTTTTTTTTGCTCGACGGAGTGTCAGATTTCACTACAGCTACTGGGGACGGGGGTAATAGGGTAGACATGACGAGGGGCGAATGGAGGTTGGTAGGCGGAGTTGCATCGGTGTTCGGTGGAGCGGTTCACCAGTACACGTGCTCGGTGCATGTCATGTATGTTTCACGTGAACTGGGGGATGACCGAGTTTTGGAATTGGAGAATGGGTTACCTTGTTCCTTGATTACTTCGTGCATTGTGTTTTGGAAGAATATGTTTGGTTTAGTGGTTGTGGGCTCGGTTCATTAGCTTTTGGGTTAGGAACTTAATTAGTTATTTTTATATAATTTGAATGGTCAAACTTTGAAATACTGTATCTTGCTCGTATATGATCCATCTGACCTAAGGACTGTTGCTTTGGACTCGTATGAACGAGTACAATAGTATAATGTAACTTGTCAATAACTATGGAAAAGTTTAAATCTATGACATATGAAAATGGCTAAATTTAAATTATGTTATTCTAAATAATAAGGTCAAATAAATTTATATGCCCTATTTATTGATGCTTATGTGACCAAATAAAATACTATTATGTTAAACTAGATTGAATATGGTAATTGAACACATGTTTAGCGGAATAAACACCATTCCACTAATTAAATAAACTTGACATTTAATTAGTAGAATAAATCCTCGTTCTGCTATCTTATAGTTTTAGACATCTGATTATATATCGATAAATTGATGTGCCATTTTGAATAAGTGATATGTTAACCAATGACGGTTGAGGTTGGAATTTATTTATGCAATCATGGATTATGTAAATATCTGTTATTGATTTGAAAAGTGAAATTGAATAATATGGTAGCTTATTTAAGCACCATAATGATCGTTAATCCTCCTTCAATTTTAGAAAACAAATTATTGATTGGAAAGCTATTTTAAGATAAATATTTTTATTATAAGGTTTAAAGATAATTATTATTTAATAATAAGATTTTAAAAAGTAACAATTTTTTATTAATAATAATTCAAAGATAATTTATAATTGTTTTTTATAATGATTTAAGTTAATTATTTTACTAATAAGATCCTTAAAGGTTATTTCTTAATGTTATTAAAGAATATTTAATTATTATTTTAAAGTTATTTAATTATTATTTAGACATATTTTAATTTAATTATTTATTTAAAATGATTTAACTATACTTTAATTTCTACTTAAGGTTATTTAATTATATTTATTTAAGTTATTTAAGTATATTTATAGGTTAATTAATTGTCATATTAATATTATTTAAAATTAGTTATTTATTATCCTAATACTGTTTTAAAGTTAATTTATTTATATAGTAATGGTGTTTAAAATTAATTTAATATATCATTAATGAGATTTTAAAGTTATTATTTTAAATGAGATTTTAATTTAATAGAATAGAGGGATGTTTAAATAATAACTTATTTATTTAAGTTTTTTTAAATAATGTATGGTTATATTTTCTAAGTATCGAAAATATTTTGGTTTGTGAATTTACTTAATCTGTCGTGATAAGTATATGGAAGTGATTTCCAAGTATTTGAAATGTGAATTAAGTTAATAAAGATTAATTTAAGAGGCGTAATGATTTTCGTGGAAAATGCAATCTTTGTTTGAATGTTTGTTTATTTGATAGTTAAACAAACGACTATCAAATTTGGCCTAAATATGCAATCCTTCTTAAATCTGGTGGTATGGTATACCCCACTTAACACCGAAGGATTTTAACTCTGGAAATATCTAGGGAAAACACGTAAATTATATGGTACAGTTACCGTCGGTGGTGCTATACTATATGTATTAACTCGTTTCATTCTTCTAGGACAAATGATAAGGAGATCCGTCTACTTAAACGGTTAGGGAGTGATCCCTCGCTCTTAGTATTGTCTGAGTATTTCCTAAAGAACCAATATTGAGCATTTCGGACGGTGTTTGGTTTTATGGAGCACCCGAGAAACGGAAGAGTGTACTCGTAAGAGATGACTCGAACCTATGACCACTCCGAAAACCATGTATGGTTCTATGGAGGATTTTCGTGATATATTGAGATATTGGAATCCATGTATAGTTCCATAACCCGTTGGGATATGAGAATCCTTGTGTGATTCTAGGATCTTTTTGAGATGTGAGAATCCATATGTGATTCCGAGACCCGTTGGGGTATTGGAATCCATGTGGGATTCCATCATTTATTTTGATGATAGTGCGTGAGCTGGAATGCCGGACGTAGCCTCATCGACGGAAATGACTAAAACCCGAGATACGAGGTATGGCCAGCAGGGTTGGCAAATCCATAGGGTGTAATCAGCTCCACTTAGACGTCACCTATAGTTGTTATGCATGTACGGGGCGATGTACTCGGTCTTAGCAAGACCAGCTATGCTTTTCCTAGGTTCTATCACTAGGACGTATGCTATTTCGTAAGGATATCTCTGATCCTTGTGCAGGAGGACCGTTCCTCGAAGTACTAAGGGAACCTCTGGAAATCCTACACAATTATCGAACGTGCCTTATCGGTTTTCAATTATATAATTAGTATTGTTGTGATGTACACTCACGAGCATCACTACTACTTGATTACTATTATTTTCGCCTTTAGACGTTATTATAATATCACTGGATTTTTTGATATAAAGTTTTTAGTTTTTGTAAGGTAAAAACCCGTCCGTGTTTATGTATGGCATGGTCCTACGAGATGTATTTGATTTTAAAAGTTATAATAAATAATAATTTTCCTTGTGATTTAAGTTCTCACGCTAGTTTTACCAAACTGACCTGGACGTTGTTTCCTATAATGCTCGGGTCAGACCGAGCATATTTCTAGTTTTACTTGAATATTTGGAGCTTTGAGAGATGAGGTGGACGCCCAAAGACGTATTCACTTACATGGCTACTTTTTCATTGCATTCATTATTGTTTATTATTCAGTGGTTGTAAGGTTAGGTAGTTATAACTATTTGAGCTGAAATATGTTATTGTACTCTGATTAATGTCTGTATACACATTTACAACAGTTTTGTTTTGTGTAAAGATTTTTTTTATCTATTATAGATTATTCGTTTCGCTGTGAGATTTAGTGTCGTTTATTTCTTCTTATCTTCTTTCTTTTTCCCTAACTATCCACTTTGTCGTTCAATTTGGGTTGGACATATGTGGATTATTGTCAGCTTAAACGGTATGGAAAAGTGGATCGTACAACCGTCTTTTACTAGAGTCCTAAGAGTTAGATCATAGGAAACTAAACCCATGAAGGTTTAGATTTCCCTTTATAAGTAAAATTTTCATTTTTATGAACTGAACTTATAAAAGATGTAATATACTTATTCCTGATTGAATTATTATTATTTTTTGGCACCCAAATTTTTATGGTATTTGTGTTGCCAATAACCTTCTTCTAAGTGACAACCTTTGGTATTGGTTTTACAATTTTTTTATGTATATTGAAATTTTTATATGGTGGACTAATCCTCTTTGAACTAGATTTTGAGGAATTTGTATATCCTAGCCCTTTCTTTTTAAAAGTAGTTTGAGAGTTATTAATAATCTTAGAAAGATTTTCTCTACCTTTATTAGAGTTAGATACATTTTTAGTAATATTTTCTAACTCAGTTTTGAGAGTGGTATTGTTTAATTCAAGAATTTTGACATTTGATTTTAAATCATAGTTTTCTGAAGTAATGTCATATTCTTTTTTTTAACTTCAATTTCATTTAATAGCATAGTGAGATGAGAAGATACATTACACAAAGATTCTTGTGTTTTAACAAGTTCTTCTTCTAGGATTTTCTTTTCTTCTCTGAGCATATTAACTTCTATTTCACTTCTATTTAGATTATCTAAAGCATCTTTATACTTTCTTTTAACATCATTTAGTTTATCCAATATCTTTGAGTTTATAGATCACTTACATCGTTATTCGAAGCCATAAAGCAGATATTTTCTTGTTTAGAATCACTGTCAGCGTCATTACTTTATGACGACGACGGTTCTACATCATCCCATGTATTAGAGAATGCTTAATTCTTTTTATACTTGTCCCTTTTATTCTTGTATCCATCTTTCTTTCGAACGGGACAATCCTTCTTTATGTGACCATTCTTATGACATTCATAACACTTGAAATTTGAAGCTGATGGTTTGTTGGTATTGTCTCTTCTGTTGTTTTTGAAATTCTTGTTCTTTCTAAATTACAAAAGCTTTTGAAATTGTTTGTTATAAATGCTATTTCATTTTCATCTGAGTCCGAGTCTTCTTATTCAGCTTGGAAAGCTATATTATTTCTATCTTGGGCTTGATCTCGTTTTTCCAACAAATTTACTTCATACAACGTGAGATTTCCTATTAACTCTTTAGGTTTGATGGTAGAAATTTTATTAGCTTCTTCAATGGCCAAGACTTTTCGTTCCCATTCCTCCGTTAAAGAGTTTAGGATTTTCAAAACATATCAAAATCAGTATATTTTTCTCCTAATGCTTATAGCGAATGATATATGTCTTGGAATCTAGAATACATATCACTTATAGCTACATCTGCTTTCATTTTGAAATTTTGGAACTGATTTTTAAGCATAGAAATTTTGCTTTCTTTAATTTTGTTTGTTCCTTCATGTGTAACTTTAGGCGTTCACCAGATTTCATAAGCAATTTTACACATTCTAACTCTATTAAAATCATTCTTATCTAAAGCACAAAATAACATATTCATGGCTTTTGCGTTTGAAGTAGCATCTATTTCTTTTGTGTTTGACCATTGTGCATATGATGTAGTAGGTATAGTGTATTTATTGTGAGTGATATTCTAAGTATCATAACCATTTTCTTGCATATAAATACTCATACGAGTTGACCAATAGTTGTAATTCAAACTGTTAAATAATGGCGTTCATGTAGTATATTGACCTTCAATAAAAAAAATTGCTAGTGTTATTTTCCATATAAATTGAACATCAAATAACTGTGTTAGGGTTATATGATGACCTTGCTCAATACCAAATGAAAGTGACCAAGGATCGTGTAATGTGGAATATTGTCTAAGTTATTTACTAGTGTGGAATATAAGTGTAGAAGTAAATTGTAAAGTAAAAGATACCAGAACTTTTTATACTGGTTCGAACTTTCCGTTCTACATCCAGTCACAGACTCCTTTTGGAATTCAACTATAAACCCTCACTTGACCCGGAGGAATAGGTATTACGTCGCCCAAGCAACCGAACATGACTTCTACCATCTAAGCAATAGAATATGACTTTAACCGCCAGAGCAACCAAGCATGAATTCTAATACAAATAGTAAAATTGCTTCTGACTAAGTATGCTCTTGAGTAGCGTTGATAAGTCAATAACACACACCCTTCCTATAACCTTCTCCTTTGTGGTTTATAGTGTGATATATGAAGATAGGAAGTTTATTTGATCACTAACGAGATTTTCTTGAATGAACTAGTGACTAAAACAAAAGTATTAAATGCAAATGGAAAGATTGTTTAAACAATAAGAATGAGAAATAGAATCAGAATTAAGTGATTAATACAATTGATTTTATGGCTATATTTTGTGGTTAAGAGTTGTAATCATTCGTGAAAAGTATCGATCAAAAGATATAGAAGCAACTCTTGAATCAAGAGTAATTTCTACTCATTGAAGTGAAGTGTCTTTTCAAAATATAGCTGTTATGAAGATTCAGCCGTCTGAGTGAAAGAATTCAGCCAGCTGAATCGATTGAAAATTAAATAAGAGAAAAAATAGTAAAAAAATCATGCAATTTAGCCGGCTGATTTATCAATTTCAACCATTTGAATGTTCAATATTTGTTGTGCACATGCACAGTCATTCAGCCATCATAACTACATGTTTCAGCCAGCTGAATGGCTTGTATTCTGCCATATCAAATATTTTTCCAAAAAAATTGCGTGTGCATGCATATACCACTTAGAACAGATTTTAACATGTATGAACTACTAGACTTAGACCATAGACTATATGTATTACTAAAGTTGATCTCTGGAATCTTGTTTGTAATCTGTTAGGTTATTTCTCCCTGCAAATATTTTAGTTCATATAATATTTACTTGTATAGTTGTCACAATCGAAACATAAAAAATTCAAAGTTCTAACAAATAATAATTGTCATTATTGTACCAAAGACTTTTTTTGGACTATAAAATTAAATGTGGATGACATTGAAATTTTAACCATTTCCAAATTCCATAAATCCAAAGTGATATATTTTTGACAAAAAGAATTGGTGTAAATAATTGTTACTATTAGGTACCTCATATAATAAGTAAACTGGATTTTACCAAAAGATGTGTAAGTGATAAATTTTGCCGAATGACACCTCACCTGCTAAGTGACGTGTGAACGTTAATATTCCAATAGTTTGATATTAGACTCTGATTGAATTTACATCTATGACTATGAGTCGCACAACCATAATGTTGAATTCTCTGAAAAACAACATGATTTAATTAATTTATAAAATGTTGTAAATTGATTAAATTAATTAATATTTGTGAAACATTATTTATTTATATGATTTTGGAAGTTTTTTGTAATTATTTTAATGCATTTACAAAACTATGCGCGCGCATTGATATATGTTATCGATGTAATTTAAAACTAATTGCATGAAATGATTTATGAAAATTTTATGTCATTTGATGACATGATTTATGAAAGTTTCATGTCATTTGATGACATGATATATGAATATTTTATGTCATTTGATGGCATACGTGTAAAGAAAGGATTAGAGAGAGAAAATAATAAGTAAAGGAATTGATTATGGAGGTTTTAATCAAAGAATGAGAAAAGTTTCATTCTTTCAAATAAAACATATTCTCTAATTCATTCTATACATATAATTCATTCTTTCTCATTTAGTCTGTTTCTTTCTCTCCTCCTACCTTTTCATGATCGGAAAAAAATTACAAAATTATTTCAACTCCATATAAATATATCAAATAAAATAAATTAAAAGTGGTTCTTCCATTTCTCGTAAGGATATGACGGGGATGTTGAAGGCTTGATGAGATATCATCATTCAAGGCGTCACAATCGAATTTAGAAGCATTCTTCATTCAAGGTGCAAATCAAATGCTACATCAACATGGTGCGTTTTAAGGATTAGGTAGCAAGGTGGTCATTTTCTATATATAGATAGCAATTTTGCAATGTTTGATGGAAATTTAGGTTAACTTTCATAATTTGTATAGTGCATTGTTGTCTTTATTAATTCAAAACTGTTTATGAAGGTTGAATTATTTATTGAATGATATGATTGAATTTTCATTTGATAGATCAAAATTAAAATTATTTATGTTTTAAAACAATATTTTAGTGTAGATTTATGTATTATAAACATTATAATTGTTTGTAATTCTTTAGATCTGAATGTTTACATATTCGAATTGATTAGCTGCTTTTCTTTATTTTATTAAATCGAAACCAAGTCTACATATTTTAAAATACAATGTTTTATTTTAGTTCTATTTTTTAATATTTAATTTAAATTCCTTTTCTCTAGACCTGGAATTCACATCTTCATGTTGATTGGTCGAGTTATATTTAAAGTTAAAAATGAAATTTATATGGAATCGGTACAATGTTTCAATTGTAGATCTATGTTTTAATCTTTCATAACAAAGTGTAGTTTTAGTTTTGAATGTTAATATACGTATGTATGCATGTATTACTTGCACTTTATGTTGCATTAGATATTTACATATGAATGAGGAGAATTTTAACAACATCAAAATTTTGTAATTGTCTGTAATAACTATCTAATTTATATTATTAGAAAGATTTGATTGAATTCCATATATACATATTTGAGTCTATTTGTATGTGTTCATATAAAATAATTTTTCTTTACATATATTGTCATAGTATGAAATCATTTCTCTTTTTTATTTAAGACAATAAGTATACATACAATTCATTGTTTACCTTCTATATTCTTATATTATGTTGCCTATTGACTGTCATTAATATGTTGCATTAATTAAGTTTACTAAAAGGAAAACTATATAAATCACCCTTATGATCCTTTATTTATTTCCACTTCAATTTCTATGTAATAACCATTCAAATTGTACTTGTTTATTTTATGTCTTATATGTTGCTTTTGCACAATATTCACTATGGATATATTTACAATTCATATCATATTTAGATGAGTCATTACTGTTATTTTATTAATCAGTTACTTAATTTAATTAAGAGAAGGAAATAAGAAAATTCATTCTATAACTAAATTGATGATCCATCATTAATTGAATAATTAAGAGAAAGAAAATGAAAAGTTTCCTTCTTCAAATAAATTTAGGCCCCCTCATTAATTGAATAAGTTTAGAGAAAGGAAATTAAATATTTCCTTCTCTGAATAAATTTGAAAAGTAAATTTTACACACAAATTTGTGTATAAGAGTATTTTTGATATAATCTAACTTACGTACACATTAAGTTAAAATGAAACTTTATTTATGAAGTTAAATTAAATATTGATTTTATTTAAAAGAAACTTAGAAAATTTCTATGTATATATAGAATTCATAGGTCCATTAAAGATCTAAAATGACTAATTTTTTTAAATTCACCCATTTCATCCGCTGTGGGCTGGCCCAGTTTCAGCAATAGTATCGAAGTCAATAGCTATGCGGTCTAAATCAGTCATATTAGAGATAATTAATTAGGCTTGCGCACTTAGTACGATGTTTAGAAAAGTAATGTCTAGGATTGGAATTAGGTAATCAATTATCCTATCCTACCTGGTTACCTAACCGACTTGAAAGGCGAAATGAGCCTAATGGTTGCTCCTAATAGAAAATGTCCAAGGATTGGGCCTTGGGATAATTTTCAAAATAGTTTTCAAAATTAAGACAAGATTATAAATTTAAAATAAAACATTTTCATTATAATTGGTTATAATATAACATAAATTTTCAAAAATGTTTGAAAATGTAATGTAAATTTAAAAATGCATGAAATTATTTAAATATTAATTTCAAAATTTAGGATCAATGTTGGAGTATAATGGTGAGATTGATAAGATGTTAGTTTTAGAATTCGAGTGGAATGGGTGAAATGACGACAAGCGTCTGCCATTCTCTATGACAGGAAAGTCTCACAGAAGCTTAATGTAAAGTTCTACAGAACGGCAATCAGGCCTGCGACGTTGAATGGTGCATAATGTTGGCCTACTAAAAGCCAACACGTCTAGAAAATAAGTGCAGCAGAGATGTATTTGCTGCGATAGAGCTGCGATCATACAAGAAGAGGCCGAATTAGAAATGATGGTATACTTAATAAACTTGGAGTAGCACCAATTGAGGAGAAGCTAATTCAGTATCGCTTAAGATTGTTTGGACATCTTTAACGGAGGCCACCTGAGGCACCTATGTGCGTTGGAATTATAGGTCGCCTCAAATGCTCAAGGAGAGGTAGAGGTCGACCAAGGTTGACATGGGATGTAGCAGTAAAAAGGGATTTGAAGATTTGGAGTATATCCAAAGAGCCGGCGTCGGACAGGAGCGCGTGGAAGTTAGTGATCCATATACCGTGTTGAATATGCGCTTATATGATTTTTGTTTGATGATAATAAACATGTATACATTCGTTTAAATGTATTTGTTAATGTACTATTTTATTTTTCATAGATTAAATAAATTTTGCTGAATAAAATTACATAACACAGAATTTGAATTCAAACAGAAATTTTATTCAAACAAATATTTATTACAATTTTGAATGGTACAAATTCAAGCTCTCACTATATATATACAATTTTGATTACAAATACATCACAATTTCATATTTACATTTAACCTCACTACACATCACTCATTCACTCAATTCGTATTTTATCTTCAACTTCATTCCGGTTAGAATCCAGCATCTGAGCAATCTGCAACGCAGTAAAATTGAAAAAGAAATATTTTTGCAATATAAAATAAAATATGGATTTTGAAAATATTATTTTGCCTCGGTTATTTGGGTTGTTCGTTATCATTTACATTTGAATTCATCATACACGAACAATGTGACATGCACAGTGTATCACTGTACATGCCACAAGGCCGTGCACCCCGATATACACTTGATTGATTTACAGGGACAGGTGAGCACAAGGTCAAACCCAAAATAAAAGGACAGGTTCAACTCAAGTGCAATATAAATAAAGTCTCGACATCAGCACATGGTCAAACCCGAGTTTTAAAACTGGATTCAACACAGGTGCACTTAAAAATGTGCAAGTATAGGAAAACAGTCAAGGCAACTAAAACAAGTCTCGACCAAAAATCAGTGACTCAAGTCAAGTCACACAATGAATACATAAAGACTAGCTGCTGAATTCCAAATAACCAAACTACAACATCTCAAATGTCAAGCACAAGTCTGAAACTCAAGACCAGTTCAGCAAAAGTCAACGATGCAAACAGTGGACAACAAAAACACTTCAAGCCATGGACAGGTTGAAACCATTAATCCAGACACAATGAATACATGAAGGCAGTTCACAAGTCAAAGACCAGAACATCAAAACAATGTCGAAGTCATTCTAGCAAAATGTCAGTGCAAACAAGTGCACATTGGAAATATCAGCTATAACATGAAACAACCCAATATGTACATGCAAATTCGACAAGCACATGAGCAACCATTTTTCACAGAGCAAAGAGCAAATGATAGTTAAGTACAACTATGCAGTGTTCAAGAGTGAAGCCACAAACACACATGAATATGAAGATCGCAAGTGTATAACCATTGCAGACTAGTTCAGGTAGCACAAAGAATGGCCAGAAACAACTACAAGGCAGATGCAAACTAACTAGCACATGAACAACTACAACAGGTAAGGGATACATAAATGACTACAAGAGCACTGCACCAGTTCAATGTGGAATGCAACCAGAGATGTGCTACAACTCCAATGCTTAAGTGGAAGTACCAACTACTAAGTGCAACATACAGTGACGAAGTGAAAACAAGTCAAAGTCAAATTTTCTTTTATCAAAGTCAACAGAAAAATAATCGGAGCCGAAGTTGTGGCAATCAAGGAGTCGAACAAGTCAAGCCAGAAATCAAAATATCATGGTAGCCAAGGAATCAAGACGTGAAATATACAAATTTGACAAAGTCAAATAAATCATCAACGTTCAACAAAAATCGAATGGCCGAAAGCATGATAATGAACAAATCAGACGAACGTAATTCAAGGAGATCAGACTCCTATAAATTGCAATAATCATCATCGGCATAAATCCATCGAGTTCAAATACGAAAACACTAAAGCACAAAAGCATAAAATTACATACCGAAGCAAGGATAGAACTCGATCAACGAAGCAGCCAAAGTGAGCAACAAGGAAAAGATCGATCAAAGCTACTCACGAATTATCCACGCAAACGATCAACATAAAGTTGACAGCTTCTGTTTTGAAAACCATGGAACGAAGCCCTAATTAAGTTGCAAAGAGAAACGGCCGCTATCTTCATATAAACGAACGGAGCAAATAAAAGGAGAACGTGTTAAATTATAAAAGGGGGCCGGCCTGTTTTTTCTCTTAAGGGTTTTTAATTTTTTAAATAGGGTTATTTTAATTTAAATTGTTTTTAATTGTAATTTCTTTTTAAACCATTTAAATTTCTAGTCGTGTGACTAGGGGACAAACTACGTGGCGTAGTTTGAGAATTCGCAACTCAGTGGCTGAGTTGTGGCAGTGTTTTGAGCGTAGAGTTAGGTTTAGTCAATAGCGGATGTCGCAAGTTTACGTGTGTAAGCGTCTGACTATCTAATTTCTAGTAGAAACCTTGGGGGCAGCACGTAGGCAGGGTTTTGCCGAAGCTGGGTAAATTCTGTACCGTTCTATTTCTGCATTTTATTATTCTGCTATTTTTCTATGCTGCTATTATTTTGTGATCTGTGTTGAAATTATTTATAAGCTTCCGCAATTAATTTTTATAATTAATAGCATCACCCTATTCACCCCCCTCTAGGGTGAAATCGATCCTATAAGTGGTATCAAAGCTAGGAATAGAAGTCAACTTTTGTTTTAAAAAATTCATTTTTCAAAAACCAATTTTTGTTTTAAAAATTTAAAATTTTAAAATGGCTTCTTTCAATAATGCTTTTGCTGAGGGTCAGTCTATAGTTAGACCACCAATGTTCAATGGTGAATATGCTTACTGGAAAAATAGGATGGAAATCTTTCTGAAAACCATTGACGCTTGGAATATTATCGAGACGGGTTATAGGACACCGACTATAACTGTAGATAATCAGGAAGTAGATAAGCCATAGGAACAATGGACAGAATTAGAAAATAAATTACAAAATACTAATGCTAAAGCTATGAATTCTATTATCTGTTCATTGGATCAATTTGAGTTTAATCGTGTCTCACATTGTCTAACTGCACAGGAAATATGGCACACACTAGATGTGACTCACGAAGGAACATCTCAAGTCAAAGAATCTCGCCTTGCCATGTTAAGCAGCGAATACGAGAATTTCACAATGGCAAAGGAAGAAAATGTAAAAAGAGATATATGGACGACTTTCCAATATCGTATACAAATCAAAAGCTCTTGGAAAATCATATACAGAGTTGGAGATAGTCCAAAAAATCCTTAGAGTCCTTCCACGAAGTTTGAAAGCCAAAGTGACTGCCATTCAAGAATCAAAAGATTTGAAACAAATGAAAGTCGAAGAACTCATCGGAAATCTCACCACTTATGAGCTAGAAATGAAATTAAAGGAAGAGCGTGAAGGAGGAGATACTCGAAAGAAATCAATAGCTCTCAAAGGAACAACTGAAAGTGACGACGATGATGATGCAGCAGCAGAATTGGAGCTATTAATAAAGAAATTCAAAAAGTGGAATTACAAATATGGAAATTCAGCTCGAATTCAAAAAGCGAAAAGCAGAATAGCCAAAGCACTAGACTACTCTAAAGAACAGAAGATCATCTATCACAAGTGCAACCAACCCGGACACATCAAGCCCAATTGCCCTCAAAATCGACGCGACTTTAAAAAGAAATCAAAAAGGAGAAGTTTTGCAGCCACGTGGAATACTAGTGATGAAGATAATCGAAGTACTAACAGTGAGAGTGAGAAAGCAGACATGTGTCTTCATGGGGAAATAACTATCAGTGATGATGACGAGCCAAGTGAGGTATCAAAACTTTCTCATTCAGAATTACTTATATATTTCCATGAAGTGAATGGCTGTTTTGAACGACTTAAAGAAAAATACGCAAAACTTGAATCACAAAAAGACACTTTGATAGAATTAAACGAACAACTTGACCAATTAGTTAAAACCTATCAAAGTAGGATCCCTAAGTGTGATAAGTGTCCAACATTTGATGAAGAAATTAAAAAATCAGAAATTAAAATGAAATCGCTTGAAAATGAAATTCTGATTTTAAAAGAGAATGAAAATACTAGAAGATATAATTCTATCAAAAAGTGCGCACAATTATTGAACGAAAATGAATCTCGCAAAACACAAGTCCAACAATTGTCAACGATTTTAGATAAATTTTCAAAAAGTGAAAAATCATAGAATATGCTATTAGGAAAGCAAACAGTTAATACGGTTAGACAAGGACTTGGATATAGTAGTTCGAAAATTGTTGAAAGCAATATTAATCAAGTTAATTCTATGTGCACAATTTGTAGAAAATATGGACACAATCACAATAATTGTTGGTATAGACCCAAACATGTGAAAACTATACCGATTTGGGTTCCAAAAGGCACAAATATAAAATCTCTCAAAGTTAAACAAATTTAGGTGCCGAAGGGAACAATTTTAAATAGTTTTGGGTCTTTACGAAATTGTTTTTCAAAATTTTCTGCCACTAACAACCATAGACCTATAAAAACAAATAGGTCACATAAATCTTTTTCCGTGTAGGTGTGGTGGCAGGCTAAGGAACAACAACAGTGTTCTCTGGATTTTTAGCTGTTCCAGAAATACAACGGGCGACAAAGCAAAGTTCCTTAGCCTAGTATAAAGGTGACAGAATCACAAAAGACAACAACAAAAAATATCGTAAAGGTAAAACAGGTAATGGTATATTTATTTGAACGATATATTAAACTTGATAATCTGCACCATATTCTGATTTAAATCAGTCAATAATGAGATGATGAAAAAATGATGATTTTGACTCTGACTTATTCAACGTAGTTGGCCAAATTATATTCTTATGCCAAAAACAATATAAAATTCTCTAGATTCTTTAAATTACTTCATATATATTAGTTTGGATTAAAAATAGTGTTTTGTTGGATAATACATTTGGTTATAATACGGCTAACTCTATATTCACGGTTTTTGATTGTTTACATGGCTTCAATTCAAATTCAAAAGAATGTCATTTAAAATGCTGTTAAATTTGAGTTTGAAATTTTTGGTGCACACTTCATGATTTGGACAATCGAATTCAATTAATGATATTTTGAGTGAAAGAGAAATTCTGATGCAGATTACACTGGTAATCTAGTTGATAGAAAAATTACTAGTTGAACGTGATTTTTGAGATATTTAGTAACTGCATCGCTTTTCAAAGAAAATATCTGCATATTTTTCATTTCAAATAATTTTCAAATAGCATAAATTTTCTTATAAAACCCCCTCGAGAATATCATTTTTGACCATATTTTCAGATTAGTCATTTTGAAAAATTGATTTCATAATTATTTTTGAATTTGATTTTAAATGACTATTTTGACTAATCTGACTCCCTAATAACTATCGAAAAGATAAATAGTGATTGAAAAAGTGATGAGTGTTGATATTTGTTATATATTATGACTCGAGACGGTATAACTAGTAAATTTCTTTAGAAATTTAAACAAGAGTTATAAAACTTTTTGTTAGTAAAAATTCCATGACCATCTCTATCTCTATCATATTTCTAACGACCATCACTCATCAAAATTCTATATAGTTTGTCAATATGTGGTACTTTAAACAGGAATTGTTCGTTTTTCATTTTCACATTTTTTTAAAAAATAATAGAAAAAATTTATATAGTAAAACTAATAATAATAATAAATAAATACCAAAGTATTCACTCTCATTTAAAAGTCCTCACGGTTATGCATGGGTGAATTACTTGGAATTTGTTATGTGCTTCCATGCTCATTTAAAAGTCCTCACGGTTATGCATGTATGGAATACATATCAAAAGTTGATTTTTAAAATAAACAAGTTGATTCTAATCCCATTTAAAAGTCCTCACGGTTATACGTGGTTAGAAGATACTTGAATTCATTTTTTTTAAATAAAATCGGAATACTACTAATCTCATTTAAAAGTCCTAACGGTTATGCATGGTTAGTAGATATTCAAATTCCTGATATAAATATATCACAAATAGACACAACTGTATGGTTTTATATGATGGCATAATTCCCATCATTCTAAAAGTGGAATATGCGTCTAACAAAGTATTTATGATTTTTGTTTGATTTTTATTGAAATTTAATATTTATATTCAATTGAGTTTTAATGTTGAATTAATATCGATCACTTTATCTCTATTTTCTCTAACACTATCATTCTTTTGCTGATAACAAAATGGGGAGAGAAAAGTTAAGATTTTGTCAAATAAAATCAAGCAAATGTCAAATAATTTTCTATTTGCATCTAGGCTCATTTGCATATTTTTATTTGTATGCATATATGTAGGGGGAGCTTTGTGTAGAGAGTAAGCATTTAAATAGGAGGAGCAATTAGAGCATATGAATGATCAAATACATTTAACATATTCAAAATCTTAAATATATGTTTGTTATCATCAAAAGGGGGAGAGTGTTGAATATGCGCTTATATGATTTTTGTTTGATGATAATAAACATATATACATTCATTTAAATGTATTTGTTAATGTACTATTTTATTCTTCATAGATTAAATAAATATTTGCCGAATAAAATTAAATAACACAGAATTTGAATTCAAACAGAAATTTTATTCAAACAAATATTTATTACAATTTTGAATAGTACAAATTCAAGCTCTCACTATACATATACAATTTTGATTACAAATACATCACAATTTCATATTTACATTTAACCTCACTACACATCACTCATTCACTCAATTCGTATTTTAGCTTCAACTTCATTCCAGTTAGAACTCAGCATTTGAGCAATCAGCAAAAATATTCACTAACGCGGTAAAATTGAAAAAGAAATATTTTTGCAATATAAAATAAAATATGGATTTTGAAAATATTATTTGCCTCAGTTACTTGGGTTGTTCGTTATCATTTACATTTGAATTCATTACACGAACAATGTGACATGCACAGTGTATCACTGTACATGCCACAAGGCCGTGCACCCCGATATACACTTGATTGATTTACAGGGATAGGTGAACACAAGGTCAAACCCAAAATAAAAGGACGGGTTCAACTCAAGTGCAATATAAATAAAGTCTCGACATTAGCACAAGGTCAAACCTGAGTTTTAAAACTGGATTCAACACAGGTGCACTTAAAAATATGCAAGTATAGGAAAACGGTCAAGGCAACTAAAATAAGTCTCGACCAAAAATCAGTGACTCAAGTCAAGTCACACAATGAATACATAAAGACTAGCTGCTGAATTTCAAATAACCAAAGTACAACAACTCAAATGTCAAGCACAAGTCTGAAACTCAAGACCAGATCAGCAAAAGTCAACAATGCAAACAATGGACAACAAAAACACTTCAAGCCATGGACAGGTTGAAACCATTAATTCAGACACAATGAATACATGAAGGCAGTCACAAGTCAAAGACCAGAGCATCAAAACAATGTCAAAGTCATTCTAGCAAAATGGCAGTGCAAACAAGTGCACACTGGAAATACCAGCTATAACATGAAACAACCCAATATATACATGCAAATTCGACAAGCACATGAGCAACCATTTTTCACAGAACAAAGAGCAAATGATAGTGAAGTACAACTATGCAGTGTTAAAGAGTGAAGCCACAAACACACATGAATATGAAGACCGCAAGTGTACAACCATTGCAGACTAGTTCAGGCAGCACAAAGAATGGCCAGAAACAACTACAAGGCAGATGCAAACTAACCAGCACATGAACAACTACAACAGGTAAGGGATACATAAATGACTACAAGAGCACTGCACCAGTTCAATGTGGAATGCAACCAGAGATATGCTACAACTCCAATGCTTAAGTGGAAGTACCAACTACTAAGTGCAACATACAGTGACGAAGTGAAAACAAGTCAAAGTCAAATTTTCTTTTATCAAAGTCAACAGAAAAATGATCGGAGCCGAAGCCGTGGCAATCAAGGAGTCGAACAAGTCAAGCCAAAAATCAAAATATCGTGGTAGCCAAGGAATCAAGACGTGAAATATACGAATTTGACAAAGTCAAATAAATCATCTACGTTCAACAAAAATCGAATGGCCGAAAGCATGATAATGAACAAATCAGACGAACGTAGTTCAAGGAGATCGGACTCCTATAAATTGCAATAATCATCATCGGCATAGATCCATCGAGTTCAAATACGAAAACACTAAAGCACAAAAGCATAAATTACATACCGAAGCAAGGATAGAACTCGATCAACGAAGCAGCCAAAGTGAGCAACAAGGAAAAGATCGATCAAAGCTACTCACGAATTATCCACGCAAACGATCAACATAAAGTCGGTAGCTTCTTTTTTCAAAACCCTAAATTGGATCGCATGGAACGAAGCCCTAATTGAGTTGCAAAGAGAAACGACCACCATCTTCATATAAACGAACGGAGCAAATAAAAGGAGAACGTGTTAAATTATAAAAGGGGGTCAGCCTGTTTTTTCTCTTAAGGGTTTTTAATTTTTTAAATAGGGTTATTTTAATTTAAATTGTTTTTAATTTGTAATTTCTTTTCAAACCGTTTAAATTTCTAGTCGTGTGACTAGGGGACAAACTACGTGGCGTAGTTTGAGAATTCGCAACTCAGTGGCTGAGTTATGGCAGGGTTTTGAGCGTAGAGTTAGGTTTAGTTAATAGCGGGTGTCGCAAGTTTACGTGTGTAAGCGTCTGACTATCTAATTTCTAGTAGAAACCTTAGGGGCATCACGTAGGCAGGGTTTTGCCGAAGCTGGGTAAATTCCATGTCGTTCTATTTCTGCATTTTATTATTCTGCTATTCTTCTGTGCTGCTATTATTTTGTGATCTGTGTTGAAATTATTTATAAGCTTCCGCAATTAATTTTTATAATTAATAGCATCACCTTATTCACCTCCCCCCCCCCTCTAGGGTGAAATCGATCCTACATACCGAAATAATGAGCTATGAGTTTTTTTTTTAGTTTTAGAATATAGAACTATGGAACATGAGCCTAAGACATAGTGTTTAGTCTTTGACCAATATTACTATTAGTACCATTATCACTATTAATATATATTATTATCATTATCATTTTTTATACATACATACATACATATATATATTTATCTTTATTTTACATACGTATTATTATTTTTAACTTACTTATTTAACTTTATATTATTATTGTAATTGTTATTATTATGACTTTTAAATTGATTGTTGTTTAGTTTGGGTTCCATCTCTAGCCGACCCCAACTTGTTTGGGAGTAATGGCTTAGTTGTTGTTTTTAATTTTAAAATTTAATTTTTTTAATAAGATTAATGAAAAAATTTAATTAATTTAGTTTATTAATTAATATTTATATGCATGTATTATATATGTTGATATATGTAATGTTATTTAAAATGTTTGAGATAACATAAGTATACACATATGTATATAAGATAAAATTTGAAATCAATATCGTTTAATTAAAATTGTTTAATAAAATTAATTAATTAAATAAAATACACATATATATAAGATATATATGTTACACTGTAAAGGTTATAGTATACGCGTTAAAAGTTATAGTAGATATCTCCAATAGAAATGTTGTATTGGAATACCAATATAAAATTAATTAAAGAGTTAACTAACATAAATTAATTAAATAAGATTTAATTAAATAAAATACTATACACGACTATCATATAAGTAATATGAAATATAAAAGTTATATAATAATAAAACTTATATGATATGAATGTATAAACTAACGACGGAACATTAAAGAAACCCAAATAGACTTAAGGAATAAATACATATGTAAATGCACGTATACCGTGATTTCTGATGTGTCTGACACTTGAATGACGAGGGTATTTCATAAGGAAATACATTCCATAAGTCGTTATCACTCAACATAATACATTGAAGATTATTAATCTTCAATATAATGTTGTGCTTTACCATATATATTAATAAATTACTTGCATACTCCTTAGCTATTCAGCAAACTCTAGCTAGGGATGTTATGTGTATTATAATTAATACATTGAATAGACGAGGTAAGATAAGTATATGTATTTGTTGAGTAAACTCAAGGTGCATATACTATACTTAGGCTGTCGCGATATGTGTGAATAATCTCTTACGATTTGTTAAAAAAACTCAAGGTCGAAATGAGATTAGGACAATGAAACATTGGTTAGGAATTGTATGTAATACAATCGATATGGAGTTATCTATCATTTGTGGGGCTATGATTTGTTGAGAAAACTCAAGGTTAGAATACCAAGATAAACAAGTCCTAACACCTAGTAGTAAATTTGAAAGACTTCTACGTTTCCTCTTTGGGTTTGGAGAACATAAAAGACTAGTGGGAGTCTTATTAGAAAAATGAAATGGTAACATTTAACCTTTCTGATATTGTAAAAACATATGCTAAATAATGTTATAACTATCTACAATGATAAATTTATGCATTTACTAAGATTGGTAAAATGTTTATCAATTAAGATATGCAAATGAATTAAAGATTGACAAATAAAAATATACTATATACTTTATAATAAAAGATTATTGCATGTTAACATTTCAACACCTATGAAAGTGCCTGATTTTCAACTACTGAATACATTCGTGGTTTGGTCACTTACGCATTTATTTAGTCAAGACCATATATCTCATTCTATGACTTTCGAACTCTAAAAGAAATACAAGACTACGGATATTTGATCTATATACAATTGCATATAAATGTTATATGGTGAATGGTCAAAGTTTGTGATGTATAATATTTTGATGAAATTGGTTTATCCAAAAAAACAAATAAAATTTAGTGTGAGATTGATTATTCAACCTACTTGATTACTAAAGGATCGTATCATATTAAATGCAACACTGAACCAAAACTACAATATAAAGCTAAGAACTTGATTACAGAAATGTCAGTTTGGTCAGTTTACATAAAGCGAAACATATCTAATGTCCTTAAACACTAAGGATAGTTGAATGTTCTTTTTTTAAAGATTTATTTGGATATTATAGTAAGGGTTTCGTTTTGATTGGCTTGACCATTTAGAAAGAATAACGAATATATAAGAGTAGATATGATTTTAAGTACAGTCAGGATGAAGGGAGTGAATAGTCATGTCTGCTTCCTAAACAAACAACAAAAACGGGAATTGTAATAATAGTAATTGATACTTATTATTGGAATCAGAAATGAGATTTCTATTTTGAAATGTGATTTCGTATATAAAATTGTTTTCTATGAGATTTATTTCTTTGAGCTCGGGATAATTGATCAAAGAACTTTTCGCTATAAACTAGTAACAGTACATGAAATAAATAAACTATATTAAGTGAATGATGTACCTCCAAATTTAATATACTTTTATAGTAATGGTGGAAATAGCGGGTGCATGCCATCTAGCACTTATTGATTGCACCATATTATGAAAATTGTTTTCGTAAGCATATCAAACTTTATTTGTGAAATAATGAGTATTTTCGGTATCAAATGAAAAATTGACATAGCTATATTTCAATATGAATATTCTTATGAAATAAAAATATAATGTGGTATTTTTTTCATAACAAAAATGATGCATTGGAAAATATAGAAATATCTAATATTGTTTACTGTTATTTAGAATCATAGACTAAGCCGTAGTTTTTAGAAAATAATTTTATTATATGATTTTGAATCATATGACATTGGTTAATTATATCTCAAACAATTAAGGGCTATGTACCCATTCAGTAGGAGCATCATAAGAGTTGATGAACTCTTCGGATTTATACATATAGATGTATGCAATCGTAAGTCTACTAATACCAAAATGGTTTCACGTACTTCATCATATTCACCAATGAGTTATCACTGACATGAACATGTGTATTTGAAACACACGTGGTAAATTCATAAAGTATAAAACATGAGTAAATAAAATAACATGCAATAGAAATTATTCGATTTGATCAGCTGGGTGAGTATATTGGAAAAACTAATGTACCTAAAAATGAATAAAGATTCCATCTCAAAAGTCACTTCTCCATGTGATACATAATGACGCATCAATAAGGAGTAACCGAACTTTGTCAGACAACGTACAATTAATTGTAAGCGAAGTTAGTTTCTTTCTAAAAGGACATGTGCTAAGAGTAGTACACAAGGTTAATATTGTTTCATCTAAATAACAATTAACAAAATCACACAATACAAGAGTTTATAAGAAACTCCAATATATCCTTGGCCAGGAGTTGGCAAGTTGTGCGAGTCGAAAGATTGCACATGATAATTATTCATGAATGATCTTGTATGAATCTTACTAAAAGGATTTGGGGAAAGACTATCATTGGATGACATATTTATGTTTTGAACATAAGTTTTGTAAACTAAAGCCTTTTAGTTTCATACATAAAGAAATTCATAAAAGTTTATGAATACCTATTCTATTGCACTAAGAAACAATTGTTGTTTCATGAAATACCAACTTCAGTGTGAAAAAAATTATTTGAGGAATTATTGATAGTAAAAATATAATTAGATACAATACATAGATAGAATTCATTAGATGAGATGAAATTAACTGACCTAAACGAACATAATGCATTAGAGTGTCTAATAATCATTCTCGCATATTGAAGAGAAACTTTGAGTTTCTTGTTAATGTCGATAATATATATTCCTCAATTTTTTAAATCATTAAGAGTGTTGACTCTATAGTATTGTATGATACGCAAATCCAAAAGAATTCCAAATATGCTATCAACATATGATTTTGGTAGTAGTAACCTAAGGGATGTGATCCATCGGCCGTGATTATGTCTTTATGGGCAAAACTAATGCGGTTAGAATTAAATGAGCAATGTTGATAAGAATAATATCACAAGTTTCAATTGCTGAAATTAGCGTAATAGATTCAGCATTCAACGTGGTCAAGTTAATTCGGATTTACTTACAAAATTACCAATTGATATGATTTTATGTTTGGTACTATGTATTGAAACATAAAATTCTAAATAATGATTTCATGTAAACTATTTACACATAATAACCAAAATGTCTCGAAGTCAGTGGGAGCGATATTGAGTTTGTGAGTCTGTGGATATGATCCAAGAAATGATAAAAAGTATCATTCAAAATTGAAAAAATATTTTGGTAGAAATATAAAATAGTTTAATTATCAATCAAAATGTAGAGGAAGCGCGTGTTCCTAAGAAAGAACGTTAAAAGGTACATTGATATTTCTAAACTATAAGTGAACAACACATTATTGATTTTAGCGATGTACTTATGTTAAGATCAACCTTAGTTGTTTTAATGCTCAATTTTGGAATGTAAATAATGTCTTTTATAGTGAGTATTAAAGATATCGGGAATGTCTTGAATCGATATGCAAGGACACCTTATTAAATTGTTTAATATGGAACATGTTCCATGAGTTGCTTATGCATTGGCAGTAGGAATTATCATACACGTTATGTTGTCTACGAGATCGTGATCATTTTTTGTATTTGATACATGAAGCAAATATAAAATCCAAAATGATACCACTAAATGGTTGTTTGAAGTGTTCTCATGTATTTATGAAATACTAGAGAATTATTTACAGAAACAAAAACACCTTATGAAGAAGAATTCAAAATCAAACTTCATAAGTGATATTGAGTATAATATGTCAACAATAAATTCATGTTAAGAATCTTTAATTTAGAAATGTTCCAAATAAAAGACCATGGCTTATTCAATAAAAAAAGCTAAGTAATCGCCTAGGATACCTCCACAATAACTACAATGTATATATAAATATAATGCATAAATTTATATCTAAGTTGATTCCTAATGTTTGAGAATCTCATAACTTTTTTATGTGATAATAATATCACAATATAGTTTTAATAGAATTTAGAGCTCACTAGAAGTCAAAAGACATATTCCGAATTGTTCCATATGATAATATAGTTTGTCACCATCAAAGAGAGTTGATTGACAAGTAGATAATTAAAACATAATAGCATGCCTGTTCACAAAGGGTCCGACCCAATTGGTTTTGAGAAAACTGATTGGAGAAGTTGGAATAAAATTCCATAATTGACCCCAAATGCAAGTGGGAGATTGATAGAGTTAGGGGTATGACCTAGGGACAATTATGTAATTTCTTACATATATCTAAAATGTCGACCAATCTTGTTCGAAACAAAAGTATTTTCTTCTATTATATACTTGATAAAATGTGGTTATACTAATTAATAAATTCAATTAAAAGTATATTTAGTAGAAAATCCATAAATGTTATGTTTCGTAATGGTAGTTACAAAGTAGTGTAACCATGAGTAATTTATCACAATGAAACAAATAAACCATTTTAAATGTTCCTAGTCAAGATGCATCTAGACCAAATATTAATGTATCCGTTGAGACTAGAGTATGTAACGGTCTCTAAATCTAAGGCATTATATTACTCATGACTTTTGTGGGCACCAAGGGTTATGTATTAATAGTTATTAGATAACTATCGAATGACTCACTTGATAGTTTTCTATTAGTTAATATAACTAAGGTCAAGCAGAGAATATTGATGTGACATATTTATACAGTTCTCTCGACTTGAGAATGCTGTTGATCTTCAATGTGGAAGCTCCGCTTTAATTATAAATTAAATCATGGCACGACGTCCATTGAACGACTATAGTTGGATCAAGTGGAAGCATTGGAAGTGAAATGCTATCAAAGAGAGGATTCGTCTCCTCAGTTATATGAGGCTAGTATCATAGTCAACTGAAGTTGACTCAAAGTCAACGTCTCTGGCCAGAGCATTTCAGTTAATAATAAATGTTATTATTGAGCCAAAGACTTTTTATTTGGACTAAAAGTTAAATGTGGATGATATTGGAATTTTGACCATTGCCAAATTCCATAAATCCAAAGTGATATAGTTTTGACAAAGCGAATTGGTATAAATAATTGTAACTATTGGGTATCACTTATAGTAAGTAAATTTGATTTCACCGAAAGATGTGTAAGTGATAAATTTGGAAAAAATGTCACACCACCTGCTAAGTAAATTGAATTTTATCAAAAGATGTTTAAGTGATTAAATAGGTCCATTAAAGATCTAAAATGGTTAATGTTTTTGAAACTCACCCATTTCTTCCACCGTGGCCTGGCCGAGTTCCAGTAGGAATTTTCCAGAAGCGACGTCGAAGGAGCATTTCAAGTTGAGCTTCATTCCATAATTCCGCAATATCTCGAATGTTTCTGCTAGGTTGTCTAAGCGATTCTTTGATACCCGTGATTTGACAGGCATGTCGTCCATATATACTTCCATCGTCTTCCCGATCTGATTTGAACATTCTGTTTTCCAGTCGTTAGTAGGTTGCCCCTGCGTTCTTTAGTCTAAAGGGAATGACCCGATAACAGTATAATCCAAGGTCGGTAATGAAACTAGTATTCTCTTGGTCGGGTTCATGCATCATAATTTGGTTGTATCCCGAGTAGGTTTCCATAAACGATAGTAGCTCGTGGCCCCAACAAGCTAATAGATCTTGGGCAATGGGAAACTATTCTTTGGGCAGGCTTTATTCAAGTTCGCGTAATTAATGTAAGTCCACTACTTCTTATTGGACTTCTTAACTAAAATCGGATTTGATGCCCATATGCGGTAGGTTGTATCACCAATAAAGCCGTTTTCGAATAGCTTAACCACTTCCTCTCTTAGCGCAACAGTCCGTTACGGTCCTCGGGTGTGCCTCTTTTGCCTTACTAGAGCGTACTTGGGATCGATATTAAGTGCGTGACATGCTATCTTCGGGGATGTCTCACACATATCAGAATACGTCTAAGTGAACATGTCTAGATTGGCGTGAAGAAACTTGAATAATCCTTTTTGTGTCTTGGTTCCAAGCTGTGATCCTATTTTCAGTACTCGTTTCGGATCATCCATGTCTACAGCGACAGGCATCGTAATCTCTATCGATGCTGCCCATTCCTCCCCTAAACTCTTCGTTTAGGGTCCATAGCCTTATCCAATCGGCTATGTCCACAAGCCGGGGGGATTCTTCAGTTTCTATGCTAATGGTTCGCGAATATGGAGAGTTTTCTCCACATTCTTCCCCTTCTCTTTCTTCCTTGTTTCATGCAATTCAGCGACGCAGCAGTCCCATGTGACACTCTGGTCTCCCTTTATCATTCCAACTCCACTTTTCTTAGGGAGTTTCATAGTGAGACACCATTGTGCTAGGATAATACGAAATTTAGCGAGGGTCGTACATCCCAATAATGCATTATAGGTCGGCATCTGGTCAATTATCACAAAGGTTTAGGTAAGAACCACACTCCAATCTACTATTCTGAGTTCAACAGGTAGATCAATTGTACCAACTGGTTGTAGTGGATGGCTAATGAATCCTTGGATCTTAGTTCCGCATACAAAGACATCCTTCACGTTAAGCTTCATTTGGTCGAACGTATGTCGAAACAGAATGTTTATTATTCCTCCGATATCGACCAACACTCGTCGCATGACAACAGGCCCGATACCTATTGTCAACACCATTAGATCTAAAGGTTGGAGCTCTATTCCTTCAATATCCCAGTTTCGGAACATGATGTCATCATTGAGAATCCTCCGCTTTTTAGCAAGGGTCCCATCTTTGATTTAAAAGCAAGTTTCCTTTGGAGAATGTTTGAGTGAACTAGCATATCTTTTCATCTCGCCTCAACCTTTTTGTGCCAAATGAGGACTTCCTAAAACGGTATTGATGACAAGCCTCTGTTTAGCTCGCTTGGATCCCTCTCCGCTGGATCCAGATTACTTTCCTTGGGTGTTAGGAGCATGAGATCCGATTGGCTGATTGGAATTTCAGGGCTTCTTCACATACTAATGGAGCTTGTTTTCCCTAATCAGTTCTTTGATCACGTTCTACAAACGGCGACACTCATTTGCGTTATGGCTAGCGGAAACGACAGAACTTCCCCGACTTCCTTTCTTGTTCAGACTCTTCCTTTCAAGGCGGCTTGGCTATTCTTCTATTCCCTGAGTTGCTAGGTAAATAATCTCCAAGCTGTCATTTAACGGAGTGTATTATCCACATTTAAAACCTTTGAGTTTCTTTCTGCCTCCACTGGTAGATAGATAGGACAATGTCTTTCACGTTCAGGACCGTCTATTGCGAGCCAAAACACACTCAAATAATCGAAAAAATACCGCATTTAGAAGCAGTAATGAATTCTGGGACTCGAGATCCCCTCCTCGATCTGTTCAACTACGACCTTATAATGTAATCGCATTCTCTAGTCCAATTGCTATGCTCTAATGCTGGTTCTACCTTTTGTGGTCTCCATCTTTCCCAGCAGTTACTTCAGAATTCTTGCCATTTGGATTGACCACCACATTACTCTGAACCGATTCATTTGGTCGCATGTTGGTATTTTAATCTTCAAATTTATTTGCCTCATCCAATCTTAAGTACTAACCAGCCTTTTGGTTGAATTCTTTCATGGTGCTTGGTTGTTTCATTTTAATCCATCTCCCAAAAACTGTTTCTGGATGGGTCGAGCAGACTAAGGCCATCAAAATCGTATCCTCATTTGAATTGCTCACTTCGGTGATTGTTGTGTTAAAGCAGTTCATGAATGATTTTAATGATTCATTGGGTCCTTAGAGGTAACCGGCTGGAGGCGTCACATCCTTTGGCTGAGCGACGTGCAATCTAAATTGTTCCAAGAACTTCCTAGCTAGCTCGTTAAAGGTTGAGATAGATCATGGAGGGAGCCTGGTAAACTACATGGAGGTGACTCCTTAGATATAGATGTGGAAACATCTGCAGCAATCTGCATCCGTTGCCCTTGCACCATCCATATTCCAAATTTACTTATAAAATTGTTGATGAGGGTCAGTAGTTCCATTGTAGGAGGTCATAGCTGGTGGCATATTGAATTTCTTAGGGTATTCTGCACTACCAGTGAAGGGAGTTCGGCTTAGAGCGAAACCCTAATCATTGTCCATTCTACCCTTGCATTCTTCCACCAAGTGCTTGACCATGTCTACAATGTACACGTCACTTGACCGTTCATCCGTAGGTTAACTGTCAGTAGTCCGCCAAGTGTTTGTCTTCGCAAACGACCTTGGTTTGCTGGCAGAAGCCTAGGCACTCTAGTCTTTTGGTGAGCCACTCCTGCAAAGTTCCATTGGCAAGCGGTTGGTCTTATGGATGGAGTTTGTTCGTTTGTGTTCAATTCACCTTCCCTAAGTCACTCGTATTCCTCAGAGTTAGTATATGCTACTAGTACATCCTCCCGTGGAGTTTTCACTTCTATGATTAGATTTGTAGCAGGTGCTTTGGCATTAGATGGAGTGTTAATGTTTTCTTTTGTCATTATTCTTGAAACTATGCATACTGCTCCTCTTGCTTTTCTCTTCGGTTTCTTCCATTTAAGTCGGAAATAGAAGAATGCTCTTGCTCCATAGCAGCCACAGCTTCAGGCACGGTCCTGGGAGTAGTCGGTGTGATTGGAGTGTTAAAAGAGCGTCTATCTTATTCATAAGAGCTTTTTGATTATTTTCCATTTTATGGTTAATTTCATTGACCATCTTGTTCATTTCTCCCTTAGTCATAACTTCATGCTGTATGGAGGATCTTGGAATCTGGTCTTCAATGTTAACTCCTAAGAGTAGACTGTTGGGGTTGTTGACTTCAATTTTCTGAGCGTTTTTTTCTTCTCCAGCAATGGTAGCTCTTATGGATCTTCCGGATGTAGTTCTCTTTCTTCCTGGCGCCATCAATTCTCAGTAGCAAATTTTCTAGGCGGAGATTGATGATCTAACTTCTGAGTCTATCTAATATAAAGTAGATAGCTAGATCTAAGCATGAGTTCAACTCTCAATGAAAGCAGCTAAATGTTAATCCAAAAAATATATTAACACCTTGGATTGAGTGTGAAAGCACTAATCTATTCTTACGAAGAAATAATATAGAAACAAATGTAGAAAGAGTTGAAATAGTAAAAAGACAAGAAGACTTTTATAGTGGTTCGGTTGTTAATGAAGCATATGTCCACTTTATAACTTTCAATTAACTAATTGATGTTACAAGTTGAATCGGATTACAATATGTTTAAATATTCTAAGTTAGATCAAGTCATAAATATTAGAGTTCACCGGAGAATCACAATGAACACCTAGATGGCTATTGTGTGAAAGGAGAAGAGTCAAGGATAAACTCTATAGAGTTCCAACAGCCAGTCCCCCCAACCCTCATTTATGTTGCAAGTGGGACTGTATTTATAGAAGTTGGAGAGCTATTAGACTAGACCACTTTGCTAGAAGCCTACACTTGATGATACAAAAACGCTCCAAAAATCTCATAACAATCTGACTTAACCTGATGGATTGCTAGCGATCTATGTACTTAAGGTATTTTCAGATCGTTTCATTTAGGTTGCTTTCCTTGGTTTATGTCGTTTCCCTCCATGTAAGTTTTGGTAACTAGTTGCCTTGTTTTGATGGTGATTCATGTACAAGTTTGGATTGAACTATGACTCGAATCAAATGAATGCTCAGTTCTTGAACTAGCCTGCTTAGAATTCCAAGAAACTTGGCATACATCTCTAGAAAGATATTGGTTCGTGATGCAATAAGTTTGGATGATCCATGAGCAGTCATTATGGATCGCTAGCGATCCATCCTCTTAGCCTATTTTTGCATTCCACTTGGGTCTTTCTTAACTTCTTCTTCTGATCCTTTTGGTTGATTCTTGAGTTGTTTTGACTTGACATAGATATTCTAACTTCTATTGAATTCCGTCGGGTTAAAAACCTGGTTAACACTCGTCAATCAGATTCATTGTCCACTTCGTTTTGTCGTGAATAGGCAAATCCCTAACTAAAGCTTCCGGTCGACTCTACAAAAAAGGGCGAAGACCTCGTATCGTTCCTTTGACAAAAACACCATAATATTGTTCATATAATAGAAGCGCCATTATACTGCAACCACTCTTTGTACTTTACCGCTTATTTGGCTAAAGCGCCACTGTACAACAACCACTTCTTGTGTCATGCTGCCCTTCTGATCCAAGCACATCGAAATATAGCTCATCAATTGGCATGCATATGGATCACTTCGACCATGTGGAATCCAAGCTAGCTGTATTTAGACCGCTGATCATAATCAACTTTTTTCATGAAACTTAATACCCAAGACATTGGCCTTTGCCCTTCAAAACACGATCTCTATAGCTATAAATAGAGGTTCCTATGCGTTTAAACGAAGACCAAATTTTCTACTCTTAAGAGATACTATTACTAGTTCTATGCTCTTGCAATAGCCAGTAAATTCCTCTTGTAACCAAAAACTCAAAGTAATAAGAAAAGAAAGCATAGTGGGTGTAGATTTCTTATGAATTGTTATAAATTGAACCATTCTACATAGTGAGTTATTTATTTTACATTCACTGCCTATTCGTGATCATTCCTCATTTTATATTTAAAACAATGTTTTTGAGGAGCCGTCCTTATTAAAATCCATGTTTAATTGTTATTTTGAGGTTAGCTATAAATATAGTCAACATTTTGACATTAGAAAGAGGGCCTCTTATGAAAGCTCCTAATTTATATAACTTTCTTCTCTTCAAAAATTTGTTCTCCTCCAAAAAAGCATTCACCATGCAACCTAACAACGATGAAGCTGAGGTTGGCAACTCAAACAACCATAACATCAATGATGACAATGGGGCCAGTGCCATTAGTTTCATTCTAGGCATGAGCAATGACATGTGGTTTGGCATGCATAATAGGATTGCAAATATTAGGAAAATAACCCATGACTTGAATGATATCCGTACTCAGATGAAAGCCCACGGAACTATCACCTATCGTCTGAGACTTCTGGTTATTATTGACAGGGTTCCTCTACTACCAACAGTCCTTGGTGGTTCCAACGTCATGCATGAAGCTAGGGAGTGGGTTGTGTTACATCCATTTTTCTAATAAAAATATATAATGCAGCTTAAGGTATATGAAGTCAGTAGGTAGTGCAACGCATCAAAGGAATAAAAGGAATAGGATGGGTTGATCGCTACTTCAAATTGTAACTGCACAAGCTCCAAAGTAAAACATGCAAAACCCAGAAAATTCTCACTAAAATCTGCATAACCAAAAGACTTCACACAGGGGAAAGCATAATTCAAACCTCAAACCGAGATCTCGGTTTCAAGGATGCACCGCTGTAATTAACACGCCAACAAGGCTCAACACTTCTTAGCCATAACTTCCTAAGAAATACATAAGCAACACGATAAAATATTACACATCCAAAGAATAAAACTAAAGCTTCTCATACTGTGTTAGTTCTGGCGAAGAAGCAGATAACTTACAACACCTCTCTTAATCCAATACAGGAAACTCATATATTTCCGCCTTAAATTTTTTTATCCTGCTTAAAACCAAATCCATCACAGCTAAAGTATAGTATCCCGCCTAAACCCAGAATCTGTGCACATCAACAAAAATTACAAAATTGAACAAATGAAGCACACGTGGAAAGATCCAATAACATATGGATGATACAAGAAACAATATCAGCAATCCATGTGACATCCACTCGGTTGAAATAACTTTTTACTCGAATAATTAAAAACTGTCAAAATTATGCAAGTCAAAAATTTCAGACCCATAGACATAAGATTCCTTATTCGAATTGTGTAAATTTATGTGTTTGTGCTTTTCAAAATTTACTTTATCATAATCTGTGATTGGATTTGTTTAGATTTGAAATAGTGCATTTATTCATTTCAGAAAATGGTTAGTTTAGAAACCTCTTGATTGTGTTAAATATAGTATAATATTTTGTAATTAGTCAATGTATATTGTTAGCCTCCTATTCTCATGCCTGGAATTAGTCAATGTATAATTGGTTTCCTATTACGTAGCCTAGGATGATGCTACAGATTGGTGTATATATTGTGACGATTGATAATGAGAAAGGCAACAAAGATATTCTTTCATGGTATTGGAGCGTTAGGGTTTTCTCGATCTCTTCCCGATGCACCCTAGCTGTAGAATTCCGCCCCTCTCCTCTTATTCTCTCTCTCTGCCATGCTTCTTCTCCGGCAACTATGTCTCAATCCAAAAACTTTCACCCAGCTCTTGCTGTCTCCGACATTGGGAATCATATCCCTATTATTCTTGAGATGGAGAACGTGCAATACTTAACATGGGCGAAGTTGTTCAAGGTCCATGCACGTTCGTACAGGGTTCTACATCACATCATCCCCTCTGATACAGGCAAGGAGAAAGCTACCGGTGAAGATGATGACTTGTGGTCTACCCTTGATGCCACGGTCCTATCGTGGATTTACGCCACGATCTTTAACGACCTCTTGCACACCATTCTTGAACCCGATGCTATGGCAATGGAAGCTTGGAATCGTCTGCGGGACATATTCCAAGATAATAAGCATTCCCGTGCGGTCACTCTTGAGCATGATTTCTCCACCACTAAGATGGAGAACTTCCCCCAATGCCTCGGCATATTGTCAACGGCTAAAATCTCTGGCTGATCAATTGAAGAATGTCGTCCGACAGTCGTCTTGTGCTCCAACTTGTCTCGGGTCTTACTGCTCCGTACCGTGGTGTGGGTACGATGATCCGACAAAGTAATCCCCTTCCTCCGTTCTATCAAGCCCGATTGATGCTTATTCTTGAAGAGTCCGGGTTAGCCAAGGAGGCGACTATGGCTTCTGACTCCGCCATGGTCGTCGCCTCGAATGAGGAAGATGACTCTTCCTTTGTTCCTTCTCATACTGGACAAGGGAAGGGGCTGCAACAACCTGGTCGGAAGCAAAACAATCAGCGCCGAAAAAATTCAGGTGGTCGCGGCAACGGTGGAGGAAAGCAGAACCGGGGTGGCTTCAGTGGTCGGTCTGGCAAGGGTGGTTTGCAAGGCCAGTTGCAGTAGCAGGCTTCAAATTGGGGGTGGCCTCCGTTTCCTAATTGGGGGTGGCTTCAATGGGCTGCTCCCCCTGCCCCATGCCTACTCAAGGCTGGGCTCGCCCACCTGCTGCAAACCGTGGGTCTGGGGTATTGGGCCCTCGCCCCTAACAGCAAGCCTATCAGGCGTTTATGGCTCCTATGGCTCTGTCTTCCAATGGGCAGTCTGGATCTTATGCCCCTATGGACATTGCATCCGCTATGCATACTATGACTCTAAATCCACCCGATTCATCATGGTATATGGACACCGGTGCAACATCACATATGACCTCCTCGAATGGTAATCTCTCGTCTTATTTTAATTTGAGCAATCATAATACTGGTATTATTGTCGGAAATGGTCATTCAATTCCTATTCGTGGTTATGGTCATACATGTTTGTCCTCCACTAATCCTTCCTTGTCATTAAATAATGTCCTTCATGTTCCCAAAATAATCAAAAATCTTATTTCTGTTAGAAAATTCACTACTGATAATTCTGTTTCTGTTGAATTTGATCCTTTTGGTTTTTGGGTGAAGGATTTTCAGACGGGGATGCCTCTCCTGAGGTGTGATAGCCAGGGTGACCTTTATCCTCTCAAATCTATCCACAATCAAGCTACTCCATCTACCTTTGCAGCCTTCTCTTCCTCACTGTGGCATGATCGTCTGGGTCATCCGGGTGCTCCTGTTTTAGATGCTCTTAGGATAAATAAAAGCATTGATTGTAATCGAAACTCTATTTCTAGTATTTGTAGTTCTTGTGTGTTCGGAAAACATATTAAGTTTCCTTTTGTGTCTTCTAATTCTAGTATGTCTTTACCTTTTGATATAATTCATAGTGATATTTGGACCTCTCCTATTCTGAGTTCTACAGGGCATAGATATTACGTGTTATTCTTGGATGATTTTTCGAATTATTTATGGACTTTTCCCTCGGGTCATAAGTCCGAGGTTTATGAGAATTTTTTTATTTTTAAAGCTCATATTATCACCCAATTTGAACGTAATATTAAAACTATGCAATGTGATAATGGGAGGGAATTTGATAATGAACTATTTTGGGATTTTTGTAAAAAAAAATGAAATGTCATTTCGCCTCTCTTGTCCTCACACCTCTCCTCAAAATAGGAAGGCCGAACAAAAAATTCGGTCGATCAATAATATCACTCGTACTCTACTTTCTCATGCATCCCTTCCTCCTTCATTTTGGCATCATGCATTACAAATGGCAACATACCTTCTTAATATTCTTCTGAGCAAACTCTTGGGTAATATATCTCCCCTTCAAATACTATATCAACGGGTTCCTACATATTCTCATCTTCGGGTATTTGGGTGTCTATGTTATCCTCTTATTCCTTCCACCTAAATCCATAAATTGCAAGCTCGGTCTACTCCTTGTGTATTTTTGGGTTTTCCTCCTAATCATTGTGGCTATAAATGTTATGATTTATCATCCCGTAAAATCATCATCTGTCGTCGTGTCATTTTTGATGAGAATGTGTTTCCCTTTGCTTCATTGCATACCCCATCATCACATACATATAATTTTTTAGATAAGGGTCTATCTCCATATGTGTTAAATCATCTTCAAGTGTCTGCTGCCCCTCTTCCCAATTCGCCAGCCCAGGCCCACACGCCTGCCCAACCGGATCCAAATCTGCTTTCCCCTGGCCCAGCAGAACTGCCCTCCCCAGTCAACGCTCAGGCCCACTCCCCACCTGCCCAGTCAGCTTCTCAAAATTTTCCCATATCACTTGCCACAATTCATACTTCTCCATATGCCTCAAACACAGCCCAACATTCACCAGGCCCGGTACCTCATACTCCTCCCACTATTTCGCTTCCAAAGCCCACTGTAGTCACTAGAAGTCAGCATGGTATTTTTAAACCCAATCCAAAATACCAATCTTTACACACCACGGTTTCGAGGTCTCCTTTGCCTCGTAATCTGGTGGCGGCTCTTCGTGACTCGAATTGGAAAATGGCCAAGGATGATGAATATAATGCTTTTATTGAAAACAAGACGTGGGAATTAGTGCCCCGCCCGTCTGATGTTAATGTTATTTGGTCTATGTGGATTTTTACTCATAAATTTAAATTTAACGGTGATGTTGAGAGGCATAAAGCACGTCTTGTAGGTGATGGAAAAACTCAACAGGCTGGCATTGATTGTGGTGAGACTTTTAGTCCGGTTGTGAAACCGGCTACTATTGGTACTGTTCTTAGTATTTCTCTTTCTAAGACATTGTCAATTCATCAATTGGATGTCAAAAATGCCTTCCTTCATGGTGAGCTTCAAGAGACAGTTTATAGGCATCAACCATTGGGGTACAAGGATCGTACCCGTCCGGATTATATGTGCCTCCTGCGTAAATCATTGTATGGGCTCAAGCAAGCTCCTCGAGCATGGTATAAGCATTTTGCTGATTTTGTTATGTCTATTGGTTTCACTAATAGTAGATGTGACAATTCGTTATTCATTTACAGCAAGGGGTCAGATATGGCTTACATTTTATTATATGTTGTTGATATTATTCTTACTACTTCTCATGCTCTTCGGTGCTCCATTATAGATCTTCTTAGTTCTGAATTTGCTATGAAGGATCTTGGTCCATTGAATTATTTTTTGGGTATTGCGGTGACTCGACATAAGGGTGGTATGTTCCTTTCACAAAGCAAATATGCCGAAGAAATAATTGAACTTGCTGGAATGTCATCTTGTAAATCGTCTGCTACTCCGGTTGCACCAAGTCCAAGGTTAGTGCTACGTCTAGTACTGCTTTTGATGATCCTACTTTGTATCGGAGTCTTGTAGGGGATCTACAATATCTCACTTTCACCAGGCCGGATATCTCTTATGCCGTCCAACAGGTTTGTCTACATATGCATGATTCGAGGGTTAATCATATATCTGCTGTCAATCGGATTATTCGATATGTTCAGGTACTTTGGATCATGGCCTTCATTTGTACCCGTCTTCGTTTTCTACTCTTGTATCTTACACTGAAGCGAATTGGGGTGGGTGCCCTGATACGAGGAGATCTACATCTGGTTATTGTGTGTTTTTAGTAGACGACTTGGTCTCATGGTCTTCTAAACGTTAACCTACATTGTCTCGTTCTAGTGCCAAGGCCGAGTATCATGGGGTGGAAAATGTAGTTTCCGAATCATGTTGGCTTCGAAATCTTCTCTTAGAGTTGCATTGTTCGATTAAGAAGGCCACTTTGATATACTATGACAATGTAAGTGCTGTTTATTTGTCGGGTAATTCAGTTCAACATCAACGTACAAAGCATATTGAAATGGATATCCATTTTTTCCGAGAGAAGGTTGCATGCGGACAAGTCCGTGCTCTTCATGTGCCATCCCATTATCAAATTGCGGATATTTTTACCAAAGGTCTACCGCAAGTATTGTTTGAGGATTTTCGGGACAGTCTCAGCGTCCATAAACCTCCCGTTTCGACTACAGGGGTGTGTTAAATACAGTATATATTTTGTAATTAGTCAATGTATATTTTTAGCCTCCTATTCTCGTGCCTGGAATCAGTCAATGTATAATTGGTTTCCTATTACGTAGCCTAGGATGATGCTACAGATTGGTGTATATATTATGACGATTGATAATGAAAAAGGAAACAAAGATATTCTTTCAGATTGTATAAACATTCAGCAACATAATCACCACTCAATGACAATTTAATATCCCTTAAATTAGCTAATTCATAAACATACATACATATAACAATGTGATTATTTATAACTCAAGTTAATGTTTTAAGATCAAAAAATCTTACTAACATTTTAGCGCTTAAAAGAAGGGTTGAGCCCCCTTACATCGAAGACAACCACATCTCTACTAAAATGCACCTAGTAGCTCCATAAAACACTACTTCCTCCACTTCTCCCCTAATCAAGACGGAACATCTTATCACCAAGACAAAAAGCCATAATAATGTCGCTGCTTGTAAACCAATAATGAGCTCACTACAAAATTTCTCGTAGGATCTGATCCTTAAGGCCTTACACTTTTTTACGGCCCAAATAAAAGAAAGGATGTATAGGTTGGAAAAAATTGTGGCCTAATATCCACCACCAAAACCAACCCGTTCCATAGCTCCATAGCTCACCACCAGCATTCACTTAATGAGCAAACTGCATAGATTGCGGGTAAAAACAACAATCTCAATATTGTGAATGGTGATATTGGTCTTAATAGCACGGGGCAAAGCTTAAGAAAAAAATTCAAGCCTAACCCAACAACATGCCAATGTTAACCCACTTCTTCTTGGGAAGCACAGTAAACAGGCCATGCCAAAGAATGGTGATGTCGTCTCAGCTAGAAGGATGGCTCTTTAAAAATTAATTTTGAAAGACGAAGGGATTAGGGAATTAAAAGCTCAAGCGGATTAGTCGATGCAGCTCTACCAGCAGAGTAATAAAGTAGGGAGAGGAGACGAGTGCCCCTCTCCTTTTTGCGATGATATCACTACAAGAAAACTACAGATTTACCTACATCAAAATAGCATAGTCGGAACGTAGGTAACTACAATACCTACATAGCACCTAAGCCATTATCGGCGTAGGTAAAGCCCATATGGGAAAAAAAATTCCTATGCCTTGCCTACATGGTGCATGAGAGGTTGACGTCATTCCTATGCCATTAATTTAAATACAACTTCCATACATTGTTCATTCCTGCAACTTTCCTATGCCATTCACACAAGTTTTTCATACTAGTAGAAATATGATTTACATATGCCTTTCCTGTAGCATGTTTGAAACACTATTGTCGTGTTTCTTTCCTCAAACACGATATCAATTCATAACACTCTATTAAAGCTAAATAAACAGTAATATTAATTTATTGCATATATAGACAAATTTCAACAAATAATAATAATAATATCATAGTATTATAGACAAGTTTCATAATAATTATGCAGTTAAAATTACTGTAAAATCTCCGCTACAGTGCATAGTGCTTTTCGATGGCTATGTTTTTTCAGTTTAGCACTACAAAACGGTAGATTGGCTTTAATTCCCGCAATTTTCCAACACACCCGCTAAGTCAAGGCTTTTTAGCACTTGCTTTAGCAAAATCAATATAAAAGGTTGATTTGACTGGTTCTCTTTTAAATCGAATGAATAAAGTTACGACAAAGACCTATTTTTAAGGCATAAATGTTCAATATAGGCTAGAAATTTGTTATAGTCATTAAATTTGAACTGCATGAATCATGATATTATTTGATTTTGTTATATAAGATTAAACAACATATATTTTTCCAACATAAATTATGTAAGCATGAGAATAAATTGTTTTAGACATTTAATTTTATATCTGATGAAGTTTTTTGCACCTTCGTTATATTCCGCTATATCCCGGTATAAATTTTGCACCTATATTGCTATAGAACTGCCAAGTGTTTTAACTGCACAACATAATACGGAATTAAACTAACTAGCATCAAACAAGTTCTCATATGCCTAGACTACTACAATAATACCTTCATCATACATAACATCACATAGATACATCAACGCATAATAATAAAAATATCCTCATCCTTACTCTGACTACTATTCAACTCTCCATCAAATAGTTGTCGAAACATCTCATAGAGTTGTTCATACTGCATCTTTAGCACTTGAATCTTTCCTTCATCATGCTATACTTCTCTAGCTTGGCTCTAGTCTCTACTTTGCTTTTGTTGACGTTGTAGGTGACATCTCTATATTTTGCATTTTATCAAATCTTACATCAATTTTTGCATTCCAAACTAATTAGAAAATGTTTAAATAAATATTTAAACATTTCCTGCATGGATATTGCCATAGTAGGTAGATGCATAATCTAATTCTCCATCAATTATATCAATATAATACATATAATTGGGTGGTGATATAGAAACATGCTAGGTATATTAATAGCATAATAATACATCAATTGACATAAACATAATACTCAAGACATCAACACAATACTAGAATAGGTCTATTTGGGAGAAAAATGGCATAAGCATGCATAGAGATAAAGTATATATTAAGCAAAATAATACCTTCAAAAGTCACAGTAACCGCTTTACTACTTCTGAGCCGTAATCAGCACCAAACCAAGCTTGATCCTCATCTCTATCATCCCTTATCAACATATCACATTTTTGAGCTTCTTATGAAAACTTGTTTGACTACGCTCATTCTGTCCAAACTAGAAAAATAACATCTCCTCCATCCAAAAATCAACGTTGCTTCCAAAGAGTGTCTGAACTTGTAAGACGAAGTTGTTGCACTGCAGCAAATCAGCAGTTGCAGCAACTCAACAACCTAAAGATGAGTATTATCAAGAACAAGCTAGAAGAAACTACTTACAGTGGTTGAACATCCCTAAAAAATATAGATGGCATTCCTAAGAAGGTAATGTATACAAAATATAAAACGTAACAAGTGCATTGCTACGCAAAATATTAGCCGTCTCATTTGTCAATTATTGGATATCTCATGTAAATGTCTAGAAACATGTAATGGAAACTTTCATCTATTGCATCTTCTTAGCAAAGATCATACTTCCTACAATTCTTCGATCCCTCAATGACCATATCAAAACTCTTCCATCCAAGCACCAAACCCATCTCCATCATCTCCTCCAAAAAAGTCACTCCCTCCATAAACTTCCCTTCCCTTTCAACATATTCACCATCATAGTACAAATAGGCCTATTCGGAGGATACCCCTTCTCCTTAAAATTACTTTATAAAGCTAAAGGCATTCCAAAACCTCCCCACCTTAAAAAAACCCGTTACGATTGCTGCATACAAACTCGAAAAAGGCATATGTCCATCATCTACATAATTATGAAATAATCTGAATACATCGTCTAACATCCTTGCCTTAGAAATATCCAGTATCATAACCTTATAAGTCTTTGTATCAGAATTAAACCCTAACTCCACTTCTTCCCTCAACACCTCTACACAAAACCTTACCTCCTCATTCATGCATAAAACCTCCACTAAAGCATTAGAAGCATAGTTTTCATAATCTGACCCTGCCGCAGTTGAACCGTGAAGAACCCCAAGCCGTGGGGTCAAAGGCCGGGAACTCAATCAAACCTCCTCCATGCAAGAATCTTAGTTCAAACTTTGAATTGGCGGTTTAACCCTTCATTTGAACGCAGTTGAACCCTCTTATATGCACAATTTCTTCGTTTCAAAATATGTTTTCAAATCTCTGTCCGTTTTATGTTCGTAATTAGTGCTGCTAGTGTAATAAATTTTGTTTAATTTTTCGTATTTGATTTAATGTGTGGATTATGGATTAATATCATATATATTTATTAAAGATGTTGATTTATTGTGTACTTATGTTTGATACGTTGCATCTAAATGTATTAATTTTCAAAAAAAAGTATGTGCGGTTCTTGACGGTTCGACCGATCGAACCCTCGAAACCTCGAACCTTGAATCCTCACGGCTTGATTCACGGTTCGGTGATGAAAACATTGATTAGAAGCATCGACATCGGATAGTTGATGGCCAGTGCCGTAGCTGATTGTGAGTGAGTAGTTCATGGCACGTGGGTTATGGTCGAACTAATGTTGTGCGAGTAGGTAGTGCATGGGTGTTTGAGGTAGAACATCAGGGTCAGATTTGATTTTCCTAGCTGGGTTGAGAATTTGGGGTATTTATTTTTATTTTAGATCTAGATTTTTGTCTAAGGTAATGAAATAACGAAAAGATGAATGGCAGAAAAGTATTCAGGTGGTAGATTACAAAGTAAAATTTAAGTGGTCAGAGTGCTGTACCAAAGGCATAATTTTTTTCCACGTTTTTAGTACATCTCTTTGAGTCACATAACAAAGGCGTTAAAGGATTTTCTATGCCTTTTCTATGCCATATTTATCATTGTAGGAAAGACGTAGGAAACTTATTAGTTATTATGTCGTTCCGACATCTGCATAGATTTGTAGAAAAATAATAGTAGGTGTAGGGAAAATGTAGAAAATTTTCTATGCATGTGACTCTTTCTACCTATTTCATATGTCTTTCCTACGCTCCACCTTATGTCATAGAAAAGGCATACAAAATTGTACATAGGAAATTGAAGTGTTTTCTTATAGTGCATAGTGGAGTCAAACTTCCCTAACAACTTCAAGGCTACTGCTGTTGAAAATCACAATGGTGTTGGATGACTATCTTTGCACTTTCGAATATCACATGAGTATTTTGAAAGTAGAAAAGCTTGCTACATGTAAGCTGTTTTTGGTCTATCTGGCTGCACCAACTTTGAGATAGTTCAAGAGATATGATCCCAGTGAAGTCTACTCATGGGCTCAGCTATCAACATATTTCCATTAATAATTCAATGTTGGGAAGGAAGTCTCCCCAGGTCCAAACATACTATCCTATGTCTTGCAATGCGACAATAAGAGCTTACGCAATTTTATCAACCTATTCAATCCTAAAGCGATGAGAATCAGTATAACCAACGAAGAAGCATTGTTGTTGGCAGTGTATTTTAGGATTGAAAAGATACCATGTTTGGGGATAACAACGGCCAGAAGCCCTACAAAAGCATGAAGGTGTTCTACGAAAGAGCTAGTGGTTATATCAAGGTTGTAGAATCTTAGAAGACCGACGTCATCCCAGTCGAGAAAACCGCCCTCATACAAAATGAATGGAAAATGGGGGCATAGAATTATGATTAGTTGACAAAGAGGCAAAAAGAGTTCATCTTCACAACTCACACTTCCTTGTATCACATTTCTGGATAGATCTTTGAAATGACCAGGACCAAGCTCGAGTACAATTTCCCTAACAAGTAGATTAATCCAGAACAGAATAAAGGAGGAGCTTAATGCCGTGTAGGGTGAATGGCCATCATACATAAAACCGTCGTTGCCTAAAAAATGAAATAGAAAGACTTATCCAGAAGTGCTATCTTGGCAGTTTCCAATAAAATAAAAGGTCAATGGACAAGTATGCCTAAGAGGCTCAGACTAAACATAGAGCTATGTATCACATCAAACAACAGCCTGCACCAGATGTTACTGTCACCATCACAGATTCAATCGGGGTCATATTTCCATATCAAGACCCCATAGCAGTGGTGCGAATATCCAACTACAATGTTAACAAAGTATTTGTTAACTCTGGAAGCTCAGTTAATGTCATCTTCAATGTTGTGTATGATAAGATGAAGTTTCCATCAAATATATTGAAGTCCAGCCGATAACCTATCCATGGCTTCGATAATACCCACTATTAGAAGACTACCTACTACAAGAAGACTGTAATTTACCGACGCCATTATGGTGTTGGCCTGTTATCGGTAGACTTTTTACCATGCCATGAAGGGTAAAATGCTCATCGAAAATGAATTTTTTGACGAGCCACCGATATCATGTTTAGGAAATATTACCAATGCCAAGCCAACACCATTTTGTCGATGTCATGTCGATTGCCTACCAATGACATTCAAAGCACGTTAATTCGGTAACCTAGTTATAGAAATTATTGTAACAGAAGATTAAAATATTAAAAAAGAACATAAATAACATAAGATATTTACATTATTGAAAAATGCAGAACATAGAATCAATAGAATATTAACTTCCCTCCCTTATTTGTTGTTTAAAGGTAAAGTGGGTCCCAATCAATAATTTTTTGTAAATATCTCCCTACTCTTATAACACCATACCCAACAAATAATCATCCGACAATTCTTTTAATTTAAACTTTAAAATGTGATAACTTTTTGTCAACTAATCATATTTAAGAATAGGTTTTACCATTAAATCATAAATTTAGTAAATTTTTATATGATATTCACTGTTGATACATAAAAATATAATTTTAAATCATAATTTTACATACCAGTTTTAACTACATTAAGAAAATACAGTTGTAACTGCTAAATTTTTTTATTCAATTTTGGCTATATTTATATTATGTAGCAATAATTTTGGTAACACACAACAGTTATAACTGCATTAAGAAAATGCAATTAAATTTAAAACACTTTTTTTAGATTAAATTGGTTTATATATGCAGTTATAATTTAAATACATTATGAAAATGCAATTAAATTTAAGTGCATTGTTTTTGTTTTGATTAAAAAAATGAAGTATAATGATGGTGTATTATTTTAATTACATTTATGAGGTGTAGTTATAATTTTGATTGCATTTGATAATTTTATCTAACCTTAACGCACTTTGTAAATTAACCGCATTCAGAAAATGCAGTTATATTTAAATGCTTTCTGAAAATGCAGTTATATTCTAACAGCATATTTTTGTATTAATTTAACTATGTTTTATGATGCAGAAATATTTTTGGCTGTATTTGATAATTTTATTCAATTTTACTACAGTTATATTTTAACAACATTAAGAAAACACAGTTAAATTTAAATGCTTGAAGAAAATACAATTATAATATAACAATATTGTTTTGAATTAGTTTAGCTACATTTATGTGATGTAGCAACAGTTTTGGTTGCATTTGATAATTTTATATAATATTAATGTACTTTATAAATTAACTACTTTTATAAAATGCAATTATATTCCATCTTAACACAAAATTTAACCACATTAAGAAAATGCAATTTTAAATTAATTAATATATGCAGATATAATTCTGAAAAGTTATTATTTTTGAACCTTATGATTTGAATGATGCAACTGCAGTTGCGTTTTGAATGATGTAGTTTTAAATACGTTGTTTAGATGAAAATAAAAAATTCTTTTAATGACAAAATATTTATACATGCACAATACATATCATTTAAAAGATGATAAATTCTACGATTTAATGGTGAAAACAGTTCATTGATATGGTATATTACAAAAATTATTGCATTTCAAATATTGAAATCAAATAAGATGTGAAATATATGGATGTGAGAATATCATTTGGATGTAAAGGAAAAATAAACGTCCAAGGACCTAATTTATACAAAATTACAAGGTAAGGGTATTTCATATATTAAAAGTACAAGGAAGGGACTTGACATACAAGTACCTTAGTATCAATTCATTTTTATTTCTACCAAAATGTAACACAAACACCCCAGAGATTATAGGAACAATAAAAAAAATAAACGACAATGTGTAAAAATGAGACGCACAAACTTTAGAATGGTCCGGCTAAACGCTACCCACATCCACCTAGCGTTGTTGCTGATTATATTGTTGTTTACAATCACTGTTCTTATGGATTGATGATCCTCGGGATTACAAAAACTTATAGAGAAATTCGCAATCAACTAAAAAAGATGCTTCAAAATGTCTATCTCAACCTTAATTTTTAGCCGAAGGTCGTCGGAAATCCCTCTACCACATTCTTGGCCACGTTCTCCACATTCAGAAAGAAAGACGCTCAAATGATTGTGGCCAAGTCATCGTTTATCATAGATCGGTATTGATCCAATAAGATTGCCTTATGGATCTTTCTGATGGCCTTGAGTAGATGCGATTTGATAGTAATTTTATGTTTTTCATCTTTATTGCTTTGTTAGAAGCTTGTTTTTGAGTCGATTAGTTCGATCGATGGTAGGATGGAGTTACAATTTCATGTATTCAAGACATTTGATGGTAAATTTCATGCGACCTATGCCTCGAAATTTAGGATGGCTTGCAATCAACACGGTTTTTGAAGCAGAGGAGACGTGAAGTGGCGTGGATGAAGTTGTAAGGGTCGATACCGATCCTTATCATGGATCGATATCGATCCATCACTTTGATTTGTAGTGTTATGTTAAATGTTTGCTCGTTGTTGTAGCAGATGTTGGTCTTCTCTATGAAGTTAGTTGCTATGTTCTAGTCTTGTGATCTTGGTTGTACTTGGCTTATGGATTCGCTAGTTATCTCTTTGGATGGGCTGCCTTGATAACTTTCCAGTTCAACTAGCCTGGTTATCAAAATATGGCATAGTCAAAAGAATGGATAACAATTTTCATTAAGATTGTAAATATTTTGGTGGTTTTGTAAGGAAATTTGATCGTTTTGTAAGGAAATTTATGTGGTACATTAATGGACCGTTTCCTTCCTCATTATGTGGTACATGAATGGACCGTTTCTTTTCTCAAACGTTTCCTTCCTCATTATGTGGTCAATAGAATCTAAAAGGTTTTTCCTATTAATATGCTAAATAAATAAAACGGTTATAATCTAGAGCGTTAATTTCTCTTATCTTGATCTTGATGGACGATCAAGATTAAGTCTACAAATCTAAAAATTTGGTCCTCTCTCTACCTATAAATATTAATATTTACCCATCACAAAGGATATACAGAAAACACATAAAGAAATATATAGGAAAAGAGAGAGAAACCATTTTCTTTCTCAATTGAAACAGCTTTCGACAATATCCATTGCTGATTCGTATACAAGATGTCTGGAGGTATGTTTTATTAATTCTTTACATATGTAATAATCATGTAATTCTAGATCTTAGGGTTTATGTTATTCGCAAGATATAGATTACATGTGGTATCAGAGCGATGGTTTTAGAATTCATGATTATCCATCAATATATAAAACGAAACTACCATAGATCTTTGATATGATGTTTGTAATTTTACTATGATAATGATAATGATTATTAATGTTAATATGATTCAAGTTTAATATTCATATTATTTAAGTTGCTACAGTAATCATGATTATCAGTATTATTCTATTTACTGTATTCTTAGATCTGAATCTGGAAAGTTTATATTTCCGCCAAAAAAAAAAAATTTATAAAGTCCATCAACTAATATTCCAGAACCAATAAGACTAGAATTTTTAAATAAACTAAAATTTCCATTTCCAACTTCAAAAGAATATCCAAATTTATCAAGTACACTTACAGAAATCAAATTACGGGAAATAGACGGAACATAAAGAGTTTGACATAAATCTAACTGATAATAATCAAGTTTGGGAAATCGTTCAATTACCGCAAGGACATAAAGCAGTCGGTTGTAAGTGGATTTTCAAGACCAAACGTGACTGCAATGGTAAAATTGAACGATATAAAGCTAGACTTGTTTTCAAAGGTTTTAATCAGAAAGAAGGCATTGACTATAATGAAACTTTTGCTCCTGTTTCCAAGAAAGATTCTCTTAGAATTATCATGGCATTAGTAGCTCATTATGATCTCGATTTACATCAAATGGATGTGAAAACAGCCTTTCTAAATGGAGACTTGGAAGAAGAAGTCTACATGCGTCAACCTGAAGGCTTCATAATTGAAGGACAGGAAGACATGGTCTGCAAACTTAAGAAATCAATATATGGACTGAAACAAGCTTCTAGACAATGGTATCTAAAGTTTCATAAAATCATTACCGCTTTCGATTTCACAGAAAACATAGTTGACCCTTGTATATACCTCAAGTTCAGTGGGAGCAAGTTCATATTTTTGATTCTGTATGTTTTTTTTGAATCACCTAGAGAACCAAGCTACGCTTGTAAACTCTAGGGAAGTATGTGCCTGCCAAACACATATTTTGGGTACTTGTTACAGGGTTGTCAGTTTCGGGGCTCGAACTCGTGACCTTCAATCACGCAGTCCGGACCATCAACCAACTGCGCCAACCCTGTTGGCTTGATTCTGTATGTTGATGACATATTATTAGCTAGCAGCGACCTTGGTTTATTACGTGAAACTAAGGATTATCTCTCAACGAACTTTGAAATGAAAGATATGGGTGAGGCATCCTATGTGATAGGAACAGAAATACTTCGTGATAGATCACAAGGAATTCTAGGATTGTCTCAAAAAGCATATATTGACAAAATTCTTGAGAGATTTGGCATGATGAATTGTTCCTCTAGTCCTGTCCCACTGCAGAAAGGAGACAAACTTGTTCTTGAGCAGTGCCCAAAGACTCCTATGGAACGAGAAGAAATGACCAAACATCCTTATGCATCTCTTGTAGGGAGTTTGATATATTCACAGGTCTGTACAAGACCTGATATCAGTCATGCAGTTGGTATGCTGGGTAGATTTCAAAGTAACCCAGGAATCGCTCATTCGAAAGCTGCAAAGAAGGTACTAAGATACCTAAAGGGAACAAGGAATTACATGCTCACCTATAGAAAATCAAGTTACCTACAGGTAACTGGTTATTCTGATTCAGACCTTGCTGGATGTCCTGACACTAGGATCTGCACTCTTGGCCATGTGTACCTCTTATGTGGAGGTGCAATATCATGGAGAAGCCAGAAATCTGAGATGCTTTTCGGATCCACCATGATGGCTGAATACGTAGCATGTTATGAGGCTTCAATTCAGGGAACATGGCTGCGTAATTTTGTCTCACAATTTGGCACTTTAAGTTTTATCTCTAAGCCACTAACTGTTTACTGCGACAATGAAGCTGCAACCTTTTTCTCCAAGCATGATAGGATAACCAAAGGTTCCAAACACATGGACCTTAAATACCTACTACTGAAGCAAGATGTTAAACTAAAGAAAATTATTGTTGAATCAATAAGTACAGACTTACAAGTGGCAGACATATTCACGAAAGGACTACCTCCAAAGACCTTTCAGAGACATACTGATAGCATGGGTCTTGCAGATAGTTCCTAATTATCTTCTTATTATGCCATTTATTTTGTACTTATCTAGACATAAAAATTATTGAGCTCTTAATAATTTGGACATCTTTTATTTCTGTTTTATAATGTGTACACATTTATATTTAGATAAATGATAGCAGAAATAGTCTTTTGCTTCAAGACATTATGTGACCATTAAGTTATGCTCATCTACGGTCTAGCTATGAAAGTTGTCAATGTCATAGTACATGGAAGTAAGCATGTTGTAAAATAACGTGTACACGTCATGACTTTCATTGACCACTAGATTAGCCAAGACACTTATGATAACCGACTAAAGAAAAATTTAGCATATCATGCGCGCCTTATGACCTTAATACGAAAATATTAATAGATTTTACTATTGACCAAGTGGGAGACTATAAGGAAATTTGATCGTTTTGTAAGGAAATTTATGTGGTACATTAATGGACCGTTTCCTTCCTCATTATGTGGTACATGAATGAACCGTTTCTTTTCTCAAATGTTTCCTTTCTCATTATGTGGTCAATAGAATCTAAAAGGTTTTTCCTATTAATATGCTAAATAAATAAAACGGTTATAATCTAGAGCGTTAATTTCTCTTATCTTGATCTTGATGGACGATCAAGATTAAGTCTACAAATCTGAAAATTTGGTCCTCTCTCTACCTATAAATATTAACCTTTGCCCATCACAAAGGATATACAGAAAACACATAAAGAAATATATAGGAAAAGAGAGAGAAACCATTTTCTTTCTCAATTGAAACAGCTTTCGACAATATCCATTGCTGATTCGTATACAAGATGTATGGAGGTATGTTTTATTAATTCTTTACATATGTGATAATCATGTAATTCTAGATCTTAGGGTTTATGTTATTCGCAAGATATAGATTACAGGTTTTACATCAAATAATGTTATTTTCCAATATGTGATCTAATAATCAATACATTGATGCATAATCATAGGTAACGCTGTCATATTGACTTCTGCTGCCCAATCCAGCAAGAAACATGGAAACACGATATAAGGGTGATAGTGCACCATAAAGTTTGTAAATAAGATATCTATAAAATAAGACTTTAGATGAAATAAAAAAACATCACCCCTCAAATAACATTCAATGCAAAGAGGTTAGTATAGCATGATAAAGAACTACATGCAACTCAATGACCTAAATTACATACGTGTGTACGATTATTAATTACGAGCTTTACGGCATTGGTTTCGCGCTTGATGAAGACACCTGAATTTCTTTCTACAAATTACGTTTTTTGAAGACATTTAAAAAAATAATTTACATAAATAATTAGTCATATTTTTATGTTGAATCATATGTAGTAAATTGGAATTTTTATTTCTAAGTTGCAATATCTAATTTTTTTGTTAGTTTAAGATTTTATTTATATTATTAATTAATAAAAAACAAATTTGTGAAGTAGTTTATTTGTTAGATCCTATTTTTAAATGATATTAAGATTTGTTTAATATTTATAGAGGAAATTTTGAATTTGTAAAAGAAGCTTAGTTGTTAGATCCAATTTGTAAGTGATACGAAATTTCCGTAATATCTTTAAAGAGATTTTTGGTATTTCACGCTGATGCCAAAAGAGGGTGACAACAATTTTATTACAACTATTGATAAGGAAATACATATAAGGGTATTTTTAAAACTTCACGGTCGGACCAAAAATTTGTGTTTCTATTTCAACTATTAATAAAGATGTACCAGTGAACCAAAGGTAATTTTATGAATTATTTTGCCAAGTAAGAGTATTCCCAACACTAGATCAATCTTGCCAAGGGCGAAGCTGTAGAGGACAGCCAAGAGCCATGGCCCATCTCTTGATTTTCAAAACTCACCGCTGAGAATAAATTTTTACTTTTTATTACGTCGATTTGCTTTTTTAGTGCATCTTAAAAAGAGGAAAAAAGTTTGTTCACTAGTTGATGGTACAATTTATGACCTATAGATATAGAGTTGTATTCTAATTATTGGCTAGTTGACTATTTGGTTTGCTTATTTGGTTATTCATTTCATTTTGAAATATTCTAGACAAGTTGGGGTGAAGTATTTCTCAAATTCTTAGCAGACGATTTATTTTTTGTTGTTCATTTCATTGTGAAATATTCCAAACAAGTCACTAAAAAAATTGATCTAGTAACTAAATGATCCAATAATGTTAATGTTCCATAAACTTAGGTTAAACCGGAATAGCAAAGTTGGCGATCTGCGTGCTCTGCGTTGTGAAACAACAGCCGAAAGATTGTCCAACATTATTAATATCCGACCTAGTGTGCAATTTAAAGACAGATCAATAGATATTTGAATATTATTAGCTAGAATTAATATTAACGCCGACTATCTCACGAGTATGAGTCCAAAAAAGGGTTTTGGGGTCAGCGACCCTGTTAGGAATTCCCCAGTCAACATTATGTTTTAATAATACATGTGACTTCAATAGTTTGTAACGTTGTATCCACATCAATAGGAAATAAATCACGTAAAAACTTGCTCATGTCTCCTATAGAAAGAAGAAAATTTCAATAGCAAAAAACATTAGAGTTATTTCATACAAGGATTGCTTTGTCGAGTACGTTACAGTCGTATGATACCTCTCAACACAACCCCACCCCCACACCTCCCAAACCCCCCAACAATTAGCAACTCAAGCAGCATTTGTATATGTTGGAAATACTTTTGTTTATGAAGTGAATTTATTAAAAAAATTAAATAAAAAAAACAAGTCAATGGTAATTTACTTATGAACTATTATTATAATTGAGTCGTTGCAAGTTTATAACGGAAATATATTTATGAATCATTACTATAATTGAGATGTTGCAAGTTTACAATAGTAATATATTTATGAATCATTATTATAATTGAGCCATTGCAAGTCTACAATGGTAATATATTTATGAATCATTATTATTGAGTCATTACAAAAGCTAATGGTATCACAATATTATTTTAAATGAGAATAAATTAAAACCCGTTAACATTCCATCACTTTAGTAACGCATACAATTTTCATTCTGCCTATTTAAATGATAGATAGACAGAAGAGAAATGTAAGTATAATAAAAAAATCCTTTTCTTCTTCCTTCAACAAAACTAAACACTTTGAGCAGTATTTCAGAGTGCAAATCAGAATCGACTTTGCTAGTGCAAACAAGTTGAGATTTTTTCAGATTAGAGAGGTTGTTTTATCCTATAGGCGATGACGCAGAACTGCTTTGCACCTTCGAGCAGAACGCCGAAACGCCTTCAAGAGAGTGACAACGTACACGACTCAACCGAAGTTCATTGTTTCCAATAATTTGAAGGCGACCAGACTACAATAACTTCTGCTGCAACTGATGGTATGTTTGAACTAAATGTTGAATGCATAGTATATGTCCTATTGATTTGAATGCACTGCCGTTGTGTAATAATGATGAGCAATTATATGAAGATTGTTTTGATCATATGCAAATGGTATCAACATCGGAGTCGAATTTGTGTGCTGTAAATTTTCAATAATTCTTAATTAATTTGTCTTTCTGTAAATTATGTTTTATTTCTAATTTTTATGATACAAGAATATTCGACCGTCATATGATTAATTTTTTGATGATGTTTGCACTTAAATGTTTAGAATCCGGTTGACGCAATATGTGAAGAAAATACAACATCATCAGTACTTGCTGCACTATTTGAAGAAACTTTGGAAAACACACAAACTAACGATCAAGGTGATTCTTTAACCATAATGTACAATTGTATATAATATTGGTAAAAAAATAATTGTTATCACATGTTTATAAGTTTTTGATATGTTTTTAACTTTATTAGGATTAATATTATTAATCTTCACATGTACAGTTGATATGCGTTGTATTGATCTAAATGCACCGCCTTTGCTTAACAATGAGGAGCAAACAATATCAGGTTACTTCGATAATATGCAAGAAGTGTCAACGACACAGGTGAACTTTCAAACTAATTTTTTTTCCATCTGACATGTATTTTCATTTTAATATTTTTATAGTAATCAAACATAATACTATAGTATTAATATTTCATGACAGTTCAAAAATTTATGTCCCTTATTACCCTTTTTCTTACTTTTTCAATTGATATATACTTGCATAGATGCCACGTGATGTACCACGTCAACCTATGCTCGTAGAACATCCATTGTCGTTCTCTTATGCTTTGTATGGAGATTCTGTTCCCTTTGATGCATCCGACACGGTTGATTTATTCAACCCTTCCGGTTGAACTTCACACGATGTTTTAAATCAGTCACTTGATTCAATTTGTCCTTTGGACTTATCATGCACCTTACAAAGGTATATAACGCTATATTTACTTATAATATGCAAATAATATACTATTCGTCATACTATTTTTGAGTTATTTTTTAATTGAATAAACATATTTCATAATAGAGACTCGCCTATATTTCGTCAATATGAACAAACGATGGCTAAATACAACGAAAAACGATCTTCCAGTCAAAGAGCTAGACGTTTGAGAGAAACTGATCAACAAAAACAACGTAGGAAAGCGGTTGATGCAGCAAGACATAAAGAAAAAGGAACTCATATTAAATCCTCAAACATCAATACTCCAATGTTGATATCTCCAGTTACAAAAATTAAAAATGCTCATAAATTTATAAGCTCATGCCAAAAGATTAATTGGACAAGTTGTCCGAGTTGTTCTCGATTTTTTCCGGATTTAATTGTTACGTCAAGTTCATGCTCTGATTGTCGTACTGATAAACCACAACATGGCCTTCCGTACAAGTTTAGTTCTCATAATCTAATGGAACCCGGTCCAATTCCACTTGAATTATCATGCCTTACTAATTTAGAGCGAATCCTCATTGCGCGCATTCATCCGGTTATGTCAGTTTATCGTTTTAAAGGACAACAATATTATAAATATAGTGGAAATATTATTAATTTCCCTCAGGATATCAATGCAATAGCACGTTCTCTCCCTTTCAGGCCAAATGAATTATCGGCAGTATTAGTTGTCAATAGAGGTGGAATGAATGAAAGTCAAGAGTTTCACGTAAGGCGTGAACATGTAAGAAAGGCACTACTTTGGCTTAAATGTAATAATATATTTTATTCCGATGTGCAGATTAATGAAGTATCTCTCCATGAGTTACCAGAGGACGGTGTACCTTTAAATCTTCCTCATATTCAAGATAATTCACAAACTCAAATTCACAATGATGATTTTCATGGACCTCTAGAATTGGAAAGCGAAATAACTCACATCGGTGAATTTGAGATATCAGGTGCAACCACGGCTACAGTACAACCGAACCACCAAGCCTATTTATTATCATTTTTGGAAAATAAAGAAATAAATGAAACAGTTGTTCAGATGCCTATTTCTTCTGTTGCTATTGATGAGTTTAATACTCCTGGATATATCTCGATGGCATTTCCAAAATTATTTCCATTAGGAAACGCTGATTTACGACAAGCACGACCAAGAAAAATTAGACCCCTAGAATATTTTCAATATTTAATGAAATTTCATGATCAAAGGTTTGCAAAAGATTCTAGATTTAGATATTTTGCGTACAATTCAGTTAGCAGGTGGCGTGCGTTAGATATTGGTAGCATATACGTACAAAAAAACCCGGATGATGGGAATTTATCTATAATGATATCCGTGAAATGTTAAAATCGGGAGATAAGCAGTTGTCTCAACGCATTTTACTATGCAAAAGGCATTCGTGGAAGCCGTTCTTATTGGTCTGCAAGATTAAAAGAGCTTACAGCTATGGTCAAACAATTAGGTGCGCCAACTATTTTTTTATCACCTTAAGTTCAACAGATTTACAATGGCCAGAACTTTATAAACTTCTCGATCAAACAAATGAATTGGAAAAATTAAGCTACAGTGAGCAAATAAAAAGAAAGACACAGTTACTAAATGAAAATCCACTTGTTGCTGCATGGTTTTTCCAAGCAAGGGTTAAAACTTTTGTACTAGATTTTTTGACGCCGGAATTTTCTGTTAAGGACTATTGGTATCGTTTTGAATGGCAAAATCGTGGAAGTGGACATATTCATGGCTTTTTATGGTTACATGATGCACCAGATTTATCTTCTGTTACCGAAAGTTCATATGAAAATTCTACAATTATTGAATATTTTGATCGTCTTGTTTGTACGATAAATCCAAATATGGGTGGACCTTCACGGGAACAAGAGCATCCATGTGCACAAGTTATTCCACCTGATGCAAATTTAGATACAGACGACAACGACTATGGAAATCTAGTTACTTGGGTAATGCGTCATTCCAGGTGTGGAAACTATTGTTTGCGAGTACGTATAACAACCAAACAGTTGACATGTCGCTTTAAATATCCGTTTGACGTGCTTCCACGATCTAAAATTGTGGAAGATCCTCCAAATAGTAAAATCTTTCGATTTATTTCGCAACGCAATGATCCTCTGATCTACTCTCATAATAGAAAAGTACTTCAGGTTTGGCGTGCTAATATTGATTGGTCTCCTGTGTTATCTGTGCATGTTGTGGTAAATTATATTGGAAAATATGCAGCAAAATCTGAACCAGTATCAAAGAGCTTTAAAGACACATTCAAAACAATAGTTGAAAATAGTCATCGACCTTGTCAAACATCATCTTCCGCCATCAAGAAACTACTTCTAAAGAGTGTATCTGAACGAGACATTTCTGCACAAGAGGTATGCCATCTTCTGATGTCTTACCCTCTAGTAAGTTCATCTAGAACAATAGTACAACTTAACGTAACTGAAAAAAATATGTTATTAACAATAATTCGACGTAGAAATACAACAATAGATGAAGATATCGTTGATTCGGACCCAAATTTTATTACAAGGTATATGGATCGACCAAGCGAATTTGAAAATCTTTCACTACTTGATATGTCAAAAAACTTCTGTTACTATAACAAAGGGTGGCATAAGTTTCGAAAAGAGGCAATTGTACGAATAGTACCGGATCTAAGCACCAATATTCCTCCATTGGGTGAAAAGTGGGAATTTTATTGTGAACAACAGGTAATGCAACTTCTCTGTTTTTTACTTAATCAAATTCTACAAATATTAACGATAAATTGTGATAATTAAAAAGTATGTTTATTTAAATTATAATTAAAAAATTGAAATTGTAAGTAAACTTGTTTTTAATATGAATATAGGTACTACTACACCATCACTATAGAAATCTTAATGAAGCAAAAGGAAACTTTGATGCTTGGTCTGAGGGATATATTAATTTAGGATTGATTCAACATCAATTGCTCCCAGATGTTGTAGAAGATGATTTTGAAGATGATAGTATAAACAATGATGTAGAAGAAAATCAAAAGGAAGAATGGATGATAGCAGCCGCGATGGGTCCAATGTTTGTTTCAGGAGAGGAAACAGAAATGGGCTTAAGAGAATTTGATACTTTGCGTAATTGGAATGAAGCACTTCAGAGATACCCTAATATAGATATTGAAAGTAATTTTATACATACCAATTTACGTTCAATTATGGAACATGAAAGTGAGACCATAAACAGTTCAACTTTTGTTCCTTTTGAGTGCTTGTCTACAGAACAGAGGATTGCACATAATGTGATATTTAAAGCAATATCTAAAGGTAAATCAATTCGAATGATTATTTGCGGTGGTGCTGGTACAGGAAAATCAACACTTGTAAATGCCATTGTTCGAACAATTATTACTCATTTTGGAACCAGCAAAGCAGTTCGCATTATGGCTCCAACAGGAGTGGCTGCATTTAATATTGGTGGTAGCACAATTCATCATGAACTTCTAATCTCCACGGAAAGAAAATCATCCTACAAAGAACTATCATCAGAGCAATGTTATCGTATGCAAGATGAATTTAAAAATACAAAGTTGATTATAATAGATGAATATAGTATGCTTGGTAGAACAATGATGGCAAATATTGATTTACGGTGTCGTGATATTTTTTCAATAAATGACTTATTCGGTAGCGTTTCTATTGTCTTAGTCGGTGATATGCGACAACTACCTCCTGTTTGTGATAGTTCGTTATACTTGAAAGGTGGTAATCTCTTACAACAACGTGGTGGAATTGCATATATGAGTTTTGATAAGTGTGTAAGACTATCGTACATATTCCGTCAAGTTGGACATGAACAAGCACCTTTAAGAGGAGCTTTAGAAAGACTGAGTAGAGGTGCATCTACTTTAGACGATTGGAAACTTTTTAAAACCAGAGATTGGTCAATTTTATCGAACAAAGAGAAGGAAACCTTTAAGATTGCTCTTTGTCTTTTTCCAACAAGAACTGCTGCTAACGAATATAACAAAAACCATTTGATTCAACTTGGAAAACCTATTGCACGCATTCCTTCTTTCAATAACTGTGAAGCAGCATCTAATGCTTCGGTTGATGATGCAAAAGGTTTAGAACGATGTATTTATCTTTCTGTAGGTGCACGAGTCATGTTACGATCTAATCTTTCAGTGCAAAATGGATTGGTTAACGGTGCAATGGGTACTGTTATGGATATTGTATATGCACAGTCATCTAGTTCTCCTAACGATCTACCGCTAGCTGTCATAGTTGATTTTGATAAATACCGTGGTATTCCATTTCGTGAGGGAATGAATATTATTCCAGTAACTCCGCAAACAGTAAATTGGAAAACTTCTTCTGGTACAACATGTATGAGAACTCAGTTACCTTTAGCTCTATGTTGGGCAATAACAATACTTAAAAGTCAAGGAATGACACTTGATCAAGCAATCATTAATATCGGCGAGCGAGAAAATCTTGGTTTAACGTTTGTTGCTTTATCAAGAACTAGAAAATTGGAGGATCTTGCTTTCAATCCCATGTTTACTTTTGAAAGACTTGCACAAATTGGAAGATGCAAAGGCCTGCCTTGTAGATTATTAGAGGAAGAACTTTAAATGCAATGTCTATTGAATAAATGGTAAGTAAAAACAACTATTATTTTTCTCAAAATTTTAAATAAATTTTTTCTCTTATGTTAAATTAGCAATTAATGAAACTTCAAAAAAAAACTCTTGTATTATGAACTTCCAAGTCTAATGTTGCAAATTGTACATAGTGTTCCTTTCGCAATCGTATCAAATATTGTACAAACAAGAGGCGGTGGTCAAGGTTCGTAAATTATACATATAAAAGATCCAGTATTATTTATTACTATTTATAAAAAAATTAATATTAAGAATTTGTTTGTCGAATGTTATTTATAGGGTTGTGCATTGATGTTTTGGACATTCTGTATAATTTGTATTATTTGATAACTTGGTTCAGCTATTTGATATTCCATTTAGCTTTTAATCATTACCCATATATTTTTTTGCAGAAAAAAGGTAGGACAAAGGTTTGGAAAAAAAAAACTGAAGTGTCATGCAAAAAGAACTCTAATGCTAGAGAGGAGCTTATCGAGTCATACAACAATGTTCATCACAAAGACAACCCAAAACCATCCAAAAACATTGCAATTCAAACCATTGTAAATTTTGAAACCAACAGTGCTCGAACTGAATGCAGGTCACATGTAGCTGAAGGCTCATTATTAAAAAATTAAAACTCTCGATCAGCAACCACTGTAATCCAAATTGTGTGAGATCATAGATAGATTGTGTAAATTAACATGGAATCACTGGAAATAGAATTTTCAGGCTTTTGTTCATATAGTCAATTGAGGTGTTGTCTCATATACAATTTACTCCACCTTACGCTGCAAGAAACTAGGTTATGTGTTTTCATTACATATATTAATTATTATTTATTTATTTATTTATTCATAAATACATTGCTTAGCTACCATTTACAAGCAGTTTGAACGGTTGCATTCTGAATTTAAATAACCATATTGTGATGCCTACAATATAGCTCACTTTTTTCCTTCCAATTTTTCAGCCTGAATTCACAAATCTACACAAATGAGTAGCACAATTGATTCTTCAAAAGAATCTGTTGAAAATAATGTAAATACAAAATCTCTTCTATTTTTGATAGTCTTTTTATTATTGTACGTAAATAATTAGTTCAGATTGGATGATTCGGTGGCAAAACATAACACTGCTGACCACATTTCGTCAATAAGACATGTTTTTCCAATCAAGAGTTCCTTAAGATTGGGTTTAAAGCTGGAGGTTTTAATGATTCCATTAGTCCATCTAAGTTGTCTTGAATGCGCAAACGATGCTATTTGCAATATATGTATAGACATTTTGATATATCTGCTCTTATTCGTGCAACTCCCATTTGCAATTAATTTTTTTGATTTTGTAAATGCAATCAAATCAAACACAATCTGCTTTACTTGCTCAATATATCTTAAGTGTTCAATGAACCTAAAGCAGATAAACATATTGTATTATGCTTGTCAATATAAATTTTTTAATCTGCAGCCACTCTGATGTTATTAAATTTATGCTTCTACCATAATGGCATTTTATTTGAAAACCTTTAAAACAACGAAGATGGCGCTACAATTTAGTAACACATCTATATATAGCTTGCAAATAGGAATCATCCTTCACAATTTTGAACAGTTAATGTTCAGTTGGTGAAAATACAATTGTTTTCCCTTGCTGACAAAATTAATCACATTCTTTCTGCAGGATGCTAATGGAAGTTTGACTGTCAAGAAAGTCACCGTTGTGTTTGTTTTGGGTAAGGCTAATGTTGTCTTAATTGATATTTTCTAAGTAAATTATTTCTTGTATAAGTTTGATAATAATCATTTAATGTTTGATATTTTAAATTTCAGATACAACTGGTCAAAATGACACATAACAGTATGCCTTTATATAGAATAGTAAAGGAGCCATGGCAGTTCTCTTAAAGTTATGAATACTCAAAACACAATCATCAACTGAAAAACATGTAATATCCTCCTTTTCCTTTGTTTTCATCAATGTAATTATATCTTTCAGAATATAATAGAAACTTTACATGTTATATGCCAAACACAATCAGTATATGATATTTGCGCCCTTAAAATTCTGAAAAATCAAGTTAAGTAAGAGAAGCATCTACATTAAAAAAATTGGTAATATTTCAATGTAGGCTGCAAAAGTAATCTCACAATAACCCCTAAATAAAGCCTAAATTCAACCAATTATCAAGTTGAATTTTCCTGGACAAGTACTACTAAAAACTATCATAGAAAAAATTTCAAGTCTCGTTTTCTAATAAAAAACTTACGAATTATATATCATATTTCCAAGTTCACAAAAATTATCATGGAAGAAGCACATAGAAATATAAGAACCATTCCATCATAATTTTCATTGTGTTGACTGCATTTTTGTTTTAGGTTAAGAAGAGTGCTTTTCATTTTACCAAAAAATTAGCTAAAAGAGTGAATGCTAGTGGTGATGCTCTGAACTAATACTTAAGAAGGCATGTAATCTGATGTGCTTAGCTATGAAATTAAAGGTGCAAACTCAATTTTCAGTTTTTCGGTTTATTTTCGTTTTTATCTTCCAATATGTTTCCAACTCTTTTAGAAGCCTTACATTCGTCAACTTTGTCCCTGATTCATTATTTTCCTAATTACTATACTTAAATTTATTTTGATATGATTGTAGTCTTTGTTGCTTTAATGAAGTTGACCTTTTTCTGAGAATTTGAATGTAGTTGGGAATTCATTCTTTTTAATTAATGAGGTACTATTGCCTATATTTGAAGTTCTTAAACATCAAATTACATATAAATGAGGTGTCATTGGTTACATTTTTGCTTTATGATTTACTTATAAAATAAGTTCTATGCAAACCTCGGTTTCAATTATATGACACAATTCTGCATTTTCGTACTATATTATTTGAATTCCCAATTTGCTTATGACAGTAAATGTTAAGAATAGTTAAATTGTCTAATTATTTTATGTCTTGAACATTGCAAATCTTTCGTTATATCTAAGGTAATCATCATGCATCTGGATCCATTTTCGAGCTGCTATCAGTTTCCATAAACAAATATCATCATGGGAAAGTTATTTCCAGTGCTTGAGGTTCATTTTATCAAAGTTATTTATCACCTTCTAACTACATCAGTTTTATAGCCTTTTTACCACCTGAAATATCAACAAAGGCATGCCATTCTATTTATCTATAAGCAACTACAATTTGTTAGATTGCCACTTATTCTTATGTGGTTTTCTATGTAATTGGAGAAGAAAATTATCACGATATCTAAGTTGTTTGAATATGTAAGTTCTTATTTTATTTTATTATAGATTGAAGTATAAAAATATAATTGATCATGTACAAGTAGTTCTTCTTTTATTGTACTTTAATCTTAATTGCGAGGGTTAAGTTCAACTGTTCTTATTTTGGTGGTATCGAGGCTTGCTATGATTATGATTTTGATTTTGAAATTGTCAAAAAAAATTAATTTTGAAATTCAACTGTTTTATTAATAAAAGTTTTAATATCAAAAAAATTTCGGGGTGAGAAATTGGTCTATTAACACTGCTCTACTAACTCCACCAATATGATACAATTCACCACCTTAATTGATGTTCATGTTGTATCATTAGTTGATTACTTTTAACACTTTGTCTTAGCTTAGTTTTTTTTTGTAAACCTACAATAAAGACTTTCTTCATATTTGAGCAAGATTATTTATTAATTATAATGCTGCTTGAATGTTATATTCAAAGACTGTTCATTATTTGTTACAGGTGCAGCAGCGATTGTATCTTTTGGTGATAATTCTGCTAGGCTTCTTGTGGAAAATAGACACATGAATTCAAAGGCATTTAGTTTGTGCAGGGATGACAATTTAGATCTTTCTGCCGATCTTTTTGCAGCCCTTTTATTTTCAGCTCAACATGGAAACTTTCAAATGCTTGTCTTTGATTTGACGAGGTTAAATGCACGCATAAATATTCCTTCTGGTTCAATCTTTATGTTTGGTGATGCTTATTTAGTACAGAAATTTTACAATTCTCAAGTTCCAGATTCAAAGGTCATCCGTGATGTTTGCCCAGAGCTGACCGCATCTCTTCAGCAACAGGTATTCATGCTATAATATCTTAAGCATTATTGGTTAAATCTTTGTAGTCTTGGCCCTGCCTCCTTTGAAGTCCAGCCATATATTTATGTGTGGACCTCACTTTTTTTGTTTTTTTATCCAAATAATAAATGGCTGTGGTTAAGCTAGATCTTTAGGAATTGTGTTCATTTTTCCTGTCGAGATTATCTTAAGAAAAAAGCATCTATTCCATAATTTTTACTCGATTCAAATCTTGGGTTGTACAAAGCATTTTAGTTATTTATATTTATTACTCAATTATAGGATAAGATTTCATATACACCTAAAAAGAACAGAAATAAAAATACACTGTATTGCCTCCAGTGGCACCATCTCCTACCTGATGCTACATCGCCTTACACAACTCATGGTTGCTACGACATTTGGTATTGGAAGGAAGCCCCACTGTTTAATTTGAGTGTAGATTTTTTATTTTTGTTTTCTTCTCAAATATCATAACTTTTATTTTGATATATTCACTTTACCATTTGACGGTAATGTTTATAATAGTAAATTAGGGTACTACTAATCTGTAATTTATGTTGGGATGAATTTTGCTTAAAGTTCATGTTCTTCTGGTTTTCTTGTACTCATAGTGTCATGCCTTCTACTCTCAGTAGGTGTAACTGGAAAATGGTACCTTTGCATGAGGAATGGGATAAAAAGCTATTTGGAAGGCAGAATTTGGAAATGCTGTGCATGAAAATGAAGCTATTTCGATGTACACTGGCTGAAAAGAGAGGGTGATAGAGTTTTGCAAACCAGCTGTAACAACCCTGTTATGAAGAATAGCTTTCAATATTACATTATAATTATTTGTATCATGTTAAACTTATAAGAGAAACAATGTTATCTTGATTCAAGTCCTATAGGAGTTGTGTGTATAGGTTGGTGTTCATGTTTGTTAATTCATCTCAGTATTTAAAATTCAATGCAAATGTGAATATTGTAAAGATGCTGTTTTTTTGAAGTGATGCAGAGGGAATTATTCTCCTTGCCTATTTAATGTCATTTGGTATCTGCAGGTTTCATGCACTACACATTTCATATTAGTTTAAAGAGATACCAGACAAAAACACTAGATTTAGTTAGTCACAACCATAGAACAGTGAATTAGTAATTTCGCCTAACTGCTGAATTAAAATGATCAGACATGAAAGATATGTCATTTCGTCCCTTAGGATATGAGAACAAATCTCTTGTATGCAAATTCATATCAATTTTTAAATTAATGTTAGCTGCGCTTGTCCTAAATTTATGAATCAAAGTAATATGGAACATTAAACCTTCCTCACTTATTTTCTGGGTTGATGTCATGAAGTGTTCATCTTATATCAGGCACATATCTTGCCTCCTTCAGCTGCCGTTCTCTACACCTTATCATACTCATGTTTAATTGTTAAGATAATCAAAGTCTGATATGGTATAGTTTCTTCTCCTTTAAAACCTCTAATGATTTCGATTGTATACCCTATGTAGTCTCATTTGTTAATTTAGAAGTCATATATTATTATTTTTAAACTGCAACGCAATAAAGTTCACATAATGACATTTGATTAATGGGCATTGATTCAATAAACACAAAAGCTTCATCAAATGACCACTTCCCCCGAGCTTGCATAATTTTCCATCATAGGCGAAACACCATAATTAATCCTCATTCCAAAGCCTAAACGCAATAGACAAAAAAGAAAAACATGCATTATAATAGTAGCATCAATACTGTTGTGAAAAAATGTCGGCGCTTTGCGGAAGCTTATATCAACGGATCTTTGTCACCCAAATCACAAAGAGATAACTTGGATTAAAAATAAGACGGAATTGAAATTAAAAGCAATAAGACAAGATATTCCACCCAACCATCCACTTTATTGATTCACCAAAATTTTTGTTTACAATTAATAGAACAAAGCTAAAATAAACAAAATACCATTGAACCAATAATCAAATTGAGAAAGGGAGCAAATATCTATATGGCTAAAATTGTTGGAGAAGAAGAATAAAGATGGAGAACAAGGAATTAGCAAATAGATTTTCCACAATGTGTTTACCCTCTCTTCTAGTCTCTATTTATATAATCAATTACTTAATGCCCAAGTTAACATTAGATGGCAAAAAATAATTTGATTAGCTAATTAGAGAAAGAAATAAACATGCTCAATATGCCTATTAATTAGGGGAAACAAAATCTTCTATTTCTTTCTTTTGCATATTTCTTTCCCTCTTTTTGTGATTTTGTATCACCAAAATTTAACACTCCACCTTGATGCAAAATCACATATCTCCAACATATCAAACATGCCATATCTAGATCCATCACAACTCCATATATCTCAATCATACCAAATTACAAACTTCTACCACCGACTGCAAATGATGCATCTCCCACATGAGGTGCACCACACAAATCCGGTCTCAAAAATGTTTGTAATACCACAAAGATCTCCGTCTTTTCTTTGTGGATTTTGCAACTCGACACCCGTCTATCACTCGATCTGAGCTCATTACCTGATCACTATCGATCCCCCGAGCATCATCAACATGAAGACCCGTGCCTAAAATATGATCCTCAATGCTAGAATCATAAGCAGTGACCACATTAACCTCTCCACCTTGTTGTGGACTAGGTTCTTCAACCGTCACTCGCTTTCCATAGTCTACTACAGAACCAACCAAGCTATAAAGGTTTCCTTCTTCCAATACTCCTCTCATCCTTACACGACCACCTTTCTTCACTCTCAAAACTCCACCTTGAGTCTCATAAGTGCAACCACGGCGATCCAACTGACCGAGAGAAATAAGATTATGCGAACAAGTGGGTACATGTCTGACTCCAGAGACTTCTCTAACCACACCATCATGCATACGAAACCGGATAGATCCAATACCACAAATTGGTAGCTCTTCTCCATTGGCTGTCCTAATCATGTCGACAATCTTCTCATAAGAAGAAAAACAATTCACATCTCTACAAATGTAAAAACTGGCTCCCGAATCCATCTTCCAAGGCTTATTTTCACTAAAGAGGACATCATAAGAAGCATCACTATCGGTATCTTCAGCAAAACCTGCATGTGCATCACTACTAGCATCACCGTGCGCAGCCTTTTTCTGATCTCTTTTATAAGCATAACACTTGCTGCGTATGTGACCTTTCTTATTACAATAATGACAAGTGATAACACCTTTACCATTAGCATCCTTCTTCTTCCAAATTTTATCTTTCTTCGAGTCCCTTGCCACCATAGCCTCACTTTGAATTGATTTCATACCTGACCCTTTTCTTCTAAGCTCCTCATTCAAAAGACTGCTTAGAACAGTTTCCAAAGAGATAGTTCCATTAGCATTGGAATTACTCAATGAAACAACCAAAGTTTCCCAACTTTCTGAAAGCGAACTCATCAATAAAAGAGCCTGTAACTCATCATCAAAATTGACCTTCATATTTGCCAATTGATTTATTACATCCTGAAATTCATTCAAATGCTCTGCAACAGACTTCTCTTCATCTAATCTCAGTTGTACCAACTTTCGAACCAGAAAAGCCTTACTAGTAGCACTCTTTGACTCGTATAAAGATACCAACTTATCCCACAAAGCCTTTGCGGATTCACAACTAGCCACATTATGGAAAACTGAATCATCAAGATATTGGCGAATCAAAGCAATCGCCTTTTTATCCATCTTCTTCCATTTTCCCTCATCTACATTAGAGGGCTTCTTTCCATCTCCATCAATCGGATCATGAAGATCATTGAGGTACAGAACATCCTCCATCTTAGGCTTCCAAATACCCCAATTTTTTCCATCCAAAATAGCCATCTTCGAAAACGAAATCATATCCGACATCAATAATTTTTCAATCCAAAATTACTCTAAGCTTTGCGATGATCTGTGCTCTGATACCAATCTGTTGTGAAAAAATGGCGGCGCTTTGCGGAAGCTTATATCAACGGATCTTTGTCACCCAAATCACAAAGAGATAACTTGGATTAAAAATAAGACGGAATTGAAATTAAAAGCAATAAGACAAGATATTCCACCCAACCACCCACTTTATTGATTCACCAAAAATTTTGTTTACAATTAATAGAACAAAGCTAAAATAAACAAAATACCATTGAACCAATAATCAAATTGATAAAGGGAGCAAATATCTATATGGCTAAAATTGTTGGAGAAGAAGAATAAAGATGGAGAACAAGGAATTAGCAAATAGATTTTCCACAATGTGTTTACCCTCTCTTCTAGTCTCTATTTATATAATCAATTACTTAATGCCCAAGTTAACATTAGATGACAAAAAATAATTTGATTAGCTAATTAGAGAAAGAAATAAACATGCTCAATATGCCTATTAATTAGGGGAAACAAAATCTTCTATTTCTTTCTTTTGCATATTTCTTTCCCTCTTTTTGTGATTTTGTATCACCAAAATTTAACAAATACACCATGATTGTTTAGTTGGTGTCATATCTATATGCCAGTTTGACACCATCAATAATAGTAGTAGAAAAAAACCTTCAAAATAAGATCACTGTTGGATATTACAAAGAAAGTAGGTAGTAAGTAGTAGCAAGTAGCATAATCGGTTAAATCCTTGTCCAGAATGGCTGTTAAAGATGATCAAGGGCACTTTGGACTACCATCGCGTTCATACCAATTTTTATGGCAAGGGCATTCTCTCTTGTGTTGTCCAACGGTTCTTGATGGCACACATAGGCACTTATTGCAGCAGTGGTTGTAGTAAAATAAACATCGCTTCTTGTGTCCTTTCAAATGGCATTTATACTGGCAAGCTACAGCACATTCTGCAAGTAGTTTTATAAACAATAATGAATCATTACTTGTTAGTTTGATGCTATGTATCAGGTATATAGTTTGTTTATTTGGAAATCAGATCATGAAAGAAAGGGTTGACATATGTATCATACGCGATGGTTTAAGTGAACCTTCTCTTCCTGCCTGCAACAAAATAACATGACTATTTCAGATTCAAATTCTTCTGTTCATTGTTATTGTACAAATAAATTATTACATCTACAGTGAGGAAAATAAAAGAATGTGTAGACCTGAGAGAAGTCAATGATCATGGACAAGGCAAGGAGAATGAGAATACCCAAGTTGGAAGGAAACCGTTATTATCAACTCCTAAACTTTGTACAACATCAAAATACCCAAGTTCTTTTTTTGCCTTTAGTGCTCCAAATACTACCCAAAAAAAACATTAGCCCCTGCCCTTAACCTTAAACATAGAAGGAAATCTAAAGCTCAACCTTATCATGCATCCACATATGGATAAATCTTGTTGTAATGGACAAATTTAGATGCACGGTAACTTTTTATTACTATCCTAGTACTTTTCCCAAACAAAGATTTTCCATGAACAATGCTGTAGTCATAAATGTAGTAGCTTAAAATCAAAACCAAATACAGTAAACAGAAAATTAACTTAAAATCTAATTCATGAAGTATATAATGTATAACATAAACAAAACTCTGCAAATATATAAAATCACCCAAAGCCCATTACAATATACAGTACATTACACAGTACATTACACGGTAAGGTAAACCATTCTTATTCATTATCACACGACCAGGCTAAGTTTGACTAAAGGTACCTTTCTCCTATCTTTCAGTTACTTTCTTTTTGTTCATTAATTCCTCTCTACTAACTGACGTGTACAAAATGATGTGTTTAAATTTCTGCTATGTTTAAATAGCCTGCTCAAAAAATAAGCCTACGAGTTAGGAGAAAAAATGTATGCTATTTCAACCAGGTGATCACCTTTTACCTGGTCCAAAATATATAAGCTAATTTACGATGAATTGATTAGATTTTTTTTTTAAAAAAGCCTAAATAAACTCAACTTATCCTAATTCGAACTGCTATAAAAGCAAATACTCCTCATTATTATTTGTAGACTGCATAAAGGTACCTTTCTCATTATTATCATATTTCTATTTCTTTTATCTTTTTGTTACACATATATGCTTTCATTTTTCATCTGCTACATGATAGGAAACAATGTGTCAAAATCAGATAATATTATAAATGAGTGTTCATGAACTATGGCTCAAAATCCTACTGAAAATTGTATTACAGCTAACAAGTAATTAAATTAGATAACTATCGATGATGTAAATCCACTTACATTATTATTATTTTAAGTAAAAAATGATACAAATGATCGATAGTTCCCTGTTATAAAGTAGGCCATAATATGGGTCACTATCTGCTTCCTATAGCCTTCGGATATACTCTGATCTAGGCTTTGTAGTTGTGTAGAATCTTTAGGCCTTGTCTTATTCCAACCTTTTAAGTTTTTCTTAATTCTTCTTAGTTTTACCACAAATTTCTGGACATGGTGTGCCACATGTGAAATATGATAGAACCGGTACTACATAATCTTCATAGCCATCTGACAAATACCAACTATTGTTATATCTGAAAGGTATAACATTTTGTCTCTGTATAGGTTTTTGTAGTTTGATGATGATACACGTATGATCACTAAGAGGTAAAGATGAGGCAGTAGCTACCAAAGTTGGGAAGTGTTGTAACAGAGTACTATTTATTAGTCTTTGTCAATGTGAGTGGCAATCCTGCTTCTCCTCCATGCGAACTAAAAACCATGTATATTAATTTCTGAGAAAATGAGCATGAGAAAATGTAGGAATAACATAAAGGCTCTATATCAACTTATTGTTATACTCACTGTATTGTAACCACTATACTCAGATGGTTCAATTTTAGTGATAAAGCAATGGGATAGTTATTGCAAGATGACGGTTTGAATAGGATTTATTTTGCTTCCACTTGTTTTCGTTTGTAATTCTTGTCTATGCATAATTTTTGTTTCCAGCTATTCAACTTGATAATTGGTTGAATTTAGGCTTTATTTAGGGGTTATTGTGAGATTACTTTTGCAGCCTACATTGAAATATTACCAATTTTTTTAATGTAGATGCTTCTCTTACTTAACTTGATTTTTCAGAATTTGTGTACATAAATTAATTGCACTTTGGTACTCTTTGCAGTTGGGACTTTTCACCACATTTCACATTAATCCATTATATATAATTCAGTGTTTTAGATTATAAGATTCATTGATCTTTCGTAAAATTCATATTCACTGGACATGTTCTCTAGCATTAGACCGTGTAGGTAATTGACTTAACAACAAAAGTTAAGAGCTTTCAGGACACCTTATTTTTAAACAAGCTTGAGGAGGGAATTGTAGCAATATATGCTTGCGCAACATAGTCATATATGCTTAAGCTGATGAATCAGAGATGTTCTATTTGTTACTTCACACTTAGCACCACAATAGGCTAACAAAGTTTGTATTTAATTTTTTATACTTATACTTTGTCATGCCAATGTTTATTTTTGGGATGCTTAGGTAACTTGAGTTATTTAAGTACATGTTTAGAGAGATTAACATGCAAGGCTTAATTTGAGTTATGTAAGTGTATGCATCAACCAAAATATGATGCTTACAGTCAAATATATGTATCTTTAAGGCACACACAAAATTGATTTAGTAGGCACGAAACTAAAAAAATTAATGTACAATTTTAATTTTGTTCCTACTGTCATAGACTTCGATTTTATTTGTTTTGTGCTAAGATCTAAAATACCACACTTCATACTATTTATTTGTTTTTTGATAATAAATGGCTATGCCATTGAAACCGACTATATGCAATTGAGTTTTGACATGTAGACCGAGCCTGTAGTGGCTATAGCCCCTTGCATAATGCCCTAAACCTCAAACTTGTTGCATCATGCCATAAACCTCAACCTTGCCTTTATCTTCCCCTAAATATATATAAAGAAATTTAAGATATATTATACACTTAGTATTTTTTTCATACACTTAAGATGTCATTGTTGCATTATTATTTACATAATCTTGTTGAGCTCACTAGATTTATAGTTGTATTATGTCTTTTTTCTAATATTATATTAATCAATGTTAGCTCTATTACTCAAATGGATTTGGGTACAAATGTTCTTCCTCTTGCATTACTTAATCCATACCATCGTAATTGGATCATCAAAGTTCGAGTTACAAATAAAGGCAACTTGAGATCTTATAAAAATAGTAAAGGAGAAGGTTGCGTGTTTAGTATAGAACTCACGGATGAAAATGTAAGTTTATTTTATGTTAATACTTTCAATAATATTTTTTCTACTTGTGCTATCATTAAGTTATTGTTATAATAATTGTTCTCTTCAAATTCACAGGGTACCCAAATTCAAGCTACAATGTTTAACAAAGCCGCAGACAAGTATTATCCTATATTTCAATGTGGAAAAGTTTATCATATTTCTAAAGGAACCGTTAAGCCTGCGAATAAAGAATTTAGTAGTATAAAAAACGAGTACGAGATTATTATAAATGAGTACTCATTAGTCCAATGGATGGATGATGCGAACTCTAGTATACCTGATATCATATACAACTTTGTAAAGATTAACCAACTTCAAAAATATATTGCAGGAAAGGAAGTTATAGGTAATGCATACATATTATTAATTTTTTATAATTCATTGTATGTTTGCTTAATATAAGTATCTTTTAGATGTAATCGGCCTTGTTCAAAGTGTCTCATCAATTAAAGAGATTCGAAGAAAAATCAACAATGAGACTATTCCAAAACGTGATATAACCATTGGAGATGATTCATAAGTATACATATTAAACCAATAAATTTGTTTAATAAAAATATTTATGCATATATTTAAATTACAGAAGTAAAACTGTTAATGTGACTTTATGGGGAGAACTTGCTATGAAAATTGGTGCTGAGCTGCTACAAATGGTTGATGAATGTCCTATAGTAGCTATTAAATATGTCAAAGTTGGAGATTTTCAAGGTAAAAATTGTTCTATTTTTGTAGCTTTTGCAATTCCATCATTTTTTAGATTATTTACGCTTACTGCAGGTTTGTCTTTATCAACATTGAGTAAAAGCAATTTATATATAAATCCAAACATACCAGAAGCTAAAAAGCTTAGAAGTTGGTACAATTGTGAAGGCAAAAATACAAAAATCTTATCTACCACTTATGATAGAGTTATGCTTAGTCGTATAATAAATGATCCAACATTGGGTCATGACAAGGTTTGTCCTTATCATTTTGAACTATATTGTACATTAATAATTTCATATTGATTGTTTATTTTTTTTTCATACGTAGTCTGCATTCTTCAGCGTGTTTGCTTACATAACTTATATTAAGAGTCAGAAATTGTGGTATCAAGCCTGTAAGAGTTGCAAAAAAAAAGTAACTGAATCTGTAGGATCGGGCTATTGGTGTGAATCATGCCAACAGAATGAAAGCTCTTGTTTCTTGAGGTAAAAAGTTAAGAGCTAATTATTATTATTATTATTATTATTATTTAAATTATTATTATCATTTGATGTTGTACTTTATATACAACATATCATTGGGATAACATATCACATGTTAATAAGTGTGCTAATCATGGTATGCAAGTTTCAAACTTGTGGCGTGTGGCACAAATATTGAGTTATTTATTTATAGTAACCATTAATATATGTAATAATATGTTTGTTTACTGCAGATATATTATGGTAATGAAAATTAATGATCCAACTGCTGAAGCTTGGATTACTGCTTTTAATGAACCGGCAGAGGAAATCATAGGGTGCAGTGCTGATGACCTCTATAAGATTAAGAATGATGAAGGCGAAGATATATACGAACAAAAACTAAAGGAACTGTTATGGATCCCTCGTCTTTTCAGAGTTGGTGTTGCCCAAATTGAGTACATGAATGAAAAAAAACAAAAAATCAATGTTATGTCTCAATCAGTTATTGATTATGCGGCGGAATCAAGCTTCTTGTTAGAAGAAATATCAACAATGACAGAATCCAAAGTATAGTTTTCAGTAATATTAGTTGTTTTCTTATTTTTACTTCAGCAATGTTAGTTTTTCATATAATAATGGTTCTTTTAAGTAATTTATTTATACACCGTCCTTCAATAATATGAGATTTATTTCTTACATCAATTTATTCATTATTAATCTTCTTTAATTAGGTACTGAAAAATACGATGAGGTATATTATGGTGACATTTGTTTGATTTTTTTTCCGAAATTCATTAATACATTAATGCTACAAATAAGCTCAAAATTAATTGTATAATACACAAATGTGTGCGTGTCTGTGGATGGTTCATATCAATACATTGACACCACATCCTTAGTATCAAGTTAACTTACGTTTTCAATTCTTGATGTAATTGAATTTACATAGTTTCAATTATTTTCAATTTTTTAAAATGCAGTTAATTTTTCATAAAATTAATAAAAAAAAATTAAACAAATACGTTTTCCTTTGATAGCAAATACTTCAACGGTCGGTTTTCCCACCGTTGTGCGGTTATACTAGTAATACATGTGACTTCAATAGTTTGTAACGTTGTATCCACATCAATAGGAAATAAATCACGTAAAAACTTGCTCGTGTCTCCTATAGAAAGAAGAAAATTTCAATAGCAAAAAACATTAGAGTTATTTCATACAAGGATTGCTTTGTCGAGTACGTTACAGTCGTATGATACCTCTCAACACAACCCCACCCCCACACCTCCCAAACCCCCCAACAATTAGCAACTCAAGCAGCATTTGTATATGTTGGAAATACTTTTGTTTATGAAGTGAATTTATTAAAAAAATTAAATAAAAAAAACAAGTCAATGGTAATTTACTTATGAACTATTATTATAATTGAGTCGTTGCAAGTTTATAACGGAAATATATTTATGAATCATTACTATAATTGAGATGTTGCAAGTTTACAATAGTAATATATTTATGAATCATTATTATAATTGAGCCATTGCAAGTCTACAATGGTAATATATTTATGAATCATTATTATTGAGTCATTACAAAAGCTAATGGTATCACAATATTATTTTAAATGAGAATAAATTAAAACCCGTTAACATTCCATCACTTTAGTAACGCATACAATTTTCATTCTGCCTATTTAAATGATAGATAGACAGAAGAGAAATGTAAGTATAATAAAAAAATTCCTTTTCTTCTTCCTTCAACAAAACTAAACACTTTGAGCAGTATTTTAGAATGCAAATCAGAATCGACTTTGCTAGTGCAAACAAGTTGAGATTTTTTTAGATTAGAGAGGCTGTTTTATCCTATAGGCGATGGCGCAGAACTGCTTTGCACCTTCGAGTAGAACGCCGAAACGCCTTCAAGAGAGTGACAACGTACACGACTCAACCGAAGTTCATTGTTCCCAATAATTTGAAGGCGATCCAGACTACAATGAGTTCTGCTGCAACTGATGGTATGTTTGAACTAAATGTTGAATGCATTGAAATGTCTGCTTCTGCTTATATGTTGTGTGATTTTAATATCTGGCACTCTAGATTATGTCATGTGAATAAAATTATAATCCTTAAAATGTCACAAACTCATTTTGATAAATGCGAATTATGTATTAAGGAAAAAATCATTAAGAAACCACATAAATCAATTGATAGAATTTCTAAACCTTTAGATTTGATTCATTCTGATATATATGAGCTTGGTGGAACTTTGACTAGACATGGACACTATTACTTTATCACTTTTATTGATAAATGTCCCAATTTTACTTATGCATACCTTATAAAAAATAAAAGTGATGCATTTAATATGTTTAAATCATTTAAAACTAAAAATAAGAATCAATCTAATAAGAAAATTAAGAGACTTCGTTGTGATAGAGGAACAAAATACGAGTCTAGTTTATTTCTTGATTTCTATAAATTGCATGGTATAATTCACGAGAGAACTGCACCTTATTCACTTGAAATGAACGATAAAGCTAAAAGGATAAATAGGACCTTTACCGAATCAGTTGTGGCTATCTTATTGAATTTGGAAGTAGCAAAACATTGGTGGACGATATTTTATTGACTATATGATATGTATTGAATAGAATCCCTAAATCAAAAAGTAAAATCTCACCATTTGAAATTTTAAGAAATTATAAACCAAATGTGTTTTATTTTAGAACTTAGGGATGTTTGACATATGTTCATATACCAGACCCTAAGAGAATAAAATTAACAAGTAGAGTATATGAATGTGTAATTATTGGCTATGCTATTAATAGCAAAGCATATAGATTTTATGACCTGAATACACGTAATATAATATAATCAAGTGATGCTGATTTTTATGAATCTAGATTTCCTTTTAAATTGAGGAATAATGGTGGCACATCCAGTAACACCATGCCTATTAGAACAGAACTTAATGAGTCTTCTGAAAATGAACCTAAAAGAAGTAAAAGAGCAAGAATCGTAAAAGATTTGGTTCAGATTTTTATGCTTTTACTATAGAGGAGGATCCCTTAAACCTCCAGGAGCCGTTATCTTCCTTACATGTCGATTTTCAGTAATAGGCTATAAATGATGAAATGGATTCTTTAGAATCCAATAAGACTTGGCACTTAGTAGATTTACCACCTGGTTGTAATTCTATAGGCTGTAAATGGGTACTTAAAAAGAAATTAAAACCTGATGGCATAGTTGATAAATATAAATCCCGTTTAATAGCTAAAGAATTTAAACAAAGAGAAAGTCTACCTTTTCACCTATAATTAGGATTACATCCATTCGAGTACTAATTTCACTTGCATCTATTCATAGTTTAATTATACACCAAATAGATGTTAAAATTGCCTTTTTAGTGGTGAATTACAAGAGGAAATTTATATGGACCAAGCTGAAAGATTTGTAGTTCATGATCAAGAACATAAAGTTTGTAAGTTAGATAAATTATTATATGGCTAAAATAAGCACCTAAACAATGGCATGAAAAATTTGAAAACTTAATAATCTCACATGGTTTCAAAGTTAACGAAAGTGACAAATGCATTTACTATAAATATGATAATGACATTTGTATTATCATATGTCTTTATGTTTATGACCTACTTATTTTTAGGTCAAACATTCATGTCATAAACTCTGTTAAATCTTTGTTAAGTGCCAATTTCGATATGAAAAATCTAGGTGAAGTAAGTGTAATCCTTGGTATTAGGATTAGTAGGTCCGAAAAAGGCAATTTCTTTGGATCAATCTAATTATATTGAGAAGATTCTAAAGAAATACAACCACTTTGACTGTAAACCTGCATGTACACCATTATGATCTTAGTGTAAAGTTATTTAAGAACACTGGTGAAGGTGTGAGACAGTCTGATTATGCGAGCATCATTGGCAGCCTTTGGTATGCCACTGAATGTACTAGACCCGACATTGCCTATGTCATCGGATTATTATGCAGGTTTACTAGTTGACCTATTATAGAGCATTGTCACACTATTGAGAGGGTCATGAGATATCTAAAATGAACCATGAACCTTGGGTTACATTATGAAAAATTTCAGCTGTCCTTAAAGGCTACACCGATGCAGACTGGAATACTTTATCTGATGATTCAAAAGCAACAAGTGGCTATATCTTTAGCATTGCTGGAGGAGCTGTTTCTTGGAAATCGAAGAAACAGACTATTTTGGCTCGGTCTACTATGGAGTCTGAGATGATAGCACTAGCTACAGCAGTGAAGAAGCAGAGTACTTAAGAAATCTACCAGTTGAGATTCCTTTACAGGAAAAACTAATACCAGCTATGTTGATCCATTTGATAGTATCATGGCTATTGTAAAAGTACAGAACCGTTATTACAATCATAAGTGATGAAAAATATGTTGTAAGAACGGTACTGTTAGAGAGCTACCCACTTCAAGTGTTGTTAAAGTGACTCACATACGTAGTGATGAGAATTTGGAAATCCTTTGATGAAAGGACTGGCCAGAGAGAAAGTCCTTATAACTTCTAAAAGAATGGGACTATTGCCCTTAAATTGTTGAGCCACGTACAATGGCAACCCGACCTAATGACTAGAGATCCCAAGAACTAGGTCAATGGGTAAGAAGAAGTTGTGAAGTGATATTAGTTGAACATGTTATTTTTATATTAAGGAGCATGTATTTCTAAAGAGATTAGAGGATGAGTTAATAAAAATTCTTAACGAGATCTATACTCTATTTGGAGTATCTACCTTCAGGAGTACTCTTGATAGACTCACCTATGTTAATGTGGGAATGTGGCCGTTTCCTATGGAGTTTTGGGCAAAATTCCTAGAGCATTCGCTAAACTGGGATAGACGTACATGACCATAAATGTACGGGCTTATTTGATTGCACTCTAGAAAGATTGTGTGTAGTCTGATGTCAGGAATAGAGTTCAAGACTACGTGTCACTCTAGCAACAACTGAATCCTATCCACTATGCAAAGGTTCAAGTCAAAAGACACCTTTGTTTATGCACAATCTTATGTTTTTAGAAACTGCTCGAAAATATTTTAAAAAAATTCAAGTGGGGGATTGTTGGAAACATTTTTTTATGAAGTGAATTTATTAAAAAAATAAATAAAAAAACAGGTTAATGGTAATTTATTTATGAACCATTGTAACATCCCAACTTTTTGTACGTTTCAAATCGATGATAAACCACACACATCAGACTCAAACCATACAAAAGGGCGAATTGTTATTGTGGTGAATAAGAAAATCAGAGAAAGAAATAAAACAAAACAGAATCTCACAGCGGAACGATAAAATATAAAAATCAAATAAACAGTTCATGAAGCTGCTTTACAAAATATTCGATTATACTTATACAATACATATCAGAGTTACACATACCAGAGAATAATAAATAATGCAGCGGAACAGTGGGATGTAGGGGAAAAATATAGTATATAATAATAATAATAATACAATCTTCGTCTTCATCTTCTAGAAATAAGATCTTCAAACCCTGAAATGCTCATACTGACCCAAGCGAATTAAAAAGATAAAACACTCGAGTCAGAACTAACAGACCTTATGCAAGTTAAATCAACGGTAAATAATATGAGTGAAACGGCATCAGAGATTTTTACGGGATTTGACATCTCCTATCCAGTGTCAAACGTGAGTGCAGTAACTTAAGAGATACTCGGGATTCACATCTCTTAAGGATCCGTTAAACTACTTACTATGTAGTAATATTTCGCTATTATAATAATGTCTATAGTAAAATAAACTTACTTTTAAACATCATTAAGGCTTTGCATTTTCCACCTTAACATGTAATAGTCCCAGTAGTCCATCTAGTATCATGGTCCCTCCTGATCGGGAAGCCACCAGAGGACACCATACGGGCTACGGGAGAAAACCAAACTCGTACAAGGCGCGCTAGGGTAGGTGACATGGCACACAAGGCAATGCCAGGGTAGATATACCAATTACTATCCAGACTGGTGGTGACGCATAGCGCGTAGCTACCGCCCACCTCGAGCCACACCCCTAAAATCAAAAATCAAAAGTGGCCTCCAAATCAACCTCAAAGTCGAAATATAATATCGAAGGAGTGTGTCTGATAAGAGGAGCTACCTCATTGGCCCAGAATCGCTCCTGTTTTAGCCACCTTATGCCAACTCACGGGAGTCGGGTCCATGTATATACCTCAAAGGAACGCTGCCACCATCCTACTTCATTCAGGAATCTCTATCGCATACACAGTTGTTAAAGTGGTTTTCGGAGTTGGCAGAGAGTATGGCAACTTCCGATCCCGATCTCTTTAACAACCAAACGTTATTATAACACCGTGGTCATTTCAAAATAATTTATACTTCAAAAAAACAAAAATATCATTGCTTTTCAAAACCAAATCAATACGATATCATTTTCATTTCAGACATATCCTTTTCTAAAATCATAACACTTTCAAAGTTATAACATTTCGAAATCAAACACTTGAATATCACACTTTTAAATTATAATACTTTGAAATGTAACTTCCACCACTTAAATGGTTTAAATATTAAAATACTTTATAATAAAATAGCTTCTTAAATTTCACAAATCAAATCCAACACAACTCGAATTTCTACATTTTATATTTAACCAAATCCCAAATCATAAATTTCAATTCAATTCAGTTTTCAAATAAACTATTCCAAATTTATCGATTTTAAAACAGATTTGACCCACAGAATAAACCATTTCAAATTCAATATATTTCAGCCTTTAAGTATTCAACAATTTCAAAACTGAGTTTGATAATTTTCATATATATCAAATTAAATTTATATTATTTAGTTTCGAACATTTACTTAATAAATCCATTATCATTTAAATAAATCCCAAATTTACAAGTAACTAAATATTTCCTTCAATTTATTTATACTTGAAATATTCATTTAATTCACCTTAACCCAAAATCAAGGTGTAAATCATATCTTTAAAAATTTCAAATTTAATAAATTTTACATCAGCTTATTTGAGTTTGATTCTCAAATAAATTTAATTTCAAATAAATTTCCAATTTATCTTCCAACCTTAATGTATTTAAATCATTATAACCTCTATATTAAAATAAAATTCAAATACTTAACCATATTTTATTTTAATAATATCAAACTCTATTATTAAACTTATTTTTATTAACAAATTTATATATGGCTTAAATTCAAGAATTTAATTATATATAAAATAATATTTATATAATATCAAAAATCAATATTTATTAAACCGTATATTTCTGTTTAAAACCATAGAAATCATTTTCAAAATAGTTATATATGGACCGACGGTGTCTGTATATAATTTTCTATCCTATGTTCAAGCGACACGGATATTTATTATTTCAATCTGTAATTTAAATTAAAAATACGGTTATATATCATTTTCAAACCGCAATCCCAAATGAAAAAAGATCCATACAACTTGCAATTTATAACAATATAACATACAACGTCCATTCATCCAATATCAATCATCAACCATTTTATCAAAATCATCATCCAGTTAAATCAATAACATTAATATAAACAGATAATAAACAACAGGTATTTACTGACAGATTATATTCAATAATAAATTAAGTAACAATTTAACTGGCAGTTTATATGCAATAATAAATTAAATAACAATTTAATTCAAAAAATTCAATTTAACTGGAATGATGATAAAAATATTCCAAACAATCATAAATAAATTTCCAATCACACCAGACATTAATTTAACGCACATAAGAAATTTTAGAAGTTGTGAGCCGGTTAAAACACTCACCTTTTGAATTTAAATTAAATTTAAATCCAATTTAAACCAAAAATTTGAACAGTCTCGAAATTCATCCAGACTAGGGTCAACATGTCCGGAATTTCAGTAAGATCCTGACAAAAGAAACCGTGTGCAAATCGGACACCGTATGCGAAAGTTATGTCGATAAGAGTGTTTGAAAACAACATTTAAACAAAACAAATAAAAATAAATAAAATAAACAATACCCTATCAGCCACGTCACTGCATCTATTTTCCACGCGCACAGGTTACTCAAGACCCGATGCTAGCAAAACACGGACGGTCTCCCACGTCAACGCGATGACCACCGCTCTTGAACGCCGCCGACCAAGGTCGTTGCCCCCCTTACGCTCACGCCGACACTCCTCTCACGGCACACGACGCTGCGATGACCACCATCGTCCCAAAAAAACGCAGCCGCTGCCGGATGATAAAACCTTGATTGAATTATATACAGCGATCTGGCCGTTAATTTGCCAGACAAATCTTGTTGATGCGACCCACTCGCAAATTTCTACGCGACCATATAATCGATTTGATGATCCATCACAGTTGATCACGATGCAACTGACGACCAAGGATAAACGAGCTAATTCTGGCTATACAGAAACCCAGATCAAAAAACAAATCACAGAATTGAGATGCGCTCTTCGAGAGCTTTCCGATGGTATAAAATTTGATATTGTTTGAGGAGTTTTGATTTTCAGTTTGATTTTTGATTTTTGATTTTTGAATTGCGGTTTGGGATTTAGGGTTCTGTCTGCCATTGAAAGAGGAGAAGCACATACAATTGTACATATAGAAATGAGGAATAAGAAATAGGCTAGGGTTTATAACGACATATATGTAGACAAAGTCGAACAGAAAGAACGGATCAGACACTACAAGAGAAACGGCTCTTTCCAACGGCGGGCGGCCGTTGAGGCCGTTGGAAAGCCGTTGGAGGCTGTTGGAAATGCCGTTGGTATACATTTCAACAGTTTCCAACGGCCTCCAACGACATCAACGGAGATATGCCAACGGTTTCCAACGGCAAGTTTGCCAACATGGCAAATTCTGTTGACCAAACTACCGTCGGAAACCCGTTGGAATGCGTTGGAATTTGCCGTTGGAAGCCGTCGGACAACATGGCCGTTGGTCGCCATTGGAAGCCGTTGGAAATCTGGATATTTTTTTTTGTAAAAGCAGCAGTGCTTGCTTCCAGCCACACACAACCACAATTATATCAAAACAGCTCCATTTCGAGCATATATATATAACAACTATATCAAAACATATCCAAACACACACACACACACACACACACACACACACACACATATATATATAACCAAATCATGCATATATTTCAACATAAACCAATATCCAAACATAACACAACATAATTAACATCAAAAAATCCAAACCAACATCAACAAATCCAAACCAACATCCACAACCAAACCATTAGAATGTATCAAATCCAAATATACACAGAAACCATCAGAATGTATCAAATTCTCACCAACTCCAAAAGATACATGCCAATAACTAAACATACCTAAATCACTCTGCATCAGAACCACCAGATGAAGGAAGCTGTCCATACTGTGCGATGAACTCCGTCATTCGTCGGTTTCAACTCCTTCGTCCTTGCTTCATGCAGCAAATTGCGTTCCCGCATCTCGGCAAGCTTGGCTCGTAGCTGCGCAATCTCTTCCTTATCTTGAGCCTTTTGATATTCTCATTGGGCTGTCTGAACCTGTAAACAAATTTAAATTATCAACTACACTAAAAAATTAGTATTAAAATAATTGCAAATTAACTAACCTATATGTATTCACTAACAAATTCATAAAACAAACTAAATCATGATAGATGAAAATAGGAATGGAATACACTAGTATAAGGATATTTACTAACTTAAACCCGAATTCAAGCCAATTAAAGAATTGATTAACACATACTAATAATTAACACACACATATGATTAACACACTAATTAATCAGAACAATTATTTTAAAATTATTGCCGTTGGAGACCGTTGCCCCCTCCCCCTCCCCCCGTTGCTATAAACAGTAATTCTTCTAGTGAGATAAATTGAACGATATACGGCCCGAAAAGCCCGTGTCGACTCCGGAATGAAATTGGGTCAACCCATATATCAAAATAGATGTTTTTAAATATTTTAAAAAGCAATGGAACATGTTTCAGGTCCAAAATTCCATCATATGAGAAGTTATGCAAAAATCAAGTTATTTCAAATTGATTTCAATCGATTTCAATTTCATTGATTTCAAGGCGTTTCGAGTCCGTACGATCAAACAACAAGTCCGATCGCTACGAAACTTGAAACCCTGCAATAATTCACCGTTACGGATCCGATGAAACTAGTTTCATCAAAATCCGAGTCAGTGGCCAAAATGGCTAATTTCCACTTAATTAAATAATTTAATATTAAATTAATTAAATCAAGTTTCAGTTCAAATTTAATAAATCGCAATTTCTTTCATTTCAAATTACTTGGACATTTACCATAAATTAAAACAAAATTTTATCATCAGTTCAAAGTTAATTATTTTCCCAATTACAGTGTTTAACTTCAATTTCCATAAATTCAGCAATTATAAATTTAATTTCAAATAATCCATATTCTTAACTCCATCTAGTTATTCAGTTGATTTCATTTTACGGTATAGTTTTCATAGTTTATACCATAGTGCATTGTTGTTCCTATTTGATCTTAATTTCAAATAATGTAGTAATTAATCTCATTTACTACAATAAATCCAATTATTATAGATTGAATTTCAATAAATTAATTTGATTCAATTCCAAATCTTTTCATTAAGTCTATTATTAGTCTATAAACCAAGTTACTATTGTTTACCTTTCATTTACTTGACACATTCTCATTCCCATTAATGTAACCTTTATTTATATTTATTAAAATTTTAATTTCTATTCCAATTCAGTCAACTAATTAAACAGGTAACTTATAATAATTGTTTACAAGCCAATGTTACACTTAAGTTTATCATACTTCAACTAATTTTTATAATTACATACATAATACCGAATTCATTCAATTACTATTAATTATATACAAATTCCTTTATTTATACAACACTTACACTTATTTACTTATTTTATATTTTATACCCAAGTGCAACAATTTACACTATTTCATTTTTATTGTGATTTTACTTCAATTGTCGATAATTTGTTTTTGATAATCATTACTACAATTCGTTCTTAACATTTACTTCAATATAAATTATAAATTTTTTATTTCTTTCTAAATTTAATTACAAAAATCTTATTAATTTAACCAAGTTAATTATCGAATTTTACGGGTCGTTACAACCATAATTATAATTGAGCCGTTGCAAGTTCATAACGGTAATATATTTATGAATCATTATTATAATTGAAACATTGCAAGTTTACAACGGTAATATATTTATGAATCGTTATTATAATTGAGCCGTTGCAAGTTTACAACAGTAATATATTTATGATTCATTATTATTGAGCCGTTACAAATGCCAATGGTATTACAATATTGTTTTAAATGAGAATAAATTAATACCCATTAAGATTCCATCACTTTAACAACGTATACAATTTTCATTCTGCCTATTTAAATGATAGATAGACAGAAGAGAAATGGTAAGAATAACAGAAAATTTTCTTTCTCTTCTTCCTTTAAAAAAACTAAACACCTTGAGCAGTATTTCAGACTGCAAATCAGAATCGACTTTGTCAGTGAAAACAAGTTGATATTTCTTCAAATTAGAGAGGTTATTTTATCCTAGAGGCGGTGTCGTTTGTTTTTCAAAACTGCTTTGCACCTTCGAGCAGAACATCGAAACATCTTCAAGAGAGTGACAACGTACACGACTCAACCGAAATTCATTGCTCCCAACAATATATAGTGGAATTCAAGCTTAAATTTTATAGTTTGCGATGCGGCAGTTTATTAACTTATATAATTTGGTGATCATGAAAAGGTATATAAAACAAATGTGCCTACCTGCTTAGGAGGAGTATCTTTAGATGATCCCATAGAGTTCTCAATTCTTAAGCTCCGGAAATGCTCCTACAACCAGAAAATAGCAAAGAATTAGTTCGTTGGTGGAGCATTCCCAACTCGTAGTCCGTTTGATCATAAATAATTACAAGTTACATGTATAGAACATGCAATGTTTTATTTAGGGTACGTTTGCGAGATGGTAATGCATATTTGAGCGGGGAATTTAAATGGAAAAGTTAAGTGAATGGGGTATGCTTTTGAAGCTACAAATGTGTTATTTGAACTGAGTAGTCGAAGAGGAGGGTGTGGGAAGAGAAAATAAATCGATGGTCCTTTAATTCCATTGTGACGTCCGACGCGCCACCAATGAGAACGGATCAAAATTTAATTGCGAAGACCACCTTAGCAGTCATGCGTTGAACATACAACGCAGCAATGCTACATGATTTGCACAATTGTACAAGTACTTGTCTAGAAAATAATATGCAGGATGTTTAGGCATTAAAAATTATGTCATAGAAATTCATTCAACTTAGATAACACATTTTTCAATCAACTAGTATATGGCATGCATGACATGATGTACGTAAGGTAAGAGCATTTCCAACAAACTCATGTTCATCCTGTATAAGAAGAGCAATATAAAAAAAAAACCTCCAACAGCATAAAAGACACTTGGTTGGAGGGACGAGACTTTCCCTCGATCATCCCTTCCCCTCCTACTCAATGCCTGCTTGGTTGGCATTTTATGCCCGCGAGCCAAAGGATGAAATTACCGGGTCAGCCTACAATTAGAAGGCCAATACAGCTCTAGATCGCCGCAGTCCCAACTAAAAAAATGTTCGACGTCCCTTTCTTGATGGGCAGGGAAGGGGAGGGACAGGGCTTTTTCCTTGATCATCCCTTTCCTTCCTACTCGGTGCCTGCTTGGTTGGCGCTTTACGCATGCGGGCTGTAGGCTGAAATTTCCAAATCAACCTGCGATTCAACGGCCAACTAAATTGACCCGGACGTAAATTTAATAGACGTCCAAGCTTAGACGTCTATTGAATGGGTGTCCAGTATCAGACACCTATTATAATGAAGAAAAAAATTAGCCAACTTAAATAAAGTAGGTACATAGGTCCATTTAGATAAAGTAAGTTGCAATTCAATCATCAAAAGTAAGTATAAAGTTCATAAATTCGACACTTGGTGGTAAGTTTAAAGACCATATGCAACACTTAGTCAACAAGCATGAATTATGTTTTAAATATTTCTAGGCATCCAACTCTAGGTGAGAAATAAACATCCAACTATTGACTGTTCCCTTAATATTCGGGATCTAATATTTTAGCATCGAGAATCTTGAATCAGTTGGGGATGCTCTAATAGAATAGGAAAAACTCTTGATACCCCCATAGTATGTGAATATATAATTTCTTATTTTTTGTGTTCGTGTGTGTTAAACAAGGGTATCAACACCGCTTAAAATTCAAATCACACCTATCAAATATTACGATTATGTTTACCAAGTATACTTGGGTTAACAAAGTAGTACTCCATGAACAGATCTAACAAAGCAACTTTCATATTATGCATACAGAACAGCTTCATCTTCATCTAAACAGGATTTAAGGGAACGCAGGGTATCCAACAATTACAACATGAGTATATGACATAGTGCTAATCATGTATTATCAAAAGGAAGAGCGTGCATTTATGATCGCAACTACATTAACAGCACAATAAAATATGCAGGAAAATGCATGATGCTTCTCACTTCTATATGTATCAGAACTCAGCTATGCAACTAGTCTTGAATGCAAGAAAAGCTTGCGGACGATGACGAAAGAACAGGCAATAAACATACTATTTGCCAAACAATCATGCGTGCTATTGCATGCAAAAATATATGAAAAGTTAGCATGTAGTAATGAGCAACATACCTTTGTGCTTACATAAAATAGAATTTGGAGAACGACTTTATTCATATCAGTCTGGTTACACGATACATTGTATTTATAATGCACGGTACTTGGTTATTGAGCTATATTAGGTCATACACCATGTTGGATCATATTCCCGAACCATGCTTTGATATATATGATATTACATATTGTTTTACAGTCGCTTATTCTCTATTACCCCCTTCAAATTTATCTAGGGTTTCCTTTTATCTCTTCCCCTGCGCCGCCATTAATTTATTTTGGATCTGTCTTCAATCTTGAGAAAATATTTCATAATACAGTGCAGTTTTCGTTCGCTTGTTCCATGCCTCTATTACCCCCTTTTAAATTTGGCTAGGGTTTTCTTTACCTTCTTCCTCTGCACTTCCATCTGCACTTCCATCGATTACTTTTAGATCCATCTACAATTTTGAGAATTTTTTTGCTAATAGTGCTTTGGTCAGAATATCTACGCGTTGATATGCTGTTGGAACATGGAAAACTTCAAGCTTTCCTCTAACAATTTGTTCACGAACACTACAACAAAAATACCCTATTACAATGCCCTTTTTACAACGAGCACTGGTTGCCCATTGTAATAGAAGACTATTACAACGGTCCATTCAGGCCCGTTGTAAAAGATGCCATATACAACCGCTTTTTTACAACGGGCATTGGTTGTCCGTCGTAATAGAAATCTATTACAATGGTCCATTCAGGCCCGTTGTAATACATGCCAACCTTACAACGGTCACAAATTGCCCGTTGTAAGAGGTGCACAGTCACGAATTACCCTATTCACAAATTACAACGGCCAGAAAGCGTTAATTAAAAAAAGCCGGCCCTTTTATTTTCGTTCCTGCTCGTTCTTGCTCGTTCCTCTTTGCTCATTCTCTTTGCTCGAAACTAGGGTTTTGGAAAAATTAATGAAGCTGTCGTCTTCTCGATCGAATCAGGGCTTCTCCAATTTGGATCAAAACTAGGGTTTTGGAAAAATGATTTCTTCTTTGGCAAAAATCACATTCAAATAATTCAGTTAAAGATACGGTATCCATCACCCTAATTCTTCATTCTGATTCGCTTTCCTTCGTCATTGTTCATGTAAATATGTTTATTGGATTTTCCCTTCCATTTAATTATTACTGGATTTTCTTTTCTGCTTAATTATTCCATATTTTCTGCTTGTATACTTTGTTTGAACAAGAAATGCTAATTCACGTTGTTTACAATATATAGTTGTCATATAAATTCATATTTATGTCTATCATTCATTAATCATACCTATTTGTTGTTCTTAAGCGTGAAGATTACAGGTGTAGATTATGCTGTTGTTGAATTCGATTTTTAGATGGAAGATGATGATGCTACTGTTATGTGATGTGTTTAGTGTAAATGTGTGTATAGGTTTTGGATAAATGTTAGCTGTGTGAAGGTTTACAATGATGTTTCTGCATTCATAACCTGTTTGATATATCTTCTTCTGTTTCTTGGTCTTACTTTTGGGATTAGAACTGGAAGAGCAGATAAATAATCCAACTATTTGGATTAAACAAAATTATGATTACACAAAATGCTTTTTTACGATTGGAATGGGAGTCAATGTAACATGCATATGATTTCCATCTTCGTTGATTAAACAAAAATCTTAGGAAATTACATAATATTTAAAAGTGGGATGGGAGCATGAAACCAAGGAAGCATCTTATTATTATTTACTTTATTGCATATTTTATTGGTGGTGGATGGGTCCTTTGTTTTTTTTTCCATCCGATTTTGGATTAAAGTTCATCAATCTTCAACGTTCACTTTATCTCATGAAAGATCTCAATTCAAAATCCCACAAACTTTATTTTATTCTATAGGATATACTCAAACCACGTCACTTTCCTTTATTTCGGTTATTCTATGATGATGAATCTTATTAAACTCATTTTATTTGAAGTATTTAAAGTTTACGTACTTTGTTTGAAAATCTTTACTCTATCCTTATCAGTTCATTCTTTCAATTGAAATCCAGGAAACTGTTGGAAATAACGTTTAAGAAGTGGAAAATATATCACCCAGAGCAAAACAATTCTTTACTCCTATATTGATCAAAGATTTGGCTAAATACATAAAATGAAAAAACAAAATACGCTCCACATGTTTTCTTACTTTTTAGGCTTAGTTTGAGGGGTCACATTACTATATAGTTTTCATTGGGAGGTAATTGCGCAATTCCGTCATGAGAAAAACTTATATTTTTGTTGGCATAACATCTTTTCATTAGGTTCTGACATCAAAGGATTATCAAAATGGACAAAGCATGGATCCACCTACCAAGGTTTTGTCAATTTTGATTATCAGTTTTAAACTTGTAATTATTACGGTTGATTATTGATCCCTTTATGTGTCATAGAATGACTGAAGAATACATGCAAGCTGTTCGGAATTTTGTATATGAGCATGCAGAAAGGAAGGGAAATCCAGAAAAAATCATTTGCCTTTGTTCAAATGTAGGAATCTAATGTGCCATCCATCAAGGGAAGTTGTATCACACTTGATTTGCTTTGGAATTGATCCAACGTATGATGTATGGATTTTTCACGGGGAAGCACGCCCTTAAGAAAATTAAGGCGATGAAGTGACAAACACATACAGAATGTACTTAGACACACAAATATGTAATGACGAGGTGGAAGATCATTCTAATGTAAGACATGAGGTACATGGGGTAGAGATTGAGGAGATGATAGAAAATTTTGAAATTCCTTTGTATCCTGGTTATGCAAGCCACACAAAGTTGTCAGCTACAATACTTCTTTACAAGCACAAGGCTCGAAATGGTGTATTTGACACAACATTTACGTAACTTCTTAAACTTCTCAAAGATATGCTGCCTATGGAAAACACGCTTCCTGATTCGACTTATGCAACAAAAAAGCTGCTTAAATCATTTGGTTTAGGCTATAGACAAATACATGCATGTGTAAATGATTGTTGTATTTTTAGGAAAGAGCTTGCAGATAGCGATTTTTGTCCAAATGTGGAAAATCTCGTTGGAAAAAAACAAGACGAAGGAAGATGGAAGGCAAACCAAAATACCTGCAAAAGTCTTGAGATACTTTCCAATCATACCAAGACTGAAAAGTGTTTATGTCCGCAGAAACATCAGAGCAATTAAGATGGCATAGCAATCATAAGAGTGAAGATGGTAAATTATGTCATCTAGTAGATTCTTCTCAATGGGCTACAATTTATAGGATGTATCCTTCCTTTTCATCCGATCCACGAAATTTAAGGCTTGGTCTTGCAAGTGATGGCTTTAATCCCTTTGGGGATTGGAACTCTGCATATAATTGTTGGCCAGTATTTCTTTTTGCGTACGACTTTGCTCCGTGGCTTTGTATGCACAAAGATAATATGATGTTATCATTATTAATTCCTGGACCATGATAACCAGGGAATGATATTGATGTGTATCTACAACCACTTATTGAAGATTTGAAAAAATTATGGGATAAAGGGGTGAAGGCGTATGATGCATACACTCGCATTGAATTTAGATTAAATGCAGTTTTAATGTGGACGATAAATGATTTTCCAGTTTATGGAAATTTAGCAGGTTGCACCGTAAAGGGTAAGAGGGCATGTGCTGTTTGTGGCGTTAATACATGTTCAATATGGTTACCATTTAGTAAGAAGTGTGCATATTTAGGCCATATGCGATTCCTTGATCCTAATCATGACTATCGCCAACGAAAAAACTTGTTTGATGGAACCAAAGAGACTAAGCAAAGACCTCCAATACAAACCGATGCTCAAGTCTTTGATATTGTTAAAGATATTTGCAATGATTGGGGGAAAAAATCAAAGAAGGAAGAGAAAGATAAAGAGAAAGAAAAAAGAAAAAGAAAAAGGGGAGATAAGAAGAAAAAAGGAAGTCAAATGTGGAAGAAGAAGTCTATTTTCTTTGATTTGCCTTATTGGCAGGTAAAGTTTAATCAGAAACAAAATTGCTTCTTCTTTTCTATCTACGTAATCTATACTTTATTATTAATTAGTTATAGTCTATTTTTGATTTTCTTAGGTACTTCCTTTACGTCACAATCTAGATGTAATGCATGTTGAAAAAAATATCGGTGAAAGTATTCTTGGGACGTTACTTGATATTAAAGGAAAATCAAAAAATGGCATTAATTCACGTAAAGATCTAGAAGTACTGGGTATTAGGAAAAAATTACATCCTATAGACATGGAAAGCAAAGCATTACTTCCAGCTGCTCCATGCACCTTAACTAATCCAGAAAAGGATATCTTTTACAACAGAATGAGGAATTTGAAAGTACCCGATGGGTATAGCTCAAATATTGGAAAATGTTTTGCAAAACAAAACAAAATTTCAAGTCTAAAGTCCTATGATTATCATTTTTTGATGCAACAACGATTGTCTGTATCATTGAGAGGACTTCTACCTAAAGGGACAAGGAATGCATTACTACGACTATGTTATTTTTACAACGACATTTGCCAAAGAGTGCTTGATAAAGATAAATTAGAATCCATCGAGAATCAGGTCGCATTAACACTATGCGATCTTGAGAGATTTTTTCCTCCTTCTTTTTTTGACATCATGATTCATTTGACAATACATTTAGCGAGGGAAGCAAGAATTTGTGGGCCAGTACAATGTCGGTGGATGTATCAATTTGAGAGGTAAAATTCGGCATTAGTACTTATAGTAGTTAATAATACATGTGCTTATGAAAATATTTTACTTATGCATCTTGATTATAGATATATGAGAACACTAAAGGGGTAGGTTAAATATCAAGCACGGCCTGAAGGATGCATAGTTGAGCGCTATTCTGCTGATGAATGCATGAAGTATTGTGCTAGATATATTAATGGTGCATTAGAAATTGGACAAAGGAAAAATAGAAATGAAGTGGAACAAAGTGATTCCATACTTGAGGGGCGTCCTATGTCCAAAGGAAAACCTAAGTAGTCACTAAGGAGGTGATTGATGCCGCTCATCGGTATGTGTTGTTTAATACTGAGGAAGTGGAGCCTTATATAAAGTAAGTATAAGTTCAGTTTAATTATTTTGTGTGAAATAAATTAGATTTTGACTTGTATGTTTACGTATATAGGATGCACAATGAGGAATTGAAACATTTGCATCCCCGGCTGTCACGAGATGATTTGGAACTTTCAAAGATGCATTCAGAGACTTTTAGTCATTGATTTAAAAAAAGGTTGACAATGTTATATCTTTTAAGATGAATAAGTTCGACATAGAAGTATATGTTATCGTGATTAGTCTTTATATATAACATTATGCTTTTCCAGGTTAAAGATTATAGAAATACATCCGATGTTAGTGAACTAATAAATTGGCTTTCATATTGGACCTCGCCATCAAGTAATTTCTTATACTGGTTATATAATTAATGGTCGCCGTTTTCATACTAAAGACAATGATAAATCTACACAAAATAGTGGTGTTTCCATTGAGGCAAGTACTGTTCGCATAGATGGATCCGTTGAGAAAGTAATATATTATGGTGTTTTGCGTGAGATTTTGTTGTTTGACTACCGCCAGTTTCAAATTGCCTTGTTTAAGTGTGATTGGGAAAATATTGATCATGGAGTTAAGGTTGAAGATGGATTTACGTTAGTCAATTTACATCAATTCCAAAATCAATTTGCAAGCGGCCCTTTCATTTTGGAAACGCAAGCCATACAAGTGTTTTTTTGTAGAGAAAGTAGTTTTTCAAATTGGTATGTTGTGCTAAGAGCACCCCCTAGAGGTTTTCATGAGTTGGAAAGCTATGATGAGGAGAATGAGTCAACTAACAAATCGATAAATGAGTCACTACTTGATGATAGAGATGTCGATAATGGGGATGAAAGTTATATAAAGAAGGATTGTGACGGTATTCTGGTATGATATAAGCATCTTTGATTGATTTTGTGTTACACGTAGTTATATTCGTAAAGAGTGTAATTATAGATAGTTTTATGCATAGTTATATTAATTAATCATGAATTATATGTCAACCATGAATTTTGATTTGCAAACTTGAAAAAAAATGTTTCTTTTGCAAAGTATTGCTATTGTATAATAGGATTTTCATACTTTACAATAATGATTAATTAGTGTGATGTTCTAATTATATATATATATATATATATATATATATATTATGTTTTTTTCTAGGTTCCTCTCTTAACGGAAGATAGTTGAACTTGAAGCATCAATGGGTAAAATGGAGCAAGGTCAAGGAGAGGTAAAATATTAAAATTTTAATATACACTTCTATTTTTTTGTAAACTGACATTTCTAATATCATGACATAAATTTTTTATTTCCACACATAGTTTTCTGCATATGCATTTTTTTTAAAAACTTTTATTATATCAAGGATGAACCACAAAGGCACTTTTTATAAACGACATTTCAAATTAGAGCTTAAAACCGAATAAATTGCTATATTTAAATCATGTATAACCGAAAATCATGTAGACTAGAGATTATATTTTCTAATTGTATTTTTAATGAAATGATCTAGTAGTGATATTTCAGACTGTACTAGAATTTATTTTGACTGTGTGCTAATTTCAGAGGTCAAAGGTAGCAACGAGATATTCAAAGAGGCAATCTCTAGCTGTAGTTGCAACTTTACGTGCAAAAGATAAGACTGCTGGTGTGAAAACCAATGAAACAAGCCGTGTTGATGTAGCTCATCCTCTTCAAAGTTTAAACAGCGATGCTAGAAGATCCCCTCGGAAGCGTACTGAAATGCAGCCTCCACCCACTCAAGTACAGCCTTCAAATCTCAATCTTGGCCCTAATTCAACTGAATCTCCAAATATCACTCGCATAAACATAGACCCACGCAACGCCATGGATTCCTTGAACAACCCAAATTATAATGATGGTATTCAATAAGAGACGTCAAGGAAAAAAAGAGGAAGGATGATGATGAAAACGTTTTCTTGTATGCCGAATGAAAAGGCCGAAATTGAATTCAGCGATCGAGGTCAACCAATAGGCTCCAACTCTAAGCACTTATCATCCTATCTCAGTACCTTAGCAAGGGAGATGGTACCTTTGACCATTTCAGAGTGGAAAAAAGTCGACGCAAATTTAAAGAAAGATTTATGGACTTGTATTCAGGTATGAAATAAGCTGTAAACTCGAATACAATTTTTGCTTTAGCCAAATAGTTATTTTATGATAGTACACTCTATACAAATTAAGTCTTTTATCCATTATCCTGGTTATATATTTGGATACGCACTTATTCTTCAACTAGCTTGCTTTTTGTAATATGATGTCTAACACAAATATGGATCACACATGGTGTCAAAATTGTACTGCACGTCCATATGTAATTCAGGGAACATACTGTATTTTCCAATGTAAAACATACACTTGTTAGTAGCAATAATGGTAGCAGTAGGTTGTAGTTTAACTCGTATATTGCAGGCTCCTAGAAGAGTATAATTGTTAATGCTATTTAAGGACGTGATATGCCCAAAAATATTGTTTTACTTTGATTGTTAAATAGTATGATGTTTGAAAGAGTAACATGAAATCAAAAGGCAATGATGAATGTGTGATGCATCTTTTGATGTATGTCATGATTGAAATATGCAGCCGATAACTTTGATTAATCAAGTTTAGAATGACTTAATGGTATGAAATCTACTGTTGTTACAAGCCTATGTCATTATGTCATTAAACCATGAAAAAGATATTATTCAATATAGTTATCTTCTTTCCTAATGTCCTTCTATTTTAGCAATGTAAAATTTCATGATTATCCACTCACTTCTGGTAAACATTAATTTATGATAATGGTGAAAAATAATGTTTGGCTGCGAGGCAGTTGAGTCGTGAGTTTGACCATGAGTCGCGAGTATATTGAATGTGTAAGTAGTGGTGAAGTCAATAATGTTATAGCGGTAGATGGTCTGAATTTCAGTTATGGCATAGTGGTGAAGGGTGATGGAAGTGATATAGTGAGGATGCAGAGAGAAGAAGCGATGGTTATAGGGATGGTGGAGTTTACCTATTATGAAGTTGAAGTTGCGGTAGCAGGTTGAATGTGTGGAGGAAGGTCTGAGTTATGTCAGAGGATGGTATGCAGGGAAAATGTTGAACTGATGTAGGATGTTGTCTGGTGAGAAATGAGGTGAAGGCAGTGTAAAGAAGTAGTGGCGGACAATTAGAGGGAGGGTTGAAGCTGCAGTTAAGTGAGAATGTTGCAGTGTTTATTGCAAGCAGAAGTGCCACTGGTTTGTATACGTTGACAAGCAGTGTTTATATGGGATTGTGGCAGGAGGGAGTTGATGAATGTGACAGTGGTTAAGAAGCAAGGGAGGAGCAATGTGATTTTGATGGCAGCAGAGTATGTAAGAAGTGCACGGTTGTGCAGTGATATGGGGTAATGGGGTGGTTGTGGAACTGTTGTGTAGGCAATGTCGTGGTGGTTGCAAGTGGTAGTGGTATTTTTTTGGGTGGCTGGAGATGCTTTGTATGGTGGACAAAGGAGAGGTGATGGTATGGATAGCAATGATGGTTTGGTCGTTGAGTGGTAGGTGATGTTATGAAGGGCGAACTAGTTGGTGAAGTTACAGAGAATAGCAGCAAGAACAATTATTGATGGTTTTAGTGGGTTAAGTGATAGAAAGGTTTTGCAGTGGTGTATGCTGCATAGCAGAGGTTAGTTTGATGTGTTATGGTTTGAAATGGTAATGTTTGAAGTTGTATAAGTTATATGTGAAGCAGAAAATGTTGGTCACAAGATGTAATGTTGGTAAAAATGTTTTTATATATGCACAATAGAGCGAATACAAATGTTGCACAATTGAGTGAAGTATAATCCACAAACAGTAGTTGACTGTGGTACAAACTGCAGTTGAATGTTGTGATGAAGTGGTGGAAGGCTGTTGTTACTGCAGCTATTTATGGAATGGTTTGTGGAGTTGAAATGAAAATTGTATGTGGGGAGGAAGGAGATAATAGGCAGAGTGATGTGATTTTGTGAAGGTGGGAGTATACGGTGAAGTTCATGGGGAGGTGCAGAAATGAAGTGGCACTGCTGAGGTGAATAGTGGCAGAAATGAAGTGGACTATGGTGGATGTGGTAGTGTTGATGGTATGGATGTGGTAATGTTGGTGGTAAGGAACGTGAATGGCTCTAAGTGGGCTGTGAACAATATTGTTGGAGTAAAGTGATGACTGTATGTTTAAGGTGATGAGTGTATTGTGGTTCGTAGAGGCAAAAAGAGAAGACGGGGCGTGGACAGTGGATGAAGTGGTGCTTGCAGAGTGAAGGTCAGGGATGCCTTTGGTAGTATGAACAGTAAATGTAAAAATTGTCGAAAGAAATGCAAGTTGTAAAGAAATTGTAAAGAAAATGAAATGCAAAAGGTCAGGGAGTGTTCACTGTTTTCTGTATTATGGAGTGTTGGCAAGGCAATTGTGTTGCTTGCTGTTTGAAGTATAGCTGTTTATTGTGTATTAGTACAACATAAAATGATGATAATATAATCATTTATTGTGTATGACAATTCAAAACTTTCATCTTTTACTGTGTATTAGTACAACAAGCTTGAAGAACAACATAACTAAATAAAGTTTAACTAGTGTTTGTAACATGCATAGCTTATTACTTGTTACTCAGTTTAACCCACAATAGTTGTACTCATTTACCATACTCCTAACAAAGTTAAACAATTTACAGAAACATATAGTCGTACACATGGAGAAAGCTACAGCTTGTATAGTTTTAATCTTTTACTTTACTAGCAGCACTCTTGTTTGTATTGATTAGGAATGATTTTTGTTATGCAGCCAAGATTCATGGTGGATGAAGCATACAAGGGTTTATTGATTAAGATGTTAGGAGTACGATGGAGAGTGGCAAAGTCAAGATTAGTTTCGGCTATTAAAGTAGCTTCTACTTGCCCTGACACTTCCTCTAGATTAGCGATGTTAAAACCGAATACTATAGAAAATGTTCAAGACTGGAACGAATTTGTTAAGCAAAAGTTGTAGGAGAAACTTGAGGTAATAAGTTGTATTTTATTCAATATAAATTAAAAGGTAACTAATAGTTTATTAATGAATTTCTCCTATGTAGGAAACTAGCAAAAAATTCAAAGCACTGAGAGATAAAAATAAACTTCCACATACAATGAGCAGAAAGGGTTATGCGAGATTAGCTGAAGATATGGTAAGAAATGCATGTACATTTACATCAATAATTTTTTTTCTTTGGTTCGTCTTCTTACTATTATTATTTGCAGAAAAAGAAAACTGGAATATCAAATATTACCAGAGACGAGCTATGGTGCAAACCCCATACAAAGAAAAATGGAGACCCACCGAATTCCATTGTTGCCGATTGCATCGTAAGTTTTTTTTATTCTTTGAAATATGAGTGTAGATATTTATCAAAACTCATATGTACTTAACATTGAGGGATCAATATTTCTGCGATTCAGTCATATATCAGCTCATATATATTTTCTGCGATCAATATTTCACTACAAATATTAAATACATTGAACTGAACATTGAGGGATGATAGTTTATTCATATTTCATTTTTCTTGAAATGGTCTATTTTAATTGTAGGCTAAGATAAAAGAGCACAGTAGTGCTCAGAGCTCTCATGGAACAACATCGGTAAGTGGAGATGGGGTGTCACATGTTTTTGGAAATGAACATAGGGGAAGGGTGAGAGGGCAGGGTTTTGGTGTAGTACCATCTCAAATGGATGTTTATTCAACTAATTCAAAAAAGGTGATTGTATTGGAAAATCAAGTAACTCATTTGGCGGCTAGAGTAGAAGAGTTAACTAATTTGGTCATGACAGTAAGTTTATATTTAATTAGCTATTGTAAATAAATATGTGATATGTGCTTATGAATTACCAAGTCAACTCTTGTACTTTTACCGAGAAGAAATGTTAATGTGGTGGATTTGGAGATCGCTGAGGCTCGTACATCTCAGGTTAGAATATATAAATAATCCTAAATTAGTATACGAAATTTTGGTTTTTTTGCTCTGAGAAATTGTTGTTCATTAATCATGGTAGTAGTTCAATTAGTTTAATTAGTTCACATTTCATTTATTTTTGGAAAAAAAGGAAAAAAAACCTTTAGGTGACACCGACAGTAAGTTCCATACTTACCTTTTTGAATCTCGGTATTTTTATATAATCTTGTTCCATGTTTTTTGCTTACAGTCACACCGCAAGAGTAACAATATGCAGGTTCAAGATCAGCTTACCGTGGATGGTTTGGTGAAAAAAAGTGCAAGCTATTGGGTTGGAAGAAGAACGTAGTTGTAAAGGGGACGATAGCAGGCACTGATCCTGATGCTTCAGTACATTTTGTAAAGCTTGGAGAAAATGCTTGGAAAGTATGGGTTAATGTAGCGGTGGAACCAGAAGCCTTTTTATTTAGGCCAAATTCAGAGATGCAGACTATCAAAGAGGCCGTTGGATCAACCGTCGCATGGCATAAAGACTTCATCTCTATGGTATAGTATGATTGTACTTATAACATGATATTTGTAGCGGACTGTTATGTGTTAATGCTTTATGTATTTGGCATGTAAACTTATCTAACTTTTTGGAGTGTTAGAATTCTGTGTCTCTAGCTTTTAGTCTTTTCGTATGTGATTTTAATTATTTTACGACAATATTTAGTATTTGTATCGATGTATTGCGTGGATGCTGCTGTAATTTTTTTAAAATTTGCATTTATTTTGCAACGGGCAATGCGCGTTGTTATATGAGCTTATTACAACGGCCAACAAATGTTGTTAAATAGGTATTTTACAACGATCAATACATGTTGTGAAAAAGGCTATGCAACTAGTATGGTTAGGTAAGTCTATTACAATGGGTTATGGCCGTTGTATTATAGTCTATTACAATGGTCATAACCCGTTGTAAAAAGGTATACTGCAGCGGCTTTTACAACGTGCTTTGCCCGTTGTAAAATGTGGTGGATCTATTACAACGAAGCCTATTACAACGGGCACATGCCCGTTGCGAAAACTATATTACAACAGGCATTGCCCGTTGTAAAAAGACTGTTTGTTGTAGTGGAATAAAGTGCATGCCAATTTCTATGTACTTTGTTTGTGAATGAATAATAAGGTTGGCAGAAAGAGCAACCGTGCTGAGATTATCGCACCAAATAATTGGTTTTTAGCCAGTTTGATGCCGATTTCATGAAGCAGATATTCAATCCATATTAACTCAGCTATTGTACTTGCCACACATCTGTACTCTGCTTCTCTAACATCCCATATTTTTGGTAACATTATTTAGGATATTCAGTTAGTTAAATTAAATAATGTGTTGATTAGGGGATTGAAATTTGATATTAATTAAGGAGTAGCCATGCCATTTAACCAATGAACTAAAGAAAAGTTAAAATGAAACAGAGGAGGGGTAAAGTAAGAAAGAGGTCATTCCTATATCCTTATACACGTTAATTTCATTTGAAATTTTTTAAAATTTGAGGCCGGCCACCATTAGCAAGGGAAAAAGGAAGATAAAGAAACTAAGGGGAAGCTTAATCAAATCAAATCCATTCACATCTCAATCTCTTTAATTGCTAAGCTAAGGTGAATAATGATTACATCTCAAATTTCTTATTATTTTTCGGTTTTAAGTTGAATCCGAACTTAATTGCAATGATTTGCTAGGTTTTTGAATGATGAATGATTATATATATACTTGTTGATTGATTTATGTTTGTTCATATAGACTTTATGGCATGTTTTAAGGTGAAAACCCTACTAAATGACATCTAAATGCATTGTGAATTTTTATATAGGACAAAAATGATATTTTAGAGATGGGTTTCAATTTTTATTTTTTGAGTTTTTGTGTGTTTTATATGAATTTTCTAGTGAAGAAAATGTTATTTTGGGTTAAAAATTATTTATGGTTAAATAATTAATGTTCTGGGTCTGAAATTTATATATGTTAGAAAACATATAAAAAGTGATTTTTTGGAATTTTTACAGAACTATCCTAAGTGTTTTAATGAATATATAAAATTATTTAAGGCGCGAGACTTAAATGTTTTATATATTTATAAAAGGAGAATGGTCCTTATGTGAATAATTCAAATTGTAATCTCTGGAAAGTCGGTAGTGCTTTTAGAAAAGAGAAAGTTGCAACTAATCATAATTTGACAAATATGGTAGGTTAGGTGCAAAGAAATAGTTTCAAAGGATAAATATACATGATTTTTACTGTTTTGATACTTTTGGCACAGGCTTTCGCCTCCTTACCTTCGCCTCCGACTCCATCAAAACCAATGCGTATGGTATTTGGTGACTGTTATGTAGTTAATTGGACAATGGTGGAAGGCATTACGTCGAAACCATAGGTTCCGAAGGGGTTGAAGCGATACTTTGCATTTAAATAAAAAAGTGCCTGCATGCTTTCGACTAAGTAGCTTTCGACTAGGTTGGCTTTCAACCAGGTCAAGTGGTTTTAAAGATTGGGTTGCGCCTTTGTTTTAAATAAATGCATTCGTCTAGGTTGAAACCTTTAGCTGCCGCTTGCTACCTTTCGACCCAGATGGTTTCGAAGGGGTAACTTTTTTTTTAAATTTGGCCACTTCTCCAATGATTTTGAAAAGAATGCTTTCAAAATTAATAGGTTTTTGATCCTTTTGCTATACTCGAAGGAATAATCCAAATAGCCTCTACCGAGACGGTTTTCAAAGGGGTAAATTTTTGAATGGTTTCGAAAGGTTTCCACATGTTTTAAAATGAACCCAAGTGCTTTCGAAAGGTTTATGTTTATAAAGGTTTGATGTTTTCGAAAGGTTTTATAGAATAGTTTCGAAAGGGTGGTTCTCCAATAGTTTCGAAAAGTTTGAAAAGGAAGGTTTCCCTGATTATTTCGAAAGGGTTGAAAGGGAAGGTTTTTTCAATGTTTTCGAAAGGCATGATTTAAAGATTTTAAGAAGGATGTCTAATGTTTTAAAGCTTTCGAAGGGAATGTTTTTCAATAGTTTCGAAAGAGTTTTGAGATTGGTTTTGAAAGGAAGGTTTTAGCCTTTCGTCCTGGGTTAAAAGAAGGGTTTTACTTGGTTTTCAAAGAGGCGCTTTCAATAGATTCGAAAGGGGTACTTTCATAGATTTAAATGTTTTCATCAATAAAGATTTGGGTAAAGAGTGTGTGTATGTGTGTGTGTGTAACATGTCAAGGTGATTTTGAGTAAAGCATAGAGTATATATATTCCTTATATGAGTTTGATTTAAAAATTTTAAATCATTTTGAAAAGGATTTCAAGGAAAATTATGGGAAGGGATACCTAAGTAAAATCACTCAGATATTAAAATAACAAATGGGACTAATATAGGGTCATGCCTTATACATTAGCTATTAGCCTCAACTAATTTTGTCCAAAATTCCAGTAGGGATTTTTCATAGGTAAGACTAAAATTCTATACACACAGAAAGGAATATATGTTAGTATACAAATAGGTTATTGTTATGCTCGCATTATGATCAGGTGACCCTAGAGGATGTTATGTTAGGAATAGATCATCCAGAAGAGAAGTATTTAACATATAGTTGAGCACAGATCATCTAGAAGAAGAGTGTTTAATAGATGTTAGATAATTTTTTTATATTGTTTGGTAGGTCCGATTCAGCCAAAGGTTAACAGTTAGCCAAACCAAACTATAATGTTCGAACAGATAGTTTATTTATTACCTGATATGTATATATACAAGATGATTCTTTATAGATTTTAACCAGTTTTGGTTGCAGGAAAAGATTTGCAAAAGATATGTTTTAAAAGGATGTTAGTGAGGGGAAACCTGTTCCACTATTCAGCATGGTCTCACTTAACATTAAATAACCGAGATGTATAAAATTATTCACATCAGGCTTATGTCTGACTCAAAGTTTTTATTTCCCCTTAAACTCTTGGGTACTCAAAATTGATTTGAGTAGGCTGAGGGTTGAGGTTTTTAGGTTTTGTATTTTTGGTAAAAAATCTTCCGAAGACGAGCAGGTGACTGATCGATAGCTAATTAGGAGTTATAGATTTTTTTTGCGGTGTATTAAGTCTGATATGACAATATTGCATTGATCAACAAAAGGGGCATTGTCATATGTCTCTCTTGGCGTATTGTTGTAAATTATATTTGATCCAGAACCTGGGAATGGTTATGGGATTATGTAACTTGTGTAGGATCGATTTTACCCTAGAAGGGGGATGAATAGGGTGATACTAATAATTATAAAAATTTAATGCGGAAATATATAAAATAATCGCAACACAGATAATAGTAGAATAATAGCAGCATAGATAATAGCAGAATATTAAAAACAGAAATAGATCAACACAGATTTACCCAGCTTTGCCAAAACCCTGCCTACGTGATGCCCCGAAAGTATCTAATAGAAATTAAGTAGTCAGACGCTTACACACGCAAAATCACGATACCCGCTATCGACTAACTTAACTATATGCTCAAAACTCTGCCGCAACTTAGCCATTGAGTTGCGAATTCTCGAACTACACAACTGTAGTTCGTCTCCTAGTCATACGACTAAACAATTACATAAGAAGTTACAAATTTAGAACCAATTTAAAACCATAAAACAAATACAAAACCCTAAATAAAATTTAAGCCCAAACTAATAATAAAGAAAACAACATAATTTAAATATGCAGTGATAAAAATATCCCCCTTTTCTTCTTTTATTTCTTCGGCCCATATCCAATTGTTTCTTTGTTCCTTCCACTTTTAGATTTAGGGCTTTGTGAATTTGAACAAGCTGACTTCGTTGATCGATCGAGTGGATGTTTCTACGTTCTTTGCTTTGTCGATCGATCGTCTCTTTGATTTGCACACGGCTGCTTCTCAATCGAGTTCGATTTGAGTTGGTATGTGATTTCCCTTTTGCTTTTCTGTTTAATTTGCTTGAACTCGATGCTTGATAGTGCCAATGATGATTAGGTTTCACAGGGTTAAAAACCTTAAATTATCATTCGAATATTTTCATTTGACTTCGTTTGTTAATTTAGCTCGGCCGTATGATTATGCTTGAATGCTTGTGATTTCTTTAGCTAGTTCAATTCGAATATTTTCTGATGTACTATGCTTGATTACCACGACTTTGATTTTGACTTATTCGATTCTTTGCCTTGGTTACCATGGCTTGGAGTCTTTGGTAATTTGAACTTATTTTGACTGCTATTTTATTCACTTTTAAATCATGACATTATTACAATTTTTTTGTGTTGTTCTCTGACTTCTTCAGCTCGATCAATTTGTGAAATAAAAACCGCTGCTTAGTGACTCGTACTATGTTCATATGATCTGTACTTGATTCATGTGCATATATATATATATTTGTGCGTTTGTATATGTATGTCTACATGTGTATATGTGTGTGTGTGTGTGTGTATGTATGTATGTTTGTTGCATCATGTATATACTGGAGTTTTCTCTGAGCTTATTTAGTTGTGTTCATGGAGTTTGGTTGTATGTGGAGCTTGATTATGGCTTCACTTGCATATTGAACTGCTTCCATGTGTTGCCAGGTCTAGTTCCATATGAAGTCATATACGTATATTTGAAGTGTTGTATTGAGTCACTTCTGTTTATCTATTTTGAAGTCTGGTGAACTCTCTCTATTATTGTGTTCAGTCCATTGTTCTACATGTTTGCTTATGTGAGCTTTGGTTTCATATACATGTCGGAAGCTTTGCATTTCTTCGAGTCATTTCTTGGTTTAAGATAACTGTCTTCATGTGGTTACATTTTGCTCCCTGTCTTGACTTATGCTTAACCATATGCATATTGTTGTTTGCTTCATCCTTGTTTGGTTGCCACTGAACTTAAGGTGCTCTAGTTGCATTCACTATATACATATGTGAACAACATTGTCCTGGTTGCTATGGTTGCACATGGTTGGTCTACATTTTGTATATGAGTATGTACTGTTCATTTTCACCATGTATGATTATGTACAATTGAGCTGGTTTACAAAACTGAACCGACCATATCATTTTAAAAAATCTAGATGCTTTGTTGTCATATTTGGTTGCTTTGACCAGTTCATTGTAGTCTGAGTTGTGTACGATATCATGTTGAACAGCTTGTCAAGTTACTGTGTCATTGACCTGCCTTATTTTCTATCACTGTTTACTGGTCCTGGTTCATACTTTCGTTTGAATGATAGAGTTGTTCTCATGTGTACATATTGAATTTTTGGTCAAGGCTTATTAAAACTTGACCATTTAATTTTTATTTTTGTATTTCACCTGAGTTGAACCTAGCTTTTGCTCGGGTTTGACCTTGTGCTTGTATCATGACTTCATTTGTATTTCACTTGAGTTGAACCTAGCTTTTGATTGGGTTTGACCTTGTGCTCACCTATCCCTACAGTTTTATCAAGTGTATATCGGTGTGCACGAAATTGTGGCATGTGCAGTGATACACTGTGCATATCACAAGTTGATCGTGTACGATGAATTCATAATAAACATGATGACGAACAACCCAAATAACCGTGGCATATAATATTTTCACAACACATTTTATTTTACACTTCAAAAATATTTCTTTTTCAGTTTTACCGCGTTAATGTTTATTTTGCAGATAACTCAGATGCTGGATTCAGACTGGAGTATGGTTGAAGAACAAATACGAGTGAACGAGTGATATGTAGTGAGGTGCAAATCTATAGTGAAAAATTGTATTATAATTTGAAATTGTATTGTAATGTATATATGTAGTGAGAACTCAAATTTGTACTATTTTTATAGCAAAAGCTAGCGGGGTTAACAGGGCCCCTACCTGATTTTATTGCAAAAAAACAATAAAACACAAAACTTGCCCAAAAGAGAACAGCAAGCAAGAAAAAAAGAAAATACAAAACACAACACACGGAGCTACACAGAAAGAAAAGCACAACAAAAAAAACACACAAAGCAAAACAAGAAAACAAGAAACACACCAAAAAACCAACTATCTCCAAGCATCCATGTATATGGCTGGAAAAATAGATTGCATCTTCATTGTTTTGTAAATTTCATACTTCAATACTTTCCATAACACCTGACCATCTCTCCTCTTCTTATCAAAGCAAATCAAATTTCGTTCATACCACACCACTGTCATGTATTTCTTCAAGCATATAGCTAAGTGTCTCGCCTTCAAAGTTCGCCACCTTATAGCTTTGTAAATCATGTCAAAATCCAGCATAGGTTGATTAGCCAACAATCTACTCCCAGCTACAAGCATCATTTTGTCAAACAGCATCTTAGTGTAAGAACATTGCATGAACAAATGGTGCACAGTCTCAGGGTCATTAGCACAGAAAACACAATTTGATCCCCTATCATATCCCATCTCCATCAATTTGGTTCTAGTTAACATTGCATTTTGCAGCACTTTCCAGAGCATAAGATTATCCCCTGGGGTTGAATCAGTTGTCCAAATAACTTTGCTCCACTTGAAATCATGATCACCAAAATTGTGCAGGTGCTTGTACACAAGCTTAACAGTATGAGGTCTATCATTCCAAAACACATCACCAAATTCTGTTCATTCAAAATTGTAATAAAATATTTGTTTGAATTTAAATTCTGTTTTATTTATTTTATTCAACAAATATTAATTTAGTTATGTGAAAATAAAGTAGTACAATAACAAATACATTTAAATGAATATATATATTTTTATTATCATCAAACAAAAATCATATACTTGCATATTCAACAATCTCCCCCTTTTGATGATAACAAACATATATTTAAGATTTCGAACTTATTAAGTGTATTTGAGTATAGATGAAATCTATTTGCTCCCCCTATTTGAATGCTCCCTCTCTACAAAAAAGCCCCCCTTCATATACGTAGCAAAATAAATAAAAATATGCAAATGAACCGAGATGCAAATAGAAAATACAAAATAAAGAATTTGACCTTTATTTTTGCCAAAATCTTAACTTTTCTCTCACCTTTTTGTTATCAGTAAAAGAGTAATGGTGTTAGAAAAATAGAGGCAAAGTGATAGACTTAATACAACATTAATACCCAACCGGGTATAAATATTAAATTTCAATAAAAAAATCAAACAAAAATCATAAATACTCTATTAGGCGCATATTCCACTTTAGAGTGATAGGGGTGATGTCGTCATATAAAACCATATAGTTGTGTCTATTTGTGGTATATTTATATCAGGAATTTGAACATCTACTAACCATGCATAACCGTTAGAACTTCTAAATGAGATTAGTAATATTCACAATAAAAATGAATTTCAAGCATCTTTTGACCATGCATAACCGTGTGGACTTTTAAATGGGATTAGAATCAACTTGTCGATTTAATAACTAATTTTGATATGTGTTTCATATCTGCATAACCGTGAGGACTTTTAAATGAGCATGAAAGCACATAATAAAAAATTCCAAGTAATTCACCCATATTGGATTTTGATACCATAATGGAAAAGACGAATAATTTCTAGTAATAAAAAACGAATAATTCCAAGTAATAAAAAATTTCACCCATAATGAAAAAACGAATAATTTCTAGTTTAAAATACCACACATTGATATACTATATTAGATTTTGATGAGTGATGGTCGTTAGAAATATGATAGGAATAGAGATGGTCATGGAAATTTTACCCATCAAAAGTTATAAATCTTGTTTAAATTTCTAAAGAAATTTACTAAATATACTTTCTTAAGTCATAATGTATGATTAATATTGACACTCATCACTTTTTCAGTCACTATTTATCCTTTCAATAATCAGTAGGGAGTCAGATTAGTCTATGTAGTCTTTTAAGATAAATCCAAAAATAATTATAAAATCAAATTTTCTAAAATGACTAATCTGAAACAAGGTCAATTTTTTTTCTGGAAGTGGTTTTATAAAAGAAAATGTCGGCTAATTGAAAATCGGTTGTAATGAAAATTATGCACATATTTTCTTGAAATTGATGTGACTAATGAATGTCTTCAACATAAAACTCGTTCTACTAGTAATGTTTCTATCAACTGGATTACTAGTGCAATCTGCATCCAAATTTCCCTTTGACTCAAGTTTATCATTAGTTGGATGTTATAGACCAGACCGTAAAGGTGCAACAAATACCTTGAAATAATTTTTATAGTTTTTAAATGAAATTCTTTTGAATTTGAATTGAAATCATGCAAATAAACAAACAGTGAACATAGTGTGAGATCTAGAAGCGGTAAAATGAACAAATATATCCATGTTTATCTTGAGTAATCATCAATCAACACAAAACACTATCTCTAAACGTTCAACATCGTTGGTCCAAATCAAATCTATATGAACTAATTCAGAGACTCTAGAGATACTTATAGTATTCTAGGCATAAAAAGATACTCGGCCAACAATTTTGAATAATTCATAATCAAAATCAACATTCATTTCTTCGTCACATAACTGGCTGATTTAATTCAGATTATGGTGCAGATTTTCACATTTAATAAATCGCTCAAGATAAATATACCGTTACCTATTTTACCTTCTTGATAAATTTTTATTGATACTCATTGTGATTCTTCCACCTTTATACTAGGCTAAGAAACTTTGATTTGTCGCTTGTTGTGTGTCTGGAATAGCCAGAATCCAGGTAACACTGCTGTTGTTCCTTAGCCTGCCGCCACACCTACACGAGAAACGATTTCTATGATCTATTTGTTTTTATAGGCCCATGGATATTAGTGGCAAATAATTTTGAAAAATATGTTTGAATAGATCCAGAACAGTCTATATTTGTTCCTTTCGGCATCTAAATTTGTTTGACTTTAAGGGATTTCATATTCACGCCTTTTGGAACCCAAATTGGAATGGTTTTCACGTGTTTGGGTCTATACCAACAATTGTTTTGATTGTGTCCAATTTTTCTACAAATTTTGCACTCGGTTTTGACTTGATTAATTTCGCTTCTAATAAGTACAAATTGATTATATCCAAGTCCTTATCTAACAGGATTGAAAGTTTATTTCCCTAATAACATATTTAGTGATTTTTCTCCTTTGAATTTTTTTCTAAAGTTGTGGACAATTGTTGGACTTGTGTTTTGAGAGATTCATTTTCATTCAATAACTGAGTTCACTTTTTAACAGAATTTTCTTTTATATTATTTTCACTCTCTTTTAAAATCAAAATTTCATTTTCAAATGATTTTATTTTAGTTTCTGATTTTTTAATTTCTTCTTCAAATGATGGACAATTATCACACATAAGGCTTTTATTTCGATAGTTTTTGACTAATTCGTCAAGCTGTTTATTTTATTCTATCAAACTATCTCTTTGAGATTCAAATTTAGCGTACTTCTCCCTATATTGTTCGAAACAACCATTTACTTCGTGAAAATATATAAGTAATTCTGAAGGGTGAGTTTTGATACCTCGCTTGGCTCATCGTCATCGCTATCAGTTATATTACCTCGAAGACATAGATCTGCTTTTTCACTCTCACTGCTAGTGCTTTTATTATCATCATCATTTTTATTCCATGTGGCTGCAAAACTTCTTCTTCTCGATTTCTTTTCTTGACCGAGTTGATTCTGAGGACAATTGGGGCTTGATGTGACTGTGTTTATTGCACTTGTGACAAATGATTTCCTGCTCTTTTTAGTTGTCTAGTGCTTTGACTATTCTGCTTTTCAATTGTTGATTTAGAGCTGGATTTTTGTATTTTCGTTTCCACGTTTTGAGTCTCTTTATTAGTAGCGCCAGCTCAGTTGCTTCATCATCATCATCATCATCATCATCATCATCATCATCACTTTCTGTTCTTCCTTTAAGAACTATTGATTTCTTTTGAGTATCACCTCCTTCTCGTTCTTCCTTGAATTTCATTTCTAGCTCATAAGTGGTGAGATTTCCGTTGAGTTCTTCAACTTTGATTTGTTTCAAATCCTTTGATTCTTGAATTGCAGTAACTTTTGATTCAAAATTTCGTGGAAGGACTCTGAGGATTTTTTGGACTATTTCCAACTCGGTGTATGATTTTCCGAGAGCTTTTGATTTGTATACAAGATTAGAAAGTCGTCCATACATCTCTTTGAAATTTTCATCCTTAGCCACTGTGAAGTTCTTATATTCGCTACTAAGCATGGGAAGGCGAGACTCCTTGACTTGAGATGTTCCTTCATGAGTCACTTCAAGTGTGTGCTAGATTTCTTACGCAGTTAGACAATGTGTGACACGATTAAATTCAATTTGATCCAATGAATATATAGTAGAATTCATAGCTTCAGCGTTAGCATTCTGAAGTTTATTCTCTAGATCTATTCATTGATCCATCTGTTTTTCAATTTCTTGATTATCTACCACTATAGTCAGTGCTCTAAAACTTGTCTCAACAGTATTCCAAGCATTAGTGGTTTCAGAAAAAATTTCATTCTATTTTTCCAGTAAGCATATTCACCATTGAACATTGGCGGTCTAACTATGGACTGACCCTTGGCAAAAGCATTACTAAAAGAAGTCATCTAAAAAAATTTAATTTTTTTTTGAAAAATCGAATTTTTTAAAAAAAAATTGACTTTTGTTCCTAGCTCTGATACCACTTGTAGGATTGATTTCACCCTAGACGGGGGGTTAATAGGGTGATACAAATGATTTTAAAAATTTAATGCGGAAATATATAAAATAATTGCAACACAGATAATAGTAGAATAATAGCAGCACATATAATAGTAGAATAATAAAAACAGAAATAGAACAACATAGATATACTCAGCTTTGACAAAACCCTGCCTACGTGCTGCCCCAAAGGAGTAGAAATTAAGTAGTCAGACACTTACACACGTAAACTCGCGACACCCGCTATGGACTAAACTAACTCTATGCTCAAAACTCTACCACAACTTAGCCACTGAGTTGCGAATTCTTGAACTACACCACCATAGTTCATCCCCTAGTCACACAACTAGATAACTACACAAGAAATTAGAAATTTAAAACAGTAAAACAACTACAAAACTCTAAATAAAATTTAAGCCCAAAATAATAATAAAGGAAACGGTCCAATTTAAATATGAAGTGATAAAAACAATTATCCCCTTTTCTCTTTTTATTTCTTCATCCTGTATCTAGTTGTTTCTTCGTTCGTTCCTCTTTTGGATTTAGAGATTTGTGAATTTGAATAAGCCGACTTCGTTGATTGATCGAGTGGATGTTTTCCCATTCCTTGCTTTGTCGATCGGTCGTGTCTTTGATTTGCACATGGCTGCTACACGATCGATTTCAATTTGAATTGGTATGTCATTTCCCTTTTTCTTTTTTGATTAATTTGCTTGAACTCGATGCTTGATAATGCGACGATGATTGGGTTTTATAAGGTTGAAAACCCTAAATTATCGTTCGAATATTTTCATTTGACTTCGTCTGTTAATTTAAGTCGGTTGTATGATTATGCTTGAATGCTTGTGATTTCTTTAGACTAGTTCAATTTGAATATTTTCTGATGTGCTATGCTTGATTACCATGGCTTTGATTTTGACTTGTTCGATTCTTTGCCTTGGTTACCATGGTTTTGAATCTTTGGTATTTTGAACATATTTTGACTGCTATTTTATTCACTTTTAAATCATGACATTGTTACAATTTTTTTATATTGCTCTCTGACTTCTTCAGCTAGATCAATTTGTGAAATAAAAGCTGCTGCTTAGTGTCTCGTACTGTGTTCATGTGATCTGTACTTGATTCATGTGCATATATGTGTGTGTGTGTGTGTGTACATGTGTGTATGCATATGTGTGTGCATATATGTATATACGTATATATGTATGTTGCATCATTGGACTTGTCTTCGAGCTTATCTCGTTGTGTTCATGGAGTATGGTTGTATGTGGAGCTTTATTGTGGCTTCACCTGCATATTGAACTGCTTCCATTTGTTGCCAGGTCTGGTTCCATATGAAGTCACATATGTATATTTGAACTGTTGTATTGAGTTACTTCTGTTTATCTATTTTGAAGTCTGGTGAACTCTCTCTGTTATTTTCTTCTGTCCACTGTTCTACATGTTTGCTTATGCTAGCTTTGGCTTCATATACATGTCTGAAGCTTTGCGTTTCTTCGAGTCATTTCTTGGTTTAAGGTAACTGTCTTTATGTGGTTGCATTTTGCTCTCTGTCTTGACTTGTGCTTGACCATATGCATATTGCTATTTTCTTTATCCTTGTTTAGTTGCCACTGAACTTCAGGTGCTTTGGTTGAATTCACTATATACATATGTGAACTGCATTGTGCTGGTTGCTATGGTTGCACCTGGTTAGTCTGCACTTTGTATATGAGTCTGTGCTGTTCATTTTCACCATGTGTGATTATGTACATTTGAGCTGGTCTACAAAACTGAATCGGCCATATCATTTTAAAAAATCTGAATTCTTTGTCTACGAAACTGAACTGCATATGGTATCATGTTGAACTGCTTCTCGAGTTATAGTATCATTGACCTGCCTTGTTTCCTATCACTGTTTACTGGTCCTGGTTCGTACACGCGTTTGAATGATTGAGTTGTTTTCATGTGTACATATTGAAATTTTGGTCGAGGTTTGTTCCAGTCATTAAAACTTGACCATTCAATTTTTGTTTTTGTATTTCACATGAGTTGAACCTAGCTTTGGCTCGGGTTTGACCTTATGCTCGTATCGTGACTTCATTTGTATTTCACTTGAGTTGAGCCTAGCTTTTGATTGGGTTTGACCTTCTGCTCACCTTTCCCTGTAATTTTATCAAGTGTATATCGGTATATCGGTGTGCACGGCCTTATGGCATGCACAGTGATACACTGTGCGTGTCACAAGTTGTTCATGTACGATGAATTCAAAATCAATATGATGGCGAACAACCCAAATAACTGAGGCAAATAATATTTTCACAACAAAATTTATTTTACACTGCAAAAATATTTCTTTTTCAATTTTACTACGTTAGTGTTTATTTTGCAGATAACTCAGATGCTGGATTCAGACTAGAGTATGGTTGAAGAACAAATACGAGTGAACAAGTGATATGTAGTGAGGTGCAAATGTATAGTGAATTTTTTTATTATAATTTGAAATTGTATTGTAATGTATATATGTAGTGAGAGCTTAAATTTGTACTATTCAAAATTGTAATAAAATCTTTGTTTGAATAATATATTTGTTTGAATCTAAATTCTATGTTTTTATTTTATTCAACAAATATTTATTTAATTATGTGAAAATAAAATCGCAAAATAACAAATACATTTAAATGAATATATATATATGTTTATTATCTTCAAACAAAAATCATATACTTGCATTCTTAACAACTTGGATATGAATTTGTTTTGTAATGTAATCAGAAAAATGTTGTTATTTGAAATATGTGATTTTTTTCATACTCAAGCGCTTCTGATATTATGAATACCATTAGCATTACCGTATTTTGTCACTAGAAGTTAATACTATAGATGACTACGACATCGGTAGTGCTTAGCTTTTGGCCTTCAGATACGGGATGTTATAGCTTCGGTACTGGAGCGAGAAACTGTTGCTTGCTTCTTTGAACACCACGAGATGTGATTGTTGCCAAGATAAATACAGTAGCCAGATGTGGATCTTCTGTCGTCTAGGTCGGTAGCCTAGTCGGCATCGGCATAAGCTTGTACAATTAACTCTTTACACAACTTTAATACTATGTCATGATCAAGTGTTCCTCTGAGATATCGTAATACTCACTTTACTGCCTTCTAATGTTCATCTCTGGGTTGTTGCATAAATAGATAGACTTTATTAACACTGCAACATATTTCTGGTCTTGTGATTATGACATACTATAATGCACCCACTATACTTCTATATTGTCAATTAATAGTAATGTGTTCTCCTTTGTTTTTGGAGAGATGCAGATTGTTAGTTATTGGAGTAGGCAGTGGTTTAGCAAAGTCCATTTTACCTTGGCAATAATTTTTGATATATATTTCTTTTGTCTTAGTATTAATTCTGATGTACCTTTCTTTATGACTTCTATTCCTAGAAAATAGCTTAATTCACCAAGTTCTTTGATTAAGAATGTTTGATTTAGATGCTGGACGATTTCGTTGATTTACTCATCCTCACTGCCTATGGTTAAGATGTCATCTACATACACAAGTGGGTAAATTGTCTTTTCATAATTTATTTTTATGTACAGTGAGCTGTCTGACTTGGTTGACTTGTACCCTGAGTTAACCAAAATTAGCTTGACTTTCTCGTACCACACTTTTAGAGCTTGTTTGAGTTCGTAGATGGCCTTATAAAGTTTACACACCAAATTTGCATTGCCTTTTTGAATGTAACTTTTTGGCTGCTCCATATAAACTTCCTTTTGTAACTCACCATTAAGAATGCATTATTTACATCTAGTTGTTTGGTTCTCCACTGATTATGTAATGCTATGGTTGAAATAATTTGCATGGTGGTTGGATTTACAATTGGAGAGAAAGTATTATTGAAGTCAAACCCAAACTGCTATGTATACCCTTTTGCAACAATTCGTGCTTTGTATTTTGTTATGCCGCCATTAGGATTTCTCTTTATTTTATATGTCCACTTACTTCCAATAACATTTTCGTGAGTGGATAGATACACCAAGCTCCATGTTTTGTTCTTTGTGAGGGCATTGAACTCATCATCCATGGCTAATTCCAGTGATCATACTTGATTGCTTCTTCATAAGTAGTAGGTTCTTTGTAATTAAAGGAGCTGTATATATTTTAGGTTTGAAGATTCCATTCTTATCCCTTGTAATCATGCGTTGTTCTGTTCTTGCAGGGATGCTTACTTGATTGTTATCATTATCACTGGATTGTCCAGAAAATGGTGAATGACTTTCATCATGTTCTGGACTTCCTTCATGGCTGGAATTACTTTGTGGTGAATTATTGTGGTGATCAAATGAATCAGTTGAATTATGACCTGGTCCGATGTTGGACAATGTGTATTATGGTCCTGATATCTTTTTTTCTTCTTCTTAGTACTCCAACCAGTAAATTTAGGTATTGGTGGAATTGACACTTTAACTTTATATATCTTCTGAGTGGTTTTGTTCCTTTATCTGCAAAAGGAAAAATGTTTTCATTAAACACATGTCTTGAAATATAAATTTTACCAATACTGCGAAGACAATTATAGCCTTTCTGGTTATTAGCATAGCCTATGAAGGTACAAGGAGCAGACTTGAGGCTTAACTTGTACGTATATATGGCCCGAGACATGGAAAACATAGGAAACCAAAAGTTCTTAGACTTAAATAGATTGGTTTTGTATTAAATAAAATTTCAGTTGGACTTTTAAATCCTAGAACGTTGGTCGGTAGCTTGTTAATTAAAAAAATTGATGTAGCATATGCGTCAGGCCAAAATTTCGTTGGTAGTGAACCTTGTGCTAGGAATGTTAATCCAGTTTCCACTACATGTCTATTTTTTCTTTATACACAACCATTTTGTTCAGAGGTATATAGGCAAATGATTCTTTGAATGATTCCCTTGTTTTGAAAATATTCCTTAAGAGGCTTAAATTCAGCACCCCCATACGTTTGCATGACTTTTACCTCACTGTTGCACTGCTGCTTGAGTAATAAATTGTATTACTGCTTTACATACCTCTGATTTTGCTTTGAGAAAATATATCCAGGTATATCTTGAGTAAGCATCTACAAATAAAATATAATATCTGAACCCATAATCTAAGTTTACTGAAGATGATCCCCAAAGATCCGTAGCTACAAGTTCAAATCGTTTGTCATAAATAGTAATAGAATATATAAATGGCAGTTTATGACTTTTTCCTAGTTGACAACATGTGCATGTATTAAGAGTAGAAATATTTTTAAAAGAAATATTATTATCTTCCAGAACTTTTTTTACAGTCTTAAAACTTGGAGTCCCAGTTTATAATGCCACAAATCAAATACACTCTTACTGATATTAGCACTATATTCTAAATTGTTTCACCATGTTTTCCTATTAGTAAATTTTCTTATATGTCCAAAGCTGAATCTACAAAAGTCCCATGTGCAACCTACCTTGTAATAGTATTTCCTAATTTAATAAGTCCCTTACTATGCAAAATTTAGCGTGAAACTCAAAGTACACATTGTTGTCATTGGTAAATTGTGAAACATTTATGAGATTTTTTTTTTATTTGAGGAACTATTAACAAATTGTTTAAATAAAGTTGTCTTTTACCTTTGATGCTACCATTTCCAACATGTGTGATACTTACGCCTCACCATTATCCACATGTATTTTTCAGATGATTGGTGGCACCTGAATCAGGATACCATTCTTCACTGTGTATATCCTCTAGCCTGGTAATGTTATATAAATTTATCTGTATATTTCTTGTACTCTCAACTTGATTTCTTAAAGGTTGCTTTAATTGAGCAACATTTGCATTCAGATTGTAGTTTCTCTACATGCTTTGATTTTGTTGACTGGCACTGTGATCTGCATTGTATCTAAAGTAGCATTTACTTGCAATATGACCACATTTTTCACAAATTTGACACTTAACCCTGTTGTTGTAACTCCACCTTCCACTTCTCCCTCTACCGCTCTTACTATAAACACCTCTACGACTCTGACCTTTTCTTGATTCTTGTTTCTTGAGCTGGAAGCATAATTGATTGAATAATATGTTGAAGTTGATTTCCTTTGTTCCACTCTTCCTTCATGAGCAAGTATCGTATAATGTACAAATTACATATCAATAAATGTTTCTCTTGATGAGATAACTGCAATGGCTGATTCATACTCTTCATCAAGTCCATTTGTTATTATTAAGATTTGCTTGGCTTTTGAAATTTTTTGACCAGAAGTTTCTAATAAATTACAAAACGTTTTAATCTTGGTCAGGTACTCCCTAATTGACATATTTTCCTTTTTTATATTTTGCAACTCTCTCTTATAATGCATGATTTGTATAGTAGATTGAAAATTGATTATTCGTTCCACTATCTTCCATATTTCATAGGATGATCCATACCTAACAATTTGAGATAATAAGTTGATACCGATTGATGATAGAAGCTATGCTAATAGTAAACTATCTTGTCTTTTGTACTTTACATATTCTTGGTTGCTTATTATCTTTTCTCCTTTATTTACAGTCATTATGGATGGAATTGCAAAAGTCCCTTTGATGAAATCTTCAAGACCATAGCCACTTATGGCAGTTTTAACTTGATATTTCCAAAGCAAGATGTTATACCCATCGAGTTGAATATTGACAAGGTGGCTTTTGGGTATAAGAGAGAAAGTGGTGGTTCCTCTAGCAGATGTGGCAGTTGAATCATTATCTTCTCTCTCAGACATGATTAAAACTGAGTTGAAAAGATATAATAATTTTCTTGGCGAGGCAAGTTGAAATTCAGTAAGAAACTGGGTTTCAGTTTGCAGTCAGAACAGGAATATGATGAAAAGAAGTTCAAGAACTCTTTTTTGATGATACAATAGAGGCAGCCAAGATTCAGGATGATGATGCTGACTGAATGCTTCTGGCAAGGCACACTTCAAGAAATTTGATCAAGAACAAAATTATTGATCACAACAACAAGTAAATAAAAGTAGGGGGAATTCTCCGATGATGATATGGATTCTGAAGAGGAAGTACTGTTTGAAACTTCAAATGATGAAGTTTTTTTCGACGAAGTTACTACGGTGGTAATTGCTTTAGCCAATGATGCAGTTAGGCTATGGCTGCTCTGATACCATAAAAGAGAATTTGGAGAATGACTTTATTCATATCAGTTTGCTTACATGGTACATTGTATTTATAATGCATAGTTCTTGGTTATTGGGCTATGTTGGGTCATATACCATGTTGGTTCATATTTATAATGCACAATTCTTGGTTATTGGGCTATGTTGGGTCATATACCATGTTGGTTCATATGCCCGAACCCTATGCTTTGAGATATATGATATTACATATTGTTTTACAATCGCTTATTCAGTATTATTAGATGTTTTGTCCCTCAAGTGCTCAACAATTATAAAGCTCACCTATATTAATAAAAGTGATGCAAAAAGTTGAAAAACTAAAGCATGCTACATAATGTGTATGAAGATAGTATAGAAACATATCATTTTTCCATTTGCCTTCAGTATCACCTCTGATACACTTTGCTCAAAATCACTTATAAATGTTATTAAATGGGAAAGTACCTCGTAACATTAAGATACTACCTTGGATGATTTTCCAGCTAGCATATTTCTCTTTCCCCATACTATATGGTACATAAGCATATGTATGACTGTATTTTATGGAACCGATGAATATGCTTTCATTTATGCGCAATATTTCAATGATGGTGCATAAAATGCCAATAGTATAGCTTCATTAGAAGTAGATGAATAGAAGGCGAAGCAGATCTCCGGTTAGGAATGGATGAGCAAGTAAATGTTCTGGAAGACATGCAGTTGGACCCAACAAATCCTTCAAATTGGGAAAATTAAGAAAAATCTAAGCATGGAACAACACGTAAACTGTTCAGTTTCCTTAAAATGGTTAGTCGATGTATTTGTCTGAATCGTTCAAACATGGTTGGAATAGAACCCACCATTGTTTGCTATGCACTTAATATCGACTCAAATGAACATCCTCTAAGAGAAAAGAAGCGTTCTCTGGACCAAGAAAAGTATAATATGGAACGATCCGCCTTTTTGACTCCCAAATGTTGATACTAATAGATCCACGGTATTCCTGCACAGAGCATCGAGGTGCTGAAGAGACATATTGTTAGGGTAAAATAAAAAGAAACAACATAAAAAGAAGGAACGTAATTTCAGAACCTCACAGTGAAAAGGTAACATATAATATCAAAAGAAAGTACAAACTATCACTTTAAGATACAAGTATTTCAAAGTTATAATTCTAAATACTATTATTAGCCTAGACAGTTAAAACAATATGTCCTCACAATTGCTAATATATACATAAAAGTAAAGTAGAGGAAATAAGAATACTATAGTAGGTGAAACATCCAGCTTGTCTCCTCGAGCTTCAATGAACATCAAACTAAAACTCGTCTTTCTCATACTATTCGAAAGAGCACACGAGGAATTAAAGAAAACAAAAACCACGTGTCAGACATAAGTCTAGTGTGAGAAACTCAAGAAATATGCGTACAGCATATAACATTATCCTTTGAACCATCATAACAGTAATCCCCTCAAAAGGATTAAAACATGTGATAAGTATATATTGAGATATAATAGATAATATCTGGGGTGAAGAATATAAATCAAAAAATAGCTATGATTCATACATTTATCACACTATAGAATATTAAGGTATAATCAAAACTGCTAAGGAACGTTTGTATATACGGATTTTCCATTGAGATCTCTCTAGATCTCTCTTAATCAAGCCGGATCCAAACTCATGCATAAGAATCAGAAAACACATTCTGAGCATCGTATATCTCTAGATAAAATATACCATAAGGTTAATACAGTTGACCCATGCCCTAACACATGAACCAAATTTCATCAACTCTCCACGTGCAACATATCGACAAACATACTCTAGATACTGGAGTTGATGTATCCCTTACAAGTTAGCTTAACCTTCAGATTGTGTAGCCTACTCTGTCTTTAGTCATATACCGATGGTGAAGTCATGTTCAGCATCTCAACACACGAGCCACAACTTGTATAGGTCATGAATCCTCAAATGGATTCCAACATCTTGAACATATCACGAATCTCCACATAGATTTCAGCATCTCGAACAGATTAACTTCCAAGAGATAAAACACGTATCTCAGTCTTGAAGTGGTTTTCAATAAGTAAAACACTTGTCAACCCCATGTTCTTCCCGATCGAGTTTAACAACCTGGATTTTAAGTAGTAAGTAATTAAAGTTAACAATAGAAATTTAATTAATTAAATTGGAATTTGTAGCATTATAAAATAAATTGGTTTTGTTGTTATTTAATAAAAGAATTTAAAATTTGAAAATAAACTAACTAAATTTAAATAAATTAAAAATATGTAATTAATGATTTATAAAAATGATTTAACTGAAATATAATATTAACTTGTTAAAGAAGTCATTTTGAATCGAAACTTGTGTTTATTTAAATTAAATAGTGTTTATTTTTATATATAAAAGAGAGAAGATAAAATATGTATATGAATATTCATTTGCATGGCCCAAACCCAAGAATCCAAACCTAAGCTTTTTCCAGAATCATCTTCCTCTTCCTTAAAACATTTTCATGTACTTATTTTCGTTAATCATATTTACTTAAAGCAAATAAAAACAAACCCTTATCATTTTGAAATTCAAGAACAAATTTAAATAAATTATTATAAATCACCAAACTCAAGTAATTCCATCACGACATCGATGGGCACTTATGGTAATAAGGAGTTGTGCATTCGTTGAAGGACTGTGATGTTCGAGCATGCCATAATGAGGTTGAATTCAGAGCTCGCACGGACACACACGTGAGTGTTCTACTCACTGACCTATGTTTTATCATCTGTAAGCTGTTTTAGTTTGATACTTGGAAGTATACATGATTTTATTGGATTAATGGCATGTGTGCTTGAACGAGAGGGAAAAGGCTAGAAATGTTCGATAAAGTTAGCATTTAGCTTTAGCTATAGTCGACCGCCTAGGTCTTCAGACCGACCGGTGGTCGACCAGGGTTGACCGCTAGCTGAGCGGAATTTAAAAAATCGATATAATAATAAATATAGAAATAAATAAGAATAAAATAAGTAAAAATATATGAAATACTATACAATTAAAGTTTAATATAAATTATTATACAAAATGAATTTGTGGAATTTATATGAATTTTATAATATATATATATATATATATATATATATATATATATATATATATATATTGATGTTAAGAAACTAACCTCTACTATCAATAAAAAGAATTTAATGGATTTGATTTTCACGGTGTCTTTTTAAAATTCTAAAAATACCATTCACTCATTAATGAAATCTTATATTTGTTTCCAACTTAAACTACCATCCCATTTCCGACTACCCATCAATGAAATTTTACTATCAATTTTAAAACCAACATAACCAACAAAATAGTTAGAAATAAAAGTACTGCGACTACTAAAGTTTTTGCACTTATAGTACAAATCCGTCCATTGAATTTTTATTAAATAAAATTGAAATATTTATATAGATGCACGTATATGTGATTTACATTAGTTAATCATAGGATGAATTAGAATTTTGTTTTAATAAATTATATAATATATATAAGTTGTGAATATATTTTGGAAAATATAAAGAATAATGTAATTAACATTTTTAGAGTTTTAAGATAAGAATTGTAATTGTTATCCAGCGTTTTGACCCAGCAATGCTCAGCCAGATTAGACAAGACGTACACAAAGTTTATCAAGACAAGCAACCCAAAAAGGATAACCAGGAGGTTCAGGAAAGTGGCCCAACCAAGTTCATAAAGCCAAACCTGAACAATCATGCAAAAAGTAGGAGATTACCCTACTAAGTATATAGTTCAGTATCGAACTAGATATGGGTCAGTACCGACCCATAATAATTTATGGGTTTCATCCTATCTTCTTACCACACTCTAGCCGTAGGTCCTAAAAGCTATTCCAAGCTTTATATCATAGTTCGTGTGAAGCTCACTATTGCTCTTCTCAAGCACTTCAAATAAGTAACTTCAACCTTCTTCTGACCCATAAATTAGACTTAGAAACAAGTTTGCAATGTTATAACCTTGCTTTCTATGCTGTAAATTAAATATATACAATTAAAATAAAATGGTTTAAAGGTGATATTTAGTAACCGATATTTTAAAAAGTTAATATTTATTTAGTTAAAATGTTTTTAATAAAAGATTTTTTTTAATAAATTGAACTAACTTAATAAATTCTTTTTAAATAATTTATTGAAATTGAATATAATGCTTTAATTAAATATAAAATTTTAAGGTGTAAATAATTCTTATATGATTAAAATAGTTGAAAATTGAATTTATATGGTAATAATACAATGAATCATTAATTAGATATAAGCGGGCATCAAATGGATGAAATTGTCCAATTATTGAAATATATTATATAGAGTGGGGTGTAAATTAAATTAGTATTGATTGTAATTTATTTAAAAATAAATGAAAGACATTCTTTGAGGGAAAAGGGAAAAAAATAAAATATAAATAAGAAAATTAATTATGGCCCATCATTAATTAAGCCCTAGCACATATTTTTCCTTGCTTCTATTTGCTAACTGGTAAACACCCTTATCCTATCTCCTAACCAGTTTTTCTCAATTGACCCCTAATCCCTAAGTTATGTAATTCAGAAATCGTGAATTACAAAAAAAAAAAGGAAAGGAAATTGCAACATAAGGTGATGGAGCCTGACATCGATGTGAGCAGGGGCATGGTGCAGTGCAATTAAGGCAGCGCTATGGGTATCGAGTGTAAGTCTCGACGTGGTAGTCGACGTCGACATTGAGGTAGCGGCTTGTAATGTCAGGAGAGGGCGACGTGGCAAAGCTAAGTGGTCGCGATTTAAGTTGATCACGAAGTAGGTATTAGAGGTGCGGATTCAAGCATGTTGGCGACCAAAGGCAGAAATTGTCTTGGGAATGCGGGTGTTGGCAGAATCAAGCTATGAAGCTGTAGGTAGCAAATTGGTCAAGGTGAATTACAAACTCACATCTATATTTATAACCATTACTGAGTTATTATATATATGTGAGCATATATATATGTATATATATATATGTATATATATGTCCCATATTGAATAAATGCATGGTAGATTTGTTTGATTGAAATGTTCTTTTGTGACATTAGATTGATTGTCCTGATATTGGATATAAATTTTGGATTTGATGGACTCGTGAATGTTTTATCTATATTGGATCGTCAAAATGCAAAGAAGATGTTGTCGATTGCATTTTGATTTGCATTTTATATCTATATGTGTGTACAGTGTATAGATGGTTGGAATTCGATGTAAATCAATTTCGGCCAAACAATAAAATTTATGTTGATGATTGGTTGATGATTTTGGAGAATTTTGCTCCATAATTTATATTTTGGATGATCGATTGACTTTCTGGTTTTAAAATAATTTTGAAAGCTTCCAAAATTATTTTTGGTATTTTAAAATAAAATTGAAGTATATTTAAAAATAATAAGAGTGGTTGGAAAAAGGTAAAACGATTTATTGAAAGTTGATTGGATACATAATTTTATTTATAGAGAATTTTCAATATATCGAATGTATGGAATTTTATAAGTATAAATGAGAGATTTTTAATAACCGAAAGAGAAATTCTTTTGATTGAACATTTACTAGTAAGTGTTAAAAAGTAACTTCAAAAAGGTATTTTTGATTATAAAAATCTATTTTAAGAGTTTGGAATAAATTCCACATTTTATATGTTTATTGGTTCGAAATTGGTTTATTTGATTTGATTTGATAAAAGGATTCAAGAAATATTTTTGAAAAAGGATATTTTAAATATATATAATCTATTTTTAAGAATAAATTAAATTGTGAAATATTAAAATGAATTTGAGGGTTTGAGTTGTAATTCTCTTTTGTATATGGTTTGAATTGAAATGATTTATATTGATGATTTTGCGATTTAATTCTATACAATGAGGATATTGAACAAACGGATTAGTAGTACCGGGTGGTATAGGATGCTCGGTAAATTTTTTTGGTTATTCAATTGATTCATATTATAGAATAAATTGGTAGTGTAGTTTACTAGTTTATAGTAAACGATACAATAATACTGAGTGATGTGAGATGTTCCAGTAATATTTGTTCGGTTACTATTAGTGAATAGATGTTACTTATATTTTGGAGATGGGTTATGAATTAATGTTGTCGTCTAGAGGTGACTCCTTAGAGCTTAATAGTCGAGAGTTACATTGCTCTCCAAGGGATATCATCTAGAGATATGTTGGGATTTATAAAATTATTCTCTTGGGACTCACTAGTCAAGTATATTATTATTTACTCTTAGGACTAGCAGTCAAGAAATTAGTACATTATGGCGCTCTTACTAGGACCTGTGGAGTCGAGAGTACTTAATATTACTCTTATCATGATTCATATCATAGAGAGTATATCATATAGCATCCTTTAAGGACTAACTAATCGAGTATCGTCATCTATTCTTAGAGCTAGTAGTCGAGGATATTTTATGTTTATATGCTCTCATCAGGAGTCATATAGTCGAGAGCATTAATTTTCGCTCTCATCAGGACTTCCAGAGTAGAGAGTACTAGTAATTACTCTCATTAGGACTTTATGTAGTCAAGAGATTTGTTAGGAATCTACGTCATAGGGTTCACGCCACTATGGAGAGCGCATGAATTAGACCCATCAGGTAGGCTAGTTACTAATCCTAGCGGTTCTAATTGTAGGCCCGCTCCCTAGATTCATGATGAATCACCAATTTGAGCTGTAGGATGAGGGTTATTTCTCACATTAGAGCCATTTCACTACCATCACTTAAGAACCAGTAGTCTGTTACTAAGGGCAAGTTGAAGTCATGGCCAATGCTCAATTTAGTCCGAGGATGTGTTTTATGACATGCGATGGATACTCGTGTCATGGTTTTGGGAGCAATCAAGGGACTGTAACGACCCGCAAATCCATACCCTTGAGTCAACACTGTTCTACAATAGTCAACTCAAATTGTACAGAGATACGAACCATTTGGGTTAAAGAAGAAGAGGTAGGAGAAGAGAAAACAGAAAACAACAACAGAATCTTACCATCGCAGCGAAATAAAATATAATAGATAATAAATTATCTTTACTCAAAATCAAATATAGCTGTTTATATATTACATCATCAGAGTACATCAATCACAGCTCAACATCAACAACATACAAACGGATACACAGCAACTCAACACAGCGGAATATATATACATAAACAAGTACGTAAATACGTATCGTCATCCAGCTCGTCCCCTGAGCTCCACAGCATCAATCCTGTATCCTATAATACTCGGTCTGACCCGAGCATTACAGTTAAATAATACCCGAGTCAGTCTGGAATACCAGCGTGAGAAAATCACACCCAATTGATTATTAGAGTTTCAAAAAATTCTTTGAAAAAAAAAGCATCTCGTAAGACCACGCCACAAATAAACATGTCGGGTTTTTACCTTACGATAGCTAAAATAATTTTTATAGAAATCCTCTGATATTATAATAGGGTCTATATACAAATACTTGTAAAATAGCCGAAATTGTTACATCTATTAAATTCCAGCTACTAGCCACAGAGTGGGTAATACAAACAAAACTCGTACAAGGCTCGTAGGGAGAATGGATTTCCAACAATGACTAGGCACTGGGGTACCACCTGTCACAGTACGGGGCCTAGATCACCGTACCGAGGATTACTCCCTTTATCCCCTACAACACAAGGCCGGAACCATTCCTTACTGAACAGTCCCGAACAAGATAAACCCCGTGGTTGGCGCGATCAACCACCCACTAAGCCGAAATAAAAAGGGACATCTAGACAAGGGAAATATCTTGTCCTACTTGGGCATGACCCACCTAACCTTGCTGCATATCCCCTGATTTTCAGTCATTCCCAGTTGATGAGGCTTGAGGCTAAGCGTTACCTTTAGAATGTTTTCACTTAGAATGCCCATCGTCCACCTGACGATGTTTCGCAAGCATTCGTCCATACAAGTCCGTCCCGGGTTCGAACGGAACCGAAGGCACTACTCCTACTACATCCATTTTGGAAATATCCTCAGGATTAGTAGCGACTAGCCCTTGCACTTCACTGCTCCATCTTCGAATCCAAAATCGTTTTCACGAAACGTACAAACCGGATCGAAGTGGTTTTCGAGAAATAAATCTCGATCCCGGTCTCTTCGAAACGATCAATGTATTTGTCCAATATTGATAGTCGGTGATTTAACTATCAATTAATATTCACAAACAACCATCAACCAATAAATAATTTCCTAAATTATTTATTACCTTCCAAATATCTTCACAAGATATATTTCTATTTTCAACCTTTTGAAAACAGTTTTCAAATCATTCTTTCTTTCCAGTATAAACTTTCCCAAGTATTTTCTATCTCCTCTGAAATTACCAAGCACAAAACTGGATTTTAAAAATAATTTAAAGCACTTTACTTTGAAATATATATATTTTAAAACATTTAAGTTAAAAACTACTTTGATAATTTGTTAAAAATACATACTATATAAATATTTAAAAATAAAGTTACTTAATAAAATATAAAACTAGATTTCCACTTTTGAAACAAAATACCAAGTCATTCTTTTTTTAAAATAATTACTACTATAAGAGATTTTGAGGAAATACTTACTTTAGAATTTAAATATTAGAAATAATGAATTTTCAAAACATGCCTTTTAAAACAAATTTTAAAACTATTAACTTGTATTCAAAAATTTACTTGAAGATGTACTTAGTTATCTAGGGAGAATTCCAACTTCAACCACTTAAATAAATTTTCCAAATTGATTCCCAATTTATTTCCTTTGAAATAAATTTCTTTGCTTATCATTTCATTTCGAAATTCAATTAATTATGGACTTTATTATTATTTTCAGTTTAATTTTTAAATCCTTTAGCTGAAATATACAAGTTCAGGTTATTCCCAATTCCTTCTTTATTTTTCTTAAATAATTTAAATCCTAGATTTAAAAATTTTATTCTTTTAAACAGTAACATTGAAGTTTAAGTTTTTCTTAACTTTTCTGTTTATTCATAAATTTCTTTTCACACACATAATTTATTAATTAGCATTTTGAAAGCACTAATATTCTTATCCAATTCATTTTAGTTTATTCACATTCTTTATAATTATTTTCTTAAAATTTACTCTTTTTATTTTTCTTTCCAAAAATCCAATGCTATATAATTTGATAACTCAGAGTCCAGAACATATCCAAGCAACTATAGCATTCAATATTTCAATATAATTCATCACAGAATATCCACAAAGCATAACAGAGAATAAATAAACAACATATATATATGATGAGGGACCCAGTTGGATCCCTCCAACCTGTTTTCTCTGCATCCACAAACGCCGGCACAATATAATATACCAAGTCCAAAATATCATACTATATCTTATCAATTCATTCAACCATTCAAACAATTGTTTAAATTTAATCATTTTAAATTTAATTTTAAACTGAGTGAGATTAACTCACATTTGCTTTGTTTGCAATCCATCTAACCCGACTTGATTTCCTTGATTTCAGACCTTGTAAAAATATTTATGTAGTTTATTAATATTTAAACTAAAATCGAAAAATAAAATTTTCGCTTATTAATTCAATTAACAAAGGATTTTATTTTAAACTTGATAATTTAATTTTTAACATGTTCTTCTTTTAATAGAAATATCTTTAGCACTTAAAATTATTGAATACGTAAATTAAACAAGTAATTAGCTCGACCAGTGAGTTTTATTTTATTTAAACGGTAACCAACAATTTAAATTTAAAAGTTTCAAATTTGCCTAACTAAAATGTTCTAAGATAGAATTTACCTCAATCGCACAGGAGTCCAACATCACGAGCTTCAGCTGTAACGACCCAATATTTTCAACCCTTCGCATCCGCACATGACGGACTTGAAGTGTTCAAAGTACTGCGTTGTAGAATAATTTTGGCAAAACTCAGAATATGCAGTAAATAAAAATCACTGAATCACATACACAGATATCAGAACTCACAGCGGAAATAAAATATTTAGTGGTTCATGAAGCCACCATAAAACTTTTAACCAAACAGAATTTACATAGTTTAGAATCTGCAATACAGCTGTAGACATAAATAGAAACAGATTCCTCCAAAGTCTTGATTGCAGATAATATAGGGACTGAAAAGCTTCCGGCAGCACGAATGATCTACGGGATGACCTAGCTCCGGAGAGAAAAACTGAAACTGCAACTCAGGCTGACCCGAGCGTAAAATAAAACATAACACTCGAGTCAGGACATACATACTTATATAATGTAAGCTGATTCAAGTGTACTGTAATATAGAGCAAGTAACTCAAAGGATGCTTGGGATCGCCCATCCTCTAAGGATCCGTTAAACTATTTACTATGTAGTATATTGCGCTATTATAATAGGGTCTATATTAAAATAAACATACTTTTAAATAGCGTTAAGGCTTTACATTTTCCACCTTAACACGTAATAGTCCCAGTAGTCCATCCAATACCATAGCTCCTCCTACTCGGGAAGCAACTAGAGGATACCACACGGGCTACGGGAGAAAACCAAACTCGTACAAGGCTCGATATGTTAGGTGACACGGCACAACGAGGCAATGCCAGGGTAGATATACCAATTGCTATCCAGGCTGATGGAAACGCGTATCCGCAGTTACCGCCCACCTCGGACTAACTCCCCAAAATCAAAATATAGAGGTGGCCCCCGAATCAATCCAAAAACATAGTATAATATCGAAGAGGAGCGTCCGATCAGAGGAATGACCTCATTGGCCTGGAATTGCTCCTGTTTTAGCCACCTTATGCCAACTCACGGGAGTCGGGTCCACGTATTTACCTTACAGGAAACGCCACCACCGACCTACTTCATTCTGGAATCTCCACCGCGTACACGGTTGGTCAAAGTGGTTTTCGGTATCGACAGAGAGTATGTCCATATCCGATCCCGGTCTCTTTGCCAACCCATCGTTATTATAACCCGTGGTCATTTAAAACATTTTATACTTTAAAACCAGAATAAACATTTCCATTTCAAAATTATAAATACGATATCATTTTAAAACCCAAAAACAATATGATATCGTTATATTCAAATATAATTCTTTCCAAAAACCATACTGCTTAAAATTTATAATATCTGGAAGCCAAATATTTGAATTATATCTTCAAAACATAATATTTGGAATTTTTACTTTAAAACCATAACTCCCAACACACAAATGGTTTGGATATTCAACGGTATATAGAATAATGGTTTAACTTTATGGTTACTTTGTAAAGAAGATAATTTATATAGCTTTACAAATATATTTCTTTATTTAAAGTTTAAACCATAATTTAAATATCACTTTATGTCCCCAAATCCATTACAATTCCTATATATATATATATATCCAATTGGAGTATTTCCTATTCAAAACTAAGTTTGGATTTTATTCTTTCAACAAATCAATGTTTTATTATTTAGTCTTGAATATTCCCATAAATTCCATAAATAAACTCCAAATGTTAGTCATTTAATATCTTCAAAATTCACTTAATACTAGAATATTCATCTTAAATTTATTAAGGAAAATCCAGTTATAAATATCATATCTTAAGATTTTCCAAAACTTAACATAAAATAAAATTTATCAAATTCCATGAGTTTTAAAACAATCAATTCTAGATTCTGTAGCACTTAGGAAATGCTACCTAAAGTTACGGGTAAAACTAGTCCAATTTCAAAAAGACAGCATTTAAATGCTGTAGTAGATTGTTAAATATTTCCAAATATAACTTATTTATTTATTATTAACATTTATAACTCATTCAAAATCAATATAAAATCTTTTAAAGATATTAAATCAAAATATTTAACTTCCAAAATAATTTTAAACATTTCAGAAAATATTATAAGAACCACGGGCCTGTATATAGTTTTCTAGCCTAGGTCAAGTGATACGGACTTTTATCATTTCAATCCGTAATTTTACAAACCCCGGGTTCTATCATTTCAAACCCGCAATCCCAAGTTAACAGTTAAGCAGTTAATAGAATAATTGAACAATAATCATCATTTAGGCCTATCATTTCAGCCCATAACAATCTAAATTTAACAGGGAAGTTGCAGTGGTGATTTAAACAGTAAACAATAAGTAATATAACTGCAGAAATAATACAACAGATAAATAACCGATGAGGTGTCAATTTAAATGGGGTTCATCATTCTACGTTATACTACAGACAGATAATATTTAAATAAAATTTTACACATACACTTGCGATAATTTACCAAAATATATGTACGTATGTCTGGTGAGAAATACTCACCTGAAAGCTGCAGAAAATTTGAATTTCAAAACGACAATTTCACCGGAAAAAGAACGACAGAGAGTAACGATCAAAATTCTTCGGATGTCGCCTAGATTCAAATCTATAACAGGATTCAAAATATTGAATAAGCGACTTTAGAATTTATGGTCAAGGAAAAATTAAAATAGGAAGAGAATTGGTTTGATTTGCTCGACCACTCCACCGTGTAAATAGACCAAAATATACCCCAAAACGTGAACTGTGCTAACACAAAAATTACGACAAAATTTCCTAAAACAAAAATGGCAAAATGTTGAATACGCATACACGTGCACACTTCTTTTGCTTTATGGCCGTGATATATACATTTTACACGTGCACACTTGCATTCCTATGTATTATGAAAATGTTGTTGCTTAAATTTTCCTCAAACTTAGAGTCACTTTTTTCAAATCCAGCTACTATCTTACATTTTAAACTTAATTTGCATCATTGCTTTATGACTTCATCCATCTTCAATCTAAACTTTCCAGGCTTAAAATCGGTAACAGTCAGAAACCCCAAACCCACCTAACTTCGAGAAAACATGTACTTGCTTCGAGCCAAACAAGTATTTCTTCGAGTCAGCTATGCCTAAACTTCGGGTAATCCATGCTAAAACTTCGAGACAATATCCATGCATTTCTCTGTATATACTTTTGAGACAGCTGCTTTCCAACCAAACTCTGAGGCTTTGAACAAAAGAGCTGCCTACCTACCTCCATTACTAACAACATCTACTCCAGTCTTCACCACTACAAGTCCCAGTCATCATCCAAAGTTGATCTCCACTGATGCGAATGTGCACAGGTGTACACATTGAACATGCACACTGGGAACTCCACCATTTCAAGATCTGGTATAAATGCAGACTTTTTATGATATGAATGCCATCTGGTAACTCACATAATAGTCCCAATTTTCTAACTTAGACCATGCATATTCCCTCTTTTAACTCACATAGCCGTGTACAAGATGCCACTTTAACCCATACATCTACTGAGATACCTCCTACTCTACTTCCTACTGGTCCCATCACTCATCTACAAAATGCATCACTGTTTTGCTCACATACACTGGCTTGGTCAACTTATTACAGGGCATGTCTAAGATCAAGTGCAGCTGTGTGTATGTGCACCACTTCAACTACAGGGATGTACATTACTGCACATGTTCTGCCACTGTGCAAACAACTCCTCATACACAACTACTCAGAACAACTTGCCGCCTGCCTATACTTAAGAGGATGTTTTATAACAATTTAAAATGTCTGCCTATGTTTCAACTTACTTGAATTTCCTACTGCAGCTTTACTTAGTCTACAACTTACTTGAATTTCCTAAAGCTTTACACTGTCTGAACTAGTTAACTTATGTATGTATTCTCCTTTCAAAGCATGCCCAACTCCTATGCACAAGTCTTTATGCAACAAAATGCTCAAATCACCACTGAAGCTTCAGACTTATCAACAACTTCAGACTTGCTCATGTTCCCTCAATTCATACTTCAAGTATATATTATTTTTCTCTAAAGCAACTACACACCAACTACCTTCCTATTCCCATTCTATCATCAAGCAAATTTAAGTGCTCTCCCTCTGATACTCTTCTGCCCTGTTTTGTTTTGAAGGCCATTACTACCTAAATCAAACACTTGGAAGATCTTAAGAAATCAACCACCAGCCTATTCCTCCCTACAACTCCAGTCTGCACTACACATCTCAGGTCAGATGGAAACTCACTGGGCTCAGTCGAACAACTTACGCAGTCTAACTGATATGGTATGGTCTGAAATCCTATAGATGCCCCATGCAGACATGAAATTTGCAAAACATCTCACATTTCCACCTACATATTTTCCAACTTATAATGCAACTCTTGGGTAAAATGTGCAGACCTCTGTTATTCATTTTTTTTTCTTTTTATAAAATCTTTTAAATACATTAAACCACAATAGGCAAATTTTAAAACATTCCAGGTTTTAAAATATAACAGGCAAATAGAGGAAACCCAACTGCATATATTTTTCTCTGCTACAAAGTGATAGGGCATATTTCTAGTTCAAACTCCTATTCAGGCAACTCATGTGCCAACATATATATGACTATTAATACAACCAGTTGACCAATATCTAATGCAAACAAATCTTCACGTAACACCAATACTCAGAGCATCAACTGATATATACGTGCCCAGTGTGATACAAGATATGCACAGCCTATAAATTTATGTATGCAGACTATCTCTAGGACAAAGCATAAGATAAGAGTTTCAGAGGAAAACAATCGTGAGGAGATGGAAGAGTGGCCGAGCAAGGTAGATCAGATCAAAAAAAAAAAAAAAACTGGAAGCATAAAAGAAAAGAAACGAAACAACTATACCTGAAGCTTCGAACGACATCAGTTAGAGGAGAAATTTCCAGTGGAAACTTTGAAGTGTGACTTTGTGATATGAATCTCTGGTTTATAAATAAAGAGTTGCGAGATTTATGGGGAAAATGGCAAGAATAGAAACGGAGCATTGCTTTGAAATCTGAACGTTTTGCATATATGCGTGATTTCTCCTTTCAGTTTCAAAGAAATAAAGGTTTCAATATTAAGAGGAAGAGAAATCTAATCTGCTGCCAGTTATACACAATTGATTGAATGCATCAGTTTCTTATGTTAATTGTTTACTCACGTGATTAAAGCAATGGGATAAATATATAGGGCTTTGAATATAACTGACGAGCTAAATCAGAGGAGGAGATAAATCAATAGTTAGTGTGAAGACATAAGTTATAAGAGATGCCAGAGAATACGTTCGAATTTCAAGCATCAGTTACAAAATATATGAATCTGTCATCGTGCATGATTCAATGCTGAGAATTATGGCAAAATAAATTTTCCAGTTTTGCAAAGGAATAGTTTGAAATAGTTTGATTGATATCTTCTTGCGTGATGAAAGAACCCCTGATATAGTATGTCTATTTAAAGTGGTAAAATGTGAAACGTTCAAATTTCACAAGAATTTATGTTTTAGTATGATTGGAATAAAGTTGAATGGCAAGAATATTTTGCAAGCTTTTGGAAAAGAACGTATACAGATTTAATTTAAAATCAAACTGTCGGTTAAAAATAACGTTTGCTATAAAAACTACTGACTGATATTTTTCTTCAAAAATATATGAAAATATGATTTTTACAATACGTTAAACTGGCGTAATCTAAAACATCAAAAATTTCTGTAAAAATCTCATTTTTAAAACACACGTTTTATTACGCCACTTATACCCTAAAATTGACGCGTCTTTTAAACGCGAAAATTAACAGTTCAAACATAGCTTAAATTTTCACAGTTATTATTAAATTTTATTGACATATAAAATATGTAAAATATATCTCTAAATTAAATAATTAAATAAAATAAATAGCTGAAAACCAGGGCTGTTACACTCTCCCCCACTTAAGAACTTTTCGTCCTCGAAAAAGGAACGAAGGAAGGGAAACAAAGGAAGATAAGCTAGATAAACAAGTACCGTAAACGAATAGTTCCGGTATTTGAAGCACGAAGAAGATCCTTAGAATCGGATTATACCCTTTTCAGTTTGACAGTCATGCTCTGGGTGCTCAGCGGTGCTCAGGTCCCGATGAGTAACAAAGATTTCAAAGATTATAGAAAGATTTCTAAACAGACTGGAATAAGCAATAGCCTTCCCAATCCGTAGCAGATAGGGAAACCAAGGATACTCGAAGATAGTTTGAAAACAAAGTAAGATAATAACTTTGAAATCATAATGCCTTTGAAATCATAATACTTTGAAAGTCATTTAAAATCTATAGATATTATTTGGAAATCATATTACTAAAATCATATTACTATCAAAATAATCCTCATTTATATCTTTCAGTTTCAATGCCAAATAATATTCATATCAAAGTTTAAATATTCCTGAGTTCATTTATCCAATTATAAGAATTTTAAAACAAATTTTTATTGTTAGAGACAGCAGCACTTATAATATGCTATAGTAGATATGATAGCACTCCTAATCAGTTTATTATTGCATTTAATTCTTAATTTTAACAAATAACCTAACACTTTGTTTGAAATACCTATTTTAATAAATAAGATATTCCTTCTTGAAATTTCCAATGGAAAACCAATTCTCAATTTATCAAAATTTAGTGATATTGAAATATGTCTTAACTATTTAAATCATAATTATCTATTTTCAAGACATGTCTATTTCATAAATAGAATATTTATTATAGCAAATATAACAATCAAATTTCTTTTCATAATATTTTCCTTGGACATTAATTAACTATGATTTTAAGATAAACAATCCTTATTACAAAACATTCCTTCCAAATATATTTTTCTTATCTCTATATTACCTTTATTTATCTTTTTTTTTTTTATAACTAAAATTTTAAGTGTATAACATTAATTATAACCACTCAAATTTTATTTATAACCTCCTTTTTATATTGTATATTATCCAGATTCATTTTTCACTTTTGAAAATCAAGGTAAGTTATATTGAAATGAAATTTCTTAAGATAAAATTTTAAGAATTAAATTTCTGATTCCCCTCAAACCATATAGAGATAAATAAATATATATACGTAATATGTCAATCAATTTTAAATTATATATCTATATATATTAAATCATACTTAAGAAATTCAAATCAATTAAAAAAAACTCAAGGAAATACTGTAGCCAGACTACAGGATGGTCTTTTCCCTTCGAAACTCGAAAATGAATGTCGATGATGCTGCAGTCATCACCGAAATTATTTTCCAGCGACAAAGAGGAAAGCACTAATTTTAAAATTTCTTTGGAAACAAATTTCTATAAAAATACTCTAAATAATATATCCTTTAAAACTTTTTAAACCCAAGGTTTGAAATCATCAGAAATTGAATTCTCAAGTTCTTGTTTTAGATTCATTTCTGTTTCTAAATTAATTTATACCCATTGTTTATATTCAAATTTTTATTCTAGACAAAATACCTATCTTACAAAACCATAAATAAAATCAAAACTATTATCTTTTTGACAACTAGTTAAATTAATTATAAAATTCTGAAAATCATACTTATATATAATATTAGATTTTATTTTCAAATATAGGCATAAATTTTTCAAAACCAGGATGGAGACCCAAATCAAATAGAATTCAAGATAAGTTGAAATCAGAAGATCTGATGATTAGATAACAAGATAAGGAACTGGGTAAGTTTATATAAATCGCGGACAACCTTGACTTGGTCAACCGTGACTTAAAGAGTCAGATCGATATGGTTGAGTAAATCCACATTATCTGAAGAGATAGAGTTCAGAATAATCGAGGATAAATATAAATCTCCGGTGAATCAATGCTAATGGTAAAGGAGTTTCACCCCTTTATTAGAATAATGGCGAGACCGCCAATTCACTATAAAGATCATCCGAAGTGGAGTTATGGGATACTCCAGAATCTAAAGAAGATGAAAAGTGAGGGACACGAATGAACTTTGAAACCGTAGAGAACGTTCCAAAATTCGAAAAGAAAATGGTTCAATCTCGAATGAAAGTGATTCTGTAAATCAAATTTACCATACATTCTAAGTTTTGCCTAGAACCAAAGCTCTGATACCAAATGTAACGACCCAATATTTTCAACCCTTCGCATCCGCACATGACGGACTTGAAGTGTTCAAAGTACTGCGTTGTAGAATAATTTTGGCAAAACTCAGAATATGCAGTAAATAAAAATCACTGAATCACATACACAGATATCAGAACTCACAGCGGAAATAAAATATTTAGTGGTTCATGAAGCCACCATAAAACTTTTAACCAAACAGAATTTACATAGTTTAGAATCTGCAATACAGCTGTAGACATAAATAGAAACAGATTCCTCCAAAGCCTTGATTGCAGATAATATAGGGACTGAAAAGCTTCCGGCAGCACGAATGATCTACGGGATGACCTAGCTCCGGAGAGAAAAACTGAAACTGCAACTCAGGCTGACCCGAGCGTAAAATAAAACATAACACTCGAGTCAGGACATACATACTTATATAATGTAAGCTGATTCAAGTGTACTGTAATATAGAGCAAGTAACTCAAAGGATGCTTGGGATCGCCCATCCTCTAAGGATCCGTTAAACTATTTACTATGTAGTATATTGCGCTATTATAATAGGGTCTATATTAAAATAAACATACTTTTAAATAGCGTTAAGGCTTTACATTTTCCACCTTAACACGTAATAGTCCCAGTAGTCCATCCAATACCATAGCTCCTCCTACTCGGGAAGCAACTAGAGGATACCACACGGGCTACGGGAGAAAACCAAACTCGTACAAGGCTCGATATGTTAGGTGACACGGCACAACGAGGCAATGCCAGGGTAGATATACCAATTGCTATCCAGGCTGATGGAAACGCGTATCCGCAGTTACCGCCCACCTCGGACTAACTCCCCAAAATCAAAATATAGAGGTGGCCCCCGAATCAATCCAAAAACATAGTATAATATCGAAGAGGAGCGTCCGATCAGAGGAATGACCTCATTGGCCTGGAATTGCTCCTGTTTTAGCCACCTTATGCCAACTCACGGGAGTCGGGTCCACGTATTTACCTTACAGGAAACGCCACCACCGACCTACTTCATTCTGGAATCTCCACCGCGTACACGGTTGGTCAAAGTGGTTTTCGGTATCGACAGAGAGTATGTCCATATCCGATCCCGGTCTCTTTGCCAACCCATCGTTATTATAACCCGTGGTCATTTAAAACATTTTATACTTTAAAACCAGAATAAACATTTCCATTTCAAAATTATAAATACGATATCATTTTAAAACCCAAAAACAATATGATATCGTTATATTCAAATATAATTCTTTCCAAAAACCATACTGCTTAAAATTTATAATATCTGGAAGCCAAATATTTGAATTATATCTTCAAAACATAATATTTGGAATTTTTACTTTAAAACCATAACTCCCAACACACAAATGGTTTGGATATTCAACGGTATATAGAATAATGGTTTAACTTTATGGTTACTTTGTAAAGAAGATAATTTATATAGCTTTACAAATATATTTCTTTATTTAAAGTTTAAACCATAATTTAAATATCACTTTATGTCCCCAAATCCATTACAATTCCTATATATATATATATATATATCCAATTGGAGTATTTCCTATTCAAAACTAAGTTTGGATTTTATTCTTTCAACAAATCAATGTTTTATTATTTAGTCTTGAATATTCCCATAAATTCCATAAATAAACTCCAAATGTTAGTCATTTAATATCTTCAAAATTCACTTAATACTAGAATATTCATCTTAAATTTATTAAGGAAAATCCAGTTATAAATATCATATCTTAAGATTTTCCAAAACTTAACATAAAATAAAATTTATCAAATTCCATGAGTTTTAAAACAATCAATTCTAGATTCTGTAGCACTTAGGAAATGCTACCTAAAGTTACGGGTAAAACTAGTCCAATTTCAAAAAGACAGCATTTAAATGCTGTAGTAGATTGTTAAATATTTCCAAATATAACTTATTTATTTATTATTAACATTTATAACTCATTCAAAATCAATATAAAATCTTTTAAAGATATTAAATCAAAATATTTAACTTCCAAAATAATTTTAAACATTTCAGAAAATATTATAAGAACCACGGGCCTGTATATAGTTTTCTAGCCTAGGTCAAGTGATACGGATTTTTATCATTTCAATCCGTAATTTTACAAACCCCGGGTTCTATCATTTCAAACCCGCAATCCCAAGTTAACAGTTAAGCAGTTAATAGAATAATTGAACAATAATCATCATTTAGGCCTATCATTTCAGCCCATAACAATCTAAATTTAACAGGGAAGTTGCAGTGGTGATTTAAACAGTAAACAATAAGTAATATAACTGCAGAAATAATACAACAGATAAATAACCGATGAGGTGTCAATTTAAATGGGGTTCATCATTCTACGTTATACTACAGACAGATAATATTTAAATAAAATTTTACACATACACTTGCGATAATTTACCAAAATATATGTACGTATGTCTGGTGAGAAATACTCACCTGAAAGCTGCAGAAAATTTGAATTTCAAAACGACAATTTCACCGGAAAAAGAACGACAGAGGGTAATGATCAAAATTCTTCGGATGTCGCCTAGATTCAAATCTATAACAGGATTCAAAATATTGAATAAGCGACTTTAGAATTTATGGTCAAGGAAAAATTAAAATAGGAAGAGAATTGGTTTGATTTGCTCGACCACTCCACCGTGTAAATAGACCAAAATATACCCCAAAACGTGAACTGTGCTAACACAAAAATTACGACAAAATTTCCTAAAACAAAAATGGCAAAATGTTGAATACGCATACACGTGCACACTTCTTTTGCTTTATGGCCGTGATATATACATTTTACACGTGCACACTTGCATTCCTATGTATTATGAAAATGTTGTTGCTTAAATTTTCCTCAAACTTAGAGTCACTTTTTTCAAATCCAGCTACTATCTTACATTTTAAACTTAATTTGCATCATTGCTTTATGACTTCATCCATCTTCAATCTAAACTTTCCAGGCTTAAAATCGGTAACAGTCAGAAACCCCAAACCCACCTAACTTCGAGAAAACATGTACTTGCTTCGAGCCAAACAAGTATTTCTTCGAGTCAGCTATGCCTAAACTTCGGGTAATCCATGCTAAAACTTCGAGACAATATCCATGCATTTCTCTGTATATACTTTTGAGACAGCTGCTTTCCAACCAAACTCTGAGGCTTTGAACAAAAGAGCTGCCTACCTACCTCCATTACTAACAACATCTACTCCAGTCTTCACCACTACAAGTCCCAGTCATCATCCAAAGTTGATCTCCACTGATGCGAATGTGCACAGGTGTACACATTGAACATGCACACTGGGAACTCCACCATTTCAAGATCTGGTATAAATGCAGACTTTTTATGATATGAATGCCATCTGGTAACTCACATAATAGTCCCAATTTTCTAACTTAGACCATGCATATTCCCTCTTTTAACTCACATAGCCGTGTACAAGATGCCACTTTAACCCATACATCTACTGAGATACCTCCTACTCTACTTCCTACTGGTCCCATCACTCATCTACAAAATGCATCACTGTTTTGCTCACATACACTGGCTTGGTCAACTTATTACAGGGCATGTCTAAGATCAAGTGCAGCTGTGTGTATGTGCACCACTTCAACTACAGGGATGTACATTACTGCACATGTTCTGCCACTGTGCAAACAACTCCTCATACACAACTACTCAGAACAACCTGCCGCCTGCCTATACTTAAGAGGATGTTTTATAACAATTTAAAATGTCTGCCTATGTTTCAACTTACTTGAATTTCCTACTGCAGCTTTACTTAGTCTACAACTTACTTGAATTTCCTAAAGCTTTACACTGTCTGAACTAGTTAACTTATGTATGTATTCTCCTTTCAAAGCATGCCCAACTCCTATGCACAAGTCTTTATGCAACAAAATGCTCAAATCACCACTGAAGCTTCAGACTTATCAACAACTTCAGACTTGCTCATGTTCCCTCAATTCATACTTCAAGTATATATTATTTTTCTCTAAAGCAACTACACACCAACTACCTTCCTATTCCCATTCTATCATCAAGCAAATTTAAGTGCTCTCCCTCTGATACTCTTCTGCCCTGTTTTGTTTTGAAGGCCATTACTACCTAAATCAAACACTTGGAAGATCTTAAGAAATCAACCACCAGCCTATTCCTCCCTACAACTCCAGTCTGCACTACACATCTCAGGTCAGATGGAAACTCACTGGGCTCAGTCGAACAACTTACGCAGTCTAACTGATATGGTATGGTCTGAAATCCTATAGATGCCCCATGCAGACATGAAATTTGCAAAACATCTCACATTTCCACCTACATATTTTCCAACTTATAATGCAACTCTTGGGTAAAATGTGCAGACCTCTGTTATTCATTTTTTTTTTCTTTTTATAAAATCTTTTAAATACATTAAACCACAATAGGCAAATTTTAAAACATTCCAGGTTTTAAAATATAACAGGCAAATAGAGGAAACCCAACTGCATATATTTTTCTCTGCTACAAAGTGATAGGGCATATTTCTAGTTCAAACTCCTATTCAGGCAACTCATGTGCCAACATATATATGACTATTAATACAACCAGTTGACCAATATCTAATGCAAACAAATCTTCACGTAACACCAATACTCAGAGCATCAACTGATATATACGTGCCCAGTGTGATACAAGATATGCACAGCCTATAAATTTATGTATGCAGACTATCTCTAGGACAAAGCATAAGATAAGAGTTTCAGAGGAAAACAATCGTGAGGAGATGGAAGAGTGGCCGAGCAAGGTAGATCAGATCAAAAAAAAAAAAAAAAAAAAAAAAAAAAAAAAAAAAACTGGAAGCATAAAAGAAAAGAAACGAAACAACTATACCTGAAGCTTCGAACGACATCAGTTAGAGGAGAAATTTCCAGTGGAAACTTTGAAGTGTGACTTTGTGATATGAATCTCTGGTTTATAAATAAAGAGTTGCGAGATTTATGGGGAAAATGGCAAGAATAGAAACGGAGCATTGCTTTGAAATCTGAACGTTTTGCATATATGCGTGATTTCTCCTTTCAGTTTCAAAGAAATAAAGGTTTCAATATTAAGAGGAAGAGAAATCTAATCTGCTGCCAGTTATACACAATTGATTGAATGCATCAGTTTCTTATGTTAATTGTTTACTCACGTGATTAAAGCAATGGGATAAATATATAGGGCTTTGAATATAACTGACGAGCTAAATCAGAGGAGGAGATAAATCAATAGTTAGTGTGAAGACATAAGTTATAAGAGATGCCAGAGAATACGTTCGAATTTCAAGCATCAGTTACAAAATATATGAATCTGTCATCGTGCATGATTCAATGCTGAGAATTATGGCAAAATAAATTTTCCAGTTTTGCAAAGGAATAGTTTGAAATAGTTTGATTGATATCTTCTTGCGTGATGAAAGAACCCCTGATATAGTATGTCTATTTAAAGTGGTAAAATGTGAAACGTTCAAATTTCACAAGAATTTATGTTTTAGTATGATTGGAATAAAGTTGAATGGCAAGAATATTTTGCAAGCTTTTGGAAAAGAACGTATACAGATTTAATTTAAAATCAAACTGTCGGTTAAAAATAACGTTTGCTATAAAAACTACTGACTGATATTTTTCTTCAAAAATATATGAAAATATGATTTTTACAATACGTTAAACTGGCGTAATCTAAAACATCAAAAATTTCTGTAAAAATCTCATTTTTAAAACACACGTTTTATTACGCCACTTATACCCTAAAATTGACGCGTCTTTTAAACGCGAAAATTAACAGTTCAAACATAGCTTAAATTTTCACAGTTATTATTAAATTTTATTGACATATAAAATATGTAAAATATATCTCTAAATTAAATAATTAAATAAAATAAATAGCTGAAAACCAGGGCTGTTACATCAGCTCGATTCCAAAAAAAATCGCGACCCACTTCAAAATTCTGACCATGGACTACTTCGACGCCCACTTCTCCCACGCGTGTGCGTGCATGAGCGCACGCCACCCAATCGAACGCGACCTCACGAAACCCTAAACGAGCTGCCGCCGAATCCTAAATTGCCATCGCGGACAGAGAGCACCAACCCCACGTTTTCTAAATCGCCTCTACCCAAAACGAAGTTGAAGCCATCGCCTATCAGATTTTCGAACGCGAGACCTCAAAATTCTGAAGGGAAAGCTGCCTCCTTTCCTCGAGTTCATCTTGATTGAGCAAAGGAAGATGGAGGGTGGAACGCAGTTAAATTTGAGGGAGAATCGCGACGAGGAGGGCCATTATTCTCCGATGAACGAGATGGCCGCCATTCTTTCGATTTTCGAAATTGAAATGAAAGGGCTCGGCCCTGTTTATTTTTGTTTCGAACGAAAAGAATTCATAAAATTGGAAGAGAGGAAAGAATGTAGCTTTCGATTTCTGAATGAATTCTTTAGAGGAAGCTCGGCCATAACCTCTGCAAATAAATAAGGACGAAAATAAAAGAGATAAGCGTATTCGAGAAGGCAAAGGAAGCGTGCTTGATACGGTTCGCAAACAGTGCTTTGAAAAGCTCCGATGTGCTATGAATTTGACCAGTTAATTTATTAAATTCGTTTCAAATTTCAGCGTGTTAATAAATCGTACGCTCACACCACGCCTCCAAATACTACGAAAATTGAAATCCGACAATAATACAATATTATGGATCCAATGGAACTGGTTTCATCGAATTCCGAGACTGTGCCTCGGAAGGCTATTTTTGAATTCAATTTAAGCTATAAAGTTTTTAAAACTGAACAAATCACTGTAAATTCCAATTTTACAACTTCTATCATCCTCAGGACTATCAATATAAACTTTACAAGTCTTCAAATTATATCCAACAGGTTTAAAATTCGAGATTGAACAATTTACTCAAATTCTAATAATTAAATTCTATTATTTAATTATCAAACAAATAACGATATTTGTAATTCTAGATTCACATTTTACCAAATTTCAAATTGTTTAATTCAATAATTTAATGTTCAAATAAGTGATGATATTTGAATTCGAGTTAAAATTAACTTTGAAATATTTAAAATCAATTAAATATTCCAATTTCAAAGCTTAAAAATTTCGGGTCGTCACAGGGACTGTAGGAAACGAGCTGCGATCGTTAGCGTTTCCTTGAGCAGTGCTATGGTATGTCAGTCTTCCATCTGGATGACTTAGGTAGATCCATTATATATAATATTATCACTTTATTAACGATAATGATTGTTTGACAATAGAGATTGGCTGCGACTCCGTTGTCATTTGAGATGCTCTAACCTAAGACAGCCGCGTGTTGTCTATTTATGACATTATAGACTTGTTGTGAGATTATCTAGAATTCTCTCATAGGAGTGTATGGTTGAAAGATCTCCTTTGTGTTTGATTTGTTGTCTCTATCTCCTAGGACCATTTAGTCGAGAGTTTTGTCTTTCTAAGGACTGCGGTTCAAGATATATGATTTTATACATTAAGTTCTTGATTGGCTTTGATATTGATTTGAGTTTATATTTTCTTGAGAACTCCGAGGGTCTAACAGTCAAAGTACCACTTTCATTAGGAATGTAGGTCGAGATAATTATTGGATATTGTTTCAGTATTTTGTTTAAATTGTATTTTATATGAGATTTGCATTTCCACCTATCTCCTAGGACTAATAGTCATAAGTCCATACTTCCAATAGGACTGAAAGTCGAGAGAGCATTCCTAGATATTGGGTTTTGTATTTAGTTTGGATTTCACTCTATTTGGGTTCAATATTTCCTGATTTATCTTTATGACTTAGCGGTTGGAAGTTGTTACTACCATGGGGGCTGTAAGTCAAGAGTTGATATTTTGATCGTTTATTTGGGATTATGCCTTCTTGATTTATATTTTAGGGCTTGTTAGTCAAAAATCTTTACTTCCGTTAGGACTGAAAGTCAAGACCTATAGTTTTGGGTAGTTAACTTTTAGATTTTTTTAATTTGAAATTTATTCTTTTATTGTGGATTTATGGATACGTTACATGCTTATCCATGGTATTTTGAGTTCACGATGTGTTTGATTATTATCACTCAATTTCTAGTTATCGTGATTCTACCTGTTGATTTGTATTTCATGGGTGATATTTAAGATGGGTGGCATGATATAATATGATGATGTTACGATGGATGATATGTTGTGTTGTTCTTTTACTTCTTTTATTACCATGCATTTGCTATGTAGTTACCTTGAATTTGGTAAAGTCTAACCTATTCATTATATGTATAATACTTTGATCATTTTGAAACTTTTCAGGTATATGGACATTAGCCATTTTGAGATGCTTGGGATTTAGTGAAGGCAGGAGATATATTCTACCATGTTTGAGTTGGTTGTATATATTTTATTTAAATATTTCTTTGTATTTGTTTTTATTTAGATAGCTAAGAGGTCTTACATTGTGAACTTGACTTGTATATACTGTCCTAGTGAGACAAACCTTATAATTATGACGTGTTATATTTTCTACTACGATCCGAGACTCAATGTTCATTTACATTTATTGTATATTATTCTATCCTGGAGGAACACATGCTCATTGCTTTGAACCGATATTGTGTACGGATGGACATATTATATGGGGTTTTTTATACATACTAGTGTTAGCCCGGGTAATTCACATGTGTGCCCTATACAACCTCATTCTTCGTATTACCTGACAATGTTACCCAATAATACTCTTAGATAGTATTGGTATAGAGGTGGGGTCTTACAAGCAATGACTCAAAGAACTCCAGAACCATAAAGCTAACCGTGTGGCAATCAATCTACAAAATCTCAGAATATTGATTGGTAAAGTTTATGGGTCGATACAAACCCATAGCTATGGTTAGTTATTGACCCATAGAGATTACTAAACTGGCTAAGTCTTCTTCTTCAGCAACTACCTGGAGATCATGGAGAGCGTGGGTTTGGACGTGCCTAAGGCTTTCCAACCAACCTACACTTATAAATAGACAATGGGAAGCTTCATTTGAGGGATCATTTTTTTACTTTCCATCACTTTTACTCAATTATTGTAATCACTTATCGTTCGACAATGAACCATAAGAACATTTGTTGTTTCAGCAATAAAACGGGAAGAATCATTTGAGTGGACTTAGGCACACTTTTTAGAACCACTATAAATCGTTTTCCTACTGTTTGTTTTTCATTTTCAATTTAATTTTCATTACTTTTATTTCTCTACATAATCTTATGGGTGTTAGGGGCATTTTTAATGCTAACGTTTTAGTGCTTTCGCAAAGAACCGATGTCTCGGGCCTATTTGGATCCATCACCTACTATTACATTATCTAAATCTGAGAGATAGATCCAGTTTTGCTTCATTTTAGAATTCACTACTACTTATAATTTCAAAAAATCTATATAATTGCTTGCTACTATGGCACCCAAAAGAGATCGTTCCACCACTTCGCGTGCTGTAGAAAATGTTGAGGAGATCGATGCCTAACTTGTTGAAGAGGTTGCGCTGCCAACCACTACGATGGTTCAAAACCCATCTGATGTGGTCATTCTAGTTGAAATGAACCACATGATGAAGCAGATATAAGACAAGATCTAGGAAAGTCACACTGAGTTAGATGCACAGATGAGGTAGAGTTTAGGGTTACTGAATTAACTGACCAGTAGTCCCAGAAGGAGTAGGAAGGATATAACGCCTTCTAATTTTGATTCTGACAGTTCTTCATCATCAGAGCACGTGCATAGAGATGAAAAAATAGAAAATTCTTAGGAAAGACACCGGTAAGTGGAGATAGAGGCCGGGCCCAAGCCGCGACCAAGGAATATGGGTTGGTACTGAATCATCAAGACCATTCAGTACCGGACCATCAACTATGGGTCGTGATGGTCAACTTCTCGAAAATATTGCTGGTTTAGATTTTGGACTTGCAGTTGATGCTAAGGATACTAGAGATCGGGTAGATATTGTAGGTCCTCTTCAAAGGAGTCATCAAAACCTCGAATGAACGATTCTCCTAGAGTAAGGGGAATCTATATATTATGAAACAAACCAAGAGCTTTTGTCGGGCCAAACACTTGAGGTAGATCATATTTACCACCGTTTGGTAGAACTAGCTGAACTAGATTTGACCGAGATGTTCAGGAGACTAATAAGCAAAAGCCAGCATTGTACTGATATTGATTGGGGTTCCTTACCGAGTCAAAATCCATTACAGAGAATATTCTACGTGAGAAATACCCAAGAAGGTTTGTGATACCGACAATGTCGTCTTACGATGGGAAGACTGATCTAAGACAGCAGTTGATAAAGTATGGTTGGCATATAGATACTGATAGGGTTTCTGATTGAGTGAACTGCCATTGTTTCCCTATTTTTCTGGAAGACTAGTGATGATGTGGTTTATTCTGCAGCCACCGAGATCCATATTGTATTTTGGTTGATTGGCACGGAAGTTTATAGAATAATTCTTTACGCATACTGCACGTTCGAAAGATGTTATGTCGCTTTCTAATCTCTTCCAACAGGAGGGAGAGTCATTAAAGGATTTTCGGCATAGATTTCATACCGCAACTGTAGAGGTGAAAAATGATCAAGAAGATATTGTTTTGATGGTATGAATTAAGGGGATTCATCCCAAAACCGATTTCGAGAATTGGTTGGAAATGAAACCCCTACCAACGATGGATATCTTTTATAGGTAGGCTAGTCAGTTTTTTCGCTTAGAAGAAGCATACAATCGTCCCAAAAGAGGTGATACTAGGGATGCATATGAAATAGTACGTAGCAATGTTGCTATAGGGAGTTCCGACAATGTTGATGTGAATGTAAAGAATCAAAGTAGTGGACAGAGCAAGAGTGACGATGGAGCTTGAAATAAGAAGTCTGATCCTAGGAGACATCCCAGGGTCCCAAAATATGACAACTATACTTTGTTGAACAATTCCGTTGAAAACATTTATTTAGAAACTCAAGAAATAAACAATACTGGAAGTAAGATGTGAGGGAGTCAACTGAGAAAGAAAAGAAGTCTTGCAAATTTTTAGGTTTCACAAAACTCATGGTCATAATACCAATAAGTGCAGACATTTGTGCGATGTGATTGCGGAATTGATCAAAATAGAAATTGCAACAGTTTGTTCAAGTCATACAGGATGGCAGACAAGAATCTTCTAACCTCCGGCAGGGGCATGCCGAGCTTGGTATTAATGAGCCTAGGCGGCCTGAGAAACATCTCATTATTAATATAATCATAGGTGGATCACATCCAACTGAGAAGTGTTGGAATGAGATGGAAAGGTATGCTAGTGCTCTAAAGATGCAGTAAGTGAGTGTTGTTTTGCTGTCGAAGACAGTGCTCCGACAAAACAACTCAGGTATGTAACTGATGATATTGTTTTTCGTAACAGAGATGCGTATGGGGTAGAAGCTCCAACTGTTGATCTGCTTGTTATTTCAGCCATGATTGGCCCTGCCTTTATAAGAAAGTTTTGGTTGACTATGGGAGTGTGGTAAACATCCTATTTAAGAAGGCCTATGATAGATGCTTCTAGAGGCAAAAGACTTAAAGCTGTGTAAATCTTGAATCCAGGAATTTAACATAGTGGATACTTAGCTAGTGGGTTGCATGGATCTACCAATGGTTCTTGGAGAGGGCGATCGCAAGCGAGTGTGAGTCATGCCTTTTGTTGTGTTGGATATTTATTTTGCCTACAATGCTTTTCTGGGTCGTCCCGCCCTTGCTAAATTCAGAGCGACCATCACTCCTTAGTGCTTAACAATGAAGTTCCTAATCAAAAATGGTGTAGGGATCGTTCAAGGAAATCAGGGGGTTGGCCGCGTATGTTACATTGCTGATCCTAAGGAGGCGAGGCAAAAAGAGAAAGGAAAAGGTATGAATGGAACCCTCTACATCAAGGCTCTGGATGCATAGAAACCATTGCTGAGCCTTGTCTTGGATAGCACACTCGGTTCCATTAGGATATGTATCCGAGAAAAGATCCAGAGAATGGAAGAGGTCATCAACCGAACTAACGAAACATCCCAGTCAGTCAGAATGATGCTACACGGGTCCTGAAGATCGAATCACAGCCTGGCACAAGAGTGATGAAGGAATTGGTTGGTTTTCTCCAGACCAACCTGGATGTATTTATCTGGACTCACTTTGACATGTATAGGATATCACCGGAGATAGTGAGCCATGCATTAAATATTAATTTGAAATGCATTCCTGTATAATAGAAATGCCGCAACCTGGGTTCGAAGAGATCTACTGTACTCAAGTAAGAAGCGAAGAAGTTGAAGGATAATGGCTTCATCCACGATGCTTTATACTCGGAATGGGTATCGAATCAAATTTTGGTGAAGAAGTAAAATGGGAAGTGGAAGACAAATGTTGACTATTCTGATATGAATAAGGCATGCTCTAAACATAGCTTACCGCTTTCGAAAATTGATTGGCTGGTGGATTCAATAGCTCGACACGAGCTGTTATCATTCATGGACATGTATTATGTATATAATCAGATTTTAATGCGTGTATCGAATCAGGGACATACTAGTTTCATCACCGATCTAGGATTATACTGCTATCTTGTTATGCCCTTTGGATTGAAGAACCCTGGAGTAACTTATCAAAGGCTGGTTAACAGGATGTTTATAGATCAGATCGGACGATCGAAATAAGTTTACATGGTTGATATGCTCATGAAGTCATGGCGAATAGGGAGCCATGTGATTGCTTACTGAGATGTTTTCTATCCTCTAGAAATATGGGATGAAGCTCAATTACTTGAAATGCTCATTTGGTGTTGCATTTGGAAATTTCTTAGGCTTCATTGTGAACTCCGGTGGGATTGAGCCAATCCAGAGAATATAAATGTCTTGAGGTGTGTGGAGGCTCCAAGAATAGTCAAAGAGGTCTAGAGCTTGAATGGAAAAGCTATTGCCCTAAGTCTGTTCATCTCCAGAGCCATTAACAAATGCATCCCTTTCTTCGACATGATTGAGAAAGGGAAAAGGTCCAATGGGAAGGACTTTCTCTTAGACATAGGAGTGTGACCTGGTAAATCATTTAGAGAGACCATCTATTTTATCGAATTTGTTGGAAGATAAGGATTTTTTATATGTATCTGGAGGTGTCGATGCATGGCGTCGCACTGGTTCGAGAGGAATCTAAAATCTGACACTGGTCTATTACATCAGCAAGCGATTGACAGGAGCAGAAAGAAATTATTCGAAGCTGGAAAAATTTGCATACCGCATGTTATCGCTTTAAGGAAGCTCCTCCCCTATTTCCAAGCTCATCCTATTAAAGTTCTTATCGACCAGCCTTTATGACAAGTCTTTCAACATCTAGAGACTTCATAAAGGCTATTGTAATGCAACATCGAATTAAACCGATACAATATCTTATCACCCTCGGAGAGCAATTCAGGGTCAAGCTTTTGCGGATTTTATAGCTTAATACATTAGGCGAGATGATATCTTGAAGAGCATTAGTGAACGTAATGCTAGGTGGAAAACGTACACTGATGATGCATCTAACGAATGATGTTCTAGCACCAAAGTTGTGTTAGTGACAACTGAGGAACATCTGATTTGTTACACCTTGAAACTTGATTTTCCCACAACAAACGATGAAGAAGAATTCAGGCCTCTATAGCAGAAATCAGAATTGCCAAAGAACTAGGAGTTAAGATCTTACATATTTTATGTTATTCCCAGCTGGTGGCATGTCAAGGGTAGAAGGAGTTTCAAGCGCAAGTAGCCTTGTTACTTCCTTATCTAAATTCTAAGCCGAGACCCTAAGTTGCTTAATGATATTCAAAATAGGCTAGTTTTGGAGACCCATGGCTCATGGGTCTCGTCCCGATGGAAGTATTGTTGGCTCCTAGCATCAACCAAATGGATTAGATCTTAGAGGCCGAACCTAAGAAGGAGTCATGGATGACTCCAAAAAAGAACAATCTATAAAGAGGAACCCTTACGGATAGGAAGAATGAAAGATGCCAACTTCTTCATAAAGTTTTCATTATGCAAGAAGGAGTGCTATATAGGAAAAGATTTTCTATTCCCATGCTTATGTGTGTCACCAATGATGTGGCCAATCGAGTCTTGAAGGAAGCTCATAGAGGGGCATGTGGTAACCACACTTGGATAGGGGCAAACCCTAGCGAAGAAGATCTTTCGATATGGTTATTTCTAGCCAACTGTCAATTGAGATGCAACTGATTACAGTAGAAAATGTGACAAATGCCAAAGATTCGCCAAGATACCGAGATCCCCACCATAGAGATTACTCAAATGGTTAGACCGTGGCTATTTGCAGTTTGGGTAATCGATATCATTGGTATGTTGCTGTTATCCAAGGGTGGTGCAAAGTACACTATAGTCGCGGATGATTACTTCACCAAGTAGGACGAGGTGGAGTCGTTAGCCACTATCACAAAAAGTAATCAACTTCGATGTTAGAAATATCATCTATCATTTTGGGGTTCCACAAACGATTATTTTTGATAATGGTACCCAATATAACCGTTCTGGGTTCAAAGACTTATGCCACAAACACCATATTGAGAAGATGTTCGCTGTGGTGGTGCACCCCAGATGATTGGACTGGTTGATGTAGTAAACAAAACAATAAATCCATTTTGAAAAAACGGATGGAGAAGGCTAAGGACAAGTAGGTCGATGAATTACCATTAGCACTTTGGGCTTATCGAACGATCCACAAGTCAATGACTAGCCACTCTCCATTTGCCTTAGCTTATGGATCAGAGGCTATTATTTCGGTTGAACTGAAGATACCTTCTCATCTGGTGACTCACTATAATTCATAAATAAATGAGAAATTCCTAAATAGATGAGAAGTGCGATGAAGGTGATTTGAGGGCAGCTGCATGCCAAAATGAGTCGCTCGATACTACAACACCATGATCAGAACTTGGACCTTTAAAATTGGCAACCTCATTCTTAAACAAATCTTTCCTAATCCTGGAAGCTTGGGTCCAACTTGGCAAGGTCTATATGCAATAGAGAAAAAGCTTGGATATGGAACTTTCAAGCTAGCAACTATGAACGGGATCTCACTCCCGTGGGCATGGAATAGTGAACACTTACGACACTATTTCACTTGAACCTAAATTTGTGCATTTTTCCACATAACCAGATAGAATCTGTCATTTTTGACATTTTATAAAAAAGAGACGACTTTCAAAGCTCATAAACCTATTTTTTGTCGATCTAAAACTATGAATGGTGTAATATTTCTAAATAGATTTGCAAAAAAGTTGCAGTTATACAGTTGCCCAAAGATAGGTGTTGAACAAATCCTCCACACTTAACTTAGGGGCAGGAGTATATATTTAATATATATTCAAAAATCAAAGACTGAACGAGATAGATCGCCACTACCACTCATGCCCGTAGTTTGGCAGAGCATCCATTTCTTACTCGAAGTAGGTAAGGTTTTACTTATCTATACCTTAGAAAAAGATATTTGAACTGTTATGTTGAGCGGTTAACCTTGATCGATGCCCAGAGTTTAGAATGGTCATGGATGTCTAGAGAGATGCTCGGGTGATTTATCATTCTTCACTCATGAAGGCATAATAAGATGATGACCTATCCTAGCAATGACAATGAGAAATGGATCGCAAAAGACATTGAATGTAAAATGCATTTCTTAAACACTTAAAAAAGGTTCACACAAGATTTAAACCAAAAGCAAAATTCATTTTATTTCAAATCCAAAAAAAAATATAGGTGTTATTAACATTGCATCCAAAAGAAAAAGCGGAGGCTGAATTCACAAAACACTAGCTAGAAAGCAAAAGGACTTCGAATTGTAAACTACTACCGTGGAACGAAAACATAAAGGAGATGAGCAATTACTTCTTCTTATGTTTCTTCCCTTTATTTCCCTCATCGGAGCCTCCTTTTGCTTCAATATTCCTTTTGCTTCCACATCCTCCACTTGCTTGGCCCTTTATCAGAGTGCTCTATAGTGAAAAGATGAGTGCACTCTGGGTATCACCAGCCATAGGAATAGAGCCGGTGGGTGAAAAAACGGACAATGGAATTAAAGGTGATTTGATCGACTCTTGCTTGATCTTACTAATACCCAAGACTTGTTCCTTGTGATTCTCCTACATGGTGAGCCCTATGAAGGCTTCGAAGTCACCATCATCAAAACATCCTCTCAACTTAAATCTCTTGAAACTCACTAGCCCATTCTTCATCCAAAGCATATATCTTATGCACATCAGAACCGAGGGCATCGGAAACTGGATTGGTGGGGATATCTCAGAAATGGACATGATCGTCGAGTCTGTCATCGTTGCATGTGGATTCGGTTGGTAGATTTCCTTAGGTAGATCTAAGACTGCCAATTAGCCTGAAATTTGAGAAAGGTGAAATGAGAGATTAGCAACATCAATAGGCGCCATGTGTGCCCTTTCAAAAATCTATGAAGTCAATGATATGCCTCCACCCGAGTGTGGTTCTGAACTACAGGAGTATTATTTGAATTTCTTCTTGGATTGGGAACTGCAAGCTAGGCTTGTGAAATTACGGTGCCTATAGATTGTACTCAAGATCCGATGAAATGACAGAGGCAGCTGGTAGCTCGGTGGTAAGGCATATAGTAATATCATAAGGAGTGGTGCCAAAACCTTTTGTTTGGTCCTTTTAAGTAACGGCATCTAGTTCAGGGTGCAGAATGCGCTTGCCAGCTCTGAGCATCTCGATTTTCTCCTCGCTCAAAAACTCCTTTTCCAACTCCTCCAGTTCCATCTCACCTTCCTCTGAGTATTTTCTCTCATCACTCACCAATTTCTCCCAAGCTATTGCTAAGGTGCGGGAATAAGCCTTATCAAGCCGTGCCAGGTCTCTAAACTTGAGAATATTAGCATTGTAATTTATGATGAGCGGATCAAAGTTAACCTTAATCCATCTCTTCGTAGTGGCTAATAATTCATCTACTTTATTGGCTTTATCCAGTGCCTCATCCCTTTCTCTATACATGACATCTCTTTCTTTACGTGCATCAAGCAAGTCATTACAATAGTTATATGTAGTCAGAAGAGCCTCATCTTTCTCTTCTCCTTCTCAAGTTGCACCTTTAACGCTTTAACCTCTTCAATCAGATTATAGTTTCTATGGTAAACAGATTCCACTTCGATCACATGGTTTCTTCTTTCTTGCTCAATCGTAATATGCAGCTCCTTGACCTTTTGGTTAGCCTCCTTTTTTGCCTTCTTCGACTCGGTAACTTCCTTATAGAGATGGACAATGGTTGAATTATTCTGGTCCTTTATGGATTTCTTTCTCGCGATTTCAACTTCCAGTTTCATAGATTATTTCGATGTTCTTTAAGTCAACCTTTTCCAAGTGAAATATTGATAGTAGACGTCATTGACATAAGCGACTATCTCAATCTGGTATCACTCAGGGATATCCATTATGCTCGGAAAAAACTTGCAAGCTTTGAAATTGATCTTAGGTAAGCAATGCTGCAAATCAGCTAGTAGAGGGTTCGAAGAGATCGATCACTCTACTTGTATAATAGATCGTTTGTCAGGTTGTTCAATCGGCTTCTCAACAGGTGCCTTATCATACTTGTGTTAAGAGGAATCAGATGCAGTGGACTTTGTAGGGTGTTGAGATTGCCGAGAAGCATAGGACAATGTTGGTTGCTTAGCAAAAGGAGAAATATGAGATGTTTCATCATGTAGACGATATTGGCGACTAGATTGTCTCTTTGAACCCTTAGATGGTGAGACCTTGAACTGAATAATGCTTAGACGATGAATCATGCGATCTATAGTTTTTCTCTTTACTTCCATGATCTCAGCTCGAGTGCGAGTTGGGTTCAGACCCACAGACTCGTGAGGCCGCACAGTTGGTTTGCACTTCGGATGATACCCCATATTCTCCTAAAAATTGTCATATAATCCATGACGGTCCATATAACCTGTGCATGAAAAAAAGATGAGTCAGTCTTGATCAAACTAAAACACCACACGAACCGATTAATGTACAGTGTATGTATGTGCGTTTTAGTGTCCTAGTTTCCCACCAATGGACTATGGGTTCTAATTTTGCAGACAGGAGTAGTATCTCCTGCTTTAGTTGAAGGCACATCTTCGATGAAGCGGATTGGAGATTCAACTCCCTCGAGGCTCAAGTTGGCAAGGCAATAAGACTCGATTTCATCTGGAATTGGCTCGAGATTGACAAATGGATCCTCTGAGGTCCGTATAGGAGTCTCAGATGTAGATGTAGCTGGTGAGGGCGGAATAAGACTCTTTCTCTTCAAAAGTTTGGTCTTAAGGCTTTTCCTCTGGAGAGGCTGCTAATTACTTCCACCTTTACCTTCTTCGGCGTTGTCTCCTGCTCATTTACCTTCATTGATCCCAGGTTTCACCCTCATCGATATGCTCTTGAACATCACCAAACTCAATCATTGGACTTTAGAGTGGGAGCACCATCGATTCATCTTGGTCATTCCCAGCTACTGGTTTGTCCTCCTTGCTATCCGTGGCAATCAAAGTAGGACCGACACTACGATTAGGGTCCAATAAGTAGTGAGCCAAGAGATTTTCATCAGTAAGAAATAGTTTGGCTCTTCTCTCTTCCATTGGGAGTGCTGGAAGTTAGCACACTGTCTCGGCCAGGGGAGCATTATTTCCCTGTGTAGAATGTTGGGGGAAGGCGAATGTCAAATAGAAACCACTAAGCTAAGGATATGGATTTATACTTGAAAGACAAGAACAAAAATTTACGTCCAAATAGCCACTGATGTGCGATCCTAAGAGGACAACAAATAAAAAAGAACTCCTCCCTGAAATAACTTAACTTGTTCTAGGTTCCAACCCCAACTTTTCACATCCGTGATGACTCTAGAAAGATATGCGAATGACTCCATTTATGAAGCTTGAAACTATACAAGTATTGATCTCTTGAAAAGTTCGGACCCGTTGATAGCGACGAGTAAGGATGATGTACAAGCAGTTAAGAAAAGCATAGTTGTTTGGGAAGACTTGAGTAGGAGCCAACTTCATTTGACATCAAATTTGTCTTATGAATGGGTTAAATGGTGAAACTCCCCGTAACATGCACATGTACTTATTACTAGTCGTATATCCTTTAGGTGGGTGATGTGCCCTACAGAGATGGGTTGGGACCATCACATCATCCAATGGAATTTCATGCTTCTCACATATTCTCCTAAGAGATGCCTCATCAACTTTGTAGGCAACATTATCAATAGGATCTTCCAATATAACTGCATCTTGAAGAGTGTTGGGAGTAGATATTCTTGCACAGGCTCTCCTTCGACTCCCTGAGAAAGCTGATCTTCTTGAGGAATGTTAAGTTGAGTGACAGGTTGTGCCAGAGTTTGTTGCTTTGAAGAAGCTCATGTCGAGATGCTCAGAATGTCTAACATTCATAGCTATCAAAAACTCAACATACAATCAACATTAAACATATTAATAGTCTATAACCCTACGTCATAGTGAATCAAGTGCAGTGTTCTATAGTGCCATGAAGTGCATATGTTTGATACAAAGCAACATATGAATGGTTCAGAATTGCTTAAAGAGTCCATCACTGCCAACTGTCTTAACGAGTCATGTATCATTGCGCACACGATTGGAATTGCTTGAAACTTGGAACGTTAGATTCATCAAAGTCTACCAACACTTGAACTAAGAGGAAGAAAAGTTCAGAATTTCCACTAAGTGAATGTTTTGGTACCAAAACATTCCAGTTAGGAAAAAGCCTAAGTTTTCTCTCTTCTTCCTCTTGGCTCGCATTTCCCAATTCTGTCCCCAGATCCAAGCTCTCTTCTCATCGTCGCTCGTCCCCAATCGTTAATCTCTATCTCCACTTACCTATATATATACAATAGTTCAATTGAATGGTCTTGCTCAGGTTTAGGATTTTGAATCCGAGGATTAAGGTAAAGAAAAATTATACTTTGTTCTATGGGTTCGTTTGACGGTCGAGGTCAGTCAAACAAAGACATGGATTGTGGGAATAGTAGAGAATGATGGCAGCAATTCCGGTGATGGACAATGGCAATTCGGTCCGAGGGAAAGAGCTTTTTAATAGTCGCATAAAAAGTGTCAAATATGATAACAAAGTAGGTTCGATCATGTTTTATAAAGCTTAGGCCTTGATTTTCGACTAAGTAATTACTCCATTCCTAAGTAGTTGGATCAGTACCGAACCATCATAGTTCGGTACCAAGTGATCAATTATAAAAAAAAGAAGAGAAAAGAAGCCTGATCCCACTTGTATACATGCTCATCTATGTTGGTATACTTATAGACTTAAACATTCATGTAAATGTACATATGTATGCCTGTGCGTACAAAACAGTTAATTTCAAAATTCGATCAATGAAAAATCCTAACCTGTAAATTCTGGAAATGGAAATACTCGAAAATGCTAAACTTGGAACGTTAAGTCATGAAGATGATTTCCAAATTTATATTCCCAGAAACCTTTGAAATGTCGCAGCAAATGGTAAAAGATATTGCTATTAGTAGGAACGGATCTATAGAAGGATAAAAACTATTTGAAACAGGACTTGGGATTCAACACAATGATCCTGAACTAACTCGATTCAAAGCATATCATGTTCGAAACAAGATGTACTTTGGGGGACAAGTGTTATTTGGCTTTTTGACCCAGCAATGTTCAATCAGATTAGACAAGTCATATATAAAGATTATCAAGACAAGCGACCTAGAAGGATAACCAGAAGGCTCTAGAGAGCGGCCTAACCAAATTCATAAAGCCACGCCCGAACCTTCATGAAAAAAGCAGGAGATTACCCTGCTAAGTATATGGTTCGGTACCGAATCATATATGGGTCTGTACCAATCCAAAATAATTTATGGATATAGTCCTATTTTTTAACCATATGCAAGCCAAAGGTTCTCAAACCCATTCCAAGTTCCATATCATCATTCGTATGAAGCTCCCTATCGTTCTACTCAAGCACTTCAAATGATCAACTTTAACTTTTACCAACCCATAAATTACACTCATAAACAAGTTAGCAATAACTCAAACAACTCTAGAACCATAAAGATAACAGTATAGCGACAAATCTACAAAATTCCAAAACATTGATTGGCAAAGTTTTATGGGTCGGTACTGACCTATAAATATGGTTAGTTACGGATCCATAGAGATTGCTGAGCTGGCTACATCTTCTTCTTTGAAAACTGTTGAGCGATCATATAAAACCTAGGTTTGGACATGCCTAAGACTTTCCCGCCAACCTAAACCTATAAATAGACTATGAGAGGCTTCATTTGAGGGATCTTTTTATTTTTTAGTACTTATAGTCAATTCTTATAATCACTTATCATTCAGTGATGAACCATAAGAACATTTGTTATACTTTCAACAATAAAATGAGAAGAATCATTGAGTGGATGTAGGCACGCTTTGCTGAACCACTATATATCGTTTATCTACTATTTATTTCTCATTTTCAATTTACTTTTCATCTCTTTTATTTTTCTACACAATCATACGGGTGATAGTGCTATTTTTGACGCTAACATTAAAAAAAATTCAATTAGGGTTTTGTGATATATTTTCATATATTTAATAATCTAAAATTATTTAGAAACTCAATTTGATTCTAAAAATTTATTATATTCTATTGCTTTTAATGATCTTATTTATGCTAATGTTAGTAAGACGTGATGAATGATTCATCTAAATAATTTGCATGATTTCAGTATATGAGATTATGAAGTAATATTAATTTCAAGTTTGGATGTCAAATAAATTATTTATAAACTATAATTAATTCTAAAGAACGGTGAATTGAATATTATGAGTAATATTTAGTTATATAAACCACTTTTGGGATTTTAAAGTCAAGATATATGTGTTCTGAGATCGTTGATGTTTATTAAATAAAAATTATAAGGGTTTTAAAGTGTATTTATAAATAGAATAATTATATATAAGTTATTAGTGTGTAATATGAAAATATTTATACATGATTTCTAGGTTTTTTTATTTCTCATCTTCTCTATTATGATGTCGATGAAATGAGTAATTCACCATTGATATTGATTTGATGATGATTTTGATATGATACAATGATGATATTCCTGATATGATTTTAGAGTATTTAGTTATGTATGACGAGAAATATGAATAAATGGAGTTATAATACAGTTTGGAATAGGGCATTCAGTAATATTTCTTCAGTTATTCTTGGGACTCATTATAAAGAATACTGTCTAGTTTAAGTGTAGTTTATAAGTAATGAGTAAAGTTTGAATATCACGTAGTGATATGGAACACTATTGTGATATTTATTCAATTATTTATTGTAAGTAGATTACACTCTCGTGTGGGAATAGAGTAGATAGTGTGAGTTGATACACGTAGTGATGAGTATGGATCTATGCCTATATTCAACGAGTATGACTCTATGCCTAATGATGACCAAGACTTCGTGTCTATATATATTAGTTATATATGTCACTATTTCGAGTATTCCTATCCTGTTAGTTGGAGAGGACCGATGGCTAGAATCTACCCTAACAGCCCGATCATAGGGTCATACTATTAATACACCCCACTTGAGTATAGAAATGGGTTTGATGATCCCCACACACATATATATGTATATGTATGTATGTGTGTAAGGCTCTACTTGGGACTACATGTCTGTCGTATAGTCATATCCCACTGTGATGCATTTTAAAAGTATAGATTTGAGGAGATGAGATTATACCTATGACATATGATCAAAGTATAGTGGATTCTCACTTATGTTGATTGGCTGCTTACCCTATCTTATATATATATATATATATATATATATATATATATATATTAATGATGATGTTTTATCAAGATTGAGAGACATATTTGGGCAGTGCTCTATGCTCGTCTAATTATACTGGGTGATATCTCCTTTATTTATGTTTTTTGAATTTAGATGATGATTTCTGGATATGTATGATTCACCTATTTGTGTTGATTCTGTGATTTATGATGTGACGTGTTTCTATATGGGTGATGACATCTTTTGATATCATAGTTAGTTGCTTCTTACAGTTTTGAGTTATTCGTGTGATATGTACCTTTGATGGTTATTTACGATGTTATAACTATATTTAATCTATACATTTTTATAGTTACATATATATTGACATGTCATTTGATGATGTGAGTATCTCTATAGTGTTATCATATTGTTATTCCCTATTTACACTACATTAACCAAATTATGGATTCTTGATTAGACATAGTCTGAGCCGTGTTTTATTCAAGTAATTCTCGGGTCAGCCCGGGGCATTTTAAGTACATGGACGATATGAGCAGTGTGTATTTTATTAGGCTTAGAGGAGTCTTACACTAGGATTGTTGCATTATATTTGTATGACATTGATTTACTATATATATATGTATGTATGTATATATATTTGACATTGATCTGTATATTGATTATCCATCACATTACATTGAGATAATTGACACTGGAGATGAGTTGTACCCTTATTGCATTATTGTATTATATATTATATGTTCTTTCTATAATTCTGTCTTTATGTTCTCTGTTATTTACTGTATATTGTGTATTATTCTATTCTGGAGGCACATGCTTTGTGATGATACTGTGCACATATAAGTGAGATATTAATATGATGTTTTATTGCATAACCATGTTAACCCAAGGGAATATTCATGTATGTACTAATATAGCCTATCTTCATATTATCTGGCATTATTACTCTTTAATACTCTTGGATATTATGGGTATAGAGGTGGAGTGTTTCAATTTTGGTATTAAAGCAAGGTTTAGAATAGTACATCATTTATAAGAGACATGAGTCAAGACCTTAAATGAGACTTAGAGTCCCTAACCCTTTGATGTGTTGGGTAGTTCCCAATAATAAAGGATATTAGATATATATATATATATATATATATATATATAATTACTAAGGTAATCATCTGGGATGTATTTGGTATATTTTAAAATTATAAAATCACTTTTCATTATTTCTTTTGGATATGTAATATCAAGGGTTGGAGTAATAAAGACGAAAGGAGTTAGTCCAATCAGCAATATTTATATTTGTATCGAGTTCTATATGTTGGTATTTAGTATTGTATTATTATGAAACGATTTGATATTGGTTGTTAAGTTTTGAATGATTCTAATCGGAGTAGGCATAGTGTAAAATTGATGTATATTTTTGCTGCGTGCATTGATTTTTGATTCTTATGTTTCTCTAGTAATTGGAAATTGATGATTTTGAATTCCATTTTAATATTTGTACGAATTTATCAAAGTTGAAATGAATTTAAATATTGATTTTTATTTATCATAAATAGATATGAAAGATATTTTTTTGATAATATAAAATGCCTATTGAAAGGGGTTATTGAATAGTAAATTTATATTCGAATATGCTTAAAGACTATTTGTGAATGTTTTAAAGTTATTAAGTGTACGATAGAAGTAAAGGCTCTTACTTTATCCAAACACAGTTTATGATGATTAATTGATTTAGGAAGCCAAGTGAATGCTTTAATAAAATCTTTTGTAAGTATGCATCTATCATAAGTGTATTATTAAGTCAAGATTTAAATATAAATTGATAATTTTTTTATTGAAGCAAGTATATTCTATTTTTTGCTAAGCAACCCGGATTGACTGGGCCCTTACTAGTTGTTGCATTAAAACACATATAAGAGAAAGATTAGGACCAACATGTTGAAACTCACCCAAAAAGAAAAGAAAGAAACAAGGGAAAATAAGAAAATAAGACCTAAGAAAAAATATGGAGGAAAAGAAGATAGAAATGGAAAACAAAACATATAGGTACGAATAAAGCTAAACCCTTAATTTACACATCAGAACTGCAGCTTTCAAGACCAAACTTTATTTCATTTTGCATTTTCCTTAAGAGAGCCTCCACAACCAAATTTTCACCTTTGAATATCCTATTAATTCTCTTCCCTCGTATCACATAAAGAAAGACTTTCAGCATAATCATGAGGGTGACTGCCCTAGGGCTTGTCCATCTAGTGGATGTAAAAATAAGATTGCACTCCATCTGCTATCTCTATATAGACTTTGCATGTAACCTTTGCTAAGATTCTCCTCTACATATCATAAACCTCCTCATAGTTGAAAAACAAATGTAATGTGTCCTCCTCATTAACATTACAATAAATTCATTTTGCATCTATGCTAATACCACGTGCCTTCAACATTGAACAGGTTTTTAGGGCGTTCTTCAAAACAATCCAGAGATGGAAATTGTACCTAGGAGGATTGAACTTGTTCCACACCCTGTTTCTCCAAGCAAAGAAAGCACCATCACCATTTATAACCATTGCCTTATAAATAGAAGAGTTGCTATGAGTCTTCCCTTTATCGTTCCAAACATACTTCTTCTCAATAACTTCAGGAAAGTCCGATTTTTGATATCAACCCGTAAAGTTCTAATGGTTGGATTACTTGAATAAGGTAGGATTAATTTTCCATTTAAAATATATGTGTAGGCTCTGGCTTCCAAAGGGATTCCAGATTGATGCCTTTAAGAGTGATTCAATAATTGAAGAGGATTAGACCTCTTGTTGGCCATATAGTTGTTAGGGTTGTCTCGCATGTTTAATGGAGGAACGGCGGTTTGGATTGGAGAAAAGTCCCACATCGCTAAATAATATGGAAAAGTGGTGTATAAATATGGGTTGGTAGGCATGTAACATTGGGGATTCCTTTTGTTACAACAAAAGTGTGTGCCAACTCATATGCGTACGCCACGTGATGGAGATGGGAAGCTTGTTCCGACCGTCGTTACACAACAGTGGTATCAGAGCCGTAGGTTACGGACTGGGCCATGCAGACACGGCAGTACTCTCAAAGGTTACCGCAAGGGGATGCGAGTCAAGCAGGAGACTGTTAGGGTTGTCTTGCATGTTTAATGGAAGAACGGCAGTTTGGATTGGAGAAAAGTCCCACATCGCTAAATAATATGAAAAAGTGGTGTGTGTATATATGGGTTGGTAGGCATGTAACATTGGGGATTTCTTTTGTTACAACAAAAGTGTGTGCCAACCCATATGCGTACGCCACGTGATGGAGATGGGAAGCTTGTTCCGACCATCGTTACACAACAATAGTTCATGCTAGAAACTTACATTTCCAATATTATTATAATGCACATGGATGTAAGGCAAGACAGTCTCCCTCGTTCTCAAAATGGCTCTCCATATCCACCGATAGTCACGATTTTCGTCCGTGGTCCAGAATTTACAGTTACCAAGATGATACTTCAGAGCCCATGCGGCCCATAAATTACTTCGCTATTGAGTATACAATCCAAATGCTTAGAGTATATAGCAACATTCTGTGATCTGATCCTCCCGATACCCAGACCACCATATGCAAGAGGCTTTTCCACTTTTTCAAAAGCTATAGGGACCATCTTCCCAGAATGAATATACTTAGACCATAAGAAATGATTCATGGCTTGCCTAACCTTATAAATAAGTTTCTAAGGTAAGATAATAATTCCAGACCAATAAATAGTTATTGATAATGTTATGGATTTGATTAGAGTAAGTCTGGCAACATGAGTCAAAATTCTGTCAGCCTAACAAGTCATGGTATTAGATATATATTTTCATATAGTACGAGGCTTGAGTGTTTGATACCCCTTAGCAGCAAGACGAACACCCAATTATGTGCTTTCAGATGTCATAGGTTGCATTTTAGACAGCATCTGTAATTGCTGTGCTTTAGATTTAGGAAGTCCAACAATAAGAATATTTGATTTGTTAGCACTAATTTGCAACCCAATGAAGGCAAAGAAGCTATCCAAAAAATGAGTAATAATGCATATGGACTAACTGGTAGGCTTAGGGAAATAAGAAGATCATTAGCTAACATTAGAGGAAAAACCGGGGATCTCTACAATTTGGGTGGAGGTTGAAGTTTCTAAGAAGAACCTCTTTCTTAATCATTTGAGTTAGGACTTCCATAACCAAAATGAATAAATAAGATGACATGAGATCAACCTATCTTATTCCCTGTGTACCTTTAAAATAACCCAATTGATTACCATTGAGAGACAGGGAATACATTGGTGTTGAGATGAAAGTATATATTCAATTCACAAAGTGCTTAGGGAAGCCCATTTCAGCCATGATTGTAACAATGCATTCTCACTATAAAGTATCATATGTTTTCTTTATGTCTATCTTCATCATAGCTGTAGGAGATATCACAAATCTATTTTATCCCTTTAACAGTTCACGCGATAATAGAACGTTATCATGAATACTCCTATTAGGTTAAAAAACTGCTTGGTTTGGAGATATCATGAGAGGTAGGACTGCTTTTATTCTGGCTGCTATGATATTGGAAATGCATTTATAAATGAGATTGCAACAGGATATTGGTCTGAAGTTAACGGTAGAATTAGGGTTTTCAGTTTTGCATATCGTAAAGTTAGTTGCATGAATATTCCTAATCATTTAAAAAAATTGCTAACAGCCTTAAATAAGTCATGTATCTTGGTTATTTTAGTTATAGCTTGTTTGTCCTTGACTGCTGCATGTAAGGACTACTAGAAAAATGCCAAATAGCGACGGGTGGGAGCGACGGCCGTTTTCCGACGGCTTCCGACGGGCCGTCGACGGCCGTCGGAAATTCACGATTATCTGCAGCTCGGTCGAGCCTTTCTTCCTCATTTTCCAGCTTCTCAATTTCTGAAGAAAAACCCCCAAATCCCCATTTTCCACCTCCAATCGCTGATTTCGTGATTTTTTTCTCCTTCCCCGCTGTTAATTCAACATCTCTTGCTCTTAATCTCAGGTATAATCTCTTATTTTTGTGAAAATTTCAGTTTTTACCCTAATTCTAGATTTGCATAAATTGATAAATTAGAGCGAATTAGTGATTGCAATTGTTTCCAATAGCGTAGTAACGGTTTATAGCATCACATGGCATACATATTTCATCTTTTATCGTGAAATTATGAAAAACACGTATAATTTGTGGTTGTTCATGTATATGTAAATTGTTGCGTATGCGTTGATTCGACGATTGTATACGTTATTTGGAATAAGATAAAATGATTGAATGAACTAGGAGTATTATACTGTGCACGTATTTACTTATGAAACAAAAAAGTGCATTACTCTAAATTATAATTGTGTATTGAAAAATGACAAAAATGTTAAACCAGCCTTAAGCTGATGTGTAATGCATCGAATAAATGTGTTAAATTAATATATATTTTTGTAAATGTGAACAGTGAGTAAAACTGTATTTTTTCGTAAAATGCATGCATGTTAACTGGCAAATGTCCCTTAGAGAGTTTTTGGCCCCGTCTGACGAGTGTTGTACATGATTGTTAGAGTACATGCAGCAATTTGGTGGCCGCTTCCCTTCCTCGGCTGGCTCTGGATCTGAAGGAGATTGATCCATTGCTTGCTTATTCGTTCGTGCAGGTATGTTTTGTTTTAGTTTAGAATGATTTGGTAGATGGTGCGATTAATTGTTTATTTGTATAATTATGTATGATACACTTGGTTCTGTAGTTGTATGAGGATATGCATGGGAATGTTGATGAATTTGTGTATTAACAACATGATAGAACAGTTATTGTTAGGATTATTGTTAATGTTGGAATGATATGTATATTTTATTTTTATTCTAATTTTATCCATTTGTGTGATTATTGAATATTTTGTAGTTTAGGTTTGGATATTTGGTTGGATTATTGTTTATTGGATTGTGCAGTATTGATATCGTAGTGTTTGGAAGAGAAATGTGGTTGGAAGGCTCTATTTGTAGCAAATATAAAAAAACAGCAGATTTCCGACGGCTTACAGGTCAAAATTTTCGTCGGCTTCCGACAATTTCCGACGGTCTGTAGCTAAATATTTCCGACGGCTTCCGACGGTGTCCGACGACCGTCGGAAGCAGTCGGAAATCTTCGGAAATTGTCGAGAGCCGTCGGAAACGTGTTCGGCAGCATCCGTCGGAAGCCGTCGGAAATACTGCTCCCCGACGTAGTCTCTTCCGACGGCTTCCGACGGCCGCCGACGGATTCTGGCCGTCGGAAAATGCGTTTCCCCTTGTAGTGAAGAATTCAGAGTTTATACTGTTGGAATTCCTAATATAAAGTGTAAATGAAATACACTTGTCCTACATCGCCAAAACTTCAAACAAAGCTAAAGTATATTAATAGCTTTCTAATAAAGGGGTTGGGGCCTTGGTGTACCCAAATGTTTGCTTTGTTGTGAGGAGGGAGATCATGCATCACCACCAAACACGCGCGCCGTCGCCGTCCATCCGACCGAGCCGGGCTCGGGTTCGGGTTCGGGTTTGGGTCTAATATGATCCTATTTTTACTGCAAAACTGGGCCGGGTTTTCTGACAATTGCAGATTATACGAACATGTGCGAATCTATTCAGAAGCAGACGCTGGTTTTTTGGCGAACAGATGCATCCTTTAGTAGACGGAAGCGGGTGCGATCCGTTAGACGCGTGCGGGTGCGAACGCAGAATCAATAGCGAACGGGTGCAGCCCGTTAACGAATAGTAGCAATGAAAGGCAACAGGTGGAACCCGTTAGGAGGACGCAACTGTTCGAAGGGGTGCGGACAAAATTATAAATAGAAGAGAATACTGATCACATTCTCATTCTATTCCAATTTTAATTTCTTCTTCTTCTTCTCTGCTGCTCTATACAATAAATCGTAGAGTTGACATACCCATTACAATCTCGTGCAGATTACGTCTGTTGTATCTTGGGAGACTTTAAATAAATTCTTAAGGAAATTGTTACGACAAGCCTCAGACGGAATTTTTTTCTTCAACCGGTTAGGTTTATAATTGATTTATATATATATGTATATATATATATCATTTTCGTTTCTACGTTGCACTATTTCTTTAAATAGTATAACGCTTGATCTATCACTATAGTTACTAATACTATAGTTGTTATTTTGTTGTTGTAATTAATTACAACATACTTATTGTTAAAATAACTAATGCAAATTCCAAAGCAGTGGAAATCTGAGTTATAAACTTGTGAGACAAGTTTATTATTGATTAGTCTCTGTTTTGGTATACTAGACGTACAACATCTTAAGACTTTCCTGTTTTCGCTAAAATAGAGATGGCAACAACCGAACTATCAACAAAGGCTACTACGCACAACAGGCCTGATCCGTTCAAAGGAGATGGTGATGGCTTTATAACATGGCAAAATTAAATGGTCTGCAGCGGTATCTCGAGGTGGAGGAACCGATTCCTGCACCAAGAAAGGAATCAGATGTTGATATGTGGAAGCATTCCGATTTTCTATGCAGAAACTATATTCTGAATTGTCTCGACAAGGTGCTATACATAGTATATCAGCCTCTAAAGACAGCAAAACACTCTGGAATGCACTTGCCATCAAGTATAAGACGCAGAATATCAGTCTTAAGAAATTCATTGTAGACAAACTTATGAACTACAAGATGGTTGACTCCAAACCGGTGACTGCTCAACTGCATGAACTGCAAATCATCATTCATGAACTCGAAGCGGAAGGTCATAAGGTTGGAGAATCGTTTTTGGTTGAAGCCATCATGGAAAAACTGCCGCCGTCATGGAGAGATTACCGCAACTTTCTAAAGCATAAGAAGAAGGAAATCTCTTATAGTCCGACTGAAAATTGAGGTAGATAACCATGGAGTTACAAAACCAAGCAATGAGGCATTTGTGGCTGAAGGTTTACAGACCGAAAAAAAGAATTTCCAGAAGAAAAGGAAAGCTCGAGGCAATAAATCAAAAGACAACAAAGGAACCAAAAAGTTATATGGCGAGTGTTGGGTTTGTGGAAAGGTTGGACATGCCGCTAGAGACTGCAGACTCAAAAAGGACCGCAACAAAGAGGCAAATATAGTAGACAACATGGAAGTAGACGAGTCCAACTTCTCGGCAGTTGTATCTGAATGCAATATGGTTTAGAATCCTAACCAATGGTGGGTAGACACAAGCACTACTCGTCATGTCTGCTTTGACAAATCCATGTTTTCTACATACCAGAAATTCGATTACGAAGAAAAACTCTATATGGGAAATTCTACAGTATCCATGATCGAAGGCAGTGGCACAGTAATCCTCAAGTTTACTTCTGAAAAAACTGTCAAATTGAATGATATGCTCCAAGTTCCAGACATACGCAAGAATCTGATCTCTGGCTCAGTACTATCAAAGAAATGATTCAAAATAGTGTTCGAGTCAGATAAGATGGTTCTGTCCAAAGCTGGAATATATATCGAAAGAGGATATTTATGTGATGGCCAATTTAGGGCAAATGTAGCCATTATCGGCAATAAAACTAAGTATTCTGATTGTGCTATTAATAAAATTGAAGTTTCTTACTTGCTTGAGCATGAAATTTTACTATGGCATGATAGATTGGGACACATAAATTTCCGAAAAATGAAAATATTATCAAACTTGGGATTAATTCCGAAATTCCAAATAGATAAGAATTACAAATGTGAGACATGTGTAGAAGCAAAAATGATTAAAAAATCATTTCAATCTATTGATAGAAGCACCGAACCACTAGGTTTGGTTCGTATAGATTTATGTGATTTTAAATCGTTACCTACAAGAGGTGGAAAAAAGTAATTTATCACTTTTATTGATGATTATACATGATATAGCTATGTATATCGTTTAAATAGTAAGAATGAAGCAATTACATCGTTTTTGAAGTATAAAGCTGACGTAGAAAAACAGTTAAATAAAAAGATCAAGATATTGAGATCTGATCGAGGTGGAGAATATAAATCACCATTTGAACAGTTCTGTACCGAAAATGGTATAATTCATCAAACAACAGCTCCATATTCACCACAACAAAATGGTGTAGCCAAGAGGAACAACAGAATGTTAAAAGACATGATTAATGCCATGTTTGTAACCTCTGGTCTACCGACAAACTTGTAGGGGAAGTCTTAAATATGTTTAATCACTTACTAAACTAAGTCCCTCACAATAAAACAGGAACAATTCCATATGAGTTATGGAAAGGACACAAACCAAGTTTTAAATACCTCAAAGTGTGGGGTTGCTTGGCAAAAATTCCAGTTCCGCCTCTTAAGAAAGTAAAACTTGGACTTAAAACATTAGACCGTTACTATCTAGGGCCAGCCCAAAATAGTAGTGCCTACAGATTTCTGGTATTCAAGTCCGATATAGCTGATATTCATGTAAATACAATCATGGAATCTAGACATGCCTCATTCTTTGAAGACGTGTTCCCACACAAAAGGAATGAAGGGAATAATGTCCCTAAAAGGACAAGAGAATAATCAAGCAATTCACATGAAGATGAAACTCATCATAAAATTGAGGAAGTTGAACCAAGAAGAAGCGTAAGGGCTAGGACTTTCAAGACATTTGGCTCGGATTTTTTCACATATGTGTAAAAACACGAACATCAAACGTACAAGTAAGCAATGTCATCTTCTGAATCTTCATGTTGGAAAGAAGCAATTCAAAGTGAAATTGATTCAATTCTAAGTAATAAAACTTGGGAAATTGTTGGTATTTCATATGGAAAAAAAACCTATTCGCTGTAAATGGATTTTGAAGAATAAAAAGAAAGAAGATGGCTCTATCGACAAGTGTAAAGCCAGATTAGTAGCCAAAGGATATCATCAAAAAGAAGGAGTAGACTTCTTTGATACATATTCGCTGGTAATACGAATAGCCTCTATAAGAATGCTAATAGCAATTGCATCGATCTATAATCTTGAAATTCATCAAATGGATGTAAAGACAACATTCTTAAATGGAGATCTCGATGAGGAGATCTACATGGAGCAACCTGAAGGTTTTGTTTCAAAAGGAAATGAAAACAAAGTCTGTAGATTAGTAAAATCATTATACGGATTAAAACAAGCTCCAAAACAATGGCACATAGTGTCATGATGAGAAATGGTTTTCGTATAAACGAATGCGATAAGCGTGTTCATTATAAACAAATTGGACAATCATATGTGATGATTTGTTTATATGTTGACGATATGTTAATATTTGGTCCAAATACTCAGGTAATAGAGACCATAAAGAAGATGTTAATTAGCAATTTTGATATGAAAGACTTAGGAGTTGCAGACGTTATTTTGAAAATCAAAATAATAAGAACACCTAATGAAATTGAATTATCTCAGTCACACTATGTAGACAAAGTGATTGAAAATTTTAAAATCTTGGAATTAAAGGAGTAAAAACACTAAAAACACTAATGAGAGTGTAATGCAACTGGAATACTCTCGTGCAATAGGATGTCTCATGTATCTCATGAATTGCACAAGACCAGATATAGCTTATACAGTATGTAGACTGAGCAGGTATACAAGCAATCTAAGAAAAGAACATTGGAAAGCACTAATGAGAGTACTTGGATATTTAAAAAATACCACAAATTATTCCTTAAATTATAGAAAATATCCTACCGTCTTAGAAGGATATAGTGATGCAAATTGGATTGCTGATTTAGAGGAAGCAAAATCAATGAGTAGTTGTGTCTTTACCTTAGCAGGGGCAGTAGTGTCATGGAAATCAACTAAACAAACATGCATAGCTCCGTCCACTATGGAATCAAAGTTCATCGCTTTAGATAAAGCAGGCGAAGAAGCAGAATGACTTCGTCACTTTTTAGAAGATATTCCATTTTGGCCTGAACTTGTACCAGCCATACACATACGCTGTGGTAACCAAGCTGCGCTAAGTAGAGCGCACAACTTGTGTATAATGGAAAGTCACGACATATTCGTCGATGCCATAACACAGTTAGGCAGTTACTCTCAAATGGAACTATTTCCATATATTATGTAAGAATAAATGATAACCTAGAGCATCCATTTACTAAAGGTATATCAAGAGAGAAAATTGATTGTGCATCGAGGAGAACGAGTTTAAAAGCCTAAACCACCAAGAGTTATCTTATACGGAAACCTATCCTAGCGACTGGAGATCCTACGGACTAGGATCAATAGGCAAACCAGTTCTGAGTAACTAAAGAGGTAATGCATTTGCATGCACATAGTCCAACTCCATTCCTATGGTGCACAATATAAATACATGCCTACTAAAGTATTTAGAGTTAAAACTATGTTTTTTAATGATGGCCATATCTTGGAAATAACAAGTGGGATATATGTAGGATACACTTAATAGTTGCGATCACCTATGTTAGTGTGAGCTGAGTCGGCTCAATGAGAATATTAAAGGCTTATATTTTTCTATAAACACTCTCAGAACTAAAAATTGTTCATGACCAAAATGAGCACAACCAAGAGATTGGATGAGAAGGGAATCAATGCTTCGTAAAGCTTATTGTGTCTATATACAATAAAGGCCGACAGTTCAAGATGAAATAATTCACCGATTAGCCAAGTAGATCCGATAAGTTTTAACTAGGGAAAATTCAAACTAAAATATCTACTTATCCACGATAAAACATGATTCCATATGTACTCTGTGATATTTCGCTTTGTGTGGGGGAAAAGTATACTATCATTTATATTGGGGATTGTTGGAATTCTAATATAAAGTGTAAATGAAATACACTTGTCCCACATCATCAAAACTCCAAACAAAGCTAAAGTATAATAATAGCTTTCTAATGAAGGGGTTGGGGTCTTGGGGCACCCAAATGTTTGCTTCGTTGTGAGGAGGGAGGTCATGCATCACCACCACACACGCACGCCGCCGCCGTCCGTCCGACCGAACCGAACCGGGCCGAGCCAGGCTTAGGCTCGGGTTCGGGTTTAGGTTTGGGTCTAATATGATCCTATTTTTACTGCAAAACTGGGCCGGCTTTTTTGACAGTTGCAGGATATACGAACAGGTCCGAATCTGTTCAGAAGCGGACACGAATTGACTGAGGAGGTGCGACTTTTGAAGCAGGCATGAGTTTTTTGGCGAACAGAAGCATCCATTAGCAGACGGAAGCGGGTGTGACCCATTAAACGCGAGCGGGTGCGACTTATGGAAGCAATCGGTGCGAACGTAGAACCAGTAGCGAATGGGTGCGGCCCATTAACAAACAGCAGCAATGAAAGGCAATGGGTGCAACCCGTCAGGCGGACGCAACTGTTCGAAGGGGTGCGGACGAAATTATAAATAGAAGAGAATATTGATCACATTCTCATTCCATTCCAATTCTAATTTCTTTTGCTTCTTCTTCTCTACTGCTCTATACAATAAATCGCAGAGTTGACATGCCCATTACAATCTCGTGCAGATTACGTCTGTTGTATCTTAGGAGACTTTAAATAAAGTCTTAAGGAAATTGTTACGATAAACCTCAGACGGAATTTCCTTCTTCAATCGGTTAGGTTTATAATTGATTTATATATATATATATATATATATATATATATCATTTTCGTTTCTACTTGTACTATTTCTTTAAATAGCATAACACTTGATTTATCACTACGGTTAGTAATACTATAGTTATTAGTTTGTTGTTGTAATTAATTACAACATACTTGTTGTTAAAATAACTAATATAGATTTCAAAGTAGTGAAACTTGAGTTATAATCTTGTAAGACAAATTTATTATTGATTAGTCTCTGTTATGGTATACTAGACGTATAACATATATCACCCTCCGTAAACCACTTATGTCTAAGCTTCTGTCTTTTAATGTTGCACTCCACCTCTAAAGCTTTGTTGAGCTGCTCAGTTAATTCATGCTCCTTCATAGACAACAATAAATCATGGGGATGATCTAGCATATGCCTATGAGTTCGCTCGAGCTTCCCTGTCAACTCACATGTTAGTTTTTCACCTACCATATTTTCCTTTAACCATATCCTTAATCCATCTTTGTTTACTTTCAATTTCTTTTAAAAAAAAAACATAGGGTTTCCAAAAAAATTAGTTGAGCAAGTAAGTTTTACAGTATTTAAAAGGTGTCATCTTCAACCTGAATATTAAAAAATTTAAAATTTTCTTTTATTTTAATGGCTTCCTCCCAAAGGAAATAAGGATGAGAGAATGATATATAAGCAAATAATGGAGGACTGAAAAGGTACGAAGAGGCCATTTGCTATGAGCTTTGAAAGTATGGAAAGTATGATCAATTCTACTCATTGTTCTAACTCCATTTCTACTTTTATTATTCCAGATATAGTAGGTCCTGAGGTAGGAGCTTCAATCAAAGACAAGCATGCAATCATGTCATTTAAGAGAATGATGTCTCTAAAGGTTAGTGGGGATCCATCTATTATGTTTGTGATTTTCCACATACAATTGAAATCACTCAAAACAATCTATGGGTAGGTTTCCTATTTGAATGCGGAATGTAATCAAGCAAAAATTGTCTACCAGTTGGGAAATTCTAGCCATATACAAAGGTGATATACGTTGAGGAAGATGTAGAGAGGTGAAGGACAGGGAAAAGCATGAAGTGAGGGTGAAAAAATAATAGGAGTAAATTGCTAAGAAACGGGGTCACTCAAGATAAGAAGTCTTTCATAAGGGGATTGTTTATGATTATGAAAGAAATTCCAAGAGGGTTTGATGTAGTTTGCAGCCCTGATGGATAATGCAAGATTGAGCTTGGTTTCTAAAATAGCTAGGATTTTGATATTATGTTTTAGAATGAGATCTAGGCCTAGTCAAGTTTAATATCACTGTAAGAAGCTCTTATATTCCAACCACAAATGTTGCTTGTCATAAATTATATAGTAGGGTATTTTTTTGTTTTCCTAGTATTCCTCTTGGAAGAGTTAGATGCTTGAAGTAAATATATTCACTTATAAAAATTTTAAAAGAGAAATTGCGTTAATCTATCCATTGGTGGTTTAAGAATTATAGTCGATGCACCTAATCAACGTTATCGACAGGGATTCCTAAACACTAGAATGTGACATTTGGACACTAAGTTTTAAAAGATATAAATAATTTATGAAAAATCAAAGTATTTTGAAAAGGATAGTTTAAACAATAGTTTAGGTAAAGTTATTAATTTTGAATCAATGATGTTTGAAATCTACATTCGAATATGTTTTGAAAATAAGAGTTTACATTTATTATTTGGGAAGATGTATTTTAAAAGCCAGTTTATATGTTCTGATATGTTTTTAGTGATATTTGCATCCATTAGATATTAGTTGACAGTAGAGGTTATTGGTGGGACAGTGGTGATTGCATAGTCAATATTACAGCCAACTGATATTGGTAATCACTATAATAAATGGTGAGGCAATAGTAATTGAGAATTTGGGGACATGAGTGTGTATTCTTTTGAAGAATATTATAGTAAATTTAAGCAATGAAAAGTAAATAAACATTACTACATTGAATGTTAGTGTGAGCTATGTGGTATTTTTGAATAATCGAGTGTGATTTAACTAAGTTTTGTAAATACTAAATATAGGATAATAAAGTGGTTTATAAGTTACTAATGAGTGCAATGGATTATAATGTTAAGAATAGCTTTGGAAATGTAAATTATTTTAGAGATTCTTATTAAGTGTTTTCCAAATAATGAATAATTTCTTTATAGTCGTGTGTGTGTGTGTGTGTGTGTATTACTAAATGATTTAAGGATAAAAATTTGATTTGGCTTTAGCTTTGAAATTTAATAAGCCGTGGGTTTTGATAATTTTGCTTTAGATACAAAGAAATTTACCTGGTAGCAAAGTATTTTAGGAAGTGTGAAATTTTATGAAATTCAGTGGGTTATTTAAATTGAGATTTACTTTAATTAGACATGAATTATTCCTTTGAAGTGTTAAATTCTGAGAATAAATTTAAAAATTCCCTTCATGTATCAATTCAAAAAGAGAAAAAAGTTTAAATGTATGGAAAGGATTTGTAAAATAGTACTTGGAGATAATTGAGTTATAATAAAATGGTTGAATCTAGATTTATATTATAAGGTATTTTATTAAATGGAGAAATGAGATTTTAATAAAAGTTGGTCGATAGATTTTCATTTTGTATATTTATTTTAAAAAGGCTATTCAATGGAAAATTTGAATTTAAATTAAATTTTAATTAGAGTGATATAGAATTTTTGAATTTTTAAAATAAAGTATTTTATAATTTTGTAAAATTATTATTTTTGGCTAAGCCAACATGGTTAAATGGGCCCTATTATATTTATAAATTAAAAGAAACATAGTCTAATGGAGAACCATCAGAACATACAACCAAAACCAAAATGAAGACTAGAAAACAATTACAAACTAAGAGCGTGGTGGATGAGATGGACCAGTACATGTTTAGGAGTCAGTGTAATTCCAAACATCCTACTGATCCTTTCCATCCATATAGTATAAACGTTCTTTTTCAGTGCGCGAAGCAGTAGAGAACCGAGAGTCGTCTTCCATCTAGCTGCTTTAAAAATGGTGAACCATTCCAATTCTGAGTTTCTGTTGGGAACATGAGGCTTCAACTTCCTCAAAATGCTATCCCATATATAATATGAATAATCATAACCAAAAAACAAGTGAGAGATCGACTCCTTAAAATTATTACAAAGCTTGCAGACATTAAATTGAACGATCCCCTTGTCCTTCATCTTATCAAGAGTGCGTAGCCCATTTCTAATTATCTTCCAAAGGGGCAAATTTTCTCTCGGAATAGTACTTGAGTTCCATATCCTTGTATGCCATGGAAATAAAGTATTCAGATAACTATCAACCGTTCTTTTATAAACAAATGCAATCTGATGGGATTTGCCATGCCAAAGAGCATGTATATTACTGTTGTATAAAGATGCAATATTTCACCACCAAGCTTGAACTAAAGAAGAACTTGAAGAAGGTAAATGAAAGCTGCCATCAGACTAAAAGGCATTAATAGTAGCATGTTCAATGAACCAGAAAGAGCTCTAAGGTTATACTTGATAATGTCAGCTAATATAACCCCCTGACCAGACTAAGGATCAAACTAAAACGAAATCTGATTCTTGAATTGGAGTCCAGTCTGGAAAAAAACCAATACATTCATTGAATCCAAGAATATTCTTCCACGACCAACTACTGTCTATAGGAATATCCATAGTCCAGAAATGGTGATCTTTTATTAAGTTTTTTTTGGTCCATGAGGCCCATAATTTGTTATCACATTTATGCAATTTATCGATGCAAGAAGAGACAAAAGCTCTATTCCATTTGCTAATATTCATAATGCCTAGTCCTTCATAATTATAAGGACAGCAAAGTTTTTTGAAAGTTATGGGAATTAATTTTCTAGAAAAAGACTACCATGCCAAAGAAAGTGGTTAAGGGGTGAATTGATCATGGAAACTAACTTGCGAGGAAGGATGAATATTCTAGCATAGTATAAACACATGGAGGTAGCAATTGACTTAACTATTATTAACCTACCAGACATAGAAAATTTGGAAACTGGCTATGAAGAGATTTTGTCTATAATTTTTTCATAAAGCTTCAGACATTGGTTGGTCTTGACTTTGGATGAGAACAGAGGAGCTCCTAAATAGTCTTCAAACTGATCTATAAGGTTGAGGCCAAAAAGGGCATCGATTCTATATTTATCAGATTCAGGCACTCCAGCGATTCTGATTTTAGATTTATTCCTGTTGATGGTAAGGCCAGTCATCACTTTGAATTCCTCAAGAATATTCAACACTGCATTGATGGACTTAGAGGTGGCCTTTGTAAATAAAAGGAGGTCATCTGCAAATTAAAGGGTTGAAATTCTAGTGGTCTTGCAAAGAGGGTGGCATTCAAGGAGCTTCAGAGACAAGAATCTAGTAGTTAAAGAAGTAAATAATTCCATAATACGAAGAAAAAGGTAAGGTGATAAGGGATCACCTTGCCTTAAGGCCCTTGTAGCCTGAAAGTAACCAAATGTAGTACCATTGAAACACAATGAGTATTTAATAGTAAACATACAAGTATAGATCCAAGAAAGGAAGAGGATAGGAAAATTCATCATATGCAGAACATATACAACCGACTTCCATTGAACCAAGTCATAAGCTTTTTGAATATCTAGCTTTAACACACATATCTTCGAAACATTCTGTTTGTTATATCCCTTCAACAATTCAGAGGATAATAAAATGTTGTCGGTTATATCTCTACAGTGAAGGAAAGCACTTTGATTTGGATAAATGATATCAACAAGCCCATGTTTCATTTTGGCAGCCATTACCTTGGATATACACTTATATGTTACATTACAACAAGAAATAGGTCTGTACTGAGAGACAGAAGTGGGTTGAGCTGTCTTGGGTATAAGAGCGATCTTTGTGGCATTTATTCCTGATAAGAATTTGTTGTGCTTGAAAAAGTTTTTAATAGCTTTAGTCACATCAGGTCCTATCACATTCCATGCAATTTTATAAAAATGGGTATTGAAGCCATCAAGACCCGATGAGCTTGAAGATTACATAGCAAAAATGTTCTCTTTTATCTCATCAGTAGTAATCTCCCTAATTAAAAGATCATGAGATTTAGCAGTAATGGAAGGGAGGTTAGAGTTATCAAATAGCTGGCAATAAATGATAGGATCATCACTATTAGCAAGAATTTCCTGAAAATATTCTAGAAAGCCTCCTTGAATAGATTTAGGAGATGAACATAGAGTCTATTACTGTCTAAAATAGTGGAAATATTAGTTGAAGCTTGTCTGATCCTTAGAGTTTCATGGAATAAGGCAGAATTTTTGTTAACATGAATATGCTACTAAATATTTCCCTTCTGTTTAGCAATTCTACTTTCTTCCATAAGTGCTTTAGCTTGGTTTTTGCTTATGATACGCTCCTGAGTAATAAGATTAGCAAGCAGTGAAGGATCAGCACATACCTAAATATCATTTTGCACCTGATACAAGCTTTCTCGAACAGAAGAGGATATACTGCTGCCATTCCCAAATATGTCTTTAGCCCAGAGTTTTAAAGATTCTTTTAAATGCATGAGCTTAGCTTGCAAAATATACATTGGGTTACTATAAACATTTAGAGACCAACATTCAGAAACCATTTTCAAAAAATCGGGATGATTTGTCCAATTATTAAAAAATGAAAAAGAGGCCGGTCTTCTCACATATTCCTTTCCCCAATCTAAAATTAAAGGCGAGTGGTCTGAAAGGGAAGGAGGAGGGATGATGATGTTCAAGTTAGGCCAGGCAAGCGCAGAGGAGAAGTTTTGATATGTTCTATCAAGTTTACAAAAAGTTAAGTTGCCAATTTTACTGGAATTGTTCCAAGTGAAAAAGCAGCCTGAGGCAGGGGTAGAAAGGAGATTAGAATCATAGATAGCTTTATTAAGAGGCCTGGATTGCTGGTAAGAGGAGAACAACCACTCTTATCAGTTGATAACTGCATACAGTTCTAGTCACCCATACATAACCATGGAGTGCTAGAAGGTTGAGGAGTAGGGAGGATGTCAAGGAGTTGTTGTCTGTGCAGGCTACTATTTTCAGCATAAATAAAGGTCATTAGGAAATAGAAGAAGAACGAATATGGGTTATTTGGGTATGAATGAATTATCTGTGAACAGTAAGAAGAGTGATGGAGAAAATAATAGGGTTCCAAAGGATGAGAAACCTACCAAAAGGGGCTTGACAAAGATTATGAATGAATTTCCAACTATTATTAATGGTATATGAAGCTTTGATGGTGTTTACATGGTTTAACTTTGTTTCAGCAATGGCCATAATTTGGATTTTGAAAGTTAAGATGAAGCTTTTGATTTCAAATTGTTTGGATAAGGGGTTTGCACCTCTTATATTCCAGAAACCTATCAATTATAAAAGTGATTGGGAATAAGCTCTAGTTTTAACACCAAAGGAAGAAATATTAAGGTCTGATGAGGTTGACAATGAGTGATTGATTTGTTCTACGGAATAATGAACTCCCATGTCTAAATCAGTAGAAGAGTTTTGCACATTGATCATTTTCCTTGATCTGCCTCTTTTGTTTTTAGCTGGTGAATCAGAGCAGCCAGGCAGTGAGTGGTTAGTGACTGATGGGGATGGATTGATTGATAAGTTTAGGATTATGTCATTGAATTCATGAAATGGAAGTGTTATAGAGGAGTAAGGAGAAGGTAAAGTGATAGGAGATACTGAACTGGGATAAAAGGGAAGACTTGGAGTTGATAGAGAGGGGTGCACACCAGTGTGCATGTCACTGTGCTTGTTTTGAATATTTTTGTTGAGAGAATTTGGATCAGTGGAACAAGATTGGCTTTTACAAGAGAAGAGAGATCAATTTGAGGCAAAACAGAATTAGCATTTACTACTGCATCCTCATCTAAATCTCGAAGCACTTCAAATATGTTATGGGTAGTAACTGGTTCACGCTCAGTAGACTTAGTTAAGGGATTCATATTTATTGGAATGTGGATAGATTGTAAGTGAGATTTTGAAGTATCAGGCATCATACCAGAGGATTCTGGGATGGAGCCGATGTTACCCGAAGGAACTATATTAATTTTACCAAAAGGACTCAAAGTAGCTTAAGTAAGAGCATCAGGCATATGGACAGTTTCCTTATTTCTCAAAGCATCCTTGTCACGAACACCAAGAGGACTCGAAGTCAGGGGATTGTTACAATATTCGTCACTAGTAGTACAAGTGTTTAAGGCCTAAAGATGATTTCCAGCTACATGATTTACAATACCATTATTCTGGACTACTTCCTTCAGTTTTCCATCCTTTTAACCTTCCTCCAAGATTTTTGAAATGGTTTTAATTTTCTTTTTCCTTTAAATAAGAAGCTTATCCTCTCTTTTCTATTTGGTGCTGACTTGAACTCATTATTGACTTCCTTCACAACATGTATCTTATCTTTTTGATTTTCAATAATGTCAACCTTTTTAGTGCTATTTCTTTTTTCACGACTTATAGTGGCATAGCCAAACATTTTGCAATGGGTACAAATTAAAGGTTTCCATGAATATTCAATATGAATATTAGGACATGTATCATCACCCATTGCCAAGTTATTTGGAAGTTCTTTTTCTGGCGATATTTCTATCAAGCATTTGGCAAACTCAAATCTTTAGAGTCTTTCTGTATTTTCATCAAAACAAATCAATTTGCCAAGATTGCAAGCCCACCAGTTAATACCAAGAAGTGTCCAAGTCAAAATTGGAATTCTACGAAGGTGCACTTATACTGGAATTGTTCTGACTGCTGCTTGAGCTGAGGCAAAAGTGGGGTTCCATTGCGAAATGATGAACATCTGACCACGTAAAAACCATAGTCCTTCTTAAGAACTTGTAGCTTGTCTTCCTTATTGGAGAACTTCAAGTAAAAGTTGTGTCTATCAGAGTATAGCTCAAAAGAGCCTTTAAGCTTCTAGGCTTTGTCTAGATGAGTTTTAACTGCCATGAAGTTAACTGAATCGGCAAGAAAGAATCCCACTAAACAGTCAGACCATGATTTAATGCCTTCATTAATAATATCTTGAGGAGGATATAGGGGAGACCCCGAGTAATGAATGTCAAACTGAACTGGAACATAAGTTCTGCATTTCTTGGCTTCACAGAGAAAAGAGAAGACCATGTGGTAAAATAGGACGGAGAAGGGTGAGAAGGAGGAGGATGAATGGGAGGAGGAAGAGCAAGAAGGGAAGGAAAGTCTACAACATAAGGAGGGATAGAGGAGGAGGAGGCAGAAACTAAAGGAGGTACAAGTGGTGGAAAGGGAGGGACAGGGAGCGTAGGAAGATTAGGTGATGGGATCGAAGAAGAGGACGGGGAATGGGCAGGGATGGAGGTATGGGAATAAGCAGAATATAAGAGGACACGAGAGAGGACGGTTTGATTGTTTTGAAAAAGTATTTATTTGATTTTATAAAATTATTTTCAATTATGGTAAATGTTTATACGCAAGATAAATAAATTGAAAATAATATGATTGAGTATAGTATAACTAATTTGTTAAAGATCTTATTTTCAAGAAATTGTGAGAACGTAATTTTGTTAAGGGAAAGTTTGTGACAACCTGAAATTTAAGTAGTAATTAATTAAAATTAATAATAGAGATTTAATTAATTAAATTGGAATTTGTGGGATTATTAAATAAATTGGTTTTGTAGTTATTTAATAAAAGGATTTAGAATGTGAAAATAAAATAGTTAAATTTATATAAATTAAAAATATGTAATTAATGCTTTATAAAAGCGATCTAATTGAAATATAATACTAATTTGTATTAATCCAAAAAATAGATCAACGCCCTAGATGAGTATGTGAAAGCAAACTCTAATAGAATGGAGTAAATAATAAAAAATAGCAATAACGTAAAAGAAATAAGAGAGAGACACAGAGATTTTTATAGTACTTCGGCTGTTAAATAAGTCTATGTCCACTTTATAACTTTGCTTATTGATTGTATATGATTACAAGGTGTTTGAGATTGAAAAAGTCACAAGTACAGATTTTAGACCAATTCTATGTCCTAGATTTGCCTATAGGATATGTCTTGCTGACCATTGAGTAGAGAGAGAAAGAGTTGAAGAATAGATGGAGATTCCTTGTAATGTCAGTAAAATCCAGCCCCCCTTTTGGTTGCTTTATGATTTGTATTTATAGGGGTACAAATCGCATTAGGCCAAACATAGAGTTGTAGCAGAGTCTAGAAGATGGCCTAGAAGAGTTTTCAAAATCGTGCACCCATCTGAGTTGATACTAGAAGTCGGTACTAACCTCTTCATGTCAGCGCCAACTTCTGTGGTTCAGCCCAAAAGGGTTTAATCCACTTGCCTTCTAAATGCTATTTGATTTTGAGATGTTCTGTAGTTAGTCTTGCAAATTGGTTGCTGTTGATGATGGTTCCTTCATCAGTTAGTTTATTCTACCATTCTGATTGCTTGCTCTTCAATCTTGATATTCATTTGATCAGAATCCTTTGATTTTGCTTGAGCATGCATGAAATAGGTAGAGTAGAGCTTTTGCAAAGTTTGAGGGTGAGATGATGAAGCATATGAAGTTACTATTGACCTGATGAAATCGATATCAACTTCTCACCTTTGCTTCATTCGTGTTGAAATTCCTCCGAGTCATTTCTTTAGCTTATATAAGTGTGCTTGGAAGATTTCAAATTGTTTCATCTATTTCTCGACATTCTAACTCCTAATGATTTCTGCTTGGTTGAAAAACCAGTTAACATTTTCCATCCAGAGTATGCTTTTGTTGAAAAAAAGTATGCTCTAGAATGAGATAACTCTATACTGCTACCCTGTGAATTCTAGTTGATCGCTTTGATGCTCAAGACGTTGCTTTTTTATTTGGTTGATTGTCCATTAACTGTTTGTTCTGTTTTTAATTAGAATTCCAATTATTTACACTAGCGATGCCATCTACAACTCAAAGGTTGCTTAGTGCTTTAGTTTTAGTATAGAAAATCTTTGCAATGATTTCGGGATGGTGGCAATTTCAAAGGGTGATGGTCATGTTTGGACTACACTCGGCTGGTGGTGATGCTAAGTTTTTCCTCGGACGAATGTTCACGATTCCAAAGCCAAGTCTTGCTTTTCTTCTTCAACTGTCTCTTTTTGGGAACTTTGCTAAGTTCCTACTAATATTTGAATTCTAGTGCGATGATTTATTCCAAGATCATATATAGTGGCTGATTCCACGGTATCGCCTTTCCTATTCTGTACTTCTAGTGATCCTCAAAAGAAAAGTTTCCCATGTACCTCCAGACAATGACTTCGTTATTTATCTCTCATCAATGATGGGTAAGTCCTAAGAAAGATAGTTTTAAAGTACAATGTGACTCTTTTTCTAGAACGAGTGAGCTATCTACACAGGATGGTCTACTCGTGGGGCTTGGGACATTAGATTCACTTTGCATAGATAACAAACTGCACTTTCCCAAGTCAATGCTAGAACCCGATCGATCAACATATGTCGACTTTCCTTGGATTCCATGCATTGGTCATACAGGATATTATTCAAAATAAAACATAGTCGATAGTGTCGAATGCCAAGTTTTATTGTTTAGAACAACTTCCTGAGCATCCTGTCTTTAATCTGGTGAATGAACTTCCACTCCTCCGGAAGATGGATTCTTTGCAGCGTAGGTTTTGCTTTTTGTTCTTATCATGTTGGGACAATTGATTACGGCAGAATCATAAGGCATGGTTGCTCTTGTAGAGTCATCACTAAATCCGTCGCCTCCTATAAATGAATACACACCCTTAAAAGCCTTGGACGAAGTGGGAGGAGCAAGCGATGATTCTCTGAAGCTTGTTTTCCTGTCCATTTTCTTTTTAGTTATGCTAACGCAGAAATATTCTCCGCTATCCCGAAATTATGTGCAAGTAAACAAAACCTTAGCAACTTCTTTGGTTATGTTCCTTTATTCAGCCCTTTGTACAGTTGCCAAAGTGCTCTACTTGGTGACTTAGGGACGTCATTTAAACAATTCTGTATCCATTCTTGCACGTGCTTGGTCGTGTTCCTTTTGGACAACTACTAGTTGTGGATAACCCCATTTTCGTGCTGCTCCTAATAGTCTCAAAAAGCAGCTAGGATGTTCATTTCCTTGTTGTATGATCTTTGCTAAGAACCGAATCTTGTTTATAGAAGGTCTAAAATGTCTGACTATGGTTATCAGTAGTAGCTAGTTGTTGCGGGAAAAATCATTCAACTACCCTCTGTCTAATTGAGCTTCCCCAATCCCTATTTTGGATTGGGAAAAATTCCAATAGCACTTTCTTTTAATTATCCACGGCTATCCTCACCTATCCTCTACCAAGCATGTCCTGCTTAGTTGCTAGTACTGTCATTGAAGTTCGGTTAGGCATAGTTTCAATCTCTGAAAACTAGTGCATGGATTATTCGATTTTGGTTATCCTTCCTTAAAGTTGCTCTTTCCAAGGAACAATAAAATTCTGGAAGGCTAGTGATTACACCTTCTTAACGTTGCCAATCTTCGGGTGACGAAAGACTCCCATAGGTTATGGCCAAATTTCCATTCGCATGTCAGTTTCTATCTTTGAAGATCGGAACATCAGTGACTCAATTTTGATCCATTTGTCATTGAGAGATTCCTCTCGGTGTCAAGAATTTCTAGTTCACTGCTTCCACTTATCCATTTGCCTCTTTCAACACGATCGTAGCAAATTATTCTGCTTCCCCACTAGTAGTCGAGTAAAAGGATAGCATAGTTTAGCCAATTCCATGGCTGTTCCTTTTTAGGCATAGTCTTTAGTTCATTCGACCAAGTTTAGGTGTATACGCCCCAGTCCACAGGACCGATCACTCTAAATACCAAGTCACTAGGTTTCTTGAGCAATGTTTGACTACCTCCAACCTGATTTGCATGGTAGTTCCTATCTCTAGGAATTAGTGATTTTGCTACTTGATTCTAAGCTCTAAGTTTTCAATGCTGTTAGTTCCTTAACTACAATCGAATTCTCCCGAGTTGACATCGTCTGCCAATTTTCATTCTAGATGTATGTATTGGAAAGATGCGTAATCACCATCTTTTGTCATAGTTAATTCTTTTAAGTTCAGAGTTGAGATTCTGATCATATATTAGTTTCTACTCCAGAAACTTCCACACGAATGACTTAACTCTATGGATTTATCCTTTATATTATGAATCTTTGGGCAATGACAAATTGCTAAACGCTAAGACCTTTATTTCCTTCGGTGGAAATTTGTTGCCAAAATGCTCTGTTTTGCAGAGCAGAACTTTTATCTAACAAACTTCGCGCCTATTCGTTTTTGGACTTGGTAAGTTTCCCTTGGACCAAGTATTTGTGCGCCTATCCACATTTGCGGGACCATCACTTTTGAACGTCTGCATTTTAGTGTTTGTAAGAGATGGAAAGGTATGGGGGAAATGATTCAATTTACCCTAGTCCAGCTCTCAATCCTACACTGTGATTGAGGAATTTCGATGATTTAATTCTGATTTTCCTCACTTGTCCTAAGCTGTGTGTGCCTTGCTTGACTACTAATGTTATCATGGAAGCCTATTCATATGTTAGTTCCTAACTTTGAGAACTGGTAACTCAACTATTTGGTTACAAGAAACATGTTCTCGAGGCTACCTATCTCTAGGTTGCATCAAAATTCTTTCCAAGTTAAATATTTGAATTTCAGTTGTGCACCAGCTTCTATCCTTAGAAACTAGCACACGAGTGGCTCGATTCATGGGATTTGCTTTCGGTGCCGCATTATCTCTGGCCAACGATTGATTTTTGTAATGAAGAGTCAAACCATCCAATTGATTATTAAATGGTTATGTCTTCCTATTGTCGCCTATCTTTGGGAAACGGTAATTTTCTGAAGATAAGGGCAGAAACTTAGTTGGTACCAACTTCTATCTCCGCAAGCTAGCGCATCAATGGCTTAACGCTGTGATTGTTTCTTGTCAACCTTACATTTTGAAGTTTTCCCGGAATTTTCATGGCAATACCGGTACTTAAAGCATTGGATAGTTTCCCGGCATTGCCGAGGCAACACTGGTGCTCAGAGATTTGGATAGCTTTTCGACATTGTCAGGGCAACACCAATACTAAGGAAATATAAAGTATCCCGGCATTGCTGAGGCAACACCGACACTTAGGAAATAAAAAGTATTCCAGCATTTCTGGGGTAACACCGTTACTTAGGAAGTAAAAAAATTTCCAACGTTGCCAGGGCAACAATGGTGCTTAGGAAGTAAAATGTTTTTCAACGTTGCCGGGGCAACACGGTACTTAGGAAGTGGGAAGTTTCTCGAATATCTAGGCATTTTTGTTACTTAGCTTTGTTTATAATAGTTACTTTAGTGCTACAGGACCATTACTTAACAGTTCCATGGTTATTCTTGTTTTTGTACGGTCGAATTTGCTCCCACTGATTTTTTTTGCAATTGACTTCCATTTGCAAACTCGTTATTCCCAAGTGCTAAACTCCAAGCACTTATAGAAAATTAGATACTGTGGGGCGATCTATCACATTGCCCCTATACAACTACACTCTTCCTATCATGATCATGGATCAGTAGAGTTTGGTAGTGCTTGTCTTGAATCCATAACAATTAACATTGCTTGTTCTATGCCATACTTACTTTACTGGGCCATTGAAGTTTTTGCGCATATCCATCTTATTCATTGGTTCCAATCTTCGAGAATCGATGGTTTAGCTTCTTGATTCCGAGCATTCTCTCCTTGCCATTGTCTGTCTTTGGACAATAGCTGGTTTTTTGTAAGCAAGAGTCGAGGTACCTGATCAATCTCTGCATGGCTGAATATTCCAGTTGCACTTAAAATTCAGCCGCGATTAATCCATTACGTACGGCCAAGGGTTATCCTTCCTAACATCACTAGTCTTTGAGTAATGTTAGATTCCTGAAAGTTATTAGATGTTGGCGGTATTCAAGCCATTAAGGATTCCAGCAAGTTGGGGTTTGAGAACTCAGTCGAGCGCCTACTCTTGTCTGCGAAAATTGGTGCTTCAATTATTTGATTCTAGAAGTGCCTTCGATCGCCGCCCATCTCTAGGCGATGATAAGTTCTTCCAGTTATTGCCTATCTCTTGGTGATGCTAAATTCTAAGGAGCTCGATTCTCTTATCGATATGACAGTCTGGATTTCCTGATGTTCATGGGGAAACATTGATGGCTAGTAGGTCAGACCAATTTCCCTTCACGTTCTGCAGTTATTCAACGTACTACGTTACGTAGCTCTATTGTGATTACCAAAATACTCTGCTTGATGTAACAGAATCGTAGTGTATCTTGATTTAGCCAACTCCGCAGTTGTTCTCTATTCTAGCTCGATAGAGCTCATCCTGAGTAAGTGTTATTGTATGTGCCCCTTACTCCATATGATTGCTTACTCCGAACACTAAATTAAACTGGACTGGAGCTCTTGGTAAAGACTCAAGTACTCTGGGCAATTCGTTCGGTTGGCCCCCCGTATCCCTGGACGACTTATTTGCGAAAATAGGAAATTAGAGATCAACTGCTCTATGCCACCAGTTCGATTGCCCCCACTCTATGTTGTATGATAACTCCTGTCTTCAGGAGCTTACGGTTTGCATGCTTGATTCCAAACACCATGTACTTTGATTGAGGTTGATTCTCTCCAAGCTTGGTATAAAGGTTCTATCCGCATGTTAGTTTCTGTCTCTAGAGTCCTCCAGATAGCTCAGTCCCTTGGATTTTCCTTCCACATTGCCGATATCTGGGTAATGTTGAGTATCGGGGGTGGGTATTGATTCTTATCAATTCTGATGTTGATGAATTTGTCGATGCCACCGAAGCAACATCGATACTTGGGAGATTTTGAAAAACTGTTGACTTTAATGGGGTATCATTGACGATTTGGAGAGTACTTGAACACATTCTGGTTCAAGCAGCGAATGAATGGAGCATACTTGAATATAGTTCCAGTTCAAGCCACGAATGAAAGGAGCATACTTGAATGCAATTTTGATTCAAGAAACGAAGAAATAGGTACTTGCTGTGGATGCGATTCCATCGGTCCAACAAGCAAAGAAATGGAGAGCACTTGAACATAATTACATTGGTTCAAGTGGTGAGAGGATGGATGCTTACTTGGATGCGGTTCCCTTCGTCCAAGAAGCGAAAAAATGTAGCGCACTTGAACAAAATTTCATCGGTTCAAGCGGCATAGGATTGGATGCTTGTTTGGATTCGGTTCCATTGGTACACGAAGCGAAGGAATGAAGTGCACTTAAATGCAGTTCCATCGGTTCAAGCAGCAAAGGAACGGATGCTTACTTGGACGTGGTTCCATCAATCCAAGAAGCGAAGGAATGGATCGCACTTGAATGCATTTTGATTGATTCAAGTGACATAAGAATGGATGCTTACTTGGACCCGGTTTTATTGGTCTGAGAAGCGAAGGAATAGAGCGCACTTGAATGCAGTTCCATCGATTCAAGTGGTGAAGAAATAGAGCGCACTTGAATGCAGTTCTATCGATTCAAGTGGTGAAAGAATGGATACTTACTTGGATGTGGTTCCATTGGTCTAACAAGTAAAGGAATTCAGCATACTTTGTAGGATCGATTTCACCCTAGAGGGGGGGGTGAATAGGGTGATACTATTAATTATAAAAATTATTGCGGAAGTTTATATAAAATAATTGCAACACAGATTTAGCAGAATTATAGCAGCACAGGTAATAGTAGAATATTAAAAGCAGATAATAGAACACACAGATTTACCCAGATTCAGCAAAACCCTGCCTACGTGCTGCCCCCAAGGTTTCTACTAGAAATTAAGTAGTCAGACGCTTACACACGTAAACTTGCGACACTTGCAAACTTACGACATCTGCTATGGACTAACCTAACTCTACGCTCAAAACCCTGCCACAACTCAGCCACTGAGTTGCGAATTCTTGAGCCACACCATCGTAGTTTGTCCCCTAGTCACACGACTAGAATTTACAACGTCTAAAAAAGAGAAATACAAATTTATAAATTTAAAAAATTGACACAATGCCCTTAAAAATAAAACAAGACCGGCCCCCTTTTATTTCTATAGCCTTGCTCTGTAAAAATGGCGGCCTCGTTCCTTTACTAGCTCGTTCCTCTTTCAATAATTAGGGCTTTGACATAATTGAAGTCGCCCTCAGATTGTAAGTCGATTACAATGGTTTTTTACTTTTATTTGCGTCGGCAATCAACCGTTTCTTCACTTCGCTTGGAACTTCTCCAATTTGATCGAGTTCGACTATGAACTGGTATGTAATTTATACTTTTTGCTTTACTCATTAGCCTGCTTGAACTCAATGATTCAAACGCCAATGATGTCAACGGGTAAAATAGGATTCTAATTCCTATAATTTCATTTGGTTGAATTTGTCATTTAATTTAGCTCGGCCATTGATTTTGGTTTGGTTGCTTCTGATTGACCCTGACTAGTTCAATTCGTATATTTGCTTGTTGCTTGATTATCATGGCTTTGATTTCTAATTGTTCGATTCCTTAGTCACGGTTTGAAACTACTGCTTTGATTGTGGTTCCGTTCTTTATTCCCTTTGACTTCGGCCACTTTGATTTGAAACTGTAAAACCTGCTTGCCAATTTTTAAAACCGCTGTTCTTTTCCAGTCGTTGAAATTTTTATGACACTTTAACTTGTTAAAAAACTTTGAGTTGGTTTGAAATGAACTTGCTGCTATGTTTTGAAACTGCTGCCTGATGCTTTGTTCAAAACTGCTATTACATTTGACTTCGGTCATTTTTGAAACTTCCTGCTTTATTTTGTCTCGGCTTGTACCTGCGCATCACTGTATCATATGTAGGTATGCTCGAATTGACACTCTGTTGCTTGCCATTTTGAACTGCTGCACTATTCTGTCCACTGCCGTGTTGATGTTCATTGTTTTCTGGTCATGTTCATTTTGTTTGATCATTTGCTTGTTGTTGCCTCTGGTTTCACTGCACTGCTGTCACATGACCATTTGTATTGTTCATTGAGCTAGCCGTTAGAAACAGTGCACATACACAAATATATATGTATGTATGTATGTATGTATGTATGTATGTACATATGTGTATGACTCTTGTGCCTCTTGAGTCTTTCTGGTTTTACTTGAAGCATTATGAAGTTGTTGGTTCATGTGTGGCATACAAGTCTTGTTCAATTGAATTCACCATTGATGTATATGCATTCATCTTGAATTCCTTTTCTTTGAGTCTGAAATGCTTGTAGGCTTGGAGTCTTTGTATACATTTTTCACATTTCGTACATAATCGATGTGTATATATGTATGTTTGGTTTCTCGGTAGAGATGCTGTCATGTGTACATTTTGTACAAAATCATTGAAGTCTGGTTTGGATGATCTAATCATATGTGCATATGCATTCATTTTTGTTTGGTTGTATTTGAATTCGTGTGTCTGACCAGTTCATTATATTCATGTGAGCTTCAACATTTGTGTACTGCATTGCTGTTAAGGCTGCTGCACCATGTAGTCTTTGCTTGCATATATGTGTCATTTGAAATGTTGGGTCTGCGGTTCAGATTGCATAGCATATTGAACTAGTACATACTTTGCTTGCACGGAATCACTACTTGTATCAATCCATATCATTGTGCATATGTATGTTGCATCACTGTTCTTGTTTGCTGCATGGTCGACACTTGCAATTCATTGGTCTTGGCCTTGGTTCTTGTGCATAGTTGAGCTTCATGTACATATTCATGTTATATGTCGCAGTCCGACTATGCAATATGCTTGGAGTCTTGATACATTGATTTGTATTGCATACACCTGCGTTGAATTTAGCTTATAGCTCGGGTTTGACCTTGTGCTCATGTCGTGACTTTATTCGTATTGCACTTGAATTGAACCTGGCTTTTGATTTGGGTTTTACCTTGTGCTCACCTGTCCCTGTAGATTTATCAAGTGTATACCGGTGTGCACGGTCCTGTGGCATGTACAGCGATACACTGTGCATGTCAAAAGTTGTTCGTGTATAATGAATTCAAAATTAAATGATGATGAACAACCCAAATAACTGAGGTATATAATATTTTCAAAATTAAATTTCATTTTATACTGCAAAATATTTTCTTTTCAATTTTACTGCGTTAGTGTTTATTTTGCAAATTGCTCAGATGATGGATTCAGTATGGAATGGACTTGAAGATCAAATATGAGTGAACGAGTGATATGTAGTGATGTGCTAATGTAAATGATAAATTATCATGTAATTGAAATTTTATATATATATATATATATATATATATATATATAGTGAGAGCTCAAATTTATACTATTCAAAATTGTAATAAATATTTGTTTGAACAAAATACCTGTTTGAATTTAAATTCTATGTTATTTATTTTATTCAAAAAATATTTATTTAATCTGTGAAAATAAAATAGTACATTAACAATTTAAATGAATATATATGTTTATTATCATCAAACAAAATCATATACTAGCATATTCAACATACTTGAATGCTATTTCATCGGGTCAAGTGGCGTAAGAATGGATGCTTGCTTGGACGCAGTTCCATTGGTCCAAGAAGCATAGGAATGGAGTGTTATGTTCCATCAGTTCGAATGGCGAAACAATGGATGCTTACTTGGACGCGCTTACATCGGTCCAAGAAGCGAAGGAATGGAGCGCACTTGAATGCAGTTCTATTGGTTCAAGTTGTGAAATAATAGATGCTTACTTGGACGCAGTTCCATTGGTCCAAGAAGCAAAGAAATGGAGGGCATTTAAGCACAATTTCATTGATTCTAGTGGCATAAGAATGAATGCTTACTTGAATTTGGTTCCATCGGTCCAAGAAGCGAAGGAATGGAGCGCACTTGAATGTGGTTATGTCAATTCAATAGGTAAAAGAATGAATGATTGTTTGCAAGAGCACAGTTCTATTGGCTCAAGAAGCGCCTTCAGTGATTCTTTAGGTCTCTGTGATATGCTAGATAGAGACGTCACACCCTTAGGTTATGCAGCATGGAGTCTACAATGTTTCAGAAATCTCATTGCTAGTTCGTCAAAGGTTAAGGTGGATCTTGTGGGAATCTAGTAAACCACACAAAAGCAACACCTTCCAAGAAGATAAGGGAACAATTGCAGTGGACAACATCCGTTGCCCTAGCTCCGTCCATATGCCAAATGTATTTGTACAAGTGTGGTTTAGGGTCTGCTGTCCCATTATAGGCTAGTATTGTGGGCATAGTGAACTTCTCGGGATATTCCTGCCATAGGATATTTTTGGTGAACGGAGTCCGGCTTGGTTCAGAACCCCAATCGTCGTCTTTTCTGCCCTTATTTACTTCCATCAAGCGTTTTATCCCATTATGTACACCTTACCAGTCCAGTAGTCCATGGGTCAGCTGTCAAGGGCTACACCAAGCATTTGGCTTTGCAAACGACCCTTGTTTGCTAGTTGAAGCCTAGGCTATCCATTCTTTGGAAAACCACTCCTGTAGAAATCTGCTAGCGTGCGGTTGGCCTTGTAGCGGCAGTTTGGACTTTTTTCGGCATTCTACCTGTTTATGTCAACATTTAATTTCAATACCTTGTCATCAAGTTGTATGTCATCTTCATAGTCAAAGGGAAGCATTGGAACATTTCCCAATAGAGCATTCGCACCAAGGTTCGGGTTCACAACAGGTTGTACTCTAGTAGGTGGAGTACTTTTATTTCCCTTAATAACAATTACTGTTGCTCCACCAACTATCTTTTTTTATTTTTTGCTTACCATCCCTTCTATGCATGCCTGTGATGGTAGAATTCTCGTACTCCATAGAGACTACAATTTTCGATCTCGTTCTTGGAGCAGTTGGTGGTTGCAGCGCTAGCAAAGCGTCTATCTTGTCCATAAGAGATTTTTGGCTATCAGCCATCTTTTGATTAAGTTGATCAACCATCTGGTTAATTTCTCCTTTCGTCACAACTTCATGATGAGTAGAAAATTCAAGTGCCTGATTTCCAGTATTAACTCCAGTTTGTAAGTTGGTGACGTTGTTGACTTCAACCTACTGGCGATTTGGTCCATTACTGTCAACTAATGCAATGATAGATCTCCCATAAGTTGTTCTCTTTCTTCCCACCATTGATCTTCAACGGCAAATCTTCAAATTCTCCTGAAAGTAGGATTTGTGGTTCTAACTTGTGGACCTATCCAATCCAAAGTGGAGAGCTAGATCCATTGCAATAGAAATGACCTTTAGTAGCATTGAATAAACGCTGCAAAACATGTAGAGCATTTCGGTAAACGTTGCTGTATGACATGCAATTAAAATTTTGAAACTTTTTTATCATCGTAGAAAAGCTACGAAACCTTAACATAGTTTATATCTGTAGCGTTTATCAGTTGCTACAAAAGTTAATTTTCATTGCGTTTTTTATACGGAAGTATGTACTTTTTGTAGCATTTTTTCATAATATTTGTAGCGTTTGTTCCTGTGCAATATTTTTTGTTGCTGTTCACATTGTTTCCTTAGCATTTTAAAACGCTCCTAAAAGTTATGTTATTGATATTTTGCATCATACTATACACACTATTCTCTGTTAACGGCTTACTATACACACTATTCTCTGTTAACGGCTTGTATCATTTTGGCAGTCACTCACTTAATAGTCATATTGAAACCAACAATCAATCACATAATCATCATATTCAAACCAGCAACCAATCAATCAATCACATGGTCACCATATTTAAATAATTAAAAAACACATTAACCACATAATCAAACATGATATCCATAACCATTTTGATATTAGTTTTTCGACAAAATAAGCAAATTCACCTACCATAACCATTTATAAACAAGTTTACACAACCGATACTAACAAAATATTATAATATGCATAACAACTAGTACAAATCAATATAAGAAGACAATGATGTACTAATTAAAGTCCAAAATCAAAATTATGTACGACTCACTTAGGCTTGAGTTCTAAAGCCAACTCTACAACTATATTTAGAAGCCTGGTCAATCCACTTCTCATTCTCCTCTAAGTACACCATTCAAAAATATTACATATTCACTATTGAAAGTTATAAGCTAATTAAGTAAGTGGAACTCTATAAGTTGGATCCGCCATCTTCAATACAAACAAGTTTCCTTTGTCACCTCTAAACTCAGCATAATTACAGAACAATTAGCTTAATATTTGATTATAATTTATTCAAATGTTTGAATTAAATTATGTAGACATTTAAATCTATGCTTCAAAAGCATATAATCAAAACTTACCAAAAATTATCATCTAAATATGTGATTTCAAGTTTGCCTCATGCAGTGTCATATGCTTTTATAAGTATCTGTTCATGAAAGAAAGCAAAAGCATACATTCTTTTGAAGCTATATATCAGATAAAGGATTGAAAAACATATTGAATTTGAAAATAATCAAATCATATACAAACTTAAATTTTGAAAATATCAAACTTAATAGTAACTGCTCTTGAGTTAGTAGGAGCCAGTGTGGGATCATCGGTTCAGTTCATGCCAATTAGTCACGCTCCTTTCAGTCATGCCAGTTTGCATCAACGCCTTCAATCAAGATGACGAATCACTTAGAATCATCACTTCAAAATAAAATCTACGCACGAGCACTCCTATCTAGAATATTTAAGCTTTTAAATATTTTTATTTTGCCACTTGGCATAATTTGGTTACACCAGAATCTTGTAAAGGGTTATAAATATTGGCATAATACCTATTTTTTTAGATTTGGTTGCTTTAATGTATAGGTTTAATTATTATAGCAGAGTAGAACATCTAGCTTAGGGTTGTCAATGAGTATTCATAAAAATTCAAAATTCGTTCGTATTTGTATCTGAAATATGGATGTAGATATGGTCATATTTGCATTCGACAATTACTTGCTTGGTTTAATCAAGATTACAATTGTGTTTTTTCGTATTTAAGTATATAAAATGATTGTCATTTACTATTTTATCTAGGTAAAAAATTTAATGTGTATAAAATAATTATTTTCATTTAAAATTATTTTCTTAGCATATTTGTTAATTTTTTTGCTTTTAGTAGTAAAATTGATTTACAATGAATCAAAAATTTCTATTTATTTGTTTTGATTTATTAGTTGTGAACTAACCACACAATATCTAAAAAATATTTGATATCCATCTACATCACGGATACGGATATTTGAATATGATTTCGCATATGAATATGACACTATCCGGATCTATATTCGACCGTCCACGGGTCTAAGCTAGCTGCATAATGTAATTTCAGGTGAGACCATGGTTTGACATGTGATATTAATAGCTTGCCATGGTTTCAGCCAAAATCTCGTCCAAAGTAAATGGAAACATGCAAAAGAAGATTTTTCTTAATATCAAGGTTATTCCTATATTTTATTTTTTTGAATAATACATGTACTCTCATCATATTTGCTAAACTCGACTCATCACCGTCAGTTGGTACCACCCATATCAAATGAGTAGTCATCTTTAAGATATGACAAAAATCTGTTATGCTTTTCAGTTTAGGATATTTGCATATCGTGCAGCCAATGGGCTTACACATATTCATGACCTTTACTGGCTTCGTATAAATTTGTAATAATATATTGTATTTGTGAGATATTAAATCTAAATATTCTGTTCAAGTACTTTTTTCACTTCGCACAAAACTGTAGTGCAATCCACCGCTAGGATTAAAAACTAGAAAAAACATTTGGCCAAGTCATACCTTGGAAGCTCCAACAGGAATAAGAGAAATACCAACCGAGCCAACACCACATTCAACCTGATAGAGTATAGAAAAAACAGTAAAAATGTAAATGAACCTTAAATATACGAGCTAATTGAACAGGACAGATGAGCTGATATAAAAGTATTTTCTTAGTAAGATGGACCACACTATGTTAAAATGATCATATTGGGGAGTGTTCTCCCATGCCCCTTTAGGAGTTCAAATGAAACATAGTTCATCATATGAAGCTGTAACGCCCCACCCCGAGACCCACATTAACAAAGAGCATTACTGGGTAATACTGTCTGCAAATGCAGAGAATAGGGCTGGATATGAGCGACCATCTATAGCCTTATCTTAAATATCTATTGAATACATCGACAGTGCCTTATTTCTTTTTTCTGATTCAAGTGGATCGACATATCCAATAAATACTTAATACAAAGCCATAGGCGACTATAGGATCTATCAGAACAAAATACAACAACTCAAATGTAAAACACATCACAGAACAGCAGATAATCGCATAGATACACACATACACAGATACATCACAAAGTATACAAAATAATACATCACATATGTGGTATGACGACCATAATACAAACACGGGTCAAAAGAATATACATATCAAAGTAGCAAACCAAAAAGGACTACACAAAAAAGCTATAACAAAAGGAGCTAGCAGAATAGTCCATGCAGATGCGGAATAGGCTAAGTCCAAAAGTACCTAACCTGAAAAGATAACGCACTCATTGAACTTATTTCAGCAACATAATTCCATAGCTTGATCAGTTGCTTGTTTAACCATTTCACATGTACATCAAAAAGGGGTTTTACTCGGAATCATGTCCAGGGTCGGCTCGAAGAGTTAGGTTTCCCTAGGAAAATAAAATCTTATTAGCCAAAACAAGTTAAAATGGTTCAAAGATAAATAATATTCAATAGAACAAAAGTTGAGAAAATATGAAGGAGCCATGTAGAAAAGGAAGAGTGGAGAAAAAAATAAAGATCTTATCATATGTAAGACTCGAACCAATTACCTCAGCTTAAAGATACTGAAGCACAACCAACCAACCTAACCAAGCTATCCATTCAATGTAATGATGCCCATTTTATGTAAAAGAGGTTATTGGACAACCAGCACTTGCTCCTCCTCCCCTGTTGTTGCCCCTCTAGAGGGGGTTGCCCTATTCGGCAGCCTAGCTAGCCTAGCCCTAAAACTGGGCCTGATCATGTCGGAGTAAATAATATCAGCACCAACACAGCCATAATTCTAGAGAAATGAGGTATGCCATAAGGGTTATACTGGACAAATACGGAGATAAAAAATGAATAGCCAATGTTGAATCTAAACTATAAAAGAAGCATGATGCATAATACGCTTATATACAATGTCATAGCAAATGCAAAAAAAAGGTATATGCCAAAACTTTAAACAAACTACTAACCTTTTCAAATGCGGGAAATGAAATCCACTTAGGACAGTTACCACTATATGGCTTCTTCAAATCTTCTCGGCTCAGTAAAGACAAAAGTTCAATATCAACAGCCTATAAAAGGAAGGAGCACCCTTAACATACAAAATGGAGAACCAATAAAACGGAGAGTCCAAAAGCAACCTTGTACAAGTAATATACTCATGGAAAGAAGATACAGTCTAGAACAACCAAAAAAAGACGGTCTCATTTGGTTATGTATTTCAGATTGCATTCGTGCGTCTGTGCGTGCGATTAAACTAAAATGGTATTCAAAACCACTAATACACTCTAATTACCGATGGACTAAACTTAAATGGTATTCAAAACTGCTTGAATATGAAATTTTTTCGTCATATATTATATTCTTATAATGCTACTCATCATTTGAATGCTGGTCGTAATCAGTAATGGATAATATGTAGATTAAATGGTTTCTACACTTAACACCTGAAATTTGAATTTCTATCAAACTTAAAACATGGTCCACGGTTGACTATGTTAGTAGTATTTTAGAAGAGACTGAAAATTTAATGTTGCTGATAAAAGAATTTTTACAATTGCTTGATATTTTCGTTACAAATGTATTCTGCTTAACATATTGATACAACAGAATGCAATGTATTTATGGCATTTTGTAAATGTTGATGTTGGGCCGAATACAAGCTCATATATGTTGTTTCATATACCCACTTATAATCTGCTGCTTGCATGATAATAACTCTTGCTTGGAACCGTTGCTTTCATTCACCCCTCAGGGTTTGCGAGAAAAGTGTCCCAAATTGCTGTCGGCTTTGATTATTTCGAAAATTTTCAAATACAGAAGAAACTATTTGCATCTATTATCAATACACTTCAACTTTACTCTTTACTTGTGACATGATTGCTCTTTGTTGCATCAATATGAAGTCTTGAAGCTGTGATTTTGAATCGATCTAGTGGATCTTCACTTCCTTCCTTACAGATCTGAGAAATTGAGGTTGGATTTGATCGCTTTCATTTAAGTTTGGCTACTAGTGTCAACTTCATCCACTTTGAGTCTCTGCTTGAACAACATAAAATTTCTTTTTGACAGTGGTTTGGTCAGTATGTCTGCAGTTTGGTAAGTGGCTGGTATATGATTGACATTTAACTTGTTGCTTGTAACTTGCTCTCTGACAAAATAAAGATCTAATTCCATTTGTTTTGTTCTAGGGTGTAAAACTGAATTAGCACTAAGTAGAACTGCACTTGACTTGTCACACCATATTATAGCTTTGCTATTTGTTTTGATATGAAGTTCACTTAATGATGATTCAATCCACAATATTTCAGTAGTAGCATTGGCCACACTTCTATACTCGGCTTCTGCACTTGACCTAGAGATGGTTGGTTATTTTTTCGAACGCCATGACACTGGATTTTTGCCTAGGAATATGCAATATCCTAATGTGGATTTTCTATCATCAAGGTCAGTTTGCCTATCTGCATCAGCATTTCCATTGATGTTAATGTTTTTGCTTGATTCTAATATCAATCCATGCTTTATAGTCTCTTTTAAATATCTTAAGATTTTTTGACAGCTTTCCAATGTTCATCTAAGGCTGACTTACTTTATTCACACTGAGTGCAACGTCTAGTCTAGTAATTACAGCATACTGCAGTGCTTCAACTATACTCCTGTATTGCCTGTCATTTGATTTTGCTTCTCCTTTGTTTTTGGATAAGTGTATGTTGCTTGCTATAGGAGTTGAAACTGAATTTGCTTTCTCTATTCTTGCTTTGATTAAAAGTTCGAAAACGTACTTCTTTTGATTTAAGAAATTTTTAGTATTTGATATTCTTTTCACTTCAATTCCTAAAAAGTAGCTAAGACAACTAAGATCCTTAATTGAGAGTTCTTTATTTATGTGTTCAGTAAGCTTGTTGATCTCTATGTCACTGCTACCTGTAATAATAAAATCATCAACATATATTAGAACATAAGCGGTAGCAAGCTTACTGTAGTTAGTAAATAAAGAGTTATCAGATTTTGTTGGTGTGTAGCCAAGGTTGATCAGGGTTGACTTCAGTTTTTCAAACCAGACTCTGCGTGCATGCTTAAGTCCATAGATAACTTTATGTAATTTGCACACCAGTGTTTCTTTGTTTTTCTATTTAAAATCTCGAGGTTGCTCCATGTAGACTTCCTCCTGCAAAACATCATTTAAAAAAGCAATATTTACATCTAATTGTTTGATGTTCCATCTTCTATGTAAGGTAATGACGAGAATTATTCTTATAGTGGTAGGCTTCACAACGGGTGAGAAAGTTTCATTAAAATCAAATCCACTATGTTGTGAATAGCCTTTTGCAACTAATCTTGCCTTATAATTAGAGATTGAACCATCAAGATTTCTTTTTATCTTATAAGTCCACTTGCATCCAACACTACTTTTGTCCGTTGTTGGAGTAAATGGTGTCCAGGTTTTGTTGTTGATTAAAGCATCATATTCCTCCTTTATTGCTGCTCTCCATTTGTCATCCTTTATGGCTTCATAAAAATTGTCTGGTTCACTAGTTTCTAAGATTGCATTGTAAATTTTTAGTTTGAATATTCCACTATTTGCTCTAGTTATCATGTGATGTCTAGTTGTTGTAGGTACTGGCTGCTGTGCTGGTTGTTGCCCCCATATAGCTGGCTATTGTCTCCTTATCATCATTAGATTATTGTAAATCATCTAATGGTTGGTGTGATTTGGATTTCATATCAGCATCATGATGGTGATTGAGTGAGTGACCGATGAGCATCATGTTGATCATATGATGATTCATCTCTTGGCATTGTGTACTGAGAATTTAAGTTATCTGCCTGAATGATCTCTTTTTGAGGTTGTCTCATTACCTCAAATTGTTCAGGTATACTAGGAATGGATAATTTTGGATTGTATAACTTTTGTGTGGTTTTGATATTTGTGTTGATAAAGGGAATTCATAAAAAACAACATGCCTAGATATGCAAATTCTTCCATTGCTGTCTAGACATTTGTACCTTTTTTTGTTAAATGCATACCCTAAAAATATACATGAGGATGATCTAAAATTTAGTTTGTGTGCATTATAGGGTCTTAAGTAAGGAAAACATGAGCATCAAAGTACTTTTAAACTTCGATAATCAGGTTTAACATCATATAGCATTTCCATAGGACTTTTGAGTTTTAAAACCTTAGCTAGTAGTCTATTAGTTAGATAAACAGATGTCAAAAAGTCATTAGCCAAAACTTATGTCGTAGAGATGCTTGAGCAAGTAAAGTAAGGTTGGTTTTTACTATTTGTCTGTTTCCTCTCAATTGGTCCATTTTTTTAGATGTATATGGACATGTTGTTCTATATAGTATTCCTTTTCTTTATGCTTTAGAGTTCCAACCATCGGTTTGTAGAATTTTTACCTAATTTTCTATTTTCTTTTCTACATGAGTTATAAACTGCACAACTGCATTGCAAGTATCAAATTTGGATTTTAAAAAATAAATCCAAACATATCTAGAATAAGCATCAATAATGAAATATAGTAGTTGTACCCATAATCAGTGCTGATTGGTGCTGGACCCCATAAGTCAGTAGCAATTAATTTTAAGGGTCTGTTGTATTTAGTTTGTGAGTCTTGAAATGCAAGTTTATGACTTTTTCTCATTTGACTGTAAGTGTACGCATAAGGCATTGGAATTTTTTCAAAAGAAACGTCATTACTATTCAATAAATATTTTACAATTTTTACATTACCTAATTTGTAATGCCATATATCAAAATTCTTATTGTTATCACTTTGTTTAAATTTAGAGATATTACTACATTTTTGCCTAAATCCTGTCCCGAAGATGAGATTGAATCTGAGAGAATGGTGGCGTGGCAATTCTTCTTTATTTGTTGTAAGCAAGAGTAGAGCTCTAATACCAATGAGATTTTAGAAGAGACTAAAAGTTTGATATTGCTGATAAAAGAATTTTTACAATTTCTTGATATTTTCTTTACAATTGTATTCTAATTAATAAATCTAATATAATGAAATGCAATGTATTTATAGCATTTTGTAAATGCTGATGTTGGGCCGAATGCGAGCCGATATATGTTGTTTCATATACCTGCTTATAATTAGTTGCTCGCTTGATAAAAATTCTTGCTTGGAATCATTGCTTTTATTATATCCATCTTTGACAAGCGATACCTTATCGCAACAAGATGTCTAACACTATATCAATGTTGATAGGGGGAGCAACCATTTTATGTGCATATACCATAGGCCCTTATTCATTTGTCGTAAGAGAAAGTCATATAGTTTTCAACAAGTAACCATGACCATATCATATTTAACTAATTTTATGTCAGATAATGTTTTACTATACATGACTATATCAAGTCAACAAGGTTAAACAGAAATATTTGATTCCAATTTAATCACTATTTGAAGTAAAAAAGTTAACAACCCATCGAGATGAAATCAACCTATAACTCATTCATATACATGACTTAAGACTCCTAACGAACCTATCATTATATTTAAGTCACATGTACTTGTTATGACATAAAAACGACTCCTATGTTATTACTTATAACCCAATACCAAGGATGTACATGCGTTATGATTGTAACGACCCGTAATTTTCAATAATTAACTTAATAAGGTTTTGTTATTTAATGTTGGAAGAAATAGAAATTTATGATTTAATAATAAGAATATAACTAGAATAAAATGTAATAGTATTAATTAAAGGTAATTGATAATTGTTTTAAACGTAATTTCCATTTAAATGAAATGATTAAAAAGTTATAATTGGATTATAGATTGTAAATTTATTGTAATACTATGTATTAATTGATAATTGGATTAAAGGAGCAATTGATAATTTAATTGTTGTATTAATTAATGAAATAGTATATAATTAATTATAAATGGATAAAATTAGTGTTGTGAGTTGTTATAACATTTGTTTGTAAATAATAAACTATACATGTGATTAAAAATTAAGGGTGACAATTATTATATATTACCTATTTATTTAGTCCATTAAATTAAATTGGAAATTAATTGTAATTGAACGTAATTAAAATTATGTTAATGGAAATTTAGATGATATTGGAGAATATTATTGAAATAAGATGTCAGCCAATGTTAACTATACCCATAAAGTAACGATTGATTGAATAAAGAGATTGAAATCAGATTAAATCAATTTATTGGAATTAAAATATAATTAATTGGATTCTATTTACAGTTGAAAATAAACATTGTAATTAGTGTAATATTTAATACCGAATTGATATGTAAATTTGTTTTAAATTATTGTAAATGTCTAAGTAATCAAAAATGATAAGACTAGTTAATTATAAAGTTGGAATTAAAAAAGTGATTTAAGCAATAATAGTTTATTTAATTAATGTGAAAATCGCCATTTTGGCCACTGTCTCAAATTTCGACGAAACCAGTTTCATCGAGTCTGAATAATGAATTAATATAAGATTTCAAGTTTCGTGGCGATCGGACCTGTCGTTTGATTGTACGAATTCGAAACGCGTAGAAATCAATTAAATTCAATTCTTTAAAGCCAACTTCTTCATATGATGAAATTAGGACTTGAACCTATTCCGTTGAGTAAAACTATCGAAAAACATTATTTTGGTATATGGGATGACCCACTTTCGTTTCGAAGGCAGAACAAGCTTTTTGGGTCGCAATAATCATTCGTACCAATTCAATTATGTTTATTTTCTTATCGAGCCTTGTCTATATAAATTGTTCTATTTTAACCCTAGCAGTCTTTCTATTTCTTATTTCTATATTTACATCAACTTCTGTCTGCTCCTTTCTTCAATGGCAGTAATAAATTCCAATTCCAAACACCACAATTCAATCTCCAAACAAATTTCAAAATCAAATCCTCCAAACCATATCAAATTATATACTGTTTCGAAGCTCTCAACGAGCGTAACCCAGATCCACATTTGGATTTTTTCATCGAATCACTATATTTCTAGAAATCGAGGATGAACCTCAACCGTCCATTTTGGGTTTTTCACGATCCAACGTTAGATAGTCGTTCGATCGACGATTGAAAGGCATCGTTGCGAAGAGGATGTTGAGCAGCTCGCATCCATATGGTTAGCTCATCGCCTAGGTGTCTCGAATCACCAAAAACTGGCCATCTATGGGCGGTGGCACGGTGACTGGAGAGACGACCAGGAGGCGGCGCTCGTGGGGACAAGGGGCGGCGTGAGGAGGCGGCTTTGTTGGTGGCTTCAGATCGAAGTGAAGTTGATCATTGGTGGTGCGATAATTAAAGGTAGGCAGTGGCTGCTAGTTGAGGTCGCGTGCGTCAGTGATGAGATGAAACTAGGGTGGACCGATATCTCCTGCTGACATGTAAGCTAATAATTAGATTAATTTATTTTATTCAAATTTTGAATTCCAATCTTATAATACCAATAACTTTTACATATGAACTCGGATTTGGACACGTTTTGTTTTGTTGAGATCATATTGAAATTATGGACATTTTGACGCTGGTTTGGACGAATTCTTAGACCGTCGAATTTTGGGCCTTATTTCGGATTTCTAATCGATTTGAAATCAAAGGTAAGTGTTTTAACTCACTCACGACTACTGAATTTTCTTATGTCATTTAAATTAAATTTATGATGTGCTTTGGAATTAATTGATTGATGTTTGGTGTGTCTAAATTGTCTTTCTAGTTAAATTTGACTTTTATTGCATTTAACCATCATTTAATTTAATACTGAATTCAATTGTCAGTTTAATACCTATTAATGATAATCAGTTATCTATTGATATTTATTGTTGATTTGGATGATGATTGTGATTGATGTTTGATTATTGATATTGGATGACTAGATGTTATATTTTATATTGTTATAACACTGCAAGTTTCCTATGCGTTGAAATGATACAACCCGAACGATCATATGGAATAGGGAGAAATCGTTATGGGTTGATGCCACGACCCATTTTCCCGTGCCCTTTGAATCGACAATAAATCACACATGTCCAACTCAAATTGCACGAAAATACGGAACACGAAGGGTAATAAAGAAAAATAGATAGAACAGAATCTCACACGAATGGAATAACATATAATATTGAATAAATATTTTTACAGCGGAAAATTTTTAAATACATATATCAGAGTCTAATTTAAATTCATCTTGGACAGTTATAAACATCTGTCCTTACAATTGCTGACAAACATCAAACAAAATACATTAAGTACAACGGATAATAGAATATGCTCATACGTATGATGAACATCTCCAGCTCTCCTTTGGAAACTCCAACCATCTTCAATTAATCTGAAACTACTCGGATCTAACCCGAGTATTGAAAATACCCAGATCAGGCTTAATAAACCAGTGTGAGAAAAACTCAATAATAAATGACAGTGTCATATATCAGCCTTTGGATAAAATCCTTTGAAAGAAAGAGTATCTTATAAGACCACGCCCATACATAAACATGGACGGGTTTTTACCTTATGACAACTTAAACACTTTTATATCAAAACATTTGATATTATTTCTAATGACATCATTTTTAAAACATTTGCAAATAAACTTATTAATCTTAGCTGAAATTGTTACCATTATTAAATTCCAACATACTAGGCTCAATAAAAAAAACCGTAGGTTCTTATTGGAGAATGGATTTACATACAAATGACCAGGCGGAGTATCTACCTTCCGAAATGGGTACACCTCTAGATGGACGCCCTGAGGTACAGAACATCAGCCCTCTACCAACACAAGACCGGCCTACCTCTATAACTAGATAGTACGGAATATGTCATCCCCCGGTCGTTACCAACCTTTAACCGAGCACTCATTTTCCATACACCACATTAATTTACATCCCGAACGTCATAGCGGGAAGAAATATATCTAGAAAGGGATGATCATACCCTAATTGGGAATGACCCACTTAGCCTTGCTGCATCTAATCCTATTTCGGTCATTTCCAGTTTGATGAGGCTTAAGGCGACGATTACCTTTTCACAAAGCACATATCACATCTTTGAATGCCACATTGCCATTTCCGTTGACTACTAATTGCCTTCCACAAAAATACAACCCTTGAGCGCGTACGTCTCACGGAGGATGTTAAGCTAAGAGAAGTTGCCTTCTCCGCCACCGCTGATGTACGTTTGTAAAAACCAATGTACATAATCTTTAGAAATGCAATGTCAGACAAACGTCTATACAAGTTGTCCAGGAATAGGACAAACCGAAGGCACTCTCCTAATACCAATAGTAGCGAGTAGTCCTTGCAATTCGAAAAATCTCCGTCACGAGGAGACCACTTCTATTAATAACTTTATAATGGGAGCTACCCAGAGCATGTTCAACAAGCAGTCTTTATGCTATGAAGATCAACGGTCTTCAAAAATCATCATCTTCAATACGTCTTCACGTTCAAACGTATACATTGGTTCGAAGTGGTTTTCGGATACGAATTATCCAAATCCGACCCCGGTTCCTTCGAAGCCAATTATCAATTTAAAAGATGTTAAGTTGATATGTGGATATCAAACATCAATAAATTACTTCATCTTTTATTTAAATCAAATATCTTTCTTAGATATATTCTTTTCAATTTATTCCATTTTCTTTTAAGAGTATAAGGAATCATTAAGCCTCATTTATCAAATCATTTGGTATATTTAAACCTTTCTTAAATCCTGGAATAATTCTAAATCATTTTATCTTTTACTTAGGAAAACCTTTCCAAATCATTCATTAAATTTGAATCAAAGATTTTCTTTCTTAACTTTTAACTTAGGGAAAATATTCCCTTTTTATAATATCACTTTCCAAAACATCCATTTAATTTAAAGGATTATTTACTGTCCAAATCCACGAATATAATTCCTTTAATAAACTTTCACGTCTAACTTATCAATTTTAATTGATTTCAGATTTACAAAACGATGTTCATAAATTCCATTTATATTTTATAAACTTCCATATACAAAATTTATTTACTAACAAATTCCATTTATATCTCACTTACAAGTCAAAATCCAATTATAATTTAATTACTTATAAAACTCTTATATACAAATTCATTCCTTTCAAATCTTATTATTTATAAAATCCATTATAAATTATGTTCCATATTCAATTGTAAACCCATATATACATTTGATTACAATCCCATTTTTAATATTTACAAAACACTTTTATAGTTCCATTACTTTTATTTATAAAATATCTATTTTATAAATCTTATATCTAGACCATTTATAATAAATTCATAGAATTTATTTCTTTTCTTTTATCTTAGAAAAAACTTAATTATGATTTTTTAGAGCATCCGGGCTTTCCTTTCGATATGTTCCACCCCTCGTCTGAAAAGAGAAAATATAGGCCAGGTAAGTTCGGGGCACTGCTTGCTCCATCCCTAACCTTAGTTAAATACCTTGTTTACCTTCCCAAATCTCACAGGCGGGACAAATGTAATAGTCGTTTCCGCATACTCATTTTGTTTTTATATTCAATCTTCTTCACTTTTTGTTTAAGTGGTATAAACAATTCATCTTTCTCATTTATTCAAACTCTCATAAAACCTCCAAATCATCTTTAAATAACTTAATTATTCTTTTACAATCATTCACAAAATATATAGGAAAGAATTGTTAAGTTTAAAACTGCATTTCAAAAGTTATTTCAAACTGCTGCGAAAAGCCTTGCGAAAACTGTTTGCAAATAGCGTTTTAAAAGCTATATTCTTCAAAATGACTTTTATATCATTTAGAAATCCATATTTTCAACTTAAATCTCTTTTAATACATTTTAAAAGATTTTTAGGATTTATTTCATATTTTTAAAACATTTAAAATATTAATTTTAAACTTTGGTCACTTTACTGCAAAAGCGTGATTTTTTCTAGAAAATTGTTTTGGACATATTTAAAATATACAAGACAAAATCTTGATTTCTTCCTTTATTTCTTTAAACATATTTAAATGTTTATAAAATATTTCTAACTCATTTTTAAACTATTTCCAAAAGGTTTAAGCATTCCATATACATCATTTCATTTTCAAAAGGTAAGTGTTTTCTTTTGTGCTTATCGACGTGTATTAACGTGACTTGGTAAAAAAGTTTAACAATCATATCAAAAAATCAATACTTGATGATCAAAGCATATAAGCATCCATATCAATCATAACACATCATCAAACATGTATATATATAAATAGAGATGTTAAATAGAGTTTCTCACCATAAACCAAAGCGATTAACTTCCTACCAACATTCTTATCAACCAACACTTCACTAATTAATTCCAACTCCATTAAACACTAGCAAACAACACCTTCTCCATTTCAATAGCTTGGCCGAGGCTTGAGATGGAGGTTGGCCGAAAATATAGAGAAGAAGCGATAGAGCTTTGAACTTGAATTCCCAAGATTTAGATCCGAAAAATAGGTCATCTTCTCTTTTATTTTTGACTCTCTTGCTCTCAAAATTTGAAAAGCATGTAAACTGAATTTTTTTTGAAATTCTTTTCTCTTGAATTAAAAAAAGAATCATTTGAAACCAAGTATTTTTGAGGGAGATATGATAGAATAAAGAAGAGGTATTGTCGAATTGACAAAAATGAAGCCCGAAAATGCACTTCAAAGAATTGAGTTTTAGGTATAGAAAACCTCAAAACTGGAAAAAGTGATCAACATAAAAAGTGTAGCCACTGAAATTTTATATGCTTTTGAAAAATGTATTTCTTGATTTGGTTCTGTTATGATCAAGTTATTATCAAAACAAAATGACCCATTCTCTGATTTAAAAACTTGGCCAGAAAATGCAATGGAAAAAAAATGTATTTTTGATATAGTTAACTTACGAAATGGATAAAGTGGTCAAAAAGAAAGCTGTTGCCACTGGAAAAATACATGATCCAAAAAAAGAATTTTGTATTTTGATTCGGTTTTGAAGAAGTTATGACCGAGAGAAGAAGAGCTAAAATATGAAGAAAAGAGGAGTTTGATTTGAAGAGAATAAACATTGATTTCTTTTAAATATTTTATAAATATTTTGACATTATTTCTTTTTAATTTTTTATATGGATTGAAAGCCATTAAAGAGAAGAGAAAGAAGATGAATAAGCTTGAGAAAAGAAGAAGAAGAAATTGTGAATGAAAGTGATGAAGAACGTGAATATTTATAGAAAAAGAAAGAATGTGGTAATTTACCAAAATAACCTCTTACCAAATTACCAAACTAACATTACTTCAACCTAAAGAAATCTCCACTTTTTCAATACTTAATATCACTTTTCACATCTTTACTTTATGAATTAATCCCTTAAGACCTAAGCTAAGTAAAATAATAATTATGTTGGCATTTGATGTGATATTGATTTGATGTTTACTTTTGACTTTTCTTACTTACTTTTGTTAATTCTTACTTACTTTTCTTAATGACTTCTAGAAGTTTTATAATTTTATTTCCTAAAAGTAAACATGTTTAGTAAATTAATTAATACTTTCACTATTTGAATATATGTCCATATGTAATAAAATAAACGTGCGGCGACGTTGCGACAACTTTTAATCGACAAAACGTTGATTTTCGACAAAATGTTTTACGGTCACATTTTGACATTTTAGTTAAACTATTTATTTATGTAAACCAAATTTAAAAATAAATTTTTATAATGCTATTCAAAAATATAAACACTCATAAATTAATTAAAATAATTTATTTAACCATTGAAACATACTTTTCTGAAATTAGCATTTTGTCACTTTTGTCAATATAGGCAAATGTTACTATTTTTATGTTTGTTTCTATTTCCAAATCCTATCGAATATTATTTAAATCATAAAACCTTTTATATTTTATATTTAAAATCACTCTAAATAATATATTTTAAAGCGGTCAAATTCTGGGTCGTTACATTCTCCCCTACTTAAAAGAATTTTGCCCTCGAAATTACCCAAACAAAAGTTTACCTAAAACATTTATCTTTAAACTTAATTCCATATAATATACACATATCATGCGTATGAAATATCTTATTCAATCTCCTATTCGAATACACAACTTCATTTTTGAACTAGTATCAATCCCCCGATCCTCTAGTGCGGACATTAATCAGGCTCTTTGCTTAGAAACCTTTGCTTTCCTTGCATAGCTCTTAACTATGATAGAAAACTCAAGTACCCAACCATAAACCCTAATCAATGTTCGCCGTCAAGAATCGAGTGATTAATCTTTTTTCAGATTGGTGTAAACACCTTAAAGTTTCGAACTCGAATCTTAGATCAAAATTTGTGTGATGAAATGATTTACATATAACATATGTATTTATTAACCCGCAAAAACTTTCATAAAAACTTTATCTTAAGATCAAAAACTTTATAAAGGTGCTTCTTTATAGAATCTTTTTAAATATTTATTTCCAAATATTTTTAATAAAGGAAAATACTCTAAAGAAACCATTTTTCACTCAAAAGATAATTTATCTTTATTATAATTTTTCTACCCACAATTATTCAACTTAGTATATTTCCTTTAACACTAATATTATTTATGAGTCATTTCGTAAAACTATTACTTAAGTTTAGTACATCTTATAGCTTGTCCAAATTAATCACTTTGAATATTTAAGTCCAAATCCTTAATTAATGCTGGAATTCATTAATAAAACAATTTCTAGGTTATAATTTCCTTTTTGTTTATAATCATATTTATAAATTATACTTATCCAATTTCATTTACTCAGAATACTTCACAATCCTTTACCAAAAGTTTCACAAATTTCTTAGCTCTGAGTTAGGTATGATACAGAAATTTTCGACTGTCCAAAATCTTCGAGGATTCCGCTTTATCTTATCAATTAATGATTCCTAATTTATCTTTAGTTCAAACACTTTTATAAAGATTACTAATCAATGATTCACATTATTTCTTCTAACTTAAAAAATTATATAGATCGAGTAACTCCAAAATAATCTAAGGAACTGGGTATTACCAATAGTATTATATATCCTCTTAACAAGAAGAGTAATACTTAAGAGAAGTGCTTACCATCCGAACATGTCACTTGCCCATTTTTTAGTTTATTTTCGATCCAATCAAATTAGTATCATAAAATACCTCTTTTTATTTGAAATAATACCATTTTCAAAATCCTTTAGAGATTACTTTGTAAAACCTATCTTATAAATTCATTTTATAAATTTATTTTATAAACTCATCTTACATTAATTCACTTCATTTAAATTACCCCGATTCTTTTTCTCGAATTTGAATTATCGTTCCTTTATATTATTTTTCCTTTTACATAATCATTTTTTAAACAATCATTTAAATGCATTCTTATCTTATGTCTTCATTTCTTAAACAAATCTTATTATTAAATACCTTATAGTCAAATTGTGAAACTTAATTCACAAAGTATTTGTACTTAAACTTTTAAATCAAACATTTGATCAATTTATGATAGTAACTTAACATTATCATTTCTTAATTTATTATTTTGGAATAGGTATTAAAGATCTTAATTACCTTATCAGATTTCTTACTTATCGATTATCTTTATGAAACTTCTTATAGTCAAATCATGAAATTCTAATCACAAGATGTTCATATTTAAATTTAAATGATCTTGATTTCTAACTATACAACTTTTCCAAATATATACTTTATATTCAAAATATAATCCTAGGTAAAATTATTTCATTTATCATTTTTTTAAAACAAAACCATTTTTATAAAATTAACAATTACGCGCTCACATATATATAACACTCTCATAACTCATTCTAGGGTGTTACTAACCCTATCTCTAATGAGTTACACATCCTAGGATAATACTAATCCTATCTTTGGCGAGTCTTTACCCATAACAAAGCCAAGGTTCTCGCTTAACCTTCAGCTCTGATACCAAGTGTCATGATCTAGGCTTTTCAACCATCGACAGCGGCCACTTTCCATCGTAGCTTGCACTGGTACCTCACGCATTTGATTTTACAGCCAGCCTCTCGACTGAAACCAACCCTTCGATACTCGATCTCAGGGACATGTAGGAGTAAGAGTCATCCGTTCGCTACCTAACAAGTAGCGAGAACCCCTATCATGCACGAACCTCAATAAACAAAGCGGATAATAGAATATGCTCATACGTATGATGAATATCTCCAGCTCTCCTTTGGAAATTCCAACCGTCTTCAATTAACCTGAAACTACACGGACCTGACCCAAGTATTGTAAATACCCGAATCAGGCTTGATAAACCAGCATGAGAAAAAAATAAATAATAAATGACAGTGTCATAAATCAGCCTTTGGATAAATCCTTTGAAAAGAAAGAGTATCTCATAAGACCACCCCCACACATAAACACGGACGGGTTTTACCTTATGATAACTAAAACAATTTTATATCAAAACATTTGATATTATTACTAATGACATCATTTTTAAAATATTTGCAAATAAACTTATTAATCTTAGCTGAAATTGTTACCATACCATTATTAAATTCCATCATACTAGGCTCATCAAACAAAAATGTAGGTTCTTATTAGAGAATGGATTTCCATACAAATGAGCAGGCGAAGGATCTACCTTCTGAAATGGGTACACCTCTAGATGGATGCCCCGAGGCACAGAACATCTTCCCTCTACCAACACAAGACCGGCCTACCTCTATAACTAGATAGTACTGAATATGTCATCCCCCGATCGTTACCGACCTTTAACCAAGCGCTCGTTTTCCATACACCACATTAATTTACATCCCGAACGTCATAGTGGGAAGAAATATATCTAGAAGGGGATGATCATACCCTAATTGGGAATGAACCACTTAGCCTTGCTGCATCTAATCCTGTTTCGGTCATTTCCGGTTTGATGAGGCTTAAGGCTACGATTACCTTTTCACAAAGCACATATCACATCTTTGAATGTCACATTTCCATTTCCGTTGACTACTAATTGCCTTCCATAAAAATACAACCCTTGAGCTCATACATCTCAAGGAGGGTGTTAAGCTAAGAGAAGTTGCCTTCTCCGCCATCGCTGATGTATGTTTGTAAAAACCAATGTACATAATCTTTAGAAATGCAATGTCAGACAAACGTCCATACAAGTTGTCCAGGAAGAGGACAAACCGAAGGCACTTTCCTACTACCACTAGTAGCGAGTAGTACTTGCAATCCGAAAAATCTCCGTCACGATGAGACCACTTCTATTAATAACTCTATAATGGGGGCTACCCAGAGCATGTTCAACAAGAAGTCTTTGCTCTATGAAGATCCACGGTCTTCAAAAATCATCATCTTCAACATGTCTTCACGTTCAAACATATACATTGGTTGAAGTGGTTTTCGGATAGGAATTATCCAAATCCGACCCTGGTTCCTTCGAAGCCAATTATCGATTTAGAAGATGTTAAGTTCATATGTGGATATCAAACATCAATCAATTACTTCATCTTTTATTTAAATCAAATATCTTTTTTAGATATATTCTTTTCAATTTATTCCATTTTCTTTTCAAGAGTATAAGGAATCATTAAACCTCATTTATCAAATAATTTGGTTTATTTAAACCTTTCCTAAATCCTGGAATAATTCTAAATCATTTTATCTTTTACTTAGGAAAACCTTTCCAAATCATTTATTAAATCTCAATCAAAGATTTTCTTTCTTAACTTTTAACTTAGGAAAAATATTCCCTTTTTATAATATCACTTTCCAAAGCATCCATTCAATTTAAAGGATTATTCACTGTCCAAAATCGCGAATATAATTCCTTTAATAAACTTTCACATCCAACTTATCAATTTAAATTGATTTCAGATTTACAAAATGGTGTTTATAAATTCCATTTACATTTTATAAACTTCCGTATACAAAATTTATTTACTAACAAATTGCATTTATATCTCACTTACAAGTCAAAATCCAATTGTAACTTAATTAATTATAAAAATCTTATATACAAATTCATTCCTTTCAAATCTTATTATTTATAAAATCCATTATAAATTCTGTTCCATATTTCAATTGTAAACCCATACATAAATTTGATTACAATCCCATTTCTAATATTTACAAAACACTTTTGTAATTCCATTACTTTTATTTATAAAATATCTATTTTATAAATCTTATATCTAGACCATTTACAATAAATTCAAAGAATTTATTTCTTTTCTTTTATCTTAGAAAAAACTTAATTATGATCTTTTAGAGCATCCGGGCTTTCCTTTCGATATGTTCCACCCCTCGCCTAAGAAGAGAAAATATAGGCCGGGTAAGTTCAGGGCACTGGTTGCTCCATCCCTAATCTTTGTTAAACACCTTATTTACCTTTCCAGATCTCACAGGCAGGACAAATGTACTAGTCGTTTCAGCACACTTAGATTGTTTTTATATTCAATCTTCTTCACTTTTTGTTTAAGTGGTATAAACAATTCCTCTTTCTCAGTTATTCAAACTCTCATTAAAACTTCCAAATCATCTTTAAATAACTTAATTATTCTTTTGAAATCATTAAAAAAAATATAGGAAAGAATTGTTAAGTTTAAAACTGCATTTCAAAAGTTATTTCAAACTGCTACGAAAAGCCTTGCGAAAACTGTTTGCAAATAGCGTTTTAAAAGCTATATTCTTCAAAATGACTTTTATATCATTTAGAAATCCATATTTTCAACTTAGTTATCTTTTAATACATTTTAAAAGATTTTTAGGATTTATTTCATATTTTTAAAACATTTAAAATATTAATTTTAAACTTTGGTCACTTTACTACAAAAGCGCGATTTTTTCTAGAAAATTGTTTTGGACATATTTAAAATATACAAGATAAAATCTTGATTTTCTTCCTTTATTTCGTTAATCATATTTAAATGTTTATAAAACATTTCTAACTCATTTTAAAACTATTTCCAGAAGGTTTAAGCATTCCATATAAACCATTTCATTTTCAAAAGGTAAGTGCTTTTCTTTGTGCTTATTGACGTGCATTAACGTGACTTGGTAAAACAGTTTAACAATCATATCAAAAATCAATACTTGATGATCAAAGCATATATAAGCATCCATAGCAATCATAACACATCATCAAACATGTATATATATGAATAGAGATGCTAAATAGAGTTTCTCACCATAAACCAAAGCGATTAACTTCCTACCAACATTCTAATCAACCAACACTTCACTAATTAATTCCTACTCCATTAAACACTAGAAAACAACACCTTCTCCATTCCAATGGCTTGGCCGAGGCTTGAGATGGAGGTTGGCCGAAAATACAGAGAAGAAGCAATAGAGCTTTAAACTTGAATTCTCAAGATTTAGATATGAAAAATAAGTCATCTTCTCTCTTATTTTTGACTCTCTTACTCTCAAAATTTCAAAAACATGTTAACTGAAAATTGTTGAAAGTCTTTTCTCTTGAATTTTTTTAAAAAATCATTTCAATCCAAGTATTTCTGAGGGAGATATGATAGAATAAAGAAGAGGTATTGTCGAATTGACAAAAATGAATCCCAAAAATGCACTTCAAAGAATTGAGTTTCAGGTATAGAAAACCTCAAAACTGGAAAAAGTGATCAACATAAAAATGGTAGATCTGAAATTTTATATGCTTTTGAAAAAATATTTTCTTAATTTGGATCAACTATGATCAAGTTATGATCAAAACAAAATGACCTATTCTCTGACTTAAAAACTGGGCCAGAAAATGCACTGAAAAAAAAAATGATATAGTTAACTTCAGAAAGGGATAAAATGGTCAAAAAGAAAGTTGTTGCCACTGGAAAATACATGATTTAAAAAAAAAGAATTTTGTATTTTGATTCGGTTTTGAAGAAGTTATGGCCGAGAGAAGAGGTAAAATATAGAGAAAAGAGGAGTTTGATTTGAAGAGAATAAACATTAATTTTTTTTAAATATTTTGACATTATTTCTTTTTAATTTTTTATATGGCATGGAAGCCATTAAAGAGAAGAGAAAGAAGATGAAGAAGCTTGAGAAAAGAAGAGGAAGAAAATGTGAATGAAAGTGAAGAAGGAGGTGGATATTTATAAAAAAGAAAGAAAGTGGTAATTTACCAAAATAACCTCTTACCAAATTACCAAACTAACATTACTTCAACCTAAATCAATCTCCACTTTTTCAATACTTAACATCACTTTTCACATCTTTACTTTATGTCTTAATCCCTTAAGAACTAAGCTAAGTAAAATAATAATTATGTTGGCTTTTGATGTGATATTGATTTGATGTTTACTTTTGACTTTTCTTACTTACTTTTGTTAATTCTTGCTTACTCTTCTTAATGACTTCTGAAAGTTTTCAATTTTATTTAGTAAAAGTAAACATGCTTAGTAAATTAATTAATACTTGAACTATTTGAATATATGTTCCTATTTAAAAAAATAAAGGTGCGGCGACGTTGCGATAACTTTTAATCGACGAAACGTTGATTTTCGACAAAATGTTTTACGGTCACATTTTGACGTTTTAGTTAGACTACTTATTTATGCAAACCAAATTTAAAAATAAATTTGTATAATGCTATTTAAAAATATAAACACTCATAAATTAATTAAAATAATTTATTTAAACATTGAAACATACTTTTCTGAAATCAGCATTTTGTCACTTTTGTCTATATAGGCAAATGTTACTATTTTTATGTTTATTTCTACTTCCAAATCCTATCGAATATTATATAAATCATAAATCCTTTTACATTTTTATTTAAAATCACTTTAAATAATATATTTTAAAGCGGTCAAATTCTGGGTCGTATAGTTGAAATGATAAACCCAAGCGATTTTCATTGAAATAAATTTTGGGATTGTGGTTGAAATAATATATACTCATAAATTTAATCATTTGTGGATTGAAATGATAAATATCTGTATCACTTGACTAAAGGGTCGATAATTATATACGAACACCGGATTGGTTAAATTAAAATGATTTTAAATCTTTAAATTTTGAATTCGGCTAAATGATATTTTGAAATAAAATTTGATTTATATAAACTGAACTCCTTAAATGAATTGTTTAAAAGATTAAATTTGAAATTTTGGAATTGTATTAAATAAATTTTCTTAGAGGGTTTAAATTGGAATTCTAAAGTTGAATTTGAAGTATAAACGAAATTTATTGAAATTGAGTTATTGAAGATGTTTGAAATTGTAACTTTGAAATCTATTGAAATTGGAATAGCTTAAATCGATACTTCAAGATTTGAAATTGGGTTTAGATTCGAAATCTAGATATGGTCCTGATTTGTTGAAATGGAAGAAATAGTTAAGTTTGATGTTAATTTCAAATTTATTATTTTAATACAAACTGCTAAAAATGTCATTTTAATTTCTAATTAGTAAGAATTTCAAACTTTTAAACTAAGTTAATCTATGTTAAAATATTTTAAACCATTTAATCAATTTAAACCATTTTATTCTATTTTAATCAAATTTAATCTATTTAATCCAATTTAATCTCTTTTATCAAATTTTAAACTAATTAACCCATTTTAATATATTTTAAATCTAATTAATCTATTTTAAATATATTTATTCTATTTTAATTCTACTAAAACTATTTTAAATCTACTTAAACTATTTTAATCCACTTTTAAAAGCATTTCAAATCATTTTAAATTTTATTTGCAAGCTGTACTAAACTATTTAAACTATTTGTAACTATCTATACTATTTTCTAAATTCTAAATTGTAAAGTGGAAGTGGTTTAAGATTTAAGTCCTTGATTTAAAAGCAAATTTGTTGAAATGATGTAATAACCTAATTTGGGATTTAAATAACATATTTTGAGTAAATATGTTGATTTTGAAATGAGGGTTTAACATATTTTGAAATTATGATTTCGAAAGTGATGCGTTTAAATTGAATAAGATAGTTTGATATCAATTGTGAAATGGGTTTTAAAATGTAAAAGAACCATTCGGTGTGTAATAAGCGTTTGATTGTTAAAGATACCAAGATCAGATATTGCCATTCTCTCTGCCAATACCGAAAACCACTTTAACAACTGCATACGTAGTGGAGATTCCAGAAATGAAGTAGGATGGTTTGGTGAACGATTCTGTATAAGGTATTTACGTAACCATGACTCCCGTGAGTCAGCTTAGACATGACTAAAATAGGAGCCACGCCGGGCCAAGTGAGGTCATTGCTCCTATCGGACATCCTTCTTCGATACCATATTATGACTTTGTGATGATTTGGTTGCCACCCCTTGATTTTTATTATGGGAGTGTGTTCCGAGGTGGATGGTAGTAGCTGCTACGTGTTCATATGCCCTATTGCGCCTTCTACGAGTTTGGTTTGTACCATACATTTGGAGAGCCCTCTGATAGCCCTCTAGTTTATGAAGGAATTACGATACTGTATAATACTATGGGAATATATAAAAATGTGTTAAGGGGATATTGATAATGCCTTAACTCTATTTTAATACTTTACTTTATCATAGACATAATTATGATAGCGTATTGTACTATGTATATAGATAGTTTAACGTATCCTTAGGAGATGGAGGTCGTATACATCTCTTAAGTTACTGCACTCACATTAGACATTAGATAGGAGATGTCAAACCCCATAAGCATCTCTGATGCCGTTACACTCATATTTATTTACTATTAATTTAACTTACATAAGATCTTTTAGTTCTGACTCAAGTGTAATGCCTTTTCATTTCGCTCGGATTAGTCTAAGCTTTTTAGTGTAGACCTTATTTCTAGAGGACAAAGACGAAGATTTAGTACTATTATTTATTACATTATGTACATTGCATCATGTTATTCCACTGCATTGTTATTTATTTCTGTTATACGTAACTCTGATTCTATATTGTAAAAGTTTAATCAAATGTTATTTGTAAAACAGCTTCATGAACTATTTACTTAATTATTATATTTTCTCATTCCGCTGTGAGATTATGTGTTTGTTTTTCTTTCTTTCTTTTCTTTTTCTAATTTACCCCATAACAATCTTCCATTTTGAATGGTTTGAGTTTGACGTATGTGACTTGTTGTCAATTTAAAAAGGTAAGTAGTTATATTTGATATCAGAGCTTTGGTTTAGCGATAACCTTAGTTTTGTGGGGTCTGACTCATTAGAGAATAGAGTAGTAATACCCTAAAATGACTCGTTGAGTGTATATACGAGAGAGAGTATTTGTTAGTGTTGTAATGGTTTTTGTATTTTGTTAATTTGTTTCGTTTTGTATTTATAAATGCTGGTCAGTGCGAAGGACAATATCACACCGATAGGGATTTCTAAACACTTAATAAGGCAGACCAACACGGTATTTGTTTTGAAATATTGCTAGATGAAACAATGTTGCCTATTATATATTTTTGTATATAAAATAATAAATTTTATAAATGATATAGTTGGATGTAGTATGTTGTTAGTTAGACAAAAGAGAAATTTTATAAATATAGATTGAAAAATAGGATTTACAAATAAAGTAAATATAAATTGGAAATTTAGAACTGAAGTTTTAAGATTTTTGAAAATTTCTTTCGAAAGATTTAGTATATAGTATTTAGAAGTATTTTTTATATAAATATTTAAAGATGATTTAAAAGAAATGTTTTAAAAGAATTTTTTTAAAGGAAATAAAATATGTGCTCCCCTCTCTGTCGCTGAAAAATAATTTCGGTGATGAGTGCACACATCATCAACATTCATTTTCGAGATTTAAAGTGAGAAGACTATTGTAGCAGTTTTATTGCATATCCATTTTGATAAACGAATCTTAATTTTAATTTTTGAAATTTGATTATATATATATATAAGTTATGAGTCCATATATATTATTTTAAAAGGATTAAAATAGAACTCGGTTGTTTAGCTTTTAAGTTTCTGTAAATTAAAAATTAAAACTATTGTAACGAATGGAATCTTTACTATATTAATAATTGAAAACTTCTAAAATGAAAATAAGAAATTTGATGTTAAAATTATTAATGAAATAGGTAAGAAATTGAAAATTTGTAACTTACAGGTTAAAAGAATAATGAAATTTTAGAATATGTAATTATTAAACATTTTGTTTACTAAAGTGAATAAGATAAACTTGTGTAACATTCAATTTCATTCTTAGAACAATATATAACTTACTAAAATATTAAAAGTTGAAATGTTATTAGAAATATGTAATAGAATATTATACAAGTAAAGCATAAGTATAATGAAAGGGTTCGATAGAATTTTTCTATAAATAAGGACTCTAATGTTATAAACTTAGGTTAATAGTTTGAAATGTTACTAATCAAATGTAATTAAAAAGTGAATAATGTAAACGATTATAAACTTAACTTAACATTTTAAGCTACTTATAATCATATTGAATAGTAAAAGGTGAATACTGTAAGTAAATAATTATAAACTTAAATTAATGCTAAAGCTATTTATAATTAAAGTGAGTACTATATTAATTGATTGATTATAACTTCAGAAACATTGAAATGACTTAGAAATGGATTTAATATTCAATAATCCTATATATGTAAAAATGAATGTGAAAAGAAATGATCTATTAATGGTGGACTAAATTGTGACGAGATTTACACAATAATGGATAATCTAATAATTGAAATGGAAATAACTTATGTAAGCAATGGATGCAAAATAATGAAAGAGGAAAATGACATTGTATAAATGAATGGGAAATGAACTTTGTAAGTGGTGAACGTAAATTATTTAAATAAGATTTGTATGAATGAATGAAAATAGACAAGCAATAAATAATATGGAAAGAAATCTGTAAGAATAAACTTAACAACATTTGAAATTTATTGTTTGTGTTGGCTTGTGGGATGCTTGGGAAGAGATACTTTAAATTGTTTAGAATGTATAAACAAACTATTAAGTTATCTAAAACTGCTAAGTATATGGTATATTTAGTAGTTTATTTGTCATTTTATACGATTAAAAGTTTTTGAATCCGAACAAACCATCGTTTTGGATGCTATGGATGTATGATTGATTACTTTGATTGCATGTGATGATTGTATGATTTGTTTGCAAGTGCCTATGGTTGTGTTGTATTGTTTTGTTTATTATTAGTTGAAACAACTTAAATATTTCTCTTTTATATAATAATTAACCTCTTTGGATTGTATAAGTGAAATACAGGTTTATGAAAGCAATTGCTACTGCTTTTGATTTCATAAATAAACGTTGTTTGCCCAACAAATAGATACGTTCTCGATTACGGTTTTCTAACGGTATTATATTGTTTTTCCATGGTTTAACATATTTTATTTTGAAATATATGATATATATATATATATATATATATTGTTGTTGTTATTATTATTATTTCTCCCGGACCTCCTCGTACAAAGGAGACTCTGTCGAAATTTTCTATGAATTTTGGACTTAGAAATTTTTTTTGAAATGTTTTTCCAAACTTTTATTAACTTGAATATAAAAAGGTTTAATAGTTTATAAATTGATATTTTATTTGAATAATTTAGTTGTGTAAATTAATTTTTATAAATTTAATATTTTGAATAACATATATATTAATTCCTTATTCCCTTCTTTTCCCTTTTCGAGGACGAAAAATTTTGAGTGGAGGAAAATGTAACGACCCAAATTTTTTGTTAATTAAAAATAGTTAATTTAACAAGGTTTTGTGATTTAATGTTGAAAGGAAAAAAATTTGTGATTTAATAATAAGAATATAACTAGAATAAAATGTAATAGTATTAATTGAAGGTAATTGATAACTACTTTAAATGTAATTTCCATTTAATTAAAATAATTAAAAAGTTATAATTGGATTATAGATTGTAAATTTATTGTAATAATATGTATTAATTGACAATTGGATTAAATGAGTAATTGATAATTTAAAGGTTGTATTAATTAATGAGATAGTATGTAATTATTTGTAATTGGGTAAAATTAGTGTTGTGGGTTGTTATAACATTTGTTTGTAAATAATAAACTTATAAATATAATTAAAAGTTAAGGGTAACAATTATTATATATTACATATTTATTTAGTTTGTTAAATTAAATTGGAAATCAATTGCAATTAAATATTACATTAATGGAAATTTAGATAAAATTGTAGAATATTAATGTAATAAGATGTCAACCAATGCTAACTATGCCCATAGAGTAATAAATGATTGCATAAAGAGATTGAAATCAAATTAAATCAATTTATTGGAATTAAAATATAATTAATTGGATTCTATTTACAGCTGAAACTAAACATTATAATTAGTGTAATATTTAATACTGAATTGATATGTAAATTTGTTTTAAATTAATGTAAATGTCTAAGTAATCAAAAACGATAAGATTTTATAAAATTGGAATTAAAAAAGCGATTTAATCAATTTAATAATAATTTATTTAATTAATGTGAAAATAGCTATTTTGGCCACTGTCTCGGATTTCGACGAAACTAGTTTCATCGAATCCGTAATAGTGAATTATAGTAAGGTTTCAAGTTTCATGGCGATCGGACTTATCGTTTAATCGTACGGATTCAAAACGCGTAGAAATAAATTAAATTCAATTGAGATAAGCTGATTTTAAAGCTAACTTCTTCATACAATAGAATTAGGACTTGAAACTTGTACATTGAGTTTAAAACTATCAAAAAACATTTATTTTGGTACATGGGATGACCCACTTTCGTTTTGGAGGCAGAACGGGCTTTTTGGGTCGCAATTGTCATTCGTACAAATTCGATTGTGTTTATTTTCTTATCGGGCCTTGTCCATATAAATTGTTCTGTTCTAACCCTAGCAGTCTTTCTATTTCTTATTCCTACATATACATCAACTTCTGTCTGCTCCTTTCTTCAATGGCAGAAACAAATTCCAATTCCAAACGCTATAATTCAATCTCCAAACCAATTTCAAAATCAAAGTCCTAAAAACCATATCAAATTATACTGTTTTGAAGCTCTCGAAGAGCGTAACCCAAATATGCAACTCGTTTTTGCCATCGAATCACTATTTGTCCAGAAATCGAGGATGAACCTCAACCATCCATATTGGGTTTTTCATGATCCAACGGTGGTTAGTTGTCCGATCGATAATCGGAAGGCACCATTGCGAAGAGGATGTTGAGCAGCTCGCATCCATATGGTTAGCTAATACCTAAGTGTCTCGAATCGCTAAAAACTGGCCATTTATGGGTGGGGGCATGGTGACTGGAGGGACGACCCGGAGGCGGTGCACGTGGGGCCAAGGGGCGGCATCAGGAGGAGGTTCTATTGGTGGCTTCAGATAAGAGTGAAGTTGAACGTAGGCGGCATGATAATTGGAGGAAGACGACGGCTGCTAGTTGAGATCGCGTGCATAAGTGATGAGACGAAGCTAGGGTGGAGCAATATCTCCTGCTGACGTTTACGCTAATAATTAGATAATTTATTTTATTTAAATTTTGAATTCCAATCTTCTAATGCCAATAACTTTTACATACGAACTCGGATTTGGGCGTGGTTTGTTTCAATGGGATCGTATTGAAATTCCGGACATTTTGGCGCTTGTTTGGACGAATTCTGAAACCGTCAAATATTGGGCCTTATTTTGGATATCAAATCGATTTGAAATCAAATGTGAGTGTTTTAACCCACACACATCTACTGAATTTTCTTATGTTAGTTAAATCAAAATTTATGATGTGTTTTGGAATTAATTGATTGATGTTTGGTGTGTTTAAATTGTCATTCTAGTTGAATTTGACTTTTATTGGATTTAATCATCGTTTAATTTAATATTGAATTCAATTGTCAATTTAATGCCTGTTAATGATAATCGGTTATTTATTGGTGTTTATCGGTTGATTTGGACGATGATTGTGATGGATGTTTGATTGTTGATATTGGATGACTAGATGTTATATTTTATATTGTTATAACACTACAAGTTCCCTATGGGTTGAAATGATACATACCCGAACGATCATATATAATAGGGGAAAATCGTTATGGGTTAAACTGATAAACCCAAGCGATTTTCATTGAAATAAATTTTAGGATTGCGCGTTGAAATAATATATACCCGAAAATTTAAATATTAGCGGATTGGAATGATAAATATCTGTATCACTTGACCATAGGGTAGAACATTATACATGGACGCCAGATTGGTGAAATTAAAATGATTTTAAATCTTTAAATTTTGAATTCAGCTAAATGATATTTTGATGTAGAATTTGATTTATATAAACTGAATTGCTTAGATGAATTGTCTAAAAGATTAAATTTGAAATTTTGGAATTGTATTAAGTACATTTACTTAAAGGGTTTAAATTGGAATCCTAAATTTGAATTTGAAGTATAAACGAAATTTATTGAAATTGAGTTATTGAAGACATTTGAAATTGTAACTTTAAAATCTATTAAAATTGGAATGCTTAAATTAATACTTCATGGTTTGAAATTGGGTTTTGATTTGAAATCTGGATATGCTCTAGATTTGTTGAAATGGAAGAAAAAGTTAAATTCGATGTTAATTTCAAATTTATTATTTTAATATAACTCCTAAAAATGTTATTTTAAATTCTAATTAGTAAGATTTTCAAACTATTAAATTAACTTAATCTATTTTAAAATATTTTAAACCATTTAATCAATTTAAATCATTTTAATCTATTTAATCAATTTAATCTATTTAATCTAATTTAATATATTTTATCCTACTTTAAACCGATTAACCCATTTTAATCTATTCTAAATTTATTCAATCTATTTTAAATCTAATTAATCTATTTTAAATCTATTTAATCTTTTTTAATTCTACTAAACTATTTTAAATATATTTAATCTATTTTAATTCTACTAAACTATTTTAAATCTATTTAAACTATTTTAATCCATTTTTTTTTAAAGTATTTCAAATCATTTAAATTTTATTCTCAAACTATACTAAGCCGTTTAAACTACTTTTTACTATCTATACTATTTTCTAAATTCTAAATTGTAAAGTGGAAGTGGTTAGATTTAAATCCTTGATTTAATAGCAAATATGATTAAATGATGTAATAACTTGAGTTGGGATTTAAATAACGTATTTTGAGTAAATATGATGATTTTGAGATGAGGGTTTAATCTATTTTGAAATTATGATTTCGAAAGTGATACGGTTTGAATTGAATATATAGTTTGATATCAATTGTGGAACAGTTTTGAAAATGTAAAAGAACCATCTGGTGTGTAATAAGTGTTTGATTGTTAAAGAGACCGGGATCAAATATTGTCATACTATCTGCTAATAGCGAAAACCACTTTAACAACTGTATACGTGGTGGAAATTCCAGAAATGAAGTAGGATGGTTTGACAAACGATTCTGCATGAGATATTTACGTGACCCTGACTCCCGTGAGTCAGCTTAGATGTGACTAAATAGGAGCCACGCCAGGCCAAGTGAGGTCATTCCTCCTATCGAACTTGCTTCTTTGATACCATATTACGAATTTTTGATGATTTGTTGGCCACCCCTTGATTTTGATTATGGGAGTGTGTTCCGAGGTGGACGGTAGTAGCTGCTATGCATTACCACTAGTTCGGATCCGTAATTTGTAGAATCCTACCTTGGCATTGCTTCAAGTGCCATATTCACATGCCTTATCGCGCCTTCTACGAGTTTGGTTTGTACCATACCTATGAAGTGCCCTCTAATAGCCCTGAAATTTGCGGAGGAATAACGATATTGTATAGACTATGGGAATGTATAAAAATGTGTTAAGTGGGATATAGGTAACTCCTTAATACTATTTTAATACTTTACTGTAGGCACTATTATAATAGCATATGGTACTATATATGTAGATGGTTTAACGGATCCTTAGAAGATGGAGATCCCGAACATCTCTTAAGTTACTACACTCATATTAAACACTAGATAGGAGATGTCAGACCCGTAAACATCTCTGACGCCGTTACACTCATATTTATTTACTGTTAATTTAACTTACATAAGATCTTTTAGTTCTGACTCACGTGTTTTGTCTTTTTAATTAGCTCGGGTTAGTCTGAGCTTTTTCGTTGTATTGAAGACCTTATTTCCGAAGGATGAACACGAAAATTTAGTACTATTATTTATTATATTATGTTCAGCGCATCATGTTATTCGGCTGTAGTGTTATTTATTTTTGTTATATGTAACTCTGATTCTGTATTGTAAAGGTTTAATCAAATGTTATCTATAAAACAGCTTCATGAACTGTTTATTTGATTATTATGTTTTGTCATACCGCTGTGAGATTATGTGTTTGTTTTTCTTTCTTTCTCTGATTTTTCTTGTTTACTCCATAACAGTCCCTCATTTTGAATGGTTTGAGTTTGACGGGTATGACTTATCGTCAATTTAAACCGTCCAAAAGGTGGGTCATTACAATGATATAGCAAATTACTCAAATACCAATAATCCTTTTGAATTCTAATTGTGTTCAAATAAAAATGTATGTACATACACATCTGCATACATATACATATACGTGTCTGTATCTATATATCTACCATTAAATCCTCTAACAACAAATGAGTCCATACATTATAACATAATGTATATTGCTCTTCTTCAAAATAAAATACTGAACGGTAAAGGAAAGAGTAGGGACAAATCATGAGGAAATCTTCTTGATAGAGTCCGAGGCCAACCAATCCTATACTCCGATGATTACTAAAGTATGCAATGGAATAATCTTATATGAAACACTCTACCAAGCCATCAAAGTGAAGATGGATAAATTCATAATGTTATCGTACTTGCTAATTACTTGAGAAAGTGAAGATGGATCAAATCAAAGTTGATTATTATTTGAGGAAATTTACCGATATATGCAAATAAGGTTATGAGTACATTAATAATTGAGAGACCCCCTGAGATATGGTAATAACTTAGCTTTTCATGCTTAAAATAACAAAGTTCAATAAATGAAATTGTGCAGCAAATATTCATTTGTATGTCCAGAAATAATTAATCTCATTGTTTTGCATATTTTTATGGTGAACTGCTTGAATGTGTTAAGAATAAGGTCATAACAAAGTTAAATGCTTCTATTTCTTAAAATATCGATACTATTAAATTAAATTGTACTACTTATAGAGTTAGAATTCCAGGTCTAATATTCATAGAGTTTGACTGTCCTATTCTAATATTCATAGAATTTCTATAAGGTTGCCTAACTTTAATATTAATAGAGTTTGATTGTCCTAATATTCAAAGAGTTAATTTATATAATGATCTATATACATGCATTTTTGTATACAAAAGAAAACACCATCCCTGTGAGAAAAAGAGAGCTGGTATGTCACATTTTGGTATTCGTATGTGAACATGCATGCACGCACACAAGCACACACATACACATTCATAAAGTTACAAGCCAAACTTCATCAAAGCAATTGCTCATATGATGACTGAGATACACTGACATACTTAGTAAATTAACATATAGAGCGTCAACATATCACACAAACAAACTTTTTGTACCAAAATGCATGAATAAAAAATATTGAATTCCATTTGTACAGACCAAGACTGCTCACCAATTATCAGAATAAAAAATATAAGAATTTATATTGAAAGCAACCAAAATGCCAATTAGAAGTTCACTATTTTATAATCAATATAGGAAAATTATACTGCTAGTTCTATTATTGACTACCGAGCATTACTTGCCCCTGAGAACCAAGGAGTGTAGGTGAAGAAGAAGTACCATCGATTTCTAATCAATCAAGTCATCAAGCAATTTATCAGGAGAAAAATATGTTGAAACTTTTAGGAAAATTTAAAACTGAGATAAACTTGATCATCATGTAGGTAAAGCTTTATTGTCACATTCATATATTAGCAAACATATGATAAATAATATATATAAATTACCAAATCATCTTGAAATTCATGGGGACTTAGTTCAGATTAACATGTACCAATTCGATAATCATAGTGATGTTGCCACAACATCAGTTTCCGAGTGTATATTACATTATATAGGTGAGAAGTATTTTCAAACTTCCAATCCAACTAATGTTAAAACAATTCAATTCCTTCCTTTAACATTACAAGGTATTTTATACCTTTTATCGTTGCTTAACATTTACGTTTTTTGGGGCAAGCAAAGCAATTGGAACCAAACTAATTACATTGGCATGGTATGATATCTCTTGCATTTTATCTGTTTGTACTACTATAAATTTTTAACGCTGTTATATATCTCTAGCACTTTTTCATTCTTACCTTGAAAACAAGTTATCAAATTAAAGTGGCAAAATTAAGCAATATAAGTTGTGTAAAAGAAAGCAGACCCAGTAATTTCTTACAAATGCTAACGCAATTTATTACATGGCCGTATATATTTCTCAACATTTTGAACAACTCTAATTACAAGCATTTTGTCACAAAAATACAAAATATATCTCAAATATTATTATTAGTCCTAGTTAGAAAATTTCATTAAAGTTCCAATCATATAAAATTCTTTTATTGTTCAAGTTGCTACATTATCCAGATTCATAATTTATGATTTCTACCATATTATTACTATACAATCTTATTGAAACAATTAATAAAAGATGCCAAAAATAAAGTGCTTGGTTTAACTTTAGTATTTTAACATATGCAGTGCACTTAGACTGAGAGACTTTGGTGGAATCCAATGAGGAATCTTCCCATAATCAACACACAACCCTAAACCAAGTTCATAACAAAGAGGAATTATAGCGCGTTATGGTGGAATCCAATGAAGATGAGAGCATGAAACTTGAAAATAACACTTAATATTCATCACTAAGATCTAAAAGAACCCAATATAAACCAGTTCATACAACAAAAAACCTCGAAATCTTCCTACAATTCCTTTTTTTATTTTGAATAATAAACCCTACTAGCTTTGTGATATGATTTGCAAGAGGTAACTAGGTTTGCAAAAAATGCAACAAGCATGAACATAAATTAAGTTTGAAAAGATGTGATGACGCGGATTTTTCGCGCTCGAAAATCGACATCCATACTTTATATCGTATTCGAATGCCATAGATTCGACTGTTCAAATCCGATTCGCCGGAGCTTATAACAACATTAAGTAAACAACACAGCGGAATAAAAGAATAATACATTGATATACAGCTTTGATACAATATCTGATACAACAAATGATCCAGTAGATATCAATATACATCAGAGATATGATACAATAAATAGCAGCTGATAAGAAAATAGATGACATCTAGCAGCGGAACAATATAACTCTAAGATAGTCTTCAAAAAAGAACTCCGAGAACTGCAACTCCATTTCCAAGATCCAATCCAGCAATAGCTCGAATTCCCAATAACGATGCACAAAGATAAGCAAGTGCGGTGTGGCCCAGAGACTGAACTAACTCTAGATAACCTACTAAACCTGACTATCTGAAAAACCCAACTCTAGACTGCTCGTGTAGAAAATAATGAGCACCCAGAGTTTAGGAAAGAAACAATAAACTCCGGATCAGTCGTGGGACTGGTGTGAGCAACAAAAACAGTTTATCTTTTAAAACATTCAACAAAAGATTTTCAAAGTCAATTCACAATGCTTTTTAAAAATGAGACTACCATAAGGCCTCCCGCACACACACACAATGCAAACGCAGAATCGGAGGAGATTTCTCCTTATGATAGTCAAAGATGCTTGATACGCATTAAAAAGAAACATTTGATATTATTACTAGTGCATAGCGTAGTAAAAAATCATTTCGAAAGTAAAGATATAAATCTTAGCCAACATAGACATTTCGAACTATGCCTACTATAGCTACCATCCAAACAGTGGGGCGCCACCACAAGTGAATGATAGGTTCTACAACTAAAACCGTACAAGGTACGTATTTGAAGAATGGATTTCCAACAAATGGTCGGGCAAAGGAACTTCCCAAACCCCGAAATGGAAACGCCTCTGGAAGGACGTCCCCGAGCATCCCAAATGGATCTCTGCCAAACAAGGCCGGCTACCCCTTTCCCAGGGAGTAAGAAACCTCAGATATACCACCCCCGGTCCTTTGGGACCTTTATACGAGGCCTCGATTCCAACAACACCACACAGTAATAGATATAGTGTATCCACATGAGTAAGTATCTGGGCTCCATACCATGATACTACCCCTTTCCAGAAGGAATGGTCCTACCCTAGAGAAGCGATCCTTGAAACCTTGCCGCCACGATTCCTGTTTCGACCATTTCCGGTTTGTGAGGCTCGACGAAGTCTCGTCCACAAAGCCACGCTTTATACAAAAGTCGTGCTTTGGGTCAACAAATGATCATAGAAATGATCACCAAGATAAACGATCAAACAAATAATCCTATCACAAATGATCAACACAATGATCATTTCACAGCAACACTCAGCATGTCACATCACCAAATTGGAAATATATTGCTGATAACCATCAACTACATAACCTCTGAGCTCGTACGTCTCAGAGAAGGGTGTTAAGCTAAAAGAATAAATTCTCCGCCACCAACAGAAATATATTTGAAAGAAATCAGCTTTATATCTCAAATTGTAATGTCAGACATAACAATCCATACAAGTCTGTTCCGGGCTCGAACAGAACCGAAGGCACTTCTTACGAAGCCCTTGCAATCCGGGTATTCACAATCCCGATCAGATTTCCCATCACTTAGAGAATCTCTATACCGTAGCTACTCGGTGCAGAGACAATCAATAGGTCATCCTATCGTTCTCGCAAATACCCGGTCTTCACCATCGGTCTTCAAATGTTATCCATAACGTCGAATCACATATTCGGAATGGGTTATACGACCCAAAGGTCCTTTCTCGGCTAACCCGAATAGTGAGCGCAAAATTTAAAACATATGGATATGAGATTTCAATTAAGTCACAACTTAAAAATCCAAAGTTTTTCTTTCAAATGGTTTAACAAATTACCATTTCCAATCTTTTAAAACAAAAAGATTTATTTCACAAAATTCCATTTACGGATTTTAAAACAAATTTTCATTTCAATTGGATTAACTCGTTAAATCTTTAAATCAAAGATTTAACTCATAGCTTTCAAAATTCGATTAACTTGTTGAATCTTTAAATAAAAGATTCAACTTATAGCTTTTCAAAATCATTTCCAAAGATTCATTCATAGCCTTTTAAAAACAATTTCAATTCAAGTTGGATTAACTCATTCGGTCTTTGAATCAAAGATTTATTTCATAGCTTTCAAAATTCGATTAACTTGTTGAATCTTTAAATCAAAGATTCAACTTATAGCTTTTCAAAATCATTTCCAAAGATTCATTCATAGCCTTTCAAAAACAATTTCAATTCAAGTTGGATTAACTCATTCGGTCTTTGAATCAAAGATTTATTTCTTAGCTTTCAAAACATTTCAATTCTATTTCAGCTTGAAACCTTTTCAACATAATTGGGAGATCCTTTCTTTAAAATGAAAGCTATTATTATTTGAAAACAAGTAGTTTTCGTTTCGAAGAAATTCGATCTTATTTATACAAGTTAAATCTTTTGGGTTAATTCAAATTCCCAAAAACAACACTTCAAAAATGGTTTAAAAACCCATATAACTTATTATAAGTTGAATAACTTTTCTTTATATCCTAGTTTCCAAATCATAGAATTCAATTTCAAATATTGAATTCAAATTTAAATCAAAATATTTAAATTTCAAAACTCAATCAAGTTATCCAAACTATATTTCATCTTTGAAATTCCATTTCAAAAGCTTTTCACTTTAATCTCAATCCATTTTCAAAACATTTGAATTCAAATATTTAACTTTATAAATCATTTTAAAAATCTGTGACTTAATCGATTTACTCATGAAATCCATATTGGTGTGTGTATAAGTGTGGTTAAGGGGTTTAACACAATAGTGCAACATCATTCAATCATCACAGATCAAACACAGAAATATAGTTGATAAGCGATGTACCTATAAAGCTTATCGCCCATTCAGAGATTCACATATAATATACAAATGTAAATAAATGAATAATCATACACGGCTCAATCTACAGAACAAAATATCACAGATCAGATAGGATAATCAATTCAAGGCAACTCATTCAATACAATCATTCATAAGTAAGGTCAAGTATCTAATAATCATTTATAAACAGGATTAATTTATCGTTTAATCCTAATCAATACAATTTATTTCCAAGTAAATTAATTACTTATGAATTTAATTATCCAATCTTGACTTATTTTACAAATCATTTGATATAAATTTATTTATCTAACACTTTAATTAATTAAATTATTCTTAATTAATCATATTTAATTAATTAAATCTTTAAACCAATTTCATAATTAATCATTCAAATTAACTTAAGTAGTTATAACAAATTTATCAATCACTTAAACATTATTAATTCAAACTCTGATTACTATTTTAAAGTAATCCGTGTTAATTAATTTCCAAAATAAGTAATCAATATCAATTAGTCATCTTAATTTGTTACAACCATTTATTTACTTTAAATTAATTGCAAGATTAATTAATTCTAAATTAATAAACATCCCTAAATAACTTAATTAATTCAAATCATAAATTAATTAACTTATTAATTTAACCATTTAATTACCTTAAAAATTAGATGGATTATAAATCATTAAACCTTAATTATCTTTAAGATAAAACATCGTTTTAGTAATGATTTAATTATCATACTCAACACATTTAAAAACGTGTTGTTTCAAATTCACTTTTAAATTCTATTTCATATTAAAAGAATTTGAAATAACTACAAATTTAACTTTACGATTTTAACCAAGTTAAAACTCTTTTTTTTAAATTAAATTTTTATAAAACATTTATCTTTATACAGAAATTTATACTAGAGTTTAAATCAATCATTTAAATTCAAAACATTTTAAATTAATGCTTTAACCCCTTTTTAAAGTAGTTCAAATAATTAAATTTTTATAAAACATTCTTTAATTCAAACTAGGATACAAAAATAAATTTGGATTCATCTTTCAAATTCTAGTTTTAAACATTATATTAAAACCTGGTTTCAAATCTTCAAAATCTGTTTAAATTCAAACAGACAAGTTTAATTAAAAACCTGTAACATTTCAAATGACCCAAGGCAATTAAATTTTTGCTTCGAGTCCATCCCCTTCCTGCTTCGAGCAAAACGCAGGAATCACTCGAGATAAAATCGCGTGCAACCCTGTTCCACCCAGCTTCTTCCCCACTTCCCAAATTTTTCCAGACCTCCAAAACAATTGCACGGTGCACGTGCACAGCCCCTCTGGCCAACTCCGGTCACCGTCGACGTCATCAACAAGTCGACCATCATCCCCCAATCTGACAACGACCATCCAAACTTCCTTACGCACGCGAAATCAAATTTGAGTTGTTCAAACTCAAACCTGGAAACGTGACCAGGTTTCGCCATCATCCTGGAAACACGGCTCGTTCACGAAGCGTCGACCACTAGGAAGCTTCAAACTCCGGCTACCCACTCTCCAATATCTCCTCTACCCCCACGCAAAGTCACGGCGAACTCGGTCACATAGGCAAATCGCGGCGGCTTCACAAACGTAGCGACCCGAAAGCAATGTTCGAACCCTAAATCGTTCTCGTCCCCAAAATCCTCGCATTAGAAATTTTTTCCAATATTTTTCCTAGATTCGAAAAGGGGCAAACTACCTTCTCAACAAAATTTCACGATTAAAATTCATTGAATTAACAGAAATTGATAAAAACCCATTTTCTGTTCAAACAAGATCTACAGCCTCGATTCCAAACTAAAAACTATGATTTTAGTTTTAAAAATCATGCTTTTGTTTAAGTTTTCGATTTATATTGCTGAATCTATAAATTTCAATGTTTGAGTTTTCACATATATATATTTTGCACTGCTGTTTTTGGTTTACATAGGCAACCAGGTTTTAATTTGACTTGATTTAAAATTTAAACCTTAATCTATGTTAAATCAAGCATTCTTTGTTTGTAATCTAAGTCCTAATAACAATTTGTTCTAGAGAAAATAAATTTAAACCAAACAAAAGAACTGGAACTATGAACAGAGTGGGTTCTGTTGGAAACAAACATGCATACTTCATACCTATATATATAGACACACACACACACACAGTAGATTCACTCAAATTCATTTCAACATCACTGGCATACAACTAAATTTTTCTTGAAAGTTGACAAAGTGAGGTTACTCACATTTGAGAAGATGAACAGAGAACAGAGTTTCCACTTTTTAGCACAGGCCTTGAAATTCTTAGCTATACTTTCCTCCTTGATCTTTGGTTTATTTTGTTTGAATTGTTTAAGTTTTGAAATAGTTTACTTCAGATCTTTAGTTTGGCTTTCGAATTAAAATGAAAAGGCAGAGATATATAGCAAAGAGTTGCAGACAGGTTGATATAAAGAAGAGGTGTACAGGTTGATTTCATTATCTAGTACAAGTGATATTATCTATTCAACAGGTATGGCTGAGAAGAAAAAATGTGTGCAAGCATTTAATGCCAAGGTATGTGTCTCCATACTTACCTTACTTGCATGTTTTACAGTTCATACTTATTCATTTTCTTACCTGGCAGCCTTTTTGTATGTTAATATTTTCCCACATACTTTGTTTATTTGTATAAAGACATCTTATTTTACTTTGTTTTGTTAACCTTGCATATTTATCTCAACTTTGTTTCATAGTTAAGTGTCGTTTCTTTTCTTTTCTTATGACTTACATATTAATTTTCAACTTAAATACTTATCATCTTGTATTTTTGTTTGTTCATGCTTATGTAAATTATTATTATCTTCTTTTGCTTTTTATTTATTCTATAACTTTGTTTGTACATAGATGTTTAATATGTTTGTTTGGTTCCATACTTAACTTTTATTTATCTCTATTTATAACTCAAATATTTACTTTACTTCTATTTTTAGTTTAAATATTTACCATGAATTTTACTTTAATAATTATTGTTTTATATTTTTCTATATACACATACATATATAGTATTTAAATTCAATTCAAATATATATATATATATATAAAATTTTAAATTTACTCATATATGCTCAAATACATATATATATATATATATATATATATATTCTCATATATATACATATATGCAAATTTTCAAATCAATTTGACTTAATATATTTTCTATTTGAATCGGGGAAACTCGCCTCTCTTAAATCGATAAATTTTACAATTTTAATTCAAAAATTAAACAAGTCATAAATTAAAATTAAATTAAATTCTAGGGTCGTTACAAACTTCCCCCGTTAAAAGAATTTCGTCCTCGAAATTCGCAGGCACGAAAACAACACATAGATAGACTCAATCTTTACAATTTCTCAAATACAAGATATGGATTCCAAATTCAAGTCGGAATATCTCAAAATATATACCAATTTGTCCCTCTTCGGACTTCGACCAACCCAAGAAATTACAACAGAATTTCAAAATTGGGTTTCAAACGAAATCGCTTTATCGATATAATTCAATTTATCCTTCATATTCTATTAATCAAAACTTAACTCAATTTAAAATTTCTAATTCATTTAAAATTTCCAATTTCAATTTTTAAATTCATATTCATTAAAGTTTAAATCAGAAACTGATAAGAAATCGATAAAGATAAGGATTTTCTATAACGAATCGTAGAGCCACCATCATATCGAAACTTCTTCTGGAGCTGTCACGAAGCAATCAAAAGAATTTAGAATCGAATCAAAGAAATTGATAAGAAAGTTATTTCCACTGCTGTAGGGTATTGACCATTTATAGTCGTATTTCCCTGTCCCCTATCTCGTCATCTTCTTGCACTTATACTTGCTATCAGTGGATAGTAAGAGAATTTACTGAGGCATACAGACGGATATCTTAGGGATATACTCATTCTAGGGATACTTCACCCTATCTCTAATGAGTTACTTAATGTGTTATACTCCTGAGCTAAAGTTCAACCTTAGCTCTGATACCAAATGTGACGACGCGGATTTTTCGCGCTCGAAAATCGACATCCATACTTCATATCGTATTCGAATGCCATAGATTCGACCGTTCAAATCCGATTCGCCGGAGCTTATAACAACATTAAGTAAACAACATAGCGGAATAAAAGAATAATACATTGATATACAGCTTTGATACAATATCTGATACAACAAATGATCCAGTAGATATCAATATACATCAGAGATATGATACAATAAATAGTAGCGGAAAAGAAAATAGATGACATCTAGCAGCGGAACAATATAACTCTAAGATAGTCTTTAAAAAAGAACTCCGAGAACTGCAACTCCATTTCCAAGAACCAATCCAGCAGTAGCTCGAATTTCCAATAGCGATGCACAAAGATAAGCAAGTGCGGTATGGTCCAGAGACTGAACTAACTCTAGATAACCTACTAAACCTGACTATCTGAAAAACCCAACTCTAGACTGCTCGTGTAGAAAATAATGAGCACCCAGAGTTTAGGAAAGAAACAATAAACTCCGGATCAGTCGTGAGACTGGTGTGAGCAACAAAAACAGTTTATCTTTTAAAACATTCAACAAAAGATTTTCAAAGTCAAATTCGCAATGCTTTTTAAAAATGAGACTACCATAAGGCCTCCCGCACACACACACAATGCAAACGCAGAATCGGAGGAGATTTCTCCTTATGATAGTCAAAGATGCTTAATACGCATTAAAAAGAAACATTTGATATTATTACTAGTGCATAGCGTAGTAAAAAATCATTTCGAAAGTAAAGATATAAATCTTAGCCAACATAGACATTTCGAACTATGCCTACTATAGCTACCATCCAAACAGTGGGGCGCCACCACAAGTGAATGATAGGTTCTACAACTAAAACCGTACAAGGTACGTATTTGAAGAATGGATTTCCAACAAATGGTCGGGCAAAGGAACTTCCCAAACCCCGAAATGGAAACGCCTCTGGAAGGACGTCCCCGAGCATCCCAAATGGATCTCTGCCAAACAAGGCCGGCTACCCCTTTCCCAGGGAGTAAGAAACCTCAGATATACCACCCCCGGTCCTTTGGGACCTTTATACGAGGCCTCGATTCCAACAACACCATACAGTAATAGATATAGTGTATCCACATGAGTAAGTATCTGGGCTCCATACCATGATACTACCCCTTTCCAGAAGGAATGGTCCTACCCTAGGGAAGCGATCCCTGAAACCTTGCCGCCACGATTCCTGTTTCGACCATTTCCGGTTTGTGAGGCTCGACGAAGTCTCGTCCACAAAGCCACGCTTTATACAAAAGTCGTGCTTTGGGTCAACAAATGATCATAGAAATGATCACCATGATAAACGATCAAACAAATGATCCTATCACAAATGATCAACACAATTATCATTTCACAGCAACACTCAGCATGTCACATCACCAACTTGGGAATATATTGCTGATAACCATCAACTACATAACCTCTGAGCTCGTACGTCTCAGAGAAGGGTGTTAAGCTAAAAGAATAAATTCTCCGCCACCAACAGAAATATATTTGAAAGAAATCAGCTTTATATCTCAAATTGTAATGTCAGACATAACAATCCATATAAGTCTGTTCCGGGCTCGAACAGAACCGAAGGCACTTCTTACGAAGCCCTTGCAATCCGGGTATTCACAATCCCGATCAGATTTCCCATCACTTAGGGAATCTCTATACCGTAGCTACTCGGTGCAGAGACAATCAATAGGTCATCCTATCGTTCTCGCAAATACCCGGTCTTCACCACCGGTCTTTAAATGCTATCCATAACGTCGAATCACATATTCGGAATGGGCTATACGACCCAAAGGTCCTTTCCCGGCTAACCCGAATAGTGAGCGCAAAATTTAAAACATATGGATATGAGATTTCAATTAAGTCACAACTTAAAAATCCAAAGTTTTTCTTTCAAATGGTTTAACAAATTACCATTTCCAATCTTTTAAAACAAAAAGATTTATTTCACAAAATTCCATTTACGGATTTCAAAACAAATTTTCATTTTAATTGGATTAACTCGTTAAATCTTTAAATCAAAGATTTAACTCATAGCTTTCAAAATTCGATTAACTTGTTGAATCTTTAAATCAAAGATTCAACTTATAGCTTTTCAAAATCATTTCCAAAAATTCATTCATAGCCTTTCAAAAACAATTTCAATTCAAGTTGGATTAACTCATTCGGTCTTTGAATCAAAGATTTATTTCATAGCTTTCAAAATTCGATTAACTTGTTGAATCTTTAAATCAAAGATTCAACTTATAGCTTTTCAAAATCATTTCCAAAGATTCATTCATAGCCTTTCAAAAACAATTTCAATTCAAGTTGGATTAACTCATTCGGTCTTTGAATCAAAGATTTATTTCATAGCTTTCAAAACATTTCAATTCTATTTCAGCTTGAAACCTTTTCAACATAATTGGGAGATCCTTTCTTTAAAATGAAAGCTATTATTATTTGAAAGCAAGTAGTTTTCGTTTCGAAGAAATTCGACCTTATTTATACAAGTTAAATCTTTTGGGTTAATTCAAATTCCCAAAAACAACACTTCAAAAATGGTTTAAAAACCCATATAACTTATTATAAGTTGAATAACTTTTCTTTATATCCTAGTTTCCAAATCATAGAATTCAATTTCAAATATTGAATTCAAATTTAAATCAAAATATTTAAATTTCAAAACTCAATCAAGTTATCCAAACTATATTTCATCTTTGAAATTCCATTTCAAAAGTTTTTCACTTTAATCTCAATCCATTTTCAAAACATTTGAATTAAAATACTTAACTTTATAAATCATTTTAAAAATCTGTGACTTAATCGATTTCCTCGTGAAATCCATATTGGTGTGTGTATAAGTGTGGTCAAGGGGTTTAACACAATAGTGCAACATCATTCAATCATCACAGATCAAACACAGAAATATAGTTGTAACAACCCGCATATTTAACGATTTTATATTTAAATGTTTGATCTAAATATAGCGTCGTTATTCGGATTTTAGGGTCCGAAATGTTACTTTCTGCAAATGGCCGAATTGGAACTCGAAACCACCTCCATTGGTTCCAAAATGGCGTTTGCGATCTTTTTGAGTATAATCTTTGATATGTTTGGAGTTTGTGAAATTTTGGCTACTTTTTCTATTGGGTTTGGGGTTGGATTCAGCCCACTAGCTCATTTAACCCCCTAGCTCAACCCTTCTCTTCATTTCATCTTCATTTCATTTTATTCCTCAAGCTCAAAACTGTAATGGGGGAAAGGAAAGAGAAATAGAAATTAGTAAGCCCTAGTTTCTCCTTTGTAGCTTGATTCTTGCTCCAAAATCAAAGAGAATCCATTGGTAAGTTCATCTCCATCTTCTCCATCTCTTCTCCTCTTCAATTTCTGTAATTTTCCTAACCCTAACTTAGGAAATACTTTCTTTGATTCTAGATTGAAGCTTGTAGTGTTGCAGTGGAGTGTAGTTGGTTGATTCCTTGCAATTGTGCTTCTTCATCTTCTTGTTTTGTGTAAAAAGGTGAGTTTTGAACTCACGTCTACTTCTCTTGATTTCATTGATGTTAGGTATGAATTCCTAACACCTTGTTCATATGCACTTGCATTTGGTTTGGGTTGAATTGAGGAATAATCCAATTTTTAGTGTTTTGGGTTAAAATATTTGAAATCCTAACTTTGATGTTTTAATCATGTTTTGGTGATGCATCGAGGAACATGTAGGGTCGGGTTGTCGATTGGCATAAGCCCTTAGAGCCAATGTTCGTCCGATTGCATTTCAGGAGAGTTTGCTCTTCATTTGAATAAGGCTGGAAAACAGCCCAGGCAAGATTCAGTCGACTGAAAACTCTGCACAATCGACTGAACCTGAAACCCGAGAGTTTCCAGGCATGATTCAGTCGACTGAAAACTCTGCACAGTCGACTGAACCTGGAAACTGAAAGTTTCCTGAACCTAGAAAATTTCCAGGTACAGGGTCAGTCGACTGAAAAACTCTGTTCAGTCGACTGAACCTGCTGTTTCAGCCCACTTTGCATTTTGGGATTGAATTTTCAATTTGAATTGATTCATGATGATCCTATGTATGATTATCAATTGTTTTGACTTTGATGGTTCCTTTTAATTTTAATCCACGGGTTTTTATAAAATAATCTCTCGAATCGCATTTAAAAGTTCGTTTCTCTAATTTATAAATTCTATTTAAAACACACACACTTTCGAACTTCGAACGAAGTGGGAGGGTGATTAAATGGTTGGGCAAAACACGGACCATGAATCTGTGCGTTTATCCTTCCGATTAATCCTTGACCTATTCGATTGATTGTTTTGACCTTCGGGTTTGGTTTATCGATGATATGAGGTAAACTTTGTACTGCTTTGAGTGTGAAAGGGACTGACGGATAGTAAACCGTTTAGTGCGAACGAGTGGTTATGGGACATACGTTAACACTTTTCGGATTCCTTTTCGAGAGTTGTGACACATTCCGCCAGTTAGTGGTGTCCAGTACTGGGTCTTCGACCTTCACCACTACGGTTTGTTGCCTCTGGGATAGTGTCTTCGGACTGTCTCCCTAGGTTTGTTGCCTTCGGGTATGTTGCCTTCGGGTGTGTGCCTTCGGGTTTGTTGCCCTATATAGTTTCGCTCTGATGTTGGCCTTATGTGCCGCATGGGTGATACTTGGGTTTGGAGTCTTCGGGCTCATGGATCCTTGTTTGTACAGTACTGAGCTCGAGCAAAATTTTATGATGTTTCATTGATATGTATATTCCCTTGGTATCGCCCTTCGGTGTTGGTCTTTGTGAGCCGCATGGAGTATAGCGATTACCTTGTGGAACTTGTATACCTTATGGGTATTTGTTATTTGCCTTTTGGCTTGTTTTGGGATATTTGTATCCTTTGTTTCTATATGTTGCCGATGATATGAGGCTTGCTCTATATGATTCATTTCTTGTTGATGATTGTGTTATCTCCTCTAGAGATATTTGTTATATTGTATGACCTTGCAGGTTTATTATTGTTCAGTTAATCTAACTGATTTGTTATCTAGACTGATCCGTGTATTTTATACTCGGGTCAGACCGAGATGTTTCAGGTTAGGTGCTTTTGGACTTAGCCTATTTTGCTTCCGCATGGACTATTCGCTAGCTTCGTTTTGTTATAGCGTCTTTTGTAGTCCTTATCTGTTGTAACTTTGATTTATACTCTTTCGTCTCGTCTGTATATTGTGGTCTCCTGTACCACTTGACATGTATTATTTTGTATACTCTGTGGTGTATCTGTGTATGTGTATATTATGATCGACTGTTCTGTGATGTATATTACATTAGAGTTGTTATATTTTCTTCTGATAGATCCTATAGCCATTGTAGTTTTGCTTTAAATATTTATTGAATAGGTCGAATTTTAATGCGTTTCTACTTTTCGACATATTTAGTGAATAGTTAAGGTAAGATTGCACATGGTCGCTTCCATTATACTCTATTGTCCGCGTTAGCCGACAGTATTATCTATATAATACTCTTTGTTAACGAGGCTCTCGGAGTGGGGCGTCACAGCGTGGTATCAGAGCTGAGTTCAGAACAAATTGTGATAAACACAGAATAGATGCACATATTATGGTACATCAAAGTGTACAAGTGATACAGATCCTTGAATCATCGTGTCTCTTTATTCCATCAAGGTTAGATAGATATTGGAAATGCGTCTAGGAATGCATTTATTCCGTAGTATCCCATATTGTAATATCTACCTTGTGAATAATCTTGTTCTTATCTTACTTTCAGCTTATGTCTGGAAGAGGCAGGGGTCGACGTTCGGATGCTGGGAAATCTAGTGGCTCGCATCCGGATGGCGTATATATGTCTGCCGATCAATTTTTGGAATTGTTTAGGAGACTCAGCCTCCCGTTCCTCCTCGAGTGTCTCCACCTCGCAAGTCTGCTTTTGCACGTCACTGCAGTGATTTTGCTCATCTTGGAGGAAAGCCGTTTAAGGGCTCCGAGTCTGTTCTTGAAGTCCAAGCTTGGCTTCACACGTGCGAGCGTATTTTCTCTCGCATGGATCTTTCTGACCATGATAGAGTTCTTGTAACTTCTAGCTTATTACAAGAGCGTGCTCTTGACTGGTATGAGCTTCTTGTAGCTGAAATTGATGAGTCTACTCTTTCTTGGACTCAGTTTCGGGGACGATTTGAACTCAAGTTCGTTCCTGAATCTGAAAAAGTTTTATTGACCCGTCGCTTCCTTGAGTTGAAGCAAGGGAAATCTTCTGTTTCTGAGTATGTCGCATCATTCGAGGCTTTATCTCAGTATGGTCTTGAATTTATCAGCACTTCTTATAAGAAGAATTTGAAGTTTGTTTCTGGCCTTAAGAAATATCTTAAGAAGTCCTTGTTGCTCCAGCTTAAGCTTTCTTTTGAGGAATTGGTTGATTCGGCGCTTCATCTCGAGACCGTCGAGAAGGAGTGTGATAGTGATGTTGATGTTGAGGTTTCCAGAAACCCCAACAAGAAGCAGTTTCCAATTCAGAAGAAGCCTTTTCCTTATAAGAAGAAGAAGACCGGTGGTCCTAGCTCTCAGCCTCAATCTTCCGGAACACCTTTCGTTCGAAAGTGTTTTAATTGTGGTTCTCCGGATCATATTATTCGAGCTTGTCCAAAACCTCTCTTCTGCCGTAATTGCAAGAAGGAAGGTCATCATGTTTCTGCTTGTCCTACTGCTCCTGCTAATGCAAAATCTGGCAAGCTCAATGTGGCTAATGCTTCTGGAGGTCCTTCTCAATCCAAAGGTATGACTCCATCTATTTTGGAGGGTTCAATTCTATTTCATGATCATAGTATACGAGTTCTTTTCGATACGGGTGCTTCACATTCTTTCGTATCGAAGAAGCTTGTGGATGATTTATCTTTGGATGTTTCTTGTATGATTACTTCTTTAAGGATTGCGAATCCTATTGGGGGATCCGCGACCCTTAGTTTGCTTTGTGATAATATTGAGATTGTTTTATGTGGCTTTTCTTTCCGTGTGAATCTGCTCGTTGTTTCTCATTTGGGTTTTGATATGATTTTTGGTATGGACTGGCTAGTGAGGTACGATGCCAGGATTATTTGTTCCGAGAGAATTTTATATCTTTGTCATCCTGATTCACCTTCTCAGTTATCTCTTGTTCTTCGGGATGTGGATAATTCCGAGATGGCTTTGTATTCTCTTGATTCGCGAGATGGTGATGATGTATCTCGTATTCCTATTTCTTGTGACTTTTCTGATGTTTTTGAACCTGTTTCGGGTTTGCCACCAAACGGGCAATTGAGTTCCGCATTGATCTCATTCCGGGCGCGCAGCCAGTTAGTCGTCCTCCCACGAGGATGTCTACAAAGGAAAATGAGGAACTCAAGAAGCAGCTTTTAGAGCTCGAGTCCAAGCAGTTGATTCAGTCTAGTTTTTCTCCGTGGGGATCCGCGGTCGTTTTTGTGAAGAAGTCTGATGGAACTCTTAGGCTTTGCATTGACTATCGCAAGCTTAACGAGTTGACCATTAGAAATAGGTATCCATTGCCTAGGATCGATGATATGTTCGATCTATTGAGTAGTGCCAAGGTCTTTTCTTAGCTTGACCTTGCCACAGGTTTTCATCAGTTACGAGTCGCGGAGGATAGCATACCTCTTACCGCTTTCCGCACTCGTTATGGTTCTTTTGAGTGGCTCGTTATGCCGTTCGGTTTGACGAACGCTCCTGCTTTCTTTGTTGACCTCATGAATCGGGTATTCCGGGAATATCTCGATAAGTTTGTTCTCGTCTTCATTGATGATATCCTTATTTATTCTAAGTCTGAAGCTGAGCATCCTAATCACTTGAGAATTGTCTTGAGTACTCTCCGTCGTCATCAGCTTAAATCCAAATTCTCCAAGTGCTGCTTTTGGGAGAATAAGGTTAAGTTCTTAGGTCATGTTGTATCTTCCGATGGCATTTCTGTCGATCCCTCAAAGATCGAAGCCATCCAGTATTGGAAGAGGCCTGAGAATGTGCATGAGATTCGTAGTTTCCTTGGATTGGCGGGTTATTACCGGCGGTTCATTAAGAACTTTTCCCGTGTTGTGCTTCCTCTCACTTGCCTTACTCGGAAAGGCATTCGTTTTATTTGGTCTGACAAGTGTGAAGCTTCCTTTCAGACATTGAAAGAACTTCTCACTAATGCTCCTATTCTTGTGGTTCCCGAAGGGAATCATGATCTTGTTGTCTACACCGATGCGTGTGGTAGTGGTCTCGGTGCTGTGCTTATGCAGAGAGATCGGGTAGTTGCTTATGCTTCTAGGCAACTGCGTCCGAATGAAGTTCGCTATGCCACTCATGATCTTGAGTTAGCCGCCATTGTCTTTGCCTTGAAGATTTGGCGCCATTATTTATTGGGCGAGCGCTTCATTCTCTATACCGATCATAAATCTTTGAAGTATTTGTTTACTCAGAAGGAACTCAATATGAGACAACAGCGTTGGCTCGAGTTTCTTGCTTCCTATGACTTTGATATCCAGTTTACCCCTGGTAAGGGTAATCGTGTTGCAGATGCGCTTAGTCGCAAACATTCGGCTGTTATTTCTATGATGCTAGCCGAATGGAATATTCTTGAGACTCTATCTTTTTGTGAAATTCGTGATCAAGGTTCATCTTCTGGTTCTCCTATTCTATTATTTAGTTTGGGAGCTCGACCTATTTTATTGGATCGTATTGTCGATGCTCAGCGGCGTGATCCTGATTTGTTGCATTTTATTCAGCTTTGTGAGTCTGAATCTTGTGATGAGGCGTTGCAAGATTTTAGCATTGATTCTCATGGGCGTCTTCGTAAGAAGAACCGTCTTTTTGTGCCTTCTGATTTTGCAATTAGGCATGACATTCTTGATGACTGTCATCGTTCTAAGTATACCATTCATCCCGGTAGTAGTAAGATGTATGCCGATATGCGTCGTCTTTATTATTGGGAAGGCATGAAGCGCGATGTGGCGAGTTATGTGAGCAACTGCATGACATGTCAACGCGCGAAGGCCGAACATCAGCGTCCTTTTGGAATTCTTCAACCTCTTGAGATTCCATTGTGGAAATGGGATCAAGTTTCTATGGATTTTATTGACGGCCTACCTCGTTCGAGATCAGGTCATTCTAGTATTTGGGTTATTGTTGATCGCCTCACCAAGTCTGCTCATTTTGTCCCTATTAAGTCTAATAGGACAGCTTCGCATTTGGCTAAGTTGTATGTCAAGGAAATCGTGAGACTTCACGGTGTTCCTAGTTCTATTGTGAGTGATCGTGATCCTTTATTCACGAGTCATTTTTGGAAGAGTCTTCAACAAGCTTTGGGAACAAAGCTTAATTTTTCTACAGCTTATCATCCGCAGTCTGACGGACAGACTGAATGGGTGAATCGTATTTTGGAAGATCTTCTCCGTATTTGTATCTTTGATTTCGGTGGTAGTTGGGAGGATCACCTACCTCTTGTAGAGTTCTCCTACAACAATAGTTTCCAGTCTAATATCGGTATGGCTCCTTTCGAAGCCTTATACGGAAGGCTATGTCGATCACCTTCATGTTGGTTGGAATCCGGGGAGAAGCTTATTCTTGGCCCGGACTTTGTTCGTCATTCTTCTGAGAAGATTGATCTTATTCGATTGAGGATGAAAGAGGCACAGAGTCGCCAGAAATCCTATGCGGACAACCGTAGGAAGCCTCTCGAGTTCTCGATCGGCGATCTTGTTTTTATTCGTGTTTCTCCTTTGAAAGGGGTTATGCGTTTCAGTGCGACTGGAAAATTGGCTCCTCGTTATATAGGACCGTTTTTTATTACTGAACGTATTGGCCCTGTGGCTTATAGAGTTTCACTTCCAGCTCATTTATCTGGCATTCATGACGTGTTTCACGTCTCGCAACTTCGGAAGTGTCTTCGAGAATCGGATTCTGTAATTGATTCTCCTGATTTGCAAGAGCTTGAGATCTCTCCGGACTTATCTTTTGTACAACAACCTATTTGCGTGCTTGACACGGAGGTGCGACACCTTCGGAACAAGGACGTGCCGCTCGTTAAAGTTCAATGGTCCGCTAATCCCAATGACTGTACTTAGGAAACTAGAGAGTATATCGAGCGATCTTATCCAGGTTTTCTATCCTTGCTTTGTAATGGTAAGTCTATTTCTGTGTCTAAAGTTTATTCTTTCTTTTGTATGTAATTGTTACAAATATCGTCTCTAGGAATTGCGGGGACGCAATTTTGTAAGGAGGGGAGATCTGTAACAACCCACATATTTAACGATTTTATATTTAAATGTTTGATTTAAATATAGCGTCGTTATTCGGATTTTGGGGTCCGAAATGTTACTTTCTGCAAATGGCCGAATTGGAACTCGAAACCACCTCCATTGGTTCCAAAATGGCGTTTGCGATCTTTTTGAGTATAATCTTTGATATGTTTGGAGTTTGTGAAATTTTGGCTACTTTTTCTATTGGGTTTGGGGTTGGATTCAGCCCACTAGCTCATTTAACCCCCTAGCTCAACCCTTCTCTTCATTTCATCTTCATTTCATTTATTCCTCAAGCTCAAAACTGTAATGGGGGAAAGGAAAGAGAAATAGAAATTAGTAAGCCCTAGTTTCTCCTTTGTAGCTTGATTCTTGCTCCAAAATCAAAGAGAATCCATTGGTAAGTTCATCTCCATCTTCTCCATCTCTTCTCCTCTTCAATTTCTGTAATTTTCCTAACCCTAACTTAGGAAATACTTTCTTTGATTCTAGATTGAAGCTTGTAGTGTTGAAGTGGAGTGTAGTTGGTTGATTCCTTGCAATTGTGCTTCTTCATCTTCTTGTTTTGTGTAAAAAGGTGAGTTTTGAACTCACATCTACTTCTCTTGATTTCATTGATGTTAGGTATGAATTCCTAACACCTTGTTCATATGCACTTGCATTTGGTTTGGGTTGAATTGAGGAATAATCCAATTTTTAGTGTTTTGGGTTAAAATCTTTGAAATCCTAACTTTGATGTTTTAATCATGTTTTGGTGATGCATCGAGGAACATATAGGGTCGGGTTGTCGATTTGCATAAGCCCTTAGAGCCAATGTTCGTCCGATTGCATTTTGGGAGAGTTTGCTCTTCATTTGAATAAGGCTGGAAAACAGCCCAGGCAAGATTCAGTCGACTGAAAACTCTGCACAGTCGACTGAACCTGAAACCCGAGAGTTTCCAGGCATGATTCAGTCGACTGAAAACTCTGCACAGTCGACTGAACCTGGAAACAGAAAGTTTCCTGAACCTAGAAAATTTCCAGGTACAGGGTCAGTCGACTGAAAAACTCTGTTCAGTCGACTGAACCTGCTGTTTCAGCCCACTTTGCATTTTGGGATTGAATTTTCAATTTGAATTGATTCATGATGATCCTATGTATGATTATCAATTGTTTTGACTTTGATGGTTCCTTTTAATTTTAATCCACGGGTTTTTATAAAATAATCTCTCGAATCGCATTTAAAAGTTCGTTTCTCTAATTTATAAATTCTATTTAAAACACACACACTTTCGCACTTCGAACGAAGTGGGAGGGTGATTAAATGGTTGGGCAAAACACGGACCATGAATCTGTGCGTTTATCCTTCCGATTAATCCTTGACCTATTCGATTGATTGTTTTGACCTTCGGGTTTGGTTTATCGATGATATGAGGTAAACTTTGTACTGCTTTGAGTGTGAAAGGGACTGACGGATAGTAAACCGTTTAGTGCGAACGAGTGGTTATGGGACATACGTTAACACTTTTCGGATTCCTTTTCGAGAGTTGTGACACATTCCGCCAGTTAGTGGTGTCCAGTACTGGGTCTTCGACCTTCACCACTACGGTTTGTTGCCTCTGGGATAGTGTCTTCGGACTGTCTCCCTAGGTTTGTTGCCTTCGGGTATGTTGCCTTCGGGTGTGTGCCTTCGGGTTTGTTGCCCTATATAGTTTCGCTCTGATGTTGGCCTTATGTGCTGCATGGGTGATACTTGGGTTTGGAGTCTTCGGGCTCATGGATCCTTGTTTGTACAGTACTGAGCTCGAGCAAAATTTTATGATGTTTCATTGATATGTATATTCCCTTGGTATCGCCCTTCGGTGTTGGTCTTTGTGAGCTGCATGGAGTATAGCGATTACCTTGTGGAACTTGTATACCTTATGGGTATTTGTTATTTGCCTTTTGGCTTGTTTTGGGATATTTGTATCCTTTGTTTCTATATGTTGCCGATGATATGAGGCTTGCTCTATATAATTCATTTCTTGTTGATGATTGTGTTATCTCCTCTAGAGATATTTGTTATACTGTATGACCTTGCAGGTTTATTATTGTTCAGTTAATCTAACTGATTTGTTATCTAGACTGATCCGTGTATTTTATACTCGGGTCAGACCGAGATGTTTCAGGTTAGGTGCTTTTGGACTTAGCCTATTTTGCTTCCGCATGGACTATTCGCTAGCTTCTTTTTGTTATAGCGTCTTTTGTAGTCCTTATCTGTTGTAACTTTGATTTATACTCTTTCGTCTCGTCTGTATATTGTGGTCTCCTGTACCACTTGACATGTATTATTTTGTATACTCTGTGGTGTATCTGTGTATGTGTATATTATGATCGACTGTTCTGTGATGTATATTACATTAGAGTTGTTATATTTTCTTCTGATAGATCCTATAGCCATTGTAGTTTTGCTTTAAATATTTATTGAATAGGTCGAATTTTAATGCGTTTCTACTTTTCGACATATTTAGTGAATAGTTAAGGTAAGATTGCACATGGTCGCTTCCATTATACTCTATTGTCCGCATTAGCCGACAGTATTATCTATATAATACTCTTTGTTAACGAGGCTCTCGGAGTGGGGCGTCACAATAGTTGATAAGCGATGTACCTATAAAGCTTATCGCCCATTCACAGATTCACATATAATATACAAATGTAAATAAATGAATAATCATACACGGCTCAATCTACAGAACAAAATATCACAGATCAGATAGGATAATCAATTCAAGGCAACTCATTCAATACAATCATTCATAAGTAAGGTCAAGTATCTAATAATCATTTATAAACAGGATTAATTTATCGTTTAATCCTAATCAATACAATTTATTTCCAAGTAAATTAATTACTTATGAATTTAATTATCCAATCCTGACTTATTTTACAAATCATTTGATATAAATTTATTTATCTAACACTTTAATTAATTAAATTATTCTTAATTAATCATATTTAATTAATTAAATCTTTAAACCAATTTCATAATTAATCATTCAAATTAACTTAAGTAGTTAATAACAAATTTATTAATCACTTAAACATTATTAATTCAAACTCTGATTACTATTTTAAAGTAATCCGTCTTAATTAATTTTCAAAATAATTAATCAATATCAATTAGTCATCTTAATTTGTTACAACCATTTATTTACTTTAAATTAATTCCAAGATTAATTAATTCTAAATTAATAAACATCCCTTAATAACTTAATTAATTCAAATCATAAATTAATTAACTTATTAATTTAACCATTTAATTACCTTAAAAATTAGATGGATTATAAATCATTAAACCTTAATTATATTTAAGATAAAACATCGTTTTAGTAATGATTTAATTATCATACTCAACACATTTAAAAACATGTTGTTTCAAATTCACTTTTAAATTCTATTTCATATTAAAAGAATTTGAAATAACTACAAATTTAACTTTACGATTTTAACCAAGTTAAAACTCTTTTTTTTAAATTAAATTTTTATAAAACATTTATCTTTATACAGAAATTTATACTAGAGTTTAAATCAATCATTTAAATTCAAAACATTTTAAATTAATGCTTTAACCCCTTTTTAAAGTAGTTCAAATAATTAAATTTTTATAAAACATTTTTAAATTCAAACTAGGATACAAAAATAAATTTGGATTCATCTTTCAAATTCAAGTTTTAAACATTATATTAAAACCTGGTTTCAAATCTTCAAAATCTGTTTAAATTCAAACAGACAAGTTTAATTAAAAACCTGTAACATTTCAAATGACCCAAGGCAATTAAATTTTTGCTTCGAGTCCATCCCCTTGCTGCTTCGAGAAAAATGCAGGAATCACTCGAGATAAACTCGCGTGCAACCCTGTTCCACCCAGCTTCTTCCCCACTTCCCAAATTTTTCCAGACCTCCAAAACAATTGCACGGTGCACGTGCACAGCCCCTCTGGCCAACTCCGGTCATCGTCGACGTCATCAACAAGTCGACCATCATCCCCCAATCTGATAACGACCATCCAAACTTCCTAACGCACGCGAAATCAAATTTGTTTCAAACTCAAACCTGGAAACGTGACCAGGTTTCGCCATCATCCTGGAAACACGGCTCGTTCACGAAGCGTCGACCACTAGGAAGCTTCAAACTCCGGCTACCCACTCTCCAATATCTCCTCTACCCCCACGCAAAGTCACGGCGAACTCGGTCACATAGGCAAATCGCGGCGGCTTCACAAACGTAGCGACCCGAAAGCAATGTTCGAACCCTAAATCGTTCTCGTCCCCAAAATCCTTGCATTAGAAATTTTTTCCAATATTTTTCCTAGATTCGAAAAGGGGCAAACTACCTTCTCAACAAATTTTCACGATTAAAATTCATTGAATTAACAGAAATTGATAAAAACCCATTTTCTGTTCAAACAAGATCTACAGCCTCGATTCCAAACTAAAAACTATGATTTTAGTTTTAAAAATCATGCTTTTGTTTAAGTTTTCGATTTATATTGCTGAATCTATAAATTTCAATGTTTGAGTTTTCACATATATATATTTTGCACTGCTGTTTTTGGTTTACATAGGCAACCAGATTTTAATTTGACTTGATTTAAAATTTAAACCTTAATCTATGTTAAATCAAGCATTCTTTGTTTGTAATCTAAATCCTAATAACAATTTGTTCTAGAGAAAATAAATTTAAACCAAACAAAAGAACTGGAACTATGAACAGAGTGGGTTCTGTTGGAAACAAACATGCATACTTCATACCTATATATATAGACACACACACACACACACACACACACAGCAGATTCACTCAAATTCATTTCAACATCACTGGCATACAACTAAATTTTTCTTGAAAGTTGACAAAGTGAGGTTACTCACATTTGAGAAGATGAACAGAGAACAGAGTTTCCACTTTTTAGCACAGGCCTTGAAATTCTTAGCTATACTTTCCTCCTTGATCTTTGGTTTATTTTGTTTGAATTGTTTAAGTTTTGAAATAGTTTACTTCAGATCTTTAGTTTGGCTTTCGAATTAAAATGAAAAGGCAGAGATATATAGCAAAGAGTTGCAGACAGGTTGATATAAAGAAAGAGGTGTACAGGTTGATTTCATTATCTAGTACAAGTGATATTATCTGTTCAACAAGTATGGCTGAGAAGAAAAAATGTATGCAAGCATTTAATGCCAAGGTATGAGTCTCCATACTTACCTTACTTGCATGTTTTACAGTTCATACTTATTCATTTTCTTACCTGGCAGCCTTTTTGTATGTTAATATTTTCCCACATACTTTGTTTATTTGTATAAAGACATCTTATTTTACTTTGTTTTGTTAACCTTGCATATTTATCTCAACTTTGTTTCATAGTTAAGTGTCGTTTCTTTTCTTTTCTTATGACTTACATATTAATTTTCAATTTAAATACTTATCGTCTTGTATTTTTGTTTGTTCATGCTTATGTAAATTATTATTATCTTCTTTTGCTTTTTATTTATTCTATAACTTTGTTTGTACATAGATGTTTAATATGTTTGTTTGGTTCCATACTTAACTTTTATTTATCTCTATTTATAACTCAAATATTTATTTTACTTCTATTTTTAGTTTAAATATTTATCATGAATTTTACTTTAATAATTATTGTTTTATATTTTTCTATATACACATAAATATATAGTATTTAAATTCAAATCAAATATATATATCTATATATATATATATAAAATTTTAAATTTACTCATATATGCTCAAATACATATATATATATTCTCATATATATACATATATGCAAATTTTCAAATCAATTTGACTTAATATATTTTCTATTTGAATCGGGGAAACTCGCATCTCTTAAATCGATAAATTTTACAATTTTAATTCAAAAATTAAACAAGTCATAAATTAAAATTAAATTAAATTCTAGGGTCGTTACAAAAGATTTGGGGTCCAGATAAGTTGAGAAGTAAGAAAATGTTTACAGATTAGAGATTCGATGATGATAATGCTAGAGATGAAGGAAACGAGGCATGACTGAGATTCCTAGAGAACATGCCAAATTGAATGGAAATGGAAATTGAGAATTTGGTTTAGGGTTTTATTTTGTTTTTGGATAGAGAACAATTGGAGGTGAAAATATGTAGGAATGCAAAAACTCAACCCTTATAGAAGTATTGACATTTATTTAAATTAAAGTTAAATGCTGCAATTATATTAGACTAAGTGAAACAATATAATTTCATGCTCAAATGCTACCATTTAATGCTACTAAAAGTTCATTTTCTTGTGGTGGTCTAAGCCTGTGTTCATTGGTTCTTGGTGAAAGCACCAAAATGTTAACCTAAAAAATGGATCATCACCCTATATGGGTGTATGAGAGCACCAACCCTGATAGAATAAGGCAAAGATAATAGAAAATAGCAATAAAGTAAAAGAAATATGAGAGAGACATAAACATTTTTATAGTGGTTGGCTGTTAACTAAGCCTACATCCACTTTATAATTTTGCTTATTGATTGTATATAATTACAAGGTGTTTGAGACTGAATAAGTTACAATCACATGTGTAAGACCAATTCTAAGTCCTAGAATTTCCTATAGGAACTGCCTTAGTAGCTATTGAGTAGAGAGAAAGATGAAGTATAGATGGAGATCCAACATAGTGTTAGTAGAACGCAGCGCCCTTCTTGGTTGTTTTATGGTTTATATTTATAAAGGTAGCAGTTGCATTGGGCCAAAAGTTAGTACGACCTCTTCATGTCGGTGCCGACTTTTATGGTTCAACTCAAATGGGTTGAATCTACTTGAAATCTTCATGCTACTTGATTTAGAGATGTTCTATGTAGTTAATCTAGCAAACTAATTATTATTAATAATGATTCCTTCATCACTTCGTTTATTTTGCCAATCTGGTTCTAGCTCTTCAATCTTGATATTCAATTGATCAGAATCCTTTTATATTGCTTGAGCATATGCATGTTGAAAGTTTAAGGGTTAGATGATGAAGCATATGCAGTCATTACCGACATGGTGAAGTTGGTACCGACTTCTCACCTTTGCTCCATTCATGTTGAAATTCCTCTAAGTTGTTTCTTTAGCCTATATAAGTGTGCCTAGAAATATGTCAAGTCGTTTCGTCTTTGTCTCCACGTTCTAACTCCTAATAATTTATACTTATTTAAAACCTAGTTAGTAATTTGTAAAACAAGTCATTTTGAAATGAAATTTGTGTTTATTTAAATTAAATAGAATTTAGTTTTATATATAAAAGAGAAAGATAAAATAAAATATGTATATGATTATTTATTTTCAAGATCCAAGCCCAATAATCCAAACCTAACATTTTTCCGGATTCTCTTCCTATTTCTTGAAACAATGTTGTGTACTTATTTTCGTTAATCGCCTTTTCCTGAAGCAAATAAAAACAAACCCTCGTCATTTTGAAATTCAAGAAAATTAAAATAAATTATTATAAATCACCAAACTCGCGTTGTCCATCACGAAATTGATAGGCACTTATGGCAATAAGGAGTTGTGGGTTCGTTGAAGGATTGTGATATTCGAACGCGCCACAGTTAGGTTAAATTCAGAGCTCGTGCACACATATCGTGACTGTTTTACTCACAAACCTAAGTTTAATCAAATAATCTATCATTTGTAAGCTATTTTTAGTTTTATACTTGGAAATATGCATGAGGTATTGTTGAATTAATGATGTGTGTGCTTAAACAAGAGGGAAGAGGCCGAAAATGATCAACAAAGCCAGCGTTTGGCTCCGGCTATGGTCGACCGCCTAGGTCTTTCGGTCGACTGTGTTCGATCGATCTGAGCCGACCATTAGTTGTAACGATCCCGATTTTTGAGTAAAATTAAATTTAGTAATTGATATAAATTTTTGGATGTAAATTGTAAATTAATTTAATTTTTCCAAATTAAACAAGATGTTTCTTTGATTTGAAATTCAAAATTAGATATTTTGGAAATATATTGAATTTGAAAAGGACTCTATATTTTAAAATTTATAAAAAATTTGTTTTGTAATTATAATATGTACGTATGTATGTATATTCCAAAAACTATTTAAGGATTAAAATTATAACATATATACATGTTTATTTATTTGTGTATAGTTGATTTTAAAATCATATTCTTTAAGTTATAATATATATGAAAGAAAAAGTGATTATTGAAGAGCATAAACTATACACACACACATATATATATATATATATATTTATAGATATTTATTTATCTAAAAGTATGATAGTTCGAAATAAGTTTAATATTCTTTTTCTTTAAGATAATACAAATATATAAATATAGTTTGAAAATATAGGAAATTAATAAATTATTAAGATAAAGGGGTAAAACATAAAAAGTATTCTAATTCTTTATTGTAATTTGGAAGTTATATTTTGAATTGGATATAAATAAATTCCAAAAGTTGCTTAGAATTAAATTCCAGAACTTATACATATAGAAATGCATTTATTTTTATTGAGTGTAAATAAGATATAGTGCATATATATGTAAATAAGATAAATTTAAATTGTATAAATGTAAATATATAAGAAGATGAAAATATAAACTTGTATAAATATGAAATTAAATAAAAGAATTTATAAAGGGTTAAAATATGTTTTATAAATTTATAAAAGAAAGGGTTCAAAATATAAATTAAATAAAAGTTTAAAATATGGTCTTAAACATAAATTTCTTTGTTTAAACAAGTGTAAGCATTTATTATGAAAATTAAACAAGTGTTAATTTATGGTTTCAAGTGGCAAGTAATGTCTTTTCCTTTTAATTTGAGTTTTATAAAAATATATTTGGGAAGTGAAACCAGGTTGTTTACAGTAAGGAAAAAAAAATTCTTTCATATTCTTTTATTTCCACTTTCTGAAATCAAAGCGGAAAAACAAAACTACAAAACAAAACAAACCTGAGAGGAAGTACAGATAAAAATCTAAGAAGATTTAATCAAAACAAAAGTAAGATCAAAGTTCAACAATAAGTAAAAGTTTCAGTCCGGAATCTAAACCTGAAACAATCAAGAAACAAGATCAAAGCTCAGCAACTAACAATATCAGAATCAAGATCAAGATCAACAAACAAATTTGAGTAGCAGATCATTTCAAAGTTCAGATTCAATCAATTCCAGATCAAAACAGTTGTCCTTTGTCCTTCCAAAATATCAAGTGAGCAAACCATCTCTTTAAAGCTTAATTGTGTTGATACCTTGTGATGTTGTGATGAATGTTTGATTATATATATGATGGTGAAATGTTTGAAGGAATGCAAAAATGTTTGTATATGCTTATAAATATGCAAGTGTTGAATTGCATGTCTGTATATCTATATATACAGGTCCCTGTTTTGGTCTACGGGTCAAAAAACATCAACTTCAAAAATTTAAAAACTCATCCTATGATCCTTTTTAGGTTCTGATATCTAAATAAAAGATGGTTGTAAAACTATAACACCCATTAAAAAAATGGTTTCAAACAATTTATATTAAGTATTTTATTTATAACAGGAAAATATAGTAAAAAATCAATTTAAGTTAAGATTTGATGATCATGATTTCAAGTTTAGATTGTACCACTAGAGTTATAATGGAAAATTATGAATTTTGATAATAAAATCAAAATTTTAAAGATTTAAATAAAGGTGAATTTTTGAGTTGATCGAAATTTCTACTTTCGTCGATTCTCAACATTTGGCGAAGAATTAGGCATCGAAACTGCTACTGAAGGAAGATGTAGGAGTGAAGATCTTTAGAAAAATAATCAGTGGATTCACTAACCACCACGGTAGTCGGTACGTCAACATTTAGGGTTATAAAATTAGTTTTGTTCAACGAGGAAAACGAGATGATTTCGTCATCAACGATGGATCGTAGGCGATCGCACATGGGGGAGAGGTTGCGTGGGCCATCGTGGCATCTCTGGTCGCGTCAGCATAGATGCAGGCAATCGGTGATGATCGCGCGAGGAGTGTTGGTCGATCAAGCTAATTCCATTATTCGATTGACTGGTTCGATTTCGTCTCTCTGATGATTCCGTGGAAACTGGGTTGTGGAGTTATCGTCGAATTCAGGGTCGACTCGTGGATGACCGAGATGATGATCGAAGGTGGCTCAGTTGATCGTGTACGTGCATGGTGCACCTATGCATGAGGTTGCTTCACGGAGTTGTGGGAGGAGAAGAAAATTCGAAGGAGGTTTCGAGAAATCTGATTAATGGCTTGGGGATTTTAAAAGAAAGCTCGGGTTGTTCGAGTGTTAAACTATACAACAGGAAATTTTAAAAACAACGTAAAGTAAAATAAGAAGAAGGAGAAAATGGCTCGGGGAAAAGATCGGGTATTTTAGGGGTTTACTCGGAGTTGGGTTCGCGTTTTATGGGAGTCATCTCGGGTTTGCCTTGAAACGGTTTTGATTTCTAAAATTTAGACAAGTTCCCAAATGATTAAATTTAATTAAGTTTAAAATACTTTCTTAGTCAAATGTTTTATACCAGTTTTGTTAAATAATTAAAGTTTAAGATAATTATTTTATAATTAATTAAGTTCAAGTTCAAAAGAATTCTTAAGTTTATTTTAAATTTAAATGGTATAATTAAGTAATTAAAAGATAATGTTTTTTATTAACTTAAGTATTTTAAGTTAACCCTTATGTTAAATGATAAGCTAGTTTAAGGGTTTATTTAAAGCTTTGAATAACAATTTAAGAAATTGATTAATTAAGGGGTTTATCTTAAATTTATTAAGATTTTAATTAATTACCAGCTGTTTAATTGATGTGGTAATTTGAAAATTAATTACTAAATGAAAGTAATTAAGGATAATTAATTAATGATTAAAGTTGATTAATTAAATGATTAATTAAAGGACAATTAATTAATATGGTTAATTAATTAAAGTAATTAATATGAAGATAATTAATTAATTAAAGGTTAATTAATTAATGTAAGTGATTAGGGATAATCACTTATTGTAATTTTGTTAATTAAATGGTAATTAATTAAGGGTTAATTAATTATGAAATTAACTTAAGGTTAATTTAATTAATTTTTGATTAATTAAGGATCATTAATTAAGGGTAGCTAATTAATGTCATTAAGGATAATTAATCTTTAATTATTTAACATTTAAAGGTTAACCGATTTATTAATTAAGGATGATTAATTAATAATTAAAGGTTAATTAATTTATTAATTAATTAATGATTAAAGGATAATTAATCAAAATGATTTGTAATTAATTAATATTAATTAGCCAGGATTAGTAGTTTATTCATAAGAAATTGGTCTAATTTAAATTGATCAGATAATTAATTGATTTACTTATGGACGTTTGGATTCTATTGAATGTTGAATTATTTGATATCCTTGATGTGTGATGCTGTAACGACCCCGAATTTTATATAAATTTAAATTGATAATTTATATAATTTTTAATTTAAATTGTATAGCTAATTGGAAATTTAAGCGAGTTTCCCCAAATACAGATAAATTCTGTATAAATCATTTAAACTTTAATATTGTATATATATGAGAATATATATATATATATGTATTTGAGCATATATGAGTAAATTTAAAATTATATATATATATATAGATATATATATATATATTTGATTTGAATTTAAATACTATATATGTATGTGTATATGGAAAAATATAAAACAATAATTATTAAAGTAAAATTCATGATAAATATTTAAACTAAAAATAGAAGTAAAATAAATATTTGAGTTATAAATAGAGATAAATAAACAAAAGTTAAGTATGGAACCAAACAAACATATACATTTAAATAAGAAAGGAAAACATCTATGTACAAACAAAGTTATAGAATAAATACAAAGCAAAAGAAGAAATACCAACAAACAAAAATATACACATTTTCAGCAGAGACAAAGTAAAAAGAACAAGTAAAAGAAAGGCAAGATAAGTACAAACAAAACATAAACAAAAGAATGCAAGACAGCAATAAATATGAACACAAAATAAAATAAAAGAGATAGGTATAAAACATAAAGTACTAAGCAAGTAATGCCATTATCGTCGGCCTGCATAAAGGTAAACAAATCAAATTTGATATGGAAGAGTAGCTTGCAAATTAAGTACCCAGGCAATTAGTGCAACATGCCTCTAGCATTTAATGCAAGCCTCTTCACCTATGCCTATTATACAAAATAACATCACCCTGTAACATCTTCTCTTTTATATATATCCAACTCCTCATCATCAGTTTGTCCATTTCAAGCCAAGTAATACTGAAGTAAATACCACTTAAAACTCAAACAAAAATTCAAATCTAAAAGGCAATACAAACCAGAGATCAAGATAAAGTTTAGCTTGAAAAATTCAAAGCCTGGGTCAAAGATAAGCTACTCTGTTCTTCTTCCAGAAATACAGGTGAGCAAACTTCTTTGACCTGATCTCTGAATTGATAGGATGTGTTATGCTTGTTTCTATGAAGTATTGTTAAATAGACCTGCATGTATATATGCAGATGATGGATGCATGTCTGTTAATATAAATATCTTGCCTCTACTCTAAATCTACAGGTTCAAGAACAAGATAGACAAAATCTTATCTCCCCATATAAACAACACTAGGCCTTGATTCTTAAAAGGAGTTGTTTATATCAACTAGATGCTATTTAAAAGAAAAAAAAGAGAAGTAAAACATCACCTTGTGTTACAAACTTAAGCAAACCATTCAACTAATCAAAACAGAAAAGAAATCAAACTGCAGATTTCAAAGACCAAATAAGGTGCTCTCTATTTCAAGAAATATAATTCAAGTGAGTAAACTTTCTACTTTGAATCTGTATGGTTGTTTGTGAGTGAACATACTACTCTAAGGATTTTAAATATGTATATTGGTTTTATAAATGATCTTTGTGCTTGGTTGTGTGCTTTTAAATAAATTAGTTCTGCATCTATATATGTTGTTCTGTGAAATTTTGAAGAGTTGTTCTTCTGGTTTCTAGTCTCAGTATGATCATAAACAGAGATATCAAAAATCTAATAAATTTTCATATAAATTTTTATATAAAACATTTTTACTTAGGATTTTAAACAAATCAGGTTGTTTAAACTTAAAAATCACAATTTGGAAATTGCTTGAAGTTGACAGTATAATTTAGACTCTGTACATTCAAATTTCTGTAAAAAGGAAATCAATGGCTAAAAGTCGAATACTTTAAATTGTTAATTTGACTTTATATCTAGAATTATTACCACAAGTTATGATTTTTAAAAGTTGAATGAAAATTTTTAGTTCAGTAATTCAAAAGCAATTCGTGTTGGAATAAAAATGGAACTTTTACCAATTTCTTGAAATTGAATCAATTTAAATTATTGAAACTTGAATCGTAGCAAATATAGCCACCCCTGATCTCGAGAAAAATGTGAAATAATTTTTCTATTTAGTGGATTGTGAGGACGAAGCAATTTTAGGGTTTAAGGACTGTGAAAATGGCATATGGGTTTTTTTCGCTCGTGCACACTCGTCGAGGCGTCGAGTGGGATGGGACCAGGGGGAGAGGCTTCTTGGGTCATCGAAGCGGCCGCGGATGGAGTTTCGTGATCGCCAGTGACGTGACGTGGGGATGCGAGGCGATTTACTGGAGATGATTGGGTTTCTGGTGGGAACCGATGAGCTCGATTTTGATTTCGAAATAATTTTGGGATTTTGGTGGTTGAAATCGAAAGTGGAGATGGTCAGAGACTTGGCAGTGGGTGGCGACTCAACCGGAGGTGGCAGCGGTTTGTGTGCACGTGCACGAAGTCATCGTGTGTATCAGCGATTGGAGGTGTTGGGGAAGGAAGGGGTTTCGCTCGAGAGTTTGCTCGAGGAAGAGGGTCGTTTGCTTCGAGTTTAGATCGGGTGCTTGAGGGGATTTTCTGTTGTTTAAATTTAACTGAAGTTTAAATGTTGATTTACTGGAAAAAAAAGGGAAAAGAAGAAGAAACGTGGGGATAGGGAGAGGTCTCGGGGAAGATAAGGAAGGAATTCGAGTGTTACTCGAGAAAATTGGGGAGATGGCTCGGGTCTTTCTTCCCATGGCTATAAAATCATAATAGTAGACCAAGTAAACTATTTTAAAACAAATTTAAGTGATCATTGATTTGTAATTTAGATTTTTACTTAATGATTTAAAGTAATAAATTTAGTAATTAAGACCTAATAATTGATTTCAAAATAATTTATTAATTTAATAATTTGAAAAGGAATAGGAATTAATTTGTAAATTAAGTTAATTAAAATGGATAATTTATTATTTAAATTAATTAATGATTTGGGTTAATTAAATAAATAATTAAAGATTTAATTACTTAATTAAGGTTTAAAGATTTATTAATTAAGGAGTAATTACCTAGTTATTGCAAATTTATTTAAAGATAATAAATTAAGGATTAATTATTAATGAAGAGTTAATTAATGATTTCATTAAAAGATAATTTATTAAATGTTTTGAAATTAATTGATTATTAATTTACTATGACTAGCGAATTTACTCATAGAAATTAATCTGATTTAAATTAATCAGACAATTTAATTGACCCTATTTAGGGATGTTTGGATTATATTGGATGATGAATTGTTTGATATCTCTGACATGTGATGCTTTGTGTTATATCCTGATTCGTATTATGATCTGTAATGTAATTAATTATCTGTGATGTAATTCATTACCTGTGATATGTATATTTGTGATCTGTGAATGAAGACAAGCGTTATAGTTTATATCACTTATCGGATATATTGTCGTATTTGATCTGTGATGATTGAGTGATGTTGCACTATTGTGTTAAACCCTTGGACCACACTATACACACACAAATATGGATTTCATGTGGAAATCGATTAAGTCACAGATTTTTAAATAAGTTTGAATTTGAATTTCAAATTCAAATAGTTTTGGAAATAAATTAAGTTTTAATGTGGAAAACTTTTGAAAAGCTGTTTTAAGAATAAAAGTTATTTTTGAATAACTAATAAAGATTTGGAATTTGAATAATCAGATTTAAATTGAAATTCAAAAATCTGAAATTGAATTCTATATTCAGTATTTATGATTTAAAAAGGACTTTACAAGTTATACGGGTTTAAACCGTTTTTAAGCGTTGATTTGGAAATTTGAATTAAACCAAAGATTGTAACTTGTATAAATGGAATCGGGGTTTTTCCAAAATAAAACTATTGTTTCTAAGTGATAAAAAGCTTTCATATGAGTAATGAACTTCCAATTTATATTAAAGAGATTTCAAGTTTGAATCAAAAATGATTTTCCAAGTTATGGACGAATCTTTGGAAACAAGTTTTGAAAGCTATGAGATAAATCTTTGATTTAAAGATTTAAATAAATTAATTCAATTGAAACGGAAATTGTTTGAAATCCGTAAATGAATCTTTGTGAAACTGAGTGAACTTTGTGAAATAAATCTTTTTGTTTAAAAAGATTTGAAAATGGTAATTTGTTGAACCATTTGAAAGAAAAACTTTGGATTTTTAAGTTGTGACTTAATTGAAATCTCATATCCATATGTTTTAAATATTGTGCTTACTATTCGGGTTAGTCGGGAAAGGACCTTTGGGTCGTATAACCCATTCCGAATATGTGATACGTCGTTATGGATAGCATTAAAGACCGGTGGTGAAGACCGTGTATTTTCGAGAACGATAGGATGACCTATCGATTGTCTCTACACTGAGTTGCTCCGGTATAGAGATTCCCTAAGTGATGGGAAGTCCAATCGGGATTGTGAATACCCGGATTGCAAGGACTTCTTTGGAAGTGCCTTCGGTTCTGTTCGAACCCAGAATAGACTTATATGGATTGTTTGTCTGACATTACATTTTAAGATATAAAGCAGATTTCTTTCAAATACATTTCTATCGGTGGCGGAGAATTTATTCTCTTAGCTTAACACCCTTCTCTGAGACGTACGAGCTTAGAGGTTATGTAGTTGATGGTTATCAACGATATATTCCCAATTTGGTAATATGACATGCTGAGTGTTGTTGTGAAATGATCATTGTTTGATCATTTGTGATATGATCATTTGTTTGATCATTTATCTTTGTGATCATTACTTTGATCATTTGTTGACCCAAAGCATGGCTTTGTACCAAAGCATGGCTTTGTGGACGAGACTTTGTCGGACCTCACACCCCGAAAATGGTCAAAACGGGAAGGATGCGGCAAGGTTATTAGGAGGTGGCACCCCTTTAGTGTATGTCATTCCTTCTGGATAGAGGTGGTATCATGGAATGGAGCCCAGATACTTAACCTATGTTGTTGCTGCATTATTATTATTATGTGGTTGTTGGAATCGAGGATCCTCGTATATAGATCGGTTACGATCGGGGGATGACATATTCGTGTCAGTAGTTACCCAGTTAGGGGTAACCCGGCCTTGTGTTGGCAGAGATCCGGTTAGGGGACGTCATTTCAGAGGCGTTTCCATGTGGCAATGGGAAGTTCCTTGGCCTGATCATTTGTTGGAAATCCAAAGAAACAATACGATCTTGTACGGTTTTAGTTGTAGAACCTATCATTCACTTATGGTGGTCACCACTGTTTGGATGGTAGCTATAGTAGGCATAAGTGCGAAATGCCTATGCTGGCTAAGATTTATATCTTTACTTTCGAAATGAATTTTTGCCTACACTATGCACTAGTAATAATATCAAATGTTTCTTTTTAATGCGTATCAAGCATCTTTGACTATCATAAGGAGAAATCTCCTCCGATTCTGCGTTTGCATTGTGTGTGTGTGCGGGAGGCCTTATGGTAGTCTCATTTCTAAAAAGCATTGCGAATTGATTTTAAAATATTTCTTTGTTTGTTTTTAAAGATAAACTGTTTTTGTTGCTCACACCAGTCCCATGACTGATCCGGAGTTTATTGTTTCTTTCCTAAACTCCGGGTGCTCAAAATTTTCTACACGAGCAGTCTAGAGTTGGGTTTTTCAGATAGTTAGGTTCAGTGAATTTTCTGAAGCTAGTTCAGTCTTTGGATATGGACGAGACTTGCTTGTCTTTGTGTATCGTGATGTTGGATCGAGCTGCTGCTTCTGAAGTTCTCTTTTGAAGACTATCTTAGAGTTATATTGTTCCGCTGCTAGATGTTATCTATTTTCCTTTTCCGCTGCTATTTCTTGTATCATATCTCTGATGTATATTAATATTCATTGTATCAGATATTATATCAAAGCTGTATATCAATGTATTATTCTTTTATTTCGCTTTGTTGTTTTCTTAATTGTGTTATAAGCTCCGGCGACTCGGATTTGAACGGTCGAATCTATGGCATTCGAGTACGATGTAAAGTATGGATGTCGATTTTCGAGCGCGAAAAATCCGTGTCGTTACAGATGCTCTATTTTGATTTGAGCTATGATGAATGTAACCTATTTATCTGTGATGAATGTAATTTATTTATCAGTAATAAATTTATATTTTCTATGAATCTGAATGAAGATAAGCGTTATAAGATTATACCGCTTATCGATGTTGATATGTTTGAATCTGTGATGATTGATGATGTTGCACTATTGTGTAAAACCCCTGGACTACACTATACACACACAAATATGGATTGCACGAGGAAATTGGTTAAGTCATAGATTTTTGAAATGGTTTTAAAGTTGAATTTTGAATTCAAATGGTTTTAGAAATAGAATTGGGTTAAATATGAATTTTTTTGAAAAGGAGTTTCAAAAGTTATTTTAAATAACTTGATAGTTTGATTTGAATTTAAATTCAAAATTTGAATTCTATGTTTGGAAATTATGATTTAAAAAGGTTATACAAGTTATAAATGTGTTTATATGGATTTAAACCATTTAAAGTATTGTTTTGGAAATTTGAATTTTACCCAAGGACTTTGACTTGTACAAATGAAATCGGATTTTTCCAAAACAAAAACTATTTGTTTTCAAATAATAAAAGCTTTCATATAAGGAAAGAATTTCCAATTTGTGTTGAAAGGATTTCAAGTTTGAAATGAAAATGATTTTTCAAGTTATGAGTGAATCTTTGGAAATGGTTTTGAAAGCTATGAATCAAATCTTTGATTTAAAGATTGGATGAGTTAATCCAATTTGAAAGGGAAATATTTTTTGAAAGAATATGAATGGATCTTTGTTAAAGATTGGTATACTTTGTTTTCAAATTGAAAAAGGATCTTAAAGGTGTATCCATTCTATAAAAGACTTGAAATGGAAATTGTTTTGAAATCTGTGAATGAATCTTTGTGAAAGCTTGGTGAACTTTATGAAGTAAATCTTTTTGTTTAAAGATTATAAAATGGTAATTGGTTTAAACCATTTGAAAGAAAGGTTTTGGATAATAAGTTGTGACTTAACCAAGATCCATATATCCATATGTTTTTGAATTTTGCGCTCATTATTCGGTTTAGCCGGAAGAGGACCTTGTGTCATATAACCCATATACGACATTATGGATTGCATTTGAAGACCGGTGGTGAAGATCAGATATTTTTGAAAGCGAAAGGATGACCTGTCGAATGTCTCTGCACCAAATGGCCCTGATATAGAGATTTGATCACCCATTATGATGGGGAGTCCGGACATGATTAGGGATTATCCGGATTTGCAAGGGATTCTTTGGAAGTGACTTCGGTTTTGTTCGAAACTAGAACAGACTTGTATGGATGTGTATCTGACGTTACACTTTGAGATGTAAAGCTGGTTTATATCAAATACATTTCTTTTTGGTGGCGGAGAATTTATTCTCTAAGCTTAACACCCTTCTCTGAGACGTACGAGCTCAGAGGTTATGTAGTTGATGGTCACTAGTGATACATTCCAAATTTGGTAATGTGGCATACGAAGTGCTACTGATCATTTGTTGATCAAAGCTTGACTTTGTGAAAAGTGTAGCTTTATGGACGAGACTTCTTCGAGCCTCACAACCCGGAAATGGTTGAAACAGGATTGTTGCAGCAAGGTTTCAGGGGTCGCGCCCTAGGATATATACATTTCCTTCTGGATTATAAGTGGTATCATGGTATGGAGCCCAGATACTTAACTTTGTGGTTGCTGCAAAACTTATTTATTTGTGGTTGTTGGTGAAAAGGTACCTCGAATATAGGTCGGTAACGACCGGGGATGGCTTACTTGAGGGTCACTTCCGGGAAGTGGTAACCCGGCCTTATGTCGGTAGGGAACCGTTTTGGTTCTTGGGGGCGTCCCTCCAGAGGCGTCCCAATTTATTAAGGAAGTTCCTTAGCCTGACCATTTTTTGTAAATCAAAGAAACAATAAGCACCCTGTATGGTTTTAGTTGTATAACCTGCCACGGAATGTGGCGGTAACCTGCTATTGAACATGGTAGCTATAGTAGGCATACAATAATGGTTGTATGCTGGCTAAGATTAATAATATACATTCGAAATGTTTTCCACTATGCACTACTAATAATAATATCAAATGGTTTTCGCCTATCAAGTATTTTTGACTGTCATAAGGAGAAATCTCCTCCAAGTTTATGCTTACATTGTATGTGTGGCGGGAGGCCTTATGGCGGTTTCATTTTCCAAAAAGCATGCGGATTTCAATCTTAAATTCTTTTGTTGTTTGTTTTTGTTTAAAACTGTTTTCGTTTGCTCATACCAGTCCCATGACTGACCTGGAGTTTATTGTTCCCTATCTAACTCTGGGTGCCCATAATTTTCCACACGGGCAGTCTAGAGTTAGATTTTTCAGATAGTCAGATAATAGATGTAGATTTGATATCTTTCGAAGTATCTGGTTTGGTAGCTCTTGGAAATCTTCTTCAGTCTTGGGACGACTGACCTTTCTTAAGTCCTACTGGATGGGGGTTCGAGCTAGCTTTGGATTGGAGATGGAGTTGTAGATATTGGAGTTCTCACTTGGTGCTTCGAGTTCAAGTTATCTCTTTCCGCTGCTGTATCTTGTCCCTGATATTTATGGATTTGTTGTATCATATTGTATAAGATATTGTATCAACTGTTGTGTATCAATGATATTTTATTCATTTTCTTCCGCTATGTTATTGTACTTAATGTGTTATAAGCTCCGGCGAATCGGATTCAGCGTTTGAATCTGCGGCATTGGAATACGAGTGATGAATTCGATGCCGATTGTCGAAGGTCGAGTCGGGATCATCATAATTGGTATCAGAGCTGAAGGTTGAACCTTAGCTCAGGAGTATAACACATTAGGCAGCTCATTAGAGATAGGGATATAAATGCCCTAGAATGAGTATCCCTAAGATATCCGTCCGTGTGCCTCAGTAAATTCTCTTACTATCTACTGATAGTAAGTATGAGTGTAAGAAGAAGATGGGATAGGGGACAGGGAAATACGACTACAAATGGTCGATACCCTGTAACAACAAAGAAACAACTTTCTCTATCAAATTTCTTTTATCCAGTTTCGATTCTTTGATGTCTTCGTGGCAACTCAAGGAAGAAGCTTTGGTGTGGTGGTGACCCTGCAAATTATTATAGATAAGTTTCTATCTCGTATTCTCTTCATCAAATTCCTATCAGCTTTTCCTTTTTAACTTTAACAAAATTGAAATCTTATCGAAATAAATTGGTAAGTTAAATATAAAGTTTTATATAAATAAAATGATTTTGATTAAAATTAAATTTGAAATTCTATTGTAATTTCTTGTGAGTATCAAAGTCCGAAAGGGGACATATTAATATATACTTGGGGTATTCCGACCGGAGTTTAGAATCCATATCTAGTGTTTGAGAATTATGGAAGATTAAGCCCATTATTTTTTCTTTTTGGGTCCCGATATATTCTACGAACAATTAGTTATCTTTTGAACTAACCATTGCCCTGCATATTTCGCAGATTGGTGACCCGAGTATCTTGTATAGTATTGAATGAGTTTGTTCTCGTATCTATTGTTGATATTCTGATTTGCTAAGCCAAATGCAGAATAAATAATTTCGGTTTGATCTGGACAGATATTTCTCCATCTTTGTGTATCTATTCTTTGTTGTCTCCCGAGCAAATTTTGAGGACGAAATTTTCTTAAGGGGAGAATCTGTAATGATCCCGATTTTTGAGTAAAATTAAATTTAGTAATTGATATAAACTTGAGGATTTAAATTGCAAATTAATTTAATTTTTCCAAATTAAACAAGATGTTTGTTTGATTTGAAATTCAAAATTAGATATTTTGGAAATATATTGAATTTGAAAAGGACTCTATATTTTAAAATTTACAAAAAAATTGTTTTGTAATTGTAATATTATGTATGTATGTGTGTGTGTGTGTATTTATACATATTCCAAAAGCTATTTAAGGATTAAAATTATAACATATATACATGTCTATTTATTTGTGTATAATTGATTTTAAAATCATATTCTTTAAGTTATAAATATATATATGAAAGAAAAAGTAATTATTGAAAAGTATAAACTATATGCATATACATATACATACATATATATATATATATATATATATTTATCTAAAAGTATGATAGTTTGAAATAAGTTTAACATTCTTTTTCTTTAAAATAATACAAATATATAAATATAGTTTGAAAATATAGGAAATTAATAAATTATTAAGATAAAGGGTAAAACATAAAAAGTATGTTTTCTAATTCTTTATTGTAATTTGGAAGTTATATTTTGAATTGGATATAAATAAATTTCAAAAGTTGTTTAGAATTAAATTCCAAAACTTATATATATAGAAATGCATTTATTTTTATTGAGTGTAATAAGATATAATGCATATGTATGTAAATAAGATAAATTTAAATTGTACAAATGTAAATATATAAGAAGTTGAAAATATAAACTTGTGTAAATATGAAATTAAATAAAAGAATTTATAAAGGGTTAAAACATGTTTTATAAATTTATAAAAGAAATGGTTCAAAATATGAATTAAATAAAAGTTTAAAACAAGGTCTTAAACATAAATTTCTTTGTTTAAACAAGTGTAACCATTTTATTATGAAAATTAAATAGGTGTTAATTTATGGTAACAAGTGGCAAGTAAGTGTCTTTTTCTTTTAATTTGAGTTTTATAAAAATATATTTGGGAAGTGAAACCAGGCCGTTTACAGTAAAGAAAAAAATTCTTTCCTATTCTTTATTTCTACTTTCTGAAATCATAACAGAAAAACAAAACTATAAAACAAAAAAAATTTGAGAGGAAGTTCAGATAAAATCCGAGAAGATTTAATCAAAAAAAAAGTAAGATCAAAGTTCTACAATAAGTAAAAGTTTCAGTCTGGAATCAAAACCTGAAACAATCAAGCAACAAGATCAAAGCTCAGCAACTAACAAGATCAGAATCAAGATCAACAAACAAATTTAAGTACTAGATCATTTCAAAGTTCAGATTCAATCAATTCCAAATCAAAACAGAATCTTTTTCGCTGTCCTTCTAAATATCAGGTGAGCAAACCATCTCTTTAAAGCTTAATTGTGTTGATACCTTGTGCTGTTGTGATGAATGTTTGATTGTGTGATGGTGAAATGTTTGAATGAATGCAAAAATGTTTGTATATGCTTATAAATATGCAAGTGTTTAATTGCATGTTTGTATATCTATATATACAGGTCCCTGTTTTAGTCTACAGGTCAAAAAAATCAACTTCAAAAATTTAGAAACTCATCCTGTGATCCTTTTTTGGTTCTGATATCTAAATAAAAGATGGTTGTAAAACTATAACATCCATTAAAAAAATGGTTTCAAACAATTTATTAAGTATTTTATTTATAACAGGAAAGTACAATAAGAAATCAATTTGAGTTAAGATTTGATGATCATGATTTCAAGTTTAGATTGTACCACTAGATTTATAATGGAAAAAATATGAATTTTGATAATAAAATCAAAATTTTAAAGATTTAGACAAAGGTGAATTTTCATGTTGATCGAAATTTCTATTTTCATCGATTCTCGACACTTGGCGAAGAATTAGGCGTCGAAACTGCTGCTGAAGGAAGATGGAGGAGTGAAGATCATTAGAAAAATAATCAGTGGATTCACTAACCACTGTTGTGGTCGGTACGTCAACATTTAGGGTCATGAATTTAGTTTTGTTCAATGAGGAAAACGAGATGATTTCGTCATCAATGATGGATTGTAGGCGATCGCACAGGGAGGTTGTGTGGGCCATCGTGGCATCTCTAGTCGCGGCGGCGTAGTTGCAGGTGATCAATGATGATCGTTCATTGATCACGCCAGAAGTTTTGGTCGATCAAGCAAATTCCAACATTCGATTGACTGGTTCGATTTTTTCTCTCTGGTGATTTTATGGGAACTGGGTTGTGGAGTTGTCGTCGAAGTCAGGGTTGACTCGTGGATCACCATGATGATGATCGAAGGTGGCTCAGTTGATCGTGCACGGTGCACATATGCATGTGGTTGCTTCACGGAGTTGTGGGAGGAGAAGGAAATTCGAAGGATGTTTCGAGAAATCTGATTAATGGCTCGAGGATTTTAAAAGAAAGCTCGGGTTGTTCGAGTGTTAAACTGTATAACAGGAAGTTTTAAAAACAAAGCAAAGCAAAATAAGAAGAAGGAGAAAATGGCTCGGGGAAAATATCAGGTATTTTGGGGGTTTACTCGGAGTTGGGTTCGCGTTTTATGGGAGTCATCTCGGGTTTTCCTTGAAACGGTTTTGATTTCTAAAATTTAAACAAGTTCCCAAATGATTGAATTTAATTAAGTTTAAAATACATTCTTAGTCAAATGTTTTATACCAGTTTTGTTAAATAATTAAAGTTTAAGATAATTATTTTATAATTAATTAAGTTCAAGTTCAAAAGAATTCTTAAGTATATTTCAAATTTAAATGGTATAATTAAGTAACTAAAAGATAATGTTTTTTTATTAACGTATGTATTTTAAGTTAACCCTTATGTTAAATGATAAGTTAGTTTAAGGGTTTATTTAAAGCTTTGAATAACAATTTAAGAAATTGATTAATTAAGGGGTTTATCTTAAATTTATCAAGATTTTAATCAATTAGCAGCTGTTTAATTGATGTGATTATTTGAAAGTTAATTACTTAATAAAAGTAATTAAGGATAATTAATTAGTGATTAAAACTGATTAATCAAATGATTAATTAATGGATAATTATTTAGTATGGTTAATTAATTAAAGTAATTAATTTGAAGATATGCAACATTCCAGAATTTTTAACAATATCAATTTAATAATCTGTATTAAAAATTAAATTGATATCGATAAATTGGTTAATAATAATTCCAATTGATTTAATAATTTTCCTTTAATAAGTATTTAATTGGAAGATTTTATCTTTTTCAGCTAATAAATTGGTTTCTATTTATAATATAAATATATGGTTTATATTGTAAATAGATTAGCTTTGTTTTAAATTTAATAATAAAGCATATTTTCTAATTCTAATATTTTTAGTAATTTGGAAATTTGTTTTTATTTATTATAAAGCTTTTCAAAGTTATTAAATAAATAATCTTGGTTTGAATTTAAATAATGAATCTTGATTTCAAATTCTAATGTCTATATTAATAATTTGGAAATTTTGATTTAATTTAATATTAAGTTTTTCAAAACTACTTAATAAATAAGTTCATGATTTTAAATTGTTAAGAAAGATGTTTAAAGAGTCATAATGAGTTTGGCTTAAGTTTTAAATGTAAATTAATTAACAAAAAGAATTGTTTTGTTTTCTTTTTAAAATATAGCTTAATAAAATAAGTAATTTATTAATAAAGACATAATTTCTTTTATAATTATTATAATTTGATAATGAGTCATTCTAAAAATAATATTAATAATGTATTGTTTTACAATTGGATTTTGAATAAAAATAGCATGGGTCATTTCAAATTTAATTTGTATATATAACTTGATTTTTAATATTAGATTTTTGAATTTGATTTAAAATTTGAATATAAATCCAAAGTATAGATTTTTAATTGTTTTGATTTTTATATGCATAAGCTTTTATTTATAAGTATAATTTGTTTTTATTTCTTTTGAAAATTTTCTACATATTAAATACTAATTAACAAAATAATTAGGCATAACCTATATATTAACATTTAAATTAAATACTAATTACTCTTAGAAGGACAAGCGTTGTTTCCTTAAGCCTCTTATAACAAATGTTAAAAGATAAACATCCTAAATTGACAAATGTTGAAATTTATACAAGTGTCATTTTCAATTTAGTATTTTCTTTCATTTTTATTAAATTATATTTTCACCTTATAAATACATTTGCCTCTTCTCTTCAATTTCTTTTTTTCATAGTTCAAAAGTTAAGAAAACACAAATCTGAAAAACATGAAAACCCTTTCAGATTCAAGATCAAGCTAGAAATCACTTTCCTGCAAATCAAAATTCCTGTAAATCTAAAACTTGTTCTCATACAAACCCAAATTCAAACTCATCATCTTCAAAAACCTGCAAATTTCAAATATGTTGCCTGCATCTTCAAAACTCAGAGCAATTGCAGTTTTAAATCAAGACTGCAATTCATTTTCAAAAGGGATCCAGCCTGCATCATTTTTCTCTGCAGTCTAGAAGCATGCAGCAGTTTTTAAATCAAACAAAAAGCAAATGCAGTTTTAAAGTTCAAAGGAATTTCAAATGGAAGCTCTGCCTTCTTCTAAAAATATGTGAGTAACTTTTAAATCTTAAATTATAACTTAGGTTGCATGATTGTATGGTTGGATATAAATAAGTATTTCATGTGTATAGATAAAAATATGATGTGAATAGTATTTGTATGCATACTGTATATACATATGGTGCTCTGTCTTGTTTACATGCTCAGTTTTTTTTACTTAAAAATCCTTACCTCTTGATCTAGTTATGATAGGATCTAATTCACAAACAAATATTGTTTGTTTTAACATAGGTTAAGTTTTAAAAATTTAAGAAGTTAAAAATAAGCCTGTTGTCTCTATAAATCAAAACAACTCTGTGCATGTTAAATTAAGTAAATGTCAAACATCGTGATTTACAAATTCAGTATCATAAACGGAATACTAAAATCAAAATATGATTTTTAAAACAAAAACTATAATTTTTAGTAAAGAGGTTAAGGTACAGTTTGGTATTGACTGGAATGGGAATATTAGGAATTTTATAGTGATCTATGTATCGTGAGGGCTCGGGGTTCTTCCAGGTGATAGAGGAGTGATAGGGTAGTAACGCAAAAATACAAGAAGATGTTCAAGATCTTTGTGGAGGTGCTAGTGATTGATTGAAGTCTAGAACCCTATTTTTTTACTGTGATTTAAGAATCGATCACTACGGATTGTGTAGTGGATCGAGTGCAGCAAGTTTCTGGGGAAATGTAGTATGGAGGGTGGCGAAGTCGTAGCCGGAGTTGGAGCATCTCCGGTGGTCAGAGAAGTGGGGACGAGGCGTTGCTAGGTTTGGTGATGGGAGGGGGTTTATGTTTCCAGGTTTGGGTATAAGTCTCGATTTTGATTTTTGGTTGTTAGTTGTATTCTGATGGTCGTGGGTTGATCTGGGAATGATGGATGACTTGTAGAGATCGCCGTGGATGATCGGAGAGGGGTGGCTAGCCTGTGCATATGCATAGTGCATTTTTGATCCTTGGTGAATTTGGGTGAAGCAGTGGAGAGAACTCGAGTTTTCTCGAGTAAGTATCGTGTAAGGCTCGAAGCAAGGAGGGTTTTGTCTTGAGTAGAATTTGGGGTGTCTCGGGTATTTCAGTGTTTACAGGTTTTGAGAAAACCTGTAGTATCTGTTTTTAAAATTTAAAAAAAAACTGAAGCTTATAAATGTAAAGCTAGAGTTTTAAACTAAGTTTTAAATCCAAGTTTGAAATTCAGAATTCCAGTTTAGTTTTAAATTTCAAATCTCGGTTTCAAAATAAAAATAAAAATATTAAAGATTTAAACTTAAATGGTTAACTACTTTAAAATGGTAAAGTAGTTTAAATTTTTAAAAATGAAGTTTTAAAAATATGAGTAAGTTTAAAGTTAAGTTTAAATCTAAAAATCAAAGATTTAAATATATGGTTCAATTTTGAAATAAAAGAAGTTTTTAAATTTGGAAGATATAAACAACGTGTAAATTTAAATTATTGAATTTTAAAATGAATTTAGTTTTAAACTCTTATGAATTTCTTTTATAAGACAAGCATTTGTTTGCCATGTAATTTAAAAAGGTTTAAATTGTTTAAACTTTGTTAAGTTAAATTATATTCATTTTAAATCTTGTATTTGAAATGAAATTTAAAAGTAAGTTCAAAAGTAAATTGATTTCAAATAAATTTGTTAATGACAATTTAGTCATAATTAAGAATGTTTATCTTAAAATTTAATTAAGATTAATAATTTGAAATTAATTTAATTAATGAGATAATTATGGAATAATTAATTAATTTAATTAATTGATTGATTAGGGATTAATAAATAATTGGTTAAGAGTTAATCAATTGGTAATTAAGATCATTAATTAGATTATTAATCAATGATTAAAGAATTATTAATTAAGCAATTAAGTTATAATCAAGTTAATTAATTAAGTAATTAAGGATTAATTAAGTTACATTTAACACTTAATTAATTAAATAATTAGAGTTTAATTAATGGATAATTAGAGATAAATTAAATTGTAATTAATAATGGTTAATCTAAGTTAATTACTTAATGAAAGTAATTAAAGAATGGTTAATGAAGGTCATTAACTAGAATTATTTAATAATTAATTAATGTGGTTAATTTTTAATAATTAATTAGATTAATTAATTAAAGATAATTAGTTGTGAATTGTTTAAGAGTAATTACTTTATGGAAGTAATTAAGGAATTAGTTACTTAATGTAAATAATTGAATTTAATGGGATTAGTTTAAATTAATTAATTAAGTTTAATTAATTTTAAATACTGAATGATTTGATGAGAATTACTTAATGTAATTAACGAATTGGAATTACTTAGTGAAGTAATTAATTAGTAATTACAGGATGTAATTAGTTGAAGATGTTTTAAGAATAAAAGTAATTTGGAAATATAATTACTTCGTAATTAATCGAGGGATTAATTAAGGATAATTAATTGGGAATAATTTATTTATTTTAATGAAGTAACTAAGGTTAGTTAATTACTGAATGTTATTAGTCTAGAATGATTAATAATTGTGGTTAATTACTTAAGGTAATTAATTTAAATAAAGTAATTAATTAAAAATGTAATTAGGGATCATTAATTAATATAATTAATGATGTAATTAAGGATTAATTAATTAAGATTAATTAATCAATGATAAGTGATTAAAAGTAATTAATTAATTTAATTAATTTAGGATTAATGTAATAGTTAGTTAATTAATAAAATAAGTAATTAAGGTTAATTACTGAGTTGGTTAAGAATAATTAATTTGTGAAATTAATTAAAGGACAATTACTTGAATGTAATTAAGGACAATTAATCATGGGTGATTAATTAAGGTGATTAATTTGAATGATTAATTAATTGATTTGTAATCGATTAAATGGTTAAGTAAGCAAGATTTGTAATGATGAAGTAATTTATTTAATTTATTTTAAATTAATTAAAGATGAAGTAATTAATATAATTCAGTTTAAATTAATTAGAGATGGAGGTAATTAATTTAGTTCACTTTAAATTAATTATAGTATAATGAAGTAAATCATTGCTTATGAATGAATGAATGATACTGATTGCCTTGAATGGTTTATGATCTCAGAAATGAGATAAGTAATGCTATGTGGCATGAATGCTTTGGTTGCTTTGTGATGATAATGTGGATTAACTAGTTGATGATAGTATGGATTGTCTGTTTATAATGATACTGTGGATCATCTATTTATTATGATAATATTTATTATCTATTGTGATTTATGATTTATCTATCTATGTGTATATAGATAATTGAATTGTTTTAAACTTTAAAACAACTTGGCCTTAAAAGACACGTTTTGGATTTCGATGAGACCGGGATCGGGTTTCCATATTTGGATATCTGTAAACCACATCGATCCAAATTAACGATAGGTCGTGAATCTCAAGTGAAGACGAAGATTCAGAGTGCAAGGGTTATCGTCGTTAACTCTAAGGGTGATTCCAAAATGAGTGTAACGAGATAATGCCTTCGGTTTCGTTCGAACCCGGAACGAACTTGTATGGATTGAATGCTTTCAAAACATCGTCAGGTGGACGATGAGCATTCTAAGTGATGTATCCTATAAAGGTAATCGTAACCTCAAGCCTCATCAACCGAGAATGGCTAAAACAGGGGAGGTGCAACAAGGCTAAGTAGGTCATGCCGAAGTAGGATGAGATTTTCCCTTGTATAGAGGTCCCTTTATTTCAGCTGTGTGGACAGTTGTGAGCTCCAACTGTCGGGGTTGTCTTGTTTGGGACTGTCCAGTAAGCGATAGTTCCAGCCTTGTGCTATAGGGGATTAGGAGTGATCCTCGGTACGGTGATCTAGGCCACGTACTGTGATGGGCGGTACCCTGGTAGCCCTGCCATTGTATGAAATCCAAAATCCAATAAGTGCCCTCGGTTTTGATTGTATTACCCATTTTTATGGCTAGTAGATGGAATTTAATGAATGTAACAATTTCGGCTATTTCATATTTACTTGAAAACCCTAGATCTATTATAATATCACTGGATTTCCTATCAAATGTTTTTGTTAGCATAAGGTAAAAACTTTTCCATGTTTATGTGTGGAAAGTCTTACGTGGTATCTCTCTTTTCAAAAAGGTTTTTAAAAGTTAAGCAACCTTAACCTGTTACTCACACCAGACCCACGTCTGACCCGGAGTTTATCTTCTGTTTTCTTAAACTCTTGGGTACTCAAATTTTTACGAGTAGCCAAGGGATTCAGGTTAGCTTTGACGAATTGTGGAGGAGCAATGGAGTAGGAGGCTTCAGCGTGTAGATATATAGAATTCCGCTGTGTTGGTTTCTCTTAGTAGTTTTTTCTTGTATTGTATTGAGGTGTATAACTAGACAGGTGTTTATAATTGTCTAGTATGTGATGTGTAATCTGTGTAACTTTGATAATGGTTTTAAAGTATGTAATATTTATGTTATTAATGTAATTTATTTGTTCCGCTGTTGAGATTCTGATGTTGTTTCTTCTCTCTTCTCTTTCTTTTCTCTTTTTTATCCCTTTCTTTCTTCAATATGATGCGATTTTCTGTGGTGAGAAAGTCGGGTCGTCAGCGTTAGGTTGAGTGAATACCTAGGCTCTGGAGTGGTGTCTATCTTGAGAGAGCGTATTTACAATTTTAAATATATATATATATATATTTCTCCTATCTGTTGGGTTACCTGTTCAGGTTTTCCAATATAAGTTATAAAGGTGGATGGGGTAGTGGTGTGCGTAACACGACTACCATTGGTTGGAATTTGAATGTTTGGGGTTGAAAATGTACCTGTCGAGACTGTAGACCTAATACCATCTCGAGTGAATTTTGTAGTGGTGTTCGGATTTCATCGATCTCTGAAGGAAACCTGTTAAGGTTCGGAGTCTATTTTGGAAGTTGGATGAGTAGAGTTTGGATCTGTCGATTGGGCAGAAGCAAGTGAGTGATGGTATTTTGATACCTCAGGAAGTAGTAGCTTCGTGATGAGATGCAGTGACTATGGATGTGTCCGAAGATGTTTCTTTGGACCAAGTTTAAGAAAGTAGGTCTGCATCGGTGATGTGGCTGTGTTCAGCATAGTGTTTCTGTTTGCTTTAAAGTCCGAGTTTCTCGAAGAACTTTGGATTAGGAAGTTTTTGGCATCGGTGTCAGCGATGCAGCTCGGAGAATTCTATGTTGGGAGGAAGGTCTTTAGCTGAGTAGTTTTTCTGGAGGTGGAGTTCAAAAGCAGCAGAGTGGATCCGTTTCTTCGATGGATTGGCTAGACCAGCGTAAACTATTTTGTTTGGTAGAGAGAGAACAGTTTTCTTTGGAATTAGTCTGAGTTGATCGCAAAAGTGACTTGCGATAGTTGAGTGTTTTCTTGGGTTATCAGAGTTTTTCCGGATGTCTTCAGGGAAGTCAGAGGTTTGTCCGCATCTGGAGATTGAGTTTCCTTATCGACTAAGATTCCAGGATTGCTACCGGTGGTTCAGCTTAGTAGAAGGATGGTTCTTAGAGATAGAGTTTGATGGGAAGCTCAGGTTTTGGTGGAGTTTCTGAGTTTCTTATGGATCCGTTGAACCATATTTCTGGATGTGTTGTCTAGTTTGTGCTCGTGTTCCCCATCGGCATTTCCATCTACTTCGGATCAAAGTTGTGCAACGGAAGCAGTTTGGAAGTGCATCTGCTTTTCTTTTCCGGATAGGAGAAGTGAGTGTAGTCTTCTGATATTTGAGGAGTAGAGTTTGTGTTCCTGGATCTTGGTTGATCTTGAGGAGATCATTTTGTTGAGTTGATTGGTTTTTTTTGTTTATAGAGGCATCAGCAAGGGTTGAGCTGATCAGGAAGGATGTTGGAAGCCTAGGATCGTCCGTAGACTTTTGTGGATAAGAGACGAAGGAATTTGGATTCCGGAGTCGGAGATTTGATTTTGGATAAGTTTTCTCCGATCGAAAGTGAGCTATAAGATTGGGCAAGTCTGAGAAGCTAGCTCTGAGGTGTTTTGAATCTTTCCTGTGATCTTGGAGGTTAAGTGTTTGGTCTACAGGATTGAATTGTCAGTTTGGATAATTGGGATTCAATGAGTTTCACGTATCTCTGAGGGAGTACGTGTTTTATCTATCTCTGGTTTTGGAACCAACAGTTCGGGAGTTTTGGTTGTTGAGTCAGACTCATCTATGGTCTCATATCCTGTTTAGTTTTGTAGATATAGTTGAGTAGGAGCTCTGTAGCTTAGTAGTATTGATTGTTTGGATTATGTAGAGCGAATATTTCGGTATATATATATATATATATATATATATATATATATATATATATATATAGACACACATACTTGGGAAAATTCGAGGAAATTCTATCCAGAATTTTGTCTGGATTATTAGATTTGCTTGATTGGATTAATTGGTTGTTATGGTTGTTAGCATATATTTAATATATGCTTGTGTTTTAAAATTAAATCTTCAATGAGATTATTAAATTACCTTTGTTTTAAATTTTGAGGACGAAATTCTTTTGAGGGAGGAGGATTGAAACATCCCCGAATTTTTGACAATATCAATTTAATAATCTGTATTAAAAAATTAAATTGATATTCATAATTTTGTTAATAATAATTCAAATTGATTTAGTAATTTTCCTTTAATAAATATTTAATTGGAAGATTTTATCTTTTTCAGCTAATAAATTGGTTTCCATTTATAATATAAATATATGGTTTATATTGTAAATAGATTAGCTTTGTTTTAAATTTAATAATAAAGCATATTTTCTAATTCTAATATTTTTAGTAATTTGGAAATTTGTTTTTACTTAATATAAAGCTTTTCAAAGTTATTAAATAAATAATCTTGGTTTGAATTTAAATAATGAATCTTGATTTCAAATTCTAATAATAATTTGGAAATTTTGATTTAATTTAATATTAAGTTTTTCAAAACTACTTAATAAATAAGTTTATGATTTTAAATTGTTAAGAAAGATGTTTAAAGATTCAAAATGATTTTGGCTTAAGTTTTAAATATAAATTAATTAACAAAAAGAGTTGTTTTGTTTTCTTTTTAAAATATAGCTTAATAAAATAAGTAATTTATTAATAAAGACATAATTTCTTTTATAATTAATATAATTTGATAATGAGTCATTCTAAAAACAATATTAATAATGTATTGTTTTACAATTGGATTTTGAATAAAAATAGCATGTGCCATTTCAAATTTAATTTGTATATATAACTTGATTTTTAAATATTAGATTTTTGAATTTGATTTAAAATTAGAATATAAATCCAAATTATAGATTTTTAATTGTTTTGATTTTTATATGCATAAGCTTTTATTTATAAGTATAATTTGTTTTTATTTCTTTTGAAAATTTTCTATACATATTAAATACTAATTAACAAAATAATTAGGCATAACCTATATATTAACATTTAAATTAAATACTAATTACTCTTAGAAGGACAAGCGTTGCTTCCTTAAGCCTCTTATAACAAATGTTAAAAGATAAACATCCTAAATTGACAAATGTTGAAATTTATACAAGTGTCATTTTCAATTTAGTATTTTCTTTCATTTTTATTAAATTATATTGTCATCTTATAAATACATTTGCCTCTTCTCTTCAATTTCATTTTTTCATAGTTCAAAAGTTAAGAAAACACAAATCTGAAAAACATGAAAACCCTTTTCAGATTCAAGATCAAGCTAGAAATCACTTTCCTACAAATCAAAATTCCTGTAAATCTAAAACTTGTTCTCATACAAACCCAAATTCAAACTCATCATCTTCAAAAACCTACAAATTTCAAATCTGTAGCCTACATCTTCAAAACCCAGAGCAATTGCAGTTTTAAATCAAGACTGCAAATCATTTTCAAAAGGGATCCAGCCTGCATCATTTTTCTCTGCAGTCTGGAAGCATGCAGCAGTTTTTAAATCAAATAAAAAGCAAATGCAGTTTTAAAGTTCAAAGGCATTTCAAATGCAAGCTCTGCCTTCTTCTAAAAATATGTGAGTAACTTTTAAATCTTAAATTATAACTTAGGTTGCATGATTGTATGGTTGGATATAAATAAGTATTTCATGTGTATAGGTAAAAATATGATGTGAATAGTATTTGTATGCATACTATATATACATATGGTGCTCTGTCTTGTTTACAGGCTCAGTTTTTTTACTTAAAAATCCTTACCTCTTGATCTAGTTATGATAGGATCTAATTCACAAAAAAATATTGTTTGTTTTAACATAGGTTAAGTTTTAAAAATTTAAAAAGTTAAAAATAAGCATGTTGTCTCTGTAAATCAAAACAACTCTGTGCATGTTAAATTAAGTAAAACTCAAGCATCGTGATTTACAAATTCAGTATCATAAATGGAATACTAAAATCAAAATATGATTTTTAAAACAAAAACTATAATTTTTAGTAAAGAGGTTAAGGTACAGTTTGGTATTGACTGGAATGGGAATATTAGGAATTTTCTGGTGATCTATGTATCGTGAGGGCTCGGAGTTCTTCCAGGTAATAGAGGAGTGATAGGGTAGTAAGGCAAAAATATAAGAAGATGTTCAAGATCTTTGTGGAGGCGTTAGTGATTGATTGAAGTCTAGAACCCTAGTTTTTTACTGTGATTTAAGAATCGATCACCACGGATTGTGTAGTGGATCGAGTGCAGCAAGTTTCTGGGGAAATGTAGTATGGAGGGTGGCGAAGTCGTAGCCGGAGTTGGAGCATCTCCGGTGGTCAGAGAAGTGGGGACGAGGCGTTGCCAGGTTTGGTGATGGGAGGGGGTTTATGTTTCCAGCTTTGGATATAAGTCTCGATTTTGATTTTTGGTCGTTAGTTGTATTCTGATGGTCGTTGGTTGATCTGGGAATGATGGATGACTTGTATAGATCGCCGTGGATGATCGAAGAGGGGTGGCTAGCCTGTGCATATGCACAGTGCATTTTTGATCCTTGGTGAATCTGGGTGAAGCAGTGGAGAGAACTCGAGTTTTCTCGAGTAAGTATCGGGTAAGGCTCGAAGCAAGGAGGGGTTTGTCTCGAGTAGAATTTGGGGTGTCTCGGGTATTTCAGTGTTTACAGGTTTTGAGAAAACCTGTAGTATCTGTTTTTAAAATTTGAAAAAAAACTGAAACTTATAAAGGTAAAGCTAGAGTTTTAAACTAAGTTTTAAATCCAAGTTTGAAATTCAGAATTCCAGTTTAGTTTTGAATTTCAAAAAATAAAAATAAAAATATTAAAGATTTAAACTTAAATGGTTAACTGCTTTAAAATGGTAAAGTAGTTTAAATTTTTAAAAATGAAGTTTTAAAAATATGAGTAAGTTTTAAAGCTAAGTTTAATGTGAAAATCAAAGATTTAAATATGTGGTTTAGTTTTGAAATAAAAGAAGTTTTTAAATTTGGAAGATTTAAACAAAGTGTAAATTTAAATTATTGAATTTTAAATAAATTTAGTTTCAAACTCTTATGAGTTTCTTTTATAACACAAGCATTTGTTTTCCATGTAATTTAAAAAGGTTTAAATTGTTTAAACTTTGTTAAGTTAAATTATATTCATTTTAAATCTTGTATTTGAAATGAAATTTAAAGTAAGTTCAAAAGTAAATTGATTTCAAATAAATTTTTTCATGACAATTTAGTCATAATTAAGAATGTTTATCTTAAAATTTAATTAAGATTAATGATTTGAAATTAATTTAATTAATGAGATAATTATGGAATAATTAATTAATTTAGTTAATTAATTAATTAGGGATTAATAAATAATTGATTACGGTTAGTCAATTGGTAATTAAGATCATTAATTAGATTATTAATTAATGATTAAAGAATTAGTAATTAAGCAATTAAGTTATAATCAAGGTTAATTAATTAAGTAATTAAGGATTAATTAAGTTACATTTAACACTTAATTAATTAAATAATTAGAGCTTAAGTAATGGATAATTAGAGATAAATTAAATTGTAATTAATAATGGTTAATCTAAGTTAATTACTTAATGAAAGTAATTAAAGAATAGTTAATGAAGGTCATTAACTAGAATTATTTAATAATTAATTAATGTGGTTAATTTTTAATAATTAATTAGATTATTTAATTAAAGATAATCAGTTGTGAATTGTTTAAGAGTAATTACTTTATGGAAGTAATTAAGGAATTAATTACTTAATGTAATTAATTGAATTTAATGGGATTAGTTTAAATTAATTAATTAAGTTTAATTAATTTTAAATACTGAATGATTTGATGATAATTACTTAATGTAATTAAGGAATTGGAATTACTTAGTGAAGTAATTAATTGGTAATTACAGGATGTAATTAGTTGAAGATGTTTTAAGAATGAAAGTAATTTGGAAATATAGTTACTTAGTAATTAATCGAGGGATTAATTAAGGATAATTAATTGGGAATAATTTATTTATTTTAATGAAGTAATTAAGGTTAGTTAATTACTGAATGTGATTAATCTGGAATGATTAATAATTATGGATAATTACTTAAGATAATTAATTTAAATAAAGTAATTAATTAAAAATGTAATTAGAGATCATTAATTAATATAATTAATGATGTAATTAAGGATTAATTAATTAAGATTAATTAATCAATGATAAGTGATTAAAAGTAATTAATTAATGTAATTAAATTAGGATTAATGTAATAATTAATTAATTAATAAAATAAGTAATTAAAGGTTAATTACTGAGTTGGTTAAGAATAATTAATTTGTGAAATTAATTAAAGGACAATTACTTGAATGTAATTAAGAACAATTAATCAAGGGCGATTAATTAAGCTGGTTAATTTGAATGATTAATTTATTTATTTTAATCGATTAAATGGTTAAGTAAGCAAGATTTGTAATGATGAAGTAATTAGTTTAATTTATTTTAAATTAATTAAAGATGAAGTAATTAATTTAATTCACTTTAAATTAATTAGAGATGGAGGTAATTAATTTAATTCACTTTAAATTAATTATAGTATGATGAAGTAAATCATTGCTTATGAATCAATGAATGATATTGATTGCCTTGAAGGGTTTGTGATCTCAGAAATGAGATAAGTAATGCTATGTGGTATGAATGCTTTGGTTGCTTTGTGATGATAATATGGATTATCTAGTTGATGATAGTATGGATTGTCTGTTTATAATGATACTGTGTATCATCTGTTTATTATGATAATATTTATTATCTATTGTGATTTGTGAGTTATCTATCTGTGTGTATATAGATAATTGAATTGTTTTAAACTTTAAAACAACTTGGCCTTAAAAGACACGTTTTGGATTTCGATGAGACCGGGATCGGGTTTCCATATTTGGATATCTGAAAACCACATCGATCCAAATTAACGATAGGTCGTGAATCTCAAGTAAAGACGAAGATTCAGAGTGTAAGGGTTATCGTCGTTATCTCTGAGGGTGATTCCAAAATGAGTGTAACGAGATAATGCCTTCGGTTTCGTTCGAACCCGGAACGAACTTGTATGGATTGAATGCTTTCATAACATCGTCAGGTGGATGATGAGCATTCTAAGTGATGTATTCTATAAAGGTAATCGTAGCCTCAAGCCTCATCAACCGGGAATGGCTAAAACAAGGGAGGTGCAACAAGGCTAAGTGGGTCATGCCCAAGTAGGACGAGATTTTCCCTTTCTAGAGGTCCCTTTATTTCGGCTGTGTGGACGGTTGTGAGCTCCAACTGTCGGGGTTGTCTTGTTCGGGACTGTCCAGTACGGGATGGTTCCGGCCTTGTGATGCAGGGGATTGGGAATGATCCTCAGTACGGTGATCTAGGCCACGTACTGTGACGGGCGGTACCCCGGTAGCCCTGCCATTGTATGGAATCCAAAATCCAATAAGTGCCATCGGTTTTGATTGTATTACCCACTTTTGTGGCTAGTAGCTGGAATTTAATGAATGTAACAATTTTGGCTATTTCATATTTACTTGAAAACCCTAGACCTATTATAATATCACTGGATTTTCTATCAAATGTTTTGGTTAGCGTAGGGTAAAAACTTTTCCATGTTTATGTGTGGGAAGTCTTACGTGATACCTTTCTTTTCAAAAAGGGTTTAAAAAGTTAAGCAACCTTAACCTGTTACTCACACCAGACCCATGTCTGACCCGGAGTTTATCTTCTTTTTTCTTAAACTCTTGGGTACTCAAATTTTTACGAGTAGCCAAGGGATTCAGGTTAGCTTTGATGAATTGTGGAGGAGCAATGGAGCAGGAGGCTTCAGCGTGTAGATATGTAGAATTCCGCTGTGTTGGTTTCTCTGAGTAATTTTTTCTTGTATTGTATTGAGTTGTATAACTAGACAGGTGTTTATAACTGTCTAGTATGTGATGTGTAATCTGTGTAACTCTGATAATGGTTGTAAACTATGTAATATTTATGTTATTAATATAATTTATTCGTTCCGCTGTTGAGATTCTGATGTTGTTTCTTCTCTCTTATCTTTCTTTTCTCTTTTCTATTCCTTTCTTTCTTCAAGATGATGCGATTTTCTATGGTGAGAAAGTCGGGTCGTCTTAAGATAATTAATTAACTTAGGTTAATTAATTAATGTAGGTGATCAGGGATAATCACTTATTGTAATTTTGTTAATTAAATGGTAATTAATTAAGGGTTAATTAAATATGAAATTAACTTAAGGGTAATTTAATTAATTTGTAATTAATTAAGGATCATTAATTAAGGGTTAGCTAATTAATGTCATTAAGGATAATTAAAGATTAATTATTTAAAAATTAAGGGTTAATTGATTTATAATTAAGGATGATTAATTAATAATTAAAGGTTAATTTATTAATTAATTAATAAATGACTAAAGGATAATTAATCAAAGTGATTTGTAATTAATTAATATTAATTAGCCAGGATTAGTAGTTTATTCATAAGAAATTAATCTGATTTAAATTGATCAGATAATTAATTGATTTTACTTATGGACGTTTGGATTCTATTGAATGTTGAATTGTTTGATATCCTTGATGTGTGATGCTCTGTTTTGATTTGAGCTACGATGAATGTAGTTTATTTATCTGTAATAAATTTATATTATCTATGAATGAAGATAAGCGTTATAAGATTATACCGCTTATCGATATTGATATGTTTGAATCTATGATGATTGATGATGTTGCGCTATTGTGTAAAACCCCTGGACTACACTATACACACACAAATATGGATTGCACGAGAAAATTGGTTAAGTCACAAAATTTTCAAATGGTTTTAAAGTTGAATATATTATTCAAATGGTTTTACAAATAGAATTGGTTTAAATATGAAAAGTTTTGAAAAGGAGTTTCAAAAGTTATTTTGAATAACTTGATAGTCTGATTTGAATTTAAATTCAAAATTTGAATTCTATGTTTGGAAATTATGATTTAAAAATGTTATACAAGTTACAAATGTGTTTATACGGATTTAAACCATTTAAAAGTATTGTTGTGGAAATTTGAATTTAACCCAAGGGCTTTGACTTGTACAAATGAAATCAGATTTTTCCGAAACAAAAACTATTTGTTTTCAAATAATAAAAGCTTTCATATAATGAAAGAATTTCCAATTTGTGTTGAAAGGATTTAAAGTTTGAAATGAAAATGATTTTCCAAGTTATGAATGAATCTTTGGAAATGGTTTTGAAAGTTATAATTAAATCTTTAATTTAAAGATTGGATGAGTTATTCCAATTTTAAAGGGAATTTTTTTTTGAAAGAATATGAATGGATCTTTGTTAAAGATTGGTATACTTTGTTTTCAAATTGAAAAAGGATCTTAAAAGTGTATCCTTTCTATAAAAGATTTGAAATGGAAATTGTTTTGAAATCTGTGAATGAATCTTTGTGAAATCTAGGTGAACTTTGTGAAGTAAATCTTTTTGTTTAAAGATTCGATAATGGTAATTGGTTTAAACCATTTGAAAGAAAGGTTTTCGATAATAAGTTATGACTTAACTGAGATCCATATATCCATATGTTTTTAAATATTGCGCTCATTATTCGGTTTAGCCGGAAGAGGACTTTGCGTCATATAACCCATTCCGAATAATGATATGACGTTATAGATTGCATTTGAAGACCGGTGGTGAAGACCGAATATTTTCGAATTCGAAAGAATGACCTGTCGAATGTCTCTGCACCAAATGGCCTCGGTATAGAGATTTGATCACCCCATGTGATGGGGAGTCCGGACGTGATTAGAGATTATCCGGATTTGCAAGAGCTTCTTTGGAAGTGCCTTCGGTTCTGTTCGAACCCGGAACATACTTGTATGGATGTGTGTCCGACGTTACGATGTAAAGCCGGTTTCTATCAAATACATTTCTGTTTGATAGCGAAGAATTTATTCTCTTAGCTTAACACCATTCTTTGAGACATACAAGTTGAGAGGTTATGTAGTTGATAGTTACTAGTGATACATTCCCAATTTGGTAATTTGGCATACGAAGTGCTGCTGATCATTTGTTGACCAAAGCATGACATTGTGAAAAGTGTAGCTTTGTGGACGAGACTTCGTCGAGCCTCACAACCTGGAAATGGTCGAAACAGGAATGTTGCGGCCAGGTTTCACGGGTCGCTCCCCTATGGTATGTCCATTTCCTTCTGGATTATAAGTGGTATCATGGTATGGAGCCCAGATACTTAACTTTATGGTTGCTACAAAACTTATTGCTTTGTGGTTGTTGGTGTTGAGGTACCTCGGATAAAGGTTGGTAACGACCAGGGATGGCTTACTGGAGGGTTACTTCCGGGAAGTGGTAACCCAGCCTTGTGTCGGTAGAGAACCGTTTTGGTTCTTGGGGGCGTCCCACAAGAGGCGTCCTATTTATTAAGGAAGTTCCTTAGCCTGACCATTTGTTGGAAATCCAAAGAAACAATTCGTGCCCTATACGGTTTTAGTTGTATAACCTGCCATGGAATGTGGCAGTAACCTGCTATTGAACATGGTAGCTATAGTAAGCATACAATAATGGTTGTATGCTGGCTAAGATTAATATTATACATTCGAAATGTTTTACACTATGCACTAATAATAATATCAAATGGTTTTCGTGTATCAAGCATTTTTGACTGTCATAAAGAGAAATCTCCTACAACTTTGCGCTTGCATTGTGTGTGTGACGGGAGGCATTATGGCAGTTTCATTTTCAAAAAAGCATTGCGGATTTCAATCGCAAATTTTTTTTTTGTTTGTTTTGTTTAAAACTGTTTTCGTTTGCTCATACCTATCCCATGTCTGACCTGGAGTATATTGTTCCCTATCTAAACTCTGGATGCCCACAATCTTCTACATGGGCAGTCTAGAGTTAGATTTTTCAGATAGTCAGATAATAGATGTAAATTTGATATCTTTCGAAGTATCTGGTTTGGTAGCTCTTGGAAGTCTTCTTCAGTCTTGGGATGACTGACCTTGCTTAAGTCCTACTTGATGGGGGTTTGAGCTAGCTTTGGATTGGAGATGGAGTTGCAGATATTGGAGTTCTCACTTGGTGGTTCGAGTTCAAGTTATCTCTTTCCGCTGTTATATCTTGTCTCTGATATTTATGGATCTGTTGTATCATATTGTATCAGATATTGTATCAACTGTTGTGTATCAATCATATATTATTCATTTTCTTCCATTGTGTTGTTGTACTTAATGTGTTATAAGCTCTACAAACCGGATTCGGTGTTTGAATCTGCGGCATTGGAATACGAGTGATGTATTCGGTGCTGATTTTCGAAGATCGAGTCAGGATCGTTATATTAGTTGAGTGGAATTTATAGAAAAATTAAAAATTAAAGTAGAAATAAATAAGAACAAAATAAGTAAATATATAATAAACAATATACAATGAAAGGTTAATAAAAATTATTATATAAAATGAATTTATGGAATTTATATGACTTTTATAACACACACACACATATATATTTATCTTTTAAGAAACTAATTAATTACAGGATGAATTAGGTTTTAATAAATCATATAATATGTATAAGTTGTGCGTTTATTTTGGAAAACATAAAGAATAATCTAATAACATTTTTAGAGTTTTAAGATAAGAATTGTGGTAAATAAATTTAATTAGGATTTCGTGATATATATTTGTATATTTAATAATCTAAAATCATTTAGAAACTCAATTTAATTCTAAAAAATTATTATATTCCATTGCTTTTGATGATCTTATTTATGTTAATGTTAGTAAGACATGATCAACGATTTCATCTAGATAATTTGCATAATTTCAAAATATGAGATTATGAAGTAATATTTAATTTTGATTTTGGATATCAATAAATTATTTATAAACCATAATTAATTCTAGCAAATGGTGAAAATGATATCATGAGAGTTGTCATGGATTTCAAAGACAAGAAATGCATTTTATGAGATTGTTGATGTTTATTAAATTAGAATTGTAAGGGTTTTAAAGTGTATTTATGAAATAGAATAATTATATATAAGTTAGTAATGTGTAATATGAAAATATTTATATGTGATCTCTAAATTTTCTGATTTCTCATCTTCTCTATTCTGATATTAATGACATTATTGATTTACCATTGATATTGATTTGATGTTGATTTTGATATGATACGGTGATGAAATCCTTAATATAATTTTGTGTGACGTAAAAACAGAAGTTGATTGGCATAATATTATTTGAAATAAATCAAATTGTCCAAAAATGTCTCATTGTGCCTATTTTTCCATTTTAAATAGATTACCAACAAGAGGCAGATGCTTGAAATGGAATAAAAAGGGGAAACCATCCATCTTCTTTGTAAAGGTGAATCAGAAAGCATAGAACATTAAGACTTGGAATTTTCAAAGCATATTTGTTTACTGTCAAAACCAAGTTTAAGATAAATAAACATCAAGCGATGCAAAATGACAAGGAAAGCATTCAGTACATCCAACTGAACTTCATGGCATAATCAGAAGAGTTCAGGAAAGCATGTACAATAATAACAGCGTCAATTTCCATATTTAGAAAGAGAGAAACCAAGGGCTACATACACAAAAAGAAACAGAATGCATGAAACTATGAAAAACAATTAACCCAGAAAGCCAGATACTTCTCAACAAATTTAAAAATCAATCCAAACTTTTAGACAATCCAAATCATGATATATGGAAAATAAACATTATGAAGAAAGAATAGAAGCTTTCTTACAAAATGGGATAGCCAATTCTGACATTTTCCATTCCAGACTATTTAACCGCAGTGGCAATCGCTGGATGAAAGAGTCAAGTGGTGAGAAAGGAACCAATCTCGAGAGCATATCTATTAGAGGTAGTTGATTCGTTATCAAACCAAGAGTAACTCTTGCATGGAAAGTAGACATGCAATTAATAATAATAAATCTAACAATTAATTAGTTAAAAATACTAATTCACACCTTTTCTTACTTGATTTAAGCAGAAACTACCACTCACACAGCTATATGGCAGAAGAAATTTAATCCCTACAAATAGAAAGAATTTTGCAACTTAACATCGATAACCAGAGAATAAGTAACAACTTTTTCAAAAGCAAGATTAACAATCGTATCTATCACTTATTTGTTTGGGACAAAGGCAAAAGCAGCAAGCTTCGAGGTCAAGGGAAGCTTACTACAATCAAACATGAATCGTCGAATAACATCGAAGTTCAGACCAAAGTAGTAAGCTTTGACAGTGATAGAAGCTAACTTCAACCGTCCATGAATTTCAAGATAACTTCAGAAAGCTTATCAGAACTACAAATCAAGGGAAGTAGAAACAGCAATGAGAGGATCATGTCATAGAAACCTCCCTGAAGCAATCGATTGGCCTAAAACTGGGAATCTAGAAGTAAATCTCCCCAAAATTTTAGAACCCTAGTTCCATATGGTTGTTTTCTTTTTCTTCATAGAAGTCAAGAGGAGTAATGAAATAAGCGATTAATGTTTCCTAATGTTTTGTTGGACGTATTGTTGTGTAACTGGTAGGATTGTGTACCCTATTTACTAGGTCTATTTTATGGGCTTCGAGCCTGATGTCTTTACGATTTTTTCGAAAAAAAATCCATATGACGAGAAATATGAATAAATGGAGTTATTATACCATTTGGGATTGGGCCTTTGGTAATATTTCATCGATTATTTTTAGGACGCGTTATATAGAATATTGTCTAGTTTAAGTGTAGTTTAAAAGTAATGAGTAAGCATTTGAATATCATGTAGTGGTATGTGATGTTGTTGTTATACTTATTCAATTTTTCATTGTAAGTAGATGACACTCGTATAACGGAAATAGAGTGGATAGTGTGAGGTGATATGTAATGATGAGTATGGCTCTACACCTATATTCAGCGAATATGGATTTTTTCCTAACAATGACCAAGACTTCATGTCTATATATGTTAGTTCTATATGCCACTATTATGATGTACTCCTATTATGTTTCTTGGAAAGGACCAGATGGATATCCACCCTAGTGGCCTAATCGTAGGTCGCACTCCAAATTTGTGACACTATATTATATAGGTTCATGCTACTCCTATGCACGCATTTGCCTCTGTGTCACATAGGCCAACAGTCCGTTGCCTATAAGGGTGAGTGTAGCGTCATGACTTATGAGTCCTTGCGTTGATGAGCACACTGGTGGATACATGTTACGATGACTATAGAGGTAACCAAGACTGTAGAGACTAGTGTCTCTAAAGCTTACTTAGTACTATCAGTCTTCCTTCTGGTACTGATAGAGTAATAGATTGGCATATACTATTGATACACCTTACTTGAGTATGGAGATGAGTTTGATGACCCAGATATTGTTATATGTATGTATGGCTCTACTTTGGACTACATGTTTGTCATGCAGTCGTATCCCATCGTGATATATTTTAATAGTATACATATGAGGAGATGAGATTACACATGTGATATATGACTAGAGTATAGTGGATTCTCATTTATGTTGATAGGTTGCCTATCCTATGTTTTTTGTGTGTGTGTGTGTATTAATGATGATTTTTTATCGAGATTGATAGATATATTTGGGTAATGCTTTATGCTTACCTAATTATACTTGGTGATATCTCCTTTATTTATGTTTTTTGAATTTAGATGATCATTTCTGGATATGTATGATTCACCCATTTGTGTTGATTATGTGATTTCTGACATGATGTGTTTCTATATGGGTGATGACATCTTTTAATGTTCGAGTTAGTTGCTTCATACAATTTTGAGTTATTCGTGTGATATATGGCTTTGATGGTTATTTACAATCTCATAACTATATTTAATCTACACGATTCTATAGTTATATATATTAATTGATATGTCATTTGATGATGTGAATATCTCTGTAGTGTTATCATATTGGTATTCCTAGTTTACACTACATTACCCATATTATAGATTCTTGATTAGACATAATCTGACCCGTGTGTTGCTCTTGTGATACTTGAGTCAGTACGAGACATTTCAGATATAGGGATGACATGATCAGCACGTATTTTACTGTGATTAGAGAAGCCTTACATTGGGATTATTTTATTATATGTCTATGACGTTGATTCACCGTATATTTATTTGATATTGAGTTGTATATTGATTATCCATCACATTACATTGAGATAGTTGATATTTAAGATGAGTTGTACCCTTATTGTATTTTTGTATTATATATTATATGTTATTGCTGCGATTTTGACTATGTTTTTTGTATTATTTACTATATATTGTGTATTATTCTATCTTAGAGGCACATATTTTATTGCTTTATGTCGATATTGTGTACGTATAAGTTTATTTGACACTTTATAGCATATTGGTGTTGACCTATGGGAATATTAACATTTGTATCCCTCATAGCCTTATTCTCCATATTATCTGACAGTGTTACTCTACAATACTCTTAGATAATATAGGTATAAAGGTAGGGTGTTTCACCAAGCTTGGTCTTGACAAGCCATTGTTTATGCACCGACAAGTCCTTCTACCAAACTTTCCCAATTAAGCTGAAGCTACTCAAGATTAAATCTTGTAATTCCTCTATTGGAAAAGCCAACGAGCCCCTTGTTATAAATAAGGGTGAGACTAGCCAGTCCGAAGATGATGCACCCGACAAAGGAAAAATCAAAGGCAGATGGAAATAAAAGAGGCCATCAAGCGATTCCAACAACAAGGGCAACAAGAAAGGGAAGAACAAATAGAATCTTTCCATTTCTTTGTGCACATGCCGAGTTTATGCTGAAGTGGCCCCCGTAATCTTTGTATATAAAAGCTGAAGTAAAGAAAGATCACTTTTGTTTTATATTCTTTGCTTCATTTATCGTTTTGCACTTTTATATTCTATACCTGCTTAATTACAACTGTCCGCATATATGATATAACCGCTTATATTGCAATTCATCCATATTATACATGCATGTTTCTATTTAGTACTTTTACTTACTATAGCTTTGTACATATAAGTAAGATTCTTGCAATTTCTTTAGTTGTATTTCATTGATCAGTCCTGATTATTGTTGCCAAAGAGTTTTCATTTGGCTAAACAAAACTAATATTCAACCAGCCCTATGGTTATTCTTATGGCATATCGAGTTTCCTTCGACCATTAGCAGGTTATAAATAATCCAAGTCCTAAGCTATTCCCTATCTCCAAGGAATATTGGCTTGGACGTCTGTTTCTTGATGTTCTCGATCTCGCCGATAACCGGGCCCAGTCTGTGCTACCATAGATTTACACTACTTATCCCCGGCAAATTGCAACCCACTTGGCCGTGAGCGAAATCGTATCCTTTTATTCAATTTTACTACTTATGTAGCCCTATTTATAGGACTAGTCACTCAAAACGCTAGAGTTCGAGCTTTGGTGAGAGACTTAACACTATGTGGAAAATTACTTGATTGCTTCCGGTTCGACCATGCTTCCCCAGTCCCAATCTTGGACTAGAGAAAATCGATGATACCTACTTTCGATTTTCAACGACCATTCTCTCCTATCCTCAGTCGAGCATATCACGCTAGGCCACAAGCACAGTCGTTAATATCCTAACTATTGACTGGTTCATATGTCCGAGAACTTGTATGTAACATCCCACATCCATACCCATATTATCCAAGAGTATCACTAGGTAATACTATCAGATAATACGAAGAATGAGGCTGTATGGGTACATACGTGAATATTCCCTAGAGCTAACACTAGTACGTATCCAAAAAATCATATATAATACGCCCATACGTACGTAGTATCGGCATAAAGTAATGAACACATGTGCCTCCAGGATAGAACAATATGCAATAAATGTAAACGAACATCGAGTCACAGATCGTAGAAAAAAATATAATACATCATGTTGGCGTCAAAAATGGCTTCCAACACCCAAATAATATGAAAGCACCACCGATCCAATATTAAATATCCAAATAAAGATTTAAACGCACAGATCATAGATTCAATAGAAAAAAATCGACGAACACATGAATTTTATAGTGGTTTGGAAAACTTTGGCATATATCCACTCCAATAACCTATTTATTACACTATAGGATTACAAAAATAGTTTGTTTTAGCCTTAGAAAATTAATGAAGGAAGGAAAGAGAAAAAATAATGAAGATCCAAAAGAAGATCTCTTATAATGAGCCAATGATTCTGTATTTATAAAAGAGGACGTACAAATATCCAGTTGAAAATCTGCTTGCAAAACAACAAAGCCAAGATGAACCGATCTAGAAACTTTGGGTCCCACCTGGGTTGTTTTAACCGATCCACACTGATCCCGGGATCGACACCAGTCAAGGATCGATAATCCCCACTATGGGTCCCTCTATGCTTCCTTTTCTTGTCTTCATAGTTGTTTGCAGAGTCGATAAGATGTTCATCGAGTTATTGAGCAATCATTGTTGAGTTGAACTACCAATCTGAATGATCCAAAGCTATATTCATCCGATCCGATCCCCTGTCTAGGGGAAGTGTAAATCCATATTCTTGGATGCTATTTGCTTGAACCCGCTTGACTATCATCCATATCCTTGCTTATACCTGATCTTTGAACTTGACAATCATCTCTCTAGGCTTTCTGTCTTGATAATCATGAAATCCAATCAGCCAACTCCATTGTATCATGGCCTTGCCAAAAAAAGGGATACCATTTTCCCTAAAAAACATACCTTGCGATAGGAAGGTGTATTTTGAACAGCCAAAAGTCCAAAATATTTAATCCGTAATCCATCAGTAATCGAGTTTCTAATACAAAATCTAATTCTTTGCCAGACCAAGTTTCCATAGTCCATAATTGTTCCCAGTCGATAGCCAATTCCAAAACCATTCTAAATCCTTAATCGAATCCATTTCCATCTAAAGCCAGCAACCAAATCCATGATCTCGCCTAATAGTTTGCCAATTCCAAGGTCTCAACGGACCAGTAGCCTGGTTCATAGTCTCTCTGGACTGATTATAGCCTCTCCAAGCTCTTGTTGGACCTCATGTAGTCATTCTTCGACGAAAGGGAGAACAACGATAAGTAAGCCAATCCTGTTACTCTTCGTCAAAGCGGCAATACTTCTTGGACGCCGGTTCAGTGTTCCTAAACAAAAAACGATGTCATGGCCTTTCCAGACCGATCGTTATCTCTATGGAACCTTTTTATACCCTATTTACTCTTATATGAGAAGGGCACAATGATAAGCAGGTCGATCCTGTCGCTTTCTAGCGAAGCAACCAATTTCTTGCTTCTTCTGTTCTATCCCTCCGATAAGAACATAACTCGATCCATGTGTATTATTCTCCATCCTCGATCCCTCCGTCAAGGACTTAATCCGTGTGTGAGTCCATCATGTTGCTCTCCGACAAAAGAACTCGCACTATGCAGTTATTGCCCCGTCTCTCCGATTGGGACAACTGTAACATGTTTCAGTCATTACTTTTAGAATCAGGTTTGAGCATTCCAAAATCCAGTCATTAAATTATAAATAAAAAAATTTATAACCAAAAAAACTAGAAAACTAAATTATCTCCATCACAAATGTTATTACTAATCTATTTATTCAATTTACTCGCTATATAGAATTAAACATAATCAACATCAATATAAGTCATTTCAAACCAAATCTTTTTACGAAAGTGAATTATAATTTAAAGCTATCAAATCCATTTAAATATTTTATAATTTAATATGTCTTAGACATAGATTGCATATTCTAAAAATTCCTTTTGAAAATATTACTTAAATCCTTTTTATTAAATCAAATTAAATAAACCAATTTCGAAGCCATAAACGTATAAAAAGGGAATATATTCAAAAATCTCAAAATTAGGTTTTTCTAACCAAAATCCCCATTTGAAATTTCATTTTAATTTTTTTTATTTTATGCTCAATTTACTAAAGAATTTCTCTTTCAAAAATAATATTATAATTCCCTCATTTAAAATTACAAATATTCCATATATTCCATTATATTGAAAATTATCTATTTTATTTTAAAATAAACTTTTATATCCTATCAGCTTTCAATAAATCATTTTACTTTTAAATATATTTCAATTTAATTTTTAAAACACCAAAAATAATTTTTGAAGCTTTTAAAAATATTTTATAGCCATAAAATCAATCGAATGTCAAAAAAGTAACTTATGAAGCGAATTTCTCCAAATTCATCAACAAGTCATTAAAATAATTTTTTATCTTGTGGCCGAGTCAAATTCCATTGAATTTCGACCGTCCAAAAATGTACATACACAGCAAATCAAAATTCAGGATCCATCTTGACTAACAGTTCCAATGAGAAAAATACTCTCCACTGAATGACCTTAAGAGATGTGAAATATACAAATCAAAATGCAGTCGGACGTATCTCCTTTTCATTTTGGACCATCTAACATAAATTAAAAGTCACAAGTCAATCCAAATCCAAGGAACTATCAATTCCAAACCAACGACCGAACCATACACGACAATCTCACACAATTTCAATTAATAACATCCACATTACTCATATTCATCACAACCAATCCAACGAGCAATTAAACAATCAACAATTCAAGCAATAATTTAAGATAAGCATATAAACAATAGGATGTAGAAATAGTTATGATTTGGAACTCATCGAAAAGTCCTCGTTCAATCAAATAGGCGACTACATTGCTGCCCAAATTGCCAAACCCAGCCTACTGCAATAGCTTTTACCTCTATCCCGAGCACGCATTGCCCTTCACCTCCCAAAGTTGCATGTGCTACACAAAAATAGCAGCTCCATCAATATCTCTGCTAGGCCCGAACGCGTCCTCCATCCCAATATCATCAGCCAAAGGTTGTCACCACCCTCCATCATTGTCAACTACCATAGAACAACTCACGAATTCCCCTACTCTATCACATCTCTGGCTACCTACCCTCCCGATCGCACGTGCATGACCCTATCAATCGCTACAGTCATTGGCTGTGGCTTCGCCCCTGGCTCGCATTGCTCATTGGCGATGTGCTCGAGTCGATTGGAATTCTCACTATATCTTTTTACTTCTTATGATATGTCGAATTCTATTTCAGAATTAGGGCACAGGGTAAGTAATTGAAATAGGTTTGAGTTTAGGAGAAAGTAATAGCTTGAATGGGCCGTAGTTATTTTGGGCTTTAGTTTATAATTGCAATAACGTCTGATTTATTTCATTTTTATTTTTAGTATATTTATTTGTAAATCCATTCCTGTTTAATTCAAATTGATTTACGCTTCATTTTATAAATTATTTTTGATAATTGGACCATTTTATTCAGTTCAATACTCCTTTACTTTTTATCACTATTTACACACATAAAACTATTTACATTTTAAAATAATTTATATTCAATTAAAATAGTTTATTCAATTTTAATACACTGATAGAAAGAAGTTTATTAATTTAATTCAATTTATTAAAACAAAAATCATTTATTGAATCGACTTTAATTAAATAAATATTAACTTTTAAAACAATAATCGTCAAATATCAAATATGAATATTTAATTATAATCAAATTCATTTATTCTCGTCGTAGAAAGCAGGGTTATTACATTGTACCTTTGGATGTCTATCTTTGGACATTCGCTCTCGGTCCCACCTTTCTTTAGGTGTTGACCGAGAGTGTCCATTGACCATTCTCGTTTATCCTCGGTCTAGCATATCCTGCAAGGCTACGGGTATGGTCCTTAAAAAACAAACCATGCACCAGTTTCTATCTTTGGAAATTGGTTCTTTAGTTGCCTTATCTTTGGCATTCCTTTATGACATAGCCTAATCCCGAGAAATAGACAATACCTGAAGATCGAGGTTGAATTATCCGATCAACCCCTTTCTTTATCCTCCCTGGTCCTGATCCTTGACCAAAAGATTGGTACTGTTTCCCAAGTTCATAAGTGTGTAGGGTTGAATTATCCGATCAACCCTTGAAATTATACTCTCTAATCCTGATCATGGACTGAAGGACCTTGTACCTGCTTAATTGCACAACACAAGAACTTTGCTTACCAGAATATGGTTTTATTGGTTCAAGAAGCTAACTTTTATTTATAAATCAAGAACACGGAAAGTCCTACCTTATTACATTGTTCCTAGAATCTTTAGGTGGCTTAATTGCGAAAAATTAATTAATTTAAATTGAACAAAATAGCATCGTAGGGAATTGATGTTCCATGCTCGTGGTGTTGGGATCTCGTCAACAGTAGTAAGCTAACGCTCCTTCTCCAAGTTTTTGTTTGATTGCATAAGGTCCTTCCCAATTTGGACCAAGTGCCCCCGTACCTACGAGAATTCATTTCAAAATGAGATCCCTTACCTCAAAGGTGCGGTTCTAGACCTTGGTGTTAAAGTTTCATGCTACTCTTTTCTGGTGAGCAGTAACCCTTAATTCTGCCTCTTCCCTTTTCTCATTAACCAAATCGAGAAGCTTAAGCAAGAGTTCACTATTCCCTTTTGGATTGTAATACCTTTTATGATGAAAAGGGACTTCCAATTCAATTGGGATCATAGCCTCTGAACAGTATGCCAAGCGAATTTCATATGTCTAGTCGCAAGCTTGTGAGTCATCTTATAAGCCAACAATGCCAGTAGAAGCTCATTGAACTAGTTAACATTGGCTTTCATTAATCGTTTCTTCATGGTGGACTTGATGATTTTATTCATTGACTCTACTTGAACTATAGGTATGATATCGCTTAAAAGCTCTTCTTAGTCATGATCGATTGTAGAAGTTCTTGAAATTAGTACTTCCAAACTGAGTTCTATTGTCAATTATAATCTTTTGAGGCACTCTGAACTTCATCACGAAGTTAATTACCTTTTTCATTATGATTATGGCAAGCAGTTCTACTTCGACCTACTTCATGAAATAATCTACCACAACTATTCAATACTTAGCTTCTCCTTTTTCCATCATTAGCACTTTGATAATATCGATCCCCTAAATTGCAAATGGCCATAGGCTAACTGTTTGTGTAAGATTTGTAAATGGGGCTTTTGGAATCTTCACAAATCTGGCTATAGTCACACCGTTTGGTATAACCAGCTACATCTTGATTTATTATTGGCCAGAAATATCCATGACAAATACCTTACTTTACCTAGGTCTACCATCGGTGCGGTCACCAAAGCCACCCTCATGGATTTCCATAAGGATTTTCCTAGCCTTATCCTGGGTTATACATCGAAGCAAAGGGGTAGAGAAACCTTTTTTGTATAGCACTCCTTCTTGCATCATAAATTGTTTCGCTTTTCAAAAGAGTTTCTTTTGTTCATTCTCGTCTCTCTTGAGAGTTCCTTTGAGAAAATATTCCATGATCGAAGTCATCCATGACCCATTTTCTTCCATGGTATCCAAAATCCACTCAATGTCCATTTGATCGGTACTTGGAGCCATCAAAATCTCCACTGGAACTAAACCCATCACCTAAGATTCCCTAGAACTAGCGAATTTAGCTAATGAATCAGCTTTTGCATTCTCCTCTTTAGGGATATGCTTTATATCATCCAACAGTTCCAATGCTTCTGTTAGGTAAGGAGAAAGTCTCGCAACCTTAGCCTAATGATCCTTCCACACCTGACAGACCTCTAACTAGGAGTCATTGAATATATGCAACGTCCTATCCCTAGTTCCTTCACCATCCTTACTCTCGTTATCAACACTTCATACTAAGCCTCATTGTTAGTTGTAGGAAATTCCAACATCAATGCATAAAAAATCGATCGTCCCTTTGGAGTTACTAGTTCTACAGCTGCAGCTGAATTATGTTCACTCGAAGCTTCATTCACAAATAGTTTCCAATGAGAAAGCATGCCTATATAGTCCTCTTCTTCACTTTCTCAAATGGTAAACTCAATGATGAAAACTTCCAATGCCTGCTCATTTATTGCTCTCCTCGGATGGTAAGTAATATCATACTGACTCAACTCTATGTTCCACTTTAGCAACCACCCAGAAGTCTCGAGTCGGTATAACACTTACTTCAACGGCTATTCCATTAACACCCTAATTGGATGAGCCTGAAAATATGGTTGCACCTTTCTCTATGCAATCAACAACCAATATGTAATTTTTTCAAACTTGGGCAGTTCATTTTAGCTCCAGTAAACTAGCTGCTAGCATAATAAACTGGCTTTTGAACCCTTGCCTCCTCACGTACTAATGTTGCACCTAGTGCATGAGCAGACACTGCTAAATAAATGAAAAAAATCCTCCACGTCCAACAGAATGAATATAACTGATGATGTCTCCATGTGCCTCAACAACTCCTCATAGGCATTCTAACAGTCTTGATTCCATTCAAAATTCTTCTTTCCTTTTTTGAGGGCATCAGAGAATGGTATGCACTTATCCATTACCCATGAGATGAACCGACTCAAGGCAAAAATCTTCCCATTCAAGCTTGTGGAAATTAGCCACAAGGGCTTCTTTACCATGTGCAATTAGTTTCTAGGACACACAAACAAAATAATGACTTTTAAGGACAAAATGCAAAATAATTAGTTTCTAAGGCCTAAAAACCTACGAAATTATGTCCTTGAAAGTAATTGGACTGTTGACTTTGTCCTTAAAAGTAATTATTCTGCTGACTTTGGCCTTAAAATTAATTCACGTAGATGTATGTCCTAGAAAATAATTGGACTGCAAAGTTTGTCCCTCTTGTGAAATGCCCCATCAAGCTTTGTAACTCCCTTTTTATGGTCGGGGCCTTACACTCCTTAAGGCATCAATCTACTTTAGATTGGCTTTAATGCTCATCACATTCATGATAAATCCTAAAATATTTGTGATGCGAATCCAAAAGAATATTTCAAATCATTTAACTTCATCCCATACTTTTGTAAAACTTTGATTATCATCAAAAAATCATCTAAATGGTTCCATGATAGTTGTGAATTCACAAGCATAACATCCATACATATTTCCATCATCCACATGATTTAATTCCTAAACAATAATTTGCCAACCTTTGATATGTGGCTCCAACGTTCTTCAAACCGAATGACAATACTGGATAAAGTACAATCTCAAATCCATTTTAAAGCTAATATGCTCCTGATCTGGTATTTGCATCGGTATCTGATTATAGCGTAAATAAGTGTCCATAAATGGCAGTAACTCATGCCATGTAGTACCGTATATTAGTTGATAATCCTGGGAAAAGGAAAGCTATCCTTTGGGCAAGCGCTATTCAAATCTGACCGGTCGATACATGTTCGCTACTTTCCATTTGATTTCTTGACCAACATGAGGTTGGATACCAACTTTAGGTATAAATCATTGTAGATGAAGCCATTCATTATCAACTTATCCACTTCTTCCTTAAATGAAGAGATCACTATGGACCAAAACTAAGCCTTTTTGCTTTATCGGTATAAATTTGAGATCTACGTTCTGCACGCAACATGCCATTTTTGGTGATATCCTACATAAATCTGAATGCATCCAAGTAAATACGTTCAAATTCCTTTGATGGAAATTAACCAATTCCTTCATCAATCCAGCATTGAGCAGAGATCCGATTTAAAGATCTCGAGTAGGATCATCTATATCAATCGGAACATTGACCATCATTTCAGTTGCTGCCGTCGTCACTTCTCTAACTTCTTCCTAGGATGGTATCATATCTGTTATTGTTCTCGAGCCTGGGCTTGGGCTTTAATTGCTATGCTTGTGAGTTCCTAATGTAGAAAGTCCTCTCTACATTCGTACCTTTCTCTCATCGCATTGCTTTACTCAGCTCTGCAAAACAATTTAATAATATATATACACACACACACACACACACATTTTATTAATAGTTGACTTATGAATGCAATTATGTGTGTAATATCACTTATCAAGATGAAATAATTATGTTAAATCCTTGACATTATTCCCTTATTTATAACCAAAAATAAGAACGATTATATATGTGTGTGTATATATATATATATATATATATATATATATATATATATGACAATCATGTTAATGCCCTAAGTTAGTTTATAATATTTATAAAGTTCACATTACAAATGTGAATTCTTAACAAATTAACTAAGATGGACAAAATAAAGGGTACTTTTGGCACAGGTCCTTATTAAGTTTCAAAATTCACGTAAAGTCCTTCACTAAATTTCAGTGTAAATTATGTCCCTGTTTTTATTCATGATTATTGCAGAGGATTATGCAACTTTTCATAAAAGTTGCTGACATTTCCGCAACTTTTCTGTACACTATGAACATAGTGTATGAAAGTTGTTGAAATATCAGCACTTATTTATAAAAGTTGCTGACATTTCAGCAACATTTATGTACACTGTAAACAAAGTTTATGAAAGTTACTGAAATATCAGCACTTATTTATAAAAGTTGCTGAAATTTCAGCAATAATTTTTCTTTGTTTCTAGAAAATTGGGACCGGATTTACAATGAAACTTTGACAGGGAAAGTTGCTGAAATATCAGCACTTATTTATAAAAGTTGCTGACATTTCAGCAATATTTTTTCTTCGTTTCCAGAAAATAGGGACCCGCTTTACAATGAAACTTTGATAGGGACCTTCTTAACAATATGAAAGTATGATAGGGAGGCTTCCCTAATTTCCACTAAAATAAAATATGAACTAAAATTTTCGTATGTGTGTATTTAAGCCACAATATACAACAGATATATATATGTTAAAATTTTAAGATAAATTAAATCGAAAACAACAAACTCTTTTATTGCGATCACTAAATTTAATTTAGTGTAAATAAATTGTACGTGTAAATAAAAAATAATCCAATGCAAAATTTATAAAAGGATTTTTTTTGAAGATTCCCCTTTTTACGTTGTTACCAATCTACCTAATCCAATATTTATAAATCCGTCAAGGATGTTGACAACCATGTCGACCCTTGCCGCATTCATGTTAGAAGTCCCATAAACATACAGTTAATAGGTGCATTTTTTTGGTGGTGCCTCTTCTTCGTCGATGTTCGAGCTAGAACATCTAATAATGAAGTTGACTAGAGCTTGGCATTGAGTTGATATGTTGGGGTAGAAGATAATGTGGTGTTATCTGAGTTCCACTTCCTACTTTTGGTGACGACCCCCTATGTCGACTCGACTCAAAATTTCATTAGGGGTTGATTTGTGAAGACTTTGAAGGCATGGGCCTAGAAATATAAGTGGAGTTTACAAGCAGCAATGAGTAGGCAGTATGCTAATTTCTCTAACCTAGTGTATATTATTTCTAGGCTAGACAACCTTTTGCTGATATAGTAGAATGTTTATTGTACACGTTGTTTATCTCTTTCCAACGCAAATTTTATCGCATGGTTAGTGACTGTGAGGTAGTGGTAGAGTTTCCATAGGCTTTGAGAGGATGAAGGTATTGCTAGATGATGTCTCGATCCCTCAAATTCTTTGGTCCATTCATCAATCCATGTGAAGAACTTTCCCTTCTTAATTACGTCAAAAATGGGATTTCACATGTTCGTTAGCCGAGAAAATAAATTGTTGAGAGCCGCAACAATCCAATTCAAGATTTAGACTTGCATGATGTGCGAGGGATTTATATGTCTTGCATGGCTTAGATTTTATCAGGGTTGGCCTTGATCCCTTTCACACTTACTATGTACACTAAGAATTTACTACAGTGGATATCAAAGAGCACTTCTTTGTATTTTGCTTCATATTGTATTGATGTAGGATATCACAGGTTTCGATAAGGTTTGGTATATGCCCTAGATTTCTCAAATTTTATCAATCACGTTGACATTAATTTTCAACAACTTCCCAATTGCTAAGAAAATATTTTATTTATGAGCCTCTAGTAAGTTGCCTATGTGTTTCGAATATCGAAAGGCATGGCTCTATAATAGAATAGTCCTACATTGGTAATGAAGGATGTATGTTCCCGGTCGAGGCCATGAATAGCTATCTTATGATACCCTGAATTGGTGTTTATGAATGTCAAAAGCTCATGTCCACTAGTCGTGTATATTAGTTGATCGTTATGTGACAATGGGAATCTATCTTTCAAGAAGGATTTGTTAAGGTCGGAGAAGTCAATGCATGATCTCTAGGTTCCTATAGGTTTTTGAATGGTACTTAAACTGGATATTCAAATTTTAAGATGAAACTATTGTTGCAGAGCTTCTCCAGCTCTTATTTTAGTTCCTTGTACCTCTTTAGGATTGTGCGTTCTTCTTTTTTTGGGATAGGATAAGCTTTCGTTCGATGCTAAGTGCATGGCATAGAATGGAGGAATCTATATCGGTCATGTCTACATGCCTTCAAGCGAACATGTATATGTTATGCCTAAAGAATTCTATCAAATCTATTTCCATCGCTGGGTCTAACTTTGTGTCCATCTAGATGGTTCAGCTTAAATTATCACTGCCTAAGATGACTATTTTAATCGTTGTAGCCAAGCTGTCATCTGGGTCGATATTGCCGATGAAGATCTAAGTGGTCATTATTATCATTCCCTTCATTAAGTTATAGTTTGCACTAATCCAATGCATATACTCTGTAATCTAAGAAATCCTTGGTGGGGATAGATGTACATGCATGAGCATGAGGGTTTGGTCTCCCATGATCTCATAAATGCGTCCTCAGGCATATAGAGGGCTGGTGTTGAGGTATCACTTGTTGCTACTTATCAACGGGGGTGGACTTGTTCATTCCATGTGGTAATGAGCTCTTAGGTTCTGGCTTGATTAGGTATGGAGATTTAGTCTTTAATCTCTTCAACTTAAATAGGAATATGAAGGTTTTGGAACTCTCACTTTCTCTTAGGGGTGATGGGTTTATTTAAATTTGAATGAGGTTTTCAAAGCAGACATGAGCATTTTTAGTTCTTGCATCCTCTCAGGGTCATTGTTTTGACTAGGTCTAGCACGAATAGGAACATCATGGTGTTCTCATGCTCTCTTGGATGCTACGATATGATGGAACTCTAGAACGAGCAAGAGTTTCCAGCAACTCTTGTACCTTCTTGTAACCTCTTTATTTAGTGCCCATATACCCTCTTAGGATGACCGATGTTGACATTTTCTGCCTTCTATTGAAGCATACGTACTCCTTTCTTTGGCTTGTTGAAGAGAGATGATGTAGAAGTCTTTGACAGTTAACTAGTTGCTACAGCCATAAAAGACTCCCTTTTTATAGGAAATTTCATTATGAGTCGATAGCATGGAATGGATGCATCTACATCAACCAAAAATGGCTTACTTATAACCTTTTAGGCAAATGGGCAGTCCACCACAACAAAATTTAAAGAATTTTATAGGGGTAGAGTTCCTCGCCAAAGGTGACCATATGCTAGGTTAATCCCAAAGGAATAATCCCAATGTCATTGAAGCCATGGATGGGAAATGTACGTAGGTAAGGCTCGACTATGGAAGCTTCATTTGACTAAAGAAATGCTTGAACATGATATTCACAGAATTTCTCTATCAATGATGACTTAATGCACCTTGGCATTTGTCAAATTTATGGAGATGACCATGGGGTCATAGTGGTGTAGCAAATGACCCTTTTGTTCATATCGATAAAGGTAACATCGGCTTCATCCTCTTTTACCTTCAAAGCCTTCGATCTTGGTGCTTTACTTAATATAATGAGTTGGTAGTGGTGAGCTCCCTCCTGTATCAAGCTCAGGCCCCTCTACTAATTCCAATAACATGTAGGCCATCACATATGGGAAAGATCTTTGTGCTAATGGAGGGAACATTGTTCCTATCTTCCCGCCAAGGCAAGGTAGGGAGAGCTAGGCACTCAGCTCATTGGTCTACCAATTACCTAACATATTGCTTAAATATACCTTTGAAGATCAACCACACTATCTTGTTTTTTATGTGACAATACTCATTTGTGGTGTGACCAATTTATTGGTGGAACTCGCAATAATTCCTATTACTGTGGGGATCCTTCTTTCACCCTAAGTTATCGGAAGGAGGCTTGTGGTGTAGGGTGCAGTTCCCAAGTGGCGAGACAGACGGCTTCCATATGCCGATTTAAAGTGGCATAGTTTGCACACCCGGCTTTGAATTATTGGTCGTCCCCGGAGTGTTTTATACTATGGATTTAATGGCTATTTCTTTTGTGGTTGAACTCGTTGTGTGAGTTATGATAATCCCCATGTTTTTCCTCTTCATCATTGTCATACAAGTCAGCTTTCCCCACCCTCATAATTTCATTGTCCATTTGAAAGAAATCTTTTAAAGACAAGGTGTGAAATTATGCGATTCTTCCTACATCATAAAGTAATACTTCACCCTAGTGAAAAGGGTGACTACCAAGTGTTCTTCAACGCCCTCGGGCATATGTTGACTCCTTATTAAAGTAGTTAACATAGGAGTGGAGCGACTCAGTTAGTCCTTGGCGGGCAGAGCTCTTTAGCCATCAAGCTTGGTGTTCAAAATGAGAAGAAGCAAGTTTTCAAGTTAGTGCACAACTAGGCACAAGAGTTAAAGCTATATTTTTTACATATAAGAACCAATAGGAGACTGACCCAGTCAGGTTGAGGGGAATATAAGGCATTTGGCATTGTTAGGGAGTTGGTTGATGCTAGTATTTGAGTAGAAGGCCACGACATAATTAGATAGGTTGGTGCTCTCATCATAATTTTCTATGGGAGGCAAAGCATACCTCCAACGAGTGTAAGTTCCTCGTATCTCCTCTTCGAATAGTTCCCTATTCTTGTAATTTAAGAAACCCTCACCACCTTGGTTTTCGGCTTGTATTATGAGAATTTGCTACTATGGCAATACCATTTTGTCCCTAAGACCTACATTCGACCTTATTGACTACGCATGCCTTGTTGAGGAGGAGGTCTTTCTATGCCTTGTGTAGGAAGGAAATATTTAACATTATAAGGAGACTGTGAGCAACGATGATGAACATGGTATGCGACCTCTTGTTTATGTTTACGTAAGGAGACTAAAGTGGTGGCTTCTCCTCCCATGCGAGGGAGGTTTGGGATTTCCTATTAAGATCGGGAATGAACTAAGAATTACTTGGGCTCATCTTTTCTTGCTCCCCTTTCACTTCTTAAGTGTTCAAAAATGCAAATCATGTCCCTTGTCGACAACCCTAAGTTGATCAAATAAAGATTGTCTTTCAAGGGGAAGTAATTAGCAGTATGATCCATGTGAGGTAGGATCGACATGTGTATACGGGCATTGCAGACAAAGTAACGAGTGGGCATGGCATGCACATCCCTATTACAGACAGGAAATCCCTCTACATGATTCTCAAGAATTACTTATTAGTAAGATTTTTCAATCTTACAACAACTTAAATTATAAAGTAATCACATTGTTGTATTCTTGTGTGATTATGAATAAGCTGGTATAAAGGATATTAAATTATTATTAAATGGTAGTTATGTAGTTGAACGCTTACAAAATTAAGAGGGTTGCAAATTAACTGTTTGTATAAAAGCCTAAATAAAGCATTTTAAATTTAAAAAAAAACCAATCATAGTTTACAAGAAAGTAAATGCTAAAATGTGAAGACATATATGGTTCGAATATTAAGAAATACTACATCCATGGGTCCAATTCTTTCAATTTTTTGTTTCCTTTCATAGTACAAGCACATAGTACAATGGAGATCCAGTACAATTTTGATAGTATTTAATTTTCCAAGTAAATATTTTGATCCTTTTTTCCTACTATAGTGCTTTACTTTTATAGTAGAGAGGACGCCATGTGGATTGTTGAAGTCATTTCTTGTATCATCCGAGTGTGCTTCATTTGTTCAATTTTGTTGATATGCATGGATTGTCGGCATAAGTTTAGGCAGGACAGTTTGCTTTAGCTGGGATAATCTTGTTTTAGATAGGATAGCTTTGGTTAAGGTGGGAATATTTGAATTTGAAATATTCGGTTGATAGAAATGTTGTGAGTTATATGCTGCTCAGCCAGGACTAACATGGTATAATAAGCTTGAGTTTTATCCTTCAGATGTGCAATATTTTGTGGTGTAGCTTGAAGGAAGTTATGGCTAGGAAGTATTGAGCCTTGTTGATAAGTTAGTTATGGCGGCACGTCCTTGAAACTAAGTTGCATTGACCTTAGTTTCAGGTTTGAACTGCACTGGCCCCTATGTGAAGTCTTTTAGTTGTGCAGTTTTCGGTAGGAATTTGTTGGGATTTACATGCTATACTTTAGAACTTATGTGATTGCAATTTAATGTATAAACAACATGTCTTATTCCTTTACTACGCCACACTACCTGCTAACTTCATATATTTGAACCTACACTATATGTTTTTGTTGGAAAAATGGGTGCAACACTTAACCCCAATGTTTGCACTATAGTAGGGTACACTTGTCATTTCATACCCAATTTTCCTAATAGAATAATCAGTCATTTTTGCATTTAATATCCTTACACGTGTCATTTTTTTATTTGTTACTTTTGAATTCAAAGGAATTTAAACCATAAACACGCCTCAACTTCTTAAAATTTTCTGAAAAATGAGTGAAATAGAGAGTTACTCCCTTTAAACAGACACATATTCCTTTCTTCCTAAATCACATGAAGGACTTTCTTCAATAACTTCAGCAGAAGGACTGAATTAGGAGTTCTCCATCGTGTAGCTTTGAAAATAAATATCCATTCTATCATATGATTTCTGGGTGGAATGTGCAGCTTATAATGAATTAATTCCTCCTCCATAATTTGTGAGCACATAAGAGCTAAAAAACAAATGACCTATATTTTCAGAAGCTCGTGAGCAAAGTAAGCAATTAGAAGAATCGATAATTTGCATATTGAAAAGTTTGTCTTGTGTGTGCAAATCATTATTTATTATTCTCCACGTCAATAAGTTTTCTTTAGGTTTAGAACTCAATTTCCAAATTCTCCTATGCTGTGGGAAAGTGTTAAAATGCTGGGCGATTAAAAGAGATTTGTACATAGAGATCGAGTGATTACTCTGATTATTTTAGAGAATATTCAAATTTGTTAAGAGGAAGTACAAACTTTAAATAGAATTCCACAAAGATCTAATGATGGGAGAGCTTAACTGGATTTTTAGCCCGATATAACTCAATGGGATCTAGAACGCCAAAGTCAATTCAAAACGACTCAGGAGTCAACCAAAAGGACTAGAAGAAGAAGCTTAGAGTGACCTAAGAGGAAAGATGCAAAAATAGGCTAAGGGGATGTATTGCCATCACCTATGGATCGCTAGCAATCCACATGGATAGCTCACGGATCCCACAAACTTCTTGCATCATGAACCAATATTTTTTCTAAGGATATCTGCCAAGTTTCATGATATTCCAAGCAAGCTAGTTCGAGAAGTGAGCATTCATCTGATTCCAATCATAGTTCAATGCAATCTGTACATGAATCACAACCAAAATAGGGCAGCTTGATATGAAATTACATAGAGAGCATCTATATAAGGCAAGGAGCATGATCCAAGTGAAAAGATCCAAAAATATTTTAACTACATGGATCGCTAGCGATTCATGCCCTATTGATTGCTAACGAACCTTAGGTTAGGTCGGTTTGCCGTGAACTTTTTGGAGCATCTTCGTACCATCAAGCATAGGCTTATGGTAAAGCGACCTAGCCCAATAACTCTCCAATCCCTATAAATACTCACATATCTGCAACATAAAGAGGATCTTCAGGACTAGTTGTTGGAACTCTACAGATATTATTCTTCACTCTTCTCCTCCTACACAATAGTCACTTAAAGGTTCATTGTGATTCTCTAGTGAACTCTTGCACTTGAGACTTTATCTAACTTAGGAGATTCAATCATATTGTAATCTAATTCCCCTTGTAATAGCAGTTAGTCAATATAAAGTTATAAAGTTGATGTAGGCTTCATTAACAACCGAACCACTATAAAAATCTTCTTGTTTCTTTACTTTTTCTACTATTTATAATTGCTTTTATATTTTATTTGCCTTGATAAATAGGGCTGGTGCTTTCATACTCAATCCAGTGTATTGATCCATTTTCTTGGTTAACATTTTGATGCTTTCACCGAGAACCCAACTAAGACTCAGATCTAGCTATCTGCTTTGGATCAGACAGGTTCATAAGTTAGATCCCCAATTTTTTCTTAGAAGACTTGTTGTTGAAAATCAATGGCACCAGAAAGAAAGAGAATTGCTTCTAGAAGTTCTATAGGAGCTATAATAGTTGGAGAGGAAACCAATCCTCAGAAAGTTGAAGTCAACGACGCCAACAACCCATTAGTCAGAGCAAATTATGGTGCCAACATAGGAGATCAGGTGCCGAGATCTTCTATCCAGCATGAAGTTGTCACTAGATCTGAATTAAACAAGATGGTTGCTGAAATTAATAAAAAGATAGAGAACAGCCAAAAGTTCTTATGGAAAACTTAAATTCCCTCCTGACCTTGTAATCGATTGCTGCTTCGAGAACCATGCTAGAGCTCGCGGCTGCCATGGAGTAGGAAAACTCTTACATTTCTAGTCTACATAGGAGAAACGAAAAGCAGTAGCAAACAGGAGTAGTAGCTGGAGCTACAGGAACCACCATAGAAGGAAATGCAAGCATTACACCAAATACAAAGCAGCCAGCCATGAACTAGAATCTGAGGATGAAAACCCCATTGAAAGATATAACAGTGGATCTCTCTGACTTTCAAGATGGTGAACAACTTAATGATGATGAGTTGAAAGAAAACACTAAAGCACTCAATATCAGAAAAGAGGTCCAAACTGCCCCTACCCAACCAACCGCAAGCCAATGGAACTTCGAGGTAGTGGCTCTCCCGAAGACAAGAGAGCCTAAGCTTCAGACCACTTACCAAGATCATTTGCAAGATCAAACACTTGGTGTAGCCACTGAAATCCAACTTCAGACTACCTGACATTAGAGGCATATATCGCAGATATGATCAAGCGCCTAATGGATGAAAGGAAGAATAGAAGAGATGATGAATGGCGACCCACTCCAAGCCGGATTCCCTTCACTGATGACATTCTGAATGAACGATATCCTAAAAAAGTTTACTATGCTGACTATTCCATCCTACGATGGAACTAAAGACCCAAAACCTCACTTATACAAATACAGCTGGTATATGGATGGAGTGAATGCTTCAAACGCTGTTCGATGTAATTGTTTCCAATATTTTGGAGGGAATTGCTTCCATGTGGTTCACCATGCTCCCAACTAAATCCATCTCCAATTTCAGTGAATCAGCAACAAGGTTCCTTAATCAGTTTAGGCTTCATGCAACATAACCAAAAGATGTGATGTCCTTATCAGGCCTATTCTAGGGACAAAATGAATCTTTAAAATCCCTAAAGAGTCGGTTTAACACTCCAGTTACTGATGTAAGTAACCCAAACAAACATATGATCTTCATCGCCCTGGCTTGGCCATCCATCCTGATACTGAATTCGAAAAATGGATCAAAATAAAGCAACCTACTACCAGAAAGGAATTTAGTCGAAAAGGCAAGCTAGTACTTGAGATTGGAAGAGGCAAAGGACCTAGAAGGAAAACTTGCTAACCCACAACCAACCAACGTTGGGCAGAATGGTATGGTGGTGAACTAAGATGCAAATAACTCCGGGACCGCTGTAGGAAACACTGGGAAGGATGGGATTCAGAAAAGAAAGAATCATAACTCCAACAAACGAAATGGAAGAAGCAAGCAACTTAAAGGCTTGAGGCCCAAAGACTCACTCAATGACACTCCAGAGAACATCTACCCTGCGACACAAAGGACAGAGGTGCACAATAAGCCACCTAAAAAGGAAGCGACTAAAAAGAAAACGTGTTTTAGAAAGTAGTGGCGCTTTCGTGGAACACATAGTCATAACAAAATGAGTGTCGTCACTTGAAGAACCCGATTGAAGAACCAATTTAGGAAAACAAGCTTCATCGGTATGTGTGGAAACCATAAAATCCTGACCAGCCTGTAGCACCCCTAGCTCTTAGAGACATGGGTAACAAAGCTAGATCCAGCGAACAGGGATCTAGATGGACTGATCAGAGACTTATCATCGGAACAATATCCAGAGAACCTTATCCCATGTGAAGGATTTAGGAGAAATGGAGCGATACGTAAGCTCACTAAGACACGCTTTGAAAGATTCATGCTTTGTGATCGAAGATGGAACTCCTGGCAAGTAGCAGAGAACCCTAAAAGATGATATAATTTTTCAGAATCGAGACTTAGAAAGAATAGAAGTTCCAACCCTTGACCCCATGGTCGTCACGGTGAGAATCAGACCAGCCGTGGTCCGACAAGTATTGGTGGACAATGGCAATTCTGTGAATATGCTTTTCAAACAAACTTTTGATCAGATGAAGATTAGTATGAAAGATGTATCCGCTTGCTGGATAGAGATTCAAGGATTCACCGATGAACCTAAGCAATCTGTCGAACATTCAATTCTCCCGTAGAACTCGAAGAAGGTGACCGAAGAGTCGTCCTCATCCAAACCTTTGTGATTATAGATGAAATATCCACCTACAACGCTTTCTTGGGTTAGCCTGCTTTGGCAAATTTCCAGACTGCTTTAGCTTGGGTGTGTCCAACCATGAAATTTCCTATAGAGAATGGAGTTGGGGTGATCAGAGGAGATCAAAGTGCCGCTAGAGATTGCTACATCGCAAAAATATGCAAGTCTAGAAGAAAGAAAAAGAGGAAGAATGTGGGGAGAACTCTCCACATTCATGAACCTACGGAATAAAAACTACAGACCGCCCCTGGCTTGGGGACCACAGCCGATTTGACAAGGTTTTGGACCCTAGAAAGAAGAGTTCAGAGGAGGAACGGGCAGCACCGGCAGAATTGACTGTATCTATCCCAGTCGATATGGATGACCCAACACGGGTCTGAAAAATTGGATCGCATCTTGGAAATAAGATGCGACTCGAACTCATAAAATTTCTTCATGCCTATCTGGATGTATTCGCCTGGACACATTCTGATATATGCAGGGTTTCACTGGAGATTGAATGCCATGCACTTAACATTGATCCTAAGTATACGCCGGTGAAGTAAAAGAGGCGCAGCCTGAGACCTAAACGGTCCAAAGTACTAAGAGAAGAAGTAGATAAGCTGACGGTGAATGGTTTTGTCTATGATGAATACCTCAAATAGGTATCTAACCTGGTCTTGATCAAGAAATCTAATGGGAAATGATGAGCTTGTATTGACTACTCGGACCTAAACAAATCTTGCCCAAAAGACAGCTTCGCTCGACCTAGGATCAATTGGCTTGTCGACGGGACAACTGGATATGAATTGCTATCATTTATGGAAGCTTACTCGGAATACAACCAGATCACGATGCACGAACCTAACTAGGAAAAACCAGTTTCATTACTGACCTGGGACTGTATTGCTACAAAGTGATGCCATTCGGCTTAAAGAATGCTGGGACCACTTACCAATGACTAATGAACACCATGTTCAAGCATCATATTGGGAAAACTATGGAAGTCTATGCAAATGACATGTTGGTTAAATCACACATAGTCGCAAATCAATTGGACAACATTGCCGAAATGTTTGAAATAATATGAAAATATGAAATGAAACTCAATCCACTTCAATGTCACTTCAGGTTAGCCTCTGGAAATTTCTTAGGATTCATTGTAAGCGCCAGAGGCATCGAAGAAAGTCCTAAACAAATTATCATTTTATGGGAAGTCGAGGCCCCAAGGAACAAGAAGGAGTTACAAAGCTTGAATGATAACGTTGCAGCACTAAGCCAGTTCATCTCAAAAGCAACCAACAAATGTATACCATTCATTAAGGCGCTAAAGAAGGGAAGGAAGAACTTCAAATGGAATCAAGCTTTCCAAACTGGGTTTGAAGAGCTGCTACGACATATGCAAACCCTACCAATCATGTTCAAGCCGGTAGATGAAGAAGACTTGTTTATCTACTTAGCAGTCTCACCCTATGCGTTAAGTGCCATGATCGTACAAGAAGAAGCTAAGATCCAACGATCTGTATGTTACATCAGTAAATGATTCACTAGAGTCGAGAAGAACTATCTAGAATTGAAAAAACTAGCATATTGCCTCTAGATCACATCCAGAAAGTTACGACCGTACTTCTAGGCACACCTAATCAAAGTGCTAACAGATCAACACTTGAAGCAAGTGTTATACCGCCCCGAGACCTATGGATGTCGTATGAAATGGAACATTGAATTAAGTCGGTATGAAATCACATACCATCCTCGAAGGATAATTAATGAGTACACGCTGGCAGACTTCATTGCCAAGTTTGCGATATGAGATAACAAAGGTGAAATTGCTCCGGAAGTGGAGACACATTGGAAGTTGTTTGTCAATAGGGCATCTAACAACTTCTTCTCATGGGTAGGAGTAGTGCTCGAAACTTCAAAAGGATGATCCGTATGCAATGCCTTACACTTGGAATTCCCTACAGTTAATAATGAAGCGAAATTAGAATCATTTATATCCGGGCTGAACGTTGTGAAGAAACTTAGGATAAAGTCTATGCACATCTATAGCGACTCTTAGCTAGTCGTCTGCCAAGTGAAAGGCGAATACCAAGCTTGGGGAGAGAACCTCACCCGTATCTATCTAAAGTGTAGGAACTATTGAATAACATCGAAAATTACATCATAACTCATATCTCGAGTGAACAAAACATGAGGCAGACTATCTAGCCAATTGGGCAGTTTCAGAGAAGCTCAATCCTTAGGGCTAATCTCAATCGAAACTCTGACCGCTCCAAGCATAAAAAAGGTGGATATCGACTTGATTTTTGAAATAACCGAAGAACCAAAAACATGGATGACACCGATTAAGGACAACCCGCTCAAAGTAACACTCTCCGCAGAGAGTAATCAACAGAAAAAGCTTCTTCGTAAGGCACCATGGATTGTAATACTGGATGGAATGCTCTACCGAAGGGGATTCTCTACCCCTTGCTCAGGTGCATGACCAATGACGAAGATTGAAGAATCCTCAAGGAAGCTTATGAAGGTGACTATGGAGATCAAACTGGGGGACAAACCCTTGTAAAGAAAGTTCTCCGATATGGGTATTTTTATCCAACAATAAACCGCGATGCAACAGGTTATGCTAGATGATGTGACCAATGCCAAAGATTTAGCAAGAAAGAACTCCTTCAATAGAACTAACACAGATGGTCAGCCTATGGCCATTCATGATCTGAGGAATCGATCTGATTGGTGTATCACCAATGGTGAAAAGAGGAGCCAAATATGCTATTGTTGTTGTTGACAATTTCAGTAAGTGGGCCAAAGCGAAACCGCTGGCCACTTTTATCAAAAAGAAAGTTATTAATCTTGTCACCAAAAAAATTATTTGTAGGTTTAGAATGCCATAAAAAATTATCACTGATAATGTGACTTAGTTCGAAAGCGTTGAGTTTAATGATTTCGCAAACTATTCTGAATTGAGAAAAGCTTTTCTGCTGTTACATATTCGCAGGAAAACGGGTAAGTGAAAGTAGTGAACAAGATCATCAAGTTCACCATCAAAAAGTGACTAACTAAAGCTAAAGGAAATTGGATTGATAAACTTCCACTTGCAGTATGGGCTTACATGACAACGTACAAATCTACAGCTGGGCACTCCCCATTCGACTTAGCATATGGTTCAGAAGGAATGGTCCGAGTCAAGTTAGAGGTCTCCTGTCATCGAAGGCAAAATTCAATCAAAGGCAAAACATGCATCCCTTAATTAAGTCACTCGATATGGTCGATGAGAAGAGGGAAGAAGCCAAGTTAAGGACTGCCGCTCACCAAAAAAGGGTCGTAATATATATCAACTCCAAAGTCCGTAACCATACTTTCGAATTGGATGCCTTGTCATTAAATGGGTCTACCCTATAACAGGAACATTCAGACCAAATTGGGAAGGGCCCAATGTGATCGGCTAGAAGCTAGGCGATGACACATTCAAGCTAACAACTGTTGATGGAACCCAAATTCCCCGAGCATGTAACATAAAATAGATGCATCGTTACTTTATGTAAGACCATCTTATGTATTTACTATTTCCCATAAATAAGCCATCCCGGAATACCGGAGGCATTATAAATAGGCAAAACTTGCCAATTTTTATTAATAAAGTTTCTTTGCTTTTTGAGCCAATAAAATTATGTTCACAAAAGTAACCCGCTGAGTCGACGAGGTCAAATCGACTCAAAACCATCCAATCGCTGCTTGAGATAGTGGAACCACACTCAAGTATGCCCCATCTACCCACCGAGTAGATGGAAGCAAATTGACTCAAATCATTGGATAGATGGAACTCGAACCCTGCCTTCTATGAACCAATGTTGCTCCGGCAACACCGTGAAGGCCTAAATCAAAGTTGCACATTTCGTATGTTGCGTACCTCATGGGTTGTGGAATAATGCCCAAGTAAATGTAATTATTTAAGTCATGCATTTCGTAAGCCGTGCACTCTCAAAAAGCCACACATTTCGTAAGCCACACACGCTCTTAAAAGCGGTGCATCTCGTAAGTTGTGCACTCTTAATGAGCCACGTAGTAAGCCACATAGTAAGCCATGCACGCTCTTAAAAGCTGTGCATTTCGTAAGCTGCACAATCTCAAAAAGCCATGCATTTTGTAAAGCATGTTGCAAGCCATGCACTCTCAAGGTGTCACTCATTTCGTAAGCCACGCATTCCGCACAAGCACTACTCGATGTTGCTCCGGCACCATCAGCAAACCATTAAGATCTTGTAAGTACCGATATTATCCTGACAACACTAGAAAACTCGCCTATTATAGGACTAACAAGAATGCACTCCTGTTATCAAAATTAATTGACATGAATCCAGCAATGTCACACAGTTGGAAATCGTCAAAGAATTCCAATCATTGACCGACAAAATCTCTGGAGTCGAGATGCTTAATCATAAGTTCCCAAAGATAGGAACCGCAAGGTAGATTTGGCTATAGCCATCCGAGAAATCGCTTGGATCAACCGGTCATTTGTCAAGTGCTTGAGGAAAACAACCCTATAATGTAGGGGGCACACATACCAACATTTAGTTAAGAGGAAAACTATTGCACAGGCTTATTTCTCCAAACAAAGAATTTTGGCAATCATAGCAGATCTAGTTTTAAAGTTAAAAAATGCATACATAATGCATGAAATCACGAAAATAAAGGCATTGTATACCGCAAAACACGGGATGATAATGTGAATTATACAAATTGCAGAACAAGTAATTGTGCCATAGGCACACATAAGTAGTATACAAACAAGTTAAGTACGTGATAAATAAGGAAGAACACAGAAGAGATGGCAGTAGAAACATTAATCTTTTCATTCCTTATAACATTTTCTGTATAAAGTCAAACGTGGGTGCCATACCCACACAATATAGACCAACAAGAAGAAAAGTACAAATGCTAAAACAACAAAAGTAATAAGTGCAGGCTCTGCACTTGTACAAAATACATGTCAAACAAATCAGAATGTTCCACTATCCGGCTCCACTGTCACTCGAGCCTGTTAGTGTTTCTTTCCAACACTTCCCTTCCCGCCTTTGGTCGAAAGTTTCTTCTTCCTCTCAGCATCCCCACTTGGAGTTGTGTTGCTGCCAGAGATATTAATTATCGCCTCCGTGCCTATGTCTCTTCCTTGTTCTTTGACCCCCTCGAAAGACTCCGCCTTAGTCTTGTGCTTGTAGGACTTGCAAGAGCTCCTCGAAGACTTTCTCTCCTTATTCTTTTCCCTCTTAACTTCCACCATATGTTCTATGGTTTTTCTTTGCTGGCTAGCTTGGTCTGTCTTCTCTTGAGTGTCAGTTGCTATTGAATCGCCCTCTATAGATACGGAAGAGTCGTTTACGCCATGCAATGCAGCAATCTTCTCAAATTTTGGCCCTGGTTGTGAGAAAGACACAAGTGTGGTGATTGAAGCAGCTACAGAAATAAGCGATGAAGCAGTCAAATTAGTAGCAAGCTCGGGACCAAAGAAATCGGCAGTTCGATAGGCAAAGAAGACGGACCTATAAGATCAAAAATGAAAGCATTCAATTCATCTTGTACTTACGGCGTGAGCTAAAAATTATCATACTCGGGAGAAACAAGAAGGGTACCTGCATCAGAAGTGTGACCAAGAATTTCAACCTCATACTCTCCACCATCTCCTTCTTTAGATGGCTGTAAGATATTTAGTGAAGCGCCAAGACCACCCAAGGCTTCCTAGACAGCTGCTGAAGGGGAACAACAGAACATTACCAGTTGAACCTGATATGGTTCCTAAATGATCATGAGGTTACTTTGATGATTTTCCAGGGCTCGAAACTAAAAGGCTCTAGTTGCGCCTTAGCCATTGTAGTTGCTGTAGCATCAGTTACCTCCCGCTTCCTCTCAATCCGAATAATCCCTCGGCCTTCTACCAAAGCCTTTTTCGACTCTTCGTTGAGGTAGGCGCCCTCCGACTCTTGGTCGGTGTATACATCCCTGTTTTCTTAGAAATGGGCCAGAATTTCTTCCCAAACCATAGCAAGAGTATGTAGGAATTTGGAGCCCAAATAACTGAGGCTTCCCTGATGCAGCAGGGAGTTGACATAGAAATTCAAGATGATATTATTCATCTTCTCTATCTTCCTTTCGAAGGTATCCTTAAGCTCCAAGTAGTTTACCCTCACAACGGCCTTCTCAACTTCAACTTGGTTCTTTTCATTATTAAGCTATACAATAGTTTTCTTCTGATTCCACCATTCCCACAGAATCGGCAATTATGAGCTTCAGCGGCTTCATCATGAACATCAATAGTTTTCTTCTGAGCTTCGATGATCTCATTTTGAATTTCAAGCTCCTTTTTCAGCTTAACCTCATCAGCATGGGCCTTATTGATTTCTTCTCTGAACATGATCTTAATTTTGTGTGGGCCTCTATCAATTCCTTTAACAACCTAGCGTTGCTCTTACTCTCTTAAATTGCATCATCCCTCTCTTTGTAAATTGCTCAATTTTAGCATCACGTTCTATTAACATTCTCTCATAATCATCCTTTTCTGACTCGAAGGAAAGGATCTCTTGATAGTTGTTATGATTTGTATCCGCCAGTTGCTCACATAATTTCTCCCACCTTCAATAGGATCCAAATCGCTCTGAATCGCCTGGAAATGGGGCATATAAGAATCCTTATGGATTAGACACAATTCACGATCAAATTTAACTCCCTTTAGAAACCATCCGGGGAGCGCGGCTTCAAGTTTAGGGGGACTAGACGATAGAATATAAGCTAGCCTCTTATGAAGTCGTGAAGAACCAGAAGCAGACACTACGTGAGTTGATGGAGTCTAGATTAATAGAGAGCTAAGTTTGAATATCTACTCCAATAAAGAATAGAGCCGGGGAAAATGCTTGGTGCTTGAAAGGATGAGAACCACGATCTACCTTCGATTTCTTTGATAGCTCTTCCCGATAGTTAGGAGTTTTCCTCTTCTCGTAACCACTCCTATAATCTCTGCCTCTTTCCTCATCATCTTGACGATGAACTTCGGCTTCCAAATCATTCCTCCTTCTCCATTCTTCCTCGGTTTCTCGAGGTTGATAGCGGCTTGAAGTCCATCTTGACCTGCATTGTGTATCTATAAATTGTTCAAGGTCCTCATAAATCCATGACCTCCCATAGTACCCAATACAAAAAAATAAATGAAGAACTTTAGCAACAGAAAATGAACTCAAATTATGCATACGTAAGTGTGCGCGACCTTAGTGAAATGTGTAACGTGTCGTAGACAACCTAAAAGGGATTCATAAACCAGATCGAGAAGCGAATATAGTGGGAGTCAAGCTAACTAGACGTAGCACGACCGCTGTGAGAAGTCAATCCCTTGAACTTGAAATCATCTCACATAAGTTCATAGATGTATACGTAAACGTTGCTTAGATCCCCAAAGTTGATATCGGTTTCCTTATGTGGAGAACCATGATGTTATTTGGCTATTGGAGGAGCATCTTTAGCAATAATCTCATGGAAGGCTAATTTGGGAGAATAAGACTCATTCTTGGAGTTTCATCGCATGATTCGAATTTTCCAACACTAGAACTTGCATCAAATTCCTCATCATTAGAGGTGGAATCATAGCTAGTACCGTTCTCAATTTCACCCTCCTCCTTTCCCGTGATCACCGTATGGTGCCGTCACATTGCTTGAACTCCTCTTCCCCCTCCTTTGGGATCGAGAGCATCTTAATTGGGCAACTGGAACTGTTCATAACGCCTTTTCCTTTATGAATGTCTTCAGTTAATCCACTGGATGGACTTTCTCCTTCTGGTAGATCGGCATCTTCGGATTCATGTGATGAAGAAGTGGAGCATGTTCAAATCATAGTATGGAAAGGAAATGGAACTTAATGACGATGGAAGATTTCCTAGGATGCAACAACCTATACGAAAGCAAATTCTCATCGATTAGCAAAGACCTGACTGATCTCTCTAGCGTTTATGGCCTCTAGAGTATGGAAGATGGGATCAAGTGATGGATCTTGTTTTGGCCTTGGAATAACTACAAGGAATATCCGATCTATTAAAAATCATGCACCATCATATTAAATCTCAACAGGTAAAAGAGAATACTTACCTCTATTGTCCAAAGGCGATTAAATCCCTTAGGACACTTAAAGAAAAAATATTGGGTCTTGACCTCGGATAATTACTTTGAAGATGCAACACAATTTTGCGATTTTTTGGGTCTCGATGATAACAAGAGACGGACATTCATCTCTCCTCTTGAAAGAGAGGAAATATCTCAGCTCATCAAAGCTTGGGGCATGATTGGATGTCCATATAAACAAAACGTGAAGACAAGTCAAAATCGCCTATCCGTTGGGGTGAATCTAAAATCAGGAAATTCCCAAATTCAGAAGAGTCTCTCTCAGGAAATGATTGAAGGGGAGCAGTGCTCTATTCAATCACATGAACCGATGGCAGGCGATGTACCTCGAAGGTGGCATGTGTGCAAACTTGTTTTCAGTTGAAGGCGTAGTCCATCTAGAATGCTATGATATAAACAAATGTTGTGCAAGACTTTAGCAGAAATTACAGTGGAGGCTCCCTTCGGATGGTTGAGTAAAACTCTAAACTTTAGAGGAGTTTGATCTACAACCGGACCCACTAGAACCAATTGACCATATTCAGTCGTGGTGTCGAAGAAGTTGGGTGTTGCTGGAATCCTTTGTAAAGGCATAACTGATGTCGATTCGGTTTTCGAGAGTGTCGGACTTCCTCCACTAGATTTATGACGAGATGACGAGTGCTTCATTTTATACAATAGAACTTGTATCTAACACAGTCATGTAATTATATTTATAACTAGAAGTCCCCATATGCTCAACACTTGAATGCCAAAAAAATATTGATTTATGCTAACTCATCAGATTTTAAGCGTTGACTAGGGCAAGTGCACTGCGTTATCTATGTAGGATGGGCTCGGTATCTTGAACACTATGAATGATCCATCTTGTGTAGATAGTTCACTTACAGCGAAGAAAGAAGAAGCTTTTTCGTATCATCTATTAAAGCCATTCCTCCTACGCTTACCCGTTACCGATTAACAATCGACAACAGATCCGTTGTCTGAAGCGACATGAAAAGCTCTTCCTATTCTAGGTACACCGACTGTGTAATGATACGACCAATCCAAAGTGGGCAACTATAGATCAATGGGTTCAAATTGAGTAGAGAATTTTCAGCGTAAGTCGATTTTAGTTCGCTAAAAAGTGATAACAGCATGAGCTGCATACAAGACGCTACCGTAAGCTATTACCACCCTTTAAAAAAACAAAAATCAATCCGCAAAACGCCATGCCGGGATCAATGGTGTAACTTGGTGCAAGTTAACTTCAACTCTATGGATGAAGACAGTAAAATACGTCAAGCACCAGGGAAAAACCCTGGCTTTGTTCCGTGAAGATTTAAAGACCCGATTTACTATCTTCTTCCATGAAGTCATAATCAACTCGAATTTTCCACATCATCCATTACCAACATAACTTCATCACCGATCTCTAGTGCTACACCAAAATTCACATCATCAACCTCAAGTCAGAAGGCAAATGCAGTCAATTTTAAGTTGTTGTTGACCCAAAGTAGGCAAGCTCAGCAGCGATTCAGGCGAGCGACTTTTCCGACGTTACGGGTTGGCTTAAGGTGACGGTTAAGTCAAGTGAGGTCAGTAGCAGAAAGCTTTAGCAGTGGAGATTGATGATGGCGATGACATGAGTGAGCTTAGGGTTTGGTCATGTTTGGCTCGGTTCACAGAGAGATTAGCACGATTCACAATGGAAAGCGTGAAATAATGAGAGGTCAGCCCGAACAAAGCTTAGTAAAAGATTGAACGGAAAAAATTTTCTAAGTCCTTGGATCCCTAGCGATCCAGGGTGTTGCAATCGGTTTTCTCCAACTTACCAAGTATGATCTAAGTTTTGTTCGCAAGCACTTGAAAAGTTGTGGGATTGAAATTGATTTATCATTACGAGCAACGACTGATCACATTAAAAACTCAACAGACGGCTGAATAGCTAAAGAAAAATTCACATGATAGCCTCAACATGATCAATTAAACTTCACGAAATGGGAACACAAAAGAAGTACTTCCAGGGAACATCTTGTTTCCGACGAAGGAATACTCTGAGGGGCAAATGCTAACTGAATTTTAAACCTGATAGAACTCAATAGGAGCTAGAACACCTACGTCAATTCAAAATGACTCAAGAATCAATCAAAAGGACCAGAAGAAGAAGCTAAGAGAGACCAAAGAGAAAAGATGCAAAAATAGGCTAAGGGGATGGATCACTAGCAATCCATCACCTATGGACCTATGAATCACTAGTGATCCATGTGGATTGCTCATGGATCCCCTAAACTTCTTGCATCATGAACAATATAATTTCTAAGGATATCTACCAAGTCTCATCATATTCCAAGCAAGATAGTTCGAAAGCATTCATCTGACTCCGGCCATAGTTCAATGCAACATGTACATGAACCACCATAAAAACAAGGCAACCCATTATGAATTTACATGGAGTGTATCTACATGAGGCAAGGAGCACGATCCAAGTGAAAAGATCCAAAAATACTTTAATTACATGGATCACTAGCAATCCATGCTTTATGGAATGCTTGCGATCCATCATGTTAGGTTGGTTCATTGTGAACTTTTTGGAACATCTTCGTACCATCAAGTATAGACTTTTGGTGAAGCGGCCTAGCCCAATTATTCTCCAATCCCTATAAATACTAAACATCTACAACATAAAGGGGATCTTCGGGACTGGATGCTAGAACTCTGTATAAATTATTCTTCACTCCTCCTCCCACACAATAGTTATCTAAAAGTTCACTGTGATTCTCCAATGTACTCTTGCAATTGATCTAATTTAGAAGATCAATTATATTGTAATATGATTTCACTTGTAATAGCAATCAATTAATAGAAAGTTATAAAGTGGATGTAGGCTTCATTAATAGCCGAAGCACCATAAAATCTTCGTATTTCTTTATTTTCTCTGGGATGTACAACTGCTTTTTCTATTTTATTTGCCTCGATAAATATGGTCACTGCTTTCACACTCAATCTTGGGTGTTAATCAACTTTTTGGGTTAATAATTACAATCCCTTAGTGAATGAAATCATCAGCTTATGCAGTTTCAGGAATTCCAGAAAGGGAATGTAAATTATCTCAGTCAGCAAAGATAGAATAGTACAACTATTCGTCTAAGGAAAATGCCAAAAAGACTTAAATTGATTGCATCTAATCATTGGAATAAATATATTTTTGCGCTTAAGAATGCTCCAAATCCAACTATATTCCAAAGGAATATCAATAGTCCAAAAATTCTTCTTTTTCATATTATAGTAAACAGTCCAGGTAGACCATAAACTACTGCTCTGATTAAGAATTTGATTGAAGTAGATAAAGGCATGATAATACCAAGACCGCCATATTTGAACGGTAACCGAGTTCTTTTATAAGCTATAGGAATAAGCTTTTTGGAATAGGGATTTCCATGCCATAAGTAGTGATTAAAAGCCTGATTCAACATTGAGATCAATTTAACTAGAACTATGAAGATTCTGAAATAATAAGTACACATAGCAGATGCCACACTTTTAATGATAACAAGCCTTGTAGCTTGAGATAACTTGTTATATGGCATTAGCTCTAACCTTACAATAACTTTGACAAAAATAGGATGGCAATGAGCAGTTGAAACCCTAGAAGAGCATATAGGTGATCCAAGATATGTAGCTTTAAAATCAAGGAGTTGCAGATCGGTTAAAGTTTGAATTTCATTAGATGCATTCAAGGCTAATCCTACTATGCCAATTTGAGATTTATGTCTATTAATTTGTAGACCAGTCATGCTTTTTAATATATCCAAAACTTTAAGAGTATTAGATGTGGAGTGCACATTAGGCTTTATGAGTAAGAATAAGTCATTTGCAAATATAAGAGCGAAGATTTTATGTTCTATGCATTTAGGATGAAACTCTATCAACCAACCATTAACCTGCTGATTCATAATACTTGTAAGCAACTCCATTACTGAGATGAAAAAGTACGAAGAGATTGGTTCTCCTTGTTTAATACCTCTACCGGAGAAAAGTATCCAATGCTTTCACCATTCAAGGATAATGATAACTTTGCTGTTGAAATACGTGTATGTAGCTAAGCAAGAAATGGTAGAGGGAAATTCATCTTGGACATAATAGATATGATTGCAGACCAGCTAAAAATGTCATATGATATTTGAATATCAAGCTTAAACACACATCTAAGAGATATAATTTTTCTATTATATCCTTTCATTAATTCTTGAGAGAGAAGAATATCATATTTTTTGCAGACTTGTACCATTATTCTTTATGCTGAACACCTTGACTCCCCGCCCTCTTCCTGTTGGTTGCTTTTATTATATTTTATTCAGCAGAATCCAGTCCTGCCTGCAACAGATTCTATTTTATTCGGACCATCAAATCCATCTTCTTGACTTTTCCCTGTAAGATCCAAAGATGGACTGATCAATATTTCTTCATTTCTAATCGAGATGGCACTCTTTCTTCCTTCAAAGAAGCAGGTATGACATTTTTCATTTTATTTATTTTCTTCTTTCTCTTTTTATTCTCTAACTGATTATCCTCCATTTGTGGCTACGAAGTGAGAGCAATTCTTGATACGAAAGGAAATTGCATGTTCTCTTGATAATAGCCTGGGTGTGGCCTTGAAGAATTTCACTGAGTCACTATTGTGTCTATACCATTTTTTATTTGACTACCGCTATTTCTCTTTTTTTTGTATAATTCTTTATTTCCAGTGAGGAGGGAGCTAGTAGCTCTTCCTCTACAGTACCCGGGGGTACATTTTTGATTGTGAATTCATTTTGTTTTCGTTATGTTTATTTGTTATTGTTTAGGTTTACACGTGTATATTTATATTACCTTCTGACTACGTAGGTACTATGTCTTTAAAATCCGACCTTAGATTGATCTAAATCTAGAAGGCCCATCCTCTATCGGTGAAGGATAAAACTAAAAGGCACAAATGTATTAAGGATATTAGTACTATGGAAGAGAGCAGGTTAAGAAACAAAAGCAAGACGTACCCCCTAAGATTGCGTTCTCCGTGCCTCCGGTTCAACACTTCCACCTCCTTCGCCCCGCTCCCTATTGAAGGGGGTGCAGCTTTTGACCTAATGGAGAAGATGGAGCGTAGTTTTTGACATCGCTGCACCAACCCACTGCGTTATGTATCCATCCCAGCTTCTCAAATTCATGATGTGAAAGCTTTCGAGGAATTTCATAGAAGATTCTTCCATATAACTTATTTGATAATTGATGTAACATGTTACTTATATTATATTGCTACTTAGCCATATTTTCTTATTTTGTTATGGATGGCACCTTATCTTTTGAGATGTATCAGCACCTTGAAGCTAGAACCACAAAGCTAGAGACATCCAAGTTTGCGCTGAGCATGATCGAAGTTGAAGTCCTTAATTTGGAAAGGCATGGCTATGCTTATTTTGACTTGTCCTAGAGAGATGCTAGGGAGGAAACCCTCAAGACTTCACTGGATGAAATTACACAAAGGTAATTAGGGTGGAAGTGATTGTTGGGCCTCTGGAAAAAGGGTAATAGTGTAAAGAATAAACTGGCTAAGATGGAGGAGGCTCAGGAAGAGGAGATAGAGAAGACCGCATACTCAGTCCTCTTCAAAATATATGATCAAGCGAAGAGGTAATTCATTATGGAGCAGCTTGATGATGAAGGAGTTATGGTGTGCCTTTGTAACACACCTAATTTCGATTAGCATTATTCAGAAGATTTAATTAGATGAATTCGATTAAATAATATGTTGAGATAAGAAGAGCGAGACTTGATAATTAAAATTGGTCGAGACTTAAGTAATGAACTAATAAGATTGTTTAGAAACTAAATAAGAAGAACGATTTATGAGAAGGGTAAAACATGCTTAGGCCTCATTTCCTAAACACAAACTCTTTCTCTCTCATAACCCTCATTTATATTTCATTTCATATAAACACAAGTAAGATCAAGGTTGGACATTACCAAGAAAACTAAGGGGAGAAAAACTTAGGAAACCAAAGGAAAGCTTAAGAGAATCAAATCTATACAGTCAATCTCAACCCCTTTATCCAATCAAGATAATAATAGTTATCCATCTCACATATGCTTGTTTTTTCGGTTCTATGTCTAAATCTAAATCATATGATATTATGTTTATTTGATGTATTATATGTTGCTTGGTGATTTACCGGATTAAATATGGAATTATTTTATATGTTTTAAGTGTGAAATCCTAGTATATGATGTCCAAATTACTTGAAATTTTGATATAATGTTTAAATCTATATTTTGGAAGCGGATTTTTAATTTCATAATTTTTCAAGCATGTATGAATATTATATGAATTTCTTAAGTAAGGAAAATGAATTATTTCAAGTTTTAATTATTAAAACTAATTAAATAATGATTTTGGTTTCGAAATTTTCATATGTTAAATAAAATATTAATTTCGATTTATTGTGATTCTTGGATATTTTCCTAAGTATTTATGATTTATTATAAATTTATTAGGCTAGAAAAACTTAATAATTATATTAAAATAATAATATAAATTATTAGTTTTAAAATTATCTTGGGAATGATGAATTTGATCTATAGCAATATTTCTGAAAAGAATTTGCTATAGTATGCTTTAACCAGTAGAAAATTGATAAGGGTTGAGAGGAGGTGAAAAGAAATTACTTTTAAAAGAAATGAAACAGTTTCTATGTTTATTACGAAATTTCCATGCCATTAGTAAGTGATGCCAAAGTCAAATCCATGGTGCAGCTGTACCTTCCGACATTAACGTGAATGGAGGCATACAATATTAATTAAGTTGGTATGGGATGAGCATGTCCATGTTGAAGTCATAATTATAAGGGTTTCAGCAATCCAATACCACGACATCATTGATTTCGTAATTTATAAGAACGATGTATTTTGAGATTTGGCATCATTGTTTTAATACCGTCATCCATCACTTTTGACAACTCTTGTTCCTTTTCTTTTAAAACCGAATGCATGGGGTATTGATGCCGCAACTACATATTTTCAATATCAATGCCAAGTGGCATTGATGCCGCATATATGTTTGTGTGTGTGTGTAAGACTGTATAAAGTGGATATAATGCCGCAACTCTTATTTTTGACATTAATATTTAATGCAGTGAAGTCGTAAATCTTCGATTCCGGCATTCTTGATAGCGCATTATAGTCACAATTTTGAAGTGGACGATATCAATGATGCCGAATAGTTTCAATATCAATATTCCCATATTTTAAGTTTAAAAGCTTTATACTATGCAAACTTGATAACGACCTTTAGTGGTTTAATAACCTCTATACTTACATTATATAATAAGGTTATCAACCCTATGGCCTTATGTTTTATTAATCATAATATTCTAGCATGATTAGATAGAAGGGATGCTCCATCCCATATCAGCCATAGTGATGACATAAGTTATCGACTCAACGGTTTTAATTAAAGAGGCTTGATTGCCTAAGGTTTTGAGGTGTGACAACCAACAATTGATTTCAAAATTAATGAAAGCTATTTCATAGAAGCATATATTTTGGCATGATAGTTCGATAAATAAAGGGTTGTATTTTCCTTGTTTTAAATATGATTTTAAAGGTTAAATAATTTATAGAAAATTATGTTTTCAACGAAATATAGAGGGTATTTAGCCCAGGAATTTATATAAAAGTTTATCACCATTAGATAAGCTGTGATAGGATAATTTAACTCAAGGAATAGAGATTAGAAAACCAGATAATAAGACTAGTGTAAGGTAGTGCTCTATACTTCAACTAGCCCCAAGTTTATGTTAGTCCACGATTCCAGTGCCTAGGGCTTTGTTAAGGGTAAAACTAAATGTGGATTTACAACTAGAATGGAATCTATAACTTAGATAAGTTATTGTTTGGTCTGCACAACCATTAGTTTCATAGCGAGCCTAGCAAAACTATGAGATAGACATACTGTCAGGTTAACACTAAGATGATTGTGTTTGACGAACTGTCCATTTTCCTCCTAATGGTTAGTTGGAGAATTTGGTATATCTAGTGGGCCCGAGCTAGTCATATTGGTTTATAGCAACCCTAGGAAAAGTATGAAGTAGAGGCAGACAGTCAAATTGTTGAGACAAATTTGTCAGGATTACCCATGTAGCACACATGCATATGATTATTTTATGTTGGTTTAACTATTATGACTGTAGGAGCATGGTTTAATCAACATATTTACAGAAGTTATTGGTAAGGAAAAACTCATTCCGCTTAGCGGTGAAGTCTCGCTAGATATCTATTTATCGAGATAACATATTATTATTTAGATCAAACTTTTTGTCTGACTAAAAGATTTTGTTTTTGCACTTTAACTCTCAGGTGCGTACTTGAGTAGTTGAGAGTATGATTTCCAAGTTTTAAGTTTGATGCATAAAGCTTTCAAAGATGTGCTGGAGGTAGGCCTAGCTATATAAGAGTCTATTTATGTCCAATGTGTTGTTATGTCATTTTGCCTGAATATATGTAGTGGCAGAATATGTATCTATCTAGTAGTAAACTCTAATCAACCAAGGAGGCATCTTCATATATCACACTTGGAGTATTTAAAATAATTATATTTTATCTAAACTTAGGCAACATTTGGGATTATTTAATGAATACGGAAATTTATCAATAAAATTTGTTTTGAAATTATTTTCATATTCCTATGCTTTTGATATTAATGATACTATTATCTGATCTAATATTGTCACTGTATAATACCATTGATGACTGAAGCATTAGTAGCGCTTATATTCGGGCCTTGGAATGAGGGTTCCTACAACCTTAGAATTTTTTAGCGTACACTGATCTTAACCAGGCTGCGTGGGGTACTACTGAAACGACATGCCTTATTCTCCACAATAAGACGCATCATTATTAAGAAAGAAAGTGATAGAAAAGAGAAAAGATAGAGAAGAAGAATAAACAACATCAGAATCTAAACAGCCGAACAAATAAAATTATATTAATCACATAATATATTACATAGTATCATATACATCAGAGTTACACAGCTTATACAACACATACTAGACAGTTATAAACACCTGTCTAGTTATACAACTCAATATACAATACAGACAAACGACTCAGAGAACACACATCGGAATACTATATATCTACACGCTGAAGCCTCCTGCTCCATTGCTCCTCTAGAATTCGTCAAACCTGACCTGAATCCCTTGACTATTCGTAAAAATTTGAGTACCCAAGAGTTTAAGAAAAACAGAATAAACTCCGGGCCAGACATGAGTCTGGCGTGAGTAAACGGTTAAAGATGCATAACTTTAAAAACCTTATGAATACAAAAGGTATCACATAAGACTTCCCACATATAAACATGGGTAAGGTTTTACCTTACGCTAACCAAAACATTTGATGGGAAATCGAGTGATATAATAATAGGGTCTAGGGTTTTCAATAAATAAGAAATAGCCGAAATTGTTACATTTATTAAATTCCAGCTACATAAGTATACAATCAAATCCGAGGGCGCTTATTGGAGTTTGGGTTTCCATACAATGGCAGGGCTACCGGGGTACCGCCCTTCATAGTACGTGGCCTAGATCACCGTACCGAGTATCCACCCTAAATCCCCTGTAACACAAGACCGGAACCATCCCTTACTGGACAGTCCCGAACAAGACAACCCAGGCAATTGTAGTTATTCAACCGCCCACACATCCGAAATAAAAGGGACTCTAGACAGGGGTTCATCTCATCCTACTTGGGCATGACCCACTTAGCCTTGCTGCACCGCCCCTGTTTTAGCCATTCCCGGTTGATGAGGCTTGAGGCTACGATTACCTTTAGAGAACACATCTCTTAGAATGCTCATCGTCCACCTGACGATGCTCTGAAAGCATTCAATTCATACAAGTTCGTTCCGGGTTCGAACGAAACCGAAGGCATTATCTCGTTACACTCACTTTGGAATCACCCTCAGAGTTAACGACAATAACCCTTGCACTCTGAATTTTCATCTTCACTTGAGATTCATGACCTATTATTAATTTGGATCGATGTGGTTTTCGAATATCGAAATCTAGAAACCCGATCCCGGTCTCATCGAAATCCAAAACGTATCTTTTAGGTCCAAGTTGTTTAAAAGTTTAAAACAATCCAATTCTGTTATCTATACACACACAGATAGATAATTCACATCATCATCACAAACAGATAATTCACATTATCATCATAAACAGATAATACACATTATCATCACACTTCAACCAAAGCATCTCATCTCATATATCACACATATCTCAAATCAAACAATCAAGGCATTCAATATCAATCAGCCATCCATAAGCAATGATTAATCACACATCTATAATTAATTTAAAATGAATTAAATTAATTACTTCCATCTCTACTTAATTTAAATAAATTAAATTAATTACTTTTATCACATAAATCTTACTTACTTAATCATTAATTAAACCAATTAATTAATCGTCATCTTATTAATCACCCTTGATTTATTATCTTTAATTACATTAAGTAATTAACCCTTAATTAATTACACAAATTAATTTTCTATAAACCATTAAAGTAATTAACCTTAATTACTTTATTAACTGTAATTAATTACATTAATCCTTAATTAATTACAATTAATTAATCACTTTATAATCACTTATTATTGATTAATTAATCTTATTTAATCATTCCTTAATTACTCTAATTAATTACATTAATTAATGATTCTTAATCAATTACTTCCATTAATTAATTAACAATAATTAATTACATTATTCCTTAATTAATTATATTAATTAAATAAAATTTAATTAGTTACTTCCATTAATTAGTCTTAGTCAATCATAAACCGTAATTACCAACCTGTAATTACTTACCTTAATTAATTAACTCCTTAATTAATTATATTAACCCTTTGATTAATTACACCAAGTAATTAACCCTTAATTATTTCCCATTAAGTAATTCCCTTTAATTAATTACATCCTGTAATTATACATTAACTACTTACCTTAAGTAATTACACTTATCCATCTCATTAAGTAATTATACTTAATCAATCACCAAATGATTATCTTTAATTAATCAACCCATTTGATTAACCCAAATTAATCACACTTATTTGATTAATTACAATTGGGTAATTCATCCCTTAATTACCCCTTTTAAATAAATTAATTAATCTTTTATTACAGATTAATTAATCCATAATTATTAATTAATACGCCTTAATTATCAATTAATAAAACTTAATAGCAAATTAATTAATCCTTAATTAATCAGTTAATCAATTCTTAATTACAATTAATTAACCCTAAATAATAGTTAATTAATCCTTAATTAACTTTAATTATAGATTAATAATTTCTTAATTATTAATTAATAAATCTTAGTTATTAACTAATAAAACTTGATTGCAAATTAATTACTTTTTTCTTACTAATTAATTAATTCAATTACTAATTAATCAACCTTAATTACTTAATTAATTAATCTCTAATCATTAATTAATAATCTCTAATTACTAATTAATAATTCTCAATTATGAATTAATTAACCTTTAATTAATTAACTTATAACCCTTAATTATTAATTTTAAATAAATTAATTAAACCAATTAATTACTCTTAATTACTTCCTTAATTAATTCTTAATCATTATTAATTAAATTAATTAATCATACTCAATTTCCATAATTAACTTAATTAATTTCAAGATAATAAACTTTAATTATCTTTAAGATAAAACATTATCTTAATTAATGACTTAATTATCATTAAAACATTTTATCTTAATAATTAATTTTACTTAATTAATTCAATAGTTAAGTTTTAAAATAAACAATTATTTAACTTGATAAATTAAGGTCAACAAAGCTTTCTTTAGATACTTAAGATATTATCAAGTAATAGTTTTTGAAAACTAGTTTCAAATTTGAATTTAAAACTTGCTTTTACAAATACCTTTTAAAATTTTATTTCTAACTTAACTTTTAAATCAACTTAAAACTTTGCTTAATAGAATTTAAGTTAAACATATGTCAAAACCTCTTAACAAATTGTTTAAGAAACAATTATTTTATATAAAGTAAATTTTTATAAGAAGATTTAAATTATATTAAAGTTTAAACTTCAAAACTTAAATTTTAAAATCTTTTAAAAACTATTCAACCCTTGCATCAGGTCATACCTGAAATCCACTCAGGTTTAACCTGAGTTCTTTTTCCATATCAACATTTGTTTCAGTTTTTTTTTTAAAATTTAAATCATGGAACCAAAACTCTCTGGAACTACTCGAGTTCCTACTTGAGTCATTCCTTCCAAAACACGATCTTCCCTTCGAGTCTCCACGAACCCATCTTCCAGACACGAGAAAACATCGCCGTGCACGTGCACCGCCGTTCTCCAGTGCTCCGGCAACCTTCTCACCCTCAGGCAAGTCGCAAATCATCACAGCAGACGATTCAAGCTGTCTAATTCGACACCATTACCTCCAAACGAAAACGAGAATCTAGCTCGAAACAGGAACTCAACCTCACCAAGCAAAACTGCCTCGCACCACTCACGCCGGCCATCGGCGACGCTACAACTCCGGCCATCCCATATCTGATCACCCACGAAGCCATCCCCGAAACCACGAGTCACTCGATCACTCTGAGAAAACGCAAAGACCCCAAATCCAACCTCAACCCAAACTAGGGTTTAAAACAAAATCGCCACACCGCCGACTTCCCAGTGAACTATCACCCTCTTTGCCTTTTTTGCCGAACTCCCCTTCATTCAGACCTTCTCCAGTCGAAGCCACGACCACCCAAGCTGTTGCAATCACCAGAAAAACCCAAAAATACCATTTCTGGTCATCTCCAGATTGCATGCTCAATACTTCAATAAAAATTGTGATTTTGATTTTAAAAATCCTAACTTTTTAAGTTGATTCCAGTTATAAACCTGAAACAACAGATTTCCATGATCGATTTAATCATGATTTAAAAATTATTCCACTGTCTTTCCATTTTCAAGTTAAATATACAAATATTTTACTTAACTTCATCTTCAAGTTTTAATCTATGCTTAAACAAGCATTTATTCTTTGAAAACTAAGTCATATTAGATACCAGAAGAAGAGAGGATGGAATTTGAACTAAATTTGAACTTTGTAGTATGAAATAGAGATGAGCATGAACACAACAGACATGTACACAAGAATACAACCATTTATACAGATTTTTTTTCACTTATTTATACACATGCAGGCATCATCATTCATAGAGATTTCATAAGCAACCATCAATCATCTAATTAAACTCTTAATTTAAAGGTTTACTCACCTTAGAAAATGCAGAAGGCTTTTGAAACTGGAATGAAATTTTCTTGCATTTGTTTTTTATTCCAGAAAACTGAATTTCTTTGGTTTGCTTTAAACCGAAATGCTTGATACTTTAGAAATTGGAAAGCTTTAAAACTTGAAATTTTGCATTGCTGTCCTGATTAACATACTAGAAATCTTGATGTTGGTGACAGGTTTGAAAATACTTTCCAGGTTGTAGTTGTTACAGGCTCAGGCCTTTAAATCTGTTTTGGAGGAGATGTTTTACAGGCTTTGATGATTTTGAATTTGAGCTTATGCTTACAGGTTGATTCTCCTCTGGATTGTATTGTTTTGAGGAATGCATTACAGGGTTTGCAAATTTGGTTTGAGAAGAGGTGTTCAGGTTTAAGAAAGTTTTACAGGGTTTGCTTTGAGGATTTTCTGTTTTTTATTTATTTTAAAGAATGAAGATTGCATGAAAATTCTAGTTTTTAGAAATGAACTCGGACTTGAAAAAAGAAAATGAAGAGGAGGTAGGGGTTTATATAAGTTAATTTCATCTTTTATTAAAATTAAAAGAAAATTAAATAAAGGTGACACTTGTCTTTACCTTACTTAATTACTTAACACTTGTACTTTAAAATGTTTATAACTTTAACACTTGTAATATTTTATATTTATATTATTTTAAAAAAAAATTAAAAGCTTTTCTTATTAAAGTCTTAATTAACAAATATGTTTCTTAATTTATAAATTCTTTACTTAATTATATATAAATAATTTTTTTTAAAAGAAAATAAAATAAAACCAATTAGATCCTAAATAAAATCATACAAATTATTTAATCCATTTTTAAATGCTAATTTAAAAGCTTTTGTATATATTCCTATTAAAAAAATACTTTTCCAAATTTCTATAAATAAATTTCTTTAAAGAGAATAGTATAAAACAAATCTTATTATTAAATAAAAATCTTTATCCATATCTTATATCCAAACTATATTATTATTTTTATTTTAAGACATATATATTCCTTTAAATTAAAATTTTAAATTCAAATTCAATTCAAAATCTAATTTAAAATCAATTCAAATAAATATAATATCAATTTTAAACAAACACATTATTAATTGTAAATAATTATCCTATTTAAAATCAATTTAAATACACAGATATATATTTAAACATACTTATTAAATTTTAAAATAATAAGTCTATTTATAAAATAACACAAATTAAATAATTATTCTCATTTAAAATCAATCTATAACCATAATTTAAAACATCACATTTTTAATTAATTGTTTATTTATATTTGAAAATAAATTTTTTATCAATTTTAGACAAATTTAATTAAGAGATTATCACATTTTAAATTCCTTAAAATTCCGGAATATCACATTCCTCCTCCCTTAAATGAATTTCGTCCTCGAAATTTAAAACTAAGATAATCCAAAGTTTTATTTCATTTCAACCATTCAGGTATACACATCAGTCTTACACAATCAATCAAACAACCAATTTTATTCACACAAACATTCAATCCAACAAACAACACTAACTATTCGGACACAGATCCGGATAAGCTTCCTAAAATTATTCCGAGTTTCCCAAGCATAGACACAGGGATTCTCGCTCTACTGAATCCAAACTAGCTTACTACTAAGCTACTGAGCTCCTACTCATCTAGATCTACAATCTACACAAGATATCTGACCATAGACAAGATCTGATCAACAACCAAATTCTTCAGGATTACTGGTTCCAAAACCAGTGATGGACCAAACAAGTACTCCCTCAGAGAAACATGAAATACATTGAATCCCAGTATTCCAAACTGGCAATTCAACTCTATAGACCAATGCACTTATCCTTACAAAAACTCAAAAGAATCAAATATATTACGAAGCTAACTTCTCAGCCTTACCCAATCTTATTGCTCCCTTCGATCGGAGAAAATCTCAACAACAACGAAATCTCCAACTTCGAATTCCAAATTCTTCCGTCTCTTAACCACAAAACTCTTCTTACAATTCTGGACTACCTACAGATCCTTCCCGATCAGCTCAACTTTCGCTGATGCTTCTCGAAACAATCAGGTCCAAAAACAACTCAACCAACTGATCCTCTCAAGATCTACCCAAAACCAAGAACATAAACTCTATTCCACAATCATCAGAAGATTACAACCTACTTCTCCTATCCGAAACAGACACAACAGGATCACTAGCCAACTTGCCTCAGATCCTGAATAATTTCCCATAGAAATCCTCAATCCATCCACAGCAACTTCCGATTGCTTCCACTCAAGAATAGCTGCCACCATGCTTCCGTTGCACAACTCTGATCTGGAGCAGATGAGAATGTCGTCGATGAACATAGGCACAGACTAGATAGCACATCCTTGAAATAAGGTTCAACGGATCCAATAAGAGAAAACTCAGAAGTTTTCAAGAAATACTGAGCTGCTTCACCAAACCCCATCCTAGGAGACATCTTTCTACCCAGCTGAATTACCGGTAGCTCCATGAACCAAGTCGATACGGAACTCAAACCTCAATGCGGGCAAACCTCAAACTTCCTAGAAGACATCCAGGAAATCCCTGACAACTCTATACTCCTATATCCTCTAGAGATTCTTCAAACCCAAGCAAAAGATTATCCAAGATAATCACTCAAACTATCGCAAGTCACTTTTGCTATCAACCCATCCTAATTCCAAAGAAACTGCTATTTCTTTGCAAATCAGAACAGCCTACGCTCGACCAACTAATCCATCGAAGAAACAGGTCCACTCAGCTGCTCCTGAATTCCACCTTTAGGAAACTGCTAAGCCAAAAGATCTCTACTGGAACACAGAACACTCCCCAGTTGCAACGCTTCCACTGATGCCATAGACTTCCTAATCCAAAGCTTCTTGAGAAACTCAGACCTCAAACCAAACACATACATCCTGCTGAACTCAGTCACAACACCTAGGTAGACACACTTCCTTATACTTGCTCCAAAGAAACATCTTTGGGAACATCCATAGTCACTGCGTCTCACCAAGCAGCTACTCCATCCTGAAGTTGCCAAGATACCATCACTTGCTTCTGCTCAATCAACAGATCCAAACTCTAGAAAATCCGCTCACACGAGCACGATCAACTTACACTTCAATGATGGACTCCGAACCTTAACAGGTTTCCTTCAGAGATCAATGAAATCCTTACACCATAGCAAAGCTCACTTGAGAGGGTATTAGATCTACAGTCTCGACAAATACTCTTCCAACCTCAAATATTCAGACACCAACCACTGGTAGTCGTGTTACACACCACTACCCTATCTACCTTTATAACTCAAATTGGAAAACCCGAACAGGTAATCCAACAAATCAGTAGAATATATATATAAAAGTTACAAATACGTTCTCTCAAGATAGACACCACTCCAGAGCCTAGGTATTCACTAAACCCATGCTCAGATGCCAAATGAAACAACCCGCCTTATTCTCCACAATAAGATGCATCATTATTAAGAAAGAAATAGAAAAGAGAAAAGATAGAGAAGAAAGAAGAAACAACATCAGAATCTAAACAGCAGAACGAATAAAATTAGATTAAGCACATAATATATTACATAGTATCATATACATCAGAGTTACACAGCTTATACAACACATACTAGACAGTTATAAACACCTGTCTAGTTATACAACTCAATATACAATACAGACAAACGACTCAGAGAACACACAATGGAATACTATATATCTACACGCTGAAGCCTCCTGCTCCATTTCTCCTCCATAATTTTTCAAACCTAACCTGAATCCCTTGGCTACTCGCAAAAACTTGAGTACCCAAGAGTTTAAGAAAAATGGAATAAACTCCGGGTCAGACATGGGTCTGGTGTGAGTAAACGGTTAAAGTTGCTTAACTTTAAAAACCTTTTGAAAACAATAGGTATCACGTAAGACTTCCAACAAATAAACATGGGTAAGTTTTTACCTTACGCTAACCAAAACATTTGATAGGAAATCCAGTAATATTATAATAGGGTCTAGGGTTTTCAAATAAGTAAGAAATAGCCGAAATTGCTACATTTACTAAATTCTAGCCACATAAGTATACAATCAAACCCGAGGGCGCTTATTGGAGTTTGGGTTTCCATACAATGGCAGGGCTACTGGGGTACCGCCCGTCACAGTATGTGGCCTAGATCACCATACCGAGGATCCACCCTAAATCTCATGCAACATAAGGCCGGAACCATCCCTTATTGGACAGTCCCGAACAGGACAACCCCGGCGGTTGTAGCTATTCAACCGCCCACGCGGCCGAAATAAAAGGGACTCTAGACAGGGGTTCATCTCATCCTATTTGGGCATGACCTACTTAGCCTTGCTGCACCTCCCCTGTTTTAGCCATTCCTGGTTGATGAGGCTTGAGGCTACGATTACCTTTAGAGAACACATCTTTTAGAATGCTCATCGTCCATCTGACGATGTTCTAAAAGCATTCAATCCATACAAGTTCGTTCCGGGTTCGAACGAAACCGAAGGCATTATCTCATTACACTCATTTTGGAATCACCCTCAGAGTTAACGACAATAACCCTTGCACTCTGAATCTTCATCTACACTTGAGATTCACGACCTATCGTTAATTTGGATCGATGTGGTTTTCGGATATTCAAATCTGGAAACCTGATCCCGGTCTCATCGAAATCCAAAACGTATCTTTTAGGTCCAAGTTGTTTTAAAGTTTAAAACAAGCCAATTCTATTATCTATATACACACAGATAGATAATCCACATCATCATCACAAAAAGATAATTCACATTATCATCATAAACAGATAATTCACATTATCGTCGCACTTCAACCAAAGCATCTCATCTCATATATCACACATATCTCATCGGAGATATCAAACAATCAAGGCATTCAATATCAATCAGCCATCCATAAGCAATGATTAATCACACATCTATAATTAATTTAAAATGAATTAAATTAATTACTTCCATCTCTAATTAATTTAAATAAATTAAATTAATTACTTTATCACATAAATCTTGCTTGCTTAATCATTAATTAAACCAATTAATTAATCATCATCTTAATTAATCACCCTTGTTTTATTATCTTTAATTACATTAAGTAATTAACCCTTAATTAATTACATAAATTAATTTTCTATAAACCATTAAAGTAAATAATCCTTAATTACTTTATTAACTATAATTAATTACATTAATCCTTAATTAATTACAATTAATTAATCACTTTATAATCACTTATTATTGATTAATTAATCTTATTTAATCATTCCTTAATTACGCTCATTAATTACATTAATTAATGATTCTTAATTAATTACTTCCATTAATTAATTAACAATAATTAATTATATTATTCCTTAATTAATTATATTAATTAATTAAACTTTAAGTAGTTACTTCCATTAATCAGTCTTAATCAATCATAAACCGTAATTACCAACCTGTAATTACTTACCTTAATTAATTAACTCCTTAATTAATTATATAAACCCTTTGGTTAATTACACAAAGTAATTAACCCTTAATTACTTCCCATTAAGTAATTCCCTTTAATTAATTACATCCTGTAATTATACATTAACTACTTATCTTAAGTAATTACACTTATCCATCTCATTAAGTAATTATACTTAATCAATCACCATATGATTATCTTTAATTAATCAACCTATTTGATTAACCCAAATTAGTCACACTTATTTGATTAATTACAATTGGGTAATTCATCCCTTAATTACCCCTTTTGAATAAATTAATTAATCTTTGATTACAGATTAATTAATCCATAATTATTAATTAATAAACCTTGATTATCAATTAATAAAACTTAATAACAAATTAATTAATCCTTAATTAATCAGTTAATCAATTCTAAATTACAATTAATTAACCCCTAAATAATAGTTAATTAATCCTTAATTAACTTTAATTATAGATTAATAATTTCTTAATTATTAATTAATAAATCTTAATTATTAACTAATAAAACTCGATTGCAAATTAATTACTTTTTTATTACTAATTAATTAATTCAATTACTAATTAATCAACCTTAATTACTTAATTAATTAATCTCTAATCATTAATTAATAATCTCTAATTACTAATTAATAAATCTCAATTATAAATTAATTAACCTTTAATTAATTAACTTATAACCCTTAATTATTAATTTTAAATAAATTAATTAAACCAATTAATTACTCTTAATTACTTCCTTAATTAATTCTTAATCATTATTAATTAAATTAATTAATCATACCCAATTTCCTTAATTAACTTAATTAATTTCAAGATAATAAACTTTAATTATCTTTAAGATAAAACATTATCTTAATTAATGACTTAATTATCATTAAAACATTTTATCTTAATAATTAATTTTACATAATTAATTCAATAGTTAAGTTTTAAAATAAACAATTATTTAACTTGATAAATTAAGGTTAACAAAGCTTCCTTTAGATACTTAAGATATTATCAAGTAATAGTTTCTGAAAATTAGTTTCAAATTTGAATTTAAAACTTGCTTTTACAAATACCTTTTAAAATTTTATTTCTAACTTAACTTTTAAATCATAGTAGAATTTAAGTTAAACATATATCAAAACTCTTAACAATTTGTTTAAGAAACAATTATTTTATATAAAGTAAATTTTTATAAAAAGATTCAAATTATGTTAAAGTTTAAACTTCAAAACTTAAATTTTAAAATCATCTAAAAACTATTCAACCCTTGCATCAGGTCATACCTGATATCCACTCAGGTCCAACCTGAGTTCTTTTTCCATATCAACATTCGTTTCTGTTTTTTTTAAAATTTAAATCCTGGAACCAAAACTCTCCGGAACTACTCGAGTTCCTACTCGAGTCATTCCTTCCAAAACACGATCTTCCCTTCGAGTCGCCACGAACTCATCTTCCAGACATGAGAAAACATCGCCATGCACATGCACGACCGTTCGACAGCGCTCCAGCAACCTTCTCACCCTCTAGCAAGTCGCAAATCATCACAGCAGACGATTCGAGCTGTCTAATTCGACACTATTAAATCCAAACGAAAACGAGAATCTAGCTCGAAACAGGAACTCGACCTCACTAAGCAAAACAGCCTTGCACCACTCATGCCGGCCATCGGGGACGCTACAACTCCGGCCAACCCATCTTTGATCACCCACGAAGCCATCCCCAAAACCACGAGTCACTCGATCACTCTGAGAAAATGCAGAGACCCCAAATCCAACCTCAACCCGAACTTGGGTTTAAAACAAAACCGCCACACCGCCGACTTCCCAGTTAACTATCACCCTCTTTGACTTTTTTGCCGAACTCCCCTTCATTCAGACCTTCTCCAGTCGAAGCCATGACCACCCAAGTTGTTACAATCACCAGAAAAACCCAAAAATACCATTTCTGGTCATCTCCTGATTGCATGCTCAATACTTCAATAAAAATTATGATTTTGATTTTAAAAATCCTAACTTTCTAAGTTGATTCCATTTATAAACCTGAAACAACAAATTTCCATGATCGATTTAATCATGACTTAAAAATTACTCCACTGTCTTTCCATTTTCCAGTTAAATATACAAATATTTTACTTAACTTCATTTTTAAGTTTTAATCTATGATTAAACAAGAATTTCTTGTTTGAAAACTAAGTCACATTAGATACCAGAAGAGGAGAGGATGGATTTTGAAGTAAATTTGAACTCTGTAATATGAAACAGAGATGAGCATGAACATAACATACATGCACACAAGAATACAACCATTTATACAGATTTTTTTTCCACTTATTTATACGCATGCAGGCATTATCATTCACAGAGATTTCATAAGCAACCATCAATCATCTAATTAAACTCTTAATTTAAAGGTTTACTCACCTTAGAAAATGCAGAAGGCTTTTGAAACTGGAATGAAATTTTCTTGCATTTGTTTTTTATTCCAGAAAACTGAATTTCTTTGACTTGCTTTAAACTGAAATGCTTGATACTTTAGAAACTGGAAAGCTTTAAAACTTGAAATTTTGCATTACTGTCTTGATTGACATACTGGAAATCTTGATGTTGCCGACAAGTTTGAAAATACTTTCCAGGTTGTAGTCGTTACAGGCTCAGGCCTTTAAATCTGTTTTTGAGGAGATGTTTTACGGGCTTTGATGATTTTGAATTTGAGCTTATGCTTAAAGGTTGATTCTCCTCTAGATTGCATTGTTTTGAGGAATGCATTACAGGGTTTGCAAATTTGGTTTGAGAAGAGGTGTTCAGGTTTAAGAAAGTTTTACACGGTTTGCTTTGAGGATTTTTTGTTTTTTTTTTCCTAATTTTGAAGAATGAAGACTGCATGAAAATTCTGGTTTTTAGAAATGAACTCAGATTTGAAAAAAGAAAACGAAGAGGTGATAGGGGTTTATATAAGTTAATTTCAGCTTTTGTTAAAATTAAAAGAAAATTTAACAAAGGCTACACTTGTCTCTACCTTACTTGATTACTTAACACATGTACTTTAAGAGGTTTATAACTTTAACACTTGTAATATTTTATATTTATATTATTTTTAAAAGAATTTTAAAAGCTTTTCTTATTAAATTCCTAATTAACAAATATGTTTCTTAATTTATAAATGCTTTACTTAACTATATATAAATAATTTTTTTAAAAGAAATTAAAATAAAACCAATTAGATCCTAAATAAAATCATACAAATTATTTAATCCATTTTTAAATGCTAATTTAAAAGCTTTTGTATTTATTCCTATTAAATAAATACTTTTCCAAATTTCTATAAATAAATTTCTTTAAAGAAAATAGTACAAAACAAATCTTATTTTTAAATAAAAACTTTATCCATATCTTATATCCAAACTATATTTTTATTTTTATTTTAAGATATATATATTCCTTTAAATTCAAAATTTAAAATCAAATTCAAATTCAATTTAAAATCCAACTTAAAATCAGTTTAAATAAATATAATATCAATTTTAAACAAACACATTATTAATTGTAAATAATTATCCTATTTAAAATCAATTTAAATACAAAAATATATATTTAAACGTACTTATTAAATTTTAAAATAATAAGTCTATTTATAAAATAACACAAATTAAATAATTATTCTTATTTAAAATCAATCTATAACCATAATTTAAACATCACATTATTAATTAATTGGTTATTTATATATGAAAATAACAATTTTATCAATTTTAGACAAATTTAATTAAGAGATTATCACATTTTAAATTCCTTTAAATTCCGGGATATCACAACTACTAAGAGAAATGAGTCAAATAGTGGAGCATTCTAGCAGAAACGCCTTCAACTTCCTTCCAGCTTGTTGATGTTCCAGATGAGCATGACAAAAAAGAAAAATACTTCTCTTGCGCCAATTAGAAGCTGTGAAAGATGTCACAGCTAATACAAATGTAAACACTTGGATTCTACCTTGTTTACTATCATTTCTTAGAGTCTAAGTGTAGGGAACTTGTTTTGGAATTAGACTTGGTTATTATTTTGGTTTTAGGGATTTTGTTGTGTTATTTTAAGGAAAAATTTAACGAAAACTATATATACATTTGTATATTTGTCATTTAATTGACTGATTTTTGTTTTCGTTATCTCAAACATATACATTTTAGCTCAAGTCTTTTGAGTCCGTTACTTGTACTTTTATTGATTGATGGTAGTAAGGTTTAAAATGATTGTAGATAAAATATCTAAGTTCTATTAAGTCTTCTTCATTAGGACTTCGTAAGGAGGATGATTTATTCAACATAAGTGTGTTAAATGATTAGGAAAACAAACATAGAAATAATTTCTATGAGTACCGCTCTTATACGTATGAGGAAAAAAGAACTTGAGCACTCAGTTACACAATTAAAGTAAGAAACCCAAAGCCTTTTAACAAGTATTAATCAAGTCACTAAAGCAAAAGAAGCATTGAGTGCCTTTGTGTTGCGTATTGGCGCCCTTCTTTAAGGGATAATCTACCTTCCTTAGGCCATTCCCACTTGAAGTGATTTAAAGATAGGCTTAGTTGTGGGTAGAAGCAATGTTTTGAGTGGTTTCACATTTTTCATTTTGGCTGAATATAACATTATTTCTCTTCTTTTTAGTAACATATGATGAAACTGTGCTTATTCCTTCATTGTATATTCAGTTTGTGTTATATTAGTTGATCTTCATTTGCATGTTTATTTTGTAGGATGCCTCCACTTCACTAGTCGAAACTTCCCTTGGCAAACTGGCTATATAGGAACCTGGTGGTCCTTTCATGTCTCTCAAGTTCTTCATAACTTCTCTATTAAGGATCAGCCTCTTGCTTTCAGTTTTCATATATGCAAAGAGAGAATTAAAGAACTGAATGATGAGTTAGTTAATGAAAATATGAAGATTACTAAAAAAGAAGAAATACTTAGAGCGGTTAATGGTAAAATATGTATTTGGGCCGTGGCTAGAGAGGTCCATGAAATGCAATACGCATGCATTAAGTGACTGGAGGCTAATTTTGAGGTAGCATGGAAGAAGATAATGAATTTAGTAGTTTCCATAGTTAACAAGAAAACGTTGAATTAAAATCCAGGTAGGAATAAATGGTGGAGCTGGAGACTATGCTAGAAAATATGATGGAAATATATGCTACCTCATATCAAGAGGAAGTAAAGAGATTGAACAGCCTTGTAGTATAACTGTCTCTGAAATTGGAGAGCAGTTTAAGGATGAAGATTCCTTTGATAACTTTGTGCTGCACAAATCTTCGAGGCCAAGTGGCGACCCTTGCATCTCTATCTAACATGGGGTCTAGTGCTCCCACTAAATGTAAAAATGACTTGGTGTGTTATTATAAGTCCTATTTTAATGAGCTTAAGGCCACTTATGAGAAGAAGTTGAAGAATCCTAGAAGAGATGATGCGTAGGCTCACAAAGCCTGTAAATAAGCTATTTGGCCCTTTTTCTGCGAAAATAAAAAGATCTAAGGTAAAACTTCTATTGGAGATGACTCGTATGTGGAAGATTGCTACCTAGCGAATGCTTTTGATGTTAACGTTACTACACTAAAATCTCAACCTCATATGCAGTCTTCTGAGTTGGCTCCTTCGACTACATTATCTAGTTTTGTCGTGCCTCCTCCTCCTAACTTATCCAAGTACTCCTTAGTTTTTAGAGTGAGATGGGTGTGTAGTGCGTGGCTACACAGCCGATTAATAGCAGAAATAAATAAGTAGTAGAGTTCGACCAATGGGCCTGGTCGATGGCCAAAATAGTGTTACACAACCCAACGTGCAATACTTAAAAATGCAGTAGCATTGTTTACACAAGTGTTAAGCCAAATAGGAGACAAGAGGCATGGCCTCTGTCAGACCACTAAAATGTATTATTCCGCAGGAGCATTGTCTGTGGATGACAGAACTCGAGTGAACAACCTCCTACGCATAGAACCTATCCAGAAAGAAAACATATGAGAGATTCGGTTACATATCCCCTCAATATTGCATTTAGGTTTATTGAATATGTGTGCATTTCTTTCTTTCCAGATACACCAATTGAAGATGGAAATGAAAGAGTCAAGATTCCTATCCGGAGGGTTATACTACCAGTAATCAAAGAACGAGCGAAGGACAGGGATGTGGCCAAGGAGGGAAGCGCTGGTCGTGGCCCAAATATGATAGGAGAAGTCACAGTCAAAGAAGAGATGAGAGACAGATTCATCTAGCATGGAGCACAAGGAACATAGTGGGTCAACAGGAAAATTCTTACGCCTGAGTGTATCATTGGTGTTGATATGAGCATGTATGAGGCACCATAGGAAGAATAGAATGCGAGGAGGGAGCTTGCATTTCCAAAGTCTTGTGAAAGAGAATGACCTAGCGGGATGGTTAAGAAATGAGTAACATGAGGCGACTGAAAATCCTTTCTCGGGAGATAGGGCCCATATTTAGTGATCTGGTATGTTGGAGAGTTGGAGTGAGTGAAGCATGTTCGAGGCTGAAGTCAGCTCATTTCAGGTGTAAAGGTCAAAGAGAGATGGGGGCAGAGGCCGTCCGAGCCTAGGGTTGAGGGATCACCAACTGTTGAATGGAGTGGGAGGTATTGGAAAAAAAGGATAGGGAAAGAGCGGGCGAGGGGAGATTGATCCCACCATATGTTTAGCCAAAAAAGACAACTACCACCATTGCCCAAGTAGACATGAAATAGATACTTGACACGGGGAATGATGCGTATGACGCCAGCCAAAAGGGAGAAGGTTTGAGGCCGGGGGAGGAATGAAGGACCAGATGAGGGTTAGAGTGGTAGTGAAGTTGAAGTATTCAATCTTTCCAAAGGAGATCGCCCGGTGTAATAATGCGCCAGAGCCACTTGGATAGGAGAGCTGTGTTGAGAGTGCCGAGATTAGCAATGCCTAGTCCTTCATGATCCTGATCCAGACAGACAGATTTCCAGTTAATCAAACATTTTGCCTTATTGCCGTTCTAGATAAAAGATCGACGAATAGCATCGATTTTGTCTAAGACCAAGTTTGGAAGTCTATGAAATGACATCCAGCATGACAAGAGGGCAGATAGGACGGATTTGACAAGGACAAGGCGGCCAGTTGAAGATAGAGAGTTACCCTTCCAGGTCGTGAGGCGAGACTCGATCTTAGAAATAAGAGGGAGCCAATCTGGGCATGCAAGTTTAGTGGGATGCAAGGGGATTCCAAGGTAGGTGATCGGGAAATGTCCCAAGTTATAGTTGAGAAGTGAAGCTGAAGAGGGACTGAGGTGATGGGAGTTACCAAGCATGATGATGGAGCTCTTGCTAAAGTTTACGGATAGGCTGGAGATAAGTTCAAAGACATATTGAAGAACTTTAAGACAGTGAATATGTGCAGGTTTAGGGGAAACCAACGGTATGGTATCATCCGCAAAATGAAGATTAGAGACTGATAGGTTCAAATTAGGAAGTTTAATGCCTGCTAAGAGATTGTTGGATATTGCATGCTTGACCATGCGGTTGAAAACGTCTGAGATGAGGACAAAGAGAAGTGGAGATAGGGGATCGCCTTACCTCAATCCACGAGCTGACTTGATATGACCACCCAGCGGGCCATTGATGGAGATTGATGAAATACTTGTATTGAGAATGCACATTATCCAATTACACCATGTGTCATAAAAACCTATGTATTTCATAAGGTCTAGCAAAAGGTTCCAGTTTACAGAGTCGAAGGCTTTGGAGAAATCCAGTTTGAGTAAGGCTCCAGGAGTGTTTGAGAAGTGGTAGAAGGAGATGACTTCCAGAGTGGCCGCCACATAGTCCAGGATGTTGCGGCTAAGGATGAAGGCTGATTGTTCGACCCCAACAGAAAGCCAATGACACTTTGGAGGCGGTTGGCCAGGATCTTAGTGATGATCTTGAAGGTAACGTTGAGGAGGCTAATGGGACGAAAAGAAGGAAGGGTGATTGAACCTGGGGTTTTGGGGATCAGGATTATGTTAGCATAATTAATACGAGCAACGGCGACGGGATTGGATTGAAATTCATGGCACATCTCAATGATATCAGATTTGACAACTCCTCAGAAGTGCTTGAAGAAAAGTGGGCCAAAGCCGTCCGGGCCTGGGGCTTTGTCGTCAGCCATATCGCTCAGGGATGACCCAATTTCAGCCTCCGAGAAGGGATGGTCAATGGAAATTGGAGTGGGATTGGGGTAGAGGAGGTCCCAGTCAATGGGCGGGAGCGAAGAAGACGACTTGCCTAGAATATTGCGGTAGTAAATAGTGAATAGACGGAGGATGTCAGGTTGGTCGGAAAAGACAGTCTCATTATGATAGATTTCAGATATGAAGGTGGATCTACGACAGCCATTGGTGAGTCGATGGAAGAAAGCAGTGTTTTTATCCCCCTCTTTAATCCATTTAGCTCTGGAGCACTGTTTACAACCAATCTCTCCTTGCCTAATAAGTCTGTCCAATTCGAGCTCCGGCTCGCGAAGGTGATTAGATTCAGAGACAGATAGGGGACACGATTCCTCTAGGATGTTTAGATGTAGGATGTTATCTTAGGTCGCCGTAATACGGGCTCGGATCGAGCCCCAAATGGATTTGTCCCAAGTTCTGAGTAGCTTACTAAGAGATCTGAGTTTGAAAACAATTCGAGCTGTAGCCGACTGAATCGGAGAGGGCTGGGACCATGCTGTCTTAACAAAATCATCAAAAGAAGGTTCAAGAAGCCAAAGGCATTCAAATCTGAATGGCCGCTTAGAGATTGGGGTAGAGTCTGAATCAAGAAGCAGAGGGGAGTGGCCGAATAAGGTGGTGGCGAGGCCAGTAATAATAGAGAGGGGTGAAGGTCATCCCAGGCTGGGTTAAAAAGGAAGCGATCCAATTTTGCTAGGTCAGGAGTAGCCCTTCGGTTAGACCATGTAAAGAGTCGGTTGCTGATAGATGGGTCAATGAGGACGCAAGAGTTGATGAAGTCGTTAAAGGCCTCTGAGTCTTGTGAGGTATTTCCAGACTTTCTTTTAGAGGGAGATTTGGTCGTGTTAAAACCTCCACCAATGATCCAAGGACCATTGATATGTGAGGCGAAGTCTACACAGTTTGCTCAGAGGACAGATCTGTTATGGGTGTTTTGGGGACCATAAATATTGGAGAAGAAGTAGAGCATGCCCGAATGAAGATGGTGAAGGATAACATGAAGGGCAGTAGGATAAGAAATGACTTGACAGAGAGACCAAAATGATGCATTCCATGCAGTAATAATACCACCCCTTGTTTCAGTAGCATCTATGTGGGCCCAACCAGTCAGGTAGGGGCCGCATAATAACCTGAGATGAGATGGGGACGGGTCCGCCAGTTTAGATTCTTGGATAAATAAGATGTCGATTTTTTGTGGGGCTAGGATAAGATTGATAGCCTAACATTTAGACGGGTCCATCAAACCCCTAACATTCCATGAGATAATTTTCATTGGGAATGAGACAGACGCTCAGTTTCTAATGATTGTATGGACGAATAATGTTCATCAGATAGTATAATACCCATGCAACGTGCCATTTTTTATTTATTTTAGAATTAGCAGAGGAAAACACAACAGGTTTAAGAAAACTACCCAAGCTACTAGGAAGAGAATCTATGTGGATTAGGCGGTTGCTTCTTTGGACGAGGGTAGGGGGTAGTGATGCAAATCACTGAGGAGTTGACTGGGGTTTGTGTTGGATGATCGAACTGCTAGCTAGGAAGATGATGGCACATGCAACCGAGGGGTCTGAAGGTGCATCGGGACGGAGAGGTCCAAATTAGACAATGGGTCCCAGCGGGGCTCGGCGGCAGGCCAATCATCCCATCTGTTTGGGTCCACCACAATGAGGGACTCATCTTGAATGATGTTTTGAGGGGCAATAGGAGGGTTCGGTGGTGACATGGAGGCTTCATAATTCATAGCGTCAAAACGATCGTCTGGGTCCGACTGATCCGTGGGGATGTTGAGTGGCTCATAGAAACATCGCCACTCACGATCGAAGTCTGTGCTCATAATGAGTGTTTCAGGCCGCCTCATGGGGGTGCTCATGATCCCATCGCTCCACTGTTAGCAAGTGATCCACGTTGTTGAGTGTAGCAATGAAAGTAGATGGAGTGACAATGCCTTTGAAGAATTGTATTTGTAGATATAGGTAGCGATTGCCGAAGTGGGCCAATCACAGTCATCAAGGCTAATGGCACGGCCAATAGGGCCCGGAGCTTCTCGAACCGCTTCTAGGTCATCCCTCGGGAGCTCGGGGAAGCCATGCACCCTCACCCATGATGGGGGCTCGAGGTTTGGTGCAGACGGAGGCACGGAATCCGATCAGGGTTGGATGAGAACCGCGCCCGAGTTACCTGATTTGGAGATAGACCTTAGTTGTAGTGCTCTTTCTCGAACAATTATGGAAGGGTTGTGCACAAGAAAGCAATTGTCAGATGGGATCCATATTGGCCATTCTTGGAAATGGAGGTGTGATGTCAAGGTAATGGAGAGGGACTCTATGGTCCAGTAGCCGTTGATAATGATAGCCGTGAAGTATTTAGAAGGGTCATCCATGGGGAAATGATGAGTAGTGAGGGGTTGGAGTGAGGAGTGAGAAGTGAGGGGTTGGAGAGAGGTATGAGAAGATGGTTGCGTATGTAGATGAGTATGAGTTGAATCTTTTTGCTTGCCAGGAGGTTATGGGGCCCGCTTAGTCTGCGCAAGATGATTATTCTCGGGAGCTGGTACTTTATGCATGGTAGCCGAAGCATTTCTTTTATTAGGACAGGTCAGTTGTGAATGACCGTAGAATCCACAGAAAAAACAAATCTTTGTATCCCTACAGTATTTAGCCACGTGGCCTTTGCCCGCGCACCAAAGACACTGACGTTTGGACTTCAAAATTTCAATAGTAACGTGGGTCGATTTGAATATGGGGAGGAATCGATGGCATTTGATCACTGGAGGATTTTGGAGAAGGGGAGGACGAGGAGAAGAGGCCGCCACTTGAGCGAATGTTTTCACCGAAGTTGATCTGTAGGGGTAGACAGCCTGGGGACAAACCGAATGGTTGAGAGACCGACTAATTGATCACTGGGGGAAGCAACTGAGGGGGAGATGTGGGTAGACGAAGGACCTGCACCATCGGGTTCCACCGTCCGAGGGTTGGACGAGGCCGCGGCTTGGATGGGAATCGGAGTTGACAGCGGGGAGGGAATGGGGTGGGAACGGGAAGCCATTAGATTTGTAGTCTTGATCCGCCTGTGAGATCTAAGAAGATAAAACAAAGTATTGAGTGAAGATTAAACTGAAAGTTGTGGAATGGGATAACTGTGAATGAGTACTTTTTAGTTGAGATACATTGTCAAGTAAAGGTTAGGTATGCCATAGCATATATTATGGTAGGCTAATTTTTTGGTGTCTTCAATATTTTTTACCTAACTCAGATATTTCATTTTCAAACAATTGGCATGATAATATTCCAACAGCACAGGACGACAACCATTGAGCAGACGCTAATTATGACCCTAGGGCTGCATCCCTCAAGGCAATCCACGTTCTTCCATTGTTATTACAGAGGTTTCGAATGTTTATATTGTTTTGAATGTCGTTCTAAGAATTTGGAGTGCATCTGCCCCTCAAACTTCAATAACAACCCAATGTTATTATAGGAGGAAGAGAAGGATTTTGTCGGAAAAGCCTTTTGTGTTAGAGTTGGACTTTTAGTGTAATTTGGGAAATAGTGTATGTGTACTTAAGGATTTTGGACTTATAACGATACATGATGGTAGTGTTGTATAAATGACTATGGTATGCTAAGAAATTGAAATAAACGATTTTATTTTTACCTTTTATGCCTATAAAGATCTTTTCATGCGTCTTTCATGAGCTTTGCAAGTACTTCTTCATATCTTACTTAGAATAACTATTTCGCTTTGGTGCATAGTGTTTTTTGTGATCGGTTCAGTTCGTAGTATGATAACATATTTCCTGGACTTCGCTTTAAGTATTTAAACAGGCGCTTTGACATAGCTCTATTCTGCATATGCTAAAAATATTTTTTAATTTTATTTAATTTGAGAATTCATTTGTGTATTTACAACCCTCATTACTATATATGCACATGATTTTTTATGCTTGTTCGACCCACTAATATTCCTACATCCAATGCGGTCTGGCTGAAAAGAAAAGTCATGTATTTTATAACTTTAGTTTATTATCGAAATAAATTATATTGACAGGTAGATTTTTATACCGGTTCAGGCTGTATAATATCCCTATGTCCAATTTATCATCTTATTACCTTCGACTATTTGCGACTTGTACATTGTACTCTTTTACAAAACTTACCATACAAAGTAAGTCTAAGATGCCCTGAATTCTAATTTATGGAACTTTCTTTCCTTTAGCCTAGAATTATAGCTTTTAGCCATCTTCTACCGATATCTATTGTTCTGATAGCTGCTTCATGTCTTCTTTCATTTGTGAAATCCTGAGAAGCTTCCTTCAATTTTTGGTTCTAATTTTCCACATTTGACAAGTGTTGATGCGATGGCATTTCTATATTGACTGGAAGCATTACCTCGTAGCCATATGATAAGGAAAATGGAGCATGCCCTGTATGGAATCTTGTTGAGATTCTGTTAGCCCATAGAACTAATGGTAATTCCTCTTCTCATTTCCCTTTACCTATATCAGCCTTTTCTTGAGTAGTTTCTTTATAGTCTTACTTTGGTTTACTTGTTCTCTTGAGGATGCGCTACTAAGGAAATGCTTTTAACTATGTCATTTCTTACACAGAGCTCAGTGAATTCTTTACTTTCAGACTTTGTGCAATTATCAGAAGCTATTTTTTATGAAATCCCAAATCTAGTGATAATGTTCCTAACGACAAAGTTTACTATCTTCTTTGATGTGATAGTTTCTAGTGGTTCAGCTTCTACTCGTTTCATAAAATAATCTATGGCTATAAATGCATACTTTGAAACCCCTTTGACATTGGAAGTGTTCTTATTAGATCTATACCCCATATGTTAAATGACCCTGGGTTGGTCATGGGAAGAGTTCATGCGATGACAATCTGAGAACACTAGTGAACTTTTGACATCGGTCATACCTGTAGCCAAATTCTTATGCATTCTAATGTACCGTTAGCAAATAATAGCTCTGTCTTAGAACCTATTTTTGCCAGTTTTAATCCTTTGGAATAATCTCTATAATATCCCTCAAGAACCTCTCTCATGACCCTGACCCCTTCCTCCTTTGTGACACATCCGAGATATGGGTTGAGTACCCCCTTTTATAGAATATTCCATCAAAGAATGTAAAGTAAGAGGATTGATGCTTGACTTTCCTAGTTGCATTCTTATCGGTTGGTAAAGTACCTTCTAGTAAGAATCTCTTGATAGGGGTCATCTAGGTTTCCTCTATGTCTTGTTACGTTAGAGGTATAGGTTGATTTTCTTGGGCTGAAAGTTTTCATTTTGGCTTTCTGCAATTTGACCTTTAGCACACTAGACTCATTCAAAGTTAAAGCCTTATAGGCATGCGAGATGCTAGGTTTAGCTTACTTTCATTTTCTACACGGTCTTAGCGGTGGTTATTTTAGCTAAGGAGTTTGCAGAAGAGTTCTCCTCTCTAAGGGTCTGTTCAATACTAAACTGCTCAAATTGACCTAATAACTACTTGGATAGCTCAGCTACTTGGCCAATGTTGGTTTCTATATTTTAAAGTTTTCATACACTTGATTTATGACCAATTAGAAATCATTATGAATATTAGTTTATGCTACCTTTATTACATGTGTCATCTTTAACCCAGCAATGCGCGCTTAATATTCTGCTACATTGTCGATTGCCTTAAATCCAAGTTAAACTGTGCCATAAAACTTTTGTTTGTCTAAAGTGATCAATAAATACCTAATGTCTATCCCATATTCATTTGATGCACCATATACTACGATTTCCAGAGCCGAGACACTTCACTAGCCTCTTCATTTTGTAGAATGAATTGTGTGCATTCCACAATGAAATCAGCTATAGCTTATTGTAACGACCCGTATTTTCAGCTATTGTAAATTTATTTATTTAATGTAATTATTAAATAGAAATGGTTAAAAATAAATATTTAATGATTTTGAATTTAAATTACTGGATATGAACTCAAATTTTTGTTTGAAATAGACTGATTTCGAAGATTTAAGTAGTAACAAGTATTGAAAATAAATGCTACTTATTGAACGAGTTTACCACCACTAGTTGGATTAAATAATAATGCTGAATTTAATAGATGTAAATAAATCAATTGATTGATAACGAAAATTCATTTAAAAATCCAACACTGAAATTTGTCGAATATTGAGCAATTAAATTATTTAAATTCAATATTGAAAATTTACCGAATAATTGAACAATGGGAATTGAATAACTATATGATGGAATATATTTTTTCTATAATTTGAAGTGATTAAAAGTTAAGTTATAAGTTCATTTTGAAATATTTTAAAAGACAGGGTATTGGTGAGTAATCAAAATTATTTAAATTCAATATTGCAAATATTCGAAAAATTGAATTCTGATGTTAATATGATTGGAAATGTTATTTAAAGCTGTTGTAAATTTTATTTAAATAACGATGAAGATTTTTAACATTTAAATTTGGATTTAAAACTAAATAATTGGAAATTGTAAATTTTATATTATAATCGAGACGTTGAAATTTTTTTGCGATCTGGGGCACAGTCTCGGAATTCAACGAAACCAGTTCCATTTGATCCGTGATAGTGTTATTAGCGGATTTCAAATTTCGTAGCGTTTGGAGTTAATGTTTGGTCATACGGGTTAGAAATGTGTTGAAATAAATATTGAAAATATAATATTTTAATTCGATTCGAGAAGCTCTCTTCCACATACGATCGAGTTAGGTCCCAAAACACATTCCATTGAGTTTGGAATACGAGTAAAACATTATAAACACCTGGCGACATGTGTTGTTTGGAGTTCGTTTGAAAAAGTATGTAAAATTGGAAAATATTAATAAAATAATATTATATACGTATATATATACACACACTTGTTTTCAACAGTAAAACCCTAGTTATCTCTAGCCGCCGTTTGTTTTGTTTTAATGGCCTAAAAGCTACGAATTTCCACCCTCAGTCTCTCCTCACCCACACAATATCAAGTCGCGCCTTCAACTAGGAAAATATTGAGCACTACGAGACCTTCAAATCCATATGGGGGTCGGATTTAGTGGAGCGTGGAGGTCGCCACGTTCACCTGCGTTTCATACGCAATTTCTGAGGCAAGGGAGGAGTCGAGTTTGCCATGTTACCTGGCAATAGGTGGAGCTCACAACGCTCTCCTAGGAGGTTGTCCGATCGAGTGTAAGTTGAACGATGGAGGGGCGGTCGGTGGTCAAAGTTAGGCCGTGATGGGTTCTTACGTACGAGTAGCCTGGTATTCGCGTGTAGGAGAAGAGAATCAAGAGCGGCTTTGATTTTCTGGAGCTTTGATCTGCGACGAGATTCATTGGTAAATATAAGAAAAAAAAATAAGAAAAAAAAATTTGTTTTAAATTATTTACAATCTTTAAACACTCATATCTCATGCATACAAGGTCGAAACTAGATGAAACTGGCGACGCCTGAATCGCTGAGTTGAGAGTTACGCTACAGTGCAGATCCTAGAGTGTTTGGAGCTCGTTAAAATTTTAGGTTAAATCGAACGCGCTTGATTTAGTTTAAAATTTGAACGATTGGCCGCGTGAACTCAAGGTGAGTGTTTTGTAACGCTCACAACGTACTAGAATATTCTAATGCTAGTTAAATTTGACATTATTAAGTGATATGATTTTATTGGTCGTTGTTTGATAAACTTAATTGCATTTAGATTGTCATTGAATTTACCATAAAAAATTAAAATTAACAGTTGAATTGAAATTGGAATTTAATTGCAATTAAATTACCTGATATTGATAGTTATGAATTGCCAATCATAGTGTACGTTTGTATGATTGATTGTGATGGATGCAAATTGGTTGATATTTGATGATCGGATGTTATTTGTTTTTATATATAGCCTGTTATCATCCTATAATTTATTTACACTATATAGAAATGTAAATTAAATTATTTCGAATAAATTAAGAAATAGGTTGAAATGATATGTACCTATGACATTGAGATTTGGATTGAAATGATATATATCCATCCACGAAATTAAATGGAAATAACTGATCACTTTGCCATAGGACGGAAAATTATATACAGGCACTGGATTGGTTAAATTAAATGATTTTAAAATTTCTGATTTGAAACTATTTAAATGGTTTGATTTTAAAGAAATAAATGTCAAATTTGTAAAAATCAAACTATTTTCGAACTTGAGCTCCGAATTGAATTATATTTGAAAATTGGATTTTTGCACTGAATATTGAAGGTAAATTTGATTAAGTGTTTTGAATTGATATTTAAAAATCGAGCTCGAAATCGATATAAATTGAATTTGAAATTGAATCGATTGATTTGATAATGGAATTGAATTAATTTAAAATCGAAATTGAAATCGATTTGAATTGGTATCAACATTGAATCGACTGAATGAAATTCGAAGTAGATTTGAATTGGAAAATTGAAGTCAAACCGGTTAGAATTTAAACCATTTTGAAAAAAAAATTATTTTAGTATAATTTGTTGAAAATCTATATTCTTTAAATCTTTAAATTATTTTGGTTTTCCAAGTATTTTACCATATAAACCATTTTATACTAAACTATTTTATATTAAACTATTTTAACTATTAAAACTATTTTAACTATTAAAACTATTTTAACCATTTTACATTAAAATATTTTAACTATTTTAATTACATAAAATATTTTAAAAGTATTCAAACTATTTTTAAAAAATTCAAACTGGTCAAGAGTGAAATGTTTATGTTTAAATCTTGGATTTAAATACAAATCAGGTTTAATTGAAGTTATAAATCAAATCGGAACTTGAAAAAAATTTAGAATCGAAGTTGAGGTATCGAGGTGAACACGATTTGATGTTGAAGCAAATATGATATTTTGATATTTAGTATGAACCGTTTTCAAAATATAAAAGTACCAACCGGTGTGTAAAACAACATTTGGTTGTTAAAGATACCGGAGCCGGATATGGGCATACTCTCTGTCGATATCGGAACCACTTTGACAACTGTGTATGTGGAGTGATGATCCAAAATGAAGTGGTTGAATTTGGCGTCGTTTGTTGGATCTGAAGAAAGAGAACGATGATGATGATGGATACACCCCGGCACTTGTGCCAATTTGAAATGACTAAAACAGGACGGCTTGACAGGGCCAGGTGGGCTAATTACCCCGAGCGGACATCCATTCTTCGATTTTCTTGGACTCAGCCCATATTATTACTCTAGTTGTTAGTTTCGATTAGTGCACCTTGATTTGGATAGCGTCCCTTGACTCGATATGGGATGAATGGATGCGGTGGGCGTTCATGGCTATGGTGTGTTACCACTAGCCCTGCGACCCAAACTGGAAGTATCCTATCTTGAACATTGCCTCATGTGCCTTGTCATATGTTTATTCCTATACCAGACCCATACGATTTTGGTTTAGTGTTGTCGTATCATGGTGCATCGCTATCCACTGACCGTTTAACTGGTGTTTCATATGAAAACTGTATGACAATGCTTAAAAAGTCGTTAAAAGGATTAATGTAAAGCCTTAACGCTATTTTAATATTTATTTTACTGATTAGACATTATTTATGTAGCGTATTCTACTACATATAAATGTTTTGACGGATCCTTAAGAGATGGAAAATCCTGTAACATCTCTTGAGTTATTGCACGCACGTTATACATACGATAGGAGATGGGAAATCCCGTAAACATCTCTGACGATGTTACACTCATATTTATTTACGATCGATTTGACTTACATAAGGATATTTTAGTCCTGACTCGAGTGTTTTGTCTTTTCATTACGCTCGGGTCAGTCCTGAGTTTTTCAGCTTATTGAAGATTCATTCTAGAGGACGAAGACAAAGATTTGGTATAATATTACTAATACTATTCCTGCATCATGTTGTCTGCTGCAATATATTTTATTCTGATGTATATGTATAACTCTAATATATGTGTTATAAATAATGATCAAAGTATAGTAAACAGCTTCATGAACTGTTTGTTTGATTATTATATTTTATCATTCTGCTGCGAGATTCTATGTTTATTTTCTTTCCTTTATTTTCCTTTTCTCTTCTTTTCTTATTAACCCCATTAACAATCCACCCTTTTGAATGGTTTGATTTGACATATGTGGTTTATTATCTGTTTAAACTATCCAAAAAGGTGGGTCGTTACAGTTGGTATCAGAGCTTCGGTCTAGCGATAGATTTGTGGGGTCTGACTCTTTATAAATAGGGTAGTAATACCCTATGATGAGTCATTGAGTGTATATATATATGAGAGCGCGTATTTGTTAGTGAATATAATAATTTTTTATATTGTGTTGGTTGATTTGTTGAGTGGCTTATAGATTCTGGTCAATACGAGTAATTAACGTTATTGATAGGGATCTCTAAACATTTGAACAGAACAATTCGACATAGTATTGTTTTGAAACTAGGTAAACAAAATAATTTTACATTGATTACATTTACATATAAACGAATAGTTTACAGAAAATTATTATAGTATATAAAAGTTGTTTGGTTCTTAGGAATGGTAATATTGATTATTATCATTTATTAGGTGTTGTGCCTTAATAAAAGATGTTTATTATAAAATAAACAATGGTAAAATATTTGTGAAATGTTTAAAGAAATTCAAATTTGGTAAGAATAATTTATAAATATGACTAACAAAGTAAAGTGGATTTAAATTGAGAAGTTTTGAATTTAAGACCCAGGGATTTTAAAAATGGTTTTCAAAGCTTTAAAGGAAAATATATAGTGATATTACTAGAAAAACATTTATGGAAAAATATTTCAAAATGATTTTTAAAAGGGAATGAATTCAGTACTCCTCTCTTCGGTCGCTGGAAAATAATTTCGATGATGACTCTGCAGCATCATCGACGTTATTTTCGAGTCTCAAAGTGGGGGAGACTTATGAGAAGCTTTGTTTGCTTCGAATTTTTTATATAAATGGATTTTGGTTTAAACTCAAAAGGTATAATTTGATGTCTATAAGATATAAGTGTATATTTTTATTTCAAATGATTTGAAATGAACCGGGCATTTAAATTTTTAGGTTTTGTTAATTAAATTTTTTCAGATTATTTGAAAGAAATGAAATATTGAATAACCAGAACTCATATAAAGTAAGGAATTGAGAAATCTAAACTAAAATCTTTTGAGAAAATTTTAGAGTTGAAGTGTAACTCTTAAAATTGAAAAGTAAAGAAATTTAACAAGTTAAAATTGTGAACACTCTAATCAAGTAAAATGAATCCTATAAATTATATAATATCAAATTGCATTCTAATAACATATAATATGACTTATCAAATATTAAAAGTTAAATGATGATTTGAATATGTAGTGAGATATTAGACAAGTAAACAAAACCTAAAAGCAACCAAATGCATGTAAATTGAAAGTTTAGTGTAATAGTAAGTGTTATGTACTTAAGTATATAAATGAAATGATAAACGACTAAATGGAATAAGTAAGTGAACTTAAGAAAGAAGGCAAATGAATCAAACAATATCTTTGTAAATTTGTTATAGAATTTAAATATAAATCTGCAAAGTAATTATGAAAATGAATTTGTAACTTTTGAGACAATTATAAACTTAGGTAAAGTCCAACTTCTGATATATGACTTTTATAGAATGATTATTAAACTAAAGTGATGATTAATAAAGTGTTCTCCAAATAATTTTTTTATTAACTTAAATTATGAAATTGAAGTAAATGTAAACAAAGGAATTTGGTATAGCTAAGAATCAATTGAAAAAGGAAATTGAATTTAATTAAGTTATATAGAATGTTTAAACTGAACTTAAGTGAGAAAATTGTATGGAATGATGGATAAGAAATGATAGTATTCAAGAATATGCTGTGTAAAAGAATAGATGCTAAGTAAATAAAGGATATGAACAATGGAATGTGATTAATTAATCGTAAATGGAATGAAGATAAGTAAAATCATTTAATATAGATGAATTATATAGAAATTTATTGAAAGTTAATACGTAAGTTGTACGTATATTATTTTATTCGCATAACTATTTGATCCGAATTCGAACACAGAATTTCGAGATAATGTATATCGATTCGAGTTAGAATTTTTATTTTGATTCCCGACGGTGAACCCTAGATACATATTTTTGATTTGATTCTGGAATTCTCTATCATAGTATATGACTATGCAAGGGGAATAACGGTTTTCGATCAAGAAACCAAATCTGAGTCCGCACTAGAGAGTTGTGTGAACAATACTAGTTTGGAAGTGAAATTGTGTGATCGAACTAACGATCAAATTTGATACTGCGTATAGATGATATGTGTACTCGTATAGGTTTAAGTAAAGCTAATATTGAAAATGCAAATTATAAGTTGATTTTAAATTAATGATTGGATATCAATAATAAATAAGATGCAGGTATTTAAAATCAAGAAAATTTGGATTGCCCGACAAAAAGGTACGTGCTTATTTTGTCATTTGATTTGACGGGTCTTGATGGTGCCAATTGGCTTTTGGTTTTCTTTTGTTGGTTTGGGGACCGTAGAGGTGTTTTGTGACGACCCGACTTTCTAACTCCAGAAAGACATATCATCAATAAGAAAAGAAAGGGATAGAAATAGAAAAAATAGAAAGAAAGAATAACAACATCAGAATCTGACAACGGAATGGAACAAAATATAATACATCAACATAACTATTACATAGTTATACATACATCAGAGTTATACAATATTATACAACAGGACTTTCATATACATATATGTCCATACATACATACAAAATACATCATACACTAACTAACACAGCGGAACTATATAGATAGATACATACGTCGGGTCTTCTGCTCCAACTCCTCCAGAAAACTCTATACTCCGAAACCTACCACTTGGCTACTCATAAAAATTTGAGTACCCAAGAGTTTATGAAAAACAAAATATAAACTCCGGGTCATACATGGTCTGGTATGAGTAAATGGGTTAAAGTTGTTTAACCTTGAAAATCATTTGAAATAAAGGTATCAAGTAAGACTTCCCACACATAAATACGGGTAAGTTTTTACCTTACGCTAACCAAAACATTTTATAGGAAATCCAGTAATATTATAATAGTGCCTAGGGTTTTCAAGTAAAATACAGAAATAGCTGAAATGCTTACATCTTACATTCCAACATAGTTGGGCATAATCAAAACGTACGGCTCTTATTGGAATTGGATCCCATACAATGGCAGGGCTACTGGGGTACCGCCCATCAAAGTACGTGGCCTAGATCACCGTACCGAGGAGCCACCCTAACTCCCCTGCAACACAAGGTCGGAACCATTCCTTACTGAATAGTCCCGAACAAGATAACCCCGCAGTTGGCTGCAGACCAACCCCCACACAGTCGAATAAAAAGGGACATCTAGATAGGGGTATACCTCGTCCTGCTTGGGCATGACCCACCTAACCTTGCTGCACATCCCCTGTTTTAGCCATTCCCAGTTGACAAGGCTTGAGGCTGCGATTACCTTTATAGAACATATCTCTTAGAATGCTCATCGTCCGCCTGACGATGTGCTGAAAGAATTCAATCCATACAAGTTTGTTCCGTGTTCGAACAAAACCGAAGGTATTATCTCGTTACACTTGTTTTGGAATCACCCTCGGAGTTAACGACGATAACCCTTGCATTTTGAAAACACCATCTCGATCTTCACTTGAGATGTCACGACCTAACGTTTAATTTGGATCGATGTGGTTTTCGGAATATCAAACTGATACCCGATCCCAGTCTCATCGAAATCCAAACGCCATTTTAAGGGCCAGGTTATTTAATTAATTTTAAACAGTTTAATTCAACTATTGAATTCACATAGCATTTATCACAGATAAATCATACACAGTCATCACAGATATATCCAGAATATCGCAGAACATTACAGGATATAAATACATATCAGAGTCAATCAAACAGAATCATCGACTCATATCAACATTTAGTTTGATTAATTTAAACTTAATTATTTGCTTAAGAATAAACCATTTTATTCTTGCTTAGTTAATTAATAATTAATAAACTTATTTAAATTATTAACTACTCATTAAGTATTCACTTAATTAATTAATTCTTAATTATTAATCAATAACCTTAATTATTGATTTATAAAACTCAATTACTCATATAATTATTACTAATTACTTAATTAACCATTAATTACTAATTAACTTAATCGTTTAATCCCTAAATTAGTTAACTTCTATTTGTTAATTAATTAACTTCAAATGGTTAATTAATTTTTTTTTTTTTGGCATGGACGACGGTTTTATAGTGGACCGACCACTTTTATTACGAATGTAATAAGGTTGAAGTACAGGAGTAAGGTAGTGGCACCTTAGCTACTATGAATGAGAATTAAAAAAATACAGCACAGGAGAATGACAGACATGTCACCGCTACTTGATATATATAAAAAAGCTAGTTCTCCTCCGCAGAGGAAGAATCTCCAACGTCCTCATGAACCCGGGTAGAATCCAGGGAACCACCCCCAAGTAGTACAAATTGATTTACACAAGTTTATTATTAAAAATCTTTAATTATAAATTTAATTAAATCTTAAACTACTTATTAAATTACAATTATAAAATTAATTTACAATTCTAAATCAACTTATACTTTAAATTAATTTATTATCTTATATTTGCAAAATCCCCTTCTTCTTTTTTTATAAATATTAAAATCAAATTTTTAACTTAAACATGTTAACATCGTCAACTACCTTAATACTAGTTTTTTATTTATCAAGATAACTTGAAGTGATTAGGCAAAACACGGAGAGAATAAGGCCTGAGAAAAACTACTGTACTAACTCGAGCAAACTCGCGACTTCCCCCTGTACCTTCCCGAGTTCCCTCTCTCCTCTCCCTTCTTTCTTTCTTCAGCTCTTTCTTTCTTCTTTGTTCTATTGTTATATTTTTCTTTAAGTTAAATCATAAAACTGCTGTAACCCATTAACACACGCGCGCACCCAAACTACGACCCATAGAAAACCCGAAGCAACTTCCCAACAATCTCGAGAAAAACCACGCGACAACCTCCAAATCTCAATCAACAGACACGATGCCACCGTGCACGTGCACGGTGGCTTGCCAACGATTCTGGCGACCCACGGTGTTCCAGCAAACCCCAATACGACTTCTCGTTCGAAATCAAAGCCCAGTTTAACATGTTAAGCTCGAAATCAAAATAAGCTCGAAAATACGAACTGCAACATGAACACGATAGAGGAAATCGCCTCGTCCTCTCGATCTCGACCACTTGCGATGACGTGGCACCGGCCATACCTCGACGACAACATCATCAACCTTCCCCTAAATTCTCGTGGAGCTCGGTTAATCTTTGGCGACGCAGTCATCAACTGTGCAGACCCCAAAAACATCGAACCCAAAACCCTACTTTCGATTCACCCCCAAGAATCTTGCATTTGAATTTTTTTTTAACATTTTTCTTGTGTTCCCGAATCAATACTCTAGCTTTACGTTAAATTTCAACAACAACAATTGATTGAATCATCAGATATTCAGGAAAAAGCATTTTTGGTTCATCAATGAACTGCTCTCTGTATGGTTATTTAAAAATTATAATTTTTGTTTCAAAAACATACTTTTGTATGTTGTTTCAAGATATAAATTCAAATTTACAATTTAAGTTATTCGAATTTTAACCATTATTTCACTTTTACTGTAAATTTGAGTTCACAGTGATTTTATTTCACAGCAATCTTTAAACAAATTTTCAAGCCTTAATCTTTAGCTTAAACAAATTTGTTTAGTTAAGTTTCTAAGTAAAGAAAATGTTTTTATATAAAAAGTATGATTTATTCTCTGTTTTTTTTGTCTCAACAGCATAAAAACTAGAAGAACCTTATAAAGTAGAACATATAGTAATTAACAAACATCACAGAATAGTTTTATATCAACATAATATTTTTCACGAATCAATTATTAATAACTAAATTTCAAAAATTAAGTTTACTGACCAAATATTACTGTTGAAATAGAGGGAATTTTGCTGTTGTAAAACACTGCAGTTTGAAATATGAATCCCTGAAAACTTTTCTTTTCTTTTGCTGTTTGAATTTGTTTGAGTTGCAAGGCAATAATGTTTATTTTCTTCTTTCTTATCTCAGTTTTGCTTTTTAAGTGGTGAACGAACTAGATAATATGAAAGTATGGTGTGGTATTTATAGATAAAAACAGTTTTGAACAGTGTCTTAGCTTCTAATATAAGCCTTACCTGGTTATGATAACATTTTGTTTTATGTTTATGTACTAAGAATCTAAGATGATATAGGTATTTCGGCTGAATGATTATTTTTGACAAATAGTTGTGCTAATTAAATGCTTGTGTCTTTATATTTGTTTACAACTAATTAATATTGGCTGACACTAAAATTTAGTACAAAGATATTTGTTTTATTTGATGTGAACACTTGTTTTCTTTTGCATATAAAATTTTACAGCAACTATTATAATCTTTGTTAAAGGACTTGCATTGTACAAATAAATGTTACAGGTTATTCTTACTTGTCTGATTCCATATGTTACAAGATTATCAAATTTTATTTTGTATAAGAATTCTGTTTTTATCATCATCAAGCTTGAACAATACTTACACATATTTGTGTCAAGATATTCTTATATTTTGTCTGACTTCATCAACTTGTTTACTTTATACTTATATTAATATTATGGTTTCTTATGTTTATGTACTTATGTTTATATCCATATTTTTATGTTATACTTATGCTAAATATTTATAAGCTTTATTTTATTTTAATTATAAGAGTTGTTGTTTAGAATCACTTCTTAATCTTATTTTTATTTAAAGTTAAATCTTACAAATATTTTATTTATAACTTATATTTGCTTTCATATATTTTATATTTATATTTAATATGAATAGAATTGTGCTATTGTAAATATTATTATTATTAACTATATTTATATATCTGAAATTAAATGTCATTAATACATAGCCTTTAATTTAATTGAATAAACAGATTTTATTTTAAATATTGTTAAAAGAGTATATTTTAAATTTTGAAATTAAAATTTCCTTTATAATACATATATAACTAATAATGCCCAAAATCTTATTTATTTATAAATGAAAAACTTGTATTTTATTTAAATTAGATTAAAACTTATAATAATATGGTCAAAATTCTGGGATGTTACATGTTTTGTAATTGTGCCGATCGAGTCGCGCAAAGGAGATTCTGCCGAAATTTTCCATAAATCCGGGTCTTATAGAATTTTAAAACTTGTTTGAAGAACTAACTCGTAAATTTTATAGGCCAATCGGAGTAGTGTAGTAGAAGCGTAGTAATGGCTTTATAAATGAAATTTCATTGTTTTATAAGTTGATAACTTTGAATAATGTATATTAAATGTTGAATTCTCTACTTAGTTCCTTTTCGAGGGTGAAAAGTTTTGAGTGGGGGAGAATATAATGGCCCGTATTTTCAGCTATTTTAAATTATTATATTAGATGTAACTATTAAATAGAAATGGTTAAAAATAAATATTTAATGATTTTGAATATAAGTTATTGGATATGAACTGAAATAATTTTTTTAAATAGATTGATTTCGAAGATTTAAGTAGTAACACGTATTGAAAATAAATGCTACTTATTGAAGGATTTTACCACCACTAGTTGGATTAAATAATAATGTTGAATTTAATAGATGTAAATAAAGTACTTGGTTGATAACGAAAATTCATTTAAAAATCCAACATTGAAATTTGTCGAATATTGAGCAATTAAATTGTTTAAATTCAATATATAGAAATTTACCGAATAATTGAACAACGGGAATTGAATAACTATATAATGGAATATAGTTTTTCTATAATTTGAAGTGACTGAAATTTAAGTTATAAGTTCATTTTCAAATATTTCAAAAGACAGGGTATTAGTGAGTAATCAAAATTGTTTGAAATCAATATTGCAAATACTTGAAAAATTGAATTCTGATGTTAATATGATTGGAAATGTTATTAAAAGCTATTGTAAATTTTATTTAAACAACAATGAGGATTTTTAACATTTAAATTTGGATATAAAACTGAATAATTAGAAATTGGAAATTTTATATTATAATCGAGACGTTTAAATAGCGTTCTGGGGCACAGTCTTGGAATTTGACGAAACTAGTTCTTTTGGATCCGTGATAGTGTTTTATTAGCGTATTTCAAATTTGGTAGCGTTTGGAGTAATCGTTTGGTCATACGGGTTAGAAATGCGTTGAAATAAATATCCAAAATTTAATATTTTAATTCGATTCGGAAAGCTATCTTCCACATACGATCGAACTAGGCCTCGAAATACATTCCATTGAGTTTGGAATATAGGTAAAACATTGAAAACGCCCGGTGGCACGTGTTGTTTGGAGTTCGTTTGAAAAGGTACGTAAAATTGGAAAATATTAATAAAATAATATTATATACGTATATATATACGTGTTTTCAATAGTAAAACCCTAGATATCTCTGTTTGCGCCAAAATTGGTCACAAACCCCAAATATCATGAAAGCACCGGTGTATGAACACAGATCAATAGTATATGATCACAAATCACAGATCTAGGTAATGTAGAGAATGAAAAATGAAGAATAATAAACTTAAAACAGAAAGAAATAGACAGAGACACAAGAATTATAGTGGTTCGACTATCTTCGGCCTACGTCCACTTCAAAGGTTAATCATTTATTGACTTTGCTTGCTAGTTACAGCGGATTACAACAATAATTCTTGAGTACAACAATGGAGTTCGAGTATAATAGAGACTTCAGCAGAGTCTGGACGTCGGAGAACCAAAAGTCCCTTTTCTATAGGCTCTAGGATGCTATTTACAGGCGCAGGCTGTAAATATCTCGCTCAAATCCTGAGAGACTTCCTCTGGCATGTGAGTGGGACCACGCGATCGATCCCACATAATTTCGACTCGATCGGTGATCGATACGAACAAATTTCTTATCGATCAAGATTTGATCCAATCGAGTCGAAATTTGGCAGGTACATTCTTTAGGTTGTACGTAAGCTCTCGTGAAAATTTGGTGGCATTTCTACCTGTGGATTGTGAGATATGATCGATACACATTCGAGTTTTCAGTAGGTTGTTTGGTTCGAATCGATATATTTGTATCGACCGGTTCGAATCAATGTTGAGCACGTGCATGCAAGTTGACATGGCGTTGATTTTAGGTTCGATCCGAATTTCATGCCTAATCAAGCGAGTCTCCCCTATGCATGTGCTTTGTTCGTACCGATTGGTAATATATTGTTTGAGTCGATCAGTAATGTGTTGTTCGAATCGATCAGAACTCGCTCCATTCGCATCGATCACCCTGCTCTGTTCGTATCGATCGATACGAAGTGATGGATACAAACAGTGGCTTCATGATGGATATGAAATGTGCTGCGCTGGTGAATCGATGCGAATTGTCGATGCTTGGTCGATATGAACAAGGTCCTTCTAGATCGATACGAATAGTGTAGCTCCAAATGGGTTCGAACTAATCGATTCGAACACGGCCTTTTGATGGATACGAACAGCGTGACCACTTCAATTGTATTGATCATATCTCGAGCATACGAACTTCGATTAACCTAAAATTTTAAACGTAGCCTCTCCTAGCCTTGATCGTCATTCCCAATCAATCTCGCCTTGATTGGAGCTCGGCCTAATTTTGACGACATCGATCATAGCCTTGCTTCCTATCGATCTCCAATCCTGATATTCATCCTTTCAAGCCAATTTATTGATATTCCAACCTTGACCAAAAGGTGGGATAACAATATCTAGCCGCAGTTTGTTTTGTTTTAATGACCGAAAAGCTTGACTTTCCACCCTCAATCTCTCCTCATTCACACAATATCAGGTCGTGCCTTCAACTAGGAAAATATCGAGCACTACGAGATCTTCAAATCCATAGGGGGGTGATCGTATTTAGTGGAGCGTGGAGGTCAGGAGGTCGCCGCGTTCACCTGCGTTTTGTGCGCAATTTTTAAGGCGAGGGAGGAGTCGAGTTTGCCGTGTTACCTGGCAAAGGTGGAGCTCGCGACGCTCTCCTGGGTGGTGATCTCCGACTGAGTGTGAGTTGAACAATGGAGGGGAGGTCGGTGGTCAGAGCTCGACGGTGATGGGTTCTTGCGTACGAGTAGCCTGCTATTTGCATGTAGGAAAAGAGAATCAAGTGCGGCTCTAATTTTCTGGAGCTTTTATCTACGGCCGAGATTCGTTGGTAAATAGAATAAAAAAAGAAAAAATAAAGAAAGAAAATTTTGTTTTAAATTATATACAATCTTTAAACACTCATATCTCATGCATACGAGGTCGAAACCGGATGAAACTGGCGAAGCCGTAATCGTAGAGTCGAGAGCTACGCTACAGTATAGATTCGGAGTGTTTGGAGCTCGTTAAAATTTTAGGTTAAATCGAACGTGCTCGATTTAATTTAAAATTTGAACGATTGGCAGCGTAAACTTAAGGTGAGTGTTTTGTAACGCTCACAACGTACTAGAATATTCTCATGCTAGTTAAATTTGATATTATGAAGTGATATAAGTTTATTGGTCGTATTACATCTAGATTGTCACTGAATTTAACTAAAAAAATTAAAATTGACAGTCAAATTGAAATTGGAATTTATTTGCAATTAAATTACCTTATATTGATAACTATGAATTGTCATGAATTATAGTGTCTGTTTGTATGATTGATTGAGATTGATGCAAATTGGTTGATATTTGATGGTTGGATGTTATTTGTTTTTATGTATAGCTTGTGATCATCCTATAATTTATTTACACTACATAGAACCATAAATTAAATTATTTCGAATAAATTAAGAAATAGGTTGAAATGATATATGCCTATGACATTGATATTTGGATTGAAATGATATATATCCATCCCTGAAACTAAATGGAAATAATTGATCACTTGGCCATAGGATAGAAAATTATATACGGACACCGGATTGGTTAAATTAAATGATTTTAAAATTTCTAATTTGAAACTATTTAAATGGTTTGGTTTAAAAGAAACAAATGTCAAATTTATGGAAATCAAACTATTTTTGAACTTGAGCTCGGAATTGAATTATATTTGAAAATTGGATTTTGGCATTGAATATTGAAGGTAAATTCAATTAAGTTTTTTGAATCGATGTTTGAAAATTGAGCTCGAAATCGATATAAATTGAATTTTAAATTGAATTGATTAATTTGATAATGGAATTGAATTAATTTGAAATCGCTGTTGAAATCGATTTGAATTGGTATCGAAATTGAATCGACTGAATGAAAATCGAAGTTGATTTGAATTGGAAAACTGAAATCGGACAAGTTTGACTTTGAAACTATTTTTAAAAAAAAATATTTTACTATAATTTATTGAAAATCTATATTCTTTAAATCTTTAAATTATTTTGGTTTCCCAAGTATTTTATCATATAAACCATTTTATACTAAACTATTTTATATTAAACTATTTTAACTATTAAAACTATTTTAACTATTTTACATTAAACTATTTTAACTATTTTAATTACTTAAACTATTTTAGAAGTATTCAAACTATTTTTCAAAAATTCAAATTGGTCAAGAGTGAAATGTTTATATTTAACTCTTGGATATAAATACGAATCGGATTTAATTGAAGTTATAAATCAAATCAGAACTTGAAACAATTTTGGAATCGAAGTTGAGGTATCGAGGTGAACACGATTATGAATTGAAATTGTATATTTTGAGTAAATATGATAATTTCAAAATGGATTTGATGTTGAAGCGAATATGATATTTTGATATTAAGTATAAGCTGTTTTCGAAATATAAAAGTACAAATCGACGTGTAAAATGACGTTTGGTTGTTAAAGAGACTGGAGTCGGATATGAGCATACTCTCTGTCGATACCGGAACTACTTTGACAACTGTGTACGTGGAGTGATGAACCAAAACGAAGTGGTTGAATTGGCATCGTTTGCTGGATTTGAAGAAAGAGAACGATGATGGATAGACCCTAGCACTTGTGCCAATTTGTAATGACTAAAACAAGACGGCTTGACAGGGCCAAGTGGGCTAATTACCCCGAGCGGGCATCCGTTCTTCGATTTTTTTAGACTCGGCCCATATTATTACTCTTTTTGTTTGTTTCGATTGGTGCACCTTGATTTGGATAGCCTCTCTTGACTCGATATGGGATGGATGGATGCGGTGGGCAGTCATGGCTATGATGCATTACCACTAGCCCTGCGACCCGAACTGGTAATATCCTACCTTGGGCATTGCCTCATGTGCCTTATCATACTTTTATTCCTATACCAAACCCATACAATTTTGGTTTAGTGTTGTAGCATCACGGCGCATCCCTATCCACCGACTAGTTAACTGGTGTTTTATATGAAAACTGTACGATAATGCTTAAAAACGCGTTAAGGGGGATTAATGTAAAGCCGTAACGCTATTTTAACATTTATTTTACTGATTATACATTATTTATGTAGCGTATTCTACTATGTATAAATGTTTTGATGGATCCTTAAGAGATGGAAAATCCCATGACATCTCTTGAGTTATTACACGCACGTTATACATAGGATATGAGATGTGAAATCCCGTAAACATCTTTGACGCTGTTACACTCATATTGATTTACGATCAATTTGACTTATACAAGGATATTTTAGTCCTGACTCGAATGTTTTGTCTTTTCATTACGCTCGGGTCAGTCCTGAGTTTTTCAGCTTATTGAAGATTCATTTTGGAGGACGAAGACAGAGATTTGGTATATTATTACTATTAGTATTCCTGCATCATGTTGTCTACTGCAATATATTTTATTCTGATGTATATGTATAATTTTGATAAATGTTGTATAAATAATGATCAAAGTATAGTAAACAACTTCATAAACTGTTTATTTGATTATTATATTTTATCGTTCCGCTGCGAGATTCTGTGTTTATTTTCTTTCCTTTATTTTCCTTTCTCTTCTTTTCTTATTAACCCTATTAACAATCCACCCTTTTTGAATGGTTTGATGTGTGGTTTATTATCGGTTTAAACTGTCCAAAAAGGTGGGTCGTTACACTTATCCACAGATACAGCTCCATAGGTTGTATGATATACCACACTGGCTCATTTTGATAACCCAATTTAGTAGACGGCCTAACGTTTATGGTTTATGAAATATCCATTTTAATTCTTTGTCTGCCAACATCTTAGTGGAATGTACTTGAAAGCAATGACACAATTTTCTGGCTGTAAGCAGTAGATTATAGGCTAACATTTCTATCAAAGTTTAATTCAACCTTATGTTAGATAGGTGATTGGTGGTGAAGTACACTAGAATTTGCATACCCTCGTCTTCCCTTGCTACGGCTGCATTGAGATCTTGATTAGTTATAATTAAGCATGCAAATAAGTCCTTACTTAGGAATGATTTTAAGAGTTTAGGTAGGGTAGCTAGACAACCTTTTGATGTTTGAAATTCAGCCTTTCATTCCACTGTCCACTCGAAGTTTCTGCATATTTTGACCTGATCGAGGAATGCGATGCACTTATCAGTAGCTTTTGAAATGAACTTGCTTAAAGCGGCAACCTTCCCATTTACATTCATCACATCCTTCGGCTTCTCTAGAACCTCTATTTTGGTGATGGCATCAATATTTTATAGATTATTCTCGATTGCTCTTATGCTTACTATGTAACCAAGGAACTTCCCTAATTTGATTGCAAAAATGTACTTGAGGAGCTTCAGCTTTATGTTGAATTTACGAAGTGTGGTAAAAGTTTCTTGTAGATCTTGCACATAACATGAGCCTTTATGGACTTCACAAGCATGCCATCTAGATATATAGGAACCCGGTCCGTTTTGCAGTTAGTGAAATGGGTAGATTCCAAAAAAATCCCCATTTAGATCTTACTGGGCCTATGAAGTTTATTAACTAGCATTAGATCCAATCTAGTTATTAAATAAAATCATATTGTATTTAAAATTATTTCATATTTATTAATTAATCATAAAATTAATTTGATTGAATGGTTTTTTGAATAGGTCATATCTATATTCATAACAACACATGATAACATAAAGATATATAAGCATGTGTATAATTATATATATACACACATGCATGCACACACATAGGGTACTAGGATTTATATCCATTGCACATACATACACACACACACATATGCATGTGACAAATTCTCATGAATATCGAGAATACAAATGCCTAATTATATACATATGTTTAATTATACTACAATATACGTATATGGTTTGCATACAAATATTTATAGTTTAGACATATAATATATATATATTATATATGTATTTATGTGTGTGTATGTATGTAATCAATTAAATATATGTATTGCCATTTATGTATTTATATATGTATATGTTTGAAATAGTACATATGGTCATACCTAGGGATATATTCAATACATAATTTCATTAACAAATATAAAGCAACTATGGTGGCTGCCATTTTCTTTCCTCTATCATTTCACGCTTCTCCCTAACGTTTCGTCCTTCTCTTCCTTTTTTGCCTTGCTTATATGCCTTCCTTCCCTCCCATGGACTGCAAGTGTAGCGACCCAGAATTTTAATTTATTAAAATTTGAATATTTAATTAATTTTAAATATTAATAAGTGAATTTATAAGTCGAATAAATTTTATTTTGAATAATTGGATTTAATTGAATAATTAAATCGATAATTTAATATGTTAAATTATGGAAATAATTGAAAATTGGGTTAAATATGATTGAAAATGATTTGTAAAATTTTATTTTATCATATTGAAGTTAGAATGATATTTTAGAACTTTTAAAATCGAATTAAAGTTTATTTGTGAAAATTGAATATTTTAATATTTAATCGACTAGTGAAAATAGTCAAATTTTGAACAGTCTCAGAATTGGACGATACCAGTTCCATTGAATCCGTAATAGTTTGTTATTACCGGATTTCAATTTTCGTGTCAATCGAAGTTACCGTTTGATCGTGGCAGCTCGAAACGCATCGAATTGTTTTTAATTTTAATTTGGCGAGTTAAAATAGCCATTTTTCAAAAAGTCTCGGATTTCGACGAAACCAGTTTCATCGGATCCATAATGTGATATTATTGTAAGGTTTCAAATTTCGTGTCAATTGGATTTACCGTTTGTCCGGTACAAATTAAAACGCCTAGAAAATTGTTTAAATCGGTTTAATTTAAATTGAACATTTATTGCCATAACTCGCACAGATGTCCGAATTAGCTTTCAAAACCTGTTCCATTGTGTCCGGAACGCGGGGTAAACCCTAGAAACGCTGGTTACGGCGCGTAAATTGGAGTTCGGAATTCCCGGATGAATAGCGTTCGAAAATTCTCTATAAATAGCCAACCCTTCACAAAGAAAAAAAAAAAAATCTAAAACCCTAGCCAGCCGCCACTTTCTAATTCAAGGGCCGAAATTGCTCCATTCTTCTTCCCCTCCGATCTCCTCATCCATCGACCTTCATCGAAAACTCTTAACTAGTAAAGTGTAGAGCCCAGAGCAAACCACCTATCCAACGGTGATGATGACGTTTCGAGCAATGGAACGACGGGAAATTGGGTTTGAAAGGGCTGGCTTTGTGCACGTTTTTCATGGGAAGGAGGGGGCCGAGCTCAAGGCGGTTCTGGGCGAGTGTGGAGGTGGCTGAGGCGGTTCAAATGGCGGTGGTGTGATCGAGTATAGTCGTCGTTTGAGGGGTGCGAATTTAAACCCTAGTTGCTAAGTGGTGGGTTCGGCCGTGTATCGTGTTACTGGAGATATGCGTGAGGGAGATGATGGGGTGGACGGCCTGATGCTTCCATGTTGGATCTAACGGTGGAGATTAGATTAGGTTTGAAAATAGTTAATTTATTTGTAAATTATGTATATAAAATTTGTGTAAACTTCAAATATTTATAACTTTTTCATACGAGGTCGAAAACGCACGAAACCAGTTGCGTTGGAATCGTATGGACGAGCACTACGCGATGGAATTGGATTGGTCGTTTGGAGTTAGTGAGAATTTTGGATAAAATTAAACGTCCGTTTAATTTTATTCAAAATAAATCGCTAAAACGAAATTGAAATCAAGGTGAGAACTTCTCACTCAATCGAATCAGTTTCGATTTTATTTTAAATAGTTAGATTTAAAATATTTGAATGCATGTTTGAATGATGATTGTTATCTATTGATTGTTAAAATAGACATTATGCGCCGTTAGTAAGCGGATGTTATTTATTAAAAACATATACCGCGAATATTTCATAAACAGTGAAATTGGTATTATATATAATAGCAATATATATATATTGGCATATGTATATATTGGAGTTATTGATTTCCCGTATTTTTTAGCGGATGAGACCCTATTGCGTCGTCTATTAAGCGGATAATATTTTAAATCCCATATACCGCGATAAATTTCGTACTGGAGCGAAATTGGTATTGTGCTAATGTTTGTGGATGCAGGAAAACAGGTTGGAGGGATCCAACTGGATTCCTCAACAGTATTTATTTGATTTCAGATATTTTGATATTTGATGGATTATCATATCGATATATGATGTCGTTGTTGTCGTGATTGACTATTTGGTATGTAGCATCATTGGACCAAATTTTGGAATTTTAAAATGATTTTAAAGTGATTTTTGAAAGTATACTTTTATAAAATATTTTTGGAACCGATCCATTTTAAATAAATAAACGTTATAGTTTTTAAAGTTATAAAAATTATGATTTTGAGAAATACGGTTAAAAATTGATTTTTGAGAAATATGGGTTAATGTTTTTATAAAATAATTAAATTGGATTTTTGAATTTATTATAAAAAGTTAAAAAAGTAGGATTTATAAAAAATTTGATTATTTTATAAATCAAGAGAATGGTGAAATTATAAAGGAGTTTAAAGATGTTTTAAAAGAATAATATAAATTGATTTATATAAGAGATTTATAAATGGATATTTATAAATTAAAACATTTGAATTATAAAACGAGTTTTTATAAGTGTTTGAATGAAGTGAAAATGGATTGCATAAGTGAATGGAAATTATAAAATTATAAATGGTGAAGTTATAAATGAAATTTATAAATAGTAAGATTTATAAATTTTGTGAAGTTATTAAAGAATATATTTGGATAAATAATTGAATCTTATAAGTTATAAGATTTATAATTATGAAGTTTAAAAGAACGATTTTGTAAAATAATCGTTTTATAATCATTAACTTATAATGTGAACTTTTGGTTTATAATTGAGTTATAAATCAAATAGGTTAATAAAGGAGATGTATAAAAAGGAAGTAGTTATAAAACAAATAGAAATAGAATTTATAAACGTTGTTTTATAAATTCGCAAACAACTTATTTTGATAAGTTAATTTTTATAACTTATTTATGAAGTTATATTCACGTTTTAGACAGTGAATAATCCTTTGAAATAAAATGAATAGAAGTGATGAAAGTTGTTAACGTAGTATATTCACGTTTTTGAATAGTGAATAATATGTTAAAGAAAATGTTTAGAATGTGATATTTTAAATAGAATTAAAACGATCTAACGATGTTTTAAAATGTGTTGAGATTCGAAACCATAGATTTCAACATTCATTGTTGAAATAGACGTTTTCGAGAAATAAAAGGAAATGGTGACTATAGCACTGTTGTTATAGTAAATGATTTCCGAAAGGAAATGTTTTGTATAGTATTGGGTTTATATATCTATTTTAATTTCGAATCCCTATACTAGTGATTTTGGGTTGTCGTAACGATGTTTTACGCAACATTCGTTTTGGCCCAAATAAATATGTTTAAGAGAATGATTTCCTTAAAGAATGAAATATATACTTAATTTCGATTTAAGTATATTGAAATTTTCCAAGTGTTGAAAATAAATAGGTTCGTGAATTACTTATTAAATTAGTATGGAAATGTTTTCCAATATAAAGTGAATATTTTGAGAATTTATCTTTTTGAAGATAAATTGAAATGAATAATTTGGTAATAAATAGGTTCGTGAATTACTTTCGTAATATGTGACACGTGAATAGGTTCGTGAATTACTTTCGTAAAGATACTTTTGAAAAATAAATAATTTGGAAAATTATTTGGAAACTGGTGATGTGTGCATATCCATTGATAGTTCAATAACCGACTATCAATATTTCCCTTTGAATGGGTAATTGATGTGATTTGTTTGAATTTGAATGCCACACTTATTTTTGAATAAGCGCTCACTATTCGGGTTAACCGGGAAAGGACCATGGGGTTGTATAACCCATTCCGAATATGTGACACGTCGTTATGAATAGCATTGAAGATCGGTGTTGAAGACCCAGTATTTGCGAGAGCGATAGGATGACCTGTCGATTGACTCTGCACCGAGTTGCTCCGGTATTGAGTTCTCCATATGTGATAGGAAATCCGATCAGGATTGTGGATATCCGGATTGCAAGGACTTCTTTGTAAGTGCCTTCGGTTCTGTTCGAGCCCGGAACAGACTTGTATGGATTGTATGTCTGACGTTACAAATTGAGATATGAAGCCGATTTCTTTCAAATATATTTCTGTTGGTGGCGGAGAATTTATTCTTTTAGCTTAACACCCTTCTCTGAGACGTACGAGCTCAGAGGTTATGTAGTTGAAGGTTATCAGCGATATATTCCCAATTTGGTAATGTGACATGCTGAGTGTAGCTGGAAATGATCATTGTGTTGATTATTTGTGATAGGATCATTTGTTTGATCGTCTATCCTGGTGATCATTTCTATGATCATTTATTGACCCAAAGCATGGCTTTTGTATAAAGTATGTTTTTGTGGACGTGACTTCGTCGAGCCTCACACCCGTGAATGGTCAAAACAGGAAAGATGCAGCAAGGTTATGAGGAGTAGCGCCCTTTAGGATGTGTGCATTTCCTTCTGGAAAAGGGTGGTATCATGGTATGGAGCCCAGATACTTACTCATGTTGAAAACACTTTATGATTGTGTGAATTGATTACGAGCGCTCGGTTGAAAGGTCCCAAAGGACCGGGGGATGGCATATTCGGTCAGTTGTTACTCAGCTAGGGGTAACCCGGCCTTGTGTTGGTAGAGATCCGGTTTGGTTCTTGGGGATGTCCATCCAGAGGCATTCTCATGTGGCAATGGGAAGTTCCTTGGCCTGATCATTCGTTGGAAATCCAAAGAAACAATACGATCTTGTACGGTATTAGTTGTAGAACCTATCATTCACTTATGGTGGCGCCCCACTGTTTGGATGGTAGCTATAGTAGGCATAGTTCGAAATGTCTATGCTGGCTAAGATTTATATTCTACTTTCAAAATATTTCCTACACTATGCACTAGTAATAATATTAAATGTTCTTTTAAATGCGTATCAAGCATCTTTGACTATCATAAGGAGAAATCTCCTCCGATTCTGCGTTTGCATTGTGTGTGTGTGCGGGAGGCCTTATGGTAGTCTCATTTTTAAAAGCATTGCGAATTGACTTTAAAAATATTCCTCTATTTGATTTTTAAAGATAAATAAACTGTTTTGAGTTCTCACACCAGTCTCATGACTGACTCGGAGTTTATTGTTTTCCTTCCTAAACTCTGGGTGCCCACCAATTTCCACACGGGCAGTTAAGAGTTAGGTTTATCAGGATATTTTGGATATTCTGGAATTGCTGGAGGCAAGATGGATGGCATGGCGTATTATTAGTATATAGTATTTTTTTTTCCGCTGTATGTATGTTGCTATTGTACACTCTGATGATATGATGTAATGAAATGTAATGTATAAAATGTAATAACTGATATAGTTCTTTGTTTAAAGATTATTCATTTATTATTATATGTTGTTCCGCTGCGAATTGTGAGATTCTGATGTTGTTCTGTTGTGTTCTGTTCCGTTCTATTTTCTATTCTCTTTCCCTCTATATTTTCTATCTTCTTATCTCTTCTTCTATCTTTTCTTCTTCTTAAACCCTCAGTGTTCGGTTTTCCGTCGTTCGATTGCTCGACAGTCGATAAAGTGAGTATCGATGTTGAATTTTCGAAAGACGAAGAATCGGGTCCTGACAGCAAGCATTAGTCTTCAAATACTGTCCAGATTTTCATGCCTTGGCTTCAAATTGTCGCTCCAAATCCGCCTCCTTCCCTTCCGACCTTCTTGCTCAGGCCCTTCCATGTCTTTCGCCTCTGCTATCTATCCCCGTAAGTGTTTTTGATTTCCTGCCTCTGCTAGGTCCCATGGTAGATCCCTCATCACTAGACAGATAGTGAAATTATTATCTCTATGTTCTACAATTGGTAGTCAGCTTTGTTCATTGGCTACCCGTCGATGGAGCCCTCATCATTAGGCAGGTAGTTAATTTGTTATCTCCAAGTACTACAATCGGCAGTCAGCTTTTTTTATTGGCAGTTCCTGGTGATCCTGAGCTTGTTTACAATAGATTCGGGTTTGGTTATAGTGTGATTGTTTAGGTGTTGACTAAGGGTTGTGATGGCTGTGTTGATGGTGTTAGAAAATCTTCATGCCCTGGTAGTGTTTGTGTTAATCCCCGGGTGGACATCGGCAATGACATTGACAAAGTAACTTCCCATTTTGCTCTATCTAATCCTGTCGGCCTCCCTTCAAGATGTAGAACTAGTCCTCCCTTGTCTTTAAGTTTCCTCATAGTACCGGGTGTATTCTCCAAGGAAGTTCGAGGTTATTGAGGAGCGAGGTGTGATGATCCCACCGAAAGAAGTCATTGATTGTGGCATTGACTTTTAGAAGGATTTCCTCATTGGTTTCTCTCTGAACTCTTCCCCGTACGATGTTGTTCGTGATCGCTGCAGGCTGATTTGGAAGCTTAAAGATGGGTAAATAGTTCATTTTTTCAATTCTATGTTTCTCTTTCTTTTCTCTATTGGAAGAAAGGCAGCATATTCTTGAATCTAACCATTTTCATAGAAGGCAAGCCCTTTATCTTCATGCCATAGAGCCCTTCTATCGACTCGACTAAGGAGCATGTACTTTCCATTCTAGTTTTGGCAACTTTTACTAACATCTTGTCTGTCCTTCAACCTTTGATAGGTCTTAATTGGTTAGCTAGTAACATTGGTGATTTGAGATGTTTTGATGCAAGCACTGTGATTAGGCAGAAGCTAGTTTTTGCTAAGGCCTTAACTGAAATCTCCGAATCATCCTCTTCCCTCTAAGTTGCCTGTCAGACTATGATGAGAGTCATGTGGCAGAGGATGATATGAGCTATAATTGGAAACCGTATTTTGCCCAACTTGTTTCTCTTTTGGTCATATGACATCTTCTTGTGAGCATTGTCCACCTTCTACCTCTCTGACCTTTCAGACATTAGACTCCTAAATATACTCTAATTCCCCCAGTTTCGCCTCCTTCTACCGTTCCTCTTGTCCCTCCTGCCACTTCATCGACCCATATCTCCTTTGACATAGTTCCATCAGTCGGTATCCCTTACCTACCTGTCCTCCTGTTATTCCACCAATGATAGATTCCCTTGATCGCCCCTCTATTTCTTAGATCCCTGTTAAGCTATCTTAGGAACAGTTTTTCTTTTGACATGCACTACAATCCTACTAATCGTTGTTTTTTCAGATTCATCTTGGAACGATCTGGCAAGGATTGATGTTCATATTACCAAATTTTGGGTGAAGAGCTTATTCTGGCTTCGAATAGTGAACTCGGCGAATGGAACGGACTATTATTTGAAGATTTTTCTTAGGACGGAAGCTTTATATTTTCTAGCGATCCTATAGACTCGTCCCTGGCCTTGCCAACTGTAACGACCCAGAATTTTGAACAATTTAAGTTGAAAATATTTAATTAATTTTAAATATTTGAATGATGGTTTGACTTGAATTTCAAATTATCAGAATGAATTTGGCGATTAAATTATAAAATTTAATCTATTGAAAATTGAATATAAATTTGAATCTTCAATTTTAAGCAGATTAAAAATATTTCAAAGGCTTATAAAATTCATATTGATAATACTGAAGATAATAGAAGCTTCAGAATTTAATTTGAAAGTGATTTGTTTAGTTTTAAAATTATATCGTTTGAATCGATATTTAAAAATAGCCTTCCGAGGCACAGTCTCGGAATTCGACGAAACCAGTTCCATTGGATTCGGAATACTGTATTATTATCGGATTTCAAATTTCGTATTATTCGGAGTTGTTATGTAAGCACACGGTAAGTAAACTCGTTGAAATTAAATCGAATTCGATTTAAATTTAAAACTTGAAATCTAGTCAACATCCGCACGTTATTTTCCCTAAATTCATGCCAAAAATCACGCAGAAGATCACGAACGAAATTGTGCAGGCACGCTCCTTCCCATTTTAAATATTCCTCTCTAACTCAGAAAACAAAATCGAAGAAAATAAAATAAAACAATGGCCGAACTTAAAATCCTCTATCTCCAGTACGCTTCGCCCCCTTCCTCCTTCATTTTCAAAATCAAAGTCCCTCATCGAATTCAAAATCAAATTTAAAAAAAACGCATCGCATCGCTCGGGAAAGATTGGGAGCGATTTCGGATCGCTGCAAGCATCGCGAATTCGTTCTTGGGTTTTGGGCAATGTCGCAAGCAAGGCGGCGGTGGCACGGCGATTTTTCGAGGCAATGGAGGCTCGCGACTGGGTTTGGTGGATGGCCGACAAGCGGCGGCTCGTCGATGGCATCACGTGAGGCAATGCAAGGTTCGAGGGATGGGAGGTGATGGCTTGAACTCGTGAGCGAATTCGATTCATGGTGACGAAATCTGGGTGGTTAACGGCGACAGTCTCGAGCTCGGCGTCGATGTTGGAGGATGCGTCGGAGGCAACGGCATCAAGCAGAGGCGAATTCGTGAAGGTCAGCAGGTTGGTGAATTTCTGAGCAGTGAAGGTATAATTTGAATAATTTAATTTAAATTATTTAGTTAAATCTTATAATATATACATAAGTGTGTATATGGGTATATATTTACAGTAAAGCCAAGTTTTATTTTTTTACAGTGACTAAAATTGTATACATATTTTATGGGAATAAGATTTTGAAAATGGAAAAATAAAAATAGATATATACGTAGTTTTCAGTCTTTATATATACACACGCACGATTTAATTTCGGAAATAAATTTTTAGGTGATTTATTTTGTTTATTAACTCATTTAAAAAAAATTATAATCCCTAAGAATAATTTGTAAAAGAAAAATTGTTAGGTAAAATGATTTATTTAAAGGAAATTTAGTTTTAATTGAACTTTTTTTAATTTAATCATTAAAAGAAATTGATTTAAAATAAAGATATTAATTTAAAATAAAATCTTGGTTGGATAGATTTATTTAAAAGGAATCTGTTCGAATTTTAAATTTTTATTTTGAAAAGAAAATCATTGGTTAATTTAAATTATTAAATAGAAATTTGTTAATTAAAACTATAAAAATGAAGAATTGATTTTTTTTTGATTTACTTCGAATATTTATCAACTGTATAATATTTATACAAGGTCAAAACTGTGAAGGAAACGAGCTGAAATGGAATTGGATTTCAAAATAAAAGCAAAGGTGAGAACTTCTCACTCAATCAAAATTTTGTTTTGATTTAAATTTTAAATAGTTAAATTTAAATAGGTTGATTGAGTGATTGTGTGTTCGAACGATGATTGTTGGGTGTGTATATATATATATATATGTATATATTTGATTGAAATAGACCCTATACGCCGCCTATTAAGCGGATGTTATTTATTAAACCCACATACCGCGATATTCCACCTTAAAGTGGAATTGGTATTATATATGTACTTGGAGTTGATTTCCCGCATTATATAGCGGATGAGACCCTGTTGCGCCGCGTATTAAGCGGATAGTATTTTATAAATCCCATATACCGCGATATCCCGTCTTGAAACGGGATTGGTATTGTGCTAATGTTTGTGGATGCAGGGAAACAGGTTGGAAGGATCCAACTGGATTCCTCACCAGTATTTATTTGATTTTTGATATTGTGATATTTGATTGATTATCATATCGATATATGATGTTTGGAAGTCGTGATTGGCTATTTGGTGTGTTGCATCATCGGATCCATTTTTGAAGTTTAAAAATAACGATTTTGATTTTTAAGGGATTTTTAAAGTGATTTTTGAAATTATACGTTTATTACATTTTCGAATTGATTTATTTTAAATAATTAAAACGTTATAAATTTTTCTGTTGTAAAAATTTTATTTTTGTGAAATATAACCAAAGCATGATTTTTGAAATAAATAGCTGATAAATTTATAAAATGGTTTAAATTGGGATTTTTTGAATTATTATAAACGGTTTATATATAAGATTTATAAAATTGATATTTTATAAGTTAAAGATATTGGAATTATAAAACGAGCTTTTATAGGTATTAAAATAAAGTTGTACCTAGTTTTATAAGTAAATAAGAATTTTAGATTTATAAAATAATGATGATATAAAAGAATGGATTTGTGAATAAATGGATTATAAGTAATTTACTTATAAGTTGGATTCGACATGTAAACGAAATATAAATAGAATTGGTTATTAAAGGAGATTTATAAATCGAAGTAGTTATGAAATAGAAATGGAATTTATAAATGTTGTTTTATAAATCCGTAATCAGATAATGTTGATAAGTAAACATATAAATTATTAAAGGAATTTTATGCACGATTTTGGACTGTGGAAAATCCTTTAATTAAATATGTGGAAGTGTTGAATTTGGTAAACGATGTATATAAACGATTTTGGACAGTGGATAATCTTTTGATAAAAGTATAGAAATATTGAATTGGGTAAATAAGGTATATTAACGATTTTGGACAGTGAATATATTATTGAATAAAACGGGTATGTTTGGAGAAGTGAAATTTTAAAATGAAGTTAATTGTTTTAAAAAGATGTTTTAAAATGTATTGACTATCGAAACTATAGATTTCAACATTCATTGTTGAAATAGACGTTTTCGAGAAATAGAAGGAAATGGTAGACTATAACACTGTTGTTATAGTAGATGATTTCCGAAAGGAAATGTTTTATATAGTATTGGGATTTATAGATCTATCTTAAATTCGAATCCCTATACTAGTGATTTTGAGTTGTCGTAACAATGTTTTACGTAACATTCGTTTTGACTCAAAGGAATGTGTTTAAGAGAATGCGTTTCCTTATAGAATGAAATATATACTTAGTTATGATTTAAGTATATTGAATATTTTCCAAATGCTGAAAATAAATAGATTTGTGAAATACTTATTATTAAATAAGTAGGGAAATGTTTTTCCAATATGAAATAAACGTTTTGAGAACTATATTTTTAAAGATAAATTGAAAGTGAATATTTGAAATCGATTTGAAAATCGTATATTCACAGATATTTTGGAAATGTAAATTCAATATGGAATTTATAAATGAAATTGGGAAAATTGGTTTAATAATAAATATCGATTTATTTTTGAAGTATGAAATATATATATATATATATATATATATATATATCTTGTAAAGATATTTTTGGAAAATAAATAATTTGGGAAATTATTTGGAATCTGATGATGTTGCGCATCTCGATTGATAGTTAAATAACCGACTATCAATATTTACCTTTAAATAGCTATTTGTTGTGATTGCTTGAATTTGAATGCCACACTTATTTTTGAAATAAGCGCTCACTATTCGGGTTAGCCGGGAAAGGACCATGGGGTCGTATAACCCATTCCGAATATGTGATACGTCGTTATGGATTGCATTTGATGACCGGTGTTGAAGACCGGATATTTGTGAAAGCGGAAGGATTACCGTCGAATGTTTCTGCATCGGCTGATCCCCGATATAGAAATTTATTACCCTTTGTGATGGGAAGTCCGGTCGTGATTAGTGAATATCCGAATTGCAAGGACTTCTTTGTAAGTGCCTTCGGTTCCGTTCGATCCCGGAATGGACTTGTATGGATGTGTGTCTGACGTTACAATTTGGGATGTAAAGCTGGTTTCTATCAAATATATTTCCGTTGGTGGCGGAGAATTTATTCTCTTAGCTTAACACCCCTAGAGGTTATGTAGTTGATGGTTACTAGTGATACATTCCCAAATTGGTGATGTGGCATACGAAGTGCTTTTGAGCATTTAATGATCAAAGCACAACTTTTGTATAAAGCGTGGCTTTGTGGATGAGACTACGTCGGACCTCACACCTTGGAAATGGTCAAAACAGGAAGGATGCAGCAAGGTTATCGGGGGTAGCGCCCTTTAGTGTATGTCATTCCTTCTGGATAGAGGTGGTATCATGGTATGGAGCCCAGATACTTAACCTATGCTGTTGCTACAAATTTATTGCTTTGTGGTTGTTGGAAATCGAGGATCCTCGGATATAGATCGGTTACGATCGGGGAATGTCATATTCGTGTCAGTAGTTACCTAATTTGAAAGGTAACCCGGCCTTGTGTTGGCAGAGATCCGGTTAGGTTCTCGGGACGTCATTCCAGAGGAGTTTCCATATGGCAATGGAAAGTTTCTTGGCCTGACCATTTGTTGGAAATCCAAAGAAACAATACGATCTTGTACGGTTTTAGTTGTCGAACCTATCATTCACTTATGGTGGCGCCCCACTGTTTGGATGGTAGCTATAGTAGGCATAAGTGCGAAATGCCTATGCTGGCTAAGATTTATATCTTTACTTTCGAAATGTTTTCTACACTATGCACTAGTAATAATGTCAAAAGTTTCTTTTTAATGCGTATCAAGCATCTTTGACTATCATAAGGAGAAATCTCCTCCGATTCTGCGTTTGCATTGTGTGTGTGTGCGGGAGGCCTTATGGTAGTCTCATTTTCTAAAAAGTATTGCGAGTCTATTTTAAAATTATCTTGTTCTTTGTTTTAAAGATAAATAACTGTTTTAAGTTCTCACACCAGTCACATGACTGACCTGGAGTTTATTGTTTCCCTTCCTAAACTCTGGGTGCCCACGAATTTCCACACGGGCAGTCTAGAGTTAGGTTATCTGGTCATTCTGGATTCGGGAGTTGCTACAGAAATCAGGAGGCAAGCTAGATGGCGTAGCATATTACTAAGTATAGTATTTCTTTTCCGTTGTTTGTTGTTGTACACTCTGATAATGTAATGTAATGTGATGTAATGTAATAACTGATATAGTTCTTTGTTTTAAATGATTATTCATTTATCTATTATATGTTGTTCCGCTGTGAATTGTGAGATTCTGATATTGTTCTGTTCTATCTTTTTCTTTCTTCTTCTACCTCTTTCTTCTTCTTAAACCCTAAAGACTCGTAAGTTTGTTCATCTTTGGCTGGATTGTTGTGGAATGTTGCCAGCTCAAAGGAGTACGGATTATCGGTCTTTTACATTTAGTATCAGAGCATATGGTTAAGCGACAACCATGGCTCTGTTGGGTGTTTCTCATTAGAGATAGAGTCAGTAGTACTCTAGAATGAGTGTGTGTGTAATAATAGATATGAGCGCGTATTTGATAGTGAATATAAATTGTTTTGTATTGTGTTGACTTATCGGTTGATTGTTTGTAGATTCTGGTCGGTGCAGTCTGGCCAACTGTTTCGATAGGGGTTTCTAAACTCTTAAACAAGATAAACCGACACAGTATTGTTTTAAAATAGGGTAAATGAAATAATTTTACCCAAAGCAATTTTTATATATAAAGGAAATGATTTTCTGTAAATTATTATGGTATATGATAGCTTGGTTGCTGGGGGATGATAATATTAAATTATCGTTGGTTGTTAAATAAGAAATTGAAATCAAAACCAAAAGCTAAGAAAAAAAATACAAATGAGATTTGATTGGGGATCAAGTTGAATTAGTTAAAAAAAATGATTTAAATTTGCAGGAAAATTCAAGTAGAAATAAATTGAAAAATGAAGTTTGGTTGTGATAAACAAATTTGAAATTAAAATCCAAGTTGTAATTGATGAATATAAGTAGCATGAGTTTTGAACTTATAATATGGGATAATAAATTTGACTTTGGTAAAAGTTAAATAGAATTTACTTTAGAATTGGAATTGAATTTGAATTATGGAAATAAATTGTGAATGAATGAATAAATTTACAATTGCAATTAAATGAAAGATGAATTAAAATTCGTATGGAATTTGAAATCTAGTTTAAATATAAGTGGTTATAGACCAAAATAATGAATTGAAAATAAATTTTGGGATGAACAAAAGAATAAAACTGGAATTGGAACTGAATGTTGAAAACAAATTTGAATAAAATGAATTGGAATTTGTAATGAATTAGTGAATGAAACTAAATTAAAATAATGCTATGAATCAGTTGTGAATAAAAGATAGTTGATAAAATTCAATATTTAGAAAGTAAACTCAATCCAAATTAAATTGAAATTGTAAATTGAATTCAATTGAAATTGGAAATGTAAGATTGAATGAAAATGAATATATAACTTCAATAGTCAACTAAAGATGATATAAGAAGTAAGTATCGAAATTTTGTAATGGAAGGTGCAAAATGGTTTGAATTTTGTAATTGGATATTATGGCTAGCAGGATATACATGTGTATTAAAGGAAATGGAATTGAGATTTTGATTTCAAAGATAAAATTGAATTGCTCGACAAAAAGGTACGTATTTCAATTTCAGTATGAAATTTGGTGATTTTCTTGTCCAGCCGCTTGGCCTTTTGTTTTCTTTTGGGATTTGAGGGCTTTTGGTGCCATTTTGTAGTCGTACCGAGCTAGCCGTGAAAAGGAGATGCTGGCGAAATTTTTCAAAAATTTAGAGTGCTAGAAAAATTTTGAGAAAATTTTGAAAGTTTGAAATTTGAATTTGAATCTAAATTTGAATTCTGAAGTAAACAATGTTGTTTGAAACTTATAATTGAAGTTGGAAAGCTAGTTGAAATGATAATGAATTTCTAATAAAAAGATTTAGGTTATTAAGTTGATAAAACTATTTAGATTGTGAAAAGTAGTAGACGAGTTAAGGACCATTTCTTCCTAACTTGTAATTTCGGGACGAAATTCTTTTAAGGGGGAAGGTTGTAATGACCCAGAGTTTTGAACAATTTAAATTGAAAATATTTAATTAATTTTAAATATTTGAATGATGGCTTGACTTGAATTTCAAATTATCAGAATGAATTTGGCGATTAAATTATAAATTTAATCTATTGAAAGTTGAATATAAATTTGAATCTTCAATTTTAAGCTGATTAAAAATATTTCAAAGGCTTGTAAAATTCATATTGATAGTACTGAAGATAATAGAAGCTTCAAAATTTAATTTGAAAGTGATTTATTTAGTTTTGAAATTATATCGTTTGAATCGATATTTAAAAATAGCCTTCCGAGGCACAGTCTCGGAATTTGACGAAAGCAGTTCCATTGGATCTGGAATACTGTTTTATTATCGGATTTCAAATTTCGGATTATTCGGAGTTGTTATGTGAGCACATGGTAAGTAAACGCGTTGAAATTAAATCGAATTCGATTTAAATTTAAAACTTGAAATCTAGTCAACATCAGCACGTTATCTTCTCTAAATTCACTCCAAAAATCACGCAGAAGACCACGAAGAAATCGTGCAGGCACACTCCTTCCCATTTTAAATATTCCTCTCTAACTCAGAAAACAAAATCGAAGAAAAATAAATAAAACAATGGCCGAACTTAAAATCCTCTATCTCCAGTACGCTTCGCCCCCTTCCTCCTTCATTTTCAAAATCAAAGTCCCTCATCGAATTCAAAATCAAATTAAAAAAAACGCATCGCATCGCTCGTGAAAGATTGGGAGCGATTTCGGATTGTTGCAAGCATCGCGAATTCGTTCTAGGGTTTTGGGCAATGTCGCGAGCATGGCGGCGGTGGCGCGGTGATTTTTCGAGGCAATGGAGGTTCGCGACTGGGTTTGGTGGATGGTCGACAAGCGGCGGCTCGTCGATGGCTTCGCGTGAGGCAACGCGAGGTTCGAGGGATGGGAGGTGATGGCTCGAACTCGTGAGCGACTTCGATTCGTGGTGACGAAATCTGGGTGGTTAACTGCGACAATCTCTAACTCGGCGTCGATGTTGGAGGATGCGTCGGAGGCAACGACATCAAACAGAGGCGAATTCGTGAAGGTCAGCAGGTTGGTGAATTTCTAAGCAGTGAAGGTATAATTTGAATAATTTAATTTAAATTATTTAGTTAAATCTTATAATATATACATAAGTGTGTATATGGGTATATATTTACAGTAAAGCCAAGTTTTATTTTTTTACAGTGACTAAAATTGTATACATATTTTATGGGAATAAGATTTTGAAAATGGAAAAATAAAAATAGATATATACGTAGTTTTCAGTCTTTATATATACACACGCACGATTTAATTTCGGAAATAAAATTTTAAGGTGATTTATTTTGTTTATTAACTCATTTAAAAAAAATTATAATCCCTAAGAATAATTTGTAAAAGAAAAATTGTTAGGTAAAATGATTTATTTAAAGGAAATATAGTTTTAATGTAACTTTTTTTAACTTAATCATTAAAAGAAATTGATTTAAAATAAAGATATTAATTTAAGATAAAATCTTGGTTGGATAGATTTATTTAAAAGGAATCAGTTCGAATTTTAAATTTTTATTTTGAAAAGAAAATCATTGGTTAATTTAAATTATTAAATAGAAATTTGTTAATTAAAACTATCAAAACGAAGAATTGATTTTTTTTTGATTTACTTCGAATATTTATCAACTGTATAATATTTATACAAGGTCAAAACTGTAAAGGAAACGAGCTGAAATGGAATTGGATTGAAAAATAAAAGCAAAGGTGAGAACTTCTCACTCAATCAAAATTTTGTTTTGATTTAAATTTTAAATAGTTAAATTTAAATAGGTTGATTGAGTGATTGTGTGTTTGAATGATGATTGTTTTGTGTGTGTGTGTGTGTGTGTGTGTGTGTGTGTATGTATTTGATTGAAATAGACCCTATACGTCGCCTATTAAGCGGATGTTATTTATTAAACTCATATACCGCGATATTCCACCTTGAAGTGGAATTGGTATTATATATGTAGTTGGAGTTTATTTCCCGCATTATATAACGGATGAGACCCTATTGCGCCGCCTATTAAGCGGATAGTATTTTATAAATCCCATATACTGCGACATCCCGTCTTGAAACGGGATTGGTATTGTGCTAATGTTTGTGGATGCAGGGAAACAGGTTGGAGGGATCCAACTGGATTCCTCACCAGTATTTATTTGATTTTAGATATTGTGATATTTGATTGATTATCATATCGATATATGATGTTTGGAAGTCGTGATTGACTATTTGGTGTGTTGCATCATCGGATCCATTTTTGAAGTTTAAAAATAACGATTTTGATTTTTAAGGGATTTATAAAGTGATTTTTGAAATTATACGTTTATTAAATTTTCGAATTGATTCATTTTAAATAATTAAAACGTTATAAGTTTTTATGTTATAGAATTTTTATTTTTATGAAATATAACCAAAGCATGATTTTTGAAATAAATAGCTGATAAATTTATAAAATGGTTTAAATTGGGATTTTTTGAATTATTATAAACGGTTTATATATAAGATTTATAAAATTTATATTTTATAAGTTAAAGATATTGAAATTATAAAACGAGCTTTTATAAGTATTAAAATAAAGTTGTACCTAGTTTTATAAGTAAATAAGAATTTTAGATTTATAAATTAATGATGATATAAAAGAATGGATTTGTGAATAAATGGATTATAAGTAATTTACTTATAAGTTGGATTCGACATGTAAACGAAATATAAATAGAATTGGTTATTAAAGGAGATTTATAAATCGAAGTAGTTATGAAATAGAAATGGAATTTATAAATGTTGTTTTATAAATCTGTCATCAAAAAAATTTGATAAGTAAACATAGAAATTATTAAAGGAATCTTATCCACGATTTTGGACTGTGGAAAATCCTTTAATTAAATATGTGGAAGTGTTGAATTTGGTAAACGATGTATATACATGATTTTGGACAGTGGATAATCTTTTGATAAAAGTATAGAAATACTGAATTGGGTAAATAAGGTATATTCACGATTTTGGACAGTGAATATATTATTGAATAAAACGGGTATGATTTAGAGAAGTGAAATTTTAAAATGAAGTTAATTGTTTTAAAAAGATGTTTTAAAATGTATTAACTATCGAAACCATAGATTTCAACATTCATTGATGAAATAGACGTTTTCGAGAAATAGAAGGAAATGGTAGACTATAACACTATTGTTATAGTAGATGATTTTCGAAAGGAAATGTTTTATATAGTATTGGGATTTATATATCTATCTTAAATTCGAATCCCCATACTAGTGATTTTGAGTTGTCGTAACGATGTTTTACGTAGCATTCGTTTTGACTCAAAGGAATGTGTTTAAGAGAATGCATTTCCTTATAGAATGAAATATATACTTAGTTATGATTTAAGTATATTGAATATTTTCCAAATGCTGAAAATAAATAGATTGTGAAATACTTATTATTAAATAAGTAGGGAAATGTTTTTCCAATATGAAATGAACGTTTTGAGAACTATCTTTTTAAAGATAAATTGAAAGTGAATATTTGAAATCGATTTGAAAATCGTATATTCACAGATATTTTGGAAATGTAAATTCAATATGGAATTTATAAATGAAATTGGGAAAATTGGTTTAAAAATAAATATCGATTTATTTTTGAAGTATGAAAATTATATATATATATATATATATATATATATCTTGTAAAGATATTTTTGGAAAATAAATAATTTGGGAAATTATTTGGAATCTGATGATGTTGCGCATCTCTATTGATAGTTAAATAACCGACTATCAATATTTACCTTTAAATAGGTATTTGTTGTGATTGCTTGAATTTGAATGCCACACTTATTTTTGAAATAAGCGCTCACTATTCGGGTTAGCCGGGAAAGGACCATGGGGTCGTATAACCCATTCCGAATATGTGATACGTCGTTATGGATTGCATTTGATGACCGGTGTTGAAGACCGGATATTTGTGAAAACGGAAGGATTACCGTCGAATGTTTCTGCATCGGCTGATCCCCGATATAGAAATTTATTACCCTTTGTGATGGGAAGTCCGGTCGTGATTAGTGAATATCCGGATTGCAAGGACTTCTTTGTAAGTGCCTTCGGTTCCGTTCGATCCCGGAACGGACTTGTATGGATGCGTGTCTGACGTTACAATTTGAGATGTAAAGCTGGTTTTTATCAAATATATTTCCGTTGGTGGCGGAGAATTTATTCTCTTAGCTTAACACCCCTAGAGGTTATGTAGTTGATGGTTACTAGTGATACATTCCCAAATTGGTGATGTGGCATACGAAGTGCTTTTGAGCATTTGATGATCAAAGCACAGCTTTTGTATAAAGCGTGGCTTTGTGGACGAGACTTCGTCGGACCTCACACCCCGGAAATGGTCAAAACAGGAAGGATACAGCAAGGTTATCGGGGGTAGCACCCTTTAGTGTATGTCATTCCTTCTGGATAGAGGTGGTATCATGGTATGGAGCCCAGATACTTAACCTATGTTGTTGCTGCAAATTTATTACTTTGTGGTTGTTGGAAATCGAGGATCCTCAGATATAGATCGGTTACGATCGGGGAATGACATATTCGTGTCAATAGTTACCTAGTTTGAAAGGTAACCCGGCCTTGTGTTAGCAGAGATCCGGTTAGGTTCTCGGGACGTCACTCCAGAGGCGTTTCCATGTCGCAATGTGAAGTTCCTTGGCCTGACCATTTGTTGGAAATCCAAAGAAACAATACGATCTTGTACGGTTTTAGTTGTAGAACCTATCATTCACTTATGGTGGCGCTCCACTGTTTGGATGGTAGCTATAGTAGGCATAAGTGTGAAATGCCTATGCTGGCTAAGATTTATATCTTTACTTTCGAAATGTTTTCTACACTATGCACTAGTAATAATATCAAAAGTTTCTTTTTAATGCGTATCAAGCATCTTTGACTATCATAAGGAGAAATCTCCTCCGATTCTGCGTTTGCATTGTATGTGTGCGCGGGAGGCCTTATGGTAGTCTCATTTTCTAAAAAGCATTGCGAATCTATTTTAAAATTATCATGTTCTTTGTTTTAAAGATAAATAAATGTTTTAAGTTCTCACACCAGTCACATGACTGACCTGGAGTTTATTGTTTCACTTACTAAACTCTGGGTGCCCACCAATTTCCACACGGGCATCTAGAGTTAGGTTATCAGGTCATTCTGGATTCGGGAGTTGCTACAGAAATCAGAAGGCAAGCTAGATGGCGTAGCATATTACTAAGTATAGTATTTATTTTCCGCTGTTTGTTGTTGTACACTCTGATAATGTAATGTAATGTGATGTAATGTAATAACTGATATAGTTCTTTGTTTTAAATGATTATTCATTTATCTATTATATGTTGTTCCGCTGCGAATTATGAGATTCTGATATTGTTCTATTCTATCTTTTTCTTTCTTCTTCTACCTCTTTCTTCTTCTTAAACCCTAAAAACTCGTAAGTTTGTTCATCTTTGGCTGGATTGTTGTGGAATGTTGCCAGCTCAAAGGAGTACGGATTATCGGTCTTTTACACCCACCTTTTTTCTCGACAAATAGATGTTATTAGACCTAGTCTTCCTGATGTAGGTAATGACTCATCCTTTGTTGAGGAGTGATGTTTTGAATTATTTCTAGTAGTAAGAGCATTTCAGTTCTTTTCCTATACTTTCAATGGTAGATTAAGTAACAAAATGTGGATAGTTCGTTATAAAAATGGCTAGCTTTGCTAGAAAAATCTATATAATTAAACTATATATACAAACATAGAAGAGAGCTTAGTGTTAAAGAGAAAAAGGAAATAAGTAAATACTAGATTTATATCTAATCAAATGAATGTCCGAAATGAAAGAGAAGATAGTTGCATATTAATTCCATTTGTCTATTTTACAAGTCTCTGATTACATCTAGATCTAATCTGTGAAGAAAAGGAAATTACAGAATATCCATAATCAAATTTTGGCATTAAATTTTTTGATCTAAAGCAACACATAAATACATATAAACAAAGTCACTTTTAAAACACTGTCATAATTAAGATTATAGTATGTATATATATATATATATGTGTGTGTGTGTGTGTGTGTGTGTGTGTGTGTGTGTGTGTGTGTCTATACACATACACACACATATTATAATTGAAAATAATTAAAATATAAATTTCAAATGTATTCGATTGAACAATGAAAAAATATTATTTTTTTGAAATCGGAATTGAGTTAACAGAATGATGTGATTGAAGAGTTTCACTATTTCAACAACATAAAGATGCTTATGTAAAACTCAAATATTTTGAATATAAAATTCATTATTTTACATATATTAAATTTATGGAATATACATGTGTATATGCATATTTTACTGCAGCTAAAGAAACATACATCAACAACCTATTTCTTTTAAGTATGTATAAAAAACCAATGTCATGTTTATGAATGATAATACATAAAAATTAGTCAAACCTAATAAGTGGCAACAAAATATTTATGTATACATGAATTTTGGGTCAAGCTTGAACATCATGAAGGAATAAAAAAAATTGAACCTAAATGATCTTTCCCTTTGTAACAATTTGATTTGCAAATTGTCTACTAGAACGCTTGATTCATCACCCGATCTCTCTAGAATCGAATGGACCACTTTTATTTTAGTTTGTTTGATGCTAATTTGGGTGAAAATATTTTAGCCATGGGAGAAAAAGAAGAAAATGTGGTAGTCATGAAAGAGGATGAAGAAAAAGGAAAGATTGAACGAATGAATTATAAGGGAGATTTGTCTTATGGAGGAATGAAATCATTTCACATTCTCTCTTTTAAAACATTCCTCTTTAACTCCTCAATTAATTCTAAATCAATATTTAGATCATTTTGTATTTCTTATGGCCAACTATGATATTGTCCCACGTGGACCAAAAAAATTCTAAATCCTATTAAGTAAATAAATACATTTAAACATTTTTAGATGTATATTGATACATATATTGATATGCATGCATATAACTTTTGTATACACACCAACTAAGCACTAAAAATACCCAAAACTTTAAATAAATTAATATTTTTTAACTATTGATTAGTTTAATTAATTTATAACACTTTATAAACTAAATAAATCGTGTGGTTGTTTGGAGAATTTACAAATGTGGCTGTGTGACTTATAGGTGTGAATTCATTCGACGATTGCCATTGAATAATTCGAATATTAATGTTCGCACATCACTTTAATTAGTTGTGTGACATTTTGGCTTAATTCAATGCTTATGTTTTTAGTAAAATCATATTTTATATTATCTAAAGCAGTACCATTTGGTAACGATCATTTACACACGTTCTTTTCATCAAAATTATCGCTTTAGGATATGCATAATTTGATATTGGTCAAAATTCCAGTATTATCCACATTAAACTTGGTTAGTCCAACACAAAGTTCTTGGTTCAATAATAAATTTAATATTAGTAATGCTATTTTGGTCATAGATTTTGACTTTGAATTAACTACAATTGACCGTGATACTAATCTCGTACAACCAAGGAAATGAATTTTCTATTGAATAGTGTTTCACATCCAATGCTTCAATTCAAAACCCAACTACAGTCACTTGATGGATCACCATGCTATGATTTAACTAAAATCAAATTGGAGTACTCAAATTGAAGTTCCACGGTATTATCAGGTCAAGGAAATCATGTAACATCAACTATTTAACATCATTACATAGAGATTTCATGTTTGACCTAGTTATTATCAACCAACATGAAACTCTTGGACAAATCATTCCATAGTTATCCAATAATTACAAGAACATAAGCCCTTAGTGCCTCTGGCAACCATGAGTAATACACTTCCAACATTTGATGTGCTCTGGTCCCAACCGATATATAGATATTCTTTTCTCCAAAAATATCCACAAGGAATATTTGAAACAAAATACCATTTTACTTTGTGATTAGTTACTCATAACTGCAACTATTTTGCAACTACAATCACGTAACATTATATTTAATGATTTTCTTATTATATAGTTTAAGTACCTAACTAATTATATGAAAATGTAACAAAGTATAGAAAAGAAAACAAACTGTTACAACGAATAGGATTGACTACAGAGTTAGATATACATAACAAATTACATAATTTCCCCAAGAGCATACCAATAATTTTGTCAATCTTCCACCTGCACTTGGGGTCAATTAGGGAATTTTAGTCGCATTCCTCCAATTAGTTTAGAACTAATCAAGCTAGTTCCTTTATAAATAGATCCATTATATTGTACTATTATCTACTCTGTCGGCCAATCGGTCGTTGATAAACTGCCTTTATGACATGGAACTTTCAAAGCATGTGTCTAGATACCTTATGAGCTGTTGTTTCTTTTACGATCTACATCATGACATAGTTCTCATAAAACAATGCCATTAGATTCTCAACATTTGAAATCATTCCTAATTCATTTACAAACTTATGCATTTATATTTATACTATTTTTATTTTGGCAATTTTCAAAGAGATGTATTTAGGCTTTGGTTGAATTAGCCACCACCTCTCATTTGGAACATTTCCAGTTCAATACTCCTTAGCTAAGATTGACTATGTATTTAGGATTAATATACTATATATTATATTACTTCTGATATTCGAATTTGAATACTCATTCATAAGGAATTCTTTGTTTCTATAAACAATTCTCTGGTATTTCAAAAATACTCAAGAATACCTATGACTACCATTTAGCTATTTTAATTCGGATTTGATAACTCTCTCAATGTACCATTACATAAGCGAATTGCAATAAAGTGGACAGTATGGCACAAATGATAGTCCTTATTGCTAATGCATAAAGAATCAATGCCATAAGTTCTATATTAAACATTTTAATATGCCATCTATATATAACATTTGGGTTAATCCTAACATCCTTACTTACAATTCTAGAAATATTATAACACCTTTTAATATTCTTTTTTATCGATAGACACTTCATCTGCATTATGACTACAAATCAAACTATTAGATTTATTTGTCAAAATATTAGCTAAATTTCGTTGTTTGTCAAACGATACCGTCGTACCAATTCTTGGATCTTATCCATGACTTACAAACCTATTATAGCTCCTACCGACATTATGGCACTCTGGTTATTATATGCAAATAACTGTATAGTTAATATCGGATAATACCATTGATATATCTAATATCGCTCCTTAGATGATGTCTCATTATCGATATTTTATGCAAAATACCCGGTATTTTTTAATAATATCGCTCACTATGGTATGTGTGGGAGAAAATTATTTTATAAATAAATATCTTTACATTCCCAGCATTTATTTTCAGTTCATGGTAGATAAAAATATGTAGACCATATTAGAATCCCTTATTAATGCACTAATTTTTTCTAGGTTGAACTATAAGTTTTCGTTCTTTTTAATCATACTTTCAATAAAGAAAGCCTACTTATTCCATTATTTTATATTTTTTTATCTTGAATGAAGACTTTACCACTAGAAATAAGATCATGTAAGAGATACTTCTCTTTTTATTTATTTTTGTTCATGTTATCTAACTGGTAAGCTAGCACATGAAATTTAATTTACTGGTTATTATCATGCACCAAGAACTAAAAGATAAAAAGCCTATTTATGGAAATCTAAATGAGCAAGAAGTAGTAGTTGATATCAAATCAACATTACTTGTTCGAAAGATTAATTAAAAATGGAAACGAAGAAACTATAAATGTGCAAAATTTTGGAAAGTAATATAGATGATTAATGACTGAAGAAATAATGAAAATATTAGTAAAATGAAAGAAATAATATGGACGTAGTTTTACAAATTTTTCATTTTTTATGACCCTATTACGTGACTTCTTTTTAATAAATATCATCGTAAATAAATTGTAATCTGTACACTATATGCAATCAGTTTTTAATATAAAATAGTAAAATATCATTTATAATATATTTTATGCATGTTCAGCATTTTGCCTATATTACTTGACATTATAAAGATATTTTAAGATATCTCATATCGGTACTTAACCGATGTGTACCCGATATCGATATTAACTGCTTAGGCAAAAACTCTATTCTAAATCATTATTTGTAATTTCTATTCTGCAAGGATGCACAAAATTCAAAGTCATATTGGGTGACAATTTTGCATGTAGAATTCGTATTAACTCAAGCACAATGATAGACAAATATGTTGCAGTAATTTCAATAACCGAAATTTAAAAGGTTGTTTTCATCAATATTGCTTGTTATATTCCAACTAAATTGGTCTTCCTTTCAAAGACTCACCCACGGTCGATGGACCATATCCCTTTGGGTACAACTATTAGAATCATATTTTGATAACATACTTCAAATCTATTTCGAATTTAAGCACCATGCCATATGTAAGAGTTTGTACTCTTACGACTTATTGGCAACTGAAGAAATTGTTACTACTAATTATTCCATTTCTCAACATTGATATGAAACCTCATAGTTTCTCTTCAATGTGTGAGGATTCATAATATCCATTCGAATGAATTTTGTCTATTTTAGGCTCATTAATTTATGTTCATCATTGATAATCAATTTCCACGTTAGAGTGTTTAAATCGTATCCAATACTTACATGAAATTGATTCAATTTTGAGTTTACTAAACTTATGTTTCTAAAAAAATTAGTATGCCATAATTGGTCAGTCCCAAACTCTTTTGGGTAGTTTACACAAGATCCTACATGATCGACTTTATTGTTGGCATCTTGACTCACAAATTTGTCAACTCCTTGACCTAGGATATGCAGGGGTTTCTTGTCAACTCAATCTTATACAAGCTCATAAGCTATGCTTTAGATGAAATAAAATTTGACATACATACTTACTCTTAAGTATATTGTAACGGTCCCGGTTTTGAGTCAAAATTAAATTGGTAATTAATATAAATTTTTGAATTTATACTGTGAATTAATTTGAATTTTTCCAAACTAAATGAGATATTTGTTTATTTGTATATTTACAAATACAAGTTAATTTTTAATTTAATTGTGAATTTGAATTTCAAAAATAAATATTTGAAAAATAAATTTGATTTGAAAACTCTATATTTTAAATTAATTGAAATTTATTTTCTAATATATAATAAACATATGTAATATATATATATATATATATATTGGAAGTTATATTGGAATTCAATATAGTAAATTTTCAAAAGATATTTGAAAGTTAAATTTATATTTTTAAAAGACTTATATATACAATCTGTATATTGTTTATTTATTTAATATAATTAGATTTCCAACGCATTTTATTATAAAGTTGTAAATATATAAAATGTATGTATATAAAGGCAAGAATAAAAAGGAAAGATATAAAACATAATTTATAATAACATAAGGTTTAAAAATGAAACTTTTAAGTTAAGTTAAGTTAAGGGTTTAAAACAAAATTTAAAAACTAATTGAAGATTAAGGACTTAAACACAAAATTATTTGTTTTTAACAAGTGTAAGTTAAAAGGAATAAACATCAACAAATGTAAGGCTTAGTGAAGACATGTGGCAATTTAATTCTCTTTAAAAATTTAATATGATAACATATTATAAGAGGAAAAGAACCAGGCTTCAACTTTTCTTTCTTCTTCATATTCAAACCCATGGTAACCAAGAACAAAACTTGAATTCATTTGAAAATCCAGAAGCCATGACTCATCTCATACCAGAAAAATCAAAACAACTACAAAATCTGAAAAGAAAATCAGAGTAAATCAAAAGAAGATTGAATCAAACAAATAGCTCAAGTTCAAACCAGATCAGAAAGCAAAACCAAGATTTGATCATTTCAGGAAAAAAAAACAAGTTAAAGGACAAATACAAAATAATCTTCAAATCTGAAAGCAAACCTGGAAGTTCAAGTTCAAAATCTTGAAGCAAGAAAATCAATTCATAGCAGAATCAAATTCCAACCTTAAGAAAAGATATAAAATCATCTCAGTGAAATCAAACAACCTCCAGTCTTTCAAAAAAATTCCCAGGCTTATGTGCTCCATTTTTCATTAGGAGGTGAGCAAACTCACTAAAACTATCTATATCTCTTGATTTTATGGATTGATAATTGAAGTATGTCAGGAAAATGTTTTGTTTTGCCTGCATGTGTATATATATACATGTGAATAATGGTGTGCATGTCAGTGGATATATATTTCTAACTCTGTTCTTTAGTTTTCAGGTTCAACTCGATCAAAACAAATGCATATCTCTTCACATATACAATATTAGGTTATGATATTTGAAAGAGATTTGTTTGTATTTGTCAAATGCTATTTTTAAAAATATTTATAAGTAAAATCAGCAAGCAATTTTACTCAAAGAAGAAAATACAATGGAAATTGTTTCAAATCAGTAAAAATCAATCATTGTAAATTCATGTTTTGATTATATTAACCTATTTGAATTCGAATATGATGATTTTTAATAACATTATCTAGAATTTTAAGTATGGGGTTACTGTGAATTTCTGAGTTGACCCTAAATTTGGGTTTTCGTCAATTGTTGACGAACGGAGAGGTAATAGTGGTTGCGATCAAGGTTGGAGGTAGTATGAAGGTTGATAATCGAGGGAAAAATAATGGACAAATTTGTGAATCATCGAGGTGGCGTATTGAAACTGATGTAGGGTTTAACTAGTAGATAGGTTGATGTGAGTTTTCAAGGTGATTTCGTTGACGATGGTGCATCGGATTAAATCACGCCTGGGGAAATCGAAACAAGGGACTAAGGCGAGGGTCTGGGCGGAGTCGCGAAGCTTCTGGCGGCATCACATGGTGGTGCGAGTTGTTTTGGTTGGTCATGATGGTGCCAGTAGGGGTTGGTATGGTTCGATTTTGATCCTCAGACAATTTTGTAAATCTGAGTACATAGAGTTGTTTGCGTGATCACTGGCGACAGGTGGGTGATCGAAATGATGATCGGAGGCTCTTCGACCAGGTGTACACGTGCATGCGTTAACGTTTGTGCCTGTCAAATTTCTATATGGTGATGCATCGGAGAAGAAGCAATAGGCTCGAAGATGTCTCGGAGATTTGGGATTTTGGATTGGGAAAGGTCACGGGTAATTCACGAGGAAATATTCCAGTTTTAAAATTTTAAGTCAAAATGAAATTTAAAAAGAAGAAGAAGATTCACGGGAAAGAATGGGCTCTGACTCTAAGAATATCTCGGATTTGACTCGAGATTTTCTCAGGTTCAAGATGAAACAATTTTGAATTTTTGTATAAATCAAGTTTTTTTAATTTAGTCAACTAAGTTTTGAATCATCTTCTTAAATAAGTTTCTTTTAAATACTTTGTGTTGATAAAAGTTGAATAATTTATTTTATTTGAATAAATTAAGATAATTTTCAAGCTTATTTAAAATAAATTAAATGGTGTAATTAAGAAGATAAAAAAAATTCATTTATATCTAGGAAATTAAAGATTAATTAAGGATGATTAATTTAAAATTAAGGATAATTAATCAAGGTGATTAATTTATTAGTTAAAGGTTAGTTACTTAACAATTTAGATTAATTAATGATTAACGAATGAATTAAGGTTAATTACTTAGTTAAGGATTATTAATTACATGATTAAAAGTAACTAATTTTTGATTAAAGGTAAATTAATTATAATTAATTATAATTAAATAATTAAAGGTTAATTATTTAATAATTAAAGGTTAATTATTATTTAATAATTAAAGGTTAATTTATTTATAAATTAAGGTTGAATAACTTATAATTAAAAGGATTAATTAATTTATTAATTAAGGCTACTTAATAAACGATTAAAGGATAACTAATTCAAACGGTTTGTAATTAATTAATGTTAATTAACCAGGATTAGTGATTTATTCATAAGTAACTATCTGATTTAAATTAATCAGATGATTAATTAATCTGACTTATGGGTGTTTGGATTCAATTGAATGTTGAATTGTTTGATATCTTTTATGTGTGATGCTCTGTTTTGATTTGAGCCGTGATGAATATAATTTATTAATCTGTGATGAATTTATTTATATGCGAATCTGTGAATGAAGATAAGCGTTATAAGATTATACCGCTTTTCAATATTGTTGTTGCTTGAACTGTGATGATTGATGATATTGCACTATTGTGTAAAACCCCTGGACTACACCATACTCACACAAATATGGATTGCACGAGGAAATCGGTTAAGTCACAGATATTTTGAAATTTAAATATTATATTTAAAGGTTGAATTTTGAATCCAAATGATTTTGGAATGGAATTGGGTTGAATATGAAAAGCTTTTGAAAGTGAAGTTTTGAAATTGAAATTTAGTTTGAATATAATATATCTTATTTAAGATTTGAAATTTATTTTGGAAACTATGTTTTGAAAGGGTTATACAAGTTATACCATATATGTATTTTAAACCACTTTTGAAGTATATTAAAAGTATTATTTTGAGAATGTAAATTCAACCCAAGTTTATACTTGAAAGGCTTTAACTTGAGCAATGGTAACCAGATTTTTCCAAAACGAAAACCCTTGTTTTCCAAATAGTAATAGCTTTCATATAAAGAAAGGATTTCCAATTTATGTTGAAAAGATTTCAAATTTGAAACGAAAATAGTTTTGGAAGCTATGAATGAATCTTTGTTAAAGATTGGATTAGTAAGCCAAATTTTGGAAAGGAATTTGTTTTGAAAGCTATGAATAAATCTTTCTTAAAGATTTAGTAAATCTTGTTTTGAATTAAAGTGAATTCTAAATATGGATCTTTTGTGAAAATATTATGAATTAATCTTTGTGAAAGATTGGTGAACTTTGTAGAGTGAATCTTTGTTTAAAATGATTTGAAATGGTAATTTGTTTAAACCATTTGAAAGAAAGGTCTTGGGCTTTAAGTTGTGACTTAACTGAGATCCCAATATCCATATATTTTTAATTATTGTGCTCACTATTCGGTTTAGCCGGGAGAGAACTTTGTGTCATACAACCCATTCCGAATAATGATACGACGTTATGGATAGCATTTGAAGATGGTGGTAAAGACCTGGTATTTTCGAAAACGAAAGGATTACCTATCGAATGTCTCTACACCAACTGATCCTCGATATAGAGATTTATATTACCCTTTGTGATGGGGATTCCGGACGTGATTAGGGATTATCCAGATTTCCAAGGGCTTCTTTGAAGTGCCTTCGGTTCTGTTCGAACCTGGAACAGACTTATATGGATGTGTGTTTGACGTTACACTTTGAGATGTAAAGCTGGTTTCTATCAAATACATTTCTGTTTGGTGGCGGAGAATTTATTCTCTTAGTTTAACACCCTTCTTCGAGATGTACGAGTTCAGAGGTTATGTAGTTGATGGTTACTAGTGATACATTCCCAATTTCGTAATGTGGCATACGAAGTGCTGCTGATCATGTGTTGATCGAAGCATGGCTTTTGTGAAAAGCGTAGCTTTGTGGACGAGACTTCATCGAGCCTCACGACCCAAAAATGGTCTAAACGGAAATGTTGCGGCAAGGTTTTTAGGGGTCGTGGCCCTAGGGTATGTCCATTTCCTTCTGGGAAAAAAGTGGTATCATGGTATGGAGCCCAGATATTTAACTGTGTGGTTGTTGCTATTTGTTGGTGAATACCGGGATAACGATCGGGAACGACCAGGGATGGCTTACTTGTAGGTGTTACCTAGTTACAGAGGTAACCTGGCCTTGTGTTGGCAGAGATCCGGTTTGATTCATGGGGGGCGTCCCTCCAGAGGCGTTCCATTCGGTGTGGAAAGTTCCTTTGCCTAACCATTGTTGGAAATCCAATCATCCAATACGAACCCTTTACGATTTCAGTTGTATAACCTGCCTTTCTTAAATGGTAGCTATAGTAGGCATAGTATAATGGTACCTATGCTGGCTAAGATTAATATTATACTTTTGAAATGTTTTCCACTATGCACTAATAATAATATCAAAATGATTTTGCGTATCAAGCATGTTTGACTATCATAAGGAGAAATCTCCCCCAAGTGTGCGATTGCATTGTGTGTGTGTCGGGAGGCCTTATGGTAGATTCATTTTTCAAAAAGCATTGTGGATTCCTTTTTATTTTTTTTTAAAGATAAACTGTTTTTGTTTGCTCACACCAGCCGCATGACTGACCTAGAGTTTATTGTTCCCTTTCTAAACTCTGGAGCCCATAATTTTCTACATGGGCAGTCTAGAGTTAGGTTTTCAAATTGTCAGATAGTAGATGTAGATTTGATATCTTTGAAGCCTTTGGATCTTGCCAATCACATTTGCTTCATTCTGGACTAACCTTGCTTAAAAAAGCATGATGGTGGTTCGAGCTTTCGATTTGGAGTTTGGAGATCTTTGGAGCTTTAGCTATGGAGTTGCAGTTCTCGATTCTATCTTCTTTCTATTCTTTGGAAGATCATATTTGGTGATATTATTCCGCTATTGTCTTATATCTCTGATAGATGTTGATGTCATTTGTATCAAGTTTTTGTATCTGTTGTATATCAATAAAGTTACATCGTTTTTCTTCCGTTGTGTTGTTGTACTTAATGTGTTATAAGAGATTCGACATTTGGATCTGCGGCATTCGAATATAGGTGATGTATTTGAGTGTCGATTTTTGAAGGTCGAGTCAGGGTCGTTACCGTGGTATCAGAGCTGAAGGTTGAACTTTAGCTTAGGAGTATAACAGATTAGGTAACTCATTAGAGAAAGGGTTACGAATACCCTAGAATGAGTATATTCCTAAGATATCCGTCTGAGTGCCTCTGTAAATTCTTTTACTATCCACTAATAGTGAGTATGAGTGCAAAAAGAGGACGAGGTAGGGGACAAGGGAGTACCACTACAAATAGTCAAATACCTGCAACAACGGAAACAACTTTTTCTTTGATCACCGTTCACTTCCAATTCTTTAATGGTTTCGTGGCAGCTATAAGAAGGGGCTTCAGTGTGATGGTGGTCCTGCGAATCTTTATTTATCGTTATAAAAAAGGTTATAATTCCTAATTTGTATTCTCTTCATCGGTTCCCTATCAGCTTTTCGTTTTAAACTTTAATAAATTTGAAATTTTATTTAAAATGAATTGGTTAATAAAATTTGAATTTAAATTGGATTGTATTAATAAAACGATTTTGGTCAAAACCAAATTGGAAAATTTTGTTTCTTGTGTGGATCCAAGTCCGAAGATGGATGAGCTGGTGTATAATTTGAAATTCTCCTACTTGAGTTTGGAATCTATACCAAGTATTTGAGAATTGTGGAAAAATTATATCCATTTATCTATTCTTTGGGGTCTAGATATATTCTACGAATGGATAGTTATCCTTTCGAACTAACCAATGCCCCTGCATATTCGTAGATCTAGTGACCCGAGTATCTTGTGAGATATGGAATGAGTTCATTCTCATATCTATTATTTTCTGATTTGGTAAGCCAAATGCAGAATAAATATTTCAGTTTGATCTGATAAAACATTCTCCATCTATTCTTTGTTGCCTCCCTGCCTAGCAAATTTCAAGGACGAAATTTTCTTAAGGGAGGAATCTGTAATGATCCCGGTTTTGAGTCAAAATTAAATTGGTAATTAATATAAAATTTTGAATTTACATTGTAAATTAATTTGAATTTTTCCAAACTAAATGAGATATTTTTTTGTTTATTTACTTATAAATACAAATTAATTTTTAGTTTAATTGTGAATTTGAATTTCAAAAATAAATAATTGAAAAATAAATCTAATTTGAAAACTCTATATTTTAGATTAATTGAAATTTTTTCTAATGTATAATAAAAATATGTAATATATATATATATACATATTTCGAAAGTTATATTGGAATTCAATATAGTAAATTTTCAAAAGATATTTGAAAGTTAAATTTATATTTTTAAAAGACTTGTATATATATAATATATATATGTGTGTGTTTATTTATTTAACATAATTAGATTTCAAACTCATTTTCTTCTAAAGTTGTAAATATATAAAATGTATGAATATAAAGACAAGAATAAAAAGGAAAGATATAAAACATAATTTATAATAATATAAGGTTTAAAAATGAAAATTTTAAATTAAGTTAAGTTAAGGGTTTAAAATAAAATTTATAAACTAATTGAAGATTAAGGACTTAAACACAAAATTACTTGTTTTTAACAAGTGTAAGTTAAAAAGAATAAACATTAACAAATGTAAAGCTTAGTGAATACATGTGGCAATTTAATTTTCTTTAAAAATTTAATGTGATAACATGTTATAAGAGGAAAAGAATCAGGCTTCAATTTTCCTTTCATCTTTATATTCAAACACATGGTAACCAAGAACAAAACTTGAATTCATTTCAAAATCCTGAAGCCGTAACTTATCTCAAACCAAAAAAATCAAGACAACTACAAAACCTGAAATGAAAATCAGAGTAAATCAAAAGAAGATTGAATCAAACAAATAGCTCAAGTTCAAACAGATCAGAAAGCAAAACCAAGATCTGATCATTTCAGAAAAAAAAACAAGTTAAAGGACAAATGCAAAATAATCTTCAAATCTGAAAGCAAACCTGGAAGTTCAAGTTCAAAATCTTGAAGCAAGCAAATCAATTCATAGCAGAATCAAATTCCAACCTGAAGCAAAGATACAAAATCATCTCAGTGAAATCAAACAACCTCCAGTCTTTCAAAAAATTTCCCAGGCTTGTGTGCTCTTTTTTCATTCGGAGGTGAGCAAACTCACTAAAACTATCTATATCTCTTGATTTTCTGGATTGATAATGGAAGTTGTCAGGAAAATTTTTTGTTTTACCTGCATGTGTGTGTATATATATATAGACATGTGAAAAATGGTGTGCATGTCAGTGGTTATATATTTCTAACTCTGTTCTTTAGTTTTCAGGTTCAACTTAATCAAAATAAATGCATATCTCTTCACATATACAATATTAGGTTATGATGTTATGATATTTGAAAGAGATTTGTTTGTATTTGACAAATGCTATTTTTAAAAATATTTATAAGTAAAATCAGCAAGCAAATTTACTCAAAGAAGATAATACAGTGGAAATTATTTCAAATTAGTAAAAATATATCATTGTAAATTCAAGTTTGATTATATTAACCAATTCGAATTCGAATATGTTGATTTTTAATAACATTATCCAGAATTTTACGTATGGGGTTACTGTGAATTTCTGAGTTGACCTAAATTTGGGTTTTCGTCAATTGTTGACGAACGGAGAGGTAATAGTGGTTGAGATCGACGTTGGAGGTAGTATGAAGGTTGATAATCGAGGGAAAAATAATAGATAAATTTATAAATCATCGAGGTGGTGTATCGAAACTGATGTAGGGTTTAACTAGTAGATAGGTTCATGCGAGTTTTCAAGGTGATTTCGTTGACGATGGTGCATCGGATTAAATCGCACTTGAGGAAATCGGAACAAGGGACTATGGAGAGGGTCTGGGCGGAGTCGCGAAGCTTCTGGCAGCATCATGTGGTGGCGCGAGTTGTTTTGGTTGGTCATGTTGATGCCAATAGGGGTTGGTATGGTTCGATTTTGATCCTCAGACAATGTTGTAAATCTGAGTATATAGAGTTGTTTGCGTGATCACTAGCAACAAGTGGGTGATCGAAATGATGGTCGAAAGCACGTAGACTAGGTGTACACGTGCATGCGTTAACGTTTGTGCCTGTCAAATTTCCATGTGGTGATGCATTGGAGAAGAAGTAATAGGCTCGAAGAAGTCTTAGAGATTTGGGATTTTGGATTGGGAAAGGTCACAGTTAAAGATTCCGGTTTCAAAAATTTAAATCAAAATGAAATTTAAAAAGAAGAATAAGATTCATGGGAAGGAATGGGCTCTGACTCGAAGAAGATCTTGGGTTTGACTCGAGATTTTCTCAGGATCAAGATGAAACAGTTTTGAATTTTTGTATAAATCAAGTTTTTCTAATTTAATCAACCAAGTTTTGAATCATCTTCTAAAATAAATTTCTTTGAAATAATTTGATGTTGATAAAAGTTGAATAATTTATTTTACTTGAATTAATTAAGAAAATTTTCAAGCTTATTTAAAATAAATTAAATGGTGTAATTAAGAAGATAAAAAATTTTCATTTAAATCTAAGTAATTAAAGATTAATTATGGATGATTAATTTAAAATTAAGGATAATTAATCAAGGTGATTAATTTATTAGTTAAAGGTTAGTTACTTAACATTTAAGATTAATTAAAGATTGAAGAATGAATTAAGGTTAATTACTTGATTAAGGATTATTAATTACATGATTAAGAGTAATTAATTTTTGATTAAAGGTAAATTAATTATAATTAAAGATAATTAAATAATTAAAGGTTAATTATTTAATAATTAAAGGTTAATTATTTAATAATTAAAGGTTAATTATTTAATAATTAAAGGCTAATTATTTAATAATTAAAGGTTAATTGATTTATAAATTAAGGTTGAATAACTTATAATTGAAAGGATTAATTAATTTATTAATTAAGGCTAATTAATAAACTATTAAAGGATAATTAATTCAAATGGTTTATAATTAATTAATGTTAATTAACCAGGATTAGTGATTTATTCATAAGTAATTATCTGATTTAAATTAATCAGATGATTAATTAATCTGACTTATGGGTGTTTGGATTCAATTGAATGTTGAATTGTTTGGTATCCTTGATGTGTGATGCTCTGTTTTGATTTGAGCTGTGATGAATGTAATTTATTAATCTGTGATGAATTTATTTATTTGTCAATCAGTGAATGAAGATAAGCGTTATAAGATTATACCGGTATCAATATTGTTGTTGCTTGAACTGTGATGATTGATGGTATTACACTATTGTGTAAAACCCCTGGACTACACCATACACACAAAAATATGGATTGCACGAGGAAATCGGTTAAGTCACAGATATTTTGAAATCTAATTATTATATTTGAAGGTTGAATTTTGAATCCAAATGATTTTGGAAATGGAATTGGGTTGAATATGAAAATCTTTTGAAAAGGAAGTTTTGAAATTGAAATTTAGTTTGAATATAATATATCTTATTTAACCCACTTCATGGCCTGAGGGCAAGGGAGAGAAATATTATCAAAAGCCAAAACAGGGTATCATTAGGTCGAAGTTTGCAAGCTTTCAAGAGGTAACTAAAAGTGTGACATTTAATCAAATATCAGGTTTCCATCTGCAATTAACTTTGACTACCGATTCATAACCTTCAGCAATACGAAATGTAATCTGGAGTGGCAAAGGCTTACTAGGGATATTTCAATAAGAGTCTTGGCATAAACTAGCTTATTACAAGCTATAGTGTTTGCATCAAAATATTTGAGTTTATCGGCTATATTGGCTAGCCAATTTAGCCCTATTAGGGTTGCGGGATGGATGGGATATGAGAAATATACACCAAACTAGAACAGAGAGAAAATAATTCTCTTTAATATGTATAAAGAATTAGCTTCATGTTTTACAAACGACTATGCATTAACAGTTTGAAAAAAATATAATTACATGACAATTGAATATCTACATATACTTGAACTTTTTGTCAAGGTTGAATATTATGAATGAATGATATAAAATAGAATTTGAATCTGAAGCGATCTTGCCTTTTGCAGCATTTAGATTTGCAAATAATCTCTTAAAATACTTGATTCACCACTCGATCTCGTTATAATATAATGAGCCACTATTATTTTATTTTTCCTGCTGTTGTTTTGGGTGAAAATATTTCAACCATAGGAGAAAAAGAAGAAAAAATTGCACCCATGAAAGAGGATGAAGAAAGAAGAAAGACAAATATATGAATTAAGAAGGAAGATTTAGATTTGTTTTATTTAGAAAATGAATACATTTGTCATTCTCTATTTACAAACCTTCCTCATTAATTCCTCATTGAAATCTAACTCAATATTTAGAACATCTTTCTTGCTTATAGCTAGCCTTGATCTTGTCCATATTGTAGGTGTGCTATGCTCTGATACCAAATGAAAGTGACTACTGTATGGCTAGTTATCACTTAGGATCGTGTAATATGGATATATGATAATACAAAGTATAGTGATGATAGCAATATAGTAAATAGTGTGGAATATAAAAGCAGTATACTAAAATTACACCAGAGATTTTTATACTGGTTCGGAGCTCCATCCTACATCCAGTCCCAGACTCCTTCTGGAATTTCACTAAATCAACAATCCTCACTTAACCTGGAGGAACAGATATACACAGTATGAGCAGCAGAATAGGATTTTTTCCTCAGCAGCAGAAGAGGACTTCACTAATACAAAAGAATATCTAACACTGTGTGTTCTTGATAACACTAATTTTTCTCTGATAGTACAAACCTCCTATAATCAAATCCTTAAGTATATGAAGTGTATGTGAAGATATGAAGAGAAGGTAATGCTAAGAATTGAAAATTATGAAAGTCTATTTGAAGATTCAAAGCAGTAAAATGTTTGTTCGCTGTTTGAATGAAAGTATGAGAGCACAAGAAGAATATTAGAGAGTTAGAATGAAATTAAGTGAATGTAAAGTGTTTGGGAACATGTATATATAGTAGTCGGAGAGTTACTGCCATTGGTGAAGGGTTCTGACCAAAAGGAGCATCCATTTCCGTTCAGAGAAGGATCGCTTCCTTTCGCAGAAAAATATGTCTTTTCAAAAAAATGACAGTTAGGCTCAGGTCAGTCGACTGGTCTTTCTTGGTCAGTCGACTGACTATGCAACAAGTTTAAAAAATAAGCAGTGCATACCGTGTATGTACACCAATCAGTCGACTGGTGGGTTATATCCAGTCGACTGGTTGTGGTGTTTTTTTCACATTTTGCTCTGTTTTGATTAAAAATGAGAAATATGAAGTGCGGACTACTTGAGGATAGATTTTAACAAATTTCTAAGACTCAACCATAAGTAATAGACAGTGAAAACATAGATTAAAAATCTTGATATAGCCATAGTGCTTTGATTGTCTACTTTTCTTCTAACCTGCTTTGTCATGAATCAAAACTAGTGATTCAACATTCTCCGCCTTTTTGATTGATGACGAATATGTATATAAAAATCCTAGAGAACAAATTTAACAACCCCCCTGAATATATGGCACTTCTTATACCTGCATCAAAATGATTAGTACAATTCTTCTCCCCCTTTGTCATCAATAAAAAGGAGATATAGCAAAATAGTTTCAATACAAAGTGCGGAAATAAAATCCAAAGTGAGACTAATTAGTACAAGTCTCAAAGATAAACAATAAGCAAACAAACATCCAAATATTCAAACTGAAAATAAAGTTTCAAATAAGCAAATAATTCATACCAAACTTACCAACCAAAAACTTATTCATCAAGATCCCAATTATACTCTCCTTCCGGTGCAAGCTCCTTTCCTGGTCTAGAAGTGCCTTGAGCACCACTGTCTGCTTCACTAGTGTCGCTACTAGTATGCTCCTCTGATGTAGACTATGTAAATCAAGGTGCTGGACGCTCTCCTTGGGCGACAGATGTGGCAGTAGTGGAAAAAGAACATGATAATGCGTCCCATAAAGTAGAAAAGAAGCCTTTGATCTTATCAAGCTTCTTATCCATTTTCTTGAGCCTTGAATCCAAAATAATTTGATATCGTGAAAGAATTTCAATGGATTCACGGGTGCTGGAGGAGGTAGCTAAGCGAATATCGCCTTCTTCTTGATGTGCTTCTGGTTCTCTAATTGTAGGACCTCTAGTTTGTTGTTGTATTTGTTGATGCTTCCAATCTTCAAATGCGGTAATAGGTGGAGGGCATCCTTATATTTATCATTCCGACGGTAGAGAATTCAGAATCTGGTTGACGAACACCAGCATCTAGAAGAAGTCTCATAATGTATTCTCCAAAGTAAATAACATGCATATTCCATTTGGGAAAGGTGAGAAATTCATCCAAAACACGACGTAACCAATATACGCATATATTTCCCCATATGGCGTAGAGAGTTTTGAAATTTTCCGGATATATTAATTCATACGAGCCAGTTCGTCGGAGAATAGATCGCATAAGCGTCTTGTTCAAGATTCTTGCTTTAGGCCGAAGAAGCTTAGAACGTAATTCAGTCATGTCGTCACTCATGAACATGTGACTAATTCTATCTCTTTTTCTTGGATTGCATTCGACATCGTTTAAATCTATACCTTCATTTGGAGATTGAAGGATATGTGCCATTCGATCAAGAGAAAAGAATACTGGTTGCCCACAGACCAAACTCCATACACAATTATTTGGATTTGAAGGTTGTTGGTGGCCAAGATTAAGATTAGCAAAGAAAAGTTTTAACATTAGATGATTATTGTTGTGGCGATTTGAATTGTAGTCGAGTAGCGACTCTAATCCACATCTCCGCATTAATTCTTGAAGAGAATAAGCTCCAAAATCAGAATATACCATGAACGAGCCTTTAAAGATTCTAGAATTTTTCATCTTCTCCCATCTTTCAATTGCGGTTGCGTCGTATAGCCAATGAGCAACATGAGTATCAACAAAAGATGAAGAAGCTTGTTTTGAACGTTTTGATCTTGGAGGAGCCATTAATTTGATGGTTTTGAGAAATATTTGAAAGAAAAATGGGGGCTAGGGTTCTGGAGGAAGTAAAAAAATATGAGGAAGGTAAAGTGAAAAGAAGGGTAAAAGGGGTTAAAAAGAAAAGACAGTGGTTATTTTGTACAGCCAGTCGACTGATCGGGGTAGATCAGTCGACTGGTTGATAACCCAAGAGTTTTTTCCCTGTAAATAGTCGACTGTCTTATATGACTCAGTCGACTGGTTGTCAACCTAAGAGTTTTTACCCCTGTAAACAGTCGACTGACTATATGTTTCAGTCGACTGGCTGAAGCAAAGAAATGCAGTTAAGCATAAAACAAAAATTTTATTCAAAGATTATTAAAACAAACATATACATAAAAGAAATAAAAGTGAATATAGAACAATAAAACACAAGAAGATTGATTATTTAGGAGTCTTAGGAGAGCATTCATCTGGTTCAACCTTTGTGTTCTCAATACGAGGTTGCAGAGGAGACCAGTAGTTTTGGCATTCCCAAGAGTTTAGAGATGCCGAAGGTTGTTGTGGAGTTTTCTCCGATTGATTCCAGCCAGATAAATGTGGTTGACGAGATGTGGAGGGTTCAACATCATTCTTAGGTGATTTGCCACAAAATTTGAGGGCAATCGACTCTATAAGGCTAAGACGTCTGGGATTCATTCGTTGTTCATAGTACATCTCTCTCTGCAAATTGATTTGCTCCTTTTGAAAGTCGTGGATGTCATCTATTTTTTCCTTAGTTTTTGGAGAAACAAAAAGTGATCTCCATGAATTCTTTCTTTTTGGAGTATATCTTGTGTGAAATTGAGCTGGTTCATATCTAGGTGTAGGAGTTGCCAAAGACAGAGTTGAGCTACTTGAAGAATGATAGCTACTAGAAGATGTCGGTGTAGCAAAAGATAACTTAGAGTTAGAGGAGTTATAGGAATCGTGAGAGGCCATTTGAAAAATTTTAAGGAGCTTGAAAATATGTAAATGTAAGAATTATAGCCAATATGAAAAGAATGCAAATTTATAGTGGAGATAGAGCTGAGTTTTTGTGGTCAGAAAATGCAATGAACTAATGGCCTGAGAAAAAACATATAAAGGGAATGGATGAGAAAATATTTCGAGATTAACGGTTATGAGATGATGAAGTATAAGAATCAGCAAGAAATAGAGTATAGCGTAACTGGCAAAAGCATGGAGTTACCAGTCGTGAGACCACGGTTCGAGCTCCAGTAGCTACATATTTTTTGTTAACCGAAATTTTCAAGAATAAATAGAATCAAGCTTCTAGTTGAGATAAGAAACATACATAGCTCAAATGGCAAGAAGCAATTGTAATTCTTTAACCAAGAGATCATGAGTTCAAGTCTCTCTGGAGTCACAAAAATTTTATTTTGTCAAAAATTTGAGTGAAAGTTTTTATATATTTTATCAAATTGAGTTATGAAAAACTGCACAAATACAAATAGTGTGTATATATATATATAATTTATAAAAAAAGAAATTTATAAATCTTTAAAAGAGACGATTCCAAGTTCTCGTCTTAAATTGATGAAAGAATTTTCATTTAAAGGTTCTGTAAAAATATCTGCCAATTGTTTATCAGAGGAAACAAATTCTAGATTTATCAAATCCTTTTCAGTATTATCACGAAGAAAATGATGACGAATGTCAATGTGTTTTGTTCGTGAGTGATTGACAGGATTTTTAGATAAATTTATAGCACTAGAATTATCACAATAAATAGTTGATTTAGATAAATTAAAACCAAAATCTTATAGTGTTTTTTGCATATAGATAACTTGAGCACATGCCAGAGATGTAGAAATATATTCCACTTCACATGTTGATAATGAAACACGGTTTTGTTTCTTACTAAACCAAGATAAAAGAGACCATCCAATGAAGTGACAAGTCCCACTTGTACTTTTTCTATCTGTCCGGCTTCCTCCAAAATCAGCGTCACTATTGGACACTAATTCAAAAGGACATTCCTTTGGATAGAATAGTCCAAAATCCTTGGTTTTATTAAGATACCGCAGTATGCGTTTCACTGCTCGTAAATGTGATTCTTTGGGATCTGCTTGATATCGTGCACATAAACAAACACTCATCATTATGTCAGGTATACTAGCGGTTAAATATAGTAACAATCCGATCATACTTCGATATAATTTTTGGTCAATACTTTTACCATTTTCATCTTTGTCAAGATGTATAGTTGCACTCATAGGAGTTGGTTTGGTAGAAGTATTTTCCATACGAAAGCTTTCAATTAGATTATTACAATATTTTTCTTGATTTATTAAAACACCATTTTCTAATTGTTTTATTTGTAATCCAAGAAAATAATTTAATTCACCCATATGTGACATTTCAAATTCATTGGTCATTATTTTAGAAATTTTTTAACATAGTCTTTCATTTGTAGACCCTAAAATAATATCATCAACATATATTTGAACAATTAAAATATCTTGCTTGTTTCTTTTAATAAAAAGAGTTTGATCAACCTTCTCAACTTCAAAACCAGAATCTATTAAATATCTTTTAAGACGATCGTACCAAGCACGGGGTGCTTGTTTCAAACCATATAAGGTCTTTTTAAGTTTATAGACATAGTCAGGAAATTGTTCGTGCACGAATAAAGGAGGTTGTTCGACATAGACTTTTTCTTTTATAAAGCCATTTAAAAAGGCACTTTTAACAACCATTTGATATAATTTGAAGTTATGAAAACATGAATAGGCAAGTAAGATTCGTATTGCTTCTAGTCTAGCGACTGGAGCAAACGTTTCTTCATAGTTAATCCCTTCTTCTCGATTATATCCTTGAGCAACTAATCTAGCTTTATTTCTAGTAAAATTTCCTTGTTCATCTGCTTTATTTTTGAAAATCCACTTTGTACCAATAACTGATTGATCGCTAGGCCGTGGAACTAAATCCCAAACGTTATTTCTTTCGAATTGGTTTAGCTCTTCTTGCATAGCGATTAACCAATTTTCATCGGTAAATGCTTCTTTAATATTTTTAGGTTCAACATGAGAAAGGAAAGCTACATGACCCATTTGATTTAATTGACTTCTTGTTCTAACAGATGAATTGAATTATCCAATAACATTAACAGAAGGAAGATCTCTTAATAATCTAGGTGGAGATCTTAATTCATTGTTATTGTGAACAATATTTTCATTATTTTCAAGATTTGAAATTTCTGTATTTGTGATATTATCAGGGAATTCTTCATCATCTCTTATACTTGGGATTTGTTTAAAATTTTCATCTAAGGATACATGAAGTGTTTCTTCGATGATATTCGTTCCTTTATTATAAATTCGATAAGCTTTGCTTTGATATGAATATCATAAAAAGATTCCTTCATCGGATTTTGGATTGAATTTGCCAAGCTGATCTTTTGTATTTAAAACAAAAAAAATTGAACTGAAAACTTTAAAATAATAAATATTTGGTTTTCGTCCATTAAGAAGTTCATAAGGAGTATTCTTAGTTAGTGGTCAAATAGAAACACGATTCAAAACATAACAAGCTGTTGCAGCTGCTTCAGCCCAGAAATGTTTTAGTAACGTACTTCCATTTAACAAAGTCCTTACGTATTTTTGTGAGGTTCTATTTTTACGCTCTACAATTCCATTTTGTTGTGGAGTTCTAGGAAACAAAAAATTATGGAATATTCCCTTTTTCTTACAAAAATGTTCAAAAGCTTCATTTTCGAATTCACCTCCATGATCACTTCTTATGTTTTTGATTTTCAAACCTTTAAAATTTTGAATTATTTTGACAAAAGTTTTGAAATTGTCAAAGGTGTCACTTTTATTTTTCATAAAAATAGTCCAAGTATATCTAGAAAGATCATCAACAATTACAAACACATATCTACTATGATTAATGGATTGTACTTGTGTTGGTCCAAATAAATCCATATATAGTAATTCAAGTGATTGTAAAGTTGAAATAACCTTTTTAGATTTAAAAGATGACTTAGTTATTTTTCCTAACTGACATGCATCACAAATATGATTAATTTTAAAATTCATTTTTGGTAGACCTTTTACTAAATCATTTTTAGAAAGCTTGTTTATAGCTTTGAAGTTAATATGACAGAATCGTTTGTGCCATAACCAAGGATCATTTTCTATGGCTATTAAACACATATCTGAATTATGATTTATTTTCATATTCAGAACACAGATATTTCTGTCTCTATTTCCTTCAAGGATAAGATTTTGATTTTGATCAAAAATACTATATTTGTTTTCAGAAAAAGTGATTTTGAATCCTTTGTCACACAATTGGCTAATACTTAGTAAATTATGTTTTAAATTGTTGACTAGTAAAACATCTGAAATAAGAGGTAAATTTGAAATACCGTTGTTGCTCACATCGCCTTTACCGATGATATAGCCTTTGGAGTTGTCTCCAATGTAACGGAGCCTCCATCTGAGTAAGTAATATTTGATAGCATATCTTTGTCTCCAGTTATATGTTTTGAGCAACCACTGTTGAGTATCCATTTTCCTCTTTTCTTGAGTGGGACCTACAAAAAATATGTGATAACATTGGTACCCACCTTTTTAATAGGGTCCTAAGAGTTAATTCTTAGGAAACCAAACCCAAGAGGGCTCAGTATCCCATTTAAAAATGTAATCTTTATTTTTATGAATAGTTTCTAAAAAGGTGTTTATATATTTCTTCCTAATCAAATTGTTGTCTGTTTTAGGAACCCAAACTTTTATGCTTTTTGGGTAAGAATTCCTTTTTGTCTGTACTGTAGTAGGATTAATATTTCTCCTGATTTTCTTTTTAGGTGAAGCTGTTGTTTTCTTAACATATCCTAATCCTTTTCCACTTGAAACAGATTGAGAGCTATCAATAATTTTAGATAAAGTTTATCTTCCTTTATTAAAGTTTAAAACATTTTTGGTGATACTTTCTAACATAGTTTTGAGACTAGTATTATCCAATTCTATTAATTTTACCTTAGTTTTTAGTTCATGATTTTCAGAAACAAGAGCATCATTCTTCTCTTTTTGAGTTTCAATTTCTTGACTCAAAAGAGTGAGTTGAGAATTGATATTAGAGAATGATTCTTGTAATTTTTCAAGTTCTTCCTCTAGTATTTTCTTCTCATCTTTAAGCATATCTCTTTCAAATTCTGCTTTGTTCTGATGTTCACGAGTCTCCTTATATTTTCTTTTCAGATTTTTTAGACTATCAACTAGCTCTGAATTTATCTCTATCATATCATCAAAAGTGAAATCACTAACCTCGTTTTCAGTGGCCATGAAATAGACATTTGCTAGCTCGTTTTCACTGTCACTACTGTCATCTGATGAAGAAGTATCTGAATCATCCCAAGTTACGTAGAAAGCTTTCTTTTTCTTATTTTTTCTGCCCTTGTTGAAGTATTTTTTCTTTAGTTCTGGACATTCTTTCTAAATATGACCTTTCTTATGGCAATTAAAATATTCTAGAACTGAAGATGATGATTTGTTTGGAAAGATTCTTTTTCCATTATTTCTGTTGTTTTTCCGGAATTTCAAGAACTTTTTGAAGTTTTTGGCAATAAATGCTAGATCTTCTTCATCTGAATCTTCATCTTTTTCTTCTTCGGCATGGAAAGCTATGTTCTTTTTGTCTTGTGCTTATACTCGTTTTGCCTGCAAATTCACTTAATAGGACATTAGATTTCCTATTAACTCTTCAGGTTTTATGGTAGAGAGGTGATTAGCTTCTTCAATAGCTAAGACTTTTCTTTCCGATTCATCCGTTAAAAAGTTTAGGATATTTTATACAATATCAAAATCTATGTACTTTTCTCCTAATCCTAATAGTGAATGATAGATATCTTGAAATCTAGAGTACATATCATTGATAGATTCATCTTGTTTCATTCTAAAGTTTTAAAACTGATTTTTGAGCATGGAGATTTTGCTTTTTTTAACTTTGTTAGTTCCTTCATGAGTGATTTTAAGTGTTCTCTATATTTCATAAGTAGTTTGACACATGCTAACACGATTAAACTCATTTCTATCTAGTACACAAAATAACATGTTCATAGCTTTAGCATTGGCAGTAGCATCTAATTTTTGTGTATTTGACCATGTGGAGTATTCTCCAATAGGAAGAGTGAATTCATTCTTTGTGATATTCCATGATTCAAAACTATTTGATTGCATATAGATTCTCATACGAGTAGCCCAATAATTATAGTTCAAACCATTGAAAACTGGAGGTTGTGCAGTGGATTGACCTTCAATAAAACTAGTGATAGTGTTAGAGGTAGTGTTGGTGTTGTTTTCCATATTAGCAAGATATCAGATAACTGTGTAAAAGTTATAAGATGCCTCGCTCTGATACCAAACGTAAGTGTGCTATGCCCTGATACCAAATGAAAGTGACTACTGCGTGGCTAGTTATCACTTAGGATCGTGTACTATAGATATATGATAATACAAAGTATAGTGATGATAGCAATATAATAAATAGTGTGGAATATAAAAGTGGTATAATAAAATGACACCAGAGATTTTTGTACTGGTTCGGAGCTCCGTCCTACATCCAGTCCCAGACTCCTTCTGGAATTTCAGTAAATCAACAATCCTCACTTAACCCGGAGGAACAGGTATACACAGTCTGAGCAGCAGAACAGACACCTGAGCAGCAGAACATGATTTTTGCCTCAACAGTAGAAGAGGACTTCACTAATACAAAAGAATATCTGACACTGTGTGTTCTTGATAACACTAATTTGTCTCTGATGGTACAAACCTCCTATAATCAAATCCTTAAGTATATGAAGTGTATGTGAAGATATGAAGAGAAGGTAATGCTAAGAATTGAAGATTATGAAAGTTTATTTGAAGATCCAAAGCAGTAAAATGGTTTTTCACTGTTTGAATGCAAGTGTGAGAGCACAAGAAGAATATTAGAGAGTTAGAATGAAATTTGATGAATGTTAAGTGTTTGGGAACATGTATATATTGTAGTCGAAGAGTTACAGCCATTGGTGAAGGGTTATGACCAAAGGAGCATCCATTTCTGTTCAGAAAGAATCGCTTCCTTTCGTAGAAGAAGATGTCTTTTCAAAAAAATGATAGTTGGGCTCAGGTCAGTCGACTGGTCGTTCTTGGTCAGTCAACTGACTATGCAACAAGTTTAAAAATAAGCAGTGCATATCGTGTATGTACACCAGTCAGTCGACTGGTGGACTATATCCAATCGACTGGCTGTGGTGTTTTTTTTCACATTTTTCTCTATTTTGATTAAAAATGAGAAATATGAAGTGCGGACTACTTGAGGATAGATTTTAACAAATTTCTAAGACTCAACCATAAGTAATAGACAGTGAGAACATAGGTTAAAAGTCTTGATATAGCCATAGTCCTTTGATTGTCTCTTTTTCTTCTTACTTGCTTTGTCATGAATCAAAACTAGTGATTCAACACATATGGACCAAAAAGTTCTCAAAACTTATAATAAATAAATATATTTAAAGCTTGTTTAAATATATATTGATATCATATATCGATACGTGTATATATAACTTTTATACACAAACCAAATAATTACTAACAACATCCAAAACATTAAATAAATTAATATTTAGTATTTCTTAAATACTAATAATTTAGTTCATTTGTATCACTTTATAAACTAATTAAATCATGTGGTTTTTGGAAGAATTTACAAATGCTATTGTGTGAATTATAGGTGTGAATTTAGTCAACTGTTACTATTGTACAATTAAAACATTAAGGTTCACATGTCACCTTGGGTACTGGTGTGACATTTAGGTTGAATTCATTTCTTACATACTTTTCAGTAGAATCATATTTTATATTATATTAAGTGGCGCCATTTAGTGACCCTAATTTACGCACGTCCTCTTGGTCAAAACTATATCATTTAAGGATATATGGAATTTGGTATTGGTTAAAATTTCAATATTATCCACATCTAACTTAGCTAGTCCAAAAATAAAGTCTCTGGTTTAATAATAACATTTATTACTTACCATATAACTATATTCAAAGATTTTGACTTTGAGTTGACTACAATTGACTATGATGCTAGCCTGGTACAATTGAGAAGACGAATTCTCTATTGAATAGTGTTTCACATCTAATGATTCAACATAGACCCAACTATAGTCACTCGATGGATCGTCAAGTCATGATTTAACTATAATCAAAGTGGAGTATCACTTTGATGTTTCATAATATTCTCAAGTCGAGGTAACCGTATAACATCATTAGATTAAGATTTCCTATTTGACCTAGTTGTTATCAACCAAGAGGACACTCTCAAATGATTCATTCCAAAGTTTACTAATAACTATAAGCACATAAATCTTTGTGTCCCTATCAACTATAAGTAATAAACTACCCAATATTGGGATAGCGTTACACACTGTGGTCTTAAAGGATGAATCGATATCCTTTTCTCAAAACTTCTTTATTGGGAATATTAAAATCAAATATCACTTTATTTTACGATTAGTTGCTCATAATTGCATCTATTTGTAGTTACAATCACAATACTTCAAATTAATTACTCAATTGATTATATTATAATATAACAAAGTATATAAAATAAAACAAACACCATTACTACGAACAAGATTGACTACAAAGTTAGATATATGTAACAAATTACATAACCATTAACTCTTTCAACACATACCTCTTCATTCTTTTCAGTCTGACCAGAAAATATCATATTCATTAGCCTTTAATAGGTTGCAGCAGCATTCTTTAACCAAATGGGTTATGAATTCATAGCAATATAACGCCTTATATATAATAAAGTTGATATGCTCTTGATCTGGGTTGAACATTGTGATCTGGTAGTAACCTAAATAACTATCCATGGATATAAGTAGTTTGTGTCTACTGGTCGCATCCACTGGTTGATTTATTCTAGGTACATGAAAACTATCTTTGGACAAGCTTTGTTAAGATTAGTGAATTATATGTAAGTTCATCATTTCAAATTGGGCTTATTTACAAGGACTGGATAGCTATCCATTTAGGATAGTATGCTTCTTCAATGAAATTGTTCGCCTTCAATTTCTTTACTTCTTCATGCAAGGCATTATGTAACGATCTAGAATTTCGGACACATCGTATTTGAATATCGAATTATTTAAATATTTGAATCATGGATTAAATATGAGTAATGTGATTTAATAACCATGTTAACCCCCTTTTGAATCATAATTAATGATGGTAAAATTATTTTGGAATTTTATTTTACAAAAATATATACTTTGAAGAAATATCGATAATGTGAGCGACGTTTTATCAATAAATAGCTTTTTACTTGTTAGAATTTTTACAAATTAATTTTACATATACTAAAACACTTAGGAAATCATTAATAAGAAATAAAAATATTTTTTTAATTAATGGAAAATAAAATATGATGATGTTATAGGAAGATATTTTGGATAATGAGCTTTTAAGGAAAGTCTTAAGTGTTACGTAAAGATGTAAAGGTGTAAATTAAAATAAGCATGCAAGGCACACGGGAGGGTGTTGGCCATGCAAAGGTGGTGCTTAGGCATGCGTATTCATTCATTATCTTCTAAAGCTTGAAAAATAATAAAAGATAAAAAATTGTGGAAGTGGATTAACACTATTCCACTTTGTTCTTTACTAATCTTTCTCTAATTAACTCATATCTCTTCTAAACCTCACCAAACTTTTTCCAACACCATAGAACACCTTAGGAAGCTTGGCTCTAAAGTAAAAAGTGGGAAAAGTGAAGAGGATGGGGATTTCATGTATAGGCCATGATCATGGATGAAGGGGGGAGCTTGGCTTTGTGATTTTAGAGCTAAAGATTGGATCTTTATGCTTTTAGAGATGGTATAAAGTCATTCTTGTGTTGTTTGAAATTGAGCATGTGTTTGGCTTGGATTTGGATGAGTAATCTCACTATCTTGTATGTATATATTATGTGTGTATGTGTGTGTACGCGCAAATATATAGTTAAAGTGATATTAACTAATTGAAGTAATAAACTTTAGACCCTATTGATTTTGAAAGAAAATGAAAAATTTATGTCGTATAACATAACTCCTATGACCTTCTATAGCATGTAGCATGGCTTGAATTGATTTTCAAATATTTTTTGGATTGATTATTGAATTGAAGTATGTTTAAAAGTGTTTGAAGCGAGAATAGCTGCTATAAGTGCACTTCGATATCCCTTAACTTTAACTGTTGTTAATGGAAGATTGATGAGCTTAACATATAATGATTTGATTTGGTTTTTTATAAACATATTTTATTGCATGGAATAGTAAAGAATAGGTTTGAAAAGTTATATAAATTATAAAACAAAATTGTGAAAGTTAGAAGCGAAAAGGTCGCTATGGATGCACTTTAAAAATGCCTTGTGTTCGGCAATTTTCAAAGTCAACTTTGAGAGACATCCAAAGGGTTTCTTTCCATTTTTAATAAGTACTATTAGAGTACTTATTATTAGGAAAATATGGAAGCTAAAATCATTCATTAAATTGTAGAAAAAAGTTGCAGAATGTTATAGCGAGAAGAAGGTCGTTATATGAGCGATTTGAAATATCCTGTTTTTCAGGATTTTTATAATTAAATTGAAAGATATCCTTAGAGGTTTATCTGCATTATTAAGTATTATATGTGTACTTATTAAGAGGAAAAAATATATCATATTTTGAAAATTTTGGAACTAGTCAAACAAAAAGGCTAAAGTGAAAGCAAAAAAGTGTTTATAAATGTACTATGAAATATACCTTATTTTCGGTAATTTTTATAAATAAAGTGGAAGATATCCTTAGGGGTTTCTTTCCATGGTTCTTAAATACCCTAGGGGAAGTACCTACTGTATAAATTTCATGTATGGAATCATTTTTTAGTTGCAAAGTTCATACACTTCTACGTTGTTCTTTGTACAAGACTTCTAACGGCATTCATAAATTCTTTAGTAAGTTATTTGAGGTTTTAAGTGTCTAGAAATGAAATTTAAGTTTGTTATTTTTTAACAATATATTTTGGGTTTTTTCTAACATATTTTTAAGTTGATTTAAGTTGATTTTAAGTTTTAATATATCTTTACTAATCATATATCTATTTTTCAAGTAGAAGAGTTTTATAATATAAAAAGTGATTTTTTTTCATCAAAATTATAAACCCAGTGATTTTCAAGTAATATTATACATAGATGTTTAAAACCGATTTATAAGTATTTTTAAAGTATGCATATAAGTTTGGGAAAAGAAAGTTAATTATTTTGTAAAGGAATAAAGAAAGTTTTGCGTTATAACACTTATGTTATAATTAAAGTTTTATGAAGTTATGAAAAGTATATTATCTTGTAAATAAGTATACTTAGATCTTTGAAATATATTTTTTAAAGATAAGCGTAAGTGTAATGGTTTTGGGTTTGTAAAGACAATGGTTAAGTAACATTATTCTTAGACCTTTTGAAATAGATTTATGAATGTTGTAGACCTTTTAAATGGATATCTCAAAGGTAATAAAAAGTATTGAATATTTTGAAAAAGATAGAAAAAGTAAAGGTTTAAATAAGAAATCTTATTAATGCACTATGAGGAAAAACGAATCAGACGACAGATATGCTTCGTTGTCTAAATGAATACCTATTTGTCATCTATTTCCGCGCCGTCTCATTACATATCAGACCACAGATATGCACCATTGTCTAATATGCACTAACACATCAAAGGAAAAAAATTCATAAGTTGTCTGATGTTATAGTATCGTTTCTAAAAATTTATATTAGAAAACAAATGAATATTGACTGATATGCATATCAATTACACTATGTTATATTTGCAAAGTGAAACAATGAATCACAAATTTTATTTAAACAAATATTTTATTTCAGATCAAACTCAAATACAATATAACTTCCACTATACTTACATTTTCAAATACAACACAACTTTCACTATTCTTACATTTTCAAATACAATACAACTTTCACTATCACTATCATATATAACTTTTCTCTATACTCTTATATATAACTTTTTTTTACTAGCAATCACTTACACTCACTCGAGTTTATTTTTGATATTGATCTTCATTTTCTTTCTCCAGCTTATGTCCAGCATCTCTTATACCTGTCAAATAAACAACGCAGTAAAATAGAGAAGGAAACAAACCTAAATTTATGGGTTCTTTTTGTCTTCATATTTTTGACATGGCCGGACAAATATATATGTGTATAGATAACTTATGTTATGCACAATGTATCATTATGAATATCACAAGGTCGAATATCGATTAAATCTCACGGACTATTGGAAAGGTCAAACCCAAAGTCTCAACACAGTGCAAATATCCACAAGGTCAAGCCCAAACCTTATCGGGCTCAATTCAGGTGCATAAGGAAATGCAACTCAAACCATAAATATAAAAACCAGAAAATCAAACTCAGGTGCGCACTTAGGTGCTCCAACCAGAAATATACAAGTGCAACCAGGAAAATGCATAAGAGTATATAGTGAATACAAGTTTCATCAATTCAACAAACACAAGAGCACATAGTGAACATAAGGCAAGAAACCTTAAAATAGTTTATGCATAGTGCACATAGGAGCAGCATGAAAAAAGCTGAAGTGCACATGTGTAAACCAGACAAAAACAAGGAAAAACATGGCAATATTTCACACATATATAATATATATTTATGTGTGTATAATGTATCAAATGCATTCAAGGTTTGGTGAAGGCAATCAAAGCAAAATCCATTCAAGTATCAAAGCAAAATGCATCAAAAATTCAACATATGAACCCATGAACAATTCAAAAGCAGCTCAAAGCAATTCAAAATCAGCTCAAAGCACATATACATATATACATTAACACATGAACAATTCAAAAGCAGATCAAAGCTATTCAAAATCTAGTTAAGGGGTTATACATGTATATACATGTATACATGTATGTATATGCATGTATGCATAAATATGTATATATATATATATATATAACATATGAACACATGAACAATTTAATGCACATGGTCCAAACTCATGGCATAAGACCAGATCGTAAATGAATCAGTTCAAGTGTAGAAATGAATCGGTTCAAGGCACAAGACCAGACCAGATCATAAATGAACCAGCAAAACTGAAATGAAGTGGGATGTAATTGGCATACTAATATACATATATACACATATGTCTATACATGTATACATGTATATATGCAATACATGTTCAGAGATTCAACCAACAATAGGCTTTATGTATTATACATATATACACATATGTAAATACATGTATATATGTACATACTCAAAATGGTTCGAGCTCAAGTACATACAAGTATATGTGAGAACTAAAACAACATAACACATATACATGGGTATAATTATACAAACTTTTCACACATATACAGAAATGAAGTAAGATGTAACAGCACATATACACATATGTATATACATGTATACATATATACATGCAACACTAAAATTCCATATATCTCAAAACTGAAATCCTATTACACACATATACATATGAACACAAGTATAAACATTCACACAAATTAAAACAAGGCAGGACCAATAAGACTCACAATAATAGGCAATGCTATGGACCTGTAATTCAACACAAGACTCGAGAAATTGAACACATATACAACAAGTATATACAATAAGACATATCAAGTGTTGAAGTGCACTGCCCCAAACAAGGCAGTTCCAGTTAACATTGCCTTGAACAATAAGGTCCAACATAGCAATCCACTAACTTCTACATGAAGTCAAGAGAACATGGTCAGGTGACATAGTGAAATACAGGGTCCAACCTAGCTATAAAATTAGAAAACGAAAACCAAAGCAAAAATTCAAGAATCAGAAAACCAAATCAAACAGAAACCAATCAAAAATTCAAGAATCAAATCGAATCATATATTCGCATATTTAGGGAAAAAATTCCCATATAAGAAAACCCAAATCATCATCGGCTAGAGATTAGAAGTCGAGAACAATATAAATCAATAAAAGCATAAATCTTACCAATATCAATTAAATAACACTCGACAAAATGGAGCCGCGAACATCAATAATCAATGAGGAAAGGAGTATGGTGATTCGAAGCTTAACTTTCAAGCAACGACCTTTAAAAAACCCTAATTTCAAATGAAGAAGAAAAAGCGGCTTTGATTAGGAAGCCCTAAGGAATGAAGCACACAACCATCAATTTGTACAAAGACGAGAAGAAAAGAAGGAGACGACTTCAATTTCATAAAACCCTAAGTTAACGATGAGAAGAAGATAGCGATTTTCTCCTAAATAAAAATAAAAAGGAGGAATGAAATAATAAAGGAGGGGACAGAACGAAATAATAAAGGGGGGAAAAATAACAAAAGGAGAAATCGAACAAAAGAGCGACCATGAAATAATTAAGAGGGAAAATATGGAGCCAAAGATTAAAAAAATTGATAACTTAAATCAGACGACATATAAAATTTTGTCTAAATAACAAGCTTGTACATAGGAATTTCATGATCCATTCAAACAACAGATGAAAGATTATGTGGCTCTTCAGACAACAAATGGTTTTGTCATGTGTTGTGTGAAAAATTGGGATAACAGAAAATCTACCTTATGTCGTGTGATCACTGTTATCTGATTCACTTTGTGTCATATTGATGATTTGTAAATATGCTTATACCAATCGAGATAAGTATACAAATATATTTTTAAAGTATTGTAAGAATAAAAATGAATTGAGGGTAAGTGAATATATATATATGTGTGTGTGTGTGTGTGTGTGTGTGTGTGTTTTATAAATGTATTTTAAACATATAATCAAGTAGGAAAAGGATGTTTTAATTAGTAAAAGTATGGACTAAATAAAAAAGGGATTAGAAGTCGCTTATGTGACTTAATCGAACTTTGTATGACTTGATCGTACTTTGTTTGTTTACCCATTATGGAATTTACTTAGTCTTGTACTTAGCACTAAAAGACGACTATGTAGGCTTGTCCATCTATGAGAGTTAAGAATGAAGTGTCTAAGTAAGGCTTTGATGCAACCAGTACTCTAACTTACCTGTCTTCACTCTGACCGAGGGATAGTATAAATTAGGAAGTTCGAAAATGTGATATTCATATGAGACTTAGTTTTCATATGCGACATTCTCATTATTATTGAATATGACCTAATTCGTCGCTTCAGCCTTAAAGAGACTAGATCAACAAGTGTTTTATTTATCGGAAACTACATTAAGATTGAGGTGCGTGTTCTATCTCTTGGAAATGGATATGTTCAAGATGCTGGAATCTATATGGACATTCGTGATCTTTCAAGATGTTGAAATCATTTGGGGATTCATTGTAACGACCCGTAATCTACATATTGGATGATCATAGAATATTCATATTATTTTCATTTGAGGTCACATGATTCTAAAAAAATTTAAAGTGACTCTTAGGGAAATTTCTCACATTCGGGATTTTTGACGAATTTCTATGTGACCTTTTTGACCCTTTAAATCATGTATGGACTTTAACCTTTGATAAGAGCCAAGTTAGGATATGAAACCACTTCCATTAGATTCGAGTGATGGTTTTTTTAGGTAGAATGGCCATATTAAAAAGATGAACTTACCATTTGAGGACTAAGGCAATTTGAACTTTTCTTTTCTTTTGAGCAACTTAAGTGCGTAATTAGGGTCATTAGTGCTAAGGCCCATGACCCATTTTGGTTTTGGGGTAGGTGGAGGCTAATGGGACCTCGTCCCCCTCATTTTATAACTCCCAAAAATAGTTAAATACCACTATTAATCCTCAATTGACCAAAAAGCAACCCTATTAGCCAAATTACATCATTAAGGAGATTAGCATGATTAACACTTGAGATTCGACAATTTCTACTGAAGGAGCCTTGGATTTCATGCCTTCTACCATTCATTTAGGGATTGAGATCTTGCTTTGGATTTAGGTGAGTGATTAGAACTCTCATTTACGAATTAGGTTATTGCACACCCTAAACGATGCTTTATAAATTATATAAAAGTACTAAAAATGTTTTTAGACTATATTACACCATATTTGCAAATTTAAATGATTTGAACTTGATTTGTGAAAACGTGCTCTTATCAATCCCTATCCATGTTCTTATGGATCCCTAACCTTCACCTTAAAATTTTATCTCTTTAAAATGGATATACTTAAATGTTTGTTTATTATTAATGCTTATATATGATGAATGTATGATTGTTTTATGTTGGTGACTTAGTTAGGAAGGGATAGTGGATCAATGACGATCACTATAGATCGGTAAAATCCATAAATTTTATTCCAAACTTGGTGAGCAATAAGGAAGGACTTATAAGGTTGTAGGCCACATTTCAATTCATTTGGAGTTCGTATAGTCAAGGTATGGGCATTTGAAGCATGGATCGATGAGACTTAATAGCTTGGATCGGTGAGACTTAAAGGAATGGATTGACGAGACTCAATAGCATGGATCAGTGAGACTCAAATGCAGGGATCCTAGAGTAGCTTAAAGTATGGAATTAAGACATGAGTTATGGATCGGAGCAAGGAGAATAGTGGGAACGAAGTGGAGCCAACATTATGCGATTTTGGCTAAGTATGGGTTTGACCCTATGGATCAGTACCAATCAATAGTGTTAGCCCATTTGACTCACAAATCATTTTGGAGTGTGAAGAAGTGTGCTAGAGCTAAAATATGAAGTATGGGATAGGTCTTCATGGATCAGAAACAATCCATGAAGATTGACCCAATGAAGATGCGATCCATGATGGAGCATAGGGATGTGTGCTAGAGATCATATGTGAAGTGTGGGATTGGTGATGATGGTTCGATGGTCATGGATCAGTGGTGATCCCCTATTTTTGTTCCGAACATGAAAATATCCATATTGTGCAACAAAGAAGGCCCCATAAGACTATGTTCCAAGTTTCGGATCGTTTGGAGTTTGTATGCTCGAGTAATGGTTACCGAATATGGGTTTGTGGCGATAATCGATAGAGTTGACATGGAGTTTAATAATGATGATTCTGTGGCAGGAAGTGATGGCTTTGATGATGGCAACCGTACTTCGATACGTAGAGTAGATGACGATGAGTCAGATTGAGGGGACTGTTGGAGGTCGATTACGGAATGCATGATGACACTCTATGACTTATGATGGTTGTCTAGAGTAGTTCAAAACCATGCCGACTTCGAAAAAGAGTTATATGGACGGTTCTGATGAGAACTGATGTATATGACATATGCAAAGCGATCGTTGATATTCATAGGTTTCAAAGTGTACTCATAATGCAGGGGTAAGGATGCTTAGTTAGGCTATGATGTGTGCTCGGGATTAAATAATGACCTAATATATTTACCCTGGATTGTTACGATGTGTATAGTCTAGATCCTAGCCTACCGAGTGGCATGGATTCGAGTATTGAAAAACTAGGACGTTGAATAGTCTTATACTATATGATGAGGTCTTACAAGTATTATATTTCCAACGCACTAAGTTATTGAATGTGAGGATGGATGATGAATGTTATGCTTGCTATGATTGATTTTATCACCTTAGGGATCTCACACGATATAGATTTTACTGATGCAGATATCAAGACACCCCTTAATACTTTGATATATTGTACATCCCTGATGATTATCATAGAGTAGCATATATTTACTCATTTGCTATTCCACAGCATAGCACTATAGAGCTTGCTAGTGCCTTAACATTTAGATACAGTTTATGAGTTAGTATTGGTTATAACTCTATTAGCTATGCTGCTTACATATGGATCCATATACTTTGATGTTGTGATTCATTCAGTTATTTAATGTCATTCCTATTGTATATCTAAGATGTTACTATTATATTTTATTCAATGCGTTATGAGATATATGATAGTTTCTGCATTGCTTGTTTACTTCATCGATGATCTCCTCGCATCAACTAAGCACTGCTACAGCACACAATACATGTATATTAGGTGTCAGCGGTGTGGGGTGGTCATCATACTTGGTTTTAGAGCTTAGGTTGCATTTTTTAACCTAAGGGATGCCATGAGCCAATAGAGATAAGGTAGGAGTTCTCACCTTAGACTGGATCGAGAGTGTACATATATATGAAAGTGCATAGTTGTTATTTATTTTGGTTTTCAAAACTATATAGTAGTATGCATATTACCTAAGTCACACTGCACACATGAGTACTACTTAAGCAGAATTCCTTATAAAGAGATGGACCATCCTTATTACAGATTGAATGATGAGTCGCCAAATAGGGAACTCTACTAGGAACTTCATATCTAGAGTCGAGGAAAGCGCTAGCTCGAGAGCTATTAATCCTGATTTGCAGACCATGTTCAATACTATGTTGAGTAACATGCTACAAAATGCTTAAATGGCTGCTCTAAATGTTGTTGCTGATGCTGGTGCTCTAATGCAGGTGCCCAGAGCTGACTTCGCTAAGATGAACAAAGACTTTGCTGGTCCTGGTAGCAAACCATTCCAAGGAACTGAGTGGGCGATGGAAGTGCAGGATTGGATTGATAACTGTGAAAATATTTTTAATGACTAGAGGTGGATGATGCTACAAAAAGACAATTGGCTTCCCGAGAACTTTAAGGGAGAGCCATAAACTGGTGGAATGAGTGAGGGCTACCACTCTTAAGGATCAATTCACTTGGGACTAGTTCAAAGCTAGATTTGAGGAGAAATTTATTCCTGCAGCTCAGAGGTTGGTTCTGTTTCATAAGTTCATAGATCTGAAGCAAGAGGATATGATTGTCTCTAGTATGTTTCTAAATTCCATGCTCTGTCAAAATATAGGATGTCCTTCATTGACATTCCATTAAAGAAAAATGAGAAATTTATCATTGGCTTGGACGACTGCTTAGGGAACGACTTGTGGGCCACATTGACGAGATTTGAGATGATAGTCAAGAAGGCCTTGTGGCATGAAAGTCGAAACACATTGTTAAAGAAGAATCAAAGCCGCAATTGGGCAGGGAAGGAAAGAAGAAATGGAACAACAAGAGGAAGCATTTTCGAAACAAAGATGGCCATAAGAAGAAGGTCAATCAGCGACCAACTTGCTACAACTATGGATAAAAGGCTCGCTGTTTAGAGACTATAAAGCTGAATGGAAGAAATGCTACAACTACAACATGCATGGGCATATTCATAAGAACTATCCAAAGCAATTAAAGCATAAGTGGGTAGTGAGAGCATATATCATCAATCCATTCCGACTTCGCTGAATGATCCATCGACAAAAGAGAAGGGAAAGGGCACTGTTATTTAAGGTATACTTTCCATTTGTGATATTCCTATATGTTTTTTATTTGATGCCAGGGCTTCACATTCCTTCATATCCAGTGACTTAGTAAATAGATTGGGACTGAGACCTAAAATAGTCGATCGACCTTTGATTGTGGCAAACCCTGTGATAATTTCCACTAGCCTGTGTAAGGTTTGTCGTGGTTTGGTCTTTTCGAGTTATGGATGCTCTTTTGGTTGTGATTATTTTGTTTTGGGTTTCATTGGGTTTGGTATCATTCTGGGGATGGCTGTATAGATACAGAGTAATGGTGGATTATGAGAAGTCAGTGGCGACGGTAGGAGTAGATGATGGGCGGATGGTAGTATTGGGCTGCCCTCCAAATGATGATGTGATGTTTAGTTTTTATATTTGCTTGATATCCCATTTGACGAGTTTCCATTAGACCTACCACTAGGGAGTATCCGAACATATTCGAGGAGGTGATTGAATTTCCGACACATAGAGGATCGAGTTCTGTATTGATTTAGTTAAAGATGCCATATCGATAGTTGTGCCTTTAAGGAGGATGGCACCTAGAGAGTATAGAGAGCTTAAGGTGCAAGTGAATGACCTTTTGCGAAAAGGGTTCATTCACAAGAGTATATCTGAGTGGGGAGAACCAATAGTATTCGCCATATGAATGGATGACTCCCTTAGATTATGTGTTGATTAACATGCGCTGAATAAAGTGACGAAGAAGAACAAGTATCCACGCCCACATATTGATGACTTTTTCAATCAGCTTCATGGTGCTAGAGTATTTTCTTAGTTGAATCTTGTGATAGGACTTCACCAACTGTGAGTAGCAAAGGAGAGTGTGCCGTGTACCACATTTTCGTATGTTGTCTGGTTTTTAAGAGTGGTTGGTTATGCCATTCGAGCTAACCAATGCATCATCGTAATTCGTTGATCTCATGAAACGAGTCTTTAGGGGTTAGCTAAAAGAATTCATGCTTGTATTCATTGAAAACATTTTTATTTATTCAGGGATAGAGGAAGAAGACAAGAAATTTTTGAGGATTGTATTGGAAGTGTTAAGAGAGCACCGATTGAGGGAGAGGTTTTCCAAATGACACTTTTGGAGTAGGGAAGTGTAATTCTTGGGTCACGTAGTTTCTGAGTAGGACATTGCCATTGATATTGCAAAAGATACAACAGTCCAAGGTTGGATTAGACCCAAAAACGCCACGGACGTGAGAAGTTTCTTTGGATTAGCTGGATATTATAGACGATTCATCTAGGACTTCTCTAAGGTAGCAACATCATTGACTCACTGGATGAAAAAGAATTAGGTTTTTAATTTGGATGCAAGATGTGACCAAGCATTTGTGAGTTTAAAAGTGAAGTGGACGAGTGCATCAGCATTGATTATTCCAAGCGGAAACGAGGAGATGATGGTACACACGGATACTTGCAGTATCTGATTGGGCGTGGTATTAACGTAGAGATGCAACATTGTTGCGTATGCTAATCGACAACTAAAGCCACATGAGAAGAAATACCCGACCCATTATTTAGAGTTAACAACGATTGTTTTTGCGTTGAAGATTTGGAGACATTATCTTTTAGGAGAGAGGTTCGAGCTGTTAACCGACCGTAAGTCATTGAAGTACCTCTTTTTGCAAAAGGATCTCAATCTTAGCTAGCAACGATCGTTAGAGTTCCTAGCCTCCCGTGACTTTGATATTGCATATACATTGGGAAAAGATAATGCAGTTGCTGATGCCTTGAGTAGGAGACATGCCAGCTTAAGAGCTATGTTCCTAGAGTGGATGCAGTTAGAGTACATTGCTAGTTACGATTTTCAACCGAGGTGCAAGCTAGATATAGAGATGTTGGCGAACTTAACTATCAAACCTACTTTTATTAAGTGGATTAGCACTATTTAGAGGCACAATGCCAGATTAGCTGAGATGAAAAGATTAAAGCAAGAGTAGAATTTGAGGATGTGATACAGTCCAGACTCGACCAAGATGGTTGTCTTCATAAAGAAGGGAGAATTTATATTCCTGATGTCTATGGGTTGAGGGATGAGGTGCTCCGTGAGTGCCATCGTTCAAGATTGACTTTTCATCCTGGTAGTAATAAGATGTACCATGATATAAGGTACACATTCTATTGGGAAGGGATGAAGAAAGATGTTAGGACATTCATCTCGAAATGAATGAACTGCCAGTTGGTTAAGGTCGAGCAGAAGAAGCCTAGTGGGTTGATGTAACCACTAGAAATTATCGAGTGGAAATGAGAACATGTATAGATGGATTTCATCGACGGACTACCGAGGACTTAAGCAGGGTACGAAAACATTTGGGTTGTAGTTAATCAATTGACCTAGACTGCTAGATTTATAACCATCAAGTCAAGTAGAATGACATCCAAACTGGCCGAACTGTATGCCTAAAGGGATAGTATGATTCATTAGTGTGCCGAAGAGCATCGTGAGTGATTGAAATCTGTTGTTCATTACTAGGTTTTGGAAGAGCTTACATGAGGCATTGGGGATAGAGTTGCACCTTAGCACAACATGTCACCCTCAAATTGACGGCTAAACAGAGAAAATGGATCATATCTTAGAGGATCTCTCCATTGAAGAACATCATTCTGTTCAGTAGTTGAGGAAAATTAGCACCGAAATTTGTTGATCTTTCTCAAATATTAGAGAGGATTGGGAGCCTTGCTTATAGAGACACTTACCTCAATGAATGGTGGGAGTGCACAATCTCTTCCATTATTCTCATTTATGGAAATTTGTGCTAGACTCTGGCATAACTATCATACCGGATCGATTAAATGATATCAAGATTGAACCAAAGGCTTCGTGACCTTACATGCCAATTCATATCTTCAAACGTGATACGGAGCAGCATAGGAGGAAGACAGTGAAGTTGGTAAGGGCTCAATGGAGTGATGGCGAAGGCAATTGCACTTGGAAGACCGAGGAGAGCATGAGGGTAGCATACCTAGAGCTCTTTATTTGGTGAGATTTCTTATTTATCGATTTTAGTTTTACTTATGATATCATGAAATGTACCATCGTATGGTATCATGCATGCTAGGATTGGCTTAGGTATTCTCTTTTCCACTTATTATTGTGTGTACATGTTTGATGTGTGATGGTTGCCTATGATTGTATATGATTTTTAGGCATGCGGTATGACCCTATTGACTTGATTATGGAATTTTGGAGGCAAAATTCCTAGGGCGAGAGAATGTAATGACCCGTATTCTACATATCGGAGGATCGTAGAATATTTATATTATTTTCATATTAGGTCATGTGATTCTAAATTTTGGAAAATGGCTCATAGAGACATTTCCCACAGTCATAATTTTTGGTGAATTTCAGACCATTTTGACCCTATAAATCTTTTCTAGACTATAACCTTTGAATGGAGCCAAGTTTGAAACTGAAACCACTTCCATTAGATTTGTCTAATGATCTCCCTTTATGTAGAGTGATCATATTAAGAAAATGTACTTACGAAATTTAGGATTATAGTCGTTTGAAGTTTTCTTTCATTTTGAGCAGCTTAGGTGGGTAATTAGGATCATTAATGCTAAGGCCCATGACCCATTTTGTTTTTGGGGGTAAGTGGAAGCTAATGGGACCTTAATCCAACATTTTACAACTCCCAAAAACGGTTAAAAACCTCCGTTAATCCCTATTGACCAAAAAATCCCTTAAACCTACTTTGCTTAGCCAAATTACATCATTAGGAGGATAAATCGTGATTAGCACTTGGATTAGAGATTTGCCATTGGAGGAGCCTTAGATTTCGTGCCTTCTTCTGCTTATTTGGGGATTTGGATCTTGCTTTGCATTTAGGCGAGTGATTAGATCACTCACTTACAAATTGGGTCATTACAAACCCTAAACGATGCTTTAAAAATATTTAAAAATACTAAAATGTTTTTAGACCATATTACACCATATATGTGAATTTTAGATGATTTGGACTTGATTTGTAAAAATGCATTCTTATGGATCTCTAACCATATTCTTTTGGATCCCTAACCTTTACCTTAAATTTAGATCTCTTTAAATTGGACATACTTAAATGTTTGGCTATTGTTAATGCTTGTATGATCGTTTTATGTTTGAATGGTTGAAAACACCGATCGAATGATGACCTAGTTAGGAAGGGGCTATGGATCGGCGATGATCCCTATTAATCAGTGTGAATCCTTAAATTTTATTCTAAATTTGGTGTGATTGATGTAGGGGCAATATGGAAGGCCTTATAAGATCACACACCAAGTTTCAAGTCATTTGAAGTCTGTATGGTCAAGATATGGGCATTTAAAGCATGAATCAGTGAGGCTCAATAGCATGGATTGGTGAGATTTAAGGGCATGGATTGGTGAGATTCAATAGCATGGATTGATGAGACCCAAACACAGGGATAATGGAGCAGTTTAGAGTATGGAATTAAGATGAGAGGTATGGATCAGAGCAAGGAGATAATAGGAACAAAGTGGAGACAACATCGTAAGATTTTGGCTAAGTTTGGGTTCGACCCTATAGATCGGTAACGATCTATGAAGTTAGCCCATTTAACTGACAAATAATTTTGGAGTGTGAAGAAGTGTGTTGGATCTCAAATATGAAGTGTGCGATCGGTCTCCATAGAGCGACACTGATCCATAAAGGTTGATCCAATCAAGGTGTGATCCATGGTGCAACATGAGGAGATGTGTTGGAGCTCATGTGTGAAGTGTGGGATCGGTAGTGATGGTTCGGTGGTCATGGATTGGTGCTGATCCATGAGTTTTGTTCCAAATAAGATGAGATCGATATGAGGTGATAAGAAATGACAAATAAGGCCATGTTCAAAGTTTTGATCGTTTGGAGTTCGTATGCTCGAGTTATGGTTGCAGAGGATGGATCGGTGGCGATTATCGATAGTATTGATGTGGAGTTTAATAGCGATGATTCCATAGTGGAAAGTGATGGCTTCGATGATGGACAACTATACTTTGAGATGCAGAGTAGGCGATAATGAGTCGGATTGAGGGAACCATTGTAGGCCGGTTATGGGATGCTTGATGACACTCTATGACTTATGATGGTTGTCTAGAGGAGTTCCCCACCGCAAAGACTTCAGGCGGGAGTTATAAGGATAGTTTGGAGATAAGATCTACTGTAGATGATGTGTGCAAAGGGATCGTTGATATTCATAGGTTTCGAAGTGTACTCATAGTGCAGTGGTCTATGAGGACGCTCACTTGGGCTATGATGTGTGCCCTGGATCAATTGATGATCCAATCCATTTAACTTGGACTGTTATGATGTGTGCAGTTTAGATCCTAGCCTTCTGAGTGGTGTGGATTTGAGTATCGAGAAACCAGGACGTTGAGTAGTCCTACACTATATGATAGGGTCTTACAAGTATCATATATCTAATGCACCGAGTGAATGAATGTGAGGACAGATGGTGGATGTTATGTTTGCTATGAATGTTTTTATTACTAAGGGATGTCACATGATGTAGATATCACCGGTGCAGATATCTAGACACCCCTTAGTACTTCAATGTGTAGTATACCCATGATGATTATCATATAGTAGCATATATTCATAACTCTATTGATGCAGGGACGGGTCATGTATCATTTTCCATACTATTTGTCCTAGTACATTGACTTTATAGTATTTGAGATTTCAACCGCTCACACCAGACTATTTTTTGACCGGGGGTTTTATGCTTTTCTTCCTATTACTCTGGGTACTTTTAAATGAGTAGATTAGGGATATCAGTTCTGGTGAGCATGTGGAGCTGGACAGGTGGCGAGCAAGAGGCTATTCTCTAGTATTATTATACTTACTCATTTTCTATTCTGCTATTCAACATGATGAATCTTGCTATTGCCTTACTATTTAGAGATAGTTTATGAGTTATTATTTGATATATAAGTCTATTACTTATGTTGCTTACTATATGGATTTATATACTCTGATGTTGTGATTTATTTGGTTATTTAATGTCTTGCTTGTTTTATATCAGAGATGTCTATTATTATATTTTATTCAATCCACTATGAGATATAAGACAGGTTCTATATTGTTTATTTACTTCATTGATGATCGGCCAGCATCAGCCAAGCACTGCTACAGCACAGTATGCAGGAATAATGGGTGTTGGTGGTGTATGGCGATCGTCACAGTCATGATCTGTTCAAGTTATGGCTTATGTGTTGAGATGCTAAACATGACTTCACCATTGGTATCTAACTAAAGATAGAGTAAGCTGTAAAATCTGGGGTTTTTGCTAACCTTTGAGGGGTATATCAACTCCAGTTTCTAGATTATGCTTATCGATATGTTGCGAGCGGGGAGTTGACTATATTTGGCTCACGTGTTAGGTCGTGGGTCAGTTATGCTTACTTTATGGTATATTCTATCTAGAGATATACGATGCTTGGAAGGTGATCCTTGTGCATGAGTTTGGATCTGGATTGATCCGGAGAGAACTTAGTGGAAAATCCATATATATATATATATATATATATATATATATATATAAACGTCCTTAGCGATTTTGATTGTATCTCAATATATTTTTGGTGTGATAGATGTAAGCATCATAGCTAGTTTTTGATTTATATTCTTCATTCTAGATTATCTATTATATCTCAGTATGTTCGTATTAGATGGTCTAGCTCTTTTGAGGGGATAATCGTTATGGCGGTTTCAAAAGATGTTGTTATATGCTATACACATATCTTTTGAGTTTCGCATACTATAATTATGTCTAACATGCGATTTTTGTTTTTCCTATATCCCTTATGTGATCTTTCTGGCAGGTTTTATTTTGATGTTGTTTGTAGCTCGAGGAGATGAGCTGGACGTTTCACCTGCCATAGTATTCTTATTTTCGCTGCATTATTACTATGTATATATCGACAATTGTGAGGACAACTTGTTATAACTGTCCAAGCTGATGATAGTATTTAGAATTATTACTTTGAAACACTTTTTATCTTAGAGTGATAGTTTGTAATGTCTTTTGATATTATATTTTACTGTTCCACTGTGAGATTCTAATATTATGTTCCTTCTTCTTGTTCTATTTCATTTTCTTTTTATTTTACCCTAACAATCCATCTCTCTGGCACTTGGATGCTTGGTACAAGTATACCACGGATGTATTAAAGTCAACATTTGGGGGTCGAAATAGCAGATCATTACATCCGATATCACAGCTAAAGGTTAAGCTAGAATCTTGGCTTTGGTTGGGTTTGACTCATTAAGAGATAGGATAATGGAATGCCCTAGCATGAGCGGAGTGTATTATACATATGAAAGCGTATTTGCATATTTTTATAAACATATACCTTGAAGATAATTTCAACAACGAAAACTAAAGACCATATATATCGTAATTTTTATAAGTATGAATTGTTAAATTATAGTTTAATTAATGAAGGGATTAATGATGTTTATTCTCTACCCCTCGTTAATTAGTTTAGCCATGTTTGGTCAGTCTTACCAACTCATGAATGCTCTTCTGTATATGATTTCTTTGTTTTGAATTTTTTTGGGTTCAAGATTATCTTGGGAATGGATTGTTTTAAGAAGTATGCGACTATAGTGGATTGCAAGAAGCAACTTGTGACTATCGGTGATGTGGATGAGCGGACTGCAGTGATTAGCTGCGTACCATAGGTTGGAGTAACGGCTTTCTATATTCACTTAAGGTTCCATTAGAGGGGCTTTCATCTATGACGATCGCCAAAAGAATATCCGGACTTATTTAAGGAGGTGGTTGAATTACCGCCGTTGGAGAGATAGAATTTTGGATAGACTTGGTAAAGGAAGCCAGACTGATAGTTAATCCTTTAAACATATGGCATCCAGAGATCAAAAGTAATTTGAGGTGCAAGAGAATGAAGTATTGAGGAAAGGGTTAAATCGAAGAAGCATATCTGAGTGGGGTGCATCTATTATATTCGCAATTAAGATGAATTTCTCTTTGAGGTTGTATGTGGATTATCATGAGCTAAATAAAGTGGCAAAGAAGAAAAAGTATCCACTCCTGCGTATTGATGACTTGTTCGATCAACTGCACGATGCAAAGATGTTCTCCTAAATGGATTTGGCGATAGGATCTCACCAGCTTAGAATAGCGAAGGAGAGTGTGCCTATTACTGAGTTTTGTATGCCATCAAGTTTTTATGAGTGGTTGGTCATTCCACTTGGGTCGATCAATCTCCGGTATACTCTATAGATCTCATGATTTGGGTTTTCAATGACTAACTAAATAAGTTTGTACTTATGTTCGTGGATAATATTTTAATCTATTTCAGAATTGAAGAGGAGCACAGGACACACTTAAGGATTGTGCTAGAGATGTTGAGGAAACACAAGTTGGGAACAAAGTTCTTTAACTGTCACTTTTGGATGGAAGAAGTGAAATTCTTGGGTCATGCCGTGATGGGGTAGGGTATAGAAGCAAATCCTACGAAGGTGGCAGTGCTCTTAGGTTGGAATCCACCCAAAAATGCTACAGATGTGAGGAGATTCCTAGGATTGGCAAGATACTATAGCGCTTTATAAAGGACTTCTCGAATGTAGCGACATCGTAAACCAATTTGACAAAGAAGAATCCGAATTTTGTATGGGATGCGAAGTGTGAGCATGCATTTGTGATTCCAAATGAGAGGTTGACGAATGCACCAGTGTTAACTATGCTAAGTGAAATTAAGAATTGACAGTATACATATATGTCTATGATACTGGATTGAGTGTAGTATTGATGTAGAAGAGAAAAGTCATTGCTTATGCCCGTTAACAGCTAATGTTGCGTGAAAGAAATTACCCAACTCATGATTTAGAATTAGCGGTAATTGTTTTTTCTTTGAAGATGCAGTGGTACTGTTTTTTGGGAGAAAGGTTTAAGTTGTTTACAGAACACAAATCTTTGAAGTGCCATTTCTCTTAGAAGGATCTCAATCCTTGTTAACAAAGGTGGTTATAGTTCTTGGCCTCTTATGATTTCAGTATTTCCTATACTTCAAGGAAAGGGAATGCATTCATAGATGCGTTGAGAAGAAGACACGTTGAATTGGGGCAATGTTCTTGGAACGGAAGCGGATATAGTATATTATTGGATTTGATTTCGGGCCTCAATGCGAGGTAGAACTGAAATGTTGGTAAGCCTATTGATTAGACCTACTATAATTGAAAAAATTGGTACTAGTTAGAAACGAGATGCTAGACTAGCGGAGATTATAGCGAAGATAGAGGAAGTAGTAGAATCTGTAGACATGAAGCGTATGAACTCGATCGATAAGATTGGTTTCATAAAGACGTGAGTTTGTTTGTTCTCAATGTTGATGGATCACGAGATGAAGTGCTAAGAAAGTGTCACCATTCTAGGTTGACCATTCATCTTGACGGTAATAAGATGTGTCGAGATATGTAGCGAACCTATTATTAGTAAGCTATAAAGAGGGATGTAGGTGCATTTACCTCGAAATGTATAAACTATGAGTTGGTGAAGGTAGAGCAGAAGAAACCTTGTGGATTGTTGTAACCGTTAGAGGTTCCTAGGTGGAAATGGAAGCAAGAATCGATTCATTTTGTAGATGGATTTCCGAGAACTCGAGCAGGGAAACATGGCATTTGGGTCATAGTAGATCGGTTGATTGGGAGTGCGAGATTTATACATATCAAGTCAAGTAGAATGGCATCAAAGCTGGCAGAGTTGTATGTGAAATGGATAGCATGATTTCATGGTGTGACAAAGAGCATCATGAGTGTCCGAGACCCATTGTTTACTAATGAGTTTTGGTAAACCTTACAAGAGGCATTATGGATGAAGCTTCGTCTTAGAATAGCTTATCATATGCAAATGGATAGATATACTGAGAGGGTAAATTTTACATTAGAGGATCTTTTGCGAGCATGTACCATAAATTTTGGATGATCATTTACATCCGGAGGAATTTGTATACAATAGTAGTTATCAGTTAAGTATCTGTATGGCTCCGTATGAAGCATTGTATGGTCAACAGTGTAACACTCCTTCATGTTGTTGGGAAGCAGACGAGAATCGATATTTGGAACAGATATGATTAAAGAAACATCGAAGAATATTAAGAACATTCGAAAATGAATGAAAGCTACTTAGGATCGACAAAAAATCTATGCAGATAAATGACGAAGAGATTTGGTATTTTCTATCAAAAATATGGTAATTGTAAAGGTTTCTCCTCTCAATAATATAGTTTGGTTTGGTAGAAAGGGGAGCTAGCACTTAGATTCATAGGTCCTTTTTTGATAATAGAGAGGATTAGGAAGCTAGCATATAGGGTCAACCTACCTCACAAAAAACGGGCTTACATAACATTATTCATGCCTCCTATCTACGTAGGTTTATGCAGATTCAGGAATGATGATCATAGTGGATCAGCTAGAAGATGTTGAGGTAGAATCGGAAGTTACTATATCTTGTGGGTTGCTTCATATTGTTGGGTACAATACGAAATAGCTTAGCAGAAAGACAGTGAAGTTAGGAAAAGTACAATGGAGCGAAAGTGATGATGATTATATGTGGGAAATCAAGGAGAGCATTAGGAATAAGTGTTCGGAGCTCTTTAAGTGGTAAGAACCATGTGTATCATATCCACTTTTGCCATTGTATATTGTATCTGATAGGTTAGTATTCCGCATGATAAAGTAAGTTCGCCTACACTATTTGTTGCATGGTTGCTTGTTTGATATGTATGATTGTAGCTTGTGATTACTAGGCATGTAAAATAACTATGGCTGCTTGTAATTTGTCTTATTTGTGGATTTCAAAGGAAAATTTTCTAAAGGTGGGAGATGTAACGACCCACATTTTACGTATTTGAGGATTGCAAAATATTTTTATTTTATATGTATGAGGTCGTTTGGTTCTATGATTTTGGGATATTACTCTTAGGGACATTTTACAAACCTATGATTTTTTTTAAATTTCTTTATAACCATTTTAACCTAAAAACCTTGTTTGGATTATAACTTTTGGTAGGAGTTGAATTAGAATCTCAAACTAGTTCCGTTGCTTTAGGATGATGGTTTTCCATTTCGTAGAGTTGTCATAATAGAAAAACGGACTTACGAAGTTACGGTTGCTTTAAGTTTTAACAGCTGCTAGCCAAAATTTGTATGTAATTAATTAATCCAAATAGTTGTCCCATCAGTCTAATTAGAGATTATTATAAATAAGGGTTGCAAGAGTCAAATTAGAACTTCTCTCTCATTCCAAATCAGGTTTAAACCCTAATTAGCCCTAAATCCATCCAAATTCATCCTAGTTTCTCTCTAAATCAAACTAGATTATTGGTTATTGATTAGATCATCAGCTAGAGGAAAGAGATCATTAGTTTTCTTAATTTAAAGTGCATTTCATCGTTGTCTACATTATATCTACATTCATATTGGTTGAATTCGATAATTGGTGAGTGGTTTATGACTTCTCACTATCATATCATGTTTATATGGTAGAGTTACAGGTTTTAACATGGTTTTTGATATAAAAATCCTTCTCTAACTTTAAGCAACATGTTAACATATGTTAGGCTCTAAATTAATGACATATAACATGATTCTTTAGAAATTTCATTTTGATTAATCTTATTTAATAGTATACATTCATTGATTTTATAGAACTGTATTAAAAATTGTTTCATTGCTATAGTTCCATGTATTGCCTATGCGATTGAATGTGAATGCTTATTATTCTATGTTTGTATGTTGTGCTTTAATGTTGTTTGTTAGTGTTTTGGATGCCTAGGAATATTGGTTGTTGAATTGGACAAATTGAAGGCAAAGTTTGTTAGAATAGGACGAAACTTGGTAGATAGGCTCTAAAGTATGACAAGAGGCTACATGATAATTCGCACCTTAATTAGATGAAAAATGATGAGTTGGCAATAAGTTATCATGGTCGGTCTAAATTGGATGAAACTTGGAAGATGTGCCCTAGAGCATGGTGGGAAGCTATGGGATAACTCACATCCACTATGGAGTTAAAGGCATGAGTCATGATATAGTTAAGGCATGAGTTGGATCCGACTCATATGGATGGCTCGTGGTGCTTCTGCGACTTGATGGCTAGGAAGAGCAAGGCTAATAGAAGTTGTCTATGGTAAAATGCAGAGAATTTGATTATGAGTTGGTTGATAGGATGAGTTATCTCTAGAACTTAGAAGTGGAGATTTGGATTAGGGGTCGAGTTATCAAAGAGTGATGAGTCAGGGTTTAAAGAACTTAAAGAAGAGTATTAGAGACATTGGAGGAAACTTAGCTACTATGAGGCTAAGTAGATGAGTGGGAGCTGACTCATGGGGATGAGTTGGTACCGACTCATAGGAATGAGTCAGTACCGAGTTATCATGGCATAGGTTATGGAGTTGGAACTTCTACGGATTGATGTAGAGGTTCTATTGGTCATGCTGGAGGTGGTGACTTGTTCGTATCAGGTTGGATGACGATGTAACAACATGATGAAAAGCTAGAATCGTCGGATGTTAGCTCATGTTAGGAGTAGGTTCTGAAGTGGTGGCTTGTAAAGGAGTGAGTCATAAGATTGGGAGATGTGGGTGGGTTCCTTATGAATAATGGAATCTGGATTGAGTAAGAAGGGTTCAATATTCGAATATAGCAAAGGAGGTCTTAGATGTATGTGCTAAGGAATCATTGATGCTCGGAGTGCTTTCGGTTATACTTAAAGCAAGGGTATTATAAGTGGGGATGCCATGGATTGGTAGCGAGGATCTGAATACCGTCAATCTGTGGCTTTAGGTTTAGTATCCATCTTTAGGCTACATGACACATATCCAGCTTGGGGTTGCAAGATACAAGAGTACAATAAGAACCGAGATTACCATTAGTCCCTTGTAGTAAGGAGGCTATAGGAGTTATCGTATATTTAGAGCATATGGAATAATAGTTAGGATTGTTTGATGGATGCTATGGTTGCTTTGGTTGCATTCTTTATTAGGCTATCACTTGGACATATCATGGGGAGAAGATATTGGAGATAGGAATACCTGGTGTGTCGATATCCTTATGCTTGGTATGTAGTATACTTTTATGACAATATTGAGTAGCACATATCTTATTGTTATGCGCTAACTCTTTGGTTGCAGAGACAGGTCGGGTATGGTTTGTGTACTCTTGTTCCTTACAGTACTTACCTGTATAGTATTATGAGATCCATTTACCGCTCACACTAGACCATTGTTTGACCCAAGGTTTTACACTTTGTTTCTTTTTATCTTAGGTACTCTTAAATGAGTAGATTAGATAGCAGGTCTAGGTGATGCGGTGACTGTTCGAAGGAGAGCTGGATGGAGCTATCTCATATTATATACTTATATGGATTCTACACTTATTCCATTGTGCAACATTGGAGAGCCTTTGCAGTGACTGCTTACTATTTGTATTTGATACATTTATTAAGTTTGTTTCCATTATATAAACTCTATGACATTTGATGCATAACCATATGGATATTATACTTTGATGATTGGTTCACATTGTTATTACTGTCTCTTTTATTGTAAATGTGATATTATATTTTTCCCATGCGCTGTGAGATATATGACAGGATATATGCTATGTTTATTTTATTTTAACCCTAATAATCATCCTATATTGGCCAGGCATGACTGTAGTGCTCTATTATATGCTCTTAGTGCTGGTGGTATATGGCGATAATCACACTTAGATCTTTGAAAAGAATGTTTAAACATAAGTGAATTGGTTTTGGGTTTGTAGTGACAATTAATGTTTAAGTAACATTAGTCTTAAACCTTTTGGAATTGATTTATGAATGTAGATAGACCTTTTAAATAGATATTTCAAAGGTAATAAGAAGAATGGATTCTTTTGAAAAAGAGAAAAAATAAAGGTTTAAAGTAAGAAATTTTGTGAATGATCTGTGAATATACTTATACCTTTTGAGATAAGTATATGAATATGTTTGATATTGAAAGAGTACAAAAGAATGGAGAAAAAAGTGAATGAATGTATACATATATATCATTTATAAAGGTATTTTAAATATATATACAAGTGGAAAAAGGAAGTTTTAATCAATAAAGTATTATTAAACAAAAAAAGGGATTAGAGTTTGCTTATCGGGCTTTGTATGACTTAATCATGCATTGTTTGTTTACTCATTATGGAATTTTTTTGGTTGTGTACTTAGCACTAAAAGTCGACTAAGTTGACTTATCTATCTGTAAGAGTTAAGAATGAAGTGTTTAGGCAAGGCTTTGATGCAACCAGTGCTCTAACTTACTTGGCTTCACTCTTAACCTGGAGTAATATAAGTTGAGAAGTTCAAAAAGTGATACTCATACAAGACTTAGTCTCTATATGCGATCGTTCACACTGTTGTTGAGTATGACTTAATTCGTCAATTCAATCTTGATTTTAAGCTTAGAAAGGTCAATCCATAGTCTCTTTGCCATGATAATTTGGTCGATCGGGTCTATAGCACTAGTAATAGCAACATCTTCGTCTAGGGACAAGTACATGTCCTCTAAGTTTTCCAAAGATGCTAACTTCTTAAAATTAGGCTCTGGGCCGGAGCAGTAAGCAGGAACAGGAGTGATAAGTCTTGTGAAGATGGAGGTCGATGTGATAAAGAACATTATGGAGCCCAAGCCTTGAGTGGCCGACGGTGGAGGAAGATGGAGATGGCATACCGGTTGGCAAATAGAATGGTTAAGATTAGAGAAGGATTCAGATGAAAACCAAAGGACTATGAATATTAGAGAAACAAGGGATATACTTCGCTTGGACTTGATTGCAAAGAAAGAGATTTAGAAATTTTACCTTCTTCGGGTAAATGCGGAATTGAGTTGTCAATGAAAGAAAATAGGGTTCGATAGAAGTAGCTGATGCATAAACTAGGATAGTTTGGGTAGCTTTAGAGCTAGCCCATTTGGTCAAGAGAATATATGTCGAAAGCTCCTGAGATTTTGGAGTTAGTTATTCTATCTGACCTAATGCACCTGGGCCGGCGGAAGCTTCGATAGCAGCAACAATAATGACAACGTCTTCTTCGGCAAGGATAGTCTTTCCCTTTTCAAGTTTCGTTATACCTTCAAGATCGAGGTACTTAGCCATCAACCCTCCTACGATGAGGACTTCATCGACTACTTTTGAATGGCGCAACACTTCCTCCCAAGCATCAATAAGGGCAATGACATATCTACTATCCAGCTACTTCAGGTTCTTGTATTGTATTACATTGGAAAAGAAGTGATGGAGAGTGGAATTGATTTCCTCTTTATCCTTGGCTTTTTGCTCTTTGATCTCTTTTAGTTCGTGCATGGTAACGACATAACCTACCACGATATCCAACTTCTCGGTCTGTGCTAGTAACAGACTTTCCTCTGTCTTATTCTTTTTAGCCAAGAGCCTTTGGATCTTAGTTGTTTAGTCTTTAATTGTTCAATCCTTGGCCCGGATGGTTTCATCCATTGTAATTAGGACCAAGTCCTACTCGATAAGTCGTGTCCTTAGAGAGGCATTATCCTCATAGGCAGTCTTCAGTAGATCTTTACGCATGATTTAAGTATTGTTGTGTGCTCTTCTCATATACTCCATCAAATCCTTGGCATTCCTCTTGGCCCCTAATGCTACATTTCTCTCTTCCTAAATCTTCTCTAAATCTTGTTGTATCCCTCAATAAGTTGTATATGTCTTCTTCTTAGACTCAAACAACTAATTATTCATCTAATTGATTTGGTTAGTATTGGAAATGGATAAGTAAGTTTCTTCCATTTGTAACCTTGATTAATGATCTCTTGGAGCAATCAGACTTTCTGGTCTGTTTCCTCCTTTAGAATGTTTTTGATGTCACGGTCGAATATGACACTGGTTAAGTAGAGGTTGGGGAAAGCAGTCTGCATGCAGGATAATGGATCTAGAATAGTAGATAAAGAAGCGGTGATTCCTTTAGAGTGGGACATGGCTACGGTCAAAGAACGAGAGGTCAGAATTTGCTGGCGTGTAGGACGATGGGGTTGAAAATGAAGGAGAGCAATGCTAGAAGATGAGTCGCAACAATAGTGTAAGACTTTGTGACATTTTCCTTGACCGTAATGTTGCTTTTCTTTGGCTTGCCTTTTCTCTCTATCCGTCTTGGCATGACAGTTTTCTTTTACCTCTCTCTCTCTTTTTCCTTTCTATAGAATATTTTCCCATATGTTTCCTTACAACTTTGATAGTCGGAGTTAGGTAATTCATAAGTGCATTTTCTCTATTCTCCAATGCCATAGTAGAGTTGTCAAAATTATCTCTTCCTATGGTACTTGAAATGAGAGAAAGAATTGTATATGTTTCGAATTAGTGGAATTCAAATGGATGTAAGGGATGTGTGTTTGTAATCCTAATTGTGTATAGAGTGCCAATGTCCCTCTAGGTATTCTATAGACTGTTTTCATGTGAAAGTAAAAATGAAGTCTCACCTCCTTCGGCTATGACATCTTTGGAGGGGAAAGCAAAGCCTGAGGAGCCTTCCTTAAGAATATCAGCGGTTGAAATGTTGAAGTCACTTAAGGAGTCAAAGACGTCTCCTAAAGATCCGGTTGGAGGAATCATCCCAGCAAATGGAAACATCCTCGTTTCTACAGAATCCTTAGAAGAGTTGATGACTATGCATTTCAAATAAGGCGAGGCTGGAAATTCAGTGCCTTTAGGAGATGTCTAGCCGTAGGATTCGTCTCCCTTTGGACCAACATCGTAGTCAATATCGCTTCCCTCAGTGCTTTCCTGTACTTCTTTTCCTACTTCTTCTCTTCTTCTTCTCGTGCCTTTTTTCCCTCTCTTCTTCCCCCTTCATCACTTTCTTCTGGAATCATTTTCATTCCAACCCTTTCATGTCCTTCTCTTTTAACTTCATGGACAGTAGGACCTTCCATTGCTCTATTGGCCAGCTCATCAACATTTTCCATACCTGATGACCTTTAACTTCCCCTTGAGCATTATCGCCAGAGCTGAAAGCGGGAGCTGAAGATCGAGTGAGCATTCTTGATCAAATTAGAGGAGTGGTTGTGGCAATGACGAGGCATTTAGGACGTAGCAAATTACACTGTTAGAGGTTCTCGTTTGTTAGAAGGTAAGCAGTGGTGCGATGTTGGAAGCTTACCCTCTTGAGAGTTTTCTAAGTCTTGTCATGCGATTATTCATGTCTCGAGTGAGGATATTTGTCAAGAAACTATACAAAAACTTAAAACACTCGGACATCAGAAATTTAAGTGTGGAAAGAAGCGGGAAGAAAGGGAGTCTCACTATTGGAAAGCTAAGGCCAATTGAAGCCATACGGGCATCAAACAAAGAAGTACTTATTTTTGAAATATGAACATTTATTATGGAATGATAACCTTGCAACGACACTAGGCCTCGACGATCATATAAGATGGTGAATCACATTATTGCTAGAAACTCATAATGTGAGTCAACTTCCAAAAGTTTAGAGGTTGTCAGAGTTTGTTCATAAATAACATGTGCAAGAACTTAGAAGTATATACCCTTTAAGATGAACTTGCCATGGGGCTATCCTGAGTTCTTGGGGAATTGTGCACAAGAACAGATTGGAAGGTGGTACGATGCTACCAAAGCACATGTATTTTTTTACATGCCATATAGCCCATTAGAAGACTGTGCGCCCATTGGGTATGCGTTGGAAGCAAGATGTCGTCCTCAAGGATACCATGCTGCTGACATATATATATAGAGCGTCTTTGCATTTAGGATTGTTGGAGATTGTTCAAGCAAACCATCTAGAACTCTTAAGTCGATATTTTCATTCAAAGGAGGTGAATCTTGCATTGGTTCCGTTAGCACTATCATTCTCTAAAGCTCGACTGTGATTGACAGCCTATGTCTAAAAGGCATGAAAGTTGAAGCTTAAGTAGTAGTGGACCTGGCTTTAGGGGGAGTTGATGGCCCAGTGCCAGTTTGAAATTTAGGCATGTGACGAGTCCTTCTAGATAGGTAAATATAGCGGTCAACACGAACAAGTATATTTTATTTTGGAATTATATTTTATTAAACTTGTGTGTCTGGCATCCAAAATCTAATGAATGTTGGCGTATGCTAACCAATCGAATTCTAAACATCAATAGAAGCAAGTGAAAGTGTTAGTCTATGCAGTGTAAGTAACTCGCTCTTTCTAGCAAAATGAGCCACGCTGCATGATAGAATTATGCATCAGATCTTACCATTATATTCGAATAACCAACACCGAAACTACTGTTAGAAGTGACGCAATAGTTTATCTTGTATGGAGACATGGGAATTGTAGTAATTAGAAGTGATATGCAATGGATTTGTTCGAATATTGGAGGATATTCAATATGACCATTCTTTAGGAAGAGAATCATCCTATTGGCATTCGAATGGTGATATTCAACCGTCAAATATCTGTTAAGAGTGAACCAGTAAGCTTTGTAATGTGAGAGCCTGAGTTATGGATGTCAATTGCTTCATCTGAGCATGCCCCGGGTCGAACCCAAGAACATAATAGGTTGAACCCCAGAACAACCTTGAGAGAACCTAGGGATCGCTCTAACCAAGCACTCATCAAAGTCATCTAGGGATTTATGGCTATTACAATTAAATATGGCAACCCTCCAACCAAGGATGATAACATGCTCAATCATCAAAAAGCGACGACCTAATTGATGAAGGAAAGGTTGGATTGAGGATAGAGAGTTCGGGTCGAGTTCCTTTGGTAAAATAGAGGTTGTTAAGAGGGAGATCTTAGGTTGGTGGTGGTACTCTAAAATTGGTGATGACGTTCTCGAGACAACGGAAGCCCTAGGTGATCAATAATGAGTCCTTTCAAATGAAGATCTAAAGTCAATGGAAACATGACTCACTTTGAAACCTTGAGGCAGTTTGTGAGGACTTAAAAGCTGGGTTTGAGTTGCAACATCTAGTTTGAGTCTTTCTGACGTGAATCAAGCTAACAACTACCAAATTCCTTCTTCTGAGGCAGAAAGGGATGACTGTGATAGAATGCTCAAAGATCATGATAATGAAACATCTCAGTTGAAAACTAATAGAGACACAGCCTTAAATGAAAAGATCATAAGTGATAAGTTGTTAAAGGAAGCGACTCGGGAGCATGAAAGAGTGCTCCTTGTAATTAAAGATTAGCTCGAAGATGCTCATAAAGAGTCCTTTAAATTGAAAGAGCAAATCACCAAGGGAGAAAATGCCATCAAAGCCCGAGATTTGACTATCAATAAACTAGCCACAAAACTTACGCAACTCTATGAGGAGAATGAAAAACTGGAAAAGGAGAAAGAAAAAATTGAATTTGACAGGTTGGGGGTCGAAATCGATAACTTGGTCACTCGATTGAAACCTTTTGACCTTCAGAAAGAACATGACGAAATGACGACCTAGATGGATGCTACCATGCTACACTTCTATGCTTGTATCACAATGAATAATGGGAGTTTAAGGTGGCTAGGAGATAACTACCACCGAACCCTCGCCATCGTTTGGGAAAACTATTGATTGAGTCAAAGCAAGCTGGGGACATGCGTTTCGAAGAAGAACTCATGGCCGAACATCTAAATTCTTAGGACATGGATTTTCTTGCTACTGGTAGCAAGCTTTTAAAAGCAGAGAAGGAGAATGCCACTGTCAAGGCTGCAACCAAGGCTTTTGTTGGCCCGAGTTCTTTAAGTCAAGGTGAAACATCTGCTTCCATATCTTAAGAGCTGGCAGCGACTGTTCCCGCGTCTTCAGGGGTTGGTCCTACCACCGCCAGTACCCTTCCAGCTTCTGAAGCTCTGCATGAGTTATAGCTTCCTCCAGTTATTGAGCAGCCCATTAAAATGGAAACTGGTGAACGGGACTTCGAAGTCGAAGTTCATGATCAAACTTCGAACGTGGGTATCTCTCTAGTTTTTCCAATGTTGCGAAATTTTCAATTTACTCTGAAGTCCTTTACTAAACTATACAACTATGTTTTCCAACTTGTAGGTCAACCAAATGTCACATCTTTACCCCTTATTTCTCATAGTTCAGGCACTGAAGTGATTTTCACCACCTCGACTATTGTTTCCATAGGCATGATTGCTCCTATCCAACCCTCCAACTCCGGGCCTGACTCTTATGCTCAACGAATTATGGCTTTGGAAGGATTAGAAGACATCCCTGCATCGCTTGAGGAGGATGTTCAGATTGTTAGTGCTTCTGATTCAACCAATGAAGAAAAGATGGCGGACACGACCACAAAAGGAGACTGAAGAGAAGATAAAGTTAAAGACAGAGTCAGGCGCCTCCAAGCCCTATGTTCTACCATTTCTGATTAAGACTAACAAACAAAAGTCTAGGGACATGCCCGTCGGTGGATCTGAAGAGATTTATTTTGATGTCGGAGTAATATACACTCATTTTGGAGGCCATACTCCTTCCGGAAAGAAAAAGGGAAAAAGGTAAAAGAAGATCAACCCTGTTGGAGGCGGTAAGAAGTGATGGATTGATTGCTACTAATGGAGTGGAGCGCTTTTGGTTTTGGTGTATTTTTATGTCGATCAAGTGTGAACTTTTTCTTTTCTTTTCACTCTTAAACTGGCCGATATTGTATGGGTACAGCCCCCGCTGTTTTTCCATGTACATAAAAGGATATTAGTAATGAAAGATTAGCTTTTCTACTGTAATATATTCTGTGTACTTTCCCTATTTTTGTACCATGGCATGTATATATAATATGATTGCCAGTTCTGCAATTTCCATATTATATATTGCAATTTTATGTGATGTGATGTGTGTATTTACCGCAACCATGTGCATGCATATAATGTAACTAGTTTATTTACCACATCTTTATGCTTATAAATAATATTCCTGTAGTTATTTATCATACCATATTACGTAGTTCTGTTGTGACTAGAAAAATACTCTATTTGACGAAACATAACTATGGAGTGCCTCAACTTAACCAACTTCACAACTATTTTTCATTTGAGCTCGGCCGAGCTCATCTCAACCATGCATAGTGTATGCGCCCCCACTCGACAGGGCTGGTTACTCGAAACACTAGATTGACCGGGTATTTCGGGCAACTCGTTCGGTTGCCTTGGTCTGAGTTGCGTGATAGATCCTATATTCGAGAATTTATGGTTTTGTCACTTGGTTTCGAGTGTTAATTCCTTGACCATGATCGAGTTTCTCTATGTTTAGTATTGAGATCCCATTTGTGCATTAACTTCTATCTCTGGAAACTTATGTGCGAACAGCTCAAGTCCTTGGATTTTACTTCAACCTCGCCTATCTCTGGGTGATGTTTAGTTTCGACAATTATGAGTTAATTTCCCAATTAGCTTGGCGATTTGTAATTTCCTAGTGTTGCCAAAGTAATGTTGGTCCTTGGAAAGTGGGTATTTATTTTCCACTAATTCTGCAATTGAAAACTTTCCCGGTGTTGTTGGGGGAATCTCCGTTACTTAGAAAGTTTGATAATCCCTAGATGTTGCCAGGGTAGCACTGATAAAAAGAAAATAGAAGTGTTTTCTAGTGTTTCTAGGACAACACTAGTACATAGGTAGTTAGGATCAATTTTCCTAATTGATTCGGCGAGTTGAGTCGATTTTCCCATCGACTGGACGGTTTTGGGAGTCCATGCTTCTTATCTGAGATTAAGAAGTATTTTCTCGATCATGTAGCTTATTGTCTGGCACACATGAGTATTGCTTACAAGACCGTGATTCCGTCGATTCAAGAAGCGATGTTTGGCTTATTATGTGGAGCATTGAGAGATGGGGCTTCCTAACATTACCAGAGCAACGTCGGTTCTTAGAAGGCGTGGATTGATTTTTCCCGTTAATCCGGTGATTTGAGTCAATTTTCCCTGTTGACTCGGCTGTTTTAACCTTCTCGACATTACCGAAGCAGTGCCAGTTCTTAAAATGTTTGGATTGATTTTCCCCACCGATCCAGCGCTTTGAGTTTATTCCCATCGACTCGGCGGTTTGCTTACAAGAAATGGTTCTATTAGTTCAAGAAGCGATGTGGGGCTTATTTTTTGGCACACGGGGAGATGGGCCTTCCAAAGGTAGAGCAACATTGGTTCTCATAAGTCGTGGATCAATTTTCCCATCTACCTGGTGGTTATGACCTTCCCAACTTTGCCAGTTTTAGGACAACGCCCATTCTCAAATGCTTTGGAATCTATACGACCCGCTATTTCAATGCCCATTCTCAACTGTAACGACCCGCTATTTCGGACCATTCGCATCCGCACATGTCGGACTTGAATAATTCAAAATACCGAATTGTTAATTTTAATTTGGCAAAACTCAGATATACAGTAAATAAATAATCACAGAATCACAGACACAGAGTAATAATATGCAGCGGAAGTAAAAGAGATAGTAGTTTATGAAGCTACTATATAAATATATAAGATACATCAGAGTTTACAACAAAAGAGAAATACAATACATCAAGTACAAATCAGAATACATCACTGGAATCATCGAATACCGAAAGCTGGATAGATGGCTGGATCTCCAAGCGAAGCTCCAACTCCAAAGGTGAGTCCCACAAGCTGAACCACTCAGTCTGACCCGAGCGTAAAGCAAAACACAAAACACTCGAGTCAGGATTAATATTCTTATATCAATAAATCCAACTCAAGTGAAATAACAAACGAAATACAGGTAACTCAAAGGATGTTGGAATCACCATCCTCTAAGGATCGGTTAAACTATCTACTATTTAGTAGTGTACGCTAAATAGATAATGTCTATTAGTAATATAAAGTATCAAAATAGTGTTAAGGCGTTACCATTATCCCCCTTAACACATTTTATATAAGCGTTATAGTCTATACAGCACTGTAAACTCCACCGTAAACTGGTGGGATATCAGGGAGTACTCCATAGGTATAACACAAAACAAATTCGTAGTGGTCGCGTATATAGGGATACAAGTATGACAAGGCACATGAGGCAATACCCAAGGTAGTGAAACTACCGTTCGCCTGATCCGGACCGGTGAGAACGCATCGCCCAGCGATCGTAACACCGCGAAACAACACTCCTGAAATTCCGAGGGTGCACCAATCGATAACAAGTAATGAGTAGTAGTTACGAAGAAGTGTGTTCGCTCGAGGTGGCTAACCCCATTTGGCCCGGCACGGCTCCTGATTTTAGTCATTTCCAATTTGACACAAGTGTCAAGGCTATCCATTATCGTTCTCTTTCTTCCGTCATCACATACATCATTCCAACCACTTCATTCTGGATCACACTCCGCGTATAATTATTAAAGTGGTTTTCGGTTTAGATAGAGAGTATATCCATAACCGATTCCGGTTTCTTTAATAACTTTCGTAATTATTACACCGATTGGTCGTTTAATAAATTTCAAAACCAAATCAAATTCAAATTCAATTAGAGTTCAAAAATCAACATTTCATTTGTCTTTCTAAATCAATTTCCAAAGTTTACGTTTCAAAGCTTCCAAATTACCATTTCAAATTCTTATGATTCGATTTCAACTTTTATTAAACAATTCAAATATTGATTCAAGTTCATATATAAATTTCATTCCGAAATCTTTTAAAATGGTTTAATTTTCATTTCAAATCAATTTAAATTCATTTATCGATTTCATTCCATATTCATTAAGTAAATTTGTCATTCAAAACAACTTCTATTTAAATTCTAATTCATTTAAATCAATTACTTACGTTCAACTTCATTATATCAAAACATCAAATTGAAATAAATCAAATTCGTCAAATCAATTCTTTAAATTACAAGTCTTATGTTAATTTCAATAAACCCCATTATTTCAATAAATCACATTTTCATTTCTTGTTAAAGAAATTCTATTTTCACTTATTTAATGACTTCGTTACAAATTTCAAACTCAATTAATAAAGAACTAAGTTTCACATAATCGAGAAGTTTCAATTTCACTTATTAACTTACTTAAATAATTTTCCCAAAACTTTAATAAATAAAGAAACTCAATTTCATTTATTTACGAAGTTCAAATCCACTTATCCAAAAGCTCAATTTCTCTTATCAAAGAATTCCATTTTTATTCAATTATCAATTAATTCAATCTTATTCAACTATTAAATAATTTCAATCTTGAATATTAATAATTTCAAAACTTAATAATTACAAACTTGACTATCAATTCAAACTTAATTATTAAATCATTTCCACTTAATTATGAATTCAACTTAATCATCAAATCATTTCAACTTAATTATAAATTCAACTTAATAATTTCTAACTTAATGATAATTCCAAACTTAATTATAATTTCAAATTTAATTATTAAATGATTTCAAACTTAATAATTTCAAAAAATCAATTATTACTAATTTCAAATTATTTATTAATAATTCCGATTTAATTATTAAATAATTAAATTTCAAACAACGTTCTTTCATCAATTACTACGTTAATATTTGTTTCAAATTTCAATCTTTACATTTTCCTTTCATAAATTTAAATTCCAACTTCATTTCAAAACTTATTCTTTGCTCGAATAAAATCACTATTTTATTTTTAAATCAATTTGTTGACCAATCGGATTTTATTTAATTCTCTATCCTAGGTCAAATTCATTTGGGTATATATCATTTCAACCCGATTCCAATTTCAATTCAAGATCAAGCATAATGAAGGAAACTTGCAGTGTGATAACTGGGATGGTGTCAAAGTAAATAAACAAGCAATAACAACAATCAATAACAATCCAATAATTAATTCAAATAATCCCAAAATAATCGTATTAATTCACATTGTTGTTCGTGCGAATTAATATAGTTACTTCTAGAATCTACACTATCATTTCATGTAGATTAAAGATTATTATACTAATTAGTCATACGGTTCTTCACTTGTCATTCGATTTCAATTTTACACTACAACAATTAATCCAACATACGTTCAATAGTTCAAAGTGTAATTATCACTATTCTACATGTCAATTGATTTACCATTCAAAGGGGTCATATTATACAAATTTAACTAATCAAATTCAACGCATATCAATTTCAAATTTGTTAACTATTCTACGTCAGTTTCAATTGCATCATATTTATCACTTTATACCTTACAATTTAACATCCGATATAAACAACAAACAATCAATCAATTATCAATCAAATTGGATTGGTATTGCATACATAACGGATAACGGTGTCAGATGCAGGTGAACTGATACAGGTAAATAGCATATATAACAGTGTAAATAATTAACAGCAGCATATTTCAATTATCGTTTCAATTGAAATCAAATTTAATAAATAAAAGAACATTAATCGTGAGTGATTGCTCACTTTTCGAGCCTAGAGAGATGGATGATGATACCGACACGAACACTGATACAGATACTAACTAGCGGGACAGCAACAGGCTAGGAATCACTGCGATAGATTCGATATAGAAACGTAAGTCAAGATGGCACGAATTTTTGACAGACAAGGCCGATATATAGGGAAATACAAAATATTTGTTATTTTGTAAAAATCAATAATTTAATCTAAGACAAAATTAAAATAAAATATTAAATAGTTAAAAATCAACTCAGTTTAAAACCATTTAAAATTCATGCATCTGCTCTTTATAAAACCATCCTTAAACTAATATACAACTGCAGACACCACATATTATATGCAGACAAAAGTGTATATACGAGTAACTAAATATGGGCAAATTGACAACATAACAAAATCTAGAAACATAAGAATGTATACAGCTACCTTGTAATAATATAGATAGTACTTTAAAAAAATTCTTTCAGTTGAGACAGATATAACTCATATTCAGATCAGTTGATAAAATTATATACATATAAACTTTTATATACTGTAACCTTGCTACATATAACAACTTTGCATGTTACTAATAAAACTTGAACGGTTTATACTTCTAATTTATATAACATAAAACAACATGTATTATATATTATACATAATAAATCTAAACTGACCTTAACTTAAAAATATACTTAACAGTATTCTATGTACCATATATAGGCAGTTTGATATATAAAACAGTAGGCAATTATATCCGCATATATAAAGTTAGGCTTTCAATAAACAAAGGATAGGCAAGATTTGTAACATATATTATATGAATTTATGTATAATATATACTGTGACAAATTCTTTATTTTCAAAATCAGATATTGAAGAACGCCTAAAATATAATACATCCAATATATCGGGAAAGCAACAACGTACGAAAATCAGAGAAAAGAGGAAGCGAGCCTACCACAACACCAATGCTCGGTTGGACCAAGGTGGAAGTCAGAGCATGATGAGCAGCCGGAGGTTGGATGGCGGCGTGGGAAAATAGGGAGGATCCATGGCTGTGCTTGCGGTTTCGGGTTGTTGGCCTTGAGGATGGGAAGTTCGGCGGTGACTTGCGTGAGGAACGAGGTGATGGAAGCTTCATGTGGGCAAGGCTGCGTGCTCAGTTCAGGGTGGAGGAAGGAGTTGGTCGGCAAATTTGGTGATGGGCAAGGCATTGCTTGGTGGAGAGCTTCACGTGTGTGCGGATGTGCTTGGGTCATTGCTTGGCCGGAGATGTGGAAGGACACGGCAGGCTAAGGTGGAAGAGGCGATGGTTTGTTAGTTGTTCTTGCGTACTGATGCAGAGGGGAGATGATGAAAAAGGCGGGTTAGCCCACAAATAAATAGGAGAATGGAAGATGTATACATTTTATTGTTTTTATGGCTTGAACAGAAGAAAGATTTATGTGAAGGTGAGTGAAGAGAGAGTCCAAAGGGTGAAGTGAGCAGGCAACTACAAAATCAAATGGAAATGACAAAGGAGGAGCAGAATTAGACTAACAGCAATATGAAATATATTTTATAAAATATCATATAATTTCTCAAACGACTTGGCATAGGGAATAGGAATGGTTTACAGCTGAATTCAAGTAGTAATAAAAGCAACCGTCCATTGATTTTAAACGTTGGATATGAATGGTCACAGAGAAACAAAACGGACCGATACGATTAATTTGTTCACCGATTCCGTCGTGCATCGGACGTCAAAACACAGGATTGAATATACCGTGGGGATCAGCGTAACGTGACGATCAAAATGGTATACAGATATCGGTGATATGACTGAATTATAAAAATTCGAAATTTTATACTAGCGAAAAATGTATAAAAAACACAGAAAAATAAGATCGACCGAGCCAAAGATGTCCGAATTTGGAAAAACGACAAACTGACATCTTGCTCAGAAGATGTTTTAGAATTTTTCTATGTAAAAATATTTTGGTTTTGAAAACGTTTTATTTTCATCGCTTTTTAACTGATTAAATTGAAGTAAATTTACACACGAAATAAACTTTCATATTTCGGACGAAAATTTACCAGTTGCTATGTTTAACTAGACGCATTCCAAATATCATGTTTGTATTTCAAAATTTTATCGTTTAAACACCCACAAAATTTCAATTAATACGTTATTAAAATCGGTTAAATTTACGGGTCGTTACACTCTCCCCCACTCAAAACTTTTCGTCCCCGAAAAGGAAGGAAGTAGGAGCGGAAACAACCAAAAGAAAATAGACTTGAATTACAAAATAAATAATTAGTTCAAACCATATAAGTTTCAATTTAAATAAACTTATATTCAACAATTTGTTTTTAAATCCAGGTTTCCATTAAATTGATTTGATTTCTCATTTATAAATGTTAGGTACAAAAGGTTCCTTTCAAATGAAATTCAATTTAAATTCAATTAATTTAAGATACTATTTTGGGTTGATTTAATTCAATTTATTAACTTCCAAACAAATTTTTCTTCTATTAATCACACTTATTATTTATTTAACTATTATTCATTTTATTATTCTATTTTTCTTCTATTAACTCACATTTTATTTATAAAGACAATTTATATTATATATTATCCAAATTTCTTAAATTAACAATTTTAAAGATCATACAATTGAATAGTCATTTATTATAAACATATTTTAATTGACAAATTAATTCTTCTTTATTCCAAATTATTTTTTTATTTATTCCACTTAATATATCCTATCACATATATCAAGCATATTGATAGTTATTATAACTACTTAAACTTTAAATTTCTTTTAACATCATTTCACATTGTAAATTATTCAATTACATATTCAACCTTTGAATGGTTTTGGTAAGTCGTATTATAATGTAATTGGTTATTATACAAGTAAATTTTCTAATCCACTTAGTTAAGTTTAAATATTCATTCAAATTTTGGCTTTATTTTAAAATTGAAATCATTCTTAACATAAATTTTAAGAATTTCCTTTTCAATTAACTTCAAACAATCTAGAAATAAAAATATATATACATCTAATATATCACATCAAATCAAAAATCATATACCAATATATATAAATCAAGTCATAATTTAGAAATTCAAATCTATTTAAAATTTTCAAATCAAAGTGTAACAAGGCTAAGAATAGTCTCTCCACTCGAAATCCGAAAATGAATATCGATGATGCGGCCGTCATCACCGAAATTATTTTCCAGTGACAAAGAGAAGATCTCTAATTTAATCATTTAAAATTCTTTGAAAACCATTTCTATTCAAAAATATTTTAAATAATATACATTTTAAACTTTGAAACCCTAGTTTGGAATTACCAGAAATTATATTCTCAAATTTTAGTTTAAATCTATTTAAATTCTAAATCAAATTTAACCAAGTTTTATAAATTCATTCATTTTGTATTATTCAATAGTCAACGATTTACAAACCATAATGAAATCAATATTATTATTTCTGGCAACAATTTCATTAACAATTTAATTTCAGAACTTTATACTTATATATAATATAATCATACAAAACTATTTATTCACCAAATTCGAAAATACTATTGTGTCAGTTTGCTCTGTTCAAGTGTTTTGGAAATCCTATCGATAGCGTTGATCAGACGAATCAATCGGAAACCCAAATCAACATCAACAACTCAAACAACACAATATATATAAAACATCTTTATATTAATATCAAATACACTCTCTCGCTCGACGATACAAGGATGGATTTCAAAATAAGGATAGAGATTTAAATTTTGATGGAAATCAAATCAAATAGAATTTTGATTCTATAATAAGTTCGAAACAGAAGATAAGATGACTTGAATAACAAAATAGGGCGATGGATAAGTTTATATAAATCGCGGGCAACCTTAACCGGGTCGACCCTGACTTCAAGAATTTGATCGATGCAGAATTCTGAGGTAAATCTACATTCAATCTCAAGAAATAGAATTCAGGTATAGTAGGAGATAGATAGCATCGTAAATCGAGGATACAGAAATCTCCGGTAAATCAATGCCAATTATAAAATGTTTCACCCATTTGCAAATAATTCGAAGATTGGCGAGACCGCCGATTCATTATAAAGATCATTCGAAGTGGAGTTATGGAATGCTCCAGAATTAAAAGAAGACGAATAGTGAGGGACATGAATGGATTTGGAACCACAGGGAATGTTCCAAAATTCAAAGGAATTGAGTCAATAGGAAGAGATTTGAAACTCGAATGAGAGTGATTCTGTAAATACATTTACCTTATATGCTAAGTTTTGCCTAGAGCTACCAAAAGCTCTGATACCAACTGTAACGACCCGCTATTTTGGACCATTCGCATCCACACATGTCGGACTTTAATAATTCAAAATACCGAATTGTTAATTTTAATTTGGCAAAACTCAGATATACAGTAAATAAATAATCACAGAATCACAGACACAGAGTAATAATATGCAGCGGAAGTAAAAGAGATAGTAGTTCATGAAGCTACTATATAAATATATAACATACATCAGAGTTTACAACAAAAGAGAAATACGATACATCAAGTACAAATCAGAATACATCACTGGAATCATCGAATACCGAAAGCTGGATAGATGGCTGGATCTCCAAGCGAAGCTCCAACTCCAAAGGTGAGTCTCACAAGCTGAACCACTCAGTCTGACCCGAGCCTAAAGCAAAACACAAAACACTCGAGTCAGGATTAATATTCTTATATCAACAAATCCAACTCAAGTGAAATAACAAAAGAAATACAGGTAACTCAAAGGATGTTGGAATCACCATCCTCTAAGGATCGGTTAAACTATCTACTATTTAGTAGTGTACGCTAAATAGATAATGTCTATCGGTAATATAAAGTATCAAAATAGAGTTAAGGCGTTACCATTATCCCCCTTAACACATTTTATATAAGCGTTATAGTCTATACAGCACTGTAAACGCCACCGTAAACTGGTGGGATATCAGGGAGTACTCCATAGGTATAACACAAAACAAATCCGTAGTGCTCGTGTATATAGGGATACAAGTATGACAAGGCACATGAGGCAATACCCAAGGTAGTGAAACTACCGTTCGCCTGATCCGGACCGGTGAGAACGCATCGCCGCAGCGATCGCAACACCGCGAAACAACACTTCTGAAATTCCGAGGGTGCACCAATCGATAACAAGTAATGAGTAGTAGTTACGAAGAAGTGTGTTCACTCGAGGTGGCTAACCCCATTTGGCCCGGCACGGCTCCTGATTTTAGTCATTTCCAATTTGACACAAGTGTCAAGGCTATCCATTATCGTCTCTTTCTTCCGTCATCACGTACATCATTCCAACCACTTCATTCTGGATCACACTCCGTGTATAGTTATTAAAGTTGTTTTCGGTTTAGATAAAGAGTATATCCATAACCGATTCCGGTTTCTTTAATAACTTTCGTAATTATTACACCGATTTGTCGTTTGATAAATTTCAAAACCAAATCAAATTCAATTTCAATTAGAGTTCGGAAATCAAGATTTCATTTGTCTTTCTAAATCAATTTCCAAAGTTTATGTTTCAAAGCTTCCAAATTACCATTTCAAATTCTTATAATTCGATTTCAACTTTTATTAAACAATTCAAATATTGATTCAAGTTCATATATAAATTTCATTCCGAAATCATTTAAAATGGTTTAATTTTCATTTCAAATCAATTTAAATTCATTTATCGATTTCATTCCATATTCATTAAGTAAATTTGTCATTCAAAACAACTTCTATTTAAATTCCAATTCATTTAAATCAATTACTTACGTTCAACTTCATTATATCAAAACATCAAATTGAAATAAATCGAATTCGTCAAATCAATTCTTTAAATTACAAGTCTTACGTTAATTTCAATAAATCCCATTATTTCAATAAATCACATTTTTATTTCTTGTTAAAGAAATTCCATTTTCACTTATTTAATGACTTCGTTACAAATTTCAAACTCAATTAATAAAGAACTAAATTTCACATAATCGAGAAGTTTCAATTTCACTTATTAAATTACTTAAATAATTTTCCCAAAACTTTAATAAATAAAGAAACTCAATTTCATTTATTTACGAAGTTCAAATCCACTTATCCAAAAGCTCACTTTCTCTTATCAAAGATTCAATTTTTATTCAATTATCAATTAATTCAATCTTATTCAACTATTAGATAATTTCAATCATGATTATTAATAATTTCAAAACTTAATAATTACAAACTTGATTATCAATTCAAACTTAATTATTAAATCATTTCCACTTAATCATGAATTCAACTTAATCATCAAATTATTTCAACTTAATTATAAATTCAACTTAATAATTTCAAACTTAATGATAATTCCAAACTTAATTATAATTTCAAATTTAATTATTAAATGATTTCAAACTTAATAATTTCAAAAAAATCAATTATTACTAATTTCAAACTATTTATTAATAATTTCGATTTAATTATTAAATTATTAAATTTCAAACAACGTTCTTTCATCAATTACTACGTTAATATTTGTTTCAAATTTCAATCTTTACATTTTCCTTTCATAAAATTTAAATTCCAACTTCATTTCAAAACTTATTCTTTGCTCGAATAAAATCATTATTTTATTTTTAAATCAATTGTTGACCAATCGGATTTTATTTAATTCTCTATCCTATGTCAAATTCATTTGGGTATATATCATTTCAACCCGATTCCAATTTCAATTCAAGATCAAGCATAATGAAGGAAACTTGCAGTGTGATAACTGGGATGGTGTCAAAGTAAATAAACAAGCAATAACAACAATCAATAACAATCCAATAATTAATTCAAATAATCCCGAAATAATCGTATTAATTCACATTGTTGTTCGTGCGAATTAATATAATTACTTCTATAATCTACACTATCATTTCGTGTAGATTAAAGATTATTATACTAATTATTCATACGGTTCTTCACTTGTTATTCGATTTCAATTTTACACTACAACAATTAATCCAACATACGTTCAATAGTTCAAAGTGTAATTATCACTATTCTATATGTCAATTGATTTACCATTCAAAGGGGTCATATTATACAAATTTAGCTAATCAAATTCAACACATATCAATTTCAAATTTGTTAACTATTCTACGTCAATTTCAATTGCATAATATTTATCACTTTATACCTTACAATTTAACATCCAATATAAACAACAAACAATCAATCAATTATCAATCAAACTGGATTAGTATTGCATACATAACAGATAACGGTGTCAGATGTCACAGGTGAACTGATACAGGTAAATAGCATATATAACAGTGTAAACAACTAACAGCAGCATATTTCAATTGTCGTTTTGAAATCAAATTTAATAAATAAAAGAACATTAATCGTGAGTGATTGCTCACTTTTCGAGGCTAGAGAGATGGATGATGATGCCGACACAAACATTGATGCAGATACTAACTAGCGAGACAGCAACATGCTAGGAATCACTGCGATAGATTCGATATAGAAACGTAAGTCAAGATGTCACGAGTTTTTGACAGACAAGGATAGAGAAATACAAAATATTTGTTATTTTGTAAAACACAATAATTTAATCTAAGACAAAATTAAAATAAAATACTAAATAGTTAAAAATCAACTCAGTTTAAAACCATTTAAAATTCATGCATCTGCTCTTTATAAAACCATCCTTAAACTAATATACAACTGCAGACACCACATATTATATGCAGACAAAAGTGTATTTACGAGTAACTAAATATGGGCAAATTGACAACATAACAAAATATAGAAACATAAGAATGTATACAACTACCTTGTAATAATATAGATAGTACTTTAAAAAAATTCTTTCAGTTGAGACAGATATAACTCATATTCAGATTAGCTGATAAAATTATATACATATAAACTTTTATATACTATAACCTTGCTACATATAACAACTTTGCATATTACTAATAAAAATTGAACAGTTTATACTTCTAATTTATATAACATAAAACAACATGTATTATATATTATACATAATAAATCTAAACTGACCTTAACTTAAAAATATACTTAACAGTATTCTATGTACCATATATAGGCAGTTTGATATATAAAACATTAGGCAATTATATCCGCATATATAAAGTTAGGCTTTCAATAAACAAAGGATAGGAAAGATTTGTAACATATATTATATGAATTTATGTATAATATATACTGTCACAATTTCTTTATTTTCAAAATCAGATATTGAAGAACGCCTAAAATATAATACACCCAATATATCGGGAAAGCAACAACGTACGAAAATCAGAGAAAAGAGGAAGTGAGCCTACCACAACACCAATGCTCGGTTGGACCAAGGTGGAAGTCAGAGCATGGTGAGCAGCCGGAGGTTGGAGTTTGGCTGGCGGCGTGGGAAAATAGGGAGGATCCATGGCTGTGCTTGCGGTTTCGGGTTGTTGGCCTTGAGGATGGGAAGTTCGGCGGTGACTTGCCTGAGGAACGAGGTGATGGGAGCTTCACGTGGACAAGGCTGCGTGCTCGGTTCAGGGTGGAGGAAGGAGTTGGTCGGCAAATTTGGTGATGGGCAAGGCGTTGCTTGGTGGAGAGCTTCACGTGTGTGTGGATGTGCTTGGGTCATTGCCTGGCCGGAGATGTGGAAGGACACGGCAGGCTAAGGTGGAAGAGGTGATGGTTTGTTAGTTGTTCTTGGGTACTGATGCAGAGGGGAGATGATGAAAAAGGCGGGTTAGGCCACAAATAAACATGGGAATGGAAGATGTATACATTTTATTGTTTTTATGGCTTGAACAGAAGAAAGAGTTATATGAAGGAGAGTGAAGAGAGAGTCCAAAGGGTGAAGTGAGCAGGCAACTACAAAATCAAATGGAAATGACAAAGGAGGAGCAAAATTAGACTTACAGCAATATGAAATATATTTTATAAAATATCATATAATTTCTCAAACGACGTGGCATATGGAATAGGAATGGTTTACAGCTGAATTCAAGTAGTAATAAAAGTATCCGTCCATTGGTTTTAAACGTTGGATATGAATGGCCCCAGAGAAACAAAACGGACCGATACGATTAATTTGTTCACCGATTCCGTCGTGCATCGGACGTCAAAACATAGGATTGAATATACCGTGGGGATCAGCGTAACGAGACGATCAAAATGGTATACAGATATCGGTGGTATGACTGAATTATAAAAATTCGAAATTTTATACTAGCGAAAAATGCATAAAAAACACAGAAAAATAAGATCGGCGGAGCCAAAGATGTCCGAATTTGAAAAAACGACAAACTGACATCTTGCTCAGAAGATGTTTTAGAATTTTTCCTTATAAAAATATTTTGGTTTTGAAAATGTTTTATTTTCATCGCTTTTTAACTGATTAAATTGAAGTAAATTTACGTACGAAATAAACTTTCATATTTTCGGACGAAAATTTACCAGTTGCTATGTTTAACTAGACGCATTCCAAATATCATGTTTATATTTCAAAATTTTATCGTTTAAACACCCACAAAATTTCAATTAATACGTTATTAAAACCGGTTAAATTTACGGGTCGTTACAATACGACCCGCCGACTCGATGGCTACGACCTTCCCGACATCACCAGTCTACGGACAACGCCCATTCTTAGAAGGTTGGGGATTGATACGACCGGTTGATATGGAAGCTATGAGTCACCACTCCCTGTCTGTGATTCATGATAGAGGAGCATTTTCTCGGTTATGCTGCTGATTGCGTATTACAGGTGTTTTTCTTGCAAGAACGTGGTTCCATTAATTCAAAAGGCTAGCTTTATTCATGAGTGGAAGAAATGGCAAGTCTTGCTTATTTACAGTGCCCCAGTGTCCCTGGGAGGTTTATTTGCAAAAGAAATTAGATAAGGATGAACGAAACAATAATGTCTTAGGTTGTTGCTTCATTCATGGGTGATCGGTTAGGTTTAAGGTTAAGTTCTTACCAGTCTTCCAATAGCTCGTTTAGGCCCCTCTTTGCTGGGTCAAAGCAGTTTTCCTTAAGTAGGTAGACCCCACGATCTTGCAGTTTCTCCACCATTAGACCGTTTCCTAGCATACTGCTAGAGCTAGTTTTCCCTTATCATCCCCTCAATCAACATTTTTAGATGTCGGCATTCATTAGCATTATGCTCGTGCATTTCCTAGAAGCGACTGTACTTCCTGGAAAGTTTCTCCTACTCCGTCGCTTCCCTCTTGGGTGACTTGTCATATTGCTCATTTTCCTCAATAGTAAGATATATATATTCTCCAACGTATCACTTATGGGCGTGTAATCTTCTACTCCAAAGTTCTTCGTATGTTTTGCATTCGCGTTACGCTTATTATCAAAGTTTTGACTTCTTTTCTTCTAATTTTCCAACATTTATTACAATATTTCTCTAGAGTACTTCCTCTGCATGCTCATCCCAATATCTCTTTCAGACAGTCCTGCTTCTTCTAATTGCAGGAATCAATTTTCCTTCCTGTAAATTCTTCCACGGTAGTGGGTTACTGTATGTTTACCATCTATCAAAATTTGTATCCGGGTGAGTACCCTGGACTAAATCCATGAATACAAGATCCTTCTTAAGATTGCTAAATTTCGTAACAGCGATATTGAATCGGTTCTAAAAAGCATTCAAAGACTCTATGGGTCCTTAAGACAGGATAGATAGGACATCACGTCCTTTGGTCGGGCAGCATGGAGCTTGAACTACTCTAGGAATTTCTTTGCTAACTCGTGAAAAATAGAAATAGACTTCGGTGTGAGCCTTGTAAACCATATGGAAGAGACTCCATCCAAGAAGATAAGAAAACATCTACAACATGCAGCATCTATAGCTCATGCACTATCTATTTTCATTCGTATTTGAGGAAGTGTTTTCTGGAATCAGTAGTTCTATTATAGGATGGCATTGTTGGAATGGTGAAATTTCGTGGATATTTTTCTCTCAAAACCTTTTCAATAAATGAAATTTTGCTTGGTTCATAACCCCAATCTTCATCATTTCTACCTTTGCATTCTTCAACTGACCATTTGACCATGTCAGCAATGTACGCCTTGTTGGTAATCGACAAGTTGACTGTTACAGGCTGTACTGAGTGTATGGCTTTGCAAACCATCTCGACTTATCGACCGAAGTCTAGGTTCTCCGTTTTCTAGGAGAATTACTCCTTCACAGTTCTGTTGGTTGTCCGATTAATCTTGCCATGGCAGTTTGAATTCCACATCCAGCATTTTGTCCATTAATGCTAGTATTCAACCCAACATTACCATTATTCAGCTATATGTCATCATCAGAGTCAGAAACTAGCAGTGCATTGCCTTCTTGACGAGTGTTCTCCCCAAAGTTTGGGTCGGTACAAAGTTGTTTTGGCTCGGTACAGATCTGTCTCCTTACAAGAGGAACACCCTTACTTTCTCCTACAACATCTCCTACAACTCCGGCAGTTGCTTCCTTCTACCTTTACTTTCCATCCCTTCTATTTAGGCTAAAAATGGAGAAATTTTCTTATTCTATTATAGGAGAAGTTTCCTTTTTAGTCCCTATGTAGTTGGCGGCTACAAAGTTCGCAATGCATCCATCTCATTCGTGAGAGTTTTCTGAGTGTCAGTATACTTTTGGTTAAGATCATTGATAATCTTATTAAGCTCTCCTTTATTAACAACTTCCTATTGAGCTGAAGATCCAGGTAGCGGATTTCTATTGTTCACTTTTGTTTGGTGGGTGTTTGCTTCATCACCACCAACCGCTGCTCATACAAATCTTTTAGATGCAGATTTTCCTTACTTTGGAGCTATTAGAATAACAAATCTTTAATTTCTCAGAGAAAACTTTCCGGATCTAACTTTTCGATCTTATGCAATCCAAAATATCATTGAAAGCACTAAAATGTTGACGCTAAAAATGGAACAACACCTAAGGATAGACTGTAGGGAACCTGTGAGACCTAGATCTAGCAGAAAACAGTTGAAATAAAAGGAAAATAACAAAAATAAAGTAGAGATACATAAGATTTTATAGTGGTTCGGCCATCTATGGCCTATGTCCACTTTATAGCTTTGTTGCTCATAGATTTAATGTAGTTTATTCGAGAATACAAGCGATTTGAAAAAGGGCAAGTCATAAGTATAGTGATTGGATGGATTCTAAGTCCTAGAATTTTTCATGGTAGCTGCCTTGGTGACTATTGTGTGGAGATAAAAGATAAAGAAGAGGCAAAGCATTCACATAGTGATGGCAGAAATCAAATCCTATTTTAGTTGCTTTATGGTTTGTATTAATATGGGATATAGTCATATTAAGCCAGAAGTTCAGTTGGAGTAGAATCCAAATTTTTGTCCAGAGTTGTACAAGAAGAGTCAAAATCTTTCTAGTTAAATAGATGAGTTAGTACCGAGTCATTTAAGTCGGTACAAGTGGAAATGATTCTGCCCCTTTTTATCTCCTTTCAATCTTCGAGTAGATGTATTTCATACCTTTTCTCTAGTAATTTGGTTGACTATGGTGATGATTCCTTCATCACTTGGATTGCTTTGCTATATCAGTTGTCCTCTCTTCAAACTTGATGGTAGGCTGTCAAACTCTCATGAAAACACTTGGGCGCACTCTAAAGAAGTAGAAAATAGGATGAAGTCAGTGAGTTGTTTCAAGGTTAAAATATATGTCGACAGCGAGTGGTTTGAGTTTGTGCCGAGTGATTTTCTTAAGCAATCTCGTGGTGAAACTTTCTAGATCTCTTCTTTCCCTCTTATAAGCATGCCTACCAAGTTTCAAGACCTTTGATCTTCATCTTACAGTTCTAACTCCTTTTGTTATCTGCCTGGTTAAAACCGCAATTAAAACTACAGGGAGTCGGATTTCTAACTGAAAATTTCGGACATTTGAATAGTGGCATTATTCAACTATTTCTTCTTTGTTTAAAAACCTATAAGAAACAGACGTCTCAATTAAAATTCATATGTGGACTGAATAATGTTTTCAAATGTCTGAAAACCTATGGCTTTATATTTCAAATAATCTCAGGTGTTTAGACATCTAAAATAATTAACCAAACATTTGACTACCAATTCAAATGTATAATTGATTCTTTCGGACGTCTGAACAAAGCTAAATTTTAATTGATTTTTCATGTATATAGAAATTCTGATGTTTGGACTCTATATCCAAACATTCGAATTCCTATAATGACTACATTTTACATTGAACAGAAATTTCTTTTTGGAAGACTGTCTTTTCTACGAACGGTTGTAACTTTTCTCGTGGTCGTATCTCTTCAAATGGAACCTTTCAAACACTGTAGATTTTTGTTAACTTTTGAAAAAATCTATCTTACTTTTCTTTCCCCTATATATTTTCTATGATTTCAAAAGCCTTCAAAAAAATCTTTTTACTTCCTAAACCATACGTGTTCAAATTATTATCATCAAAGGAGATTATATGAAGGTTGTACCGAAAGTGATTTATCGAGGTTATAAAATAACACAAGTCAAATGCTAGTTTTATTTTATTTTAGTGAAGTCGGATCTTTAGGCAAAGTGTAGGAAGTCACTGTTTGGACGGTCTTGCAGAAAGCCGTTCCACTAGGTGAAGTGAGGTTGTTTAGTGAAATTCCATATGGAATTTAGGACTGGACGTAGGATGGAAAGTCTGAACCAATATAAAAATAGTTGGAGAAATCCTTTATTACTAGTCTTTGTTTATTGGCTTGCTATATATTTAAATTAAATCGTATTATTCAAACTACTAGATCCTTAGGCCCTCTTATTTAGTACCAGAGCTATTCATAAAACCGTAACATAGTATATGAAAACTTGCAAGTAAGATGGATAACTCTATTTCTACGTTTGTTGATGGTCAATTCACATCACAACCAACTATTCAAAGGTTCTATTATGCATATTAGTCAACTAGAATGATAATTTATATGCAAGCTAATGAATATGAAATTTGGAATGCCACACAAGTAAAATACAGTATACCCACTACTGAGTATTTCACATGGTATAACAACAAAAAAATGCCATGACAATGTTAAAGCCTTAAATATTTTAGTTTGCTCATTAATCAAAAATGAATTTAAAAGAGCAAGCGTTTGTAAGATTGCATATAACATATTGCGTACATTAAAGTTACTCATGAAGAAATAAATAAAGTATAGAAAAGTAAAATTTCAATGTTGAAAGATCAATTTGAGAATTTTAAAATGAAGCAAAATGAAAATATTGCTGACATGCACTCTAGCAAGATGTTACTCATGCTCTTATGGCACTTTTCTTAGATTTTGATATAGTCTCAAAGATGCTTAACTAAAGAAGAAATAAATAAAGTATAGCAAAGTAAAATTTCAATGAAAAATCAATTTAAGAATTTTAAAATGAAGCAAAATGAAAATATTGTTGACATGCACTCAAGCAAGATGTTAATCATGCTCTTATGACACTTAGTGAAAGTTTCTTAGATTTTGATATAGTCTCAAAGATGCTTAACTCTTTTACAGATGAATGAAAATGAAAAGTTTTAGCTATTAAATAGGCTAATGACTTTTCATCCCTCAAATCCAACAATTAATTGAAAATCTAATGTCCTACAAAGTTAATTCGTAGGCTAAGAAGAATCAAGCTCAAGAAAGAAGGCGGTTTCCTTTCTTACCAGAGATGAATCATACATGGGTGAAGATGAGTTCATCTTTCTTGTCAAAAACTATATAAAAATTTTGAAACTCAAAAGAAATAAAATATTTGGCAATAATAACAACTCATTTTCTTTATTAAAATGTTATGAATGCAACAAGATGGCCCATATGAAAAAAGCTTGTCCAAACCACCAAAAAAAGAATAGCTTCGGAATAAGAATGTGAAATCATTCAAGAAAGAGAAGAAAGCATTTCAAGTAACTTGGGATGATTCAAATTCTTCATTGTCAGAAAGTGAAACTGACACGGAACAAGCAAATGTATGCTACATGGCTCACGATGTAATTCCAAAATTTCTTTCAAAGATCTTATTGAAATTTATTCAAAACTCCTTAAAAAATTAAAGGTTGTTAAAAGAACTCGAAAAGATACTACAGGAATTGAGCCAAATTAGAAGTTGATAAGTTAAAAGATGAAAAGAGTATCTTAGAAGAAGAACTTCAAAATTCACAAGACTCTTGTGATAATTTGACATCTTAAATCGCTACTTTAAGTGGTGAAATTATAATTTATAAAGACGAGTATATCAAATTTACAAAAGAGAATTGTGATTTGGGTTATACAATTAACACTCTTAGTAAAGATTTAACAGAGCTTAGAACTAACTTTGAAAATCTTTCTACTAATGTTTCAAACTTTAAAAGGTCGAGAAAATTTATCTAGAATTATCGAAGTCTTAAAATCCTCATCTAATACAAAGGGATTAGGATTTATTTGTTCCAATAACAAGAAATCTAGTCCTGAGCACTATACTTTATATACTAATTTCAAAAAAGGGAAGAATGCTAGTCAAGCAAAACCCATAATAAAGAATCATAGAAAAACCATAAAAATATAGGTATCAAAAACTAGCAATCACCTTACTAGAGATAAAGTATATAAAAAATTTATGTCCAAAGTTCATAATAATGTTGATTTTATTTGTAAAGGGTTACCAAACTCAATTGGATATGGTTTCCTAAGACCTAACTCTTAGGGCCCTTGCTTAGAAATTAGGTAGTAATTCAAATTCTTATTTCTGCAGGTACCCGACCATATAAAGGATATATTGATACTTAATAGTGGTTGCTTAAAACACATGATGGGGAATCAAAAGATGCTAAGAAACATAACTTAGATGGATGGAGGCACCATCACCATTGTAGAAAACTCTAAAAGATATGTGGTTGGCAAAGGCGATGTTAACAATGATGGTATATTTAACACTCCTCTTATTATAAATGTCCTACTTGTTGAAAATCTAAAACATTATTTATTAACTATAAACAACTATGTGATAAAGGTTTTACAGTCTCCTTTTTAAAAGATAAATGCCATTTTTTGACTAAAATAAAATAAAAAATTTCAAGGTATTAGAAAAAGAAATATTTATGCTTTAAATATGAAGATTAACTATAATAATGATATGTGTTTATTAGCAAATAATAATGATCCTTTGCTTTGGCACAAACGGGTTTGTCGTATTAGCTTTATATATATATATATATATATATATATATATATATATATATATAAACACTTTCTAAACATGATTTAGTAAATAGTTTACCAAAATTACTTTTAAAGTTAATAATTCATGTGATGCATGCCAAAGGGGAAAACATACTAAATCCACTTTTGAATCTAAAATGTTGATTTCTACTTTACGACGGTTAGAGTTGCTTCACTTAGACCTATTTGGACCAACCCAACTAAGGTTACTAAATCATAACAAATATAACTTTGTTCTAGTGGCTATTTTTCAAGATACACTTGGACATTATTTTTGAAACATAATATCGGCACTTTTGAAATTTAAACTTTTTGCAAAAAGAATTAAAAATTTGAAATTTTTGAATATTAGAAATATTAAAAGTGACCATGGTGGTGAACTAGATAATGAGCTTTATAATAAATTTTCTAATAAAAAGGGTATTACTCATAGTATTTACTTTCTTGGAATCCTACAAAAATATGGTATCATACTTGTAGGAATGCACAAGAACAGTATAAAGTGCTAGCCAATTACCCAAGAATTTTTAGGTTGAAGATGCGGTTACCGCTTGCTATGTTCTTAATCACCTCTCCATAAAGCCCTTGACTAAGCATACCCCATATGAACTTTTTAGTAGAGAAAAATCAATGGCTTCTTGCTTTAGAATCTTTGGCTCTAAATGTGTTATGCTTCACATTAAAAATCAATTAGGTAAATTTGATCCCAATGCCGATGAAGGCATCTTTGTTGGATATTCCAAAAGGAATAAAGCCTACGAAATATTTAAAAAGAGAAATAGAACAGTTGGAAAAATACTATATGTGTCTTTTGATGATAATTTCAAATTTAATAATATGAGGAAGAAATTGTTTTGATAAACAAACCATCTTCATTGGAAAATCCCCAACAAAGGAGACACTAAGATTAATAGTGATTTAACATCTCCTCCATGTATTTTGAAAGATCAACCTATTCATAATGTCATTGGAGAAGTAAATACTTGGGTTAAATCAAATATGCCATATTGCACTTGTTATGTAGAACCAAAGAACTATAAAGAAGCTTCAAATGCTTATTTTTGGATTATTGCAGGACGACAAAAATTAAATCTATTTGAATGGAATAACATATGGGAATTGGTTCTAAGAACAAACAATCAAACTGTTTTTGGTACAAAATGAGTTTTCAAAAATAAAGTTGATGAAAATAGTGATATAATTTGAAAATAATCTAGATTAGTGGCACAAGTGAATAATTAAGAAGAAGGAACGGATTATGAAGAAACTTTTGCCCATGTAGCCCATTTAGAAGCAATACGAATTTTACTAGCATTTCATGTCACCTTAATTTTAATTTTTTTTAAATGGATGTTAAAAGCATCTTTATAAATGCATTTATACAAGAAAATGTTTATGTAGAATAATCTTCCCTTTATACATGAATATTTTCCAATCATTATTTATAAACTTAAGATAGCTCTTTATGAACTTAAACGAGCACTACGTGCTTGGTACAACAACTAAAGTGTTACCGTTTAAACTCTAGTTTTAACATTGGCAAGGTTTATTCCACTCTTTTTATTAAAAAGAAAATCATGACATTTTAATTGTCCAAATTTATGTTTAAATCTATGCAATGAGTTTTCTAGCAATACGAAAAGTGAATTTGAAATGTCACACATGGATGAACTTACTTATTTCTGGGTTTACAAATTAAAAAACTTAAACATGATATTTCATTCACCAAGAAAAGTATTGTAATAGTTTGCTTCAAAAATTAGAAACGTAAAATAATTGTAGTATGAGTACTAGTCTTCGCTTAGATAAAGATGAAAATAGTAAAGATATCGGTCAAAAATTATATACAGGTATGATAGAATCTTTACTTTATTTAACGGGTTGTAAACCGAACATAACTTCGAGTGTTTATTTATGTGCTAGATTTCAAGCGAATCCCAAAGAATCGCATATGCGAGCTATAGAACAATTTTTTGTGCTACTTAACCAACTATAAAGACTACAAACTTTTTGATCTGAAATATTGTCCTTTCAAATTAGTGTCATATAACGATGTTAATTTTAGAGGATGCAAAATGGATTGGAAAAGTACGAGTGATGCTTGTCATTATATTGGATAGTTTCTAGTTTCATGGTTTAGTAATAAGAAAAATTGGGTTTCACTATTAATGAATGAAGAAGAATAAATTTCTACTGCTTTGGTATGTGCTTAGGTTATATACATACAAAAAATATTACGACTCAGATTCTAATAATAATTAATTTTGAAAAAAATGTGTGATCCTCTTAAGAAGAGGAGAGCACACATGCACGTATATATAAAACCAGAAATAAAGGAGCTTCCAACAAGCCTGACAGGTAGCCAAAAACCCCCCCATACAAAAAAGAATAAAAACAACCCTCCCAAAAGTCTAAAAAACTAGGGACATACTTGAAGAAAACTATAAAAAAAAAACAGCAACCAAGGACAGAAACGACTGTAAAAAAAGGGCAACCTACAACAACAACTCCACAAAACGAGCCACGATAACCAGAAACGCCTCCACAAAAAGAGCAGACTACAACATATCCACCACACCCATCGCATCAACAAACCTCCAACCAAACAACCGATCTCAAGCAATAGACCTAGAAATCTTAAGTTTCAACCTAGACTTCTTATAATGATAACATCTAGACTACTCCTACAAATTTTATCACGCACTTTGGGAATAGGAGTAGAAACACGAGCTTGAATAGAAGATCTTCTATGAGTTGCCCAACAGCAGTACAGCATAAATCTAAAAAGACTAACATAAAAGCATATGATCTTGTTTGAGTCACAAGTCATATCCCCTAAAGAACACAACCTCCCTAAAATAAATTCCAACCCCAACCATTCCTGAAACCTTCTCACCCTGTTAACAACAAAGCTCCATGAATTTAAATTCTTGGTCAGCAACAATGACCCACCTATCTTTACAATGTTACACAACCTCTTCTTAGCGACATCAATTTTGCAACTACCTAACTGAGTTAAAACCATCTCCAATCCAGAAAAAACAACAATATCGTGTGGGACTGCATCTACCTCAATAACTCCTAGATTACTATGACAACTCAGTGCCACAACAAGACCGTGCGCACTATTTGGTATGTCTATAACTTTTGATCAATAGAATTGACCGAAATATTAACCCCTTTATCCAAGAGAGCCCCATCATCAACATTAAAGTTTACATTTTCACAATACTCTCCAAGAATGTTTGTACAATCAACAACAACCCTATAATCCATAGCCTTAGAACTAGAAAATCCTTGAGTACAACTCACTTTATTCACCAAACAAGCATAAACAGTCAAATTTCCATTAACAATATTAGATACAACATCCACTTCTTTCGTAGAAAACATCAAAGCCTCGTATGAACAAAGACCATTTTTCAAAAAGCAATCACTAACTAACGAGCAAGATCTATCAACCTGTGAAACATTAGAATTATAAAACTCTGCATCAACTGAAACATCAAAAACAATTATATCAATAGAAATGTTAACTACTTTAGGAAAACAGTACTCATGACATGTGGATCCAACAGAAGACTGTCATTCTGATAATCCTACCCCAAGTCATTAGCATAAAACTCATCGATGTCAACCCATGGCGAGCCTTCACTTACATGTACAACATTATCCTTTCCCAAAAACACTTCAGTTTGAGACCCAATCCAATCTTTATTAATCGGATACTGACCAATATTATCCGCCGTTAAACAATCAAAGTGCCAATAAACTTTGTTAAAAGATAATCGCACTCCACATTATTACCCATACAGCAATCGTAGAACAAGCCCCTTAATCTCAAGAACTCGAGAACAAAATAAAATGATATTCTTTAAGACTCAGAGGTTTCAAGAAAGATGAATCAGAGAAAGAAGACATAGGATTTGAATTTAGGATCAAATTGTAGATCGAAGGACATGATATTGTTTTGTGACCAAATCCACCACATTTAAAGCAATGAACAGGATTCCAACAATCTTTAGCCATACGATTTTTGTTTTCACACCTGTAATAGTAAAATCCCTTTTTCCAGTTTGGTATAGAAGAAGATCGAGACTCATGAACTCTAGATTTTGAGTGAGAAGGACTGTCAGTTTTGAAAGAAGAATTATAATTAAATCGGCTATACGATGGATGAGGATTATAGAATTCAGAAAGAAAAGAAGATGATGATTTAGAATTGTCGCCATTATCTTGAACTCGAAAGTTTTTTCTTCTAGCAGACACCATTATCAGAATTATTATATAAGTGAAGGCGATTCTAATAATAATTAATTAAAGTTAATAATAATAATTTAGCTGATTAAATACAACTTGGAGAATTATTGAATAAATTGGTTTACAAATTATTTAAAAAAGATCTAAATTACGAAAATAAGATATTTAAAATTTAAATAATTTCAAATATAAAGATAATATTTATAAAAGTGATGTAATTGACATAAAATATTAGTTTGGAAAAGTAGTAATTTTGAGATGAAAATTTGTGTTTATATGGATTAAATAAAATTTAGTTTTATAAATAAAAAATAATAATATATGCATTTACTTACTTCATATTTTTGGGCCCAAGCCTAACTATCCCAGGCCTGTTAATTTCTAGAGTTTTCTGCCTTCGGATTTTTCTTCGTTCGCTGATATTTACTTTACATTTACCTCACCATCTCATTTCATCTTCCTAAACAAAAACATTAAAACCTTCCCCACTTATGAATAAAAAACAAATCAAATAAATTACTAAAATTCACAAAATTTAAATATTATAATTCTTTACATCATTGTACAACTATGGCAAGAAGGAAATTGAGCTCTGTTGTGTTGGTGTTGTGCTGGTGTGAATTTGAGGGGAAAGAGGAAGCAGCCTGCATTTGAGTTTCAAGCACATGCTTTCTATGTTTAATCTATAATTTTATATGTATGCAGTTGAATTGGAATGATATGTTGATGATACATGATATGGATATGAATGTAACGTGATATGTGTGTCAAAGGGAAAAAAATGTGGTGGAAGATGATTGGGGAAGGAGCAAAATTACACCAAGTAGGGTCGACCTGCTAGGCCTATCACCGTGAATGGTCGACTGATGGTCCACCGACAATTGCCTGTATTTGTTAAAAAAATTAATATAAAAATATTATAAAAATATAAATAAATTCAATAAATTTAAATCTATTATAAGTGAATGAATTAAAGGTGTTATGAGAAACAATATGTGATCTAATGAAGTAATACATAAGTTATTTATTTGAAGAATTTAATTAATTAAAGGACAAATATATATTTGATTATATAAATCGTTTAGAAATTAAATGTATATTTTTTGAAAATAAGAAACATAATTTAACGTTGTATGTTTTCCAAAGTGAACTTCGTGAGTAATTAATTATATATAGAATTATGTTATGCATCTATGTGTATATATGATAATAATTTAAAGTTAATTAAACATTCAATATAATTCTAAAGTGGTTACCATAGATTTTTTTTATAGTATTCAACTATGTTATTATGAGTTGAATGTTGGTACTCATTTGTTATTTGATAATTTGTATAATTTATGTATGTGAGTTTATGAAGTGATTTCCTATTTTAAATTTAGAAATATAATTTGTTATATTTAAAAAGTTAATTTACTTACTAACAGTGAATATATTTTGGTTAGAAAATGTTTATTTAATGGACAATATATATACATTTGGAAAATAAAGCATTACTTTTAATTTAGAGTTTAATTATTTTAAATATTATTCATATTTAATGAACCTAAATAAGAATATTTTCTATGTATATATACTTGATATGATTTTGCATAATATTTTAGATTCTTATCTTCTCTATAAATATTTTGATGTTATCAGCGATTCACCATTGATATTGGTTTATATAATGATTTTGATATGATACGGTGATGGCATCCTTGCATATGATTTTGTGATATATAATTCTATGTAGCGAGAAATCTGAATAAACATAGTAGTAACACAGTTTGGGATAAGGAATTCAGTAGCATTTCTCTAGTTATTCTTTGGACTTCTTATGTAGAATATTGTGGTGGTTGATTGTGGTTTATTAGTAGTGAATAAACGCTTGAGCATTAAGCAGTGGTACAGGATGCGGTTGTGATATTTATTTGATTATTTATTGTAAGTAGATGATACTCACTTGACGGGAATAGTGATATGAATGTGAGGTGATACATGTAGTGATGAATATAACTTCGTGTCTATATTCAACAAGTATGACTATGTGCCTGATTTTGAGTATGACTTCATCTCAATATGTATTAGTTCTATATGCCACTATTATAATGTACTCTTTTATTAACAATAAAGATAACCCAATGGTTATAATCCACCCTAAGGGCCTGATCATGTGGTTAAGCCTTAGACCTATAACACCTTATATATACATATACATATACATACATACATACATAGATACATACATACATACATACATACATAGATATATATATATATATTATGTATGTGTTTGTGTCTTTATGCTTTCGCTTCGTGCGTTCGCCTCTGTGTCATGTAGGACAACGGCCTGTTACCAATTGGGGCTAGAGTTGGATTGTGACTTTTGAGTCCTCGCATTGATGAGTACACCAGTGGATATGTGTCACAATATTGTGGAGGCAACTAAGACTATAGAGACTTCATAACTCTGGACTAGCTTCGTGATATCAGACTCCCTTCTGCTACAGACGGAGTAGTAGTTTGGCATATACTATTGATACACCTCACATTAGTCTAGAGATGGGTTAGATGACCCACATACTGTTATATATATAACTTTACATGGGACTTCATGTCCATCGTACAATCATTTCCTGTCATGATCTATACATAATTATTCATATACGAGAAGATAAGATTATACCTGTGATAGATGTCTGTGTATAGTGGATTATCATGTCATCATTACACTATCCTATCTTTTATACATTGATGATGATATTCTATTTATTGAAGTAAATATATATTTGGGCAATGCTATGTGCTAGCCTGACTATACTTGGTGATATTTCATTATCTAATATATTTTTTATAGATTTAGATGATAATTTCTTAATATGTACGATTCACCCGTTTGAATCGATTCTCTGATTTTCGAGTTGTTCTGCTTCTATACGGGTGATAACATCTATATATATTGCTTTTTGATATTCAAATGTTGTTATGCATTGATGATTATCTATGGTATTATAAGTATATTCCATGCATACATTTCTATATGTATACATATGCATTTACAGATACATACAAGCAGACATACACACACATATATATATATAATGATGCTTTGATGACTGTTGGCTTGAGTTTCTCTACTAGTGTTACCATGTAATTATTCTTTGTCTATAATGTGACACATATATAGATCCATGATTTAGACATAGTCTGAGCCGTGTGTTATTTACATAATGCTTGGGTTAGTCTGAGACATTATAGGTGTAGGGGCTTCATGACCAGCTTGTGGTTAATGGGCGCAAAGAAGATTTATATTAGGATTGTTGTATGATATTTACATGACTTTGATTCACCGTGTATGTGTGTTTATATATATATATATATATATATATATATATGTATATGTATGTGTGTATGTATGTATATGATACTGAGTTGTATGTGTTAATTATTCATTGGTTGTTTTGAGATAGTTGACATTTAAGGTGAGTTGTAATCTTATAGTATTACATATTATATATTATATGTTATTTCTGTGATTCTGACTATGTGTTTTCTGTTATTTACTATATATCGTGTATTGTTCGATCTTGGAGACGCATGTATTTATTGCTTTATACCGATACTGTGTACGTATAAGTGAGATATTTATTTGATGTTTTAATATGTACCAGCGTTAATCCAAGAAAAAAATTATGTATGTACCCCATATAACCTCATTCTCTGTATTATGAAAGATTATTACTCTCTGTAATACTCTTGGATAGTATGTGTGACGACCCACTTTTTGGACGATTTAAGTTGACACTAAACCACACATGTCTAACTCAAACTACTTAAAAAGGAGGATTGTCAATGGGGTTTAATAAGAAAATAAGAGAAAAAAAGGAAAGCAAAAACACTGAATCTCGCAGCGAAATGACGAAATATAATAATCAAATAAACAGTTCATGAAGCTGTTTTACAATATACATTTGATTCCATAATTTTTACAACATAATTTGAGTATAAGCAACAACCTATCAATAATGACGCAGTGGATAAATAATAGTAAATATGATCTAGCAAACTCCATCTTCATATTCAAGGAATAATGTCTTCAAACATTGAAATACTCAAGCTGACCCGAGCATAATGAAATGACAAAACACTCAAGTGAGAACTACAATTCTTATGTAAGTTAAATTAATAACAGGTAAATATAAGTGTAATAGCTTCAGAGGTGCTTACGGGGTTTTACATCTCGTATCCAGTGTACAACATGAGTGCAATAACTTAAGAGATGTTACTGGATTTCCATCTATTATGGATCCGACAAACTATCTATATGTAGTAAAATATGCTATATATGTAGTGTCTATCGGTTAGCATTAAGGCTTTACACTGATCGCCCTTAACACATTTTTAAGCATTGTCGTACAGTTTTTCTTAGTAGCATCACCGGTAAGGTCGATAGCCAGAGAGGTGTCATGATAAGACAACACTAAAACAAAGTCGTAGTGGTCATGCATAAGGATAAAAGTATGACGATGCACGTGAGGCAATGCCTAGGGTAGAATTCTACCAGTTTACCCTTTCTGCCTGGTGGTAACACATCGTAGGCACGACCGCCCACCGAGTCCACCACTCCTAAAATCCAATCAAGGTGCACCGATCAAGTCTAAAATTAATATAATACGAAGGGGTAATGACCTCTAAAGGTTGCGAAACACCATGGCCAGACATAGGCTCCTGTTTTAGTCATTTCCAGTTGACACAAGTGTCGAGGTCATCCACCATTATTCTCTTTCTTCAAATCCAGCAAACGCCTCTAATTCAACATATACATTCTGGATAACATCCACTGCATACGCATTGTTAAAGTGGTAATAATATTGATAGAGAGTGTGCCAATAAGAGACCCCGATCTCTTTAACAACCAAACGTCATTTTTCACATCGGTTGGTTTTTCTACATTTCAAAACCGATTCATATTCGATATTAAAATATCATATTCACTTCAAAAATATCATTTCATTTCAAAATACCTTATTTACTCAAAATATGTCATTTTCACTTGAAAATATCATTCCAAATTACAACTTAGGTTATAACGTCATTCGCACTTAAATCAACGATATAAATATAAACATTCCAACTTACACAGTTTGAAATTTTTAGAAAATTGTTTGAATAATTATAAATAGTTTATATAGTTTAGAGATTTAAAATAGTTTAATATAAAATAGTTTGAGTATTGTAAGTGGTTAACATAGTAAAATAGTTTGGAAAATAAAAATAATTTGAGTATTAAATAAATAAATTTTAAATAGTTTGTATTAAAATAATTTATTTTGAAAATAATATCAAATCAAACTGTTTCTTACCATTTCAACAAATCTGGACCCATTTCAAATCAACAAAACTCAGTTTCCAATCTTTCAATTCAGTTGACTAAATTTCGATTTAGTTCCAAATCAACTTGATTTCAATTTCAACTCGAATTAACTTCAATTTTCTAAACATTCGTTTTTAACGTCAAATTCGATTCAACAATTCAATTCAATGATTTAAAATTCCAATTCAATTCTTATTCTAAACCTTTTCAATTCATATCGATTTCAAGTCCGATTCTAATTTACCGATTTAAAACACTTAAATCAAATTAAACCTCACTGTTTAATTTAAGGTTCAAATTTTAAAATAATTCAATTTTTCCAAATTAAAGTCATATATCGATAATACTTCACATTTTAACTTTTAATTCTTTAAAACAATTTCTTTTAACCCATTTAATTTCAACATTTCAAATCTTGAATTAGAAATAATTTAATTCATATAAATCCAAAATTTATTTCGTTTAAAACAAAATACTTTAACTAAAATCCAAATTCGCAATTTTGAAACCATTTAATTTAACCAATCTAGTATTCGAATATTATTTTCTACCCTATGGCCAAGATATCAGTTATTTCAATTTTAATTTCAGATATGGATATATATCATTTCAGTCCAAATTAAAGTGTCATAGGTATATATCATTTCAACCTATTCTAAATTCATTTCCAATGGTTTAAATGATAAAGTAAATGATGTCAATAAATAAATAGGTAATAACAGGAATATGTCAAATAAATAAACAACCATACATCCATCTATTTGTGTCAAAATTGGGCACAATACTCTTCGGGCGTGTTTGAAGAGATTAAATTGAAGAATATAAATGAAAAATGAGACTAACCTAACAAACACCAAAAACAGATAGAAAGAAGTATGGAAACATAAGGATTTAGAGTTGTTCAGCATTGTAGCCTACGTCCACTATGGAAAATTGTTGTTTATTGATATTACTCGCTGGTTACAGATGTTTACAATAGTACAATCGAGACACAACAATGACTTCGGCAGAGTATAACCGTTCCAGCATCAAAAAGTCCCTTTTCTGAAGGCCTAAGGCAAGTATTTATAGGCGTAGGCAGCAAATATCTTCCTCAGATCTCGGAAAACTCATTCCGTCACGTGGGCGGGCCCACATGATCGATCCCCTGGCATTTCGACTCATTCCATGATCGAAATGTACCAAATTTGTATCAATAAAAAAAATAGTCCTTTTAGGTTGGGATCGATCGTGGACATTCTTGAGGTTGTACGCAAGCTCCTATGAAAATTTGGTGGCATTTGGACTTGTAGATTTTGAGATATGATCGATGCAAGTTTGGATCTTCAATGTGAAACCGAGCTCGTATCGATACGTTCATATCGATCTCGTTTGAATCGACTGAAGGCACGTGATTGCCAATGATGTGGCGCTATCTTCTTAGATCGATCCTCTTTTTATGCCAAGCGACTGAGTCTTCCTTCTTTGTAAGCCTCGGTCGTATCCATCAGTTCATGCTCGTTCGTGTCCATCTGTAGGGTTTTATCTCGTATCGATTATGGAGGAAGTGCTTTTCGTATCGATGTATGCCCACATCTTTCATATTGATCTGATACGGTTCCTTTTATTTCGTTCCAAACCACTGCATTCATATCAATCTCTTGACTGTTGATTTATATCATTGGTAGATGGTTTCGTATCGGTACTTCACCGATCGATACGAACTATGCCAGACTGATATGAATTGAGAAATAGGTGGAAGCAACACGACATATTTTTAAGTGATGGATACGAAACATGGTTGGCGTGATGGATACGATGTGAAGGATGTTTAATGGACATGAGCGAGGCTTTCTGAAGGGATGGATACAAATCTTGATGGATACGAACAGAAGGTGCTTCTCTTGAAACTTGATCGATTCGTATCTTGAGCATATGAACTTCGACTAACTCGAAATTTGGAACTTTGGCTTTTATTGCTTTGCTTGTCATAACGCATCGATTGTGGCTCAATTTGGGCTCGGGAAAAGTCTACTAGTATCCGTAGTGAACCTATATGTAGTTAATCTTTGGGACATACTGTCCTTGGTTTCTAGTTAATTTCTTGGTGTCACGGCCTTGCCAAATGGCAGGATATCATTTGCCCCCAAAGTACTTCTTGTGTGAATATGACGTGCTTTGAAAAGTTGCGACCTTCTGTTCGAAAATTTCTATCTGATTTGATGAATAATCATCGTCTTTTCGCCAAAAGATGTAACCTTTGATTGTTTTTGGGTAATATACAGACTGAATTGTTGACCGCTAATGATTGTACTGTACATTGTTGTAACTGAGTGTTGAATGATAGCAAACTATTGTTTAAGGTTGTAATTGTCATCAGGTGAGCATTTAATTCCTGTGAATTTTTGAAAATTAAATATTAATTCGTTGCACACAAAATATATGTTAACCTGTTCCCAATAATGTTCACGTTGTTAGTTTTCTCGTACCGAATTCTGTATCGATCCTCTCCTAAATCGATGTGAAATTCGAGTTGTGACAGCGTCTGATGGTTGTTTTTTGTGTAACTCTTCGTATCAATCCTCTCCTGGACCCATTTTAGAAGTTAGGATAGGTACTTCGTATTAATAGGTATCGATACATATTAGTTTGTTTTTAGGAATGCTTCGTATCGATGATGATTGACATGAGTCAATAACTCCTTGAAATCTTTCGTATCGATAGAGTTAAGCAGCCCAAACACGACTCAGTAGTGGCATTCATATTGATGGGAACTAATGGGTACGAGCATCTATTGCATTAGGTGGATATGGGATGGATACGAATTGAATACAGCATTTCGTATCGATTTGTTTGATGGATACGAAACGTAGTTGCCTTGAAACGATAGTGACTGGCTATGAAGTGCTCATCTTTGTATCATCTGGGAGAAAACTCGGTTCTAACAGGTCACCTAAATGGGAGACGAACGGGCATTTTCTTGTATAAATAAGCTTGGTACTAAGAATTTTTTCTCCTTACTAACCCCTTTGCTTTTGTATCTCTCCGTGAAGAACCAATACTGCTCATGTTCTTGAATCAAACTTTAACTTTTAAATCTTCAAATCAACTATTAATACTAGTGAATTAATCCACGAATCTGTACTAAAAGTGACGAGACTTGAACTCTCTGGCCATTCTAGTTGATTCCGTGACTGATTCTGGTGAAGTCGTAGCTGTGGATTGCCGCAGTGCGGTCGAGGGTCGAGGAGCTGGTCCCCTCGAAGCCTTTGGAAAAGACAAAGTTTGTGATACAAAGGACTTGTGAAGGGATGGCTTGGTCTCGGCTTCGTATCAATGAAGGAGGGGATAGTACACTCGAGTCGATCTGCAACTTAAGGTTACAAAGAGTTTGACACGGCATCGATCCTGAAGTATAGAATTTCATACCGCTTTTGAACTATCGGTTTCATATTGATCGGTGGCATGATCGATAAGAGAATGGCTTGGATGATCGATACGAACTGTTGCAAGGTGATCAATACGAAGTGACGCAAAAGTGACTGATATGAATTGCTCCCTCTTCTTATCAATCCAAATCATCTAAGTGGAGATTGATCTAAGTCTGAACTCAATAGAGACAAAATTTTTTGCACATCTGAACATTTGACTCCAATGAGCTTTTGCCTTGCATAATTTGACTTAATCATTTCACTGCATATTTGACTGCCTTTCAAAGCTTGTTGATGGATCTTTAACTTAACAAAGTTTGATGGATCTCAACTTGGATCGGTCTCTAAATTCTGGATGGCACGGTTGCGACGGTCAGCAATGATGGTCACTCCGGTTGAATTCTGAAGTCTCGTCATTCGAACACTATTTAAATCTCGTAGCACTTCATAGATAATATACAGTACTGCACTGCAAAACACATTCATGCACTTTACATTGGGGAAAACACGGGATTATAGTCATCTAATGATGATTTTTGCTTAGTTGATAAGCTATGGACACTAGAAGTTCACAACAATAGGAGGCTTAGAGTCCTCCTCTTCCCATAATAGAGATGCAGGCTATTACAGCCGAAGTTATAAGTCCAGCTCCAGATGAGCTACCAGGAGCAGCATTTATCGGGAATCCATAAGACTTTGTACCATCAAATATCTCTGAGGAAATGCTGGGTAGGATTTGCACAAGGCATGGGCTATCGATGGATGACGCCCTACTACTAGGGGCAGAAGACAAACCCCACTCTCCCTCGAAAAGGTGTATCGCTTTTTATAGATTCTCGTGCATAGTTGGGACACTCCCTCCATTCAACCAATACATCTGGGAAGTGTTATCCTACTTAAGGATTTCTCCATCACAAATGCATATGAACGGATATGCTTCACTGAACATCTTATTTATCATTTTCATGGAGCATCTTTTTCGACCCCCGACTCTAGAGGAAGTCCGGTACCTGTTCAATATGAAGAGCCGAGGGGATAATCCATCTTTTACTTTCTTAAAGGCAGTTAGGAACTATCAGGTCGTGATTGGAGCATGAACCATGCTAATTTATTTCAAGACCGAATGGTTCTACATCCGATGCTCCTCAAGTATTGCCAGACGGTGGCTAGTCAGGCGTAAGTACTTCAACTTTTATGCCAATTGACTAGATAATCTTATTTGATGTAGAATGTAATACTTTCTTTCTTTCACAGCTTCGATTCCATGACCTAAAGATGTTAAAGAGATGTAAGGGTTCTTCAAAGAGTGCCCGTTGTGGATAGAGGAATTGACGAAGTTCTAACGGACGAAATTCTAACCGATGAAAACTTGAGAGCGGTCGGGATAGTTGGTGGAAATCAAAGCATCAGGATTAAAGGGTCTCTTAGGGCGGTTCCAACAAGGCAAGTTAGGAGGAGAGTTCCCGGGATAGGATCACCAAGCAAGGTGATGATGAGGACACACCCGCCGTGGATGAACCCATACCCTGGCCTTCATAGAGCCATCGACATTCTTAAAGAATAAGGAAAGGCAAGGTCATTGCCCATAAAGCTCTGAGATGCAAGTCCATTGTCATGTCTTTACCGACAACTGGTGTGGTAATTTCAGAGGCTTCCTCCTTACACATGGAGAGCCCTTTCCAAGGACTTGCAGATCTCCCAATTCCGAATGATGTGTATCTTTAACAAGACATTTGGTTTGAAGGGCTTCAAAGTGCCTTAGATCTAGGAGAGCCAACATCTCCGAGCATGGCTGCAATAACCGGTTGGCTGGGAGGTTAACACATGCATGCATACACTTCATGGAACCACACAACTGAAATTTATGAGCTGCTCAATTTCTGGCGATAACTAACTTTGTTTCTCTTTTCACTCTATAGATTCAATGTCGAAGCAACTATCTATGTTTGCTAGCCTCCGCGCTGCATGCCAATTGTCTAGTTCATACAGGGAGTCCCACAGGCATGATTCTGACTATGACCACCTTCATTCCAGCCAAGACATGGATTACTATGATAGATAAAGAGCTAGGGAAATGAAGAGAGAAAGAGAGAGGGAAAGAGATAGGAGAGACAAGCGCCGCTCCCGATCACGCTGTCCTCCACCTAAGGTTTCATTGCCACCCCCAGCTTTGGAACGCAAACCGTTGGATTATCATGCTAGCCAGTGCCTCTACAAGTTCCAAGCTTAGAGAACATTGCCATGCAACCGAGGCAGACACTTATTTCGCTACCACTTCAACGACTGTAGATATTACAGTAGAGGGAGCCGCTCGAATTGCCTAATTGAAAAGAGAGTTTCCTAAAATCAGTTTCGACGGCTTCCACTTCTCTCCTAATTTGATGGTGCTTCCAAATATGACAGAGAAAATTGTACAGGACTATGTTTATCATGCCTTTGGCCAATATCACGAGTGGAAGAAAACCGCCGAGAAGGCCTCGACTAAGGTGTTTGAGCGGTAAAAGACATTTAAGGAGCTATAGGGAATTATCACCAAGAAAGATCGAATAGTCATGGTGCTTACTGCTAAAAATGACACTTTGAGGAATTTTGAAACAGAGGCTCTGAAGAAAGTTGATGAGGCCAACAAGGAAATGGAGCGGATGAGGCAGGAGCACTTGAAATTGGTTGACAATATAGGCCACGGGAGTGCCATTGTCACAGTTGAAAGAGACAACTTGCTTAAAGAGCTTAATGAGCTTAAGGCGAAGTCCGCTGAAGTCGTTAAAGAAAATGATGAGGCAAATAAGGCCGATCATGAGGCATGTGACCAAACTGTGGAGCTCAAAGGTGAATGGGATGCGACGGTGCTAAAGGTTTAGGAGGCATAGGCTAGGATTGAAATCGAAGTTGGTGCAGCCGAAGGCAGATTAGAAGGTGATATGGAAGATCTTTTAATCACTTATAATGCCAACACTTGAGATACTGCTATTTGAGCTGGCTTATGATTACCCAACCCGTTTGCATAATGCCTAGCACCGTTTAGTTGCGGATGAAAAGGAAGAGCATCATACTGAATCCGTTGATGAATTTGAATTAGAAAAATGGATGCTGATTGAGGATGAGAGAAGAGTTCTCCACGATGTCGCTATCATATTTGAAAAAGAGAACCTCGTCACTCAGCATCTTGAGGTTGGAGAGGGTTCTGGTGTTGACCATCATGACACAAGTTTTGAAATTCCTATTCCAACCCAGTCTGAATCTACATCTGCAATAGATCCTCCACCTTTGCATGCCTACAATCTCGATCAACCACAATTGTCTCCTGCTCATGAGCACATCTCTGAAGGAGCCTCAGCTCCACCCGCGAGCCAACCCGAGGTAGGTATTCTGAACAGTTCTCGAATTCATTCTAAGTTTGGAGTATTATTAGAAGAAGTCACTAATATTTTTTCTTATCTTCATCCAATGATAAGAGCTGCACCGGCTGTGCCCCCGCAACCCAAATGCAGCATCAAGAGCATGAGGCTGTTGTAACGGAGGCGACGACTGCCACAACTACCGCATCGTCTGAGGAAGTTCATGTAAGCGCTTTTATCTTCAACGAACAGATGATGGAAGAACTCCTCGATCATCATAGAAATCCATTTACATATTTTCCTTTTGTTGCGAGTGAAGGCTAGTTCACAACCAGCTCCTCGGCCACAACTGACAGCATTCCGTCGGAAACTCAATCAGCTCATGATGAGACAACAATGGCAAAGATCAATGCCCAAATGGAAAGTGTCATGTTGGGCGGTAGTATAGGAGGTGGTATGGCAGGTCCTGGCCCAACCCCTTTATGCATGATCTCTTCGGGTGGTACAGTCATCGTCATCAGGGTACCTCCCGTGTCTCCTTATGCAGAAAGTGGCTCCTTTCCTCCGACCATGCACTTCGAAAGTGCTCCAATTTCCATGAGTTCGGAGGAGGAGATCACAATTCTTCCCCTGGCCAAGGATACGTCGGGTAAAGGCAAGAGCTCAAAATGGCACCACAGTGGTAGCTTAAGTGGGTCGATGCCAAAGAAGATGAAGAAGCCTAAGGAGTAGGCGTGTATCTTAGTGCCTTGTTTTTTGGTAGACAGGTAGGAGTTACTTTTTTGGTTTCTGTAGGCCATGTATAAATGCAGGTTCGTCCCCTACTTATAGGGATTTTTGAAATAAGCTTCTTTTTGTACTCACTTTTGCTTCAAAAGAATAGATGGAATAAAATCTCCTTTTGCTTTTTTAGCATAACTCCGAGTTGACTTATCTAAGGTTTCAATATTCGAATTTCAATTTAATATATTTACGAAGCTTTATTGTCTGGGTTGGACTTGTGTTCGGTTATTATGTCCCAAAGTCATGGCCTCGGGCCGTAGCCAAATGTAAAGTTGATTCTCGATGTTGATTGTCCCGATAAATAGTTGGTGCCAGAGTTATGCCCCCAGTCCGAAGGATGAAGCGTAGTGGTCGGATAATGATTGCTTTTCACCCTTGACATTTTTATTTTAAATTAGTTGGAACTAAGTTGTTGTGAGATGAGTTCAAGTGGTTGGTATCACACTCATTTGTGTATTGGCAATCGCATCCATGCTCTTGGGACTGAAATCGCATGCGGGCGGTCGATCACGCTTTCTTGATGCTTAAAGTTATGTCCATGCTCCGAGGACTTAAGTTGTTTTTTGGATGGTCAGTTACACCTGTTTTAATAACCGAAATTGTGTCCACACTTCGAGGACATAAATTGAATTATGGGCAGTCATTTCACGCCCAATTGATGTTTCTACTCCAGTTCACGCTCTGGGGACTTAGAGTTACTTGGTGAGCGGTAGGTTCACCCCCAATCGATGTTTATACTCCAGTTCACACTCTTTGAATCTGGAGTTAGCTAACAGACGGTCGATCACATCTATTTTAAGTTTTTTTAGATCTCGTTCGCACTCTAAGAACGATATATTGATCAGGATCATGGATGGTTGGGTCACATCCAGCCTGAGTAAACAAACGAAGTTAGGTGGACGGATCCACCCTCCTAGAGCTTGTGAATGTGGAAAGCAAGTTTGTCAGATGGATGGGTCCACCCTCCTCGAGCTTTGGTGGTACATGGGTGGACGGATTCACCTTCCTCGATCCCATGTTTGTAAGTTTATACTTCATCTCGCACCCTGGGAGCCGGAGTTAGTTAGAGGATTGTCATGTATCAATCCTTTTTGGCTTCGGTGTGGTAGTTTGCCCCCGAGCTCGGGTTTCACTTAGCGAGTGACCGGTCGTATCATAGTCACTCCCTATTTGAATAAGTCCCACCATAGGATGGAACTTAGCTCTTCGTGTATTGTGATGGTCACATGATGCATTTCAAGAATCACTACTCTGGCTCGAAGAGATTGCATTTTATTGCTGAAATAAGAAAGTACGGAAAAGTCAGTTGCCTTTAAACAAATTGCAAATGAAATGCAAACTAAATGAATAAACAAAGCCTATTATGTGTAGTAGCGATGAAGACTTTCACCGTTCCAAGCTCTTGGCAAAGTAAGACCATCGACGTTGATAATTTGAATGTGCCATCTCCAAGTCTCCATTCAATAACATACGGTCCTTCCCACGTTGGCTTCATAAACACTGGATAAATTCTCTTGAGCATGAGATCGCCAAGTTCAAAGGTTCGGGGTCGGACGTTAGCTTTGTACAATCGGGCGACTCGACTTCATGCGTGGCTGCCCTCAAATCAGCATCTTCATGCTTCTCATCTAATAAGTCCAGAGATTCGGCAAGAAATATAGAATTCGTATTCGGATCATAGTAAGTCACACGATATGAAGGAACTTCTAGTTCGAGCAGAATGACGGCTTCCGAGCCATAAGAAAGTGAAAATGGAGTGTGGTCGGTCATGGACTTGTGGGTAGTTCGATATGCTCATAGGGCCATGGGAAGCTCATCGACCCATTTGCCTCCGGCCTTTTTCAATCGCTTTAATGGATTTGATAACTTTGTTAACGGCTTTGACCTGTCCATTTTCTTGAGAGTGAGAACCTGCTGAGAACTTCTTCTGAATGCAGAAACGTTGACAGAAGTCCTTAAACTCGACACTGTCGAATTGGGCTCCATTGTTAGTGATAATGGTATATGGACGGCCAAAACGGCTGATTATGCCGCGGACAACAAAGTTGATTGCTTTCTTCATCGTGATACTAGAAAGGGGCTCGGCTTCCACCCATTTAGTAAAGTATTCAATGACGGCGTACTTTGCACCACCTTTAACTAGAGGTAAAGATCTAACTATATCGATGCCCCACATGACAAATGGCGATGGACTGACCATTTGAGTAATTTTAGTAGGCCGGCTCTTGGTATCTGAGCATGTTTCTTACATCTATTACACTTCTTGGCATAGTCTGATGTGTCTCGATTCACAATCGACCAATAATACCCATATCAAAGTATCTTCTTAGCAAGGACTTGCCCCTAGTGTGATCGCCACAGTGTCCCTCGTGCACCTAATGTAACACTCATTTGATTTCATCATTGGCGATACACTGGAGTAAACGAATAGTGTATCCTCTTCTATACATAACTCCATTCTGGATTATGAACCGTGAAGCTTTCCAAACTTTTTCTCACTTCTGCGCTCAGGCAAAGTTTTGTGCTTGAGATAGTTTCCGAAAGGGGTTATTCATGACTCTTTCGCCGGTGTGGCTTCATGAACAAAGTTTGTCTCCATCTGATCGATACTCGAAGAGGTAAGTGTCTTAATAGGGACAAGTCCCATTTGCTGTACTTTACCGGTACTGGCTAGTTTTGCCAAAGAATCGGCCTTCTGGTTATGATTGCGGGGTATGCAATAGATGGCATAATAATCGAACTGATTCAATATTTCCTGGAATCGAGCAAGATAAGTAGCCAACCTCTAGTCTTTTGCTTGGTATTCTCCACGAACTTTACATACAACCAATTGTAAGTCGCAGTAATTTTCCACAGCAACCATTTTCAAGTCTCTGGCAAGTCTGAGTCCGGCAAGTAAAGCTTCGTATTCGGCCTTGTTATTAGTTGCACGAAAATCAACTTCAAAGCATAACATACGGATTGAGCTTTTGGGGTTTCAAGTACAACTCCAACGCTTGAGCAATGGTTGTTCGATGCACCATCTATGCATAGCTTCCATATGTATTTAGGAGATTCACTAGTTTCGGGCAAGTCTTTCGGTATAGTGAACTCAACAATGAAATCCGCCACAACTTGTCCTTGAATAGCGACCCTTAGTGTATAAGCAATATCAAACTGACTCAACTTGATATTCCACTTTAACAACCTACCAAATGTCTTAGGCCACGTAAGGACCTGTTGTAATGGCTGGTTGGTGCAGACTGTGATAGGATAAGCTTGAAAGTAGGGACGGAGCTTTCTCGCGGCAATGACGAGACAGTAGGCCAGATTTTCCAACTTTGGATAGTTTCTCTCTGTTCCGGTCAATCATTTACTAATGTAATAGACTGGTCCTTGTATTTGATATTCTTCCTGAATTAATGCAGTACTGATTGCATTCTCTAACACTGCCAGATAGATATATAGTTTCTCATAATTAATCAGCTCTGACAGAAAAGGTGGCATAAATAGGTGTTGAACTAGTGCTCGGAATGCGCCCTCACACTCCCCAGTCCGTTCAAAGTTCCGCTTTCCTTTCCTGATTAAGTCGAAGAAGGGAATATATTTGTTGGTGGATTTGGAGATGAACCTGCTTAATGCTGCTACCTTCCCATTGAGGCTTTGCACTTTCTTTATAGCTCTGGTAGTTTCTAGATTTTGAATCACCAAGATCTTCTTGGGATTGGCTTCAATTCCTCGAGCATTAACCATGAATCCAAGGAACTTTCCAGAGGCGACTTCGAAGTGACACTTCAACGGGTTGAGCTTCATTCGGTATTCTAGGACGATGTTGGACATTATTTCAAGGTCTTTGACATGATTGATAGAGAGTCATGATTTTACAAGCATTTCGTCCACGTACACCTCCATAGTTTTCCCAATTTGGATGGTAAACTTCGATTGACAAGTCTTTGGTAGGTCTCCCCGGTATTCTTAAGTCCGAATGGCATCACTTTGTAACAATAGAATCCGAGATCGAGGACGAAGCTGGTATGCTCTTGATCAAGTAGGTGCATCGGTATCTGATTATAGCCGAAATATACATCCATAAAAGACATGAGCTTCTGTCTGGCCGCTGAATCTACAAGCTGAGCAATTCTAGGAAGCGGAAAACTATCTTTGGGACGTGCTTTATTTAGGTCTGAGTAATCCACACAAGTTCTTCATTTCCCGTCTGGTTTTTTGACAAGCGCTGGGTTGGATACCCATTTTGGATATAATGCAAACCCGTTCGTCTTGCGTTTATCCACCTCTTCTTTCAGGGCGGCAGATCTCTCTGGGTCCATATCTTGCCTCTTCTGGTTGACCAGGACAAGCCGCGGGTCAATATTCGATGTATGGCTCACATTGTCCGGAGAGATCTCACACATGACTGAGTGTGTCCAGGCGAACAGGTCGAGGTTTGTCCGGAGAAATTCAACCAATTCCTCGTTCATATGCTGGCTTAGCTAAGACCCGATCTTTATCATTCTGGAGTCATCATCATCGATCGAAACATCGATCGTCAACTCTGCCGGAGAAACCTGACTGTCTTTGGCTTCCTATTCATTATCAGCGTCTCTTAGATCAAGATCTTTTAGGAATTGGTTATGGTACCCGGGCCTAGGCCCAGACGTTAATATAGTAGGAGCCTCCCGTAGCTCAGCAACATAACAGGCGCATCTAGCCACCTAATCTCCCTGAACAACTCCAACCCCATTGTCAATGGGGAATTTCAAAGTTAAACACCAAGCAGTAATAGCTGCCTTAAATTCGGCCAGGGATGGTCGACCCAAGAAAGCATTGTACGGCGAATTAATATCCAACACAATGAACTGCAACATCTGGAATCTCCGGCGTTTTCCAACTCCCAACTCCACTGGTAATTCTACCATTCCAGAGGGTATAGTCGCACTTCCATTGAAACCATGTATATGGGTTTGACACGGCTTCAGGTCCTTTGCTTCCATTTTCATTTGGTCACACACTCGCTTGAAAAGCATATTCACCGAGCTTCCACTGTCCAATAAGATCCTCTTAATCCAAGCAGGACCTATCTAAGCTAAAATAACTAGTGGATCAATGGTAGGGGCTTCGACTCTATCGGTATCTCTGTCTTAGAAAACGATGTCATCTATCATCATCTTCTATTGTTTAGTTGAAGCCTCATCGTTAAGATTACTGCAACACTCATAGTCCATATGCAATCGAACTGGCATACGACTCCCCTCTAGCTCCGATCCGCTGGATGAGGAACAACACTAATTGTATTAATCACTAACCTCTTGCCAGTATGTGTGAGTTCCTCCGGCCTAGCCTACTTCATACTTGATTTTGATTTGATGGGCCCATACTTCCAGCCTGCAGCGCCCGAACAAATTGTTCCAACTTCCTATCTCGGATTAACGTCTCCATAATATCCTATATATGGCGATATTCATTGGTATTTTGACCATAGAAATCATGGAATCTACAGAATTTTCCAGATTGGATTTGCTTTTTGGACGAATGCTCCAGAGCAGGCTTCTTATCCTGGCCAGTATTACAGGTTTGCAAGTACACATTTTCCAGGGATGTATTCAAAGGAGTATGGTGTCAAACATGGAAGATCTACGTCGTGGCCCATGACTTTGATCCCGCTTCTTACCCTGATTTCCATTGCCTTTCTGCTGATTTTGCTTATTCTGAATATTCAACTGTGCCTTTTTGAAACTCCCACCGGTTTGTTTCATAGCGACATTGCTCTGGATTCCTTCCACACTGGGCCCTACATCATCCTTCTTCCTATACTATTTCACATCTTCCCTTCTCCAGAACTGGCTGCCTTGGAATAGAAACGGTCCAATAATTCAGGGGTTTTCCAGTCAACCAGTTGCCAAATTTGAAATCAGGATCGATTCCTTCAGTCAGTGCCATCAATATGGAATTATCATTAAGGTTACCAATCTCCGCGCAAGCGGCATAAAACCTTTCCAGATAACGTCTGGGCATCTTTTCAGGAGCTTGATTGACGCTAGATAAGGTGTTCACATCCTTAGGTCTTGTAACATGCACACAAAACTGTTCGATAAATTTCATAGCTAACTGATCAAAGCATGAAATGGATTGGGGTGGCAAGCGAGTAAACCACATAGTCGGGATGCTCCCTAGAGAAATTGGAAAACTCTTGCATTTGACCGCATCGTCGGCTCATTCAGCATTCATAAGCCATTTATACTTCCTAATGTGCTGGTTGGGGTCTGAACTCCCGTCGTAAACATGTAAAGTTGGCATTTTGTATCAACGAGGCGGTTCAGCATAGAGGATGTCATTAGTAAAAGGTGTATGACTCTGGGAGATTCCCCAGTCGTCATTGGAGAGGCCCTGACTTTCACGAATCATTTGACAAATCATGGTAGGGATGTTTGGCATCTGGATATTTTGAGCATGCTAGGCCAAGGTGTGGTCGTGTTCCACAATGCGAGGATGGCCAGGCGCGGTCGATGGTCCATACCTAGCCTCCTTGGATCTAAGTATTCAGGAACATAGGGTTTAAGAGTACAATCGCATTGACGAAGGTTCGGATTTTTTCAGTTTTGAATGTCAACTTCCAAGTCGATAGCGGCAGCAGCAACATGGTTATCAGTGATGTGATAGGGAATTGTCCCCCATAGGGAGAAGGGACCTGCCGGTGACTAGTAGATGGACTAGGTCCTACTTGTCCAAGATTCAGGGTGTGCTAATTCCCGAGAGCTTGCACGAAGCTTCCATCCAGTCGTGGATGTGTAGATCAGTGATGGTACCTGGTAGAAATAGAGCTCTCAGTGGATGAGTAGGAAGCTTGATCCCTCCTGAATCTCCTTCATCTTTCCTGATTTAATCGGTAGGTTAACTCCTTGTTGGCATGGATCTGCTAGGTAAGTTGCAGGCGACTTTGGGTTAGTTCTTGCATCAACATTTGAAATTCCTCCCTGGTGACAGGGCCTTGTGGATCTGAAGGTCCCGTTGAGTTCTGACCGGTAGCGGGTTGCTACTTAGGATTCTATCTATCTCTTCCTTCCTGATCCGTAGTGATTGAGGCAGTCCTTGTAGTAACCATGGTAAAGGGTGAAGCTATCTCCTAGAATTAATGCAAATCTGAATAAGATGGAAGAACTTATAAATGTGAGATATAGATCTTCTCCTTAGATTCTCGCAATCCAACGATGGTAGTAGATCCAAAGAGCAGGAGAAAAGCTAGTTTTCTCAATGAAAGCACTAAAATATTCATATCAAAATTGGGCACAACACTCTTCGGACGTGTTTGAAGAGATTAAATTGAAGAATATAAATAAAAAATGAGGCTAACCTAACAAACACACCAAAAACAGATAGAAAGAAGTATAGAAACACAAGGATTTAGAGTGGTTCGACATTGTAGCCTATGTCCATGATGGAAAGTTGCTATTTTATTGATATTACTCGCTGGTTACAGATGTTTGCAATAGCACAATCGAGATACAACAATGATTTCGATAGAGTATCAGCGTTCCAGCGTCAAAAAGTCTCTTTTCTGAAGGCCTAGGGCAACTATTTATAGGCTTAGGCAACAAATATCTCTCTCAGATCTCGGAAGATTCCTTCTCTTACGTGGGTGGGCCTACGTGATCGATCCTTTGACATTTCGACTCGATCCATGATCGATACATACCAAATTCATATCGATCAAAAACTAGTCTTTTTGGGTTGGGATCGATCATGGACAGTCTTAAGGTTGTATGCAAGCTCCTGTGAAAATTTGGTGGCATTTGGACTTGTAGATTTTGAGTTATGATCGATGCAAGTTTGGATCTTCAATGTGCAGCCTAGCTCGTATCGATACGTTCGTATCGATCTCGTTCATATCGGTTGAAGGCACATGATGGCTAATGACATGGCGCTAACTTCTAGGATCGGTCCTCTTCTTGTGCCGAGCGACTGAGTCATCCTTCTTCGTATGCCTCGGTCGTATCCATCAGTTCATGCTCATTCGTGCCCATCTGTAGGGTTGTATCTCATATCAATTATGGAGGAAGTGCTTTTCGTATCGATATACGCCCATGTATTTCTATCTATCTGATGCAGTCCTTTTTATATCGTTCTAAACCACTGCATTCATATCGATCTCTTAACCATTGGTTTATGTCGTTGGTGGTTGGTTTCGTATCGATACTTCACCAATCGATACGAACTGTGCCAGCAACAACCGATACGAATTGGGCAATAGGTGGAAGCGACACAACATATTTTTAAGTGATGGATATAAAACATGGTTGGCGTGATGGATACGAAGTGAGGGATGTCTGATGGACACGAGCGAGGATTTCTAAAGGGATGGATACGAACCTTAACGGATAAGAACAGATGGTGCTTCTCAAGAAACTTGATCAATCCGTATCTTGAGCATACCAACTCCGATCCACTTGAAATTTGGAACGTTGGCTTTTAAAGCTTTTCTTGTCATACACATCGATTGTGGCTTGATTCGGACTCGAGCAAAATTTACCAGTATCCATAGTGAACCTGTATGTGACCGATCTTCGGGACAGACTGTCCTTGGTTTTCAATTAATTTCTTGGTGTCATGGCCTTGCCAAAATGTGGGATAACACCATCATCAATCGATAGGCATACGATAAGAATTAACATCCAAATCAACCAATATATCACAACAGTTACTGATTTTAAATTATCAGTGTCAACTAGCAATTAATTTCAATATTAATTTAAATGTTGATTCAATTCAATATAAAATTTAATTTCAATTAACATTTTAATTTGAACTATTAAACAACAACCAATAAACTTCTTATCACTTCATAAATTAAATTCAACTAACATAAGTATTGCGTGAGTGGGTTAAATCACTCACCTTCGATTTAAACCCCATTTAAAATCTAATAAAAGCCCAAAAATTCAAAAGTCTCCAAATTCAACCAAACCCGTTACATGTTCTAAATTTTGATATGAATCCAATTTGGAAGAAACCACGTACGAAACCTAGTTCGTATGAAAAGTTACGCAATTTATAACATTTAAATTTTAATTAAAAATAAACTTAAGGGTAATTAATTAAATAAACCGTCACCTTCATCCTCCCTACAGAGAACACACACGTGTTCACCCATCAAGCTGCCGCTTCATCACCTATTGTGTGTTCTTACAAGCACATGAAACAGATCAGAGCACATCATCGTGCTGCACGCTTGGAGCCGCCCCCACCTTGGCCTCACGCGACCTCCACTTCACTAGAGGTGTCCATGGCTGGTGCCACGTTCTTTTCCATTTTTTGGCGAATTTGAGCATCAGGACGATGATTGGCCAGCATAGATGCATTCGCCTCCTCACCTTCTACGCTCCAGCGCTTTCTGACCATCGATTGATCGACGATCCACCATTAAACGTGAAACCCTAGTACGAACGATCGAGAATGTTTCATCAATTTCTGGACAAATGAAGCTTCCAATCGGAAAATGAATTTCAGATGTAGATTACGTTCGTCGAGAGCTTTGCGATGATACGTTATATGATAGGATTTGAGCAGTTTTAGTTTTTGGAGTTTGATTTGAAATCAGTAATTAAGGTTTAGGATATCCGCCATTAAGAAGGAGTAGATTAGAACTGAATAGTACATGCATAAAATAGAATAGAAGCCTGTTAGGGTTTATAACAGCACATATATAGACATAGATTGAATATAACTGGATGGAACAGATCGATTGGGTCGAAGCGATAACTAAGACCCGAAAAGCTTGTTTCATTCCCGAAATAAAATAGGTCATCCTATATGTCGAAATATAGGTTTTCAATATTTTTAAACTCAATGGAACTAATTTTAAACCCCAATTCTATTGTATATAGAATTTAGCTTTTAAAATCAAATCATATTTATCAACATGAATTACCATAAACCCAAATCAAATTATATTTATCAACGTGAATTACCATAAACCCTAGTTTATTATATTTGAAATTTCAATAAATTCTATTATTTTTATTTAAAAGTCTTTTATATTAAATCAACAGTTCCTTATGTAATTTATTTATTAACATAAGTTTCCATCTTATTATTCTCATACTCTACAGTTGACGTCCTTTACCATATTAATTTCAATATTTAATTACGTTAAATTTCAGTGATTTCCAAATTAAATTCAAATGGAATAAATAATAAGATGATAATCAAAACAATTGTTATACATTAATAATTCATATCTATTAACTTATTGTTCACAACAAGGCGTATAAATCTACTTACCAAATAGCTGATACATATTCTATATTAAAACAACTTTTAATTAATAACATATGATTTATCCGTTTAATACAACATCTAATTTTATTCTAAATAACTTTTATTGTTACCATAAACTGAAATTACATTAATAGCGGTCAGATACATTCAATCAACATTATTAAATTATATATTTTAATAGTGAATTTTTTAATTAATAAATCAAAAAAATAATCTCATAGTATTAAATTCCAAAAGGTCTTATTAAATTCAATATTTTTAACTGTCAAAAATACGGGTCATTACAGTATAGGTATAGATGTAGGGTATTTCATTTGGTATCAGAGCAAGGTTCAAAATAATACATCATATATAAGAGACATGAGTTTTGACCTTAGAGAGACATAGAGTTCCCATCCCCTCAGGTGTGTTGGGTAGTTCCTATAATAAGTGATTGAAGATGTGTATATATACATATACATACATACATACATACATACATATATATATATATATATGATTACTAGGATAATCATCAGGGGGACGTATTTCATATTTTAGAATTATATAAAACTTTTCACTTATTTCTTCTAAGTATATGATATTAAGGGTTGGAGTAGTAGGACTAAAGGAATCAGCCCAACTAGTTGTATTTAGATTAGTGCTGAATACTATATATTAGGTAGTTTAGTATAGTTATGTTATGCTTTGGCATTATGTTGTTGTGCTTTGATTGATTTTAATCAGAGTGCATAATGGATGATAAGTATTTCCATTGAGTGCATGAATTGTAGTCTTTTATGTCTGTTTGGTTATTGAAAATTGTTGGTATTGAATTTCATTTTGAAAATTTGTATGTATTTATCAAAGCCATGAAATGAATTTAATTATTGATTTATACTTATTATGAATAAATAAATATGAAAGTTTTTTGTCTGATGTTATAAAATACTTACTGAAATGGTTTATTATTTATATTTGAGTGAGAGTTTAAAAGTTGTTTGAAAATATTTTGAAGTTACTAAGTGTCTGCTAGAAATAAAGAATCCTAATATGTATACTAATAAAGTTTATTATTGTTAAAAGATTTAGAAGCCAAACAAATGTGTTAATTGGAAATCTTTTGAAAAGTATACATCATAAGAACTGTACTAAGTTAAGATTTAAAATAAATTGATAAAAGTGGTTGAAAATTATACTTATAAATTTCTTTGAAATGAATTTGTGTTAACTTGTCCATTGAGTATGTTAAGAATTTTGGTTGATGCGGGTGCATACGTATTTGATGGAGATTTTTAAATACTAGAATGGGACATTTAGACAAATGTTTCGAACGATGTAAATAATTTGTGGAAAATTAAGTATTTTGAAAAGGGTTGAATACAGTAAATGAGAATTTAAGAGAAGCAAGTTATTCTGGTTAAGTGATGATCTAAATCTATATTCGTAAAGGCTTTGGAAATAAAAGGTTATATTTATTATTTTAGCAAATGCATAGTAAGATATAGTCTCAATTTCCATGCATATTTTAAGCAACGTTCGCAGTCCTTAGATTTTAGTGGACATTTGAGATCACCGACGAGGAATTATTGATTGCATAGTCAATATTGAAGTCAATTGATGTCAGTAAACACTATAATAAATGGCGAGGAAACATTGTTATATTTTATAGTGTGGGGGAATTTATGTCTAAATATATAGACTGAATGAAGTTTCTGGAATAATTATAAAATTTATGAAATTTAATGAAGTTATTTAACTGAAAATTGTTTTGATAAGAAATATAAATTTAGTTTTTTGAAATGTTCCCCATATATGTGTGTGTATTCTAAGATAGTTAAATATTTGCATAAAGCATATGGAAAGAATTTGCAAAAGAGTATTTGAAAAGCATATAAGATGTTTGAAAATAAACAATATATTAAAAAGGAATTTTGTTAAATAGAAAATGATATTTTATTAGAAAATTTGTTGATAAGATTTTGGCCGCCGTTGAAATATTTTAAAGTTTATTCGATGGAATATTTGAATTTGAAACGTGTATGTATTAGAATAAAGTGAAATTTTGAAAAGAAAATATAATTTTTGAAAAGGAAATTATACGGAAGAATTATTTTAAAATTTTGGAAACTAATTTTTTACTTAGGGTAAGTGTTTGTATTTAAAATTTAAAAAATTAGAAAATATATGATTAATTTTTGTTTAATTAATTGGTTATACATTTTCCTGATAGGAAATTATACAGACGTAATTTCATAAGGGGAAGTCTGTAACAACCTGGATTTTAATAAGAATTAATTAAAGTTAATAATTATAACAATTTAGTTGATTAAAATAGAATTTGGAGAATTATTGAATAAACTGATTTAGAAATTGTTTAATTAAAAGGATTTAGATTGTGAAAATATGATATTTAAATTTAAATAAGTTGAAATGTGAAGATAATATTCATAAAAGTGATGTAATTGAAATATAATACTGGTTTTAAAAAGAAGTAATTTTGAAATAAAAATTTGCGTTTATTTAGGCTAAATAGAATTTAATTTTATAAATAAAAGAAAATAAAAATATCTGCATTTTCTTGTATTATATTTTTGGGCCTAAGCACAAATATCTCGAGCCTAAATTAATTTCTAGAGTTTTCTGCCTCAGATTTTTCTTCATTTGTTGATTTTTACTTTACGTATACCTCATCTTCTCATTTCATCTTCCTCAACAAATTTCCTGAGACCCTACCACTTATAAAATCAAAAAAATTAAATAAATTACCAAAATTCACCAAATTTAAATATGTAATTCTCTAAATCAATATACAACAATGGCAAGAAGAAAATTGAACTCCGTTATGGTGGTGTTGTATTATATGTTGCGTGTTCAAGGGGAAAGAGAAGAGGAAGAGAGCAGTGTATATGTGAGTTTTAAGCTCACGCAATCTGTGTTTAATATATGTACATTTACATACATACATACATACATACATACATACATACATACATATATATATATATATGCATGTATGTATGTACATATGTATATGTATGTATATATGTATGTATGCACTTGAGTTGGGATGATATATTGATGATATGCGATATGTGATATAAGTATGACGTAATATGTGAGTTGAAGGGAGGAAATAGGGTAAAAGATGATCGGGGGAAGAGCAAAATTGCTCCAGGTACGGTCGAACTGCTAGGTTTACCAGTTAACGTGACCTGCCGACGGTGGTCGATCGCTGTCTGTGTTGGTTTGAAAAAACTTATTATAAAATTAAAATAAACATGCAAAAAAATTATATAAATTTAAATCTATTATAAGTAAATGAATTCATGGTGTTATGAGAAATAATATGTGATTTAATGAAGTAATGTACAATTTATTTATTTAAAGAATTTAATTATTAAAGGATAAATATGTATTTTATTATATAATTCGTTTATAAATTAAATATATATGTTTTGAAAATAAGTAACATAATTTAATTAACAATGTAAGTTTTCAAAGTGAACTTCGTGAGTAGTAAATTATATATAGAAGTATGTTATGTATTTATGTGTATATGTTAAAAATTTAAAGTTAATTAAACGTTCAATATAATTCTAAAATGGTTATTATAGATTTTTAATGCTATTCAGCTATGTTATTATAAGTTAAATGTTGGGAATGATTTGTTATTTGGTAATTTGTATAATTTATATATGTGAGTTTATGCAATTAAATCCCCGCAAAATCCCCATTATAGCCCATAGTGCTTTTCAATCGCTATGCTTTTTCAGCATAACGCTATTAAATAGAAGATGTGCTTTAAGCCCTGTTATTTTCCATTACATCTGCCAAATCAAGGCTTTTTAGTACCTACTTTAGTAACATTAATACAAAATGGTTGATTTGACTAGTTCTCTTATTAACCAAATCAAAAAAATTAAAGTAAATATCTAATTTTAAGGTACGAGTGCTCAATTTAAGTTAGAAATCTATAGTTGTCACCAACCGTGGACCGCATAAATTATAATATTCTTTGATTTTGTTATATAAGATTAAACAATATTTCTTTTTTCCTGCATAAATGATGTGAGAATGGGAATAAATGGTTATATATCTAATGAAACTTTCTACACCTTCGATATTTTTCGATATATCCCCGCCATAACGTTTTTGCATCACCACGACTATGGAACCGCTATGCGCTTTAACTGCACAGTTGTGAGTTTATGAAGTGATATTCTATTCTAAATTCAGAAATATAATTTATTATATTTAAAAAGTTATTAAGTTAGTAAAAGTGAATATATTTTGGTAAATTCAAAGGATTATATATATAACTTTTGGAAACAAAATAATTATTATTAATTAAGGATTTAAGTATTTTAAAATATTATTCATATTTAATAAACTTCAATAAGAATATTTTCTGTGTACATATACTTGATTTATATGATTTTACATTTCGGATATCTTATCTTCTCTATACCGATTTTGATGTTATATGCGATTCACCGTATATATTGATTTAGTTAATGATTTTGATATGATATGGTGACTGTATTCTTCTATATGATTTTGTGATATATAATTCTATGTGACAAGAAATCTAAATAAATGGAGTTATAATACCATTTGGGATGGGGAATTTGATAATATTTCTCCGGTTATTCTTTCAACTTGTTATAATATTTCTCCAGTTATTCTTTCGACTTGTTATATATTATAATGATTGAGTGTACTTTATAGCAGCGAATAAACGCTTGAGTATCACGCAGTGGCATGGGATGCTATTGTGACATTTATTCGATTGTTCATTATAGATAGATGACACTCAAGTGATGGGAATACTGATATGAATATGAGGTGATACACGCAATGATGAGTATAGCTTCGTGTCTAAATTCAGGGAGCATGGCTATGTGCTTGATGTTTAGTAGGACTTCGTGTCTATATGTATTAGTTCTATTTTCCACTACTATGATATGCTCCTGTTATTGACGTTAGAGAGAACCAGATGGCCAAAAACAATCCTAACAGCCTGATTGTGGGGTCACGTCCTAGATATGTGATACCCTATATATAGCTTCGTGCTTTCGCTCTGTGCATTCGCCTCTGTGTCATATAGGCCAGCAGTCTGTTATAAAGGGTTAGAGTCAGATCGTTACTTTTGAGTCCTGGTGTTGACAAGCACACTGGTAGATACATGTCACAATATCGTGAAGGTAACTAAGATTGTATAGACTTTCGTGACTCTAAAGCTCACTTCGTGCTATCGGACCCCCTTTGGGTACCGACAGTGTAGTAGTTTAGCATATACTATTGATACACCTCGCTTAGTCTAGAGATGGGTTAAATGACATGCATATTGTTAGATATATATAGCTCTACATGGGACTTCATGTCTATCATACAGTTATTTCCCATCACGATCTATTCTAATTTATTCATATATGAGAAGATGAGATTATACCTATGATAGATATAGTGTATAATAGATTCTCGTATCTTTATTAACCATCCAGTCTTTTATACATTGGTGATGATGTTCTATATATTGAGATAGAGAGATATATTTGGGCAATGCTATGTGCTAACATGGCTATACTTGGTGATTTCTGGATATACGTGATTCACCTGTTTGTATTGATTCTACGATTTCTAAGTCGTTGTACTACTGTACGGGTGACGACATCTTTATACATAGTTTTATGATATTCAAGTGTTGTGATGCATTGATGATTATCTATGGTATTATAATTATATTCCATGCATACATTTCTATATACATACGTATATATATTTGTGTATGAATGTACGTGCATTGTGTGTGTATTTGTTTTTGTGTATGTATTGATGTATCAATTATTGACTTGAGTTTCTCTAGTAGTTTTACCATGTTACTATTCTTTGGTTATACAGTGATACCTATATTATAAATCCACTGACCCATATTTTATTTGTATAATGCTCGAGTCAGTCCGAGACATTATAAGTATAGGGACCTCATGACCTGCTTGTGTTTAGTGAGCTCAGAGGAGATTTGTATTAGGATTGATGTATGATATTTATGTGACTTTGATTCACTGTATATATATGATACAAAGTTGTGTATATATTAATTATTCAATGTACTGTTTTAAGATAGACATTTAAGATGAGTTGTACTCTTATAGTATTACATATTATATGTTACATGTTATTGTTGCGATTCTGACTTTGTGTTTTCTTTTATTTACCATATATTATGTATTATTCTATCCTGGAGACACACATCTTTTTTGCTTTGTACCAATATTATTTACATATAAGTGAGATATTTATTTGATGTTTCAATATGTACCAGCGTTAGTCAAATTAAGGAAAAATTTACATGTGTACCCCATATAACCTCATTCTCTAAATTATCTAATGGCATTACTCTGTAATACTCTTGGATGATTTGGGTATATAAGTGGGGTGTCTCAACAAACACTTCAAGATTTTTGTTTAAAGTTAACTAAGTCACCTATGTTTTGTGATAACACTAACAGAGTTAGGGGCATCCCCTAGGGTCAGTTCTGTAATTTATTGTAAATGATTAACTCTATAATGAAATCTTGTTCAAAACAAAAGGTGGTTCTTTATTTTATACACTAGTCATAATGTGTTATGTCAATAATTTATTTAATTTAAGTATGTTTAATAGGATATCCCTAAATGATATGTTTTGTAATAGCAATTATAATGTGTTGTGATCATAAGAAATTTGTCGCAATAAAATAACATATCATTTTAAATATTTCTAGTCAAGATGTTACGAGACAGGATATTGATTCATCCATTGCGATTAGAGTACGTAAAACTTTCCAAATGTTGGGTAGTGTATTACTCATGGATGATGGAGGCACCAAAAGGTTACATACTAATAGTTAGTGGATACCTATGGAATGACTCATTCGATAGTTTTCTATTGGTTATATAACTACTGTTAAATAGAGAATATCAAAATAACAATATTACAAAGTTTGACTTGAGAATACTTTTAAACTTCAACGGTGACACTTCACATTGATTATAATTAAATAATGGTACGACGTCCATCGACCTCCCGTATTTGGGTCTAAGTTGAAACACTGAAAGTGAACACTATTCAGTAGAGAATTCATCCCATTGGTTATATAAGGCTAGTATCATGGTTAACTGTAGTCAATTCAAAGTTTCTGGCAAGAGCGGTTCGGTTAATTATTATTATTATTATTGAACCAATGACTACGTCTTTGGATTATACAAAGTCAATGTGGACGATATTGAGATTTTGACAATAACCAAATTCCATAAGTCCTAATGTAATATAGATTTGATGTAGAAAATTAGTGTAAATAATCGGCACTACCAAGGACCACTTAAAATAATAAAACTAAAATTTAGCAAAACTATGTGTGCAATAAATATAGCTAAATTGTCACACCACTAGCTAAGGTGATGTGTGAACGTTAATTTTTGAATTGTTCAATATTGATAGCTCATTGAACTTAAACATATGAGTCGTACAACCATAGTTGAATACTTCGAAACAACACAGAGTTTAATTAAATTATAATTATCATAAATTAATTAAAATAATTAATATTTATGAAACATTAATTATAAAATTTTATTTGATTTATTTGAATCAATATCTAATAAAGTGTGTACGTAAAGTTGTATATGTATGTATCGATATATAATATCAATAAACATTTAATTGGATTCAAATTGTGTAAATATTGATTAGGTTTGTAAACGTATATCGGCCATATGCCCATTGATATGGCCGGCCATGCTTGGAGTGGGTTTGACATTTATTTAAAATATGAGTTTTGAAATGGTAAGGAGAAAAGGTAAAGAGGAATATCTAGTCCTTCTTTCTCCATTATTTTTCCTATTTAAACTCATATTCCTCTTCATTTGCTTTTGACTTTTGCTACCTTCTCGAAACACATATAGCCACAAGATATAAGAACCCTCTCCCTCTTCGTTTCCAAAATCAAATCAAATCTAGTGCAAAAGTTTGGTGATCTCTTTTATACGTATATTCATATGCAGATTAGATCTCTTTTACCATGAATTTATATATCTATTTACTAATGTACATAACTATAAGCACACTTCCAAATTAGGCAAAATTCATAATTATATGTGTAAATCTTTGTGTGTGAGACAAAAATTATCGGCTACTAAAAAAGTTAAAAAAAAAAATTTAAATGTTTTAAACTAAAATATGAATTTTAAATATTATAGACAAATATACAGTATGTAAAGATTACTTTATACATATACATACATACATATATATATGAAAAAAATATTAATTTGTATGTATATGTGTGTGTATCTAAATTTAAAATTTTGTTTAATTTTAAAAATCAAATACGAATCCGTACATATTCAAAATATTTTTTTATGAAATTTGTATGGATTTCAATAACAAAAAATTAAAGTTTAAGTCCATAAGAATTTAAATGATTGAAATTATTTTATTTAAAAGGTTTTGACCATGAAAAAATATTTAATTTTTATCATATTATTACAACTATTTACAAATTAATATTTTGTAAATAATTTTTTAGTTATATATATATAAACACATATATTCGAAAGAAAAAAGGTTTATATATATAGTTGTATATATATACATATATTTAAGATATCAATATTATTTTAAATCTGAAATAGATTTTTTATTTTAGATCTAGGTCTTTTTTAAATTTAAATCTATCATTTTGAATCATGTTAGATCTAGGGCTATTAATTTGAATCATTTTGAATTGGTGAATATCTTTAATATAAACACTTATATATATAAATGCGTATGTATGTGTGTATATAAAAATATACAATAATAAACTAATTTTGGACAAAAAATATGTACATAATGGTGCAAATGATTGCAGTGTAATCCCCAACATTCATATGCGGGAATATTTAACTATGTACAACATTGATATGTTGCATGTACACTTTACATGTGTGTATATACACATATAACTATATACTATATATATATTAAAAAAAATCACATAAACTAAATAAATAAAATTTTATTTTATTTAAAATTATTTAGATTGGATCTAAATCAATTTAGATTTTATAAGCCCAGTCAGATCTAAAAATGGATTATTTTTTTAAATTCACAAATATAACCCATTGCATGTTGCATCAGCTCCATTAATGGTATCAGAGTCCAATAGCATATGTGGTCTAATTTAGCAATATTAGGGCTAATTTATTAAAGTCTACTCATTTAGCATGGTATTAAGAAAAGTAGTGTCTAAGGTTGGGTTTGGATAATCAAATACTCTACCTTACCTAGCTACTCGCCTAACTCAAATGGATGAGGTAAGCTCAAAGATTATCCCCAATATAGAGGCCTAAATTGATTTTGCGCCTTGGACTAATTTTCAAAATCTATTTTTAAACTATAAACATATTTTAAATTTAAAAGGTTAAGTTTAAATTATATATGGCATTTTATAAATGTTATAAAATATGTTTCAAAATATTTTGGAAATTATTAATTATTTCGAAAATTACAATAATAATTAAATTGGATTAATTAGATAATTAAATAAACAAAAGTTAGCTAATTAAATTAAAATCATATACAATGATATATGAAAATTTGTCTTCAAATGTTTAAGGTAATAAACAAATAATTTTTGAAAAAAAATAAAATTATTGTAATTAAATAAATAAATTATATTTTAATTAATAAGTAAAATAATATACATGTATTATGATGTATGTGTATAACTATAAATGTTATAGTATATGTATTCAATTTTAAAATGTTTAAAGTTAATAACATTAAATTAACTAAAATGTTAATTAATTAATTCATGAAAATAATTAAATAAGATTTAATTAATATAACTGATATAAGATTTCAATGATTGTTATATAAATTAATTAAAATTATAAATTATTGTATAAGAATTAAGATTATATAATATAAACATAATAAAAAGTGGAACTATAATAAACCAAATTGAGATTTAAGGAATAAATATATACATATAATATGTATACCGTGATTTCAGATGCGTCTAACACTTGAATCACGGAGTATTTCACCAGAAATACATTATTCATTAGTTGATACCACACAAATAAATATACTAAATACTATGAATCTTTACTACAACTGATGTCCTCTACTATTTATATATTGATAAATTACTTGCATACTATCTGGTCGTTGGGCAAACTTAAGCTAAAGATGTTATGTGTAGTATTATTCATATATTGATGGACGTAGTCAGATATATGTATGTATTTGTTGAGAAAACTATAGGTGCGTATATTTATATTTAGGCCATAGCAAAAAGGTAGGGACAAGTGAATAATTTCTTTCAATTTATTGAGTAAACTTAAGGTCAAAATGAGATTAGGACAACGGCCAAGGGTTGGGAGTTATATATGATACAATTGATAAAGTGTTTCCATCGCTTGTAGACATAAGATTTTTTGAGCAAACTCAAGGTTATATTCCTAAGGTAAGCGAGCCATAACACACATTAGAGAAGTCAAACGATTACTATATTTCTCTTAAGATTTTGAGAAATATAAAAATCTACTGGGAGCTTACTAGTAAAATTAAATATAATTTTTTAACCTTACTAATATTATAAGAACATATGCTATGTATAAATTAAACTAATATGCATCAATAAATTTATGCAATTAACAAAAATGTTTATCAATTAAAATATACAAATGAACTAAATTAATATTACAAATATAAATATAAAATAGACTTACCAATAAATTTTGCATGTCCTCATTTAAAGACCCGTGCAAGCTCCTAATTATACAACTACTGAATATATTCATAACTTGGTCATTTACATGTTTATTTGCCTGAGATTATATATGCTTTTTATATGTCTTAAACTCTAAAAGCAACAAAAGAATATGGATATTTGATCCGTATTCGATCACATATAATGTTATATGGTGAACCGTCACGATTCGTACTATACGAAACCTCGATGAAATTAGTTCACTCAAAAGAGCTAGTAAATCATAACGCGGGATCGTTTATTCAACTTGATTGATCACAATTAGGATCTTTTTATGTTAAATGTAACATTGTATTAAGAGCTACAATAAGTATATAGGAATTCGATCATTGGAATATTAGTTTGATCAGTTTAAGAAAGTGCCCTTATTTGATATTCTCAAACGTTGAGGATAACCAAATGCACTTTTTGTAAAGAGTTTGTTATGGTCTTGTAGTAAGGGTTTCCTTTTAAATGATTTACTATTTGGAAAGGAAAGTGAATGTATAAGAGTAAATGTAACTTAAGGCACAATTAGGATGAACGACCACTTCTGCTTCATGAGGAGAGAATTGTATAGAATAATAATAGATACTTAATGAGGAATATAAATAAGATTTATATTCCAAAATATGTTTTCATATTGGAAACTATTTTCTATAAAATTTATTTCTTTGAGTGTAAGATATTTGATCTAAAACTCCTGAATGTATAATAGTTCCAGTGTGTAAAATAAAAATCCATAATAAATGTTTAAATGGAGCTTCATATTTCATACGGTACTATAGTAATGCGAAAATAATCGGAGCATCACATATAACACTTCTTATAAGGTACATCAAGTTATGAAAAATTGTGTCCGTCGATATACCAAATATTATTTATGAAATAATAACAAGTTTCAATATTAACTAAAAAAAGACATACTTTTATTTTAACATGAATATTTTGAATATTTGTTGTAAGATAGAACTATAATAATGGTGTTTGTTTTCAGAAATAATGAGGCACTAAAAAATACTGCAGTGTCTGAAATTTTGCAATTATTTTAAAATTATGAACTAAGTCATAGTTTTGAGAAATGGTTCTATAATCATATGATCTTGAATCATATGGCACTAGTAAATTGTATCTCAAATGATTAAGGCTATATCCATTAAGTGGGAGTAACATAAGTGTTGGTGAACTCTTGGGATTGATACATATTGATGTATGCAATCATAAGTTTGATACCAAAACAATTCCTCATACTTCATTAAATTCAACGATGAATAGTAGTGGAAATGAACATGTGTATTTGATGCACATGTATTATATCTATAATAAGCTCATATAATATAAAATAAAAGTAAGTAATGTGACATGAAAAAGTAAATAGAATGATTCTATTTGATCGAATGTGTAAGTATATTAGAAAGAGTTCCAAATGTAAAAAATGAATAAAGATTATATGTCAAAAGCCACTCCTCCTAATGATACATAATGATTTATCGGTAAGGAGTAATTGGACTTTATTGGACAAAATACAATTGATAGTGAGTGAAGTTGATTTAATTTCTTTATGTAAGGGCATGTACTTAATAATAGTACATAAGATTAAAATTAATTTCATCTGAAGCATAAATTACAGTATCATACAAGATAGGAGTTTGTAGGAAACTCCTACATATCCCGGTCAATGAGTTGATGGCTGTGCGAGTTAAAAGACTGCATTTAATAATTATTCATGAGGTATTTTTGGGGAATACCCCAAAGGAGTTGGAAAAGTTAATATTGATTAACCATTTTATGTCTTGCACTTAAGTTTCATAAACATAAACCAAATCATTTTTATAAATATTTATGGATACCTATTCCATTGCATTAAAAAGCAATGGTTGTTTCAAGAAACACAAACTTCGTAGCGAAGGAAATTCATTTCAAAATTACTGGTAGTAAAATGGATTTGGATACAATCAGAGATAAAGCTGATTTTGAGGGTTGAAATAAAATTAACTGAACCTAAATGGACGCAACACGGTAGAATGTCTAAGAAGTGTTCTTGAACATTGAAAAAAAGCTATGAGTTTCATGCCAATGTCGGGAAAGAATTTACTAAGCTATCAACAAGCCATTAAGCATATTGGCTCTGCAATCTGGTATGTTGCACAAATTCTAAATAGACTCTAAGTACAATATCAAAATATGATTTTGATAGTTGTACCCATAGGGACATGATCCATCGGTCGTAGATGTGTTTTCAAAAGAAAATAATTGCAGTTGGAATATAGTGAACAACATTGATTAGAATAACATCGCAACTATTGAAATTACCATAACAGATTCGTCATTCAATATGCTTATGTTAATTTGGACTTTACATATAGACTTATAATCTCTTTGCATCAAAATTGGCCACAAACACTCAACTAATATGATAACACCGCAGATTCAATATCCAATATCCAAATAGAATGAAGTAGAGAATCAAATATGAAGAACAGTAAATTAAAATAGTAAGAAAATGAACACAAGGGAATTTATAGTGGTTCGACATACTCCGACTTACGTCCAATCCAAAGGTTTTCCTTTTTATTTATGCTGCTAATCACAATTACAATCTGTGAAATTCAAGAGTAAAAAATGATAGAGTATAGCCTGAGGAAGAAGTTGAAGAGAGCCAAAAAGAAGATCCCTTTCCTTTAGCCAATGATTTAGTATTTATAGGAGAAGGTGGAAAATATCCAGTTGAAAATCCACATGCAAAAGACTAAGCCAATACGGATCCGCTCGCCAGAACTAGGGCCCATCTAGGCCTCCTAGAGGGATCGGCCTCGATCCCTTAAGATGATGGATAAGGTATCGGTGATCCCCATGGTCAGTCTCGTTATGCTTCCTCTTCGTGTTCCTATAGTTGTTTTTGTAGTTCCCTCGATGTTTGTTGAGATATTGAGCAATCATCATTGATTTAAACTTCCAATCTGAGTGACCCATAGCCATAGTGATCTGATCTGATCCCCTACCCAGGGGTAGTACAAATCCATACTTAGCCATTTCTTGGATGTTTGTTGCTTGAATCCGCTTGACTATCATCTATAGCCTTTTAACAAATCTCTGAACCTGATAATCTTCACTCCAGACTTCTTGCCTTGATGATCGCAAATCCATTAAGCCAACTCCATAATATCACGACCTTCCCAAATGGAGGGATAACATTTTTCCCTCAAAACATGCCTTGTGATAGGAAGGTGTGTCTAAAATTTCCATAAATTTGAAGTCCATAATCCATCGATAGCCAAATTTCTAATCCAGAATCCAATCCTTGGCTAAACCAAATTGCCGTAGTCTAAGATAGTTCTGAGTCGATAGCAAATTATAAAACCATTTTAAATCCTTGGCCAAATCCATCTCCATCCAAAGACGTTGACCGAATCCACGATCTCACCAGATCGTTTTCCAAATCCACGATCTCACCGGACCATTATCCAAATCCATGACCTCTCCGAGTCAATGTTCGAGTCCACGACTTCTTTGGATCGATATCTAAATCCATAACTGTTTGAAATCCTAAAAGTTATTAAGAAAATCTATGATCTCTCTGGATCGTTATCCAAGTTCATGGTCTCTCCAAACTTTTGCAAAGTCCATTCCAAACTTAACGATGATTAGGCTGATCTTGTCGCTTTTTGACGAAGCGACCTACCACTTACACTCTGGCACTTTTGGGGTATATAGAAATGTCTTGATCCTCCTAAACAAACCATAGCCTCTTCGAGAACTTGTTGAACCAAACCCTGTCACTCTCCGGTGAGGGGGGAACAATGACAAGCAAACCGATCCTATCGCTCTTCGGCGAAGCTGCATTACTTTGTGGACTCAAGTTCAGCGCCCCTAAACATAAAGCAATGTCCTGGCATTCGTAGTTCGATCATGGTTTCTTCGGACCCTTGCCAGGCCTTATCCAGTCAATCTCCGACGAAAGGGGGAACGACGATAAGTAAGTCGATCTTGTCGCTGTTCAACGAAGCGACTCATTTCTTAGACTTCGATTCCTAACTCTTCGATAAGAGACATAAAGAAATCAATTTTCCACCGACTTCCTTTTTCTAGCCTCAAATCTCCATTCGAGGGCTTAATCCATGACATATGAATCCATCATGTGGCTCTTCAGCAATGGGACTCACACCTTGCGATTATTACCCCGTCTCTCCGGTCGAGACAACCACGACCTGAATTGTTCATCGCATTAATGAGGATTCAAATTAAATTAAGTTCTTATAGCCTAAAAAGAAGGAAATCAAGCATTGCCTCTCTAGGCATGATGGTTTATCATCATCATAGAGCGTGCCTAGGGTGTGACCTTGGTCCTGTACACGTGTAAGTGACTTATCCTTTTTATTGTGGAGTTTTATTATTTATTTAGTTCATTCCATCCCGATCAAGAGATGTCGATCTATGACCTCGATTAAGTCCTTTTCCATTTGACGTGGATGGTAGCCACTCTTGTTCCACTACCCAGTATGAGTCCATAAATATCGCGATAGCCTGCCATCCCTAACATGTTCATCAACCATATCTCGTAAGTGCCTGCATTCATCCATAGCATGCCATCTAGTTCGTGGAATAGGCAATACTTTTCAGACCACTATTCCCACTCCGTAGGAACCCTCCTTTTCGATTTTCGATAGATGAGTTGCCTTTTATATCTAGGCAAATCCGTTCCAAACTTTTCGTCAAATCAGAATAAGACGAGAATTTCGACTCTCGTTCCTTCCTTGGCCTTTTTGATCGATCATGACCATCATCCATTTTCAATTTTCCCTTATCCTTTTTAGACCCTTCTCCAGACGGTCATCAACCTCTCACATCGTTTACTTTTAGTTAGTCAATTCGTGCGTACTCCTGTCATAGGAACCTCTCTGCTTCGTGGTAAAACTCTCCGAGATCCGTTGGTAGATTCCTTACCAGCACAATCTTAAAGTCCATGTCATCGAAAATCCTAAATATCGCTGCCATTAAAACCATTGAAACATCCATCTGATCCACCGAAACCATGGTTGCATCGAATCATCTTAAGAAACCCCGTAGGAACTCTCCTGTCATCTATTTTAGTGCTGCCAATGTCAATGGATTCTTGGGTCATGAAATATGAACCTAAAATTGTTTCATAAACCTGTTCACTAGCTCATTCCATGTCCCAGTTGATCCATTCTCTAGCTGCCTAAACTAAAAATGCTGCTAATTCCATCAAGTGTAAAGGAAAACATCTCTCCATAACTTCCTCCAATGCCTCCAGCACTTCCATATGCCATATATACCTCACCATATGCATTGTAGGATACGACTTTCCATTATATACCTCATGGGTTGGTAGTTTGGACTCCATTGGGTTCTTAGCATTCCTGATATTTATAGTTCATATACTTTGATTGTCATCTTCTAGATTCCTGTTAGGAAATCTGCCTCTCATTATCTGTCGTATAAGCTCAACCATCCTTTTGTTCTCATCCATAGGTGATCTCCAATCCATATTGCCAGCCTGCCTCCTGACTCCACAAGGATACTTCGAAATATACTCTTCCACCTTCGGATCCTCAGTGGAAGGTTCTGCATCAACTACCGATCGATAGGCATCCGCACTAGTACCCATACAAGCATGACCTAGGGGCATATCTCTAGGATTTGGGAAATCGGTGCCAATCTCTATGAGGGAATCAGTGCCGATCCCTATGAGGTAATCGATGTCGATCCCTATGAGGGGATCTGCGCCAATCCCTCGTTATTGGTTGGGGATTTCCCCTAACTGCTTCATTCCATTTTCTTGCCTATTAGCTTCGACTCCATGATCCTGATTGTGATTTTCTATAGCTCCTACCACTCCAACTCCTAGATCTAAATTGCTATTAGCTATCACTCCAACCTGTCCAATTTATCTAAGGAAATTCAGCATCATCTCCTCTTGCCTTCTTATCATTCACTCTTGCATCGCGTCCATCATAGTCTCCATCTCGTTCCTAGTGTTGTAGATAGAGGGTTGATTTGTTCTAGCTCCAAAGGATGCCTCCCGGGTTCCTTTATGGTGACTCTTATCCGCAGGTGCTTTCCTTGTAGATTGCCTGACCACTGATCCAATCCAAGTTCCTATTCGTTTCCAAATCTACGGGTGCAAGTAACTAGGCTCCGATATGAAAAACGTTTGCACAAAAATTAGTCACAAACATCTAATTAATATGATAATGCCGCAGATTCAATATCCAATATCCAAAAAGAATGAAGCAGAGAATCAAATATGAAAAACATTAAATTAAATTGTAAGAAAATGAACACAAGAGAATTTATAGTGGTTCGACGTACTCTGACCTACGTTCACTCCAAATATTTTCCTTTTTATTTATACCGCTGATCAAAGTTTCAATCCATAAAATTTAAGAGTAAAAATAGCAGAGTATAACCTAGGGAAGAAGATGAAGAGAGCAAGAAAGAAGATCCCTTTCTTTTAGCCAATGATCCGGTATTCATAGGAGAAGGCAGGCAAATTTCCAATTGAAAATCCATGTGCAGAAGACCAAGACCAAGACCAAGACAAACCCTCTCATGAAAATGAGGCCCCTCTGGGCCTCCTAAAGGGATCAGCCCTGATCCCTTAAGGTGATGGACAAGGTGTCGGCGATCCCCATGGTGACCCCATATGCTTCCTCTTCGTATTTCCGTAGTCATTTATGTAGTTCTCTAATGATTATTGGGATGGAATTGAGATTCCATATTTGGCTCCAAGTGCATTGTTTATGCCATAATGGGAGATTGATAAAGAAAGAGGTATGCAATAGGGGAAATTATGTAATTCGTTGTAAATTATTAACTTTATAACAAATTTTTTTGAAATAAAAGGTGTTTTTTTAATATTATATACTTGTCATAATGGTTAAGTTATTTATTTATTTGTTTAATTTAACTATATTTAACAGGAAATCAATGATATGTTATGTGAGAGCAGTCACAATATGTTGTAATCATGATAAATTTTTTATAGTAAAATAGCATATCATTTTAAATATTCCTTGTCAAGATGTTTTGATATGGGTTATTGTTTGTCCACTTAGACTATAGTACATAACCCTCTCCAAATATTAGGCAGTGCATTGCTTATTACAGTTGTGGGAACCAAGGGGTTACATTCTAATAGTTAGTAGAAAACTATGGAATGGCTCACTCGATAGTTTTTTGGTAGTTAATATAACTAATGTCAAACAAAGAATACTGACATGACAAAATTACACAGTTCTTTCGATTTGAGAATAGTATTGAACTTTAATATGGGCACTTCACTTTGATTATCGTTAAATTGTGGCATGATGTCCATTGAATATCTTTCGGTGGGTTTGAGTCAAAGAATTGTAAGCAAAACACTATTCAATAGAAAATCATCACCTTGCTTATAGAAGGTTAGTATCACAGTAAACTATAGTCAACTCAAAGTAGTTTCTGGCTAGAGCAGTTCAGTTAATAATTATTATTGTTGTTGAACCAAGGACTTTATGCTTGAATTATACAAGTTGATTGTGGATGATATTGAAATTTAGACCAAAACTATATTCTATAAGTCCCAATGTGATGTAATTTTAATGAAGATAATGGTGTAAATAATCATCACTACTAGTGACCGCTTAAAATAGTAAAACTGGATTTTACCAAAATTGTGTGAGCAGTAAATTTGGTCAAACTGTCACACTACTAGTTAAGATGTTGTATGAATGTTAATATTTGAATTGTTCGATATTAATTGCTAACTGACTTTACACCTATGAGTCGCAAAACCGAAATGTTGAATACTCTGAAATACCACAGGATTTAATTAAATTATAATTGTTATAAATTAACTAAATTAATTAATATTTATGAAATATTAATTGGAAAATTTTATTTTATTTGCTCGAATCAATGTTCAATAAAGCGTGTATATAAAAGTTATACATATGTATTAGCATGTGTTAACGAATTTCTTCGTCAACCTCAAAATTGTAAGGAAATAGGAATGTGCTTGTACGAAGGATCGGATGTCCCTTGTAAAGCTCAACGTATGTTGGCAAAGGTGACACTTGATTGAGAAAGGGCTTGGGAAATTAGGGTTGGCTTGTTAAGTCCATGATGACGTCATTGCATGATCGTGGTGAAGTAATGTCAATCGATCTAGAGCAATCTTACACAAGCACAAATCAAGATTATGAGTGATTTTTGAATTCGAAGCAAGTTATGATTAAAAGTCACAAGTGCTTTGGCACTCGAAAACAAGTCATAGTTCAAGTCATCGCTATACATATGTTCTGTAATTATTGAATGTACAAGGTCCTATGTGCAAAAGTACAATTGGCATAAAAATTCCAAAATCAATTAAAGGTTACAAAGTTTAAAATGTAAGAGATGAGTAGAGAATGATTCACCACCTTCTTCATGCCCCGAGGTCCGTACTTAAAGAGGTTGAGGGATGTGGCATGTTGCTACATGTCCATGCAGCATGCTTAACCCTCGACGTTAACCAAACCGATGACGCATGGTGTTATACTTCAGCATCCACTTGTATAATAGTGAACTTCGGTGCTTAACATCCATCCCACTTTAATAGCCTTCATTGATGACATTCGATATCAACATTGTATTGAGGATATGGGGCCTCCTTTGAAGGTTGATGAAGTATGGCTTTATTATGGCACAACATCAATAAGTGATGACACCGATAAGTGGCGACAAAGATAGGTGGTGACATTGTTAATCTGCAATATTGGCAATGATCGGCATTGATACCACATCGCATTTATAACAGAAGGCATCGATAGTAAACGACATTGATAACAAGCTGCATTGACAATATGTGGCACTGGTAACAAGCAACATTGACAATGGGCGGCATGGATGATAAGTGGCATTAATAAGAGACCACATTGGTGATGAGCAGCATTGATTCTTATGGTACGTGGTAGGAGTGCATCATTGATGGAATCTGATATGCATATCATGCCGTTATAACATTGATGGCTTTCGGCATAAAGCTTTCCAATGTTGTCATTCCCTTACCAACGTGTGAGACTGTTTCCAATTCCTTTCGACACGATATCACTCATTCAACTTTATAAGCGATATGCAACATCGATGGCATTCAATATTGCTAGCTTTGTTGATGACTTGCAATATTGGCTGTTATTCTTTTCTGATTAGGGGTGGCATTAATAACATTCGACATTGGTTTATCTTTATACTTTCGACATTGCTTGTTGATGATATTCTACTATGGTTATATTGACATGTCATATACCTTCGGGTTTGATAATTTTGGTAATATTTTGTAACACCCCATATTTTTGATAATATTATTTACGAGATTTAGTTAGATAAACTAAATAAAATAATATGTTGATTAGAAGATTGAGATTTGATTTAATTAAGGTAGTCGTGCCTTTTAACTAATGAATTAAATGAAGGGTTTAAAAATAAATTAGCGGAGGGGTATTATGGGAAGAGACCATTCCTGTATCATCTTCCTTAGGCTGTGTATTTCATAACACACGTTCATTCTCATTTTCAAAAATTAAAAGCTTGGCCGGCCACCATTAGCGAAAGAAGAAGAAGAGAAAATAAAAGAAAAGCTTAAGGAAAGCAAGTTCAAAACAAACTCATTCAAATCTCAAGCTCCTTAATCATTAAAGCAAAAAATGAATAATGTTTACATCTCTAAATTTTTATGGTTTTGGTTTTAAGGTTAATTCCAAATGATGTTTCAAAGGTTTTCCATGTTTTTGAAAGATAAAACGATATATATACACGTTGATGAGTTATGTATGTTCATATAGATTTTATGACATGTTTTGATAAGAAAACCCTATTAAATGACATCCGTTAGCCTTGCAAATTTTTATGATGATCTATAAAGTTATTTTAGAGATGGTTTTCGATTTTTAGAATTTTCTCAATTTTTGTGGAATTTTTATGAATTTTCTAAGCAAGAAAAGGTTTATTTGGATTATAGAACTATTTATGGGAAAAGTAATTATAGTTTGGATTCGAAAATTTTATATGTTGAAGAGAACATATTGTTTGATATTCTAGAATTTTTCTAGAATTTTTGAAGGTGTTTTAATAGTTATATAAAATTATTTAAGGTATGAGACTTAAATGTTTTGTATAATTATAAAGGAGAAACGGGCTTTTTCCAAATTATTCAAATTTCAAAATAAGGAAAGTCGTTAGCACTTTTGAATATAAAATTCTGGCAACCAATCAAATTTAGATAAACAAGGCAAGTGGGGGTACAAAAGAACTGTTTTAAAATACAAATAAATAATTTTTCTTCTATTTCAACCCTTTCGACAGAGTTTTCGCCTTCATTCCAAACTTTCCGACAAGGTCGATAGGTATCAAACCTTTTGGCTAGGTCAAATACCAAGGTACAAGGTTTCAGACAACTGGTACGTAGTGAATTGAAAGTGGTTGAAAGGTTTAGGGATGAAAGGTTATAGTTTTTGAAAGAGATGAAGTTTTGTTTTGGTTTAAAAAAATACGCCTGCTAGCTTTCGACAAAGAGCTTTCGAAATTGTCAAATGGTTTAAAAGAAAAAGGTTTTGATTAGATTGCTTTCTTGTTTTAAATGAAACCTTTGGACAAGGTCGAAAGGTATAGCTTTCGACGAGGCCGAAAGCATAGTTGTCGCTTCCTAACCTCTCGGCATAGATGAAGTCAAAGGTTATCTTTTGTTTTCTATAACTTGTCGCCTCTCTCCATTGATACTTCATTGTTTTAGAATGGTTTTGAAAGGTTTTATAAAGGTTTCAAAGCAGTTGCTTTTGACTCCAATGTTTTTTTGATCCTTGTTTTAAGTCAAAACGTTTTAAAGGTTTCAAAGTAGTTAAAATGAAGGGTTTCAAAAGGTTTACTCTATTTTTAAATTGAACTCAATATCTTCGAAAGGTTTTGAGTTACATTGCTTTTGAAAGGTTTATTATACAGGGGATGTGCCCCAAGTTTTCAACAAAGTCGAAAGGTGAAACCTTCCGACTAGGTCGAAAAGAAACCTTCCGACAAGGTCGAAAGGTATGGTTTTGCAATGTTTTCGAAAGGCTAAGTTTAAAGGATTTAAAAGGCGAATGTCATATGTTTTAAAGCTTATGAAAAGAAAGCTTTTAAAAGGTTTAGAAGCAGTTACCTTCAATGACTTCGAAAGGTTTATTAAAGGATATGAAGGAGTTACCTTTAATACTTTCGAAGGGTTTTATGAATGATTTTGAAGGAGTTACCTTCTATGTTTTTGAAAGATTATTTAAGGGTTTTAAACAAAGGTTTCGAATATAAGAATTAGGCAGATAGTGTAAGTGTTTTAAGTTATAAAGGACTTTAACTTATTTTAAAGGATAGACAATCCTTATTGAACATCATCAATATTATTTTAGCACAATATATATAACATGGCAAAAATAACTTAGACTAAAGCTAATGATATATTTTCTTTGTATATATATGATTTGACGGACTAAATCATTTCGAAAACATTTCAAGGAAAATTCAAAGAGCAATTAGTTCAGATATTATAGAGCTGTTAACTCAAACATTTTGAAGGGTAGTTAACCCAAAAGAAAATTTGAGCAGTCAGCTCGTTTTAAATTCGAACAGCTAGTCCATTTTGAGGCAGTCAACCCAGAGGACAGTTAGTCCAGAAAGAGCAGTCAGCTTTAATATGAATAGATAGTTCATTTATTAGCATAATGAATTTTGCTAAATTTTTTGGGACAGTTAGTCCATCCTTTACATATTTTGGGCAGATAGCCCATTATCTAGCATAAAAGATACTGCCATTTTAGTATAACCAATTTTAGGACAGACAGTCTAGAATAGAGAGTTAGCTCAGAATTTAGGACAGATGGTCCAGTAAAGAACAGATAATTCAGATTTAGACAAATAGTCTACTTTATTTCTTATTTTTAGCATAATGGATATTGCTACATTATTAAAATCTATTGACTAACCGGTTTGGTTGTAGGAAAGGATTTGCAAAATATATGTTTTGAAAAGAGGTATTAGTGAGAGAAAATCCGTTCCGCTGCGTGATCTCACTAGTTATCAATAAATTGAAATGTAACTCATATTATTCATACCAGGCTTTAAGTCTGACCCGAAGTTTTTGTTTCCCTTTAAACTCTCGGGTGCTCAAAATTTGATTTAAGTAGGCTGTGGATTCAGGTTTTAGCAAATTTTGATGAATAAAGCATCCGAAAACGAGCAGGTGGCTGACGGATAGCTAATTAAGGAATTCTGTTTTAAAATTGTTTCCGCTATGTACTAAGACAGTTATGTCTATACCGCTTTGATCATCCATGGGGGCATCTTCGTATGTCGCTCTTGGCGTATTGTTGTAAAATTATATTTGAACAATGCCAGGGATTACGTTTGGGATTTTTGTAACTTGGATATGATTTATTTGAAATGTAATCACGAAAATTATTGTTTTTTGGAAATCTATGATTTTGTTCATATTCAAGTGCTTCTGATATTACGGATATCATTAACACTGCCATATTTCGTCACTAGAAGTTAATACTATGGATGACTGCAACATCCATAGCATTTAGCTTTTGGCCTCTAGATATGGGATGTTACATATTTTCCTTCCCAGTACAGAGGAAGCATTGATTTTTCAAGTCAATACCTTCGGGATTGGCTCTTTAGCACCTATTTGTATTCTTTGTAAATCCAAACATACATTTAAAATTGATCCAATGGTAGCTGCATGTCTTCTTTTCCATTATAAACAGTCAAATATTCTCCTTCTTCCACTTTTACCTTTGATTAAAAACTCAAACAAGTAAACTTAAATTTCTCAAACTTGCTTGCAAATTCCAGTCTTTCGAGATCAGAGCAAAAATTAAGGTAAATATCTCCTTTTAATCAGTTAAACCACTAAGTTAAATTAAGACTTTCTCACTCGAATAGTCATTAGTGTCTGATTTGAGGATTTCTGGATTCGAGTTAGTGCTTAAGTTTTGATTTTATTGGGGTGGCTAATCATCGTATTTTTCGTTAAATCGATGATTAGCTATGCTTATAGATTGAACTAGCAAGGAGTTTTTATGTCGTTGAGATGATTTATTGGAATAATTAAAGTCGGACGACATTGATTTGGAAACTTAGGTGTTTCTAGTTTAATGATGAAACGAATAGTTTATTAGACCCAAAACCCAATATTTCTCTATTCTACTTTAGCACTGATTCCATATTACATCATTATGATATTTAACATTAATTAAAAACATTGCCATTTAGATTTGATGTTGATTTATGGGGCTGTTACACAACATTGATAATCTCACCGTATGTTATTATTTTTCCTTGGAAATCATTTTCAACATTCTTATGTAGACATTACATGACATTGTTATTTCATGAGATAGTTGTTGTAGTAATTTTATGTGCCACTTACAAAAATATTATCGACCTATGTCGACAATGGTCATTGATGCCGATTATTTTTATCATTTTGATATTGACCATGGTAGCCGTATTACATCATAATTTTATAACATAACTAATGTGACATCCATCATTAATTCATCCATTTGACATAGATTTAGTGATGCAACATAACACTTTGGTTTCTCTTATGATAACTCTTAGTTTAAATTTCTTGTGAACACCCATAGGCTTACTTTCATACCATAAGCCTAAAATTTATTTGCACACTCTTAATTGACATAAGATTTTAGTTTTCCATGAGTTTGACGTTGACTATGCAATGCTTATTGGCTTGTTTTAAATGTAATATGGGACTGTAGACTTTTAACATTTTAGTTCCATAATCTAAGTAATCAATTAGCTATTCCTTATTTAGAATATAATGCTGCAGTTTATATCACGAGCATTCTTACTATCACTTTTCTAATTTGGAATTATATTACCTGGCAGATAAATGGAATGCAAGAACATAGCCCAAAAAGGAATCGAGAAGACTAGTAATGGTCCAAAGCTTCTCGATCTACTAAGAAAGAAGATCATCTTCTTAATCTGACATATATTACCACTCAAGAAGAAGTGGGTTTTATTCTTAAGCAATTAGGAATCACATGTGTAGAAGCTATTCCTACCGGTCCTTTTGGCAGAATTAACAATCCCCCAGAAGGGTTTTTCGCCTTCCTCCTAATGCATATATAGCACTCTGGATATATTCCTTTTCTTAACTTTCTTTTGAGATTCCTAGAGCACCTAAACATTGCTCCAATTCAATTAACCCCAAATTCATACACCTACTTGATCTGCTTGGAAGTTCTTGCTAAGGAAGCTAAGCTTCCCACTCTCGATAATAAAATTCTTCACACTATAGCTAGCCCTGCCAATATAGGTGAGCAGTAGGGTAATCCACTATATCACATTCGTCTCCTTTCTAAAAGCTTGATCATCAATATCGTTAATAAGACCAAAGAATGGGAAAATCAATTTTTTCTGTCAGATGATATTCTTGGATTAGAGAAACTTTCTTGGTTATAGGTAAGTCTTTGTTTCCTATTAAATATATTATATTCATTATTTTTCTCACAATGGATGTTTTCCTTTAGGTACGGCTCCTAAGCAATTAAGCTCCTCTAATAGTAAGATTGTAAATTCCTGACTGTGGCATCTAAGAGCATAAGTGATAGGCTCACACTTCTAATGGAAGTGAATCTTTGTCAGTAATCACTAATTTTAGACCATCATATAATACTCGGGGAACCCTTAATTATAAAAGAAAATGCCTAACAGAAATGGTCATTGGTCAACAATAACCATAATGCTTTCTCTATTTATTCTCCAGTTCAAATAGAGCCCATTGGTAAGCTTTTAATACAACTAGTGTGTATTTCCTAAAGTCATTGTTTTATTGACTCGAGCCCTGAGGTTGCCAACCGGGTGTTTATTGGGTATAAAATTCAAGAACCTACCGAGGTGGCTCGCTCTTCGGATCCCCTCCTCAAGATTTCTTTTCAACTTCTTAAACAAACTTAGTCGTTTTTATGTTGATCTTAGGCAGTCTCCTTCCTGAAAAGATCCCCTTCCTTCGGAAGACAAGGTTCAGTCTCCTATGGCCTGGTTTGATGATTTTGTTTGATTGCCTATCCATTCTCCCTCTATTACCTCTCTTAGGTCAGCGCAGCCCTCAATTTATTTCAAGGATCATCTTTTCATCATTCTTAAGCAGCTTTTATTGGTACGTATTTCTTCCCATTTGGTTAACTCTTAGTTCTATAGATCTTGTCCCGACTTAAACTTGGAATACATTTCAGGTGGGAAAGAATATGTTATCCTTCAAGAGGCTTCTTAATGGCTTTCTAACGAAGTAGTTAAGCTCGAAAAATAGATCTCTTTGCTTGATCACAACATAGTTGATATTGTGTCAACAAGACATAAAGTCGTTATTGAAAAGAAAAACTTTTCTCCTTGCTCATTGAGGAGAAAATTGCTAAACAATTACTAGAAAAGGAGGTTGAGGCATTAAAACCAGACCCTGAGAAGGTCTGCAAAGAGAAAGTCAAATTAATTGAGAAGGAAGTGAAAATGTTAAAATGGACCTTGAGTGGGCCAATGAAGAAAAGGCTGAGCTATTGAATAAGAACCAATCCTTGGAGGAAAAGTTACAAAGGTAAACTAACATCTTGGGTTATTCCAATAGTATTATCAGTGACGCCTAAAAGAAAGTCATCTCTTTCATCAACGATGCTCTTCCTAAAATTACTGAGAAATGTTATGAGGAAGCATATGCTAATAACATTCAAAAGTGCCCGGACTTAGACTTTTCACCCCTCCCAGATTAGAATGAAAAATTTAAAATAAAATTTAGTCTTGAACTGAAGAAAGATAAGAAGGCTCTTTGGGAAGATTTCTCTGCTAGAGAAAAGGTTAACATTAAAAAGTGATTAACCTTTGATGATCCTTTAATCGATGAAGAAACAGAATCCAATGAAGAAGAGGAAGTTGACAATGATGGTGACGACGATAATGATGGTGATGAAATGAGTACTGAAGGACCAAAAGATGGGGAAGATGGATTAGGTGATCCTAACTTAGATTCGTCTATTCATGATGCAGGCTTCATTAAATTCCCTAAGTCTCAAGATACTACAAAGAAAGATACTACCTCAAAAGACAACACTCCCCTTGCTGTCAACCGAAGGAGAAAACTCATACTCAAGTTCCGGCTTCATAAGTATGGAGTTCTTTATTTTAGATGTTTAAAACTATCAATTTAGCTCTTAATGATAAGCTTACTATTTTAGTTAAAGAAAATTGACAAATACTATTACGAGACTCTTTAGAAATGAGTGTGAATAGGGAGAATTGACTGAATAAGGAACTTGAAAGGTTAGTTAAAGAATACAATGCCCTGTTTGACAAATACAAATGCCTATATGGTGATACCGTGCAGCTACAACTTTTTAAGGAGAAGTAAGTCGCCCTTGCTTAAAAAGAGCTCATCTATATCGAGAAAGGATTTCGAGAGAGAATACTACATTAGTAACTTTCTTTTAGATGCTAGTTGATGATAGAAATTCTTTGGTAGAGTTCCACTATAAAGTCTATTCCAAGGGTCAATTTGTGGATTATTCTTACTTAGATAAAAATAATGTGGGTTTGCTTAGATGCCACCATAAAAGATACCTACATGACCATAGAAACAATCCTCATCCTGGGGCTTATTGGAACTTGCCTAGGGTCACTAGTGTTCCATTTTCTTCTAATACTCTTCCTTTTGAAAAGATTAAGTGTAGTAATGTAACATTCCCTATCTGGAGGCCTGAACTAAGTGCTACGGATGCTGCAGTCATCCATAGTATTAACTTTTGGTGACCACATATGGTAATGTTAATGATATCCATAATATCAGAAGCGCAATGAATATGAAACAAAATCACAGATTTCAAAAATACAACATTTTTTATTACATTTCCAAAACATGTTCCATATTCAAATTACATAATCCTAATCATTTCCCAGGTTTAGGTTAAATATAATTATTACAAAATACGCCAAGAGTGACATATGAAGATGTCCCCTTGGTTGACCAGAGTACTATAATATCATAACTAACATAATACAGCACAGCGGAATCACACAAAATAAAACAGCAACTCCTAAATAGCTATCCGTCAGCCACCTGCTTGTCTTCAGAAGCTTTATTCGCCAACCTACTAATACCTGCAAACTTCAACTCTCAGCCTACTCAAATCAATTTTTAGCACTCGGGAGTTTAAGGGGAAAAACATAAACTTCGAGTCAGACATAAAGCCTGGTTTAAAAAATACTATGCATCTCGGCTAATTGATATTAAGTGAGACCACGCCGCTTATCGGAATGAGTTTCCCTTAACTAATATCCTTTTTAAAATATATCATTTGCAAATCATAATCCTATAACCAAAACTGTTTAAAATCAGTAAAGCGATATCATGTAAACATACATGTCAAGTAACAAATGAACTATCTGTCCAAACACTATAGTTTTGTTTGGCTAACTAGTAATCATTGGCTGACTCGGGCCTAAACAATATAACAAATAATGTAATATCCGTTAGACACTCCCTTTCTGGATAGTCTCTCTCTAACTGATCTTCTCCCAGGGTCACCCGATCCTAATGGTTTAGCAGGCTCACCAATAACCTATCTCTATACAAATATATATTCCCTTATGTTTGTAACATCATTTTAGTCTTACTTGTGACAAAGCCCTACACATTGGAATTTTGGACCAAATCAGTTGAGGCTATTAACTCATGTATAGGATGCGAGCCTATACTAGTCCCTTCTGGTATTCAAATATCCGAGTCATTTTACTTAGGGTAACCTTCCCTTAAATTTTCCTTGAAAACCTTTTCATCTCAAATTGATTTAAACCCTTAAATCATACTTTAAACAAGGAAAATATACTCTATGCATTACTCTAAATCACCTTGCCAAACTATATATACTTTACTCAAATCTTTGTTGTTGAAAACATTAACTTTTGAAAGTACCCCTTTCAAACCCATTGAATGTAATCCTTTAGAAGCCAAGTAAACCTTAGCCGAAGGGCCAAAACAAACCCTTTCAAAACCATTCACAATCATCCTTTCGAACTATTGAAGAACATCACCTTCAATAGCTTTAAAAACTATATACATCCTTCTTTTAAAACTCCTTAAACATTGCCTTTCGAAAACATTGGAAAACCTTTCCTTTTGTACCTTTCGAAATCATTGGGGAACCGCCCCTTCGAAACCTTCACTAAAACCTTTCGAAAGCATTAAATATCAAACCTTTAGAAACCATTTGGGTTTAAGTAAAACATGTGGAAACCCTTTTGAAACCATTTAAAACTATTTCATTCGAAACCTATGGGTTCTACCTTCAAAGGAGCAAAAGGGTCATAAAATGTTTAAGTTGAAAATACCCTTTTGAAGGAAATCCCTAAATTAAAAAGTGTTGGTGTCAAAACTAGCCTTTTGAAAGCATTGGATAAGTGGCTTGGTTTTTATAACAAAGCATACCTTCCGAAACCATTTGTTTCGTAAGGTAGAAAAGTTGCAGCCAGGGGTTTCGACCCCAACGAAAGCATTTACTTAAAATAAAGGTGTAACTCCATTCGAAACCATTCCTTAAATAAATTTGACCCCGTCGGAAGCCAACAAAGTCGAAAGCATTACTTTCAAAAGCAAAGCAGGTGCATTTTCATTTAAAAGCAAAGTAGCGCTTCGACCTGTAACGATTTCGATTTTTAATTAAATTTAATTTGGAAATTAATGTTAAATTGTAATTTAAGGTTGAAGTAATTCAAATTTTTCCAAATTAATAAAGATATTTTTTATTATTTATTTATATCTATAAATTTATTTTAAATTGAATCTTGGAATTGAAATTCAAAATTAAAAATCTTATAAGATATATTGGATTTGAAATCATTTTATTTTCAATTAATAAAGATTTGTTTTCCAGTTTCATTAAATAAGCATTTTGATTTAAAAGTAATATTGTGAAATTGATATAAATAAAATTTACAAAAGCTATTTAAAGAATTATATTCAAATATATACATATTATATACTTATTTATTAGATTTGATAAAAGATTTAAAAACACATTTTCTTTTGAAATAAGTAAGTATAGTTTGTATATTCATGAATTTAAAATGTAAAACATTTACATATGTTAAGATATAAATATAAATAATTAAAGGGTTTAAAATACAAATTTCAAATTAAATGAAATAAGGGTTTTAACACAAAAATGCAAGTTGTTGACATTAGTAAATAGATAAAGACATGCAAAAATACATTTGTAAGAAAATTTAAAACATGTATTTACAAGTGTTAGTAGAAAATAACAAGTAGCATTTAATTTTTTTCTTTTAAATTAAATTTTAGAATAAAATGCATAAGAAAAGAAACCACTTTAAACTTTTAAAATCTGAAAATAAATCAAACTTCAGATTCAAATCAGCAAAAGCAAAATCATCTCAACCTAATCCAAAATCAGAAAAGAAAAAAAGAAATCCGAAGCAAAATAAAACTACAGATCAAAGCAAAGATCAAAAGTAAAATCTGGGAAACAAAATGCAAACCAAAGTGATCAAAAACTTGAATCAAACAGTTCTCAGCTTCAACCTGAGAAGAAATAAAGAAATCAAATGCAAAAATCAAGAAGCAACTCAATAAGTCAGAAAGCAAAATAAAGATCGCGGCTCAGAGCATATTTAAAAATCAAATACAAGTTCCAGATCTTTCAAAAATAAAGCAATTAAAAAAAAGCACTGGTCCTCTGTCTTCAATTTTCTTAGGTGAGAAAACTATTTTTTTTGTTGATACTTTGTGATGTTGTTGATGCTGTGAAAATGTTGGCATGAATTTTTTTTCTGAGAAATAGATGAACATCTCTGAGTAGTATGAACATGCCTGTATAGGTAAATATGTTGGCATCTGTTAAGTTACAAGGCACTAATTCATTTAAATAAATTCCATTCTCCTCGTATAATCATTATTAGGCCATGATCATTAAAGTAAACTTTATTGTAAGGATGTAAATTTATTTTTAGAGATAGGTTTAAGTGTATATACTAAGTAACTGGTTCAAAATTAATTAATAATAACAAAATTATACAAGTCGAAAATCAATGATTACGAATTTGAGTTTGGATTTCACCATCAGATTAGTTATGGAAAATTATGAATTTTAATAGCAAATTCTAGATTTTTAGGCTTGGAATTGTCGAGTTTTCTCGAGTTAAACGTAATTCATATTTTCATCAATTCCGATGAACGCAAGGAGGAGTGGTTGTCGTGCTTTGGGCTGGAGGAAGCGGGTGGTATGGTGATATGAGGAAAAATAGTGTAGGATTTTTCTAATGGTCGTGGTGACCATAGATCGATGAATTAGGGTTTTGGTAGCAGGTTCTTTCGACGATGTTGTTCGAATTAGTGTGGCGCCGATGGGGGATCGGAAGAGGCCGGTGTGGGTTGAATCGATGCATTGGGGTGTGGTGAAGCTTTGGACGCGGTGGCGAGTTCATTGGTGATGGGAGGCGATGGCCAGAGATGGTTTATCGATCGAATGTTGTTCCTCAGGTGTTTGACTACCTCGTTTTCGATAGAAAAAGTCGATTGAAGTTTTTGGGAGTCTGGGTCGTCGGCAAGGTCGATGGCGACTTGTGGGTGGTTGCGGCGATGATCAATGGTGGTCAGGTCGCTGTGTAAGGTGCACGGTGCACATTCGAATCTGATGATCCTTTAAAAAGTTTAGGAATGATAGGGAGAGGATCGAACATGGGAAAATAGAAGATGGGTTCAGTTTGACTTTGGGGCATTCACATGAGTTTAGCAATGTAGTAGGTTTAAAATTTAAAACAAATCACATTTTAGAAAATAGACAAGAAGGCGGGTTACTTGGAGATAGGCTCGAGAACATTAGTGTTTTGACTCAGGGAAAATTTGGGAAGGAATCGAAGTTGAGCTCGAGAACAACACGTTTTGGCTCGGGTTGCTTGTTTTTTGTTAACAAGTTTCAAAGATTAAAAAGGGTTTTAAAGTTAACTGCTTTCAAATTGTTTTGAAAATTTATTGATTTTGAAATAATTTATATGATGATAACAATGAATTAATTTCTAAGAATTTTCAAAGGGAATTTGATAATATTTGAAAAGTGTTTATAATATACATAACCTTTATTTTAAAAGTTTATTTAAACAAATTTTAAAAAATGTAATTAAGGACTTAATTAAAAAGATAAAGATGTTTTCAATTGATAATTTAACTTAAAAGTTTTTAAGTTAATTGGTAATGGATAATTAAATCCAAAGGTTATTGATAAGATATAAAAGACAATTAAGGTCATTAATAAAGATAAAATGGTTTATCTTTTAATCAATTAAGATCCTAAGTTATTAGTTATTTATTAATTAATGTAAATAATCAAAGGATAAAAACTTAAAAGAATAAATTACTTAATTAAGGATAAATTAAGGTTAAGTAATTATTAATTAAAGGTTAACTAATTATTAAATTAAGACTAATCAATAAGAAATTTAAATATAATTACTTAATGAGATTAATTAAGCATAATTACTTGATGAAATTAATAAAAGATGATTACTTAATATAATTAAGGGGAAATCACTTTGTGTAATTACATTAAAGGATAATTAGTTAATTAAAGATTAATTACTTAATAATTGAAGATTAATTAATTAATGATTAAAGGTTGATGGACTTATTAATTAAGGTTAATTAACTTCATGATTAAGGTTTATTAATTAATAATTAAGGTTAATTAAATATAGGTTAAAAAGTTAATTAATTTATACATAAGGATTAATTAATTAATAATTTTATGGACAATTAATTAAGGTTACTTAATGAAAGTAATTAAGTGTAATTAATTACTTAAGGATAATTAGTTATTGTAATTAATTAAGGATAATTAATTTAATGATAATTAATTAAGGGTCAATTAATTAATGTAACTAAGGGTAAGTAATTAGGGGTAATTATTAAATGATTGAAGGTTAATTGATTTATTAAGGTTGATTAGTTTATAATTAAAGGATTGATTAATTTATTATTAAAGGTTAATTAATGAATGATTAAAGGATAATTAGTTTAATGATTTGTAATTAATTAATATTAATTAACCAGGATTAATAATTTAATCATAAGTGATTAATCTGATTCAAATTAATTAGATAATTAATTGATCTTACTTATGGATGTTTGGATTCGACTGAATGTTGAATTGTTTGATATCCCTGATGTGTCATTCTTTATGATATGAATAGTTTTGATTTGAGCTGTGATGAATGTAATTTATTTATCTGTGATGAATGTAATATATTTATCCGTGATAGATTTATTTTATCTGTGAACCTGTGAATGAAGATAAGCATTATAGATTATACCGCTTATCGATATTGATATGATTGAATCTATGATGATTGATATTGTTGCACTATTGTGTAAAACCCTTGCACTACATCATACACACACAAATATGGATTTCATGGAAAATCGGCTAAGTCACGGATATTTAAATTTGATTCAAATGATGGAATGGTTTTAAAAGATGAATTTTGAATCCAAATGATTTTGGAAAAGGAATTGAATTGAATATGGAAAGCTTTTGGAAAGGGAAATTTGAAATTGAATTTAGTTTGAATAGAATATATCTTGTTTAAGATTTGAAAATTATTTTGGGAAAACATGGTTTGAAAAGTGGTGATACAAGTTATATAATATGGATTTTAAACCATTAGTGAAGTATTTTAAAAGTATTATTTTGGGGATTTAAATTAACCCAAATTTCCACTTTAAAGAATATAACTTGTGTACATTTGATCATATTTTTCCGAAACAAAAACCTTTGTTTTTCAAATAATTATAGCTTTCATATAAAGAAAGGATTTCCAATTTGTATTATAAAGATTTCAAGTTTTGAAATGAAAATAGTTTGAAAGATACAAATGAATCTTTGTGAAAGATCGTTGAACCTTGATTTGAAATTGAAGAGGATTTTTAATGTTGTATCTTTTGTATAAAAGATTTGAAATGAAAATAGTTTTGAAAGATATGAATGAATCTTTGATTAAGAATGGTGAACTTTGTTTTCAAATCAAAGAAGATCTTAAAGGGGAATCTTTTGCATAAAAGAATTGAAATGGAATTGTGTTTGAAATTTTTGAATGAATCTTTGTGGGAGATAGATGAACTTTATGAAATGAATTTCTTTTGTTTAAAAGATTGGAAATGGTAATTTATTTAAACCATTTGAAAGAAAGGTTTTAGATAATAAGTTGTGACTTAACTGAGATCCATATATCCATATGTTTTTAAATATTGCGCTCATTATTCGGTTTAGCCGGGAGAGGACCTTGTGTCATATAACCCATTCCGAGTAATGATACGACTACATTGATAGCATTTGAAGACCGGTGGTGAAGACCAGATATTTTCGAAAGCGAAAGGATAACTCGTCGAATGTCTCTGCACCGGCTGATCCTCGGTATAGAGATTTGATCACTCTTTGTGATGGGGAGTCTGAACGTGATTAGGGATTATCCGAATTTGCAAAGGCTTCTTTGGAAGTGCCTTCGGTTCTATTCGAACCTGGAACAGACTTGTATGGATATATGTCTGACATTACACTTTGAGATGTAAAGCTGGTTTCTATCAAATACATTTCTATTTGATGGCGGAGAATTTATTCTCTTAGCTTAACACCCTTCTCTGAGATGTACGAGCTCAGAGGTTATGTAGTTGATGGTTACTAGTGATACATTCCCAATTTGGTAATGTGGCATACGAAGTGCTGTTGATCATTTGTTGATCGAAGCATGGCTTTTGTAAAAAGCGTAGCTTTGTGGACGAGACCTCGTCGGACCTCACACCCCGGAAATGGTCGAAACAGGAAAGATGCGGCAAGGTTATCAGGGGTCGCGCCCCTAGGGTATGTCCATTCCTTCTGAAAAAGGGTGGTATCATGGTATGGAGACATATATTTAACTTTTGCGGTTACTGCAAATACATTGCTTTGTGATTTTTGGTGTTGAGGATCCTCGGATAAAGGTCGCAAATGACCGGGGATGGCATACTTGTAGGTGTAACTTTCGGACAGGGGTAACTCGGCCTTGTGTTGGCAGAGAGCTAGGTAAGTTCTTGGGGCGTCCCTCCAGAGACGTACCCATGTGGCAATAGGAAGTTCCTTAGCCTGACCATTTGTTGGAAATCCAAAGAAACAATACGCGCCCTGTACGATTTTAGTTATATAACCTGCCATGGAATGTGGCGGTAACCTGTTATTGAACATGGTAGCTATAGTAGGCATACGATGAAATGTTGTACGCTGGCTAAGATTAATATTATACCTTCGAAATGTTTTCCACTATGCACTAATAATAATATCCAATGGTTTTTGCATCCCAAACATTTTGACTGTCATAAGGAGAAATCTCCTCCAATTCTGTGTTTTCATGGTGTGTATGGCGGGAGGCCTTATGGTAGTTTCATTTTCCAAAAAGCATTGCGGATTTCAATTTTAAATTTTGTTGTTGTTTGTTTTAAGGATAAACTTTTTTTGTTTGCTCATACCAGTCCCATGACTGACCCGGAGTTTATTGTTCCATTCCTAAACTCTAGGTGCCCACAATTTTTCACACGGGCAGTCTAGAGTTGGATTTTTCACATAATCAAATAGTAGGGGTGGATTCGATAGCATCCGGCCTTTGGTTTTGGTGATAGCATTTGTTTCTCTTCAACATTTCGGGCTGATCTTGCTTAATGCAACGATGATGGTGGTTCATGCTTTTGGTTCAAATTACCTTTGGTGTTGAATTCTTTTGGAAGATGCATTCTATTGGAGTTATCTTTCCGCTGTCCATGGTTGCGAAAGTCTAGACCACCTAGTTGTGTTATTTTCCACTGTCATCTTGTACCTATGATGTTGATATCATTTGTATCATTATTGTAATAAACTATTGTATATCGATGATATTATTCTTTTTCTTCCGTTGTGTTGTTGTACTTAATGTGTTATAAGTTCCAGCGAATCGGATTCAATGTTTGAATCTACGGCATTTGAATATGGGTGAAGTATGGATGTCGATTTTCAAATGTGAAAATCCGGGTCGTCACATTTGGTATCAGAGCTAAAGGTTGAACTTTAGCTTTTGGAGTATAACACATTAGCTGACTCATTAGAGATAGGGTTACAAATACCCTTGAATGAGTATTCCCTAATATATCCGTCGTATGCCTCAGTAAATTCTCTTACTATCCACTGATAGTAAGTATGAACATATGAAGAAGACGAGATATGGGACAGAGGAGTACCACTACAAATGGTCAATACCCTGTAAATACAATGGAAACAACTTTCTCTATCAATCTCTTTTGATCATCATTCGATTTTAAATTCTTTAATTGCTTCGTGGCAGCTCCGGGAGGAAGCTTTGGTTTGATAGTGGCCCTGCGAATCGTGTAGATAAGTCCCTATTTCATATTCTAATCATCAATTTCCCTCAGCTTTCTGTTTCAACTTTAATAAATTTGAAATTTTATTGGAATAAATTGGTTAATAAAGTATGAAGTTAAATTAATTTGTATCGATAAAACAATTTCGGTTAAAACCCAAATTTGAAATTTTGTTGTGATTTCTTACATGGATCCAAGTCCGATGAGGAACAAGCCGGTGTAAACTTTGGGTATTCCGACCTGAGTTTGGAATCCATACTTAGTGTTTGAGAATTATAGAAGATTAAATCCATTTATATATGGTTTGGGTTTCGATATATTCTATGAACGGTTGGTTATCCCTTCGAACTTACCAATGCCCTATATATCTTCATAGATCTGGTGAGCCAAGTATCTTGTGAGATACGGAATGAGTTTGTTCTCATGTCTATTGATGATGTTCTGATTTGGTAAGCCAAATGCAAAATAAATATTTAGTTTGATCTAGTGAACCATTCCTCTGTGTGTTCATCTGTTCTTTGTTGTCTCCCTAGCAAATTTCGGAGATGAAATTTTCTTAAGGGAGGAATCAGTAATTATTCCGATTTTTAGTTAAATTTTTTTGGAAATTAATGTTAAATTGTGAATTTAATGGTGAACTAATTCAAATTTTTCCAAATTAATAAAGATATGTTTTGTTATTTATTTATATTTATAAATTTATTTTAAATTGAATCTTGGAATTGAAATTCAAAATTAAAAATCTTATAAGATATATTCGATTGAAATCATTTTATTTTCAATTAATAAAGATTTGTTTTCCAATTTCATTAAACAGGCATTTTGATTTAAAAGTAATATTGTGAAATTGATATAAATAAAATTTACAAAAGCTATTTAAATAATTAAATTCAAATATATACATATTATATACTTATTTATTAGACTTGATAAAAAGATTTAAAAACACATTTTCTTTAGAAATAAATAAGTATAGTTTGTATATTCATGAATTTAAAATGCAAAACATTTACATATGTTAAGATATAAATATAAATAATTGAAGGGTTTAAAATACAAATTTCAAATTAAATGAAATAAGGGTTTTAACACAAAAAATGCAAGTTGATGGCATTTGTAAATAGATAAAGACATGCAAAAATACGTTTGTAAGAAAATTAAAAACATGTATATACAAGTGTTAGTAGAAAATAACAAGTGGCATTTAATTTTTTTTCTTTTATATTAAATTTTAGAATAACATGCATAAGAAAAGAAATCAGTTTAAACTTTTCAAATCTGAAAATAAATCAAACTTCAGATTCAAATCAGCAAAAGCAAAATCATCTCAAGCTAATCCAAAATCAGAAAAGAAAAAAAGAAATCTAAAACAAAATAAAACTACAGATCAAAGCAAAGATCAAAAGTAAAATCTGGGAAATAAAATACAAACCAAAGAAATCAAAAACTTGAACCAAACGGTTCTCAACTTCAACCTAAGAAGAAATAAAGAAATCAAAGGAAAAAATCAAGAAGAAACTCAACAAGTCAGAAAGCAAAACAAAGATCACAGCTCAAAGCAGATTTAAAAATCAAACACAAGTTCTAGATCTTTCAAAACTAAAGCAATTAAAACAAAATAACCGATCCTCTGTCTTCAATTTTCTTAGGTGAGCAAACTATTTTTTGTTGGTACTTTGTGATGTTGCTGATTCTATGAAAATGGTGGTATGAATGTTTTTTTCTTAGAAATAGATGAATATCTCTAAGTAGTATGAACATGCCTGTATAGGTAAATATGTTGGCCTCTGTTAAGTTACAAGGCACTAATTCATTTAAATAAATTCCATTCTCCTCGCATAATCATTATTAGGCTATGATCTTTAAAGTAAACTTGATTGTAAGGATGTAAATTTATTTTTAGAGATAGGTTTAAGTGTATATGTTAAATAATTGGTTCAAAACTAATTAATAACAGTAAAAAAATTATACAAGTCGAAAATCAGAATTTGAGTTTGGATTTCACCATCAGATCAGCTATGGAAAATTATGAATTTCAATAGCAAATTCTAGATTTTTAGGCTTGGAATTGTCTTTTCCTCGAGTTAAATGTAATTCGTATTTTCTTCAATTCCGACGAATGCAAGGAGGAGTGGCCGTCGTGCTTTGGGTTGGAGGAAGCGGGTAGTACGACAAACTCAGGAAAAATAGCGGAGGATTTTTCTAATGGTCGTGGTGACCATAGATCAATGAACTAGGGTTTTGATAACAGGTTCTTTCGACGATGTTGTTCGGATTAGTGTGGCACCGATGGTGGATCGGAAGAGGCTGGTGTGGGTTGAATCGATGCATTGGGGTTTGGTGAAGCTTTGGACGTGGTGGCGAGTTCATCGGTGGTGGGAGGCGATGGCCAGAGATGGTTTATCAATCGAATGTTGTTCCAGTCAGGTGCTTGACTACCTCGTTTTCGATAGAAGAAGTCGATTGAAGTTTTTGGAAGTCTGGGTCATCGGCAAGGTCGATGGCGACTTGTGGGTGGTTGCGGCGATGATCAATGGTGGTCAGGTCGCCATGCAAGGTGCATGGTGCATATTCGTATCTGATGATCATTTGAAAAGTTTGGGAATGATAGGAAGACGATCGAACACGGGAAAATAGAAGAAGGGTTCGAGTTTGACTTCGGGGAATTCGCGTGAGTTTAGCAATGTAGCAGGTTTAAAATTTAAAACAAATCACGTTTTAAAGAAAAGATGAAGAAGGTGGGTTACTTGGAGATAGGCTCAGGAACATTGGTGTTTCGACTCAGGGAAAATTTGGGAAGGAATCGAAGTTGAGCTCGGGAACAACACGTTTTGGCTCGGGTTGCTTGTTTTTTATTAAAAAGTTTCAAAGATTAAAATGGGTTGTTAAAGTTAACTATTTTTAAATTGTTTTGAAAATTTATTGATTTTGAAATAATTTATATAATGATAATAATGAATCAATTTCTAAGAATTTTTAAAGGGAATTTGATAATATTTGAAAAAATGTTTAAGATATACATAACCTTCATTTTAAAAGTTTATTTTAAACAATAAAAATGTAACTAAGGACTTAATTAAAAAGATAAAGATGTTTTCAATTGATAATTTAACTTAAAAGTTTTTAAGTTAAATGGTAATGGATAATTAAATCCAAAGGTTATTGATAAGATTTAAAAGATAATTAAAGTCATTAATAAAGATAAAATGGTTTATCTTTCAATCAATTAAGATCCCGAGTTATTAGTTATTTATTAATTAATGTAAATAATCAAAGGATAATTACTCAAAAGAACAAATTGCTCAATTAAGGATAAATTAAGGTTAAGTAATTATTAATTAAAGGTTAACTAATTATTAAATTAAGACTAATCAATGAGTAATTTAAAGATAATTACTTAATGAGATTAATTAAGCATAATTACTTGATGAAATTAATAAAAGGTTATTACTTAATGTAATTAAGGGAAATCACTTTGTGTAATTATATTAAAGGATAATTAATTAATTAATTAAAGATTAATTACTTAATAATTGAAGATTAATTAATTAATGATTAAAGCTTGATGGACTTATTAATTAAGGTTAATTAACTTCATGACTATGGTTTACTAATTAATAATTAAGGTTAATTAAATATTGGTTAAAAAGTTAATTAATTTGTAAGTAAGGATTAATTAATTAATAATTTAGGGATAATTAATTAAGGTTAATTAATGAAAGTAATTAAGGGTAATTAATTCCTTGAGGATAATTAGTTTTGTAATTAATTTAAGGATAATTAATTTAATGATAATTAATTAAGGGTTAATTAATTAATGTAATTATGGGTAAGTAATTATGGGTTAATTATTAAATGATTGAAGGTTAACTGATTTATTAAGGTTGATTAATTTATAATTAAAGGATTTATTAATTTGTTATAAAAGGATAATTAATTTATTATTAAAGGTTAATTAATGAATGATTAAAGGATAATTAGTTTAATGATTTGTAATTAATTAATATTAATTAACCAGGGTTAATAATTTAATCATAAGTGAATAATCTAATTTAAATTAATCAGATAATTAATTGATCTTACTTATGGACGTTTGGATTCCAATCAATGTTGAATTGTTTAACATCTGTGATGTGTGATTCTTTGTGATATGAATTGTTTTGATTTGAGCTGTGATGAATGTAATTTATTTATCTATGATGAATGCAATTTATTTATCTGTGATAGATTTATTTTATCTGTGAATCTGCGAATGAAGATAAGCGTTATAAATTATAACTCTTATCGATACTGATATGATTGAATCTGTGATGATTGATGTTGTTGCACTATTGTGTAAATCCCCTGGACTACACCATACACACACAAATATGGATTTCACGAGAGATCGGCTAAGTCACGGATATTTTAATTTAATTCAAATGATGGAGTGGTTTTAAAAGATGAATTTTGAATCTAAATGATTTTGGAAAAGGAATTGAATTGAATATGGAAAGCTTTTGAAAAGGGAAATTTGAAATTGAATTTAGTTTGAATAGAATATATCTTGCTTAAGATTTGAAAATTATTTCGGGAAAATATAGTTTGAAAAGTGGTGATACATGTTATATAATATGGATTTTAAACCATTTGTGAAGTATTTTAAAAGTATTATTTTGGGGATTTAAATTAAACCAAGTTAATACTCTAAAGAATATAACTTGTGTACATTTGATCGGATTTTTCCGAAAGGAAAACCTTTTTTTCCAAATAATAATAGCTTTCATATAAAGAAAGGATTTCCAATTTGTATTAAAAAGATTTCAAGTTTTGAAATGAAAATAGTTTGAAAGCTATGAATGAATCTTTGTGAAAGATTGTTGAACTTTGATTTGAAATTGAAGAGGATTTTAAATGGTGTATCTTTTGTATAAAAGATTTGAAATGAAAATAGTTTTGAAAGATATGAATGAATCTTTGATTAAGATTGGTGAACTTTGTTTTCAAATCAAAGAAGATCATAAAGGGGTATCTTTTGCACAAAAGACTTGAAATGGAATTGTGATTGAAAATTTTGAATGAATCTTTGTGGGAAATATGTGAACTTTGTGAAATGAATATTTTTGTTTAAAAGATTGGAAATGGTAATTTATTTAAACCATTTGAAAGAAAGGTTTTGGATAATAAGTCGTGACTTAACTGAGACTCATATATCCATATTTTTTAAATATTACGCTCATTATTCGGTTTAGCCGGGAGAGGACCTTGTGTCATTTAATCCATTCTGAGTAAAGATACGATGATATAGATAGCATTTGAAGATCGGTGGTGAAGACCGAATATTTTCGAAAGTGAAAGGATAACTCGTCGAATGTCTCTGCACCGGCTGATCCCTGGTATAGAGATTTGATCACCCTTTGTGATGAGGAGTCCGGACGTGATTAGGGATTATCCCGATTTGCAAGGGCTTCTTTGGAATTGCCTTCGGTTCTGTTCGAACCCGGAACAAACTTGTATAGATGTATGTCTGACATTACACTTGGAGATGTAAAGCTAGTTTCTATCAAATACATTTCTGTTTGGTGGCAGAGAATTTATTCTCTTAGCCTAACACCTTCTCTGAGACGTACGAGCTCAGATGTTATGCAGTTGATGGTTACTAGTGATACATTCCTAATTTGATAATGTGGCATATAAAGTGCCGTTGATCATTTGTTGATCGAAGCGTGGCATTTGTGAAAAGCGTAGCTTTGTGGACGAGACCTCGTCGGACCTCATACCCCGAAATTGGTTGAAACAGGAAAGATGCAGCAAGGTTATCAGGGGTCTCTCCCCTAGGGTATGTCCATTCCTTCTGGAAAAGGGTGGTATCATGGTATGGAGCCTAGATATTTAACCTATGTGATTACTTCAAATACATTGCTTTGTGGTTGTTGGTGTTGAGGATCCTTGGATAAAGGTCACAAATGACCGGGGATGGCATACTTGTAGGTGCTACTTCCGGGCAGGGGTAACTCGGCCTAGTGGTGGCAAAGAGTTGGGTAAGTTCTCGGGGCATCCCTCCAAAGGCGTACCCATGTGGCAATGACCATTTGTTGGAAATTCAAAGAAACAATACGTGCCCTATATAGTTTTAGTTGTATAACCTGCCATGGAATGTGGCGGTGACCTACTGTTGAACATGGTAGCTATAGTAGGCATACGACTAAATGTTGTAAGCTGGCTAAGATTAATATTATACTTTCGAAATGTTTTCCACTATGCACTAATAATAGCATCAAATGGTTTTCGTGTATCAAGCATTTTTGACTATCATAAGGAGAAATCTCCTCCAATTCTGCATTTGCATGGTGTGTGCGGCGGGAGGCCTTATAGTAGTTTCATTTTTCAAAAACATTGCGGATATCAATTTTAAATTCTTTTGTTGTTTGTTTTAAGGGTAAACTAGTTTTGTTTGCTCATACCAGTCTCATAATTGACCCGGAGTTTATTGTTCCCTTCCTAAATCTGGGTGCCCACAATTTTCCACACGGGCAGTGTAGAGTTGGATTTTTCAGATAATCAAATAGTAGGGGTGAATTCGATAGCATCCGGCCTTTGGTTTCGGTGATGGCATTTGTTTCTCTTCAACATTCTGGGCTGATCTTGCTTAATGCATCGATGATGGTGGTTCGTGCTACTGGTTCAAGCTATCTTTGGTGTTTAATTCTTTTGGGAGATGCATTCTATTGGAGTTATCTTTCCGCTGTCGATGGTTGCAAAAGTCTAGACCATCTAGTTGTGTTATTTTCCACTGTCATCTTGTACCTCTGATGTTGATATCATTTGTATCATTGTTGTAATCAACTATTGTATATCGATGATATTAATCTTTTTCTTCGCTGTGTTGTTGTACTTAATGTGTCATAAGATCTGGCGAATCGGATTCAACGCTTGAATCTGCGATATTCGAATATGGGTGAAGTATGATGTCGATTTTCGAACGCGAAAATCCAGGTCGTCACACGACCCCTTCGGAACCCTTAGTTTTGACCCAATACCTTCGACCTATATCCAATTCGTTGCACACCAAGTCCTTGATGCCATGTGCAATGGTTCCGATGGTAATAGAGGCGGAACTACTAAGTCAAAACCTAGGTGCCGAAAGTGCCTAAACATGCTAAAAGCATGTAAAAACTGATTTGAACTTTAAAATGAATTTTTTTTCAGGTAACCTACCTTGTTTGGTAAAATATTATTGGTTGCCAATTTTCTTTTCTAAAATTGCTGCCAAAATTTCAAAATTAAACAATTTAAATAATTGACAAAATGCCACTTCTCCTTTTATAAATATATAAAACATTTAAGTCTCATACCTTAAATTATTTTATACATCCACTAAAAAACTTCGAATAATTCAACAAAAGTTCCAGAAAATCATTTTTAACATGTTTTCTAACATATATTAATATCCGACCCAAAATTTATATTATTTAGCCTAAATAATTTTAAACCCAAATAATCATTTTTCTCACTAGAAAATTAATATAAAATCCACATTAATTTAGAAAATTATGAAAATTTTAGTCCGTCTTTAGAATTTCATTTCTTATCTATATTTAAAATCACAAGGCATCTGGATGTCATTAAATACTGTTTTCACATTAAAACATATCATAAGTCCTATATGAATGAGCATAAATCATCAACAAGCATATATAAACATTTGAACCTTAAAAATCATGGCTTAAAATTGTAAATAAATTAGGAATATGCTTAAAATAGAAAATAATTAAGAAAACAAGAGAGGTGGTCATTATTCACCTTAGCTTTAAGATTAAGGATTTTTATATTTGAATGGATTTGAATTTATTAATCTTCTTCCTTTAAATTTTCTTCCTCTTGTTCCTGCTAATGGTGGCCGACCTCTACTTTATCTTTGATATTGAAATGAACGTTTAAATGAATTCCTAAGGGTTTAGGATATAAGAATGCTCTTTTTTCTATTTTACCCTTTCTCTATTTCATTCCAAGTCGTATTTAGTTCATTGTTTACATGGCTCGGCTACCTCTTAGTTTAATCGCAAATCTCAATCCCCTAATCATCTCGTTATTTTATTTTATTTAGCTAATTAAACATTCTAAATAATTTTACTAAAAATTAGGCTCATTACAAACTCCTTTCCTTAAAGAATTTCGTCCTCGAAATTCAGATAAGGTACACAACAAATCAAACATAAGGGTAAAACATACCATCAACCAAATCAGGATAAGCATCTCTAATCATGCTCTCAGTCTTCCAAGTACAGTGTCTCGTTGTCGCTCCTCTGGACTTTAACTAATCTAACTGTCATGTTTCTTATCCTCTCTCATCTCTCCGTCTATACGGATCGGTTTTCTAACTATAGTTAGATCCGGCTCTATTGCTAAATCATCAAACTCGATCGGTGTTATAGTAGTCTCCAAGTCTTTAACACGCTTCCTCAAACATGGAGAACATCGTGGACTCCTGCTAAACTATTTGGTAACTCTGTCATATATGTGAGTTTCCCGATTCTATCTACAATAAGAAATGGTCCTACGAATCTCGGTGCCAACTTCCCTAATTTCCCAAATTGAATCACACCGTTCATCGGTGATACCTTAACAAAAACATGATCTCTAACAGAGAACTCTAAGTCTTTCCATCTTCTATTTGCATAATTCTTCTTCCTAGACTGAGCCTCCTTCATCCTAGCTCGAATCAACTCAATCTTTTCTATAGCTTCTTTAACCAAATCTGAACTAAGAACTAACCTATCCTCGGTCTCTAACCAACAAACTAGTGATTTGCATGGCCTTCCATACAAACCTTCAAACCGTGTCATCCCTATACTAGTTTGATAACCATTGCTATACGAAAACTCGACTAAGTGTAGATGGTCTTCCCATGATCCTCCAAAATCTAACACACAAGCTCTTAACAAATCCTCCAAGACTTTGTTAACTCTTTCCATTTGCCCACCAGTCTATGGATGGTAAGCAGTACTCATCTTGAGCTTGGTTCCTAACAGATCCTGTAGACTCCTCCAAAACTGACAAGTAAACAAGGGATCTCCATCAATTAAGATAATACTAGGAATTCCATGAAGTCTAACTACATTCTTCATAAATAACTTAGCCAAAACAGGTGTCATCCTAGTTGACTTAACAGGAATGAAATGGGAACTCTTGGTCAATCTGTCGACTATGACCCATATACTTTCATTTCTTCTCTTAGATCTCGACAAACCGACTATAAATCCATAGAAATAGAATCCTACTTCCATATTGGAATATCCAATGGCTGAAGCAACCCACTTGGCTTTCGATGTTCGATTTTACCTATTGGCAGTTCAGACACTGCCTTACCTATATGCCTACATCCCTCTTCATACCTTCCCAGAAGAAACTCCACGTCATGTCCTGATATATCTTAGTTCCTCCCGGATGAATAGTGAACTTCATACGATGGTATTCCTCTAAAACTTCCTTATGTCTCCTACATTCAAAACACATAACCTACCTTTCTTTCTCAACCACTCATTCTAGTCAAGACTAAAATCCTTCAAGCCGCCGCTCTCTGTTCCATCTCTTAACTTCTTGATCCATTCAACTAATATCGGATCCTCTCCTTGTTTAGAAGTAATCTTTTAAATCATTACCGGTTGAACTTCTATACATGATAACATAATAGATTCTCCTCCAGACCCAGCCTCAGATCTCCACTGCACTCTACAAGTCAACAAAAATTCCAAATCTTTCCACTCTGCTTTCATTGTCAACACTGCATTCTGATGCTTTCTGCTAAGCGCATCTGCAACCTTATTACCTTTCCCTGGTGTGTACTCAATTCCAAAATCAGAAGCAGATATAAACTCTAACCATCTCTGTTGTCTCATGTTCAGCTCCTTCTGGGAGAACAAATACTTCAACCACTAATGATCCATGTACAACTCAAACCTCTCTCCCAAAAGGTAATTTCTCCATACCTTCAATGCAAAAATCACTGCAGCTAACTCCAAATCATGCGTCGGATACCTAACCTTATGCAGTCTAAGCTGCCGAGAAGCATAGGCAATCACTTTACCTCTCTTCATCAACATAGCTCCTAATCCAGTTCCACATGCATCTGTAGATACTACCAAATCCTGATTCCTTTCTGGAACAACTAATACAGGTGCATGGGTCAAAAGTGTTTCAAGCTCTGGAATACTTTCTCATACTTATCGGTCCAAACAAACTTCAAATCATTTCATGCTAGCTTAGTCATCGGTGCGGCTATCCACGAAAAATCCTTAATAAACCTCTTATAATATCTAGCCAATCCAAGAAAACTCTTTATCTCATTCACTGTCTTGGGTCCCTTCCAATTATTCACCGCTTCGATCTTGGTCAGATTTACAGACTACCCTTTCTCCGAGACTACATGGCCAAGAAAATTCACTTTCTTTTTCCAGAAATGACATTTCAAAAACTTTGCCTTCAGCTGATGGTGCCTCAACTTATCAAGCATAATTCTAAGATGAACTTCATATTCCCTTTCATTCTTTGAGTATATCAAAATATCATCTATGAACACCAATACAAACCTATCTAAGTGCTCCTGGAAAATTCAGTTCATCAAATCCATAAAGAATGCTAGCGCATTAGTTAGTCTAGACGGCATCACTAACCATTCGTACGATCCATATCTAGTTCTAAACGCCATCAAAGGAATACTATCCTCTGGTACTTTAAGTTGATGGAAACCCGTTGCTAAATCCAACTGAGAAAATACCTTGGCTCCACTCAACTGATCGAAAAAATTATCAATTCTAGGTAACATATATCGATTCTTTATCGTCTTCTCATTCAACTTACGATAGTCAATACATAACCTCAACGATCTGTCCGGCTTCTTAGTAAACACTACGGCTGCTCCCCAAGGTTAGCTACTTGGTCTAATAAAATTATTGCCTTCCAAATCCACCAACCGCACCTTCAGTTCTCTCATCTCTGTATGTGTCATCCTACTTGGTGATATACTCACTAGTTCTGCTCCAGGCACCAAATCTATACGAAACTCAATGGCTCGTTTCGGTGGTAATCCTCCTATAGGTTCAAAAACATATACAAATTCTCTAACAATGAAAATGCGATTCAACACACCTTTACCTCCGTAACACCCTACAAAGCATGCACCTCACAGCTAGGGTATTCTACGGTATATACAATTAGATCACTACAGCAAGGGTGTCTAAGTGATATTTTCCTATCATGGAAAAATATCCTTGCATCGTACATACTTAACCAATCCATGTTCAAAATAATTCCAAACCCTACAAAGTCAAACACATGAAAACTGCAAACAAAGGTATGGCCTAACAAGTGGAAATCTAAGTGGTCACACTTCATCCCAAGTGTAACATACCTCTATTAGATTTGCAACTCTTAAGGAAGTAAATAAAGTATGAGGGTTTTAAATTAAGCTTATTTACCAAATAATGAGATATAAAAGAACGCGATGCACCAATATCAGACAGAAGGCTAATAGACATACCATGGATCTGAAGCGTACCTCCCAACACCGCCTCCCCTTTCCCCTGCACCGTTGGTCCCAATTTAGCAGGTTCCATTGCAAATACTTTGCTCCATCCATCATTAGCAAGATCTTTGCATTGTTCTTATAATGACCAATCTAATTGCAAATGAAGCATTTGATATTCTTCTTGCCAATCACTTTTTTTGCCTTTCCGGTGCGACATTTGTGAAATGTCCTTTCTTATCGCACTCGAAGCAAGCAACCTCCGACTTTCCTTTCTTTGTGGCTCCACCTTTCCGAGCAACTTTCTGATGAAAGAACTTCCTTTTCTTTCTCTTCTCCACCTGGATCTCCTTTACCTTATCCTTCTTCGAAGAAACAAGCATCTACTTATGTCTTAAAGCCATCTCCACCACAACATCACAAGGATCCCAAATATGCGGTAATATAGCCCTGGCCAACTCAGGCTTAAATCCCATGACGAACAACTCATTCCTTTTCATCACAGTATCCATAGTGGCGTGTCTATACCTAGCCAGCTCCTCAAATCTTCTAAAATATTCCAACATAGACATCTCTTCTGCTTCAATTCAACAAAATTTCTGAGCAAAACAGATTGCGCCGTCACGGACATGAACCTCTCTTGGAACCTTCTCCTAAACTCACCTCATGTCATCGCCTCTTCATTCACTCCAGCCATTACACTATTCCAGCACAATAAAGATGCCCCCTGAAGCTATCTCGATCTAACCTTCTCTTATGCTCATCATTGAGCCCTATGTCAGTAAAGACTCCCTCACAATGCAACATCCAGCTCTCCACTTCAATAACATCTTCAGTTCCAACAAATGGCTTCCCTGCAAGCCTAACATAATCTCTGTTAAAGATAGCATAATTGTTGACCACCGGAGCTTATAGAAATTCTACTCCATCATTTCCTCCAACCACTCCAGCAGCAATTCCACCTTGCATCATGTTCACGAAAAACTGATACATAGCTCCCATATCAACTTGCAGGACCCTAACACCAACATTCCCAACTTGTGTCTGACCTTGGTTCCTTCTAGTATTCGGTCTTACATTACCATTTGTGGTGGTGCTTTCTCCAAGATTCACTCTTCCACTTCTAGTGTCCATATCTGTATTCAAGCCTCATGAGATACAGAAGAATAGCCTAAGAGAGATTGGAGAATAGAGATGTAGTGTATACTTATATATAGCAAATACAAGTACATTACTATAGCGTTATCCCATACGCCAATCTTATCTCTAATTCCTTAGGGTTATGTTCTCAAAAATCGTTTTTTAAACCTATGCTCTGATACCAAGTTGTAACATCTCCTATCTGGTGGCCCGTAGCTAAGCGCTACAGATGCGGCAATCAACCATGGTATTAACTTTCGGTGACCAAATACAGTAATGTTAATGGTATCCATAATATCGGAAGCACATGAATATGAAAAAATCATAGATTTTAAAAACACAACATTTTTGATTACATTTCCAAAACATTTGCCATATTCAAGTTACATAATCTCAATCGTTTTCCAAATTCAGATAAAATATAATTATTACAAAATACACCAAAAGAGACATATGAAGATGCCTCCTTGGTTGACCAAAGCAACATATAGTCATAACTGTCATAATACAACATAGCGGAATTAAACAAAATAAAACAACTCCTAAATAGCTATCCGTCAGCCACCTGCTCATCTTCGGAAGCTTTATACACCAACCTAATAAAATCTGTAAACCTCAACCCTTGGCCTACTCAAATCAATTTTGTGCAGCCGAAAGTTTAAGGGAAAAAACATAAACTTCGAGTTAGACATAAAACCTGGTGTGAATAATACTATACATCTCGGTTATCTAATATTAAGTGAGACCACGCCCGTGACGACCCACCCTTCTCACTACCAGAAAGACGCATCATCATTATGAAAGAAAGGGGTAGAAATAGAAAAAAAATAGAAAAGAAAGAAACAAAACATCAGAATCTCACAGCGGAACGGAACAAAATATAATATATCACATAACTATTACATAGATTTCATATATCAGAGTTATACAATATCAATACACATGACAATCATACATACATCTGTCACTATATACATCAGAGATACAGTATACATCAACTAACACAGCGGAACTAGATAGATATCTACAACGCTGAAGCCTCCTGCTCCATTGCTCCTCCAGAATTTGTCAAAGCCAACCTGAATCCCTTGGCTACCCGTAAAAATTGGGTACCCGAGAGTTTATGAAAAACAAAATATAAACTCCGGGTCAGACATGGGTCTGGTATGAGTAAACGGTTTAAATTGTTTAAATTTTGAAAACCTTTTAAAATCAAAGGGTATCATGTAAGACTCCCCACAAATAAGTACGGGTAAGTTTTTACCTTACGCTAACAAAAACATTTTATAGGAAATCCAGTGATATTATAATAGTGTCTAGGGTTTTCAAGTAAAATACAGAAATAGCTGAAATGCTTACATCTCACATTCCAATATAGTTGGGCACAATCAAAACGTACGGCGCTTATTGGAAATTGGATCCCATACAATGGCAGGGCTACTGGGGTACCGCCCGTCACAGTACGTGGTCTAGATCACTGTACCGAGGAGCCACCCTAACTCCCCTGCAACACAAGGCCAGAACCATTCCTTACTGAACAGTCCCGAACAAGATAACCCCGCAGTTGGTGCGCATATCCAACCGCCCACATAGCCGAAATAAAGGGACATCTAGACAGGGGTATATCTCATCCTGCTTGGGCATGACCCACCTAACCTTGCTGCACCTCCCCTGTTTTAGCCATTCCCGGTTGATGAGGCTTGAGGCTGCGATTACCTTTACAGGATAAATTTCTTAGAATGCTCATCGTCCGCCTGACGATGTGTTGAAAGCATTCAATCCATACAAGTTCGTTCCAGGTTCGAATGAAACCGAAGGCATTATCTCGTTACACTCATTTTGAAATCACCCTCAGAGTCAACGACGATAACCCTTGCATTCTGAAAACACCATCTCGATCTTCACTTGAGAATTCACGACCTAACGTTTAATTTGGATCGATGTGGTTTTCGGAATATCAATTGGATACCCGATCCCGGTCTCATCGAAATCCAAACGCCATTTTAAAGGCCAAGTTGTCTAATTAACTTAACAGTTTAATAATTTAAATTCAACAATTGAATTAATATAACATTTATCACAGATGAATCATATCCAAATATTATAGATATATCACAACATATCACAGAACATCACAAAATATCACCAAATAACTATCACAACCAGATGTTCTATAAACATAACCATCCAAAGCAATCACCTTGAATTCTCAATTTACTCAAGTCAATTAAATTAATTACTTGAGGATTAACCTCTTAATCCTGTTAGATTAATCATTAGTTAATAATTCATTACTTATTCCATTTCAAATTATTTAATTAATAAATCATTTCTTAATTAATATGTATGTCTTAATTGCTTAATTACTTAATCATTATTTAACTAATTACTTTCTTAATCAAATTATCTAACTTTAATTACTTAAGTAATTATTTCTTAATCATTAATTAACAATCTAAATGAGACGGATTACCTATTTATTTACTGCTAATTACTTCCTTAATTCTTAATTAAATTACTTGATTAATTAACTATAAATCGTTCATTAATTAATTAAGCGGTTAACTCAATTTCACTTATTACTTATAATACATTACTAATTAAGATCACAAAGTAATTACTCTTAATTACTTCTGAATCCAATCAATCACTATTGATTATTCACTTAATTAACATTCAAGACTTCTTGAAATTTGATATCAACTATATTACTAACTGAAACATTATTTGTTAATTTACTTAATTTGCTACTTATTAAAAATATTAACAAGATTTTCAAAACAAGGTTAAGCTTTAACAAAAGAAATCGGTTACTTTAAAATGATTAATCACGAGTTAACTTGTTAATAGATCTTAACTATGATAATCAAACTTGCACTAAATTTTTACTTAAACTTTGAACAGTATTCGTTTTATTGTGATACTTGCTGAAACCTTTTATTCACAAAAAAATTCCATAAAATTCTTACACTCAAATACTAAAAACCCGAGATCTCCCTGATATGACTCGCGTAACTCTTCGAGCATCTCGCCCAATCCACCGAGTCATCAACCCAGAAACGCAAACCCACCTTCTTCCCTCTTTCAATTTACAACAAGTTTTCATTAAACTTAATTATAAGGCAAACAACAGAGGATTCTCGCACTCGAACTTAAAGGAAACTCGAAGCAAACAGTCCATATTCTCGAGATTGACTCGAGACAGCGCCCCCTCTCCCCAACTTCAAACACTGATACGCCGCCATATCGTGCACGTGTACGGAGTGGCACGTGGCTTCGGCGATCATCTGAGACTTCGCGCAAATCCCAAATTACACCAACACAAGAAAGCAAAGGTCGATTTACCCAACAAGATTCGAATTCGAAATTATGCAGTTCGAATGAAAGAACGGTCGACCACACTGAAAAAAAACGTCACGCCACCCACGCACGGTTCACCAGAGGCGATGGAAACTCGACTACACCACGTCAACGTCATCAGAAATCCTCCAACCAAGCCTCGATTCACTCGGTCATAGGTACGAGTCGAATCTCACATTTTACTGACATGAACAAAACATGCAGTAAAACCCTATATCGTTCTCACATTAGAATTCTACGCAATGGAAAAATTAATGAATATTTTTCCTAAGATCACTGACCTTTGTACTAGCTTCGGTATGAATTTCAACATTTTATATTGAGTAAATTTCGAGAATTTGATAAAATTTCAATTTCCATTCAACATCAAACTGCTCGTGAAATACTTAAGTAAAAGACTTCGTTTTTGTTTCAAAAATCATGAATTCCGGTAATATTTCAAATTATAAACATGAATTTACTTATTTCATCAATTGAACTTATCACATTTTTATTTCATTTCCTGTAATCATGGTTTCAGGGTTACTGTTCTTGCAACATGCTTAAAAATATTTAAAAATCTTGGTTTAGGTTTTAAACATCTTGTTTGTAAAAACTAGAACTCTAAGTTTTACATAATTAGATGAGAATAATTTGAGTTTTGACGAGAATGTACAAACTGTAACACACAGATAAGTACAGAGCATCACATAATACACACAGAATTATATTCCAGTCCAAAAAGATATAATACCACATAATAAATGAATTATCTTTACTAATTTTAATTAAACTTAAACTTAAGATTGATGTTTACTCACCTTCAAATAATTGTTGAATAGGAAACTCTTTTGATATCTTGAAAACTGCAGTTTAAAAACTGTCTGATGTTAGTTCATGAATCTGCCCTTTTCTTTTGGATTTGAATATGTTTCCTTTTCTTGTTTTAGTTTCTTCTGGTTTCATTTTTTTTTCTTTTTGTTTCACGAACTTGCAGTAGCATGATAGATACATATAAGTAAAGAATAGAATGGGAAGGCTTCATCTGGACAGAAACTTCTTGATTGATCAGATTAATAAAATCTTGACTTGACAAAATGGAGGCTGAGATATTAGCATTAAATGTTTTGCTTCCTAAATAGGTTTACACACTCATTATCTTCAGCTGCACATAATATTCATATACTATTGTTTTGTACCCTGCATAAGTATATTGATTTGTTCTCTTTTTACTTTGCAGGCCAGCACAGCTTGCACAAGAAGCTATTCATTTGTTCATATTTGCTTTGTACCTTAATTAGTTTGCATAATTATTAAAATATTTACATAGTTATCATGTTTTTCTATGTAAAAGAATTTTGTATGACTGTATATACTTGGAGGTAGGTCTAAGGCTTGTGAAAGAAGATGTGTTTATATGTATTTATCTTATTATTTCCTGTTTGAACTTCAATATGCAAATATGTTTGTGTAAATATATTTGTCTTCTTTCTTGATTCATATACACTAGTTTGACTTATAATTCTAACTTAATAATTCATATGTTTATGTCAGACTTACATTTCTTTGGACTTGTAAGTGAAAATAAGTTGTTTTGTTATTTTTGTTTGTGCATAACATTTGCAGATATATATAAATGTGTATATGAAGTTAATTTGTTTTATTATTTTATACGTTATGCTTATCTTATTTTACGCTCTCAAATTAACAGTTTACCCATGTTATTTTATTTTATACGGTGTTTTTATCATACCCTATACTTTGTTCTTAATTTAGTTATATTCATGTGTTATAGTTAATATTCTTATATTTATAATTTAACTGTCCATATTTAAATTAGATTCGTGAGTTTACTCCTTCTTTATATTTATTTTATTTGTATTTAATTATAAATATTTAAATTATGAATAATATGATTTAGTTACATTTATACTTATTTTATATTTATCTCCATTTGTATTTTATTTAAATTATATGCATAAATTTGACTTATATTTCACATTTATATTTTAATTCTATTTCAAATATTATCATTCATATGTATACTTACCAAATATAAACAAAGTAAGATATTTTAATTCAATCATTAAAGACAAATTTTATTATGAATATTATTGAGAAAATTTATTAAACTTCCAAATCAATTTCCTTTTAAAAATACCATTTATATAAACAATGGAAATTATTCCAAAATCATATCCGTTTCAAATGAATAAGTATACATTTTATTTAAATTGATTTGAATATTTATTAAAATAAATAGGGCCAAAATCCAGGGTCGTTACATTCCTCCCCCCTAAAAGAATTTCGTCCCTGAAATTTAAAACAAAGATAATTTAAAAGTTGTCATATCAACCATTCAAACATACATATCATTCATATATTAGCAAACAACCAACATCTATCCTAACGAACATCGCTAGCTATCCGGACACAAATCCAGATAAGCTTTTCTAAAACTATCCAGAGTTTCCTGGGTGAAAACTCCGGAATCCTCGCTCCACTATACTATGACAAGCTACACTACTATACTCCTGAGTAGCCTCTTACCTTAACTAACAATCCGAACTGAATTTCTGTCCACAGTCACATTCGGCTCATCTTCCATGTCTTCCTGTACTATTGATTTTACAACTAATGCTGAATCAAGAACAAATTTCTTTAGATGGGTTACACAGAATACACTATGAATTCCAGACATCTGTTCTGACAATTCGACTCTGCGAGCTACAGTTCCAACCTTTTCAGTATCCGAAATAGTCCAATATATCCCGAGTCAAGTTTTCCCGCCTTTCGAATCTAATAGTTCCCTTTTAATCGGGAAACTTTGGCCAAAAACAAATTACCAAACTCAAATTCCAATTGTCTCCTTCTTATCTGCGTACTTCTTCTAACGGTCTTGAGAAGCTCTTATCTTATCCTTTGATACGCCTAATCTTATCAGAAACTTCACAAATCAAAACCGGTCCAAACACAAGATAGTCTTCCACAATCTACCAAAGTCCAAAACTCAAGCTTGCCGCATATCCTCAAGAATACGGTTCAGTCTCTCTGTCCGTCCGTCTGAGGATGATAGGCTATACTAAATTTCAATCTTGATCCCAAAGGCAATTGTAGAACCTTCCAGAATTTTGCTGGTGAAAAATAATGTCACGTTCACTTATTATGCTAACAGGAATACCAAACAATTTTACTATTTCCCTCAAGAAAATTTTGGGCCTGAAACTGTAGTCCGAGTTACCTTACTAGTATATAATGAGCACTCTTAGTGAATCGATCCACAATAATCCATATTCCATCGTTTCCCTTCTTGGTTCTTGGCAAACCGTCGATGAAATCCATCAAAATCATCTCCCACTTCCATCTGAGATTTTCTAAAGATTGCAATAATCTTGGACAACTTCTCATAATCACCTTAACTTGCTGATCGAAAGTACAACTATAAACGAAAGCAACTACGACCCTCTTCATGCTCGGTCTCCAGAAAATTCTTCTCATATCTTTATACATCTTAAAGATTCCGGGTGAATATTCAGTTTGGAGTGATGACATTCAGCTAAAACTTATTGCCTCAATTCATCCATATCAAGCACACAAACGACCACTAATCCTTTAAGCACCTTGATCATCTACCATAAAATCTGAACACCTTCCATCCTTAGTTCAAGAATCAATTCCTCAAAAGATCTATCCTCCCTTTGCTTACTTATAATTCTGCCCTGGAGATAAGGAATAACTTCCTAAAAGAACAAAACTGCATTCCTGCTAAGAGCATCAACCACAACATTCGCTTATCCTAGTTATACAGAATATCCATATCATATGAGGCCAGAAATTCGACTTACCACTGCTGCCTCAGATTAAAATCCCTTAGAGAGAAAAGATATTTCAATGGTTTGTGGTCCGTTAATAACCCAACTTCTCTCCCAACAGATAGTGCCTCCAAATCTTCAAAACAAACACAATGGCTAACGACTCAAGGTCTTGCGTAGCGTAGTTCCCTTCATGTTGCTTTAATTGTTGTTACGCATACGCAGTTACTCTCCACTCTGCATCAACACTGCCTCCCAAATCAATTATACAAGCATCCGTATAAATTCCAAAGCTGCCCTTCCCTTCCAGGATAACAATCACTGGAGCACTGGTTAGCCTCGTCTTCCATTCTTAGTAAGCTTCTTCACACCGGGTGTCCATTTGGACTTAGTTCTTTTCCTTGTCAACTTAGTCAGATGTGAAGAAATCTTGGAATAGTCTCTGATAAATTTTCCTGTAGTAGCCAGTTAAACCAGAAAATTAGGAATTTCCATCGATTGCTTCTGTTGCTTCCATTCTAGAATAGATTCTCCCTTCGCTGGGTCTACAGAGATATCTTTACCCAAAATAATGTGCCTCAAAAATAACTTTCGATTTCCAAAACCGGCACTTAAAGAACTCGCCTTCAAAACATGCCTCCCCAGTGTCTCCAACACCATTCTCGAATACAGCTTGAGCTCTTCTTCAAACTTAGAATATACCAAAACAAACTTATTCATACTCTTATCGATCCTTACGATTTAGTGACAACACCGTCATAGAACCCTACCAAGAAAAACTAGACTTGATCAACTCCTTCCTCGAAGATCCTGAATCTGCTCAACTAACTCTTCTTCCTTTCTCGGAACCATCCTCCAACTAGGCTGAATCACTAGCACTACCCTGAAATCAAATCAACACGAAACCCTATCTCTCGATGGGAAGACAAACAATTTGGATCACGTCAATAACTTAAACTTCTCTTGAGAAGTCCCAACTCCAATAAAAGACTACTCAAATGAATTCCAGAATTGTCGTACAACACCCTGGTAATTCTACCCAAATAAGTTTGCAACAAAACTGTTCTCCCTTCACAATCCAGAACAGCCATATACTATTCGGTAGTGAATCCACTCTGCTACTTCTGAAATCACCTCAAGAAAACTGCTAATCAACAAACCTTCTCGACAGCACACAGAACACTTCCAGCTATAGGGCTAACCTCAATGTCCAAAGACTTCTATTCAAAGCTCTTCGAGAAACTCGGGCCTCAATCAAACAAAAATACCCTTCTGAACTTAGTCACAATTCCGAAACGGACATACTTCCTTAACTTGTTCCAAAGAAACATCTTCGGAGACATCCAAAATCACTGTGTCTCATCACACAGCTACAACACCTTGAGATAGCAAGATATCATGATTTGGTCCTATCCATCCGATAGATCCAAACTCAAGTTCATCCAAAATTACATTCCAACAATTAAATCCTCACATCACCCAAAGCTCACTCGAGACAGTAATAAGTCTGCAGTCTCCACAGATACACTCCAACTACAAATATTCAAAACTCCAACCATCGGTAGTCGTGTTACACACACCACTACCCTATCTACCTTTATAACTTATATTGGAATACCCGAACAGGTAACCCAACAAAGAGGTAGAAATATATATATATATATATATATATATATATATATATGTGTGTGTGTGTGTGTGTGTGTGTATATATACCAAAATTACAAATACGCACTCTCAAGAAAGAAATCACTCAAGAGCCTAGGTATTCACTCAACCTAGCGCTCCGATACCAAGTGTGACGACCCGCCCTTCTCACTACCAGAAAGACGCATCATCATTAAGAAAGAAAGGGGTAGAAATAGAAAAGAATAGAAAAGAAAGAAACAAAACATCAGAATCTCACAGCGGAACGGAGCAAAATATAATATATCACATAACTATTACATAGATTTCATATATCAGAGTTATACAATATCAATACACATGACAATCATACATTACATCTGTCACTATATACATCAGAGATACAGTATACATCAACTAACACAGCGGAACTAGATAGATATCTACAACGCCGAAGCCTCCTGCTCCATTGCTCCTCCAGAATTAGTCAAAGACAACCTGAATCCCTTGGCTACCCGTAAAAATTGTGTACCCGAGAGTTTATGAAAAACAAAATATAAACTCCGGGTCAGACATGGGTCTGGTATGAGTAAACGGTTTAAATTGTTTAAATTTTGAAAACCTTTTAAAATCAAAGGGTATCACGTAAGACTCCCCACAAATAAATACGGGTAAGATTTTACCTTACGCTAACCAAAACATTTTATAGGAAATCCAGTGATATTATAATAGTGTCTAGGGTTTTCAAGTAAAATACAGAAATAGCTGAAATGCTTACATCTCACATTCCAACGTACTTACGCACAATCAAAACGTACGGCGCTTATTGGAAATTGGATCCTATACAATGGCAGGGATACTGGGGAACCGCCCGTCACAGTACGTGGTCTAGATCACTGTACCGAGGAGCCACCCTAACTCCTCTGCAACACAAGGCCGGAACCATTCCTTACTGAACAGTCCCGAACAAGATAACCCCGCAGTTGGTGCGCATATCCAACCGCCCACGCAGCCGAAATAAAGGGACATCTAGATAGGGGTATATCTCGTCCTGCTTAGGCATGACCCACCTAACCTTGCTGCACCTCCCCTGTTTTAGCCATTCCCGGCTGATGAGGCTTGAGGCTGCGATTACCTTTACAGGATAAATTTCTTAGAATGCTCACCGTCCGCCTGACGATGTATTGAAAGCATTCAATTCATACAAGTTCGTTCCAGGTTCGAACGAAACCGAAGGCATTATCTCGTTACACTCATTTTGGAATCACCTTCAGAGTCAACGACAATAACCCTTGCATTCTGAAAACATCATCTCGATCTTCACTTGAGAATTCACGACCTAACGTTTAATTTGGATCGATGTGGTTTTCGGAATATCAATTGGATACCCGATCCCGGTCTCATCGAAATCCAAACGCCATTTTAAAGGCCAAGTTGTCTAATTAACTTAACAGTTTAATAATTTAAATTCAACAATTGAATTAATATAACATTTATCACAGATGAATCATATCTAAATATTATATATATATCACAGCATATCACAGAACATCACAAAATATCACCAAATAACTATCACAACCAGATGTTCTATAAACATAACAATCCAAAGCAATCACCTTGAATTCTTAATTTACTCAAGTCAATTAAATTAATTACTTGAGGATTAACCCCTTAATCCTGTTAGATTAATCATTAGTTAATAATTCATTACTTATTCCATTTCAAATTATTTAATTAATAAATCATTTCTTAATTAATATGTATGTCTTAATTGCTTAATTACTTAATCATTATTTAACTAATTACTTTCTTAATCAAGTTATCTAACTTTAATTACTTAAGTAATTATTTCTCAATCATTAATTAACATTCTAAATGAGACGGATTACCTATTTATTTACTGCTAATTACTTCCTTAATTCTTAATTAAATTACTTGATTAATTAACTATAAATCGTTCATTAATTAATTAAGCGGTTAACTCAATTTCACTTATTACTTATAATACATTACTAATTAAGATCACAAAGTAATTACTCTTAATTACTTCTGAATCCAATCAATCACTATTGATTATTCACTTAATTAACATTCAAGACTTCTTGAAATTTGATATCAACTAGATTCATAACTGAAACATTATTTGTTAATTTACTTAATTTGCTACTTATTAAAAATATTAACAAGATTTTCAAAACAAGGTTAAGCTTTAACAAAAGAAATCAGTTACTTTAAAATAATTAATCACGAGTTAACTTGTTAATAGACCTTAACTATGATAATCAAACTTGCATTAAATTTTTACTTAAACTTTGAACAGTATTCGTTTTATTGTGATACTTGCTAAAACCTTTTATTTACTAACAAATTCCATAAAATTCTTACACTCATATACCAAAAACCCGAGATCTCCCTGATACCACTCGCCTAACTCTTCGAGCATCTCGCCCAATCCACCGAGTCATCAACCCAGAAACGCAAACCCACCTTCTTCCCTCTTTCAATTTACAGCAAGTTTTCATTAAACTTAATTATAAGGTAAACAACAGAGGATTCTCGCACTCGAAATCAAAGGGAACTCGAAGCAAACATTCCATATTCTCGAGATTGACTCGAGACAGCGCCCCCTCTCCCCAACTTCAAACACTGATACGCCGCCGTGTCGTGCACGTGTGCGACGTGGCACGTGGCTTCGGCGATCATCTGAGACTTCGCGCAAATCCCAAATTACACCAACACAAGAAAGCAAAGGTCGATTTACCCAACAAGATTCGAATTCGAAATTATGCAGTTCGAATGAAAGAACGGTCGACCACACTGAAACAAAACGTCATGCCACCCACGCACGGTTCACCAGAGGCGATGGAAACTCGACTACACCACGTCAACGTCATCAGAAATCCTCCAACCAAGCCTCGATTCACTCGGTCAAAGGTACGAGTCGAATCTCACATTTTGCTAACATGAACAAAACATGCAGTAAAACCCTATATCGTTCTCGCATCAGAATTCTACGCAATGGAAAAATTAATGAATATTTTTCCTAAGATCACTGACCTTTGTACTAGCTTCAGTATGAATTGCAACATTTTATATTGAGTAAATTTCGAGAATTTGATAAAATTTCAATTTCCATTCAACATCAAACTGCTCGTGAAATACTTAAGTAAAAGACTTCGTTTTTGTTTCAAAAATCATGAATTCCGGTAATATTTCAAATTATAAACATGAATTAACTTATTTCATCAGTTGAACTTATCACATTTTTATTTCATTTCCTGTAATCATGGTTTTAGGGTTCTTGTTTTTGCAACATGCTTAAACAAATTTAAAAATCTTGGTTTAGGTTTTAAACATCTTGTTTGTAAAAACTAAAACTCTAAGTTTTACATAATTAGATGAGAATAATTTGAGTTTTGACGAGAATGTACAAACTGTAACACACAGATAAGTACAGAGCATCACATAATACACACAGATTTATATTCCAGTCCAAAAAGATATAATACCACATAATAAATGAATTATCTTTACTAATTTTAATTAAACTGAAACTTAAGATTGATGTTTACTCACCTTCAAATAATTGTTGAATAGGAAACTCTTTTGATATCTTGAAAACTGCAGTTTAAAAATTGTCTGATGCTAGTTCATGAATCTGCCCTTTTCTTTTAGATTTGAATATGTTTCCTTTTCTTGTTTTAGTTTCTTCTGGTTTCATTTTCTTTTTCTTTTTGTTTCACGAACTTGCAGTAGCATGATAGATACATATAAGTAAAGAACAGAATGGGAAGGCTTCATCTGGACAGAAACTTCTTGATTGATCAGATTAATAAAATCTTGACTTGACAAAATGGAGGCTGAGATATTAGCATTAAATGTTTTTCTTCCTAAATAGGTTTACACACTCATTATCTTCATCTGCACATAATATTCATATACTATTGTTTTGTACCCTGCATAAGGATATTTATTTGTTCTCTTTTCACTTTGCAGGCCAGCACAGCTTGCACAAGAAGCTATTCATTTGTTTATATTTGCTTTGTACCTTAATTAGTTTGCATAATTATTAAAATATTTACATAGTTATCATGTTTTGCTATGTAAAAGAATTTTGTATGACTGTATATACTTGCAGGTAGGTCTAAGGCTTGTGAAAGAAGATGTGTTTATATGTATTTATCTTATTATTTCCAGTTTGAACTTCAATATGCAAATATGTTTGTGTAAATATATTTGTCTTCTTTCTTTATTCATATACACTAGTTTGACTTATAATTCTAACTTAATAATTCATATGTTTATGTCAGGCATACAATTCTTTGGACTTGTAAGTGAAAATAAGTTGTTTTGTTATTTTTGTTTGTGCATAACGTTTGCAGATATATATACATGTGTATATGAAGTTAATTTATTTTATTATTTTATACGTTATGCTTATCTTATTTTACGCTCTCAAATTAACAGTTTACCCATGTTATTTTATTTTATACAGTGATTTTATCATACCCTATACTTTGTTCTTAATTTAGTTATATTCATGTGTTATAGTTAATATTCTTATATTTATAATTTAACTATCCATATTTAAATTAGATTCGTGAGTTTACTCCTTCTTTATATTTATTTTATTTGTATTTAACTATAAATATTTAAATTATGAATAATATGATTTAGTTACATTTATACTTATTTTATATTTATCTCTATTTGTATTTTATTTAAATTATATGCATAAATTTGACTTATATTTCACATTTATATTTTAATTCTATTTCAAACATTATCATTCATATGTATACTTACCAAATATAAACAAAGTAAGATATTTTAATTCAATCATTAAAGACAAATTTTATTATGAATATTATTGAGAAAATTTATTAAACTTCCAAATCAATTTCCTTTTAAAAATACCATTTATATAAACAATGGCAATTACTTCAAAATCATATCCGTTTCAAATGAATAAGTATACATTTTATTTAAATTGATTTGAATATTTATTAAAATAAATAGGGCCAAAATCCAGGGTCGTTACAACGCCGCTTAGTGAAACAGGTTTCCCCTCATTAATATCCTTTGTAAAATATATATTTTGCATATCATAATCTTGCAATCAAAACTGGTTTAAAACTGTAAAGCAATATCATGTAAACATACATGTCAGGTAACAAATGAACTATCTATCCAAACACTATAGTTTTGTTTGGCTAACTACTAACCTTTGGCTAACTCGGGCCTACCATACAATATAAACAAATATCTAACATATGTTATACATTCCTCTTTTGGACGATCTGTTCCTAACTTATCTTCTCCCAGGGTCACCTGATCCTAATAGTTTTGCGGATTCACCAATATCATATCTCTGTACAAATATATATTCCTTTCCGTGTGTAACTGAAAGTGACTATGCTATAGGAACAAATAATATGGAATATAATAAATAACTAGTGTGGAAAATAATAATAGCAGTAAAGTAAAAAGACACTAGGAATTTTTATACTGGTTCGGACTCCCGTTCTACGTCCAGTCCTAGATTCCTTCTGGAATTCAAGCTAGCAACCCTCACTTAACACGGAGGAACATGTATTACACCGTATGAGAAACTGAACAGGACTTGACCGCCTGAGCAACAGAACAGGACTTGACCGCCTGAGCACCCGAACAAGACTGCATTACAAACTAGATTGTCTGGACTTTGTGTGTTCTAGATAACATGGATTTGTCACTTGTAGTACACCCTTCCTATAATCTTTTCCTCAAGAATGATGTTTATAATTGTGTGTGTATGAAGAATAGAAAGATAAGAATTTCTTAAAGAATAAGGAAATGATTTTGTAAGCAATGATTATATAAAGTTTTGTAAGCAATAGAATCATGAATGCTATGCACGTTAGATCTAGAAAGATGAGAGAAATTAGTTATTTGATCATTGAAACTTGAGTGCATTTATAGTGTTTCATGAGTTACATCCTTTGATAAGAGTTCTCAGTGAAAAGCTAACGAATGCAACACTTGGGGATGGAGATATCCTTTGATAAAGGGAAGTGTCTTTTCATAATATTGGACTGCTATAGGATTCAGTCGACCGAAAGTGCTTGGTCAGTCGACTGAATTCAAAAAGGTGCATAAGTTATATGCATAGACTCAGTCGACTGGTCCGTGTTATATATAGAAATATATATACTAATTTAGTCGACTGATAGCATATGGTCAGTCGATGAACAGTGCGGTTCAATGAAGAAAGTGTGCATTTGAAATTGAAAGGTGTTTAAATTTGAATGCCAGTTTATATGTGAATATGAATGAATGAGAATGATGATTCTTGAGGAAATATTTTAAGAAAGCGACTAGACTTGACTCTATATACACATTTCATGACTCTTGTTAAAATACATAACTATACGAATCATACTTTGAGTCGTTAAGTCCAGATGTTGTAGTAGTTGTAGATTCGTGAATTGTTGTGGCATGTCAGCAATCAAAATCTATGAACCAACATTCTTCCCCTTTTTGATGATGACAACTCCATGTGCTACGAATGAATCTCGACAAGCTTTGTTGATCTATTTCTCCCCCTGAATATATTCCCACAACCCCCTGAATCTTTGCTATATATTCTTGTAAATAATTATTAAACGATATCGTTTATCCCCCTTTGTCATCAACAAAAAAGAGAGTTCTCAAAGCATAAAATATTTATAATTATGATGATAACTCAAAACATATGACAAAGAGACGTAGTAAGCGCAGAATTTTCAATATACAAAACAATACCACATCATCATTGTCTAAATATTACATGGATAGTCAAGATAACTACCACAGAACCTCATAACACACAACACATAACTACATAGCCATTATTTGAAATAAAAATTAAGTTTGTCAAAATAAATAAGAACCATAGAAATAAAATACTTACTTATCTCCATCATCACCTTCGTCGGAACTATCACCTTCTTCATCTCCTTCAGTCTCTTCCTTACCATTGGATTATCTACCAACTTCTTCTCCTTCTTCTTCTTCTTGTTCCTCATTAGATGTCGACCAAGTGAAGTGTTCAGCAGGTCATTTTCCTTGTGAAGTGGGCATGTGAACAGATGCGGAAGAAGGTTGAGAGCAGGAGATTGCTTCCCAAATGTTGTTGACAAATCCCTTAATATGATTAAGTTTCTTGTTTACCTTTGAGATGGATTTTTCAATGCGAGATACATTTGACTCCACTCGAGAAAGACAGTGATCGAGAAGCCATTGGTTTCTTGATAGAATAGTTAGAGCTTCTTGAGGCCTAGCTTGAGAGCCGATTTCTCGAATCTCGCTAATCTCTCTTTGTTATAGAGAAGGTTGGTGGGCGGTTGAGGCTTGAACATGAGAAGTTTGTTGTCGAGAAGAAGGTTAAACTAGGCTAAATCCAATCTGATCAAATCCGTTATTGCTCACATTGCCTTTGCCGATGACATATCCTTTGGAATTATCTCCAAATGTGATAGAACCTCCATCTAAGTAGATAATGTTCATTAGCATCTCTTTGTTTCCTATCATGTGTTTTAAGCAACCACTGTCTAGTATCTATTTTCCTCTCTTTTTAGGTGGTACCTGCAAAATACAGAATTAACATTGGGACCCACCATTTATTTGGGTCCTAAGAGTTAGGTCTTAGGAAGTCAAACGCAAGAGTATTCAGATTTCCTTTTAAAAATAAATTTTTTGTTTTTATGAACAGTTTTTTTTATAAAAGATTTTATATACTTATCTCTAATCAAAGAATTATTTGTTTTAGGAACCTAAATCTTAATTGATTTAGTAAAATTTGAAATTTTTGAACTAGGTTTTTAAACTTTATTATTATTCCTTTTATGTGTAGAATTCTTTTTCTTTGGAATAACTTTAGAAGATTTCTTGTATCCTAGTCCTCTTTTATTTGAATCTTTGAGATTTCTCTATAATTTTTGAAAGATTTTCCTTGCCTTTGTTAAAATTAGAGACATTTTTAGTAATATCATCTAACTTTGTTTTAAGGCTAGAGATATCTAATTCTAAAATCTTAACATTAGCTTTAAGATCATTATTTTCAATCAATAGAGCATCATTCTTTTCTTTCTGAGTTTATATCTCTTGACTTAACATTGAGAGTTGAGATGTCATATTAGAACAAGATTTTTGAGTAACTTCAAGTTCTTCTAATATATTTTTTTCTCATCCCTAAAATATCTACTTCAATTTCAGTTCTATTTAGTTATTCAAGAGATTCTTTGTACTTTCTTTTGATGTCATTTAGTCTGTCAAGTAATTCTGAGTTTATTTCCAATAAATCATCAAAAGTTAGATCACTCACCTCGTCTTTTGTGGCCATAAAACATATGTTGACTTGTTCTGTATCATTGTTCGAGTCACTGTCTGATCATGAAGATAATTCTAAATCATCCTAAGTGACAGAGAAAGCTTTCCTCTTGAATCTATCTTTCTTGTGCTTAAGTTTGTCTTTCTTTTTCTCCAAACAGTCTTTCTTGATATAGCATTTCTTATGACATTCATTACATTCTAGAGCAGATGATGATGGTTTGTTGGTGTTGTTATTGTCGTTGAAGCTGTTCTTGTCATTTCTAAATTTTATGCTCTTTCTATATTTCAAAAACTTTTTGAAATTTTTAGCAATGAATGCCATATCTTCTTCATCTGAATCTGATTCATCTTTTTCTTCTTGGAATGATATATTCTTCTTATCATGAGCCTATACTCGTTTTTCCTGGAGATTAACTTCACAAGACATTAGATTTCCTATCAACTCCTCAGGTTGTATGGTTGAAATGTCGTTAGTTTCTTCGATTGCTAAGATTTTTCATTCCCACTGATCCATTAGAGAGTGGAGGATTTTTGAAACAATATCAAAATCTATATAATTTCTCCTAATGCTATCAATGAATTATATATATCTTGAAATCTAGAGTACAGAGTACATTTCATTTATAGTCTCATCTTACTTCATTTTAAAATTTTGAAACTGATTTTTAAGCATAGAAATTTTACTTTACTTTGCTTTGTTAGTACCTTTATGTGTAAATTTGTGTGTACACCAAACTTCATAAGCCATTTTACACATGCTTATTCTATTAAACTCATTTTTGTCAAATGCACAATATAACATGTTCATAGCTTTAGCATTTGCAGTAGCATCCAATTTTTATGTGTTAGAGCATTGTGAATATTCAGTAGTAGGTATGGTATATTCAGATTGCATAATACTCCAGGTTTCATAACTACTTGCTCGTACATAAATTCTCATTCTAGTAGCCCAATAGTTATAGTTCATTCCAGTAAATAGAGGTGATCGTCAGTGGATTGACCTTCAAGAGAGGTTGTATTAGTTGCAGTGTTGGTGTAGTTTTCCATATTAAAAAATCAAATAACTATGTCACGGTTATATGATGACCTTGCTCCGACACCAACTGAAAGTGAATGTGCTATAGGATCGAGTAATATGTAATATAATAAATAACTAGTGTGGAAAATAATAATAGCAGTAAAGTAAAAGGACATCAGGAATATTTATACTAGTTCGAACTCTCACTCTACGTCCAATCCTAGACTCCTTCTGGAATTCAAGCTAGCAACCCTCACTTAACCCACAGGAACAGGTGATACACTACCTAAGAAACCGAACAGGGGACCCCTGAGTAATAGAACAGGACTTGACCGCTTGAGCAACCGAATAGGACTTTATTACAAACTAAATTGTCTTGACTTTGTGTGTTCTAGATAACATGGTTTTGTCACATGTAGTACACCCTTTCTACAATCGTTTCTTCAAGAAAGATGTTTATAATTGTGTGTGTATGAAGAATAGGAAGATTAGAATTGCTTAAGGAATATGGAAATGAATTTGTAAGCAATGATTATAGAAAGTTTTGTAAGCAATAAAATCAAGAATGCTATGCACGTTAGATCAAGAAAGACGAGAGAAATTAGTTATTTGATCATTGAAACTTAAGTGCATTTGTAGTGTATCATGAGTTACATCCTTTGGAAGACTTCTTTGCGAAAAGCTAACGGATGCAACATTTGGGGAAGGAGATATCCTTTGATAATGAGAAGTGTCTTTTCATAATATTGACTATTACAGGATTCAGTCGACTGAAAGTGCTTGGTCGGTCGACTGAATTCAAATAGTGCACAAGTCATATACACAGACTCAATCGACGGACCATGTGTATTCAGTCTACTGGTCCGTATTATATATAAAAATATATATACCGATTCAGTCGACTAATAGCACATGGTCAATTGAATGAATAGTGTAGTTCAGTGTAGAATGTGTGCATTTGAAATCGAAAGGTTTTAATTCCAGTTTATATGTGAATATGAATGAACGAGAATGATGATTCTTGAGGAAATATTTTAACAAAGAGACTAGATTAAACTCTGTATACACATTTCATGACTCTTGTCAAAATAAAGAACTATGCGAACCATACTTTTAGCCGTTTAGTCCGAATGTTGTAGTAGCCGTAGATTCATGAATTGTTGCGTCATGTCTGCAATCAAAACCTAAGATCCAACAGTAACATCATTTTCGTCTTAACTATGACAAAGCCCTACACACTAGAATTTTGAAATAAATTAGCTTGGGCTATTAGCTAATGTATAGCGTGCAACTCTATGCCAGTCCCATCTAATTTTCAAATATCTAAATCATTTTACGTAGGATAACCTTCCATTAAGTTTTCCTTGAAAACCTTTTCATCCTAAATTGATTTAAAACCTTAAGTCATACTTTAAACAAGGAAAATACATTCTATGCTTTACTCAAAATATCTTGCCATGTTATATATACTTTACTCAAATCTTTGTTGATGAAGACATTTAAACTATTGAAAGTACCACTTTCAAATTCATTGAAAGTTCCCCTCTCGAAACCAAGTAAACCTTAGGCCAAAGGTAAAAATATACCCTTTCGAAACCATTCATAATAATCCTTTCGAAACAATTGAAGAACATCACCTAAAACCATTGACATCCTTCTTTTAAAACTCTTTGAAAATTGCCTTTTGAAAACATTGAAAAACCTTTCCTTGTAAACCTTTCGAAACCATTGGGGAACCACCCCTTCGAAAACTTCATTAAAACCTTTCGGAAGCATTGAACATCTAACCTTTCGAAACCATTTGGGTTCAATTAGAACACATGGAAAACCTTTTTAAACCATTTAAAACTATTCCCTTCGAGACCTTTGGGTTCTACCTTCAATGGAGCAAAAGGTTCATAAAACGTTTAAGTCGAAAGCACTCTTTCGAAAGCAATTCCTAAGTAAAGAAGTGTTGGTGTCGAAACCAACCTTCCAAAAGCATTGAAGAAGTAGTTTGGGTTTTAAAACGAAGTATACCTTCCGAAACCATTTGCTTCGAAAGGTAGAAAAGTGGCAGCTAGGGATTTCGACCCCGACGAAAGCATTTACTTAAAATAAAGGCGCAACTCCATTCGAAACTATTCCTTAGATCAATTTGACCCATTCAGAAGCTAACCAAGTTGAAAGCATTACTTTTGAAAGCAAAGTAGGCGCATTTTCATTTGAAAGCAAAGTAGCGCTTCGACCCCTTGTTTCGACCAAATACCTTCTTCCTATATCCAATTCGCTGCGCACCTAGTCTTTGATGCCATGTGCATTGGTTTCGATGGTAATGGAGGTTAGGTCAAGACCTAGATGCCAAAATTGGAGAAACATGCTAAAAGCATGTAAAAATATATTTTAACTTTAAAAAGAAATTCTTTTCAACTAACCTGTCTTGTTTGCTGAAATATTATTGGTTGCTAATTTTCTTTTCTCAAAAATGCTACCAAAATTTTAGAATTAAACAATTTAAATAATTTACAAAGTTCCCCTTCTCCTTTTATAAATATATAAAACATTTAATTCACATACATTAAGTAATTTTATATATCCATTAAAACACTTTGGAAAATTCTACAAAAATTCCAGAAAATCATTTTCAATATGGTTTGTAACATATATTAATTTTAGATCCAAAACTTATATTATTTAGCCGTAAATAATTTTAAACCCAAATAATCATTTTCCTCACTAAAAAATTAATATAAAATCTAAATTAATTCATAAAATTATGAAAATTGAAAATTTTCTCTAAAAATCATTTATGATCTAAATCTAAAATCGCAAGGCATTTGGATGTCATTAAATACGTTTTTCACATTAAAACATATCGTAAATCCTATATGAATGGGCATAAATCATCAATAAGCATATATAAACATTTTATCCTTCAAAATCATGGCATAACACTGCAAATAAATTCAGATTATCCTTAAAAATGAAAACAATTAAGAAAACAAGAGATGTAATCATTGTTCACCTTAGCTTTGAGATTAAGGAGTCTGAGATTTGAATGGATTTGAATTGATTAATCTTCTTCCTTTAACTTTTCTTCCTCTTGTTCTTGCTAATGGTGGCCAGCCTCCACTTTGTATTCGATATTGAAATGAACATGTAAATGAATTCCTAAGGGTTTAGGGTATAAGAATACTCTTTTCCCTATTTTACCTTTTCTCTATTTCATTCTAAATCATCTTTAGTTCATTGTTTACATGTCTCAGCTACCCCTTAGTTTAATCATAAATCTCAATTCCATAGCCATCCCATTATTTTATTTTATTTATCTAATTAAATAACCTAAATAATGTTACTAAAAATTAGGGTCATTACAAGTAAAGGGCGATTTATTTTTGAATTTTATAAGAGAACAATATTGTATGAACATGAATGATTGTATAATTGTAACATGTAATTCAATCATCTCATAAACTTTATCGCTTTTTTCTTTTTTATTAGTCTAGTTTTAACATATTAAACAAATTAAAGAAATCTCTAATAGTCATGTTCCTATGGAACTTTTGAATAAGCTTACCAAGTAAAAGAAAGATTTTAATGAGAATTCTTTAACCATCAGAACATCTCTGTTAGCAAGACATAGTTTTCTAAGAGATCTATAAGAAGTGCACACATGATTTCTTTACTATAATTTTGATTTCTCGGGTGATGGGAAGGACAAACTACTTAGTGAAATTAGAACTTATCATGCCAAATTGATGTGTAGTCACACTAGGCCTTCAGCAGAAAAATGGGATTATCATCAATTACCCCTAGTTAATACCTCGAAAGGGATTAAAGTTCCTTTTGATTCTACCCTTATCTTGTCGGCCGTTTCATTTGAAAACGTTAAAATCAGTATTTTAAAACTTTAAGAGTTTTCTAAATTTTCAAAAATGGAATTGTGGTGTAATTTGAATTTCTTGTTTGTAAACTTTGCTATTATTAATGGAAGCGCATATTTTTCATGTACTGATTTTCATTTTACTTATTCTAAATAAGAAAGCCAGTTAGCATTTGCACCTGATCCTATAGATGCTCTTTCTCAACCGAACAATATCAAAGATAAATTGATCACCGATATTGAAAAGTGGCGGTCTTCTCAAGATGTTTCAGCTTTATGGTTTTTGGACAATCCAAAAGTGCAAGAATGGCACGAAATATATTATCAATTAAGATTAACATTTAGCAACTATAAAGAAATAACCTCTAACTTAGAGGATCAAATTAAAGAGAAGGACAAAGAATTTCAAGAGTTGAAAAAGAAGATTAACATGGTCTTAGGATTTGCACCTTAATTCGATATTGATATAGAAATGGCGAAATTGTAGGATCGATTTCACCCTAGGAGGGTGAATAGGGTGATACTATTAATTATAAAAATTTAATGCGAAAGTTTATAAAATATTCTCAACACAGATATATCAGAATAATAGCAGCACAGATAATAGAAAAATAATAAATGCAGAAATAGAACAATACAGAATTTACCCAGCTTCGGCAAAACCCTGCCTACGTGCTGCCCATAAGGTTTCTACTAGAAGTTAAGCAGTCAGACGCTTACACACGTAAACTCGCGACAACCGCTATCGACTAGCCTTAACTCTACGCTCAAAACCCTACCACAACTCAGCCATTGAGTTGCGAATTCTCAAACTATGTCACGTAGTTTGTCCCCTAGTCACACAACTAGAAATTACAATTGTTTAAAAAGGAAAATACAAATTTAAAAACAATAATTTAAAAATAAAACCCTTATTTTAACTCAAGCCCAATAACAAGGCCGACCCATAATTAATCCCTATCTTTTATTTCCGCTTGTATATTCAATCGATCCGTAACTCATTTATTTCTTTGTTCGATTCTTTGAGTTAAAATATAGCCGCTTCTCTTTGTTCGTTCCTCTTTTCTCTGTGCGAAAATTAGAGTTTGTGGGTAATTTTAAGTCGCCATTTAAATTGATATCTGATGCTTCGATTGCTTTCTTCGGTTGATTCGTTTGCGGCTTCTCAATCTGATCGAGTTCGGCTATAATGGTATGTGACTTGTTCCTTTTGCTTTACTGCTTGAATGCTTGCTCGAACTCGATCAATAATTCGAGTTATTGATATAACCTTCTCTGTTATTTCTTGAACTCGTATGCCTTTTTTCCGATGATGTTTAGGGTTTATATAGGGTTCGAACCCCTTGATTTACGTTCGTATATTTTATACGAATTCGCCAATTGATTATTTTCTCGGCTGTACGATTTTGCTTGGACGTTGATGATGATTTCTGACTTTGTCAATTTCATATAATTTGATACTTGATTGTCACGACATCGATTTTGAACTCGCTTGTTTCCTTGATTGCCAGGACTTCGATTTTGAGCTGTTCGATCTTTTCCTGGTCATCACGTCTCTGACTTTGATTTGAAACATGGCTTTTTTTGACATTGACTAACACGGCTCTGACTTGATTTTGGAATTTGATTCTATTGTGATTTTTTCATCACCGCGATCTGTACTTTTGCACTGCATTTTTTTACTATAATTTCGATACTGTACTTGATTGCTTGCATTTATATATATGCATTCATGTACGTATATATGTGCTATCATCTTGTACACCTCCGTTTGGAGTAGTTCTGCATTGTTGTGGCTATGCATTTGTTGTCACTGCATGTTTGAAACTCTGTTGGTCTTTTCCTCTACCACATTGTGACTATATGTTGTATTGCTTTGAGTTTGAAATGCTTGGAGTCTTTGTACATTACATTGTATTTGACTTGAGTTTGATACCTTTTGAAATTTGCATCTGTTGGATTCACTATTTTATATGACTTCGGTTATGCTTTGACCTACAATGTGCACTGCTTCCATGTTGTCTCAAGTACATGTACAACTCTGTACATATATATGGTTGTAGTTGAGCTTGTAATGTCCACTATTGCATTGACTTTATAGTTTCACTTTGTTGATGATGCTTTGACTGTTGAACTTGGTTTGGATTTGTGGTCTTGCTAACATGTCTATATTGCACTATCCATTGTTCTATATGTTTTCTCCTTCGATTCAGTGATACTTGTATATGATTGTTTTGTAGTCTGTTCTAGTTTTGATGTGCAATCTTGAGTCTTGTACATGTATGCACTGCCTGTGTATGTCTTATATGCATTCATCTTTTCTACTGTGTATGTTGACATATTAACTTGGTTGAACATGTGCACTGAGTTGGTCCTCATGTGTACTGATGCATTGTATTTTCATTTATCTTTGAGCCTGGGTAGTTTGGTTAAGATTTGGTCTTGCATTGCATTGACCACTGAATTCATTTGCATTTTTTTATTGTTTGTCAATTTTTCTTGGTCGACACTTGCTCATCCAAGCTTGCACTTGAATGTGCAGTCTTTTGTTGTGTTGTATTGGTTTGGTATTTGCTTCAATTTAGTTTGGTTCACTTTGAACTCCAAGTTGATTTTTGAAATCGCACCTGAGTTGAATCCAACTTATAGCTTAGGTTTGACCTTGTGCTGATGTCGTGACTTTATTTATATTGCACTTGAGTTGAACCTGACTTTTGTTTTGGGTTTGACCTTATGCTCACCTGTCCTTGTAACTTTATCAAGTGTATATCGGTGTGCACGTCCTTGTGGCATGTACAGTGGTACACTGTGCATGTCACAAGTTGTTCATGTATGATGAATTCAAATTTAAATGACGACGAACAACCCAAATAACTGAGGAAAATATTATTTTCAAAATCCATATTTTGTTTTATACTGCAAAAATATTTTCTTTTCGATTTTACTGCGTTAGTGTGTATTTTTGCAGAATGCTCAGATGCTGGATTCAATTTGGAATAAAGTTGAAGATAAATTACGAGTGAACGAGCGGTATGTAGTGAGGACATTTGTAAATGAAAGATTGTAATGTAATTGAATTTATATTGTATCAAAATTTTGTATGTATAGTGAGAGCTCGAAATTGTACTATTCAAAATTGTAATAAATATTTGTTTGAATTTAAACTCTGTGTTATTTATTTTATTCAGCAAATATTTACTTAATCATGTGAAAAATGAAATAGTACATTAACAAATACATTTAAATGAGTGTATATATATATATATGTTTATTATCATCAAACAAACACCATATACTCGCATATTCAACAATCTCCCCCTTTTGATGTTAACAAACATATATTTAAGATTTTGAATTTGTTAAATGTATTTGAACATTCAATTTGCTCCTCCTATTTGAATGCTTCCTCTCTGCACAAAGCTCCCCCTTTATATATGCATACAATTAAAAATATGCAAATGAGCCTAGATGCAAATAGAAAATATTTGACCTTTATTTGTCAAAATCTTAACTTTTCTCCCCCCTTTTGTTATCAGCAAAAGAGTAATAGTGATAGAAAAACAGAGATAAAGTGATAGACATTAATACAACATTAAAAATCAATCGAATATAAATATTAAATTTCAATAAAAAATCAAACAAAAATCATAAATACTCTGTTAGACGCATATTCCACTTTAGAATGATAGGAATGTTGTCATCATTTAAAACCATATAGTTGTGTCTATTTGTGGTATATTTATATCAGGAATTTGAATATCTACTAACCATGCATAACCGTTGGGACTTTTAAATGAGATTAGTAGTATTCCAATTTTATTTAAAAAATAAATTCAAGTATCTTCTAACCACACATAACCATGAGGACTTTTAAATGGGATTAGAATCAACTTGTTTATTTAATAAATCAATTTTGATATGCATTCCATACATGCATAGCCGTGAGGACTTTTAAATGAGCATGGAAGCACATAATCAAAAATTTCAAGTAATTCACCCATGCATAACCGTGAGGACTTTTAAATGAGAGTGAATACTTAGTTTTTAAAAAAAAATGAAAAACGAATGATTCCTGCTTAAATCACCACATATTGACATACTATATTGGATTATGATGAGTGATTGTTGATAGAAAAATGATAGAAATAGAAATGATCATGGAATTTTTACAAATAAAAAGTGTTTATAATTCTTATTTAAATTTCTAAAGAAATTTACTAATTATATTGTCTCAAGTTATAATATACGATTAATATCAACACTCATCACTTTTTCAAAATCTACTTATCTTTTCGATAATTAGTAGGGAGTCAGATTAGATAATGTAATAATTTAAAATTAAATTCAAAAATAATTATAAAATCAATTTTTCTAAAAATGATCAATCTGAAAACAAGGTCAAAAATGATTTTCTAGAAGGGATTTTATAAGAAAAATGTCTGCTAATTTGAAAATTATTTGAAATGAAAAAGATGCAGATATTTTCTTTGGAAAAACGATGCAGTTACTAAATGTCTCAACACAAATCAAGTTCCACTAGTAATTTTTCTATCAACTAGATTACTAGTGTAATCTGCATCTGAATTTCTCTTTCACTCAAGTTTATCATTAATTGAATGTTATAGACCAGACTGTGAAGTTTCAACAAATTTCTAGAAATCATTTTTAACAGTTTTTTAATGAAATTGAATTGAAGCCGTGCAAATTTTCATATAGTGACCATAGTGTCAGTAGTAAAGTAACCAATATATCCATGTGTATCAAGAGCAATCATCAATCATCGTCAATAGTCCAAATAGTTCAAAAATGATTGGTTAACAATTTTGAATAAGTCAGATTAATCATCAACATTTATTTCTTTATCACATAACTGGCTAAATGAATTCAAATCAGATATGGTGCAGATTATCACATTAATATATTGTTCAAGATGAATATACCATTATCTCTTTTACCTTTAAGATATTTTATCGTTGTTGTCCATTGTGATTCTGTCACCTTTGTACTAGACTAAGGAACTTTGCTTTGTCGCCCGTTGTGTTTCTGGAACAGCCTGAATCCAGATAACACTATTGTTGTTCCCTAGCCTGCCACCATACCTACATGATGAAAGATTTTTGTGACCTATTTGTTTTTATAGGTCCATGATTGTTAGTGGTAGAATATTTTGGAAAATAATTTTGTGAAGACCCAAAACTCTTTATATATATTCCTTTCGGTACCCAATTTGTTTAACATTGAGAGATTTTATATTTATGCCTTCTGGAACCCAAATTGGTATAGTTTTCACGTGTTGGGGTCTATACCAGCAATTGTTTTGATTGTGTCCAAATTTTCTGCAAGTTGTGCACATTGAATTTACTTGATTAATCTCATTTCTAACATTTTTAGATTGATTATACCCAAGTCCTTCTCTAACTGTATTGACAGTTTGTTTTCCTAATAGCATGTTCAACTATTTCTCACTTTTGAAAATTTATCTAAAGTCGTAGACAGTTGTTGGACTTGTATTTCGAGAGATTCATTTTCATTTAACAATTATGTGCACAATTTAATAGAATTTTCTCTTCTTGTATTTTCACTCTCTTTCAAAATCAGAATTTCATTTTCAAGCGATTTAATTTTGATTTCTGATGTTTTAATCTCTTCTTCGAATGTTGGACACTTATCACACTTAGGGCACTTGTTTTGATAGTTTTTAACTAATTGTTCAAGCTGTTCATTTATTTCTATCAAACTATCTCTTTGTGATTCAATTTTAGCATATTTCTCCCTAAGTCGTTCAAAACAGCCATTTACTTCGTGAAAATATATAAGTAGTTCTGAGTGAGTGAGTTTTGATACCTTACTTCGCTCGTCATCGTCGCTATCAGTTATATTACCTTAAAGGCACATATCTGCTTTCTCACTCTCACTGCTAGTACTTTTATTATCTTTATCACTTGTATTCCACGTGGCTGCAAAATTTCTCCTTTTTAATTTCTTTTCAAAGTCGTGTCGGTTTTATGGACAATTGGTCTTGATGTGTCCGGGGTTGGTTACACTTATGACAAATGATTTTTCGTTGTTCTGTGTTATTTAAAACTTTTATTATTCTGCTTTTTAATTTTTGATTTAGAGCTGGATTTCCATATTTGCGGTTCCATCTTTTTAATCTCTTTATTATCATTTCCAACTCTGCTGCTCCATCGTCATCGTCATCGTCATCACTTTCAGTTGTTCCTTTGAGAGCTATTGATTTCTTTCGAGTATCTCCTTCTTCACGCTCTTACTTGAATTTCATTTCTAGCTCATAAGTAGTGAGATTTCCGATGAGTTCTTCAACTTTGATTTGTTTTAAATCTTTCGATTCTTGAATGGCTGTCACTTTTGCTTCAAAACTTCGTGGAAGGACTCTGAGAATTTTTCGGACTATTTCCAATTTCGTGTATGATTTTCCAAGAGCTTTTGATTTGTACACGATATTGGAAAGTCATGCGTACATATCTTTAACATTTTCTTCCTTGCCCATTATAAAATTCTCGAATTCGCTACTCAGCATGGCAAGGCGAGATTCCTTGACTTGAGATGTTCCTTCGTGAGTCACTTCGAGTGTATGCCATATTTCCTGCGCAGTTAGACAATGTGAGACATGATTAAATTCAAACTGATCTAATGAACAAATAATCGAGTTCATAGCTTTGGCATTAGTATTCTGTAACTTATTTTCTAGATCTAACCATTGATCCTTCGGTTTATTTATTTCTTGATTATTTACAATTATAGTTGGTGCTCTATGCCCTGTCTCAAAAATATCCCTAGCGTCATTGGTTTTCAGAAAAATTTCCATCCTATTTTTCCAGTAAGCATATTCACCATTAAACATTGGTGGTCTAACTATGGACTGACCCTCCGCAAAAGCATTATTAAAAGAAGCCATTTTAAAATTTCAATTTTTTTTTAAAACAAAAATTGGTTTTTGAAAAATCATTTTTTTTAAAACAAAAATGGCTTTTGTTCCTAGCTCTGATACCACTTGTAGGATCGATTTCACCCTAGAGAGGGGTGAATAGGGTGATACTATTAATTATAAAAATTTAATGCGAAAGTTTATAAAATATTCGCAACACAGATATATCAGAATAATAGCAGCATAGATAATAGCAGAATAATAAATGCAGAAATAGAACAATACAGAATTTACCCAGCTTCAGCAAAACCCTGCCTACGTGCTGCCCCCAAGGTCTCTACTAGAAATTAAGCAGTCATACGCTTACACAAGTCATAAACTTACACACGTAAACTCGCGACACCCGCTATCGACTAGCCTTAACTCTACGCTCAAAACCCTGCCACGACTCAGCCACTGAGTTGCGAATTCTCAAACTACGCCACGTAGTTTGTCTCCTAGTCACACGACTAGAAATTATAATTGTTTAAAAAGAAAAATACAAATTTAAAATCAATAATTTAAAAATAATACACTTATTTTAACTAAGCCCAATAACAAGGCTGGCCCACAATTAATCCTTATCTTTTATTCCCGCTTCTATATTCAATCGGCCCATAACTCATTTATATCTTTGTTCGATTCTTTGAGTTAAAACATAGCCGCTTCTCTTCGTTCGTTCCTCTTTCTCTGTGCGAAAATTAGGGTTTCTGGGTAATTTGAAGTCGCCACTTAAATTGATATCTGATGCTTCGATTGCTTTCTTCAGTTGATTCATTCGCGGCTTCTCAATCTGATCGAGTTCGGCTATAATGGTATGTGATTTGTTCCTTTTGCTTTACTGGTCGAATGCTTGCTCGAACTCGATCAATGATTCGAGTTATTGATATAATCTTCTCTGTTATTTCTTGAACTCGAATTCCTTTTTGCCGATGATGTTTAGGGTTTATATAGGGTTCGAACCCCTTGATTTTCGTTCGTATATTTTATACGAATTTGTCAATTGATTTTTTTCTCGGCTGTACGGTTTTGCTTGGACGTTGATGATGATTTCTGACTTTGTCAATTTCGTATAATTTGATACTTGATTGACATGACATCGATTTTGAACTCGCTTATTTCCTTGATTGCCACGACTTCGATTTTAAGCTATTCGATCTTTTCCTAGTCATCACGTCTCTGACTTTGATTTGAAACACGGCTTTCTTTGTTATTGATTAACACGGCTCTGACTTGATTTTGGAATTTGATTCTGTTGTGATTTTTGCATCACTGCAATCTGTACTTTTGCACTGCATTTTTTTACGATGATTTCGATACTGTGCTTGATTGCTTGCATGTATATATATGCATTCATGTATGTATATATGTGATATCATCTTGTACATCTCCGTCTGGAGTAGTTCTGCATTGTTGTGGCTATGCATTTATTGTCACAACATGTTTGAAACTCTATTGGTCTTTACCGCTACCACATTGTGACTGTATGTTGTGTTGTTTCGAGTTTGAAATGCTTGCATGCTTGGAGTCTTTGTACATTTACATTGTATTTGACTTGAGTTTGATACCATTTGAAGTTTGCATCTGTTGGATTCACTGTTTTATATGTTGGTGACTTCGATTATGCTTTGACCTACAATGTGCACTACTTCCATGTTGTCTCGAGTACATGTACAACTCTGTAGATATATGTATGGTTGTAGTTGAGCTTGTACTGTCCACTATTGCATTGACTTTGTAGATTCACTTTGTTAATGATGCTTTGACTGTTGAACTTGGTTTGGATTTGTGGTCCTGCTAACATGTCTGCATTGCACTATCCATTTTTCTATATGTTTGCTCTTTCGAGTCAGCGAAACTTGTATACGATTGTATTGTAGCCTAGTCTAGTTATGATGTGCAATCTTGAGTCTTGTACATGTATGCACTGCCTGTGTATGTCTTATATGCATTCATCTTTTCCACTGTGTATGTTGACATATTAAATTGGTTGAACATGTGCACTGAGTTGGTCCTCATGTGTACTGATGCATAGTATTTTCATTTATCTTTGAGCCTGGGCAGTTTGGTTAAGATTTGGTCTTGCATTGCACTGATCACTGAATTCATTTGCATTTTGTTGTTGTTTGTCAATTTTGCTTGGTCGACACTTGCTTATCCAAGCTTGCACTTGAATGTGCAGTCTATAGTTATGTTGTAATGATTTGGTGTTTGCTTCAATTTAGTTTGGTTCACTTTGAACTTCATGTTGATTTTTGAAATCGCACTTGAGTTGAATCCAGCCTATAGCTTGAGTTTGACCTTGTGCTGATGTCGTGACTTTATTTATATTGTACTTGAGTTGAACCCGACTTTTGGTTTGGGTTTGACCTTGTGCTCACTTGTCCCTGTAACTTTATCAAGTGTATATCAGTGTGCACGGCCTTGCGGCATGTGCAGTGATACACTGTGCATGTCATAAGCTATTCGTGTATGATGAATTCAAATTTAAATGATGACGAACAACCCAAATAACTGAGGCAAATATTATTTTCAAAATCCACATTTTGTTTTATACTGCAAAAATATTTTCTTTTCAATTTTACTGCGTTAGTGTGTATTTTTGCAGATTGCTCAGATGCTGGATTCAATTTGGAATGAAGTTGAAGATAAATTACGTGTGAACGAGCGGTATGTAGTGAGGATATTTGTAAATGAGAGATTGTGATGTAATTGAACTTATATTGTAATCAAAATTGTGTATGTATAGTGAGAGCTCGAATTTGTACTACTCAAAATTATAATAAATATTTGTTTAAATAAAATATCTGTTTGAATTTAAACTCAGTGTTATTTATTTTATTCAACAAATATTTATTTAATCATGTGAAAAATAACATAGTACATTAACAAATACATTTAAATGAGTACATATATATGTTTATTATCATCAAACAAAAATCATATACTCGCATATTCAACAGAAATTACATCAACGAATGAATGATCTTGAAGTGGATTTAATGAAGAGTCAAGTATCCTTTCAATCTTTGGAACTCGTTTCTAGATGAGGTGATTCATGACAAGATCTCAATCTTTAGTTAGGCAAGAATTTCCCACTTTGCAAAACCCACTTCCAGGTCTATGTAACAAAGTGATCTCCTAGTTGGGTTGGCAAGTCAAATTTGAATGCATGTAATTCTTTAATAAGAAATGGATTGAAAAATTTTCTCAACACCTTAATGGTTATGAAAGTCTGGTTGAAAAAAAGCAAGCGTGAAAACATACTCTCGGCAGGAGATTAAAGAATTAAAGAGCATGTTCCAAATCTTAAAAGGAGCCAACAAGACTCTTAAGCTTGCACTCAGGACTCAAATTGACTCAGTTGGTGACGTGGACATCATTCGAAGGAAAGAAAATAAATTCAAAGAACTTTAGGATGTGGTCGTTCACCACATTACCGATTCTTCGTCGGTTGCTGAAGATCTAGATAGAATGACACGGAGCCTTGAACTTTGGTAAAGATTACTCGTAGATCTTTAAATAGACCCCTTTTTTAGCTCAATTTATGTACCCATAATTTGGTATACAACATATTAGATAATAAAGGGATTTGTATTCAAATAAATGTTACCTTGAATGTATGATATGTACTTTTGAATGCATTGAATTATTTGTGATATATTTCCTGCTTTTCAGTTTTTTGAGCTTTTAACATAGAAGACAATGATCTGCCAATTAAGGGAACCTGGAACCTTACTGGTTGAGTATTCGGCATTTTAGTTGGTATAAAGACCATAAATTTTGATCTTGATGTAAAAGTCCGCTTCTCAGTCTAGTAATGGAATTCCCGTTGTTTTAAGAGAGTTGAGTTCTAATCTAAAATTAAAAGATCGAAAGCCGATTTAATAAAGTCTCATTCTTGAAGTAAGATGGTTTACTTTTAGCATCAGTTATTTTCATTTTTTTAGGAAATCTTTTGATAGTAAACCAGTAACCTAACTGTCAGTAATAGAATCCTTTTAAATAAAAGGCTAGAAAACCACTTGGTCATAGCGGTTGAAATCTAGAAAACCAACTGGCAATAATGATAGAGGAACAAAAAACCTATCTAGATATAATAGAAGACCGAAAAATCCATCTGGTAATTGGAGGTTACTTTCTTTCACAAAGAAATCCCATTTTCTTTACTTTGAAGCACAACGGCTCATATTTTATATATATTCCTCTTAGAAGATTAAGTTATTCTTGTTTTGGAGCACAAATGGCTCATTTTCTATCGAGTTCTTTTACCTTTTTTCAAGTTTTGGACACCTTAGTCCCTTTTCTTTTCTCCTTTCTTTGGGCCTTGAACATCTTAGTCCCTTTTCTTTATGCCTCTATTTGGGCTTTGGACATCTTAGTCCCTTTTCTTTATGCCTCTCTTTGGGCATTAGGCTTTGGACATCCTAGTCCCTTTTCTTGTTACCGTTTAGGTAGTGATCTCAACTTGGATCAAAACCATTATCACTGTCTTAGGTGATGATTTAGGTCTGTTGTCCTGTGCATTTGGTGAGCTATCTTAAGCAAAGACTTACACAACCTCTCTCTAGGGGATGATTTAGTACGGCTTTAGAAACGATACCAAAGTTTGGTTCGGTGCATTTGTTAGGCCATTTTAGATAGAGCCAAAGGCTTACTCCATCCTCCCTTTAGTAGGCGCTATGGCCAGGCCACGTAAGCGGAAGCAAAAGACTTGTAGATGTTTTGTTTAGGCGTTTTACGACGGGACCAAAGGCTCACTCTGACCTCCCTGAAGGAGGTGCTTTGACCAGGCCATCGAGTGGGTCCAAAGGCTTTACACCCCTTATTACCATCCTAAGTAATAGTTTAGGATTTTTCTTTTATTTTAGGAGAGTCTTACTTCTTAATTATGTAAATACACTTATTTTACTTGAAAAATATTTCTTTGTTATTAATTTATTCAATATCTTTGTACTAAGTCCTTAAACTTCCTCTATCCTAAGAGGTTGTTGATTATTCCTTCCAAACTTCGGTACTGATTGGTCGCATGGTCATTAGAAAGATGATAATAACAATATAATCCTCCAAGATTTTTTTTCATTCTTCTGTTGCTTCTTTTGTGAAGGCCAAGAGTTAAGCTGGCCGTTGGTCAAGAGGTAGATATATTCATAAGAGGTTGTAAGAAAGTAATTCTTAGAAAGCCATAATCTTTTGGAGAATGTCCCTCTTGATTGGTGCTTAAATCTTTTGTTGCTTGTGATGGACTCTTCATCTTCAATGACTAACTTTATTTTTAGGAGTTTTGTGCTGCATTTGTTTTGCAACATTGATCAAATACACTCCTCCACTTTCTAGTAAACCGATCAAAATCTCTTTGTACCTCCTTTTTGAAGATAGTTCCCTTAACTTTGAGTTGGATTTCCTTTCATTTTTATGAAGATGCTTCTCTTTTATATTATCCTCCAAGGGCAAATATTGGTGTTGGCCCCATATGGAATGGATTCAGACTTCACTTTTCCAGATTATAAGAAGCCACTTGTCTTCTTTTATCCTCCATGACTTAATATTTGCTACTCATGAAGTTGAGGATCATTAGTGATTTGGTAGGTTAGTCTAGCCATTTGAGGTTCAGAAGGCCCTTGCTCAGAGATTTTAACACGTTTAATTGACATGACTAAGCAAGGCTTAGTCGATGTGATTAAATTGTATTAAGAATCGAGAGTATGTCGGTTTGGAAGGATCCTTTAAGGGAATATGCTTGGTAGGGATAAATCATCTAAGCCTACAGCGTGCAGATCAAGGTAGTTCCACTTTTGGATTAAACGGAGATGGAGGTTTGAGCCCTCCTTCTAGCCAAAATATTAACGAATTTCTTCATCAACCTTAAAAAGTGTAAGGAAAGAGAATATGGTTGTAAAAAGGATCGGATTTGGTCGAGAAAGAGCATGGGAAATTGGGCTTGGCTTGTTTAAGTCTATGATGATGTCATAGGCATGATCATATTGAAGAAATGTCAATCGATGTAGGGCAATCTTATGCAAGCATAAATTAAGATTATGAGTGCTTTTGGAATTCAAAGTAAGTTATGATTAAAAGAGACAGGTGCTTTGGAATTCAAAAACAAGACATAATTCAAGTCCTTTTTATTCGTATGTTATGTAATTTGTAACGACCCAGAATTTCTGTCAATTAAAATTTGTATATTTAATTGATTTTAAATATTAATAAGTGAAATTAAACAGTCGAATAATTTTTATTTCGAATATCTGGATTTAATTGGGTAATTAAATCGATAATTTAATAGTTGAAATTACGGAAATAATTGAATTGGGTTAAAAATGATTGAAAATGATTTGTAAAATTTTATTTAATCATATTGGAGTTAGAATGATGTTATAGAACTTTTAGAATCGAATTACAAGTTAATTTGTGAAAATTGAATATTTTAATATTTAATTGACGAGTTAAAATTGATATTTTTCAAACAGTCTCGGATTTCGACGAAACCAGTTTCATCGGATCCGTAATGTTATATTATTGTAAGGTTTCAAATTTCGTGTCAATCGGATTTACCGTTTGTCCGGGGCAAGCTAAAACACATAGAAATTTGATTAACCAATTTAATTTAAAATTGATCGTTTATTGCTGTAACTCGCACAGATGATCGAATTGGCTTCCGAAACCAATTCCATTGTGTCCGGAACGTGGGGTAAACCCTATAAACGCCGGTCACCGCGCGAGATTTGAGGTTCGAAAATTTGGAAATGAATAGTGTTTTGAAGCTTTGCTATAAAAGGACCCCTTCCCTTTGATTTTTGCAAAACCCTAACTCCTTTTGCCTAGCCGCCACTTCAATATTCGAAGGCCAGAAACACACGATTCTTCTTCCCTCAATTACTCTCAATCCGTAGACAATTAGAAGAAGCGTTCAACTAACAAATTGTAGAGCTAAGCAAGATCTTTCAATCTATACGGAGATGATCGGATTTGGTGCGACGTTGAGGGAGTAATTGACTCGCGTTCGTGGTGGGTTTGGGCGTGTTTTTCATGGCTATGGTAGGGCCGAGCTGTCCAACGTTCAGGCCGTGGATGGAGGCGAGTGTGAGCTTCGAAGTGGCGGAGTTAGATCGTTGTAGAAGTGAGCGTGGTGGAAGGATAATTCAAAGGAAGAACGGCGGCACTTGGGTTCGATTTTCTCGAACGCGACCTGGAGCAAAACGTGTTGAGAGGGAGAAGAATGATGCGGCCAGATTTTGTTGAGGGGAAATGGGCGGCTGTGATGCAATTCTAGGGTTTGAAATAAAAATAGATTTGTAAATTGTAATATAATTAATTCGTACGAACTTTAAAATATCGTAACTTTGTCATACGAGATCAGAATCTGACGAAACGAATTGCGACGGGTTTGTTTTGTCGAGCACTATGCAATGGAATTGGATTGGAGTCGTGTGGAGATAGTGAAAATTTCGGGTAAAATTAAACGCTCGTTTAATTTTATTCGAAATAAACGCTGAAACTGAATTGGAAGCGAGATGAGAACTTCTCACTCAATCGAATAGTTTCGATTTAAATTTTAAATAGTTAGATTTAAAATTGTTGATTGTATGCATGAATGATGAATTATTATCTATTGATTGTTAAATAGACATTATACACCGTTATTAAGCGGAGGTTATTTATTAAAAACATATACCGCGAATATTTCACCGTATAGTGAAATTGGTATTATTTATGTACTTGGAGTTGATTTCCCGCATTATATAGTGGATGAGACCCTATTGTGCCGCATAATAGCGGATAATATTTTATAAATCCCATATACCGTGATATTCCGTATTGGAACGGAATTGGTATTGTGCTAACATCTTTGGATGTAGGGAAACAGGTTGGAGGGATCCAACTGGATTCCTCACAAGTATTTATTTGATTACATATATTGTGATGTTTGTTGATTATCATATCGATATATGATAATTGAATGTCATGATTGACTATTTGGTGCTGTTGCATCATCGGATCCATTTTTGAAGTTTTAAATTAATGATTTTTGATTTTAAAAAGAATTTTAAAGTGATTTTTGAAAGTATACGTTTTATTAAATTTTGAATTGTTAAAATAAATAAACATTATAATTTTATTGTTATAAAAGTTATACTTTTGGAAAATAGTACTTAAGTATGATTTTGGAGTTATATAAGTTTTAAATAACGTTTTGTAAATTATTAAAAGGATTGGTTTATTTAAATTGAGATTTTTGAATCATTATAAACGGTTTATATAAAAGATTTCTAAGATTAGTATTTATAAATAAAAAAATATAGGAATTATAAAACGAGTTTTCATAAGTGTTAAAATGAAGTACAAATGGATTTCACAAGTGAATAAAATTTATAGATTTATAAATTGTGAAATTATAAAATGAATAGATTTTTGTAAAATAAAAGATTTATAAGAAATTAACTTATAAATCGGATTTTGGCATTTTAATTGAGATTTTCGAATAAGTATAAATGGTTTATAGATGAGATTTATAAAATATATATTTATAAATCGAAATAATGGAATTATAAAAGAAGTTCTGTTAATGCTGAAATTGAGGTTATAAATGGAATTTTATAAGTAGTAAGATTTTTAAATCTTGTAAATTGACGTCCTTATAAAAATATAAATGGGGATTTATAAACATTGTTTTATAAATCCGAAACCGACTTATTTTGATAAATCAATTATTTTAGATTTTTAAAGGAGATATATTCACGATTTTGGACGGTGGATAATCCTTTAAAACAAAATGTGCAGAAAAATGTTGAATTTGGTTAACGAAGAATATTCACGATTTTAGGACAGTGAATAATATATTAAAGTGTTTTAGGGAAGTGATATTTTAAATAGAATTAAAACGATTTGAAGTTGTTTTAAAATGCATTATGTGTCGAAACCATAGATTTCAACATTCATTGTTGAAATTCGAGAAATAGAAGGAAATGGTGGACTATAAAACTGGTGTTATAGTAAATGATTTCCGAAAGGAAATGTTTTTGTATAATATTGGGATTTATATATCTATCTAAATTTTGAATCCCTATACTAGTGATTTTGGGTTGTCGTAACGATGTTTTACGCAACATTCGTTTTGGCCCAAACAAATGTGTTTAAGAGAATGATTTCTTAAAGAATGAAATATATACTAAATTTTGATTTAAGTATATTGAATATTTTCCACGCGTTGAAAATAAATGGATTTGTAAATTACTTATTATTAAATAAGTATGGAAATGTTTTCCAATATGAACTGAATATTTTGAGACTTTATCTTTTAAAGATAAATTGAAAATGAATACTAGAAATCGGTTTGGGAAATCGTATATTCATAGATATTTTGGGAATTGTAAATTCACTATGGAATTTATAAAAGAAAGGGGAATATGTTTAAAAATAAACGTTGAGTTAATTTTTGAAGTGGGGGAATAGATTTACGGATTTGAAACGTAAATATAAAGTAAATCGTTAAGGATTTATCTAAATGGTTTAAATGAACCATGTTGAAATGAAAGTATTTCCGCTAAGGAAAAATGTTTGAAATTTGTTTTCAAAAGTTGTAAAGGTGAAAAGTGATTTGAAAATTTGTTTTCAAATGGTTGAAGTGTGGAAAATTATATATCTAGTAAAGATATTTTTGGAAAATAAATAATTTGGGAAATTATTTGGAATCTGGTGATGTTGAGCATGCCTATTGATAGTTAAATAACCGACTATCAATATTTACCTTTAAATAGGTATTTGTTGTGATTGCTTGAATTTGAATGCTACCCTTATTTTTGAATAAACGCTCACTATTCGGGTTAGCCGGGAAAGGACCTTGGGGTCGTATAACCCATTCCGAAAATGTGATATGTCGTTATGGATTGCATTTGATGACCGGTGTTGAAGACCGGATATTTGTGAAAATGGAAGGATTACCGTCGAATGTTTCTGCATCGGCTGATCTCCGATATAGAAATTTGTTAGCCTTTGTGATGGGAAGTCCGGTCATGATTAATTAATATCCGAATTGCAAGGACTTCTTTGGAAGTGCCTTCGGTTCCGTTCGATCCCGGAACGGACTTGTATGGATGTGTGTCTGACGTTACAATTTGAGATGTAAAGCTGGTTTCTATCAAATATGTTTCCGTTGGTGGCGGAGAATTTATTCTCTTAGCTTAACACCCTTAGAGGTTATGTAGTTGATGGTTACTAGTGATACATTCCCAAATTGGTAATGTGGCATACGAAGTGTTGTTGAGCATTTGATGATCAATGCACAACTTTTATATAAAGCGTAGCTTTGTGGACGAGACTTCGTCGGACCTCACACCCCGGAAATGGTCAAAAGAGGAAGGATGCGGCAAGGTATTAGGGGGTAGAGCCCCTTTAGTATATGTCATTCCTCTGGATAGAGGTGGTATCATGGTATGGAGCCCAGATACTTAACCTATGTTGTTGCTGCAAATTTATTGCTTTGTGGTTGTTGGAAATCGAGGATCCTCGGATATAGATCGGTTACGATCGGGGAATGACATATTCGTGTCAGTAGTTAGCCGGTTAGGGGTAACCTGGCCTTGTGTTGGCAGAGATCCGGTTAGGTTCTCGGGGCGTCTTTCCAGAGGCGTTTCCATGTGGCAATGGGAAGTTCCTTGGCCTGACCATTTGTTGGAAATCCAAAGAAACAATAAGAACCTTGTACGGTTTTAGTTGTAGAACCTGCCATCTAATATGGTAGCTATAGTAGGCATAATATAATGGTACCTATGCTAGCTAAGATTTATATTCTACTTTCGAAATGTTTTATACACTATGCACTAATAATAATATCAAAAATGATTTGATTTTACGTAGTAAGCATTTTTGACTATCATAAGGAAAAATCTCCCCCAAGTCTGCGTTTGCATTGTGTGTGTGCCGGGAGGCCTTATGGTAGTTTCATTTTTAAAAGCATTGCGAATTGACTTTAAAAATATTCCTCTATTTTGTTTTTAAAGGATAACTGTTTTAAGTTCTCACACCAGTCCCATGACTGACTCAGAGTTTATTGTTTTCCTTCCTAAACTTTGGGTGCCCACCAATTTCCACACGGGCAGTCAAGAGTCAGGTTTATCAGGATATTCTGGAATTCAGAAGTTGCTAGAGGCAAGCTGGATGACATGGCGTATTCACTAGTATATAGTATTTCTTTTCCGCTGTTTGTTGTTGTTTGTTGTTGTACACTCTGATGATGTAATGTAATGTAATGTGATGTAATGTAATAACTGATATAGTTCTTTGTTTAAAGATTATTCATTTATCTATTATATGTTGTTCCGCTGCGATTGTGAGATTCTGATATTGTTCTGCTGTTTCTTTTTGTTCTGTTCTATCTTTTTCTCTTTTCTTCTATCTTTTTCTTCTTTTTTAACCATAATGGTACAGTTTTCCGGCATTCGATTGCTCGGCAGTTGATGCAGTGGACGTATTGATGTCGGTTTTCGAGCGTCGAAAAGTCGTGTCGTCACATTTGGTATCAGAGCATATGGTTAAGCGACAACCATGGCTCTGTTGGGTATTACTCATTAGAGATAGAATCAGTAGTACTCTAGAATGAGTTTGAGTGTAATAATAGATACGAGCGCGTATTTTTTAGTGAATATAAAAATGTTTTATATTGTGTTTGCTTATCCGTTGAGCTGTTTGTGAATTCTGGTCGGTAGATGGGACGTCATATTATCGATAAGGGTTTCTAAACTCTTAAACGAGATAAACCGACATAGTATCATTTTAAATTGGGTAAATGAAATAATTTTACCTTGATTATATTTTATATATAAAGGAATAATTTTTCAGAATTATAAAGTGTATATGAATTGATTGTTTGATTGTTAAATAAAAACAACAGTTGTAAAAGAATGAATTGTATAAGCAAATGAATTATAAGTATGAAATTATAATTAATGTGATTTACAATTGTGAAATAATCTTATATATAATAAGTGAAATTATATAAGTAAAAGATTTATAAATGTGATTTATAATCTAAAAACAAAAAATTCCAGAGAAGTGTTTTGAAAGGATTTGATATTTTGGAAAATTGTTTTGGAGAAATTAAAGCTCTAAACTCTTTTCGGTCGCTGGAAAATAATTCTGATGATGATCATGACATCATCGGTGTTCATTTTCAGGTTTCCAAAAGAGGGATTGCTGCCAAATTGTTTTAAATGAAAGTTGTTTGGGAAATTTTGAGTTTGGGTTTTGAAATTCAAAGGATAATTTGAATTGATTTCAAAAATGGTTTTGAAAGGTTGAAAAGACTCTGGAATCCTATTTAAAATATTATGGGAATGATAAATGAGTTGATAACTTATACAATTCGTATTTGGATAGAATAAATTTAACTTAAAGGATGGAGTTAAGTTAAAGGGAGTATAAGTGAATCAGTTAAAATCCAAGTTGTAATTGATGAATATAAGTGAAATGAGTTTTGAACTTATAATATGAATAATAAATTTAGCTTTGGATAAGTTAATGGATTTGGAAGTTAATAAATAAGTTGTATAACTTATAGAATGGCAAAGGATAAATAAAACCAATTATTGAAGTGGTTAAACAATTTTGTTAAGCAAAATGAAATCTGAATTGAATTTATAAGTGGAAATTTAAGTTAAGCTAAACAAATGATGTTTAATGGAATATAACTTAAGTGATGTTGAATGAAGTTGATTCTGGTATCAAAGTAAAATTAATAAGTGAATTAATGAAATGAAGTCATTAAAAATATGAACTTGAGTTATATGAATGAAATTCAACCTTATATTGTTAAAGGAATTAGCAATTGAATTGATAAATGGATGGAATGTTAATCAATTGAATGTAAATTGAATTGATACGGAATAATGGATGAAAGTGTTAATTCATTAGAAGCTAATGAAGTTGAAAAAATTGAATAATTGAATGGAAGTCAATTTAATATCAACCAATTGGAGTTAAAAAGTGTTAAACCAAATAGAATGTAAATTTAGAAATTTGATTATGATGGTTATGGTTGGGTTGTTATATGATTGTTAGTTGATTGTATATAATTCATTAAGTGTTAATGAAATTGAATTAGCGAAATTGGAAGCTAAAGTAATTGAATCCAACTTGGAAGAAAATGAACTTGAATAGAATTGAATTTGATTTGGAAGTGAACTAACTTGAATATAAATTAGTGAATGCAAACTAATTGAAATTAAATACGAATGAATGTTAGTAAGTCCAATGCTAACAAATCAAATGTGATTAAATTGAAAACCAATTCAATGAATATTAATGAGAAGTGAATTCATATTGATTTGGTTATGGATTTGTTGGATGTTTATTGGTTGGATAGTTGTTTGATGGTTGCATTTGTTGATTGAATGCATTGCTATGTTGGCACATGTAGTTGCAATGTTGCTATATGATGTATATTGATATTACTTTCATATATGCATGTTTCTTATGTTGTTTGTTGAGTGTTTAGTAGGTGCGGATTGCGCTTGCTTCGCGTTTGGAGCTCGCTTTCGCGCTATATTAGCCGTATATGCTCGCTAATAAGAATATAAGGTACATATCTCGGATTAAATATCGTACTTTTACACTTTTTTCCCTGCGGGATGCCTCATCACTTGATGAGATGTATATTTGTGATATATATATTGTCATTTTTTTTCGGATCGAGCCGCGCAAAGGAGACTCTGGCGAATTTTTCCGAAAATTTAAGGCGTTAGAATATTTTTGAGAAAATTGGGAATTTTTTGAAAACTAAGTTTGGATTTGGAAACTTAGTAAAGATTTTGTAAGAAGTTTAACTATGAATTTTGGGAAAGTTAAACACTTAAGAGATTTGAAAAATCCAATTTGAATGGTTTGTTTTGAAAAGTTAATGGATTCTGTGACTTTTTCTTACTTGGTAATTTCGATGACGAAATTCTTTAAGGGGGGAAGTTTGTAACGACCCAGAATTTCTGTCAATTAAAATTTCTATATTTCATTGATTTTAAATATTAATAAGTGAAATTAAACAGTCGAATAATTTTTATTTCGAATATCTGGATTTAATTGGGTAATTAAATCGATAATTTAATAGTTGAAATTAAAGAAATAATTGAAAATTGGGTTAAAATGATTGAAAATGATTTTTAAAATTTTATTTAATCATATTGGAGTTAGAATGATGTTATAGAACTTTTAGAACCGAATTAAAAGTTAATTTGTGAAAATTGAATATTTTAATATTTAATTGACGAGTTAAAATTGACATTTTTCAAACGGTCTCGGATTTCGACGAAACTAGTTTCATCGGATCTGTAATGTTATATTATTGTAAGGTTTCAAATTTCGTGTCAATCGGATTTACCGTTTTTCCGGGGCAAGCTAAAACGCACAGAAATTTGATTAACTAATTTAATTTAAAATAGATCGTCTATAGCTGTAACTCGCACAGATGATCGAATTGGCTTTCGAAACAAATTCCATTGTGTCCGGAACGTGGGGTAAACCCTAGAAACGCCGATCACCGCGTGAGATTTGGGGTTCGGAAATTTGGAAATGAATAGTGTTTTGAAGCTTTTCTATAAAAGGACCTCTTCCCTTTGATTTTTGCAAAACCCTAACTCCTTTTGCCTAGCCGCCTCTTCAATATTCGAAGGCCAGAAACGCACGATTCTTCTCCCCTCAATTAATCTCAATCCGTAGACAATTAGAAGAAGCGTTCAACTAACAAATTGTAGAGTTAAGCAAGATCTTTCAATCTATACGGAGATGATCGGATTTGGTGCGACGTGGAGGGAGTAATTGGCTCGCGTTCGTGGTGGGTTTGGGTGCGTTTTTCACGGCTATGGTAGGGCCGAGCTGGCCAACGTTCAGGCCGTGGATGGAGGCAAGTGTGAGCTTCGAAGTGGCGGAGTTAGAACGTTGTAGAAGTGAGCATGGTGGAAGGATAATTCAAAGGAAGAACGGCGACATTTGGGTTCGATTTTCTCGAACGCGACCTGGAGCAAAACGTGATGAGAGGGAGAAGAATGATGCGGCCAGATTTTGTTGAGGGGAAATGGGCGGTTGTGATGCAATTATAGGGTTTGAAATAAAAATAGATTTGTGAAATGTAATATAATTAATTCGTACGAACTTTAAAATATCGTAACTTTGTCATACGAGGTCGGAATCTGACGAAACGAATTGCGACGGGTTCGTTTTGTCGAGCACTATGCAATGGAATTAGATTGGAGTCGTTTGGACTAGTGAAAATTTTGGATAAAATTAAACGCTCGTTTAATTTTATTCGAAATAAACGCTGAAACTTAATTGGAAGCGAGGTGAGAACTTCTCACTCAATCGAATAGTTTCGATTTAAATTTTAAATAGTTAGATTTAAAATTGTTGATTGTATGCCTGAATGATGAATTATTATCTATAGATTGTTAAATAGACATCATACGCCGTTATTAAGCTGAGGTTATTTATTAAAAACATATACCGCGAATATTTCACCGTATAGTGAAATTGGTATTATTTATGTACTTGGAGTTGATTTCCCGCATTACATAGCGGATAAGACCCTATTGCGCCGCATAATAGCGGGTAATATTTTATAAATCCCATATACCGCGATATTCCGTATTGGAACGGAATTGGTATTGTGCTAACATCTTTGGATGCAGGGAAACAGGTTGGAGGGATCCAACTGGATTCCTCACCAGTATTTATTTGATTACAGATATTGTGATGTTTGTTGATTATCATATCGATATATGATATTTGGATGTCGTGGTTGACTATTTGGTGGTGTTGCATCATCGGATCCATTTTTGAAGTTTTAAAATATTGATTTTTGATTTTAAAAAGAATTTTAAAGTGATTTTTGAAAGTATATGTTTTATTAAATTTTGAATTGTTAAAATAAATAAACATTATAATTTTATTGTTATAAAAGTTATGCTTTTGGAATAGTACTTAAGTATGATTTTGGAGTTATATAAGTTTTATATAACGTTTTGTAAATTATTAAAAGGATTGGTTTATTTAAATTGAGATTTTTGAATCATTATAAACGGTTTATATAAAAGATTTCTAAGATTAATATTTATAAATAAAAAAATATAGGAATTATAAAACGAGTTTTCATAAGTGTTAAAATGAAGTATAAATGGATTTCACAAGTGAATAAAATTTATAGATTTATAAATTGTGAAATTATAAAATGAATAGTTTTTTGTAAAATAAAAGATTTATAAGAAATTAACTTATAAATCGGATTTTGGCATTCTAATTGAGATTTTCGAATAAGTATAAATGGTTTATAGATGAGATTTATAAAATATATATTTATAAATCGAAATAATGGAATTATGAAAGAAGTTCTGTTAATGCTGAAATTGAGGTTATAAATGGAATTTTATAAGTAGTAAGATTTTTAAATCTTGTAAATTGAAGTCCTTATAAAAATATAAATGGGGATTTATAAACATTGTTTTATAAATCCGAAACCGACTTATTTTGATAAGTCGATTATTTTAGATTTTTAAAGGAGATATATTCACGATTTTGGACGGTGGATAATCCTTTAAAACAAAATGTGTAGAAAAATGTTGAATTTGGTTAACGAAGAATATTCACGATTTTAGGACAGTGAATAATATATTAAAGTGTTTTGGGGAAGTGATATTTTAAATAGAATTAAAACGATTTGAAGTTGTTTTAAAATGCATTTAGTGTCGAAACCATAGATTTCAACATTCATTGTTGAAATTTGAGAAATAGAAGGAAATGGTGGACTATAACACTGTTGTTATAGTAAATGATTTCCAAAAAAAAAGTTTTTGTATAGTATTGGGATTTATACATCTATCTAAATTTCGAATCCCTATACTAGTGATTTTGGATTGTCGTAACGATGTTTTACGCAACATTCGTTTTGGCCCAAACAAATGTGTTTAAGAGAATGATTTCTTAAAGAATGAAATATATACTAAATTTCGATTTAAGTATATTGAATATTTTCCACGTGTTGAAACCATATGGATTTGTAAATTACTTATTATTAAATAAGTATGGAAATGTTTTCCAATATGAACTGAATATTTTGAGACTTTATCTTTTATAGATAAATTGAAAATGAATATTAGAAATCGGTTTGGGAAATTGTATATTCATAGATATTTTGGGAATTGTAAATTCACTATGGAATTTACAAAAGAAAGGGGAATTTGTTTAAAAATAAACGTTGAGTTAATTTTTGAAGTGGGGGAATAAATTTACGATTTGAAACGTAAATATAAAGTAAATCGTTAAGGATTTATTAATTGGTTTAAATGAACCATGTTGAAATGAAAGTATTTCCGCGTAAGGAAAAATGTTTGAAACTTGTTTTCAAAAGTTGTAAAGGTGAAAAGTGATTTGAAAATTTGTTTTCAAATGGTTGAAGTGTGGAAAATTATATATCTAGTAAAGATATTTTTGGAAAATAAATAATTTGGGAAATTATTTGGAATCTGGTGATGTTGAGCATTCCTATTGATAGTTAAATAACCGACTATCGATATTTACCTTTAAATAGGTATTTGTTGTGATTGCTTGAATTTGAATGCTACCCTTATTTTTGAATAAGCGCTCACTATTCGGGTTAGCCGGAAAGGACCTTAGGGTCGTATAACCCATTCCGAAAATGTGATACGTCGTTATGGATTGCATTTGATGACCGGTGTTGAAGACCGGATATTTGTGAAAACGGAATGATTACCGTCGAATGTTTCTGCATCGGCTGGCTGATCTCCGATATAGAAATTTGTTACTCTTTGTGATGGGAAGTCCGGTCGTGATTAGTGAATATCCGGATTGCAAGGACTTCTTTGGAAGTGCCTTCGGTTCCGTTCGATCCCGGAACGGACTTTTATGGATGTGTGTCCGACGTTACAATTTGAGATGTAAAGCTGGTTTCTATCAAATATGTTTCCGTTGGTGGCGGAGAATTTATTCTCTTAGCTTAACACCCTTAGAGGTTATGTAGTTGATGGTTACTAGTGATACATTCCCAAATTGGTAATGTGGCATACGAAGTGCTGTTGAGCATTTGATGATCAAAGCACAGCTTTTATATAAAGCGTAGCTTTATGGACGAGACATCGTCGGACCCACACCCTAGAAATGGTCAAAACAGGAAGGATGCGGCAAGGTTATTAGGGGGTAGCGCCCCTTTAGTGTATGTCATTCCTTCTGGATAGAGGTGGTATCATGGTATGGAGCCCAGATACTTAACTTATGTTGTTGCTACAAATTTATTGCTTTGTGGTTGTTGGAAATCGAGGATCCTCGGATATAGATCGGTTACGATCGGGGAATGACATATTCGTGTCAGTAGTTACCCAGTTAGGGGTTACCCGGCCTTTTGTTGGCAGAGATCCGGTTAGGTTCTCGGGGCGTCTTTCCAGAGATGTTTCCATGTGGCAATGGGTCCTTGGCCTGACCATTTGTTGGAAATCCAAAGAAACAATACGAACCTTGTACGGTTTTAGTTGTAGAACCTGTCATCTAATATGGTAGCTATAGTAGGCATAATATAATGGTACCTTTGCTGGCTAAGATTTATATTCTACTTTCGAAATGTTTTCTACACTATGCACTAATAATAATATCAAAAATGATTTGATTTTACGTAGTAAGCTTCTTTGACTATCATAAGGAGAAATCTCCCTCAAGTCTGCGTTTGCATTGTGTGTGTGCCGGGAGGCCTTATGGTAGTTTCATTTTTAAAAGCATTGCGAATTGACTTTAAAAATATTCCTCTATTTTGTTTTTGAAGGATATATGTTTTAAGTTCTCACACCAGTCCCATGACTAACTCGGAGTTTATTGTTTTCCTTCCTAAACTCTGGGTGCCCACCAATTTCCACACGGGCAGTCAAGAGTCGGGTTTATCAGGATATTCTGGAATTCAGGAGTTGCTGGAGGCAAGCTGGATGGCATGGCATATTCACTAGTATATAGTATTTCTTTTTCGCTGTTTGTTGTTGTTTGTTGTTGTACACTCTAATGATGTAATGTAATGTAATGTGATGTAATGTAATAACTGATATAGTTCTTTGTTTAAAGATTATTCATTTATCTATTATATGTTGTTCCGCTGCGATTGTGAGATTCTGATATTGTTCTGCTATTTCTTTTTGTTATGTTCTATCTTTTTCTCTTTTCTTCTATCTTTTTCTTCTTCTTTAACCATAACGGTACGGTTTTCCGGCATTCGATTGCTCGGCAGTTGATACAGTGGACGTATTGATGTCGGTTTTCGAGCGTCAAAAAGTCGCGTCGTCACATAATTGTTGAATGTACCATGTCTAATGTGAAAAAGTACAATCGGCACTAAATATCCCTAAATCAAATTAGGCTTACAACGTTTAAAAATGTAAGAGACAAGAGAATAATGATTCACCCCCTTCTTCATGCCTCTAGGTCTATGTTTATAGGGGTTGACGGATGCGGCATGACTGCCATGTGGCAAGCGTGGCCTTCGGCATTACTCATACTGATGGCGCAGGGCTATACTTTAGCACCCACTTGCACAATGGTGAACTTCGACGCTTACCATCGATCCCGCCTTGGTAGCCTTCATTGATGACATTTGATATCAACATTGTATTAAGGATATGCAGTGTCCTTTGAAGGTTGATAAAGTGCGACATTACTATGGCACGACATCAATAAGTGGTGACATTAAGTTGCGACATTGATAAGTGACGATATAGACAATGGTCAGCATTGGTAACAGGTGGCATTGATAACAAACGACATTGATAACAAGCGGCATTGATAATAGGCGGCATTGACAAAAGCGACATTAATGATTAGCAGCATTAATAAGAGACGACATTGATGATGAGGGACATTGATTCTTCTAGCTACATGGAAGAAGTGTTTTATTGATGGAATGCGGCATTAATTTGATGTGGCATCAATGCAGAGCTTTCCAATGGTGTCATTACCTTGCCAACATGCGGCATTATTTCCAATTCCTTTGGCATGATATCACTCACTAAACTTTATAAGCGGTATGCGGCCTTGATGGCATTCGGTATTTCTGGCTTCGTTGATGACCTATGACATTGCCTATTATTCTTTATGGATGAGGGACGACATTATATACTTTCGGCATTGGTTTATCTTCATACTTTTGACATTACTTGTTGATGAAATACCATGGTTATATCAACATGCCATATAACATTGGGATCGATAATGATAATAACAATATGCAATATCGATATGTATTTAAATTGGATTTAAATTATGTAAATATTGATTGGGGTTGGAATGTATATGGGCCCATATGCCAATTTATATGGTTGTTCATCCTTGTATTAGAAGATGCTTGATTTTTATTTGAAACATGAGTTTTGAAATGGTAAGGAGAAAAGGTAAAAAGTGAGATCTAGATTCCTATATTTTACTTCATTCTTTTGCCCATTTAAACTTACCATCCAAGTTCGTTTGCTTTTGATTTTTTCCTCCTCCTTGAAACCTCTTAGGCCGTAAGATATAAGAGCCTTCCCCTCTTAATTTCCTAAATAAAATCAAATCAAATTAAATCTGATGCAAAGGCATGGCAATCTCCTCAGTTAGTTGCATGTTTAGAAGAAAATAAATTCGATCTAAGGAGTCATTGGATTCAACATTAGAGGTGCATATTCAAGGATACAATGTTGGTAACATCTTACATATTTTTCTACATGTAGATATGTTCGTCCTTTTCAATATACATGCGTAGATTAGATCCCCTTTATCATGAATTTATATAATTATTTATGTCTAATTTACATATTATACACACACTTTTAAAATGAAAAAAAATCATATATATATATATATATATGAATTTATTTTGGCCGATAAATATGTTTCAAAAGAAAATAATTTTGAAATATTTAAAACGAAGATATGAATTTCAAATATTATACACATATATATGATATATAAAGAATAATTTATTAATTTATATTTATATATGTGTGTGTAAAAAAATTAATATTTAAGTGTGTGTATATGTATAAATTTATATATTTAATTTAAAACCAAAAATAAAATAGTAATTTAAAATGTTGTTAAATTTATAAAAAAATCAAATATAAATTATTATAGATTTTAAATAATTTTTTCCACATGAATTTAAAAAAAAAGTTGATTTATTTAAAAGGTTTCGACCGAGAAAAATAAAAACTTAATTTGTAACATATTATTTTATTATATACAAATTAATCAATTTAGAAATAATTTGTAAATTAAGCATACACACACACACACACACACACACATATATATATATATATATATATTCAAAAGTTTTAAAACGGTTTATATATATAGTTATACATATATTTATAATATCAACATTTGAAATCTAAATTTTAAATCTGAAATAAACTTTTTATCCCAAATCTGTATCTTTTTTAAATTTAAATCCATCTTTAGATATTTTGGCTATCAATTTGAATTATTTTGAATTGGTTGGTATATTTTACATAAGTTATATATATATATATATATATATATATATATATATATATTTGTATGTGTGTATAAACATATGCAATGATAAAATAAGTATGAACAACAATAGATATGTATATGTATTGACATATACATATGGCAAATGTATCTATTGCAGTGTAAATCGCCACACGTATATATAAGCACATTTAATTATGTACACACACACAAGTATATACATATATATATATATATATATATATATATATATATATATTGTACGTACACTTTATGTGTCTATTTTAACTATGTACACACATATATGTTGCATGTGCACTTTATGTGTTTATTTGGTACACATATACATTATATACCATACCTATATATTAAAATCAAAACTCCATATAAATAAAATAAATATTTTATTTAAAATTGTTTAAATCAAATAAAATTTAATTTAGACTTGATAGGCCTAACAAGTTCCGAAAATGGAATTTCTTTTTAAATTTACCCATTTAACCCGTTGCATGTTGGGCCAGCTCCATCAAACACTAATGCTATCATTTATTCTAAAAATCCTATCAATCATCCTTGAAAAAAGCACATTGACATTAGACATCACTGTTTAATAGATAATATTGAAAAAGGTATCATATCACTATATTTTGTATATTCAAAAAATCAAATTGCCAATATTTTTTCAAATCATTGCGTGAAAATACATTTTTAAAACTAGGAAGAGATTTAGGTATTTATTCATTGCATGATTTTATTCAAAAGATTTATATTTGTTTCTTTTCAAATTAATAATTGACGATGTACATAATTTATATTATTTCAGGTTGAATTTTTTTATATTTAAAAAAAAATTCTGGAAAAAAATAGATGCCTTAAACAGAAACCAGACATCTAAACATATGTTCAAACAACTGAAGCTTTCAATCAAACGTTTGGATGCCTGTAGATTTTTTTAATATATTTGTTATATACATTCAGACGTCTAAATCCTTTCCAGTTAGAACCATTCTCTTCTACTCCTTTAGACAAAGGGAAGAATATTAGAGATGAAGAAAAAGAAGAAAACAGTTAGAGCAATGGAAATTCTGTTGAAGTTCTCTAGCAATCTCCCTAAGTTTGGATGGCCTTAAGCTTACTCAGCCATTAGAGTAATCTCTCAAAATCTAAAACGACTTGATAGAAAGTTAAGCAAAAGAAAAAAAAATCTTTGGATACTAAAATGGATAATATAGAAACAATGATAGACGGAATCAAATCCCCACCTGGAAAGTTTTGGAAAAAATTTTGTAGGAGTTTGGGGTCTACCTCACCAACCACTCCTCCACCTACTCAAGATGATCCTCATGTACCTGATACTACATGCCATGCATTAGAAAATCAAGACATGAATAGACATAAGAAAAAGTCCTAATTTTTCATGTTAGACATCCAAATCAGAGTGTGCTTAAAGACCGATCATAATCTCGTACATATGTAAGCAGTCTATGGTTGTTATTATCTTATCTAATCATCTTGGGCATCCAACCCATAGCATGTCTAGAGACCAATTGAGATCTCATACACATGTAAGCGGTCCGAGATTATTATTGTCTTAATTATTCAAAATGGAACGTAAAGTATGGTAATCGAACCTCACTCATGTCCATCCCGATAATGGGATTCTTATCCTTGACCTGGATCCTTGACCATGTCTCGATGCATTCGCTATAAATGGTGACTGTTGTGGCTACACTATTGTAGCTCGGTTCATTACGTACTATTGCAGTTGATTGCTCTACCCTAGTTTTTTTATCAAATCATGAAGCTGTTGACACTCATTCGTTTTATGTGCATCCAGCTCATGAAGAATGCAAAACTCTCCAGATCTTCTCCCCTTATTTGTACAATCTCTCTTAGTTGGTCTCCAATATGGGATATACCCCAATATCTAGGTGTATCCTCTCCAAGGTCTCAGTTAGATCCGTGTAAGAAGTGAATTTTGACTCCCTCCTTTGCCGTTTTGTTTCCCCAAAGTTGTTATCGGCTTTTCGTTTCCCTTTGTCTTTTCCATATCCTACTTCGGGCAGTCCTTTGCCATCCATAGTGTTAATATCAGCATCATCAGACTCAGTGTCCTCTTGATGAAGATAACTTTCAACTTTATGGTAAAATTTCATGAGATCCGTTGGTGGATCTCTTTCCAATGCAATTTTGAAGTCAATCTTGCTTGCGACTCTAGACTCTGCACCCATCAGAATTATCGATGGATCCAACATATCAATCGCAGCAGCTGTAGCGTTAAATCTTATCAGATAACTTCTCAATGGCTTTCCACGATAATTCTGATGGGTCCACTCAACCATCTCAAGAGCTTATTCACTAAGTCGGTCCACGTGCTTATGGACCAATTATTTAGTTGTTCGAACCACATCGCTGCTAAATCAGACAAATATAATGGGAAGCACCATCCTATCACCTCCTTAGAAGCTTCCAACACGTTCATGTGCTAGATGTTTCACATCAAATGAGTTGGATCTGTCTTTCCATTGAACGCTTCCAATGTTAGAAGCTTGAAATCGGGTGGATTCCTCGCATATTGGATATCAGTGATAAATTGATTCTTTCTTATGTCCTCCAAACTCTTATTTGTAGGTCCACCTCTAACTATCTATCTAATCATTTCAGCCATTCGACTGTTGTCTCCTAACGAAAGTCTATGTCCACTAGCTACATTCTGCCTCCTTTTCCTATAGGGGAATTCTAGTACATATTCAGGCACATACTCCTCTGGATGCATGCTTGCGTTTTGATCTGCACCTATGGCTTTATTCCGTCCTTTGTTCCTATGGGAAAGTTCTCGCACATATTCCTCTGGTTGTTGTGCAATTGTGTTCTGTCTTGTATTTCAGGTTTCAACATCATCCATTCTCAAAACACCTGCTTACCCTAAGTCTAATCACACACTGCCCTCAAGTAAAGTCCAATTTGTTCTACTCCAACTCTAGATGTTCATGCATTACTCCTAGGTCCTAGGTTATGAATTCTAACTACTCTAGCTACTCCTTGTTGTCCCATCATTTGGAAAAATCCCTCCAGCATTTCATGTTATCGAGTCAATAGTCCATCTTGTATTTCGTTATTCTATCCATCTCCTCTCTAGTCACATAGATGGAATGATTAGAATTTGAGGATACCTTCAGGCTACGTCCATGCTCTGGTTGATTCCTCCAATCTTAGATCTAGTGTTTGGCCTTTTCATATTCTCCAAGTTTCAGATCCAAGCTTTAGGTTGTGAAATCTAGCTTTTTCTACGTGAAAGCACCAAAATATCGGTGTTAAAAATAACAGAAGCACCCAAATATCATATGGAAGCACCAAAATGCAAAGATCCAAATCAAATAAGCAAAAATAACAGGAAAGTAAAAGGAGACACAAGAATTTTTATAGTGGATCAACATAATATTCGACCTATGTCTACTTTATTCTTTATTATTAGTTGTTTTCTCACTAGATTACAATTAGTTTTATTACGTCTAGCCACAATTTAGTAGATCTTGGATTTACAATGGAGTTTCTAGAGTATATCTAAGGAAGGAGATCGAAATAAAAAAGATGTAGAGTGTGAATCAGAGTGAAGAATAAGATCACTTTTTAGTTGCTATATGGTAGGTAATTATAGAGAAATTTTCTAGTAGTCTCGATTCTATGAAGTACATAGTATGGATTTAAGCCCATAGGTTCACAGAAGAGCACGCCGTACCGAGAGGTATTTTTAGCAGGTTGGGCTGGCGTGCTCTCCTATGAACCTGTGAGCTTACATTCCTCTCGGCATCAAGTGGTTTTACTGGTGAAAATCCAAAAAAATTTGTTCATATTTTACTATCTTTATTCTGATGCATTTCAAACTCTTTTTCATGAGGTTCAAGTCCTTTTTAATGATTTGCTTGATTCCACTCTTCTTATCCTACTTTCTTTGGTCTTTTCTTATCAATCCTTGAAGTTTCTTATCTACTCCAAGTAAATAACTTGATAATGATAGGTTGAAATTGTATTTGAACTATAGGGAGTTTAGGAAGCATTTGGAGAGAAAATACGTCTTGGTACTGAGATGTTCCTCTCAATATCGAGTGGTCTACTTAGCCTATTTTGTCTCCAGAATTCTTTGATTTCAACTTTTTTATCCTTATAAGCATGATTCTAAGTTCATGACTGATCTTATCTTCATTTTAGCCTTCTAGTTCCAGTTGAAATCTTCTTGGCTAAAAATCGGGTTAATATGTATATGTATATGTATGTGTATGTGTATGTGTATGTATATATATATGTATATGTATATGCATATGTATATGTATATGCATATGTATATGTATATCTGTATATGCATATGCATATGTATATGTATATATGTATACATGTTTATAGTAAAAAAATATTATCATTTGAAATTAGAATTTCAGATTTAAAATAGATTTTGTTCAAGATCTAGATCTAATTTAGATTTAATTCTACCTAAGATTTGTACAAGTATTAATTTGAATTATTTCAAATAGTCAACATATTCGAATTAAACTTTATATATAAATGTTGTATATATAAATATGTAGTTGTGGATTTATATATGCTTATATGTGTGTGTTTATATGAATAAATTGATAGTAGATAACAAATACATATATATATATATAGGAGCTAGTTAATCTGTTGTACTGTAAATCCCGCACTTATATATATACATTAAACTACATACACATCTATATATTGCACATACACTTACATGTATGCATGCATTTGATACACATATACACTTTATATATTAATATATATACAAATCAAACCTTTATATTAATCAAATAGTTAGATGTATCTATATTAATTTAGACTTAATAAGCCAAATAGATCTAAAGTGATTTTTTAAAATACACACATTTAATCCACTACGTGATGGCCCAGTTCCAACAATAGTATTAGAGCCAAATATCCTATGCAGTCCAAATAAGAAATATTGAGGCTAACTTACTAAAGCCTACACATTTAGTATTGTTTCTAGAAAAGCAGCGTCGAAGGTTGAATTTGGGTAATTAAGTACTATGCCCTACCTTGATACTAGCCTGACCCGAAAGGTGAAGTAAGTCCAAAGGTTATCCTTGGTATAAAAGGCCCAAACTGATTTGGTCCTTCGGTTAATCTTTTAAATTTATTTTGAAATTATAAAAAATATTTTAATTTTAAAGGGTTAAATTTGATATAGATATAAGAAGTTTGTATAAATTAGAAAAAAATATTTTCAAAAATATTTTAAAAATTAAATAATTATTTTGAAAATTTATTAATAATTAATTAGATTAATTTAACAATTAAACGTTACTTAATTAAATTAAATAACATATATATTAGTATATATAAAATTATCTTAAAATGTTTATGACAACATATATATAATAAAATTAAACGTTTAATAATTAATTAAATGTTTAAGTCAACTTATATATATTTTTAAAATTTTGAAAACTAAACATAATTAATTAAAATTATTTTAATTAATCATTAAATTAAATGCTAATAAATAATATAGTATACACATATTAAGATATATGTGTGTTATTATAAAAGTTATAGTACACATATTCAATTTAAATGTTTAAAAACGAATAAAATTAAATCGATTAAATTAATTAATAAGATTTAATTAATTAGATTAGTATATGATTATACTGTTTGCACCAAAAATGGTCACAAACCCCAAGTATTGTGAAAGCACCAAACAACGAATATAAATCAACAATATTCAAGAACAAGTCTCAGATCCAAGCAAGCAACAAGCAGCAATACAAAGATAATAATTAGAAACGCAAGATTTATAGTGGTTCGGCTATCTCCGGCCTACGTCCACTTCAAAGTTTTAACTTCTATTGATGCTCTTTGCTGGTTACAAGTGATTGCAGCAGTTACAATGATTGAATTTCGGCTATAACAGTGATGGAAAGAAGTAGAGTTGAATCCGGCAGAGTCTGGACGTTCAATGGCCAAAAGATCCCTTTTCTGTAGGCTCTGGGGCTCTATTTATAGGTGTAGGAGGCTCAGATCTCGCTCAAACTTCGGGATACTTTTTCTGGCACGTGAGTGGGCCCACGCGACCGACTCTACCAAGTTTCGACTCGATCTGGGATCGATACGAAGTGATTTCGTATCCATCAAAGAATGATCCAATCGAGCTGAAACTTGGCAGGAACAATCTTTACCTTGTATAGAAGCTTCTGTGAAAATTTCGCTGCATTTGGATCGGTGGATCTTGAGTTATGATCGATTCAAACTTGGATTTTCTGCTGGCTGTCTCCTTCGAATCCATCTGTTCGAATCCATCACTTTCGACTCGATGGAGGCATGTGCACATTGATGACGTGGCGCTACTTCCAAGGCTCGATCCATTCTTCTTGCCGCTTTGACCGCTTCTTTCCTGGAGATGTGGGCTCGCATCCATGTTTTATGATTCGTCCTTATCCATAACTTCGCAATGGCATGCTCGTATCCATCAATTCGTGTTTCTCTTCGCATCGATTCCGGGAGTACGCTTCGCATCGATCATTCACGAATTGATCGATACGAAACGACCAGGAGGGGTTATCGATACGAAACGGTTGTGATGAAATGGATATGAAGCTTGCCCTTATGATGGATACGAACGAGACCTTACCTGATGGATACGAAGCAGGGTAACCTGATGGATACGAAGAGAGGTTCCCACGATGGATACGAAACGGTGACCATTGCCTCAGTTGATGGATGCGAAGTCACCGAGTCGAACTAGAACCTGACCGATGCGAACTTCACTGAGCCGAACCCATGCCGACCGATACAAACGGTATCGATACGAATGGTATCGATACGAACGACATCGATACGAACGGTATAGATACGAACACGGTCGATTCGAAATTGGGGCACGAGGATGGATACGAAACCTGAGCTTTTTCCTTCAAATTGCATCCATCATAACTTGAGCATACGAACTCGGATTGACCTGAAACTTGAAAGGTTGGCTCTCTTGGATTTGCTAGCCATGTCCTATCAATTACAACTCAATCCGGACACGGACAAAATTCATCGATATCCATGGTTATCCTACAATGCATAGTTGATATTCATGACTAGCTATTATTGATTTACAGCCAGTTTTGGGTATCTCAGCTTTGCTAAAAGTTGGGATAACATTTTGCCTCCCAAAACATGCCTTTTGGTAAAAGGTGTGTTTTGATCATTCTCAAATTGAACATAGTGAGTTCATCTTTTATTCAGAACTTATAGCATTTTCAATCAATTTCGCGGCTGTTCGAAGTCAAATCGTTATCAACTTATTCCAGTGGAAGTTAAGGATGAAGTTTTACAGTCTCTCCGAACTGTTGTTGGTCACTCCTGACCCTTGACAAGCCCATTCCAGACTTGGCGATTGAATAGAAAGATCCCATTGCACTCTGGCGTTGCTTTCTATCCCTCGCACTCCGGCCCCAGCTAGGGCATATAGCGATGTCTTGGTTGTTCTAAATCGATCATAGCCTCTCCGGGCTCTTGCTGGATCCCATCCTGTCACTCTCCGATGAAGAGGAGGCAGCGTTAAGTGAGTCGATCCTGTCGCTCTCCGGCGAAGCAACTCACTTCTTGCACTCCGGTTCAGTGTATCAGAACATTAAGCGATGTCATGGCCTAAATCGTGGGCCGATCACAGCTTCTCCGGGCTCTTATCGAATCCTGATCTAATCACTCTTCGGTGAATGGGAAACGACGTTAAGTGAGTCGATCCTGTCGCTCTCCGGCGAAGCAACTCACTTCTTGCACTCCGGACCCCGCCTCTCCGGGTAGGGTCATAAAGCGATCATTTTTATATTGGTATTCAATATTCATCCTTTAACTCTCCATTCAAAGGTTCATTTCAAGAAATTCTAATTTATTTATTTAAATTCAGGTCCTAGATGTTCAATCTCAAACATCAGGAAAAAGCTAAACATTGCCTCTCCGGGCATATTAGTTTATCTCCATCTCAGAGCATGCCTAGGGATCTCTCCGGTTCCCGTACATGAGTAAGTGGAGTAGCCGTTTATTCTGAAAACAAATCTAATGAAATAATTTGACCGACGTCCAAATCCTGGACTTGGCCCCTCCCATCTTTAATTAGTCGATGACGAGTCGTGATCCCGATCCAGGATCGTTTCTGTTAGGTGGAGGCGGTAGTTGTTCAGGCCTTACCGCCACTGTCCGTTTTTTGACATATTGTGGCAATCTACCACTTCTGGCATGTTCTTCCACCTCATCCTTTAGGTAGCGACATTCATCTGTAGTGTGCCCACCCAGCTCATGAAATAGGCAGTATTTTCCAGTTCTGCGCTTCCGCTCAGTGGGATCTCTCCTGGGTGGTTTTCGATAGGGGAGTCGCCCCCGAGTTTCAGTGTAAATCCTTTCTAGACTTGCCGTCAGATCCGTGTACTGTCTGAATCTAGGCTCTCCGAATTTCTTCCGTTTATCAGGACCATCACGCCCATCGTCCTGTTTTCTCTTTCCTTTGTCCGCTCCAGACTGTTCCCTGGCGGTTCCTTCACCCTGCACAGCATTTATTTCTCTCCTTTCGGCTTGTGACTCTTCCAGCCGAATGAATCTTTCAGCTTCATGATAAAACTCTCCAAGATCTTGTAGGGGATCTCTCGCCAAAGAATCTTTGAATTCGGTGCCTTCCACGACTCCTGCTACCACCGCCATCAAAATCATTGATGGATCCGGACGATCTACAGAAGCCACCGTTGCATTGAATCGCAATAAGAAATCTTTTATGGACTCTCCGGTCCTTTGCTTGATTGAAGCTAGAGTCATCACACTCTTGGGTCGTGTCACGTGGACCCTGAACTGTCTCATGAAGTAATCTACAAGCTCGCCCCATGTCCCGATTGATCCAGTTTCCATCTGTCTAAACCAAAGCGCAACTAAATTTAACAAGTATAGAGGGAAGCATCGAGCCATCACTTCCTCGGGTGCCCCCAACACTTCCATGTGCCTGATGTATCTGGTAATATGCATCGTTGGGTCTGACCTCCCGTCATAGGGATCTAGCATAGGCAGTTTGAACTTTGGAGGATTCCTTGCATTCCTGATATTCGGAGTGAACGGACTCCGGCTGACTTCTTGTAATCCTCCACTCGACAATCCTCCTCTCATGATTCATCGCACTAGACCAATCATTCTTTCATCTCCATCCGGGAGTTGCCTCCTTGTCATGTTTCTATCCTGCCCTCCAAGTCTTGAAGGGAACTCCGATACATACTCTTCATGTGGCTCAGTAATAGTAGCATTGACTCCAGCCTGCTGAGCTTCATCTATGGGTCTTCCAGTGTCTAATCCTAAGGGTATGCCCCCAAGTCCTTGTTAATTGCCTTCAGGTCCTGCACTACGGTCTTGAACCTGACCTTCATTGGCCTCCGCAATCCTGAATCCTTGTCCTGCACTTGCAGCCGCTGTAGTTGGCCTAAGGTTCTGCACATTCACTGCCCTTATCTGCTCAAGAAAATTCTGCATCATCTCTTGGTGAGTCTTCATCATGCTTTCGCATATCGAATTAGCCATAGCCTCCATCTCATCTCTAGTGATGTACATCGAAGCCTGACCTTCTCCAGCTCCAGAGGATGCTTCTTAGCTTCCTCCTTGTTGCCTCCAATCAGCTACTTGTCTTGTTTGTCGAGTCATCGTCCCTAAGTTGAGATTCTTCAAGTTCTTAAATCTGAACTCTAAATCTGGTGTAGCGGGTGCTAGTTCCTCTCAATGAAAGCACCAAAGTGTTTGCGCCAAAAATGGTCACAAACCCCAAGTATTGTGAAAGCACCAAACAACGAATATAAATCAACAGTATTCAAGCACAAGTCCCAGATCCAAGCAAGCAACAAGCAGCAGTACAAAGATAATAATTAGAAACGCAAGATTTATAGTGGTTCGGCTATCTCCGGCCTACGTCCGCTTCAAATTTTTAACTTTTATTGATGCTCTTTGCTGGGTTACAAGTGATAGCAGCAGTTACAATGATTGAATTTCGGCTATAACAGTGATGGAAGGAAGTAGAGTTGAATCCGGCAGAGTCTGGACGTTCAATGGCCAAAAGATCCCTTTTCTGTAGGCTCTGGGGCTCTACTTATAGGCATAAGAGGCTCAGATCTCGCTCAAACTTCGAGAGACTTTTTCTGGCACGTGAGTGGGCCCACGCGACTGACCCCACCAAGTTTCGACTCGATCTGGGATCGATACGAAGTGATTTCGTATCCATCAAAGAATGATCCAATCGAGCTGAAACTTGGCAGGAACAATCTTTACCTTGTATAGAAGCTTCTGTGAAAATTTCGTTGCATTTGGATCGGTGGATCTTGAGTTATGATCGATTCGAACTTGGATTTTCTGTTGGCTGTCTCCTTCGAATCCATCTATTCGAATCCATCACTTTCGACTCGATGGAGGCATGTGCACATTGATGATGTGGCGCTACTTCCAAGACTCGATCCATTCTTCTTGCCGCTTTGACCGCTTCTTTCCTGGAGACGTCGGCTCGCATCCATGTTTTATGCTTCGTCCTTATCCATAACTTCGCAACGGCATGCTCGTATCCATCAATTCATGTTTCTCTTCGCATCGATTCTGGGAGTATGCTTCGCATCGATCATTCATGAATCAATCGATACGAAACGACCATGAGGGGTTATCGATACGAAGCGGTTGTGATGAAATGGATACGAAGCTTGCCCTTATGATGGATACGAACGAGACCTTACCTAATGGATACGAAGCAAGGTAACCTGATGGATATGAAGAGAGGTTCCCACGATGGATACGAAACGGTGACCATTGCCTCAGTTGATGGATGTGAAGTCACCGAGTCGAACTAGAACCTGACCGATGCGAACTTCACTAAGCCGAACCCATGCCGATCGATACGAATGGTATCGATATGAATGGTATCGATACGAACGGCATCGATACGAATGGTATGGATACGAACACGGTCGATTTGAAATTGGGGCACGAGGATGGATACGAAACCTGAGCTTTTCCCTTCAAATTGCATCCATCATAACTTGAGAATACGAACTCGGATTGACTTGAAACTTGGAAGGTTGGCTCTCTTGGCTTTGCTAGCCATGTCCTATCAATTACAACTCAATCCGGACACGGACAAAATTCATCGATATCCATGGTTATCCTGCAATGCATAGTTGATATTCATGACCAGCTATTATTGATTTACAGTCAGTTTTGGGTATCTCAGCTTTGCTAAAAGTTGGGATAACATATACAAAGACTATTACATAAGATAATTAGGATTATAAACTAACATATAAGAGTTGAACTTATATAATATGAATGCATAAAAAAATTTGGAATGATAATAGACCCTAAATACATTTAAGGAATAAATACATACGTATAGTACGTATACCGTGATTTCAAATGTGTCTAACACTAGAATGACCAGGATATTTCAAAAGGAATACATTATTCTATAAGTCAATATCACTCAATTAAATATATTAAAGATTATGAACCTTTAGTATAAATGTTGTCCTTTACCAGTCATATATTAGTAAATTATTTGCATTATCTCTAGTTGTTAAGCAAACTAAAGCTTGAGATGTTATGTGTAGTATTATTAGTATATTAGTAGACGTGGAATGATACGTGTATGTTGTTGTTGAGCTAACTCAAGGTACGTTCATTCATACTTAGGCCATCATTAAATGGTAGTGTGAGTGAATATCCCTTTCGATTTGTTGAGCAAACTCAAGGTTGAAATGAGATTAGTACAAAGGCCATGGGTTAGGAGTTGTATATAAAACAAAAAAAGTTATCCATCATTGTGGGTCTATGATTTATTGAGCAAACTCAATGTCAAAATCCCAAGGCAAGTGAGTCCTAATAACCGCCAGAAAAGTCGAAAGAAATCTATATTTCTCTTAGGCTTTTGAGAAATATAAAAGCCTAGTGGGAGCTTATTAGTAGAATGAAATATCATGTTTAACCTTTCTAATATTATAAGAACATCTACTATGAATTTATTGCCCAAACCTACTAATTTAAATTTGTAGAAAAATGTCTGCAATAAAGTTACTTTTTGAAAATGACAAACTCATCGAACCTAACTACATAGGCTAGCTAAGAGCGGATAAAATAGTACTCATATATGAATGTTTATGGTTGTCGATAACTAAACCTCTAAGGGTTAGACCAGCTAAAAACGTGGATCTCGGACTTAAAATTGCTTATAACAAATAGGTTGTGGATTTAGAAATCACCTAAGTTTACATGCTTCCTACATTAGATGAACTATTGCAAAGGTAGCATGAGACTATATCTGTCCATCAGATCTTCTATACCCACAAAGCTTTATTTGGTGACCAATCTCCACAAGGTATGAGACAACTAAAAAGTTATTCAACAAAAGGATGTCGAAGGGCATGAGACCGTACGAGTTTGTCTTAATGGGGAAGACTATACTGATATACTTGCTCAATTGGACATGATGATAAGCAATAAGCTACAATTGGACTTGATCTTCGGGCCTCTTACACTACAATTTAAGTCATTCATATGAAACTATAGTATGAACCAGTTAAATGTAAATGGCATGGAGCTTCTTAATATGTTTATATTAGTCGAGTCTTCGTCCAAGGATCAAGGCAAAGTGCTCGCTGTGAAAAGGAAAGCATCATCTTCGAATGGTTTAAAGATGAGGGAATGAGGTAACAAGAAGAATAAGGAGGCAGCCCCAAATGAAAAGGGTGGGTGTCATCATTATCATAAGAAAGGGCGTTGGAAAACATAACTGTCCAGATTACCTAAAAATTATTAAAGAAAAGAAGCAAAATAATTTTGTCGCTCCTACAGGTATATTTATGATTCTAAATTATTTTTAAATTAATAAATTATCATGTGTTTTATTACTAGATCTAGAACTCATATATGTAATATGTTACAGAGACTAAGGAATAGGCATCGCATGGCAAAGGGTGAGATGAGAATTCAAGTTGTTGATGGATCTCTAGTAGATGCAACTGTGGTTGAAGACTATCACTTGGCTTTGCCTAATGGATTGATTTTGATTTTAAATAATAGCTATTATTTCATAAACTTTATTTATGCAATAATTATTGTGTCTAGATTTTCTGAACTGGATATATTTTTCATTGTGTTGATAATGTTATGAATATTCTATTAAATGGAAATAAAAATCTACAGTAGTGTTTTAGATAATAGCAATTATATTATTAATTCTGATTATGTCTACACTCTGAGCAATTCTTCTAACATTGATTTAGCGTAATAATAATTAACTATGGCATTGTAAGATAGGTCATAAGTGAGGAACGACTACACAGATTGAAAACCGAAGGTTTATACCATCATTTGATTCTACATCATTTGATACATGTAAGCTGTGTCATAAAGGAAAATGATCAAGCACCCTTGTGGGAGCATTAAAAGAGTTAGCGAACTCTTGGGTCTCATACATACTGATGTATTTGGTCCAATTCCTATAGTTACCAAAGGTAATACTTCTTATTTTGTAAATTTACAAATGATACCTCGAGACTAGGATATGTGTATCTTATAAAGAACGAATCTGATGTCTGTAAGAAATTAAAAAAAGTATAAGAATAATGTCAAAAATTAGACAAACATAAGATTATAATACTTAGATCAGATTGAGGAGGTGAGTATGTTGGACAAGACCTCCAACTGTACTTAAAAGATAATGAGATTGTCTCTAGAATTACTCCACCTTATACTTTGCAGCACAATAGTCTTTTGGAAATAAGGAATCGAACCTTATTATATATGGTTCATTCCGTTATGAGTAAAGCCGAGTTACCTCTTCCCTATTAAGGATATGCGCTAGAAACAACAACGCATATGTTGAATTTGATGCCTGCTAAATCTATTTCTAAGACACTATAGGAGAAGCTGTGTGGGAAAAAACCCCAACTCAAATATTTAAAGATGTGGGGTTGTCCAGCCTACGTTGAAAACATTAGATCCAATAAACTTGAGGCAAGATCAAGACTTGGCAAATTTATAGATATCCAAGAATTCAATGGGATATATTTTCTACAATACTGAAGAACAAAGGGTTATTGTTTCTTACCATATTATATTTCTCAAAAAGGAATTATTGTCAAAAGAAATCAATAGTATTGTAGACTTGGATGAGATCCAAAAATTAATGTAGAGGTTGAAACAATAGATGAATCATATTCACTGGTGTACAAAAAGACACAACCTATTAGAATGTCTAATAGGGAATCTCACACGCCAGAAAGATAATATGATTTTCTTGTGGATGGCAAGAAGGAGGAATATGCCATAGAAGATGACACTCCTATCTTTTTCCAACAAGCATTGTAGAGTAAAGACTCTACACTTTTGCTTGGAACTATGAAATCCAAAATAGATTCCATGTATGAACACAAAGTATGCACTTTCGCTGACATAGCCAAAGGATAAAACAGTCGATTACAAATGAATTTTTAAGAAAAAGCTAAATGTGGATGAACAAGTAGAGACTTATAAAGCAATGCTAGTTGCGTAAGAGTTTCATCAAATTCAGGATGTTGATTATGATGAAATGTTTTCGCCCGTAACAACGCCTAAGTCCATTTTTGTGATGACCTGGAATTTGAAAGCAATATCAATTTAATAATCTGTAATAAAAATTAAATTGATTTGATAATCTTTGTAATGAGATTTAAATTAATTTAATAATTCAATAAAATAAATAATTAAATTGATAGATTTTATCTTTTTAAATTTAATAAATTGTTTTATATTTATAATATATATAGAATATTGTATATTGTATATAGATCTTGTTTTAATCTGATTAATAAATATATCTTGTTTCTATAAATTATATATCTTTATTAAAATTTTGAATTATGATTTTATTTAATAGTTAAACTTTTAAAAGGTTATTTCATAAATAAATAAGGTTTTAAATACATAAGATAAATATTGAAATGATTTAAAATATGTGTAACTCAAATTTGAATTTAAATAAATAACAATGAGATTATTTTGATTTTCTTTTAAATATAATGTGATAATAAATAATTTATTAATAAAGAAATAATTTCTTTTATAAGTTATTTATGGTTATTTAATATTGTTATTTCTAAAAATATAATAATACTTTGTTTTAGTGAATAAAATTTTAAATAAAAATAATTGTTTTCCAAAATTCAAATTTGTAGTTGTATTTGTAAATAAACTGGATTTCAAAATTTCAATTTGAACATGAATTCAAAGTTTTTAAAATTTAAAGTATAAATGTTTTTAATTTATCTTGATTTTGAAATATTTGTATAAGTTTAATTTTATAAATATAGTTTGATTTATTTTATTTTAAAATCTATATGCATGTAAATAAATGCATGTTAACTCATTAACTAAACATATCTTATATTAAACATCTAACTTTAAATACAAGTTAACTAAATATATAGATTATTAACTTTTATAACAAGTGTAAACTTTTTTGAAAACACAAATTAACATGTGTTAGGAAATAAAACATTTAGAGTGACAAATGTAATATTGGGGACATGTGGCATTTTTGTTTTTGGTTTCTTTTTATTTTATTTCAGTTTTTTTTTAAAAAGCACATTCTCTTCCATCTTATTTCTTTTTGAAATCAAAAACTAAGAAACAATGGAAACAAATTTCTGAAAATCATTTTCAAAGCCACTTCTGTAATCAAAAATCTGTTAAACATTTTCCAAAACAAAATCATCTTCAAATGCCCCCACATCTTCAAGTTTAAAAGCATATCTGTCACTATTTTGAAATCAAGAAGAAATTCTGCATTTCTGGAATTAGCCTGCATCATTTCAATATGGAGTTTTCTGCATACAAACATGGAATTAAAGCAAGTTTTTAAAGCATATGAACCGGGGAACAAATGCAAGTTGAAACATCAGTAACTCAGGTTTCATAGATGAAGCATGCATGTAAGGTTTATAAATCAACAACAAAAGCACAAGTCTTCTTCTTTCAAATTCTCTGTTCTGCCATCAAAATTAAGGTGAGTAACATTATAATTTAAGTGATTTAAAATATAAGTATGGTTGCATGTTTATCACAGATAATAAATATGTTTATGGATGCATTTATAAGTATATCTTTGTATAATCATATGGATGTATAGTGAGTATTGAGATGTTGTGCTCTGTTTTAATATTTTTCCAGGATCAAGTTTTCAGTTAGTTTTTTTTAACCCCCTAATCTAGTTTGTTAAGACTCAATTTACAAACCAAGTATGTTTGAATTAATGTAGATTAAGTTTCAAAAACTTAATATTATTAAAATAGAATCTGGTACTTCTGTAAAACCCAGAGTACCAAAGAATGTTGATTTTTATGAAAATTTCAAACTGTGAGATTTTTGTTTTAATAACATGAAATGAATACATGACCAAAATCATGATTTTTAACACTTAAATCAAAATTTATAAACTAGAAATAAGGGTGCAGTTCACTGTTGAACAGAAAAGAGAAACTGTATGATTTCTGATGATCTAACGATTTGGGGATATTGGTACTTTGCTTGTGGGTAGAATAGTAACCATTGAAGCAGGGAAAAATAATTAATGTTGATGCAAATCAACATGGTAGAAGTGATGTGGTTTTCTGGTCTGTAGCCCTAGCTTCAGATAGGTAGATTGTTTTGGCCGGTTATTCTCGAAGAAGTGATCGAGTTGTTTGAATTTCTGGGAAATGATAGTAGGGCGATGGATGAACTAGAGGCCGGAGTCACTGCCCTTCTGGTGGTCAAGAGGTGGAGAAGGAGTCGAGTTTCAGGTTTGGGGGTGAAACCTGTTTCTGCAGTTCCAGGTTTTGTAAGGCTACCTGAATTTGATTTTTTGGTTGTGGAGTGAAGAACTGATGGTGGTGGTAGATTGTAGGCTTGGTCGTCGATGATTGGAAGATGCCGGAGGCGGGTGATGGTGACTGGAGGCACGGTGCACGTGCACCATGCAAAAATCTTTGAGCTTGGTTGATTTGGGGTACTGCAGTATTGTAGAACTCGAAGTGATACTCGGTGTGGCTGTACTTGGCTCGAAGCAGGAGTTCTTCTGACTCGAAGTAAATTTTGTACTTGCACGGGTTTTAGGCATACAGGTTGTAGTTTTTTTGAAAAACCTGTAGTTTTGTTTTTATTTTAAATATAAAATTTAAAACTGAATTTAAATGGAGTTAAGTTTTAAATCTGAGTTAAGTTAAATCTAATATGTATTAGAGTTTCAAAATGATTTTGAAAATCTTATAAGTTTTCAAACTTGAAAATGGTTTAAGTTTTAAATAATAATAAAAAGAAACCTGACAGATTTTCTGTAAATTTAAATTTCATTTTAAAATTCGAATCATAATTCAAATCACCAGTTTGAATCTAAATTTAAGTTCAGTTTTCTTAAGATTTTTGAATCTTCAAGTTTTAAAAATAAATTTGTATTTTAAATAAAAAGTTTTAAAATCAAGGTTCAAATCAAAAGTTTATTTTAAGTTTAAAATATAAATGATTTGGATAAGGAATAGTTTCAAGTGTATTGAATTAAAAATCTGGGATTTGAATCAGTTTTAAAATTTGAATGTTTTCAAACTAGTTTAAATTTAAAATTGTTAATTAGGAATAAAATTGTTTCAAACAAATACTTTAATTTGATTTTCTTTTTGAATGAAGTCGTTATAAATGGTTTATAAAGAAAGTTAAATGATTGTTAACTTGAATTTATAATTTAAATAAGTAATGTATTTAAAACTTAGTTTTTTTAAAGCAAATTAAGACTTATCTTATATAAGTTTTAATTTTAAGTAATAATGTTATTTACATTTATTTCAAAGAATAATAAATGAAATTTTAAATTGGTTAATTCTTAATATCATTTTGAATTTTAGATTCAAAATGAAATTTGAATTTAAATTTTTAAAATGCAATGTTCCAAGTCCACTTTAATATTTATAAAATTATTAATAAAGAATGGATTATCTTAGAAATTATTAAGATATTAAAATAATTAAATAAATAAGATAATTAAGAAGTAACTTATTTATTTAATTTATAATTAATAGTTTGAATTAATTTAAATTAGAGATTTATTAAGAAGAAATTAAGGAAAATTAATTAAAGAATTAATAATAGTTAATGATGGTCATTAATTAAGGTTATTTGGTAGTTAATTAATATGATTAATTTTTAATAATTAGTTATATTGACTATTTAAGGATAATAAATTGTGAAAGTTATTTAAGTTTAATTACTTAAAAGAAAGTAATTAGGACATTAATTACTTAATGTAATTAATGGAGTTTATTGAGGTTGGTTTAAATTAATTAATTTAGTTTAATTAATTTTAATCATTGGAATTGATAGTAATTACTTGATGTAATTAATGGGATTACTCAGTAAAGTAATTAAAGATAATTACTGTATGTAATTAGTGAATAATGATGGAATTGTGAAAATAATTTGGATTAAATTATTTTGTATAATTAATCAAGGGATTAATTAAAGAAATTTATTCAGGGGTAATTAATTTGATAAGTAATTAAGGGTAGTTAATTACAGATTGAGATTAATCAAAGGAGATTAATAATTATGGTTTAAGTGAGATTAATTACGGAAAGTAATTAATTTAATTGAGTAATTAATTAAATATAATTAGGAGTCATTAATTAATATAATTAATGATGTAATTAAGATTGATTAATTAATATTAATTAATCATTAATAAGTAATTAAATGTAATTAATTAATTGAAATTAATTAAGGTTAAATGTAATTAATTATAGTTAATTAATTAATGAGGTAATTAAAAGTTAATTATTGTATTTGGTTTAGAGTAATTAATTTTGTGAAATTAATTAAAGTGTAATTAATCAGGATTGATTAATTAAGATGATAAATTAGAGGTTAATTAATTAATTAATTTGTAATTAATTAATGATAATGTAAGCAAGATTTATATTGTGTAAGTAATTAATTTAATTCATTTTAAATTAATTAAAGATGATGTAATTAATTTAATTCATTTTAAATTGATTATAGATGTTATGATTAAGTCATTGCTTATAGATGGATAATATTAATTGATTTGAATGGTTTTGAATCTCAGCTATGAGATTAGTAATGTTGTGTGATATGGGTGAATTGGTTGCATTGTGATATTGATATGGATTATCTTTTAATAGTGATAATGTGGATTATCTGTGGTTTGATAATGATAATTATCTGTTGTGAATCTATGAATTATCTATCTGTGCATATATAGATGATATAATTGAATTATTTTAAAATTCTAAAACAACTTGGACCTAAAAGAAACGCTTTGGATTTCGATGAGACCGGGATCGGGTTTCCATATTTGGATATCAAAAAACCACATCGATCCAAATTAACGATAGGTCGTGAATCTTATGTGAAGAGTGAAGACTCGAGGTGTAAGGGCTATACGTCAGTATAACTCTGTGGGTGATTCCGAAACGAGTTTGACGGAATAGTACTTATAGATTTGAGATGGAGATTTAGAGTGCAAGGGTTATCATCGTTAACTCTGAGGGTGATTCCAAAACGAGTGTAACGAGATAATGCCTTCGGTTTCGTTCGAACCCGGAACGAACTTGTATGGATTGAATGCTTTCAGAACATCGTCAGGTGGACGATGAGCATTCTAAGATAATGTGTCCTCTAAAGGTAATCGTAGCCTCAAGCCTCATCAACCGGGAATGGCTAAAATAGGGGAAGTGCAGCAAGGCTTCGTGGGTAGCACCCACTGGAGAGCAAGATTGATCCTTGTCTAGAGGTTCCTTTTTATTCGGCTTAGTGGGGAGTTGGAATTACGCACCAACTGCGGGGTTGTCTTGTTCGAAACTATTCAGTAAGGAATGGGTCCGGCCTTGTGTTGCAGGGGAGTTAGGGTGGCTCCTCGGTACGTTGATCTAGGCCACGTACTATGACGGGCGGTACCCCAGTAGCCCTGCCATTGTATGGAATCCAAAATCCAATAAGTGCCGTACGTATTAGTTGTGCCCAACTATGTTGGAACGTGAGATGTAAGCATTCCAGTTATTTCTGTATTTTACTTGAAAACCCTAGACACTATTATAATATCACTGGATTTCCTATCAAATGTTTTGGTCAGCGTAAGGTAAAAACTTTTCCATGTTTATGTGTAGGAAGTCTTACGTGATACCTTTCTTTCTAAAAGTTTTTGAAAGTCAAGCAACTTTAACCTGTTACTCACACCAGACCCATGTCTGACCCGGAGTTTATCTTTTTTTTTCATAAACTCTTGGGTACTCAAATTTTTACGAGTAGCCAAGGGATTCAGGTTAGCTTTGACGAATATTGAAGGAGCAATGGAGCAGGAGGCTTCTGCGTTAGATATTAGTATTCCGCTGTGTGTTCTGTGATTGTCTCTGAGCTGTATTATGTTGTAAATACTAGACAGGTGTTTATAACTGTCCAGTATGTGTTGTATATCTGTGTACTCTGATAGTGATTGTAAACTATGTAATATTTTATGTTATTAATATAATTTATTCGTCCTGCTGTTTAGATTCTGATGTGTTGTTTCTTCATCTTCTTCTCTTTCTTTCTCTTTCCTATCCTCTTCTTTCTTATCAGTTATGCGACTTCCTGGTGTTTGGAAGTTGGGTCGCTACAGGTGGTATCAGAGCATTAGGTTGAGTGAATACCTAGGCTCTGGAGTGGTGTCTTTCTTGAGAGAGCGTATTTGTAATTATATATATATATATATATATATATATATATATATATATCTATTTCTATCTATCTGATAGGTTACCTGTTCGGGTTTTCCAATATAGGCTATAAAGGTAGATAAGGTAGTAGTGTTTGTAACACGATTACTACCATTGATTGGAGTCTGATGTTGAGATTGGAAGTTTATCTGTCGCGACTGTAGACCTAATACCGTCTCGAATAAATTTTGTTGTGTTGAAGTATTTCATCGATCTTTGAAGGAAACCTGTTAAGGTTCGGAGTCATCTTTGAAGTACAAAGTTTGGTGAGTAGGGTTTGGACCTGTTCGGTTGAGCTGGAGCAAGTGAAGGTATCTTGATACCTCAGGAAGTTGTAACTGCGTAATGAGATGTAGTGACTATGGATTGTTTCCAAAAGATGTTTTCTTTGGAACAAGTTTGGGAAGTGAGTCTGCTTCGGTGTTGTGGCTAGATTCAACAGGATGTTGTGGTTGGCTTTGAAGTCCGAGTTCCTTGAAGAACTTTGGATTAAGAAGTTTGGCATTGGTGTCAGCAGTGCAGCTGGAATGTTCTGTGAGCCAATAGAGAGGTCTTAGCTGAGTAGTTTTTCTGAGAATGGAGTTCAGAAAGCTGCAGAATGAATCTGTTTCTTCAATGGATTGACTAGACCAGTGTAAGATGTTCTGTTTGGTAAGAAGAGAATGGTTTTCTTTGGAAATTTATCTGGGTTCATCGCAAAAGTGGCTTGCGATTGGTTAAGTGTTCTCTTGGATTGTTGGAGATTTTCTGGAGGTTTTCTAGAAAAGACAAAGGTTTGTCAGCATCTAGAGATTGAGTTTTCTTATCGACTAGAATTCCAGGAGTGGAACCGGTGGTTCTGTTTAGTTGAAGAATGATTCCTAGAGATAGAGTTTGATGAAGTAACTCAGTTTTGGAGGAATTTCTGAGTTTTCTTTATGGATTGTAGAACCATATTTCCGGAGGTGATGTCCAGTTGGTGCTTGTGTTCCTTGTCAGTATTTTCTTATCTACTTCGGATCAGAGTTGTGCAGTGAAAGCAGTTTGGATGTGTTTCTGATTGTCTTGTACGGATTAGGAGAAGTCTGTTGTCTTCTGCTAGTTATGGAGTAGGATTGTGTTTTGATTTTGGATTGATCTTGTGGAGATCATTGTGTTAGGTTGTTTTTGGTTCTGATTGTTCTAGAGGAATCAGCAAGGGGTCGAGCTGATCAGTTTGGATGTTGGCAGCCCAGGATTTGTTTGAAAACCTTTTGTGGATAAGGGACGGAGAAATTTGGAATTATTGGAGTTTTCTCTGATTCATATGCTATAAGTTTTGGTAAGATTAGAAAAGCTAGCTCAGTGATGTTTGGATCTCTTCTCTGTGTTTTGGTTGGATTGGTGTTTGGTTTTTCAGGATTGAATTGTCAGTTTGATAACTGGAATTCGATGAGTTTCACGTATCTCTGAGGGAGTACGTGTATGGTATATCTCTGGTTTTGGAACCAGTAGTTTTAGAGGTTTGGTTGTTGAATAAGACTCGTCTGTAGTCTGATATGTTATCTAGTTCTATAGATATAGATGAATAGGAGCTCTGTAGTTTAATTGTATTGATTGTTTAGAATCTATAAAGCGAATATCCCGATATTTTTACCGGGGAAACTCTTGAAAGTATTATCCAGAATTTTTCTGGACAATTAGATTTGTTTGATTGGGTGAATTGATTGCTATGGTTGTTAGCATATCATTGGTATATGCTTGTGTTTTAAAATTAAATCTTTAAATAGATTATTAAATTACCTTTGTTTTAAATTTCGGGGACGAAATTCTTTTAAGGGGGAAGGAATGTGATGACCCGGAATTTGAAAGCAATATCAATTTAATAATCTGTAATAAAAATTAAATTGATTTGATAATCTTTGTAATGAGATTTGAATTAATTTAATAATTCAATAAAATAAATAATTAAATTGATAGATTTTATCTTTTTAAATTTAATAAATTGTTTTATATTTATAATATATATAGAATATTGTATATTGTATATAGATCTTGTTTTAATCTGATTAATAAATATATCTTGTTTCTATAAATTATATATCTTTATTAAAATTTTGAATTATGATTTTATTTAATAGTTAAACTTTTAAAAGGTCATTTCATAAATAAATAAGGTTTAAATACATAAGATAAATATTGAAATGATTTAAAATATGTGTAACTCAAGTTTGAATTTAAATAAATAACAATGAGATTATTTTGATTTTCTTTTAAATATAATATGATAATAAATAATTTATTAATAAGGAAATAATTTCTTTTATAAGTTATTTATAGTTATTTAATATTGTTATTTCTAAAAATATAATGATACTTTGTTTTAGTGAATAAATTTTTAAATAAAAATAATTGTTTTCCAAATTTCAAATTTGTAGTTGTGTTTGTAAATAAACTGGATTTCAAAATTTCAATTTGAACATGAATTCAAAGTTTTTAAAATTTAAAGTATAAATGTTTTTAATTTATCTTGATTTTGAAATATTTGTATAAGTTTAATTTTATAAATATAGTTTGATTTATTTTATTTTAAAATCTATATACATGTACATAAATGCATGTTAACTCATTAACTAAACATATCTTATATTAAACATCTAACTTTAAATACAAGTTAACTAAATATATAGCTTATTAACTTTTATAACAAGTGTAAACTTTTTTGAAAACACAAATTAACATGTGTTAGGAAATAAAACATTTAGAGTGACAAATGTAATATTGGGGACATGTGGCATTTTTTTTGGCTTCTTTTTATTTTATTTCAATTTTTTTAAAAAAAGCACATCCTCTTCCATCTTATTTCATTTTGAAATCAAAAACTAAGAAACAATGGAAACAAATTTCTGAAAATCATTTTCACAGCCACTTCTGTAATCAAAAATCTGTTAAACATTTTCCAAAACAAAATCATCTTCAAAAGCCCCCACATCTTCAAGTTTAAAAGCATATCTGTCACTATTTTGAAATCAAGAAGAAATTCTGCATTTCTGGAATTAGCCTACATCATTTCAATATGGAGTTTTCTGCATACAAACCTGGAATTAAAGCAAGTTTTTAAAGCATATGAACCTGGGAACAAATGCAAGTTGAAACATCAGTAACTCAGGTTTCATAGATGAAGCATGCATGTAAGGTTTATAAATCAACAACAAAAGCACAAGTCTTCTTCTTTCAAATTCTCTGTTCTGCCATCAAAATTAAGGTGAGTAACATTATAATTTAAGTGATTTAAAATATAAGTATGGTTGCATGTTTATCACAGATAATAAATATTTTTATGGATGCATTTATAAGTATATCTTTGTATAATCATATGGATGTATAGTGAGTATTGAGATGTTGTGCTCTGTTTTAATATTTTTCCAGGATCAAGTTTTCAGTTAGTTTTTTTTAACCCCCTAATCTAGTTTGTTAAGACTCAATTTACAAACCAAGTATGTTTGAATTAATGTAGATTAAGTTTCAAAAACTTAATATTATTAAAATAGAATCTGGTACTTCTGTAAAACCCAGAGTACCAAAGAATGTTGATTTTTATGAAAATTTCAAACTGTGAGATTTTTGTTTTAATAACATGAAATGAATACATGACCAAAATCATGATTTTTAACACTTAAATCAAAATTTATAAACTAGAAATAAGGGTGCAGTTCACTGTTGAACAGAAAAGAGAAACTGTATGATTTCTGATGATCTAACGATTTGGGGATATTGGTACTTTGCTTGTGGGTAGAATAGTAACCATTGAAGCAGGGAAAAATAATTAATGTTGATGCAAATCAACATGGTAGAAGTGATGTGGTTTTCTGGTCTGTAGCCCTAGCTTCAGATAGGTAGATTGTTTTGGCCGGTTATTCTCGAAGAAGTGATCGAGTTGTTTGAATTTCTGGGAAATGATAGTAGGGCGATGGATGAACTAGAGGCCGGAGTCACTGCCCTTCTGGTGGTCAAGAGGTGGAGAAGGAGTCGAGTTTCAGGTTTGGGGGTGAAACCTGTTTCTGCAGTTCCAGGTTTTGTAAGGCTACCTGAATTTGATTTTTTGGTTGTGGAGTGAAGAACTGATGGTGGTGGTAGATTGTAGGCTTGGTCGTCGATGATTGGAAGATGCCGGAGGCGGGTGATGGTGACTGGAGGCACGGTGCACGTGCACCATGCAAAAATCTTTGAGCTTGGTTGATTTGGGGTACTGCAGTATTGTAGAACTCGAAGTGATACTCGGTGTGGCTGTACTTGGCTCGAAGCAGGAGTTCTTCTGACTCGAAGTAAATTTTGTACTTGCACGGGTTTTAGGCATACAGGTTGTAGTTTTTTTGAAAAACCTGTAGTTTTGTTTTTATTTTAAATATAAAATTTAAAACTGAATTTAAATGGAGTTAAGTTTTAAATCTGAGTTAAGTTAAATCTAATATGTATTAGAGTTTCAAAATGATTTTGAAAATCTTATAAGTTTTCAAACTTGAAAATGGTTTAAGTTTTAAATAATAATAAAAAGAAACCTGACAGATTTTCTGTAAATTTAAATTTCATTTTAAAATTCGAATCATAATTCAAATCACCAGTTTGAATCTAAATTTAAGTTCAGTTTTCTTAAGATTTTTGAATCTTCAAGTTTTAAAAATAAATTTGTATTTTAAATAAAAAGTTTTAAAATCAAGGTTCAAATCAAAAGTTTATTTTAAGTTTAAAATATAAATGATTTGGATAAGGAATAGTTTCAAGTGTATTGAATTAAAAATCTGGGATTTGAATCAGTTTTAAAATTTGAATGTTTTCAAACTAGTTTAAATTTAAAATTGTTAATTAGGAATAAAATTGTTTCAAACAAATACTTTAATTTGATTTTCTTTTTGAATGAAGTCGTTATAAATGGTTTATAAAGCAAGTTAAATGATTGTTAACTTGAATTTATAATTTAAATAAGTAATGTATTTAAAACTTAGTTTTTCTAAAGCAAATTAAGACTTATCTTATATAAGTTTTAATTTTAAGTAATAGTGTTATTTACATTTATTTCAAAGAATAATAAATGAAATTTTAAATTGGTTAATTCTTAATATCATTTTGAATTTTAGATTCAAAATGAAATTTGAATTTAAATTTTTAAAATGCAATGTTCTAAGTCCACTTTAATATTTATAAAATTATTAATAAAGAATGGATTATCTTAGAAATTATTAAGATATTAAAATAATTAAATAAATAAGATAATTAAGAAGTAACTTATTTATTTAATTTATAAATAATAGTTTGAATTAATTTAAATTAGAGATTTATTAAGAAGAAATTAAAGAAAATTAATTAAAGAATTAATAATAGTTAATGATGGTCATTAACTAAGGTTATTTGGTAGTTAATTAATATGATTAATTTTTAATAATTAGTTACATTGATTATTTAAGGATAATAAATTATGAAAGTTATTTAAGTTTAATTACTTAAAAGAAAGTAATTAGGACATTAATTACTTAATGTAATTAATGGAGTTTATTGAGGTTGGTTTAAATTAATTAATTTAGTTTAATTAATTTTAATCATTGGAATTGATAGTAATTACTTGATGTAATTAATGGGATTACTCAGTAAAGTAATTAAAGATAATTACTGTATGTAATTAATGAATAATGATGGAATTGTGAAAATAATTTGGATTAAATTATTTTGTATAATTAATCAAGGGATTAATTAAAGAAATTTATTCAGGGGTAATTAATTTGATAAGTAATTAAGGGTAGTTAATTACAGATTGAGATTAATCAAAGGAGATTAATAATTATGGTTTAAGTGAGATTAATTACTGAAAGTAATTAATTTATTTGAGTAATTAATTAAATATAATTATGAGTCGTTAAATAATATAATTAATGATGTAATTAAGATTGATTAATTAATATTAATTAATCATTAATAAGTAATTAAATGTAATTAATTAATTGAAATTAATTAAGGTTAAATGAAATTAATTATAATTAATTAATTAATGAGGTAATTAAAAGTTAATTACTGTATTTGGTTTAGAGTAATTAATTTTGTGAAATTAATTAAAGTGTAATTAATCAGGATTGATTAATTAAGATGATAAATTAGAGGTTAATTAATTAATTAATTTTTAATTAATTAATGATAATGTAAGCAAGATTTATATTGTGTAAGTAATTAATTTAATTCATTTTAAATTAATCAAAGATGATGTAATTAATTTAATTCATTTTAAATTGATTATAGATGTTATGATTAAGTCATTGCTTATAGATGGATAATATTAGTTGATTTGAATGGTTTTGAATCTCAGCTATGAGATTAGTAATATTGTGTGATATGGGTGAATTGGTTGCATTATGATATTGATATGGATTATCATTTAATAGTGATAATGTGGATTATCTGTGGTTTGATAATGATAATTATCTGTTGTGAATCTATGAATTATCTATCTGTGCATATATAGATGATATAATTGAATTGTTTTAAAATTTTAAAACAACTTGGACCTAAAAGACACGCTTTGGATTTCGATGAGACCGGGATCGGGTTTCCATATTTGGATATCCGAAAACCACATCGATCCAAATTAACGATAGGTCGTGAATCTTATGTGAAGAGTGAAGACTCGAGGTGTAAGGGCTATACGTCAGTATAACTCTGTAGGTGATTCCGTAATGAGTTTGACGGAATAGTACTTATAGATTCGAGATGAAGATTTAGAGTGCAAGGGTTATCATCGTTAACTCTGAGGGTGATTCCAAAACGAGTGTAACGAGATAATGCCTTCGGTTTCGTTCGAACCCGGAACGAACTTGTATGGATTGAATGCTTTCAGAACATCGTCAGGTGGACGATGAGCATTCTAAGATAATGTGTCCTCTAAAGGTAATCGTAGCCTCAAGCCTCATCAACCGGGAATGGCTAAAACAGGGGAGGTGCAGCAAGGCTTCGTGGGTAGCACCCACTGGAGAGCAAGATTGATTCCTGTCTAGAGGTCCCTTTTTATTCGGCTAAGTGGGCAGTTGGAATTGCGCACCAACTGCGGGGTTGTCTTGTTCGGAACTATTCAGTAAGGTATGGGTCCGGCCTTGTGTTGCAGGGGAGTTAGGGTGGCTCCTCGGTACGTTGATCTGGGCCACGTACTGTGACGGGCGGTACCCCAGTAGCCCTGCCATTGTATGGAATCCAAAATCCAATAAGTGCCGTACGTATTAGTTGTGCCCAACTATGTTGGAACGTGAGATGTAAGCATTCCAGCTATTTCTGTATTTTACTTGAAAACCCTAGACACTGTTATAATATCACTGGATTTCCTATCAAATGTTTTGGTTAGCGTAAGGTAAAAACTTTTCCATGTTTATGTGTGGGAAGTCTTACGTGATACCTTTCTTTCTAAAAGTTTTTGAAAGTTAAGCAACTTTAACCTGTTACTCACACCAGACCCATGTCTGACCCGGAGTTTATCTTTTGTTTTCATAAACTCTTGGGTACTCAAATTTTTACGAGTAGCTAAGGGATTCAGGTTAGCTTTGACGAATATTGGAGGAGCAATGGAGCAGGAGGCTTCTGCGTTAGATATTAGTATTCCGCTGTGTGTTCTATGATTGTCTCCGAGCTGTATTATGTTGTAAATACTAGACAGATGTTTATAACTGTCTAGTATGTGTTGTATATCTGTGTACTCTGATAGTGATTGTAAACTATGTAATATTTTATGTGTTTAATATAATTTATTCGTCCCGTTGTTTAGATTCTGATGTGTTGTTTCTTTATCTTCTTCTCTTTCTTTCTCTTTCCTATCCTCTTCTTTCTTATCAGTGATGCGAATTCCTGGTGTTTGGAAGTTGGGTCGCTACAATTTTGATAATGTTGGTTATTGCTACATTCTATAATTGTAAAATATGGAAAAATGGATGGGAAAATGACATTTCTATTTGGTGATTTAGAATAGACTGTTTACATGTTGCAGTCCAAGGGTTTCGGGGGGTAGTGGGAGTGATTGTAAGATTTGCAACTAGTTATAATCCATTTACGGTTATAAACAAGCTTCAAGAAGTTGGAATAAGTGTTTTAATAAGATAATCAATTAGTTTGGATTTTATTGGAACACGGATAAAGCATGCGTATATCAAAAATAACAAGGAAGTGTTATAGTATTCTTAGTTTTATATGTTGATGATTTTTACTGATAGCAATGACATTGTGTTATTGCAATCGGTAAAAGATTGGTTATACAAGAACTTCTCCATGAAGGATTTGGGAGAAACGATCTATATATTAGGCACAAAGATATATAGAGATAGATCTAAATGATTGTTGGGACTGTACTAATTCCTAAACATAGATACCACACTAAAAATATTTAGTATGGAGAATTCCAAGTGCGGAAATGTTCCTACGTAGTCTGTAATCATCATTTCTATGAAGGATGCACCTCTAACTGATAAGGAGAAAGAATGTATGATGATGAAACTGTATGTGTCGGCAATCGTTCCATAATTTACGCCATGCTAAATAGTAGACCAGATGTGGATTATGTAGTAGGATGCGTAAGCCATTACCAATCTAATCCTGAAGAAAATTTTTAGACTACTGTAAAATATATACATGAGTATTTGAGAAATACTAAGGAATTATTTCTTATATGGGGATGGGACCTCCTTATGAATGGGTACATAGACTTCAGCTTTCAAAGTGATATCAAGATAGTAAGTTGGTGTTAGATTACATCTACTTTAAATAGTCATGCCATTAGTTGGGAAGGTTCCAAACAGGAAATGGTACCGATTACATGATGGAGGACGAATACATCGCCCTCAATTAAGTAGCTAACGAAGTGGTTTGGATGTGCAAATTTATAAGTGAGCTGGGATGATTCACGATATGGAGAATCTGCTGACATCGTTTGTGACAACAATCAATGGTACATGTCATAAAGGAACCTAGAGAAAACAAGAAATCAAGAAACATTCTTTGAAAGTTCAACCCCCCTTACTAGAAGATTTTTCGAGAAGAAAGAAATTGCAATTCAAAAAGTAGATACAAAGTATAACATAACAAATCTATTTATGAAAGGCCTAACACAGTCAGTCCTCGGCAAATCGATTAAGCGGATGGGATTGAGATTCCATAGTTGGGCTTATGTGAAATAGAAGATTGATAGAGTTAGGAGTATGACCTAGGCGAAATTTTATAATTTATTGTAAAATATTAACTCCATGCTAATAATTCATTCAAAATGAAAGGTGTTTCTGTAACGCCTCCACCTCTATACCCATACCATTCAAGAGTACTATCGAGTAATACTAGCAATAATACGAAGAACTAGGTGATATGGGGTGCACACATTAATATTTCCTTGAGCCAACATAGGTACGTGTTTAAAACATTAAATAAATAAATCACATATACGTACATAGTATCATCACAAAGTAATAAACACACATGCCTCCATGTTAGAACAATACAGAATATACCATAGATAACAGAGATCATAGAGTCGATCGCAGCAATAATATAATATACAAAGTATAGTATATTGTCCAATACGCATTACAATAGTATACACACAAGAGACGATACATTACAGAATGATTATCTATAATAATAAATATCTAGTCTACTACAAGTGCAAAAAATACAAGTTGGTCTCATAGTCCCTGTATCTGAAATATCTCGGACTGACTCATGTATTATATAAATATTAAATGGGTCAAACTATATCTAAATCCAAAGTCAATAAACATAAGAACTCTATATATATACATACATACATATATATATATATATATATATATGTTTGAATGTATGCTAGGTGTAAATATTATTAACCTATTTTTTTAGCTAACCATCTTTTAACTGGATTTAGAAGATCAAAACAAGGACAAAATGATTCGCTAACTTGGAATCATGGTCAGAATAAGAAGGAAAACAACTCGGAGAAGTTTCAACCAAAATGAAGCTAAGAACATAGCTCAATGCCGAGCTATCATAGGTTGGTATCGACCTACAAATACCCTCCATTTTACTTCCCAAATACCATACACCTCTTGTGCTACCCAATAACTAGTGGCCAAGTGATCTTCCAATGATTTGGACGAGCAATATTAAGGATTGATGAGAAGAAAGCCAAGAAAGCAGGATAACTCCAGTGCTACCAAGAAAATTGTAAGAATCTATTCAAAGCCAAAAAGGACTTAGAACAACTTGAGTAGATGAAAGAAATGCAAAGCACGTGAAACGATTCAACTTGAACCAAGATACATAACTTGGTACTGAGATATAGATAGGTCGGTACCTAGGAAGCTGCCGTTTGTTGCTTTAGGACTTGGATCCACAAATCTCTATTATTGGTGACTCTCGGGTACTCCAGAAACTCCTTTGTAAATCTATGATCAACTAGATTAAGGCCAGATCTAGGATAATTATTTGTAATCCAGAGAAAGAACAACTAATAAAAAAAGATTAAAGTGGACGTAGGTTGGAGATTATGTCGAACTACTATAAAAATTCTTATGTAACCTTTTACTTCCCTGCTATTTCTACTACTTTTGCTTTTGTTATCACCATTATTAATCTCGAAGGTATGCGACATGGGACATGAATATGAAGTCGCCGCTCAAGACAGAAGTAATGTCATGCTTTATCAATATCGTTTAATACCGCATATGATCAATACTGGATGTTGTCGATACCCATTCTCCTTGATGTCACCTCCCATCAACATTACATCTTATTGATGTTGCGTCTTATTCATGTCGCCTTTCACTTGTGAAAATAAGATGAAAGTCATTCATCACTATTGCTACCTACAATAAAAGCTGTAAAGTAATGATGTTGCATCTTTTTGAAGCTGCTCCTATTCCAATACCGCTACTCTTTAATATTGTATTTCAAATGATATCGAGTGTTATCAATACCGCATGGAACCTGCCGCGTCCCTCCTAGGAAGTAATGATATCGACTGCAATCAATACGGTAAGCCATCATTGAATGTCAACACAACCTATGTAGCATCTTGTTGATGTTGTATTTTACCAGTGCCACCCTCCGAACTAAAGCCGCTTTCTATCAATGTCACTCAGTGTTACCGCTGTTTGTTGTTGAGGCCGATCATTGCCCATATCACCACTCAAGAATGTCAATGCTCATCAGTGCCTTTGGTTATCAATGTCAGGCCACACTTCAACAACACTTAGGAGATATCATCCATCTGTAAATGCGATGTAGATGCTGAAAGTCATTAACATTCACAGGAGTTATCATTGCCGACACCGCTCCACGATGGTGCCACTACACATCAATGTCATCTCATATCATTGTAAGTTCAAACGGATGCTGTCTTCTACTAACTAAGTGGGTCGATTATTATAGAGTAAGCTACCAACATGATAAATCATTGATGTCGAATGCCTTCACGATTGAAACAATGTCAAAGCTTACTATGCATCAAAGAATGTTAGAAATTATAATTAAACTAGGCCTGACACCATGCGGCATTATTAATGCCGAAGGAAATGAAAGCCGAAGTCAAGCTGCTAAGCATGCCGTATTCCCACCCCTATAAATGCGGACCTAGGGGCTTTGTAGAAGAGGCGAATCGTTCTTATCTCTCTTCTAATATTTTTAAACATTGTAACCCTAAATCGATTTGGCGATTCATAGCCGATTGTAGCACTTGAACTATTGTACTTTGTACTTTAAACATTCTATTGAATAAAAACAAGATTTCTCGAATTATGGCTTACTTTTGAATTCCAAAGCATATATGATTTTCTAATCAAAGATTGCTTCGAATTCTAAAAGTACTTATATTCTTGATTTTTATTTTGATCATATGATTGTCTAATAGTATTTACTTTAAGCATATAAGATTTCACGTGGACTAGTACATGATTTCCTTATGAACCTAAACTTGCTTATCAATCCTCTTAAGCCCTCACTAAGCCAAGTGTTGCTATTTTCCAATACTCATTAAGGTTGAACTTAGGCTCTCTAAATTCAATCACCAACCATGGCCCTCATCCTTGCACTTTTGGGGATAACGAAGAAATTCATTAACATTTTGGCATTACAAGGAAGGCTTGAGCCTTTATCTTCATTAAAACCTAAGTGGAACTACCCTAGCTTGTATATTTAAGGTTATAAGGACTTTCCCCAACCAAGCATATCACATTCCAAGCTAATTCACCTTTGATTTTTAACACCAACTAATCACATTAACTAAGTTTTGCTTAGTCACGCTACTTAATCATGTTAAAATCATCAATAAGGATCCTCTGAGCCTCGAATGATTAGGCTAACTTACCAAATCACTAATGATCCCTGGCTTCATGAAGAACAAGTGCTAAGGCTCGTAGCATTACAAAATATGAAAGAGAAGAAAATATAAATGGCTCTATATAATCCATAAAAATGGAGTTTGAATCCCTTTCGTATAGGGCCAACACTGATCTTTCCATTGGGTAGGCAATACAAAAAAGATACCGTCTTCTAAAAAATGAGGAAAGATATTCAACTGAAAGCCAAGGGACCATTTTCAAAAGAGAAATAACAAAGGACTTTGATCGATTCATTAGAAGGAGGGAAAATTCCATTAAACACAATCAAGAACCAAATGAAACTTGGAACTCTTTAAAAAGAAAACTTATTATGGAAATTAAAGAGCACACCATGCATAAGAGGGCCAAAAAAGAAATTTAGAATAAGCAAGTTCCAAAAGATCATAGCTTTTTAAAAATTGCTCCCTTACCACCTCTTATGAGAATATCAACTTTCTGGCTAAAGACAAGATCAACTATTGGCCTTTGCAAAAGAAAAGACCAAAGAATGAAAGGAATCTTAGAGGGTTATATTATCATTACCATTGTTCTAACAGCCATGACACCAATCACTGGCGAAGCTTAGAGGGAATAATTATTAGTCTCTTATGGCATAGAAAGCTTGATGAATTTGTACAAAGATATCAAATAAGTCAATAATGAAGAAAGAGTCTCTTAACAAAATCAGTGTATCTACATTGTTGAGAGTGAAACTCTCCTAAAATAATGAAAAGCCTAAATCACTGCCTAAGTTAGTAGTAAGGGACTAAGCCTTTGTCCCGGCCAAGATGGCCTGGTCAAAGCACCTCATAGAAGGAGGTCAGAGTAAGCATTTGGTTCCATCTGAAAAGGCTTAACTAGAGCTTCTGCAAGTCTTCAACCCCTGTCTACGTGGCCTAGTTGAAGCGCTTTCTAGAGGGAGATGGGTAAGCCTTTAGCCAATCCAAAATGTCGGAACAGCCTACAGTGCCATCATCAAAGGCCTTAGGATGCGTAAGCCTTTGGCCAATCCAAAGCATCGGACAAGCCTTTAGTACCATTTCCATGGCCTTACTAAAGCGCTTCTTAGAAGGAGGTTAGGTAAGTCTATGGTGCAGCTAAAAGGAAGCTGACTAAATGCACCAGTCAACAAACCTAAATCATTACCTATGACAGTGATAAAGGGTTCGATCCAAGTTGAGATCCTTACCTATAGTGGTGGAAAAAAGCAATCGAGTCAACCACACTTTGTCCAAAAACATGGATCGAAAATAGATTTCTAAAAGAAGATCAATCAAATTTAATTCAATTCGAAAGAAGAATCAAGGCTGTCTTCAAGAGGAAGATCTATCGGGGTGAGCCAATTAGCACCGTGAAACAAATGCAATCTTCTAGAGGAAGATCTACCAAAATAAGAGTCATCACAAGTCAGGAACTATTTCCAGACGAGTATTCTAGTCTTCCATTACTATTTCAAACAGGTGTTCTGGTCTTTTATTACTATTGCCGGACAGGAGCTCTGGTCTTCCATTACTGCCGCCAGATAGGTTTTCTGCTCTTCTATTATTAATACCAGATGGGTCTTCTGGTCTTCCTTATCAATACTAGAAAATCAGCTCTCAATTCAGATTTGAATTCATTTAACGAAAATCTCTGTGACTAAACAAGCTATTGGATATATATTAATTGAAAGGCAAATTTTTATATCAAATTCTAAAAGTTCAATTAGCAAGGTTCTTAATTTTCAAGCAAAATTCCATTAAAAGCTAAAAATATGGGAAAGAAAGATATCGATCGTCAGGCAATTTCAAATAATAATCAATATTAAAGTCAAGGCTACATGCCATACATTCGACGTAACATACGTTCAAATACAGATTTATTTATAATGAAATACATTATGTACAAAGTCGTAGGTGCAAAAATTGAATCACTTAAGGATATATCTCAGGACCTGCAAGCTACAAATAAAAACTTTGGGCCAACTTCTTTAGATCTTCAGCAATTGGAGATGAGTTGGTAATGTGATGGATTACCAAACTTTGGAGTTATTTAAGCTTCTTCTCCTTTCGCTGAATAACATTTGAATCATCAATCAACGTAATCTGAACATTTGATGCATGACTGAGTGTTTTATTTGCTTCCTTCAAAATGTTGATCTTACTTTCAGTTTCTCAATTTCTTGATTGGAGGCATGTTTTTGCTACTCGAGTCCTTTAACCTTAGCTTCGTAAGCATTGAGATGAGTAGAAATCTCATCACTCCACTATCCATTAAGAAATTGCACACATTCAAACCTAACTTTCTGAGTCCATTTAGCAATTTTGTTATCATCCAAGCTTGAATAAGGATTTATAAAAGCGGAAAACCTCTCTAGATGAGCTGGATTCGAAAGACTGGATTCGCTTCACTCACGATAAGTTCCAAAGATTAACAGTTCACTTGACTTTTTAGCAATTTGCACTTCAAGGTCCAAAACTTTATGATGTAATCTAGCAATTCCGGTATCAACTTTGGTGGTTTGAGAAGAAAGCCTAGATTGGTTAATAACATCTACTTTCCTATTCAATCTTTGAATTCTCTCAACCTTTTCTTTAATTTGTTTTTCTAAATAAAAATTCACTTCTTTCACATCTCTAAATATCAACCTTAATTTGTAGTATTCATCAAGCTAGTTTTGTGCATAAGAATTGTTTGGAAATAGTAAAGCTAGAGTGCCTTGTGAAGAGCATTTCTTCTCAAATTCTGCCTTAAGCCTGTCCTTAATAAAATCGAGTCGGGGAAGGATATTTGTGCTTATAGACACAAGGGTCAATTTTTTTTCCTAACAAAAAGAGGAAGTAGGAAAGAATATCAATATATGAGAGAAATATCTTCTTTATTAAGTAATAAAAGTTTGTAAACAATAAGGAAATCTGAATTACATCGCAATTCCATTTTTGAATATTCAACTAGCTAATTAAAGTTTTGAAATAGCGGTTTTGTCATTTATAAATGACCCGATAGATAGGGTAAGAGTGGAGTCAAAAGAAGCTTTAATCCCTTCTAAGGTAGGAGGGAATCGATGATAGTCCCATATCCCAACTGGAGAGCTAGCATAATCACATAACAATTTGGCATGATAAGTTTGACTTTCACTTAGTAATTTATACTTTAAATCACCCAAGAAATCGAAGCAAAAGTGAGGAAACTGCATGCACATTTCTTATAGTTCTCTAAGAAAGCAGTGTCTCGCTAACTACTATGTCTTGAGATTAGGGATTTTCTTTAAAATCATTCTTTAATTTGACATATTTACTCAAGAGTTCCATAGGAATAGGACTGCTTGAGATTTCTTTAATCGGTATGATATACTAAAATTAGACCGATAATAGTTAACTAAAACGGTAAAGTTCATAAGCTACGCAGGTTAGACATTACAATTATATTATCATTCGGGGTCATACAAGATTAATTTCTTATACAATTTAGAAATAAATCTCTTCCTATCATACTTGATTTTTTCAAAGGGAAGAGAGTGAGAAAAAAGAGGGATAGAGACAGCTCTTGGAGATTCCAACATGCCCGAGGATGAGGATCAGACCCTTGTTCATTTAAGTATCTACGATGAAAGCATCTAATCAAACCCCCGTGGTTATCACCTAAACAGGAAAAATCAACATATATACCCCTAGAGTCAACTTTGTAAAGAAATTCTTCCAAAGTACTCCTATCATCAATCAGCATCCAAAAGAGGCTATTAGCTCGACATTCTCTGCCAAGAGTTTCTCGAAATTAAGGTGTGCTTTCTTCATCCAGGGTGCAACTTTTCACTCTTTGAAAAAACTTAATTTTGATGCACTAGTGGTGAGATTCTTGTATTTCCCAGACAACTCATTGTACTCTTTCAGTTGTCTATATAACTCTTTATTCAATCGATCTATCTCCATTTGTTTCTTTTCAAGCATAACTTCATAATGATATTTCAATTTTCTCCTTAACTAAAATAATTAACATGTTAACCAAAAGTTATTTGGTAATCTAACACATTTATAGAGATCATATCTGAGAGTGTGGAATTCAAGACGAAGGTTTTTTTCCTCCTTTTGGGTTTGTGGCTTTCAGGAGCGTTGTCCTTCTAAAGTGAAATCTCACTTGGAGAATCGGGAATTTCAGTAATATCCACTGCCAAATCTAGGTCAGCACCTCCCAATCCATTCTTCCTATCTGCCGATCCAGAGAGACCTTTTCCGTCAACCCACCATTGTTTTCTTTATCACCATCGCCGTCGTCGTCATCACTATTATGACCATTGTCATCATGGTCATCATTATTCTTATTGTTGTCATCATCATCCTCTTCCTTATTAAATTATGTTTCTACGTCTGCTAGAAGGTCATCAAAGGCCAACAATTTCTTGGCATCAAACTCCTCTCCTTAGAAGATTCTTTCCCGGATGCCTGTATTTCCTCAACATAGCTTTGAACTTATTTTTAAACTTTTCATTCCAAGCCAGAGGAAGAGAATGGAATTCTATATTTGGGCATCGCTAAATGTTTTTGGCCTATGCTATGAAAAGTGCCTTCTCGTAGAATTTCTCGATAGACTCGTATTAATAAAATGAGACACCTTTTGCTTTGTGTCACTAATTGTTCTAGTTGATTTGTTCAAGAGAATTCTTTTCCTTTGTAATTTCTCCTTTAAGAATCCATTCTCCTCCACAAGCTTGGCCTCCTTCATATCGGCCTCCTCAAGCTAATCTCTAAAGCTTTCGCTTTATCACTTAATATTTGATTAATACCTTTTTCTTCATTAAGTGAATTTTCACTCCATCAAGTGAAGTGGAAAGTTTATCTTTCTCATTTACATCCTTATCCTTTGTAGTCGTAATATCGATTATGTGACTGTTGAGCGAAGAAACCTATTCCTTTAGCTTGGAAACTTCACCGGAATATGCTGAGGCATCATCTAAAAATTAGAACATATGCTTAGATGCCTAGAAAATAATAGGTATAAATTACCATATTATATAGAAAGTTAGGAACTAGCCGAACGAGAAGGATACATACCAATAAAAGCTACTTAATAATAGGAAAGCGGTGATCTTGGGAATAAGAGAGGGCCATGGTGGCTTAAGAGTCACAAAGGATGGAGGCCGGATGACCAACTAGAGAAGGTCATCAAAACCATTAACAAGGGTTGGAGATTGAGACTTGGAAGGAAGTGGATCTTCGGAAGAAATACACAGTCGAAGCTCCTCACAAAGATGATTTAGAGCCCGAGGAGAACCTGGAAAAGTAATACGAAGAAGATAATCCTGAGATCGCTCCGCTTCATTCAGTTGTTGGGCTTTTCCCCAAGAGTGTTAAGGTTTAAGACCCCAGGGTATCATAGATGGTTTTTTATCCACATTAATAGGGGTATACATGTATCTGAATCCAGACTTACTGCTAGGAATTGTGGTAGTAGCGGAGTCGTTGCTTAATTTCCTTTTTATGGATTTGAATGAACAAGCAATGGTGTCCTTGAAGGATTGAGACTGGAGCTTGGTTCAAGAAAGAAGTATTATCATTACTCTATGTTTCTTATGGAGCGTCACTTACCATCTCCTTATTTTTAGACGTGATGGCTAGGGTAGATGAGCCTAAATCGGAAAGAAAATCTTATAAGATAACGCTACAAGAGGTTTTGTATAGAATAGAATGATGTCTTACCTAGATCTTGGGTTGAATTGGAGAATTAGAAGTAAAGGATTTTGATTTGCCCATGAATAACGATCATTTTCCTCACGCATTATATTTAATGAACGCTCTTCCAGAATCTTATGATGATCCAAAATAATGGAATGTTTGAGAAGTTTTGCTGGAGTTAACAACATAAGCCTGTTCCTTATAGTATTTAATGCTGGGGTCAATGACTGCACAATCTCCCGATTAAAAGAACTTAGCTTTTTGGGAATAGAATCTGAAAGAAAACATTTACTAAAAATGAATAATAGACAAATACGAATGGTAAGAGACAAGAAGCATATTGATAGTAGAGAATGTTCCTATGATGTTGGAGAAGCATTTAATAAAAAAGAATCGTGTCTCCCATCCTCTCGTCTTGTTAACACTCTCGAAAATCACACTTTTTGGGTAGGGATGGATCCGGTACAGTTGATAATTTTGTTGTTCACCAACCTTTGTAGGATAGGATATTGAATGAAGAATTTCAACATTAAAGGAAGGGAGTCCAGCCTCCTGAGCTAAGACTTCCAAGCAAGTCAGATATGTGCAAGAATTCAGCGAGAACTAAAATTTTGCAATATCTAGGTGCTTGAGGTATCTCAGAAGAAATACGATAAAGGACGGTCATATATATGCCAAATATATATTGGAGTAAAAGCGAAATGCCCTTCCGATGAATTAAAAATATTATCTATTGGACCAGCAGGAATGGCTGCAATTCCCGTAATCCTAAATTATTCCAAAATAGAATCCACATCGGCTCGGTTATGATGTATAATGGATTCAAATGATTATCTCCCTTCTTACAAGCGGAGAATGAGGCCTTAGGGCCTATATTAGTTATCTTAATAGATGACTTGCGTGGCTTTGAGCTTTCCATCCATCTGCTAGGTGAATATTATTCCAAAATTTAAGAAATGATAATGTTCAGACTGTATAGAAGAATCACTATATTCTAAAGTTAAAAATTATTACCTAAATGACTTATCTACCTTCTAAATGATGGTATCAAAATGCTTAAAGTACATGTTAGTCACAAGTTTATAACCCTTAAATAACACATGTCAAGTTTATCCAAAACTTAATCTCTAACCTTAATAAAGGAATTTAATGGAAAAACAATATAAAGATTAAATAAGAATGCATATGTGACGTTAATAATTTCAAGTCAAAATATATATCAATGTCAAATTCCTCATAGCTTATAATATAAAGCAATAGAAAACACCACAACTATAACTAATGTTGAAGTGATGAGGTTGACGACATTAATTAATAGCGGCTATATGAATTATTAATGTTCTAATCAATTAAATAGCTTGTAATATGTTAAAATAGTAATGTCGTAAGTGATGATATCATATATAGCTTAATGTGGTATTAAGTTAGCTATGGAGAATGGTGACAAATAATAAGCGTTTAGGCACAAAACCGTACTAATAAGTAATATCAAAAATTGGCAATGTCTTTTTTAACTAACGCTGAGCTTATTAATGTTGCATTTAATTGGTATGCACGTCGTTAATGACTCCTATATTCCTAATAAAGGGTTTCCACATAATCATCAATCATGCGGAAGAGTTTTTGTGCTATAAATGATAGTTAGTCAACATGAGAGCATTATCAATGTCGAATATCACGATAATATCATCAGTCGTTGGTGTCGGCATAAAACCAAGGAGGATAAATTGATATTGACCATTATAACAATGTCGTAAGTGATCGATGCCGATGTAATGTAAGTCGACATCGGGTTTCGGGTCAAATAAGTTTTTTTGGCATCAGTGAACCGGTTTCCATGCCAGTAACGATTAACCTCTGAATTCACTCATATGACAAAAAATTTTGATGCTAATTAACCTAACATTACAATCAATACTTATCCTAATTACTAAGCCTCAAAGCTACATAATCAAGCCCTAATATCAATCTATAATCGAAGAAACCTAAACCAAACCCTAACATCAACTTTGACACTTAATTACTTAAATCAATTCATTAATTTGATCAAGATAAGGTATAAACCGTACCTGGGTATGGTATAAACACGTGAAAGACAAATGTTTTAGGTTACTTTTGGATTTTTGACTTCTCGCTAGAGTTTTCAATTGTAGGTAAAAGAGGAATGAAAGAGATGCTTGTCTATTTATAGAAGAGAAAGAAGGTAAATGACATCATTGATTCAATTTGAATAGATGGCCAGATTTGTGTGGAATACTAATAGGCGGTAAACTTGATTTCGACATTATTGACTTGAAAAGTCAAGACTCCTCAATACTAGAGGAAGGGAGCAAATGTTATTAGCATTATTAACTTTAAAGATATGCAGCATGGGCCATGAATATGACAACACCTTTTAAGATGGAAGTATTGTTGTGCTTTATCAATATCGTTTAATGCCACGTATGATCAATAATGCATGTTGCCGATACCGCTTCTCCTTGATGCCACCTCCTATCTATATAACATCGCATCGATGTTGCGCCTTATCAATTCCAACTTCACTTGTGAAAATAAGATGAATGTCGTTCAACACTGATACTACTAGTAACCAAAGCCATAAAATAATAATGTCGCTCCTCTTTGATGCTACTTCTATTCCAATACTACCACTCTTTAACGTTGTCATTCAAATGATACCGAGTATTATCGATACCGCAAGGAACCAATGCCTCGTCCCTCCAAGGAAGTAATGATATCGACTGTAATCAATATAGTAAGCCATTAATGAATGTCGACACAACCTACGTCGCATTTTATTAATGCCATATATTTCTAGTGCCACCCTCCAAAGTGATGCCGCTTTCTATCAATGTCAGTTATTATTACTGTTGTTTGTTGTTGAGGCCGATCATTGCCCATATTGCCACTCAAGAATGTCAACGCTTGTCAGCGCCTTCATTTTTCAATTCCAAGCCACACTTCAACAACACTTAGGAGATACCTTCCATCTTTACATGCGATGTTAATGCAAAAAGTCATCAACATTCACAGGAGTTATCTATGCCAGCACCGCTTCATAATGGTGCCACTCCACATCAATGTCTTCTCATGTCATTGTAGATTCAAACTGATATTGTTGTCCACTAACTAAGAGGGCCGGTCATTATGGAGTAAGCTGCCAACATCAAAAATCATTGATGCCGAATGCTTCACTACTAAAACAATCTCAAAGCTTTACTATTCATCGAAGAATGTCAAAAATGATAATTAAACAACGCCGGACACCATGTAGCATTATTGATGCCGAAGGACATGAAAGCCGAATTCAAACTGCTAAGCATGTCAAAAACACCTCTATAAATATGTACCTAGGGGATTTGTAGGAATGGCGAATTATCTTATTCTACTTCATACATTCTTAAAATTTGTAACCTTAAATTGATTTGGGGATTCACAGCCGATTGTAGCACTTGAACTATGGGACTATTGGACTTTGTACTTTCAACATTATGTTGAATAAAAATAAGATTTCTTGAATTATGGCTCACTTTGGAATTCCAAAGCATATATGATTTGCTAATCAAAGATTGCTTCGAATTCCAAAAGTACTCATATTCTTGATTTCTCTTTTGATCATATGATTGTTTAATAGAATTTACTTCAAGCATATATGATTTCACATGGCCTTGCATATGATGTCCCTATGAACCTAAAATTGCTTATAACTTCTCTTAAGCCTTAACTCAGCCAAGTGTCACTATTTGCCAACACTCATTGAGGTTAAACTTAGGCTCTCTAAATTCCATCAACAGCTATGGTCATTATCCTTGCACTTTTAAGTTTGACGAAGAAATTCGTTAACAGCTTTATTTTGAAAGAAATGGCGCTTTCATATGATTTTTGGGTGTTAATCCATTGTCTAAGTTAACAAATGTAAAAATGTTATCTCAAACAACTCCAAATACCATATAACGTTGAATGCCAAAAAACCCAACATAAAAAATATCATCAACCATATAAAATCACATCAAATATTATCCAATCAAATCAATATCAAAATAGGTTAATCATCTATATCTGAAATCATCATTAAAGTCCATAAATCATCAAATATGAGATGTTATGAAGTATATCTCTCAATCTTAAATAATAAATAATAATGTAAAATAGACTGTCTGATTGTAAAATATTGGGCACCAACCCATCAATCAGATATAATAAAAGATACGAGAATCCACTATACTATGAATACATATCCAGATATAATCTCATCATCTCATATATGAATAAATCAAAATAGTATATCCATATGGGGGTTGACTATACTTTTGACTCACCCAGTCTTTAGTATAGACCACTTATCATAGCAATGAGATATATATTCCAATCCACTACACACACCTACTGTGAACCAGATGGGAGGCTGATGGTCGCCTACTGCAAACCAGCTTCATAAACCCAGGTCTACTCGTCAACTGTAGAGTAACCGTCTATTCCTACAACCTTTAGTTACCTTGATGGACATCATGACCCAATCCATTAATGACTCGTCTATGCATACCTCGGTCATGACCTTGCTTTGTCCCCAATGGTAACATATTGTTGGCCTATACAACACAAGGGGCTCCTAGCTATCAATCATGCGATGCACATCGAATAAAATAAACAACAACGGTGTCATGAGTCTAAGATGCGACCCCACGGTCAGGCTGCCAGGGTGGATACTAGCCAATCTGGTTTACTCCCAAAAAAATAAAGGAAGCTGGACACAATGTGGATGGTCACATAGTACTCATACCCAGTAGTTATGTATATCTCCAATAGTGGGCCGATACACAGCTCTAATAAGACAACACCTGATTATATGATACTCCACATCAAGTATCACATACACACGAGTGTAATCCAAATTTGAGTGACATTTACTTACAAAGAATAGTCAAATAAATAACATAACGGCGTCCTACACTACCTCATGTTATTCATATAATTATTCAATATTCATAAACTACACTCAATCCACACTAGATATATTTATATGACAAATCCGATAAATAACAATAAAAGTGTTACCAAAAGTCCCATACCAGATGGTATCACTGATATGTTTATTCGACTTTCTCATCATATATAATTAATTATCACAAAATCAAGCAATAAGAAAATAAGAAATCGAAAATATAGAAACCATACGTAAAAATTCCAATTCAATTTGGAAATGAAGTAATAATCATAAATTTCGACAATATCTTTCTTTATACAATTAAGTCAAATACTCATATATATATACACATATACACACACACACAATTATCACACTTTACTAATTCATAAATAATAACATTAATTATAAAGTACACTTTAAAATATTTAATATTAATTAGAAAATTATTATTTAGACCAATTATAGATTTCTTTTCAATAAATAAATAAATTCGAAAATAAATCTCTTAAATCAATGTTACATTCTAAAATAAAAAATCTTTAAATTATATTATATATTGAATAATATGTAACTTTATTTATATAATTCCAAAATAATGATTTAGATACCAAAACATTTCCAAACCTACACTTATATATATATATATATATATATATATATATATATATATTAAAACATTCAAGATCTCTTAGTAAATCAAGCATCCTTTTTATTTAATATTAAATTTACAAAGGAATTTCACTTTTAAAATATTATTAAAAACCCCACATTTATACTTATAAACACTCCATACATTCCATTATTCTTGAAAATCTCTATTTTCATTTTCATTTTCAAATCAAATTTTATTCTTAAAACTATTCCTAACAAATTATTTTATTTACCAACTTAGTTATTTAAAAATATACTTCGACTTAATTTTTAAAATACCAAAAACAATTTATTGAAGCTTTTAAAAATATTTTAAAACCAAATAACCAATCGAACGTCCAAAAATATGAATTATGGAGTTAAATTCTCCAAAATCATCAACAAATCATCAATATAAATTTTTATCGTGTTGCCAAGCTGAATTCCATCAAATTTCAACAATCGATACACTATACAAGTAAACAACATAAATCAAAATGCAAACGGATGGCATCTGCTTTGCATTTTGGACATTTAACAAACAAAAAACCCCATTATTAAACTCCAAAATCATATCTAACATCGCAACAATCCATCCTCTACCATAACCAATTCAACCAATAACCCAAACAATATTTTAAGTAAGCAATTTAATCGGGATATAAATGTATATGAAGATGCAAGTGGAATTAAATACGGTTGTGAGTGAGAAATACTCACCAAAACGATGATTATATTTCCAAATCAACGATTACTATCTACTCTACACAGTCGCCAATTCCTCATCAAAAACTGTAACGACCCAGAATTTTATTAAATTAAAATTTGAATATTTAATTAATTTTAAATATTTATAAGTGAATTTTTAAGTCAAATAAATTTTTATTTGAATTTTTAGATTTAATTGGATAATTAAATCGATAAATTAATATGTTAAATTATGAAAATAATTGAAAATTGAGTTAAATATGATAGAAAATGATTTGTAAAATTTTATTTAATCATACTGGAGTTATAGAAATATTTTAGAACTTTTAAAATCGAATTAAAAGTTAATTTGTGAAAATTGAATATTTTAATATTTAATAATCGACTGTAAAATAGTCAATTTTTGAACAGTCTCAGAATTGAACGAAACCAGTTCCATTGGATCCGTAATAGTTAGTTATTACCGGATTTCAATTTTCGTGTCAATCGGAGCTATCGTTTGATCGTGGCAGCTCGAAACGCATCGATTTATTTTTTATTTAAATTTGGCGAGTCAAAATAGCCATTTTTCAAAAAGTCTCGGATTTCGACGAAACCAGTTTCATCGGATCCGTAATGTGATATTATTGTAAGGTTTCAAATTTCAAGTCAATTGGATTTACCGTTTGTCCGGTACAAATTAAAACGCCTAGAAATCGACTTAAATCGGTTTAATTCAAATTGAGCGTTTTCAGCCATAACTCGCACATACTTCCGAATTAGCTTCCGAAACCTGTTCCATTGTGTCCGGAACGCGGGATAAACCCTAGGTACGCTGGTTACGGCGTCTAAATCGGAGTTCGGAAAATCCGGGATGAATAGTGTCGCTCGTTCCTTATAAATAGCCCCTACCTCTTCATAAAAATCAAAATAAACACTAAAACCCTAACCCTAATTGTTGTAGCCGCCAGTTACAATTCAAGGGCCAGAATTTTCTCAACTTCCCTCCTCGATTTCTTCCAATCCATCAGGAATTAGCAAAAAGTTTCAACTAGAATGTTGTAGAGGGCTGTGAGTACTACGTTTTCAACGGCTATGATCTAAAACGGAGCGAAGATGGAAGAGATAGGGGGGCCGACAGGGGGGAGCCTGCGCACGCACTTCCACGCAGCACCTGAGGCCGAGCTTGGCAAGGAGGGGGGCGAGTGAAGCTCTTGCTGCGAGCTTCGCGTTGGTATATCCCGATCGAATTCTAGTTGAGTGATTGGAGAGCAAATTCAAAACCTAATTTGTAGCTATGGGTTTCATGGTGTCGGCCTCATGTCTGTAGCTTGAACGCAACATGGAAGATGAAGATAGATGGTGGAGATGGCTTGGGGCTTGGATCTGAGGGCTGGTGTGAGTTTGGGTTTAAAATTATATAGTTATGTTGTAAATTTAAGTTATAAAATCGTGTATAAACTTCATAATATCATAACTTTTTCATACGAGGTCGAAAAAATGCAAACTCAGTTGCGTTGGAATCGTATGGACGAGCACTACGCGATGGAGTTGGTTTGGAGTCGTTTGGAGTTAGTGAGAATTTCGGGTAAAATTAAACGCGCGTTTAATTTTATTCGAAATAAAAGCTAAAACGGAAATTAAAACCAAGGTGAGAACTTCTCACTCAATCGAATAGATTTCGATTTTATTTTAAATAGTTAGATTTAAAATATTTGAATGCATGTTTGAATGATGACTGTAAATTATTGATTGTTAAAATAGACATTATGCGCCGTTAGTAAGCGGATGTTATTTATAAAAACATATACCGCGAATATTTCATAAACAGTGAAATTGGTATTATATATAATATCAATATATATATATTGGCATATGTATATATTGCAGTTGATTTATTTCCCGTATTTTTTTGCGGATGAGACCCTATTACGCCGTTATTAAGCGGATAATATTTATTAAGAACATATACCGCGATAATTTCGTACTGGAGCGAAATTGGTATTGTGCTAATGTTTTTGGATGCAGGAAACAGGTTGGAGGGATCCAACTGGATTCCTCAACAGTATTTATTTGATTATGGATATTTTGATATTCGTTGATTATCATATACGATATGTGATATCGTTGTTGTCGTGATTGACTATTTGGTGTGTAGCATCATTGGACCCAGATTTTGGGATTTTAAAATGATCTTTAAAAGTGATTTTGAAAATATACTATATTTTTGGAATTGATCCATTATAAATAAATAAACGTTACAATTTTTAAAGTTATAAAAATTATGGTTTTTGTGAAATATAGTTAAAAAAACTGATTTTTAGAAATACGATTAAAAGTCGATTTTTGAGAAATATGAACTAATGATTTTTATAAAATAATTTAGATTGGATTTTTGAATATATGATAAAAGTTTAAATATAGGATTTATAAAATTTGATTATTTTATAAATCGAAATGATGAAATTATAAAGGAATTTAAAGACGTTTTAGAATAATAATATAAACTGATTTATATTAAGAGATTTATAAATGGATATTTATAAATTGAAATATGGACATTATAAAACGAGTTTTTATAAGTGTTTGAATGTAGTGAAAATGAATTTCCTAAATGAATGAAATTTATGAAATTATAAACTGTGAAGTTATAAATGAAATTTTATAAGCAATAGGTTTATAAAAATTTATAAAGTTATCGAAAGAATGAATTTTGGATAAATAAACAATCTTATAAGTTAAGATTAATAATTTGGGAAGTTAAATGAACGATTTTGTAAAATAATCGTTTTATAAGTAATTAACTTATAATATGAACGTTTAGTTTATAATTGAGTTATAAACTGGGATAGGTTAATAAAGAAATTTATAAAAAGGAAGTTTTTATAAATAAATAGAAATGGAATTTATAAACGTTGTTTTATAAATTCGCAAACGACTTATTTTGATAAGTTAATTGTTATAACTTAGAAATAGAGTTATATTCACGTTTTAGACAGTGAATAATCCTTAGAGTAAAATGAATAGAAAAGATGAAGTTTGTTAACGGAGTTTATTCACGTTTTTGAATAGTGAATAACACGTTAAAGAAATTGTTTAGAATGTGAATGTTTTAAATAGAATTAAAACGATCTAACGATGTTTTAAAAGGGATTGAGATTCGAAACCATAGATTTCAACATTTATTGTTGAAATAGACGTTTTCGAGAAATAAAAGGAAATGGTGGACTATAACACTGTAGTTATAGTAAATGATTTCCGAAAGGAAATGTTTTGTATAATATTGGGATTTATATATCTATTTTAAATTCGAATCCCTATACTAGTGATTTTGGGTTGTCGTAACGATGTTTTACGCAACATTCGTTTTGGCCCAAATAAATATGTTAAGTGAATGATTTCCTTAAAGAATGAAATATATACTTAATTCGATTTAAGTATATTGAATATTTTCTAAGTGTTGAAAATAAATGATTGTGAATTACTTATTAAATAAGTATGGAAATATTTTCCAATATGAAGTGAATATTTAGAATTTATCTTTTTGAAGATAAATTAGAAATGAATAATTGAAATCGTATATGCATGAATATTTTGGAATATAAATTCACTAAGGAATTTATATGGGAAAGTGAAACTTGTTAAAAATAAATATTGATTTATTTTTGAAGTGTTGGAATTATATATCTAGTAAAGATATTTTGGAAAATAAATAAATTTGGAAAATTATTTGGAATCTGGTGATGTGTGCATATCCAGTGATAGTTCAATAACCGACTATCAGTATTTCCCTTTGAATGGGTATTTGATGTGAATTGGTTGAATTTGAATGCACACTTATTTTTGAATAAGCGCTCACTATTCGGGTTAACCGGGAAAGGACCATGGGGTCGTATAACCCATTCCGAATATGTGATACGTCGTTGTGAATTGCATTGAAGATCGGTGTTGAAGACCGAGTATTTGTGAAAGCGATAGGATGACCTATCGATTGTCTCTGCACTGGGTAGCTCCTGGTATAGAGATCTCCTAAGTGATGGGAAATTCGATCGGGATTGTGAATACCCGTATTGCAAGGGCTTCGTAAGAAGTGCCTTCGGTTCTGTTCGAGCCCGGAACAGACTTGTATGGATTGTATGCCTGACATTACAATTTGAGATATAAAGCCGATTTCTTTCAAATATATTTCTGTTGGTGGCGGAGAATTTATTCTTTGCTTAACACCCTTCTTTGAGACGTACGAGCTCAAAGGTTATATAGTTGAAGTTATCAGCGATATATTCCCAGTTTGGTAATGTGACATGCTGAGTGATGCTGAAATGATCATTGTGTTGATTATTGTGATAGGATCATTTATTTGATCGTCTATCTTAGTGATCATTGTGTTGATCATTTGTTGACCCAAAGCACGGCTTTTTGTACAAAGTGTGTTTTTGTGGACGTGACTTCGTCGAGCCTCACATCCCGTGAAATGGTCAAAACAGGAAAGAAGCAGCAAGGTTATGAGGGGTAGCACCCTTTAGGATATGTCCATTTCCTTCTGGAAAAGGGTGGTATCATGGTATGGAGCCCAGATACTTACTCATGTTGAAACACTTTGTTTTTATGATTGTGTGAATTGATTAGAGAGCTCTCGGAAAAAGGTCCCAAAGGACCGGGGGATGGCATATTCGGTCAGTTGTTACTCAGTTAGGAGTAACCCGGCCTTGTGTTGGTTGAGATCCGGTTTGGTTCTCGGGGATGTCCATCCAGAGGCATTCTCAGTGGCAATGGGAAGTTCCTTGGCCTGACCATTTGTTGGAAATCCAATTCCCAATACGAAACTTGTACGGTATTAGTTGTAGAACCTGCCATTCACTTATGGTGGTCACCACTGTTTGGATGGTAGCTATAGTAGGCATAGTTCGAAATGTCTATGTCGGCTAAGATTTATATCTTTATTTTCGAAATGATTTGTTATACATTATGCACTAATAATAATATCAAAAGTCTTTTAAATGCGTATCAAGCATCTTTGGCTATCATAAGGAGAAATCTCCTCCGATTCTGCGTTTGCATGTGTGTGTGTGCGGGAGGCCTTATGGTAGTCTCATTTTTAAAAGCATTGCGAATTGATTAAAAATATTCCTCTATTTTGATTTTAAAGTTAAATAAACTGTTTTGAGTTCTCACACCAGTCACATGACTGACTCGGAGTTTATTGTTTTCCTTCCTAAACTCTGGGTGCCCACCAATTTCCACACGGGCAGTTAAGAGTTAGGTTTATCAGGATATTCTGGATATTCTGGAGTTGCTGGAGGCAAGCTGGATGGCATGGCGTATTACTAGTTTATATAGTATTTCTTTTTCCGCTGCACTGTTTATTGTTGTATGTTGTTGTACACTCTGATGATATGATATGATGTAATGAAATATAATGTGATGTAATAACTGATATAGTTCTTTATTTAAAGATTATTCATTTATTATTATATGTTGTTCCGCTGCGAATTGTGAGATTCTGTTGTTGTTCTGTTGTTTTCTGTCCGTTCTATTTTAAAATTCTTCTATCTTCTATTTTTCAAAATTCTCTGTTTTCTAAAAATTGTCTATCTTCTTTTCCCTCTATTTTTCTTTTTCTTTCTTCTTTTTCTCTCTTCTTTCTTTTCTTTTCTTTTTAAAACCCATAACATTCCGGTTTTTGGCCTTCGATTTCTCGGCAGTCGATAAAGTGAGTGTCGATGTCGAATTTTCATAAGTCGAAAAAATTTTCGGGACGTTACAAAAACCGATCATCACCGGTACCTCCAATTCACTGCCATCCATCATCGATAGCAGTAGCCAAGCACCACCTAAAAATCGCCTAGTTGCCCAAAACTACCACGAGCTGCAGCCCTACCGTGTCTAAAGCCTATCACCACCACCTTCGACCAAATTGCGATCGCAACCTCCATTCACACGCATGCCAGATCGCATGCAGACTCACACCACCAAGTCGCAACATTTCACTAACCTAACATCACGACTCTCCAGGTTCAACACGCAATCTTCGGATCGTGAGCACTATGCCGCCTTGCTCGCCTATGCCTTTCTCTACCTCCATCTGGATCGCTGATCATTTGTGTTGTCCTTTCTTTCTTTTTCTTTTTTCAGTATGCAATTTTTCTTCCTTTCGAAAAATTAGGGCTTCAGGTATATTTTCTATAAGCAGAAGGTTCAGGCTTGTAAAAAAAGAATGGAGCAAACCCTAAAAATTAGTTTAAATAGGATGGGTAAGTTTTTTGGCTCATATTAATTTATTCAATTCTCTTTTTTTTACTTTCCTTGTAGATAATCCTTTTATCAGTTTGTAAATTTATTACTCTAATTCAAATTTACATATATTATTAATTATTGTATATTCAACTAAACCGTTTTATTCCATTTCAATAAATTATTCAAAAATAACCTATTAGTTTATTTCAATTTATTATATTAAAATTTTATTTTATATAAAATTAGTTAGAAAAAATTTTTATTTTCAAAATATAAATTATCAAATATCAAATTCGAACAATTTTATTTTAACTAAATCTATTTATTTTATGGCGTAAAAAGCAGGGTTGTTGCAGTTTTTCATTCTATTATATACTTATCATAATGAGTTGTGTTAATTAATTATTTAATTTAAAATATTTAATAGAAAATCTCTAAATGATATGTCATGTGATAGTAATCATAATTTTTTATAATCATGAGAAACTTATTACAATAAAGTAGCATATCGATTTCAACATTCCTAGTCTATGTGTTTTCGAGATAGGATATCGATTCATCCGTTGAGACTATAGTAAGTAACGCTACCCAAATGTTGGATATTATATTACTCATGGATATTGGTCTGGGGATACCAAGGATTACATACTGATAGTTATTAGATAACTATATAATGTCCCATTGGATAGTTTTCTATTGGTTAATATAACTAAGGTCAAACAGAGAATATCAAAGCAGCAATATTACAAAGTTCTCTTAACTTGAGAATACTGTTGAACTTCGATGTTGACACTCCACTTAAATTATAATTAATAATGTTGAACTTGAGAATACTGTTGAACTTCAACGTTGACACTTCAATGTTATATGAGATTAGTATAATGGTCAACTTTAGTCAACTCAATGTCAAAGTCTTTGGTCATAACGGTTCAGTTAATAATAATGTTGTTATTGAACCAAAGGCTATGTGTTTGGATTACACAAGTTGAATATAGGCAATACTGGAATTTTGACCAAAACCAAATTTCATTAGTTCTAATGTGATATAGTTTTATAAAAGAGAATAAGTGTAAATAATCGTCATTGTTTGGGACCACTTAAAATAATAAAGTTGAATTTTACCATTATTATGTAAGTCATAAATTCGTCTAAACTGCCACACCACTAGCTAAGGTGATGTGTGAACGTTGATTTTCGAATTGTTCGATATTAATCACTCACTAAATTTACACATATGAGTCCTACGACTGTAGTTGAATAATCCAAAATACTACATTATTCAATTGAATTATAATTTTTATAAATTAATTAATATTTATGAAATATTAACTCTAAAATTTTATTTGATTTATATGAATCGATAACTAATAGAGTGTAATATAAAAGTTATATATTTATGTATCGATATACATTGTCATAAGCATTTAAATTGGATTTATATTATGTAAATACTGATTGAATTTAAAAATGTATATGGGCCCATATGCCCATTGATATGGGCCACCATTCTTAGAGGGGATGGGATGTGAAATTTATTAGAAACATGAGTTTTGAAATGGTAAGAAGAAAATGTAAAAAGGGAGATCTAGATCCCCATTTTTCAACATTCTTTTGGATATTTAAACTCATCATTCCCTTTCATTTGCTTTTGAATTTTGCTACTTCCTCGAAACCCCTTAGGCCACAGGGTGTAGGAACATCCCCCCTCTTTATTTCCGAAATAAAGTAAAATCAAATAAAATCCAGTGCAAAGATGCGGTGATCACTTTAGTTTGCTTCATTTTTGAAAGAGTAAAGATTCAAGCCAAGGAATTTTTATTCAACATTCAAGATTCTTATTCAAGGCTAGTCAATTGGTAACATCGATTTATACATTCACATTAATTATGTTAGTTTATGTGTAGTTTTGAATATTTTCTGATTACGAATTTATCTATCTACACATTCACATTACCAAATTAAAAAATTATTTTAAAACATAATTTAAGTTTTCATTATATGTATATTATAATTGTTAAAAATAATTTTATACATTATGCATATGTAAGGAGTTGTTTTTTAGATTTTATAATTAGTAAAAATATATAAATATATTACATATATAATAACTTGTTAATTTTATTCATATAAGCATATGTATGTAAAATGAATATAAAAAAAATCCCAAAATCCGTATAGATTATAAATTAAAAAATTGATTTTTTAAATCCATGCGGATTAAAAAGTATTCTTTTTAAAAATGGTTTCGACCAAGAAAAAAATAATTTCTAACATGTTACTATTTATTTTCATTAATTAATATTTTATAAAGAAAATTTAAATATTTAATATATGTGTGTGTGTGTGTTTATAATTAAAAAATGTTATCATTTGAAATATGAATCTCTAATTTAAAATAGATTTTATTCTAGATGCAGAACAGATTTAAATTTATATCTACCAATGATATTTATAAATACTAATTTCAATTATTGGAAATAGTCAGTATATTCAAATATATATATATATGTATATTATAGTTATGCATTTATATATATATATATATATATATATATATATGCATATATATATGTGTTGTGTGTGTGTCTCTGTGTGTATCAACAAATTAACAACAGATAACAAATACGTATATGAAAGGGCTAGTGTGTTTGTTGCACTATAAATCTTAGCACTTACGTATGGGCACATTAAACCATGTATACATCTATATGTTACACATACACTTACATTTGTGTAACTTGACACTCGTATACACTTTATATATCATGTATATAAATACATAACAAATATTTAGATTTTTTGAATAAATAAAATAAAGGTTTTATTTAAAATTACTTTGATTGGACCTAAATCATTTTAGACTTCATCGGCCCAGTAAGATCTAAAATGGATTTCTTGAAATTGACCCATTTAACACGTTGTGTGTTTGCTTGATTCCATCATTAAGCACTATTCAATAGTGAATTCATCTTGTTGGTTGTATGAGGTTAGTATCACGATCAACTCAAAGTCGGTATCTTTAGCTAAAGTAGAACGGTTAATAAAATATATTATTGAATTGAGAACATTTTTTATGACCAATAAAGTTGAATGCGGATAATATTAGAGTTTTAACTAACGTCGGACTCTATATATCCTTAAGTTGTGCAGTTAAAGCGCTCGGCAGATTCAATGCGGCGAAGGTGCAAAAAGTCATAGCGGGGATACAACGAGGATATAGCGGATGACTCTAAAATAGCATATAAAACTCGTAATTAATGTTTTTACAAATATATAAGTGGTAATTAACTGAAAAATTAACATTCAATTGAATATAATTAATATGTATAATTTTAAACAAAAATATATGCGAATATACTTGTAAATGAACGTAAAACTGTTATATAACACAATTGAATCTACAAGAATATTAGAGTATTTTAATTTCTAAAAATATATTAAAAATTCAATTAAATAAATTAATTTCATATTTTTTATAATGTATAAATTTTATTTTTTAATTCATTTCTTTTAAGGAAGATATAGTGGAAATAGCGGAATATAACGGGAATAATGGGATATAGCGGACATAGCGGGGCTTAAAGCGGAAAGGCTATAATTGAGGCTATATGGAAAAATCATAGTGGTAGAAATCCGCTATGAGATATAGCAGGGTTATAGCAGGATAGTAGCAGGGCATTAACTGCACTGTCATTAAGTGATATAGTGTTGATGAAGAGAATATGCGTAAATTTTGTCGCAGTTGGTACCACTTAAGGTGATGTAGTATATGATTTTACCAAAAATATCTATAAGCGATGGATCTTGAAAAACTATTACACCACTACCTAAGATGATATGTGAATGTTAATATTTGAATTGTTAAATATTAATCGCTAACTAAATTCACACCACTAAGTCACACAGCCGTATTTGCGAATTCTTTGAAATACTACATGATTTACTTGGTTTATAAAGTGTTATAAATTAATTAAATTAAGAAATATTAAGTATTAATGTATTTGATGTTTAGGGTGTTATTAGCAAATAGGGTAGCTCCAAGAAAATTTCTGGTTGCTATTAGTAATTAATTGGATGTATATATAAATGTTATATGTACATATATTGATATATGATATCAACATATATGTAAATAGTCTTTAAATATCAAAAATTATTTAAATGAGATTTGTGATATTTTGGTCCATATGGGTCATATATGGCCAATCAAACATAGGTGAAATAGTCTTAATGGATCTAGAGTTATGCGTATTTTTCATGAGAGGAAGGTGGAAGGTTTTTTCCTATTTTCTCTCGTTAAATACTAAATGTTCCACATTCATTATATTCTTTTTCCATCTTCGTTGTTGGGCGCAACCTCTAACTCTTCTCCCATGGTCAAACTAATATTCACCCATTCAACATCAAACACAAATTAAGACAAAGCGGTTCATTCGATTCTAGCAATATCGGGTGTTGATTCAAGCAATCTAAGAGACAATTCACAAATCAAGATGTTATAAAGGATGGGATCTGCTCAAGTATAATTCCATTTTATATTATTCATTCACAATATTCAACTTTGACCCACGTTCATATAATTTTAAATATTCTATTTCCATTTTATTAATTCAAAATTGGTTATACATTGTTGTTTATGAAATGGAATAAAAAAGGAAAATTTTGGTTTATTTAGAACATATGATATTCATGCTTATGTGTGTTAATTTAAACCCATGTGGTTTTGAACTGTCATATTTATTTTAAATTTATATATAAAATATATTTGGCCTTGTTTAAAATAATTTGAACTTAATCAGTTTTAAACTACTAAGTTTTGAATTTAAAATAAACATCCTCTTAATTAGTTAAGGTAACAACATACTTTGCAATTATTTGATTTCAAACATATGTTTGTAAAATGTTTTCAAACTTGAACATTATATATAGATACGTACGTACATATATGTATGTGTATGATATTAATACCGATTTAAACATGGTAGTACATTATACACGCATACACTTACATACGTACAAGGGATATAAATCCCAATATCCACACATATGTGTATACATATGTCATCCACTTGTTATGTCACTATCGTTTTGCATTACCATACCATGTATATATTTCATTTGTTGTATTCGCCATATTATAATTGTTATATTAGTTTTTTATTACATTATCATGTAATATATATGTCTTCCTTTGCAATATACACCATGTATGTCCGTGCGACCTTTCACATACCGAAAGATGATAAAACAAAACCCCTACTTGATTACACAAATATCACGTTTATGATTGGCTAATTAGTACCTCATAAATAATAGCATGACCTTTCACATACCTAAATGATATAGAACATAATACATGTACCTTAATCACACATGCGCGGATGCATATACATCACACTTGTAATACATTTTGAGTGAGATGCATATTTCATGTTATCTTGTTATGTTATGAATGTATATGATATATTCAAAATAAGTATCAGACAAACTTGGTTAATATGATTAATTATATACATATAAAATATTTAAAATAATATACGATTTTATTTTAACATATATAAACTGAATATAATGCTAGTTAATATATTTCATAGGCCCATTAAGATTCAAGTAAGGATTTTCTTTAACTTTACCCATATCACCCATTGCCAAATAGGTTAGTTCCAACATATTAGTCGTGTACAAGGCCCAATATCATATTTTCAATTAACCTAGTGTATGAATTTAGTTCAAAACCAACAAAAGTATATTGGAATAAAATCAACCATATCATGTGTTATCTTTGTGGTACAACAATATAGAGTTCATCTACTCAAGGATTTATTATTATTGTTAAGAGGCTCTACAATTGTTTGGATACCTTTTCGGTCCTTATAAAACTCAGTCTCACACAAGTTATGTATTCATTTGTAGAATTACGTCTATCTCTTGGAAATTGATAAAGAAAAGTTAGTCGCTACATCATCCAACTATTCGAAGATGGTAGCACTACATGAAACAAATCCTGAATGTACTTGGTTAAGATTATTATTAGCCGCATCATAAAGAGTTGTGAGTTATCTACTACCGATAAAACTCCAATCATAATTTTTTTTGATGAAAGAGTGGTCTTCGAAAAGAGAGGAGCACTCGTTATTTTATTATACATTAAGATGCAAAAATAATCAACATGTATGATAGGTGATGACCCAACAAGGATATGAGAATTACATAATATTATAGGATCATTATATGGATGATCAACGTAGGTACATATAAAGTGAATGATAAGTACCCAAAAATATATCTGTACATGATTTAAATGAACTAAGAATTGTTTGATTAGTTTAAAGTTAAAGAAAGCATGGTTGCAAGACAAAAATGCTTTAGGGAATAGCCGGGCTGAATGAAAAATAATTTCAAGAAGACTTGCTTTTAGGGCAAAGCATAGAGCATAGATGATGAAGTAGGGAAGTAGCACTTGATGCGAATGAGGAAGGTAAATATTTTCTACATGGCTGAAGAGGCTAAATATGAAGCGTACACATGCATGGCGTTAAACATGGAAGTTGCACATGACTAGAAGCATGGTTGCACATAGCTAGAGACATGGAAGCTGCACACTGCATGAAAGCTAAGCACAGAGCACATATGATGAAGTTGGGGAGCCGCACTTGATGTGAATGAGGAGCATATACATTTATTATGTGACTAAAGAGGCTAAGCATGAAGCATACACAAGCACGACATGAAACATGAAAGTTGTGCACATCTAGGAGCATGATTTCATAGAGCTTAAAATATGGAAGTTGTACAATGCATGGAATATTCAATTAAGTGATATCTACATGAAGGGTGTGGCACATATCTAGAAGCATGGATGCATATGAGGCTAAGCCTGAAGTAAGCAGTTGTAGACTCCTCTGAGTGAACATTGTGCAGGAAAAGGGTACATGGATACCAAAAATCGATCATGCATGACAAGCTTGAACACAGCGGACAAAAGAGGCACAACATGCATGATGAACTCGGTTGGACGAGCATGAACTAAAGCGAATTTCCATTACATTCATAAGAAGTTCTCTAGTAGTAAGGGGAAGGTTGTCGGATGGAGTAGCGTTGCACGTGATTCGATTGAGATGAGATATCCAATTTGAATGCCATCTACAAACCCTTGTCCAAAGTGAAATTTGCTAGACAATAAAATATAGAATAGCAGATGAATTACTATATTAATTGTTGAATAGTCTTTGGTTCATTCATTCCAAAGGCCAACCAAAATCATATCAAAAGAGGATATATCAAATGAGGTAGAACAATAGATGCATCACCGAAATTCCATTACACACATGAGCTATAAAAGTATAACAAATGGAAATCCAATGAATATGATTGGATGAAAATCTTATTGGTTTACAAAAGTGTATACACGTTAACTGTAAGAAATTTTTTTATGACATTTCAAGTGAAGGATTTACATCAATAATCACGTTTGATTAATGTTTAATCAAACGAAGCAATTATTACATTTAAAAATTATATGTTTAATCTGTTATATATATATATATATTTGTTCGTGTGTGTGTTACTACTGAATTTTCTGGAGTCTTCAAACAGACTTAAACGATTGAATTGGATGAACAAACGATGAAAAAAAACCTAAGAAAATGGAAAATATCATTAAAAGGCAAGATAAAAGAAATATAAAAAATGAGCAAAAATATTCGACTTGTGTTTTTAACTCGACCCCTATGGATCAGCACTGAGATGAATCGGGTCGGACATACAAAATTCCCAGTTCGGACTTGAAGCAAGCAAAGGAAGCCACAAAGCTTAAAAACCTCAGGAAATCCTCAGGTCAATCTTGAAGCAAAAGGAAAAATTCCTTAGTTCGGACTCTAAGTGGGATCGGTACCGATCCATGAGCCATGGATTGTCATCGATCCATGAAGGCATGGGTCAAGTTGACCTGGAGACTTTAATGGACCGACATACGAACACAAGGAACATGATATACCATGTTTCACAGATAATTCAAGGTTTTTCGTCTATAAATAGGAGAGGAGATGCACTTGAAAAGGAACTTCTTCTTTTCTGAATTTTTCATTTTGCCATGAAACCTTGTTAAACCTACATTGATCCAAAACCACCGATATGTAGAATTGTTGTTTGTAAAAGCTCTCAAAAAGGAATAACAAAGTTTAAATGGATGTAGGAAAGAATATTCACTGAACCGCTACAAAATTGTGTGTTCTTCATTGTTATTTCTCTGTTTTTCTTGATAATTTTCATATATATTACTTCATTAGGTGTCCGTGCCACTTTCGATGCAAATATTTAGGTGCTTTCACTGAGAGGAACAATTTTTGACAACTCGAAACTTGAATTTAAGAAGACGATGAGACCAACAACCAAGAGAACTGCTGTTGGAAAAAGCCAATTGAGACATGGGGACAGTCAAAAGGTGTCTTAGGATCTAACCTATAACAACCCTTTTTTGTCTGCTTTGAATATTTAAATATTAATATGGATTTATTTTATCGATGAGCTGAATACTCATTTCCACAGTTGGACTGTTTAGGAATCGGGGTTATTTCCATTGGGTTCGGATGCCTCGAGCGAAACAAAATGACTATAAGCATTGACATATTTCGACTATTTGATTTAGAGCTAGAAGGTCGAGTTTGGTTCATAAAGTCGAGCGACTAGAAATATTTACGGTTGTACATGTTGGAATTAGGTCCTGAAAATAGTTCCATTGAGTTTGGAATATGAGTATTTGACTAGGAACGTCAGTGAGCACGACTTGATTAGAGTTTGCAAAATTTTAGGGTAATTAGTGCTAGATATTTGCCTAAATAAGTACCACCACCCTCTTTCATTTACCAAACCTAAAAATCTAAAACCCTAGCCGCTATTTTTTACCCTAACCCAAGTTAATCTAACGGCCATAGTTAATCCACGGCGCTAGAGGCTAAGATGGGCAGAGGTCCTAAAATCAAAGTTGGGCGTCATGGTGAGATAAAGACAATGATTGGTGGGATTGTCGTAGCTTGATGCAAGGCAGTGGAAATTGGAGTTCACTAGTGTTCGGGTTTTAGCGTTCCATCTCGTCGATGGCAATGAGTTAGGGGTCGAGACTAGTGCCATAGGGTTCATCTAAGACAAGGCGATCATTTAAGGTGACGTGGCAGTGGATGAAGGCATGTGGCAGTGGTGAGATGTAAAAATGCAATGATTTAACTCACCTCTGTTTGAATACTATAATGATATACAGTAGATAACAATTATTGATGGCGTGCATGGATCTTTTATTTGTTTTATTATAGGGCGTGGATAGATAATATATGAAGGGATAAAACATTTTTGATTTAATATAGTTACCTTTTTCAAATAATAATGTAGTTAATTTAAACATACTTCTGTGGTGTTATATATTTGGCCAAATAAACACCGTTTAAAAATAAATGGAAGATTTTATTTTGAATGACATTTGTTTACAGAATAAGTCCTCGTTCTTCTATTATATTGATTTGGACATTTATTTAAGTGTAATTTGATTAATACTGGATAAGTGATGTGTTAACAATTAATTATTAATTATAGATTTGGTTTACATATATGCGTACTTATGTAAATACCAGTAATTTAACTCGGGAAGTTAAATTAAATAAAATGGTAGCTTGTTTACGTATCATTAAGGTCACTAAGTCTCCTTTTGAGTTTGGAAAGTTATGGAGTTAAATTAACTTCGATTTTATAATTTGCAGTAAAGTGATTATTTTAATTATTACTTTAAATAAGTGTTTTATATAATTATTTCTGTAGTATAATTAATTATATATATTATGTTTTAGAATTAATCATTTTATTAGTGTTGTTTAAAAAGAATTAATTATTTATTAATTTTGTTTAAAGACAATATATTATTTTATTAATGATTGTTTAAAGCTAGTTAATTACTTTATTAGTTTATTGTTTAAAAGTGAAGTAACTACATATTTAAAGTTGTTCGGTACTATTTTATTATATTATTTAAAATATTTTTTAACTTTAATTATTTTATTATTTAAGTGCTTTGAAAAAGTTTTGTTATAATATTTTTATTATTACTTTTAAAGTATCATTGTTATATTACTAAGAATGTTTAAAGTTTATTTTTATGATGTTAAGGTTTTTATTCACTAAAATTAAATAATAAATTGTTTATAAATGGATTCCTTTTTGTAAAAATGATTTATCAAAGGAGTTTACGAATTTGAAAGAGAATTGAAATTGGAAAAGAAGATTGGTTTTTAGATGATTTTAGGAAGGAGGTTTATAAATGGTTTTAGAGTTTCGAAAGGGAAATTTTGTAATCGGGTTTTTGAGATTTACAAAGAGTATTTTTGTAATGAAATTGGAGATTTAGAAAGAAGTTATATAAATGGATTGTAGATTTATAAAGAAGTTTTATAAATAGATTGGCATTTGTAAAAAAATCTTTATAAATAGAATTGGAAATTTACAAAGGAGATATTTATAAATTAAAGGAGATTTATGGAAAGGAATGGTGTTTTGGGTTATTTATATCTCAGTTGTAATGACATTTGGTTATGATCATTTTAATATGATTTTGACTTCTAAGTGTTTGGTTAATATACTTATGCCATTTTATAAGTATGTAAAAAACGTTTTCCAAGTTTTGAAAGGAATGGTTGGTAAATATACTTATTTGATAAGTATATTAATATTTTGATAAATATTTTAGAAAGATATTTAGTTAATGAAAGATTAACCTTAAGAGGCTGAGTGGTTTCAATGGGAAATGTAATCTCTGTTTGGGATGTTTCTTTATTTGATTGTTAAATAGCCGATTATCAAATCTTGGCCTAAATATGTAATCCTTCTTAATTTTAGTGGCATGAAAATACTTTTTCCCTACTTTAACACTAAAGAATTAAACCTTGGAAATATCTAGAGAAAGCACGGGGATTATATGGTACAGTTGTTGTCAATAGTGCATATTGTATGTATAAACTCATTTTGTTCTCCCTGTACAAATGATAAAATAAATCCGTCCGCTTAAATGGTGAAGGGGCGATCTCCACTCTTATGTATTACCTGATTATTTCAAAAAAAATGGTACTGAGTATTTTGAAATCGATCGATTGGTTTTGGAAAGAACGGTAAGCGGGGGAGTGTACTTATATGAGATGACTCGAAGCTGTAACCACTCCAAAACCATGTACAAGTTCTATGCTTGGAGGAGATTTGAGTTTTGTTCGAGATGTTGGAATCCATGGTGATTCCGAGACCCGTTGAGGTATGGGAATCCATGTGTGATTTCAAGATCTATGTTGATCTGTGAGAATCCATGTTTTATTCCAAGACCCGTTGGGTATGTAAATCCATATGTGATTTCGAGATCTTTGTTGAGATGTGGGAATTTGCGCGTGATTCTAAGACCTGTTGAAATATGGAAATCTATGTGTGGTTTCGAGATCAATTCAAGTGGAGACTCATGTGCTAGAATATCAAACGTAGCCTCATGTAACGACCCGTATTTTTGGCTATTTTAAATTAGTAAATTTAATGAAATTATTGGGTGAATATGGGTAAAAAAAATATGATGATTTGTTAACATTAATTGGTTGGATAATTTAATTTGTTTAAATTTAATATAGAAGAATATTTGAATAACTGAATTATGTATTTAATATGATTAAAAATGGTATCAAAATTTGATTCAAATTGATTTAAATACCAATGAAGATGGTTAACATTTAAAATTAGATTTAAATGTGAATAATTAAAAATTGGAATTTTTTTTAATTAACGAGTTAAAATAGTCATTTTGGCCACTATCTCGGATTTCGATGAAATGAATTTCATCGGATCCGTAATAGTGAGTTATTGTATGGTTTCAAACTTCATAGCGATCGGACTTGTCGTTTGGCCGTACGAGCTTGAAATGCGTAGGATTTAAATTCAGAATTTAAAATAAATAATTCGATTCGTAAAGCTATCTTCCACATACGATCGGATTAGGCCTCGAAACTTGTTCTATTGCGTTCGGAATGGGGGTAAAACATTATAAACGCCAGGCGGCACGCTTCATTTGGGGTTCGGATTTACACGGGCCATTCGGGCTAGATATTTTCAATATAACATAATTGTTTATTTCCTTCTAATTAGCTCGATCAAGTCCAATACCCTCTTTCAGCCGTATATTCCTCTACCCTTCCTCTTCTTTCGCCCATCTTAGATTTTTATTGAGCAGATCAAAAATAAAAGGGGGCCGATCAAAAAAAAGGAATGGCCGCAGCCATATATAAAAAAAAAAAATCAAAATCGACGCACGCATTTGAGCGCGAGCGACAATCGATGCATTGAGGAAGGATGACGACGACGAGGCGAGTCGCGACTCTAGGGTTTCATGCGCACGAGGGGAGGAGAGCGACATGGCGAGGCTGTGGTGATGATGGGCGACGGCGGTTAGTGATCGAGCGGCAAATCGATCGCGTCGATAAAAAAATTATCTGATGAAGGAAGAAGGCTAGGTTACGGTTGGAGGAAGGCTATGACTTGGAGGTCGCGCTCGCCTGGAGCGTCGCATGAGGGTAAGTGATTAGGTTAGGTTGGTTTTTTTTGGTTAATTATATTATTAGGTTAATTGGTTTCTATATTTTTATCGATATTGATAAATATGTAATTATCCAAACGAGGCCTGTTTCGGACGAGACGAGGAGCGATAGATTCGTATCGACAAAGACTTCGATATGGAGTCGAGTTCGATTTATTTTGAAGCTGGAATTCTATTGAAAAGGTGAGTGTTTTACGCTCACATTTGACTATCATATTTTTTATGTTGAATTTTTTTTTCTATAATGTGGTGATATGAATTTATTATTAGTTGTTAATAAATTTAGTTGACATTTAATTGGCATCTGGATTAATTAAATTAATAGAATGTAAATTGATCGTTAAATCGAATTAGAATTTAACTGTTAGTAAAATCTCTAATTTACGATAAATTGGTTGATTGTTGTGATTGTTGATTGTTTGGGTGATTGATTATGATGGATAAATTTTTGATTTATGTTTTAGATGTTTATTTATTTTTAGATTTCTTCTTATCACCCTGTATATTATTTACAGTATATAAAACTGTAATTGGAGTATTTCGAAAAATTTAAGGAATAGGTTAAAATAATATATACCTATGAAATTTATTTGGATTAAAATGATATATATCCATCCTTGGAATTAAATTGAAATAATTATCCATTTGGCCGTAGGTTAGAAAATTATATACGGACACCGGGTTGGTTAAATTCAATAATTTAACAGTTGTTTTGAAATTATTTAAATGAATTGATATTAAGAATAAAATCAAATTTATGGAAATTGAATTATTTTGAACTGGAGCTTGAAATGTTGGAATTTGGACTGGATAAACGAGATTTTTTAATTAATCAAAGTTTAAAATTTTAAGTTATAAACGAAATACGTCGTAAATTTCAGAAATGGATTTGTTTTAAAGGATTGGCTTTTATTCGAACTTTGAATATTTATAAGAAAAAGTGACATGAAATGATACTTCAAATTTGAATTTGGAATTTCATAATAATTGAAAATTTGGATTTAAAATTAATATTGAAAGTAAATTTGATTTAAGTGTTTTAATCGATATTTTGAAATCAAATTGGAATTGGAAATTAACTTGAAATTGGAATTTAATTTAATTTGAAATTGGAATTGGAAATTAATTCGAAATTGAGAATTAAATTAATTTGGAAATGGAAATTGAAATTTAAAGAAATTTGTGAATTGAACTCGAAATTTATGTGGAATCGAAATCTATTCGAGTTGGAATCGGAATTGAATCGATTAAATCAAAATGTAATTTGAAATTTATTTGGGTAGGAATTGGAAAGTTGACCGGTTTGACTTTGGAATTTTTTTAAATGAATATTCTAGTATAAATGATTTAAAATCTATATTCCTTAAATATTCAAATTATTTTGAATTTTCCAAACTATTTTACTATATAAACCATTTTTATATTCAAATTATTTTCGATCAAACTATTTAAATATTTTATATTAAACTATTTTAACTATTTAACTATTAAATATTTTCTATTAAACTACCTTTAACTATTTAAACTATTTTCTAAAGTTCTAACTGGTAAAAGGGTAAATTGTTATATTTAAATCCTGGATTAAATACTAACTAGGTTAAAGTGGAGATTATAACCTAAATTGAATTCGAATAAAATTTTGGAAGTGAAATTGATTTATCGGTGGATTTGATGTAAAAGAGAATATATGATAATTTCAAATTGGATTTGACTTTAAAACGAATATATGATGATTTGGAAATGGATTTGATTTTGAAACGAATATGATATTTTGGTATCAAGTGCAAATTGTTTTCGAAATGCAGAAGAACCAACTACTGTGTAAAATGACGATTGGTTGTTAAAGAGATCGGGGTCTCTTATTGAAATACTCTCTTTCGATATTGGAACCACTTTGACAACTGTGTACGCGGTGGATGATATCCAGAATGTAGTGGTTGAATTGACGACGTTTACTAGAATGAAGTAAGAGAATGATGATGGATAGCCTTGATACTCGTGTCATAATTAAAATGACTAAAACATGAGCCTATGTCTGGCCATTGAGGTTAGCTACCTCTACGATGTTGATCCCTCGTATTACTATTGTGGTTTCTGATTCGATTATTACACCTTATTTGTCGTTTGGATTGATTGTCGCGGTCGGCCACGGATGGGTTATGACCAGCCAGAAAGGGTAAACTGGTAGAATCCTACCTTGGGCGTTGCCTCACGTGCCTTGTCATATTTATCCCTATACGAGCCCATTACGATTTTGGTTTAAAACTGTAAATGTATTAAGGTGGATCAATGTAAAGCCTTAACTTTATTTTGATATTTATTTTACTGATAGACATTATATATTATAATGTATACTATTATATATAAATAGTTTAACGGATCCTTAGGAGATGGAAAATCCCGTAACGTCTCTTAAGTTATTGCACTCATATTTGTGATATTAATTTGACTTATATAAGAGTATTTTAGTCCTGACTCGAGTGTTTTGTCTTTTCATTACGCTCGGGCCAGTCCTGAATTTCAGCATATTGAAGACTATTCTTTTGGGGACGAAGATGGAGTTTTGGTATATTACTATTATTATTATACCCTGCACCATGTTATTCAAATGTATTGATTATTTATTTCTGATGTATAGATATAACTCTAATAAATGTGTGTAGATTATAATCAGATGTATAGTAAACAATTTTTTTGAATTATTTATTGATTATTATATTTTATCGTTTCTGCTTTGAGATTTTGTGTTTCTTTTTCTTCTTCTCTCCTTATCTTTCTTATTTAACCCCATTGATTATCTACATTCCGGATTGTTTAAGTCGGACATGTGTGGATTATTGTCGATTTAAACCTTCCAAAATATGGGTCATTATGGTTGCTATCAGAGCCAGGTTTAGCGATAACCTTGGCTTTGTGGGGTTTGACTCGTTAGAGATAGGGTAGTAATAACCTAGAATGAGTCTGTTTGAGTGTGTATATATGAGAGAGCGTACTTGTTAGTGTTATAAAATATTTTATATTATGTTTACTTATCCGTTGAGTAGTTTATGAATCCCAGTCGATATGCGGGACGCCATGTTATCGATAGGGGTTTCTAAACACTTAAACGAGGCAAGTCGAAATAATTTTTTAAATTGAGTAAATGAAATAAATTTTACCTATATTATATTATATATATAAGGTTAATTATTAATGAGATTATTGTTAGGCGATGATAATATTTAATTATCATCGATTATTAGTTGAATTAAAATTAAAACGAATACTTAACGATTTTTATTTTATAAAACATTGATAATTGAATTGAATTGAAATATAATTGCAATAAGAATTGTTTAAAATGACCAACTTGTAAATTAATGGTATATTTCGATAATAAGCTAAGAAAATTTGTTTAAGTATATTTATAATATAGCTTATATATAGAAATGATTTGAAAATTGAGAATTTTGAATTTAAAATCCTTTGTTTTCAAAATTATTTCAATGCCTTAAAAATTAATATTAATAGTATTATTTCAAAGAGTCTGACTAGAAAAATATTTTGAAAATATTTTGAAGAAAAATAAAGCATTAAACTCGCTTGGTCGTTGGAAAATAATGCTGGTATGACTGCAGCATCGCCACTATTCATTTTCGAGTTTCTAAGTGAAATTTGCTACCAAAAGAAATTTATTTCGATTTAAAACAAGTTTGGTTAAAAATGTATATTCTAAGTGTGATTTAATATGAGTGTGAAAATAGTTTTGTACTTATAATTAAAAATAGTGTATAAGAAATAATTTTGTAACTTATAAATTTGAACGGAAAGTAAAACTTAAATTTAAAACTGTTGGATATTTTGATTTAAGCAAATAAATAATTTGGATTCGAGAAATGAAATAAATTAATTAACTTTAGAAATGTTAAACTAAATGGAGTTAGTGAAATGAAGCAAATAAAATACATTTAACCCAAGAAGCTTTAGAAAAGAAAAATGAATTACATTTGAAATGAAGTAGATAAAACAATAAAATGGAATTTTGAATGAATAAATTGTATAACTTATAGATTTGAGAATTTTAAGCTAAAAACAAATTTTAAAATTGGTAAAATGGGAATGGTAAGAAAATTTAACTTGAGTTAAATTTAATAAAATGAGCAATAGATTAAAATAAAATGAAGTTCAACTTGATAAAGTGAATTGGAGGTTAAATGATACTAGATAAATTAATAAAATGGACTAATTTCATTTGCGCTATAAAATGAATTAAAAATGAATAATGACTTGAATTTTAAAATTTAATGTAATTCAAGTGTGAAAGAGATTAAATAAAATTAATGAATGTAAGAAAAAATTAGTGTGAGTAATTGGATTTGATTTAAACTACATAAGGAAAATTTTAAATTGCAAGTGGAGTAGTTTAAATAAAAATTCGAATGTTAACTAATATAATAAGGAATAAATTATTGAAAATAATTATAAGTTAAAGTGGACTTGAGAAGCTGAATGAATTGATTGTGAAAAGAATTTACTTCGGTAAATTAGTAATACGAATTTGAATAAAAAAAACGAATCGATGAATTAATAAAAGCTGAAGATATGAAGTAATAATAATAAAAGTGAATATAATGAATTTGTAATGAATGTTAAAAAAATTGAAAGAAATCAATGGAATGTAAACCAATTAAATATGGATGAAACAAATATAAATAATTGAAATAAATCAATGGAATGTAAATATATATTGAACTGTAATAAATCAAATGTGAATGCAATAAATATTGATTGAAAGAAAAGAATGAATTGAAACCAAATTTGTTGAATGTAAACTAATTAAAAGCGAATGAATTAATTATAAATCCATTGTATGATTAATGAAATGAATATTAAGTATTCTTGTCGATTGCCTTGCCATTGCTTTCCAGATCCAAGTCCATAAGCCTTCAGATCAAAATCCAAGCTGTAGAATCCCTGAATGCCAGCTCTCTCAATGAAAGCACCAAAATATTTGCGCCAAAAATGGTTACAAACACTCAATTGTCGATGAAAGCACCTGTTTACTATCACAGATCACAGATAACAAATAGGAAGAGAAAATAAATGTGAAGAATATTCAAAATTTAAAAGAATTACATAGAAAATAACAGATTTAGAGTGGTTCGGCATTTGCCCTACGTCCACTATGGAATGGCTGACTTTTATTGATCTTTATTTGCTGGTTACAATGAGTCACAATAGTAGAATTGAAGTATAAGATTAATCTCGGCAGAGTCTGGACATCGAAGAGCCAAAAGTCCCTTTTTTGTAAACTCTAGGATGCTATTTATAGGTGTAGGATGCAAATATCTCGCTCAGATCTTGGGATACCTCTTCTGGCATGTGAGTGGGCCCATGCGATCGATCCTATGTCATTTGCACTCGGTCTGTGATCGATACGAATGAATTTCATATCGATCAAGATTTGATCCAATCGATTCGAAATTTAGAAACATTCTTCAGGTTGTATATAAGCTCCTGTGAAATTTTGATGGCATTTGGACTTGTAGATTGTGAGTTATGATCGATGTAAGTTTGAGCTTTTCGGTTGTCGTTCTCTTCATATCGATGCTGCTCGTATCGATGATTTCATATCGGTGATTCTGCACCTGCTTGCCTGTTGACATAGCGCTTGTTTTTTGGATCAATCCACATTTCATGCCGAACGATCGAGTCTTCCCTATGTATACGCCTTGTTCGTATCGACCCAATTGAGCCTTGTTCGTATCGATCGCAACTGTTCTATTCGTATCAATCGCAATTGGTTTCTTCGTATCGATCATGGTTGGTCTCTTCGTATCGATCACAATTGGTCTCTTCGTATCGATCACAATTGGTCTCTTCATATCGATCATCTAGTTGATCGATAGAAGTACACATCTATATGACCGATACGATGTAGACAACTATGACTACTTTGCATCGATAGGAAGGGATGGGTTTCGTATCGATCATCTGGGGGATCGATACGAAACATGCATTAACATGGATCGATACAAAATGTATATTGATACGAAGTGAGTAACCTTGGTCGATTTGAAAGGTGTGTATGCCCGATGGATCTGAAACGAACGCATGCAAATTTGATGGATGCGAACAGCATGGATACAAAATTGGTGAGGACCTAGGCTGCCGATCGATTCACGGCCACAACTCGAAGTAATCTTCTTCTCGTCACGATGTAGACCTCCTAACGGCTTGAAGCAGATGCTATGAAGACTCGAAGTAATTGGCAAGTGGGTTAGCCTATCGAAGACCCGAGGTAGATCCTTCCCTGACTCGAAGCAAACTACTCGGAAACTCGAAGTAGATAGGGAAATAACTCAGAGCAGATACCAAGCAACCTGAAATGACTCGACCTTTGTCGAAACCATATTTTAAACATATTACGTTGTTTGTTCACCGACCATGCTACGCTGTGGCTTCATTATCTTGTTTGTTACCCATGAAATCCCACTTCGAGCGTTGTACAGTCGATTGGGTTAAATCCGCTTGTATGTGGTCTTGCCTAAAGGCGGGTTTACACTTTTCTCCCAAAAACATGCCTTGCAATAGGAAGGTGTATTTTGTGGTGACATAGGCTAGACGTTCATATCCTATTGATGACCTGTAAAATAAATTAAAAGTCTTACCTGACTGCGAATGATAATCGTTCAAGATCGTATGTCATTTGGGGTGGAATGTGACCGTTTGAGGTCGGGTGTCATTTACGGCGAATGGTGACTGTTTGCGGTCGGGTGTTGTTCAAGACGAATTGTGACCGTTCGCGTTCGGGTGTCGTTCACGGCGAATGGTCGGGTGCCGTTCGAGGCGAATTGTGACAGTTCGCGGTCGGGTGTCGTTCGAGGCGAACTGTGGCCGTTTGCGGTCGGGTGCCGTTCGAGGCGAATTATGACCGTTCGCGGTCGGGTGCCGTTCGAGGCGAATTGTGACCGTTCGCGATAGGGTGTCGTTTGAGGCGAATTGTAACCGTTCGCGGTCGGGTGCCGTTCGAGGTGAGTTGTGTGTGTCCGGGGGGGACTTCGTATTATTAATGTCAGATTTCACGTTCGAGTGAGTTTCTGACTTGTTTGTTGTGGCAGTTTATCGCCATCTCGGAGCATGCCTGAGGACCATTCTCGTACATGTGTAAGTGACTTATCTGTTACGGAAACACAAATAGTAGATTTACATTCAAAATGAGTCTTTCAACAAAAATGTCCAACAAAACCAACTGCAAACATGGGAAATAGAAAACAAAAGCAAAATAACGACGTCAAAGTGCAAACACCGACACTGATGCGATTGATAGTCGTATTAGAGCATGCTTGAGGATCATTCGCGACCTAGTACATGTGTAAATGACTTAATCATGTTGGTGTGGGGTTTGCCACTTATTCGTCATTATTTCAATCGGTTGATAACAAGCTGATGCCTCGATCCTGAGTCGTTCCCAGCTGATGCAGGTGGTGTTCGTTCTTGCTCCACCATCGTGGTTCGCCCCCTCACGTACTCTAGTAGCATGCCATTCCAAATATGTCCTTCGATCTCATCCCTCAAGTGCCTACAATCATTGGTATTATGGCTACTTGGCTTATGGAATAAGCAGTACTTGTCTGATTTCCTCCCATTGTTGGTCGGACTCATCCTCATTGGCTTTCGATAAGAAATCTGCCCCCTAGTGTCCTGATAGATCCATTCCAAAGTTTCAGTCAACTCCGTGTAAGAGGTTAATCTCGGTTCTTTTCATGGTCGTTTTGATTCATTGTCGGCATCCTCGGCTTTTTGTTTTCCTTTATCCTTGCCGGAATCTTTTTCGAGAGGATTTCTGCCTTTGACCACTTAAACATCAGCTCCTTCTCATTCCTCTCTTTCAACATTTGCATCCTCTACTCGTAAAAATCCTTCGGCCTCATGATAAAACTACCCTAGATCCATAGGTGGATCCCTTATTAGTGAATTTTTGAATTTCGTTCCATTGGCTATACCAGATACAGCTGCCATTACGACCATGGATGGATCTGGGCGATCCACCGATGTTGCTGCTATATTAAATCGTGTTAAAAAATTCCTCAAAGACTCTCTGGCCTTCTGCTTCAGTGCCGCTAGACTCATTACATTCTTGGGCCTCGAGATGTGAACTCCGAACTGCCTCTTGAACTTCTCAATTAGCTCAGTCCATGTGTTAACAGAGCCGCTTTCCAATTGCCCGAACCATAATGCTTCTATGTTGATCTGATACAATGGGAAACACCAGGCTATGACTTCCTCTGATGCCTCCAGTACTTCCATATGTCTCATATATTTTGTCAGATGAACAGCTGGATCTGTCCTTCCATCATACATCTCTAATATCGGTAGCTTGAATTCTGGTGGATTCATGGCCTGTCTAATTGCGGAAGCGAAGGGGCTCCTGTTAACATCTTCCAAATCTTTATTCACTAGTCCTCCTCTCATGGCTTGTCTAACCATCTCCACCAATCTGTCACCATCTCCAAGCTGTAGTCCTTGTCCGTTGCCTCCGATCTGCCACTCCAGTTCGTGAGGGAATCTGCTCTTCTGGACGGGCATCCATTCCTCTATCAATGCCGTGTTGAACAGCTCCACCTGGTATCCTGCCTGAGGTTGGATCAACATTCTCCTGGGGAGTGCCCCTAGCTCTAGGGCCGCTCCTGATGGTCCCGCTCTATTCTAGGTTTTGATTGCTCCATGCTTCTAATCCTATCTCTAGCATCTCCTATAACTGCGTTAGCTGATTTTGCACTCCAATTTGTCCAGTTTGTCGAAGAAAATTCTACATCATCTCCTCTTGTCTTTTTAGAAGCTCTTCATGCATAGCTCCCATCATCATTTCCATCTTATCTCTGGTGATGAAGGCTGAGGCCTGATTCGCTCCTGTAGAAGCCCCTTGACTCCCTTCATGCTGACTCCTTTTAGTCCTCTGTCTTCTTGCTGATTTCCTTGCCATTGCTTTCCAGATCCAAGTCCTTAAGCCTTCAGATTCAAAATCCAAGCAGTAGAATCCCTAAAAGCTAGCTCTCTTAATGAAAGCACCAAAATGTATGCGCCAAATATGGTCAAAAACACCCAATTGTTGATAAAACCACCTGTTTATAATCATAAATCACAAATAACAAATATGTAGAGAAAATGAATGTGAAGAACACTCAAAATTTAAAAAGAATCACACAGAAAATAACAAATTTAGAGTGGTCCGGCGTTTGGCCTACGTCCACTATGAAATGGCTGACTTTTATAGATCTTTGCTCGCTGGTTACAATGAGTTACAGCAGTATAATGTATAAAAGTAATTTCGACAGAATCCGGACGTCGAAGAGCCAGACGTCCCTTTTCTGTAGACTCTGGGATGCTATTTATAGGTGTAGGATGTCAATATCTCGCTCAAATCTTGGAAGACTTCTTCTGGCACGTGAGTGGGCCCATGCGATCGATCCTATGTCATCTGAGATCGGTCAGTGATCGATACGAATGAATTTCGTATCGATCAAGATTTGATCCAATCGAGTCGAAATTTAGCAACATTCTTTAGGTCGTACGTAAGCTCCTGTGAAAATTTGGTGGCATTTGGACTTGTAGATTGTGAGTTATGATCGATGCAAGTTTGGGCTTTTCGATTGTCGTTCTCTTTGTATTGATGCTGCTCGGATCAATGATTTCATATCGGTGATTTTGCACATGCTTTCTTATTGTCGTAGCGATTGTTTTTTTGGATCAATCCACATTTCATGTCGAACGACCGAGTCTTCCCTATGTATACGCCTTGTTCGTATCGCCCAGTTAAGCCTTGATCGTATCGATTGCAATTGTTCTATTCGTATTGATCGCAATTGGTTTCTTCATATCGATTATGGTTGGCCTCTTTGTATTGATCACAATTGGTCCCTTCGTATCGATCACAATTGTTCTCTTTGTATCGATCATGGTTGGACTCTTTGTATCAATCATCTGGTTGATCGATACGAAGTACACATCTACGTGACCTATACGAAGTAGACAACTGTGACTACTTCGCATCGATAGGAAGGGATGGGTTTCATATCGATCATCTAGGGGATCGGTACGAAACATGTTTTAACATGGATTTATACGAAATGTATGTTGATACGAAGTGAGTAACCTTGGTCTATTTAAAAGGTGCATGTGCCTGATGGATCCGAAACGAACGAATGTGAACTTAATGGATGTGAACAGCATAGATACGAAATTGGTGAGGACCTATGCGGGCGATCGATTCATGGCCACGACTCAAAGTAATCTTCTTCTCGGCCCAAAGTAGACCCCCCAATGGCTTAAAACAGAAACTATAAAGACTCAAAGTAATTGGCGAGTGGGTTAGCCTATCGAAAACCCGAGGTAGATCCTTCCCTGATTCGAAGCAAACTTCCTGGAAACTTGAAGTAAACAGGGAAATGACTCAGAGCAGATTCCAAGCAACCTGAAATGACTCGACCTTTGTCAAAACCATATTTTAGACATATTGCGTTGTTTGTTCATCGACCATGCTATGTTGTGGCTTCATTATCATGTTTGTTACCTGTGAAATCCCATTTCGATCTTTATACAGTTGATTGGGTTAAATCCGACTGTATGTGGCCTTACCTAAAGGCTGGTTAACACTTTGCCCCCAAAACATGCCTTGCAATAGGAAGGTGTGTTTTGTAGTAACATAGGCTGGACGGTCATGTCCTGTTGATGAATTATAAAAGAAATTGATAGTCTCACCTGACCATGAATGACGATCATTCGAGATCATATGTCATTCGGGGTAGAATGTGGCCGTTCGAGGTCGGGCGCCGTTCGAGGTCGAGTGCCGTTCGTGGAAAATGGTGACCGTTCGCAGTCGGGTTCCGTTCGAAGCAAATTGTGATCGTACGCGATGGGGTGCCGTTCGAGGTGAATTATGACAGTTCGCAGCGGGGCGCCATTCGAAGCTTGTGACCGTTCGCGATCGGGTGCCGTTCGAGGCGAATTATGACCATTCACGGTCGGGTGGCGTTCGAGGCGAATTTCTGACTTGTTTGTTATGGCGATTTATCGCCATCTAAGAGCATTCCTAAGGACCGTTCACGATCCCGTACATATGTAAGTGGCTTAGCCGTTATGGAAACACAAATAGCAGATTTACATTCAAATGAGTCTCTCAACAAAAATGTCCAATAAAACCAAGTCCAAATACGAGAAATAGAAAACAAAAGCAAAACAGAGATGTCAAAGTGCAAACACCTACACTGATGCGATTGATAGTCGTATCAGAGCATGCCTGAAGATCATCCGCGGTCCAGTACATGTGTAAATGACTTAATCATGTTGGTGTGAAGTTTGCCACTTATTCGTCATTATTTCAATCAGTTGTTGACAAGCTGATGCCTTAATCCTGAGTCGTTCCTAAGTGATGCAGGTGGTGGTCATTCTTACCCCACCATCACGGTTCGCCTCCTCACGTACTCTAATAGCATGCCATTCTGAATATGCCTTTTGATCTCATCCCTCAAATGCTTGCAATCATTGGTATTATGGCCGCTTAGCTCATGGAATAAGCAGTACTTGTCGAATTTCGTCTTATTGTTGGTCGAATCCCTTCTCATTGGCTTTCGACAAGGAACCTGCACTCTGGTGTCCTGGTAGATCCGTTCCAAAGTTTTAGTCAACTCTGTATAGGAGGTGAATCTCGGTTCTTTTTGTGGTCGTTTTGATTCATCATCGGCATCCTCGGCTTTTCATTTTCTTTTATCCTTGCCTGAATCTTTTTGGGAGGATTTCCACCTTTGAACGCATATATATCCACTCCTTCTCCTTCTTCTCTTTCAACATTTGCATCCTCTAATCGTAAAAATCCTTCGGGCTCATGATAAAACTCCCCTAGATCCATAGGTGGATTCCTTGTCGGTGAATTTTTGAATTCTATTCCACCAGCTATGCTAAATATAGCTTCTATTAAGACAATGGATGGATCTGGGCGATCCACTGATGTTGCTGCTGCATTAAATCGTGTTAAGAAGTTCCTTAAAGTATCTTCGGCCTTCTACTTCAGTGCCGCTACACTCATCACATTCTTGGGCCTCGAGATGTGAACTCTAAACTGCCTCATGAACTTCTCTGTCAGCTCTGTCCACGTTCTAATGGAGCCGCTTTCCAATTGCCTGAACTGTAATTCTGCTATGTCGACCAGATATAATGGGAAAACACTGGGCCATGACTTCCTTCGATGCGCCTAGTACTTCCATATGTCTCAAATATCTTGTCAGATGAATATCTGGATTTGTCCTTCCATCATATGTCTCCAATGTCGATAGCTTGAATTCTGGTAGATTCCTAACCTACCTAATTGCGGGAACGGAGGGGCTCCTATTAACATCTTTCAAATCTCTATTCACCAGTCCCCTTCTCATGGCTCGTCTAACCATCTCCGCCAATCTATCACCATCGCCAAGCTATAGTCTTTGTCCGTTGCCACCGATCTGCTCTCCCTCCCCCAAGTTCACAAGGGAATCCTGGGATCTACTCTTCTGGACCGGCGTCCATTCCTCTATCAATGTTATGTTGAATAGCTCCACCTGGTATCCTGATAGAGGTTCGATCAACATGCTCTTGGGGAGTGTCCCCTAGCTCTAGGGCTGCTCCTAATGGTCCCGATGTGTTCTGGGTTCTGATTTCTCTATGCTCCTGACTCCTATCTCCAGCATCTCATACAGCTGTGTTAGCTTGATTCTGCACTCCAGTTTGTCCAGTTTGTTGAAGAAAATTTTGCATTATCTCCTTTTGTCTTTTTAGAAGCTCTTCATGCATATCTCCCATCATCATCTCCATCTCGTCTTTGGTTATGAAGGCTGAGGCCTGATTCGCTCCTAAGGAAGCCTTCCAACTCCCTTAATGCTGACTCCTTTCAGTCCTCTGTCTTCTTGCTGATTTCCTTTTCATTGCTTTCCAGATCTAAGTCCTTAATCCTTCGATCCAAAATCCAAGCTATAGAATCCCTGAATGCTAGCTCTCTCAATGAAAGCACCAAAATGTTTGTGCCAAATATGGTCACAAACACCCAATTTTCGATGAAAGCATCCGTTTACAATCACAGATCATAGATAACAAATAGGTAGAGAAAATAAATGTGAAGAACACTCAAAATTTAAAAAGAATCACACAGAAAATAACAGATTTAGAGTGATTCGGTGTTTGGCCTACGTCCACTATGAAATGGCTGACTTTCATTGATCTTTGTTCACTGGTTACAATGATTTACAGCAGTAGAATTGAAGACAAGAGTAATCTCGGCAGAGTCTGGACGTCGAAGAGCCAAAAGTCCCTTTTCTATAGACTTTGGAATGCTATTTATAGGTGTAGGATGCAAATATCTAGTTCAGATCTCGGGAGACCTCTTCTGGCGCGTGAGTGGGCCCACGCGATCGATTCGATGTCATCTGAACTCGGTCTTTGATTGATACGAACGAATTCATATCGATCAAGATTTGATCCAATCGAGTCGAAATTTAGCAATATTCTTTAGGTCGTCCGTAAGCTCCTGTGAAAATTTGGTGGCGTTTGGACTTGTAGATTGTGAATAATGATTGATGCAAGTTTGGGCTTTCCGGTTGCCATTCTCTTCGTATTGATGCTAGTCGTATCGATGATTTCATATCGGTGATTCTGCACATGCTTGTTTGTTAACATAGTGCTTGTTTTTTTAGATTGATCCACATTTAATGCCAAACGATCCTATGTATACGCCTTTTTCGTATCGACCCAGTTGAGCCTTGTTTGTATCGATCGCAACTTTTCTATTCGTATCGATCGTAATTAGTTTCCTCGTATCGGTCATGGTTGGTCTCTTCGTATCGATCACAATTGGTCTCTTCGTATCGATCACAATTAGTCTCTTTGCATCGATCATGGTTGGTCTCTTCGTATCGATCATCTGGTTGATCAATACGAAGTACACATCTACATGACCGATACGAAATAGACAACTATGACTACTTCGCATCGATAAGAAGGGATGGGTTTTGTATCGATCATCTAGGGGATCGATACAAAACATGTATTAACATGGATCGATATGAAACATGCCTGGAAACTCGAAGTAAACAGGGAAATGACTCGAAGCAGATTCCAAGCAACCTGAAATGACTCGGCCTTTGTCAAAACCATATTTTAGACATATTACGCTGTTTGTTCACCGACCATGCTACATTGTGGCTTCATTATCATGTTTGTTACCCTTGAAATCCCACTTCAATCTTTGTACAGTCGATTGGGTTAAATCCGCATGTATGTGACCTTGCCTAAAGGCGAGTTAACAGTAACGATTTTATGAAATGAAATCCTATTTAATGAAATTGACGGTGATTTAAAATGAAAGACAACTGGGATAGTTAAGTAACCAATTGGAATGAATGCGTAGTATGTGCATCATTTTATTCATATAAGGATCTTTGATCCAAATTTGGGCACATGATTTCGAGATGTTACACCGATTCGAACAAGGAATTTTCACTCGTTGATGGCGAACACTTAATACAGATTCTTGAGACGATCCTAAAGTTCACTATCATAGTATACGGTTATGCAATGAGAACGACAATTTCTAATTAAGGAACTGGATCGAAGTCCACACTAGAGAAGTCGAGTGAGAGATGCTAGTTCGGAAGTAAAATTGTGTAATCGAGCGAGTGATCAGATTTGATATTGCGTATAGATGGCATATTTATATCGTACAGACTTTGATATAAATTTTTGCTGCTTATATTAGAAATGTAGGTGACATGATTTTTTAACATGTTGGTTGAGATGATTTTATTTGTGGTTTGGCATGCTTAGATTTAGGTTATATGTTGTTTGAGTTGAAGTATTGTTTTCGTTTGACTTGTTTAATTCTCTTTTGGGTTATGTTGAGTTTCGGGTACATGGAAGCAAAGGCTAGCTTGCTGCTTTTGGTTTCATGAGTAGTGTTATTGCTCGACAAATTGGTATGTATTTGTTTTATAATTTGGTGATTAATTGGTGTTTTATGCCCCCAAATATGGAAGGCCACTTTTGGGCTTTTGTTTTTTTTTGTCGGTTTGAGGTCAGTCATGGCGAGTTGTAGTTTTTCAGATCTAATCGCACAAAAGAGCCACTGCTGAATTTTTTTCGAAAACTTAGACTAAAGTTAAAAGAAAAGTTTGAGTAAGATTTTTGGATATGACTAATAGTTGTAAGAATCAGTGTCATAAATTATTGGAATAGCTCTTATTGACTTATTTTAGTGATAATATGGGAAGTTGTCACTATAGTTGTAGTTGTTGTTATTATTCATTCTGAGTGTTTATGACTTGATTTGATTCGAATGAGAATGCCTTGTTGGCTGAAATGTGCACTTGTAGGTAGAATACTATCTAGGATATATTAGTATGGAGTTTGCTGATTTGGTATAAGTTGAAGATGATTTTTATATATCATCAAATATGCTTGGGTGTTGGGGTTTGTTAGTTAATCCTTTAAGATTTCGAGGATGAAATCGTTTTAAAGAGAGGAGAGTGCAACAACCCATTTTTCTTACTGCTCTAGATATTTAAATATTAAATGAATTTGTTATCAATGAGATGAACACTTGGTTTTCGTAGACAGACTTTTTAGGACTCGGGATTATTTCCATTGGGTCCGGATGGCCCGAGAGAGCCAGAATGAGTATAAACATCGATATATTTTGACTGTTTGATTAGAGTTAAAAGATTGAGTTCGGTTCGTAAAATCTAGCGAATCGAAAAGTTAAATTTTGTATATGTGGGAATTAGGTCTTGAAAATAGTTCCATTAAAGTTTGGAATAAGTGTATTTGGCTAGGAACGCCGGTGAGCACGTTCTTGATTGGAGTTCATAAAATTTTGGGGTGAATAGTGCCAGATATTTGCATATACAAGGACCCCTACCCTCTTTCATTTCCCGAACCCAGAAATCTAAAACTGTACCACTATTTTTTTTACCCAAACCCTAGTTAATTTAATAGCCACATTTGATCCATGGCACGAGAGGCCGAGATAGGCGGAGGTCGTAATATGGAAGTTAAGCGTCTTAGTGAGATGACGACGACGATCAGTGGGATTGTCGTAGTTTGACGTGAGGTGGTGAAAATAGGTGTTCATCGGCATTGAGGTTTTAATGTTCGATCTTGTCGACGGTGATGAGTTTGGAGTAAGACTGGTGCCGTTAGGTTCGTCTGAGGCGAGGCGATCATCTAAGGTGACGCGGTGGTGGTTGAAGGCACGTAGCGGCAGCGACGTGTAGAAATCAGGGTTCGTGAATTGATGGCCTGGGGTTTGAACAAGAAAATGAGTAGGGTTTTTAAGATTAAGATTAATAAAATTATGTAATTGGTGATTATTTATATTATTTAGTTCAGGAATCTTATTAAACTCATATCTTGTTCATACAAGGTGCAGATCAAATGTGGTCAGTCGTGTTAGACTCATAGCGACGTTAACTACATTTTGGAATTGGATTAGTTGAATTTGGAGCTTATGGAATTTGGAGCTTATGGAATTTCGAACTAAAATCGAAAGTAGCTTATGGAATTTCGAACTAAAATCGAACTTTCGATTTTAGACCAAACTGGAATGCTTCGGCGATAACTGGAATTTCGATGAGTTGACTTACCTATGTTTGTATACTATAATGATATACAATAAATAAAAATTATTGATGGAATGCTTGGATCTTTTATTTGTTGGATTTTTGGGTTTGGATGGATTATTGTTTTTGAAACTGGATACTATATGAAGTAATAAACTATTATTGATTTAATACAATTATATTTTCTAAATAATAACGTAGTTAATTTAAGCATACTTCAAAGGTGTTATCTATTTGGCCAAATAAACACCATCTAATAATAAATGAAAGAGTTTATTTTAAATGACATTTGTTTGGCAGAATAAATCCGCGTTCTACTATTATATTGATTTGGACATTTATTTAAGTGTCAGTTGATTAGTATTGGATAAGTGGTGAATTAACAATTAATTGTTAATTATGGATTTGGTTTACCTAAATATCTGCTTATGTAAATGCCAGTAATTTAACTTGGGAAGTTAAACTGAATAAAATGGTAGCTTACTTAAGTACCACTGGGGTCGCTAGGCTTCTTTCTGATTTGGGAAAGTTATGGAGTTAAATTAACTTCAATTTTATAATTTGAAGTAAAGTGATTATTTAATTATTATTTTAACAAAGTGTTTATATATTATTTATGTAGTAAATTTAATTATTATATTTATAATGTTTTAGAATTAATAATTTTACTAGTGTTGTCTAAATATAATTTATTAATTTTGTTTAAAGACAATAAATTATTTTATTAATGATTTTTTAAAGCTAGTTAGTTACTTTATTAGTTTATTGTCTAAAGTCAAGTAGTTACATTTTTAAAAGTTGTTTAAAGTTATTTTATTATATCATTTAAAATGTTTTTAAAATTTAATTATTTAATTATTGAAATGTTTTTAAAAGTTTTATTATTATATTTTTAATAGTGCTTTTAAAGCATTGTTATTATATTATTAAGAATGTCTAAATTTTATTTCTATGATGATAAAAGTTCTTATTCATTATAATTAAATAATAAATTTTTTATATAAGGATTCTTTTTCATAAAAAGGATTTATTAAAGGAATTTATGAATTTGAAAGAGATAAGAAATTGCAAAAGAAGTTTGTTTTTTAAATGATTTCAGAAAGGAGGTTTGTAAATGGTTTTAGAGATTTGAAAGGGAAATTTTATAAATGGGTTTTTTAGGAATTTATAAAGAGTATCTTATAATAAACTTAGAGATTCATAAAGAAGCTTTATAAATAGATTGGAGATTTATATAGAAGTTTTATAAATAGATTGGAGATTTATAAAGAAGCTTTATAAATAAATTTGAAGATTTATAGTCTGGAGGATGTGAATAGAAACTCATTCACCCCTAACATCCAGTACGTGAGGAATCCGCCTGATTCCATGTTGCTGACACTGGAAACGTACAACGGGAGGACAGATCCGACATTTCATCTAATAAGATGCATCTAACATATGTAAGTGCTAGGTACATCTGAAGAAGTAATAGGATAACGATTCCCATTGTACCTAGCCAAATTGGCTATGATATGGTTAAGGCAGTTAGAGAATGCGTCTATAAACATATGGGCCGCATTGGTGGATAGATTTACAAGGCAGTTTAGAGTTTATATCTCTAGACCAAAGAATCTGATGATGCTTTTAGGCATGAAACAAAGGATCAGAGAGACCCTGAGGAGTTATTTGATATGATTTAATGCAGCAGCAGCTGCTATTAAAAAACCAATCCATCGATAGTTCTGATGGCTGTAGTATCTAGAGTTGCGAATAAAATAGATTTGAAGATTGCTTTAGAAAAGGGTTTACTAATCGATCTTCCAGAATTTTATCATAAAGTTGAAAGATATCTACACCAGGAGGATGCATAAGTAGAAAATGGTGAGGTCAATACCGTGGATAGCGGATGATCGTTCAGATTAGGATTTAGAAAAGAAAAAGGAAAGCGAAAGGCGAACAGTGGCTTTGAAGGACCGAAGGGAACCAGAACTCTCTTCATACAAAGAGTCGACTGAGACCATAAAAGAGTCTATCCGGATACTAGAGGATAGATTCCCTACCAAAACCCATTGAAGAAAGATCCCACGAGTTGGGAAAAAAGATTGGGAAAGTATTGCACATTCAATGAGCTGGATAGGCATAAAAAAATGATTGTACGCACCTTCATAATCTAATTGAGGAGCAGGTTAGGAACAATGGGCTACAACATTATGTGAGGAACCAAACAATAGCGGTGTAGTAGGAACAACCACCACTGACAGCGAATGGAAGCGGCCTTGGACCTAGGTCGATGATAGTTATCTCATGATTTGGACGTTCGGGAGTCAGGTTCGATTCCTGCTCTTTGCCTTTTTTACAATAAATGGTGTGGTATTGCAGTCAAGTCACTTACTCATGTATGAGACCTTGATCGGTCTCTAGGCACGTTCTCAGTTGGATGTTTAAATTTGAATTCGCAAATGAAAGCTTGATTTTGAAAATCACTTGAATGTGATACCCGATATTGATCATGATACACCAATGAGGTAACCCCTAATATTGATTTATGAACTAGTTAGACATGGTTCTCCCGACCGAAGAGATGGAGTAAAGAACTATAAGGTGTAAGTTCCCTTGTCCAAGAGCAGGTGGACTGGACTTGTATAGGAAAGCAAATCCCTTCAACTGAGAGTGAGCAAATGGGTATGCTCGAAAAATAAGTCCCCACACTGGAGAGTGAACGGATATACTTGCTTGGTTATTGGGTACCCTTACCGAAGAGTGAGCAGATTGGACTCAACATGGACTAACGTTTCGAAGAGATCAGAGATTAAACTAATAATACAGAGAGATAAAGGATTAAACAAATGATCCAAAGAGATCGAAAATTGAATTGGTCACTAATTACTCGATCCGTAGTGATTGGAAGCTAACCTGGATATTGATGATGTAATCCATAGAAATAAAAAAACTAAACTTTTGATTTGAATGCCATTTGACATTGAAACGATTTGATAGCGATTATCTGATTACATCATTGCGTGGATTTGATCGAACTTGTTTATGATGGGATGTTGAGTGATTTCAGACAATTTATAAACAATGTTACGATCAGTGGTAATACACTACCCTAATTAAAAACTTATGATAACCAAGTGATTGATAAAAGTCATTGCTTCGATTGGTTGGGTGTTCTTATAATGGGATACTAGGTGATAATAGACGATTTGTAAATAACATTCCAACCGATGGTAATGAACTCACACTATTTTTGACTCTTTCACACACGGAATAATGATGATGTGTAACTAACACTCAAGCAAGGACTCAAATTCTTAGCTTTGATGGTCTGGAACGAACATTGATTCACAGGTGAATCCAAAGAAATTGGATAGTTCGCTATTATTCGATCAGTCGTTAGCTAGAAACTTAAACTACTAGTGATTTGACGACTTTAATGTTTATTCTTGAGAAAAGCATACTTCCATTCACAAGACATGCTTTCGAGGGAAAGTGTTATGGCCGAATTTTTGCAGTCTTTGAATGGACATAACGATCTTATTAGATAAAAAATTATAATGAAGAATTGACCTAAGGACTTGGAAAACATCATAAAAAGGCAAGATAAAGGAAATATCAAAAAATAAGTAAAAAAAAAGTTAACTTAAGTTTTTCAACTTAGCCCCATAGGTCGACATCGAGTCGACTTGGGTCGGTTGACTCGAGGCAAGCAAAGGAAGACACAAAGCACAATAACCTCAAAAAATCCTCAGGTCAAGGCCAATGCAAAATGGGAAAATTCCTCAGATTGGCACCAAGTAGGATCGGTACCAATCGATGAGCTATGGATCGTCATCGATCCATGAGGGCATGGGTCGGTTGACCCTGAGATTTTAGTTGAGTGACATATAAACATAGGGAACATGGTGGAGTATGTTTCAGAAATAATTTTTGCGATCTTCATCTATAAATAGGAGACGATATGCACTTGAAAAGGGATCTTCATTGATCCAAGACCATTGGTCTATAAAATCACTATCCATAAAAACTCTTGAAAGGAATAACAAAGTTTAAGTGAATGCACCGGAGTATTTGTCACTATAAAATTGTGTGTTCTTCTTTGATATTTCTTACTTTTTCTTGATAATTTTCATATTTATTACTCATTGTATGTTTGTGCCATTTTTACATAAACATGAACACATACACATATACATATGTATGTATGTATGTATTTATGCATGCATGCATGTATGTATAAGTGTGTGTGTGTGTGTAGACACACACATATACATATAAATATACATACATATATGTGTATATATATATATATATACAAATACATAAATAAATATTATGCCAGAATATGGCACAACACCCAAAAACGAAATTAAATAGAGATATCTAACAAAATAAAATAAGAAACATTAGAAATTTTTATAGTGGTTCGGAAAATATGATACCTACATTCACGTAAAGTTTATTATCCTTTTGATTCTCTCTAGAAAGCAAAGATTACAGCTCAATTCCGAACATAATCTGGTAGACCTCAAATTTGGAATAGGTTTTTGAGTTAAGAAAGAAGAAGTTTGCTCTCTAGATATAAAGCGCCAACCCTTTTTCTAATTCCAAGTAGCTTCATATTTATAGGCATAATCTAGCATAGATTTCGTCATCCAGGTTTAAAAAAATCATAACTTCAAGATCTGAACATCTAGGTAGAATAGATCACGTCACACGAAAATATTAGGAAGAAATTTAGATTGATACCGACCCAAACGAGGTCGATAGCCGACATGAGTTTATGCATGCAAAGCTAATTTTCTCTTCATATTTAAGCTCCTTTCATCCATCTCTACCATTCCAAGCCTTAAATTCATGTTGGTACCAACCAAATCATGTCGGCATCGACATGATTTTGCTATTTAGAAGTTCATCAAACTTTTTAAGTTTCTTCATATCATCATTCTAGATGATTCAATTCATGTTGGCATGAATCATGTAGGTGAAAATCATGTCGGTACCAACATGAATGATGTCGGTACCAACCTGATTTGCATTTCTGAAACTTGACCAAATGTTTGATTTCTTCAATCTTGACATCTCCCAAGCTCCTTGACTCGTTCCTTCACTAGTTTGTTGTTCATTTCATCCATTTGAGTCTGATCTAAGACTGTGGAAAATTTAGTTGTGACACTTGCCCCCTAAAGTATGTCTTATGAATGTAAGGTGTGCTTTGCTCAAGAACGAGCTTCAGCAGTAGTCATCCTCTGGCACTTAAGCTCTTCAGCTATCTCTCAATTACAATCATGGTGAATTATTTGGTTCCTTCAAATTCACCTGCAAATCAAAGAACGTTCTGGACCATCATAGCTAAGGATTCTAGTTCTAGCTTAAGTATTAATTATAAATTATAAGCAACCCATGTTCATCTAGAGTAATCATATCATATATCACTGTCATGGTCATTCTGCGTTTGGCCGGGGTTAAGCTATCATAGACCAATATCTATATTATAAGATGTTCAAATCCTAAGGCTAAGTAGATTTCTTTATATCACACAATCAAAATCCAATCAAGGGTCTGATCTCTCCAGATCATTCTAATCTAATCTAGAGTTCAGTCTCTCTAGATCATCCAACATCCAACCTAGGGTTCAATATGTCCAAATCATTCAACATCCAATCTTGGGTTCAATCTCTCCAGATCATTCAACATCCAATTTAGTGTTTGATCTCTTCGAATCCATGTTGAATCCAGTCCACTCACTCTCCGACGCATGGGCTCAAAGCCCAAGAATGTTCATTCGCTCACTCTCCAGTGAGGGACTTGCTTTCCTAGTGAACCTATCCACTCACTCTCCAACGAGATAGCTAGCTATTTGTACAAGTGTAATCCACCTACGCTTCGATAAGGGGATTTGCACTTATGGTCATCGCCCCATCTCTTCGGACATGACTACTATATTCAGTCAATATTAATCATCACGTTCTAGTGGTTTTCAAAATCAAATATTCATTTGTAAAATCCAAATCAAAGCAATAAATAAATATCCTAAGCATCCATCTTAGACATCTAACTTAGAGCGCGCCTAGAGACTAGTCGAGGTCATGTATATGTGTAAGCAGGGCGAGGTTATTATTATATTATTTATTCAAAGAACAATGAAAAAACTGAGGAATCCAATCTGAGTACCATACATCCTAATTAAGGAGTTATCATTCTCGACCTAGCTTCATGGTCGTATTCAGATCTGTTTATTGCAGACGGTAGCTGCTCCTGTCACACCATTGCAATTTTGTTCCTCGCGTACCATTTTAGTCAATTGTTCCAAACATGCTCTTCTATTAAATCATAAAGGTGTCTGTACTCGTTCATTTCAAGTCCGTCCATCTCATGGAAAATGAAAAATCTTTCGGACCTTTTCTCCTGATTTGTGGGCTCTCTCCTAGCTAGCTTTTGGTAAGGAATCTTCCATATGGTATCAAAGTAAATTGTGACAACCGCCTTACACCACCGGCATCTAACATACCTATATAATGTGTTGTAGCGGTGCCTGGTCGATGCAAGACAATTGCCAAGGGGTATGTAAGGTAAATAAAACAACACAGAACATGTCGTATATCCCACAGTACATCGAATAAAATAAAACAACAAACATCTCAGATATAAATCATGTGAGACAGTACATAACTGAATGAATCACGAAATCAGAGTGTATAGATCCATACAATATACAACATAAGAAATATAGTTATACATTAAATAATAATTCATAAATAACTGTTTCTAAGTAACAAAGGCACTAGCAAGCTCCATAGTGTTGTGCTACGGAATAGAAAATAAATAAATGTGGTAATACGAGAGTATAGCATCATGCTCGCCACCACCCAGCTCCACGTGTTCACCAGACTTGATATCCCTAATCTACTAATTTAAGAGTACTCGAAGTAATACAAAGCAAAGAATAAAACCCTAAATCAGAGAACAGTCTGGTGTAGTGTTGGTAAATCTTTAAATACCGATATACCACTAAAATAGGACAAATGGTATGAAAGATCATACCCGACCTATCCCTACATCCACAGAATTAGCACATATACAAAATATACGCTACTCTATATCATAGTCATCATGGGTGTAGTACACGTTAAAGTACTAAGTGGTGTATAAATATATATGTCAATAGTATCAGCATTAGGTAACATCCCTAGGGTGATAAACAATTAAACAAACATAGCAGCCATAGTCCTTCCTCATATTCACTCACTCAGTGTGTTGGATATAAAATCACATATCAACCCATCATGGCAAAAGACTAGGCTATTCATCACGATAGCCCGCATCATGGTTCCTCGGTACTCAATCCATGCCACTCGTTCGACTAAGAAATGGACTAACCAACGTGTCAGTCTAGGATAAACAAACGTCATATCCAGAATAAGGTGCCATCATGCTCCAGGAACCACCAAGTTCTCAGTATACCCCCACCTCACGAGTACCCTATAAACTCTCGAGTTTCTAGATCGCTTTGCAAACGTCATCTATAGTAGAGCACCTCCTAGTACTGATCTCACGACTCCCATCAAGAAATTATTGCAGTTGGGATCATCCTCTATAGTCATCATCAATCGTAGAATACTTCCACATGTCCCGTAGTCATCATCTAACAGATCCCTTTATCGGAGTCATAGTCCTCAACTCTGCATTTCAAAGCTATCCATCATCAAAATCATCTCATCCCATCATAGAATCATTATCATCGCATTATTGTCGAAAATCGCCACTGAACCTAGGGTTTGGTACCTATTCCTTTACTAAGCCATATTTTCCTAAGTATTTGGCTTGTCCCGACTTTGAGCTATCACATACCCAAAACTCGAGTCAAACCCTATCTCTCCATGAAGCATACATATGGAAACTCGAAGCAAACACTTAAAGACTCGAAGTCCAACTTCCCTATGCTAACCACCACCGATCCATGCCTACCCCAATCTCATACTTCACACATAGGTTATGCTCCACCCCATTTCCATCCTCCATTGATCGCAAGTCACATTGATCGGTACCCATGGATCGGTATCCATGGGTACCGAACCAAAACTTAGCCAAAAGTATGCCTCCTCTTTGGGGTTTCAGTTAGGCTAGTGTAAGAAGTGAATTTTGATTCCCTCCACTGCCGCTTTGGTCCTCCAAAACTATCTTCATCTTTCTTATTTCCATTTTCTTTTATGTACTTTTCTATGGACGATCCTCCATCATTCACAGCATAATTTAAGACACTAAAGCCATCAGTACAATCGATGGATCCAGCTTATGAACTGTAGCGGCTGTTGCGTTAAACCTAATCAAGTGACTTCTTAGGGTCTCTCTGGCCCTCTGCTTCACGCTTGAAAACGTCATCACCTTCTTTGTTCGAAAAATGTGAACTCTAAACTATCTCAAGAATCTGTCTACCATCAGGCCCACATGATTCTGGACCATTCTCTAATAGCCTAAACCACGTAGCAGCTAACTCCGTCAAGTACAATAAGAAATAGCGTTCCATATCTTCCTCAGATGCACCCAACACCTCCATATTTCGAATGTATCTCATTAGATGAATGGTCGGATATGTCCTTCTATTGTCTAGTTCCAGCATTGGCAGTTTGAAATCGAGTGGATTCCTTGCATACCAGATGTTAGGGGTGAATGAATTCATATTCACATCCTCCAACCTCCAGTCCGGAGGTCCACCTCTCACTATTCTTTTGATCATCTCAGCAATTTGGTCATTTTCATCTAATGGAGATCTTTAATCCATAGCTATATTTTGCCTCCCGTTCCATGGGAAAATTCTAACACATACTCCTCTGGTTGTGTGTTTGCATTCTGATTCGCATCTCTAGCTCAAGCATCGTCCGCTCTCGACATCCCAAATCCAAATTGACAGTGCCCCCTGTAAAATCATGTCAATACCGAACTGATTTAGGTCAGTACTGATCTGATTTTATGGTTGGTGGCACTATTCCTGTTTACTTCACACTAGCTCTAGATGCTTTTACATTGGTTTTTGGCTTTTGGTTCTGAATATTAGCTGCTCCAACTATTCTTTTTTGTCCATCCTTCTTAAAAGTCCATCTAGAATCTCCTGCCATCGAGCTATCTTTCCGCCTTTGCATCTCTTTCGTCATCCTCTCCATCTTTCATATAGTAACATAGATGGATGTATTTGAACTTGAGGACACCTCCTGGTTGTACCCATGATATGGTTGACTTTGTCTTGTGATTGCACTGGTAGAAGGCCTCATCATCTCTTCCAAACTTTAGATCCAAGCTTTAGGTTGTCCAATCTAGCTCATTCTCAGTGAAAACACCAAAAATGTTGCATCGAAAAAGGGCACAACACCCCAAACCAAAATTAAACAAAGAGATCTAACAAAATAAAGTAAGAAACACTAGATGTTTTATAGTGTTTCAGAAAATCTGAGGGCTAAGTCTACTTTAACGTCATTATTATTTGATTCTCTCTAGAATACAAAGATTACAACTCAAATCCGACATAATCTAAAGTCCAAAGTCCCAATCATTTTTCTAGTTCAAGTGGTTTCATATTACACTGCAAAATCCAGCATAGATCTCGCCATCTAAGTTTGAAAATGTCACAAAACCAAAATTCAGATATCTAGCAAGTAGAACAGGTCACGCCGCATGAATAACAGGAAGAAATTCAGATCGTTACCAAACTGAATCAGGTCGGTGCCGACATGAATTTATGCATGCAAGCCAATTTTACCTTCATACTAAAGCTTCTTTTATCCATCTCTTCTCATTCCAAGTCTTAAATTCATGTCGGTACCAACCAAATCATGTTATTATCGACATGATTTTGTTGTTCAGAAGATTCATCCAACTTCCTGAGTTTCTTTATATCATCGTTCTAAATGGTTCTACTTATGTTGGCGTGAATCATGTTGGTAGCAACATGAATCATGTTGCTACCAACTAGACTTTAATTTCTAAAACTTGAACAAGTCTTTGATTTCTTCAGTCTTAATATCTCGCAAGCTCCTCGACTAATTTCTTCATCAGTTGCAGTTCGTTTCATATGTTTCAGTCTATTCTAAGACTATAGAAAATTTAGCTAAAACAACATATATATATGTATGTATGTATTTATGTATGTATAGAGAAAGGATCAGCTACACCTCAATTCCCCTCTGATTTCCACCACGTATTCTAAGTTAAATAGTATAGCTAGTGGAAAGAGTGATAAAATATTATTATTTAATTTGGAATGTGTGGTGGAAATCAGGAAAAATTTAGGAATTAACGTGTAGTTGATCCTTACCATACACACACACATATGAGGAGTGCTTAATGGCACCCTGTAGCCCCCTTGCTTTCCACCACACAATCCGAATTAAATAATAAGGCTGGTAGGAAGAGAGAGAAAGCCATATTATTTAATTCAAATTGTGTGGTGGACATCAAGAGGCTACAGGTAGACCTTTCAAAATATGACTCAACCCATTAACCCAACCCATTTACCCTACTTATAAATGGATTAGGTCAACCGATTTATGAATTTTATTAAATGGGTTACGGGTTGGGTTGACTCATTTTTAAAAGGATTATAAATGGGTAACGTATTTACCCATTTATTAAAAACTAAAATTTGAAAATATAAATTTTGAAAATAAGAATTTTGAACACACAATGTAGTTTTCCATGGAGACTGACATTTGTATTTAGAAAATAACAGGCTATAGCATCTTCATATTTGAACTCCATCTAGTGCAAAAGCCGTTATATTTTTTGTTCAGACAGTAATAACTTCTTCATACTAACTCAGAATCAATCGAGACTTCGACCGATAAACTCGTATCTAAATTACAGGCAATGTGGAACACTCGGATAATTCATCTTGTGAACGCATATTGTAGTTCTCTATGGGGACTGACAATTGTACTTAGAAAATAATAGGTTATCACATCCCCATATTTGAACTCCGCCTAATGCAGAAGCCAATATTTTTTTATTCACGGCGCAATAACTTCATACTAACTCAGAATCATGCGAGACTTCAACCGATTAACTCCAACCTAAATTACGGACAATGTGGAACACTTGGATACTTCATCTTGTGAATGCACACTGTAGTTCTCCATGGGGACTAGCAGTTGTACTTAGAAAATAACAGGCTATCACATCTCCATATTTGAACTCCTCCCAGTGTAGAAGCTGCTATTTTTTTTGCTCATACTGCAATAACTTCTTCATACTAACTCGGAATTCGACGAGATTTGAACCGATTAACTTCAACCTAAATTATGGATAATATGGAACACTTGAATACTTCATCTTGCAAATGCACACTGTAGTTCTCCATGGGGACTGACAGTTGTATTTAGAAAATAACAGGCTACCGCATCCTCATGTTTGAAATCCACCTAGTGTAGAAGCCGCTAATATTTTTGTTTAGACTACAATAACTTCTTTATACTAACTCGAAATCCGGTGAGATTTCGACCGATTAACTCCCACCTAAATTACGGACAATATGGAACATTCGGGTACTTCATCTTATTAACCAACACTGTAGTTCTCCATGGAAACTAATAGTTGTATTTAGAAAATAACAAGCTACCACATCCCCGTATCTGAATTTTGATGAAAATTAAAACTAAAATTTTAAAATTTAAATTTTGATTTTATCGAAATTCAAAATGTAAAAATTAGAATTAGAATTATTTTATATTTATTTTTCTTTTATTAGTCAAACAAAATTTAAATCTTTAAATTAGCAAAATGGATAACCGCTTATTAAATGGATTTGATCATAAACGGGTTGGGTCATAAATGGGTTAAAAAGAATGGATCATAAATGGGTTGGGTCAAACTCGATCCAACCATTTTGACCCAACCTAACCCGTTTGACAGGTCTAGCTACATGGGTGCTGCACTATTTGGGGCGTTATTGAATGCTTTTATACATATACATATATATATATAAGAAATCTTAATATAGATACATTTTTATCTTTCTTTCAACTACACAATCAGTTTAGTTGACAGCTTGTTAACATTATCCAATATAATTGTATTCATGTAAGAGGGATGTTATTGGTTCCAAAACAAAAGTCAATAAAACTTCGTACCCATTTATCCTAAACTAGAGCGAACTCGTGCTTCACACATGGGATTCACCACATAATTTTTTTTAATATTGTATTTTTTGGATTTATTGTTATATGAAAGTGAAAGCGTATGCTTTTGAATTGTAATTTTTTTATAGCTTTTCATTAAACACTATTAGCAAACTTTTGTTAATAAATAATCTTAAATGCAAAAAAAATATAACTAATATTTTTGGACCATGGTGACTTTAAAAAACAAATGTTAACATTAAATATTTGTTATTCTGAACTTGGTAAGCATTGCACTATTAAGATTGACTTTGTCAAGTATAAACATCATAAGTTCAATATGGGTTAACCTATGTTTAACATAAAAAAAATTATATGTACATTGTTTTCTACAATAATAGCATTCTAAACCTAGAATACATAAACTGTACTCTAGGTGAAATAATGTTCCAAATTTGGTTCAAAATAATAAAATTACAACAGTTGTATTACTATACTTTTTAAAAAATTGGATACAAAGATAGTAGTACGTAGCTATGTAGTTAACGCGTTTAACGGTTCTATAGCAGTGAAGGCATAAAAAGTTATAATAGGGATATAGCTGAAAATAGCGGAGGTGCAGTAGGCTTCATTAAATATAAAAAATAGTATTTAAAGTTAATTTATACTTGTTCTCACATCATTTACGTAGGAAAAAGAAATATTATTTAATATCATGTAACAAAACCATAGAATATCATGATTTATGCAGTCTAGATTTGGAGACTACAAAAGATTTTTAACTTATATTAAGCACCTACTCCTTAAAATTTGGTCTTTACCTAACTTTGCCGATTTAGTTTAAAAGAGTACTAGTCAAACAACCATTTTGCATTAATATTGCTATAGTAGGTGTTTAAATGCCTTGATTTAGCGGGTGTAGCGAAAAATAATGGTGCTTAAAGTGGACACATTATTTAATAATGCTATATCGAAAAAGCGTAGTGGAAGAAGAGCATTATGCGCTATAGCGGGGATGTTGCAGGGCTTTAGCGGAGCTTTAATTGCACAGATAGATAGTTGCATTCTCTAACTTTTTACATGGAAAACATTAACTAAATTAGAAACATTACCATGGTAGTTAGGAAACATCATATTTACTATTCATATAACGTAATATGACATGTAAATAATACACAATATTTCATTAATGACGACAATTAGATCAAATGATGTAAGAAGACAATCGATGAAACAAACTATTAAAAATAAGTTATTATTATAATAAATTATAGTAGATGGTTATATTACAATATAAAACAAAGTATTTTATAAAATAGACACCTACATATGCATAGAAGAAACAAATATTAAAATTAAAGTAAGAATGTTGTGTGATAAAGTAATGATTTTATAAAATGTAAGAAATAGATAAAGTTAACAGTTTTCATTATGAACATAGAAACTATTTTTTACTTAGAGATTAATTATTCATTTTTTCACAAAAAACATAAATAAAACTTTCATTTTTTTTATGCGCATTAAATGCCTCTGCTAGTTTCCTTAGCATTCTTTATAATCATTTATTGAATAGAAACACCTATCATATTTAACATCCTTCAACGAACAAGTGTCACTTATTACCTAATTCTACATTCAAACATATTTATCATTTAATTTAACTATTTTATCCAATAATTACTCACTTTCACCTTATCTTATTTTTTTCGTAACTGCCAACATTGGCCATAAGTTTTCATCAGAGATTCAGCTAGAAATTGATATGAAATCTTCTTGGAGTATGAATCACATATCGATGCTAATGCTTTTAATATTATTCATGTGCACATCAAATTACCAACATTATATGTAATTATTAACACAATCGATCGTTATTCATGTCAAGTAAAATATATAATCATGTTCCATGATATATTGAATATATAATATTTCCTTTAAGCATAAACAAAAATGTAAACATAATATTGGTTTTAAAATAATAAAAACATATTAACCTGCCAACTAAACTTAAATAAATAAACATGTTAGGTAAATTATGTACATTGTCTAATAAATAATAAAGATTAAAATATCAAACTAAGCTCATTTCTGATAGCTTGAAATTGATTTTAAAATACAAAGTATCATCATTTTGACATTCATGCATTTTGAGAAAGAAGCATCTATAGCATGAAAACTTTTTAGTTTGCAAATAATTAATGAAAATGTTGATTATTCAAGTGTTGATTAAATATCACAACCCTACAATATTCCAATGTATAAATATGTGAATAGATACCGCATGAGATTGCATTTATATTTAATTTTGTATGGAGTTATGGGTTGAAGTAAATTATGATAAAGATATTTACCAATTCAAAATAATTTAGAATAATTTACAATATGAATTTATGGTACATTTGATTTGAGTCAACCATCCTTAATGTTTGTAAAATGAATTAATTTCCATTAATTTGGGAATTCAATTATATTTAATTAATTAAGAATTAAAGATGAGACAATATTAAAGTATACATTATAATTGAGACATAGACTAAAATTATTAATAATATCAATAATCAACTGAACCCAAAAAAACATGTAAAGTTTTAAATTAACCAAATTACATAGATTCTCTAATAATTATATATATATATATATATGTTTAATTAAACAAAAAACCTAAATGTACTTTTCTATGCTTTAAGAATTGACCGAAATAGAAAGTAAGAGTCGTAGAAAATTAAAACATTGAGAAAACCAACTGAAAGCTTAAATAATTTGTGCGTCACTAGTTGATATATTCACTTTTGAAGCAAGTATATAATTTAACTTTATAGATGTTACAATAAACTCACCAATATTATAATAATTTAGAAATAAATTATATATATATCTCATTTAATTTAGAGATGATTAGATTATATAGGAAAATTTCACATAGAAATGAATATAAATCTGGATATATTTATTGTTACAAATAATTATAAAATTGTATATTCAAATACTTGAATTTTTTTTGACACGTGTAATTAAAAGTTGAAGTAACTATGATAAATATATTTGCTAATTTATATATTCTAATTTAAACTAAATAGAGAATTAATTTTTTTTTATTCTTAGTTATTTATCTTTGCTTTGATTCAAATTATTAATTTGAGAACTAAATACATATCAATTATTATATTAATTATCTCCTATGCTAAATTGATGAATTCATTATTACCTGTGGGCATAATCATTAAATTATAATTAAATAATCAAATAGTAATGAAGAAAAATAATATAAACATACTCATATAAAATATTAACAACTAAACTAAATAATAAACATATTTTTGAATTTTCAAATTAACCAATATAATACATATACTTTAGTGAATTTATAAAAATAATCAATTTTTAAAGTTAAGCATTTAGGTTCAAACTAAAGCATAAAAAACTAAAACTATCATTATTTTTTGAAATTGAAAGCATAAATAAGAATTAATAGTTTCACCACTTGACCTACTAACTTTTAATTTGCTATATCATTAAAGTTAATGAATCATTTTTAAGAATATTAGGTAGTGTTTTGTTTGTTATTTTTAGTTTTGTGTTTCGTCTATACAAAAATGCACACGATGCATGTATATTGTCGACAATGACAAATTTAGAAAATGAAATTAACATACAAAATAGAAAACAATTTTTTTTCCTTATTTTGAGAAATAACACAAGCATGTGAATCAATCAATTCTTCCATCATCCCTCTATCCCCTTTATCCTTCCATCCATCTTTCTTTCATCCCCTCTGTTCGTCCCTCCATTCTTCTCATATTTGACATACATACTGAAAACTGAAAACACAAAATTTATTTTTAAACCAAACACTATCTTAGCTTGTGAAAGAAAAATGACTTGTGAACTATATATGTTCCATCTATTGTGATTCCAACCTATTGAACACAATCCTAATTTGTTAGAAAATATACAAATAACATGAATAGGAACAACAAAATATTATTTAATAAAGGTAACTTTGAAGAATGTGGCACTAAGAAGAATTAAAAGATGATATGGTAGTAAAATTGTGGTTATGCATGAGCGTTGTAGATGGAAATAAGAATGTTGCAAGGAGACATATACAAAATTAAGAGATGATCATAATTTTTTGACATTGCTCCATACTAATCGAATTAGAAAAATATTATTGCAGCCTAAAATGTCATGTTTTTCAATACGTATAGCTAACATAACATGGAAATTATACTTAGAACATAAAACTTGTGAAATCTAACTTTTGAAACAACCAAATAATTTTGTCTTTATTTCAAATATACATGCGAACATTATAACTAAAACGGTACAAAAACTAACGTTATTCAAAATCAAATAATGTATCACCATAAAACGTCTAGCATCACTGTCCTGGTGGTTAGGCACTTTGGTTTAGGTCCATGAGGCCGTATATTCAAGCCCTGCATAGTACATAATTCGAACCGCTAAACATTAAACGTATAAATTTTAAAGTTGCATGGTAATAATATTCAATATTATCCTTCTTATTTAAAAATAGTTCGCTTATAATATTTGTAAATAACTTTATCTCCAATATATAGAAATAAATAGAGGAACCGGGCTAGCCTATAGTGAAAGAAATGAGTGAACTTTAAAATTTTAGCCATTTTGGATCTTTAATGGTCCTACGAAGTCTAAATATGATTAGAACGTCTTTAAGGTTTTTTAAAATAAAATCAATATTTTTATTTAATTTTTTTATATAAAGTTTTAATTTAATTTAATGTGCATGTAAATTAGAGTATATCAAATATACTCTTATGTACATATTTGTATGTAACAGTAATTTAATAAATTTAGTCAAAGAAGGAAACTTTTCATTTTCTATCTCTTACATTATTCAATTAATGATGGGGCATAAAATTATTTAAAGAAGAAAACTTTTTATTTCCTTCTTCTTAACTTATTCAATCAATGAGGGATCACAAATTTGATTAGAGAATGAAGTTTTTTAATTTCTTCTCTAAATTAAATTAAATAATTGATTAATAAAATAACTTTAATCTAAATATGACAATAATTGCAAATATATTCACAGCAAATATTATGCAAGTGCAACTGCAACATAGAGGGAGTGTGCATAGTCAGTGGTAATTGATATGTATACATAAAATAAACAAGAACAATTTGAATGGTTATTACATAAGAATTGAAATGGAAATAAATAAGTGATGAAAAGTGTGATTGATATAGTCTCCCTTTTAATAAACTTGATTAATGCAACATATTAATGATAATTAATAGGTAACATAATATAAGAATAACGAAGGTAAACAATGAATTGTATGCATACATTATTGTCTTAATTAAAAAGGAGAAATGATTTCGTATTATGACAATATATGTAAAGAAAAATAAATTTTATATGAATACTTACAAATAGATCCAAATATGTACATATGGAATTCAATCAAAGCTTTCTAATAATATAAATTAGATAGTTATTACAGTCAATTTCAAAACTTTGATTTGTTATTAAAATTACTTTTATTCATATGTAAATATCCAATGCAATAAAAAGTGCAAGTAATACATGCAAACATACATGCATAGATGTATTAAAATGCAAAACTAAAATTGCACTTTGGTATGAAAGATTAAAGCATAGATCTATAATTGAAACATTGTATCGATTCCATATAAATTTCATTTTTAACTTTAAATATAATTCAATCAATCAACATGAAAATGTAAATTTCCAGATTTAAAGAAATGGTAATTAAATTAAATGTCAAAACATATAACAACATTCTATTTTAAAATATATAGATTTAGTTCAATTTAACAAAGCAAAGAAAAGCAGCTAATCAATTCGAATACATAAACATTCAAATCAGACGAATTACAATTTAATTAGAATGTTAAAAACATACATCTATACTTAAATGTTGTTATAAAACATAAGCAAATTTAATTTGATCTATCAAATGAAAACTCAATCATATCATTCAACAAATAATTCAATCTTCGTGAATAATTTTTAATTAAGAAAGACAGTAATACGTCATATAAATTATGAAAGTCAAATTAAATTTCCATCAAATATTGCAAAATCACTATCTATATGTGGAAAATGACATACCTTCTACCCAATCCTTAAAACACACCTTGTTGATGTTGCCTTTGATTTTCACCTTGAATGAAGAATGCTTCCAGACCTAATTGAATCACCTTAGGATGTTGTCTAGAAATCACACCTTGAATGATGATATCTTCTCGGATCTTCAAGATCCACATCCTATCCTTGCAAGGGATGGATGAACCACTTTTGTTTTATACGAAAAAATGAAACTTTTCCTATTTTTTAATCAAAACTTCCCTAATTAATTCCCTTCATTGTCTCTCTCTTTAATCCTTTCATTACATGTATGTCATCAAATGACATAAAATTTCCACAAATCATGACATCAAATGACATAAAATTTTCATAAATCATGTCATCAAATGACAAAGAATTTTCATAAATCACTTCATGCAATTATCTTTAAACTACATCGATATCGTATATCAATGCGCGCAAATAAAACTTCTATAAATGCATTAAAATAATTACAAAAAAATTCCAAATATCAAATAAACAATAATTAATATTTCTTAAATATCAATTAATTTAATCAATTTACAACATTTTATAAATTAACTAAATTATCTGTTTTTTTAGAGAATTCATCGTTACGGTTGTGTGACTCGTAGGTGTAAATTCAATCGGCGATTAATATCAAACTATTCGAATATTAACGTTCACACGTCACTTAGCAGGTGGTGTGACATTTTGGCCGAATTTACCGCTTACACATATTTTGGTAAAAATCCAATTTTACTTAATATAAGCAGTACCTAATAGTGACAATTATTTATACCAATTCTCTTCGTCAAAACTATATCACTTTGGATTTACGGAATTTAACAATGGTCAAAATTCTAATATCATCCACATTCAACTTTATAGTACAAACACAAAGTCTTTGGTTCAATAATAACAATTACTATTAACTAAAATGCTCTGGCTGGAGACTTTGATTTTAAGTTGACTTTAGTTGACCATGATACTAATCTCATATTACCGAGAAGACTAATCCTCACTTGAATAGTGTTTCCCTTCCAAAGCTTCCACTCGACTCAACTATAGTCATTAGATGGACGTCGTGCCATGATTTAACTACAATAAAAGCGGAACTTCCACATTGAAGATCAACAGTATTCTCAAGTCGAGAGAATTATGTAAATCAGTCACAATGATATTCTCTGCTTGGCTTTAGTTACATTAACTAACAGAAAACTATCGAGTGAGTCATTCTATAGTTATCCAATAACTATCAGTACGTAACTCGTTGTGCCCCCATCATTCATGAGTAATGCACTGCCCACCATTTGGAGAGCGTTACGTACTCTAGTCTCAACAGATACATCGATGTCCAACCTTGTTGCATCTTGACTAGAAATATTAAAAATGGTATATTTGTTTCGTTGTGATATTATTCACGGTTATAATATTGTATAACTACTATCACAAAACATACCATTTATGGATTTTCTATTAAATATACTTTTAATTAAATTGATTAATTAATATAACCATATTATATTAAGTATATAACAGAAAGAAAATACATTTATTTCGAACAAAATTGGTCAATGAGTTAGATATATGTAACAAATTATATAATTTCCCTAAGGGCATACCCCTAACGCTATTAATAAATACCACCGAAGTACTAAATTTTCAAGAAAAACTACTTATGGAGGATACACATAAAATATATTAATTTTAAGGAATAACTAGTGAAAATAATAAGGAGTTAATTGATTATATTTTAATTCTATAATTGACTAATATTAAAGAGAATAAGTATTTAATTATTTTTTCGATTAATTGAATTATAATTAAAATAGAATTTTTTATAATTGATTCTTTAATTAGTTTGAATTCAAATAGATAAAAATTAAAAGCAACTAAATAGCAATTACATGGTAATAATTTTCAATATTATCGTACCTATTCAAAAATAGCTTGTTTATAATCACTATAAGTAACTTCATCTCTAATTACAATTATATACAAACATTTCCATCCGCATAAAAATTATTGCAACATAAAAAACATTTCATAAAAAATCACTGATAATTACCTCATCATTTCATAATACTAATAGAAGAATTTGGTGGAAACAATGAACGTGAATATTTCATAGTATATTAAACAACACAATAGAAATATATATAAAGTGCAAATTGGTTAAGAAGGATAATACCCAAATTCACAAAATATAAGTTTAAGAGACTAAGATTACAAAATGAATTTAGAATATTGAGTTTGTAGTATATGTATTTAAAAATAAGCTTTCCTCACTAAATTTAAAAGTTGCCTATTGAAGATAGAACAAAAATGTTTTTTGTGCATTTATATTTTTTCCTTGACTATTTTATTAAAAAAATAATTTTTATATATACTTCTGCTTTAGATATAATTTTATTCTCCCAACTTGATTTTTCTTATATATTTATGTTTGAGAATGAAAAAAGACCAATTTACCTTTATTTAATTAAATATAACCATTTAAGGTTTTATTCGTATCTATATGTTAATGAACACAATAAATTTCTGCCGAATAAGTGAAAGAAACCAAATCTGTAATCTTTAACAATAGTTCTCTACAGAAAAATATTACCATAGCATAAATTATCATGTTTTTTTTAACACATATAACATAACATAACATAACATGAGAAATATATAAATTATCATGTTTTTTTAACACATATAACATAACATAACATAACATGAGAAATATATGTATAAAATAAACCCTGTGAAGACTAATTTTTGGAATAATCAAATAATTTTTGCCTTTGCTTTAAATATAAATGCAAACAATATACCTAAAATAATACAAAAATTAACATAATTCAAACCAGAATAATGTATCACCCTAAAATGTCTAGCATTAATGTCCTAGTGGTTAGGCCCGCTAGCTTTAGCCCTTCATGTCACATATTCTAATTCTACATAATACGTGAATCAAACCATTAGACATATATTGACTTATAGTATGTTATATACTACTTGAGACTTGTACTACAACTATATACTACCACCTAAGTACTTAATTTAAAAAAAAAACCACTTATGGATACACATAAAAAATATTAATTTTAAGGAATTACTTATTAAAATAATTAGAAGGAACTAACTAACCGAAGTTTGATTCTACAATTGATTAGTTTTAAAGATAATTAGTATGCAATTATTTTTCTCATTAATTGAACTATAATTAAAATAGAATTAATTATAATTAATATTTTAGTTACTTTGAATTTAAACGGATCAAAATCAAAAGGAAAAAAAAATTCACTTTAACAAATGCATAGTAATAATATTCCAAAGTATCCTTTTTTGTTTTAAAAATTCAAGAGAATCCGGCAGGCCGGTAAACTCCCGAGGATGGTACAGTAAAGTCGTCCGCTTATCCAACCCCCTATACATATGGGTAAATTTATATAGGATAGGAAAGCACGTGGTAGGAATCGAACTTGGGTCTTTTTACCAGAACCCAAGCTATTCCATAGTATCCTACCTATTCAAAATAATTCGCTTATAATTAATATTAATTACATCTCCATGTATAGTTATCTATGAAAATTAGCATCTGAATAAAAATTCAGATTATTGTAACATAAAACAAATTTCATACAAAATCACTTATGATTATTTGAAGACTTCTAGAAAAGAGAATGTGAGTATTTTATAAATATTTCATAGTATATTAAATAACACAATAGAAAAATATATAAAGTGGATTGTTTTAAGAAGCTGAGGTGACTAAACAACAAAAAGAATTCAAATATTAAGCTTGCAATATATGTAGTTAACTGAAATTTTCACAATATTTTAAAATTGCCTTCTCTAAAGATAGAACAAAAATGTTTCTTGTGCATTTATAATTTTTTCGTTCACTGTTATATTACAAATTAATTTTTGTGTGTTCCTGTACTCTAGATATAATTTTTCTCTTACAACTTTATGTTTTCTTTATTTTGATAATAAGAGTGGTGTTTATCCAAGTAGATCACATATTTTGATGTTTCAAGGGCTTGAACTCATGACTTCAAAAACCTTAATTTAAAGCATTATACCTCTAGTCACTTGAGCTAGAGGTCCTTGACTTGATTTTTTTTATATACTTCTGTTTAAGAATGAAAAAAGCCAACTTTACCTATACTAATTATACATCACTTAAGGTTTTCTATATCTATATATGTTAATTAATACAATAATTCTCTACAAAATAAGTGAAAGAAATCAAATTCATAATACAAAAATAAATTGAAAATATTTTTTTATACAAAACGTGAAGACTAAAAAATAGTACAACTTTACCTATAACATTTTTTTCAGAATAAACAAAGATACTAAGATGCTTATGCATAAATCCAATTTAAAATCACGCAAAATAAATGAAGAAATCCAAATTCATAAACATTCTACTCAAAAAAATAGAAGAGGAAAATAACATTTGGACACAAAATTTGAATTTAAGACTAAAACGAGAAATTTATTACAAAAATAACAAATTTAAACTTGAATTAAAAGGAAAAAAGTAATAAAATATAGATCCAACCTTTAATTCAATTTCATCGATGCACTATGTCAAGATATAATTTTCCACAAAAAAGCAAAAAACAATAGTTGCAAAACATGAATAGATTCAAAAATTATCAAAGAGAATACAATGGCGAAGAAAAGAACGAAATAATTTATATAAGAAACTGGAGATGCGGTAGAAACAGTTGTTACAAGAGAAGAAGAATGTGAAGACGTAAAAAAAGAACAAGAAATAATAGGTTTTTATGCAATGAAAGAGCTCATAAATTTGTTATTAGATGAATACGTCTAATTTTATGAAAATTAACGAATTTTTTTCATAGATTAATGAGGGAAAAGCATCTTGAGTGAAAGTGAACGAGAGATGAGAATACAAAGAGTCCAGTATTCTTTTTTTTACATAATAGATAGAATAAATAAAGTGTGATGCTAAAAGCACCCAAGAACTTGATTATTAATACCATTAAAACATATAATTTATCTTAATTAATTCATGTGCTTCCTAATACCACACTTGTTTCTTTACTCAGTTATTGATTGCCTAAGGAAAGCACTTTCCTTTTCTAACCAGTGTTTTTTTTCATCACGTAAATTCCCAAACCCTAGGCCCGCACTTTCTCTTTTTTCTTCATTACTTAAATTCCAAACTCTAATATCCAACTTTCTTCTTCTTTCTCATGTTAAATCCTAAACCTAAAGTCTCCAAGTTGAAATTCTTGTTAACAAAAGCAATTTAAATTTTCTACTTAGGATTGATAACCAATGAAGTCCGAGGAAGAAGGTAATATAGATAATAGTCAACGTTATAAGTGAAAACGAGATGATTTTGATTTGCACTAATTTTGTAGGCTTTCAATGTTACTTGCGACATGCATTTGTTTAGGGGTTGTTTAATTGTGGTATTTGGAAACAATGAGTGATGCATTGATATTAATTTTCTCAATTGATTGATAAGAGACATTGTTTTCGTGAATTCAATGAAAAGAAAGAAGAAAACTCCAATGATCTAAATGTGGTATGTATTCATAGTTAAGTATTTGAATTTATACTGTTCATCTGAAGAATTTAATAGAAAATTAATTTTATAGGCCTTTCTTAATGAATTTGTTGCGTATAAAAAAATCAATGGTGTGGAGATTGATGATTTAGAGGTTGAACCGTCTTATGTAAGTATATTTAGTTTTATTTTTTCATTTATTGGTTTAATTGTTTATGTACATATACACACAAACACGATTGATAATTGATGTTTTGTGGATTGAATTGGTTATTAGATTTTTTTTTTTTTTTTTTAAATGAGCAGTGAGAAAACAATGAAGCATGACAATGAGTCAATTGTGGAAGTGAGAAGAAATTAGGGCTTGTGTGCTTATTTTTTAATTGTTATGATATTGGATAGCATATATTTTAAATTGGCAATGGTATTAGGAAATACATTCTTGTGTGCTTTTAGCAGCACACTAAATAAAATAAATAAAAATTTATTTTTCATGTAAAAGCAAAGGAATATGAAGTGAAAAAAACACAAAATAATGACGAAGCGAGGGAAGTCGGTTTTAAGATAGTATAGATTTATGGGTCCCATTACAATCACTTCAATTCCTTAACGTACCAAAATGTTTAATTGTCTTTTGTTAATTCAGCTAATAGTAGCTACATAATTCAATAATTTCATGAATATGTGAGATTTGTACTAACATAGGACTCTTCAAGAACAATGTATCGTATTCCGTTCAGTATCTCATTCGTGAACATGAACACGAGTCATGAAGCAACAGTATATTTGCATTGAATTTACAAACTAATTTCAGATACTAGCTCTTAGAAGATTTAAAAATAAATAAATGACGTTAAAAGGGCAATATAGTCATCTACCAGTCCAACGATTTCTTCAGTCCAGCCTGTTCCTCCGTCACCCTTCCGCATTTATAAATACACACGATTCCAAATTCATTCACACCTCCCTTGGCTTTTTTTGTAAAACAATAGTATCCACAACACTCATTTATACAAAATAAACTCAAGTTTAAGATGAAGAACTCAGTATCGGAGCAGAGTTTGTACACTGAGGAAAGCGATGGTGAAGTGGGAAATGAAGAAGAGATTGTTAATGCCGATAATGAATCCGATAAATCGGACTACGAAGAATCGTCTTTCTGGAGTCGGCAGCAAAGCCGAGCCGGATCCTATAATACAACCTGGCCTCAAAGTTACAGGTACAAATTTGTTCATTTACTTTTGTACGACTAACTACAAAATTTGTGTACTTCGATTTTTTTTTTTTTCCTAAAAAATGTATAAATGTAAAAGTGAGGTGAAAGATCAGGGAAAGAAGTGTCCATTCCCACTCACAGTTGATTTGATTTTTCCTCTTTTTTTCACATATATTTTGATTTATTTTATTTTTTTTGAAATAAAAATAGATTTATATGATACATAAATAATTATTTCTTCTGTGAAATATCATTATCTGTTTTTTTTAATCGACTAATTAGAAAACTCTTTGATTTGATTATATTTTCATAGATATCCTGCTTTTTTCTTTTTTTTTGGAAATAAAATTAGATTTATATTGAAACATAAATAATTATTTCTTCTGCGAAATATCAATATCTGCTTTTTTTATCCACTGATCAGAAAACTCTTCAAACAAAAATTAACGTGGATTCATGAAATTCGAAGTTGCTTTTTTTAATGCAATGTCAATCTTTTAAGGATGTTGATGGTCAAATTAATCCTGTAATAACTTTATTTGGTTTTGAATGATAGGATTAAAAGCTAAACTAGCTCGGGAGCTTATTATGCTAAAACAATAGTACGCTAAACACCACAGTGTTCTTTATTTCAGTTTGGGGATCGATTGTAGTGTGGTAATGTCTAAATTTAATTGCCTCTTTTAGCGTGACAATAGCTGAAAACTTATGGTTGGTATAGTGAATTAGGTGCGTTTTTGCAACTTAAAGTTGGATACTTATATAAAGCTTCCCAATGTTAAAGGTCTTGTTCGTAATTATGAATAAAGAGACAGAATCGGTTGATGAATATTTGTCTTACACTCTAGGACGAAAATGACTTGACATTTTATCCATTGAAACGGCGCTTATTCTTTGTCTTGTTGTGGAAGGATTTTACTGTTTCACAACATAGAAAACGGCAAAATGAACTTTCTACACAATCCAAGCCCTAGATTGGTGGATATGGGAGCCACGTATTACACGTTTGACAGCTAAAAAAGTAGGTTAGATCATCTAGAAATTCATGTGTAAAGCCAAGCTAACCACAATTCTAGCCAATTCTAGTTTGGAGCAAAAACTAAAACCGATTTATTTGATGAAAAATATAATAAATTGTTTTATTTTGGACTTGTTCATTTTGTTCACATGTCAACCACAAATTTGTTCATTTTGAATTATCTCAACTTTCAAATATAGTCATTGTATTTTGAAAATAAAGTAACTATAAAAAACGATCCATTAGATAATACTCGTGTATATGTCTAAAATACGTTCAAGTATTTCGAAAGAAATGCATTAGACTACCGCAACATCTTACTCTTTACAACTTGGTAGTAAAGGGAAATTTCTATAATATGTCTTAATGAAAATTTACCAGTCATAATTCAAAATTAAAATGATATTATTTCATTAGTGTGTAGATGAACAATGAGTGTATAGCCCATTAAGAAAGCTATACTTACAGACTAGATTTTTAGAAGTTAGATTTATAACCTAGCATGACATGTTAAAAGCATAGATTTATGATTGTTGAAGTGCACATAAAATGGATGTTGGTCATGACTCACGAGAGCAATATTCAGGTAGGCAACAGCATGTTACCATCACATGTGGATCACTACTAACAAATTAAAAAAACATATGTAAATTATCATGATGATTGGATCCTGCCTGATCCATTATGATTTTTTTTGTAACTTGAACTTGAAGAACATGTACCTATGGATGATGGTCCCAATTTTCTTGTTCCTGTCTTGAAACCCGACTGACTTAATTAACCATCCTATATTTTTAAAATGCAACTAATTCTAATTCAATCAAATATGAAAAATGCAGCCAAGTATTCTAAGTATGATGAACACATTATTGATCGTAATGAAACAAAGTAAATATTCCGATTTGATAATGTTTGCAGGCAGTCAATTGATATGTACAGTAGTGTAACACCCCCAACCATCGGATTTCTCCAAGGCACCCCTTCATTAAGCAGACTTGGCAGCTCATTTCTCATATCTTCATTCCAAGGCAGACATGCAGCACCTGAGATAACCAAACCTCTTCTGCCTACAACCACTTCAATTACTGAGCACATACAGCCACAGAGGAGTTCTCATGCACTTCTTCCCCCTCCTGTTCCTAAGAGATCTTCTTTTCTTAAGCCCAAGGATGGCGCTCAAAAGCCTTCCACGTCAGTTATCTCTCATGAAATGCCGACTGCCCCACATGAGTGCTCCTTTGGCCAAGCCGTGATCAATGGTATGTTCTTTTTTACTGGTTTTCTGAAACTAAAATCTCAGGAATGATATATGAGATGGATGCAGAGAAAGATATAGTTAATAAGGTATAACAACAGTAAGTCTTTCCATCGTGAAACAATTATTGCGTGTGTAATTAGAATTACTTTTCACAATATCAACGTAGCTATTACATACGTGTAAGCGATGAGTGTTATGTGATACTTGATACAAGTTCACATCACCTTCTTTATTAAAATATATGATGGAGAGAACAGCCAACTGTTATATTGATTTTGTTTCTTTTAGGGACATTTGGTCAACAACATGTCTAGCATGATTGGATATTTTTGAATAAAATTATGGAATTATTAGATTAGTTAAGGATAGAGCATGTTGTGTATGCGTGAATCAAGTAGGATGCGGCAACAAGACCCAGATTGGGATCAGACAGGTCTATCCTTTAATATGATTATTTTAATGGAACAGAACATGATTTGTTGGCATGAAAATGATATGGAATTTAATAAGATATATTACTTATTAGTCAGTAGGTCTGGATAATCTCGTGTTTCTTGTACACATTAACGATGTTGACCAAAACGAAATTTCACTTTCATGTATATGCATATCTATTTGGTTGAACTTCTCCTCAATCTTTTTACCAGATTCTATTCTGATAGTCATTCATTTATTACAGAAATAAACTTTTTGCTAACTATTTTAAGTGGGAGAAATATATGGTCATAACATTATCAGAGTCCACACTGGTAAGGATAACTTCTTCCTAGAATGTTGAGTTGCTGGCTTTTTAGTAACATTTAGAATACCAGCTACAGGTTTTCCTCTCGACAATTAAAATCCACCAAAAGGACCCTTTTGGTTATAGTTGAGAACCACTGTTCAAATGCACTTATCCTTGCCGTTCTCCGGAAGTTTGTGAGTCATATCTTAAATTTAGTTTCCCTCTTCTTTTTTTATTTCTTTTTTCTTTCTTTTTCTTTTGAATTTACTCCAGAAGAATCCGACGGATCGGTAAACTCATGATGAAATTAAGCTGTACATATCTGCTTCAACTCATGTCTCCTATGATTCAGAGTTCGAACCTGTGTCTGTTTCCAGATCTAGGCATCCTTTTTATTGCGCCACACTATGTATAATTTAAAAAAAAATGATAATAAAAAAGATTACTTTATCCCAATGTTTTCAAAATGGAATTTAAATCGTAAATCATAAAGTTCGAACTTTAAATCAAAACGAGATTCAAATCATAAATTGTATATTCAAAATGTTAGTATTTTAAGGTTTGCACACGGTTTGTGTTCTGACGGAATTCTAATTCGAGAGCACTCAAATTAAAACCCCAATAGCACAGCGGAAGACGAGATAGTGGTAAGCAGCGTAAAAACAACCAATCAATATCTCAGTTTCAAATCTCAACCAATTCAAGACCAATTACAATCACCAAATTAATGTCGATGAGAAGAATACAAGAGAATGATTACAATGATCAAAAATTATATCAGAATTGATTTGTGGAGAAGAGAATTGAAGAAAATTAGGTTTAGATAAACCTTAATTAGTGGAGGCTGAAATTCTTGCAGTCGCTTTTCTGCCGCATACATCCAAATCTTAAGCTATCTTACCAAAGACTAGCACTTAGCAAGAAGATAGAGCCTCAACCTCTAACTGATACTCAACCTCGTCTCCAACCAAGCTCCTCCCTCAACCATGTCACCTCGTGGCACATAGCACTTCTCTAAGCGAATGAAGTTCGAGCAATGCTCGAACTTTCCAACCTGTAATGTCTTACTGAACATATCCGCCGTGTTATCCTTTGTGTGCACTTTCCGAAGATATACTTGCTTATCCTCGTCCATACCGAAAATGACTCTTTCGCTTCAATATGTTTAGTCCGTGAGCTAAACGTCAAATTCTCCGCCAAGCTAATAAGAATCTGGCTATTACATCGAACATCATGCTATCATGCTCGAATCTCAAGTCACACAACAATCGTCTCAAACAAAGTGCCTCCTATGCCGCCTCCACCACGGCTAATAACTCTGCCTCCGTAGTGAATAAAGCAACTACGGTCTGCAATCTCGATCTCCAACTTATGCTTGTACCGCCAAGTGTGAAGACATATCCAAAAGTTGATTTTCTTCGATCCCTATCACCGGCGTAGTTTGAATCACAATAACCAACCAACTTGCAATTCTTCCCATCACTACCATAAAAAACAAGACCATGAGATGATGTACCTCTAAGATATCTCAATATAAGCTTCACAGCCTCTCAATGCGATTTCTTCGGATTAGCCATATATCGACTAATCATCCCGACGACATTTGCAATGTCAGACCTCGAACACACCATATCGTACAATAGGCTTCCAACCACACTAGTATATGGCACATTTGCCATATAAGTCTTGTATTTCTCCAAGATAGGTGAACCCTTACTCGAAAGTTTCATGTACAAAGGTAAATATGTATTTGATGCATTTGCATTCTCCATGCTAAACCGGCAAAGCACTTTCTCTATGTATTGCTTTTGAATCAATCTCAACTCAAAACGCTTTCAATCGCTTTCTATTTTCAGGCCCAATATCTTCTTTGCTTCTCCATGATCCTTCATTTCGAACTCCGATTTCAACTCAAGTTTAACTTGTTGATTTTATTCTTATCTTTAGAAGCAGTGAGCGTGTCATTCACATACAAGAGTAAATACATCTAACAATCATTTTTCAACTTTTTGAAATATACACAGACATCCTTAATACTTCTATCAAAACCATTTTCAAGCATAAAATAATCGAATCTTTTGTACCATTGTCTAGGTGATTGCTTCAAACCATATAGTGATTTCTTTAGCTTGCAAACCAAATTTAACTTACTATGCACAACAAAACCTTCCGATTGCTCCATGTAGATGTCTTCATTCAAGTCATGATGCAAGAATGCGGTTTTCACATCAAGTTACTCCAACTCTAAGTCGTGAATAACAACTATGACAAGTAATATCGGATAGAGGTATGGCGTACAACCGGTGTGAATATCTCATCATACTCATTTCTCTTCCTTTGTGCAAACCCCTTAGCCACTAGTCTGACTTTGTATCTCTCATCGTCATTTACCTTGTATATCCATTTGCATCCAATAGTACGATTTCCTTTAGGTATGGCGCACAACCGGTGTGAATATCTCATCATATTCATTTCTCTTTCTTTGTGCAAACCCCTTAGCCACTAGTCTAACTTTGTATCTTTCATCTTCATTTACCTTGTATATCCATTTGCACCCAATAGTATGGTTTCCTTTAGGAAGTGGAACCAAATCTCAAGTTTGATTCTTAAACAATGATCGCATCTCTTCCTCCATGGCACAAATCCACTTCGAGCTATCACTCGATTCCATGACGTCATCAAGGTCCATCGGCTCATCTTGAACTACATGAAGAGCGTAGTCCAAATTATCACAAAAGCTAAGATAGTTTCAATCACCATATCTATCGGGTGACCTTATTGCACGATGACCAACCCGAGTAGCAATACCATCACCCGAACTCCCTTCGGCTCCATCTTAAACCGAATCTTCTCTCGAATCATGCACATCACCAACACTACTAGAGGCACTATGTGGACTATGTGATGTAACATCGACCGCATCCTCCCTGCAAGCATCTCCAACTACTCTACCCTCTAGACTCCTTCGACATAATGTGGAAATAACTTCCTTCTCCTTTGATTCATCATAAACCAAATCCGAAACATCCGATGAGCTTTTATTCTCCTTAAACAATGCTGACTCATCAAAAGTAACATGACGAGAATTCATAACCTTCTTCGTTTTCGAATTTCAAATCCCATAGCTTTTTACTCCGTCCGTATAGCCAAGCAAAATCCCCTTAAAAGCTCTAGGCTTAAGGTTATTTGTCTTCTCCAACTACTCTACCTGAAACATCTGATGCTACCGCCTACAACACATCTACGTCTTCCTCACCAACTCCGCTCTCCATCGCTACAGATAAAGATGCTACTTCCTTATTTGTCTTCTCCTTGTCTGAACACTCATTTTTCCAATGACCGGGTTTCTTACAAATATAGCACTTGCCTTTTCTTCCTTCGACTTTCCTCTTCAACCGGGGTTCCTTGATTTAGAACGTCTTCGGTTCGCCTTCTTCACATATCTCTCCTTCTCCATAAATAAACCACGACCACTACTAGCACAACTACTTCCATCACCTAACTCCTTCAGTTGATCCCATAACTTCTCGCTAAGAAGATCCGTTTTGACATCATTTAGTGTCAAATTATTTGAGAAACCCGTATAACGGTCCGGCAACGAACGCAACAATATCATCATCTTTTGTTTTTCCTCAATCTTCAAATCTATTGCCTTCATTTTCATTAGCAAATATCAAAAGTATTCAAGTGTGCCTCCTTCATCTTATAGGTGAAGTGTAACGACCTATTATTTTGCACCATTCAAACTTGACAATAATTTAAAACATGTCAAACTTGAATAGTTCAAAACAATAGATTGTATTAAAAATTGGAGCAAATGAAATCAAATCACAGAATCACCGATACGGAAATCAGAATACTCGCAGCGGAATTAAAATAACTTAGTGGTTCATGAAGCCACTATCACATAGTCTCAAAATAAGTATAAATTACATAGTTTTTTTTAAAATCAATATAGTTTGAAACAATCACAGAAAATCCTAAATTCATTTGTCTTAATTACATAGGCTAAGATAAAGACTGAATAGAAAATAGACAGCAGCTTGATAAAGATGATCTCCAGCAGTCCTAGCTCCAGGGAATGAAGTCCGAACTGATACTCAGGCTGAGTCGAGCGTAAAATAAAACATAAACACTCGAGTCAGGACATACATACTTATACAGTGTAAGCTAATTCAGGTGAAATGTAATATAAAGGCAAGTAACTTAAAAGATGCTTGGGACCGTCCATTCTTTAAGGATCCGTTAAACTATTTACTAGGTAGTAATACTTCGCTATTATAATAGTGTCTATTAGTAAAATAAACTTATTTTAAAATAGCGTTAAGGAGTGACCCAATATTCCCCTTAACACGTAATAGTGTCAATAGTCTATACAGTATCGTAATACCTCCTGATCGGGAGGCTACCAGAGGATGCTCCATAGGTACGATACAAATCAAACTCGTACATGGCGCGCTAGAGTAGGTGACACGACACAACTAGGTAATGTCAGGGAAGATATACCAATTACGCTTCTGGACCGGTGGTAACGCATAGCTACTACTACCGCCCACCTCGAACAATACTCCCAAAATCAAAGGTGCGCACCAAACAATCACGAAGTAATATAATGGCATACGAAGAAGTGTGTCCGATCAAAGGTGCTACCTCATTAGTCCGTCGATCGCTTCTGTTTTAGCCATCTTATGCCAACTCACGGGAGTCGGGTCCACGTGCATACCTCAATAGAACGTCATCACCATCCTACTTCATTCTGTAATCTCCACCGCGTACACGGTTGTCAAAGTGGTTTTCGGTATCGACAGAGAGTGTGCACATATCTGATCCCGGCCTCTTTAACAACCAACTTTATTATCACCCATGGTTATAAAATTCCAAAATAGTTTATATTTCAATAAAAATACTTTATTTTAACTATTTACAAGTGAAGTTATTATTCTTACAAAATCCAGTATAAATCCCAAAGGTTTAGCCTTAGTTCAATTGCATCAACTACAGCACTTTCAAAGCACGGTAATATCCTTCACAACAGATTTAAATAAATTAAAGTTCAGACTTCAATATACTTTCAGCAAAAAATTAAACCTTAATTTAAACCAATTTAACTTATAAAATCATATTTTCCACTTTGAAATAGTTATTTAAATTACTCAACAATTTATGATTTTTATAAATTAAGTTTTGCAAATAAATATCAAACTTCTCTATGTTTTACTTATTAAAATCAAGTGCACAATTTCCTATAAAATTTTACTTAACAATTAAGTTTAATTATCACTTCAAAAATAAACTTAATTTCCAATTTATTTATTAACTTACCTTTATTCTAATCCCAAATTCACATTTCTAAATTAAGTTATACTTCAACTTCCATTTTTAAGTATCCACTTATCTAACCATTTAATTCATAGAAAACTTAACCCTTTATTAATTCACTTTATATTCAAATTTATACCAATTTATCATATTTATTTCTTAACTTGAATTCCATTTTACTTTACAAAATCAAAGTTTACAAAATAAATTTTATGCTTCAAATTCTAACATAACCATTCATTTATTTACATATTTAACTTGTATAAAATCATTATACTTATGAAAATCATTTTTAAATCCAATGTTAAACAAATATTATAATATACTAATTTAAAATATTTAATATTTTCTGAAAATATATAATAACCACGGGTCTGTATAATATTTTCTAACCTAGATCAAGTGATACGGATATCATTTCAATCCGTAATTTACAAAGAAAAACCCAGATTCTATTATTTCAAACCCGCAATCCCAAGTAATAATAAATAGAATAATTAAATTAATATCGTTCAGGCCTATCATTTCAGCCCGTAATGATTCTATTGTACAGGAAACTTGCAGTATGGTAAACAGTAAATAAATAAATATTATAACAGCATAAAATATAACAGCATATAATATAACGGAAGATGTGAAAATTTTATAACAGGGTTTTAACATCATAAATTTATATCGGAGGCAAGTAAAATATAATATAACCATTCTACAACTTCACTTGTTATTAATTTACAATTCTATAAGTACGTTTGTCAATCGTGAATACTCACCTCTACGATGCTGAAGATTAGATTCAAAACAATGATAACCACACCGGAAAACGTACAGAAAGCACGATCAAACTTTTGCGGAGGCGACGGCCAGATTTAATTCTTGAAACGAAATGAAACAAATTTAAGTATGCTCATTCATAAAAGAATATGTCAAGACGACAAAACAAACTGTAACTAGTGGGAAATCAAAATTTCGAACCATAGTGGCTCGGTCACTCCACCACACGACTCAACCAAACCTCCCGTGCACTGACCAAATTCTCTTCTCTGAACACGCAAGTATTCAAAGCAGTGGGTATTTAGGCAAAAAGGCTGAGATAAAACACAAAGGTGGTGCAAACATTTTTCTCAATCTTTTAAAGCACAGGTGGCGCACGCTACTTTTTTTTTCTAACGTTAGGTCCCAACAATAATAGGCACGGCCACTGCATGGACGGTTCATTGGTGTAGAGGAGGTCACGGCCTGGAGGAGAAGTCGACAGCCGTGGTGGTGATGCGGCTACACTTGGAGGTGGGGAGCACATAGGCTCGGCAAGGCTCTGATAAAGTTGAGGTGGTGAACTGTCAAGGCTTCTCGGCCAACCTGTCACATCGTGGAAGGAAAAAAGGGCTGGGGCAGGAGGTGGTGTCGGAGAAGTGGATGAGTCGTGAAAAGGTGATGGAGAGGCCGAGCACGGTGTGGAGCAACAGTGGGAACAAGAGAAAAACCAAAGCAAGAGAAAGAAAATAAATAAAAGGGAAAAAAGAACAAAAGTGCGGCCATTACCTGTATGAAGCTCACGCGAGAAAGATGAACGAAGACAACTAATGAGGTGATGAAAAATTTATTTCGTACGATGGTTTTATATATCAGGCAGTTGCGTTGATTTTATGTGAAAGAAAATGGCAAGAAGTAATTGATTTTTGAAACGCCTATGGAAATTGGAAGATTTTATTCCTATTATACACAAGAGGTAAATGGAATTTTTGAACGTGTTTTATATTTAAAAGAAGAACTTGCGCTGTTGAGGGAAAAGAAAGAAGAAGAAATGTTTGATTTGAACGTTACTAAAATAGATGGATTTTGTTCCTATTAAAACAGAAGGAGAAAAATGAAAGTGTAGAAAAGTTTGTACGTGAATTAAGCAAGGTTTTAATTTTCTTCTAACAAATACACGGCTGATTTGATTTGTTTAATTGCTAAGGTAAGAGATAAATGAGTGCGTATAACCAGTGCAATAATTTACGAAATGTACGCCCAAATTTACCAAAGTAACGTATTTAAATTTATATGTTTCTTAATTATTTACTTCTTATATATTTAGAAAAATATATGCTAAAAATATTTCATCAAATAGCGTACCCATTTAGAACGTGTAATTAAATAGCTTATTTACACTATTTATTACTTAATTTAAAATTTGAATTGTTTACATTTGTTTGATTTATCTATCATTCAACTAAGAACTAATGTATATACGTATAAAAGAAACGTAAAATTTATTTCTTTTACACAATATTAATTACTTAATTTAAAAGGTATATAACCAATTTTAAATGAAACAAAAGTGGAATAAAATGTGGTACAAATATATGCAGTTTAAATACAAGATTTGGAAGTTAGAATTTTAAATTTTAAAATTCCAATTAAAGTTAAATTTTAACCAAAATAAGAATTATAGAAATTGCTTATATTTATAAAATTTTGGGTAATAATTTATAATTAATTTAAAAGTTCAAGCTTTTGTAATATAAAACCCCAAAGTTTCATAAATAAATAAAATAAAATATTTGTAAAAAAATTGGGCTGTTACATGAAGAACGTTCGCAACAGTATCAAATGATTAGTTAATGACTTTTTCATATACAACTCCTCCAACTTGTCCAAAATACCCTTAGCGGTAGTCTCACCACTAATTTCAGAGATAACATTCTTCCCATAGCAAGTTGAAGTATAGTGAATGTCCACTCTTTTATTTCCTCTCTCTCAACATCCGAGATATCTGCTGGCAACAAATGTGTGTCAAACACTAACCGATGCATCTGATTCCTCCTAAGAACCGCTTTCATCTTCCATTGTCATTTTTTAAAAATCATTATCACAATTTCACTTGTCCGTTACCAATTGTGATTCTGAAGCTGCGTACGAGTCACGTACATAAGGAGGTACATCATGTACATCATTTGGATTACCCATTGAAGAACTACTTGAGGTATTGCTTGATTCCGTCATTTCTACAATTACCTATCAACACCAAAGCTCTGATACCAAATGTTGTGATGGGATTCTAACTCGAGACCACTGAAATCAAAACTCCAATAGCACGTCGGAAGACGAGACCGTGGTAAGAAGCGTAAAACAACCAATCAACATCTCAATTTTAAATCTCAACCAATTCAAGACCAATCACAATCACCAAACAAGCAATATAATATAAGAGCAATAACGAAGAATAAATCGGACACCGATTTATAGTTGTTCCACTAACGTTGTGTTAGTGTGCATCCACTTTAAGAGAAAGCTTTTATTAATATCGATGAAAAGAGAATAAGAGATTGATTACAATGATCAAAAATTCTATTAAAATTGATTTGTTGAGAAGAGAATTGAAGAAAATTAGGTTTAAATAAACCTTAATTAGTAGAGGCTAAAACTCTTGTTGTCGCTTTTCTGTCGCATACAAATCTGGATCTAGAAAATAGCTTATATAGGAGAACAGAAAACCAGGCAACATTCCAAAATTACCCCTTCGAATATCACAAGTCTTCGTACCAAGCCCAAACCAGAAAACAGAAAGAAGTCGCCGCAGACATCTGTCACAATGGGATAGACGTCTATCCAAGGTCTCTGGAATAAAACTGCCGAAGACTCGGACGTCCTACCAACACTTCAGACGTATGTCCTGAGTCTCTGGAACAAGTCTGTTGAAGATTCAGACGTCTATCCAAAGTGACAGACGTCTGACCTAGCTCTCTGGAAGAAAACTGCTGAAAGCTCAGACGACTGTCCATAATGACAAACGTCTGTTCCTGGCACTCCATCACCACTCCACCTTCTTGGCCATAACTTCCTTCTCTGAGCTTCGATTTACGAACCGTTTTCTCCGTCACCAAGCTACTTCCAACCTCTTCAATTCTCTCCATATAATGTCGCCAAAATAACAGTTTGAAATTGATTTTGATGTTTGAACTTACACAATTGAACATAAAACTCAATTCTCACTTATTCCATTTTTATTTATGTTTCGAAAACATTATAATTAGAATTGTGAATCTAAATAAGTATATTAAATATGTTAGTATGAGTTGAATGTTTTTTTTTATTTGCGGTTTTGAATAAAGTTTGAATCGAATGTAATTAAATTGAATCGTTTAGGGGGGTGATTTGATCTGAATCGGGATTTAAATCGTAAGATTTAATGACTTTTGACAATAATGTTTTATCCCCATGATATAACAAAGAACTGTAATTTTTGGTGTGCCTTTGATGTCATCAGGAATTAATGTTCTGTGTGGAGTAGGAATACTTTCGACACCTAATGCAGTAAAACAAGGAGGTTGGCTAGGTCTATTAATATTGCTCTTGTTTGGTGTACTTGCATTTTATACTGGAATCCTTTTGCGGCGGTGCCTCGATAGCGAACAAGGCCTTGAAACTTACCCTGACATTGGCCAGGCTGCTTTTGGTACCAAAGGTCGCGTTGTTGTCTCGGTATGAATTTATTATTAATACCATTGACTAAATTTTTTGAATATGAATTACTAACCTTTCCTTAACACTTCTATTTTATTCAGATCATCCTGTATCTGGAGTTATATGTGAGTACTAGCTTTGTCTAAGATAGTTTTTCAGGCAAATATATTGCTTCAAAACGTCTTCACAAAATTTTGTTGCAGGCTTGTTGTGTTGAGTATCTAATACTCGAGAGTGACAATTTATCTTCCTTGTTTCCCAACGCTCATGTAAACATAGGAGGAGCACATATAAATGCGAATTTACTCTTTGCTATAGTTACCACTCTTATTGTTCTTCCCACAACTTGGGTTCGGGATCTTAGCATTCTCAGTTACATTTCAGGTTCATTTTATAATCAATGCGCACAAAATCGTCATTCTTAATATTTTGTTTACTCACAATTTGGTTCATTTTCACTTCAAATTTGTAGCTGGAGGAGTTGTGGCATCTATATTAGTCGTACTAAGCCTGTTCTGGGTAGGATTAGTAGATCAAATTGGGTTCAAAAATGAAGGAACTGCTCTAAATTTACCTGGGCTTCCAATTGCCATTGGGCTGTATGGATATTGCTATTCAGGACATGGAGTGTTTCCTAATATCTACACCTCTTTGAAAAAACCAAACCAATACTCTTCTGTTCTTTTTACAAGGCAAGCTAACAAAGATCGATTTTATACACCTACATTATTGTTCTGGTATAGATTTATATGGTTTTCTTCATCATATGCAGTTTCTTCATTTGTACTGTAATGTTTGGTGGAGTTGCGGCCATGGGATATGCAATGTTTGGAGAAGCTACACTTTCTCAGTTCACGCTTAATATGCCACAAACTTTCATGGCTTCAAAAGTCGCTGTGTGGACTACTGTGAGTAATTAGCTTTCATCCCATGCAAATACGGATATTCTTCAATTTTTTGAAGGAAAAAAAGAAAAAGAATCAGTTGATTGATGTATTACTTCTTCTTGCAGGTGGTCAACCCCCTTACCAAATATCCTTTCACTCCTACTTTAATGTACCATCTGTAAACTTTTGTAGTATCGAAATCGTTCATAATATGTGAACTAAAGGTGTTTTCTTTAATTGCTGTTTACATACGCAATAACACTGATGCCTATGGCACTGAGTTTGGAAGAGTTGTTACCAGCAAATAAAATGAAGTCACATATGTACTCTATTGGAATCAGAACTGCTTTGGTTGTTTCGACTTTGTTGGTAGCTCTTTCTGTTCCTTTCTTCGGTGAGCTAACTACTACTCTCATTCGACACACACACACACACAAAAATACACATACATACATACATATAATTTTCTTACATTTTTGTGCTTGCATACAGGTCTGGTGATGGCGTTGATTGGCTCATTGCTTACTATGCTCGTGGTAAGTATTATACCATTATAGTTGAATTTATCAATACATGCTTGTGCTGATAATATCTTTTTTTTCTTTCAGGCTTTGATTATTCCATGCCTTTGCTACTTAAGCATCCTCAAGGGTAAAGTAACATGGATACAGGTATAGTTTAAATGATCCACATTTGAACAATTTTTGTATATGGTAAAATTCTAATGGTTCATGTATGTGTACATGCAGGTTACTTTGTGTACTATAGTTATCACTGTTGGAATTTTCTCCGCTCTTGTGGGATCATACTCTGCTCTATCCCAAATATTACAACGCTTGAGCTGATTTAATTTTTGATATTCTTCGTTCTGGATTTCGATCATGTTTGTTTCCTTAGTTTGTTACCTGTTATTCTTCCTATTTTCCATATTTTTCAGATTATATGAGATTTACACTTGTGTTTCTATCATAGAGAACAGTTTTGCAAATAGCTAAAAGAGTATATTTATAGAATGAAAAAGAAAATTTGTTCAGTATCCACTTAAATTTATGTTCTTCAAATTTGAATATGATAAATTTTGAAATCTTGGATGGATGCATACCATCATTTGGATCTCACAAACATCATCCGCATCAAAACTAAAAAATAATCAGGATTGTAGTTTAAATTTTAGAATACATTTGTTTACCGTGTTCATTACTTAATACCGTTTTATTGAATTCTGAAGGTTGAATATTGAATATTAAACTACTAGCGTTTTTCCTTCTTTTAAAAGTCTTGTACGAGCTTTCTTTTATTTATTAAGTCACAAAATTATTCTGATAAAATTATTCTTCATATCTACAAAAAAAAATACAAATTTGTTAAACGGATTCGATCAACCATAAAATTAGGTAACAACAAAAACGAAACTATATTTTGATTAAATACAGAGAAACTATTTTGAATTTTCATCAAATTAAGTGTTGATAACACTCTTGATAAACAAAATTTCAATGTTTTCGTTTTAAAATAATTAACAAGTCATTAAAAGAATGACCACGATTCCCTGAAATTTGAAAAGAAAAAACTAAAATATAAAATGAAAGAGAGAATAGTAAGGAAAAAATTATTTAAGCCTCATTAATCATCACTTAAAAATGTTGTTATTTTGAATGGCAAAATTGGAGAAAAATATCATTAAGCATTCATAATTTATAATGAACATTGAAATATCACTTATTGAAATTGTTGGAAAATTTGGTTTTAAAAGTGAATTATTAAAAATATTGAGAAGAATATAGAATACCCCTCTTAGTGGATAGCCTCACGTTGTGATGAACTATAAAGTATTCCTATTTAAATATAAACAAGAGAAATGATGGGCCCTTTGGGTACCCAACGTTTTCTCTTGTGTTGAAAAGGAAGATCATGCTGACCATCACACGTGCGTGCCGATCGATCGGGCTAGCCTAATGTGCCGTAGAACTCTTTATTTTTGCCAGTATACTTTTAAACCGACTTTGACTTGGTAATAAAATTCAGTAAACTCACATCCGGTATTTTCTCATGACCCAGCCTCGTTTTTTACTGAAAATTTTTCCTATATAAACCAAGCGATTTGAATGAATTTTTATCAGTTTTCAAAATCGAGTTCTCTTCATCTTCTGCCTTAAAACACAACTTTAGATCCGAGGTGCTATAGAATCAGCGGTCTTTGTGTAAGAGACTGTTGATATCGATATTTATGGTTGTTTTATTCTGGAGGCGGCGCTGCATCAGAGACTGCCGTGCAAAATTACGACACGGCAGCGGAATGCCTTAAAGAGAACGACCTAGTCCGCGACTCAGCCACAAAACATTGCAGATTCAGATCGGGATAAAACAATTCTAAGACGTTATAACTTTGATCATCGATGACTCTGCTGTCCCGACGTCAACATTGCAGGTTCTGATTGTGTCTGCTGCATCGTTCAAATTCGAAGGCTTGCATTTCAAACGATGGCGCCAAAAGACGGAGTTTTTTTTATTATGTAGAAGGTGGTCGTTGTATTAACAACAGACAAACCATAGCTGCCAAACAAACCCAACAAAGTCGAGACGGAGTAGGTGTGAGCCCGGACAGAAAAATCAAAAGAGTTGCAAATCTGGGCAGAGCAAGATTATCTGTGTACGAATTTCATCCTAAACGGATTCAGCGACATCTGTACGATTATTACAACTCAGACAAGTCAGTAAATGAGATTTGGGATGTGCTGCAAAAGAAATATGATACCAAGGAAGCTAGAGCGAAAAAGTATGATGCCAGTCGCTATTTGAAGTTTCAGATGACAGATGACAAATCTGCGGAGGCACGGTCGCACGAGCTTTAGAAAATTGTGCATAAGATCATCTCCGAAGGTATGGCTTTAGAAGAATAGTTTCAGGTTGTTGTGTTAATTGATAAATTACTCCCTAATTGGAAATACTTTAAAAATATTCTCAGGCATAAGACTATGGAGTTTTTTTCTTAGAAAGTTTGTTTACTCCTCATATTGAAAAGAAGGCCAAAAAACAGGACCAGAAAGAAGAGATGCTTGTTGTATCTAGCAACAACCTTAAGAATGGTATTGGAAAGCAGTTCTATGTTACAACTGTGGCAAATCAGGCATTATGGCACAAAAATTTCGGAATAGGTCAAATCCTACAACGTAGGCAAACCTAACTGAAGAAGCCCTTGTGGCTATGCTTGCTGAGATCAATCTACTTGATGGATCAGAAGGGTAGTGTGTAGACACTTGTGCTTCTCGCCATGTCTGCTATGATCGTGAAATGTTTAAAGCATATAATGCTGCTAATGACATGAAAGTAGTGTTGGAAGATTCTCATACCACTATTGTTGCTGGAATTGGGACTGTGTATATAAAGTTTGCCTCTGAAAAGAACTTATTGCTGAAAGATGTGATACATATTTCAGAGATGGGGAAATTTTTTGTATCGGATTTCTTGTTAAATAAAATTGGTTTTACTCAAACGATTGGATCTGACTTGTACACCATTACTAAAAATGGTGTCTTATTGGTAGAGGATATTTTGTAGATGGGATATTTAGGTTAAATATTGATTTGAATAAAGTTAATAGTCTGCTTATATGCTGGTGATTTTAATATCTGGCATGCTAGATTTTGTCATGTTAATAAACGACCGATTCATAACATGAGTAACTTAGGCTTAATCCTAAAGTATGCATAAGTGATTCGAAATTTTTTGAATATTGTAGCCAAGTTAAAATTACAAATACCACATATAAATCTGTGTTTAGAGAGTCAGATTCTTTAGATTTAATATTTTCTAATATATGTAAACCTTATGGCACTCTAAATAGGAATGACAAACGCTACTTTTTTACTTTTATTGATGATTGCTCTAATTTCACTTATTTTTATCTCATGAAAAACAAAAGTAATGCGCTAGATATGTTTAAGTTATTTGTCACTGAAATTGAAAACCAATTTAGTAAGAAAATTAAGAGATTTCGAAATGATAGAATATGCTAATTCATTTCACCATATAATCAACATGACATAATACATGAGAGAGACGCCTTATTCGTCTGAGATGAACTGGAAAGCTGAAAGAAAAAATATGACTCTTGTCGAATTAGTTGTAGCTGTTTTATTAAATTTGGATGCAGCATCTGTGACGACCCGCCTTTTTGGATGATTCAAGTCGACAATAAACCAAAAATGTCTAACTCAAACGATTCAAAAAGAAGAATTGTCAAAGAGGTTTAATAAGAAAAATAAGAGAAAAGAAGAAAAACAAAAAATAGAATCTTGCAGCGGAATGACAAAATATAATATTCAAATAAACAGTTCATGAAGCTGTTTTACAATATACATTTGATTGCACAATTTTTACAACATAATTAGAGTACAATCAACAACATACAAAAATGATGCAGCGGAATAATAATAGTAAATACGGTTTAGCAACTCCATCTTAATCTTCAAAGAATAATATCTTCAAACACTGAAATGCTCAGGCTGACCCGAGCGTAATGAAAAGACAAAACACTCGAGTCAGGCTAAAAATTCTTATGTAAGGTAAATCAACAAGTAAATATGAGTATAATAACTTAGGATGTTTATAGGATTTTACATCTCCTATTAAGTGTATAACGTGCGTGCAATAACTTAAGAGATGTTACGAGATTTTCCATCTTCTAAGGATCCGTTAAACTATTTATACATAGTAGAATACGTTGTATATGTGGTGTCTATCAGTAATGTAAAGTATTAAAATAGCATTAAAGCTTTACAATGATCCTCCTTAACACATTTTTAAGCAGTGTCATATAGTTTGCCTTTAACACAACCAGTAACGTCGGTTGTAACGACCCGAAATTTTCGACCTCGAAAATTCGACATTTATACGTCCGTTGTACAAATGCCGAGCAATCGAATGCCGAAAATTTCAGATTGTTAGAGAAAAGAGAAGAAGATAAAAGAAGAACTGAAATAACAGCATCTCGCATTTTGCAGCGGATCAAAATATAATATCACATAATAGCATTTATACAAGAAAGCTGTAATTGTTAATTTACATCAATACATCAGAGTTACAACCATACACAAATAGACTAGAGAGTTATCAACCTATCCCAGACTACACAAAGCAAACTCAAATACACAACGGTAAACTCCATATGTTCCTGCCATCCAGCTCGCTCCTGAGCTCCAGAACGTCCCAACCTGAAAATGTATAATACTCGGTCTGGCCCGATCATTACATCAAAGTAACACCCGGGTCAGGCTGGAAACCAGCGTGAGTAAACCTATAAAATTTGAAATACTAAGATATAAAACTTAATTAGAAACCCCGGGGTAACTCGTACCTTACTATGAGTTCATAACTTGTTATAGTCAACACTTATTTCACAAATCAATCCCTAAGTACCCTTACTTAGTTCTAATAGTCCATAATAATCCATTCCAGCCTATTGATTTCACATATCAAATCTATAAAAAATATATTGTAGATTGCAAATCGAAGTGGTTCCGGTATTTACTGATACCCGACTCCAATCTCTTCGAATCCAACATTATTCTTTAAGCCAAATTGTTTAAGTCTAAACAATACAATTTATATTCAGGATTCCATAATCACACAACAATTTGTCTCAATTAGATACCCCACAATATCACAGTTCAACCAAAAAATCTCATATCACAAAGCATCACATATCTCATATCTGAGATATCAAATAATCTAAGTCATTCAATATATCTTAATCATCTATACCTTTTCCCTTCACTTTTCTTTATTCTTTCTTCTATTCCTATTTTCCTCTTTTACTTTGCTTTAATCTTGCCTTAATTTCCTACCTAATTCCCCTGGCCCAACTTCCGGCCCACTCTCTCTTTACTTCTCTTCATTAACAAATATTTTTACACGGCCCAAAAATCCCAACTCCTACTTCTTCCCATCTTCACAATTACTTCACCCACTACACATACCTTAACCCAACCTGTGCATGTCGTCGTACACATGCATGAGCAACCCACCACCGAATCTCGCCTTCGAGCATCCCTTACTATCGCCTACAACCCCCTCGACTTGATCACCCAGACGAGAAAACGCGAAACCATATGTTTCGAAAAATTCAAAACCCGGGCTACTACCCGATGAAGTCGTCGCCACCAAACAATCTTCGAACGCCACCGTATGCCATCGATCCCCCTCTAACTTCACACAGAGACATGCCATACTACCCTCTTCCCTTCCCACCAGAACCGCACATCTCGTACGTCCCCATCATCTCGTCATTTCCTCTAAACCGAGCTCCCTTCCCAACAGCCCTAAAACCCTAGAATCATCTCGACACACCACCACCCTGCCTAGAATAAATCAAAACCATTTTTCCTAGCTTTGTCGATGCCCATTGCCCCACCACGACCAATCGACCCACATCAAAACCTAGCCCATCGTCGAAATTTGGCCTTAGACCCAAATCCATTCAACTAACAATTTATCACTCGATACTTCACTAAACACTTCAAATTTACATTTAAAAATCATCATTTTCAATAGCAAATCCGATCATATAATTAAAGATCAAAATTTCCATGTTTGAGTTTTTGTCAATTTAAAATTTCTACAATAAAACGAGGCTCTCTCTCCAAATACTGCATACTAGATCTCGAAATGATTTTTGGGTTAAACTTCATATGGAAATAAACAGTTTTCTTTTTGAAATCGTGGCTTAAAACAAAACACATAAAGAGATATTGATTTTTAAAAGATTGATGTCTAACAGCTTTTTAAATAAAACATGAAACGGGAGAACACGATGACTTCTTTTCTTGAGTTACAGAAGTTAAACCATGTTTACTATTTCCATAAGCTTTGAATTCCTCGATTCATGATCAAGAGCTTCTCTGAATTTTACATACATTGGTAAGTAAGAAACAAATAGGTTTACTCACCTTTATATTGATGAATAGAGGAGCCTATTTCTGGAACCTGGCTGTTGATTGAAGCTTGATTTTGAATTGTAACTTGATTTGTTTTAGACTTTGGAATTTGTTTGAGATGATGTTGAACTTTTGCTTCAAGTTGAAACTGTAGCTTCTAATCTTTGCTTGATTCCAGTTTTGAAAAACTTATCTTTCTGGTTTGTATAGGCTACTGATTTCTCTGATTTTAGTTATAGGCTTTTGTTTTCTCTTTGGTTTGAGTAAAAAAAAATTAAAATGAAAGATAGAAGATGTAGGGATATATTTATAATCTTGATTTAATTTTATTTATTATAAAATAAAATAAAAGACAAATGACACTTGTATTATTTGCAAGCTAATTTACTTATAAATGTTAATGCATGATCTAATTATCTTACACTTGTTAAATTCCATATTTATAATGGTTACACATGTAATTAAATGTTTTTAATATGTTTATAAAATCCTTATATTATATTTTCAATTAGTTATGTATATATATTTTATACCTTTCTATTTTTAAATTAATGCATTTCCCTTTTATATTAACATAAGTTATAATGTTTTATATTTATTTATATATGTTTTGTATTTATTTTCATACTTATAAACTAAATTTATTTTCATGTGTAAATTTTTTTTAAAAGAAAGTATACAACCCTTTATCAATTCTTATTTCAAACTATCGAATCAACCAATGCTTCTTATTTATAATATATATATACATACATATATATATATATAATTGGAAATATCTTAGGTGAATTTTGATATATATATATATATATATATATATATATATATATATATATATATATATATTAACACGCATATATTATGTATGTATATACATTTAAAATTTCCAACATTATAAAATTTGCATATATCTTCTATAGGATTTATTAATTCACCATAAAATTTATCATTTTTAGATATTTAGTCCAACATCTACTACAGTTTCAAATCCATTTAACATCCTGATATTCTTTTTAATCAAAAGAATATTATTTGTTCAATCTGTAAATCAGTATTTCTACTAATTAATCCAGTTAATTATCAAATAACAGATGTCCAAAAATTCAGGTTATCACATTCCTCCCCCCCTTTGAACCATTTCGTCTTCGAAAAGGAATGAAGCCAGAATCTATTAAAAATGCTTACTTGTCAGCTTAAATTACTCTTTGATCATATTTAACTATGAACTCTTTTTACTTAAAAAAATTAAAACACTTTTAAAATCTATATTATATTGCCAAAATATCTTTATAAAAATACTTTTTATAACTCGATGTCTCAACAAGTCCATCCTTGTACTCACAGAAATTCGGTCATACATTGATCAGGCGTAGGACTGAAAATCTATAAGTACTTAGTAAACCTGTTTTCAACACCCAGTGAAAATACTTGAGAAACATTTTGTGGAAAATATAGAAAACCTTTTTGAAAATAGAGGAAACATCTTTGGTGAGAATGCTTTGGAAATCATCACCCCCTTCATGGTCGTAGTTAACCCGATGGTTACGTTGCCACCCCGGCAAAATCCATAGATAACTGTAGGCACTCAGTGCCCCTCGATTACGCCATGGAACCCGCCACAGATCGCAGTTATATCCCGGGTTACGTTTCCATCATGGCAAAAATCCATGTAACTGTAGGCATCAGCACCCTCGATTTTCGCTCCCAAATGAAACTTCACCACTCCTACATAGGTCGCAGACTACATCAGTCGAGTCCCAATGTAGTCTAAGGCTCTCACGGTCTCTCGACTTTCTCTATGTTTCCATAGGTCACAGTCTACCGATGTTACGTTGCCATCACAGAAAAATCAAACGTAGACCGTTGGCTCTCACAGCACACACGACTTTCGCTATGGTCCATAGTAGATCGCAGTGACATTGAGTTACACTGTCGTCACAGCATAACCCAAACGTCTCTGTGGGCATCAGCGCCCTCGACTTTCGCTACCCACAACACAAAATCCTCAAGAACTTCAGTTTGTCTGGACTTCCTCCCAGGATTCAATTTAGAGCCTCCCCCTTAGGGCTCAAGGGAGAACCACCCCGTGGATCTCTTATGAAGATCATTTCAATCGGAGCGCCTTTTTCTCCAAAACCAATCTCAAAACACATTATACTATACACTTATAGTATCTTTCAAATCATACTCTATATGATTCACATAAATCTCCTTTACACAAATCAATATCTCAAATCGATAGTTCCAAACTTGGCTTTCCAAACTCCAAAATTGATTTCTCCCAAAAATCAAAAGCCTTTTCCAAATCCATAGGTTTCAAAACCCTTTTCAAAATCATTCTCATAAAACAATTTATATATATATATATAACTTATCCTTTCCAACATGAAAATAATCTTTGGATCACTTATATAGATTCCCTTTTTATATTTCAAATATTTTCAAAAACTCTTTCTTCTGGTTCTAGATTCAACATAGGGGGAGCTTATCATATATAACAAATATATATATATATATATATATATAACTTTACTATGCCAAATCAACATTCAAATTTGATTTTCTTTTTACAAAGTAACTTACCTTATCACTTACTTTTCATAAAGTGAATTTCAAAAGATATCCAACTTCCACCTTTATTCATAAATACTTCTCAAAATATATTTCAAAAATCATTTCCATTTCTTTCAAAATTGCAATATCTATTTCATTTAAGCACGTACGATGTACATATACCATCCGTACGCAATATCAAATATGATCGCTCACTTGATCACACAATCTCACTTTCGAACTAGTATCGTCCATCCGACTTCCTAGTGTGGACTCAGATCTGGTTTCATGATTAGAAACCGTCATTCTCCTTGCATAGCTTAACTATGATAGAGAATTCCAGAATCAACCAAAAATCCATATCCAGGGCCCACCATCGAACATCGAGTGAAATCCTAACTCAGATCGATATACTATCTCGAAATTCTGTGCTCGAATCTGGATCAAATCATTATGCGAATAGAATAATATACGTACATCCTACATATTTATCTTCATTGATTATTATCTAAATCAATTCTCTTTCTATTCACATTCACCTTAATTCTATTCACTTATACACAATTGCTTCATTCTACTAGATTAATTACTTCAATTATAAACAATTTGCACTCTGACCACCTGATTTAAAAAACAGCTTGAAAAGTTTTAAAAATAGATAAGCAGTTGTAAAATAGTTATTAGTTGTAAATAGTAGTAAAATAGATAAGTAATTTTAAAGTAGTTGTAAAGTAGTTAAACAATTGAGAATAGTTGGATGGTTGCAAAATAGTTGTAAAATAGTAATTAGTTTGTAAAACAGATGAAAAAATTTTGTAAAATAAAAATTAGTTTCAGAGTAGTTGAAAAATAAGTATAAAATAGTTCGGGTTTTTAAAAGAAAGGTTGTATAGTAAATAGCTATAAAAATAGATTTAAAACAGCTTAAAACAATTTATTTGAAAAAAAATAGTTCAGAGCCAAACTGTTCAATTCCCAATCTTCATTTTCAATCAATTTTCAGTTTCCAATCTCATTAAATTGATTCAATTTCAATTTAATTTAACTTAACCTCAATTCCCTTCCCAAATTCAAATCAATTTCCATTTGAATTTAAACTTATTCGGCTTCAACCTCATTTCCAATCAAATTTAATTTGAACTAATTTCAATTCCAATCTCAATTTAAAACCATCTTGAATTATTTAAATTCGAGTTAAATTTTAAATGTTGATTTAATCCCTTAAATCAAATTAACCTTTACTTTAAATCAACAACCTAAATCTTTAAACAATTTAACTTTGAATCCAAATTTCAAAATTCCATTTTAAATTGCCGTTGCTTAACTTATTTCAACGTTCAAATAAGAGTTCAAAACCTCTTTAATCAATTTAATCTTCAGAATCCAATTTATTACCTAATTTTTAACTTTGAAACCAATACTCAACAATTTCAGTTTACAAGTTCCTTTTTTTAAACTTTTAAACCTTAACTTCAAAGTGATTCCCTTTGCATAATTACAATTCCACTTCAAAATCTAAATAGTCCTAAAATAAAGTTTTATTTCCAGTTTATTTCAGTAATGGATGTATATTACCTCAATTCATTTCTTAATTCATTTAAAATAATCCAATTCTCAATTTCATAGATTATTAATAACAATACGATGATATCAGGATAAGTCAATATAAATAAACATCTAATTTATTTTAGACATCCATCCATAGCATCCATTTCCAATTTCCAGATCTCAAACCCATTTTGAGATCACACGCACCCCCTTCAATTCATCCCATTTAACTTCCCTAAGTTAAATCTAATTCATTTTGAAATTTCCAATTCAGATTGTTCATTCTAATCTTCTTTAACTTCCCCTAAATTCAATTTATTAAATCCAGTCAACCTTACCCAATTTGAATTCCCATTTCAAATTTTGAACTTCTTATCAACATCTCTTCTCACTTATAAGTTCAAAGACTTATTTCACTTTGGGTTTTCACATCGCATTCCAAGAAAAATTTGAAACTCAACACTTAGAGTTTATTTCAAATCATCTTTGATATTATGTATATCCCTCATATATACATATTTATTTTCTTTGCACACCAAGTTGTACCTTAAATTTTTATATCACCTTTGGTTTTAATTCAAAACAAATTTCTTTAAAATTTTCAATCAACTCTTGTTTGAAACAGGACCCTTTCATTCAAATAATACTATTTATAATTTCTTTTAGCACTTTGAAACAAATTCCAAATTTTCTGGACTTAGATTGAAACTTCACAATTTAAATTATCTTCAATTCCAATTTATAAGTCATACTCACCTAAATGTTTACTTCCCTAAAACATTTCATTTTGCTTAATAGTTAACAAATATTTCACTATTAAACACAACAACCATTTATGACAATAACCAAGATTATCATATCTAGAAACCAATTTATCTTACATTATCTCATAATTTATTGGAAAGTAAAATCAGGATCACTTAATTCAACTTTCTAAAACACTTCTACAAATTCAGGATTTTAATTTCAGTTTGGATCCATTTATCTTATTTATATAGTTTATATTATCCAATTCCTATTTGGTTGTATTTCTATTACCACTTAATTCTTATTATTATTTTTAATTCAAATAATACAACAACCAATACCTTAATATATTAGAAAAACTATTGCTTATATATATCAAAATATAAACTTATATAAAATCATTTTTAAAACCATTTTTAAAATCATTTTATAAGAAAATAACAAATATGCTCTCATATACTCTACTCATTCTAGGGTACCATTAACCCTATTCTTAATGAGTAAACCCACCAGAGCCAAGGTTCTCGCTTAACCTTCAGCTCTGATACCAAATGTAACGACCTGAAATTTTCGACCTCGAAAATTCGACATTTATACGTCCACTGTACAAATGCCGAGCAATCGAATGCCGAAAATTTCAGATTGTTAGAGAAAAGAAGAAGAACAGAAACAACAGTATCTCACATTTCGCAGCGGATAATATAACATCACATAGTAGCATTTATACAAGAAAGCTGTTATTGTTAATTTACATCAATACATTAGAGTTACAACCATACACAAATAGACTAGACGGGTATCAACCTGTCCCAGACTACACAAATCAAACTCAAATACACATCGGTAAACTCCATACGTTCCCGCCATCCAGCTCACCTCCTGAGCTCCAAAACGTCCAAACTTGAAAATGTTTGTCCTTATGAATAATTTTTAGAAGAATGTTTGTCCTTGTGGTAAAAATATTGAGGTCGTGTCCTTAAGGCAAAAAATATACAAATCTTTGTCCTTTAAATTAATTCCCCCTTTAATTAATTACATTGAGTAATTAATCTCTTTAATTACTTTCATTAAGTAATTATACTTAACTAATTCCACAAATGATTACCGTTAATTAATTAATCTAACAGGAAAATAGGCACAAGGAAGAAGTTGCAAAAAAAATTAGTTTCAGGGACAACAAGTTTGCTTTTTAGTCTGAAGGACATTTTATACTGTAAACTGAAAATGATTGTTAAAACTATCATTCTGTAGTTTACGCTAAAAAGTGTCCTTCGGCCTAAAAAACAAACTTCTTGTCCCTAAAACTAAATTTTTCTTTAACTTTTTCCTTAAGCCTAAAACCCCCTTAATCTAATTAATTATCTTAAATTAATTACATTAATTAATCATTCCATAATCCCTAGTTAATGATCTCTCATTAACTATCTTTAATTACTTCCTTAAGTAATTATGCTTTAATTAAACATTAATATTTGCAAATTAATTAATTCTTAATTACCAATTAGTTAATCTCTAATTACTTAACTAATTAATGCTTAATTATAATTTAATTAATCTTTAATTACTTGATTAATTAATTTCTAATCATTAATTAATAATCTTAACTTATCTAATTAATGATCCTTAATTACAAATTAGTTAATCCTTAAATTAATTAATTTACAACCCTTAATTACTAATTTATTAAGTCTTAATCATAAATTAATTTATTAATTAATTACTCCTTAATTAACTTATTAATTTAATGGATCTCAAATCAATAAATCTTAATTAACTTTAAGATAAAATATTTTCCTCATCTTTAACATGATTACCATTTACAAATGCATTTGAAACCTTTTACTTTTGAATTTACTTTTAAATTTCATTTCAAATTAAAGATTTAAAATAATTACAAATTTAACTTTAACAAAATTTAATTTGAACCATAATTAGAAACTTGATTAAAACTCCATCAACCTAATTACTAAAATCTGGAAATCACTATACTTCACAAAACATATTCTTCTTAGTTTTTTTTTGAAATCTGCATTTTGTTTTAATTTAAATTTAAAAACTTGAACAAAGTTTACTTTCAAAATCCTTAAAACTGGAACAAACCATCTGACCCGAGCCCAAACCCTCAATTCTTCGAGTCAAAACTCAAAAATCTTCGAGCATCTCGCTCAACGACTCGAGAAAAACTCGAGCACCCTTCTTCTCTGATCCTAAATTTCACCATGTATAAAAATGCACCGTGCACATGCACGGTGGCTCCAACCACTTCTGGTCAACGTCGTTACCTTCCCACAGTCGGCGACCACACGCTCTGACGATCCAACCCACAAACTCTTTGATCCTCACTCAAAATCAAAATCGAGCAATACTTCTCAAACCTGAAATAAACCCAAATCTGGGAATCCCCTCGAACTCACACCTCTTATCACCAGATTGCCTGAGCCTCCGGCAATACCTTAGCCAACTCCTTCGCTACGATTTCCCAGAGTCTGGTGGAACTCGATCCAACAGAGACGCCGTGATGAACAAATCCTCGACCACTAGATAAACCAGGGTTAAAAACAGTATCGACCACCTACCGCCGCCACAGTGGCTAGCTCATCCATCTGACATTTTTGCCGACCTCACCAATCATTCCACTACCTCCAGTGAAGACCGCAACCTCCCCGATCACCTAGATCATCAGAAATTACGCAGAACACACATTCTGGTCAAACTCGAATTGCTTACACAATCCAATACAAAAATTTGTGATTTTACTTCTAAAAATCATGATTTTGTTTAAGGATTCAGATCATATGCCTGAATCAATGAATCAAGATGTTGAATTTTTAACAAAACTCAAGCTTGCACTGTTCTACTTGATTTTCCAAAGCAATTTCAATTTTAATTCATTTAAATAAAATTTTAAACTTTTTCATGATTAAACAAACAAATTTTGTTTGAATCCTAAGTCCTAACAGTGATTAGTTCAAGAGATAATGAATTTTTATCAAAATCTTAGCTTTTTAAACTAAGAACAGGCAAGAACAGATACAACAGCAAGCATACCTCTATACATTCATATATACACAGAAACTCACTTATATATACACACACAAAGCATACTTATTTCCAGAAATTTCACATGCAACCAGATTTACAGATACTTAAGCTTTTAGAAAGATGTTACTCACCCAATTCAAGGATGAACAGAGCCCTTTTCTTTTTTTTGAAATAATTTTTAAACTTTAAACTTGAATGTTGAAAAGGCTTCTGATTTATAAACTGGATGTCAGGATCTCGAAAACTTGCTGAAGATGACTCAGATTAGGAACAGAGATGAACTTCTTGATTTTGAGCTTGTTTTTGAAAACCTTAGGTTGAAGAATGATGTTCAGATTTGAAGAAAATGTTACAGGTTTCAGGTTTGAATCTTGAAAATGATTTACAGGCTTTGAATTTTCATTTTGAAAGTGTTTAACAAATTACTGATTTTGATTAGTTTTCCGGTTAAAGATTTAGTTATAGGGTATAGTTTCTTAGTTTTGAATTTAAGAGGATAGAAAAGAAATTGAAGGGAAGAAGCATATGTTTATAAAGGCTAAATATGTGATTTTAAAAAAAATAAAAGAAAAATTAGAATCAAATGTAACACTTTTTTTAAAATTCACCATTTGTCATAATTCTTGTTTATAAGTTAACACTTATTACTAATGTCTCTTAATTTTTAACACTTGTCATTTGTAATTTTTAATTATTATAAATGTAAATAAAAGCTTTTATACTTAATTTATAAATTCTTATCTAAATTTATACATGAATTTCTTTAAAGAAAATATAATAAAACCAATTATATACAAATAAAATCTTATACTTATATTTTAAATCCAAAATATTTTAAAATATCTATCTTTTGAATTTCAAAATTAAATCCAAATTCAAATTCAGTTTAAATTTAAAAATCCAATTAAAATCAACTTATATATATACATGCATAACAACACATTTAATTTAAAAATAACAATTCTATTTTCTTTAAAATCTATTTATATCTATATATAAAAACAACACATTATTAATATTGTTTAAAAATAACAAATTTGTCGATTTTAAATAATTTATAAAAGAAATTATCATATTACTTCTATTACTAAAATGAATTAATATATCATATGCTTTCTATGTATTTATAAATTGTATTTTAAACTTATATATATTCAAATCATATTTATCAAGCAATATTTAAAAAGAAAATAAAACAAACCTTATGTTAATTTTATTTAAATTTAAACTTAAGCTAAAAGATATTTTAAACAATTTAACATTTGCCTTAAGTATTTTAAAACTATATGGTTAACTATTTAAATAGCTTTGAAAAGTTTTATATCAAATTAATCATAATTTCCAAATTTCCAAAATATATATTAGAATTTTAAATCATGATTTAATTTATTTATTCAAACCAAAGCTTTCTATTTACAATATATACAAATATATATATATATATAGACACACACATATTATAAATAGAAAACATTTTATTAGCTTTTCAAAGATAAAAATTACCAATTAAATATTTATTTGCTTTTAAAAGAATGAACTTACCAATTTAAATTTGAATTATAAAGGAAATTTATCAAATCAATTTAATTATTAATACAGATTATTAAATTGATATTGCCCAAAATTCCGGGTCATCACATTCCTCCCCCCTTAAAAGAATTTCGTCCCCGAAATTTAAAAACAAAGATAATTTAATAACCTATCAAAGAATTTAATTTTAAAATACAAGCATATATTATCAACCATATGCTAACAACCATAGCAACCAATTTACTCAATCAAACAAATCTAACTAACCATCCTGACGCAAATCAGGTTAGACCTTCCTAACACTATCTAGAGTTTCCTTGGTATAAATATTGGGATACTCGCTCTACTGAACCTAAACTAGCTACACCACTAAGCTACTGAGCTCTTACTCATCTAGATCTGCAATTGAACAGGATATCAGATTACCCTCAAGTCCGGCTCAACAACCAAATCCTCCTGAACTGCTGGTTCCATAACCAGTGATGGATCATGCACGTACTCCCTCAGAGATATGTGAGACATAATGAATTCCAGTCTTCCAAATTGGCAATTCAACCCCGAAGACCAAAACACTTATCCTTACCGGAACACAAAAATATCCAATACCTCGAAGCTAGCTTCCAAGTCTTACCAAATCTTATATCTCCTTTGATCAGAGAAAACTTATCCAAAATCAAATCTCCGACTTCGAAATCCAAATTCCTTCGTCTCTTATCCGCAAAACTTTTCTGACAATCCTAAGCTGCCTTTATTCTTCCAGATCATATCAACCTTCGCTGATGCCTTTAGAAACAAACTGGACCAAAAACAATCCAACAAAATGATCCTCTCACGATCAATCAAAATTAAGAACACAAACTCTACTCACAACCATCAATAGACTTAAACTTACTTCTCCTATCCGGAAAAGACAAAACAGGAGCACTTGCCAATCTCGCCTTCAGATCCTGAAAAACTTCCTGTAGAAATCCTCTAATCCAAGAAAACTGCAAACGTCCAAGTAGTCTAAGGTTGCTTCTACTCTAGAACAGCTACTACCTCGCTTCCACTGCACAACTCTGATCTGAGTAGATGAGAAAATCCGATGATGAACACGAGCATAAACTTGTTGGTTATATCCCATAAAATACGGTTCATCAGATCCAAAAAGATAAAACTCAAAAGTACCACGAAAACCTGAGCTGCTTCACCAAACCCTCCCTCTAGGAATCATCCTTCTACTAGTTTAACCACCGGTATCACTTTTGGAATCCTAGTCGATACAAAAACTCAAACTCCAGATGCTATGGCAAACCTTGATTTCTATGAAGACATCCGGAAAATCTTTGATAACTTCCATTCCCTAGAGATGCCTCAAACAAAAGATTACTCAAGAGAACACTCAACTATCGCAAGTCACTTTTGCGATCAACCCAGCCTAATTCCCAAAAAAATTGTTCCCTCTTTACCAATCAGAACAGCTTATGCCAGACTAACCAATCCATTGAAGAATTGAATCTACTCTGCTGCTTCTGAACTCCACCTCTAGAAAACTGCTTAGCCAGATGACCTTCTTGTCGGCATACAGAACACTCTGAGCTGCAACGCTGCCACTGATGCCAAAAAATTCCTATCCAAAGCTCTTCGAACCTTAAAGTCATATCGTCCAATCCCACACAGCCTAGAGATGGGTAGATATCTCCTTAAGAAACTCGGGCCTCAAACCAAACACAAGCACCCTGCTGAACTCAGTCTCATCACCGATGCAGACACACTTCCTTAAACTTGCTCCAAAAGAAACATCTTCGGAATCATCCATAGTCACTGCGTCTCACCATGCAGCTGCTCTTCCTGAAGTTGCCAAGATACCATTACTCGCTTCTGCTCATCGGACAAATCCAAACTTGCACTCCAAAGATGGACTCCGAACCTTTAAAAGGTTTCCTTCGGAGATTCGTGAAATCCTTACACCATGTTGTACAGCTTACTCGAGGTGCTATTGGGTCTACAGCCGCGGCAGATACTCTTCCAACTTCAATCATTCAGACATTTTCCATTGGTAGTCATGCTACACACACCACTACCTTCCTACCTCTAGAACTCATGTTGGCAAACCCGAACAGGTAACCCAACAAGTAGGTAGAAATATATATGTATATATATATATATACACATATTAAAATTACAAATATGCTCTCTCAAGAAAGAAATCACTCCAAAGCCAGGTATTCATTCCACCTAGCGCTCTGATACCTAATGAGACGACCCGCCTTTCTCTCCACAGAAAGACGCATCATCATTAAGAAAGAAATGGGTAGAAAAGTAAAAAGATAGAGAAGAAAGAACGAAACAACATCAGAATCTCAACAGTGGAACGAATAAATTATATTAATCACATAAGTATTACATAATATACCACGTCTATCAGAGTTATACAGCTTTACATCACATACTAGACAGTTATAAACACCTGCCTAGTCATAAATTTCACAATACAACATAAAGACATCACTGTTAGTCCGTGAGATGATGGTTTTGATGACAACAATCTTAGAATAGATTATAAAATATAAATACTGACATTATAAGTTTAGATATATATGTATATGCAGGGATTTAACCATGCAGGTACCAAGAATGAAGACTGTACAATATAGAGGTTCAAGATATCGAGATAGAAGACTTATGAGTATCAAGATTATCAAGAGTTCAAGATTTCAAGCATAAGTATTTTTATTAGGAATTTTTGTTAAAACTCATACAAAAGCACTGACATCTTAAAATCCAATTTATTCGTGGAATGTAATCCACTTCGAGCCTGTTAAAGGGATGGAACCCGGAGTAGGATGGAACCTACGAAAATCTAGTGGAACATTGTTTTGTATCCAGTAATTTTAATTCAAATGATTTTACAAAATTATCTTGTTTTCAAAATGATTTCAAAACTTTCCTTTTAAAAACATCAAAACTCTCTATCCTGATTTTAAATAATTTTAGCCTCAAAATTATTTTTAATTTCAAAGTCAAATTACTTCTGATTTTAAACTATCTTTTTAAATTATATATTTAACTTTTATACTTAGATTTAAATATAAAATTATAGTTAAAATATATATATTATTCTCTATATTTACTTATGAATTTTAACTATAGTCAAGTATATTTGTAAAGTTTAAAATATAAGATAAAGGTTATTTTCAAAGAAAATCAAATCACCAAAAATTGCTTTGGGATGTCGACATGCCTAGGGTAACCATGTCGACATGGTGTCAGTTGAATTCAAAATTTAAATTTCAAAAGAAATCAACAATGAATCAAACTCGATTACTTCTAGTTTGATTCTCTATCACTATCTCTACAAGGTTCTCATTGCTATTCAGAGTCATAGACTTCTTTGTAATCTATTAAGCGAGAAAAGGTGTGATTGTAGCCTTGGAAATCAATCAAGTGAGAAAATGTGTGATTGTAGTCTTGGTAAATCAATTGGGTAAACTTGTGGCCCGGAAATCAAGTATCTCTACCCAGAGGATAGAAATTATGGAGGGTGTACCTCGTAGCCTTGAACCGAGGGTGTAATTGTACAATTGCTTTTGAAAGGAAATCCGTACTTGTGTTGCGGGTCTGGATGTAGGGTAACTCCGAACCGGTATAAAATCCGGTGTGTTCTTTCCTTTACTGTTTTTATTTTATTTCTGCATCTGTGCTTGTTTCTGTGATCATATCTATGTCTGTATATTCCATACGTCGGTGTCTAAATTAACATAAACTCAAAAGGATTTAGTAATTCTTTATTAACACTATTCACTCCCCCTCTAGTGTTAATCCTAGCCTTAAGATCCGTAATCCGCATTTCTCACAATTGGTATCAGAGCAAGGTTTTCGAAGTTTCATAATCTAATTTTTGAAAAGTTTTCATAATGGCTACCAACACTGGTACTGTTACTAACACTAGTATCCATATCACTGGTTCATTTGTAGAGGGTCAGTCTACTGTCAGACCACCACTTTTTAATGGCAGTAACTATGCATATTGGGCATGTAGGATGAAAATATATGTACAATCTATAGGATTAGACACTTGGAATATCACACAAACTGAATATTCTGAACCCACAACTAATTTTGCACAGTGGACTGCTGAGCAAAAGACTGTTGCACAAGATAATTCTAAGGCTATGAATATTCTGTTTTGTTCACTAGATAGAAATGAATTCAGTAGAATGCCAGTTTGTAAGTCTACATATGAAATCTGGAAAACTTTGCAAGTTACTCACTAAGGAACAAGCAAAGTTAAACAAACCCAAATTTCCATGCTCACAAATTAGTTTCAATTATTTAAAATGAATCCTAATGAGTCTATTTCAGATATGTATAGTAGATTTCAGGGTATTGTGCATTCTCTAATATCTTTAGGAAAGGAATTTTCTGAAGAAGATCAAGCCGGAAAGATTTTAAATTCTCTAACTCTAGAATGGGATCAAAAGACACTTACGATCGAAGAGGAAAATGACATCAGTACTTTAAAGATAGAAGAATTAATTGAAAATATAATGTCGTATGAAGTTCAAATGATCGGAAGAAGAGAAAGTAAAGCATATGAAAAGAAATCAATGGAATTCAATGCATTGACCGATGGATCAGACTCAAACAACGATAATGATGAAGAGATAGCATTTATGACCAGAAATTTTAGGAAATTCCTGAAATACATAAAGATGAATAATCTCAAGAGAAACAACTATAAGAATTCTGGAAATCAGAATGTAGTGCCAAATAATGATAAATGTTACAACTGTGATAAACCAGGCCATTTCAAAAGAGACTGTCTGTATCCAGATAGGCAAAATTCTCCTATGAACAATGATCCAGCAAAGAAATGGAAGCGTGCATTTGCTGCTACTCTAGATGACTCTGAATCGTCCTCAAGTGATGATGATCAGAAGATAGATAATTCGAATTTGTGTTTCACAGCTGTTCATGACTTCGACGAATTCAAAGAAACGGACTCAAAAAAAAGGTACACGTTCATAATACAATTGGTTGAAATTGTTTGCTTAGAATTAGTTGCTTGATTGTTTGATTGATTGATTTTGAATTGGTGTGTTGTTTGAATTTTAAAATTTATTTTCTATTTTTTATTATTATTTCATTATTTTATTATTATTTTTATTATTTTTTAATAGTATAATAATATTTTCTGAAATATACTTGAAGTTTAATAATTTTTCAGATATATATACATAGGCATTAAAAATAATAATAATATTTATATAATTATATATATTAGAGAACTTAGGAAAAATTAATTCATGAAAACTCAAAGGCACATGTCAACATGGACCTTACCAAGATGTCGACATGGGTACCTGAATTTGAATTTCAAAATTCGAATTCAAATGTTTGAATTTCCCTCCACCTTTTCACTTCATTCAATTCTCTGAAAAGCTACCTTTTGACCAGAGAATATGTCCTTTGAGAATCTATTTATTCACTATCTTTTATCATATCTTTTCACTCTCATTTTTAAATTCAAACTCTCTCTTCATAACTTCAAGCTCTCTACTCTCTACTTTAATGGCTTCTTTAAGCAACCCATCCACCAAGAGAATTTCTAGAAAAATCAAAGAGCAATTATTCAATGATCCATAGGCAATAAAAGCATACATCAATTATGCTAACTATGCCAAAGTCCATCCCGGAAAATTTGCTATTTTCCAAGATTTTTTTGCTTATGAAATTGATTCTCTTTTTGCAAACAATGGAGTTCTTAGTCTTACCGTTGCTTCTCAAAATGATTTTGTTTGCTATCCTAATCTTGTCAAAATTTTCTACGCGAATTTAAATCACGGATTTTATGATGGTAATGAGAATGAAATTTGGAGTAGTGTCAAAGGCCCTAGAATTATTTTGAATTGTGATCTTTTGGGCATTATTCTCAATTGTAAGAATTCAGGAATGGATCTTTCTAACTTTAAAATCGATGAACATGATCGTGAGACATTTCATCACATTTTCGAAAGAGATGATGATTTTGAATTTAAAAATAGAAATTTTCGACCAAAAGCAAGAATTGTCAATCTTCTTTTGCAACATACTTTGACCCCAAGATCGGGGAATTTTAACAATCCTACTTCAAAAGTTTGCAAAGCACTGTTTGCTATTTTTGGAAATTATGACATAAATTGGACGCAAGTTAGTTTGGATGAACTTCATCCCAAAAATCTTGGAATGGGTGAGAATACTTTATATCGTGGAATTTATCTCACTCGGATTTTTAACTATTTTGGAGTGGATTTCAGAGGCGAAGAATTTTTTTCTAAAAAGGTTTTCAATCATTCCAACATTTCGCTTATTAAAATTACGTTTGTTTTTCAACCTTATGAGACCCTTACCGAAAAGGAAGAGCATTTGACTCATGAGGAAATGGAAGAAGAGGAAGTAGAAGAAGAAGGGGATGAAATGGAAATTGAAGAAGAAGAAGGTGCAACCTCTTTGGAAAGTATTGACTATCCTCCAAATCCGTCCACCAAAACCCTTCTCAAAAACTAAAAGACTATTGTTGAGAATCAACGGATTCTTAAACGATCCGTTAGTAAAAAGTTGGATAATATTTCTTCGAAGATGAACAAGTTCATTTCAAAAGCAGCAAGAAACTTGGACTATCTTCATCATCTTCATCCTCCAACTAGTTTTATCTTCTCGTATCGTGTTGTATTTGTTTTATTTTACTTTATTTCAAATACTTCATGTAGTTTGTTGTGTGCTTAATCGTTGTATTATCGTAGTATGCAATGAGATGAAATTTCCTTTCTGTTATCTACCTTATCTTATCTCCAGAATAAATGTTAGTATATTATATAAATATATATACATACATAATTATTCACAAAATCAAATTAGTCATAAGTTTTCACTAACCCATGTCGACATCCCCTATATGACCATGTCGACATGTACTGGTCAGAAATTACAATTGATTTTGAATTTGAAATTTGAATAACTATCAAATGTCTATTCATTTCAAACGAATTTCTACACCTATAAATACCTGTTTCTTCCAGAATTCTTCACTGAAATTTATTTCTTATCATCTATATTCTTTATTTCTTTCACAAATTCAACTATGGATAATACTATTCACAATCTATCCGAAAATCTTGAAGAAACCCTTAATTCGTTCAAGAATATTCTCTCGTTTATTCTATGTAACCAGCATAACTTAGAATTGAGTCAAATACAGATGATCAAGGAACAAGAAAGGCACTTCGATGCGATACGATAGATGATCTCCTCCCTGCACAAGGATGATAACGAAGCACATCCTCCTTTCTCTCTCACCAACGACAATGAAAATTGGGATGCAATTAAAGCAGACCCTATATTTGGAGAAGAAGGATAGATGGAAGTTCCTCGTAACGTTTGATTTCATTACATTGTTTGATATTTGTTTGAAATGATTTGGTTTGGATTAATACTTTGTGTGAATTGATTTCTTGATTTTTTTTGAAGTTTGTTATATAAAACATATATATATACATTGAAATGGATATAGTCTTTGATTAGTTATCATGTTCATAAGTTTAATTATTTCTTAATCTATATATTATATATTCCACTGTATAGTTTATCAATGCAGGTGCTGAAGTCCAAGAATGAGAGGGAGTGAGTTTTTGTTGATGGCAAAAGGGGAGAAATATAAAATAGGGTAGTTAGGCATAAATTAAGGGGGAGTTATTAGTTTTAGGGGGAGTTATTAGGATAGAAATAATATTTTATAAATAAAGGTTGTCATCATCAAAAAGAGGGAGATTGTTAGTCTGTGAGACGATGGTTTTGATGACAACAACCTTAGAAATAGATTATAAAATATAAATACTGACGTTATAGGTTTAGATATATATATGTATGTATATGCAGGATTTAACCATGCAGGTACCAAGAATGAAGACTGTACAGTATAGAGATTCAAGATATCGAGATAGAAGACTCATGAGTATCAAGAGTTCAAGATTTCAAGCATAAGTATTTTTATTAGGAATTTTTGTTAAAACTCGTAGAAAAGCACTGGCATCTTAAAATCCAATTTATTCGTGGAATAGAATCCACTTCGAGCCTGTTAAAGGGATGGAACCCTAAGTAGGATGGAACCTAGGAAAATCTAGTGGAACATTGTTTTGTATCAACTAATTTTAATTAAAATGATTTTACAAAATTATCTTGTTTTGAAAATGATTTCAAAACTTTCCTTTTAAAACATCAAAACTCTCTATCCTGATTTTAAATAATTTTAGCCTCAAAATTATTTTTAATTTCAAAGTCAAATTACTCCTGATTTTAAACTATATTTTTAAATTATATATTTAACTTTTATACTTAGATTTAAATATAGAATTATAGTTAAAATCTATATATATTATCTTTATGTTTACTTATGAATTTTAACTATAGTCAAGTATATTTGTAAAGTTTAAAATAGTTTTAATATAAGATAAAGGTTATTTTCAAAGAAAATCAAATCACCAAAAATTGCTTTAGGATGTCGATATGCCTAGGGTAACCATGTCGACATGGTATCAGTTGAATTCAAAATTTAAATTTCAAAAGAAGTGTCTATTTGCCATAACTCTTCATGAATGGACATGGCTGTTGTTCTTCTATAAATAGGGGTTAGTTTCAACGAATTTTTGATCATATTTTCTAGTTTTTCACTCCTCTTCTTCTTCCATATTTCTTAATACATATTCTTACCATTACTCTGCCGAAATCAACATTGAATCAAACTCGATTACTTCTAGTTTGATTCTCTATCACTATCTCTACAAGGTTCTCAGTGCTATTCAGAGTTATAGACTTCTTTGTGATCTATTAAGCGAGAAAAGGTGTGATTGTAGCGTTCGAAATCAATCAAGCGAGAAAAGGTGTGATTGTAACCTTGGTAAATCAATTGGGTAAACTTGTGGCCTGCAAATCAAGTATCTCTACCCAGAGGATAGAAATTCTGGAGGGTGTACCTAGTAGCCTTGAAACCGAGGGTGTAATTGTACAATTGCTTTTGAAAGGAAATCCTACTTATGTTGCGGGACTGAATGTAGGGTAACTCCGAACCAGTATAAAATCCGGTATGTTCTTTCCTTTACTGCTTTTATTATATTTCTGCATCTGTGCTTGTTTCTGTGATCATATCTGTGTCTGTATATTGCATACATCGGTGTCTAAATTAACATAAACTCAAAAAGATTTAGTAATTCTTTATTAACACTATTCAACCCCCCCTCTAGTGTTAATCCTAGCCTTAAGATCGGTAATCTGCATTCCTCACAATCACCACAGCGGAAACACCTATCTATCTACAAACGCTAAAGCCTCCTGCTCTAGTTCTCCTCTAAAATTCGTCAAAGCTAACCTGAATCCCTTGGCTACTCCTAAAAATTTGAGTACCCAAGAGTTTAAGAAAAACAAGAAATAAACTCCGGGTCAGACATGGGTCTGGCGTGAGTAACAGGTTAAAGTTGTTTAACTTTGAAAAACCTTTGAAAACTAAAGGCATCTCGTAAGACTTCTTGCACATAAACATGGAAAAGTTCTCACCTTACGATAACCAAAATATTTGATAGGAAATCCAGTTATATTATAATAGGGTCTAGGGTTTTCAAGTAAATAAGAAATAGCTGAAATTGTTACATGATTGAATTCCAGCATACTAGCACAAAGTGGGTTATACAATCAAAACCGTAAAGGGCACGTAGGAAGAATGGGTTTCCGTCAATGGCAGGGCTACTGGGGTACCGCCTGTCACAGCACGTGGCCTAGATCACCGTACCGAGGATCCACCCTAAATCCCCTGCAACACAAAGCCGAGAACCATCCCTTACTGGATAGTCCCGAACAAGACAATCCCACAGTTGGTGCGCAATTCCAACTACCGACTAAACCAAATATAAGGGACCTCTAGACAGGGGAAAATCTTGTCCTACTTGAGCGACTCACTTAGCCTTGCTGCACCTCCCCTGTTTTAGCCATTCTCGGTTGATGAGGCTTGAGGCTACGATTACCTTTATAGAACACATCTATCGTAGAATGCTCATCGTCCACCCGATGATGTCCTGAAAGCATTCAATCCATACAAGTTCGTTCCGGGTTCGAACGAAACCGAAGGCACTATCTTTCTACACTCATTTTGGAATCACCCTCAGAGTTAACGACAATAGCCCTTGCACTCTGAATCTTCATCTTCACTTGAGATTCATGACCTAATGTTAATTTGGATCGACGTGGTTTTCGGATATCCAAATCTGGAAACCCGATCCCGGTCTTATCGAAATCCAAAACGCCGTCTTTTAAGTCCAAGTTGTTTTAAAGTTAAAACAATTCAACTCATTATCTATATTCACATAGATAGATAATTCACATTCTCATAAATAGATGATCAATATTATCACAATTCAACCAAAGCATCGAATATCACAGATCAACACATATCTCATATCAGAGATATCAAATAATTCAAGGCATTCAATATCAATCAGCAATCCATAAGCAAAGATCAATTAATCACACCATCTCTAGTTAATTTAAAATAATTTAAAATAATTTAAATTAATTACTTCCATCTTTAATTAATTTAAAATAAATTAAATTAATTACTTTTATTATTATAATCATGCTTACTTAACCATTTATTCATTACAAACCAGATAATTAATCATCCTTTAATTATCCATCTTAATTAATCATCTTGATTAATTATTCTTTAATTACACTAAGTAATTATTCTTTAATTAATTACACAAATTAATTATTCTTAACCATCTATAGTAACTAACCTTTAATTACTTTCATTAATTAATTAACTATAATTAATTACATTAATCCTTAATTAATTATAATTGATTAATTATTCTATAATCACTTCATTGATTAATTACCCTTTAATCAATCAACCCTTAATTAATTCATAAATTATATTAATTAATGATCCTTAATTAATTTTTTAATTAATTATATTTCTAATTAATCATATTAATAATTAATCTTTAAATTAATCACATTCATTAGTTAGCCTTGATTAATCACATTCAGTAATTAATTATCCTTAATTAATTGCATTACTTAATTAACTTCTAAATAAATTTTATTGATTAATATTCAAATTTATTACACTAAGTAATTAATTCTTAATTACTTCCACTAAGTAATTATCCTCCTTATTAATTACACAAAGTAACTAAACCCAAATTACTTTCCTTCTTCCATTAATTACATCCAGTAATTACCCATCAATTACTTCACTAAGTAATTACACTTATAAATTACATTAAGTAATTATACTTATCAAATCATCAAGTGATTATCTTAAATTAATTAAACTGATTAATTAACTTAAACTAGTCACATAAATTTAATTAATTACATTGAGTAATTAATCTCTTTAATTACTTTCATTAAGTAATTATACTTAACCAATTCCATAAATGATTACCTTTAATTAATTAATCTAATTAATTATCTTAAATTAATTACATTAATTAATCATTTCATAATCCCTAGTTAATGGTCTCTCATTAACTATCTTTAATTACATCCTTAAGTAATTATGCTTTAATTAACCATTAATATTTACAAATTAATTAATTTTTAATTACCAATTAGTTAATCTCTAATTACTTAACTAATTAATGCTTAATTGTAACTTAATTAATCTTTAATTACTTGATTAATTAATTTCCAATCATTAATTAATAATCTTAACTTATCTAATTAATGATCCTTAATTACAAATTAATAAATCCTTAAATTAATTAATTTGCAACCCTTAATTACTAATTTATTAAGCCTTAATCATAATTTAATTTAATTAATTGATTACTCTTTAATTAACTTATTAATTTAATGAATCTCAAATCATTAAATCTGAATTTACTTTAAGATAAAATATTTTCCTCATCTATAACATATTTACCATTTACAAATGCATTTGAGACCTTTTCCTTTTAAATTTACTTTTAAATTTCATTTCAAACTAAAGATTTAAAATAATTACAAATTTAACTTAAAAAAAATTTAATTTGAACCATACTTAGAAACTTGATTAAAACTCCATCAAGCTAATTACTAAAATCTGTAAATGACTATAATTCACAAAACATATTCTTCTTAGTTTTTTTTTGAAACCTGTATTTTGTTTTAATTTAAATTTAAAAACATGTTGACTTATTCAAGAGGACCCCCCTATTTTATTTCCTAGAAGGTTTTCAATCCTAGGAGCTTGGTTCTGCTGCATCCGCATCTTCGGTTTGTTAGGATTTCCATACCATCTCTGCCCACCTCCCTGTAGTGACGGTGAGGCCCGTTTTCCAGCTCGAACCAAACACATTTAAATTGATTATCACTTCGTCAAGGAATGTGTTACTCGTGGGACTCTTAGGGTTATTTTTGTCTCCACTGATCATCAAGTTGCAGATGTATTTACCAAAGGACTCTCAGTTTCCAAGTTTTCAAAGTTTCGGTACAAACGGATTGCTCGTCGACCAATCCACCAAGGACAATGGAGCAGGAGTCGGAATCGTGATAGCCACTCCCGACAAGATTCGTGCAGTCCAGAATGAGATAGATGAACAAATAGGGCGTAGGTCGCTATCAAAGCTTTCACGGCAATGGGCACCCTCCGTTTTGGGAACAGGACGAAATCCACTCATTTTCGAACAAAGTTTACTTTCAAAAACCTTAAAACTGGAACAAACCATCTTACCCGAGCCCAAACCCTCAATTCTTCGAGTCAAAACTCAAAAATCTTGGAGCATCTTACGCACTGACTCGAGAAAAACTCGAGTACCCTTCTTCTCTGATCCCAAACTTCACCGAGTACAAAAATGCACCGTGCACATGCACGGTGGCTATGACCACTTCTGGTCAACGTCGCTACCTCCCCACAGTTGGCGACCACACCCTCTGACGATCCAACCCACAAACTCTTCGATCCTCACTCAAAATCGAAATCGAGCAATACTGCTCAAACCTAAAATAAACCCAAATCTGGAAATCCTCTCGAACTCACACCTCTGATCACCAGATTGCCTGAGCTTCCGGCCATACCTTCGCCCACTCCCCCGCTACCATTTCCCAGAGTCAGGTGGAACTCGATCCACCAAAGACGCCGTGATGAGAAAATCCTCGATCACTAGATAACCTAGGGTTAAAAACAATATTGACCACCTACCGCCGCCATAGTGGCTAGCTCATCCATCTTACATTTTTGCCGACCTCAACAATAATTCCACTATTTCCAATGAAGACCGAAACCTCCCCGATCACCTAGATCGTCAGAAATTACCCAGAACACACATTCTGGTCAAACTCGAATTGCTTACACAATCCAATACAAAAATTTGCGATTTTACTTCTAAAAATCATGATTTTGTTTAAGGATTCAGATCATATGCTTGAATCAATGAATTAAGATGTTGAATTTTTAACAAAACTCAACTTGCACTGTTCTACTTGATTTTCCAAAGCAATTTCAATTTTAGTTCATTTAAATAAAATTTTAAACTTTAATTCATGATTAAACAAACAAATTTTGTTTGAATCCTAAGTCCTAACAGTGATCGGTTCAAGAGATAATGAATTTTTATCAAAATCTTAGCTTTAAAACTAAGAACATGCAAGAACAGATACAACAGCAAGCACACCTCTATACATTCATATATACACAGAAACTCACTTATATATATACACACAAAGCATACTAATTTCCAGCTATTTCACATGCAACCAGATTTATGGATACTTAAGCTTTTAGAAAGATGTTACTCACCTGATTCAAGGATGAGCAGAGCCCTTTTCTTTTTTTTGAAATAACTTTTAAACTTTAAACTTGAATGTTGAAAAGGCTTTCGATTTATAAACTGGATGTTAGGATCTTGAAAACTTGTTGAAGATGACTCAGATTGGAATAGAGATGAACTGCTTGATTTTGAGCTTGCTTTTGAAAACCTCAGGTTGAAGAATGATGTTCATATTTGAAGAAAATGTTTTAGGTTTCAAGTTTGAATCTTGAAAATGATTTACAGGCTTTGATTTTTTATTTTGAAAGTGGTTAACAGGTTACTGATTTTGATTAGTTATCTGGTTGAAGATTTAGTTGTAGGGCATAATCTCTTAGTTTTGAATTTAAGAGGGTAGAAAAGAAATTGAAGGGAAGAGGCATACGTTTGTAAAGGCTAAATATTTAAAAAAAATAAAAGAAAAATTAGAATCAAATGTGACACTTGTTTTAAAATTCACCATTTCTCATAATTCTTGTTTATTAGTTAATACTTGTTACTAATGTCTCTTAATTTTTAACACTTGTCATTTGTAATTTTTATTTATTTTAAATGTAAATAAAAGTTTTATACTTAATTTATAAATTCTTATCTAAGTTTATATATGAATTTCTTTAAAATAAATATAATAAAACCAATTATATACAAATAAAATCTTATACTTATATTTTAAATCCAAAATATTTTAAAATATCTATCTTTTGAATTTCAAAATTAAATCCAAATTCAAATTCAATTTAAATTTAAAAATCCAATTAAAATCAACTTGTATATATACATATATAACAATACATTTAATTTGAAAATAACAATTCTATTTTCTTTAAAATCTATTTATATCTATATATAAAAACAACACATTATTAATATTGTTTAAAAATAACAAATTTCTCAGTTTTAAATAATTTATAAAAGAAATTATCATATTACTTCTATTACTAAAATGAATTAATATATCATATGCTTTCTATATATTTATAAATTGTATTTTAAACTTATATATATTTTTTCAAATAATATTTATCAAGCAATATTTAAAAAGAAAATAAAACAAACCTTATGTTAATTTTACTTAAATTTAAACTTAAGCTAAAAGATATTTTAAACAATTTAACATTTGCCTTAAGTATTTTAAAACTATATGGTTAACTATTTAAATAGCTTTGAAAAGTTTTATATTAAATTAATCATAATTTCCAAATTACCAAAATATATATTAGAATTCGAAATCATGATTTTATTTATTTATTCAAACCAAAACTTTCTATTTACGATATAAACAAATATATATATATACATTATAAGTAGAAAACATTTTATTATCTTTTAAAAGATAAAATTTACCAATTAAATATTTATTTGCTTTTACAAGAATAAACTTACCAATTTAAATTAGAATTGTAAAGGAAAATTATCAAATCAATTTAGTTATTAATATAGATTATTAAATTGATATTGCCAAAAATTCTGGGTTATCACACAAAATATCATATTCACTTCAAAAATATCACTTCATTTCAAAATACCATATTTACTCAAAATATGTCATTTTCACATGAAAGTATCATTTCAAATTCCAACTTAGGCTATAACCTCATTTAACCACGTTCGCATTTAAATCAGCGATTTAAATATAAACATTCCAACTTTACACAATTTGAATTTCTAGAAAATAGTTTGAATAGTTTTAAATAGATAAATAGTTCAAAGATTTAAGACAGTTTGATATAAAATGGTTTGAGTATTGAAAGTGGTTTACATAGAAAAATAGTTTGGAAAATCTAAATAATTTGAATATTGAAAAGATAGATTTTAAATAGTTTATTTTAAAATAATTTATTTTGGAAATAGTATCAAATTAAATTGTTTCCTTCCATTTCAACAAATCTGGAACCATGTCCAAAATTTCAAATCGACAAAATTCAATTCCATTCTTTCAATTCAATTGACTCAATTTTGATTTAGTCTCAAATTAACTTGATTTCAATTCGAATTAACTTCAATTTTTGAAATGTTCATTTTTAACTTCAAATTCGATTCAACAATTCAATTCAATGATTCCAATTTCAATCTAATTTTTATTTTAAACCATTTCAGTTCATATCAATTTCAAGTCCAATTTCAATTTATTTATTCAATCCTCGTAAATCAATTTAAACTACATTGTTCAATTTAAGATTCAGACTTAAAAAAATCAATTTTCAAATATATATCGATTTTAACTTAACATTTCAATTTTTTCTTGTTAAACAATTTCGTTTAAAAAAATTGATTCCAACATTTCAAAGCTTGAATTAGAAATAATTCAATTCATATAAATCCACAATTTATTTACATTAAAGCAAAATCCTTTAACCAAAATCCAAATTCAAGATTTTAGAACTATTTAATTTAACCAATCCAGTGTCTGTATATAATTTTCTACCCTATGGCCAAGTGAATAGTTATTTCAACTTTTGATTTCAGGGATTGATATATATCGTTTCAATCTAAATCAAATTGTCATAGGTATATATCGTTTCACCCATTTCTTAATTTATTCGAAATAAATCCAATAATGGTTTATATGCTGTCACTTAATATATAAAGTGATAACAGGGATATATAAAAATAAATAAACGTCCAGTCATCCAAAATGTCAACAAATAAACATATATCATAGTCAACATCCAAATCAGCCAATACATCACAACAATTAATTACTTATCAATATCAGGTATTTAACTAATAATTCAATTTCAATTTCAAATTTAATTGTCAATTTAAATTCTTATCATTTCAAACCATATGTCAATTCAAATGTCATTTAAAGTACCAAATAATAGTTAATAAAAATAAATAACTTCATGATTTAATTTAACTAACATCAGAATCATTTTACTATTTGTAAGCGGTTTTAATCACTCACCTTTGATTTATAGTCCATTAAAAATCAAATAAAAGCCCGAAAATTCAACAGTCTTCAAATTCAACCAAACCTTTTTCTTGTTGTCTGGAATTTCAATACTAGTCCAACGGAAGAAACCACGCATCAATCGGAGTTCATATGCAGAAGACATTCAAGTAATAAGAATATTATGAAAATAAAATATAAAAACACGTTCACACAATTTTAATAATAAAATAAAACAAATTAGTTACCCACGTTAATAATTTTGAAGCATGCTCATGTTTCTAAAGCCTGGAGAATCAAAGGAAAAAATGAGACGATGGCTCACGCATGTAGGAAGGAGGCTTTAGGAAATGGATTTGTAAACAAATGGAAAAGATTTGCCTTATGAAAATAAGTTGCTCACATTTGTTTTTTTAGAAAAGAAAGAAAAACTTCAGGCAAAAGAAATAACGGCAGCACATTTTGGAAACAGAAATAAGGAACGACTGCCAAGTCTCTAAAATTGAAAGATAATGGAAGAAAATTCCCTCCGAAAAAGTTATGAAAATTTGGTCCCTATTTTTAGTTTTTGACTGATTTATGCCACTTTTTCCCCTGGCTTCAATGTTGGGCCAATTTTCTAGAAGGGGACAATTTGGTAAAAAATAACAACACAGGGACCTAATTTACATGGGTTTATTAGTAGGGACTTTCTATGCATGAGCTTTGAGAATATGGACCTTTGGTCCAAAACCTCTTTTGGAAATGGAAAGTTAGAGGAAGAGATTTATGAAATAGAAAATAAATAAGGGTAAACACGTTTGGAAATTGGAATATGAAAGGGAAGGATAGAAGAAGATGTATATTTGCAAAATGAAAAGAGACTAACATGTAGGTAATTAATAAAGGATGAAAGACACATGTTGAAATTTCATTAACATACAGGAAATGTTTCAAGGCAAGACTCATGTATAAATAAATAAAACTTAATGGAAAACTAAAAGAGACATGTATTTAATAAAAGCAAGTACTAAAACAAGATAAATGAGAGCAGCGACTTAAATTTGAGAAGGTAGACTGTAAATGGAAGGCAAAACTCTAATATACTCATGTATAAACGTTCATTTTAACCTATTTTATTATCCCCAATACATTCAAACATAAACCTCTATATATCTTTATTTAGTACACGGTAAATAACATTAAACACTATAATTAACGTAATGGGGACAGCCGCTACACACAATAAAAGATGAACCGGGACTCCAAATTCAAATTTGGAACAAAATAAATTTCCTATGTAAACATGCTAATTATTCCAAATCAAAATATTAACCTAACCTTCAAGTTGTTTTCTTACCATTTTTTTATAAATTAAATTCAAATCATTTTTGAATATTTAAATAAATCGAATATTCCAACTAGAAACGTGCAACAAAATTCAATTCTTTATTTTAGTGAGATTAAACTTACATTCACAAATGAAACATTCACTTTATTTGATAAAAATGTTCATTTCATTAAATCAAACTTTCCTTTTGCTTTCACAAAACCTAAGCTACGTTTAATTACACCTATTAATTTACAATTTAGTGTTCTCTCTCTTATTAATTGAAATTATTCAATTACATTAATTTCAATTGATTACAAAGGTGAATATCAAAATGGACTAAACAAATGTAAAGAGAAATAGAAAAATTATTTCCTATCTAATAATAATTTAAACATATTCATATATTATTGGATACAAATAAGAGTTATACATTTCATACTAAACAATAGTTTCTCATCCCTATACTCAATCTGTAAGCTTAAATACATTTCAAACAAATAAACATATGTTTACTCCTTTACTACACTTATTCATTTTTTCTTTATCAAATTAACACTTATCCATAATAATTGATTCCTTGAGATTTTGGACCAAATGTCCCTATTCTCAAAGCTCATGCACAAAAAGCCCCTACTCATAAACTCATATAAATTATGTCCCTATTTTGTTATTTTTTACAGAAATTTCCCCTCCCAGAAAATTGGCCCAACATCGAAATTATATGAAAAGGTAGCATAAGTAGCTAGAAACTAAAAATAGGGACCTAATTTTCATAACTTTTTCGGGAGGGACTTTTCTTTCATCATCTTTCATTTCTAGAGACTAGGCAGACATTCCTTGTTGATTTCTTATTCATATAATAAATCTTTCAGCTACCAAACATTCCAAATATATAAACATATGATTTCTTCTTATTTATTATTCTTCATTAACATTTATTATTCCAATCAATTGGAAATTTACATTCAGACGGTCATCTATTTCATTCAAACCAATGTCATTAAAATACTGATTAACATATGTTATCATTCTTACGTTATTGCAAAACATATCTCATTAATAGAAATTTAAATTAAGTTCATACATTATATTATAAATTAATTTGTATCAATACAATCTTAAATCTTTTTTCCTAACAACTTTATTCAAAAAAATTATTTAATTTAATCTTTTTTAGTCATCAAAAATACGGGTCGTTACAGCATCACACTGATGGGGGGAAATTTTGCTAACTATTTGTTATGTTTTAAAGAGAATTTCTAAATCTCAGAGCAAAATATCACCTTTTGAGATTTTTAAAAATCATAAACCCAACTTGTCTTATTTTGAAACTTGGATTTACTTAGCATATATTCGTATTCCTGACCCTAAAAAAACTAAATTAGCAAGTCAACCATGTGAATATGTTCTCATTGATTATTCCAGTAATAGTAAAGCATATGGATTTTTTGATTTCAATGCTCGAGTTATTATTGAGTCAAATAATGTTGATTTCTTTGAAAATAAATTTTCATTTAAACTTAGGAATAGTGGGGGCACATCTACCATTAATGATCCAATAATCAAAAATAATAAACATAATGCGGAAATTGAATTTAAACTTAGAAGAAGTAAAAGAGCTAAGATGGCTAAAGATTTTGGCTCAAAATATTATGCTTATGCATTAGAAGATGACCCTGCTAATCTAAAAGAAGCTCCATCTTCATTAGATTCAAACTTCTGGCAAGAAGCTATAAATGATGAATGAAATCTTTTGAATCTAATAAAACTTGACAACTTGTTGAGTTACCTCCACGTTGTAAAACTATGGGTTGTAAGTGGGTACTTAAAAACAGATTGAAACCTGATGGTGCAGTCGATAAATATAAGGCTCGTCTTGTAGCTAAAGGATTTAGAGAAAGAGAAAACATTGACTTTTTTGATACCTTTTCACCTGTTATAAGAACAACATTAATTCAAGTATTAATTTCTCTTGCTTCACTTTATGATCTACTAATTCACCAAATGGATGTAAAAAACAGCTTTTTTGAATGGTGAATTAGAAGAAGAGATTTATGTGGGCCAACCTGAAGGTCTTGTTATACTTGATCAAGAGCATAAAATTTGTAAATTAGATAAATCTCTTTATGGTCTTAAACAGACACCTAAATAATGGCATGAAAATTTTGACAATCTAGTTATTTCACATGGTTTTCATGTAAATGTAAGTGTCAAGTGTATTTGTTATAAATCTGAGAATAATATTTAAACTATCATGTGCTATATGTGGATGATTTACTTATATTTAGTTCAAACATTCGTGCTGTGAATCATGTTAAGTCCATACCATCTGCCAATTTTGATATGAAAGATCTTAGTGCGAGAGTGTAATTCTTGGTATTAAGATTATTAAATCTGAAAAGGGAATTTTTTTGGATCAATCTCATTATATTGAGAAGATGTTAAAGAAATATAATTACTTCGCATGTGAACCTGCCAGTACACCATATGATTTAAATATAAAACTATTTAAGAACACTGGTGAAGGTGTAAGACAGTCTGAATATGCAAGCATCATTCACAGCCTTCGGTATGCCACTGATTGTACTAGATCAGACATTGCTATGTCGTGGGATTATTTTGCAGGTTTACTAGCAGACTAGTATGGATCATTGGCACGTTATTGAAAGAATCATGAGGTACCTTAAAAGAATGATGAACCTTGGATTATACTATCAGAAGTTTTCCGCTATCCTGGAAGGATATGGAGATGCAGATTGAAATACATTATCATAGGATTCCAAAGTCGCTAGTGGATATATTTTCAGTATTGCAGGAGGAGTTGTTTCTTAGAAATTTAAGAAACAGACTATTTGACTCAATCCACCATGGAGTCAGAAGTGATAGCACTAGCCACCGCTAGTGAAGAAGAAAATTACTTAAAAAAATATGCTAGCAAAGATCCCCTTATGGGAAAAACTGATAACAGCTATGTTGATCCATTGCGATAGTACCGCGGCTATTGCAAAAGTTGAGAACCATTATTACAATGGTAAGAGATGGCAAATTCATCATAAGCACGGTACTATAATAGAGTATATCGCTTCAGGATCTGTAAGAGTGGATCATGCACGCACTGATGAAAATCTGGCGGATCCTTTGATGAAAGGATTGGCTAGAGATAAAGTCCTTTCTACATCTAAAAGAATGGGACTATTTTCCATAGAATGAGAACTCAAAGAACGAGTTGTCTTTCATAATAATAACTTAACGTAATGATTGGGAATTCTAAGAACTAAGTTCAATGGGTAAAAATAAGTCATGAAGTGACATTGATTGAACATGTTAATTTCATTAGATGGAACCATGTAGTCAAGAAGCTATAGGAGGATGAGTTAAACTCTTAATGAAATCTATACTATTTGTGGAGTAGAATACCTAAATACAGGAGTACTCTTGATAGATTCACCGAAGTAAATGTGGAAATGTTGCCGTTTCTTATGGAATTTTGAACAAAATTCCTAGATCGTTCACTAAACTAGGATGGGCGTGAATAACCTTCAAAGCATGGGTTATAGACTGCACCCTAGAAAGGTTGTGTGTAATTTGATGTCGAAGATAGAGTTCAAGACTACGAGTCACTCTAGCATAATCTAAATCTTCAAATCGAACGATAATCTTGTTTAAGCGCAGTCTTATAAAATTAGAAATTGTTTGAGAAAAATATTTTTAAAAATTCAAGGGGGGTTGTTGGTAATTCTTTTTAGAAAAGTGAGTTATTAAAAATATTAAGAATAGTATAGAATACTCCTCTTAGTGAATAGTCCCACATTGTGGGAAATTATAAAGTGTTCCGATTTAAATATAGGATTCACATGAGAAAGATGGGCCCTTTGGACACCCAATGTTCTCTTATGTTGAGGGAGACCATGTTGCCATCACACATGCACACACGCCGAAGGACCGGCTCGGCCCGATCGACTCGACCTGGGTCGGGCCGAGCTTTGCTAATGTGGTATAGAACTCTTTTTTTCAACGTTATATTTTTAAACCGACTTTGACTTAAAATCAGATCCGGTATTTTCACATAACTCAGCCTCATTTTATACTCAGATTTTTCCCTGTATAAACCAAACTATTTAACGGAATTTTTATCAGTTTTCAAAACTGAGTTCTCTTCTTCTTCTTCTTCTGCCTTTAAATATAACTTAATACCTGAGAAATATTTTTTGGTGCTGTAGAAACAGCGCTTTTTGTGCAAGAGACTATGATACTGATATTTATGGTTGTTTTATTCTGGAGGCTGCACTATATCAGAGATTGTCTTGCACAATTTCAACATGGCCACGAAACGTCTTAAAGAGAGCGACCTAGTCTGCATCTCAACCACAAAGACACTGCAGATTCAGATTGAGGTACAATAGAAATTAAACAAGAAGTTTTGAGTACTTATTAATGATGTTTTGAACATTTATGTTAAATAAACAACTTTTAACATTTCTGTGGCTTTTACTGTAAACAATGCACCCTTACTATAATATAAATACCGTGAACTAGCAACATGAAAATAATATTTTCTTTTTCTTTTTCTGATAACAAAGTGATACTTTAGCCAAGCAAAATATTTATTTTGAAGTCACGACCTTCGGAATTTCTATCTAGGACGACACGCTATTTATCATTTACCAGTTGAAAGCATTGATATATTTCCATTTTGAAGTTTATTGTTAATTACCACTACATTTTGCCTAATCTCAACAATGATAATAGCAGTTTCTTTTCATCTATTTTGCATAAACTGAAGTTATAATATTTATAAAAATAGTTTTTACCATTTAAGCATATAAATGATTAGTTCTATTATCTGTTTAATGTACTTGATTTTAAACATCTTTCACTTGTATACTTCTGAATCAATTATGCCAAATTTATATTATATAAAAATTCTTATGCGTCATCATATACCACATTTATCTTCTACAAATCCAAACTTTTATAGCTAAAATAAACAAAAATCACACAATTTCAAATCATATTAGAACAGTTGATGTATTGAAATAACTAACTACTACTCATCTTTATTATCTGATTCAAATTATAAACTTATACTTAATCATTTAAATAATAAATAATATGAAATAAATATAAGCATCCATCATTGATACTACGATAACTTCTTTTGTTGTATCACCTAGTTCGGTGATTTGCAGGAGTTTTGATGTTTGGTTGCTGAAAATAGTACACAATTGTTATGAAAAATCGATTTGAATAAATTGAGCTTTATGATAAAATATTTGGATTTATGTTATAAGCAAAGGTTATGAATATTGGTAAAGAAGAGTTGACAGAACATTGTGCTCGTTTAGAAAGTTATTTATAACACAATCAACAATCTGATATATATGGAAAATAAATATATTTTAAGGTCTAAGAGCTTTGCAGACTATGTTGTCCAAACAAATAACTAGATCGGTTGACATCCTTGATTTTATAAGGCCATATGCGGAAGATGGTGGTTTTCCATGTGCATGGCTTGCTTCTCGAATTTCATTAACTATTCTGATCTTGGTTGCTTCCATCGAGAGAAGTTTTTCTAAATTCAAATTGATTATAAATTATCTTCAAACGAATATACCACAAGAATGATTGAATGGCCTTGTGATGATCTCACTGAAAGCGTGTTTTTGGATAAACTTGATTATAAAAAGTTAGTTGAAGAATTCGCTACAAAAATACAAGCAAAAGTATTTTTCATTGAATTATTCGCACAATTTGACCATTATTTTGTGTGAAATGTTAATGTTTGGCTATATGTTTCTCTAGATTTAGCATTATGACCTATTGATGTAGTAATTTTGTATGAAAAGTTAATATTTGATTGGGTTGTTGTTTTTATGTGATTTTATGCTTGCAAAAAATCTATAGAAAAAATGACGTGTTATACATTAATGGGCAACGAAATTCTGATAAGGCTTAGACAACTGATCATTTCGACTGGCCCTGAACATCATCCAAAGTCATAACCGAATACGATCCAATATAAATTTAAAAATAATATTTTACAATCCTTCGATATGTACAATACGGATTGTTATAATAAATTAACTTCAGCTCTATGCACGATTTTATGCAATGACACGCTTTATCCTTCAACAATACTTGCTTCAGCAGTTTTCTCATGGCATGTTCATTTCTCAGCATACTCCCTCGCTATAAGCTTACTTTAACAACTCTCAATCAGCACGTGCATGCCTCAGCACACTCCCGCACTACAAGACTCGGCTCTTTCTTTCAACACACTCTGCCTGCACAAACCTCAGAACACTTCATGCTAACAACACTTTAGCTTTAGATTAACCTCGGTTCTTGCCTCTCCTCATTAGCACCGAACTACAACATACTTCACGTTCTGGCACACATCCGACACGGTCCACACCCACCAATTCTTCCCACGGCTTACCCATACTTATGTGGTGATCATGTTTAATTTGTAGTTTATATCTGTCTTTTCTATTAACTACATTACGCGATCATTTATGTGATGATCATCCTTTTGTAGGCTCTTATAGCCCACTTTACAAATCTTGGATCAAATTTATAGATGGTTTTTTTACTTATATTTTAATAAAATGGAAGTGCTCTCCTCAAAATGTGGAGCACTCTTTCATCAAATGCACGCGCGAGGGCGCGCACATACATACACATAATACACAGATGTATGTATATGTGTGTGTATGCATAAGCTTGTGCGATATATTATTTGAAATTTAAAACTTATTAAGATTGTTAAATTATAAATATACATATTTATATATACACACGTCTAAAGTTGTAAAGAGAAATTTGCCAAAAGAAATTTAAATATTAATATTAAACTTCATATGTGTGCAATTTTACCCAAATGTTATAATATATTTATAGTATTTTGATATTATAAATATACACAGACATACATACATACATATACATATATATATAACATAAAAATAAGATCAATTTTCTTTCATATAAATTTAAACTTTCGGCATAAAAACAAAATCCATTTTCTTTCATATAAATATAAATTTTCAGCTACAATATATGTATATATAATTTAGTTCGAAATTTATCTTCCTTTTTTATATTGAGACTGGATATAAAAACAAATATGTATAAGTCAAAACTTTATCTTTAGATTTGACGTCGTTGACATGTCGTATAGCCTTTCCACTTGAAATATGATTCTTTCTTCCTCCTACCTTAGTGTGCAAATCTCACTGATAGGCTCTAACTTGTTGTTAACTAGGGATAGGGTTTGAGTTTTATTGTGTGTTAAATGCGAAAAGGAGGTGGTATTTATAACCACCCAATATCCAAAATCTCCTTCTTCTGCTCTTAAATTTCATCTAATCAAAGAGAAATATTCAAACCTCCATCTCCATTAATATAGTCGGTCCAGCTAATGGACTTGTTCCATGATATTGAGTCTAATTAATATCACATATATTAATTAAACGGATATTTATTTTGACACGTATAGTTAAATAAATTAATGTATAACAAATATACATTATTTTATTTAATCCTAATTAGTGAATAAAAACCACAAAAATTGATACTGCATTTGTACTAACTTTCACAATTGATTTATATATAACATTTATAAATTAATTTAAACAAAATGAATTCGGAAAATTGCTAATGGTACTATGTTGACTCCTTGGTGTGAACTTGATCCTTATTAATATCTAAACAGTTTAAATATTAAAATTTGTATGGATTTTGTTGAAGTACAGTATTTGACACAAGTTTAATTGCTTATGGACCATTTAAGCGAAATCCAATTTCTAATCTTTATTAAGCTACACTTTAAGTAATGATGTTTTGTGCATGTTTCTTTTCGTCGTAATTATATCATTAAGATATATAGAGTTTGGTCGACAGTCAAAAACTCTAATAATGTTCGTAGTTAATTGTGTGCCACCACTTTATGTCTCTTGGTTCAAGCCTATAACATAGATTGATTTTCTTATTTATTCTAACCAAATATTTTGACTCTAATTTGACTATCAATTGCAATGATACTAACCTTCTACAGTAAATGATACAAATCTCTTCTTGAATAATGTTTCATATCAAGTGGTTCAAAATGTATCAAACTGTGGTTGTAACATGAGCATAATACCATATGATTGACCATAATCAGTACAATCAGATAGTTAAGATCAACATTGCTCTCAAATCTGAAGACTACTGCACACATGAGATTTTCTACTTTGACTTGGTTGTTTTAATATGTAAAAAGGGTTCGATGAGTGGTTATGTGATTGCTCTAAACAACAAGTACGTAATACCTTAGTGTCATCTATGATCATAAGTAATTCATCGTCTATCGTATTGAGAGCATTACGTACACTAGTCAATGTATGTATCGATATCTTTTTCTCCATGCACCTTGATTATGAACAATTTAAAGATAGGTATATTAAATGTTCGATTCAATACTCATGGTTATAAACATATTCGCAACGATTAAATATTTTTCTTAAAGATTTTCTATTTATACATATTTAACGAATTCAAATCCTTATTTATATCATAATATAACAATGGGTACAATATAAAACAAAACCAAAAACGCACTTTATTTATAATAAGATTTCCACACAAGAGTAAATTTATACATAGCAAGTTAGATAATTGCTTCAAAGGTACATTCTTAACTCTATCACTCTGAATTGATCGGGGTACACTGAAATGAATTAACATGGTTTTATTTTGAAAACAGCAAATCTTATGCGTCGATGTGGATCGGTTAACGTCTCATGTTTTTCAAATTGACTGGCAAGACTCAAGTTTTCAATTTTGAACGTCGAAGGACTATCTCCATTGCACCACTGAACCGATCCTCTTGGTGGCCTATACGCAGACCCTGTACCATGACAAGGCCGACAAGACAGCTGCTTAGGGCAACTAATCCAACAAAGGCGATGACTAGATGATGTTGATGAGTTTAGTGCTTTGTTAAAGGTAAAAACGTTTTATATAATAATATAATTAAATGTCTATATGGTGTGGTGGAAGCACCATAGTCAATGGAGTCGGACAAAATGGCAAAGGCGCATTATTTTTTCTCAACAGCCAGAACATTGGGCTGGAGCAACCACAATGCTTAGGCCGCCCTGTCTATATGGTTAATTTTTCCCAGTGTCTTGTGTGTCAAAAACAATGTAAGATTAAGCATGGTATCTTATTTATTTAGAACATAACGTAAGATTAAACATATGCAGCCATGTCGAACGGAGCTTCAGCTATAAAGAAGATAACTTGAGGATCACACACTATTACCATGTGAGATCACGCACAATGAACAAAAACGTGCATAATTCACAATTCAATACATTATTACTGCACTTAAAAAAACTTGCAACGGAAAGTTCTGAAATTTCTGCACATACCAACACAAGCAAATAAACGTTCTAAAAGCACCCAGAGAGGTAAAAAGGAAGAAGAAAAATGAGTACAGAGCGATCTGAAATGCTATTCCATTATAACAGAATTGCCAACGTAGTTAAAAAATCATGAAAAATAGTACATCAAAAGTGGTTAGTAAAGTAACAAATAAAAATTCCATTGTTTTAACAAGAAATAAGTCATGATACCTCTGTTAGACCATCAAAAAGAATCAAAACAATTACACCCTTCAATACTTGTGATTTGTTCATGTTATAAATGCCGTTACATAATAATGCTATGAACAATTACTCCAAGTAGTTACATATAACACATGTAGTTTAGAAAACCAGAAAGAATAATGGATCATCTTCCAAGCCAGTAAAACCTCAAGGTGGCAAGATTTCTTCGAACATGCAAGCGAAGCAAAATGTATAAGAGTATATGAAACCCACATCCCATCAGAAATAGCACTAATAAGTTATTCCACTTTGCATTTCCAGAATAAGAAATATCATAAGATCCACGCACCGCTTGCACCCCTGGAATGGCCCTAACTTGCCCAACTGCAAATGAAGTCCCAAAGTACTCATTCTCCAGAAGTCCCTAATATAATATCTTCTTTGTATAATTTGTTCATACGATAGTATGGTGCATGATGCGGTGATTATACATATTAACATAGCTATTAATAAGCATAGGCTGTGTTTAAGATTCATACCTGTATGGAGAAAGTGTGAAATGCAATGTAGGATACTGGGTATTTCCAAACAGGCTGAGGTAGATCATAACGGATCCTGAAGTATCCTGCTACAAGCATCATTATAACCTGAAAGATAGAAATTTGAGTAATTTAAAAACAGCAGTTTGCTATTTTGACGTATGTAAAACTGGAGAAAGTACTAATATGTAGCTTACAGATACATGCAAATTGGAGTAAAACTGTACATGCATTGTCAATATGATCTAAACAAATATATCCCATCATTCAATGAGTTTGAAGTTTTGTCTAACTAGTTTTATACGAACACAGTACATACGCTAGTAATTTTGCTTAATATATAATGTCTATGCTTACATGAACGAAAACCATAGTTAAAACACATGAGAATGTATTCAACCACACATAGGCAACGACCATCATAAGACCTTCGTTTGCTAGAAGGCACGTGAAAATGTTCAAAACAAAATACATCACAAGGCTGAACTCATCCCTCAAACCGATAAGGAAATAGAAAACCAAAGATGTCGAAATCGATATGAGGAAGAGGAAAGGAATGGTCGACAGAATATGCCCAAGCAAAAATATTGCAGTTCCTGAGTGATTGTTCGATTCCTCATGGAAAAACATCTGCACAAAGCATGGTCAGTTTACAAAGCCTTCTATATAAAAAGAAACCATACATATGAGAAGAAAATTAGTGTGAGAATGTCACTCAGATTAACTCAACCAAATGCTAAGAAAATTGAAACTGTAGTTGATACCTCTAATTCCTTTACATGTGCAGGCATTCCAGCTATACTTAGCAGTAAAATAAATGAAACAAAGGCAAACACAGCTGAAACTCTAACCTGTATTCAAATAGAAGAATAAGAAAAACATTAAGAGAAAACAGATATCCTCCTACCAGGAAGTTGAGCATTTGACAGATGTAAACTCACCATTACAGATGACAAAGTGTGTCCGATATTCAGAAAAATAGTACCAACCGAAACTGCAAGAATAATATATAGAACAAGTCGATTCCAGAAATACTTCCAATCCCTAGACATAATGAGTAATGACCTCCAAGTTAGTACTGCAATCCTTGTGGCATTACTCGCACTTCCTTTGCTTTTAAGGGGTGAACCTTCCTGTATTATTTGATGCCAACTAGTTCAGCAACATAACTAACAGATATATTTTGTTAAAAAAAGAATCGACTCTGAAATTTTAAGCTTCGCATATTCAAACTAGATAATTACTGTAACTTAGGAACTTGATGATGGAATTCTTGTCTGAGATGCAGAAGAATGTATAATTTATACTGGAAAAAGTAGAGAGTTTCATATAAAATACCATGTATTGACACAAACTGATTTTATTTGACTGAATTCATTCTTTTCGTAGTTACTTTTCCTTTAATTTTTTATACTTTGGAATGGTAGTAACCAAATATTACGAAAAATATGGAAAAGGTACTTTAACATACGTTAACATACCAAATCATTTTATATGATTTTAGACTATAATCTAGGAACTTTAATGCCCTACCAGACAGGCACGTAATATTAGAACCAAACTCCAATTTACAAAAAAATAACTGTAATTTCGGAGCTTCAATGCCCCCATCAGGCAGTAAGGAGAATAATATTTACATCAAACTATAAACCAATAAAATGGATCCAGCAAACTACCAAACCTTTTCGGTAAGTTTCAGTATCATAGTTTCAACAGCTGCAGCATCAGCTGATGACTTGTATGTTGCTTCAAGGGTTCGGATTGCTACAGCTGTATCCATGTTCACAGACGAAAAATCACCATTATCATCCTGTCACAGACGAAAAATCACCATTATCATCCTGTTACGTTTTCATCACTAAAATATTTAGGAAATTTCGCAACTCACAAGTATATTTAACAATATGCACTGTAGATGCAAGAAGATTTTGAAAGGGAAACTGATACCTGTAAATTCTTGCACATGGCTATAATCCTATCAAAGTCAGTATTGATTGCACGCAGAAAGTGATCTGAAGGACTCTGCATGATGGGGCATGGAAATCCTGCATTCGAAAAGTGCTGCATAAAGTATATCATTAGTTCAATTCTGCCGCATCACTTACGAAAAAACATGTGCTATGCATTTAATAGTACCAAAGGACAAGCATTTTATCATTTATGGCAAGAAAAAGATGCAACAAATTTAACAAACAATTAATAACCTACCTGCAAACAAGCCAATGTTTCACCAAAAAATAATGTATTCCCATTTGAAAGCAAACAAATTCTATCAAAGAGTCCAAAAACTTCGGTACTGCTCTGATACATTGTAAAAATAATAGTGCAACCTGTGCTTGCAAGTTTCTTCAATGTAACCATCAATAAAAGAGCCGACACACTGATAAAAAACATACAAGTTACCAATTAGAAAAGGACAAGCTAAAGCAAAATTTTGGTGAGGATTAACATTAGTAGAAGCAAAACCTATCAAGGCGGTATAGAGGTTCATCTACAAATAAAACATGCGGTCTCATGACAAGCTCCCGAGCAATACTGAGTCGTCTTCTTTCGCCTCTAGGAAGACTTTTCATAAAACAACGCCCGCCAATCAATTTATTAGAGTAATCTCCCAAGGACATAGTTATAATGGCCTCATCCACGGCATTCTTTGTTTGTGTGCAGAAACCAGGAAGTTGCAAAAGTGCTGAGTAGTGTAGCATCTCTCGAACAGTAAGAGATTCTATAAGAACATCATCTCGATCAACATATCCCTACAAATCAGTGTAAGTTGAAGAATATGAAAAATATGATATTTGATTTTATTTCAACACTAAGTTCTCTTGCAATACAATGTAATTATATGTACATTGACAGTACAATTGTATTTATAAAGAAAAACTGAATTGGGCTGCGGGTTGGCCCAAAAGCAAATACAACCGCATTTACATTGTGACTGAACGAGTATATGAAACGATGTATTACTCATATCTCCAGAATACTATATCGCTTATTTGCCCCCTCAAACCCAAGCTAGGGTTAGGGTTTGTGAGCGATAAACTTATCTTCAGCTGAAATCAAAAAGTAGATAACCACGAGATGAAATTTCAAATCAAACTTGGCTAAGGCCAGCATCATAGACACAGACGAAGAAAGATTTGTGAGAAATCTCAACTTCAAGCTCGAATAGCGGTAGATCCATGAGTAATCACAATTTCAAGCTCAAACTGAGGTGAAACCAGAAATAAGTCACAGATTAGCGGAAGCGCTGTTGATATTGAGCTCATGCTTGAGATAACTGAGAATTAGTCATTCTCGAACCCTCAGGTGCTTTAAATTCTGATTGAGGTGCCTTGGGAATATAGATCTGAGCTTTAGATCTCAGATTAATGTTATCTTCATCAACATTCAGCTCGTGTCTGAAGCGAGTGAAGTTGGATCTTGAGAGGGGTTTGGTAAAAATGTCAGCTTTCTTGTTAAGTAGAAAGTATGAAACCAACTTTAAGTTCTCCTTTAATAACTTGCTCTCGTACGAAGTATAAATCTAATTCCATATGTTTCGTGCGAGAATGTAAAACTGGATTGACAGTGAATGCAATTGCACTTTGATTATCACACCATATCGCGGCTTTAGTATTATGTGCAATACGTAATTCACTTAACAGAGATTTTATCCACATAATCTCAGCAGTAGTGCTAGCTAAACTACGATATTCAGCTTCAGTACTGGATCTGAACACTGTTGGCTTTTTTTTGCACACCAAGATATAGGGTTGTTACCTAAGAATATACAGTAACCAGTAGTGGATCTCCTATCATCAGTGTCTGTTGCCCAATCTGAATCAGCGTGGCCATTGATATGTAGGGATGAGCATGATTGTAATATTAGCCCTTGATTGATTGATCCTTTCAGATACCTTAGAATTCGTTTTACTGCTTTCCAATGATTGTCTAGTGGTCGTTGCATAAACTGGCTTACTTTATTGACACTATAAGATATATCAGGCCTGGTAATTGTGACATACTGAAGTGCTCCTACTATGTTTATATATTGTTTGTCATTTAGAATTGGTTCTCCTTTGTTCTTTGATAACTGTAAATTGTTGGTCATTGGAGTAGGAAGTGGGTTTGCTTTATCCATCTTGGCTCTCACTAGAATTTCACTGATGTATTTTTCTGACAAAGCAGTATCTCAGAATTTGATATTTTCCTGACTTCAATGCCAAGAAAATAATTTAGCTCCCATAAATCTTTAATAGAGAACTCCTTCTTTAGACATTGTGTTATATGACTGATTTCAACCTTGCTGTCTCCTATAATAATAAAATCATCTACATAGATTAGCACATAGGTTACTGCATGATCAGAAAATTTAGTAAATAGGGAATTATCAGATTTTGTTTGATTGTAGCCATGGTTGGATAGAATAGTTTTGAGTTTGTCAAACCAGACTCTTGGTGCTTGCTTGAGCCCATAGAGTGCTTTACTAAGTTTGCACGCTGGTTGCTCACTGCTTTTTGTATAAATCCATGTGGTTGCTCCATGTATATTTCTTCCTACAAATCACCATTAAGAAAGGCATTATTAACATCTAACTGCTGAATAGCCCAATTCTTATGCAAAGCAATTGTTAATATTATCCTGATTGATGTGCGTTTCACAACTGGAGAGAAAGTTTCATTAAAATCAAACTCATTCTGTTGTGAATACCCTTTTGCCACCAATCTTGCTTTGTGTCTAAGAATTGAGCCATCGGGATTTTTCTTCAGTTTATATGTCCATTTGCATCCTATGACATTTTTATTTTTTGGTAATTGAACAAGATCCCAAGTTTTGTTTTTGATTAGTGCATCGTATTCTTCTATCATTGCACTTTTCCAATTGTCATCGGTAATTGCTTGCTAATAAGTGGTTGGCTCACTTGTATCAAGTTCAGTACTATATACTTTTGGTTTAAAGATACCACTCTTTGCCCTAGTTATCATATGATGACCAGTGCTTGCAGGAACAGTGGGTTGATTTCTATCTTTATTGGTGATCTCTTGTTGAGTATTGATTGACTGTTGATCCTTCAATACTGGACATGAATCATCTGAGTTATTGTTGTCAGAATTGGTATTGTCAGTCTTTGATGATTCTCCAGTTTGCTCATGACCTGGTTCACTGTTGAGCATTGTGTGTTGTGAGCAGGAGTCTTTTTTATCATCATCACATTCACTTTGGATTGGTATGGTTATCTCAGGTGAGAATGATATTGGAGGTATGGAATATACTTTGCATTGTATATCTTCTGAGATGTTTTTTGATGCCTGTGTTGCTAAAAGGAAATTCATTCTCATTAAATACTACATGTTTGGATATATACACTCTACCATTGTTGTTAAGACATTTATAGCCTTTTTGATTTATAGGATAGCCTATAAATGTACATGGTTTTGATCTATAATCTAGTTTATATGAGTTGTATGGTCTTAAACAGGGAAAACACTGAGATCCAAATACTTTCAAATTTTTATAGTCTGGTTTAACTTTATTTAACACTTCCAGAGGACTCTTATATTTGAGAATCTTTGTAGGCAGTCTATTAATTAGATAAACTACCGTAGAGAAGACATCTGGCCAAAATTTAAGTGGCATAGATGCTTGTGCTAGTGAAGTTAAACCTGTTTCAACAATGTGTCGGTGTTTTCTCTCAATAAGACCATTTTGCTGTGAAGTGTAGGGGCATGTGATTCTATGTGTAATCCCCTTATTTTCAAAAAATTTCCTTAGTGGCACAAACTCCTTACCACCATCTGTCTGAAAGATTTTTACCTGATTACTTGTCTGTCTTTCAAATTTGTAATAAACCGCATTACTGCATAGTTAGTCTCAGATTTTGATTTTAAGAAATAGATCCATACAAACCTAGAGTAAGCATCAATAAATGAAATGTAATACTTGTAACCATAATCGGTACTAATTGGGACAGGTCCCCACAGATCTGCTGCAATTAATTCAAGAGTATTATCGTACATAGTCTCAGAGTTTGGAAATGCAAGTTTATGACTTTTGCCTAATTGACAATATGTACAAACATAAGAGGTAGGAATTTTCTCAACAAGAATGCCATCACATTTATTCAGAACATGTTTTACAATGTCTACACTAGGATGTCCTAGTTTACAATGCCAAATATCAAATTTCTCGGTGTACTTTTCAGTATTACTTGTTTCAGAAACATTACACCATTTACTTTCATACTCAGATTTTCTTGAGCTTGCAACATCAAATTTGTATAACCCCTTATGTTCTTTACCCTGCAAAAGAACTTCATCAGTCAGATTATCTTTTACCAGACAGTGTGTTGAGTGAAATTCAAAATATACATTATTATCTTTGGCAAATTGTGATACACTCATCAAATTTTTCTTAATTAATGGTACCCTCAGTAAGTTTCTGAGGCATAGTTGTCTAGTACCATTAAAACTTGCATTTCCAATGTGAGACATGTGTGTAGTTTTACTTTTACCCATATACAGTAATTGTTTACCTTTGTATTCTCTGTTGCCAAGGTTTAGCTGACTCAAGTTGTTAGTCACATGATTAGTTGCACCAAAGTCAGGGTACCAACTGTCATCATGTATATCCTCTATTCTTGCAGTGCTGGTATCTGTACTCTCTGATTTTGGTTCTTGATGCATGTTCGCCATATTAGCACTTGGATTTTATGGTCTTGCATTGTTGTTATTCTGTCATGCTGGAGTGAAGTTTGCATCAAACTTGAAGTAACATTTGTTTGCAGTATGGCCATATCTTTCACATATTTGGCATCTAGGCTTGTTATTACTGCAATTCCATCTACCACCCTTAGCTCTGCCTCAGTTGGATTGACTGCCTCTGTAATTGTTTGACTGATTCTTGTTACTTTGACATTTTTCTTGATTTATGTTCTTGTTAACTGAGATTTGATTAATGTTGTACTCCAAGTTTATTGACTTCTTTTGCTCTAGTCTCCCTTCATGAGCAAGAAGCATTGACTGAACATTATTAAGTGGTGGCAATTTTTCATTAGAGGATATTATAGCTACCACTGCTTCATACTCCTCATCCAAACCACTTAATATACACAGTATTTGTTCAGTGTCTGCCACTTTGTGGCCAGCACAGGCTAATTTATCACATATTGTTTTTGCCTTTGACAGATAGTCTCTCGTACAAGCAGTCTTTTCTTAAGTTCTGCAACTGTCTTTCATACTGCATTATTCTTGCTGCAGATTGAGAACGGAATGTTTGCTCAATTGTGTGCCAAATCTCATGTGCAGTTTTGCATCCAACCAATTGTGGCATGAGATTTGCACCTACATAGGACAGTAGCCAAGAACTAATTAGACTGTCTTGTCTTTCATGAGCAATGTAATCTTTATTGTTGACAAGTTTTCCTTCATTGTCTGCAGAGAATCTTGGTGGGGTAATTAAGGTGCCATAAACATATTCCTGCAAGCCATAGCCCCTTATAGCGGTTTCAATCTGAAATTTCCATAACAGATAATTGGATTCATCCAACTGGATGGTGATGATCTGACTCTGTGGCTTGATGATAGACTTGATCAAATCTTGAGTGTCATTTGACTGATCTTGAGCAGTTCTTGAAACTGAACTAGAAGGTGTTGCTGCATTGCTATTCTCATCGGCCATATTGGGAAAAATCAAGAAGTGTGACCAGAAACAGAGAGATGCAACCAGAATCAGGCGAATGATGAGAATTCTCTGATGCCTATTCTTTGGTATGGCACAAACGGTAGATAATCAGAATCTTGAAACTTCTGATGAATCAAGTGCAGCCGATGGGGTAATCAATGATGAGATTTCTCTGAGATGCACTCCTTCTTGGCACGGCACAAGATTCAAGTGATGAAAGATGCACTCAAATGATGATTTTATTTTCTGATGAGAGCAATCTGCTGTTAAGCAGTTTTATTTTGCTCTGATACCAAGTTGAAGAATATGAAAAATATGATATTTGATTTTATTTCAACACTAAGTTCTCTTGCAATACAATATAATTATATGTACATTGACAGTACATTTATAAAGAAGAACTGAATTGGGCTGCGGGTTGGCCCAAAAGCAAATACAACCTGCATTTACATTGTGACTGAACGAGTATATGAAACGATGTATTACTCATTTCTCCAGAATACTATATCGCTTATTGTGTAGATTGCAAGACAGTTAGTAGGAAAAAAATCCAAGGTCTTTAAATCTTTAAGGAATTAGAGTTTCATAAAAATCAAGTATGGAAAGATGGTTTTCTTGCTTACATGTTAGCAAACGCTGTTAAAAGAAAGAAAGAGAGAGAGAGAAACGAAATGGAAAAGAAGGTTATCAAACGTCCATTGATACAAGGAATCCGATATACCAGCAAGTACTGTCAAGGTAAATACCAAAGACATATGCATATTTAAAAGATATTATAGGGCTCAACGGTCAAAGATAAACGGTCCGAATAAAACATCAGTACAGTTTAATATTTAACTAACCATGGAAAAGCAAACAACACGAAGAAACAATTTCATACGATTACGTAATATGGACTAAATGGTCTAAAAATAGTATAGGATAGTGGGGAAATCGCATAAGTGAATTCACGGTATAAAAATTATCTACTACTCATCACATGTTGTGATAAAGGGCTTCCACTAGTAATACATCATTTTTTTAACCACGTGTAGGAAACAGGAATTGCAGCTATCAACGCTATAAGAGAGATTAATAAGAGCAATATAGCATTTGTATTACTAATATACTTTCTTTTACCATGCTACCAAAAAATTAAAGCTCGTTTCCTCTCATTTCATTGGAAAGTATGGGTGAGTATTCTTAAGTTCCACTCCGCAAAATGAAACTGTGTTGTTGAATATCAAGAGCATGCATTAATAAAGTTTGCAACGAAAGATAATTTTGAAGAAATGAGTTTTTTATTCACTAGCTTGATTTACAGAATTTTGTAATAAACTGATACAGTTTCTCAAAAGAAAAGAATGATCGTTTGTACATGATGCAGTGATACTTTATATAATCGTATTGGGCTTTGAGAATGCGGCCCAATATGTATATTGCTCTGTTATGATAGAATGAGTCTTTCTGAAGCCTTTGGATATGATATTAACGGTTGAGATAATGCCTTGTTAGTATAAACCAGATCTCATGAGTTGATATTCTTCATTTCTCCAATTGCCCCCCCTCAAACCCGAGCAGCTAGGGTTAGGGTTTGATGGCAATTTCCAAGATTCATGCTTGTTTTTAGTTCGAAAGTAGAGGAATCAGCAAGATATTCCCAATACAACTCTATTTGATACTTTGTCTCTTTGAATTACCGCAATTTGAGTTCCAATGTTGAGATTCGAGTTGAATATCTGTGCGCCAGTTTGAAAAGGAGTGTTCTCTACTCAGATCTTACAGACCCTTGCAGGATTGCTTGAATTTGACTCCTTGTTGTGGGCTTTGTCTTCGATGAGCTTCACTTGAAGGTCAGATCTGAATTTTATGAAATTCTTTGTGCTTAGAGGCTTTGTAAGTGTGTCTGCCCTCTGGTAAGCAGCAGGTATGTGACTGATTTGCAGATTCTCTTTTAGAACTTATTCACGAACAAATATATCGATTTCGATGTGTTTCGTTCTCGAGTGCGGTATTGGGTTTGCAGTCATGAACACTGCACTCTGATTATCACACCATAGCACTGGTTTTGCTTTATTCTTTATCTTTAGTTCTTCAAGTATGGACTGTAACCACATTATTTCTGCTGTAGCATTAGCTATGCTTCTATACTCTGCCTCTGTGCTAGATCTGAATATTGTAGTTTGCTTCTTGAAACACCATGATATTAAATTGTTTTCAATATATATGCAGTATCCACTGACTGACTTTCTGTCATCTGGATCTGCAGCCCAGTCTGCATCTGAAAATCTGGTTATATTTAGATTGTTGCAAGCTTTAAATGACAGACCATAGTTTAGAGTTCCTTTGCGATATCTGAGTATTCTTTTAACTACTTTTCAGTGTTCATCCAGAGGGTCCTGCATAAATTGAGACACTTTATTAACGCTATAAGCAATATCTGGTCGTGTTATAGTAGCATATTGTAATGCTCCTACAACACTTCTATATTGTTTAACATTGTTTATGGCTTCTCCTCTGTTTTTAGATAACTGATGATTGCTACCCATAGGAGTTGGCTGTGGATTTGCACCATCCGTTTTTGTTTTGACAAGTAGTTCCTGAATGTATTTTTTCTGACATAGCATTAGTTCTGAATTTCCTTTTCTCGGTACTTCTATTCCCAGGAAGTAATTGATCTGGCCCAGATCTTTAATTGAGAATTCCTTGTTTAAGTAGTAGATGGCATTGTTGATTTCATCTTTGTTACTTCCTGCAACAATCAAGTCATCAACATATATGAATATATACACAGTTAACGAATTATTAATTTTAACAAATAGTAAGTTGTCTGATTTGGTAGACTGATAATTCATATTTGATAATGCTGCTTTCAGTCTATCAAACCAGACTGTTGGAGCTTGTCTAAGTCCATATATTGCTTTATTCAGTTTGCACACATAGTTTGTCTGCTTGGTATATCCTGATGGTTGCTGCATGTATACATCTTCCTGTAATATGTCATTCAAGAATGCATTGTTGACATCTAATTGCTTTATACACCACCCTTTGTGTAGAGCAATGGTGAGAATAAGTCTTATAGCAGCTGGTTTGATTACTGGAGAGAATGTCTCTTTAAAATCAAACTCATATTGCTGTGTATATCCTTTGGCAACAAGTTTTGCCTTGTATCTATTAATCGTACCATCGGGATTTTTTTTTATTCTGTATGTCCACTTGCATCCAACTATGTTCCTGTTGTCTGGAGGATACACAAGAGTCTATGTATTGTTGTTTATAAGAGCCTTGTACTCTTCATCCATAGCTGCTGCCCAGTTTTTGTCTTTTGCAGCTTGCTCATATGTTTCTGGCTCATGTGGAATTAAGTTTGCATTGTATATCTTAGCCTTGAACATCCCACTTTTAGCCCCAGTAATCATGGGATAACTGGGTCTTGCATGAGCTTCAGTATGAGGTGAGATTTCTTCATTTACTTGATTTGGCATGTCTCTTGTGTTGCTTTGATGATCTTCTTCCTCTGTTTGATTCTTCTCATTTTCTGTTTGTGCAGGAGAGTGAATGGCATGACTAGGATCACTTGGCCACTCAGAGTTATGCTGATTGGATACATTGGACTAAGTGCAGTGATCTCTAGTAGACCTTACTTCCTCATTTTGAGTCTCATTCTCAGAATAAATTGGTAAGTCGGGTATTGAAAACCTTGGGTTGTATACTTTATTTGTTGTTTTTATTCCTGGATTATTGTAAGGAAAGATATTTTCATTAAATACAACATGCCTGCTAATAAAGATTCTTCCATTTTCGTCTAAACACTTGTACCCCTTCTGGTTAGTAACATATCCTATAAATGTACAAGGTTTATATCTGAAATTTAGTTTGTTGACATTGTAGGGTCTTAGATAAGGAAAACATAAACATCCAAAAGTTTTCAAACTATGATAATCAGGTTTTACCTCAGATAATTTTTCTATTGGACTTATTCCATTAATTCCCTTTGCTGGTAATCTATTGATGAGATATACAGCAGTATTGAAGGCTTCGAGCCAAAACTTTAATGGTAATGATGCATGAGCTAACAGAGTAAGTCCAGTATGAACTAAACGTCTATACTTTCTTTCTACCAACTCATTTTGCTCAAAAGTGTATGAGCATGTAATTATATGCACTATACCTTTTTCTTTAAAGTAATTATTGAGAGTTTTGAACTCAGCTCCCCCATCTGATTGAATTACTTTAACTTGATTGCCAGTTTGTTTTTCAGCCATGACTATAAAATTTATAACAGCGTTATGGGTTTCAGTCTTGGCTTTTAAAAAATAAATCCATGTGTGTCTAGTGTGTGCATCAACAAAGGAAATATAATACTTGTATCCAAAATCTGAGCATATGGGTGCAGGCCCCCATAGATCTGTGACAATCAAGTCTAAAGGTTTTGAGTAAATTGTTGAAGAGTCATGAAATGGCAACTTATGACTTTTGCCCAGTTGGCAATATGTACAAACATAGGGTAATGAGACATTATCAAAAGATATTCTGCTTTCATTAAGAACCTTTTTTACAACTTTCACACTTGGGTGACCAAGTTTGCAATGCCATATATCAAATACACTTTTGGAGTCTTGCTCCACACACATGTTACGGTTTTTCTGATTGTTTGGGTGCACATTGTTATTGACTGATTTGAATTTATACAGTCCTTTTTCAGCATCACCCTGTAACAAAATATCCTTAGTTAGTATGTCTCTAACCAGACGGTATTTGGAAAAGAATTCAAAGTAAACCCTATTGTCATTGGCAAATTGCGATACACTGATAAGATTTTTCTTAATTTTGGGCACTCTTAATAAATTATGTAAGTACAGTTGCTTATTGCCTTTAATATAAGCATTACCAATATGAGTAATATTGATACACTTACCATTTCCCATACAAATTGACTGTTTACCTCTGTACTCCCTGTTGCCAAGATTCAAGTTATCAAGATTCAAGTTATCAAAATTATTTGTGATATGATTTGTTGCACCAGAGTCTGGGTACCAGCAGTCATCCTGAATACTTTATGGCCTTGCCTTATCATTAGAACTATGATTTTTATCACAATTTGTTTGTCTCTGAGTTTGCCTAAGTCATGTTAGCACTGGGATTATTACTTCTTTGACCACTAGTTTGATTTGAGTATCTGAAGTAGCACTTGACTGCTGTATGTCTCATTTTTCACAAATTTGACATCTAGGCCTATTAGTATTATTCCATCTGCTTCTTCCTCTTGATCTGTTAGCATTTCCTCCTCTCTGTATGCTTTGATCTGACTTATTATTATTTTGGCCTTTGTTCTTGGAATGAGTGGCATAGTTGATGTTGAGGTCGGAGTCTTGTGCTTTTTTATTATCAATTCTAGCTTCATGAGCAAGTAATATGGAGTGAACATCATCTATAGATGGTAGCTCCTTTTGAGATGCAATAACAGCAACTAATGATTCATAGTCATCACTTAATCCATTTAGAATGGTTAAAATTTGCTCAGATTCTGATACTTTGTAATTTGCAGCTCCTAAGTGATCACAAGTTGCCTTAATCTTGAAGAGATATTCCCTCGTAGTACTGTTATCTTTCATCATGTTGTGTAGTTGTTTCTTGTAATACATTACCTTGGCAGTAGATTGTGTATTGAACACCTTTTCAATTGTTGACCATATGTCATTTGCTGACTTGCATCCAATAACATGAGATAGTAAATTTGTATTTATTGAAGACAATAACCAAGAACAGATGAGTCTATCTTGCCTGTGATATTTTGTATACTCCTCATTAATGACTGTTTTATTTTCTTCAACAGTTACATATATGGGAGGAATTGGAATAGTTCCAAGAATGTGACCTTCAAGTCCATATCCTTGGACTACGGTTTCAATCTGCAGTTTCCAAAAAAGATAATTATCTTCACTCAAGTGTGCAGTTACAAGATTGGTTTGGAGGGTTACAAAAGTGTTGACAAGTTTTTCAACTGTAGCATTGAGTTGATGATCATTGATCACATTGACAGATGTGGCAGAAGTATCATCAGACATGATGATTTCAGGTTATATTCAAACAAGTAATGATAAAGCTAGCGACCAAAGATTCAATTAAAGAGAGAAATCAAGAATTAGAGAACAAGAATTGCTCACAACCAGGTTAGATGCAACCGCAAGACTTAAGTGATGAATAGCTTTCTTTTTCTTGATTTTAATCTGATGAGTCTTGCTGGAAGGCATTTCTTCAGTTTTTGTGACAATTCTTGATTTCTTTAACTGTTTCTGAAATTTTCTTGATTGATTTCTTTGTGGATTTGATGAGGAAGGCCTGATGCAGTCCGGTTCTTTGAACTAAGGCACGGCACTTGATTTTCTCAATCAAATTTTCTCACTCAGATGATGAGACTCTGTCTGCTGATGAGTGATAAAACTCAGATGATGAATCTTCTCTGATGAGTTAACAAATCTTGGGATTTGGCTGTTAAGCCTTGTATTGCTCCGATACCATAATAGAGTTTGCAACGAAAGATAATTTTGAAGAAATGGGTTTTTTATTCACTAGCTTGATTTACAGAAGTTTGTAATAAACTGATACAGTTTCTCAAAAGAAAAGAATGATCGTTTGTACATGATACAGTGATACTTTATATAATCGTATTGGGCTTTGAGAATGCGGCCCAATATGTATATTGCTCTGTTATGATAGAATGAGTCTTTCTGAAGCCTTTGGATATGATATTAACGGTTGAGATAATGCCTTGTTAGTATAAACCAGATCTCATGAGTTGATATTCTTCATTTCTCCAATTTGCATGATGTCATTGGTTGCTTGTGTAATTTGGTGCTGATATGCTGAAAGTATTGGGTAAAATGGAACGGGTAAACTAATTCAAGTCATTAAAGATTTTAGAAAAAGGAGAGAATTTGATGGTGTAAGTTGTGAGTTTCAGACACATCATTCGATGATGTGATAGCTCATAATAGGATGCTTCTAAATATTAATCATCAACTACTACTGATTATTTATGCAATCATATGGGTATATGGGAACAGAAAAGACGTGTATTGTTACTTACATAGGAACCATACGGCATCTTAGACTTCACCCCATTCACAAAAACTTCTCCATACATTTTGGCTGGTTCCTGCAATCTACCTAGATTGAAAAACATTCAAATGGCATTTCATTGCTAACTGCAAATTACATCAGGTCTCAAGCATGTGCATTTGTTCATTAATATTTTTCATACGTATAAGAAATTATGAAATCTCACAACTTATACCTTGTTACAATTGAAAGCTCGTTCTTGATGTGCATGTCGTATAGAATAAATATAGAGTTGATAAAAATAATATCAGAGCTTCAAAAACCTAAAGGTATAATTTCAAATCATAACTTTCCATGTCTCACAATTTATATTCTGAAACAAAGGAGGTATTAACAGTTTGATTATAAAGTAAATACCCATGTTATGAGATTAGATATGTAAGCTATAATTCCCTCACAACCATCATATTAAAATTACATCATGAAATAACTACCCATGCTTTGTCCCTGAGAAGACGGAAAAGCGCTTTATGAGAAGAGTCGCATTGCAAAAAGTAAATTTGTAAATGTATAGTTTTGAAAGTTGCAAAAAGGCTTCACCTAAGGTGCTGCCATTATTAGTAGAGACAAGATTGTCCAAAAACAAATGTAGCTAAAATGATGTATTGTTCAAACGTAAGAAGAAGAAAAATATCAATAAATAAGGTAGTAGTTTTAAGAAAATATCGAGTAACAAAACAATGAGCAATGATTTTTAAGGTTTATCTGCTCAAGTACACAAGACTGAATTATTGCAATAAACTGAGCAAAGATGCCTAGCATTAGGTTTAAGCTAACAAAAGAATCCAATAGCAAAGCAACTTTCAAACAATTATACCGTAACCACTATACGTTTCAAAGAGAAAGTACGGCAACAAAATAAAAATGAGAAAATGAACCTGCTATTGCCATAAGCAAAGTGGATTTTCCTGATTGGGCAGGACCCATAATTACTGTAAGTGTACCAGGTAATGCATATCCATTCGAGCTCTTTAAGATTTTATCAGAATATCTACTTTTTTCTTTAACGGTGACTGTCAATTCTTTCCACACAACTGATGCACCAGCTATCTTTCTTGAAATGACAGGTGGTGAAACATCAGGCAGCGATGGTGACCCACTATTTACTTTAGATAATGAAGGAGAGACTGTACTATTTGCTACGTGAATCGAATCATTTCCTTCTTCTACATGTGCATTTATTTCTGTATCATCCCATTCTGGTGAGTCCTCGAAAGAGATTTGTTGTCTGAAAACCCCGGGTTTTCTAAGATAGAAGAAATTCGCAGAAGATGCTTTTCCAGCTGGACTGCTCGCTGAAGACGAGGATGATCTGTAATTATCTGAATTTGAATGGATCTCCTCCATGGACTTCTCTCTCCTTTTTGTTAATGACCTCAAGAACTAATTAATGTAATTTGTAGATATGTAGTTTCTGGTGTAGCTGAGATAAATTTGATATTAAATGTGGTATTAGTATTCAAACATTATATGTTACCGATATTTGACCTTGTTTTACTAAGAATGTTAAGCATCAATAAGTCAATGGAAAAAAAAAGGTGGTGTAAAAGATGGGAATAACAAATTCCAAGGGAAACGAAAAACGTATACTGACCAATAGCATATAAATATCTGCTTTTCAACAACATAAAAAGGTTGTATGTAAGTATGACTCGCCATACCTTTAATTGTCACACACACGCACACGTGCACATATATATGGAAAGAGTTGTGCTACACCTCATTCTACATATCTTTGGTTTGTAGAATCGCTCAAGTAGAAATCAGATGAAACTTTGGGATGTTTAATCTATCATATGAACATCACATCCACAAAAATTAAGATAATTTCGAAATTTCTAGCATGTTCAAAATACTAATTAATATCAATCACTAAAACGGTTATTTTAACCATTGATTTGAAATATTATTTTGTGTATGCTAGCTAAGATTATCCAGATTGGTCAAATTTTCGAGAAGACGATCTGTAGTAAGAACATATCTATAATTTTTTGTTTGATATTGAAATGTGCAACTCTATAAATTAAACCTTTCTCTACATGTATATATCAAATAGAAAAAGAGTGTTTAGATAAAATATAAATGTCCCTTACTAATTATGTCTTCTCAAACAACATAGAATAATTGAAGTACGAAGCATAAGAATTACTTTTGGTATCATTATCAACACTTCAGTTTTGAACATGAGAAGGTCAAATTTTATGAGCACTCCAAACAAATTAAATTGTTAGGAGGGGTACGCATCTTATCAATAAATATATTTTTAACTGTTTTGTCCTTGGTGAAAATATCGAAAACATAATCACTTCATTTGCTCTCTCCTTCTTCTACCTTCTCAAATAGAAAATAATAACCTTTTCAAATAGAAAATAATAGTGAGAACAAAAAATTCAATCCAATCTTCAAAATCAGATCCAAAATTTAGTGGGAGAGTGAAGGAAAGGTAATATCTTAACCTATTTTATCGTTGGATTTTTTAAATACGGTAAAAATTAAGGTTTAAAATTACGTCGATCATAATCAGCTTGTATCTTTTTGTTCAACAAAATCTACATGTTGAATGCTTTCTTGAGTAAGATTTCAACCTCATCCCTTTCGTATTTGCAATTTCATCTAGAGATGAGTTGAATTTTTCATTATTTGATTAGTGATTTTGGATTAAAGGTTAATGATTATTAAGGAAAATTTAAAGGCAAATAAAAAAAGGATAATTAGATCAATTTGATTGTAATTGTTATAAGGAAGCTGGTTTGGAAAGAAAATATATAGAAAAAGTAAATTCTATTCAAACACATCAACTTACTTAGCAGTCCCCTTTAAAATACTTAAATTTAAAGACCAAGAGACCCTTACTGTTCTATTCAAACTAGCATTTTCTTATGTTCTTTTTAATAACCTCCTATTCGCGGAAGGGGGAAAATAGGGTAATGTATTAATTCACGTAGAGGACGTACGTGGGTAATAGAAAATCCACGGATCGGCTCTGTGTTGAAGGAACATAAATCACGTAGGAAAACTGTGTGTTTCTTGTTCTTCCAGTTTTTACTTACCCACATTGTTACTTTTTTTACTGAGCAAACGAGTGGAGGGGTAGAGTCAGAAAAATAGTAAAATTATAGGGGGCTACTTGGTAAAAACGTGGGTACAGACCTTTTTTTCGGAAAAAAAAAGGCGGGCGGGGTGTGGGGTGTGTGTGTGGGTTTGTAGAGGGGGGGTGGTGTAAGTAAAATGGTATGATTAAATAAAATTCGCCTAATAAGAAATGTCTCTTCCTATCCAAAACTGAAGTGTAATGACAATATCTTACTTTTTATAGACCAATCATGGGATTCAGCCAGATAAATAATTTTCGGGACTAAACAAGTAAAAGAAAAAGTACCAAATTTAACATATAATAATTCATTAAAACTGTGCAAGCACCCTGTCATAAGCATCTGTATCAGCACTACCATAGCACTTAAAATTATATGTCTATTCATAATATCAACAATTAGCATCAGTATAAGCAGATACTTTATGTAATTTAACTTACAAAAGCAACATTTTCTATATTGGTACAATGATTTCAAGGGTGGACACATATCACCAAGTAAATGCCAAAACTAAACCTTAAACTGAAATGGGAAGGTACAGATGTTATTATGGCGGTACTTAGCACTTATGTGCCAATAATCGCTTCCAAAATTACATGTAGTACTTGATTATTGTGGTTATAATTATCAAAACTCTGCACTTTCCACCAACTAATACACAGACGTCGACCGTAAACTTCAAAATTAAGCTAAAATGCGGGTAATTTCCAAAAAAATAAAATAATAAAATAAAATAAAAAGAAGTGTAATACAACAATCGAAGAGAACCCATTTGATGAAAGTGGAAAATACCTGGATTAAAATGAAGAAAGTTGCTGCTTGGCTAGTGTAGAGTGAAGAAATGAAGGGAGAAAAAGTGAGCGGCCAACTTTGGCTTTATTCTTTAGTTTAGTGCTTTTTTAATTTATGTAATAATTCGTTGCTTTTCATTTTTTGGTTTCTTCACCGCCATTGATTGCAGTCTATCTGTTCCTTCGTAGGGGTTTAGCTAAACGATTCCGACAACAATGAGGCGTGTTGGGTCCCATCTTAAGCTACGTTTTCATATCAACTGCATTACAAGATTTCTTTCCTGCCGCGCTATGCCCAATTCCCTATTTAAATTGCACAGAAAATAAGCGTGGTATTAAGGACATGTTAACATACTTCTAGCGACCACTGTTTGCCACAGCCACATTATTAAAAATAAAAATAATATTTATACCTTGATTGAGGCAGTTAGCTTAAAGGAAAAATCCAAGATTGAAGACACGATTTATAAAATTTAATTTGAAAAACAACAAAATAATATATTCATATATTATTACACATATATGTAATGCTACATTCATGTAGCATCACACATATATTCAACTGATCAACTGTATCTAAGTATAACATTTAATTGATCAATTAGTTGATGTAGGTTAGACAATAAACCTGTGACCTAATTACACTATCAGTAAAGGCAATAGCACACTAGGCTAATTAGTTAAGCCTTCAAAGGATGACACTAAGAAAAAAAACTATTTTCCATGAAGTTGTACATTCATACAAGTGAAGTGTAAGGAATTTAAGTTAAAAGGTTGAATAAAAGTGCTGCTTTTAAGTAAATACTAGTGATTGGTAGTACGCAAACAATGGTTAAAACGTTGAACATTGGGTATGTAGAGAACAAGGTACCGTTCTTATAACGAACTGGACAGACGAAGTTGACGTCTGCATCTGACGCGTCGGAGGTGGATCCCATAAGTTTGTCCAGTTCAACTTAACCGTTGAAGGGAAGTTGTTCGCATCCGAGCCGTCGGACGCGTCCGACACGGATCGGACGTGAACGGCACCCCTACAAGCTACAACGGACATATTTCTCTCATCTCTTATATGATCCCCCCTCCTCTATCACTCTCCTTACTCACTTTCAATTCTCAATCTAAAAATTCACTAATCCGAGCTTTTGTCGTAGCAGCATCGTATTTCGGCAATTTTATCTATGTTTTTGTTCATTTCGTTTAGTTTCTTTTTTTGTTTTTCTGATTTTTTTGACATATTTTATCTCGGAAATGGTTGAACAAAATGTACCGAGAAATTCCCGCCGTAGCTCAAGAGTTTGGTCCGCTCACGCAAATTCTGCAATTTGACGAGCAGCTGTCAAGCTTATCAAGCTGCGGTCGATCCAAAAAAGAAATCGATAAGAAGATAATGACAGAACTGAACGAGACTTTAGTGGGTGTTACGAACGAAGCACCGTTCACTGTCGAACAAATTACGGCCAAATGCGGCTCACTGAAAAAGAAATGGGCGGTTTGGTGCAATTTGAGAAATAAAACGGGCGCAGGATGGGATAATATTCGAGAAACAATTAGTGGAAGCGAACATTGGTGGATCGATCGCGCGAGGTAATACTTTTTATCTTTTTTGTTTTCTAATTTACCGCAACTAACTTATGTTTCTTTTTAATTTTAAGAGTTTGGCAATTTGGTTTTGAAGTATAGGAGACAACCGATAGAGAATTTGAACGAACTCGAACAAATTTTTGGTAACAGTATTGCAACTAGTGTCGATGCTTCACTCCTGGCACTACCGAAGGTCTCATTGTGCAACAATCACCCCGTTCTTCTCCTCGAGAAGACATCACACACATGTACTTCGACCTAACATGGGGAACGGAAGGTTTTCAAGTCCCACTTGAAGACATCAGCACGCAACAGTCGTATCAACAACCTACACAAACACGTGGCGTTGGTTCTTTTTCCAGCTCCTTTCTTGAAGCTCCAATCCCTCCAGCTAAACCTGAAAATATGCTCGGTCTGACCCGAGCATATAGAAAAAACCACGCTCAGGTCAGCCTGGTAAAACCAGCGTGAGAATTTAAATCACAACGAATTTTATTTTTTTAACTTTAAAAAACCTTTTTAAAATCAAAAGTATCCCGTAAGACCACGCCACACATAAACACGACGGGTTTTTCCCTTACGGTAAGCAAGACCTTTTATAGAAAATCCAATGATATTATAATAGTGTATAGAGGTCAAAGTAAAATATAGAAATAGCTGAAATGTTTGCATCTCACATTTTAACATGGTTGGGCATAATCAAAACCGTACATCGCTTATTGGAGAATGGATTTCATATAATGACTAGGCACTGGGGTACTATCTATCACAGTACACGTCTAGAAAATAGTACCGAGGACCTAGTCGGGATCCCCTACAACACAAAGACCGGTTCTACCCCCAACCTAGATAGTACCGATTATGCTATTACCCTGGGTGTTCCTACCCTTACCGAATTCTTCCGCATACCGTAGTAATAATATTCGAGGGTATCTAGAAAGGTGATAACATACCCTAATTGGATGCGACCCACTTAGCCTTGCAGCATCTTCCCTGCTTTTCAGTCATTCCAGTTGATGAAGCTTGAGGCTACGATTATCTTTTTAAGGAATTTACACTTGGAATGCTCGTTGTCCTTCAATGACAATGTATTGATAACAATCGTCCATACAAGTCTGTTCTGGGTCTGAATGAAACCAAAGGCACTATTCTTACTACATCCGTTTTGGAATCATCCTCAGGATTAGTAGCGATTAACCCTTACACTTTAATGCTCCATCTTCGGTTCCATGCTCCTGTCTTCGTTTCGAAAACATATTCGTTGGATCGAAGTGGTGTTTGGATAACTTATCCGATCCCGGTCTTTTTGAAACAACGTCGATATTTCCGGTAAACTCAACATCGGTTCTTTAGGAAATAAACAGATGGAAATAAGATCGGAGATCATCTATTAACCGTTAGTAGACGGATTTCCTTAAAATCATCCTAGAAGAACGAACCAAGTTTATACGTACAGTATAACACCTCGAACGGTAACTGTACCATATAATTCCCGTGTTTCTTCTAGATATTTCCAAAGTTATGTTTTGGTCTAGACTTGATATTCGGTTATTTAACTATCAAATAAACAATCATTCAATCAAAGGTTTCGTTTTCCATTGAAATCACTAAGCTTTAATTAACTTAAATTTCAATAAATTAAATCTCGTTATCAAAACAGTACATGCTTATCTCACTGGATAAGTATATTCACAAACCATTCATTTCAAAATATTTGAAAATTTTTCAAAATAAATATGGAAAGCATCATGCGGTATCAACCATGGATTCACAGCTCAATGATCACGTCACTATCCCAGAGAAATCCAAACTTAACTATAGGCAGTCTCTGCCTCCCAATTACAGCATGAAAGTATACCATTACTTTCGGAAAACTTTATTTAATAATTATCTCGAAACAATACTTATAAAGTTTCAATATAAATTTTTCAATTTTAATTTAGGAAAATTACTCTTTTATAAAAGTTTACCATATAATATATTATTTTTAAAACATTATTAATATTTAGACAAATTGTCTTTGGAATAATAATAATATCTTGATATAGATTTATTCTTAAGTAATAATAAATAACTTTCATTAATAATTTATATACTCTTAAACAATTAGAATAATTAAATAACTTTTGAAACAATGATTAAATACTTTAATAAATTTTTAAGAATAATAAAATAATTAACTTTAAATCATTTTCAAATAATTATTAATTATCTTTAAAATATCAATAATAAGTAAAAATTATCTTTAAATAACTCTGATTCCAAAATCAACTTCCCAAACTGGAAAAGAGGCTTATTAATTTTCAATAGTACTTAATCAAATTACCATTCGTTCCATAACAATCCAGAATAACGGATACATATATTCACATCAATCTACTTTTTGACAATTCATTCAACGTCATATTGCCAATATAACTATCAAGATAGTAAACAGATTCCCATACAAATATAATAGCAGAATGGAGTTTTATTTCTACTAGTCAATGTTCAAAATACATATATACAGTAATAATGGCAGAACGGTGATTTATTCTGCCAATAGAGGTCTAATTTAATATAATTAGCGGAACGGTGTTTTTCCCCTAAACAGAAGTCAAAACATCGTAATTAATTTAAATTAACTCATCTCTATTTTTATCTGGGCAATAACTTCAATGGACAGGTCATCTGAATTTAAACGACGATATTTGTTTTAAATCGGGTGACTAAATTTCTATCCGTTCTAATGTACCATAATTTTTCACTTATTCAAACTCGACAACAATTTGTATGAGGACGTAACGTTCATCGATACGAACCCACCGCAATGAATTTCACTTCAATCGGAATTCGTATGCATTAGTTATGACATTTTAAAATTTACAATATACATAGATATAATTTAACATTTTATATTTAAAACTTAACCGCATTTAAAATGCCATAAATTATCACTAAGTCAAATTAGATAATGGCTTCACGAAAATGAAGTACTCAACAATATGAACCCGTTGCGAAAAGAACCGTGTCAATCGGGGTTCGTATGAACAAATTATAACATTTCAAAATTTACTGAATACTTATAAAATTAAACATTTGAGTTTCAAAAGAAACCTCCTCCTTCCTACTTTCTCTTGGACCGAAGCCCATCCCACCTTTTTATTTTGTTTATTTTCTTTTATTTTTATACATGGGCCGAAGCCCAAAATTTCAACCAAAAAAAAACAAACAAAACCGCCCCTCCTTCTTCCCCCCCAATTCTTCTCTTCTTCTTTCCCTTTCTTCCTTTTTAAAATCTCCAGTATCCATTTTAAATTTTAAACCCACGAACCAAAATCAAAACTTACATTCTTCGATCAAATCTATGTTAACGATACCCATCCCTTCGACTCGCGATCGAACCCAACCCCACACGCGACCGCACCGATCTCCTTCCTCATCTTCCCCTGAACTCGAGAAGAACATCGCCATGCACGTGTACACATGCACGTGCACAACCAAACTCACCGCCGTGCAGCCCATTGAGACCACGCGTGAACGTTCCACCCAGTCTCGACCACCTCTATCCCACAGCTCCACTTTTGGTCCCTCTCTGTCCAAAAATCGAATGCATACGAGACTAGCACTCAACCCAGGCTTCAACCACCTACCATAAGACTTTGTCCCGCCAGCTCCTATCAGCATAAGTCAAACCATCACCACCATTTAGGATGCTCATTCCCATCACCGCCTTCATGCCAAAAGCCACGACCTCATGTCGTCTCCTCCTCCCCAGTTCAGTCGCGTTCCAAAGCTTAACCCAAAACCATTCAAACCCTAAAAGTCCTCGCTGCTACCACCACACGCCACTAGAACACAAAACCCACGGTTGAAATGTCTCCTAGGCTTCCACGGCCACCCCGAAGCCAACGGCCCGTCATCTCGTCCACCTCCGATCCAAAAATTATTATTATTTTGCAAAAAAAATCAACCTTCATTCTCTCAACCTAAAAATCATAATTTCTTCACTAAAATTCATGGTTTGGTCATACAATTCCAATTGCCAACTTGATTTAATTTTGCGAAAACGTTGAAATTTGACAAAAACTGGGTTAGTCACTGTAAACTTGCAATTTTACACGGTATATAAGATGAGTAAGCTTCGAACTATTTTTAATTTAATATATAATCAAAAATAAACAATTTCCTAGTTTACAATGTTAGCAAATTCGAATTGTATTGAAAGGAAATGGTTTTTTTGAAGTTAAACATGTATGAATATTCTTGCCACCATTAATCATAGCAGAGCATTTAAATACTTTCAGGTTTCAAATTTTAAATCCTCACCTTCCCTATTGTTAAGATCTTTTGAAATATTCTATTTGAATTTGATTTTATGATCTAAAAACTTAGTTCCTTGCTTTTGATTTAGAAGAGAATGCTTCTTCCTTCTTCTTTTTTTTCTTTTAAGTGCTTTTATGATAACAGAGCTTTGTTTTTGTTACAGGCTTTTGAAATTGAAGCCTACATTCTCAAACCATGCCTTTATGTACTTGCAGGGCCGACCCCAGGGCAAGGCGACCAAGACGGTCGCCTAGGGCAACACGGCGGAGGAGGGCAACATTTTCAGTATCCGTGTTTACAAATTGTCTGGTTGATATAAGTAAAAGGGCATAAGTTTGAATAAGATTATTTGGTCCAGTGGTTTGTTTGCTTCCTTCCTAATTGAACGACTTGATTTCGAGTATGTCTTCCTGTAATTTTAATTTTTTACTCCTCTTCCATTATATGTTTGCCTAGGGCAACGGAAGGTGTAGGGCCGGCTCCGTGTACTTGCTCATATAAAACGTGATGATGTATTATGTTTAATGTTTTGGCTCAAGAGAAACCCAGACCTGTACAAGGTTTTGATGGGTTGATGAGTTGAAAAAGAGGACTTGAGGTGATGTATTGTTATGAGTTCGAAATGAAATCAAAATAAATGTTTTGGTCTTTACTTCTTTTGACCAAACAAGTATATATGCCGATATACTTATTTTACCCATTTTTACTTGTTTACCTTTTTACTTTGTTATTTACTTTCATTTACTTAGCTAAATTTTCTTTTGATTTTATAACTCAAGGCATCACAAGTCTTCATATTTATATGTATATATTTCTATTAATATATATATATATATATATATAAATATAACTCAAGGCATTGCAAGTTTTGTCATTCCATTTTTAATAAAATAGCCTTTATGTTTACATTCCTTTTTATTATATTTTAAAAATGTAAAATTTTCAAAGGAAACTGCTTAAAAATAACATTTTTATTAACCCTTCTTAAAAAAGAAACTTCTTATTAAAAACGAACCTATAAATTTTTCTCATTTCTCTCATATATATTTTCATATATATCTCTTCTTTCATTTTTCAATATATATATATATATATATATATATATGGATATATATATAATCTGTAATAATATATTTATTTAGTTCGTATATATATTTTACATTCTTTTTAACTAGTGTGCGTGTGTGTTTATATATAAGAAAAACCCAATTTTAAACTTTATCTATTTATGATACATTATATTTTCCATAAATCATATCATTTCTATTTACAATATATTCTTTTCTTTTTGTTTTCACTACGTATAATATTTTTAATATACCATTTATATTTGTTTAAAAATATTACAGATATACTTTTACATTATTCTCTCTTAAACTAACATGTATATATATAAGAAAAATACAATTTTAAACTCTTATATTTATAATACACTACATTGTTCATAATCCAAAATCATTTCTATTTATAATATATCCTTCTTATTCATTTACATTTATTTCTATGAATTTGTTTCTAAATTATATATATATATATATATATATAATTTATGTTGTTATAAATATATGTATATATATAAAAGAAATTCCAATTAAATCAAATTCCTATTTTATAAATAAATCTGGAAAATTTAAAATATTATCTAAGTTTTAAAACGATATATTATTACTAATTGTTATTTAATAGGGATTTATTTTGATTAAAATACCATATTATTCGATATTAAAAATTAATATTCAAAACTCAAGATGATAAAAATTCCAGGTCATTACAAAAGCAATTTCACTACTCCAAATTAAGGATAGCAGAGATACGCTCACACTTTTGGAAGACGACGAAGCCCGAGAATGGTTGTGGTACTAGATCGACAAATGCAATCATACAATCAGATACCAGCTATATGATGCCTTTGCCACCACCTAACTTCCAGCTGCATTTCCACCTACATATCCACCGAAGTTTCCACCTACATATCCACCGAACTTTCCACCTACCTATCCACCACAATACCCACCACAGTAGTTTGTATTTGTAGATTCTGCTTTGCATTTCATATTTGTATTTTGCATTTTGAATTCTGAACTATGTATTCGGTATTATGTATTCGGTATATATCTATTTTATTTAAAAATAATTAACACGAATAAAATAATAATATAAATAATAATTTTGCCCCTTTCACGTTCCCCCTTTCGTAATAAGAACGTATTCCCCTTTCGCGAACCTACCCCTTTCCCAGCCCCTTTCGTTTGCTGTAACAACCTGTATTTTTTATAATTAAAAATATTAAATTTAATAAGGTTTTGTACTTTAATATTGTTTGAAATAAAAATTTATGATTTAGTAAATTGAATTTTATTAGATTAGAAATTTTAACCATAAGATAAATCTTAAAACAACTAATTTTAATGAGATAAAAGATGGTAACACATATTAACATATAATTTGCTACTATTGATCGAATGTAATTGACTACTATAATATGTTAATGTAATTTCAATCAATTTAAATAATAAAGGTTAATAAGTAATAGAATAAATGATGTATCAATTGATGTAATCATGTGTCATTAATTGCAATTGATTTTAATATGGAGTATGAAATCAATTATTCTGTATGTAAATTTATTAACCTTTCTTTATAAACAATTAGTTAATAGATATATATTATTAATGTATAACCATTGTTTTATTTATTATTTTATTATTAAATCCGTTAGAAATTTATTGGTAATTAATAAAGAATTATTGTAACTGAAATATTACAATTGATATAAGAAGAAACGTTAACTGTTGAGTGATGAGTTTAATAAAATGAAAACTTATGTTAATCAATTTCAAAAGGGAATAGTTGATTTGATAATAAGAATGGAAATCAAAATAAAAGGATTTGTTTGGAATTTAAATATATAATGAACGTGTTTTGTTACAGTTGTAATTAAATGTTAGAATTAATTTAGTATATAAATATTGGGTTTAACATGGAAAATTGGATTTCAAAAGAAAACGATTGGATTAATTATCTTCCCTGTATTAGGGTATGTTTTGAGATTTAATTATTATATTAATAGTAATTATATTTTGCCATTAATAAGAAATAGAAGTAAATGGTAATAAATTAATGATATGTGAAACTTACGTTTTGTGTTAAAAATATAATAAGAATTTCAATGAGAAATAATACGTTCAAATTGTGAGTACTTAAATTTGTTACAAATATAATGATAATAGGAAACCAATTGATAAAGAAATGACGTGGTTGTACGAAGTATTACTTCTGTGACACTTTAATGGGACAATCTTTATATATAAGTTGGTTTTAAAGGGGAGGTGTTAATTATAAATTAATGTGTAATAAAAAGTTTCAATAAAAATAAAAGAAAATGATTGGTTTCTTGAAAAGAATATTTTATCAAACAAAGTGAATATTTCATTTGTGAATGTAAATTTAATTTCATTAAAACAAATAATTGAATTTTGTTGTATGTTTCTAGTTGGAATATTTGATTTATTTAAATATTCAAACTTGATTTGAATTTAATTTATAAAAAAATAACAATAATAAAATGGTAAGAAAACAACTTGAAGGTTTGGTTAAATTTTTAATTTGGAATAGTTAGCATATATTTACATAGGAAATTTATTTCGTTTCAAATTTGACTTTGGGGTCACAGTTCATCTTTTAATGTGTAGGGTGGCGGTCCTCATTATGTTAATTGCAGTGTTTAATTTTATTTACTGTGTACTAAATAAAAATACATATATGTGTAAATTTGAGCGTATTAGGGTTAATAAAATATGTTAAAATGAACTGTCTTTTTAGTATATTTGATTTATGATTTCTATGTACGCTTCCAAATTTAAATGGTCGCTTTCATTTATTTTATTTTATTATTACTTTCTTTTATTAAATACGTATCTTTTTTGGTTTTCTAGTAAGTTTTATTTATTTACACGCAAGCTTTACCTTGAAATGTTTCATGTGTGTTGATGAAATTAATTGAGGCAGCACATGTTTTGAAATTTATACCAAAAGATTTGTTTGCCATGTAAACATGTCTTATCAAATTTCAACGCGTGTCTGTCATCTTTTGTTAATTACCTGCATGTTAGGCTCTTTTTATTTTGCAAATTTACATCTTCTTGTATCATTCCCTTTAATATTCCAATTTGCAAAACGTGATTTCATTATTTCTTTTGTCTAAAGTTTCTTTCTCTTCAAAAAAACAAATAAATGTGAGCAACTTATTTGCATAAAGCCAATCTTTTCCATTTGGTTACAATTTCATTGCCTAAAGCCTCCTTCCTCCATGTGTGAGCCATCGTGTCATTTTTTTCGTTGATTCTCCAGAATTTAGAAACATGAGCAGGCTTCAAAATTCTTAATGTGAGTAACTTACTTGTTTTGTTTTATTATTAAAATGTGTGTACACGATTTTCTATTTCATTTCCATAATATTCTTATAACTTGAATATCTTCCGCATATAAACTCCAATTAATGCACGGTTTCTTCCATTAGGTTCGTATTAAAATTCCGGACAACATGAAACTAGTTTGGTTGAATTTAAAGACCGTTGAAATTTTAGGCTTTTATTGGATTTTCAATTGGCTGTAAATCAAAAGTGAGTGATTAAACTCACTTACGCAATACTAATCATTCCATTGCAAGTTAAATAAAATATATGATGTGATATATAATTGTTTTATTATTGTTTGTTGATTTAAATTGACATTTGAATTGATATTGAATCTAAATTGACATCCAATTTTATATTGGAATTTAATTGATAGTTAAACCCCGATATTGATAACTATAATACGTTGAAATATATAGGCTGATTTGGATGTTGTTTGGAATGGATTCTTATTGATTGATATGTTGGATGTATGGTTGTTTATTTGTTTTAATATGTCCCTTTTATCACCTTTTATATTATTGACATCATTAATGGTCATTTGAATCATTTTAAAATTGGTTAATTAAGACATTTAAATTATGGGTTGAAATGATATATACCCATACAATTTCTTGAATTTGAATTATTTATTGAAATTGAATTATTTAAAAAGTAAGTTTTTAATTTAAACTTTGGATTTATTTAAATAAAGTGGTTAAAATTGGTATTTCGAATTATTTGAAATCTCTTAAGTTATTGCACTCATGTTGTAAACTTGATAGGAGATGAAAAATCCAGCAATATCTCTGAAGTCGTTGCACTCATATTTTTATTTGAGATTGATTTGACTTACATAGGAATTTTTTAGTTCTGACTCGAGTGTATTATTTTTCATTATGCTTGGGTCAGCTGCCTGAGTTTTTCAGTGTTGAAGACTATTTTCTAGTATACGAAGATGAAGATTCAGTATATTATTGCTATTTGTTATTCCACTACATTATGTATTCTGCTGCATTATTTGTTTATTTATGATATATGTATAACTCTGATTTGAATTTGTAAAAGTGTAATCAAATGTTATTTGTAAAACAGCTTCATGAACTGTTTATTTGATTATTATATTTCGTCGTTTCGCTTCGAGATTCTGTTTTTCTTTCCTTTTTTTTATTTACCCCATTAACAATCATCCCTTTTGAATGGTTTGAGTCTGACATGTGTGGTTTATTGTCGATTTGAACTGTCCAAAAAGTGGGTCGTTACATTTGCCCCTTTCGGTTCAAAAAAAACGCACCCTAAGTGGCTTGATGAAGATGGTGAAGCAAGTTAAATTCTAAGTTTAAGGTTCTTCCACGCACGAAAATATTATTGTTTTCAATTTTTCTTTCTTTTTGTTTAATAAAGTGTCTTTCAGTGGCACAGATTGAAGGTTTGCAATTATGCATAGGATGTCAAATAATGAAATTGTGATTTCCATTTGTTTTGGAATTTAAAATTTTGTTTTAGTGATTGTTATGTTTTCTTTTTTGAAATGTAATGCAGAAACTACAGTTCGTGTAACACTTTGTATAACAGACCACAAAGTAATGATTGATGATACATGTTCTTATATCAATGTCTATTATTTTTACATCTAGCATTTTTGTTGATTTACAAAAGATTTGATTACAAATATACTTTTGTGACTATCGTTATACAAAAGATTGAAAATGTTAAAATTATGCTACTTGAATATGATTGTGATTTGTCACTGTAGTTGATAGAAGAAAGAACAGAGATATTTCGGAGATAGCCGATCTACCTAGACCCACCTTAAACTAAAACTTTATATATGTGTAATGCTACACACACATACAAAGCTACATGAATATAACAGTATACATGTGTAATGCTATATGAATATATCATTCTATTGCCTTTTAGACTAATTTTTAAATTTTTCATCCTTTGGACAAAAATTGGTCTCGAGTTTTTCCTTTAGACAAATTCAAATCATATACATACATGCATATATGTATGTATGAATTTATATGATAATAGATATATTATCATATACATACATACATTCATACATATATGTGTGTGTTTTTATATACGTAAGTATGTATATATGGTTATAAATGTCAATAACTATATGAATATATATATATATATATATTATATCAATTATAAACGTATGCATATATAGTCATTTACTATTATGTTATCTTATATTTATCACACTTTGTAAATGTTGATACCCACGTTTAAATAGTAATTTGTTTCCAAAAGATTTTTAAATCAAATACAAGTTGAAAAGTGTATTAAATATGATTTAAGATAATAAAATATATGTTTATAATAACACATAAAGATCCTTTTGAAAAATCAGTAAACATTTTACTCCACCGTGTGATCCTACTAATCTAATAATTGTATCAAAGCTTTCATGTGCTTATGAATATTTTACCAACATGTTGGGTAGACCTTACTAGAATTCCATTAAGATGGATGTATAGGAAAGGGTTAGTATAATGTTACTCTAATTAGAAAACATTCTTATGGAAGCTTATTGAGGTGATCTGTCTCTAGGGTATATCCTAAGTGTAAAACCAAAAATTGTTTTATGCCTTATGTTGATTCAATTGCATATTTGAATTGAGTATAAATAAATTTTCTATATAATTATGTTCAATAAACGAAAAAAAATGGGTTGCTAATACACTTAGTTTTTTCACGCCTTAGATTGTGAGTACACTTAATTGTAATTATGCTCAAGACCATAGATTAGCTAACCATAATTGATTAAATCACAAAAAATCTAGCTAGAATGGTAAATATTTATCTAGGGCGGATAGGGTCATTCTAATTAATCACGTTTTATCAGTTTTACTGATTTATTGGATGTTCTTTTTATCTATTTCTAAAATGGTCATTAATAAAGTAGATAAATTAAGAGGGATTTTCTATGGTGCGGCAAAAATTCCTATAGCAGTATAAATTACCTAGTTGGATGGGAAACGGTTTGTAAATCAAAAGAATAATTGACTTGGGGATTATTAAGCTTCATAATCTTTCTTTATAAGAAAAATGGTTATGGAAAATTACTAGTAACAGTGAAAACCTTATTTGGACGGAAATGGTATATAATAAATTCTATGGGAGAACTTATAACTTACGTAATATAATGACTAATAACAGTAATAACATATCATGCTTTTGAAATCACTTTTAAAGAATTTTAACGTTTTTGACCTAGGAATTAGTAAAGTTGTGCACTCGAGGAATGACGCATCTTTTTGGCTTGATGTTGGATATCTGATATTCCCCTTAAAGTGGAATTTAGGAAACTATTTGAAATCCGTAAGTTTATAAATATTTTAATATTTAAAGTTTTCAGACCCGAAAATATTTTTCTTTGGAACTTTAATCGTGCACTTTAAGGTATTAATTTAACTCACATTATTTTAATTAACAAGAAATTTGAGTCTCATAATATTGACATAAATGATATAAAGATTTGGCATTGGGATATTAGCAAATGCTTTCCTTCTAATTCATTCTACAAATTTCCAAACTTTTCTGGGACAACACCTAATTTATTAAATTTTGTTTGGAAAATAAACGCACCACCTAAGGCTAAATTACATATATGGTTTATTTTACATAAAAATTTAATACATTTGAACTTTTAATGAAAAATAATTTTTTTATCGATTAAAGATGTATTTTTTTACAATTTGATGGGAAGCTGCTGTTACACACTTGTATTACACTTGTTATTCGTCCGTGGGTGCGACGCAGTGTAAAGGAGGCTTGGGTTCTGGTAAAAAGACCCGGGTTCGATTCCTACCGTGTGCTTCCATATCCTATATAAATTTACCAGGGAGGTATGGGGGCCTGGATCAGCGGATGGTTTTACTATACCCACTTCAGGAGTTTACCAGCCCGCCGGGTTCTCTTGGGGTTTCCAAAAAAAAACAATTGTTATTCCACTAATTCCATTCTGTTAAACATTCTTAATATTTCTATTTTAATACGATTAATAATGATCTTAGCTATGACTTATTGGAGCAGTTTTAGATTTTATTACATTAGTGGCCGCAGAATCTTGTTAGATGTTATTTATACCATTACTCATCGGTATACGTGATTTGAGTAAAACCAAAGAATTTTCAATAATACTAGTGCGAACCCGTGCTTCGCATACAGACTGTGGTGATATTTTTGTAATTGTCATCCTTTCTATGTTTTATATTTGTTAAATTATTTTGATAAAGTCAACTTGTGATGTTATCAAAGTTAACGCATAGTACACACATAGCCCTTTTCTATAAGCAGTAAAAAAATTAATGTGGTAATGAAAAAACATATACTAATGGACAAAAGCAAGAAAGAAAATAAATAAGCGTACAACTAGTAGAACATGAATATAATTGGCTCTGGCATCAATATATTGTCTTAAGCTTGAAGCACAATATATGTACCAACCTCGCTGATTAGAACAGGAATTTTGTTAAAAAATATTCATTTATTTCATCGTATTACTGTGAACTACTAGCTATAAATGGATAGTGTGATCAAAATTTTATACAAAATATGGAAATATATCCTTTATTCACCTAGGATATGTTAATATTTATCCCAAAAATGTATACGCTTCGATTGGAAATCTAAATGTTTAAGTGCATTAAATATATAATGTAAAATGTTACATTAAAATAATCAAATAATTTTGGTGTAGAAAAGAAGTAAAAACTAAGAATACATGAATTGGTTTGTATTAACATTGGAAGTATCCAATATAACGAAACAAAAAATACTTAAATTGGAAACATAACACACACACACACCAAATTTTGTAAACACTAAAAATAGAACATAAATCAATTTGTTTATTTATCCTATTAACTTGAAACTGTTAGCTAGTTATACATAGATAGCATATTCAAAATTTTATACAAAAATGCAAAAAAAATATTTTGTTTCCTTAGAGAAGCTATAAATTTATGCTAAAAAATGCACTCTACGACATGATATCTAAATGTAGGTCTCCTGAATTTAAAATGTATATGATTAACACAAAGTAATCAAACCACTTTTAAAGGAAAAAGGAGTTAAAGTAAAAAAAAAAACTAAGAATAATTAATCAATCTGCACTAACCTTGAAAGTATCCACTATAATGAAGAAAAACCTGTCCTAAACTAGGAAACATAATATCTATACCAAATTCACATATTGCTTATTTGTAAAGACTAAAGAAATAGAAACATAAATCAATGCTGATAAGAATATGGACATATGGGTGGTCATATTAGATGTACTTGGTCCAGTAAAGCCTATGCTTTGTCATTGTCAACTCCAAACATGGCTTCATATTTCCGTCGTAATGCACGCCTGCAGCATTTTCAATCTCTAATTGGTCGATACTTGGATTATACCCTTAATCCCAATATATGTCATGACTTATCAAGAGAGTAAGTCAACTTGTAGAACATTAATAATTCAGTTGTCTGAGTCTCCATAAATTTCTGTCTCTGTTCTACATAAAAGAAAAATATTTTAATTTTTAGAAGTAGACTTTGATAACCAACAATATCAACCATAATACATTAAATGCCAACAAAATTGCACTCAAGAGGTGTAGCACTAAAGAAATTCAATTATACTAATAGACTTACCATCCTCTACCACACTTGTGACATATACAGGTAATATCAGTTTTCTTCCACTCCTCAAGATCAAAGATATTCATACCATATGCCCAGCCACAAGCATTTGGATCAAAATTTCTTGCAATATTAGTGTTTGAGAAGTTAATTTACTTGTCGTAATTTGGAAACTCTGTCCGCATGTCTCCATAGCACCGTTCACATCTCCCGTTAAATCAACCTCCTATAATCCTATCAAATCTTTCTGTACAACTATATCATCATCAAGAAGCAATCATTCTGCATAATTACATCTTGTAATATTTTAGTATTATTTAAAACATATCCATATATGGGTGTAAAATAAGAATATATGTCGGCCTTATTCCGATACATTAGATAAAAATAATGACGTGATATTTGTAAGTTTCGTAAGTTTATTATAGTCATATGTCCATAATGTACCAGACAATATATAAGATAGCATATGACAAAAGTTGTATGTAGGACTATAAAAGAGAAGGAATAAGTAACAATAGATGATTTCATGATAGTAAAAATAAAGATGGTGTCAAACAGTTTCCAACTTTTATGTTATTAATAACATAACAGTTTGATTGCAGTCCTTGTTTCTATGTCGTTTAGCTGAATATAAGTGTTAACACATTTGAAATCCTACTTTTTTTTACAAATCCCAATTTATAAGTTAAAGCATTGTTTCTAGATGATAACTTGGTAGCGCACTGCTCAAAACTTGAAATTGCAAACATAAGGTAAAATTGACAATAAGTCACATTGAGTTTTATGTTCAGTGTTACAGTGAAAAATATTAATGGACATAACTACTTATCAGAACTAAGCTACAACTGATTACGAAGGCTTAATATTTACGCTTTTCTTTGGCATCGAATTACTCAATACACTCAAAGTTATGCTTAAACGTGTTAAATTAGCACAATCAATCTCTCCAACGCATCATTATATGACTTCCAATATTGACTCAACCATTGCTTGTAGCCATTTTCCATAGTATGAGTGGCAAAGGCACATGAGATGAGTAGATCAAAAGTTCATGTCACTATTGTGAAAGATGTTTTTACTTCTATTTTAGTGATGAGGTAATTTAATTCGAAAGCAGAGGTTTCTAGTTTATAGTGGTTTGCTGACAATCATGGTGGATGCCTGCATCATAAACTTTTTGTTAAATCTTCTTGATGGTATATACTCAAATGCACTAATTTAAATTTACTTCAGTAAGTACAAAAATAATAATGACAATACAAACCTGGCAGTTATTTGACGATGAATGCAAAAGATGAGGGAGAAGGGGATAGAAGAGGAAACAAATACATCTAACCTGATAGATTGGACTAAACTCGAAATACACATGCCAGTCTAGTAAGAAAAGCTTAACCCATTAAATCCCACTACAATTAATGATTGAATTAAAGTTGATCAGTGCTTTGAACAATCTGTACTCCAGAGAAGATCAAAAAATACAGCAAATAAACCTAGCAAAAAAACACAGTACAAAAAAGCAATCGAACTTGTATCTTTGGCCAACATTTGGTTTGTAGAACAGGAAGTACTTCCAAATGTGAAAATCGAAGAATCAACCAAAAATATCTAATAGTTCACAATAAGTACTGCCATGGACTTTTGCGATTTACTTAATGAAGATAAATGCACAGGATAAAAAATTGTGAAAGAACAAAAACCGTGGAAAAAGACACAAAGACATCTGCCATCAGATAATTTCTAAAGATAATTGAGGCACAAAAGAAAATTTATTTAGACAGAAGCAAGCAATAAACATGAAACCAATGAAATCACAATGGTTTCGATCCTTGAGTATAGGAATTAGAGGTGAGAAATACATAAAAGCCATTTTATTTCAAAGTTGAATCAAAGCAATGAGTATGTAGAAAACATGCCAATGAGAAAATAGACATAAGTAAACAAAGAATCTTTAATGAACTATCTTTATTAAAGTATCTTCTTTCAGATTAGATGTCAAGCTCATGCTAGCTTGCATGGTTGTAAATTTATAATGATTAAACCAAGCTGTATGATGACCAAATTCATAGAAATAATATTAAATACACACTGATTTAACACAGATAAGAACATATCAATCATCTTATACTGCCAAGCTATACAAAACTAATGGTTAGCTAATTTTATCATATAAATTCATGATTGTAGTTTAAGGAAAGCTAATAGTTCCACAAAATTCGGTTTTTCAGTCCTTTCAATACCAATTATAGAACTTGAATAGGACATGTATATAACATGGGAATATTGTATTTCAAGCATTTCAGCTCGTAAATTTGAAAATCATGGTCGTTGGCATTTTTATCGAGTAAGTGAACAACGTTAATTTTTGGGTTGCCACTTATCCCTTCAGATAAAATCGTGAGCAATATTCCTAAAAAGATAGATTGAAATTTTTGGATAGGTATACAATATTACATATCTAATGACTTGTTCATATGTTCAACAAAAATGACCAAGTGGTATCTTAATATCAACATTTTTTTTACTGCATATGACAGATGTAGACTACAACTTGAAACTAATTTACCAATCCTATAATTTTTAGTCAGTGAGGTCTAACAGTGGATTTACATAAAGTAAGCTTATTATAATATCAATAGTATTAGCTACAATAAATTTGAAAACACTTATATTTCCATTTATAATCAATGTTAAATTCGTGTGAGCATACTACTGTATGGCGCCGGAATGACATAAATGATTATTTCTTACTAAAAACCATCTTCAATTTGAAAGGTTTAATCTCAAAGGTCGATAATTGTATCAAATAGAGTATTGTTTTCGGCCTACGGAAAGAAACCCAACAGAATCAAATTGATTCTTTTCAAGACTAATGATTCAGTGGATGGTATGAGTTCATGTTTAGGGTGGGCTCCTTAAGGCATTTCGGCCATTTTTAGGACATCCCAGAAAGCCAAACACCATAGTAATCATTGGTGTTATTAAAGAGTTTATAATATGAATAAATAAGATCAAAGTGAGTAGCTTTACAGAAAGAGCAAAAATTGTAATACTACAAATGACGGACCAAGAGAATAACTTTAATTAATCCATCAACCTTTAATTATGATTTACAAAGTTATAACAGTTAATGCACAAAAATCAAAAGCTTAATGACGTAAATATACCCCATATCCTATGGTATCCCTACCTAATTTCAGACATACAGATGGAAAGTTTAATGTAATGTTGCGTAAATAACAGTAGTAATGTGGAAAGGAGCAGTGGGGGAGGGTAATAATTTAAAATCTGAAAAAAAATTGTATAATTTACAAATTTTAATCAAATAAAAGGTTAAGAGAAAACAGTGCATGTTGTGAAATCATGTGAGCAAGCACGTTTATTCCGAGCCTAAATGCGCAAATAGGGGCACAACCCTTATTTGCTTCATTATAGTATAGTAATAGCATATAATTCAACGAATGTTGGAAATCTAAGTAATTAACTGCATACTCATAACACCTCTTATACAAAAGCTGTAATTGACACTCATAATGCTAATTACATGCTTTAATATATCCATGCAAAAACAACCAATAAAGATTTGGTGTACTATTTCTGTAACCATTTTAGTAAGTAATTAAATAAATAAAATGAGTTAAAAATATCACAATATTGCAATATAGAATATGTACACAATAAAATTACCTTTTAGATTGCAATGCAGGAACATGTAATTATTTCCCTCCTTTTCATTGACCTTTTAAAAGTATCCTTTCTCACATCAAAGTCAAAGTTAATGCAACAAAGAAAATGATATAGTGGATTCCATCTATTTGGTTATGAAAATAAGCGGACATGTGCAACCTTATAAGCTCTCCATTCTAAATTCATCTTGTAGAAATATATCTTACCGGAATAAATAAGTTCAGCATTTTTAAAGTATACAGGAATAGAATCTGAACATGGTCAGATGTTTGCTAGTAATTTCCTTAGTTTCAATGTGTAATAATGTAATATATACAAATAACAACTATGTCTTCAGTTAATCAGAAAATCTTAAAATTTAACGAACCTATGTTCTTCCTGGGTCCATAGAATCATTTTCCTCCTTTCATTATTCACAGTCGAGCATCCATGCCCACTGCTTCATTTGCTATTATTATTTCGATGGCAAAAGATTATCTATATTTAGAACATTAAAATTGATATGAAAAATATAATCGCATTGAGTGAATAAAATAACAATAAAATTTACCAAATAATATATCAAAACTCAGGCTCAGGGCATATTTATAGTTATATACCAAACTAAAATTCAAATCAAGAAACGATATTTGTCAACCATACAGGTGGCTTAGAGTATACCGGAAGCAAAGGTAAACTGCACCGAATCAAGATACAAGCAAAAAACAGTTTACATCAGTTTTACAGGAAAATTAAACTAACGCTTTGTCAATAACCTTGTTGATTGGTATTCATGCACTATTTGTGCAACATGAATTAAGTTTTAGTATTCATTCTCACATTGAATATAAGGTGATGGAATTTATTTTGGGTTCAAATAAGTTTTACAGACATGTTAATATATTTTATATAAGCCAGTATACAAATCAATGCAGTGGGAAATCTTTGAAAACTAACCTTCATCTTATCTTATAAATATAATGTCTATTTAAGTGATTACCTTAGCCTATAAAATGAGATTTAAACATCTACTTCTGGGCAAGAGTAGTGTTGTTGGTCAATAATTATTAAATTCTTTATTAATTTTCAAGTCAGATATAAATAGAATCAAAGTCGAAATTACTATTAGATTAGAAGTTAACAGTAACAAAACAATTTTCTATCATGAAACAATCAGCAGTCAAAAGGACTAATCTTAGACCAAGTTCACAAAAAATTAAAACAAAGAAAAATGATATCGGTAATACTATAAACGCTAAATCTCACTCAAGTTGGGTAACAATAGGAAAAGAACAAAGCGAGAAACAAAATTAGAAAGTAGACAGAAAGTTTATTACGTGAATGGAAATGATTCTTTGAATTTGTTGAGCCAATTTTTTCCGACAGATGTACAGAAGAGCGCAACTATAAGGTTTACAAAAAGCAAAACAAACTGGCTAATGATTATACTAATCCAGCAATAGATTAAGTGATTTACTTTATAATCAATGGAAACAATAGAAGATGAAAATTAGGGAAAACCCACCATATCAAATCTTCAGATCCAAGGCGTGAAGATGAGATATATCAGGTGAACTCCATAAGTTGAGGCACGATTTAGAAGAGCGGAGATATTTGAACCGTAGGCATTAAGTTTTTTTGTCACTTCATATTGATGCGATCCAATGACGATGGGGAAGAAAGGGTGTAAATCGGGGACGATGCGACGGTGGCAAGATACATGAGAATAGAGTACAGAGCGGAGAAGTGAAAATCGGAAGGGACTTAATCATGTATGGAAGAAGGCATGGAAAAAAGGGGGCGGTGCTAGAATCGCATGCGAAATGGGGGGAGGGGACAATACCGAACATGGGAGAGAGAAAGGAGTAAGTACGTATGGCGACTTTTCGTTTTTAAATTGGACGGAGGAAGCGTAGATAGAAGCAGAAACGAAAAATAATTGCGACTGTTCATTTAAAAAAACGGTGGAGGCTTCTGGGAGCTTGAAATTGAACCCACCATAATAGTATAGATTAATACTCCGGATATAAAGTTGATTTAATATGTGGCTTTATTTTTTATAACTGGATAGCTAACCCTAGTTATAAATTGGCTAAAAATATCCATTTGGAGGAATTCCTTAATAAAGTAAAAATTCATATAGATTCTTTAAAAGAAAAAAGTTTTTAAGACAAGCCCATTGTCCTGGTGGTTAAATGATTCGACTTTGGTGTGAGAAGTCACAAGTTCAAAACTTTTGTAGCGTGATTCGAACATATATTGACAAATAATTTGTGTTATGTTGCCCTAGTGACATATTGTATCAAAGTACCATTTCAAAAAAAAATGTTTTTGAAAATAAATTTTTTAACAGTACCTCAAATATTGTATTTATGGATAATTTTAATGATATTACTTTAGAATCTTTATTTCTATTATAAACTAACTTAATTATAGATTGTGTATGATCTCCATGCATATTTTCCTCTTTATCTTTCATACATACAATTTCATTTAAATTGTATATGATCTTTAGTTATTGTTTTACTGTAACATAATTATTTAATGTATTTTTTATAATATATGAGTCCTTTATATATACACTACCATTTTATTGTATTTAACCACATTAATATAACTTTTTGTAGAGGTCTTATGATTAATAACATCTACATCTATAATAATAATAATAATGCTTTGGTTTTACTCCAATACATTTTAACTTTTAGCATCTTACTGTAGCTTATTCATTTTTATCTCTTGCATTATTATTAGTTTAATTTTTATCATCCTACTATATATATATATATAACTATATGTATACACACATAATATTTATATGTACTTATAGTTATCGATATACTTTAGTATAAGTAGGAATGTATATTAATTGCTAATACACAAACTAATGTATAATTAAATATATATTAATACTTACATATAAATACATATTTATATACATACATACACACATGCATGTGCGCATGCGCGCGCGCAGATACATATATATAATATATAAATATAAGTGTATGCGCGCGTGTGTCTTTGTGTGTGTGTTTAACAATTTTTTTTCAAGTTTTTGACAGTTATAGTAGTTACTATTAATGGTATTAGCATTGTTGATGTCATTGTTGGGTTGCTATTGTTGGTTTGATGAGTGCTTGTGTTAGTTGAGGTTATGTTGATATTGGCTTCATTATCTCTTTGCTTTCTACCCTTTCAAGTTGAGTTTACTTTGGATATATTTTGTTCCTTTTTTATATATTTTTATAGACCTTAGTTATTAGGGTTCAAGGGAGGGGGTCATTTTATATTTATGTCATGCAGGTTAATGGGGTAGAGTTACTTGCTTAGAAGCTCTATTTTAAGTGTAGGATAAAATTACATGAGTGCTCACTTTAAAAGAGGATCATTTCTCAAAAATAATATAGCATATGTGGCAATCAAGAATTACCTCCCCCATCCTATTTCAATCGTATAGCACACCATCCTATGCTTGGGCTTCCATGATGTTGGGCCAAATTAATATACCATATCTTCATTGATTAAGCTCATATATCTAATTAAACCAATATATAATAATTCCATATTACTTTAGTTAATTTTAAGGCCCTATAAATGCTATAAAAATCCAATACAACATTTGTATTAATTTTTTTATTAAATTATAACATTTGTATAAAATCCAGGAAGGCGACGACATTCCAAACTTATTTCTTATCATCTACGGTCCTTTTCTGTAACAACCCGCATATTTTACGATTGTATATTCAAATATTTTATTTAAATATAGCATCGTTAGTTGGATTAAAGTTCGGAATGCTACTTTTTGTAAACAGTCGAATTAGGACTCGTTACCACTTCTATTGAGTCCAAAATGGCGTTTGCGACCTTTTTAAGTATAAACATCGATATGTTTGGAATTGAAAAGAAATTTGCTATTTTTCTATTGGGCTTTGGGTTTGGGTTTCAGCCTTTTGGCTCATCTAATACCCTAGCTCTTCATCCAACCCCTCTTCACTCATTCTGTTATTTCCTAACACTTAAGCTAAAAGAGAAAATGGGGGAACAAATAGGAAATTAGAATTCCTAAACCCTAGTTTTGCTAGGAAATTCAAGTTCTTGCTCTAAAATCAAAGAGAAGCTTAGTTAAGCATCCTCTTCATCTTCTCCATCTCATTCTCTCTTCAATTTCTAGAAATTCCTATAACTTAACTTAGAAAAATTTCACCTTTGATAATAGACTGAGGATTCTAGAAGTGTATTGAAGAGGAATTGGTCTTGCTTTGTTTTAAAAGCTTCACATTCATTGTTTTTGAGTTTAAAGGTGAGTTCTTTAACTCATATCTATATCTATAGCTTTCATTGTTATTAGGTGTGAATTCCTAACATCTATTCATGTTCATTTGCTTTTGATTTGAATTGATTTAGTGAATTTTTTCAATTTTGGTGTTTTGAAGTCAGAATCTTTAAAGATCATATCTTGGATGTTTGAACATGTTATTTGGGGTGTATCGAAGAGCCTATAAGGATGGGTTATTGCTTGGTATAAATCCCTAGTCTCCATCGCTCGTCTGACCGCTTCCGAATCGTTTTGGCCATCACCGACCTAGGTAAATTATTGCCCAAAACAGGCAACCAGACGTCTGGTTGTAAGATCCAGACGTCTAGTTACGAATTCTGGAGAAAAATATATATACGGTAGAAAATAAAAATGGCAGAGACAAATTCCAGACGTCTGAAGTATTGGTTCAAAATTCTGGTTTTGTAACTTCAGATGTCTGGGAAGTTTTTTGGAATATTTCCAGAAACTAAATCAACGTCTCGATTAACCCCCAAACGTCTGGAACTGTTCAATTTTGTCTATTTGCCTATTTTTTGAGTGAATTTTCAATGTTTATCAATTTTTATCGATCTGATTAGTTGTTATCATTTTTATCGACTTTGATGACTTCTTTTTCTGGATTTTTGGGAATATCCATTTTGATGGATTTGGTTGGATTTGACTCACGTCTTCGAATGTGAATTTTTGGTGATCGATTGTTTTTGCAATCATTTTCTGTGATTTGTCACTTTAAAATACGAAGTTTCTATACTAATAGTAAATATTCAAACTCTTTCATCATAACGATTTCAACATTTACTTTCAATATCAAGCTCGCTTTTAAAACCATTTTCCAATCTATTAGTATGTACAAACATTTACCTCATTCGTATGAGAAATCTAATTAAACGACTTAGCAAAACAAGTGGTATGAAACACTTGTGATTTCTTTGTCGGTTAATTTTTGGACTTCTTCGATTGAACTCTTGTGATAATTTTCGAGTGAAAATCTACAATTTGTTCATAAATACTTAAGTTAAGCCAGTGGTTATGGGACATGAAGCTAAACTCATCTATTTACTAGCTTAGTGTAATTCACACTTTTTGTTGATCAATGATGATCATTTTTATGGTTTAGACTAGCGATATGCGATGTCTCTTTATCCACATGGAGGACTGTACCTCGTTTTATTGAGCTTCGTCTCGTTTCTTTTATAGGCTAACGACCTATGGGTTCTTTGGAGTTTCGACTCACTTTTATGGACTAGCGACCCATGGTCTTTGGACCGTTCATATAGCAATCAGATCGATAAGTCGGAGCATGGGGCGTATCTTTTTAGATGCGTCGATGTTCGTTTATGCATGGGGCCTATCTTTTTAGGTGCGTCGATATTCGTTTATGCATGGGGCGTATCTTTTTAGGTGCGTCGATGTTCGTTTATGCATGGGGCGTATCTTTTTAGACGTGTCGATGTTCGTTTATGCATGGGCCTACCTTTTTAGGTGCGTCGATGTTCGTTTATGCTTGGGACGGATCTTTTTAGGTGCGTCGATGTTTGTTTATGCATGGGGCATATCTTTTTAGGTGCGTCGATGTTTGTTTATGCACGGGGCGTATCTTTTTAGGTCCGTCAATGTTCGACTGTGCATGAGGCGTATCTTTTTAGGTGTGTCGATGTTCGGTTTATAGAATAGCGTTCTGTTTGTGATGCATGTGTTGGTGAGTTTTGATGCTCCCGTTTGTGATAGGTCTTCTCCTTTGTGTTTTCTGAATTTCTAATTGTTGATTTCTAGAATTTACGTTTCACCTATTTTTGTGATTTATATTGATAAGCTTTATCAATATTTGTGTTTTGGTGAATAAAAAAAAGAATATGACAGTCTTTTTGGTGTTTTGAGATACTTGAGATATTGTATTATTTTTGTTGTTATTTAATGTATACTTATCATAGTATGACATTATTGTTATCATACGTTTTTATCATATCTCTTATCCTATCTCATTTTATATGATATTTATAGCTAGACTGATCTTTTTATTATTTTCTTCTTAAATAATACTCGGGTCAAACCGAGGTATTTTAGGTGCTTCTACTTGACTTCTTATCAGGGACCGTCATCTGACTTTTGGCTAACTACTTAGCTTAGTAGTTTTTTGTTTTATACATTCGAGATAGAAACTCCTTGATGTACACATATTCTTTTATCTAGCACTTGTACCTATTCTTTTGTGTTGTAGTGGATCTTGTATGACCACTACTTTGATGTACACTTCTGTGTGTAATATTCATATATGTTTCCGCCTTAGTGATATGAATATCTGTGACTGATTTATGTTATGCTTATTTTATTTTGTTTTCGAAGATCACTTAGCCACTATATAGTAGCTTTGAGTTTGTATCCGATGTGTCAGATTTCCTCTTGAAATGAAATGCATGTTATACTATCTGGCATATTGGTACTCGCACAAAAGCAATTACACAGATGGTCGCTCCTTACCAGCCTTATTATTCGTGCTAGTCGACGGCATTACCCCGCAGTGTCCTTGCTAGTGTGAGTATAGAGGTGGGGCTTCACTTTCCAGTTCATATTAAGTGCTTCCATACTCAGAGTTTCAAATAAGTTTGCCAATATCGAAAGTACAGTTTTAGACCTTAGCGTTGAACTGTCATGTTAATGATTGCAGGTGAGCACTCATTTTCCACCACCAAGTTGAGGGATGCTAATAATAGCTCCTTATTCATCTTAGATTCATAATGCATGCCTCGGTGAGAAGACACTTTATCTTTGATTAGTATCATCGCTTCAGATTTGTATGTTAATGCCAGTAAAGTATGTCTAGTAGTGGTACTCTGGGTTGTCTGATATGCCCACAAAGGAAGCGGTAACCTGTCAACCCAGTTAGCCTTTGCTCATTTTAATTTCTCGTTGATGATGGACTCGATGATCTTGTCCACTGACTCCACATGTTCGTTCGCCTGTGGATGTGATCGAGAAATGCTTTTCAATTTGATACCCAGCATAAAATTCATAGAATTGTGCACTCTCGAATTGAGTTCCATTATCTATAATGATCTTCTATGGCACTCCTAGAGTGCACAAACTTTTCTTTACAACAAAGTTAATCACTTTTTCCGAAGTGATTGCGGTGATTGTCTCCGTGACAACCCATTTTTTGAAATAGTCCACTGCTACTATCGCATACTTCACTCATCTGTGTGTCGTCGATAGCATTCTGATAATGTCAATTCCCCAAACCTCAAATGGCCACGGGCTGATAGTCAGCTTAGGCTCATTGGATTGGGCATTTGGTATCTTTGCAAATCTCTGGCACTTGTCACATTTCATGGAAAATTCACCTGCATCCGTTTGGATAGTTGGCCAATATATCCAAAATGAATATATTTTTGGCCAAATTATGACCCCTAGTGTGAACTTCGTAACTTCCTTAATTAACATTCTCAAGGATTTTCTTTGTTTCATCATTGCAGACACACCTTAGCATGAAGACTGATAATTCGCTCCGAAATAAAAATTCGCCTTGCATAATGTAATACGGTACCATATGAAAGAGTTTCATTTTCTTATTTTTTGCTTTTCAAATGAGTTCTCTTAGTAAAATATTCCTTAAATGGTATTATTCATGACACTTTCTCCGTATTTTTTTGGTGTTTTAACTAGGAACTATAGATTTCAACAAGATAACAATTTTAGATGATAAAATTATATCTATGGATAGCAAATTAGCAAGAAAAATGTAAAAAGCAAGATAAATTGTAAGAAAGACAAGTGAACAAAATTTTTATAGTGGTTAGACCGTGCCTGCATCCAGTTTGTTAATAGTTTATTGCTTGATTCACTATAGATCTGCCAAAGTTACAAGTATAATTTGAATTTCCATTTAAAGTTTGTAATGGCAGAACCTCCGTTGGATATGAATAAGCAAAGTGCCAAGTCCCTTTTTTTATTGAACATAGCATCCTATTTATTATTGTAACGGGCTATAATCAGGCTTCTAAGCCATCGAATCGCACTAGAAACCATCAACAAGTTAGATCCACAATAACAAAGAAATATATAGACTGGGATCTTGATGGATCAATATCAATCCATCCATGGATCGTTACCAATCTATGGCTTTGGCATATAACTTGTATTTTCTTCCATATTTCTTCAGTCTGGATGGTTTACTCCTCAACAATCCTCCCTTGGTACTTCTAAGCTTGTTTCTTCATGTATTCTTTGAGATAATTGACTATATGAAGAGAACCCATGGATCAACACCAATCCATAGAGTCAGTCAAATTTCTCTATTTTCTTCCTTGCGTTGGTACCTCCATCGCAATGAAAGGTTTGAGGGAAAACAGTAAATTTGATGGACTAATACTGATACATCCGTGGATCGATACCCTTGTTTATTCTTCATACTTGATCTTCTTCAAATATAGAATTCAATCCTTAATCATTTCGCAGCCCAATCACATCAAGATGTTGCTTGGGAAAAATATTGGATACCACTTGCTCCCCAAAGTATGCTTTTATAAACACAAATCTTGCTTTGAACCAGGACAAGCGACCTAATCCGAATCTACACAAACACTTTTGTCAATTGAACTGCTCCTATAGAATGTTGTATCTTCATTGATAATTAAGTACTTTTCTTTCACATAGTTATCGAGTCGTGACTTCTTGAGAAATGAATATAGAAATTCCATAATCTAGAAACTTTTTTCATTCTGTTCATCACTACAAATCATCCAAGAGGTGCTCTGGTCCATAGTCAGGTGGATATATTTCATTTTTTTTTTCTATTTTTATTCCTTTTCTTAAATAGTTTGAAAGATCGATACTAATCAACTCATGGATCGGTATAGATTAATGCTTTCCTTAAATATAAAAGAAATGCTTAGAAAAATTTTGCTCTTCCAACTTCATTCTACGATCGTTCATTCCTTCACGAGTTCAACTATGGTATTTCAAGCTTCCAAATTCAATCATTCAGATCTTCATTGATTTTAACAATCATCGATCCAAGATTACACCACCATTTTCATGTTTATTGACCACCCCGCTATTGAACATCTTCATACCTATCAATTTTGTTATTCCGTTATTATTTACCACTACCATTGATTGATTCCTCCTCCACACTGCCTTCTCTTAATTTCAATCGTTGTCGACTGCTTTTGGCCATGTCGAGGTGAAGGCGAGGTGAAAATGGTTGGACCGGCAAGGATTTGATATGGGACAGGGAATGGATCGGAGTACGATGGGATTTATCTACGGGTTAGATGGATTCCAAGCTAATTCCACGGACTTATGGTTGCACTTTGATGACTATGAGCTTGATTTGTCTTGATGCATGAATCCCATTAATACTTGTGTTCACTGATCCGGATCTCTTCGTTTTATGAATATTGTATTGTCTCTCCAAAAAAATACCAATCAGGAGTCATAGTTCCAATTTACGATGGATTCAATCGGGAATGTAAGCATAATTCCTACATTAACAGTCTCCATCCGACATATAGTTCTACCGAGTGATGGAGCTTGTCTGTTGGCATGAGCTGGCTTTCTACACAGCATGCTCCCATACATTGTGTGCAAGGCACGATGTACACAGACCATGTCAGACACACACTTCCCCTAACCGATGTATGGGTTGATAAATATCAGATTTCATTAGATGTTATACATCGGTTACACTAGGGCTAAACACTAATACATGCAAGTATACAAAATAAATTAAAACTACCCATCGTGCTAATCGTTCAATTTTTAGTATATTTATGGCTGCAAGACACTCTCTCCATTTTTCAGCAGCTACATCAGCTTCTTCTTCATCTGTGATGGCTTCCAGCTCAACACTAGCTTCAACTTCTGTTGCAGCTGCCGAGTCATCTCCTCTCCGTCGCGCTCACTAAATCCCAGCTCATGTCGCTCCTATAATAATCATTGAGTAACCTTATAATGATATCCCTCTGGATGTTGCTTTAAATAGACTATTATCTTAGATAATCATCTGGACTTTCCTTATTCCCGCTTGTTTGCCATAGAGCTTCAACATATATGCGAGAGGCATGGAATTCCACTAGACGAAGTCAGTCTCCCCCTTTTACATTAAAGGTCTCACTCTCCCTCGGCCGGTTATGGTGCTTGTAATTGGTGCACATGCATATCCGAAGTTGTTCCACCATTTAACCCTTTCTTGCATCATGTCCTCAAGTCTATGAGGCTTTCTCTGTATCAGTTGCGCATCCTAACTCTTATGTAGTGCTCTAAACCCTATATAATCTTTGCTAGCCATCTAGGAAGTGAGCCACTCCTCTTAAATATTCGATGCCTTTACAACTTTAAACATCGATCTTCCAATCCCTCGCTAACTTTCTTGAGGCTTTTCAGGCCGCAAGGAAGTCATCGGCTTCCATAACAAACAAAGCTATTTCAAGAAGGAATACTTCTTTACTCACTGCCCTGCAGGATTCCCCGGATAATTGTTATCCACATGTAAGTTCTATACCGCCAACTCTAATTTTTGCTTTATTTGGTTTTACTTTACCCAAATCACTTATCTCTATTTATTCAAATCATAAATCAGATATGATTTGTATTTGAAGAAAATAGTTTGTATCACACAAACTGTTAATACAAAAATGTACAACCCGAAATAGAAAGATTACATGTATTTATATACAAAAATGGGCTAGGCCCAGACACACTGGTAATCCGCGTCATAATATTTCAATGCTTGTGTGCCTTTGGATCTTGTGTGATCTGATGGTTCATATATAAAGAAATCTAGTGGGTAGATAAAGGCTCGTTTGCTCTGTTGTGTTTCTTCAGATAACCGCCCTCAATTTTATCTAGGGTTTTCTTATTTCCCCTGTTCTCATCTTCATCTTGTAAAACTTTCAATTCCTCTTTCAATCCGACGAAATTTTTGGCTGAGAGAGCCTTGGTTAAAATGTCGGCACGTTGATAGTATGTGGGAACGTGCCTTACGTCCAATCTTCCAGCTTTTGTTCGCTCGCATACAAAATGCAAATCAATCTCGATGTGTTTTGTACGTGAGTGTTGAATGGGGTTTGCAGAGAGAGAAATAGTGCTCAGATTGTCGCACCACATGATTGGCTTCCTTCAAATGCTAAACCCTAAATCTGACATTAAGGTTTCTATCCAAGCTATTTCGGTAGTGACGCTCGCGAGTGACCTATACTCTGCCACTGTGCTAGAGTGAGATGTGGTGGCTTGATTTTTCGTGCACCATGAAATCGGATTTGGTCCGAGAAATACACAGTATCCAGAGGTAGATCTGCGGTCATCCACGTCACTTGCCCAATCTGCATCGCTGTAAGCATTTATATTTATGTCATTGCAAGCCTTTAGAGATAAGCCATTGTTTGCGCCAAAATTGGCCACAAACCCCAAATACCGTGAAAGCACCAGTGTATGAATACAAATCAGCAATATTCAAACACAAATCACAGATCTCGGCAAATACGTGAAAAAGCAGGGACTAAACTGTAAAAGACACAAATTTATAGTGGTTCGGCCAGAATGTGCGTATGTCCACTTCATATGTTATTCTCCTTTTTTATTCAGATTACAAGTACAAAGCTTGTAGTACAAGTGTATGAAAGTTGTTTGAAAGTTCCTTCCAGGCTTGAGCTCTCAAACTTCTCCCCCATTGTTGCACCCCTGCCCCTCTATTTATAGAGTGAGGCTGAGGCTAGGGGTCCTGGATGTATATAGCTGCTGGTGGGCCTGGGCTGATGCTATCTGGCCTGACTAGGTTGATCTGGAACGTCTTGGTTCGGTAGTACTTTGGTTCGGTAGTACATGGAAGTGGAGTTGGTTCGGCGAGGGTTGGAGCGGCAGTTGGTTCGGTGGTGGTTGATTCGGTGGTGGTCAATTGGGGTTTGGTTCGGCTACGTAGGGGAAGATGGCTGGTTCGGTGGTGAGTGGATGGAGCCTGGTTCGGCTATGCTTTGGACCGGCATTGCTTTGGACCGGCATTGTTTGGAGATGGAGCTTGGACCGGCATTGTTTTGGACCGGTAGTAAGTAAAAACGTGCCCAGCAGATCATATCTCCTTCATACGAACTCCGATTATCCTGAAAATTGAAACACAGCCTTTCCTAGTCCTTATCATCATTTCCAATCAATTTCTCCCAATCGGAACTCAACCAAATTTTGATAATATCGACCGTAGCCTTGATCCCAATCGATTTCCAATCCCGACATCCATCATTCCTTGCGAATTTGTTGATATTCCAGTTTTTACCCAAAAAGTGGGATAACGGCCATGATTTTGAGTCCCTTTTAAGTATCTAAGGATACGTTTGACTGCCTTCCAGTGTTCGTCGAGAGGATTTTGCATGTGTTGACAAGCTTTATTTACACTATAGCAGATGTCAGGTCTAGTTATAGTGACGTATTGTAGAGCACCAACGATACTTCTGTATTGTTTAGTGTTTTCGATAGCTTCACCTCTGTGCTTTGATAAATGCAAGTTAGTGATCACAGGAGTAGGTAAATATTTGGCTTCATTCATGTTGGCTCTTTTGAGAATTTCACCAATGTATTTCTTTTGGGATAGAAAGGTTCTGACTTGGATTTTTTTATAACTTGTATACCCAGAAAATAGTTTATGTCCCATAGATCCTTGATGGCAAATGTTTTATCAAGTAACTGTATTGTGTTTATGATTTCATTATCATTATCACCAGTAATAATGATGTCATCTACATAGACAAGTAGATAAATGATGTTGTCATTGTTCTTCATATATAATGAATTGTCTGATTTGGTGGAAGTGAATCCAAATTTCAAAAGAGTTGCTTTTAGTTTTTCATGCCATGACCTTGATGCCTGTTTTAAGCCATAAATGGCTTTGTGTAGTCTGCATACTTTATTATCTTCTGTGATGTGCCCTTCTGGTTGCTGCATAAAAACTTCTTCATGAAGGTCTCCATTTAAAAAGGCATTGCACACATCTAGCTGCCTAATTTTCCAATTATTGCATAATGCTAGGGTTAGCATAAGTCGAATGGTGGTAGGTTTGAAAACAGGAGAGAAAGTTTCGTTGAAGTCAAAACCAAACTGCTGTGAATAGTCTTTTGCAACCAATCTGGCTTTGTGCTTGGCTATGCTGCCATCGGCATTTTTCTTAATCTTGTAGGTCCACTTGCATCCCATAATATTTTTGTGTTTTGGTTGATCAACTAAGCTCCATGTTTGATTCTTTATGAGTGCATGATATTCCTCATCCATGGCCTTTTTCCATTCATCATGTTTGATGGCTTGTTTATAACTTTGTGGTTCTGCATTGCTGATAGAAACTGAGTATATTTTTGGTTTAAAAATTCCACTCTTTGACCTTGTTGTCATATGGTGACCAGTAGCTGTAACATTTTGTTGTTGTTCCCGATCACTTTCACTTGATGTGTTTTCTGTGGTTTGTGTTATTTTATTCTCATTGGATGTGTTGTTCCCATTGCTATCAGTTTGTTGTGTGCCTTTATATGGTTGTGGTAGCATGTCTGAATATGAGTTCTCTGAACTGTATTCTGACCTTGTATCAGATGCATGTTTTTCTGTGGGGGTTTGATCCTTGTCATTCTTGTTTGTGGTAGAATGTTTAGGCAAGACTGGAATGGATTGAACTGTAATGTTTGTTGTATCTGATTTTTTTCTTGTAGTAACACCTTTTTTCTGCAAAAGGAAATATGTGTTCATTAAACACAACATGTCTAAAGATATAAATTCTTCCCTTGTTGTCTAAACATTTATAGCCTTTTTGATTATTAGTATAACCCAAGAAAGTACAAGGACTTGACCTCAAACTTAACTTATGTCTGTTATAAGGCCTAAGATATGGGAAACGAAGACACCCAAAAGTTTTCAAAAAATCATAGTTGGGTTTTATACCATAAATCTTCTCATAGGGGAACATGTCCTTTAAAACTGACGCAGCGGATTAATCAAAAATAAACTTCAATCGGTGAAAGTGTAGCAATCGGTGGATTGATGAATACCAAAATGCCCAAATTCGTTGATCCGAAGATACCGAATTCTAGTTATCTCTAACACGTTGATCGCGCACGATACCGTGAAAGAAGATCTTCAATTCTTCAAGCGTTGATCAAGCGCACTTGATTCCGTGAATCGGCTTCAACAATCGTTGATTCGAGCGCACTCGAATAACCGAAAGTGGAGATAGGAGATTACACTCAACTACCAATTTAAGATGAAAGCACGCAACAATCAACAAGAAATTTTATTCAAAATCAACCAAGTTCCAAATGACAACACACATCCCCTATTTATAGTATTTCAAACCCGGCCTTAAGTCGTATGCGAATCACGACTCTTCTTGACTCGGCAGCGACACAACAGGTACACACAACACACGACTCATTATTACAACACGCTCATAGGTCGGCAGCGACTCATCATTACGCGTCTCATTACAACAGTTACGACTTAACGACACACGGCCTACGACTTAAAATATTTACAACCTCAGACAACACAAACGACTCAAAATACAACACAGGGTACACGACCCACGACTTAGTACAAACATGACTGACTTATGACCTACGACTCAGCTTACGTTGGCAGCAGCTTATCATAGGTTGGTGCCGAGATAAGGTAGATGCGACGTAAATATTAGCTTCTGAATATCTTCATACGGCTTAACCCCAAACGACTCATCTCCTAAACGACTCATCTCCGAACGACCCACTTCTTCCACTTCTCTGCTCTTGTTAACTCGTACACGACTTATGGATGAGTCGTTGTGTCGTGTACGACTCATCACACTCGAACACCTCAAACTCCTGCTAAGTCGTAACTCCTTCTCTTCAGACCTGTTAGGTCGTACCCCCCTTCACTCGACCTGTTAAGTCGTGGACGACTCATGTTAGGTCGTGGACGACTAATAGCTGCTTCCTTATCTCATGACAACTTAGGTCGTGACCATCTTCTGTTAAGTCGGAAACGACTTAAAATCCCTGAATGACTTAAGGTTGTGGCCTTCTCCAAACGACCTAAAGACTGTGAACACTTCAACGTTACTAATTCCGTAGATCGTTCTGCATCATCCTCCCCCGGTTGACAGGAATTCGTCCTCAAATTTTCATTTTCTCTTTCCACAATAAATTCATTTCCATGATACGGAATTAAATGTTTAACGTTGAACACGTCAGACGTATACACATCCTCCGGCAGCTTCAACCTGTAAGCATTTTCATTGATCCGTGTCACAACTTCTACAGGACCAATTTTTTTGGCTTTCAACTTGTTATAAGCCCCCACTGGAAAACGATCCTTCGTTAACACAGCATACACCAAATCACCTTCGTTAAATTCAACATTTCGTCGCTTCAAAATTGCAGTTCGTCTATACTTCTCATTCGACTTCTCCAATCGTTCTTGAACGATCTTATGACATTCCGTCAATCCTTCAACAAAATCAGCAGCTCGTCTAACCGTCCCCTTCGGTTGTGGCACTACTGCTAAGTCCAATGGTCCCCTCGGTAGATTTGAATATACAATCTGAAATGGACTGAATCCCGTACTACGATTCACTGCATGATTATGAGCAAACTCTGCCTGGCATAACTTCATGTCCCAACTCTTCAGATTATCCTTCACCAAACATCGTAATAAATTTCCCAATGATCTGTTAACAACTTCTGTTTGTCCATCAGTTTGCGGATGATAAGCGCTACTAAATTTCAGCTTCGTTCCAACCATCTTCCACAAACTCAACCAAAAATGGCTTAGAAATCTAGTATCCCGATCAGAAACAATAGATTCTGGTAACCCATGTAATCGATACACCTCCTTAAAGAATAATTGTGCCACTCGGACTGCATCCGCTGTCTTCTTGCAGGCAATAAAATGAGCCATCTTCGAAAATCTATCCACCACAACAAATATAGAATCATTTCCCCTTTGAGTTCTAGGCAAACCCAAAACGAAATCCATGCTGATATCAACACATGGTTTAGACGGTACAGGTAACGACATATAAAATCCTGCATTTGTCGCTGTTCCCTTCGAAACCTGACATATATGACATCTTTCCACAAACCTTTCAACCTCTTTCCTCATCGACGGCCAAAAGTAAGATTGAGAAATCAAATGCAACGTACGATCACGGCCCACATGTCCTTCCTCGTGCAACTCTTTGATAATCTTCATTCTCAAACTGCTCTCAGGAATACACAACCGATTTCCTTTAAACAAGAATCCATCAACTAACACAAATTCATCAGAATTCCCATCCTTAACTTTTTCAACAAACTTTGCAAAGTAAGGATCTTCTTCAAACAATTCTGGCAATAATTCAAACCCTGTCACCTCAACTTTCATTGTAATCAACAAATGGTTCCTTCTACTCAAAGCATCAGCCACACGATTCGTCACCCCAGATTTGTGCTTAACAACAAAGGTAAATTGCTGTAAATAAGCAATCCATGATGCATGCCTCGCTGAAATCTTATCCTGTCCTTGTAAATGCTTTAACGCTTCATGATCAGTGTAAAGAACAAACTCTTTCTGAAATAGATAATGTCTCCAATGTTGAACAGCTTGCACAACAGCATAAAACTCAACATCGTATGTATTGTATCTCATCTTTGCCCCTGATAACTTCTCACTGAAATAAGCAACTGGCCTCCCACTCTGACTCAACACTCCACCAATCCCAACCTTTGATGCATCAGTGTGTAGCTCAAACAACAACTGAAAATCCGGTAACACAAGAATTGGTGCTGTTGTCAAAAGTTCTTTGATTCGTTCAAAAGCAACCCCTGCTTCCTCCAACCAAGAAAACTGCTTCCCATTCATACAATCAGTAACCGGTGCCATCACGCTACTGAAGTGTGAGATAAACCTTCGGTAGAATGATGCCAATCCATGAAAACTTCTAACTTCAGTGATAGTTCTTGGCTGTGGCCAATTTCTAATAGCTTCAACTTTACTCCGGTCCACTTGGATTCCTTTCTCAGATACAACATATCCCAAAAATAATACACTTCGAGTCATGAACACACATTTCTTCGTAGCTGCATAAAATTGTTCCTCACGAAGAATAATTAACACCTTTCTCAAATGCTCTACATGCTCCTCTGTACTCGCACTATAAATCAGAATATCATCAAAGTAAACTACAACAAACTTCCCAATGCATGGTCTGAAAATTTGATTCATCACTCGCATGAATGTACTCGGTGCATTCGATAGACCAAACGGCATAACCAACCATTCATATAAACCTTCCCTCGTCTTGAATGCGGTCTTCCATTCGTCTCCCGGTCTAATTCGAATCTGATGATAACCACTCTTCAAATCAATCTTCGAAAAGATAGTAGCCCCACTCAACTGATCTAGCAAGTCATCCAACCTTGGCATAGGAAACCTGTAACGAACAGTAATCTTGTTCAAAGCTCTACTATCGGTACACATTCTCCATGTTCCATCCTTCTTTGGCACCAACAAGGCTGGTACTGCACAAGGACTCAAGCTTTCCTGAACACGTCCCTGCTCTAACAACTCTTCCACCTGCCTTCGTAACTCCTCATGTTCCTTCGGACTCATTCGATAATGTGGTCTATGCGGTAATACTGCTCCCGGAACAAGATCAATTTGATGTTGAATGTCTCTTAATGGCGGTAACTCCTTAGGCAACTCTTCTGGAAATACGTCTTCAAATTCTTTCAAAACTGGCTTCGCTTCTTCTGGAATTTCAACCTCTTCATGACTCTCTCGTCCAATCAACAAATAGACTTTAGGCTCATCTTCAACTTCCTTAACAAACTCCTTCAAAGATAGCAAAGTTTTCAGTTCTTCGATCTCCTCCAACTTGTTCTCCTTCTGTTGTTGCTTCTTGGGAACCAAAGTGATTTTAGTACCCTCGAACATGAAACTATAGCTATTAGCACGACCATCATGTTGCACTGCTCTATCAAACTGCCATGGTCTGCCCAACAACAGATGACACACATCCATGTCTACAACGTCACACCAAATTTCATCTTTGTACTTCTTCCCAATAGAAAAATTAACACAAGCCCTTCGACACACCTTCACTTCATCACCCTTCCTTAACCATGCTAGCTTGTACGGTTTAGGATGCTTCTCAGTTTTCAAGTTCAACTTCCTTACTGCTTCTGTAGAGATAATATTGTCACAGCTTCCAGCATCAATAACGAACTTGCAAACTTTTCCCAAAATAGTGCATGTCGACTGAAAAATATTGCTTCTCAACCAACTAGAATCCTCTTCTTGCTTTGGTGCAAGACATGACCTCCTCATCATAAGATTACAACCTTCATCTCCAGACAATTCTTCTTCCTCCTCGACATAAGGTGTATTTGAACATTCTGCCTCCTCACCATCATCCTCAATTTCAGCAACCATTGCTCTCTTCTTCGGCTTCGGACATTCATTGCTTTTATGACCCAACTCCTGGCAATTGTAACATTTGAAACCACTGCTAACCTTCGCCTTCTTAGCCTCCTTCACCACTGGCTTACTGACAGGTTTAGGAACATTAGAACTCCCACTAACACCCTTCGCTTGATTATTGGAATTAGTAAACACACCACCTCCACGCCTTCCTTGCTTCTCCCAAGCCAACGCTTTCTGATGTGCCTCTGCAACAGATCTTGGATCGAACATATTAACCATATCCTGGATCTGCATTCTCAATCCCCCAATGAATCTAGCAGTTAGCTGTTCTTCCGTTTCCATAATATCATTCCTAGCAATGAGTTGGTAAAATTCATCAGCATAATCACTAACAGACTTTGTCCCTTGCCTCAGATTCTGCAACCTCTGGTACATAAGTGATTGATAGTTGTAAGGTAAGAAAGTGGCTCACATCAACTTCTTCATCTTATCCCAAGATTCAATCTTTGACTTCCCCATTCTCTCCCTTGTAAGTTTAGTTTGCTGCCACCATGCCAAAGCTCTCCCCCTCAACCTAGTAGCAACCAACTTCACTCTTCTATGCTCAGGAACCTCCTTGAAATCAAAGATCTCTTCAACATTTGACAACCAATCAAGAAATTCTTCAGCTACCATTCCACCCTTGAACTCTGGAATTTCCATCTTCATACCCGATTCCCATCGACGATCATCTTCAACATCCCGATAAGAATTTCGAACTGGGTCTCGATCTCAATAATGAATACTTGCTCTATCACCCTCTTCATTAAAATCAAATGTACGTCTATATCGATCTCGACCATTATCATCCCTTCGTTCATGCATGCTTCTTCGACTATGTCTCTCTTCATCTCTATACGCCTCATTGTCAAATTCACGTTGACTTCTTCTCTCTTCATGTCCATAGTCGTGATGATCTCTCCATGATGAAATTGATGTTTCTCTTCTATCTCTAAAAGAATGCGGTGATACCCTCCTCGCTTCCGTAACCGATGGCGAAACTCGGTTTCCTCCATGGTTCGAGTTTGGTGATCTCCTCCTTTGAGTTTGATTCAAATCATTCATCAACTTCTCTAACTTTCCAATGCCTTCATCAAATTTCTCATTAATACGTTGTTCCATAAGCTCGGCTTCTTCTCTTCTATACAAAGCTTCAACGTTTTGATGACGATTGGCTCTCCTAGGTGGCATGATTGAAAATCTTCACAAACTCTTCAAAACTTCTCAAATATTTCAACAGATCTTCAAAAATCTCCAACACAAGCCAAACAATGCACGGCTTAACACCATTAGCTCGCACAAACTCCTTGTCTCGGCTTGCTTTTCACGGCTCAATTCCTTAACTCGGCAACAAGTTAACTCGGCCTCAATAATTCACGGCTTAACTTGGCTCGGCTCAAGGTTTCCAAGCAACTTCAAATTCAAACACTTCTCCAACTCTAGATCCAAAATGAGATGGATCAAAATCTTCAATCTTGTTGCAGCTTCAAGATGAACACGATGAACTCCAACTTCAAACTCCTTGGCTCCAAGACTCGTCTTAGCTATGATTGGCTAAGTCAAGCTCTGATACCAAAACTGACGCAGCGGATTAATCAAAAATAAACTTCAATCGGTGAAAGTGTAGCAATCGGTGGATTGATGAATACCAAAATGCCCAAATTCGTTGATCCGAAGATACCGAATTCTAGCTATTTCTAACACGTTGATCGCGCACGATACCGTGAAAGAAGATCTTCAATTCTTCAAGCGTTGATCAAGCGCACTTGATTCCGCGAATCGGCTTCAACAATCGTTGATTCGAGCGCACTCGAATAACCGAAAGTGGAGATAGGAGATTACACTCAACTACCAATTTAAGATGAAAGCACACAGCAATCAACAAGCAATTTTATTCAAAAATCAACCAAGTTCCAAATGACAACACACATCCCCTATTTATAGTATTTCAAACCCGGCCTTAAGTCGTATGCGACTCACGACTCTTCTTGACTCGGCAGCGACACAACAGGTACACACAACACACGACTCATTATTACAACACGTCATAGATCGGCAGCGACTCATCATTACGCGTCTCATTACAACAGTTACGACTTAACGACACACGGCCTACGACTTAAAATATTTACAACCTCAGACAACACAAACGACTCAAAATACAACACAGGGTACACGACCCACGACTTAGTACAAACATGACTGACTTGTGACCTACAACTCAGCTTACGTTGGCTGCTATCATAGGTTGGTGCCGAGATAAGGTAGATGCGACCTAAATATTAGCTTCTGAATATCTTCATACGGCTTAACCCCAAACGACTCATCTCCTGAACGACTCATCTCCGAACGACCCACTTCTTCCACTTCTCTGCTCTTGTTAACTCGTACACGACTTATGGATGCGTCGTTGTGTCGTGTACGACTCATCACACTCGAACACCTCAAACTCCTGCTAAGTCGTAACTCCTTCTCTTCAGACCTGTTAGGTCGTACCCCCCTTCACTCGACCTGTTAAGTCGTGGACGACTCATGTTAGGTCGTGGACGACTAATAGCTGCTTCCTTATCTCGTGACAACTTAGGTCGTGACCATCTTCTGTTAAGTCGGAAACAACTTAAAATCCCTGAATGACTTAAGGTTGTGGCCTTCTCCAAACGACCTAAAGACTGTGAACACTTCAACGTTACTAATTTCGTAGATCGTTCTGCATCAAAAACTGTAGTGGGCATTCTGTTTATAAGATAAACTGATGTGTAAAATGCACCATTCCAGTATTTCATGGGCATAGAAGCTTGTGATATTAGTGTTAGACCAGTATCTACTATATGTCTGTGCTTTCTTTCCACTAGCCCATTTTGTTCTTATGTATGAGGACATGTAACTCTATGAAAAATGCCTTTTTCTTGGAAAAAATCTTTAAGAGGTAAAAACTCCTTTCCTCCATCACTTTGGAAATTTTTTACACTATGATTAATTTGTTTTTCTACAAGTGTAATAAATTGTTTTAGTATGCTAGAAGTTTCAGATTTTGATTTAAGGAAGAATATCCATGCATACCTAGAATAAGCATCAACTAAAGAAAGATAATACCTGTGGCCAGAAGATGAGTCATGTGGTGCTGGACCCCATAGGTATGCTGCAATCAGATTCAGTGGCTGTCTGTGCACTGTTTCAGATCTAGCAAATGGTAATTTGTGTATTTTTCCAATCTGGCAGTGTGTGCAAATTTCAGAAACAGGTATGTCATCAAATTTTACTTTATTATCTATCAGAATCCTTTTTACAATGTCATTACCGGTATGTCCCAGTCTCTTGTGCCAACATTCAAGAGTATTTCCTCTACTTAACATGCTAGTATTGACATGATTACACCAGTTTCTCCCTATATGGTCTTTATTCGACTTGATGGAAGTGAATTTGTATAATCCCTTGTCCAAACTACCCTGTAACAATATGTTTTTGTTTAGCAAATCCCTAACGAAGCAAAAATTAGGGTGAAACTCGAAGTATACATTATTGTCGTTGGCAAATTGAGAAACACTTATCAAGTTTTTCTTGATTTTGGGTACTCTTAATAGGTTGTTTAAAAATAATTCCCTCTTACCTATAAAACTGCCAATTCCAACATGTGATATACTTATAGCTTCACCATTGCCCATATGTATAGCTTCCATACCTGAGTAGCTTTTGTTGCCAAGATTCAAGTTTTGAAGGTTGTTGGTGATGTGATTTGTCGCTCCTGAATCTGGGTACCAGTCTTCGATGTTTAGATCCTATGATTTGACCAAGTCATCACCATTGCTACCTTGTGTCTTGAAACCATCACTGTTGGTCTTTAGCTGTTATTTTTTGAGCCATGTTGGCATTAAGCCCTTTTTGACTTGACTGTGCTATGTTAAATTCTGAGTTGAATCTGAAATAACACTTGTTGGCTGCATGGCCAAACTTCTCACATATTTGGCACTTCACTCTGTTATTATAGTTGTTTCTGCCTCTGCCTCTTCCTCTTTGTGGTTGATTACTTCTTTGTTGTTGACTGTCTGATCTTGGGTTTTGGCTTTGCGTGAGTTTTTGCTGATTCTTGCTTCTTGAATTGAACCCAGATGCATAGTTGACTGACATTTCTGATTGTATTGCCTTTCTTTGCTCTATTCTACCTTCATGAGCGATAAGGGCAGACTGCACATATTGTAAGTCTGGAAGTGTCTTTTGTGATGCGATGAAGGTAACCACTGACTCGTATTCTTCGTCTAGACCATTAGTTATAGTGAGAATGTGTTCACTGTCTGATACCATGTGACCTACAACACTTAGTTTATCACACAAGTTCTTGATTTTAGCAAGATAGTCCCTCATGCTCATATCTTCTTTTCTTGCACTTTGTAACTATCTCTTGTAATGCATTATCCTTGTTGCCGATTGTGAATTGAAAATTTGTTCAATACATGACCATATTTCATGAGAGGAATTACATCCAACGACTTGTGACAGTAGACTAGCACTTATAGAAGATAGTAGCCATGAAGATAATAGACTGTCTTGTTTTTTATAATTGGCATATTCTGGGTTGCTAACAAGATTTCCTTCTCTGTCTTCCTTCATGACAGGTGGAATGGAGATCGTGCCTTTGATATAATCTTGAAGGCCATGTCCCTTCAAGGTTGTGTCAATTTGGTACTTCCATAAGATGTAGTTATCTTTGTCGAGAGGGATGGTTATAACATTGCTTTTGAGTTTGACAAGGGATGGTGCAGTTTCCTCTACTTCATTTCTTGATGTTGCTGATGTTATGTCATCTTCATCGTGAGCCATTGCAGAAATTTGATAAGAACTGATTATTTCCTTGTTTCTTGAATAGGAGAGAGAGGATTCTGGCGAAGCAAGATGCAGTCAGAAAGTTGACTGGAGCTTTCTTGGCGTGGCACAAGTGGATCTGAAAAACGCTTAACTATTGCAGCCAGAAGTGGAGATGAAGACACTGTTCTGATCCCTTCTTGGCGTGGCACATTTAGGATGATGGGGTACAAGAACTATGCTTGATCAGAGAGGTTAACTCCTCGGTGATGAGGATATATTCTAAGGGGAACGAAGCAATGCTTCGTCTCAGTGATGATCAGCGAAAGAAAAATGCCTTTAGGCGAATATGCTCTGATACCAAATCAGAAATCAGATATGATTTGTATTTGAAGAAAATAGTTTGTATCACACAAACTGTTAATACAAAAATGTACAACCCGAAATAGAAAGATTACATGTATTTATATACAAAAATGGGCTAGGCCCAGACACACTGGTAATCCGCGTCATAATATTTCAGTGCTTGTGTGCCTTTGGATCTTGTGTGATCTGATGGTTCATATATGAAGAAATCTAGTGGGTGGATAAAGGCTCGTTTTCTCTGTTGTGTTTCTTCAGATAATTCAAACACAGTTATTCAATGGAGATTCGACAACGATGTCCTAAAGCATATAGTCATTAGTCTCTAACCCGTCCCTGAGGCTGAACATATCACCGCCTTCTTGCTCACCGATCTAAGCCTCGTCCAACATTTCCTTCTCCACAATCATCGAAGAGTTCTCTTCAAACCAAATGCACCCAACACTCAACGGGTTGGTACCTAAATCCCTAGGAAAGACGAAGTTGGTACCAGGAAATTCCCATCCCACTACCGGGCGATCATTGATGAAGATGATGAAATATAAACAGAGGAGGGAAAGGATGTGTAACAACCCTCACCTTAGTAGGCCCGATTTTTGACTAATTCGAAAACCCAAGTCTACTAGGGTATAGAGCGTTAGTGTCCGTGACATAAAATAAACATAAGTATATTAACAAGCTATCTATATAAACTCACAATGAAATAGAAAAACGTAATAGAACATATATAATAACTAAGGCTAATACCTTGAAATATTCATTATTCCTTGGATATCTAATTGTCTTTTTAATGCCGAGCATGAATGAGAAGGCATGTCCACTTATTGTTCTCATCTTGCACCAGTATCTTATCCTTCTAAATCTATTATGTAGGTTGTAATGAGGAGGGGGTTAGAACAACATTCCAGTAACTGGTAAATTACATAATTTATCCAGTAACACTAGTTTATACCGATTAATTTATATTTAAGTGTTATGTCAATTGAAGTATTACTAATACATCTCAAAGTTTTATCTCAGGGTCAACTAGCTCACCTTCGACAAACAAACATTCAATTAAATTTTAGGGTCTTTGCATATCCTATACGGATTCCATACTAGTAGGAAGCGAAATATGTCAGGGCGTAACCCAAGTCTTTGCTAACGACCGTCAAGGACCGTTGATAGTCAAAGCATATATGCCAACCCTAATTCAAAATACCAGTTTATCTACAACACTACCATAGCCCGTCGACCCCCATAGCCAAAATCCCTTTTATACTTACTTAATACAAATCAAGGAAAATGCCCACTTCGATTACTTAATACCTCTGTAAAATGAAGCATACCTCATTTCCCAATTAGTCATTGTCGTATGTTAATTAAGACTTATTAAATAGGAAGAAGATAGACCCAATGACCATTTAATACCTCAATCCCCAAAGCAGACACCTTGACCTCCCTAAAGGTGTTAAGCCATTTAATACATCAAACCGAGACGAACCCTTTGGTATATTTCCCCACACCTATATGGGAACGTTTATCTCCCCACCCTCCGGTCCTATAGTTGGAGATATCCCACATTAGTAATAAGTATACATAATCATTGGTAGCCTCTAGGTGAATGGTAGACTTCCATTGTGTAACTTTATTGACTTTGCATTTCAAACCATACTAAGTTATATGATTAATCTAAGTATCCAATTCACGCCCATCAAAAATGTATAATCGAGACCGTATAATTTTGATTATGAAATTATTCCACCTCTTAAGTCCATTTATTAATATTTATTCACTTACTTACTATGGACTTATTCTTATTTTACACGTTTATCATCTTTATTTTTCATTTTCATCTATGTCGTTTATATGTCATTTATTTCTTTACTTCCAATTAATTATCCTTTATAAATGGTCATTATTATTCAAATTGGACAATCACTAATGTCATTTATTTATCCGTGTCACATCTAACTTATTATGTCCATCCATAAATGTCATATTTAATTCTGTAATTAATCCCATTAAACATACTTATATCACCATTTGATTTTTGTAACTTCCTATTAACTGCTCATTCATTTCCTATTAATACCGTAATCGTTACTTATTAATATCGGTGTTATTACCTTTTTCGATGTAACCCCATAACCCTTTGATTTATTAAGTTACTAATATTTAAATGTATTAATTGCAATAAATACGAGAACCAACACATATTAATTTATTACGCTGTATTCTTTACCTTATGTATATTTATATTTTTAATTAGTAGACGTGGATATATATTTCTATTTTTTACTCTTTCATCTCTATGTTTAGGAATTTCAAAATATACACTTATGTGTAAATTCTATAAAGAATATCTACAAAGAATATTTGTTTCCACATTTTAATATATTGAAGCTATCCTTACCCAAAAAGGAAATTATTACCCTTATAACATTCCATAAACTGCCTAAAAGTGGGACTTTGCTCCATTTGAAATTACAAAGAATTATGTCTTCTCGTTTCTATTGAAAAGAGACTACAAACTACGAAAAGTATTTGTACTTACAGACATATTCCTTATTATTCCAAACGATATACTTTTATACATAGTTGTAAAGTTAGACGGTCCATGAAAAATTACAAGAAAATAGATACAACTAAATTGTACATTTAACATTCTTCACAAATTAAAACATAGAAATTTACATTTCAAGCCAAATTAGGGCATTCCAAATGGATGCTAAATAATTAGCAACCCAATTAACATAAATTTGAAATAGGCTTCATGATCTTATCAACATCATACTTTAAAATTTCTAAGGACTAATTTCCCAAAATTTCCAAATTAGAGTGTATATGTCGTTCCATCATAATCACATAACTTATAGAATATGTAGCAAGATTTCAATTAGACGCATTCATTTTAAGCCCACAATCTAATGGATTTTATATAGGCATAATAATCAAATAAAGTTCAATGATATAAGTTATAGTGTTACACTGTTATACATAAATCATTTAATTTTCTACTCATCTTTTTAGCTTTCCAAATCTCCAAATCTAAATTCATTCCTCTTAATTGACTCTTTTTTCCTTTCGAGCCAAAGATATATAATTAAAAGTGTATACATACCTATTAATTAAAGATCTGAGAGGAGATTTGAGTCAAGTGAAATTTAGATATATAATTATAGAGTATATCTTTTTTGTAGGATTTATTCACTCCTTCTCTTCTTCTCTTTTATTTACGGCCTTCTCTGATATATACAATATTTTTATAATTTTTAGAAATAGTGGAGAAGGGGAAATGCCAAAGCTCTACTGCTCTGTTTAGAAAAAATGAGATGAAAAGTGAGAGGCTATGTCTGTATTTATAGGCGTTTGAATCAATTATATCGTTGGATTAATATTGATTAAATATGGGCTAGTATGCGACGTTCAACCCTAACTGTCGCAACCTCAACCGTTCGACCGCTCCTCATAGGTGGTCGACCGGCCCAATGAGGCTGTCGACTGGTGGTGGTCCATCATTTATTAATATTACCGTTAATTAGTATTTGTTTCCATAATTCATTTTTAATTATTTTCGATCTAAAAACTTCAAACATTAATAACTTCTTCGTTTAAACTCCAACCGCGGAGCTTTATATATGAAAGTTGACCAGAAGATCGCCATAAACATAATAGTGCAAGTTTGTACCTAAATTTTGACATTTACTCAAATTTCATTTTTTTCGCTTTAGTAATTATTTTTAATTATTTAAATTAATAAATGTTTATTTTGTAGGGTGTTTTAGGATGAATAAGTGGAAGAGGGAGAAGAAGAATATGAAGATGAAGAAGATATCATGTTGAGTCCATTAGGGAGAATGTCGATGGAGAAGCTTTGCCACTCATACTCCCTAATTCAGACATTTCATGAGTGGGCCTCTAGAAGCAGCACCTAGTCCAACCCTCAACTGGACCGTGGAAATGAATCACACTACTTGTGGCAATGAGGCAATGGCTCTTCCAGTGATCCCATTCTATATGACCTCTAAGATCTTGATTTCGGCTGTACCGAAATCGACGAATGCCTATGTGGGATGGATAATGTCGATCATGTTCCTTTCGAGGGCATAACTGCTCCCTCTTTTCCACCAATCGTACACGGTCCACAAGCTAGAAAGGATTACATCACATTTATACCAATTAGGATCACATTCACATACACAACTCTTTCCCTCGTGCTTTTTGTTTCGTTTGTAATTCTTTTCTTTTTCCTCTTCGTAGATTCAATGGGAATACTGCCTACTTTGGCAGTCTATCCAAAAAGGTCTCCGAGGATGCACTTCAGCACTCCTCCAAGACTCGGTAATGTTATGACAGAGACTGTTCAAGGTAAGATCATGGCGATTCTCACTGTGAGGGAGATGAATAGGATCAACAACTTGACTATTAGAACTATGACTATGATCGTAAGCACCATTAGCATCCGCGCTCACCTCACGATTTTAGCTTCCATCACTCAAGGCGACAATCTCCTTCCCAGAAATCCAAAGATTCTCATCATATAGGAAGTCGCTCCCTTTTTAGGCATTCACCTCCATGCCCAAAAGATCTTCCCCACACATCTACAGTGGGTTCTGCTCTTTTTACTTCTCTAACTCTTATCCCTAGTAAACGAGGCAAGCATACCATTACCCTCTCAGTTCCTTACTCCTAACCAACTGCTTCTCTGGCTCCTTTTGCCACCTCTTCGGCTACCCACGGATAGCATCCTAGCAATCATTCCTCCTATTAATTCATCTAGTTCTTTATCCTCTGCCACTTCTTACACATCCATGCAACCTAAATACCCAGACTTGGACCTCATAGGGGTCAAGTTTGCATACAACATGGTTGATATCTCAGCAAATGGGATAAAGGATGCTTATGAAAACTTCTAAGGCCTGATCGACCGATATGATGCTTGGAGAAGAGTCACAAAGCATTTTAGCACAATTAAATCCATAAATCATGCATTATTGATTGAGCAAGAAAAGGCTACGAAGGAGGACCAGAATTCTTAAAATCATTGAAAGATGAGATAAAGACCATAAAGAATATGATGAAATAAAGAGAAAAGACTTAAGCCTTAGAAAAGAAAAGCTAGAAGAAGAGACAAGAATATACAAAGCTAAGATTGATCCCATCGAGTAGCAAGTTGAATAGGCCCACATCCAAAGTGGCGACTTGGTGAAAGAGATTGACCAAAATAAAGGCAACGCCACCAATTATAAATCTGAACATGCAGAGATCAATGCAAAAATAGCATGGCTCAAGACTGATCTTGAAAGATCCAAATTTAGGAAAGCAAGGTCCCCAAGGTCCAGTTCAAAAATGAGAAGCTAAAGGCCAAAATTACTCCTCTTAAGAAACAACGGGACAAATCTGAAGCTGACAAGGAGTCCGCTATTGAGGATGTTGACTCCACCATTTTCAAGTTCTACGTAAACGTCTTCAGAACTAAGAACTTGAGATGGTTCGGTAAGGAGTACCCTTAGATCCTAATAAACATCCATGAAAAAATTTTGGAAGAGGAGAAAGAATGAGCTAGATGAAACAGTCAACCATTCATCGAGGGTAACGCTTTTTTTTTGAAGAAAAGTTAAAGGACCCAACCCAAATCTAACATAAAATATATCGGGTATCAAACATTCAACCCGAATATCACATATACAAATCCTAACCCTAAAGATGAGTCGACATAACTCATACCAAATGACAAAAAGAAAAAAACAAAGCAATGGCGGAGGAGATTTAGATAGCCAAAATCATCTCCTCACCATTCTTCTCCCCGCTAGTTTCGCCTCGCTCCTAGTGAGACAAATTCTCGTTCATATCACCTCCCATACATTTGCTTCTCTTAAAATTGCTTGAATAATTGGATCTGTTGAAATTGTTGAATTCGAGAGTAGGAATGTTAGATCTAACATCACTGCGACCTAGATCTGACATATTCGTCTTCTAAACTCTGTTGTTAACTAAGTCATCGCTAGGGTTTGGATTATTGGTTTCAGAAGCTTGATTGAGTTGAGATTCACTATTATTGGCAATATACAAGCTCTTATTCACAGTGTTAGCCACAAACTCATGTTGGTTGCGGAAGCTAGGCTCTGAAATCAGATTATTATTATGCTTGTCGAACTGAAAGCTTCTAGTACGCAACAAATACGCTTCTAAGTATTTGCTTCCAGCTTCAGAACTCCAGTCATCAGCAAGGGAAGCAAATTTGGTTTGATTTTTAATTAATTTCTTAGATTTTTCCAGAATTATCTTGCTATCAGTACTTGTAGATAACCAAACTTGCTCTTTACTCCTGCTACCTTTATTGTGCACACGCAAGTTTCTTTCTTTCCACAAGTCGAACACTGCCGTAGTTAGCAAAATGTGAGCATAATCTGCCTCTTTGGATTTTGATCTGAAATTGTTGTTAATTAACTTTATAATATTCGTAAGATCCATATGCATATTGTCATCTATGCTCAGAATAGCTTTGATTTGATTCCATATAAAAAATGAGTAGCTGCATTCAAAAAATATATGATTAGTGCTTTTATTACATATAGTGCAAAGGGAGCAGAGTGAATTTGTATTATTGCCCCATTTATTTAATCTGTCCCAAGTTGGCAATCTGTTCTTAACTGCAAAATACGTACAAAATGCCATCTTGGGACAATTCACTCTATTCCATATGCAATTATACCACTCTTCTGTCGGGTATTTGCTTCTAATAAAATTCCAAGCTGCTTTAAAAGAAAACTTTCCTCTGTTGTTTGCAGTCCATTCCCAGTAGTCATTCTCTGCAAAAGTATCAAATTGTATTTTGCATATTTCATCTTTATGAGGATTAGTAATAGGATGGATTTGTGGTTGCCATTGATTATTAATTATGATATCAGAAACTTTATCATTTGATCCACCATATATAACAAGGCTATTCCACCCAACTTTATTAATAAATGCCTCATTTTTAAACCAAGGATCAAACCATAAACTTGTATCTTGACCATTTTTAAATTTTCTTTCAATCATTGATTTACCAATTTCTCTGCAATTTAATATTTGTTTCCAAGTGTTTGATTGATTACTATTATGAACAGTAGACCAAAAAAAAATTTGTTTCAAATATTTGGATCTCATCCATCTAGCCCACAAAGAATCAGAATTTAGGAATCTCCAAAACAATTTTAAATGACAAGTAGTACACAGATCCCTAATATTTCTAATGCCAAGCCCCCCTTCATTTTTAGGCCTGCATACATTTTCCCAACTTATTTTGTGATATTTACCTTTCCATAAAAAATCAGCGCATCTACTTTTCAATTTTTTAATAGATGCGGTTGGGATTTGAAAAGTTTGTATCCAGTAAAGAATAATAGCATAAATTACTATCTTAATAAGTTCAAGCCTTCCAGCAATATACAGTAACTTACAAGACCAAGTCTTCATTCTATCCTGAATTTTTTCAATAAGAATAGAACAATCAGAGTCCTTAATCATATCTGTAGAAAGAGGCGGCCCTAAATATTTGATTGGGAGAAATCCCTCTTCTATTTGTAAAACATTTTAAAAATTCTCTTTTATACTTACAGAATTTACTGAAATAGGCTTTACATTTATTCACATTGAGTTGAAGTCCAGCATATTTTTTTAAATTATCAAAAATTGATTTAATAGAGTCTGCATTATCTTTACTAGCTTTTACAAACACCATAAGACCATCTGCATATATCAGATGATGATTAACACATGGTTGGATTCTATTTATAGGCTGAACATTACTTTTAATACTCTCTATTTCCATAAGAATAGAACAATATTCCATAACAATAGCAAAAAGGTAAGGTGATAAGGGGTCTCCCTGTGTTAACCCCCTATTATATTTAATATACCCTTCTGCCTTTCCTTGAATCGGAATAGAAAAGGTAGGAGTATTTATACATTCAAACACCAAATCACAAAACTTTATAGGAAAACCCATACATTTCATGACATGATGAATAAAGTGTCTGTTTACCTTATCATATGCTTTTTGTAAGTCAATATTAATACATGCATTGTCACCCTGTTAGAATTAAATTTCCTGACCATCTCATGAGCTAACAGAGAGTTTTCATAAATTAGCCTACCAGGCACAAATGCACTCTGATTTTCAGAAATCAGAAAAGGCAAGAACACTTTTATTCTGTTACTAAGGACACTAGCAATAATTTTATATATAAAGTTGCAACAAGAAATAGGTCTATAATCACCAATATCAGTGGGATTTTTATTTTTTGGAATAAGGGTAATGAAAGTATGATTTAAACTTTTAAGAATTTTTCCATTATCTATAAACTCATTTACAGCATCCAACACTTGTTGTCTAATATATTCCTAATTATTTTTAAAAAAAATTGCATTGAAACCATCAGGGACTGGACTTTTGTTATCTCCAACATTAAAAACTATAAATTTTATTTCGTCTAGACTCGTTGGAGCTAGCAAGAATTCAGAAGCATTATGATTTAAAATATTTTTACAAGTTATATATGGAAAATCCTTTTCATTATTAGTAGAAAAATACAGATCCTTAAAGAAATTTATAGCTTCAGCAGAAACTTTGTCATAAGCATTAGCTAAATTTCCCTCCTTATCAATTATGCAACCTATGTTATTTAAGTGCTTTCTATTACTCATTTTTGCATAAAAAAACTTAGTGCAATCATCCCCTAAAGTAAGCCAATCAACTTTTGCTTTTTATCTTGCATTAACTGATTCTTTATACATTTCTTTAGATGATTCCTTTTGATTTTGAAAAAAATTATTTATTTCACTGATATCATCAGGATTATTATATGCATTCATTTGTAAAAGTTTGACTTCTTTTTTCAAACTAACAATCTTGTTTTTATTTATATAGTTGTTCTTATTCCAGTTTTTAAGATTACTTTTTGTGAATTTCAAAAACATATAAAACTGATACTGTTTAGAACCATTACATGAAAAATTATGACAGTTTTCCATTAAGGATCTATAATCTTCTTCCATCACCCAGCTATTTTTGAATCTAAAAGGAGGAGCTTTATTATTAAATTCACAGTTTGTAAACAGATTAATCATTAAATGAGTATGATCACTTAAATTTTGTTCCAATGTAGAGCAAATACTATCTGGAAATCTTTTGGAAAAATCTTTATTAAACAGAATTCTATCTAACTTGCAGTGAATATTTTTAGCTATCCTATATTTCCAAGTATATTTATTACCACTGATAATAGGTTCAATAAGACCATATTCTAATAGAAATTTGTTCTCTATCCAATTTATTTTGAGGGATTTTAACCCCCCCCCCCCCAAACTTCTCATTAGCATGAAAAACAGTATTGAAATCCCCTAAAATAATCCGGGGGAAATCATATATGGAATTTAGGGATTTAAGATTTTTCCACAAGGCATTTCTTTCAAGTTCAAAATTACTGCCATAAACACTAGTCATTTGCAAATAAAACCCACCAATATTTATAAAACCGCAATCTGTAAATTGGCTATTTTTGTTTATATTTGTATTTGTCCAGATATTAGAATCCCAAATAACAATGATTCTTCCTTTACATCCACAATCATTGTTATGTATAGCTTTCCAATTACTGGACAAGTTCAAAAAAAATCTTTCAAAATTCTCATCATTCATTTTATTTTCAATTAAAGCAATAATAGATGGTTTGTAATAATTAATCATACAGAGGATATCAGATTGTTTAGCAGGGGTATCCATCCCCTTTACATTCCATGCAAATATTGACATATATATAATAATAAAATATGAGTTTTAAATTGTACCTGACACCAAAGTACTTTTACCTCTCCTTTTTTTATCAGCACCTTTAGCTTTTGGACTAGTAGACATTTGATCCCATTCTGGATTGATTAAGATATATTTTTGCTTAAAGGCTTTTTTCTCTTTATTTCCCTTTATCTTACCGGATGCTTTTGTTCTATCAATATGTAATTCTGATAAGTCAAATTCCTCTATTATGTCCCCTTTCTCAGCTTCATCTTCCTTCATTTGTGCAGATTTTGGAATCTTGATTAAAGAAATATCAAATGCAACTGTGCGAGGCATAACTGACTCATTGCAGTCAGTCACTACATCCTGCTCTGGAGGTAGATCAGACTTGCGAGGCAATGTTGAGTTATTATTCATTCTCTCAACATCTGCAGCAAGCGAAGAGGAAGACCCCATCTCAATTATAGTTTCCTGATTCAGGTTTGAAGGCCGATGAATAATTTTGACTGTTTTTGTAATATTCTGGTCTGTATTTAAACATGGCTCTGAAATATGGGGGATTTCAGAGTTAACGAACTGTAATTTTTTACCCTCTTTTATACTTGTCGGATTCAGAACATTTGAGATTTCTTCACCGTCTTTTTGCTGATGAACTTCCATTTCCATGATCTGATCATTTTGATCAGTGAGCTCTATATTATTGTTTTCTTGATCGAAAACGATATCTTCTTGATTGATTCGATCTTTGCCCTCCTGGCTTCTTGATTGGATTTTTGCGCCTTCATTGTTACTCATTACTTGAACAAATTCAGAATTATTTTCTTGAATAATTGCTGCATCTTTATCATTCTTTTTGGGGATCCACTTCTGTTTCGGGTTGCATTGTTCTTTATTGTGACCGAAACATTTATAGATAATACACTTTGGTGGAACCCATTTGTATTCTACTTTTTGTGTAATGATTTCACCATTATAAAGATTGAGACTAATTACATCTGGAAGTTCATCAGTTGCAGAGACTTCCACGAGAAGTCGAGCATAATTCAATCTCGACTTCATGGTAGTTGCTGCATCCATCTTCATGGGTTTTCCGATAATACTTGCCATGATGCTGAATGCCTCTATATCCCATAGTTTGAGGTTTACACTAGGTAATCTAACCCATATCGGCATGGTTGACAGAAGATCTCTGTCCAGCTTCAAAGACTCAATCCACCTTCTCATGATGATGAGTTTGCCGTTGTAGAAGTAAGGACCATTTTGAATGATAGAATTGCAGTCTTGTGAATCATTAAACTTGATCAGAAAAAAACCATTTTCTCTCGAAAAGATTTCGAAATCTCCATTTGGTTTCCACACTCTTTTTATATATTCTTTGAAAAACAAGAAATAAGGTTTACTGCTAACCACGTAGACCAAAATGGAACTGTTCCAGCATTTTGTGGCTCTTTTACATACAGCCTCCTTTACTACTCCATATTTCTTGTTATTGATACGGATAGGGGCAATGGTTTCAAAGACTGCATTCTTCATCTCTTGGTTCCTTTGATTGCTCAAAAACAATATCAGCCCAAGATTTCTGCCCTAGTTCTTTATTTAGAGAGAACTTTGTTGGTGGTTTACTGATTTGCATCAATTTGGTCCTGTCCTAGATGAAGTTGGTCTTCTGATCATCTTTCTTCCTTTGCACATTGTTAACTTGAGACCAAATGTGATTGATTCTTGGCTGATATCTTCTTTGCGATCTTGGTTGAACCAATTGGAATCCCTCTTTATCAATGATGATTTTATTCGGCAACCTGAGATGAGATTCAGGTGGCATGTCTTGAGGAAAAGGACGAGAGAGAAGGATTGAATTTGGAGTTGAGAGAGAGATTGTTTTCTCCCATGGCAGAAGAAAACCCTAAATTTGAATTTTCTTGAATATTATTCGAGGGTAACACTTTGGAAGAAAATTTTGACTCGAAAGATTTTGGATGCCCTGGAGGATGGCATGAAGCCACGCAATGTGGAAAAATCGTTGCAGACAACAATTCAAGCTCCCATTGATCTCCCTATCAATGATATAACAAAGCTCCTATTGTAAAATCCATCCAGGGACCTTCAATAGTCGTTCTAATTATTCCGGTAGCCAACTTTGAAGCACTCATGCATCTGCATCCCAAACTTTCCCTCAACTATCTCTACACCAAAAAAACATCTTTTACAACATCTAAACAAATCTTGAAATAAGCATTTTACCTCGTTTTTGTAAACATCATTTTAGGCCTAGTTGTAATATGATTGACGTGTTTCACCATCTTTCCTATTTATTGTAAACTAACGTTGTGAAAATATTTTACAATTTTTTTAAACATAGCGGAATATGTTTTACAAATTTTTTTAAACATTGAAGAATATGTTTTATTACTTTTCAAAAAAAGTTGCACATGCGTTTCAGTTGTTTTCAACCTGTATCCTTAATGCTATTGTTGCACTAATTAATACAATTTTAGAAATTCAAATAAAAAAAATCATCAATTCAAATATACAAAATTCTTCGATTAAAACAATACGTAGCACTTTCCCAAGTTGCTTGGCATTCAAAATAGGGTAATATTGTTCCAATAAAGAAATATAAGGCATATTCTGACACAATCAGTCTTTATATACTTAAACAGTCCAGTAGTCATGACCTATACTTCATAAAAGATAACACATGTCCAACCATTTACATACAAACCAAAAGATAAAACATGCCAATCGCACAATGTTTTAATCAAGAGCGACAAAATCCGTATACTAAGTAACCATCATTTTTATAGCTTGCTAGGTATTATACCCTTCTGAAGTCTCTCTCCACAAAGGATCTTGAGGTTCCATTAGAACAATTCAAACGGTGGAGGTAATACAACATCATTATGATTAGTGACAATTATACAACATGAATATGAGTAATTATTTTGAATATTTGGTGTACAAGTGGTGGTATCAGTCTGTGCAAGTGAGATAATCCTACAACAATAATGTGTATTATGCATTAATACAAAAACAACTATAGGAAAAAAATAATTAATGACATACGGGGATATTCCATATAATCAGCCATATATTACTCGCGGTGAAATTAACATGTTTTTTAAATTATAATAATGTATTAATGCAACAAAATTAGTAGAAATGAAGTATGAGATTTTGTATACATACCATTTTTTATAAACTTTTTTATACAACATTATCGAAATGAAGTAGCAAAGGTGCAAAGCCAAGTAACTTCAGCCATACTTCAACAGGTAACTTTTTTATTACAAGCAAAATCCCAATCAGCATAAACATACATATTGACCACATTAGCAGAGAATATCAATTGGAGTGCTACTATAGTTTAACATGTATCGTGAGATTATGAAATAAGTTACATAAATGCTGAATTTAGACAACTAATGGTAGAATTTTTGCTACTATTTTAGATAACTGTTTACTCGACTAATTTAAATTAATAATACCAAATCATTCTATGGCAAAATATGTACATTTTTATACCATTATATTCTTTCACAAAAGAAACCCAAAAGTGTCTCAACCCTTCAGCTTGTAGCAAATCAGGAAAAAAAGGATACCGACATAAAGCTTATTTTAGGGTAACTTAAATTTTAAGTTTCCATACCATATCATTCGACTTTTGTTATTCTACTCACAGTAGTAACTAGGATATGACTATGTTGAATATTAACCAAAATGATGAAATAAGAAATTTAAAAAAGTAAAAGAACATACTTTGGTTAAGATATTTTATGAAAACTAGTTTATCACTAAATTGATTCCAAACCTTGTAGAAACCAAATTTGATGATATAAACATGTTATTAACCTAGAATCATGTTAGGTGATGTAAATATATAAGATAAAAACCTTAAGAATAATCATAAATGAAAAGAGTCGAAATTTGGATTCAAAACAATCGAAACAGAAATAAAGGATTCATTTCTGACTTGTTCACCGGTGCACCGTTGGGTAAGTCGGTTTTGTTATTCTAGGATTTTTGGATGCCCGAATCAACATGCGTTGTTTCTATATTTTGTATTGTGATCCTTGAGGGTTATTTAGATACTTCTACGATTTGGTTGGTTACTATTTGGATGTATAGATCGAGAGTAAAGTTGATATATGGATATAGTATGTGTGGGTTGGAATGGTTGTTAATATTCGATATGTGTATAGTGAGTAGTTGACAAAGGCACGACACGGCATTAGAGTTGCAGTTTTGGGAAACTGGGTGAGTATGTAAGATCGGGACGGAAACGATAAGAGGAGAATGTGATGTGTACGACTTTGGATTCTGTAGTTCGGTGAAGTATAAATGTATACGTTAGTGATACGAATACCAAAATCATGTAGCGCACGCAGTAGGTCCTTGATTCATGGTATTGATGTGACATTCTCATGTAGAGCGTCGAGGCTGGTCCACGAGTGTTTATGTGGGCAACGGTCGACCTGCAGCGCACATGGTGGGACCAAGCATGAGTCCAATGCATAACTATTCTTTACCGCACGTGGCGAGACCGGATAGTCATAGATGTGTAATCCTTTACTGCAAGTGGCGAGATCGGATTACATTTAAGATTATTTAGATAGTATAATATCTTTTTGTAGCATGGTGTAGGCAGGTCAGAAGATACCATACTTAGGTTTAAATCATGTTATATCACTATCAAGGTATTATACATGTATTAGATTTGCTTCACTTAGGCAAACGTATGTCTGACCACTTCTATATTTTTCTATCTATATTATTCAGATTGATGGAGTCTGAAGGCGTGATGGATCTAGAGATGAAACTTGTATATACTATATATTCTTTAAACAAAGTATGTATTAAAGACTTAATATGACACTGTCTGGCATTATTTGGGTTTGGATTGTACAGAATTATGTATTGGTATTAGAATTTGTAAATAGATAACTGTACGTATTTGTGTGATACAAAGTATTGATTTGACCATCCATTGTGAGGCTATGAAAGTTTAAGTCAATATAGTTTTATCTTATGCTCCCTCTGTGCATATCATATGTATTATCTTCAATGAATCACCACTTTGGGACAATGACTCACCACTTTGGGACTTCTTTGTATAGTTATGGGGTTTTGAAATGGTGGTTGTTAAAATTAAAGTCCATCGATAAATATCTCTAGGTTCCTAAACATCCTATTTTCAAATAAGTGATGCTTATGTTATTGATCCTATAACATAGAGTTTAACTTAACGAATACAGTTTTATTAATTCAAATTCCAATAGTGAATGTTGTTTTATTACATTGAATGTGATCTAAAAAACGTCCAAATGAGAGGAAATGCTTAAATAAAAAGAATCAAGTGAAATAGCAGTGCAAATGCTCACTATTCCATGTCCACGAAATTGGGTCCCTAACGGTTATTGATAGCTTGAAAGTGTTATCTCTAATCTTATGCGTAATCACGAATGTCCTCCCTAATTTAGACCAAGTGCTCCCGTACTTTGGAAGACCCATTTCAATACAAGGCCACCGATCTCGAAAGTATGGTTTAGGACCATGGTTTGAAAGGCCAAGCTACTCTATGCTAGTGAGAAGCTACCCTTAAATTCGCCTCTTCTCGATTTTCCTCTACCATGTCAAGGGATGCTAACAACAATTCCTCATTCATCTCGAGATCCTCATGTATGCTTAGTGAGAAGGGACTTCCACTTCAATCAGTATCATCACTTTGGTTCGGTATGCCAATGAAAATGGAGAATGTCCACTTGCGGATTTATGGGTTGTCTAATAAACCCACAGATCAAGTGGTAACTCACATATCTAATTTTTTTCTTCATTCAATCATTTTCTGATGATGGATTTGACAATCATGTTCACCACCTCCACCTTTTTGTTGATCTGTCGGTGTGCCACTACTAAGAAACTCTTCTCAATTCGAATTCTAGAAGAGAGTTCATAGAAGTTTGCACTTCGAATTGTGTTCTATTGTCCATAATGATCTTTAGTGGTACTCTAAATCTACAAAAATGTTTTGACTATAAATTAATTGCTTTTTCCAGAGTAATTGTGATGGGTGGCTCTACCTCAACCCATTTTGTGAAACAGTCCACTGCTACGATCGTACACTTTAATCCTTCACGTGTCATTGGAGCACTACAATATTGTTCATTCCTTAAACTGCAAATAGCCAAGAGCTTGCCATTTTCATAATCTTGTTAGATCGGGCTCTCGATATCTTTTTAAATCTCTTACACTTGTCGCATTTCTTGGAAAATTCAATTATTTCCCTATTGACAGTTAGCTAGAAATAAACGCAACTAAGTACCTTCTTCGCTAAATTCTACCATCCAATATGATCTCCACAACTTCCTTGAAGAACATCCTTAAGGATTTTCTTCGTTTTATCCTTGTCGACACATCTTAGGAAGGGAGCTTTGAATCGCATTTGGAATAATCATTTGCCTTTAATCTTTTACTTTGATAAATATTTATATTTCAAACATACAATTTTAGACATATCCTCTTCTTTTCAAAACGTGTAAATTTTATTAAATGCCTTCTTTTTTATACATATTTTGTTCATTGTCTTTCTTTTCAAAATAACTTTTTACTTTTGTGCATACATTGTTATTTTTATTTTTCCAACATATTTGAGAGTAGATGTGTACTTTTTCCTTTTAAAGTACTTTGTTACACTCTTCTTTTTTAATACATGCAACATGTATTAATTGCAGCAATACATTACATAAAGGGATAATTAATGTCATCTTTCTTAACGCTAAATATCTTCCCCTTATTTATTAATGTTTATTGACAAAATTGTAACCATTTTAAATATGTTGATATATTCTTTTTTGTTTCTTTAGCATATCCAGCTTATTAACCCATTAATTAATACTTTCCCTTAGAAGTATTTTTACATTTGTGCGCATAACTATTTTTCCATTCTTTTCTTTTTAAATGTACATTCGTCATTATACCATCTTTCTTTTTCTTTCTTTTTCTTTGGGGATAACTTACAATATTCAACTTATTTGTTAACAAATGAGTTTTTTTTGTACTTTCTTTAATCTTTAAACTTATTTCCAAAATAGGTCACGCCAAAAAACAAAATGCACGCTACAGTAAACATTCCGTATCTTCTTTATACGATACCCATTTCTAACAACATATATGTGAATTTTGGCTAGAAAAATTTGCTTGACCCAATGCAAAAGGCAGATTCCCCAAATTATTTTATTTGTAGAAATTTACTATTTTGTTCTCTAATATAAAACTGCATTTTTATCCTTATTAAAATTTTAATTTATTATTAAAAGTTTCAAGGTGTTACACTATCCTTCGTCATTAACTAATGTAATGATGTTGTGGTCTTATCCCTCCTTAATTAAGATGGGTACTTCTAGTATGTCGTTCAACTATAATGTATACATCTTCACTTACTTCATTGGCTTCTAATAAATAAGGTCCATCCATTACTTCAATTATTTCACCTGACTATGAGAGATTTGTGTATTCTAACACCGTGGTTAGTAAAAAATATAAACTATGCACATTTAGTATAACTTATAGGAAAATTGGTTAGGTGGAATAACTTTCTTAAAACTTATCCTGTCTTCTTTACCATTTGAGTCAACCAACATCATCTATGTGTGTTTTCCATCTCATTACTCTCTTCTCCAATCTTATTGCTATTTCTTTCAATCAAAATCCATTGACAGTATTTTCAAACTTTGGTATTACTTTCTACATCCTTAATCCTTCATGCGAATATACCCTAGGACTTGTAAAATTGTATTCAATACCATTCTCTGTTCTTTTCATTGTTCTTTTGATGACTTCCACATAAGTCTAATCATATACTACTAGGTTCATTCCAATATTTCTTATATTCAACGGGGATTCTTTGTTGCTATTCTATGAACAACCATAACTATTTTTTTAATAGCCTAAACCTTTACCCCATTTTCCTAGGTAGTCATCCCTATCTATTCCATATCAAAAATTAGTTTGAGTTTCACCACTCTTTATAAAACTAAAAATTCACAATTACGGAGTACCAAATCCAAACCCTTTATCTTTGAAAATATAAACTTAGAAACCCTTTTCAAAAATTACTTAGGTTCCAAAAGAAGCCATGAAAAATTTCTTATCCAAACCAACTTTCCCTTTTCAAAGATTTTTTTGATTTATCTCTTTTAAAAGTGAGATTTTTAACTCGAAACATTTATCATGTTTGCATTCAAAAATCTCAATTGTCATGCCAACCCATTTTTCAAAAACCTCTTCTATAGCTTTAAAAAAATTGAAAACTGGAGCAGGCAAAGATAACTTCCATACTTTTATTTTCCTATTACTCATGTTATTTCCAATTTCACCTTTGGCAGAGATTTCAATAGCATATGGGGGGGCTTCTAAAAGATCGTGTAATTGCAACATCTATCTAAGCGGCTATATAAAATGTTTGTGCAATCACTACATATCTATGTAATTTATCCATTTTTCATATCCTATTCCTATTGCTTTTCTCCTATATTATTTCCAACTAGATTGCTAATCCTATTTTTTTTAATATAATCTAATGTTATTTCTATCTAAATTTTCCAATATTGACTAATTGCAGTGTATTCACCTACTGCTTTAGTCGTTGGCTTTTCTTCAATGAAAAGAGGTATAAATCTATTTCAGCTGTTTTTCTTCGTATTTTCCTTATATGAGAATATTCCTCGTGTCTTCACTATCTTGCATTCTTACCCTTCTATTTTCTTCACCTCATTTTAATTAAGTACTATTTTCATTTATCCACCCCTTAGAGAGAATTTTAAAAACCTTCAAACTTACAAAAATAGAAAAAATCGCCGAGAAAAACCTACGCTCTATTTTCCATTCATTTCGAACATGAAAAACCCTCTTACTAAAAACCTTTAAATTGGAAAATTTTGACCGAACCAATTTTAGACTAAGAATTTCGAAATTTCCTTACTTTTTCAAAACTACAATTTTCCAATAAATCCTTTGGAAAAACCCATTCAAAATATTTCAAGGAATTTTCCAAAATCTTTTGTCAAATTCTTTTGCATAGGGTCGGACTTGGAAATGGACTTCACTTGTCCTTTCTTTTGGACTTTCCTTCCTTTCTATTTTCCTTCATAAAAATCCAATTTATCATCTTATGGTGATTAGTGTACATCTTCTTACAGGAACTCGATCCACTTTTATTATACCATACTTTGGGATTTTTGCAAAATATACCTTCTCACATTCAATTTGTCTGGATGAAATGTACGTCTTCAATTGGCAATCCATCCAAATCTACAATCATAAGGCAGCCTAGGTCCCACAATGGAGTCAAGTACCATCCAGCTTTTGGGGTCCTTCTATATGTCGTGCTTATGCTCTTATTGGTCAATGCCTTACGACATAGCCAACGCTCCATGGCATAATTATGGTAGGTGTATAAATTTTATTTTATTTATGCACCCAACTCATAGTTTCCTCATCCATCCTTTCGGGAATATGGTCGCAACTATTTCTATAATCGGAATTTATAGAATAAGGTGTATAATATATATATAATAGGTAAAAATATAAATACGTTCTCTTAACGTATCCCAATTCCTACGAATGACTAATCTAAGATCTGATACTAAATGTAACAGCCCACACCTTATTGGGCTTGAATTTCGACTAAATCGAAACCCAAGTCCATTAGAGCATGGATCATTGGTTTGGTTTGATAACCTGTAATAAATATAGGTATATCAGAGTGTGGTTAATATATACTCATAGTGGAATAGAAAAATAAAATAGAAGATAAATACTTACTGATACTACTGCCTTGGAATCAAACAGCCTTGTTAACGCCGAGCACAAACAAGAAGACTTCACTATCTATCGTTCTCATCTTGCACCGGTAGCCTATCCCTCTAAATCTATCATGTGGATTATAATGAGGAGGGGGTCAGAACAACGTTTTGGTGACTGAAAAATTACATAGTCTATCTATATCACTAATCTATGCCGGTTGATTTTCATATAAGCATTATATCTATTATTTACGGCTGATCCGTTTAATCCTAAGTGCATGTACGATACACCTAACCTCCTTTGAGGTATAACTATATATGTGTCTATATACATATATATCTAAACATATACTACCCAAACACTCCAGCCACTTAATACTTCTTGAATAGGGAAGAGGCAGACTCAATGGCCATTTATTACCTCGACCCCCGAAGCAGGACCTTCGCAATGTAAACCCTAGTCAATCTGTCCTAGCTACAGAGACCGATGACAAATATATACGACCCTATAATTTATATATTTTAACTGTCGTACTACTAACGCATCTCAAAGACTCATCTAAGTGTTATCTAGCCCAACATCAAACAAACAAATGTCTAACCAACTAACTTTGAGGTTTGTGCGTATCCCATATGCATTCTACACTAATAGGAAGCGAAATCCTTCAGGGCATAATTCGAGCCTTTGCTATCGACCGCTCGGGACCCTAGTGGTCATAGCCTATATGTCTGCCCTACTACTAAATACTGATCCAATAAAAATACTGACATAACCTGCCGACCTTTCTCAACTGACATCTCGTTTAGGCTAACCTAATGTAAGTCAAGGAAAATGCCCCATTTGGTTACTTAATACCTCTTATTAGAGATAAAGCATACCCATTTCTCAAAAAGTAATAGATCATTTAATCCTTCAAATTCGAGGTGAACCCATGGTATATTTTCTCCCTACTTATCCACAACATATATCCCTTCACCATGGGTCATATGGTTGAAGATGTCCCACATCAGTAGTACGTATACACAATTGCTGGCAGCCTCTAAGAGAAGGATAAACTTCTGCTGTATAACTCTATTGACCTCGCATTCCAGCCCACTAAACCAAACAAACCATCATAGGCTTAAATGTTAGGCTAGACCCATTAATTCATGCCTGTTCTAATTGTAGAATTAAGGTTGTATAATTTCTCGCTATGAAAAGTATATTACTTTTAGCATTTAATTCCTACCCTATAAACTGCTATACTTCCTAAATATTAATTGTCCATAATAAATGGTTATTATTATTCTAATTGGATAATTTCTAATAACATTTATTTATTCATCCAAATTTAACCTATTATGACTGTTTCATTTTCCCTATGAATGCCATGATAAATTCATTAATCAGTCCCATTAACCACATTTATGTTCCCATTTAATTCATATAACTCCCTATTAATTGCACATTTATTTCCCTATTAATTTTAGAGTTGCTATATCATTTCCATCCATACCTCCTAATCCAATAATTTAATACACTATTAATAACTAATATGAATATCGTCGTAAATTATGCTATATATACATATATAATTATGTATTTATTTTAATCGATAAACCCCGTTGTATGTATGTGTGTGCATATCGTATTTCTAACTATTAATTTCTAAACTAGAACATTTATTTTCATGTTTTAATTTATCAGAGCTATCCTTTCTAAAAGGATTATAGTTATAACTTTCTATAAATTATCCAAAAACGAGACATTTGATCCGTTTGAAATTACAAGGAATTATCTCTTTTATTGAAATAGACAGTGAAAACTATGGAGAAGAATACGCATAGTTTATACATCTCTTTCCCTTTTGTTATATTCTTTGTTAATTCAAACAACGCACTTTTATACATAATTTTTGGATTTGGATAATTTATGAAAATTACACGAAAATTGATATAATTATGTTATGCCCCGCTTTAAACAAATTAAAACATAGAAATTCACATTATAAGTCAAGTTATGGAAATCTTAACTAATACTAACATTTTACAATCCAAATATGAATTTTGAAATAAACTTTATAATTTTATCAGCAATCTACTTGAACAAATTTAGGGACTTTTTTTCCAGATTTGGGTGTGAATAAAATTCCTATTCCAATTACCCATTTTACAGAATATGTAGGTAAGATTTCATATTCCTAAGCCTACAGCTCCATAAGTCTTGCTTAGGCATGATGTTTAAATAAATCATCGATATAAATTTCAATATTATAAATAAATTATATAATTTTATACTCACCTTTCTAGCTTTTCAAATCTCCAAATCTAAATTCATCTCTTTATTTGACTCCTTTTCCTTTCCAATCTAAAATAATATGTATAACAAGGTGTATATATATACCTTTAGAATTATAGATATGAGAAGAGATTTGGGGTTAAGGGGAATACAGATTTATAGAAATTTACCTTTTTCACAGCATTGATTCGCTCCTTCTCTTATTTTCGTTCATTTTCTACTCTTCTCCAATTATATATATATATATAATATTTTATAATTAATAGAAATAGCGGAGAAGGGAAATGTACAGAGTTTCATTGTTTTAAAAGAAAATATGAGAGGAGAAGTGAGGGATTATGCCTGTATTTATAGGCATTAAATCGATCATAACTATTAGATTAAAATGACAAAATCCGAACCGTTTGGCCAAGGTTCAAACCCTAGCCACCACCCACAACCAGTCGATCGCTCCTCTATAGGCGGTTGATCGCTAGTAGCCGATGACTCAAGTAAGGGGGTCAACTATTGGGTCCCGCATTTTATTATAATTTATTTCCTATTTTTGTTTCGAGAACTTCAAATACTAATAACTTCTTCGTTTGACCTCCAATCGCAAAACTCGAAATATGAAAATTGCTTGGAAATTTGTTATTAGCACAATAGTGCAAGTTTTGTGGTCAAATTCCAACGTTTGCTCAAGTTACTTCTCTGGAGACTTATTGATCATTCATTAATTATCGTTAGATTTTTGAGGTGTTACACCTGCTTACTTATAGCTTTGGCCCCAATTTTAGAAATAACAGCCATCTTCATTGGGTATGGGCTGTCATGCCTCAAAGCCTTCTTAACCATTCTCTCAAAGCTCTCATCAACATGGCTTATCAACTTCTCTCCAGATGGTCATTCAGCCTAATGACATCATTTTCATCCTTCTTTATTGGAGTGTCAATGAAAGACATTCCATATTTTGATAAAGTTTCGAACTCAGCAACATACTTTGAAACAATCTAAGTTTCCCAATTTAGGCAACAAAATTTTGGAACAACATCAACATCTGAGCCGACGGCATGAATGTCTCCTCAAATCTGGTTTTGAATTGATCCTAAATGAACTGATCCTCGAAGTAACAGCTCGAAGAGCGTTCCACTAATTCATCGCTCTTACTTGGAGTTTCTTGGAGGCCAACCTTCTTCTCATAGTATCATTCAACTCCAAGTCATCAGAAATCCTCTTATAGGTGTCCAATAAATCTTACACTTCCATGACCGTCTCCATCCCTTGGAACGGTTTTCTACCATGGCTCGAGAAGTTCTTGTCCACTTTGATAAAATAAGCTCTAGGTGATTGCACTTTAGCACCACCAATGGCAATAGTAGGAGCAATGCCTTAGGTTTTTGCAGCATGTTCCTCATTATATCGTAGCCTGCACATTAAGGTTCGTAACTATCTCCTTACTCACCCCTTGCTCTACTCTAGAAACAGGAGTTCTAGCCGTATTCCTCGTATGCCAGCTCATTTTTAATCTGTAATACAATGATCATTATTCATCAATGAAAATTGCATCAATGGTACTCTTGTGTGCAATACGACTTCTACTATATTTATATACACGCTAATATATAGTTTTGAAAATAAAAATTATAACAAGTACGCTCTCTTGTATACCCTTGACCCATTCCATAGTGTTAACTCATACTCCATCTCTAATGGATCCCTGCATTCCTTAAGTTAACTACACAACCTAAGCTCTGATACTAAATAAAATAACCGTTGTACACCTCAAACACCCAATATACGTGTATAGTGTGATGTAACCATGACCGATCAATACAGGACGATTATCAAATGGTAAAGTAACTAAAAACAATCACAAAACTTATCATATACCTCATAAAACATCGAATACAACATAATAACCATTATAGAAATAAAACGGCCGAGGCGACAATAACTAAATGAACCTAAAATTAGAGCACACAAGTTCATACAGTAATATAGTACGGTAATATAGTTTATATAATTGATGAATAAACTCAAATGATAAACCGTCATTAATAATAATAATAATCAAATACTGTCTAGGCTTTATCGTACAACGAAATAAGCAATAATAAGCCAAAAAATATAAGTATGAGAAAGCATCTCCTTCTACTGGTCTATCTGCACAACTCCATGTGTCATCCCATGCCTGCTGCATAGTTAACTCATTTATGAGTACCCGAGATAGTAGGAAGCAAAACATAAAACCTCGAGTAAGAAAATAGTTTAACATGAGCGATAAACAATCTCAAAGTACCATGAAAGCCGATGAAGCACAAGCCATAGGGTATGGAGTATCATACCTGACACGTTATTGGACCTTAAGAGCTAGCACATAAGAATATATGCTGATCTCCTATCATCATTATATAAAAAATACTACAGGTCTAAGTACGATATCGGGAGTCTAGGTGTCCAAGTCCACAATACCTACGTCTTGTGACATATTTAGAGTGATATGAAAATCATAGAAAACATAACATTCACCAAACAATCCTCACAATTACCCATGTGCATTGGATATATGATAGCTCGTATGACTAATCTTCTGCTATATACCAATGGAATTTTTTTTGGGTTTCTTAATGCTCGAATCTATGCCACTTTGAATCCTAGGAAACTATCACCACGTATCCTCAAGTTCTAGGGTACACAGATCCACATCAACAATCCATGACAATATTCTCATGTCCAAGTGAGCGTCCTCACATACCCCTTCTTTACAAGCACACTTCGAAACACTTCAAGTATCAATGATCCCTTTGCACGCAACATCGTAGTTGAACACATCCGCATTCCATTCCATCTTTTTCCATTGTAGAACACGTTCCCCTTATTCCATCTACAAGTTCCCATCCTCGTCGAACTTGTCTGTGAGAAATGCGAATTAAGGATCTTAGGGCTAGAATAAACACTAGAGGGGGTGAATGGTGTTTTAGAGAATTGTTAAATCTTTTTGAGTTTTTTTTAATTTAAACACAAATGAATGCAATATTCAAACACAGGTATGATCACAGAATCAAGTACAAATGCAAATATAAAGTAAAAACAGTAAAGGAAAGAACATACCGGATTTTATACAGGTTCGGAGTTACCCTATATCCAGTCCCGCACACAAGTACGGATTTCCTTTCAAAAACAATCTTTACAATTACACCCTCGATTTCAAGGCAACGAGGTACACCCTCCAGAATCACAATCCTCTGGGTAGAGATACTTGATTTCCCGGGCAACAAGTTCACCAATTGATTTCCTAAGGCTAAAATCACACCTTATCTCGCTTGATTGATTTCTAAGGATACAATCACACTTTTTCTTGCTAAGTCGATTACAAAAAGCCTATAACTCTGAATAGCACCGAGGATCTTGTTGAGACAGTGATAGAGAATCAAACCAGAGATAATCTAGCTAGATTCAATGTTGGTTTTGGCAGAGTAACGGAAAGAATATGTATATAGAAATATGGAAGAAGACGAGGAGTGAAAAACCAGAAAAAAATGAATCAAAATTCGTTGAAACTAGCCCCTATTTATAGAAGAACAACAGCCATGTCCATTCATGAAGAGTTATGATAAATAGACACTTCTTTTGAAATTTAAATTTTGAACTCAACTGACGCCATGTTGACATGGGGTACTTGAGCATGTCGACATCCCAAAGGGATTTTTGGGGTTTTAATTTTCTTTGAAAATAACCTTTATTTTATATTAAAACTATTTTAAACTTTATAAATATACTTGACTATAATTAAAATACATAAGTAAATATAAAGAATAATATATATACAAAATTTTACTATAATTTTATATTTAAAATCTAAGTATAAATATTTAAAAGTTAAATATATTATATTTAAAAGATAGTTTAAAAACAAGGATAATTTGTTTTTGAAATTAAAGATTATTTTGAGGCTAAAAGTATTTGAAATCAGGATAGGTGTTTTTGATACTTTTAAAAGGAAGGTTTTGAAATCATTTTGAATACAAGATATAATTTTGAAAAATCATTTTGAATAAAAAGTTAGCGGATACAAAACAATGCTCCACTAGATTTTTCGTAGGTTCCATCCTACTTAGGGTTCCATCCCTTTAACAGGCTCGAAGTGGATTCCATTCCATGAATAAATTGGATTTTAAGATGCCAATGCATTTCTAGGAGTTTTAGCAAATTTTCTGATTAAAAAAATAAATTACTTGAACTCTTGAACTCTTGATAATCTTGATATTCATGAGTCTTCAATCTTCATATCTTTAATCTCTATACTATACAATCTTCATTCTTGTTACCTACATAGTTAAATCCTGCATATACATATATATCTAAACTTAAACTGTTAGTATTTATATTTTGTAATCTATTCTAAGGTTGTTGTCATCAAAACCATTAACAATCTCCCCCTTTTTGATGATGACAACCTTTATTTATAAAATATTACTTCTATCCTAATAACTCTCCCTTAATCTATGCCTAACTACTCTATTTTATACTTCTCCCCTTTTGTCATCAACAAAAAAGTAACTCTAAACTATATAACACCAAACTATAGAACTCCCCCTAAATTTAATACTCTATGACCTGTGATTATAACGATAGTGTTATCATAAATAATCAACATTTAGATCTAATAATAAACCTAATCCTAAACTACTAACTATCCTAAGTATATATAATAACCATATACTTATTAATAGGGAAGAACACATATAAGAATATAATTTATTTATTAATCATATAATTATATTTTACATTTTCGTGGGAAACGTAAGAAGAAAAATACAACAATGGTAAAAAAAAGAGAAGAAACTAATGTGTGTTTTTTAACATAGGAGATCTAAGAATCGAACAGTTTGGATAGTGGAAACAGAAATTTCCACGTTGTTCGACAAGATTCCCATCTTTTTCAAAACACACTTCTCCAACGCACACGACTTTGTCGTCATCCTCCGCGTGCATATCTTCCATGGGTTCTTCTTGTAACGAATGCGATTTTCGACTCGCGAAAGTCGACGTTAATACGTCCACTGTATCAACTGCCGAGCAATCGAATGCCAGAAAACCGTACCGTTAGGGTTAAAGAAGAAGAGGTAGAAGAAGAAAGGAAGAAAAAGCAACAGAAACTATATCAGAATCTCACAATCGCAGCGGAACAACATATAATAGATAAATGAATAATATCTAAATCAAAAGAACTATATCAGTTATTACATTACATCACATCACATTACATTATCAGAGTTTACAACAACAAACAGCGGAAAAGAAATACTATATACTAGTCGATATGACATGCCATCCAGCTTGCTCATGATCTCCACAGCAACTCCTGAATTCCAGAATGACCTGATAAACTGACTCTATACTGCCTGTGTTAAAATTGGTGGGCACTCAGAGTTTAGAAAGGAAACAATAAACTCCAGGTCAGTCATGGGACTGGTGTGAGAAGTTAAAACAGTTTATCTTTAAAAACAAAAAAAGAATATTTTAAATTAGATTCACAACGCTTTTAGAAAATGAGACTACCATAAGGCCTCCCACACACACACACACAATGCAAACGCGGAATCGGAGGAGATTTCTCCTTATGATAGTCGAACATGCTTGATACGCAAATTTTCTTTGATATTATTACTATAAGTGCAAAGTGTAGGAAAACATTTCGAAAGTATAATATAAATCTTAGCCAACATACAACCAGTATCGTATGCCTACTATAGCTACCATCTAAACAGTGGGGCACCACCATAAGTAAAAGGCAGGTTTTATAACTAAAACCGTACAAGGTTTCGTATTGGAGTTTGGATTTCCAACAAATGGTCAGGCCAAGGAACTTCCCATTGCCACATGGGTACGCCTTTGGAAAGACGTCCTGAGAACCTAATCGGATCTCTACCAATATAAGGCCGGGTTACCCCTAGCTGGGTAACTACTGACACGAATATGCCATCCCCTGGTCGTAACCGACCTAAATCCCGGGATTCACCAACAAACACAAAATAATAAGTTTGCAGCAGCAACAACATAGGTTAAGTATCAGGGTCCATACCATAATGCCACCTCTATCCAGAAGTAAATGACATACACTATGGGGGCGCTGTCCCCAAATAACCTTGCTGCATCTTTCCTGTTTTGACCATTTTCGGGGCGTGAGGTCCGACGAAGTCTCGTCCACAAAGCTATGTTTTTCATAAAATCCACGCTTTGATCAACAAATGCTCAACAACACTTCGTATGCCACATTACCAAATTGGGAATGTATCACTAGTAACCATCAACTACATAACCTCTGAGCTCGTATGTCTCAGAGAAGGGTGTTAAGCTAAGAGAATAAATTCTCCGTCACCAACAGAAATATATTTGATAGAAACCAGCTTTACATCTCAAATTGTAACGTCAGACACACATCCATACAAGTCCGTTTCGGGATCGAACGGAACCGAAGGCACTTCCAAAGAAGTCCTTGCAATCTGGATATTCACTAATCACGACCGGACTTCCCATCACAAAGGGTGATAAAATCTTAATATCGGAGATCAATCGATGCAGAGACATTCGATGGTAATCCTTCTGTTTTCAAAAATATCCGGTCTTCGACACCGGTCTTCAAATGCTATTCATTACGACATATCATTATTCGGAATGAGATTTATGACACAAAGGTCCTCTCTCGGCTAAACCGAATAACGAGCGCTTATTTTAAAATAAGTGTAGCATTCAAATTCAAGCAAATCACATCAAATACCCATTTAAAGGTAAATATTGATAGTCGGTTATTTAACTATCAAGGCTAACAAACAAATATCCAACACCATTACAATCACTAGGCCCTTTTTATTAATCTTCCATAAATTAAATAACTTGCCAGATATTCACTTCAATTTATCTTTAAAAAGATATGTTCTCTAAATCATTTCAATTTCATATTGGAAAACATTTCCAAATACTTATTCATTTTCATTTCAAAATGGTTCATTTAAACCAATTAAATAAATCCTTGCCGATTTACTTCAAATTTATGTTCCAAATCGGTAAATTTATTTCCACACTTCAAAAATAAATCAATGTTTATTTTTAAAACAATTTTCCCTTTCCTTTATAGATTCCATGGTGAATTCACATTTCCAAAATATCTATTAATATACGATTCTCAAATCGATTTCAAATATTCACTTTCAATTTATCTTTAAAAGATATAATCACAAAACACTCCACTTCATATTGGAAAACATTTCCATACTTATTTAATAATAAGTAATTCACAAATCTATTTATTCTCAACATTTGGAAAATATTCAATATACTTAAAACACGATTAAGTATATATTTTATTCTTTAAGGAAAACATTCTCTTAGATGCATTCATTTGAGTCAAAACGAATGTTGCGTAAAACAACGTTACGACAACTCAAAATCACTAGTATAGGGATTCAAAATTAAGATAGATATATAAATCCCAATACTATATAAAACATTTCCTTTCGAAAATCATTTACTATAACAACAGTGTTATAGTCCACCATTTCCTTATTTTTCAGAAACGTCTATTTCAACAATGAATGTTGAAATCTATGGTTTCGATCTTTAACACATTTTAAAACAACTTCAAATCGTTTTAATCCTATTTAAAAGATCATTTCCTCAAAACATTTCTTTAATATATTATTCACTGTCCAAAATCGTGAATATACTTCGTGAACCAAATTCAACACTTCTACATATTTAATTTAAAGGATTATCCACTATCCAAAATCGTGAATATACTCCTTTAATAAGCTGTAAAAATAAACTTATCAAATTCAATCAATCTTGAATTTATAAATCAATGTTTATAAATTCACATTTATATATTATAAAAACTTCAAGTTATAAATCGCTTTATTAACAAATTCTATCTATATCCCATTTAAATGCCAAAATCTAATTTATAAGTTAATTACTTATAAATCTGTTATTTTACCAAATCTATTTACTTATAACTTCACAATTTATAAATCTATAAATTTCATTCATTTATGAAATCCAATTATATTTCATTTTAATACTTACAAAAACTCGTTTTATAATTCCAATATTTTAATTTACAAATATCAATTTTATAAATCTTTTATATAAACCGTTTATAATAATTCAAAAATCCCAATTTAAACCATTTTACAAATTAATCAACTACTTATTTCAAAAATCACATTTCGGTTATATTTCACAAAAATCATAATTTTTACAACATAAAAATATAACGTTTATTTATTTGAAATGAATCAATTCCAAAATTCAATAAAATGTATACTTTCAAAAATCACTTTAAAAATCCTTTTAAATTTGAAATCGTTACTTTAACATTTTTAAAACTCCAAAATAGGCCAAATGTTGCAACAACACTAAATATAACAATCACGGCATCCAAAACATCATATATCATATGATAACAGAATATATCCCAATATCTGTAAATAAATCAATGCTGTTGAGGAATCCAGTTGGATCCCTCCAACCTGTTTCCCTGCATGCACAGATGTTAGCACAATACCAATTCCGTTCCAATACGGAATATCGCAGTACATGGGTTCATATAAAATATTATCCGCTATTATGCGGCGCAATAGGGTCTCATCCGCTATATAATGCGGGAAATCAACTCCAAGTACATATATAATACCAATTCCATTTCAAGATGGAATATCGCGGTATACGAGTTTAATAAATAACATCCGCTTAATATACGGCGTATAGGGTCTATTTCAAAACAATAGATAATAATTTATCATCCAAGCATACAATCAACACAATCAAGCAATTTTAAATTTAACTATTTAAAATTTAAATCGCAACATATTCGATTGAGTGAGAAGTTCTCACCTTGCTTCAAATAATAGTTGCAGCGTTTTATTTCGAATAAAATTAAAAGCGCGTTTAATTTTACCCTAAAATTTCACTAGCTCCAATCAACTCCAATCCAGCTCCATTGTGTAGTGTTCGTCCATACGAACACAACGCAATTCGTTTCGTGCGTTTTCGACCTCGTATGAAAGAATTACAGCATTTTAAAGTTTATACAGATTTTGATATAATAAATTAACCATTTTCTTTTAATTTTATTATTATTTTTTTAACCTCAAACACATCACAGCCGTGCGTTCCATCCTAGCGAATCTCGGCTGCGTATTTTTTCTTCTTCCCCATCGCGTATAACCCAGGCTGAAGAACCCATGCTAGCCACCATCAAACCATAATTGATGCGCCTCCTACAATCACCTTTGCAACGATCAACGACCACCACGCTAAAGCCCTCCGCGAGCTCGACCTTCGGCCAGAGGCCGGCTACACTCGGTCGCACGAATCTCGAGCAAAACGTGAACGAACGCGCCTATTTCGAACACAAAACGCCGACGATTTGCTTTGTTGTTTACGATCATAACCGTTGAATAGAGAGATCTCGTAGCTCTCTACAAGTTTGCAATTGAAAAGTTTTGCTAATTATCGATGGATTGTGAGATATTAGAGGAGAAAGAATCACAATTTTCGGCCATTAAATGTTTCTGGCGGCTAGGGCTTAAGAAATTAGGGTTTTGAGCAAATTGTGAATGTTGGTGGCTTTTTATAGAAAATTACGAGACACTATTCACCCGAAATTTTTCCGAACTCCAAACGAAGCGTGCCGTCTGGCGTTTATGATGTTTTACCCCTATTCCGAATGCGATGGAATATATATCGGGAGCCAATTCGATCAAATTTGGAAGATAAGTTTTCGAATCGGCTATTTAAATTCAAAATTCACTCGAGTCGATTTCTACGCGTTTTAGCTTGCCCCGGACAAAACGTAAGTCTGATTGACACGAAATTTGAAACCATATAATAATATAATATTACGGATCCGATGAAACTGGTTTCGTCGAAATCCGAGACTGTTTGAAAAGTAGCTATTTTAACTCGTCAATTAAATATTAAAATATTCAATTTTTACAATTTAACTTTTAATTCAATTTTAAAAGTTCGATAACATCGTTCTAACTCCAATATGATTTAATACAACTTTACAAATCATTTTTAGTCACATTAAACCCAATTTCCAATTATTTCAGTAATGTCAAATATCATATTATCGTTTTAATTATCAAATAAATCTGGATATTCAAAATAAAAATTTATTCGACTTACAAATTTTACTTGTTAATATTTAAAATCAATTAAATATACGAATTTCAAATGATAGAAATTCTGGGTCGTTACAAATTTTCCCCCTTAAAAGAATTTCGTCCTCGAAATTACCAAGTAAGAAAAAGTTATAGAATCCATTAACTTTTCAAAACCATTTGTTCAAATTAAATCTCAAATTCATTTAAACATTTTAACCTTTCCAAAATCCATAGTTAAACTTCTTACAATAACTTTTACTAAGTTTTCAAATCATACTTAGTTATCTTTTCAAAACCAATTATATCATTTAACTTTTCACTCCAAAATCAAAGTTATAGTTTTTCAAAATTTTTCAATTTTCTCGAAAATATTCTAACGCCTTAAATTTTCAGAAAATTTCGCCAGCGTCTCCTTTGCGCGGATCGATCCGAAAAAAAATGGCAATATATATATATCACAATTATACATCTCATCAAAGTAATGAGGCATCCGTAGAGAAAAAAGTGTAAAAGTACGATATTTAATCCGAGATATGTACCTTATATATTATTAGCGAGCATATACGGCTAACATAGCGCGAAAGCGAGCTCCAAATGCGAAGCAAACGCCATCCGCACCTACTAAGCACTCAACAACAATGAGAAACATGTTTATATGAAAATAATATCAACATACAACATATACCAACAACTATATGCGCCAATATAGCAATACAATCAAAACAGCAAATCCAACCATAAACCAACTAGCATTCAACTAACATCCATGACCAAATCAATACACTTTCACTTCTCATTTATATTCAATGAATTGGTTTTCCGATTTAAATCACATTTGATACATTCACATTGGATGTTTTTACTAACATTCATTTATTCATATTCAATTAGTTTACATTCACTGATTTACATGCAAGTTAGTTCAGTTCCATATTCAAATCAAATTACATAGCTTTCAATTTCATTAATTCTATATCATATGGATTTTCTATACAATCTACTAACAACCAACGTATAACCAACTTAACCAAATTTATTTAATTCGCTTACATTCATTCAATTTGGTTCATCACTTTTAATTAACTTTAATGAATTACACTTACATCCATTATTTCATATCAATTTATTTACATTCAATTGATCTAACATTCAATCCTTTTATTTAATTCAATTGCTAATTCATTTAACCACAAAAGTTGAATTTCATTACATAACTCAAGTTCGTATCCATCACCCACTTTATTAATTTACTTCGATACCAAAATCAACTTCATTCCATATTACTTAAGTTATATTCCATTTCAAACATCATTTGTTTAACTTAAATTTTCACTTATAAATCCAATTCAGATTCCAATTCTAAAATAAATTCTATTTAACTTTACCAAAGTCAAATTTATTATCTCATATTATAAGTTCAAAACTTGATTACTTATATTCAACAATTACAACTTGGATTTAATTTCAAATTTGTTTATCACAACTAAACTTCAATTTTTCAATTTACTATGGTAGTAAATCCATCACACAGAAACTCGAAAATGATATTGATGATGCTGCAGTCATCACCCTTATTATTTTCCAGTAACAGTAGTGAATTCAGTGCTTAATATTCTTTCAAAAAAAATTATTTTTATTCATAAATCACATTTACAAATCTTTTACTCATATAATTTCGCTATTTTCTCTTTGCTTATATAAGATCATTTCACAATTGTAAATCATATTAATTATAATGCCATACTTATAATTCTTCGCTTATACAATTTATCTTTTAATTAACTTATATATGTTCTCTTACATTTCAACAACCAAACAATTAATTTATATACTCTTTAACAATCTTGAAAAATTATTTCTTTATATATAAAATATAATCAAGGTAAAATTATTTCATTTACCCAATTCAAAATGATACTATGTCGGTTTATCTTGTTTAAAAGTTTAGAAACCCCTATCGAAACAGTTAGCTAGACTGCACCGACCAGAATCTATAAACAATCAACCGATAAGTCAACACAATACAAAACAATTTCATATTCACTAACAAATACCGCTCATATTTATTATTACACTCACACTCATTCTAGAGTACTACTGACTCTATCTCTAATGAATAATTCCCAACAGAGCCAAGGTTGTCGCTTAACCAAATGCTCTGATACCAAATTTTAACAAACGCGATTTTCGACTCACGAAAATCGACATTAATACGTCCACTGTATCAACTATCGAGCAATCTATTGCCAGAAAACTGTACCGTTAGGGTTAAAGAAGAAGAGGTAGAAGAAGAAAGGACAAAAAAGCAACAAAAACTATATCAGATTCTCACAATCGCAACGAAGCAACATATAATAGATAAATGAATAATCTTTAAATCAAAAGAACTATATCAGTTATTACATTACATCACATTACATTACATTATCAGAGTTTACAACAACAAACAACGGAAAAGAAATACTATACACTAGTTGATACGCCATGCCATCCAGCTTGTTCCTGATCTCCACAGCAACTCCTGAATTCCAGAATGACCTGATAACCTGACTCTAGACTGCCCGTATTAAAATTGGTGGGCACCCAGAGTTTAGGAAGGAAACAATAAACTCCAGGTCAGTCATGAGACTGGTGTGAGAACTTAAAACAGTTTATCTTTAAAAATAAACAAAGAATATTTTAAATTAGATTCGCAATGCTCTTAGAAAATAAGACTACCATAAGGCCTCCCGCACACACACACAATGCAAATGCAGAATCGGAGGAGATTTCTCCTTATGATAGTCAAATATGCTTGATACGCAAATTTTCTTTGATATTATTACTATAAGTGCAAAGTGTAGGAAACATTTCGAAAGTATAATACAAATCTTAGCCAACATACGACCAGTATCGTATGCCTACTATAGCTGCTATCTAAACAGTGGGGCGACACCATAAATAAATAGTTGGTTCTACAACTAAAACCGTACAAGGTTTCGTATTGGAGTTTGGATTTCCAACAAATGGTCAGGCCAAGGAACTTCCCATTGCCACATGGGTACGCCTCTGGAAAGACGCCCTGAGAACTTAACCAGATCTCTGCCAACACAAGGCCGGGTTACCCCTAGCCGAGTAACTACTGACACGAATATACCATCCCCCGGTCGTAACCGACCTAAATCCCGGGATTCACCAACAAACACAAAATAATAAGTTTGCAGCAACAATATAGGTTAAGTATCAGGGCATCATACCATAATACCACCTCTATCCAGAAGGAAATGACATACACTATGGGGGCGCTGTCCCCAAATAACCTTGCTGCATCTTTCCTGTTTTGACCATTTTCGGGTTGTGAGGTCCGACGAAGTCTCATCCACAAAGCTACGCTTTTTATAAAAGCCACGCTTTGATCAACAAATGCTCAACGGCACTTCGTATGCCACATTACCAAATTGGGAATGTATCACTAGTAACCATCAACTACATAACCTCTAAGCTCGTATGTCTCAAAGAAGGATGTTAAGCTAAGAGAATAAATTCTCCGCCACCAACAGAAATATATTTGATAAAAACCAGCTTTACATCTCAAATTGTAACGTCAGACACACATCCATACAAGTCCGTTCCGGGATCGAACGGAACCGAAGGCACTTCCAAAGAAGTCCTTACAATCCGAATATTCACTAATCATGACCGGACTTCCCATCACAAAGGGTGATAAAATCTCAATATCGGAGATCAGCCGATGCAGAGACATTCGACGGTAATCCTTCCGTTTTCGAAAATATCCGGTCTTCAACACCGGTCTTCAAATGCTATCCATTACGACATATCATTATTCGGAATGGGATTTATGACACAAAAGTCCTCTCCCGGATAAACCGAACGAACGCTTATTTTAAAATAAGTGTAGCATTCAAATTCAAAAAAATCACATCAAATACCTATTTAAAGGTAAATATTAATAGTCGGTTATTTAACTATCAAGACCAACAAACAAATATCCAACACCATTACAATCACTATGCCCTTTTTATTAATCTTCCATAAATTAAATAACTTGCCAGATATTCACTTCAATTTATCCTTAAAAAGATATGTTCTCTAAACCATTTCAATTTCATATTGGAAAACATTTCCAAATACTTATTCATTTTCATTTCAAAATGGTTCATTTAAACCAATTAAATAAATCCTTATCGATTTACTTCAAATTTACGTTCCAAATCGGTAAATTTATTTCGACATTTCAAAAATAAATCAATGTTTATTTTTAAAACAATTTTTCCTTTCCTTTATAGATTCCATGGTGAATTCACATTTCCAAAATATATATTAATATACGATTCTCAAATCGATTTCAAATATTCACTTTCAATTTATCTTTAAAAGATATAATCTCAAAACACTTCACTTCATATTGGAAAACATTTTCATACTTATTTAATAATAAGCAATTCACAAATCCATTTATTTTCAACATTTGGAAAATATTCAATGTACTGAAAACACGATTAAGTATATATTTTATTCTTTAAGGAAAACATTCTCTTAAATGCATTCATTTGAGTCAAAACGAATGTTGCATAAAACATCGTTACGACAACTCAAAATCACTAGTATAGGGATTCGAAATTAAGATAGATATATAAATCCCAATACTATATAAAACATTTCCTTTCGAAAATCATTTACTATAACAACAGTGTTATAGTCCACCATTTCCTTATTTCTCGGAAACGTCTATTTCAACAATGAATGTTGAAATCTATGGTTTCGATGTTTAACACATTTTAAAACAACTTCAAATCGTTTTAATCCTATTTAAAAGATCACTTCCTCAAAACATTTCTTTAATATATTATTCACTGTCCAAAACCGTGAATATACTTCGTTAACCAAATTCAACACTTCTACATATTTAATTTAAAGGACTATCCACTGTCCAAAATCGTGAATATACTGATTTAATAAGCTGTAAAAATAAACTTATCAAATTCAGTCAATCTTGAATTTATAAATCAATGTTTATAAATTCACATTTATATATTGTAAAAATTTCAAGTTATAAATCACTTTATTAACAAATTCTATCCATATCCCATTTAAATGCCAAAATCCAATTTATAAGTTAATTACTTATAAATCTTTTATTTTACCAAATCTATTCATTTTATAGCTTCACAATTTATAAATCTATAAATTTCATTCACTTATGAAATCCATTTATATTTCATTTTAACACTTACAAAAACTCGTTTTATAATTCCAATATTTTAATTTATAAATATTAATTTTATAAATCTTTTATATAAACCGTTTATAATAATTCAAAAATCCCAATTTAAACCATTTTACAAATTAATCAACTACTTATTTCAAAATCACATTTCGGTTATATTTCACAAAAATCATAATTTTAATAACATAAAAATTATAACGTTTATTTATTTAAAATGAATCAATTCCAAATTTCAATAAAATGTATACTTTCAAAAATCACTTTAAAAATCCTTTTAAATTTGAAATCGTTACTTTAACATTTTTACAACTCCAAAATAGGCCAAATGCTGCAACAACACTAAATATAACAATCACGGCATCCAAAACATCATATATCATATGATAACAGAATATATCCCAATATTTGTAAATAAATCAATACCGTTGAGGAATCCAGTTGGATCCCTCCACCTGCTTCTCTACATCCACAGATGTTAGCACAATACCAATTCCGTTCCGATACGGAATATCGATGTACATGGGTTCATATAAAATATTATCCGCTATTATGCGGCGCAATAGGGTCTCATCCGCTATATAATGCGGGAAATCAACTCCAAATACATATATAATGCCAATTCCATTTCAAGATGGAATATCGCGGTATATGAGTTTAATAAATAACATTAGCTTAATATACGGCGTATAGGGTCTATTTCAAAACAATATATAATAATTTATCATCCAAGCATATAATCAACACAATCAAGAAATTTTAAATTTAACCATTTAAAATTTAAATCGAAACATATTCGATTGAGTGAGAAGTTCCCACCTTGCTTCAAATAATAGTTGCAGTGTTTTATTTCGAATAAAATTAAACGCGCGTTTAATTTTATCCCAAAATTTCACTAGCTCCAATCAACTCCAATCCAGCTTCATTGCGTATTGTTCATCCATACGAACCCAACGCAATTCGTTTCGTGCGTTTTCGACCTCGTATGAATGAGTTATAACATTTTAAAGTTTATACAAAATTTAATATAATAAATTAACCATTTTCTTTTTATTTTTTTTATTTATTTTTTAACCTCAAACACATCACAGCAGTGCATTCCATCCAAGCAAATCTTGGCCGCGTATTTTTGCTTCTTCCTCATCGCGTATAACCCAGGCCGAAGAACCCATGCTAGCCACCATCAAACCCTAATTGATGCACCTCATACGATCACCTTTGCAACGATCAACGGCCACCACGCTGAAGCCCTCCGCGAGCTCGACCTTCGTCCAGAGGCCGACTACACTCGGTCGCACGAATCTCGAGCAAAACGTGAAAGAACGCGCCTACTTCGAACACAAAACGTCGACGATTCGCTTCTTGTTTACGATCATAACCGTTGAATAGAGAGATCTCGTAGCCCTCTACAAGTTTGCAGTTGAAAAGTTTTGCTAATTATCGATGGAATGTGAGATATTAGAGGAGAAAGAATCACAATTTTTGGCCATTAAAATGTTTCTGGCGGCTAAGGCTTAAGAAATTAGGGTTTTGAGCAAATTGTGAATGTTGGTGGCATTTTATCGAAAATTACGCGACACTATTCACTCGAAATTTTTCCGAACTCCAAACGAAGCGTGCCGCCTGACGTTTATAATGTTTTACCCTACTCCGAACGCAATGGAATATATATCGGAAACCAATTCGATCAAATTTGGAAGATAAGTTTTCGAATCGACTATTTAAATTTAAAATTCACTCGAATCGATTTCTATGCGTTTTAGCTTGCCCCGGACAAACCGTAAGTCTGATTGACACGAAATTTAAAACCATATAATAATATAACATTACGGATCCGATGAAACTAGTTTCGTTGAAATCCGAGACTGTTTGAAAAATGTCTATTTTAACTCGTCAATTAAATATTAAAATATTCAATTTTCACAATTTAACTTTTAATTCAATTTTAAAAGTTCGATAACATCGTTCTAACTCCAATATGATTTAATACAGCTTTACAAATCATTTTTAATCGCATTAAACCCAATTTCCAATTATTTCAGTAATTTCAAATATCATATTATCGATTTAATTATCAAATAAATCTAGATATTCAAAATAAAAATTTATTCGGCTTACAAATTTTACTTGTTAATATTTAAAATAAATTAAATATACGAATTTCAAATGACAGAAATTTTGGGTCGTTACACTTCTTCTTCTTCTTCGCTGGCCTCTTGTACATGATCTTCAATCAAGATTGGGTTAACATGATTGTCCATTAGAAATTTTTGCAAATTCCTAAGGATTTTTCCATGCCTCTCTTGTTCCTTGGCCATTCGAAGTTGCATTACTTGGATTTCAGTCATTCACTGAAGTGCATCCTTTAGAGAATCCTCCATTTTAGTCACACGAGCGAGAGTAATACGTTGAAATGGGCCAGACGTAGGAGAGGGGAACGAAAAGGTTGATTTTATGTTTGATTTGGAAGAGGAGGCCATTGATTATTTGATTTCATAAAAAAGAATAGAGAGATAACAGAAAGGATGAATACAATTTCGAAAATGTGAAGAACATATAACCAATTATTTGAATTTTGGTGGGAAAAATTTCAAAATTTTAAAAACGTTGTATGTCGACATAGGCAGAGGGGTATGTCGACATGGTTCTTAAATTTTTGCCTATTTAATTTATTTTGAATTAATTTTTAATTATACTTTGTTTATTTATATTTTATATTTCAATTATTGAACAAATACCTAATTCTATTCTTAATTTAGTAAATATAGATTCATTTAATGGTTTTGTTAAGATATCAGCAATTTGATTCTCAGAATTGATATAATCTAGAATGATTACTTCCTTACTTATATTATCTCTGAGAAAATGATGTATGATATCAATATGTTTAGTTCGAGCATGTTGAGTGGTATTTTTGGATAAATTTATCGCACTAGTATTATCACAATAAATTGGTGATTTTGAAAATTTTAAACCATAATCTTTTAAAGTTTGTTGCATATATATTACTTGAGAACAAGCCAAAACAGCAGAAATGTATTATACTTCAGTTGTTGATAAAGAAACCGTGTTTTGTTTTTTACTAAACCAGAAAAATCAAAGAATACCCCCAAAACGTGACAAGTTCCACTTGTACTTTTTCGGTCTGATTTACAACTAGCATAATCAGCATCACAGTAAGATATTAAGTCAAAAAAATCATTTTTAGGGTAAAATAAGGCATAATCAGAGGTGTGTTTAACATATCTTATGATACGTTTTATGGCTTTTAAGTGGGTCTCTTTAGTTTGGGATTGATATCTTGCACAGAGATAAACACTATGCATGATATCAGGTCTACTAGCGGTAATATAGAGTAGTGATCCAATCATTCCTCTATATAACTTTTGATCTACATCTTTCGAGAGATCTTCTTTACCAAGGCACACATTGGTTGCCATGGGAGTGGATTTTCCGCTCGCAGTAGTCAAACCAAATTTATTAATTAGTTCTTTAGCGTATTTTTCTTGACTAATAAAGATACCATTATCTAATTGTTTTATTTCCTAAAAAGAAATTTAATTCACCCATATGACTCATCTCAAACTCTTTTATCATTATTTCAGAAAATTCTTTATTCATTTCAAATTTAGTTGATCCAAAAATGATATCATCTACGTAAACTTGTACTAGTTGAATATCTTTTTTATTTCTTTTAAAAAAGAGTATTATCTACTTTACCAATTTCAAAATTTGATTGTAATAAATAAGATCTTAGTCTATCATATCAGGCTCTAGGAGCTTGTTTTAGGCCATACAAAGCTTTCTTAAGTTTGTAAACATGGTTAAGTAATTTTTCATTTTCAAAGTGGTGGTTGTTCAGCATATACTTCCTCTTTTACAAATCCATTTAAAAATGCACTTTTAACATCCATTTGATATAATTTAAAATTATTATGATTTGTGAAAGCAAGTAGAATTCTAATGGCTTCTAATCTTGCAACGGGAGCAAAGGTTTCATCAAAATATTTTCCTTCTTCTTGACAAAAACCTTGAGCGACTAAACTTGCTTTATTTCTAACTACCTCTCCTTATTCATTCATTCTATTCTTATAAACCCATTTAGTTCCAATTATACTTTTATTTTCAGGTGTAGGAACAAGTTCCCAAACTTCATTTCTAGTAAATTGCTTTAGTTCTTCTTGCATAGCCAAAATCCATAAATCATCAGTTGATGCTTCTTTTTGGACTTTTGGGTTCAATAGTTGATATAAAAGCTACATTATCCATTTGACTTAGTTGATTTCTAGTTTTAACTACAGATTGCATATCTCCTAGTATATTTTCAATAGGATGATCTTTTGAAAGTTTAATCCTTTTATTAGGACGATTAATTTCATTATTAGTTTCAGTTGACTCTTGATTTTGAGTAATCGAATCATCTTCATCATTTGTAACTTCAAAAATTTTGAAATTTTCATTGAATGGTACATGTATTGTTTCTTCGATGGTGTTAGTTCTTAAATTAAGTACTCTGTACGCTTTATTTATATTAGAGTATCCGATAAAGATACCTTCGTCGGATTTAGGATCAAATTTATTTAAGTTATCTTTAGTATTTAAAATAAAACATTTACTTCCAAAAATTCTAAAATAAGATACTTTAGGTTTCTTTGAGTGAAGAAGTTCATAAGAAGTCTTATTAGTTAAAGGTCTAATTAAAATTCTATTTAAAGTATAATAGGCGGTAGCAACTGCTTCTGCCCAAAAATTCTTTGGTAATTTACTGTCTGAAAGCATAGTTCTCGCACACTCTTGAATCGTCTTATTTTTACGTTCTACTACTCCGTTTTGTTGTGGAGTTCTTAGAAATGAAAAATTGTGAGTTATTCCCTTTTTATTGCAGAACTCCTCAAACTTTTCATTTTCAAATTCACCACCATGATCACTACGAATCGTTATAATTTTTAGAGTAAGTTGATTTTGAATCCTTTTTGTAAAGTTCTTAAAACATTCAAAAGTATCACTTTTATGTTTCAAAAATATTGTCCATGTAAATCTAGAATAATCATCTACAATTACAAAAACATATTTACTATTATTTACTGACAGAATTTGAGATGGACCAAATAAATCAAGGTGAAGTAATTCAAGAGGTTTTGAAGTTGAAATCGTATCTTTTGATTTAAAGGAACTTTTTCTAATTGATATGCATCACATAGACTATCTACCTTAAATTCATTTAAGGAGACCTCTTACTAGATCATGTTTTGACAGTCTAGACAAGAGTTTGAAATTCAAATGCCCAAATCTCTTATACCAAATCTAAAGGTCACTTGTATTTGCCAAAGACATAAGTTATCATTTGAAACTTTCATACTAAAAATATAAATATTCTTTTTCCCAACTCCCTCAAATATTATGGTTGAATTGTTACCTTTGAGTGGCATTTATCTTTTTCAAATTTAATTTTATATCCTTTGTCGCAAAGTTGACTTATACTTAGCAAATTATGTTTCAGATTTTTAACTAGCAAAACATTAGTAATAATAGGAGTTTCAGAGTTACCGACTTTGCCGATGCCAATCACATATCCTTTTGAATTGTCTCCAAAGTTAACCAGTCATCCGTCTTTGTATATTATATCATTTAACATATCTGGATTGCCAGTCATGTGTTTAGAACATCCACTATCGAGTATCCATTTGTCCTTTCTGATCTACACAATTTGTCCGTTGTGTATTGATACCTCAATAGCCATAAAGCATGATTCCCGCACATCGAACAATTTTGGTAGACAACTTGAATTTGAACATTGATTATATGCAGACTCAAAAGACAATGATGATTTGAATATTTGTAAACTAGTATTAACAAACACAGGCATTTAATTTTTTTCTTCAAAAATCAGGTTATGTAACTTTGAAAACCTTGCTTTGATACCAAATGCGAGAAATGCGGATTAAGGATCTTAAGGCTAGAATAAACACTAGAGGGAGGTGAATAGTGTTTTATAGAATTGTTAAATCTTTTTGAGTTTTTGTTAATTTAAACACAAATGAATGCAATATTCAGACACAGATATGATCACAAAATCGAATATAAAGTACAAGCAGTAAAGGAAAGAACACACTGGATTTTATACTTGTTTGGAGTTACCCTACATCCACTCCCGCACACAAGTACGGATTTCCTTTCAAAAATAATCTTTACAATTACATCCTCGATTTCAAGGCAATGAGGTACACCCTCCAGAATCACAATCCTCTGGGTAGAGATACTTGATTTCCCGGACAATAAGTTCACTCAATTGATTTTTCAAGGCTACAATCACACCTTATCTCGCTTGATTAATTTCCAAGGCTACAATCACACCTTTAGTTGCTAAGTTGATTACAAAAAGCCTATAACTCTGAATAGCACTGAGGATTTTGTTGAGATAGTGATAGAAAATCAAACCAGAGATAATCTAGTTAGATTCAATGTTGATTTCGGCAGAGTAATGGTAAGAATATGTGTATATAAATATGGAAGAAGAAGAGGAGTGAAAAACCAGAAAAAAACTGAATTAAAATTCGTTGAAACTAACCCTTATTTATAGAAGAACAACAGCCATGTCCATTCGTGAAGAGTTATGACGAAGAGACACTTCTTTTGAAATTTAATTTTTGAACTCAACCGACACCATGTCGACATGGGGTACTTGAGTATGTCGACATCCCAAAGGAATTTTTGGTGTTTTGATTTTCTTTGGAAATAACCTTTATTTTGTGTTAAAACTATTTTAAACTTTATAAATATACTTGACTATAATTAAAATACATAAGTAAATATAAGGAATAATATATATACAAAATTTTACTATAATTTTATATTTAAAATCTAAGTATAAATATTTAAAAGTTAAAATATTATATTTAAAAGACAGTTTAAAAACAAGGATAATTTGTTTTTGAAACTAAAGATTATTTTGAGGCTAAAAGTATTTGAAATCAGGATAGATGTTTTCGATGCTTTTAAAGGGAAGGTCTTGAAATCATTTTGAAAACAAGATATAATTTTGAAAAATCATTTTGAATAAAAAGTTAGTGGATACATACCAATATTGCATTAGATTTTTCGTAGGTTCCATCAAACTTATGGTTCCATCCCTTTAATAGGCTCGAAGTGTATTCATTTCACAAATAAATTGGATTTTAAGATATCAGTGCTTATTTAGAAATAAATTTGTAGTTTGTGCCAACACAAAAAAATTGTGACCACCAGTATACTAGAAGATTTGAGTGCGGTAATGATGCGACCATAACAGACCTAATTATGTTCTGGAAACCTAATTATGTTCTGGAAACATAATTAGGAAGCTACGGAAATATACCGTCCTTTCGTCTTTCCCTCTGTCTTCCTTCTCCTCAGCTACTGTATTCTTCATCCAAATTATTCGAATACATAACATTTATGGTAAACGAAAAGGGTACTCAAGTCGATGGGGTGCAAAGAAGCCCTGCAAATCCGACGAAGATTCAGTTACGAAGATCGCCGTGGGGAACGCCAACAATCTCTGGCGGCCAATCAGCTTCTACCAGTGGTAGCGCTGGAGGGTCTCCGTCGGTGACTGAGACTCGGGCGAGTGAGAGTACTTTTGTTACGATGAATCAGCTTGATACTCATGGTGATGATGCTGGGTCTTCCCAAGCAGCTATTAGGTAATCTGACGAATATTTATGTATTTCTTTGATTGTTTTGGAGGTAAAAATAATAATACGAGGAACATAAATTTGGTAATTGCCAGTTTATTATAAGTTATGCGACTGATACATGAAGTACGCTAATTTGATAATATAACTTTTTAATTGTTAATTTCTAATTTTTAAATGAAAAATATGTTTAATGGGCCGAATGATATTTGATAGCTTATTTCCATCTCTGTTTCATTTTGCAACTATATATGAAAAGATAGCAACTGGCAATGTTCTGATAAGTAATATGCATAGTTTTAGGCACTAACATACTGTGTACGTATGAGGTTGTGTGAAGAAAGTTGTTGATTTATTAGCACTCAATGGGCATGGCTTCATGCTTTCATGCCTTTATTGACAGTGGGAAAAGAAAAAAAAGAGGGCCAAGAGCAGCATCAGGTGACAAAAGTGGGAGGGGACTCAGGCAATTTAGTATGAAAGGTGATCCTAGCTCACATGTTATTGTAAAGTTTCATCCAGATCATACTATTATCCAGATCATACTATTACTTCTTTTCAGACAAATGTTTATTTACAACTAACTTTGCCACTCAGCGTTAGTATTTTCATAAGTAGAAGATAGCCTTTCTACATTCTGGTCCTTAATGTCTGTATTATCATGGTATAGTTTGCGAGAAAGTGGAAAGCAAAGGGAGAACCACCTACAATGAGGTCAGATTGGTCTTTCTGCTGCTTTAAATGCATATCTATTTTGGTTCCATGTTTTGTTTGTCTTATGCCAGATACGTGTTCCATAAAATTAGTAGCTCATGCAGTTCGATTAGTGGTAACATCGACAATAGTTTCTTATGTATGGAAACCCTAGACCTAACCTTTTCTTTGACCTACAAGCACATACTGTATTGAAAAGTTTAGGAATTTGAGTTTATAAATTTTCCATCTATAATTTTGTTACCTACTATTTTATGATACAAACCAAGTCCATAATCCATCCACACAAACACTTCTTTTACATATTTAATGTTTTCCTAGAATGTATAATATGGCTATATCGATGTGCCAAGTTGACTTCCAACTTGCTTGAGCTTAGCATCATGTTGATTCTGACTTTTCATACTTTGATGCTTTAATTGTATTTCTTTAGGTTGCAGATGAACTTGTGGCTGAGTTTACTGATCCAGCTAATAATATTCAATCACCAGATCAGGTAATTTGCTTTCCATTATTGAGGGGAACATCTTTATGTGTTGATTTAAAATGAATAGGTTTTCCTCAATTACAGCAACAATATGATGAAAAAAACATAAGGAGGAGGGTCTATGATGCTCTTAATGTTCTTATGGCAATGGATATCATATCGAAAGACAAGAAAGAAATCCAGTGGAAGGGTTTACCTCGTACCAGCATGAATGACATTGAAGAATTAAAGGTTTGTGTGACATGTTATAATGTATCTCAAATTTCGATCCTTAGTGGTTCGGAAGCATTTCTTGTCTGTACTATTCTTCCATATTTCCCTCCTACTTACTCTCTTTTGGAAACTTAAAATTTAGACAGAACGCGATGCACTGAAAAGCAGAATTGAGAAGAAGGCCGCATATCTACAAGAATTGGAAGATCAGGTAATTCTTGTTTAATTGTTTGACTAAAATCACTCCCGTTACTGCATTTATTTGCTTCTTGAAATGATATTTATAACTATATAAACTATTTCTGGCATTGTACATACATATGCATTTATCATGTATGCAGTTATGTACCCTCTTTGTGTAGTCACTCTTTATCTTCTCCTCTTAGCCACGTGGGCTATGCAGTTCCCTATTTATTCTCTAGTTCAGTATACCATTGAGTTTAGGATCCATATTTGTTTTACGAGGATATAAAATTCACCAACACCTATATGCGATTCTGGGAGGTTATACTGCATCAACGTTATCTATTTATGCTTTGCGTTATTGTGACCATACCGAGTAACTTAAACCAAACAATGGTGGAGACTACCCTTGTTTATAGGTAGCTGTTATTCCCTTACAATACCTAAATGGCTAAAATCTCATAGTGTTTGGAGCATGATATTTAAGGAGTTGAGAGTCCATTGAAGAACTTTTAAACAGGAGAAAGTCTTTGTATTCCTAGTGCCTTTATTATTCGATTTATCCTCCATCAATTGTTTCAATGGTTTTAAATCTCTTATAGCTAGCTCAAGATCTCGCTTTCACGTTTGGACGAGATGTGATATCAATTCTCATTCATATCTTGTTTCATACAATCTCATAGAAATCTTCTAACCTCATTCAAAATGTTGGTCGAAACTCAAACCGAGATCCAATATGGGATTATGTATTTTTTTATTTTACATACCACTTGCACTATTTTATATGACTTCAAAAGAAACTACTCAATCTAATCACAATTTACAACTTCTTTATCGTTTTTTAAAAGTTTTATCCTGTTAAGTCCCAATAAAAGATTTCATCATTGTTCAATGGTCAAATTTCAAATAAGAGGATGTCATTTAGCAACTACCATATTAATTAAGCTACCACTTTTCTCCTAAAAAATTGATCATATTTTATATGCAAATCCAAGTATGTTGACTTTTTTTAAAATAATAATGGTTAAATAATTATTAAATCGTCAATTTTAGATGCATAAGTTACTCCGAGATAGTCGCAAGATGTATTTTTAAGTCTCGAGATAACAATCCTAGATATACATCCAAGATGTCAATCTCTGATGTAGATTCTGTTACATTAGGCGCATTGGCAGCAGGTTAAATGTGCAAATTTTAATTTTTTTTCTTCACTAATTTTAGTTTTGTGTTATCATGAATAATATAGTCACATTAAACCATATTTAGTGTATTTTTAATAAAAGTAAGTTTTGTGTTTTCAAATTAACTTAATTTTAATTTCAACTTTGATATTTAATTCGATAGCTTCTGATTAATTTTTGTTTTAAATGCAGTCAATTTAATTGATATAGTTGATGTATATTGCTACTGAAGATTACATGTACAATATAATCGTGAGATGCATTGTACAAATAAATTATGTTCTAATTTAAACAATTCAAGAAGTAAATAACATAGGATGCATATGTGACCACTGAGATTTATGATCACATCATATGTAATGTGTGTAGTTTATGCCGTGTTGCATAATTATCATTTAATGTTGTATATATTTATAACTTTATTATTATCATCTAATATTATAAATGTTTATAATTTTAGCACAACCCATATATAATGAAAAATGAAATTTTTTTAAAGCGCACAACTATGAAAAAGTAATTCTTTATATGTAATACTTGTGTAAATGTAAATATTTTATGTATGTACGCACAATAATTATTATATTAAAATATATATTTATATGTATGTTAAAGATTAGGTTTGACCATGTATGATTTTTTTTTTCGATTTAATTTTTTGTGTGTATGTATCAATATATACCTATATCAAAATTGCGCAATATATGTAAATTTGAAATTAAATAAAAAATTTAGTAACGTTTTTAAACTATGAATATATATAAATGTACACACGTGTGTGTGAGAGTGTATTCTTAACGCGAAACCATTTTTTTTGGGCGAAAAGGAAAGGAACTAAAATTTTAATATCAAACTTTATATACATGTGTGTGCGTATGCATTATTAAGCTGAAAATAATATTCTTTTTGTCGAAAAGGAATATCAAACTATATATATAGATACATAATAATGATATATATTGTAGGTCGAAAGTTTATGAAAAAAATTGTTTTATATATACACATATATATTTTAGATTTATATATACCTACATATACATATATATTTTAGATTTATATATACCTACATATTCATACATACATATATATAAACTAGTATTTAGTTGGATTTTTTAAAAATTAAGGTCAAACGTTATTATACGTGTACGTATATATATGTATGCAAGTCAAACTTAAATTATGAATTTTTACCTCTAGATTCGGTCGCTGTCGACACGTCATATTGCTAGCCTTTTCTCTTGAAGTACGGTTTATTCTTCGTTCTAACTTGGTTTACAAATCCCCGCTGTAGGCTTCGACTTGCTGGAAATGGAGTCCAGGGTTCGCGTTTTAGTTGCCTCTAAAATGAGAAAATGAGGTGATATTTATAACTATCGGATATTCAAAATATCTCCTTCCTTTTCTCTTATCTTTACTCTAGGTCTCATTTAGTTAAAAGAAATATTCAAACCTCCATTCTACCTCATCTATGGCCTCCCCGTAGATATATTTCATAATGTTGGGCTTAATTAATATCACATATATTAATTAAATATTTATTCCGATCCATATATTCAACTAAATTAATCTATAACAATGTATATATATTATTTTATGATTTGAAAGCCCTAAATGATCAAAAGGCAATAAAAAATTAATACAACATTTATATTAATTTTCACTATTAAATTTTTACAACATTTACAAAATTAATTTATACAAGTTAAACCTGAAAAATTGCTAATAATATGATATGTTGACTCCTTGAAGCGAACTCGATCTTCATTAATTTTTTGACAATTTAAATATTAAAGACTACGGATTTTGCCGGAGTATAGTACTAAACACAGGTTCAGTTGCTTACAGAACATTTAAAGCAAAATAATCTTTATTAATTTATACTTTAAATAATGGTATTTTGTGCATGTTTTCTTTTCGTCGTCGCTATGTTACTAAGATATCTTGAGTTTGGTCAATAACAAAAAAACTCCAATAATGTATGTAGCTAATCGTGGAGTGCCACCTTAAATCTCTTGGTTTAATCTAATAGTATTTATCTATTAATCGATTTACTCTGACTAGAGATTTTGATTTTAGGTTGACTGTCAATAACGGCGATACTAACATTTTACAATGAAGAAGATAAATCATCTCTTGAGTAATGTTTGATTTCAAATAGCTCATCGTGTATCCAACTATGATCGTAACATGAGCGTGATGTCATATGATTAACTATAATCAAAGTACGGTGTAGATACTTAAGGTTAACAGTACTTTCAAATCTAAAGATTACCACACATTGTTACACGAGATTTCCTATTTTGACCTAGTTAGTTGTATTAACACGTAAAAGACTTCATTGAGTTGTTTTGTGAACAATCACAAATACATAATCTTTTGGCATCCCATGAGGTCATAAGTAATCATCGTTCATCAGATGAAGAGCATCGTGTACACTAGTCTCAACATGTGTATCGATATTTCATTCTCTCTGTACATCTTGATTAGAAACAATATGAGTATTTTAAATATTCGATTCAAACCTCATATTTGTGAACATGCCATTAGTAACATACTTTTCTAAGGATATTCTACTAGTAATTTGTCAGTGTATTCAAATTATTGCTTATGTCAAATATAATACTACATACAACAGAAAAAAAAAACATACTTTATTTTGAACAAAGTTTTCATATAAGAGTTAAGTTATGTAACAGATTATATATTTGTTCATAGAGCACATCATTAGCTATATCACATCCTAGATACATGCCTCTCATCCGAGATCCCATTTGATATGAGATATCTTGTGTGAATATTTCAAGATGAAACATGATTGAAATTCGTGGTTTATTTTTTTACAACAAACATGTATAGACTGAGCTAAATTTTGGTATATATATTGCTTTTTTAGGAAGTCTCCACAAAAACATTGAACGTTTTAAACTTTTAATTATATTTGATGGCCCATGGTAGCTTAGTGTTTTGAAAGAGGATTTTTTTTGAAACGAATTAGTTTTTTTTTCTAAAAGTGATTTGCATAATGAATCATAGTTACTAAAAAAAATGCAGTAAACCAGTGCTTTTAGATATGAAGGGCCATAAATCAGTAGTTCTAGATAATACATGAGAAATCAATGCATGTGACGTGGAGAGAGCCTTTTAAGGGAATATGTAGTTACAATGTCCCCTGTAATAGGTAGGGAAAAACACGTTTGTGGTTAACTAAATCAATTGAGCTTCAGTCGCAGTAGGTTAACCGATGAGCTTGGAATAAGAGCAATCACCGACGTACTCGCAAAATTTCACTAGTTACCATGTAGATCATAAAGTATCTATTATTTTGGAACTTTCATGCTGTAAGTTTTAGTTTATGCTATTAAATCTTGTTGGCAATAAAACATGTGTTAACTCACAAATGTATATGTTAAATTTAGCTATTAAGGAAAACACCACATTTAGTTATTTTCAACTAGAAAGTTAATTATATTTTTTAAAATTGTCATCATTCAAATGAAATGAGTAGAAAGAGAATTTTTATTTGATGGTTTAATCTAAAGTATGTTTATTTTAATTTTATTGTTACCACTTTAGCATACTAGCTAAACCGCCAGCTGCTGTTAGTCATAAACTTACATTCTGACAATTACACACACATACATAAGGCAATGATCGACTACCTTTCATTCTGGTTACATCTCAAATCCCTTTGATTTAAACCATATGTTCTGAATTAAATAATATAATTACCTCTTTTGTCATTTCACTGTATTATTTAATTTAGAGCATGTGGTTGAAATCAGTGGAATTGAGGTGTATCAAGAATGAGATGTCCTTGCATATATATATTTATGTATATTTATTATAATAACAACACGACATGATAATTTTCTAGAAGAATTCTTTTATAAGCAAGTAAAGATTTTTTGTCAAACTATTCAAAAGAAGCCTCATCAATCAAGTATAGATACAAAACACATCGAAAATCTTAAAAAACGAACGAATAGATAGGACAAAATCAAGATGAGTGAAATAATTGATAAATAGAGTAATAAAGGCATTCAATTGGACAAATTCAAGAGATTCAGTTAATGAGATGGAAATAGTGTGTCTACTAAAGTTTAAAATAAAGACCAATGAAATTGAGGTGGAAACTTTAATATCTTTTGCCGTATATGAAAAATCAGTTGATAATAGTGGGAGCATATGTGATATGTCTTGTGGGTCACAGCTCATCTTCAATAATTTCAAAAGGGATTCAAATGTTAAAAGTAGATTTTTTAAAATTTGCATCAAATGGAATTCAAATCGTGAATCATAGTTCAATTTGGATTCAAATCATGAGTAACATTTGACAATAGTTATTATGGTGCACGACACTAAAAATGCAAAGCCTCTCGGGAGTCTTGACTCACGGCGTGGTAAAAGGCGGACACCTTTTTAATTTACTGTGCATGTTTTATTTTTTTAATAATTTTAATATGTATCTATATATATATATACACATATAACAATTAATTTAAAAAGTTCAATCGATAATTTATATTTTTTTTACTAAAACATATATAACAAAGATTTTTTAGACGTTTCGCAAAAAACATCATTAAATATAATATCATAAGCATAAAATTTCAAGCATCATAGTCTTCAAAAGGCAAAATCCAAAATAACAGTACATATTACTGATAAATTATAAACCTGAATTTGATTAAACAATCATATTTTCTAAATCAACATCTGCACCATCAGATTCATAACCTTAATCATCTTCCTTGTCCATCTCATATCGAATAATAATTTGTTCGGTGCGACCGTGATAGAAACAGATAGTTCGAAGTTCGTTGGAGATTAATTTGAAAAAAATATTCATATGAGATTATTTGTTTTGTGTAGTGTGCAACAATAATAAACAGATGGTTCGAAGTTCGTTCGAGGTTAATTTGGTGAATGCAATCATTCAAGATTATTAGTTCGATGAAAGGTTGGTACGTAGACCGTTGAGTCGGATCTGGACCCGGCCCAACAATCTCGATTCTATTTGGGTTGAGTTTTGATGAGTCTAATGTGTATATTTTAAAACATTGACCCAACCCGAGATGATTCAAACCGGGTCTGTTCAGGTTTGATTGGTTAACAACACTAAAAATGCATATTTTCTTGTTTTTTGTCTAATCTTCCGGATCAGATCTGTTCTCATGTTATTTTTATCAACTACATCCGATCTGGTACCTATCGAGTTCAAGTCGGGTTTTAATTGATTTGGTTCGAATTTACAGATCTTGGTTCTAATTGCCCATCATAGTTTGGTGCGACAATAATAATATAATAATAAATAGTTCAAAGTTTGTTGGATATTAGTTTGAAGTGTGATCGTATCATTGTATTAGTATAAAAAATGTACAATACATTCGACCGTTGTTGATGACTAGTTGGATTGTGAAAATAACAAATAAAATAAAAAACAATATAATTACGAAAATGCACGCCATTCGCGTGCCATACAGAAGAAAGGCGCGCCTTGCCTTGCCGTAGGACGTCTTTCATAACTATGTGTGACTAAAAATGAATTTTTAATTTTTAATTTTATAGGCTCTATTACATCAATAGAAAAGAGGAGCAAAAATAATTATAAAAGCGGTGAATGTAGCAAGCATATACTAAAGCAATAAGCAATTACCCAACTACTCTAGCTAACAGTTTATAATATAATATTTATTTATTATATACAAATAATAATAGCTTAAATTACTCCCTTGACGACGCCACGCGTTACTCTTCTATTGGGTATTTTTTATATTTCTCTCTACACAGTTAGAAGTTAGAGGTCATGAATTTGAGTCTCATCAAAGTTATATTACTATATTTCTCATTATTTATTATTTATCTGCGTACTAAATGTAGTAAAATAAAAGCGTTTACTCTGCTCTTCTTAACCATCTTTCGTTAATTAATATACACGTCTATCATAATTTGAGATTCTCATCCAAATTATTCTGTGTACATTAATATTCAAGTTTGGTTTTTTTTTTTACTTTAATATAAATCTATCATCAACTTTCAAATTCTCAAATATTTTATTTATCATCATCGATATTTTCATTATATTCTTCGCAGTACTAAAATTACCAATTACTTACTAATAAATACAGTTTTAGTAAAAAAATACATTTTTAGTAGGTGTATTAATAGTTCCTGTAAGAGTATTATTAATAATAAATAAAAACACAAAAAACATGCATGAAAAATTATAAAAAATTATCGCTAATTCGTTGCTGATACAATCACAACAAAATGTTATCTTTTACTTCTTTTGGTTAATCATAGTCCATAAAATAGTAAATAATACCGACATCGGCAATAATGAAAATGCAACGATAATGTTAATTATTAACAAATGTTAATTGCTATTAATGTTATAAAATATTAATAACAGATACTGATTGCAATAGCAATATTAGTAAGAAATATAATAATAAACAAATATTATTAATATTTTATTGTATTGATAATTATGATAATAACAATACTAAACAATAAAAATAAGAGTAATAGAAATTGTTAAAAGACAAACATGGTTGACTGGGCCATTTCCATATTTTATTAGAAAATGAAATTAAGGTTACAAAGAGAAAGAGAGAGTGTGCACAAAAGGGAAAAAAGACGCATAAACATGGCCCAATGCTATACCCAAATAGAAGAGTTAACATAACAAGATAATGCAATAGGAAGCTGTATATTATCAGTGTTATATACCCTAAAAGTCTGCCATTTCCTTCTTAAAGCTGCTGCTGTTTTCTTCGATAAAGCTAGAGACTAGGTACTCTATGTTTAAAAATCCAATTATTGCGCTCAATCCAAACTTCTTTCATCGTCTTCTTAAGAAGACCGAGGAGGGTGATAGACTTTGGCGTTTTCCATCTAGTGTGAAGAAATAGTTTGTCATTCTTCCATAGAGCTACTTTTGGGTTGATCATGATTGGCAGGCAGAAAGGAGCGGACTCTTCCAGGTGGTAAAAGCATAATGACACTCGAAAAATAAATGGATATTCGATTCCTGCTCAAGACCACATAAAATGCAAGTGTCATAGTTGATTAATCTAGTCCTTTTGAGCTTATTCAGGGTATTAAGAGCATTGAACATAGCCTTTCACATCATTAGATTATCATTTGCCGAATCAAGGCGATTCCAGATTCTTTTAGCCCATGGAAAAGAAGGTGTTCGATGAAATTTCTCAAGATGAAATTTCTCAAGATATTTATAAACGTCAACTACCAAGCGTTTGTTGTTTGGTAGGTCCCATATCACATGATTGTCAGTTTGAGGGATTTGGTGATGATATATAGAGTTCCAAAGGGTTCTAACTGAAGAGGAATTGGAGATGGTAGGGGTAACATAGCCTTCATGAATGTATGATAGAGCGTGTGCATTGTGAGGAATTCCTGTTTGTATATTCAGATTTTCAGAGAGACTGCTCGAAAGGATAGTGCCCATGGTTGGCCAAGGGAAGTTCCAGAAAGAGACATTATTAGAGTTAGAAGGAATAATTCTAAGATTTGACAGGAGAGTTTGTCTTAATTTGGGAGTATTCTTTCATAGCCAACTGCTATTTTGTGGTTTGGACATCATCCGCATTATTTTTTGATGTAGTTAGATCTGAGCAAAGTAATGAGTATGGATTTAGAATCTTGTAGGATATCGTTCAAAGTTTTCAAGCAGCTGCCTTATTCCACAAAGACCACCTTTACATGGAGTAGTTGAAGTTTATCATATGCAATAGATATTAGCTTTTTCTAGAAGGGATCCTCATGCCGTAAGTTGTTGTTAAAAGTTCTTTTTATTGAATTCAAGAGTTTATTTGGCAAGACAAAATGGAATGATCAGTAAGTTGTCATAGCACTATCAACATAGTTTATTAAGACAAGTCTTGTAGCTTGGTTTAGTTAATTGTTGGTCCACTGAGAGAGCCTCTTGGTATTTTTTTATACAGGGGCATGCACTGTGGCACAGTGATTCTTGTGGTGATTAGAGGCACCCCTAAATAGGTTGAGTTGGGAGGCAATTTTGGCAGATTAGAGTGCAACAACATTGCTTCTTTCATTGCATCGGAGAGGCTTGCTATCAGGAAACTAGATTTGTTTCTATTAATTGAAAGACTGAATTTTTTTTTCTTAAAATACCAAGAGAATTGTTCAAGGGGTTGAGAGATTTATAGATGGTTCGGTAAAGATAACAATGTTATCTGCAAAGCAAAAATTAGCAATGAGGGGAGATCTACATTTGGATGTATCTCAAGGTCTTTACAAGTTGCAGAATTGTTGAGGAAAGTGTTCAGTACTTCCATTATGGTGCTGAAGAGATAGACAGACAAGGGATCACCTTGCCTGATCCCTTGCGTTCCTTGGAAGAATCCATGAGTTGATCAATCAAAGCAAATATAGTAGTGGAGAGCTGAAATGCAAGCATAGATCCAACACATTAAATTTTTGGAAAGGTTGAATTTAGAAAAAAATAGCAATAAAAGATGGCTATTGCACTGAATCCAAGGCCCCGTGTATGTTTAACTTGGCCATGCATCTTGGAGATTCCCTTGTTTAGTTCTTGAGTTAAGATGATATTGTCACTAAATTTTGGAGTTGAGAAATTCTGCCTGTTGAGGAGAGGTGATTTTATGCAGGATCTGTTTAAGCCTACTAGCCAAAACTTTGGAGATGCACTTATAGATCGCGTTACAACAGCTTATAGGACGATAATCACTAATTTTCAATGCATTTTCTGTCTTGGGGATTACTGCAATGTTTGGAGCATTTACCCTACCAAGTATAATTCAATTTTTGAAGAAGTATTATACTGTTCTTAGGAAGTCAGAAGCCACTATGTTCCAATATTTGGTGAAGAAAAAGATATTGTACCCCCTCAGGGCCACTACAGTTATTATGGTTGAGATTAAAAAAAAGCCGCTTTTATTTCAGTGTCAGTGACTTGTTTTATATGTTCTGAGCTGTCAAAGGAATGATGCATGGTAAAGACATGGAGTTTAGGAGATTGAGATCAAGCTGCATTGGATTTGAGTTGTAAAGGATGCTGGAGAATTATTGGATGAAGGTAGAAGCTATCTCATCATTGCTGTTTGTAAATCCTTAAATGTCTGCAGTGTAGGGCATGGTTCATTTGGCTTGTTTGGCTTTAAGAGATTAGTGGAAGTATTTGTTTTTATTTAGGGTTTTATCTAAATAACCATGCTTTTGCCTTGAGACTTCTTCTGTCCTGAGAGCTTCAAGGCAATCATTGTTGAGTTGATGTTTCTGATCAGATAAAGTTTGTTTGGTGGGATCATTTAGCAAATGAGATTGAGTTGTAAGGAAGGTTTTAATGCTTTCATATTTCTGACCGCCTCTGCCAAAAATATGTGCTCCATGCTTTAAGAACCAGCTTAAGTCTCTTGAGTTTGAATTAAAGCTTGTATAGGGGTTGCCAAAAGTGTGCTTGTTCCTCGAATCCTGCATCATCAAAGGAATAAAATCATTGTGATCATACCAAAAATTTAAAATTAGAGGCGTTTCTTTTCTTGGCTTTGTCGCATTGCAATATAATGGGGGTTATGGTCAAATAAGGAAGGTGGGGTAATGAAGGAGGAGAGGGAAGGCCAAAGAGATAATGCTACAAAATTTAAAAAAGTGTGATCAAGTATACAGAAGATTTCAGGAGAGCTGTATGCTTTATTGTTCTAAGTGAAAGAGAACCATAAGAGGAAATAGGGATGGGGTTGACGCAGAAAGGCAAGAGCAAAGAGGGGATAGCTGGTTGAGATTTATAGGGTACCACCATTTTTCTGATAAAATATGTGGATGCAGGTGAAATCTTCAATGCCCAGCAAGGAAAACCATTTTGAAGGGTATGCAGATGATCCAAAAGTGATTGTCTAACGTGAGAGGAGTTGAATGCATAAACAAAGGTAGTATAGAAAAATGGTAGAAGAGGGTAGTTGTGCTTCACGGTGTATAAATTGCCGAGTTTGGGGTATGATTCTTGTAGAAAAGATGATTTAATCCTATATGATTATGATTCTACCATGAGGAGCCTCTTAAAAGGTTATTTGCATGGTTTCGGGAAGGAGCTATAGTTCTAAGAGTAGCTTGGATCTTGATTTTATCAAGTTTGGTTTTCAGCATAGTTAGAAGGAAGGTATTTAGTTTTGGTTGGAATGATGAAATTCCGGCCATTCCGTCTCTATTCCGATCAGAACCAGGACACAATCTGAGCAAAATTTCGTTCCATAGACCACCAATTATTTTTCAATAATTGAAGTAGAAAAAGAGGAAAAATGTAAAAGATTATCAAAGTCGAAAAAAATAAAAAAATCGAATGCTAAATTAGTTCAAACTGAATTATAAGTAAACATTACCTCGACGTCATTGAATACAAGTCGAACTGCAATACAAAACCTAAGTTTGACAGCAACATACTATATCTTTTTATTCTATTTTCAAGGGCTGTATGATCTAGCTTTTTTTTCTTTTCTTTTTATGTTTCGTCATCGGTATAAAATGAGAAGATGATGGTCTTAGGGTTTTGGTATACAGTTGAGTTGAGTTGCAAGGGTATTTGGGTCGATGGTTTAATAAGTGAAATTTAAAATGGGCAGAACAAGAAGTAGCTACTTTAGTGTTTTGGGGCCAAGCGGTTTGGATTTTATTTCAATTTAATGTTAATTAAGTAATATTAGTTAAGTTAGTATGGTTTAACCAATTAACATGAGTTGCAATTAATTTTTAATTGGATTAAGATGTGTTATTGTCAATGCTATTGTACACATTCATTATAAAAAATACATAAATTTGGAATTTAAACCTAAACCGAAACAAAAACCAAAACTTTTGAAATTTTGAAATTTCAAAATTGACAGAAACTACTAAAATTTCAAATGATTGAAACCGAGATTAAACCGGAATCGCAAAAGCTTGGTTAGAAGTTTTATGTTGTAGTTATCAAGTAGCCTTTTTATTTCTAATTGTTGACACTGAGTTTCGCTACTCGTATGTTCCAAACGACAATATTATTGGCTGACATTAGAGTTTGGGGAGTTAAGCAGAAGTGCTGCTTGTCTTGTGAGCATTTTATACGAGCTGCTTATGGTCTTGTCTGCGTTCTAAGAAGCTAGCATTGCTGTTTCGATGATGTTGAAGTTAAAATTATTATCTAGGCCATCATTGAGTGACATTTCTTCTTCAGCTTCATTGGAAGTGCTGTTCTTTCTTTTGTTATTTTTTCCTTTTTCCTTTGGTTGCATGTTGGTTGAGGGAGATGAAATGTTGAAAGTTTGGTTTGAAGGAGATAAGATGGTGATATGAGGAGGGGTGAGGTGTGATTATGGGCTGGAGATGCTAAATGGGGAAAAATGGCAAAAGGTTCTGAAGCTGGTTGTATGGTAGGAAGTAATGACGAATCAACTTCATATGAAGTGGTGTTGGTGTTATGAATGCAATATTCTATGAGTCAATTGTTTCAAGTAGTTCTGCTGTGGAAGATGAAGCATTGATGTGTGCATCATGCACAACGTACATATTATTTGGAAGATGTACATTGAAAGTTAACTCTTAGTTCATGTCAAAGGTCGGAGAGGATGAGAGAGAAGTAGATAAGACATTGTTGCAAAATGAGAAGGGAACGAAGATCGATGCTTAGAGAAGTTTTAGTGGTTAAATAAGAAGAGAGAATTTGTTTGAAATATCGATAGGGTTAATAGCTGAAGTGGATTTGTTTGTAGAAGTATGCTGAGAGTTTTCATGAAAAATTGAGGTAAACGGGGTTGCCTGTGTTCTAGGCGAAGATAAATTTTGATTGAGTAAAGTGTTTAATGTTGGAGGGACATCAATAAGATTCGTTAATGCTATTGGTTCTTTATTAGGGCGTCATTTGTCATTGTTTGGTTGGTGAGCATGAGAAGTAAAATTTGAAGCTTCTTTTCCTATATGGTTTTGTGTGGGTGCTTTCTCTGGGTGAATTAGTTTGTTCCGAGTGTTTCTTTTTTAACCTACTTTTGCTTCACTTTTTCTTGAATGGTTGTAGAGGTTTTTCTTTGATTTTGCTCTAATGATTCCTAGGCAAAACATCAGTGTACAGAGTGCAATACTTTGTTGTATGTCCAACAATATAACAATATGTAATATTAGCGGCCTTCAAGAGTAGTCCAACTCCACTTTAGGAAAGTTGTCTCTTTTTCACGCATTCAAATAGTTTGGAAGTTGTCGGGTGTGATTTCTATTAAGTATTTAGTATATTCTAGTATTTTTAACTTCTGCATCGATTCATCAAAGCAAACTAGTCTTCTTAACTGGCATGCAAGTCATTTTATTCAAGTCATTTAATGCTTAGTAAAATCCACATAGGCAATGAAATCGTGTAGAAGCGCACCTATATCGTAATATTGCTAACTTGTGATTGAGCTTTTCCAAACAAGAGGTTCCAAGGCATTATGGTAAATTTTTGTCACCCAATAAATATGGGATCTTCTTGTAGCATTGATTCTTGTCTTCATCACAAGAAAATTTAAAGTAAAAGTTGGATTTTTTTGGATAACAAGAGTGATGCCTCGGGTATTCGAATCTATGATCTCTAGAACATTTGCCTAAAGTGCTATACCTCTAAACACTTGAGGTAGAGGTCATTAACAAAAGTTATCGAATTTGATATCTAGTTTCCCTTAGGTGCCATATTTTGTTTAAATATGTAATAATGACCATATATGTTAATTTTTCTTCTAAGAAAATAATAATCAACAAGACGATTTTGTAGATATTTTATATCTTCATCTTTTTCCTCTTGAGGAGATAGTAGCGGAATCCATCATAATTGAGATCAAAGTGCTTTGGGATGGATTTTCTGGCATTTTTCAGTTTGGATTTGAATAGCGAAACCCGACTTGTATTTTCTAAGGAAACTTTAGTAATGGCTTGCGGGACTCGATCAAAAACATTTGTCACATTAGAAACATGCTTGGATAAATGAGGAGAGGACGGGGACATCAAAAGTTGATGAGACAGTGGAAGGCGAATGAGGTAGGTCAGGAGTGTTTGGAGGAATGGGCGAAGGGAGAAAGTCAGGTGGTGAGGAGAAAGGTGAGTGTAAGAGCTGTGGAGAGTGACATGGATAGGGGAAGTGACAAATTTGTTGTGATGACATACGATGCGGGCTTTGACAAATTTTTTAAAGTCATACGATTTAAATCCTGGTTCAGATTGAATCTCGTCCTTTACGGTACGATGTACATTCCAATTCAAACTCGGTTAAAACCACAATAGAGAAAATTCATTTGATATTCAATAATAGTATCAATAATCAATAATACTGTTAGGAATGATCTTATTCTACTAATTTGAAAACCATCTCTTTTAAGTTCTCTCTTGGTAATTTATATTCAAATCGTTTTATATTGTGATTTTTACGATTATCCGCAAGCTTTTCCCAATTTTCACCTATCATTTCACATTCAAGTGCATATTATTTGTAATTTCTATAACTAATGAGAAGTTATTTCCCTGGTTCTCTTACCATTGTACATTCATTTCCATATAATTAAATGAAATAATTTTTATTATTATAGTTAAAATTAATTAATTGAATTCAACTTATTAATTCGCTTAACAAATATTAAATCGTAAGAATGATAATCTCAATATATATACCGCATTCATATTAAAAAAGATAACAATTTATTTTTTATTCTAATATAAAATTATATGAATCACATAGCACAAAAATGTAAAATTATATACTTGAATGCTAATAATATATAATCTAAAAATAATTTCTATGTAAATTCATCGTGGATTTCATAATATTTTTCTATTTTTGCAATTATATAAAATATTAACATTGCTTTTTTTACAATATTATGGTGTGTAATGTACAGATCATTCAGTAGAATGAAATTACCAAAGGTTGCTGAAAAGAATAGCCAAGCGGGTTTATTACTATAGCTAACTAAACTAGCACATGATTCTATAGTAGTACAGCTAATAAAAACCAAATTGTTTACTCTCATAAGAGTTTCGCCGAGGAAAAAATAAAAATAATAATAAAAAAGAGTGCAATGTAGACAACTTTAACTGGAAGAACTCACCTCCCCTAGTGCCTCGTTCTTGCTTTAGGTTTGCTTCTTCTATGTTTTCTTTTTTCCCTAAATTTTAATTGGTGATTGTTTGCGCTACAGACTTTTAGTCAATTCCTATTATACATTCGTTTGATTTTTCTAAAGTAGTCTTTCTTGATTATAGATCAATTTGATACTTTATTTCCACATTTCCTTGATTATTTTCCTCTTTTGGACAGAAACATCTTTTGATATTTTGCATAAATCAGTTATCGGTGATGGCGAACTGAGCCTCCATTTGAATACAAAGAACGATGTTTATTTATTTATTTTTAATTGGCTCTTACAAGTTTTGAGAAATTCAATTCATATCAAATTGGAGTATGTACGAATCAATTTGGATCTCGTTTTGAAATGTATGTTATATTAGTGAATTTTACAGACTGTCGAAAATGAACGAGTTGTAAGATATACTTGTCAATCACACTTCAAATGAATCTTGTAAATTTTTTGAAGTGGTGTATCTATCTCCTGTGAAGAGAATGTAAAAAAATATGTGCCAAAATGATAGATAAACTTCATATCCGAGTGACTTTGTAAGTCAAACTTCGAATGAGTCAAAGTCTGGGTAGTCACCTGGATATACGACTCACACTTTAAAGTTCTTGCACACAATCAAATGGATAATTTCTCCAACCGAGCCTATCTTGATATGGTTGGAAATTTAAGTGATTTGCTTAAAATTTGATGATATACAATGATGCAAGAAGTGATCATAGTTGGTAGCGTCACTTGAAAGTTTGCTCCTTTTGTAGGAAAAATATCATAGTTCTCTCATAAAAATAGTAGTACTCACCTTCAAAAGAGTAGCCCAATGAATAAGCATTTATAGAGAAACTGCTTAACACGAGTTCGAATCTCGTTGACGTAATGCCCTTTGGTCAACCTGAAGTATGTGTCGTGGGATCGGTGCATACTTCCTTAGGATGTTATAGATGCACCCAATTGACTTTTGAATTACTCGGAAACCACATGGATGATGCTTCCAAGAGTTCTTTAGCTTTTTGTAAAGGTCTTGTTGCATTTCCGAATGATGGTAAAGCGATATCATGATGCAAAGTTGAACAAATCGATGTATGAGTCAGTAGGATCAAGCTAGCCCGTAGTAAAACGTCATCAAATCATGGTATAAGATTCCGGCCGGAACCTCGGGATTCCGGCCATCTCGGTTCGGTTCCGGTCGAAGGTGGGACGGGATTAGGTTAAAATCTCATCTCGGAGACCGATCGTGAAAAAAAACAAAAAAAAAAAACCAGGAAAATTTCAAGCGTGCTGCAACTAGTGGAAAAGAAAGGAAAACAAAATTAAAAAAAATAAATGGGATCGAATTTAGCCTCAAAAAACTTAGTCTCAATAGAAATAAAAAAGCACCTAGCAAAATGAGAGCATCTGAAGGAGGAAAGGAATTCGAGCATTCGAGGAGCAAATGAATTCGAGTATGATTGCATCGTTGATCTCGTCGATTTCTCAATTCGAGCAGGTGCACGTTTTTTTCTTTCTAGCTGTACGTTCTTTCAGTACGTAGTGATAATCTAGAAACTAGGGTTAGGAACTTAGGATAAAAATAAGATGAGCTTTTGGGCTGAGGTGTTTTTATAATAAGAACTAGGTTTAGAAACTTAGGATATAAAATAGGATGGGCTTTGGGCTGGTTGTTTTTTTGATAGAAGGGTTAGACTGATTTAAAATTTATGGTTGGTGTTGTTAATTAAATAGTTATGTTAATTGAAATGGACGGCTGAATTTAATGTTAACTAATGTTTAAGCAGTTACGTTTGTTATCTATTTGTAAACTGTATTTTGTATTATATTTACAACGTTTATTGACACTTTTTCATTAAAAATACAAAAATCCAATATCGGGACCGAAACTGAAAAAAAACCCGAAACTTCCGAAATTTCCAAAATTGACTGAAACCATGAAAATTTCAAATGACCGAGACCGAGTTCTCGGACCTTGCATCAAATGCTCAAAATTATGAGTTTGAACCTTAAATCAGCTTGTAAATGTTCCATGACGAGTCTAGTTTCTACATCAAAATTCCAACTACAAATAAGCAATTAACGGGGAGGTATTTCCCCTCCAAAAAAAAATGTCGCCATAGAAGATTGAGACATCCAAAGATCTGCACGCTTTTACGAAAACCGTTGAAACTTTCGATCTAATTAGTGAAGTCATCGACTCATTGACAAATTGGTGGAATATCTTTCCAACTCATTAAAATAATCAGGATGGTCTCATGGAAAAATTCCTTAAGTGATGCTGCCATTGTAAATCTCTGCTCCCTTGTTGACAAATCATTTGAATTTGTGCATGCTTTTGGGAAAACGCTTGGCATTTCCAACGTATCGAGCCAAGTCATTTTTATAAGCTTTTAACTTGAAATTTAACTTCTAAACAAATGATTAAACATTAAGCGCTGCAACAAAATTAAATGATACTTTATGCTTATGGCATTAGGCTTAATGATATGTTTGTGAAATGATTAAAAAATCTTTTTTTGGTATGTGTTAGTTCTCTGGTATAAATTATATTGTTATTTTTATTTAATTATGATGTCTAACAAATATATAATATTTTAATACATGCATAGAAAATCAAAAAAGCGCGTATCCTTCGTCGTGCTGTGTGCCAAGGCTTCATGACTGTTTTGCATCTTTTCTTGCACCATGCACCGTTTAGCTATGCTGTTGTGAACATGTTAAACTAAGTGTTAGCGTCAAGTTAGCTAGAATGTAAATATATGTTCACATTGGATATAGTAATGTGCAAACTATGTTTGTTCATGTTTTTCAGAAAACAAATTTATTGCTTACTGTAGCTAGTCGTTTAGTCAACGTATATGCTGAATTATTTAAAAAAAGTTACTTCTGATCAAACCATCAAAACAAAATTAATTTTCTATTCTCTTTGTAGTGAATTATTAACATTTTTTTTAAGATATTCATTTCCTAGTTGAACATAGCTATTTTGATGGTGTGGTTACCTAATGGCTTAATCAACCATTTACTTGTGTAAAAATATTTTGCACATTTGTCTATGTGACATTTGACTAGCCTAAATCAACACTTGTCCTATGGATGCTCTTAGCAAACATTTCAAGGTGCGGTCCCATCTAATAAATTCAACACTGTGACATAGATGTAGAGGATTCTGTTTAGGAAGTAATAAGCCCTCTTTGACACCTCTTCATCTTCAAAGAATTCTCGATGGACACAGGCGAAAGGCTGATCTTTGAATAGGAAAAAAAAATGGACATGCTGGTCCCAAATGAACCGACTTATTTGAAATAAACCTTGTTCTTAGGATGATCCATCTCACGTAACTTATCTATCATCTAACAACTTATAACACTAACTTTTGGTATAATAGTTTCACTCTCAAGGTGTGTTTGTTCGTTTAGTTGGAATTTAATAGGATAAGAAATAAGTGGTCAAAATGTTAAATGGATGTTTGTATACAATAAGTGTCTAGAACTGCTAGTACAATTTTAATTAAAATTAGAGCTTATTACAACTTCTAAATGTCAATAACAAATTTTTTCAGTTGTACTTAGATGAATTTCTAAACTATAAATTGGTAAGCAGTGATTGAGTTTTGATACTGGTATCTTATTACATCTGTATCTTTCTCATCATATTTAGTATTTTCGTTTTTTCTTCAAATTCATTTGAGTTGTTTTTGACCTTTTTACAATTGATCAATCATCTTTTAAATAAAGTACATATCAAGATTCTATTTGCTAAACTTTTATTTGCATTTAATTTGATCAGAACTCATAATAGTTGCACTGTTTCTTACCAAAACATAGATGTGCTTTTCGATTTTATTTTAGATCAGATTCATTTGAAAATAAGAAACCATTGTTTTTTAAGAGACATGGGGGGATAATATTGTCATGATTGTTATTTAATTTAACAAAAGAAAATGCAGATGAATTTTTAAAAATTAAATGGACAACCATTTTAATATCAACATCTAGTAATTACATTCAATATTCATTTACCATTATTAAGCAATCAACACTAGAACCAAATGCAACCTAAGTTCAATCAGGGTAACAGTTGGTTGGGCCAATATTCACATAATTTGCCAAAAGGAAGAATAAAAGCAAATCCACCTTGGTAATTTTTAATGAGGTATCGAATTGGTAAATGCTAAGTAAGGATACCCATAATTAAGCTAGTTAAATTGAGTAATTGAATTATTAGGGTTCAAATATTGCCTATTCCTTCCAAGAACGAGGAGGACAATAAGAAATGCAACTTTCCATTCTAAGTTTGCATCAAGTATTTTACACGAATGACTATTTAATGCAATAGAGTTATGACAAACACAAAATTCAATAGTTTTACACGGCCTTTTATGCCTTGTCACATGATATTTAAAGTTATTCTACTGCAATCATATAAGTTGATACATATCTTATATTTCTTTTTAATGTTTACTATTCCTTGAAGTACATAGGCCTGCAAAACTTGGTTCATCGAAACGAGCTGCTATATGGAAATAACCCACCAGGCGGAGTTGCTTTACCTTTCATCTTGGTTCAGGTATTATCATGTGATCTTTTCACCTTTCTTACCTCTTTGCCTTTCGCTTTTATGTTTATTGGAAATCACATTTTAATCACCGTCGTGGTTCATTAATTGCTTAAGTTAATAACTTTTTCAAGTTTTTAAGGCTCTACTTTGACTTAACACTAGTAGAAACTCCTTAAGGTAATGATGGGAATCGATTTTTTTCCTGACTTTGATGTGCAGACTCGTCCACATGCAACTGTGGAGATAGAAATATCAGAAGATATGCAACTGGTGCACTTTGATTTTAATAGGTATTGGTTTCTTCATCCTTGCAATTAGATCGTATTTGGGACCTAATCTAGCTAGTGCAATTACACAAGATTTTTATTGACATTGCCAAATGCAGTACTCCATTTGAGTTGCATGATGACTCCTATGTCCTCAAAGAGATGAGATTCTGTGGTACAGATCAGCGCAATGCAGATGTGCCCCATGAGTCTACGTTAAATGAAGGGGAGAGCTCAAGTTCGCAAGCCATGCTTCCACCTCTAATGCCCCAACTTGCTTCTATGAGGCCCTGTTCATCTCCAATTCCAGGCATACTTAAAGCACGGGCTTTGAACAATGAACATTAACATACATAAAAAATAAAAAAATTAACTTCATATTTTGACAAGATGCGCGTTGCTGTTTCTTTCAGTTTCCATGTATAGCTTATCTGCAAGTTACATTTTATTGTTGTTTTTGGGATCCATGTTGTTGTAATGTAAAATAATATATAATGAAAAATGCCTCCACCTATGTTCTTTCTTTAAGAGTACCAAGTACGCATATGTCTACTGTTAGAGCTATGTTATTTTAGTCTATTTATGCCTGTTGGTACACTTTTTGTTCTACTTCAGAACGATGTAATCCAGTGAATATATTTTGAAGTATAAGCTGTGTAGCAAGAACGATTCTGTATACGACTGTTGCGGCACTCGCTTAGCACGTGATGATGGTACGCACTTTGTGCGCAAATCGTTTTTTTTTTACAAACTGTATGTGTTTAACTCGTTTGGAAAAATATGATTTGCATAATATTTAGTCATTTTTTGCGTTAGAATGTTATGCAGTTAGTTTTAACCGTTCTTTCTAAATTGCAACATCTAACTTTTTGTTAGTTTGAATTTTAATTTTGTTACTAATTAATAAAGAATAATTCAATTTTTTATTAGTCTGAATTTTTAAATTAATAAAAAACGACTTTGAAAAGAAAGTTTATTTGTTAGATCCCATTTTTAAATAATATTCAAATTTTAATAATATTTGCAGATGAGCGTTTTGAATTGGTAAAACTTATAGGTTAGATTCAATTTTTAAGTGATATTAATATTTAATAATATTTATAAAAGAGCATTTTTGTCAGTTTACGTTGATACCAAAAAAGCGTGACACCAAAGATTTACAACTATTATTACTAATTATTAAAGAATAATTCAATTTTTTATTAGTCTGAATTTTTATTTCTATTATTAATTAATAAAAAATGACTTTGAAAAGAAAGTTTATTTGTTAGATCCTATTTTTAAATAATATTCAAATTTTAATAATATTTGCAGATGAGCGTTTTGAAGTGGTAAAACTTATATGTTAGATCCAATTTTTAAGTGATATTAATATTTAATAATATTTATAAAAGAGCATTTTTGTCAGGTCACTTTGATATAAAAATAGTGTGGCACCAAAAATATTACAACTATTATTAATAATGATAATTGTCACTCTTCGTGTATTTATCTTATTTTATCACATTGCCTGTGTACGTTTATGTCATAGTTGTAAACTTTTGTTGAGCTGTCATCTTCATTTGTATTGTATTACCGCGCATTCTGCCAAAGAGCGTAAGATGCTTCCACGCTTACGTTCTTATATTTTTAGCATAGTAGTTTGCCTTTTGGTACATTTATCTCTGCCGTATTTGTTGTGATAAAAATGCTTTCATCATGAAAGTGGGGTTCTCACAAATGAAAAAAGTTCCAATAACAACCAACTGATCAGTTATATTGGATGTATTCCGATGTTTCTTCCTCACAGAGATTAATATTTTCATTCTAATAATCAGAATAGCTATTTTAAAGTATATAATATGGTGTTCAATTAATTTGGAAGTCTCACAAGTACCGGAATAAAGTAATTTTTGATACGAGGATTACACACACAATAGGGAGATGCAAAAATTTGTAAAGGCACAAGGATCAAATAATTTTTTTAATCATGAGTTATATCTATTTATAAAAGAGGTAATTAGCCAAAAGGACAAACATTAATCAATTTTCTAAATTCAGTCTAGAAGTTTTCAAATTTAGGCTTAAAAACAAAGCCATGTTTTCTTCGATTTCACGTTCAACTGTCGCTGTCTCTTTCAATCACCAATACCACCACCTTGTAGCCCTTCCCTCTGGCATTACTATCGCCTTCAACAGCTCGACATCGACCACCATGGCCACGACCTGCACCATGCCCTGCTCTGCCTCGTCGATGTCGGTGCCACTCTCCCCTTCTTCTTCGTTGGCGAGAAGCTCGTAGACTTCTCAAACAAATACCAGACCACCTCATCGTCGTGGCCATCCCCATTGTGCCACCTCAGGGATGCACCATCATCGTGGACGTCGATCTGAATTTAAAAAAATTCAATAACAAAAAAAATGCTTAATTAAAATCAACATAATGCTATATTCATTTCTTTATAGTTCAGAAAATGCTAAAATTAATTATCATTTTGCAAACAAAATTAATTCGTCAATCATTTTATAAATTTATATTAGATGGAAGAAGCATGTAAATATATATTGAACAATGCCACTAGAACTCCAACTCCATGCTAAAACATAAAGTATGTCAATAGGAATTTTACACTTTCACTATTATTAAGCCACATACTATCTTTTTGTTTCCGGGCCTTATTTGGATGGAGTTCTGGTTGTCAAATTTTTTGTTTAGCTCTTGTAAATGAAAATATATGCACGACAAATTTAAAATGATAGTTAAAAATAGCATTTTCAAAATCTAAATGCCAGTGCACTTTTAAAGTATAAATAGTACATCTAACTATCATTTTGTATATTCAACACACGCTAGAGTACTTTAAAAATAAAATGCTATGTTCAACTATCATTTATTATATTCTACACATGCTAGTTCACTTTAAAAATGCAATGCTACCTTTAACTATCATTTAACATATTCTACACGTACTAGTTCACATTAAAAATGCATTAACTATCATTTAGCATATTCTACACATGCTAGTTCATTTTAAAAATACAATGTTACCTTTAACTATCATTTAGCATATTTCATACATGCTAGTTCTATTTTGAAAATACAATGCTATCTTTAACTATCATTTTGCATATCCTAAACATGCTAATGTACTTCGTAATTAAAACATACATCAATATATCATTTCAAATATCATAAAAATGCTACTAGACTTTGTAACTAAAATGCTACCTTAAACTATAAACATGCTATTGCACTTCATAGCTAAAATGACACTTTACATAATCATTTTAGATATCATATACAGGCTACTATACTTTATTACTAACATGTTACATTAGACTACCGCTTTGCATATTTCAAAAAAATTAGTTTACTCCATAAATAAAATGTTATATTAAGCTATCATTTTGCATATCTTAAACATGCTAGTGGACTTTGTAATTAAAATTATACATTAAAGTAATTAAATGCTATATTAAATTATCATTTTGCATATCATTTTGCCTAACTGGATACATAGGGATGTAAAAGTTATTTGGCACATTCTATTCATTCTAATGCATTTTAAAAATATAAATGATATTGTTAACTATAATTCGGCGTATTCCATTCATTCTAGTGCATTTTAAAAATACAAATGCTATTTTTAAGTATAATATGACATATTCGACACATTGTAATACACTTTAAAAATACAAATGATATTTTTAACTATTATTCAGTACGTTGTATTCATTCCAATGTCCTTCAAAATTAAAATTTCTATTTTTAACTATCATTCGGCACATTCAATTCATCGTAATACGCTTTAAAAATACAAATGCTATTTTTAACTATCATTTGGCACATTCATTACATTCTAATGCACTATAAAAATATAAATGTTATTTTAACTATCATTGGACATATTCTATAAAACTAGCACCATCATTCATTTTATAGGCTAAAAATATGTTAAAATAAATTAGCATGATACACATACAATGTTATATTCATTTTTTGTTGTTCAAAAAATGCTGAATTAAACTAGTATACAATCAACATAGTGCTGTATTCATTTTTTATAGTAAAAGTGATAAATTATACTAGCACTATCATTTATTTTTACAGTTTAAAAAATGCTACATTAGATTAGTGTCATATACGTATAATGCTATATTAATTTCCATTTATGGATAATGCTAGTTTTATTTAGCATTTTCGGCTTTTAATTATTCAAAAAAAAAAAAAATCGATCGCCTTCAAAACTGTCGCCTCCCAATCCACCTCGACCAAACCTTCATCGATGCCATGACTTGGCCATCACGGCTACTCCTCCAATGCTCTTCTCTTCCAACGTCTCCTAATCCACTTCGACCAATCAACTTTTCGCCTCTTAAGCTGCTGCCATCTCGTTACCTCAACCAGCACCGTCGCCATCCCAAGCCGCTGCCATCTCGTCGCCATCCCAAGCCTTATTTGTCATGGCGACGCCTGTCAAGCTACCGCCATTTTAGTCGTCTCCTAAGTTTGGCGTTGCGATTAGTTTTTATAGGAAGTTTGGCCTTCGTGCTTAGAAAAAATGTGCTGTCTTTGCGTCAAAATATTTTTTTATGTTTGTCCTTCTCCCTGTTTTCCATTTATAAAAATTATTGGATAGAGTCATTAAACTACAATTTACATGTACTAAATTACATATAGTTTCCATGTCCCTTTCTTATTTATCCTCTTTGAATCCCTCAATCCCTATTTTAGTATAATAAGATAATATCCACAAAATATTGTGTGATTTCAGAAAATTGATATACGAACTTGTATGGGGATTTTTGAGGATTTAAAACTCATAAGATGTGGATCCTTGCCAATATAGGGGAAGGATGCATGTCCTACTCTTATCTCCTCAAAATTCACCATTCAACTTCAGAACATTTTGAAAAGGTATAAATTTTTGCAAAGAAGATACGTTTCTTGTTGAGGTCATCTCTAAAAAAACACGGAACATTCAACCCTTTCATATCTAAATTTCAAATTGATGACAACAATAAATATTTTTAATTTTTCAGTAGCTTATATTGACTTACAAATAATGTTAAATTATTTGTCGTAATAGAGAATAAGAAAGCCGAGTGATGAGAACGAAAACTGTATTTGTTCTTGTTATTTAGATGACTTTAAAATAGCCAATTACAAAAGCAACTACCTCCTACTTATTCGAAGGTCTTTCTACACATGGAAACAAATAAAGAGCTATTAAACTGCAATTACTCCTACATGACTGGATCTTATTCTTCTTAAGTCCAAAGACTAAGTCTAACGAGACTAACAAATTCCTTCCCTAAACTGATATCTGCAAGCATATCAGTTTACTTTGGCACTTCGACAAGACCTAGCAACTCCTTTAGTTTCTTGAACGAGTCTAGCTTCAACGGTCTGGTCATGATATCAGCTAATTGATCTTGCGTTCCACAGTGTATCGGCTTCACTTTTCTTTCTCTGGTTAAATCTCTCAAATAATGAAAAGCACCTCGATGTGCTTGCTACGCCCGTGATGTACTGGATTTTTGGATAACTGAATGGCTGAACTATTGTCACACTTTATTGTGATGTAGTTTTCATGATTCTCTCCAATCTTGCTAAGCACCCTCGACATCCAAATCCCTTGTGTAGCACATGATACTGCAGCAGTATATTCTGCTTCTGTTGTAGACAATGCGACAATGGGTTGTTTCTTTAAACTCCATGAAACAGCTCCTCCAGCTATTAGAAACACAAACCTAGACGTGCTCTTCCGATCATCTAAATCTCCCGCATAATCGCTGTCTGTATAAGCTTGAAACTCTTTGTTTCCTCCATGCTTATACTTGATTTCAATCTCTACCGTGTTCTTTACATACCTAAGCACTCTTTTCACCACTTGAAAATGTGCTTCAGTCGGATTCTCCATGTAACGACTAGCAAGACCCACTGTAAATGTCAAATCTGGCCGAGTGACTGCAAGATACATCAAGGTTCCTATCATTTGCTTGTAAAGCGTGGTGTCCAGAGCTCACCTCCTTTCATTGAAAGCTTTACCTCTGAAACAATCGAATTGTTCACTCCATTGCTTGTTTCCATCTCAAATCTTTCAAGGACTTCTTTAGCAAACTTCCTTTGACACATATAGATTCCTTCCTCCTTCTGTAATATCTCTACCCCAAGAAAGTATCTCATCTTTCCAAGATCGACCATATCGAAATTGTTCTTCATAGACTCCTTAAACTTGAGAATCAGACTTTCACAATTACCAATAAAGATTAGATCATCAACATATAGACTCACAATGAGAATATGACCTTGTTCCTCTGTTTTGACAAAGTGTGCTCAAAGTCGCATTTCTCAAACCCTTCCCTAATGAAGTAGCTTTCGATCTTTCTAAACCAAGCCCTTGGTGCCTGCTTTAAACCATACAAATCCTTTTTCAGTTTGTAAGCTTTCCCTTCACTTCCTTTCCTTATGAAACCTTGTGGCTGGTCGACATAAACAACTTCATGTAGCTCTCCGTGCAGAAATGCACTCTTCACATCAAGCTGATAAATAGTCCATTTTTTGTATGCTGTAGTAGCAATGATGATTCTAATAGTATCCCATCTTGCCACAGGTGCATAAACCTCATTACAATCAACCCCAAACCTCCGTTGGTGATCAACTTGGATTTGAACTTGTTTATCTCACCATCTTCATTGTATTTAATCTTAAATACCCACTCGACTCCATTCGTTTTTGTACCTTTGGGTATTGTCGAGAGCTCCCAAGTCTAATTTCTTTCTATGTATTCAATCTCTTCTTTCATGGCTTCTCTCCATTCGGGATTCCTCATAGCTTCATCATAGGTTGTGGGATCACCAAGTGCAGTGACAACTTGTAATGCGTGATCATCGAGCAAGTAATCGTCACTGACATAAGAAGCGATTTCTTCATCTATCAGAGCTCGTCCACATTCATAATCCTGCAGATAGTTGGGAGGTGCTCTTTCTCGTACTGGTCTGCCCTGTGCTCCAAGGTTAGAGCCCACACCTTCATGATCTATTGCTTCTGCTATAACAATTCCTTCGTGGTCATCTTCAAGATCTGCAGTTTCTTCTTGGAAGTACTCTTCTTCACCAAGCATACTTTCTCCATCATTCTCCCAAGTAAGTACAGTTGATTGATTGCTCACACCTTCGTCATTCCTTCCCCAATCCCAATTTTCTTCTTCTTCAAAGATCACGTTTCTACTCACCATGATCTTTTTACAAATGGGATTGTACATTCGATATGCCTTTGATTCTTCACTAACTCTAAGAAAGACGCACTTACAGCTTTTATCATCAAGTTTTGTTCACTTGCCTGTGGTATGTGAACGTGTCCGATGCACCCAAAGACTTTGAAGTGTTTAACATTGGGTTTGATACCACTCCAAGCTTCTTCTGGCGTTTGATCTTCCAATGCGGTAGTGGGACTACGGTTGAGGACATAGGTTATCCACTTGACTCCTTCTGCCCAAAACCCTTTAGGCATTCTCTTCTCTAACAATGTGCTATGGACCAGATTAATAATTGTTTGATTTCTTCTTTCAGCCACTCCGTTCTGTTGAGGCATGTAGGCCGCTTTCAATTTTCGTTTGATGCCATGAGACTTGCAGAAATCTTCAAATTCCTTTGAGCAGAACTCCCCTCCTCTGTCTATTCTTAAATCACACACCGACAAGCCTGATCCTTTCTCCACACTGGCTTTGTAGTTTTTGAACATTTGAAATGCTTCTGATTTCTCTGCAATCAAATAGCTCTATATTTTTCTGCTGTAATCATCAATGAAGGTGAGAAGATACCTCTTATGACCAATGTAAGCTGGGGTGATTGGATCGCATATGTCAGCATGTACCAACTGCAAGTTTTTTGAAGCTCTCCATGTGCTTTTTTTGGGGAAAGATTCTCTTTTCTGTTTTCTTACAAGGCAATTATCACACACCTTCTTGTATGAACCAATGAGAGGAAGCCCCTCCACCATTCCGGGAGCTTAGAGTCTTTGGGCTCTTGTAATTCAGATGGAAAATCTACAGTGCCAGAGATATGTATCACTTGATGTTTTCATCTGGAAACAAGAGTCTGAGCCTATCACTTGTGCAAGAATTATGAATACCCGATTTTCACTCATTGGAGTTTCAATGGTGAGCCCAGGGATGGAAGATTTTACATACGCCATCTTGTATTAGAATTGCAAGGTTCCTCTCTTACAGTTGTCCTATGCTCAGAAGGTTGTTACTCAGCTCGGGGACATAGTACACGTCTCGAATTACTTGAATCAAGCCATTTACCTTGATTTTTATGCTTCCCTTTCCTTGTACTATCATCCTTGCATTATTCCCGAGTATCACCAAGTGTCGAAAGCTTTCATCGATCTCCAAGAACCACTTCTTCATTCCAGTCATGTGGTTACTGCATCCACTTTCTAGAAACCACAAATCTACCATTTTAGACCCCTTCAGTTCCACATGCGCCATTAGCAGAAGCTCCTCCTCTTCATTGAACTCTATGTAATTTGCTTGCTTCTCTGAGCTAGGACATTCGAATTGAAAGTGTCCTAGCTTGTGACACTTATAACACTCACCAGTGCTGTGTTGAATGATCCTCCTTTTCCACATCCTCTGCCATGTCCTCTGAATAAGCCTCCTCTTCCTCTACCTCTTGCTCCACTCGCTTCATACGTCACCTTCAACACTTGCTCATCATTGTTAGATCCTTTAGAGTGTCTTGTGATTTTTTTCTCATGACACAAGAGTGAACTTTGAAGAGCATCCATCGAAAGACTGTCTATATCCTTGGGTTCTTCAGTTGAACATACTATGTATGTAAACTTCTCCGAGAGTGTCCATAGGATCTTCTCTATTAGTCCATGAGATGATGGTTATGATGACAAAAACCTTAGAATAGATTATTAAATATAAATACTGACATCATAAGTTTAGATATATATGTATATGCAAGATTTAACCATGCTGGTACCAAGAATGAAGACTGTACAGTATAGAGATTCAAGATGTCGAGATAGAAGACTCATGAATATCAAGATTATCAAGAGTTCAAGATTTCAAGTAAAAGTATTTTTATTAGGAATTTTTGTTAAAACTCATAGAAAAGCACTGGCATCTTAAAATCCAATTTATTCATAGAATGGAATTCACTTCGAGCCTTTTAAAGGTATGGAACCCTAAGTACGATGGAACCTACGAAAATCTAGTGGAACATTATTTTGTATCCACTAATTTTAATTCAAATGATTTTACAAAATTATCTTATTTTCAAAATAATTTCAAAACTTTCCTTTTAAAAACATCAAAACCTTCTATCCTGATTTTAAATAATTTTAGCCTCAAAATTATCTTTAATTTTAAAGTCAAATTACTCCTGATTTTAAACTATCCTTTTGAATTATATATTTAACTTTTATACTTAGATTTAAATATAAAATTATAGTTAAAATCTATATATATTATTCTCTATATTTATGAATTTTAACTATAGTCAAGTATATTTGTAAAGTTTAAAATAGTTTTAATATAAGATAAAGGTTATTTTCAAAGAAAATCAAATCACCAAAAATTGCTTTGGGATGTCGACATGCATTGGGTAACCATGTCGACATGGTGTCAGTTGAATTCAAAATTTAATTTTCAAAAGAAGTGTCTATTCGCCATAACTCCTTATGAATGGACATGGCCGTTGTTCTTTTATAAATGGGGGTTAGTTTCAATGAATTTTATATCAGATTTTCTGGTTTTTCACTCCTCTTCTTCTTCCATATTTCTTAATACATATTCTTACCATTACTCTGCCGATATCAACATTGAATCAAACTCGATTACTTCTAGTTTGATTCTCTATCACTATCTCTACAAGGTTCTCAGTGCTATTCAGAGTTATAGACTTCTTTGTAATCTATTAAGCGAGAAAAAATGTGGTTGTAGCCTTGGAAATCAATCAAGAGAGAAAAGGCGTGATTGTAGCCTTGGTAAATCAATTGGGTAAACTTGTGGCCCGAAAATCAAGCATCTCTACCCAAATGATAGAAATTCTGGAGGGTGTACCTAGTAGCCTTGAAACCGAGGGTGTGATTGTACAATTGCTTTTGAAAGGAAATTCGTACTTGTGTTGTGGGACTGGATGTAGGGTAACTCCGAACCAGTATAAAATCCGGTATGTTCTTTCCTTTACTGCTTTTATTTTATTTCTGCATCTGTGTTTGTTTCTGTGATCATATCTGTGTCTGCATATTGCATACATCGATGTCTAAATTAACATAAACTCAAAAAGATTTAGTAATTCTTTATTAACACTATTCACCCCCATCTAGTGTTAATCCTAGCCTTAAGATCCGTAATCCGCATTTCTCACATTCTAACAATCTTGGTGTCTTGCATATCTTCTCTATGATTTCTCATGTCTGTTGCGATAAGAAACACTCTTGAGAAGTAATCTGTGATGCTTTCTGTTTCCTTCATCTCCAAGACTTCAAAATCCCTTCTTACGCATTGAAGTTGTGCTCGCTTCACACGCTCGTTTCCCTGGTACTTTGTTTTCAGTGAATCCCACAATTGTTTGGCTGTGTCTTTCTAAATTATGGTCTTCTGAATGGATTTGTCAATCACTTGAAACAAATAGTTCTTCACTTTCAAATCTTTTAGCTTCTTGTCTGCTAACTCTTTGTCTTTGTGCTTCGCTGAGAATCTCTCCTCGAGCTGGCTCAAAATAGCCTCTCTCTATCAAATCCCACCACTCTTTCGACCTTAGGAGATTTTCCATCAGCATGCTTTGGTGTTCGAAATCTCCATCGAACTTATGTATCGCCAACATGTTTTGCCCTTCTCCTGACATGTCTTACTCCTTTTAACTCTCTCTTTCTAAAAAAATTATCACCACCCAGACCTAAAACGTGCGCTACACCAAAAAGGTGTATTTGTAACGAATATAGTCGTTGCAAATGAAATTTATAATAGATATAGTCGTGAGCGGTACAGGCGTAAGGTATGTCGTTACAAATATTTATAACGGCCTCTACCCATTATTAGATATATCACTTACCAACGGACTTTGTCGTTAGAAATCTAAATTTTTGTAACAAAAAAGTTTGTTATTAGTTGCATCGGTTTGTAACGGGTATTTTCCGTTACTTAGTTTCCCCTTTCATGGTAGAAGAAGGGGTTGTCATTCTAAATTATCACGACCTTGTCCGTTACATATTTCATCATTAGTAACACACTTGTTCGTTACAAATTTCATCAATAGTAACGACTATGCTCGTTATAAATTTCGTCTTTAGTAACGAATATGTTCGTTATAGCTACCAAACCATGTAGAGATGCATTTTTGCTAGCATTTACACTACAGAATTGTCTATTATAATACAGTAGGTACATACATATCAAAAATTATAGAATTTCGATAACAATAAGCAATTACGCATCCAAACATACAACTTAAATTGCATAAATATTTGACAACAAATTAAAGGAAGATTCGAAATTTCACAAGTTCATCATACATAACTAATGATTTCTTCTCTGGATTTCTTTTCTGGATCAAAACTTTGCCGGCTTCTTCTCTGGATTTCTTTTCAATTATACTCCTTGCGTAATCTTTCAAATTTGAAATCATTGTTTCAGATTGTGCACCAACAAGTTCGAATCCAGAAAGTGCGGTCGTAAATGTAGAAATTGCATTTGCAACTTCTTGTCTGTAAATTTTTCTTATAAAAGCCCATGTATCAATTCCAGTAGCATCAAATAATGAATCCACAGGCTCAGATAATGATTCTGTTAGTTGTTTCTGTTTAACAACACAATTTCTTTAGGTTAAATAACATTAACTAAATAAATTGGAAAAAGATAAAGAAAGGTTGAAAATATTGAACCTCATAAGTAGCTGTAAGCTGAGACAATTTCTCAGTACGAATAGACACGGAGTATTCTTCAATATCACGATGAAGCTTGTCCCTAACTTTGGAACTGTCCCATTCCGTTTGTTTGATTATAATATCTACAAAAATAAATAAATAAACAAATAATTTTCAAACTTCAAAGTAGAAAATAAGAAATTTTATTTTGAAAAAAAACTTAAGACTTACTTCAATAATTTCTTGAAAATTTACCTGTGCATTGTTCATCAAAATCAACCATTGCAGACTGTGTACATGTATTAGCAGCTTCTGCAAAACCTTTCCCACATTTTAAAGAATTTTATAAATTAGTTTTGAATTTGTCTAATGATCTTGCACGAATATATCCTAGCATTGCTTGGAATGCAGGATGCACAAGCTGTAAAAAGTACGAAAGCAAACAAAAAATCAAGCTTCTTAATTACGAGCAATGAATAACTGAATGTATGTTGCTGGAAGAGTTACTTGCAATGCTCATGTTTCTAACTGCTGTCTTTTTGAAGCCCTAACAGTTTCATCGAATTACGCTGCTTCAGCATCATCGAAGTTAGTCTGATGTGAGCGAAAAAAGGCAAGAATTGTCCTAAACATTGACAATACCTCAATCACTTTCATCTGGATTATACTTTTTAAGTTTCATAAAGTTTAATCATTACAGCTGACCATTAAACTGCAACATTTGATGGTCGAGTTGATAGTAAGATGGTTTTTGAGGTATTCAAAAAATATCAAGGGACGTTATGGTGTTGAAGTCAACCAAATGAAACATTCAAGTTTAAAAGAGGGAGGAACTTTGGGAATACATCTAGACATTTTAGTGCCCATAGTGGACATCATGGAATACTCAATATACCCGCTAAGGAAAAATCATTACCAGAAAATTAGATGCCTTTGACAATTAAGGCTCAAACCTTATGTAGTGATGGCTTTGGGTCGGGACAAAATGCTTAAATGCATGCTCAGCTTTCTAGTCTTTAAACTCTACTGAAGATTTAATTATTATTTTTACGAAAAATGCAAGATCCTCTAAAATAGAGGAGAGCACACATACTGAAGATTTAATTTTTGTCACTGTTTTGTGGAAAAATATAACAAATTAATTAGTCTTCATTCTAGCTCATTTTGGAAAAATATAACAAATTAATCGGTCTTCATTTTAACTCATTATATTGTACTAAGATACTATATTACAGATATAGCTTGGGTTTGCAATATAATCAGCATACATAAAAATTAAGACCAGGAAACAAAGCAACGCATAAGAATATCATAATTTTTAAATCTTTATAAACTTTGTCAAATTATTATTATTATTATTATTAACTTAGTTAATTTTTACCAAACTATAGTTTATTATTATTATAAAATTGTTAATTTATATAAAACTTAGTTTAATTTTATAGACTTTTTTATGTAGAATAATTTTATAAACTTATTTATTTTTTATAAAATATAGTTAGTTTTTATTATACTTAGTTAACTTGTTTAATTTATATAAATTTAGCTAATTTATTATTATTACAAATTTAGTTGATTTTTATTAAACTTTATTATTAATAAAAATTAATTTTTTAAAAGCTTGGTTAACTTATTTAAAATTTTATAATACTTAGTACATTTTTATACACTTATTTATTTTTTATCAAACTTAAAGTTAACTCGGTTAATCTTTGTAAAATTTGGTTAAGTTGTTTAATTTTTATAAACTTAAACAAGAGATCATTTATATGTTATGATTTTTTTTATCGGCTCCCTCACAATGGCAGTGTTACGGTACCACCGAAATTTCGAGGTACATTCCGATACCTCAAACAATTGTGTATGCATATGATACACACACTCTCTTACACAGTTGCACACTTTAATGCATGACACTTTAAATTACGGAAATTCTGTGACCCCATTATTGATAATACCCATGAAATTTATAATAGAAACTAGTCATAAAGTGTTTTATCTTCTATGTGGCGACATTTTCAATCACTGCACATCCAAGATCAAGGTTTTCGTTTATTAGAATTTGCACTGTATGATCCATGTAGTCGTTGTTCACATTAAGGCTTCGAGGTAAATACGAAGATGATTTGATAATGCCACTTGATCCTGCAAAGCACACAAATATTACTTATAAACATACATATGTCATGCACCTGTGTGTGTATTCATTAGTAATAAGATCAATTTAAGAAATAGCGTATTCTTTTAATTTTAGTGTTATAAAGCATGCATGTGTGGTCAAATTACAAAAAATTAGATGGTTATGTTTTGCATACCGCATTCAAAAATTGGATTAGTTTCTTGTCGTTTTAGTTTTTCAGTTGCATGGTAGCAACTTTATCCCTAAAAAAACCTTTTAGTTGGTTGGATGGTTTGCTGTAACTAGTTCATTGAATGATATCAGCCATTCATAACAGTAAATTGAGGATGGTTTTTAAGAGTTAACTTTTAAAAACCTTTTGAAAGAAAAGGTATCACGTAAGACTTCCCACACATAAACATGGAAAAGTTTTTACCTTACGCTAACCAAAACATTTGCTAGGAAATCCGATGATATTATAATAGTGTCTAGGGTTTTCAAGTAAATAAGAAATAGCCGAAATTGTTACATTTATTAAATTCCAGCTACATAAGTTTACAATCAAAACCGTTGGCACGTATTGGATTTTGGATTCCATCAATGGCTGGGCTACTGGGGTACCGCCCGTCACAGTACGTGGCCTAGGTCACCGTACCAAGGATTACTCCCAATCCCCTACAACACAAAGCCGGACCCGTTCCTTACTGAACAGTTCCAAACAAGACAACCCCGCAGTTGTGATCAGCAACCGCACCACTAAGCCAAAAATAAAGGGACCTCTAGACAGGGATAAATCTTGCTCTCAAGTGGGGGCTACCCACGAAGCTTTGCTGCACCTTCCCTGTTTTAGACATTCCCGGTTGACGAGGCTTGAGGCTACGATTACCTTTATAGGACATATCACTTAGAATGCTCATCGTCCTCCTGACGATGTTCTGAAAGCATTCAATCCATACAAGTTCGTTCCGGGTTCGAACGAAACCGAAGGCATTATCTCGTTACACTCATTTTGGAATCACCCTTAGAGTTAACGACAATAACCCTTGCACTCTGAATCACCATCTCGAATCTATAAGTACTATTCCGTCAACTCATTACGGAATCACACACAGAGTTATACTTACGTATAGCCCTTACACCTCGAGTCTTCACTCGCTCCACTTGGTTTAACGACCTAACGTTATTTTGGATCGATGTGGTTTTCGGATCCCAAATATGGAAACCCGATCCCGGTCTCATCGAAATCCAAAGCGTGTCTTTTAAGGTCCAAGTTGTTTTAAGTTTAAAACAGTTCAATTCATTATCTAAATATACACAGATAGATAATTCACAACACAAAAGATAATCAACCTTATCATTATCAACAGATAATTCATATCATAATCAGATAATCCATATTATCATCCAAAAACAACCAATGCATCCATATCACATACACTACTTATCTCATACTGAGATTACAACCCATACATGGCAATCAATACCAATCATCAAACATAAGCAATTATCTAATGATCACACCATTTATAATTAATTTAAAATGAATTAAATTAATTACCTAAACTCTAATTAATTTAAAATAAATTAAATTAATTACTTAATCATTAAAATCCTGCTTAACTTAATCTTTAATTGATTTCAAATCAATTTATAAACCATCATCTCGATATTTATTTCACTTAATCATTACTGATTAACCATCTCTAATTACAATAATTAGCATTTAATATTACTTACACAAGTTAATTATATTAAACCCTTTGTAAATAATTAACTTGTAATTTCTTAATTAATTAATTAAAATTACATTAATCACTTATTCATTATTAATTATACCTTAATTAATCAATTCCAAATTACATCATTAATTAACTAATTAGTGATTTCTGATTACATTAATCTCTTTATATAAATTAATTACATAAGTAATTAATCTTCACCTAAACCACATATATATTAATCACCCATGATTAATAACCATTCAGTAATTAACTGCTTTAGTTACTCATCCCATAAATTAATTATTCTTAATTAATTATCTCCATTAGTCCTTGATTAATTTCAAAGTAATCCAAATTACTTCTATAATAAATATCCTTAATTACATTCAGTAATTATTAATTAATTACTTCTCTAAGTAATTACAATCCATAAAGTAATTATCAATAATCCACAAATGTTTAAATTAATTTAACTTAATTAATCTAAACTAATCACCTTAATCAAATTAATTACACTAAGTAATTAATTCATTAATTACTTTCATTAAGCAATTAAAACTTAAACAATTAATTATTATTAATTAATTAATTTAATTAATTATAAAAATTAATCACATTAATTAATTGTTAAAATAATCTTAAGTTAACGACCTTCATTAACATTTCTTAATTACTTAATTAAGAGTTAACTTATAATTAATCATTATTAATTAATTAATATTTAATTACAATTTAATTAACCTCTAATTATTAATTAATTAAGTGTTAATTAAAATCTTAATTACTTTTATCACTTGATTAAATAAATCTTAATCATTAATTAAAATTTAATTAACCATCCTTAATTATAGATTAATTAACCTTAATTAATTAACTTAAAAATTATTACACCTAATTAATCATCCACATTAATAATTAAATAATAATTAATATTCCATTTAAAGTAATTTAATAATTTAAATGAAATCAGTTTTCTTGAGTTCAAAATTAAGAAACATTCTTCTTTATACAAAGTATTTTAGAACAATTTGTTTCAAATAAAATTCAATTTAAAAATTTCTTTTAAATTTCAAACTGAAACACAATTTAAATTTGCATTCCAGATTTAAATCTTAAAACTTTAAAACATTACTTACTCTTCCATCTTTATTTTTAAATTCAAATTATTCAACCTTTTCCAAAAATGGTTAAAACAAATTTAAATTTAAAAACTTATTGAATTTTAAAAACTGTCATAAAAATCAAATTCCAGGTTTAAAAATGAATTTAACCTTATTTTAAACCTTATTTCAAAAATTTAAAACTTATAGTTTTAAATTCAAATCAATGTTCTTTATACTGTAAAAGTTAAAAAAAAACTAATTTAAACTTTCCAGATTTGAATTAAATTCAAACTTGAGCTTCCTAAATCTGTTCCCAGATTTTAAACCTGTTTTTAAGTTTTCAGATGCATTTTTAAAATTTGCTTTTAACTTTAAAACAGAAAACAGAAAAACAGTTTACTGTTTTAGTTTAACATCTTAAGTTTGAATTCAAAAATGATTAAAAATCCAAGATTTAAATTATTGATTTCATATTTAAGTTTCAGGTTTAAACATTTTCAGATTGAACTTCATCTTTAAGTTTTAAACTCTACTTTTAAATTTTCAAAACAGAAAGACAGTTTCTGTTTTAAGTTTAAACCCAAACTTGGATTTAAAAACATTTCAAATTTATTACAAAGATCAAAAATATAAATAATTAAATTTAAATTCAATTTCAGGTTTAATTTAGTTTCAGATTTTGGTTTTGCAATCAACTTTTACTTCAAATTTAATAAACCTGGAAACAGGTTTTCTGCTTTTAGATTTAGAAACCCAAACTAAGATTTTAAAAACTGAATAATTTATAAATACCCAGATTTAAATTATTTGAACTTATAATCCAAATTCAGGTTCCAAACTAATTTTCAAATTTCAAGTTTGCATTCCTATCATCACTTCAATTCTATATTTAAGAACCTGGAAACAAGTTCTGTTTCAAAACTAAAAACCCGAAACAATATTACACTCGAGCTATCCTATAATTTACTTCGAGTCACATGACTCCCTGCTTCGAGTCACTCACTAATTTCCCCGAGGTCACCTCGAGTAACCTGACCCCTGAAACCAACCATCATGCCACCTATCACCGTGCACCTGCACAACCAAACCGGCCACCGCTGATCACCGTCGCCACCTTCTCTCAGCCACCGTACATCCCCTCAGGCCAACCAAACCATCAATTGATCGACATACGCACAAAATCAAGACTTCGACCCAATTTTCCAACCTGGAAACAGTCAATACCCAATACCACCAACCTGTCAACATGCCGTTCCCATAGCACTCCGACCATCTGCGCGCTTCCACCTCCAGCCTCGACTTCGACATCACCCAAACTTCGACCCCCCGAAGCATCGAAACACTCTAATCAACATAGAGGGCGAGGTGATCAATTTTCCACCATTGCTTTAAAACTAGGTTTAAAATTTTTAAATCCAAATCTGAAAATCCACATAGCTTAATTCTTTGATCCAATATTTTTCCTAGCTACCCCGTAAGCCCTTCTACCTCCTCGAGAAACCCCGGCCAACCCAGTGCTTCCGACCAGCCTATCTTGACCAAAACCCATTTCCCATTCAACACAGCAATGCCCACTCATTCTATCACTAAAAAATACGATTCGAAATTTAAAAATCCTAAATTTGATTTAGCAATCAGTTTGTAAACTTGAATCGATAATTCATGATGTTTGAATTTGACACTTGTATTGAAAATTTAAACTGTCCTTATGTTTTTCCAGAGCAGATTACTTAATTTAGCATGAATTAAATTTTAAAATTTACTTCATACTCACCCAAACATAATTTGTTTATATGGTTTGTTCTAACAATCAATAGATTGAGAAAAAGTGATTTTTTATAAGATGGAAATGGATTTTAACAAAAATCCATACTGCAAATGAAAAACTAGATACTGGCAGAAACTTATACATAGTAGATTTATTCATACCCATCACATAAATTTAAAGAAATAAACTGCAATCACACAGAAATCATTTAAAATTTAAAAACATGAACATGCATCAGGTTTTAAAAATACTTAAGCTTTAAATTTAGAAAGTTACTCACCTGAAATTAAAATGCAGACAGAGCCCAAATTCTTCTTTTAATTAAGCATACAGAACATCTTTCTTTATTTTTCAACTTGCCTGAATGCTTGTAGAAAACTTGTTTGAAAATGCTTTTAAAACTTGATTTAAAATGCCATTATCTTGCAGGAAGCTTTAAACTTGAATGTTGGATGCAGTTGATAAACTTGCATGTCCCCAGGTTTGAAAAAAATGCGTGCAGTAGCTTTTTCCCAGGTTTTAAAAGAAATGCAGGTTGATTGCTTGAATGGAATGCATGTTTGCTTTATTTCCAGAGCTTTGTTTGAAGAGGGGAATGCAGATTTTCAGATTTGAGGAAATGAAGAGTTTTGATTAAGAAGAGTGATTTAGAGGAAAAGGTTTCAGCTAAAAATTCTTAGATGAAAAATGAAGAAAAGAAAAAGAAATTAAAAGATGCAAGTTATATAACAATATTTTGATTTAAATTAAAATTAAAGGAAAACAAAAATTAAACAATGACACATGTAAAAGAAATGGACACATGTTAACTACCTATCTTAATACTTAACACATGTCTAACTTATCTCCTAAATTACATACACATGTATCTTTAAGTAATTTGTTATTTAATTAAGTGTTAATAAATGTTTAAGCTTAGTTAACTAGTTCTTATACCTTTAAACAATTAAAATAAATTTATAAAAGAGTTTGTAACTTATTGAATATATGTTTCATATTTTTAAATTGTATTTTTAAATTTATAAAGTTGCTTAGCTTTTAAAAACCTTTTGAAAGAAAAGGTATCACGTAAGACTTCCCACACATAAACATGGAAAAGTTTTTACCTTACGCTAACCAAAGCATTTGCTAGGAAATTCGATGATATTATAATAGTGTCTAGGGTTTTCAAGTAAATAAGAAATAGCCGAAATTGTTACATTTATTAAATTCCAGCTACATAAGTTTACAATCAAAACCGTTGGCACTTATTGGATTTTGGATTACATCAATGGCTGGGCTACTGGGCTACCACCCGTCACAGTACGTGGCCTAGGTCACCGTACCAAGGATTACTCCCAATCCCCTGCAACACAAAGCCAGACCCGTTCCTTACTGAACAGTTCCAAACAAGACAACCTCGCAGTTGTGATCAGCAACCGCACCACTAAGCCGAAAATAAAGGGACCTCTAGACAGGGATAAATCTTGCTCTCAAGTGGGGGCTACCCACGAAGCTTTGCTGCACCTCCCCTGTTTTAGCCATTCCCGGTTGATGAGGTTTGAGGCTACGATTACCTTTATAGGACATATCACTTAGAATGCTCATCGTCCACCTGACGATGTTCTGAAAGCATTCAATCCATACAAGTTCGTTTCGGGTTCGAACGAAACCGAAGGCATTATCTCGTTACACTCATTTTGGAATCACCCTCAGAGTTAACGACAATAACCCTTGCACTCTGAATCACCATCTCGAATCTATAAGTACTATTCCGTCAACTCATTACGGAATCACCCACAGAGTTATACTGACGTATAGCCCTTACACCTCGAGTCTTCACTCGCTCCACTTGGTTTAACGACCTAACGTTATTTTGGATCGATGTGGTTTTCGGATCCCAAATATGGAAACCCGATCCCGGTCTCATCGAAATCCAAAGCGTGTCTTTTAAGGTCCAAGTTGTTTTAAGTTTAAAACAATTCAATTCATTATCTAAATATACACAGATAGATAATTCACAACACAAAAGATAATCAACCTTATCATTATCAACAGATAATTCATATCATAATCAGATAATCCATATTATCATACAAAAACAACCGATGCATCCATATCACGCACACTACTTATCTCATACTGAGATTACAACCCATACATGGCAATCAATACCAATCATCAAACATAAGCAATTATCTAATGATCACACCATTTATAATTAATTTAAAATGAATTAAATTAATTACCTAAACTCTAATTAATTTAAAATAAATTAAATTAATTACTTCATCATTAAAATCCTGCTTAACTTAATCTTTAATTGATTTCAAATCAATTTATAAATCATCATCTCGATATTTATTTCACTTAATCATTACTGATTAACCATCTCTAATTACAATAAGTAATTAGCATTTAATATTACTTACACAAGTTAATTATATTAAACCCTTTGTAAATAATTAACTTGTAATTTCTTAATTAATTAATTAATTAAAATTACATTAATCACTTATTCATTATTAATTATACCTTAATTAATCAATTCCAAATTACATCATTAATTAACTAATTAATGATTTCTGATTACATTAATCTCTTTATATAAATTAATTACATAAATAATTAATCTTCACCTAAACCACACACATATATATTAATCACCCATGATTAGTAACCATTCAGTAATTAACTGCTTTAATTACTCATCCCATAAATTAATTATTCTTAATTAATTATCTCCATTAATCCTTGATTAATTTCAAAGTAATCCAAATTACTTCTATAATAAATATCCTTAATTACATTCAGTAATTATTAATTAATCACTTCTCTAAGTAATTACAATCCATAAAGTAATTATCAATAATCCACAAATGTTTAAATTAATTTAGCTTAATTAATCTAAACTAATCACCTTAATCAAATTAATTACACTAAGTAATTAATTCATTAATTACTTTCATTAAGTAATTAAAACTTAAACATTTAATTATTACTAATTAATTAATTTAATTAATTATCAAAAATTAATCACATTAATTAATTGTTAAAATAATCTCAAGTTAACGACCTTCATTAACATTTCTTAATTACTTAATTAAGAGTTAACTTATAATTAATCATTATTAATTATTAATTAATTAATATTTAATTACAATTTAATTAACCTCTAATTATTAATTAATTAAGTGTTAATTAAAATCTTAATTACTTTTATCACTTGATTAACTAAATCTTAATCATTAATTAAAATTTAATTAACCATCCTTAATTATAGATTAATTAACCTTATTTAATTAATCTCAAATCTTAATTAATTAACTTAAAAATTATTACTTACCTAATTAATCATCCACATTAATAATTAAATAATAATTAATATTCCATTTAAATTAATTTAATAATTTAAATGAAATCAATTTTCTTGAGTTCAAAATTAAGAAACATTCTTCTTTATACAAAGTATTTTAGAACAATTTGTTTCAAATAAAATTCAATCTAAAAATTTCTTTTAAATTTCAAACTGAAACACAATTTAAATTTGCATTCCAGATTTAAATCTTAAAAATTTAAAACATTTCTTACTCTTCCATCTTTATTTTTAAATTCAAATTATTCAACCTTTTCTAAAAATGGTTAAAACAAATTTAAATTTAAAAACTTATTGAATTTTAAAAACTGTCATAAAAATCAAATTCCAGGTTTAAAACTGAATTTAACCTTATTTTAAACCTTATTTCAAAAATTTAAAACTTATAGTTTTAAATTCAAATCAATGTTCTTTATACTGTAAAAGTTAAAAAAAAACTAATTTAAACTTTCCAGATTTGAATTAAATTCAAACTTGAGCTTCCTAAATCTGTTCCCAGATTTTAAACTTGTTTTAAAGTTTTCAGATGCATTTTTAAAATTTGCTTTTAACTTTAAAACAGAAAACAGAAAAACAGTTTACTGTTTTAGTTTAACATCTTAAGTTTGAATTCAAAAATGATTAAAAATCCAAGATTTAAACTATTGATTTCATATTTAAGTTTCAGGTTTAAACATTTTCAGATTGAACTTCATCTTTAAGTTTTAAACTCTACTTTTAAATTTTCAAAATAGAAGACAGTTTCTGTTTTAAGTTTAAAACCAAACTTGGATTTAAAAACATTTCAAATTTATTACAAAGATCTAAAATTTAACTAATTAAATTTAAATTCAATTTTAGGTTTAATTTAGTTTCAGATTTTGGTTTTGCAATCAACTTTTACTTCAAATTTAATAAACCTGGAAACAGGTTTTCTGCTTTTAGATTTAGAAACCCAAACTAAGATTTTAAAAACTGAATAATTTATAAATACCCAGATTTAAATTATTTGAACTTATAATCCAAATTCAGGTTCCAAACTAATTTTCAAATTTCAAGTTTGCATTCCTATCATCACTTCAATTCTATATTTAAAAATCTGGAAACAAGTTCTGTTTCAAAACTAAAAACCTGAAACAATATTACACTCGAGCTATCCTATAATTTACTTCGAGTCACATGACTCCCTGCTTCGAGTCACTCACTAATTTCCCCAAGGTCACCTCGAGTAACCCATCCCTGAAACCAACCATCATGCCACCTATCACCGTGCACCTGTACAACCAAACCGGCCACCGCTGATCACCGCCGCCACCTTCCCTCAGCCACCGTACATCCCCTCAGGCCAACCAAACCATCAATTGATCGACATACGCACAAAATCAAGACTTCGACCCAATTTCCCAACCTGGAAACAGTCAATACCCAATACCACCAACCTGTCAACATGCCGTTCCCACAGCACTCCGACCATCTACGTGCTTCCACCTCCAGCCTCGACTTCGACATCACCCAAACTTTGACCCCCCGAAGCATCGGAACACTCGAATCAACATAGAGGGCGAGGTGATCAATTTTCCACCATTGCTTTAAAACTAGGTTTATAATTTTTAAATCCAAATCTGAAAATCCACATAGCTTAATTCTTTGATCCAATATTTTTCCTAGCTACCCCGTAAGGCCTTCTACCTCCTCGAGAAACCCCGTCCAACTTAGTGCTTCCGACCACCCTATCTTGACCAAAACCCATTTCCCATTCAACACAGCAATGCCCATTCATTCTATCACTAAAAAATATGATTCGAGTTTTAAAAATCCTAAATTTGATTTAGCAATCAGTTTGTAAACTTGAATCGATAATTCATGATGTTTGAATTTGACACTTGTATTGAAATTTTAAACCGTCCTTATGTTTTTCCAGAGCAGATTACTTAATTTAGCATGAATTAAATTTTAAAATTTACTTCATACTCACCCAAACATAATTTGTTTATATGGTTTGTTCTAACAATCAATAGACTGAGCAAAAGTGATTTTTTATAAGATGGAAATGGATTTTAACAAAAATCCATACTGCAAAAGAAAAACTAGATACTGGCAGAAACTTATACATAGTAGATTTATTCATACCCATCACATAAATTGAAAGAAATAAACTGCAATCACACAGAAATCATTTAAAATTTAAAAACATGAACATGCATCAGGTTTTAAAAATACTTAAGCTTTAAATTTAGAAAGTTACTCACCTGAAATTAAAATGCAAACAGAGCCCAAATTCTTCTTTTAATTAAGCATGCAGAACATCTTTCTTTATTTTTCAACTTGCCTGAATGCTTGTAGAAAACTTGTTTGAAAATGCTTTTAAAACTTGATTTAAAATGCCATTATCTTGCAGGAAGCTTTAAACTTGAATGTTGGATGCTGTTGATAAACTTGCATGTCCCGAGGTTTGAAAAAAATGCATGCAGTAGCTTTTTCCCAGGTTTTAAAAGAAATGTAGGTTGATTGCTTGAATGGAATGCATGTTTGCTTTATTTCCAGAGCTTTGTTTGAAGAGGGGAATGCAGATTTTCATATTTGAGGAAATGAAGAGTTTTGATTAAGAAGAGTGATTTAGAGGAAAAGGTTTCAACTAAAAATTCTTAGATGGAAAATGAAGAAAAGAAAAAGAAATTAAAAGATGCAAGTTATATAACAATATTTTGATTTAAATTAAAATTAAAGGAAAACAAAATTAAACAATGACACATGTAAAAGAAATGGACAAATGTTAACAACCTATCTTAATACTTAACACATGTTTAACTTATCTCCTAAATTACATAAACATGTATCTTTAAGTAATTTGTTATTTAATTAAGTGTTAATAAATGTTTAAGCTTAGTTAACTAGTTCTTATACCTTTCAACAATTAAAATAAATTTATAAAAGAGTTTGTAACTTATTGAATATATGTTTCATATTTTTAAATTTTATTTTAAATTTCATATTAAATTTACAAATCACATTTTATAAATTAATATTTTTAAAAAGAATAACACAAACATCTTTGTAACATATTTTTAATATACAACTTGAATTAAAATGAATTTTAAACTAATTAAAACATTTATCTTACATTTAAAAATCATATAATATTTTATTAAATATTTTTGAAAAGCTTAAATTAAAAATAAATTACAATTCCTATTTTCAAAACATTAGAATTATGCTATACTAATTTAACAACTTATCTATTTAAAATATATATAAATACATATAGATTATTAAATAGAAAATAGATTTATCAGTTTATTAAAAATAAATTCACAAATTGAATATTTAAATAAAGAAGATTATAGAATCAAATCAAATTTATTAACAAAAATTATCAATTCAATTTAAATTTAAACCCAGATTATTAAATTTAAATTGTCCGAAATTCCGGGATATTACAATCCTTCCCCCTTAAAAGAATTTCGTCCCCGAAATTTGAAACAAAGGTAATTTAATAATCTGTTTACAGATTTTATTTTAAAATACAGCATATGTTAATCATATGCTAACAACCTAAGCAACCAATTCACACAATCAGAACAAATCTAATTATCCAAAAGAATTTTGGATAAAACTTTCACGAGTTTTCCCGGTATATATATATATCGGGATACTTGCTCTAAAGAATCCAAACAATCAATACTACCAAGCTATAGAGCTCCTAACAACAATTCTAAACAGAATATCAGACCACAAACGAGTCTGACTCAACAATCAAACCATCCTAAACTGCTGGTTCTACAACCAGAAATATCAAACACTTACTCCCTCAGAGATACGTGAAAACACTCTGAATCCCTGTTATCCAAAATGGCAATTCAACTCTAGAAAACCAAACACTTATCTAACCCAAAACACAAAAGAAATCAAAACACTACGGAGCTGGCTTCCCAAACTTATAGCTCCTTGGATCAGAGAAAAACTTATCCCAAATCAAATCTCCGATTCCAGAATCCAAATTCTCAGTCTCTTATCCATAAAAACTCTTCGGACGATCCTGGGCTATCAACATCCTTCCTGATCAGCTTAACTCTACACTAATTCTTCTAGAAACAGACTGGATCAAAACAATCCACTGATCTCCTCAAGATCACTTAAAAACCAAGAACACAAACCCTGCTTCTCAACAACAGAAGACAGAACAAACTTCTTCATATCCGGAAAAGAAAACAGAAACACTCCCAAACTGCTTCCGCTGCACAACTCTGATCCGAAACAGAAGAAAATGCTGACGAAGAGCACAAGCACAGACAAGACAACCCAGCACAGAAATATGGTTCCATATATCCATAAGAGAAAACTCAGATGTTTCTCCGAAACCTGAGTTGCTTCACCAACTTCTATCTCAAAGAACCATCCATCTACTAACTGAACCACCAGTTCCATTCTTGGAAAGAAAACTCGATCTCCAGATGCAGACAAACTCTGACTTCCTGGAAGAAATCCAGACAATCTCCAACAACTCAAGAGAACACACTATCGCAAGTCACTTTTGCGATCAACTCAGCCTAAATCCAAAGAAAACTGCCCTCTCTCAACCAACCAGAACAGCTTATGCTGGCTTAGCCAACTTACCAGAGAAACGGATCCACTCTGCTGCTTCTGAACTCCACTTCAGAAAAACTACTCAGCCAAAAGACTCCTTACCAACTCAGAATACTCTGCTAAACTCAGCCACATCACCGAGCTGACTCACTTCTTACTCTTGTTCCAAAGAAACATCTTCGGAAATATCCATAGTCACTGCATCTCATCACGCAGCTACTACTTCCTGAGATATCAAAATACCATCACTCACTTGCTTTTGCCCAAACGACAAATCAAAACTCAATTTTGCACTTCATAGATGAACTCCGAACCTTAACAGGTTACCTTCAGAGATCGATGAAGTACTTACACCAAACAAAACTCACTCGAGACGGTATTAGGTCTACAGTCTCGACAAATACACTTCCAACCTCATAGATCAAACTCAACCAATGGTAGTCGTGTTACACACACTTCTACCTCATCTACCTTTATAACTTATATTGGAAAACCTAAACAGGCAATCCAACAAATAGGTAGAAACAATTATATATATATATATATATATATATATATATAATAAAAATACAAATACGCTCTCTCAAGATAGACACCACTACAGAGACTAGGTATTCACTCACCCTAATGCTCTGATACCAGCTGAGACGACCCGACTTTTTCTCCACAAAAAGTCGTATCATCCTTAAGAAAGAAAGGGATAGAAAAGAGAAAAGAAAGAAAAGAAAGAAGAAACAACACAAGAATCTCAACAGCGGAACGAATAAATTATATTAATAACATAAGTATTACATAGTATACAACAAATATCAGAGTACACGGACAATGCAACACATGCTAGACAGTTATAAACACCTGTCTAGTTATTACAACTCAATACATAATACAGAAACACTCAGAGATACCAACACAGCGGAAAACTATATAACTATACGCAGAAGCCTCCTGCTCCATTTGCTCCTCCATAATTCGTCAAAGCTAACCTGAATTCTAACCTGAATTCCCTTGGCTACTCGTAAAAATTTGAGTACCCAAGAGTTATAGAAAAACAGAAATAACTCCAGGTCAGACATGGGTCTGGTGTGAGTAACAGGTTAAAGTTGCTTAGCTTTTAAAAACCTTTTGAAAGAAAAGGTATCACGTAAGACTTCCCACACATAAACATGGAAAAGTTTTTACCTTACGCTAACCAAAACATTTGCTAGGAAATCCGATGATATTATAATAGTGTCTAGGGTTTTCAAGTAAATAAGAAATAGCCGAAATTGTTACATTTATTAAATTCCAGCTACATAAGTTTACAATCAAAACCGTTGGCACTTATTGGATTTTGGATTCCATCAATGGCTGGGCTACTGGGGTACCTCCCGTCACAGTACGTGGCCTAGGTCACCGTACCAAGGATTACTCCCAATCCCCTGCAACACAAAGCCGGACCCGTTCCTTACTGAACAGTTCCAAACAAGACAACCCCGCAGTTGTGATCAGCAACCGCACCACTAAGCCGAAAATAAAGGGACCTCTAGACAGGGATAAATCTTGCTCTCAAGTGGGGGCTACCCACGAAGCTTTGCTGCACCTCCCCTGTTTTAGCCATTCCCGGTTGATGAGGCTTGAGGCTACGATTACCTTTATAGGACATATCACTTAGAATGCTCATCGTCCACCTGACGATGTTCTGAAAGCATTCAATCCATACAAGTTCGTTCCGGGTTCGAACGAAACCGAAGGCATTATCTCGTTACACTCATTTTGGAATCACCCTCAGAGTTAACGACAATAACCCTTGCACTCTGAATCACCATCTCGAATCTATAAGTACTATTCCGTCAACTCATTACGGAATCACCCACAGAGTTATACTGACGTATAGCCCTTACACCTCGAGTCTTCACTCGCTCCACTTGGTTTAACGACCTAACGTTATTTTGGATCGATGTGGTTTTCGGATCCCAAATATGGAAACCCGATCCCGGTCTCATCGAAATCCAAAGCGTGTCTTTTAAGGTCCAAGTTGTTTTAAGTTTAAAACAATTCAATTCATTATCTAAATATACACAGATAGATAATTCACAACACAAAAGATAATCAACCTTATCATTATCAACAGATAATTCATATCATAATCAGATAATCCATATTATCATCCAAAAACAACCAATGCATCCATATCACGTACACTACTTATCTTATACTGAGATTACAACCCATACATGGCAATCAATACCAATCATCAAACATAAGCAATTATCTAATGATCACACCATTTATAATTAATTTAAAATGAATTAAATTAATTACCTAAACTCTAATTAATTTAAAATAAATTAAATTAATTACTTCATCATTAAAATCCTGCTTAACTTAATCTTTAATTGATTTCAAATCAATTTATAAATCATCATCTCGATATTTATTTCACTTAATCATTACTGATTAACCATCTCTAATTACAATAAGTAATTAGCATTTAATATTACTTACACAAGTTGATTATATTAAACCCTTTGTAAATAATTAACTTGTAATTTCTTAGTTAATTAATTAATTAAAATTACATTAATCACTTATTCATTATTAATTATACCTTAATTAATCAATTCCAAATTACATTATTAATTAACTAATTAATGATTTCTGATTACATTAATCTCTTTATATAAATTAATTAAATAAGTAATTAATCTTCACCAAAACCACATATATATATATATATATATATATATATTAATCACCCATGATTAATAACCATTCAGTAATTAACTGCTTTAATTACTCATCCCATAAATTAATTATTCTTAATTAATTATCTCCATTAATCCTTGATTAATTTCAAAGTAGTCCAAATTACTTCTATAATAAATATCCTTAATTACATTCAGTAATTATTAATTAATTACTTCTCTAAGTAATTACAATCCATAAAGTAATTATCAATGATCCACAAATGTTTAAATTAATTTAACTTAATTAATCTAAACTAATCACCTTAATCAAATTAATTAGACTAAGTAATTAATTCATTAATTACTTTCATTAAGTAATTAAAACTTAAACAATTAATTATTATTAATTAATTATTAAAATTAATCACATTAATTAATTGTTAAAATAATCTTAAGTTAACGACCTTCATTAACATTTCTTAATTACTTAATTAAGAGTTAACTTATAATTAATCATTATTAATTATTAATTAATTAATATTTAATTACAATTTAATTAACCTCTAATTATTAATTAATTAAGTGTTAATTAAAATCTTAATTACTTTTATCACTTGATTAAATAAATCTTAATCATTAATTAAAATTTAATTAACCATCCTTAATTATAGATTAATTAGCCTTAATTAATTAATCTCAAATCTTAATTAATTAACTTAAAAATTATTACTTACCTAATTAATCATCCACATTAATAATTAAATAATAATTAATATTCCATTTGAATTAATTTAATAATTTAAATGAAATCAATGTTCTTGAGTTCAAAATTAAGAAACATTCTTCTTTATACAAAGTATTTTAGAACAATTTGTTTCAAATAAAATTCGATTTAAAAATTTCTTTTAAATTTCAAACTGAAACACAATTTAAATTTGCATTCCAGATTTAAATCTTAAAAATTTAAAACATTACTTACTCTTCCATCTTTATTTTTAAATTCAAATTATTCAACCTTTTCTAAAAATGGTTAAAACAAATTTAAATTTAAAAACTTATTGAATTTTAAAAACTGTCATAAAAATCAAATTCCAGGTTTAAAACTGAATTTAACCTTATTTTAAACCTTATTTCAAAAATTTAAAACTTATAGTTTTAAATTCAAATCAACGTTCTTTATACTGTAAAAGTTAAAAAAAAACTAATTTAAACTTTCCAGATTTGAATTAAATTCAAACTTGAGCTTCCTAAATTTGTTCCCAGATTTTAAACTTGTTTTTAAGTTTTCAGATGCATTTTTAAAATTTGCCTTTAACTTTAAAACAGAAAACAGAAAAACAGTTTACTGTTTTAGTTTAACATCTTAAGTTTGAATTCAAAAATGATTAAAAATCCAAGATTTAAATTATTGATTTCATATTTAAGTTTCAGGTTTAAACATTTTCAGATTGAACTTCATCTTTAAGTTTTAAACTCTACTTTTAAATTTTCAAAACAGAAAGACAGTTTCTGTTTTAAGTTTAAAACCAAACTTGGATTTAAAAACATTTCAAATTTATTACAAAGATCTAAAATTTAACTAATTAAATTTAAATTCAATTTCAGGTTTAATTTAGTTTCAGATTTTGGTTTTGCAATCAACTTTTACTTCAAATTTAATAAACCTGGAAACAGGTTTTCTGCTTTTAGATTTAGAAACCCAAACTAAGATTTTAAAAACTGAATAATTTATAAATACCCAGATTTAAATTATTTGAACTTATAATCCAAATTCAGGTTCCAAACTAATTTTCAAATTTCAAGTTTGCATTCCTATCATCACTTCAATTCTATATTTAAGAACCTGGAAACAAGTTCTGTTTCAAAACTAAAAACCCGAAACAATATTACACTCGAGCTATCCTATAATTTACTTCGAGTCACATGACTCCCTGCTTCGAGTCACTCACTAATTTCCCCGAGGTTACCTCGAGTAACCCGATCCCTGAAACCAACCATCATGCCACCTATCACCGTGCACCTGTACAACCAAACCGGCCACCGCTGATCACCGCTGCCACCTTCCCTCAGCCACCGTACATCCCCTCAGGCCAACCAAACCATCAATTGATCGACATATGCACAAAATCAAGACTTCGACCCAATTTCCCAACCTGGAAACAGTCAATACCCAATACCACCAACCTGTCAACATGCCGTTCCCACAGCACTCCGACCATCTACGTGCTTCCACCTCCAGCCTCGACTTCGACATCACCCAAACTTCGACCCCCCGAAGCATCGGAACACTCGAATCAACATAGAGGGCGAGGTGATCAATTTTCCACCATTGCTTTAAAACTAGGTTTAAAATTTTTAAATCCAAATCTCAAAATCCACATAGCTTAATTCTTTGATCCAATATTTTTCCTAGCTACCCCGTAAGCCCTTCTACCTCATCAAGAAACCCCGGCCAACGCAGTGCTTCCGACCACCCTATCTTGACCAAAACCCATTTCCCATTCAACACAGCAATGCCCACTCATTCTATCACTAAAAAATATGATTCGAGTTTTAAAAATCCTAAATTTGATTTGGCAATCAGTTTGTAAACTTGAATCGATAATTCATGATGTTTGAATTTGACATTTGTATTGAAATTTTAAACTGTCCTTATGTTTTTCCAGAGCAGATTACTTAATTTAGCATGAATTAAATTTTAAAATTTACTTCATACTCACCCAAACATAATTTGTTTATATGGTTTGTTCTAACAATCAATAGATTGAGCAAAAGTGATTTTTTATAAGATGGAAATGGATTTTAACAAAAATCCATACTGCAAAAGAAAAACTAGATACTGGCAGAAACTTATACATAGTAGATTTATTCATACCCATCACATAAATTCAAAGAAATAAACTGCAATCACACAGAAATCATTTAAAATTTAAAAACATGAACATGCATCAGGTTTTAAAAATACTTAAGCTTTAAATTTAGAAAGTTACTCACCTGAAATTAAAATGCAAACAGAGCCCAAATTCTTCTTTTAATTAAGCATGCAGAACATCTTTCTTTATTTTTCAACTTGCCTGAATGCTTGTAGAAAACTTGTTTGAAAATGCTTTTAAAACTTGATTTAAAATGCCATTATCTTGCAGGAAGCTTTAAACTTGAATGTTGGATGCTGTTGATAAACTTGCATGTCCCCAGGTTTGAAAAAAATGCATGCAGTAGCTTTTTCCCAGGTTTTAAAAGAAATGTAGGTTGATTGCTTGAATGGAATGCATGTTTGCTTTATTTCCAGAGCTTTGTTTGAAGAGGGGAATGCAGATTTTTAGATTTGAGGAAATGAAGAGTTTTGATTAAGAAGAGTGATTTAGAGGAAAAGGTTTCAGCTAAAAATTCTTAGATGAAAAATGAAGAAAAGAAAAAGAAATTAAAAGATGCAAGTTATATAACAATATTTTGATTTAAATTAAAATTAAAGGAAAACAAAATTAAACAATGACACATGTAAAAGAAATGGACACATGTTAACTACCTATCTTAATACTTAACACATGTTTAACTTATCTCCTAAATTACATACACATGTATCTTTAAGTAATTTGTTATTTAATTAAGTGTTAATAAATGTTTAAGCTTAGTTAACTAGTTCTTATACCTTTAAACAATTAAAATAAATTTATAAAAGAGTTTGTAACTTATTGAATATATGTTTCATATTTTTAAATTGTATTTTAAATTTCATATTAAATTTACAAATCACATTTTATAAATTAATATTTTTAAAAAGAATAACACAAACATCTTTGTAACATATTTTTAATATACAACTTGAATTAAAATGAATTTTAAACTAATTAAAACATTTATCTTACATTTAAAAATCATATAGTATTTTATTAAATATTTTTGAAAAGCTTAAATTAAAAATAAATCACAATTCCTATTTTCAAAACATTAAAATTATGCTATACTAATTTAACAACTTATCTATTTAAAATATATATAAATACATATACATTATTAAATAGAAAATAGATTTATCAGTTTATTAAAAATAAATTCACAAATTAAATATTTAAATAAAGAAGATTATAGAATCAAATCAAATTTATTAACAAAAATTATCAATTCAATTTAAATTTAAACCCAGATTATTAAATTTAAATTGTCCAAAATTCCGGGATATTTCATGTAGATAACCCTTAGGCTTCATGCTAGTCTTCCAAACAACTATGTGTGTCCTTGTATCCAAATCTGCCAACATATGCAGTTGGTAATTAGTCCAGAGTCTATCATAAATTAGACAAACAAATGGGTCGTACAACAGCCTTTTATGAGTGATTGCTACCATAAAATATGTACTATATGACATGGTAAACAAGAGTTATATTAGTATAAATACTCGTTGTGTACAAATATAAATACATATACATCAACCCACTCTTTAGTAGAGTAAGTACGATACAAGCTTTGTTCCACCCTCTTACAAGCAAAACCATTATCAGATAAACAATTGCTAATTACTAACAACATGACATAATAACTATTCTAACTTAGAGGGTAATGAGATGTCAAGGTATAAAAGGGTAACACACTATCTTTTCTCTACCACAAAATGCAACCATAACATTCCTGACAATCAAACATAAAAACTATCACATAATGCCATAGAAGAGTTACACACGATCTATACACCAACACACAATCAGTTGGATTTTAATGACAATAATGATATATGAAATGTAAAAGTAAAGAATTCGGTCATGGCCTAGAGATCCGATGCACCTAATAAACGTGCCCACTCGGTCTTACATCTCACCTTCTTACCTATTATGATTCCTATGATGTCCACCACTAATTGTCTCAATCCTACACAACTGGGCTCTTGATCATGTAACCAGGCCCGACCCAAGGGCAAGGCCTATATGGCACTTGAATTGGACAACCCCTACGATGAAAGACTTTAATTGTTTGTCTAAACTTTCAATAAATTACTACTAGACATATTTTTACTAGAAAGGTTTGGTTGGGTGGTTATAAAGTTGAAATTATGGTGGGATGATGCATGTTTAACACCCACTAGATTCCAAATTGTTAGCATTTTTGCCCATCTTATTACATTTTGGACCTAGGAAACCCAGTCCATTGAGCCGACCCTGTAGAATCCAAATAGATCTCCTTGTTTTCACAAGGTCTATCATCATGTTCTTTTGGAACAATACCAATCTTTTGAACTCTAAGCATCACTTGTGATCCATTTGTTTTGAACTGTAAGCATCACTTGTGATCAACTATTTAAACCCATTCAATAGCTAGTCCTATCAGATCGTGTAACACTCAGTGAACCACAATTGCATGCAAGACTCTATCCATTACTGTTCTTGCTCTTAAGACATTGATCAAGTAGTTAGATGCTCAATCACATAATTCCATCATGAGATACTCTCATATAATCATCACTTGCTCGCACAAGTCTTGGCCGAATACATAAAATTAATTGCACATTCCATGATCGGTCGCACACAACTACTCCAGATCAATTAACTGAAAAACTATCGATTTGGACCCCTTGATTGCATAATCCACTCCGTTTGATCACACGCCAGCTCTTGAATTCGATCCAATCATCATCGATCACAACCTAGCAGCAATTGATCGTGTAGATACGACTATGTATCCATCGATCACTAAAGAGTCCCAGAACCATTCACTCACTTCTCCTCTTCCATTGGCCACTCAACATCCTAGATTGATCATATATGATCGATTGCACAACTACTACATTGATCGTGCATCTCCTTTAAGTTTCTTTAGGCTTTGTTTCTCTAATTCCTAAAGCTTGCATATCAAACAATTATTATTCTGGCATCAAAAATCTACTACCAAACACATGCATAAATAATCACAAGTAAAATACATATAATGACATAACAACATAACAATCCATTTACAATTCATAAAATACCAAATCATCCTTAATATCATATTTTATATCATATATGTCACTATATTCTTAATTAAACGTGAAATAGGAGAAGAACTAATAGAGATATGAACTACTCACCATTTAGAAGCTTAACGATACCCATATCTTTGTAAATCAACCCTCAAAGTTGCTACCTTGCCCAAATCTACAGATATCCTTCCTTGATCTCAAATTTGATTGAATTTTTGGATGTTGATACCTTGCTCTAATGGATGTCTACGTGCCTAATATTCAAGCTCTTAAGAGAATTTTAACTAATATTGATTTAGTAAAGTGTTATATCTTGATTGTATAACTATGAGTTCAGTGAGATGATGATAAAGTTTAGAGTGTGGCCCAACCCTGCATAGAAACTGTTAACCGACATCTTGGCCCGGTTACAAAACGACAGTTGAAGACACTATTATCAGCACTAGACAAGATTATGACCACGAAGAGCCTGGAGGCATACGGGTTTGATGAGGACAACATGTTTGGCATTTAGGCATGGTTCAGCGAGAACGGTTACGCGCACGTCGCTCGGCAAGCTTCGCTCGGCATCAAAAGAATGTTCGGCATCCATGAACGTTCGACATACAAGGAACGTTCGACATCCATGAACGTTCGGCATACAAGATACGTTCGACACGTATGGGTCAAATGGTATTTAAGAGCGTTTGACTTCTAGAGCGCTCGACATTCATGCTTCACTCGGCATTCCTGGACTGTTCGGCATTACCAGCCTCGTTCGGCATACACCCCTCACTCAACACCTTGCAAAGTTCGGCACAAATCTCGTGCTGCATGTAGAGCATCCGACCTTACTTCGTTCGGCATGCAGAGCATCCGGCCTCACTTCGTTCGGCACGCAGAGCGTCCGGCCTCACTTCGTTCGGCATAAAGATGAAGGTTCGGCGTTTGGTCATTCGGCCTATTTGGGTCGACACACGGGGCTTACTCCATTTGGACCGAGTTATTCAGCTACCAGGCCCACCAGGGAAGTCCAACCCATCTTCGTCTATAAATAGAGGGACAGGGGCACAGTGAAATGGACCCCTTTTTCAGGGAACACTGGGGAGACTCTGCCATTTTCTTTACTCTCCTCTTTTTTTTCCAAACTTGTATTCAAGTGATTGATTTACGGATTGTATCTGTATCCAAGTAATTGAGAAAGCAATAAAGATTAAACTCAAAGTGGATGTAGACAATTACGCTGAACCACTATAAATCTGGTGTTCTCGTTTTTATTGTTCCTTTTGCATTGAATTACACTATTTTTCAGTTCTAACTCACTCTCTTCATTAATCTCTCTACATACATCTACTCAAGGGTGTTAGTGACCAATTTTGGTGCTAACATTTTGGTGCTTTCACTGAGAATTGAATTCTCAGCTTGATTGGATCTCATCATCTACTATTGGATTTCCATATTCACGAGATAGATCCAGTTGTCTAATAGAAAACTTCCTATTCTACTCAGATTTGAAAGAAATCTAAAGGAAGCTGATAGCCGTAGATTGGATTCACCGATGTACGCAAGATTTGGCGATTGGATGTTAAAGTTTGCACTCAAGTTGAATGAAGGCCAACCCTCCTCTAAAGGCAATTCAACCGATCGCCCCAGAAAAAGTCTATGCCGATCGTTGCAGAAAAGGTGTATGCCGAGTTACTCCTGGCCGATCCATCCCGGCCGATCCATCTTGGCCGAACACTCCTGGCCGATCCTCTAGGCCGAACGCTCATCCAGGCCGACCATACCTCTAGGCCGAACGCTCCTCCAGGCCGATCCAAACCTCTAGGCCGAACGCTCTTCCTGGCCGAACATACCTCTATGCCGACCACCTCTATAATGCCGAACGGTATTGTATATGCCGAGCGGCATCCAGACCGTTCCAAACTTAAGTTACACCGGTCTCTTATACGACCCCTATAGTGAATTCAAAACTCAACTTAATAAAGGAACATTCTATCTACTTCCCTTACATCCCCTGATCGATCGGGGCATAGAGGATCTAGCGACAGTTTCTGAAGGACAACAAGGGAGCGGACAAACAACTGCTACTCGAACGATACTCTCAAAGGGATATTATATTGATCACTTAAGGATAATCGACCTCCATATATATTTTAGCAGCCGGTTAGCTGGAGAGCCTCCAACGACCATGGATCGTCTCTATGACAATAATGAATCTAAATCAAAGTGCGGAGGAGCAGAACAGACTAAGGAAAATAACAATGAAGGCCCGTTGACTAAGGATGTAGATCCTAGTAGCCGAAACAAGACCTCAAAATTTGGCTCATATGCTCTTTGAAAGATTCAATTGACAACCTCTACTTGAAGACTCACGACTCGGAGTGATATTGGAAACCAACCTCGAGAGAGTACACCAAAGTCTAAAGAAAATCAGGGGAATGTTGTATATTCCCAAATGCTCACTGATCCTAACATGGCGATTACAAACACCTCCGAGGTGTGATCAAAAAGCTGATCTAGAAAGTAAAGCTTCAATAGTATGTACATGTCCTGCAGAATGGCGGGCAGCGAATATCCGATGCCTATTAATAAAGGGCTATGATTATCAATTGGACTGCTGACGGCTGACATCCCTTTGAAAGGAGCCAAGGGCAAAAGTCGAATAACAAGCACACGATGCTACTTCATCTATCAATGAGATTTATCATAATCTTCTTTGAATCATTTCCATTTCTATTTCAATTGTTCTATGAACTACGACTAACTTTAACTAAACTACTTTCAAAACGATGCAGGAGATTGGATACTCAGATTTGGTCACCAACCAATCCACGCAGACCATGATCGGACGTGTGGAGTACATCTAGATGAGAATAATTCAATCGCTCATCATCAATCATGTGCCTTTAATTTAGGGCCAAGAACTAGAGATTGAAAAGCTCATTACGATTAGAGCCCAAATATAAAGTCGACAAGACTTACCATCTATTCATTGACCTCCACGTTTGACTCGGAGACCTGAACAAGGCTTGGAATTAGTATGGCCTGATCGCCCACTCAAATCAAGTCATAGAACAAAGTTTGACAAAATACAAAGGCCTCTTCTGAAGCTCAGTGACGCCAAGATCTGTCTAGAGTGGACGTGATTTGATCATCTACACACCAAATCCTGCCTTCAACACAAAACAAGGAGATACAGACCAAATTGTAAGAGATTCTGCTATCTAACCCAACACGGATGTGATCCAACCATCTGTCATATACCTCCTTCCTTGACCCGATTGGAAGAGCTATAATTACCAAGCGGACGAGAATCGATCGTCCATTTTTCAAATTTCGTCCCTTGAGCTGGGGGCAAGATCCCATTCCATGAGCAAACGTGGTTCGACTGTTCATTCGACAACATTAGCCTCGATACGGTAGATGAATACAAATTAAAGAGTGGAAATACGAATACTATCAACTTAAACCTCCAAGTCCCCAGAGCGCGGACTGGAGTACTCTAAGTCCCCAGAGAGCGGACAAGAGTATACATGACTTAAACCTCCAAGTCTCCAGAGTGTGGACTGGAGTACTCTAAGTCCCCAGAGCGCGGACTAGAGTATAAACGACATAAACCTCCAAGTCCCCAGAGCATGGACTGGAGTACTCTAAGTCCCCAGAGCGCGGACTAGAGTATAAACGACTTAAGCCTCCAAGTCCCCAGAGCGCGGACTGGAGTACTCTAAGTCCCCAGAGCGCGGACTAGAGTATAAATGACTTAAACCTCCAACTCCCCAGAGTGCGGACTGGAGTACTCTAAGTCCCCAGAGCGCGGACTATAGTATAAACGACTTAAACCTCCAAGTCCCCAGAGTGTGGACTGGAGTATTCTAAGTCCCCAGAGCGCGGACTGGAGTATAAATGACTTAAACCTCCAACTCCCCAGAGCGCGGATTGGAGTACTCTAAGTCCCCAGAGCGCGGACTAGAGTATAAACTACTTAAACCTCCAAGTCCCCAGAGCGTGGACTGGAGTACTCTAAGTCCCCAGAGCGCGGACTAGAGTATAAACGACTTAAACCTCCAAGTCCCCAGAGCGCGGATTGGAGTACTCTAAGTCCCCAGAGCGCGGACTAGAGTATAAATGACTTAAACCTCCAAGTCCCCAAAGTGCGGACTGGAGTACTCTATGTCCCCAGAGCATGGACTAGAGTATAAACGACTCAAATCTCCAAGCCCCCAGAGTGCGGACTAGAGTATAAATGACTTAAACCTTCAAGTCCCCAGAGTGTGGACTAGAGTACTCTAAGTCCCCAGAGCGCGGACTGGAGTGTAAATGACTTAAACCTCCAACTCCCCAGAGCGCGGACTGGAGTACTCTAAGTCCCCAGAGCACGGACTAGAGTATAAATGACTTAAACCTCTAAGTCCCCATAGCGCGGACTGGAGTACTTTAAGTCCCCAGAGCGCGGACTAGAGTATGAATGACTTGAACCTCCAAGTCCCCAGAGTGCGGACTGGAGTACTCTAAGTCCCCAGAGTGCGGACTCGAATATAAGCAATTCAGATCTCCTAGTTCCCTGAATATGAACTATGACACAGATGACTTGAATTTGCATACGGGCTAGAATGTATTCTAAGTGCTCGAAGCACAGAATGGAAGTTCAACAACTCCCGAAGTGTTTCCGAGTTATATGAAGATGGACCGAGAAGTCTATGTTACTCACAACTGCTTGGATCAACATCACAATCACAAAGAAAACTGAACAATAAGAGTCTTTTGTAAGACGGAAAAAGGAACTAAACTTTAATGAGAAATGAGTTCCTATTACAACCCCTCCAAAGTTCGGAGTCGACATTCTATTTACAAGGACTAAGGAAATAGATGAAAATAATTACATGACTTAAACTAACTCTCGTTGAACGAGGATAGTAATCACTTCTTGTACTTCTTCAACTCCTTTCCTGACGGCTCCTCTCCATAGCATTTACCCTTGGTACTCTTCTTTGATAGAGGGGTAGCAACTGAAGAAGTACGGAGAACTTCCATAGGCTTGGACCCGCCAGGAAGGATGACCTTCAACGGCTTGTTCAAAGGATCGTCCAAGTCCACAACTCGGGGCTCGACCTTGACCCTGACCTTCTCTTTCTCGAGCCGCTCCTTCATGCTCAATTTGGATGTGTGATTAGAGGCGCCTGTAATTTCTACTTCATAACCCCCGTCGGTATAGGAGGAGGTTCCAGACTTGTCTTCATCAAGCGCTCCAATCACCTGAGCACGGACGGGAGTACTCTAAGTCCCCTGAGTGCGGACTAGAGTATAAACGACCTAAGAACCTCTACATCCCCGGAGCACGGAAGGGAGTACTCTAAGTCCCCAGAGTGCGGACTAGAGTATAAACGAGTGCGGACTGTAGTACGCTAAGTCCCCAGAGTGCGGACTAGAATATGAACGACTTAAACCTCCAAGTCCCCAGAGTGCGGACTGGAGTACTCTAAGTCCCCAGAGTGCGGACTCGAGTATAAACGACTCAGAAACCTCTATGTCCCCAGAGTACGGACTAAAGTGCTTCTAGTCCCCTGAGTGCGGACTAGAGTATAAACGACCTAAGAACCTCTACATCCCCGGAGTGCGGACTAGAGTGCTCTAAGTCCCCTGAGTGCGGACTAGAGTATAAACGGCTTAAAAAACCTCTACATCCCCAGAGTGCGGACTAAGGTACTCTCAGTCCCCAGAGCACGGACTAGATTATAGAAGACTTGAGAAGAATCTCCAAATCCCAGAAGCGGACTAGATTACTCTAAAATCCCAGAATGCGGACTGGAGTATAAACGAGTTGACAAAAATCCCTGCGTCTCGAACTGTGGACTAAAGCATAAACCGTTCGACAAATCTCTAAGTCCCCGGAGCATGGAACGAAGCATGAGTACAAATTGGGCGCGAATCAACCGGGGGGAGAATAACACTAAGTCACCAGAATGCAGAGTGGTGTATAAACATCGATAAATAGACGAGTGGATTCCGACCATTCTCTATTACGCAAACTTCGGCATGGAATCGACCGAAGGATTATTAACCCGCTAAGGATGGAGTTCGACCATCCAACTAGTGGCCTGGCCAAATCAATGCTGGGAGCATGGGTACAAATCACTAAAAAGCTGAATACGACAGCTTACTATAGCTATAGCGTGGCGTTCTTTATAACTTGAAGCAATGACTGCAGGGAAGCCTCAATACAAAACCAATCGAAATGGCATCCAAAGCTACGAGCAATCGACTATATCATACCTCAGATCGAGGGTCAATACCGATCCGCACCAAGCACATACGAATGTGACTCGGATGTTTCTTGAAAAACTATGACCTCCAGAGTGTGGAAAGGAGGGTAAACCATGAATACTTGGTTAAAAATTCTCCAGCACCCTCATTCGATTCGTCAGGAGGAGTATGAAACTGGATGAGCATAACCCGACTGCATTTGTAGCCAACTTACCCCGGAAACTGATTACAGAGCATGAACCAAAGTGGACGTAGATGACCATCCACTGTCCCAATTATGCCCTGAAACTGACGTGGCATCGAAGTATTCCTCTTGGAATGAAAAACCACAATAAAATCTGAGATAGGTGAGACCTAGTTTCCCATCAATTGACATGATCTCACGATTCAATGGGAAAGAGAGTAAAGCTAAAGTGGGCGTGGCTGGCCTTCCTACTTATCGGTATATGCCCCAGACCTGGGGGCACGAGCGAGGAGCAAGATGAATGTGAACCGACTATTCACCGATCACCTCTATGTCTTTGGAACTTAGGTGAAAACATAAACATAGCTAGGACGAGACTTAACCGTCCATGCAATACATTTATCAACCCGAGACTGGGAGAAGACGCATGGTCATCCTAAAACTGGCTACGATAGCTCAGTATTAAAACTTATATATAGTGCTTACAGTTGCTCAAGGAGACGACCGAAAGGATGCCTAGAGATTGAATCATTGAATTGACACCTTAGCTCATGAGAAATTGACTTTCACTCCAACCCGAAGGACGGGTAAAGGATCATGAATGCATTGAATAGAAAGTGCGTTACTCGAATACACAAGCAAATTCAAACTCATAGCAAGATCCAGCTATACAGTTGCACGCCACTCGAGGCCGACCCCCACTCGACATTTCCTTCAATGCGCTTTTAAGCCTGATCTTTGGCCATTTGTTGATAATCTATTAGAGCATTCAGAGTCCTTCACTATTAGACTTAAAAACTCATGGCAAGACTCTAGGGTTCGACTAGAGCAACCATCATTATTGGTCGTCCCAACCATATTTCACATTGAATGTTATGCAAAATAATTACATCTATACTCAAAGAATCTGGGATGGCACCTGCTAAGGTGACGGTCGACATTACACTCAGCCATGGCGACCCTTTCCGGGTGCTGAATATCGGATCACAACTCAGTGTAGTGATGATAAAAGAATTAGTTGGATTTTCTGAATAAATGATGATATGTTCCCTTGGACCCATTCTGACAAGCATATGTGATTTCATTAACCATCGCGAGCCATGCATTGGATATCAACCCGAAGCTACAAAAGCTAGCATAATATCTATTGATTTCACCATGAAAGCTCCACTCTTACTTTTAGGCTCAATCCATCAACGTCTATGCCTACCAGCCGTTGCGACAGGGCATACAATGACCTGAGACGTCTGAAAGACTACTTAAATAAAATATCAAACTAAGCTAATTCGATATCACTTATTTCCCTCGAAGGGCTATCAAAGGACGGAAATCAGCAGACCTCACACCCAAATTCACTACCTCAGAACACTACTCGAAGAGTAGCAGAGAACCAACCATAAGATGGAAAATGTACGCGGATGGAGCATCCAATGATCAGTGTTATGGCATAGGAGTCATGATAATAACTCCTGAGGAACGATCAATCTGCTACGTCCTGAAACTCGATTTACCTATAACAAACAACGATGCTTAGTATGAAGCCTTGGCTGCCAGCCTCAAACTTGCTAGAGGATTTGAAGTGAAAACTTTACATATCTTTTGTGATTCTTGATTGGTAGTATACAAATTTAAGGAAGTTGATCTTGCTAGGGGGCATTGTCTTGCTCCTTATCTCGACCAAGTCCAAGGGCCACTAACCGACTTCACGTATTACATCATTACACACCTCAGCGAACAAAATGAAAAGGTGTCATGGTTGACTCCCATCAAAGACTATCTACAATGAGGAATTCTTACTGAACGGAGGAATGGAAAACGACAGATCCTCCTCAAATCTTCATACCAAATCATCTAAGAATAAGTCGTTTGTCAAAAGGATTTTATCCATCCCCATGCTTTGGCGCATCGCCCATGATGATATCTTGAGCAAATTCTATGAAGAAGAATGCGGTAATAGCATCAGGGGGAAAACCATGATAAAGAAGATACTTTGCTACAGGTATTACTGGCCAACTATCAATCTAGATACGGTCGATCATGCTAGACAATGCGAAAAGTGCAAGATGTTTGCAAAAATCCAGGAACCCCACCGATGGAAATTACTCAAATGGCTAGTCCACGGCCGTTTCCCACTTGGGGGCATTGACGTCCTCTTCTTACCAATCCTAAAGGTTGAAGCTGTGAACAAAATCATAGAGTTTTTACTGAAGAGGGGTTTGGAAAACTCCTCAAGTGGCTGATTGCAACCCTTATTTCACAGAAAATACAAACAAGGAATCGCAATTGAATTGCAATTAAACTGGACGGAGTTGGCGACGACTTATGAGCATATTAAACACATTCGAGAGCCAATGGAAAGAACATGTACCCAAACGTGCATGTGTATATCCGAACAAGTACGACTTCTTGAAATCAACAGAAATTAAATTCTCACTAAGGGTTATTGAGAAAATACTAGATCAGATAGCCGAAGCTTGCTAGCTCTGTAGAATCAGACACGAGTGGTCACTGATGAACTACAACCCTGGATTTATAATATTGGGAATCAACCAAGCGTCAAGACGGCCAAAGAAGGATATGACAGCTTGGGAGGATAAAGTCGAAGGATAATGACTATTAAAGAAACATGATGGATTTCTTTCTGAAGACAAGGAATACTCGCTGATTCAAAGCGTGTTGTGTTGCTTCACACGACACGCTTTGGAGGGCAAATGTTAACCGGCATCTTGGCCCGGTTACATAACAACAGTTGAAGACACTATTATCAGCACTAGACAAGATTATGACCACGAAGAGCCTGGAGGCATACGGGTTTGATGAGGACAACATGTTTGGCATTTAGGCATGGTTCAGCGAGAACGGTTACGCGCACGTCGCTCGGCAAGTTTCGCTCGGCATCAAAAGAATGTTCGGCATCCATGAACGTTCAGCATACAAGGAACGTTCGGCATCCATGAACGTTCGGCATACAAGATACATTCGGCACGTATGGGTCAATTGGTATTTAAGAGCGTTTGACTTCTAGAGCGCTCGACATTCATGCTTCACTCGGCATTCCTGGACTGTTCGGCATTACCAGCCTCGTTCGGCCTACACCCCTCACTCAACACCTTGCACCGTTCGGCACAAATCTCGTGCTGCATGTAGAGCATCCGACCTTACTTCGTTCGGCATGCAGAGCATCCGGCCTCACTTCGTTCGGCACGCAGAGCGTCCGGCCTCACTTCGTTCGGCATAAAGATGAAGGTTCGGCGTTTGGTCATTCGGCCTATTTGGGTCGACACACGGGGCTTACTCCATTTGGACCGAGTTATTCAGCTACCAGGCCCACCAGGGAAGTCCAACCCATCTTCGTCTATAAATAGAGGGACAGGGGCACAGTGAAATGGACCCCTTTTTCAGGGAACACTGGGGAGACTCTGCCATTTTCTTTACTCTCCTCTTTTTTTTTTAAACTTGTATTCAAGTGATTGATTTACGGATTGTATCTATATCCAAGTAATTGAGAAAGCAATAAAGATTAAACTCAAAGTGGATGTAGGCAATTACGCTGAACCACTATAAATCCGGTGTTCTCGTTTTTATTGTTCATTTTGCATTGAATTACACTATTTTTCAGTTCTAACTCACTCTCTTCATTAATCTCTCTACATACATCTACTCAAGGGTGTTAGTGACCAATTTTGGTGCTAACAGAAACCTAACAATATCCGTATCTCTCTATATTAACCCTCAAAGTAGTTACCTTGCCCAAACCTAAAAAATAACCTTAATCTCGAATTTGATTGAATTTACTGATGTTAGAACCCTCTATGATGGCTTTAATGGATATACAGGTGCTAAATATTCGAGCTCTTAAGAGAATTTTGACTAATGATTTCATAAATGTTATATCTTAATGGTGTAGTTATGAAATGATTTTAGAGAGTGGATAATATAGTTAAGGGTTTGCTTTAAGTGGAATTATGTAATTTGTTATGTAACTAAACTCTAATAAAAGAATCATGTTTAAACTATAATATGCTTTTGGTTTTATTTTCTTTTATACATGTTGTTATATAAAGTTATAAATAATGATTTTTGTTTTGAAATTTGGTATTTAGATGATAGTATATATTAGTACTATAAGCCTTAAGTAGTATACAATATACTACACGTCAATATAAATCCAACGGTTTGAATCACGCTACGCAAGTTTCGAATTTGTGACCTTTCATACCAAAGTCGAAGTCCTAACAACTGGGACAATGGTGCTGGTCAGTTATAAATAATGAAAATAATTTAATTAATGCATATAAGTAGAAAAACTTTAGGAGACATATTATCAATTGCAGTTGCGAATTGGTTTGCAACCATGAGTTTTGTATCGATATTTGAATACATACTTCTTAAATATTCATACTCAAGATATAATGAGAAAAAGGTATTGATACATCCGTTGAAACTAGTCTAAGTGATGCTTTCTGTATGATAGACGGTGAAGTACTAATTATTGATGGAGGCACCAAGGAGTTACATACTTGTGGTTGTTTGGAATAACCACAGAACGACTCATCGAGAGTCTTTTATAGGTTAGTACAACTAAGACTAAATAAAAACCTTATGGTAACGACGCAGTAGTTATCAAACTTGAGAGCATTATCGATCTTAAGTAGCTAGGCTATGTTGGAATCGTGTCAGTCGAAGCGAGGGTAATAGGTAGATTTTAATTTTTTTTATTTTGGATCTATTGGGCCTGTAAAGTCTAAATGATTATTAGATCTAAATGATTATTAGATCCAGTCAAATGACGTTTTTAAATAAAATCTTATTTTATTCAAATTGTTCAAAAAGGAATTCTTAATTTAATTTATACTATACATATTATAATGAGTGCATCAGATACACTCATTTGTGAATAATGCAAGTGCAATACATCATAAGGTGTCTATAGTTAACGTATACATATATAGATGTTGTGATTTGCATCAACAACATATACATTGTCAGTTTATATAAGTGATGGTTGCCATATAGCATTTTATGGTTGCCATATAGCATTTTAAACTTGAATATGAAAGTTTATATGCATACACACACACACACACATACATAGATACATACATATATACATATATAGCTAGGATCCATAGTCCTCCTTATTTAGCACCATTTGTAGCCCCCTGATATCCACAACATATTTATATTTAAATATTCAGTCTTTCTCTCTCCTCTCACATAGGCTGAATATTTAAATATAGACATGTGGTGCATATCGGGGGTTACATGATGGTGTTAAGTAAGGGGGCTAAGGATCCTAGCTCCCATATATATGTGTGCGTGTGTGAGAGATTGTGTATATCGAAGTCTACTTATACATTAAATGAAATAAATAACATAAATAGATAGATTTGACTAAACAGAATCAAATTATTAATGGGTTATGGTGCATTTAAGTGACATTAAAAGAATAAATAAAGGTCACTTATGAGACAATTAATGAGAGGTAAAGAAAGAAATCTTTTGGCATTCTTTTAATTTTTCTTTAGCTTGCTTTCAAAACATTAAATTACTTACATGCCTAAATTGCCTTTAAATTACTTACACACACACTAAATTGCCTTTAGCTTGTTTTCAAAACATTAAATTTATACACACACACACACACAAAATTGCCTTTAAATTACTTACATGTTTTATAATCTAATGTTAACAGTTTGAAATCAAATTTTAACTTAAAATAGGGTTCAACATTAGTTTTGTAACTTTACATAAAAGTCTTATTAAAAATTTGAATTGAGACTATATATATATGAACATAATAATAAAACAATATTAGAATTCAAAATGACATACACATGTAAAGCTTATAAATTCATATGTTTGTAATTTAAAATTCACAACATAAAAACTAGTTTTGATTTAAAAACGATTCAACTTTAAATTTGTGATTTTACACTAAAGCCCTTTTAATTTTGAATTGAAAAGATGTAAATAACAATCAAAATAACTGATAATCAAAATAACTAAATTATATGTCAAACTTTTGTACTATTTCATGAAATAATTTTAAGTGTGGTTAAGATCTAAATAATACATTCAATTTAAATATATACAACAATTAGTTTCGAATAAAAAAAATCCTTTTTTCATACTTTAATTTCTATAGAATAGCGGTTAATATATTAAACAACATATGCATATATAAATTCATTGCATAAGAAATAAAATCTAAACAATGTTGATAAGACATAACATATTATCAAGATAAAATGTATACTTTAGAGATCTGAATTATTCTAATAAGATATAACAAATATAAAAAGGAGATTGGAGGTTACCTTGAGATGTAGCAAAAAAGATCACACCTTAAATGAAGATATTTCTTGCAATAGATGGATGAACCACTTATGTTTCATTATTTTTTGATGTCTGAATTTGATTTGGAGTTGATGAAACTTGGAAATATTTATTTTGTTTTCAAAAATGGAAGGTTAGGAGGAGAGATGAAAAAAGTGAATGAAGGAAAGAATGAATTGCCTGTAGGAAACGAATTAGTGGATTTATTTTAAATAAAGAAATGAAATGTTTTCCATTTTTAATTAAAAGTTCCCAAATTAATACCCTTGATTATCTCTCTCTCCATTCCTCTCTCTTTACATCATATGGCTAAAATTATGTGCCATCAAATGACATAAAATTTTCATCTTTCACTTCATGCAATTATCTTTTTTTTTAAACCGATTTAAAATTACATCGACATCATATATCTATGCGTGCAAATATAACTTTTATAAATACATTCAGATAATTATAAATAACTTCCAAACTTCAACTAAACTAAATAATTATTAATATTCCTTAAATATTAAATAATCGATTAATTTACAACATTTTATAAATTAATTAAACCATGTGGTTTTTTGGAGAATTCATCGTTACGATTATGCGGCTCAAATATGTAATTTCAGCCAACGATTAATATCGAACAATTCAAATACTAACGTTCACACGTCATCTTAGCTAGTGGTGTGACGTTTTGGCTAAATTTATCGCTTACATATCTTTTGGTAAAATTCAATTTTACTTATTGTAAGCGGTACTTAGTAATTTTTATTAACCATTAGGACTTATGAAATTTGTTTTTGGTCAAAACTCCAACATCTTCCAAAGCAATTATTATTAACCATACTTCTCTTGTCAGAGACTTTGATTTTGAGTTGACTATAGTTGACTGTGATATTAACCCATTATAATCGAGGAGATGAATTCTTTATTGAATAGTGTTTCACATCCAATGCTTCAACTCGGACCTACCTATAATCGTTCGAAGGATGCCATTCCACGATTTACCTAAAATCAAAGTGGAGTGTCTGCACTAAAGTTCCACAGCATTCTTTAGTCGAGGAAACTGTGTAACATCATTACTTCGAGATTTTCTGTTTGACCTTAGCTATATTAACCAGCATAAAATTTTCAAATGAAGCATTTCATAGTTATCCAATAGCTATCAGTATATTACCACTTAGTAACCTCGGTAACCACGAGAAATACACTGCCCAACGTTTGGAGAGGGTTACGTACTTTAGTCTCAATGGATAAATGGATATCCTTTTTCAAAACATCTTAACTAGAAATATTTAAAACAATATGTTATTTTCAATGTGATAAAATTCTCATAATTACAACATTTTGTATTTACTATCACATAACATACCATTTGAGGATTTCCATCTAACTTTAAACTAATTACTTAATTATTTATATCACATATAACAAGTATACAACAGAAAGAAAAACACCTTTTATTTTGAACAAAATTTGGCACAGCGTTAAATATATGTTAGAATTTACATAATTGCACTTAGTGTATAGCTATAACTCTATCAATCTCCCTCTTGCACTTAGAATCAATTATTGCAACGATCCCCATTTTTAGTTAAATTTAATTTGGTAATTAACGTTTAATTAGGAATTTAATAGTAAATTAATTTAGATTTTTCCAAATTAATGAGGATATGTTTTGTTATTTATTTTTATTTATAAATTTATTTCAAAACCGAATTTAGGAATTGTAATTCAAAATATTAGATTTGAATAAATTGTATTTTCAATTAATAAAAGATTAAAGATTAATTAAATAAAGATATGTGTTTATTTATATATGTGTATAAATGGAGTTTTAATTTAAATAGAACTTCTAATTGGAAATCTAGAAAATATTTTGAATAATATATTAATGAATATATATATTTATATATACATATGTAGATTGAAAGTTAAATTGTAAATAAAATTTTGATTTTGGAAAAAAAATTCAAAATGTAAATAATTATAAATAAATTGGATTTATTATAGAAATTAAGTTTTAAAAATACTTTCCTTAAAAAGTTAATAAGTGTTAATAACAGAAAATGTATAAATATAAATATTCATAATAACTAGGATTTAAAATATAAAACAAGAATTAATAAAAGTTTTGAAAATACTTTCTTTTATATAAATTAAAAATATATATGTAACTAAATTAAGATTGTAATATGAAAAACAATTGAGATAAATTTAATCTGTGCGAATGTAAATGTATAAGAAGATAAAGACATAAACATTTAAAAACAAAAACATATGTTAAGATGTGAAAATATAAATGCATAAAGGGGTTAAAACATAAATTATAAATTAATTTAAACAAAGGGGTAAACATAATTTTTATAATTTTTAACAAGTGTAGAACATGAAATAAGTAATTGTACAAGTGTTAGTTTATGAAACAAGTGGCCATTTAATTTTCTTTTAATTTGATAATCTCATAAAACATGTATAGGAGAAAATAACCAGACTTCTTAATCTCTTTGATTCAATCTCAGTTTAGACTTTTCAAAACCTGAAACTACAAAACCAAAAGAAAAATCAAAAATCAGGAAATGAAATTCAAAGCAAAACAAAATCTGGGAAAACAACAAAACCATCTCAACTCAAAAGCAAAGTTTTCAAAACCTGAAAAGCAAAGATCATTTCAGTATTAATCCAAAACAAATCAATTTGCAAGCTTCAAATCCAAATCAGGGTTCAGTTTCAGAACCTAAGCAACTCAAAGATAAATCAATTCAACAATATCTTCAGCAAATTCAACTCAGTTCAAAGCAAGGTGAGCAAACTTCATTTTTAAAACCTATTCTCTTGATTCTAATACCTGTGATGATAGTGCCTTGAAAAAAATGATGAATATATGTGTATATATCAGCAAGTATATATATTTATGTGTGAATATGTTTGTGCATGTCTGGGAACAGAAATAAATGTCTCTGTTCTACATCTTATAGGTTTAAAACCTGTTAGAGAAAGAAAATAAATTGAATCCTTCTTCCTTGATTCATTTAGGCTTCGTGATCTGAATGAAATGTGTTTGTATCATGAAGAACTAGGATTTAAAATATTTTTGGGGAAATTTAATTTAGTATTATCTAGAAAATTAAAATATATAGAGAAAAATCATATAAATGTCAAAAATTTGGTGATCATAATATGTTTCTTTGATTCTATATCTCGATTCATATCAAAAAGTTATGATTTGAAATTCATTTCATGACTTTTAAGTACATAATCGTTGAGAAATCCGGGGTTGAATAGGAAACTCATTTTTGTGAATATCCGATCTGTGGCGAAGTTTCGTGAATCGTGTCTTGCGTCAAAGGTGGATTAGATGTCGCTGATCAATGGTAAAATAGTTAGGAAATTTATAATTCGTTGTGGCGATGGAGTGATGTGGATTTATAGTTTAACAACCCAGTCTGGTCGATAACGTTTTAAAGGGAAATTCGTCATCATCGAGGCGATTCAGGCGATCGCAGGCGGGGGAATGTTGCGAGGAGGACGTGATGAAGATATGGTCGGAGATTCAGGGTCGCCGGTATCTCGATGTGGCGGCGGGAGGTGATGATTGATGATCAGTTATGTTTCCAGTTTTGAGTGGTAATGCTTGAATTCGAACCACGACGATATCGAGTGTTCTGGGTGGTCGGCTAGTTCGAGTTGGTCAATATCGACTTGTCGACGATGGTGGTGATGGCCGAAGCCATCGAGGTTGGCTGTGCATGTGCACGGCTATGGTTTTGTCTGGGTCGTTGTGATTTGGGGAAGAAAGGGGAATGCTCGGGTCATTGCCCGAAGTTGTTTTGTGATTTTCTTAGGGAGATTGGTAGCTGGCTCGGGAATGTGTTTGGGTTTATGATCATTTGGCTCGAGTTTTGAAGTTGCGTTTAAGTAACCAGGCTTTCAAATAAGAAGTATGATTAAGTTCAAGTATTAATAAGTTTTTAATAAAATATAAATGTTAACAAGCTTTCAAAACAAATTTCAAAAAAAAATGTTAAGGCTAAATGTTTTAAATTGTTTTGAAAAATTAATTGATCTTGAAATGATACGATGACAATGAATAAATTTCTGAGTATTTTCAAATGGAGTTTAATAATGTTTGAATTAAGAAGGTGATTATGGTAAGTGTATTGAACTTTAATTAATTAATGTTTTTGTCTAACACGATTTCAAGCATTTAAATTAGATGATGTAATTAAGTAATGAATTAAGATAAAAAGGTTTATCTTTAATTAATTAAGGTGGATAATTAAAGGAATAACTAATTGATTAATTAATTAAGGTAATTAATTAAAGGTTTACTTACTTAATTACTTAAAGAATAATTTGTTAATGTGATTAATTGATGGTTAATTTATTAATGTAATTGATCTAAAAGATAATTACTTTATATAATTAAATTAAAGCTAATTACTTTGTGTAATTGATTTAAAAGATAATTACTTAGTGTAATTTGTAAAGGATAATTAATTAAGGGTTAATTAATTCATTAATTAATCAATTCAGGGTAATTAATTTAATATATAATTAAATAATCAGGGGTTAATTATTTAATGATTAAAGGTTGATTAATTTATTAATTGAAGTTGATTAATTTATAATTAAAGATTAATTAATTTATTAAAGGTTAATTAATTAAGATGGTTTGTAATTAATTAATATTAATTAATCAGGATTACTGTTTATCATAAAAAATATATTGACCTGATTTAAATTAATCAGATAGTTAATTGATTTTGCTTATGGATGTATGAATTGTATGAATGCCTTGAGTTGATCTATAATGACTCTGTGATGTGGATTGTTTTGATTGAGCTATGTGTGTATATTATTTATCTTCAATTTATTTACATAATTATCTGTGATACATTTACATATCTATCTGTGAATCTGTGAATGACGATAAGCGTTATGGGATTATACCACTTATCGATATTGATGTGCTTGAATCTGTGATTATTGATAATGTTGCACTATTGGGTAAAACCCCTGGATTACACCATACACACACAAATATGGATTGCACGAGGAAATTAGTTAAGTCACAGATTTTTAAAATGGTTTTAAAGTTGAGTTTTGAATTCAAATAGTTTTGGAAACGTGATTGGGTTGAAAAGCTTTTAAAAAGGAGTTTTAAAGATAAAAGTTATTTTGAATAACTTGATAAAGTTTTGAAATTTAAATAATTTGATTTGAATTTGAAATTTAATTTTAATTTGGATATTATGGTTTAAAAAGGCTATATAAGTTATAAAGGTGCTTACATGGCTTTTAAACCATTTTAAAGGTATTGTTTTGGGAATTTCAATTTAAACCAAGCTTTGTACTTGAAGGGCTTTACATTGTATAAATGAAATCGGATTTTTCGAAACGAAAACTATTTGTTTTCAAATAATAATAGCTTTCACATAAAGGAAGGATTTCCAATTTATGTTGAAAAGATTTCAAATTTAAAATGAAATTGTGAATTGTTTTTGAAAGCTATGAACGAACCTTTGTGAAAGATTGTTAAACTTTGTTTTGAAATCGAAGAGGATTTTAAATGGTGCATCTTTTATATATAAAAGATTTGAAATGGGAATTGCTTTGAAAGTTATGAATGGATCTTTGGAAATAGTTTTGAAAGCTATAAATTGAGTCTTTGGTTTAATAATTGGATGAGATAATCCAATTTGGAAAGGAAATTGTTTTGAAAAGCTGTGAATGAATCTTTGTGAAATATTGGTGAACTTTGTAAAGTGAATCTTTTTGTAAAAAGATTTGAAATGGTAATTTGTTTAAACCATTTGAAAGAAAAGTTTTGGATAATGAGTTGTGGCATAACTGAGATCCCAATATCCATATGTTTTTAAATATTGCACTCATTATTCGGTCTGGCCAAGATAGGACCTTGTGTCATATAACCCATTCCGAATAATGATACGACGTTATGGATAGCATTTGAAGATCTACGGTGAAGACCGGGTATTTTCGAGAACGAAAGGATAACCCGTCAAATGACTCTGCATCGATTAGCGCCTGATATAGAGATCTCCATATGTGATGAGGAGTCCGATCGTGATTGTGAATAACTGGATTGCAACGGCTTCTTTGGAAGTGCCTTCGGTTCTGTTCGAACCCATAATAGACTTGTATGGATGTGTCTCTGACATCACTCTTCGAGATGTAAAGCTGGTTTCTATCAAATACATTTCTTCTTGGTCGCAGAGAATTTATTCTCCTAGCTTAACGCTCTTCTCCGAGATGTACGAGCTCAGAGGTTATGTTGTTGATGGTTACTAATGATACATTCCTAAACTGGTAATGTGGCATACGAAGTGCTGCTGATCATTTGTTGATCGAAGCATGGCTTTTGTGAAAAGCGTAGCTTTGTGGGCGAGATGACATTAGGACCTTATACCTCGAAAATGTTCGAAACAGGAAAGATGCGGCAAGGTTGCAGGGGTCTCGGCCCTAGAGTATGCCCATTCCTTCCGAAAAAGGGTGGTATCATGGTATAGATCCCAGATACTTAAATCATGTGGACACTGTAAATTTATTACTGTGTGATATTGCTTTGTGGTTGAGGATCCTCAGATAAAGGTCACAAACGACCGGGGATGGCATATCTTAGGTATTACTCCTGGGAAGGGAGTAAACCAGCCTTGTGTTGGCAGAGAGCCGGGTAGGTTCCCGGGGCGTACCTCTAGAGGCGTACCCATGTGGCCCAGGAAGTTCCTTTTCCTGACCATTTGTTGGAAATCCAAGCTTCAATGCGTGCCTTGTACGGTTTTAGTTGTATAATCTACCATTTACTTATAGTGGCGCCCCACCGTTTAGATGGTAGCTATAATGGGCATACAATAATGGTTGTATGGTGGTTAAGTTTAATATTGTACTTTCGAAAGGTCTTCTACACTGTGCGCTAATAATAATATCAAATGGTTTTCGCGTATCAAGCATTTTTGACTATCATAAGGAGAAATATACTCCAATTTTGCGTTTGCATGGTGTGTGCGGTGGAAGGCCTTATGGTAGTTTCATTTTCCAAAAAGCATTGCGGATTTCAATTTTAAATTCTTTTGTTGTTTGTTTTAAAGATAAAACTGTTTTCATTTGCTCATACCAGTCCCATGACTGACTCGGAGTTTATTGTTCCCTTCCTAAACTCTGGATGCCCACAATTTTCCACACGGACAGTCTAGAATTGGGTTTTTCAGATAATCAAATAGTAGATGTAGATTCGATAGCATCCAGTCTTTGGTTTTGGCAATAGCATTTGTTTCTCTTCAATATTTTGGGCTGACCTTGCTTAATGCATCGATGATGGTGGTTGAGCTTTTGGTTTGGAGTTGCAGATTTTGGATTCATTCTTTATCGAAGATCATATTTGAGTCATCTCTTCCATTGTAATCTTTTCCACTATTGTTATTGTCTATGATGTTGTTGTATCATATTGTATCAGATATTGGTGTTCCTATGTCGAAGTTCGTCTTCCCGCTGTTATATTTTAGCTCATATTTAGTTGTAACAAATGTTGTATATCAATGATGTTGTTCATTTTCTTCCGCTGTGTTGTTATACTTAATGTATTATAAGCTCCGGCGTGCCAGATTCGACGTTTGAATCTGCGGCATTCGAGTACAAGTGAAGTACGAGTGTCGATTTTCGAAGGTCGAGTCAGGATCGTTATAGTGGTATCAGAGCTGAAGGTTGAAACTTTAGCTCGGGAGTGTAACACATTAGGTAACTCATTAGAGATAGGATGAAGTATCCCCTAGAATGAGTATATCCCTAATATATTCGTCCGCACGCCTCAATAAATTCTCTTACTATTCACTGATAGTAAGTATGAGTGCAAGAAGTGGACGAGATAGGGGAGATGGGAGTACCACTTCCAATGGTCAATACCCTGCAACAACGGAAACAACTTTTCTATCGATCTCCTTTGATCTAGTTTCAATTCTTTGATTGCTTCGTGGAAGCTCGGGGGAGAAGCTTTGGTGTGGTGGCACTGCAAATCATTGAAGATAAATTCTATTTCGTATTCTCATCTTCAGTCTTAACTTCAAATGAATTGGAAATTTTAAATTGATTAATAGAATATGAATCTAAATTTGAATTGTATCGATAAAACGATATTGGTTAAAACCAAATTTGAAATTCTATTGTAATTTCTTGTGAGTATCAAAGTCCGAAAAGGGACAAGTTAATATATACTTTGAGGTATTTCGACTTGAGTTTAGAATCCATAAGTAGTGTTTGAGAATTATGGAAGATTAAGCCATTATCTGTTCTTTTAGGGTCTGATATATTCTACGAACGGTTAGTTATCTTTCGAACAAACCAATCCCGGCATATTTCGTACATTGGTGACCCAAGTATCTTGTATAGTATTGAATGAGTTTGTTCTCGTATCTATTGTTGATGTTCTTATTTGGTAAGCTAAATGCAGAACAAATATTCAGTTTAATCTGGTCAACCATATCTTTGATATGTTCATCTATTCTTTGTTATCTCCCCGTTTGGCTAATTTCGGGGACGAAATTTTCTTAAGCGAGGAATCTATAATGATCTCGATTTTCATTTAAATTTAATTTGGTAATTAATGTTGAATTAGGAATTTAATGGTAAATTAATTCAGATTTTTCCAAATTAATAAGGATACTCTTTTCTATTTATTTATATTTATAAATTTATTTTAAAATTGAATCTAGGAATTGAAATTCAAAATATTAGATTTGAATACATTATATTTTCAATTAATAAAAGATTAAAGATTAATTAAATAAAGATACGTGTTTATTTAAATATGTGTATAAATGGAGTTTTAATTTAAATAGAATTTCTAATTGGAAATCTAGAAAAATATTTTGAATAATATATTAATTATAAATTGGATTGTGAATTGATTTGAAATTTTGAATAAATATATTTATGAATATATATATATATATATATATATATATATATATATAGATTGAAAGTTAAATTGCAAATAAAATTTTGATTTTGGAAAAAAATTTCAAAATGTAAATAGTTATGAATAAATTGGATTTATTGTAGAAATTAAGTTTTAAAAATATTTTCCTTAAAAAGTTATATAAGTGTTAGTAATAGAAAATGTATAAATATAAGTATTCATAATAACTTGGATTTAAAATATAAAACAAGAATTAATAAAAAAATTTAAAAATACTTTCTTTTATATAAATTGAAAATATATATGTAACTAAATTAAGATTGTAATGTGAAAAAAAATTGAGATAAATTTAATTTGTGCAAATGTAAATATATAAGAAGATAAAGACATAAACATTTAAAACAAAAACATATGTTAAGATGTGAAAATATAAATGCATAAAGGGGTTAAAAATAAATTATAAATTAATTTAAATAAAGGGGTAAACATAATTTTTATAATTTTTAACAAGTGTAAAACATGAAAATAAGTAATTGTACAAGTGTTGGTTTATGAGACAAGGGGCCATTCAATTTTTCTTTTAATTTGAAAATCTCATAAAACATGTGTGACGACTCGGAATTTTGGACAATTCAAATTGGGTTATTTAATTGATTTTAAATATTTAAAATTTAATTTTTAACTTGAATTCAAATATTATTATTATTTAGCAATTAAGTTATTGGATTTAATTACTAGAAATTGGGTAAAATGTTAAATCTTCAATTTTAAGTCTGTTAAAAATAGCGTGAAGGCTTGTAAAATTTATATTGATAATACTGAAGATAGCAAAAGCATTAAAATTGATTTTGGGAGTGATTTGTTCAGTTTTGAAAATATATCGTTTAAATTGAATTTAAAAAAATAGCTTTCCGAGGCACAGTCTCGGAATTCGACGAAACCAATTCCATTGGATCCGTAATATTATATTATTATCGAATTTCAATTTTCATAGTGATTGAAGTTGTTGTGTGAGTGTACGATATATAAAAGCGTTGAAATTTAAATCGAAATTTAATAGTATAATTAGGTTTAAAAAGCTATCTTCCACATACGATCGAATTAGGTCCCGAAACTTGTTCCATTGCGTTCAAAATAGGGCTATAATACTTTGAATGCCAGGCGACATGCGTCGATAGAGGTTCGGCATTTCTAGATATGCAAAGCAAGATATTTTGAATATAAAATAAATCAAATCAAAAAATCACATCTGCAACCCTAACCTAAACTAGGCCGAACTATTATTTGAGACAAGCCACCTTATACTCCGAAAAACGCTACGCCTCCTTCATTTAAAAATCGCGAATGCCCCTTCTCTTCTTTTTCAAAATAAAATCGTTCAACTCCACGAATTAAAAATAAATAAATAAATGAATCATCATTTCTAGGAAGCGTTGCGACCACGTCAGTGAGCATCGAAGGGTGGGGAGGTACAAAGGCGGCGGCCTGGAGCGATGGAATCAAGCTGCGACTGTACTCCGCTATTCAATCACCATAAATTGGGGGAAGCTTCACGCACGTACGCCTGGTTGTGGCGGTGCTGGAAGGCCAGGCGCAGTGGCATAAGTGGGCCGGCAGCGGCAGGGGATGGCAATCTTCGATTTGGGCGGAAGTGGAGAGACGTTTGGTCGGCGGTGTCCAGGTATGAGAAGCGCGATTTTATCTTCTTGTTCAAAGAAAAAATTATAAAGGAGGAAGGAAGCGGCAATCGCGACCTGGGTGTTGAAAGTGGATTAACAGCGCTAATCGAGATCAAGATAATGGATTGATTAAGGTAAGCATATCAATTAGTCTATTAATTAAATGATTAACTTATTTAAATTTATTTCGAATTTTTAGTAATTGATAAACCCTTGGTACGAGGTCGACAAATTACGAAACAGGTGGCATTGGGTTTGTAATGACGTTGGCTAAGAAATAAAATTGTTTTGGGTAATTTGGAAGTCAGCTAGAATTTAAATTAAATTGAAAGCATGTTTAATTTAATTTAGAATTGGAACAGATTGCAAATTAAAAATCGAAGATGAGTTAATCTCACTCTTCTGGATTGCTATTTAAATTTAAATGGTTAAATTTAAATAATTGGTTGAATGATTGAATTGATTTGATGTGCTATATTATATATAGTAGTATATAGTATATATTTGAGTGATTGATTTCCCGCATTATGTAGCGGATGAGACCCTATGCGCCGCATAATAGCGGGTGATATTATATTTAAATCCCATATACCGCGATATTCCACCTCGAAGTGGAATTGGTATTTTATATTGTGCTAACATCTGTGGATGCAGGGAAACGGGTTGGAGGGATCCAACTGGATTCCTCAAAATTATTTAGATTGTTTAATATTCCGTGTTATGAATATTTGATATTCTATGATAAATATTATTGATAATTGGGATATTTAATGCTATGGTTTACTTGAATATATTTCGGTACACCGAGTTATCAAAATATATAGAACTGAATTTTTGAAAAGAAAATAAAAGAAGAGAATTTGTAAATGAAATAATTATAGAGAATTTAAATGAATTAAAGAATGAATTGGGAAAGAATAAAAGTGATTTTAAAATTTTAAGAAATAAATTCCATGTATGAAAAGGGGATTTTGAATAAACAGGAAGATAATGAATTTTAAACATAAGTAATAGAATAAAGCATTTATTTTAAATTTAAGATTTAAATTATAAAAAAAATAAAGAAGGAATTTGGGAAAAATCTAAAATTGGTGTTTTCAGTTAAAAGATTTTAAATCATAATTAAGGAATAAAGTCTGTAATTAATGGATTTTGAAATGAATTAAGTAAGCAAAGAAATTTATTTCAAGTGGAGTAAATTGGGAATCAATTTTGGAAATTGATCTAAGTGTTTGGAATCGGAATTTTAAAAGGGAGTTGAGACTAGGAAATTTATAAACTGGGTTTATAAAAGTGAAGTAATATATCAGTGTATATTTGGAAGAATAAATTCATGATGGGAATTTATAAAAGAAATGGGAAAATTTGTGAAAAATAAATAATGATTTAGTTTTAAAGGATTTGAAGAGAAGTATATTTTCCTGGATAGCCAAGTACGTTTTCAAAGTAAATTTTTAAATATAAGTTAAAGGCTTTAATGTTGTTTTAAAAAGCATGTTGTGGAAAATTTATTATTTCTAAATGTTTAAATTCTGAAGTAAATATTTTTCAAATCTATTATCGTAGTAATTATTTTAAAGGTGACTTGGTATTTTGTTTTAAAAAGAGAAAATCTAGTTTTTATTTTATAAAGTAACCTCATTTTAAATATTCCTAAAGAATTTTTTTAATAAAGTATTGAAGTAGTTTTTAACTTAAATGTTTTAAAGTATATTTCATAATAAAGCGTTTTATATTATTTTAAAAATCTAGAGTTTTTGTGCTTGGTGCTTTCAGTGGAAATAAATAGTTGGGAATTTATCTCATGGGAAAAGTGTGGTCTGAAAAATGTTTTCAATAGGTTTGAAAACTATTTTCAAAAGGTTTGAAAATGGGAATATATCTTGGAGAGTTATTTTGAGGATAATAAATAATTTGGGAGATAATTTATTGTTTGATGGATGTTTGTGAATGTTAATTGATAGTTAAATAACCGACTATCAATATTAGATAATGCGCTGATTGTTTCGAAGAGACCGGGATCGGGACTAATTTCTCGAAAACCACTTCGATTCGGTTTGTACGTTTTCATGGAAAAACGAGTTCGGAGTTGAAGATGGAGCAGTGAAGTGCAAGGGCTAGTCGCTACGAATCTTGAGAATGATTCCAAAATGGATGTAGTAGGAGTAGTGCTTTCGGTTCCGTTCGAACCCGGGACGAACTTGTATGGATGAATGCTTTCAGAACATCGTCAGATGGGAGATGGGCATTCTAAGAGAAACGTTCTATAAAGTAACGCTTAGCCTCAAGCCTCATCAATGGGGAATGACTGAAAATCAAGGGTTATGCAGCAAGGCTAGGTGGGTAGCGCCCATTAGGGTGAGGTCTTCCCTGTCTAGATGTCCCTTTTATTCGGCTTAGTGGTGCGGTTGCTGATCCCAACCGTGGGGTGATCTTACTCGGGATTATCCAGTAAGGGGTAGTCCCGATCTTGTGTTGCAGGGGATTGGGAGTAATCTTCGGTACGGTGATATAGGCCACGTACTGTGACATGTGGTACCCCAGTGCCTAGTCATTAGTTGGAAATTCATTTTCCCTACGTGCCTTTACGATTTTTGTTTGTATTACCCACTTTGTGGCTAGTAGCTGGAATTTAATCATGTAACAATTTCGGCTATTTTAATAAGTATTTGTAATAGACCCTATTATAATATCAGAGGATTCTAATAAAAAGTGTTTTAGCTATCGTAAGGTAAAAACCCGACATGTTTATTTGTGGCGTGGTCTTACGAGATGCTTTTGTTTTCAAAGAATTTTTGAAACTTTAATAATCAATTTAAGTATGATTTATCACGCTGGTATTCCAGACTGACTCGGGTGTTATTTAACTATAATGCTCGGGTCAGACCGAGTATTATAGAATACATGATATGATGCTGTGGAGCTAAGGAGACGAGCTGGATGGCGATACGTACTTCCGTATTTGTGTTACATATTCCGTTGTGTATTCAGATTTGAGGACAAGTTTATATGACTGTCCAATTGTATGTTATTGATGTTGTTAAACTCTAATGATGTATTCTAATGATGTATGTATAAAACAGATTTAGTTTTCTTTTGTGTGAAGATCTGTTATTATCTATTATATTTTATTCCGCTATGATGGTTAGATTCTGATGTTGTTTTCTATTTTCTTCTTCACCTCTTCTTCTTTAACCCTCATGGTTCTGTTTTTCGGGCATCGAAAAATCGGGTTGTGACATTGTGGTATCAGAGCCAGGTGGGTGATAACCTTGGCTCTGGTGGGGATTACTCATTGAAAATAGAGTCCGTAGTACTCTAGAATGAGTTTGAGCATGTTAATAGATATGAGCGCGTATTTGTTAGTGAATATAAATTGTTTTAATATTGTGTTGACTTATTGGTTGAGTGGAATATGAATTCTGATCGAGTAAGTTGGCCGCTATTCGAGAAGAGTTTATAAATACCTGACACGATAAATGACACAGTATTGTTTTAAAGGTGGGTGAATGAAATAATTTTGCCCAAAATGTATTTTGATATAAAAGAAATATTTTCTTAAATTGTTATATAATTTGGGTGATTGGATGATAATATTCTAAACAAATAAGATTATAAAAATTGGAATGACTTGGATAATCAAATTGAATTGAATATGAGCATAAATAATACAAATGAATTATAGTTAAATTTGATTTAAGTCAAAATTTGAAAATTTAAAACTCCGAAGATTTTGAAAGTGTTTTTCAAATTGTTTTGAAGTTAAATAATAACATTATTGTTTTAGAAGTATTTCTGAAAGGAAATTGTTTCAAATAAATTTTGGGAAGGGATATAGCATTGAACTCACTTCAGTCGTTGGAAAATAACTTCGGTGGTGACTGCAGCATCATCGATGTTCATTTTTGAGTTTCTAAGTGACAGATTGCTGCCAATTTGATTTGTTCAGAAGAGCTAGTTTTGTTTTTGAAATTTTAAAGGAAATTTGGTGGGGATAAAAAAACAGGATTGGTTTAAAAATTTGAGAAGTGTGATTTTGAGATATTGGTGATTTTAAAATGATTTGAACCAAAAGCCGGGTGTTTGAAATCCTTAATCCTTATTTGAATTGAAAATTCGTATGAGGTAAGGTATAAACTTGTAAAGTTGAGATGACTTTTAAATAAGGGGGGGAAATAGAAATTAAATTTGGATTAGGAGATAAAATTTAATTGGATTGAAATAAATTGAATTAAACTGAAAATAAAACCTAGTTATATTTGAATTAAGTTGAAATTGAATTGAAATGAAATAAATTGAGATGTTGATCATATTAAGTGAAAGTAAGTTCATGCTTAATTTAAATTCAAGTGGACTGAATGGATTAAAGAAAATGGTATGATGCTAGATTTAACTGAAGTTAGGTTAAAATAGAATTGAATTGGAATAAAAATCAGTTGAGTTATAAGTGATATTGAATGGAATTAGATCCTTACTTAAATAAATAAGCGTAAACTAAGTAAGTATTGAATTGGGATAAATAAGCTTTGGAAGCTTATAAAAGAATTGAAAAGCATTGAAACAAAAATATAATCCCTAGTTAAAAGTAAAATGTGAATGTGATCGACTGTAAATGGATGGAGAAGTAAGAATATTAATAAGTGAGCAGCTTACAAAAATGTAAAACAGGAATAAATAAGCCGAAATAAAAGTGTTGGAATTTTTGAAAATGAAAGAAAATCCAAACTGGAATTATAAAATAAAATTGAACTCAGGAAAATTTAATGAAGTAATTTTTGAAATAAACTCGAATATTGATTTAAAAATTGGAACTAAGCTAATTAGCTAAATAAATTATTTGATAGAGTATGTTAATAAAATTTAACTCGGTTAAATGAAATGGATTGTACGTTAATAATGAAGTTTGGAAATAAACTCGAATTATAAATAGAATTCGACCTGGATTGATAATGAATTAAAATAAGTGGAGATGTTGCAAAATAAAATAAAATGGAATTGGGTTAAAGTGGTAATGGTTTGTATTGCAAATAAAATCCATGTAGTAGAAATAAATGGGAAATGGCCTTGTTATTAATAAAATAAATTCGGGATGAATTGAGTATGGAAATTAAAATTCATAATGGATTGGGTGAATAAACTAATTTTATTGAATAAATAAATGGATGGAATTTGATTAACTAAGAATCAAATGAAAGATGGAAATAGAACTTGTTGCAAAAAAAGTAATGGAGGTTGATTGAATGAAATGAACATATGCTATAATGTTAAAAATAGAGTGGCTTTATTCGCAACAAGTTAAGAAGAATGAAATTGTTAAGGAGTTGAAATCACTTAAAGACAATTGGAGATATGGGATGTTTTCAAATTTAATAGAATGGTTTCAAATGAAATGAATGCGGATAAGAAATGAAACGCAAATGAATGGATCGTGAATAAAATTGAAAAGGAACAAAATTGAAATGGAATGTATCGAGCTAAATAAAATGGTTGTGAATGAATTAAAATAGAAGGAATTAAATATAAATTGAGTTGGAATCAATTTAAAATGGTTATAAGCTTAAGTAATTATTTATTCACATGAATATTGTCGAATTGCATAAGAAAATGGGTCATTCGATGTAAACGAGATTAGATAAAATCCTATGAGTTATTAGAAGTGAAATAGGATAATTTTGAAATCAATTGGAATGAATATGAGTTTGTTTTGCTTAGAGTGAATTAAATAGAAGCGAGTAAGTAAATCACTTAAACTGAATGGAATGGTTTGAAAATTGGTTGTAAGCAATTGTAATAAGTGTCGGAACCTTGTATGTGCTTATGGAAATTATATAACATGCATTATATGTGAAATTTATGTGTTAGCTATATTAAAGTAAGTGAAATACTAGTAAATTGCATATATTTAGCACTTACATGTTTTAGTTGAGTAAGTACAGGTTCAGGGAAGCCGTTGGGCTGGATTTGATCGCGCAAATTGCTAAAATAATAAGCCGCTTGCTTAAAAATGCTAAATAAAGGTATGCCTACGCAATAAAAATAGGAAATATGAACTGTTTTTGTTTTCCGACCGTGTGGGTCGATGTATATATATTTATATCTCTTGTCAAATTGCAAAAGCTCCTCCGTATAATGGAGACTCTGCCAAAATTTTCTGAAAATTTTGGGAGTTAGAAAAATTTTTGAATTTTTTTTTTGCAACAAAACAATCTCAAATTAGGATTAAAATAAGGGATTTTGGAAATGGAAATTGAAACTAATGGTTTAGTTGAAACTAAAGGATTAGGAAAGTGAATTTGGGATTTTTGATTTCAGAGGATAAATTGGAATTTGCTCGGCAAAGGTATGTATTTAAATTTCTGGATGAAATTTGATGATTTTCTAGTCTAGCCACTTGGCTTTTGTTTTCTTTTGAAATCTGGGTCCCGTAGAGGCATTTTGTAGTTGTACCGAGCTAACCGCGCAAAGGAGACGCTGACAAAAATTTTCGGAAATTTAGAGAGTTGGAAATTTTTTGAGACAGTTTTGATAATTTAAATTTGAATTTAAATTGAAATTTGAATAAGTGAAGTAAATAAGGTTGTTGGAAACTATGGAAGGTTTTGGGAAGTTAGTTGAAGTAATAGTGGGTCTTTAATAAAAGATATATTATGGCAAGTTGATAAAACCGTTTGGTTTTGGAAAATAGTAATGGGTATTGGATCATTCTTCTTAACTGGCAATTTCGGGGATGAAATTCTTTTAAGTGGGGAGGAATGTGACGACCCGGAATTTTGTCAATTCAAATTGGTATATTTAATTGATTTTAAATATTTAAAAGTTAATTTTTAACTTGAATTCAAAAATTATTATTATTTAGCAATTAAGTTATTGGATTTAATTACTGGAAATTGGGTAAAATGTTGAATCTTCAGTTTTAAGCCTGTTAAAAACAATTTGAAGGCTTGTAGAATTTACATTGATAATACTAAAGATAGTAAAAGCGTTAAAATTGAATTTTGGAGTGATTTGTTCAGTTTTGAAAATATATCGTTTAAATTGAATTTAAAAAAATTGCTTTCCGAGGCACAGTCTCGGAATTCGACAAAACTAGTTCCATTGGATCCGTAATATTGTATTATTGTCGGATTTCAATTTTCGTAGTGATTGGAGTTGTTGTGTGAGCGTACGATATATAAACACGTTGAAATTTAAATTGAAATTTAATATTATAATTAGATTTAAAAGGCTATCTTCCATATACGATCGAAACAGGTCCCGAAACTTGTTCCATTGCGTTCAAAATAGGGCTATAATATTATGAATGCCAACCGGCGTGCGTCGATAGGGGTTCGGCATTTCCAGATATGCAAAGCAAGATATTTTGAATATAAAAATAAATCAAATCAAAAATCACATCTGCAACCCTAACCTAAACTAGGTCGAACTATTATTTGAGACAAGCCAAGCCACCCTATACTCTGAAAAACGCCACGTCTCCTTCATTTAAAAATCACGCATGCCCCTTCTCTTCTTTTTCAAAATAAAATCGTTCAACTCCACGAATTAAAAAAATAAAAATAAATGAATCATCATGTCTAGGAAGCGTCGCAACCACGTCAATGAGCATCGAAGGGTGGGGAGGTATGAAGGCGGCGGCCTGGAGCGATGGAATCGAGCTGCGACTGTGCTCAGCCACCATAAATTGGGGGAAGCTTCGTGCATGTACACCTGGTTGTGGCAGTGCTGGAAGGCCAGGCGCAGTGGCATAAGGGGGTCGGCAACGGCAGGTGATGGCAATCTTCGATTTAGGTGAAAGTGGAGAGACGTTCGGTCGGCGGTGTCCAGGTATGAGAAGCGTGATTTTGTCTTCTCATTCAAAGAAAAAATTATAAAGGAGGAAGGAAGCGGCAATCGCGACCTGGGTGTTGAAAGTGGATTAGCAGTGCTAATCGAGATCAAGATAATGGCGTGATTAAGGTAAGCATAGCAATTAGTCTATTAATTAAATAATTAACTTATTTAAATTTATTTTGAATGTTTAGTAATTGATAACCTCTTGGTACGAGGTCGACAAATTACGAAACAGGTGGCGTTGGATTGGTAATGGCATAGGAAATAAAATTGTTTTGGAGAATTTGGAAGTTAGCTAGAATTTAAATTAAATTGAAAGTGTAACAACCCGCATATTTATCGATTTTATATTTAAATATTTTATTTAAATATTTTATCGTAGTCGAATTTTAGTCCGAAAATCTACTTTTTGCATACGGTCGAATTAGGGCTCGGGACCACTCCCATTGAGTTTAAAATGCCGTTTGCGACCTTTTTGAGTATAAGCTTCGATATGTTTGGAGAAAGTTGATTTCTGCTACTTTTTACTTTGGGTTTGGTTTTTGGGCTCAGCCCTATGTTAACTAATGCTCAAATCTGAGCCACTCTTCCCCACTCACCCTCATTCTCTTCTCATTTCAGTTTTTAGAGTATTAATGGTGGGAGAGATTGGAAATTAAAACTCCAAAACCCTAGTTTTCCTTGCAAATCAAATTCCTTACTCCAAACTCAAGAAGAACCCATTGGTAAGCTTCTCTTCTTCTTCTCAAACTTATTCTCTTACCAATTTCAGAAATTCCTAAACCTAATTTTGGGAATGTTCTTGTTTTTGAGCTTAGATTCAAGCTCAATTGGGTTGTGTTGAAGAGAGGTTGATTCTCCATTTGCTTTCAAGCTTCTTCTTGTTTGATTTTGAGAAAAGGTGAGATTTTTATCTCACATCTATGACTATAATTATCTTTGGTTGTTGGGTATGAATTCCTAACACTTCTTCATGTGCATTTGCTCTTGATTTGGATTGGTTTTGTGAATACTCCAAATTTTGAGTTTTTAAGTCATATTTGTGTGAAATCGTTTTATGGATGTTTGATCATGCTTTTGGTGATGCATCGAGGAGCATATAGGGTCGGGTTGCCGATTGGCATAAACCCTTAGAGCCAATGTTCGTCCGGTTGCATTTTGGAAGAGTTTGCTCTTCATTTGAATAGGGCTGAAAAACAGCCCAGGCATGATTCAGTCGACTGAAAACTCTGTTCAGTCGACTGAACCTGAAACCCGAGAGTTTCCAGGCATGTTTCAGTCGACTGAAAAACTCTGCACAGTCGACTGAAACTGGAAACAGAAAGTTTCCTGAACCTGGAAAATTTCCAGGTACAGGGTCAGTCGACTGAAAAACTCTGTTCAGTCGACTGAACCTGCTGTTTGAGTCCAATTTGCCCTTTTGGATTGAAATTCCAATTTAAATCGATTCGTGATGATCCTATTTGTTGTTATCATCTATTATGACTTTGATGACTCTTTTTAGGGATTTTTGAATATCCATTTCGATGGATCCTTTATCGAATTCGTTGGATTTTATTCACGTCTTCGTATGTGAATTTTTGTGATTGATTGTTCTTGCAATCTTCTTCGTGATTTGTCACTTTAAAAATATAAAGGGTTTCTATACTAGTAGTAAATATCAAAACTCTTTCCTCAAACGATTTCAATGCTATTTTAATACCAAATTCGTTTATAAAACCGTTTTCCAATCTATTAGTATATACAAACCTTTACCTCACTCGTATGAGAAATCTAATTAAACGGCTTAGTAAAACAAGTGGTATGAAACGCTTGCGTTTACTTTGTCGGTTAATTCTTGGACTTGTTCGATTGAACCTCTTGTGACAATTTTCTAGTGGAGATTTACAGTTTGTTCGTAAATATTTAAGTTAAGCAAGTGGTTATGGGACATGAAGCTAAACTCATATATTTACTAGCTTATTGTAATCGACACTTCTTGCTGATCATGACGATCATCTTTGTGATTTAGACTAGCAATGTGCGATGTCTCTTTGTCTGCGAGGGAGACTAAACCCCGTTTTGTGGAGTTTCGACTCAATTTGTGATGGGGTAGCAACGCATGGTCTTCGGGCCGTTTGTGGAGCTTCGGCTCAATTTGTTACGGTTAGCGACCATGGAATTAGCGTTCCGTTTGTGATACACGTGTTGGTGAGCTTTATGCTCCCGTTTGTGATAGGCCTCCCCCCTTTGTGATTTCTGGATTTCTTGTGTAGATTCCTAGAATTTGTGTTTCACCAATTTTCGTGATTTCCATTGATAAGTTTTATCAATATTTGTGCATTGGTGAATTTGTGTGTCATTGGCTTTAGTGGTTTCTGGATTTCTTGTGTAGTCTTCTGGAATTTGTGTCTCATTGACTTTTGTGATTGACGTTGATATTATCGTCAATATTTATGGTATGGTGAACGAAATTAGGAGTATGACGTTTCTTTGATTCTTGTGTAGATTTGGTGACATTGATTAATCTCTTGATGATTATCAACTAAGTATATATTTATATATATATATCACAGCTTGGCATTGTGATTATTATGTGTTTAGTCATATCTCTTATTCTATATCGTTTCATCTGATATTTATAGTTAGACTGATCCGTTTATTATTTTCTTATTAAATAATACTCGGGTCAGACCGAGATGTTACAGGTGCTTCTGCTTGACTTCTCTCTTGGGATTGATTTCTCTTGCTTTTGGTTAACTACTTAGATTAGTAGTTTTTGTTGTATACATTGAGATATAGACTCCATAATGTATACTTATTCTTTTGTGTAGTTCATGTAACTATTCTTTTGTGATATTGTGGAACTTTTGAGACCACTACTCTGATGTACACTTCCTAGTGTAATATTCATATCTATTTCCGCCTTTGTGATATGAATTGTCTGTGACTGATTTGTGTCATGTTTATTTCTATATTTGTTTCCGAAGGATTTATATAGCCACCGTGTAGTAGCTTTGAGTCTGTGTCGGTATGTCGGATTTCCTCTTGAAATAGAATGCATGTTATATTATCTGACATATCGGTGCTCGTGCAAAGAAATTACACGGATGGTCGCTCCTCAACAGCCTTATTCTCCGTGCTAGTCGACAGCATTCACCGTAATGTTCTTGGCTAGCGTGGGTATAGAGGTGGGGCGTCACAGAAAGCATGTTCAATTTAATTTAGAATTGGAATGGATTGCAAATTAAAAAATCAAAGGTGAGTTAATCTCACTCTTCTGGATTGCTATTTAAATTTAATTGGTTAAATTTAAATAATTGGTTAAGTGATTGAATTGATTTGATGTGCTATATTATATGTAGTAGTATATAGTATATATTTGAGTGATTGATTTCCCGCATTATATAGTAGATGAGACCCTATGCGCCGCATAATAGCGGGTGATATTATATTTAAATCCCATATACCGCGATATTCCACCTCGAAGTAGAATTGGTATTTTATGTTGTGCTAACATCTGTGGATGCAGGGAAACAGGTTGGAGGGATCAACCTGGATTCCTCAAAATTATTTAGATTGTTTAATATTCTGTGTTATGAATATTTGATATTCTGTGATAAATATTATTGATAATTGGGATATTTAATGCTATGGTTTACTTGAATATATTTCGGTACACTGAGTTATCAAAATATATAGAATTGGATTTTTGAAAAGAAAATAAAAGAAAAGAATTTGTAAATGAAATAATTATAGAGAATTTAAATGAATTTAAGAATGAATTGGGAAAGAATAAAAGTGACTTTAAAATTTTAGTAAATAAATTCCGTGTATGAAAAGGGGATTTTTAATAAACTGGAAGATAATGAATTTTAAACTTAAGTAAAAGAATAAAGCATTTATTTTAAATTTAAGATTTAAATTATAAAATAAATAAAGAGGGAACTTGGGAAAAAAAATCTGAAATTGATGTTTTTAGTTAAAAGATTTTAAATCGTAATTAAGGAATAAAGTTTGTAATTAATGGATTTTGAAATGAATTGAGTAAGTAAAGAAATTTATTTCAAATGGAGTAAATTGGGAATCAATTTGGAAATTGATCTAAGTGTTTGGAATCGGAATTTTAAAAGGTAGTTGAGACTAAGAAGTTTATAAACTGGGTTTATAAAAGTGAAGTAATATATCGGTGTATATTTGGAAGAGTAAATTCATGATGGGAATTTATTAAAGAAATGGAAAACTTTTTAAAAATAAATAGTGATTTATTTTTAAAGGATTTGAAGAGAAGTATATTTCCCTGGATAGCTAAGTACGTTTTCAAAGTAAATTTTTAAATATAAGTTAAAGGCTTTAATGTTGTTTTAAAAAGCATGTTTTAGAAAATTTGTTATTTCTAAATGCTTAAATTCTAAAGTAAATATTTTTCAAATCTATTATCGTAGTAATTATTTTAAAGGAGACTTGGCATTTTGTTTTAAAAAAAGAAAATCTAGTTTTATATTTTATAAAGTAACCTCATTTTAAATATTCCTAAAGAATATTTTTTTTAATAAAGTATTGAAGTAGTTTTTAACTTAAATGTTTTAAAGTATATTTCACAATAAAGCTTTCTAAATTATTTTAAAAATCTAGAGTTTTTGTGCTTGGTGCTTTCAGTGGAAATAAATAGTTGGGAATTTATCACATGAGAAAAGTGTGGTTTGAAAACTGTTTTCAAAAGGTTTGAAAATGGAAATATATCTTGCGAAGATATTTTGAGGATAATAAATAATTTGGGAGATTATTTATTGTTTGATGGATGTTTGTGAAGGTAACGCTTAGCCTCAAGCCTCATCAACCGGGAATGACTGAAAATCAGGGGTTATGCAGCAAGGCTAGGTGGGTAACGCCCATCAGGGCAAGGTCATCCCTGTCTAGATGTCCCTTTTATTCGGCTTAGTGGTGCTGTTGCTGATCCCAATCGTGGGGTGTTTTTACTCGGGATTATCCAGTAAGGGGCAGTCCCGGTCTTGTGTTGCAGGGGATTGGGAGTAATCCTCGGTACGGTGATCTAGGCCACGTACTGTGACAGGTGGTACCCTAGTGCCTAGTCATTAGTTGGAAATCCATTCTCCCTCCTGCCTTTATGATTTTTTTTGTATTGCCCACTTTGTGGCAAGTAGCTGGAATTTAATCATGTAACAATTTCGGCTATTTTAATAAGTATTTGTAAATAGACCCTATTATAATATCATAGGATTTTAATAAAAAGTGTTTTAGCCATCGTAAGGTAAAAACCCGACATGTTTATTTGTGGCGTGGTCTTACGAGATGCTTTTGTTTTCAAAGAATTTTTGAAACTTTAATAATCAATTTGAGTGTGATTTCTCACGCTGGTAGTCCAGACTGACTCAGGTGTTATTTGACTATAGTGCTCGGGTCAGACTGAGTATTATAGAATACAGGATATGATGTTGTGGAGCTCATGAGATGAGCTGGATGGTGATATGTACTTCCGTATTTGTGTTACATATTCCGCTGTGTATTCAGTTTTGAGGAAAAGATTATATGACTGTCTAGTTGTATGTTATTGATGTTGTTAAACTCTGATGATGTATTCTGACGATGTACGTATAAAACATATATAGTTTTCTTTTGTGTAAAGATCAGTTATTATCTATTATATTTTATTCCGCTGCGATGGTTAGATTCTGATGTTGTTTTCTATTTTCTTCTTCTACCTCTTCTTCATTAACCCTCATGGTTCGGTTTTTCGGGCATCGGAAAATCGGGTTGTGACAACATGTATAGGAGAAAATAACCAGACTTCTCAATCTCTTTGATTCAATCTCAGTTTAGACTTTTCAAATCCTGAAACTTCAAAACCAAAAGAAAAATCAAAAACCAGGAAATGAAATTCAAAGCAATCTCAACTCAAAAGCAAAGTTTTCAAAACCTGAAAAGCATAGATCATTTCGGTATTAATCCAAAACAAATCAATTTGCATGCTTCAGATCAAAATCAGGGTTCAGTTTCAAAACCTGAGCAACTCAAAGATAAATCAATTCAACAACATCTTCAACAAATTCAACTCAGTTTCAAACCAGTAACCAAGTAGCAGATCAACTCAACATGCATTCAATTCAAATATCAAACTGAAGGTTCAAGTTCATTTCAACCTGAGATCAAGAAAGTCAAAGATCAATTTTCAAATTTCAAAAGAAATTCCTGTCCTCTGTTCAAAGCAAGGTGAGCAAACTTCATTTTTAAAACCTATTCTCTTGATTCTAATACCTGTGATGATAATGCCTTGAAAAAATGATGAATATATGTGTATATATCAGCAAGTATATATATTTATGTGTGAATATGTTTGTGCATGTTTAGGAACAGAAATAAATGTCTCTGTTCTACATCTTACAGGTTTAAAACCTGTTAGAAAAAGAAAATAAATTGAATCTTTCTTCCTCGATTCATTTTAGGCTTCATGATATGAATAAAATGTGTTTGTATCATCAAGAACTAGGATTTAAAATATTTTTGGGGAAATTTAATTTAGTATTATCTGGATATACAGAGAAAAATCATATAAATTTCAAAATTTTGATGATCATAATATGTTGCTTTGATTCTATAACTCGATTCATATCAAAAAGTTATGATTTTTGAAATTCATTTCACGATTTTTAAGTACATAATCGTTGAGAAATCTGGGGTTGAACAGGAAACTCATTTTCGTGAATATCCTATCTGTGGCAAAGTTTCATGAATCGTGTCTTGCGTCAAAGGTGGATTAGAAGTCGTTGATCAACGGAAAAGTAGTTAAGAAATTTATAATTCGTTGTGGCGATGGAGTGACGTGGATTTACGGTTTAACAACCCAGTCTGGTCGATAATGTTTTAAAGGGAAATTCGTCATCATCGAGGCGATTCGGGCAATCGTAGGTGGGGGAACGTTGCGAGGAGGCCGTGATGAAGATGTAGTCGGAGATTCAGGGTCGCCGGTTGCTCGATGTGGCAGGGCGAGGTGATGATTGATGATCAGTTGTGTTTCTAGTTTTGAGTGGTAATGCTTGAATTCGAACCACGGCGATATCGAGTGTTCTGGGTGGTCGGCTAGTTCGAGTTGGTCAATATCGACTTGTCGACGATGTTGGTGATTGTTGGAGCCGTCGCAGTTGGCTATTCATGTGCACGGCTATGGTTGTGTCTGTGTTGTTGTGATTTGGGGAAGAAAGGGGAATGCTCGGGTCATTACTCGGAGTTGTTTTGTGATTTTCTCAAGGAGATTGGTAGCTGGATCGAGAATGTGTTCGAGTTTATGATTATTTGGCTCGAGTTTTAAAGTTGCGTTTAAGTAACCAGGCTTTCAAATAAAAAGTATGCTTAAGTTCAAGTATTAATAAGTTTTTAATAAAATGTAAATGTTAACAAGCTTTCAAAACAAATTTCAAAAAAATAAATAAATAATGTTAAGTCTAAATGCTTTAATTGTTTTGAAAAATTAATTGATTTTGAAATGATATGATGATAATGAATAAATTTCTATGTATTTTCAAATGGAGTTTAATAATTTTTGAATTAAGAAGGTGATTATGGTAAGTGTGTTGAACTTTAATTAATTAATATTTTTGTATAACATGGTTTTAAGCATTTAAATTAGATGATGTAATTAAGTAATGAATTAAGATAAAAAGGTTTATCTTTAATTAATTAAGGTGGATAATTAAACGAATAATTAATTGATTAATTAATTAAAGGTTTACTTACTTAATTACTTAAAGAATAATTTGTTAATGTGATTGATAGATGGTTAATTTATTAATATAATTGATTTAAAAGATAATCACTTTATGTAATTAAATTAAAGCTAATTACTTTGTGTAACTGATTTAAAAGCTAATTACTTAGTGTAATTTATAAAGAATAATTAATTAAGGGTTAATTAATTCATTAATGAATCAATTAAGGGTAATTAATTTAATGGATAATTAAATAATTAGGGGTTAATTATTTAATGATTAAAGGTTGATTAATTTATTAATTAAAGTTGATTAATTAATAATTAAAGGTTAATTAATTTATTAAAGGTTAATTAATTAAGATGGTTTGTAATTAATTAATATTAATTAACCAGGATTAATGTTTATTCATAATTTTTTTATCATTCTGATTTAAATTAATCAGATAACTAATTGATTTTGCTTATGGATGTATGAATTGTATGAATGCCTTGAGTTGATCTATAATGATTCTGTAATGTGGATTGTTTTGATTGAGCTATGTGTGTATGTTATTTATCTGTAATGTATTTACATAATTATCCGTGATACATCTACATATCTATCTGTGAATTTGTGAATGATGATAAGTGTTATGGAATTATACCGCTTATCGATGTTGATGTGCTTAAATCTGTGATGATTGATAATTATGGGTAAAACCCCTAGACTACACCATACACACATAAATATGGATTACATAGGAAATTGGTTAAGTCATATTTTTAAAATGGTTTCAAAGTTGAGTTTTGAATTCAAATAGTTTCGGAAATGGGATTAGGTTGAAAAGCTTTTAAAAAGGAGTTTTAAAGATAAAAGTTATTTTGAATAACTTGATAAAGTTTTGAAATTCAAATAATTTGATTTGAATTCAGAATTTGAAATTTAATTTTTATTTGGAAATTATGGTTTAAAAAGGCTATACAAGTTATAAAGGTGTTTATATGGGTTTTAAACCATTTTAAAGGTATTGTTTTGGGAATTTGAATTTAAACCAAGCTTTATACTTGAAGGGCTTTAAATTGTATAGATGAAATCGGATTTTTCCGAAATGAAAACTATTTGTTTTCAAATAATAATAGCTTTCATACAAAGAAAGGATTTCCAATTTATGTTGAAAAGATCTCAAATTTGAAATGAAATTGTGAATTGTTTTTTAAAGCTATGAACGAACCTTTGTGAAAGATTGTTAAACTTTGTTTTGAAATCGAAGAGGATTTTAAATGGTGTATCTTTTATATATAGAAGATTTGAAATGGGGATTGTTTTGAAAGTTATGAATGGATCTTTGGAAATAGTTTTGAGTGGTAATGCTTGAATTCGAACCACGGCGATATCAAGTGTTCTGGGTGGTCGGCTAGTTCGAGTTGGTCAATTTCGAATTGTCGACGATGGTGGTGATGGCCGGAGCCGTCGAGGTTGGCTGTGCATGTGCACGGCTATGGTTTTGTCTGGGTTGTTGTCATTTGGGGAAGAAAGGGGAATGCTCGGGTCATTGCTCGAAGTTGTTTTGTGATTTTCTCAGGGAGAATGGTAGCTGGCTCGGGAATGTGTTTAGGTTTATAATCATTTGGCTCGAGTTTTGAAGTTGCGTTTAAGTAACCAGGCTTTCAAATAAGAAGTATGATTAAGTTCAAGTATTAATAAGTTTTTAATAAAATGTAAATGTTGACAAGCTTTCAAAACAAATTTCAAAAAATAATGTTGAGGCTAAATGTTTTAAATTGTTTTGAAAAATTAATTGATTTTGAAATGATACGATGATAACGTATAAATTTCTAAGTATTTTCAAATGGAGTTTAATAATGTTTGAATTAAGAAGGTGATTATGGTAAGTGTATTGAACTTTAATTAATTAATGTTTTTGTATAACACGATTTCAAGCATTTAAATTAGATGATGTAATTAAGTAATGAATTAAGATAAAAAAGTTTATCTTTGATTAATTAAGGTGGATAATTAAAGAAATAACTAATTGATTAATTAATTAAGGTAATTAATTAAACGTTTACTTACTTAATTACTTAAAGAATAATCTGTTAATGTGATTAATTGATGGTTAATTTATTAATGTAATTGATCTAAAAGATAATCACTTTATGTAATTAAATTAAAGCTAATTACTTTGTGTAATTGATTTAAAAGCTAATTACTTAGTGTAATTTGTAAAGGATAATTAATTAAGGGTTAATTAATTCATTAATTAATCAATTAAGGGTAATTAATTTAATGGATAATTAAATAATCAGGGGTTAATTATTTAATGATTAAAGGTTGATTAATTTATTAATTAAAGTTGATTAATTTATAACTAACGATTAATTAATTTATTAAAGGTTAATTAATTAAGATGGTTTGTAATTAATTAATATTAATTAATCAGGATTAATGTTTATCCATAAAAAGTTCATTAATCTGATTTAAATTAATCAGGTAATTAATTGATTTTGCTTATGGACGTATGAATTGTATGAATGTCTTGAGTTGATCTATAATGATTCTGTGATGTGGATTGTTTTGATTGAGCTATGTGTGTATATTATTTATCTTCAATTTATTTACATAATTGTCTGTGATACATTTACATATCTATCTGTGAATCTGTGAATGACGATAAGCGTTATGGGATTATACCACTTATCGATATTGATGTGCTTGAATCTGTGATTATTGATAATGTTGCACTATTGGGTAAAACCCCTGGATTACACCATACACACACAAATATGGATTGCACGAGGAAATTGGTTAAGTCACAGATTTTTAAAATGGTTTTAAAGTTGAGTTTTGAATTCAAATAGTTTTGGAAACGTGATTGGGTTGAAAAGCTTTTAAAAAGGAGTTTTAAAGATAAAAGTTATTTTGAATAACTTGATAAAGTTTTGAAATTTAAATAATTTGATTTGAATTTGAAATTTAATTTTAATTTGGAAATTATGGTTTAAAAAGGCTATATAAGTTATAAAGGTGCTTACATGGCTTTTAAACCATTTTAAAGGTATTGTTTTGGGAATTTCAATTTAAACCAAGCTTTATACTTGAAGGGCTTTACGTTGTATAAATAAAATCGGATTTTTCGAAACGAAAACTATTTGTTTTCAAATAATAATAGCTTTCACATAAAGGAAGGATTTCCAATTTATGTTGAAAAGATTTCAAATTTAAAATGAAATTGTGAATTGTTTTTGAAAGCTATGAACGAACCTTTGTGAAAGATTGTTAAACTTTGTTTTGAAATCGAAGAGGATTTTAAATGGTGCATCTTTTATATATAAAAGATTTGAAATGGGAATTGCTTTGAAAGTTATGAATGGATCTTTGGAAATAGTTTTGAAAGCTATAAATTGAGTCTTTGGTTTAATAATTGGATGAGATAATCCAATTTGGAAAGGAAATTGTTTTGAAAAGCTGTGAATGAATCTTTGTAAAATATTGGTGAACTTTGTAAAGTGAATCTTTTTGTAAAAAGATTTGAAATGGTAATTTGTTTAAACCATTTGAAAGAAAAGTTTTGGATAATGAGTTGTGACTTAACTGAGATCCCAATATCCATATGTTTTTAAATATTGCGCTCATTATTCGGTTTCGCGGGAGATAACCTTGTGTCATATAACCCATTCCGAATAATGATACGACGTTATGGATAGCATTTAAAGACCGGTGGTGAAGACCGGGTATTTTCAAGAATGAAAGGATAACCCGTCGAATGACTCTGCATCGATTAGCGCCCGGTATAGAGATCTCCATATGTGATGGGGAGTCCGATCGGGATTGTGAATACCCGGATTGCAAGGGCTTCTTTGGAAGTGCCTTCGGTTCTGTTCGAACCCGGAACAGACTTGTATGGATGTGTGTCTGACATTACCATTTTACTACTGATACATTCCCAAATTGGTAATGTGGCATACGAAGTGTTGCTGATCATTTTTTGATCGAAGCATGGCTTTTGTGAAAAGTGTAGCTTTGTGGACGAAACTGCATCTGGACCTCACACCCCGGAAATGGTCGAAACAGGAAAGATGCGGCAATGTTGCAGGGGTCGCTCCCCTAGGGTATGTCCATTCCTTCTGGAAAAGGGTGGTATCATGGTATGGAGCCTAGATACTTAACTCATGTGGACACTGTAAATTTATTACTGTGTGATGTCGCTTTGTGGTTGAGGATCCTCAGATAAAGGTCACAAACGACCGGGGATGGCATACTAAGGTGTTACTCCCGAGAAGGAAGTAAACCGACCTTGTGTTGGCAGAGAGCCGGGTAGGTTCTCGGGGCATCCCTCCAGAGGCGTACCCATGTGGCCCAGGAAGTTCGTTTGCCTAACCATTTGTTGGAAATCCAATCTCCAATACGCGCCTTGTACGATTTTAGTTGTATAACCTGCCATTTACTTATAGTGGCGCTCCACTATTTAGATGATAGCTATAGTAGGCATACAATAATGGTTGTATGCTGGCTAAGACTAATATTGTACTTTCGAAAGATTTTCTGCACTATGCATTAATAATATTATCAAATGGTTTTCGCGTATCAAGCATTTTTGACTATCATAAGGAGAAATCTCCTCCAATTCCGCGTTTGCATGGTGTGTGCGGTGGGAGGCCTTATGGTAGTTTCATTTTCTAAAAAACATTGCGGATTTCAATTTTAAATTCTTTTGTTGTTTGTTTTAAAGATAAAACTATTTTTTTTTGCTCATACCAGTTCCATGACTGACCCGGAGTTTATTATTCCCTTCCTAAACTCTAGGTGCCCACAACTTTCCACATGGGCAGTCTAGAGTTGGATTTTTCAGATAATCAAATAGTAGATGTAGATTCGATAACATCCGGTTTTTGGTTTTGGCGATAGCATTTGTTTCTCTTCAACATTTCGGTCTGACCTTGCTTTAATGCATCGATGATGGTGGTTGAGCTTTTGGTTTGGAGTTGCAGATTTTGGGTTCATTCTTTATCGAAGATCATATTTGAGTTATCTTTTCCGTTGTTATCTTTTCCGCTGTTGTTATTGTCTATGATATTGTTGTATCATATTGTATCAGATATTGGTGTTCCTCTGTCGAAGATTATCTTTCCGTTGTTATATTTTAGCTCTGATTTGTATTGATATTCAGTTGTAACAAATGTTGTATATTAATGATGTTGTTCATTTTCTTCCGCAGTGTTGTTGTACTTAATGTGTTATACGCTCTGACGAGCCAGATTCGGCGTTTGAATCTACGGCATTCGACTACATGTGAGGTACAGGTGCCGATTTTCGAAGGTCGAGTTAGGATTGTTACTTGAAGGGTATTATTTTGGGAATTTGAATTGTTTTGGGAATAATTTAAACCAAACTTTATACGTGAAGGGTATTGTTTTGGGAATTTGAATTTAAACCAAGCTTTATACTTGAAGGGCTTTAACTTGTCTAAATGAAATCAGATTTTTCCGAAACGAAAACTATTTATTTTCAAATAATAGTAGCTTTCATATAAAGAAAGGATTTTCAATTTATGTTGAAAAGATTTCAAATTTGAAATGAAATTGTGAATTGTTTTTGAAAGCTATGAATGAACCTTTGTGAAAGATTGTTAAACTTTGTTTTGAAATTGAAGAGGATTTTAAATGGTGTATCTTTTATATATGAAAGATTTGAAATGGGAATTGTTTTGAAAGTTATGAATGGATCTTTGGAAATAGTTTTGAAATATATAAATTGAGTCTTTGGTTTAATAATTGGATGAGATAATCCAATTTGGAAAGAAAATTGTTTTGAAAACCGTGAATGAATCTTTGTGAAATATTGGTGAACTTTGTATAGTGAATCTTTTTGTAAAAAGATTTGAAATGGTAATTTGTTTAAACCATTTGAAAGAAAAGTTTTAGATAATGAGTTGCGACTTAACTGAGTTCCCAATATCCGTATGTTTTTAAATATTGCGCTCATTATTCGGTTTATCCGGGAGAGGACCTTGTGTCATATAACCCATTTCGAATAATGATACGACGTTATAGATAGCATTTGAAGACCGGTGATGAAGACCGGGTATTTTTGAGAACAAAAGGATAACCCGTCGAATGACTCTGCATCGATTAGCGCCCAGTATAGAGATCTTGATATGTGATGGGGTGTTCGATCAGGATTGTGAATACCCGGATTGCAAGGGTTTCTTTGGAAGTGCCTTCGGTTCTGTTCGAACCAGGAACAGACTTGTATGGATGTGTGTCTGACATAATCAAATAATAGATGTAGATTCGATAGCATCCAATCTTTGGTTTTGGCGATAGCATTTGTTTCTCTTCAACATTTCTGGTTGACCTTGCTTAATGCATCGATGATGGTGGTTGAGATTTTGGTTTGGAGTTGCAAATTTTGGATTCATTCTTCATCGAAATCATATTTGATTTATCTCTTCCGTTGTTATCTTTTCTGCTGTTTTTATTGTCTATGATATTATTGTATCATATTGTATCAGATATTGGTGGTCCTCTGTCGAAGATTATCTTTCCGCTGTTATATTTTAGCTCTGATTTGTATTGATATTCAGTTGTAACAACTATTGTATATCAATGATATTGTTAATTTTCTTCCACTGTATTGTTGTACTTAATGTGTTATAAGCTCCAGAGAGCCAGATTCGACGTTTGAATCTGCGATATTTGAGTACAAGTGAAGTACGGGTGTCGATTTTCGAAGGTCGAGTCAGGATCGTTACAATTATCGAATCCAATTTCAACTTCTTCGACCGATTTTATCAAATACTAATTGGGTCAATCCCTTAATGAATGGGTATACTATTTTGTTTTAATCATCAACTCTGTCAATTAACTCTCTTCGACGTTGATATACTGCCTTTCTCATGTAAAACTATTAGGAGTATGCCTCTCGACTTCTAATAAGCCCTAGGTTCTTTTACGAACTCTATCGTGACATTGTTATCATATAACAATGTCATGGGATTCAACATTTGGAGTCATCCCTAACTTAGTTATAAATTTATGCATTTACTTATACTCTTTACATTGTAGTAGCCATTGGTTAAATCAGCCACTACTTATTTTGGAACAATTCCAACTTGAAGTTCTTAACGTAAGTTTGAACATGAATTTAAGGATTGACACACTATACTCTATATCACAACTGAAGTTCGAGTTCGTACACTCCTTCATAAAGAGTTTGTTGCTTCTATAAAAAATTCTCTAGAATTTCACAAATAGACGACAACACTCTAAACTATCATCTATTGATCTTAATTTGGATTCGAGATTCACTTCAAGCACCAAATACATAAGTAAAATACATAATTGTAGATAATACTAGATAATACAATATATATGATAATTCCTATTGCAATGCATAAGCAACCCATCTTTTATGCTGTACATTGAATATTTTAATAAGTTGTCTTCACATATCGTTTAGGACATTCCCAACATCATGTATACCTTATTATAAAAGGTGTCATTTTAAGAGCCATTATCGAGTATTAAATGACCAACTAAAATGATTTCATCTTTAACAATCATAAGTTTGTTGTTTACTTATAATTTTAGAAATATTTGCACCATTAATATTTTTTCGTACAGTCACACGCTTTCTCTGCATTTGGATTGAAATTTAAACTATTTTATTTCTCTGTCATACTTTCTTAACTCGAATGCTTATGGAATAACATTTTCATATTGTTTCTTAGATCATATCCAATACTCAAAAACTCAGTTATCACTTCTACTCACTTCAAGACATTTTTATTGTTATGTGAAAACGTCTTATTCTGAATCATTATTGAGAGTTTCTACCTCAACATATATGTACCAAAAATTCAATTCATATTGAGCAACAAATTTTGTGAGTAAAATCCAAATTAACTAAAACACGTTGAATGACAAATCTGTTACTTTAGTTTCAACATTTGAAATTTATGATGTTATTCCTATCAACACGGCTTAAATTCCAACTACATTGATCTTCTTCTTGAAGACACTTTTGTAGGCGATGGATCATACCCTTTCGAGTACTAATATCAAAATCATATTTTGATAACATACTTGGAATCCAATCCGGATGCAACGTTTCACAGGGTCGATTCAGTCCTCTTAAACGTTTTCTTAAAATTGAGGAAGTTCTTTTTTTCAACATTAATAAAGTTCATATTCTCTTTAGTGTGCGATATTTATCATTAGACATTCTAATGTATCATGTCTATTTAGTTTAGATAATTTTATTCCATCATTCTTCTTGGAATTATAAACTTATATTCATAACAAAAATCGGTCAATCAACAATTATCGATCCTTAACTACATTAGGATGGTTCACACAAGATCTCTTACGGGTAAATATGAGTCTATCGACTCACGCAACCTATCAAATCCTTGACCAAGGATATGTAGGGGTTGTTTCATCAACTGTTATCTTGTATGATTTTGTAAACTTCGTTTTGGATGAAATTGATCTTAACTTGATTTACTTAGTTTTAAGTACTCGACCTTATATAAAGAAGTTAACTCAACTTCACTCACTATCAATCATACTTGTCCACTGAAGTTTGATTACTCCTTATCGATACATCATTATGTAACATAGGGAGGAGTGACTTTTGAAATTGAATCTTATATGTTTTAAGGTACTTTTGAAACTGTTTTCCAATATATTCACCTATTCGATCAAATTGAATTTTGTTGCTTCTTTTTTACATTACATTTCTACTTCCGTTTTATATTCAATGAACTTATCATAGACATACTACACTTGCATAAAATATTCATGTTTATTTTTATGGTAACTCATCTATAAATTAAACGACATATGTGGAACTGTTTTTGGTATCATTGGACTTTCGACTGCATACATCTTTATGCACTAATCTGAAGAGTTCACTAACTCTTATGTCTCTCCTACTAAATGAATGCTTTGTCCTTAATTCCAAAATAATTTAAAAAATTTATAAACACTTCTGTGTTATGTTGCTAATGCAAAAAATACCATTATTCTAGTAGATTTGTTTTCTGAACCCGTTTCCCCCAACACACCGGTCCAAAACCTAGTGTGACTTTTGGCCTCGCGTAGTGCCAAGAAATATGAGCTGTCTGGTTTTATAACATTACAGAGACAAATACAAGTAGATATAATCTAAAGTATACTACACTTTCAAAACTCACAGTGGAAGGAACAAGACATATAACACGAAAAAATATCCATCTCAGAAATATTCAAATCACTGTCTCACAAAATGAATATGTGGTCCAATACGAAGTACACAAAAATATTAGTCCAAGTCTTATATATGAAATAAAATGTACTGGATAGCTAGATAGATATATGGAGAGTAAATATAAGAATAAACTCCAAAGATGAGCCCGCCTCAACAAGTATCAAGAATAGACTAATCAACTACTCCCCTGTCCACCTATGGTAGGGAAGTAGGAGGAAAAAGAGTGGGTTAGACAAAAGTATGATGAATGAGTACAAGTTTAATATGTGATGATCACATGCATTTAACTTTAATTCTACTCTAGATTACATAAGGTATACTATAAGTGTCTATGAATTCCTAAGGTCCATTGCCTAAAGGTTCTTGTCTCCACTATAACTTGTGTAGGCTACTACTACGGATCAAACCTCACAACTAACAATCATCCACCGCTCCGTGAGCTACTCAATAAGAAAACACCACCACTAGGCTACTGTGGAAACAAATTACCACTAACATCACCACATAATGCTACCGTGGGAACTACTCCCTACCAATATCACTACCACTAGACTACCAGGGAATCAATTTTAATCTACCTATAACTACCCATAACCCAACTACACATGGAGGGAAAGAAGCCAAAATGATGACTCCCTAAATGTCTCATCGTCTGCACCTGCATCCACCTTCGATTATGTATGACGTCGCGTCAAAAACCATGCATATTGAGATTTTCGTTGTGCCAGGCCCACTCATCTGGCATCCGTTGATGCTATGCGTCCACTGCAGACACTCCTTATGAGTGTCGTTTGCAAAAATAAATCGCCCCCGGTTGATTACTTGACCCCTAATTTGGTGTAAAAAAAACATTTACCCAACACTGCAATGACCTAGCTTCTCTCATGTAGCTTCCTTACAACTCTTAACATACATCTAACTAGCCTTAAATAGGCCACAGAACAATTAACATTTATATCAAATTTTATTATTAAACTGGGACTTAGGCCAAGGTTTAGGATATGCGTTTTAAGTGGCAACCGGTCAACCGCCAACCTGACCGGTCGACTGCTCATGGGAAAAAAATTAAGGTTTCTTTAGTTGTTGTCGTCGATTTTTAACTAGGTTAATTTTGGTTGGTTACAGTGTAATAGTGAACCCAAATCAATTGTTGTGACCAGTTTATATTTTCCAATTTCAATTTCAATAGCTAAATACATGGTTTACTGATTTTAGGGTTTAGAGGTTTTAGGCTTTACAGTTAAATAATTAAAAGGGGTCTACTAGCATTAAACATCAAATTTATGCATTCATGGTTACTTCAATTTCTATCCTAGATTGGTTTTTATGATTTACAATTAAATTTATATCATCCTAAATCATGTAGAATAGAGTAAAATCTAACGATAATAATCATCTATTTAAATTATCCCACTCTCCTTAAGCCTAGGCTCTTCCAACCCGCTACCCTTGAGAATCACCCTCCGTTCGCTTGCCGCTCCTTAATTTGATTGGTTGTAATTCTTTTACTTTAATTTTAATATGATTTTGAAGAATTTTTAAGGTTAGAGGAGAGGTAAGATTTTGGTAGAGTTTCAGTACAGTAAACGTTTCTGCAGATTTTAGGGTTAGGTTGGGGTTGAACTCACTAGGGTTGGAAATAATTTTAGGATGTTAGATCAGGTCTAGAGAATATTTAGGGATATCACACACACACATCTCAGCTTAGCAACAAAGTGATCAATTTTGGTCGTTCAATCTCTTCAGAGAATGCTCAATTTTACATTGCCAATGGTCGACCGCTTGCATCCCTAGGTTGACGGCCATAGGTCGACCATCAACCCTTCTGGGTCAACTGGTCATTATGTGTTGTTGTGATATTTTTATTTTTAAATTTAATATATTTTCAATCTTTCCAATGTCCGTGACTTCTCTGTACTAACTCCAATTTCGAAGTACTATATATTAAAATTATCCAGATACGAATGCAATGGTGCAAGTTTCGTTGCCAAATTCGGATGTCTGTGGAAAAGTTCATTATAGCCCCTATTTTATATAAATTTAATCTTCTTATTAAATTCTCGCTAAATTTTCAAGGTGATACATTCACCCCCCTTTAAAAGGATTTCATCCATGAAATTCAAAGGACGGAAAATGTAACATACACATAATAACCAATAGCTACAATCCATATACTCATCAATGATCCATGGGAAATCATTGGCCTTAGAAATTTTTGAATGCAATATGTACATATATATGCATCGTGAAATGCATGGTGAACCTGTAGTAATGTAAAATGTAGGCGGTATCATGTTATTCGTTATTTGGATCAAACTATATTCCAACTGACTGGACAAGTTAGACTCGACTGTCATCAAGGCCAACAACCCAGAGCGATAATTATGGGGTCTAGAAATCAAGTATAGATGATAATATAAAGCCATGACCTCCTTTCAACCTCCATCTTCTATGGCTGACTCGGCTTGACTATGGTAACTGTATCATGCATGCACTTCCGTAAGCGTGACACATGGAAAATGCCATGTACCCTCACTAACTTCTTTGAAAGCTCTACTCTATACAAAATTGGTGAAATCCGGTAGCCAAGTCAAGCTGTGAGAACACTTTAGCTCCAACTTCAAAGTCGCTATGCACTGATACCAAATGAAAGTGACTATTGTGTGGCTAGTTATCACTTAGTATCGTGTAATATGGAATGTATTATAATCTAAATGCGGAAATAGATAATAATAGTAAAGTAAATAAGAATAAGCACACTAGGAGTTTATATACTGGTTCGAACTTCCCGTTCCACGTCCAGTCCCAAACTTCCCTTTGGAATTTCACTCCATAACCCCTCACTTAACCCGGAGAAATAGGTAAACAATACCTGAGCAGTCGAATAGGATTTTTCCACCTCAATAACCGAAGAGGACTTTTTCGCCTGATACAAACTAACATGACTTCAACAGTTTCAATAAAATTGTTTGACACTTTATGTTCTTGATAACACTGATTTGTCTTTAATAGTACACCCTTCCTATAATCTTTTCCTCAAGTATATATTATTTGTGTAAAGATTAAAAAGGAAAATATTGCTTTGAATCGAAGAATAAGTTAATTAATTCAAAGATCCAAGCAATATAGATTGTGATTGCTTGTAGACTACATAGATAAATAGATAGAGAATTTAGCAAGAAATCAAAATAAAAATTGGTTATTTGAGAAGTGATTCTAATATGTTTATATAGAAAACAAATAGTTACAACTATTCATGAAGAGTTTCAATCAAAAGATGCAGCCATATCCCTTCAAATTAAATTGTAACTCTTTGTAGATAGAAGTGTCTCTTTAGAAAAAATGACTGTTAGAGTCGGTCAGTCGACTAGGGAAAAACGATCAGTTGACTGAAACTTCAAAAACAGTGAAAAACAATGCATATTTGTGTACTGACCATCGTCAGTCGACTGGTCGTTTTCGGTTAGTCGACTGAATTTGAAAATATAAACGTGCATACATATGTGCACAAGTTCAAAAGGCCGTTTATAGATATTCAGTCGACTGGCTGTTTTTGTTCAGTCGACTAAATTCTATTGATAATCAAAAATCACTACAGCTCAATTGGTTAGAGCACTTGCCTTCTAAACTAGTGACTCGAGTTCGAGCCTCGCTCCATGAATTTTTTAAAAACTTGATTTTGATTAAAATATGCATGCAAGTTTATTTGAATGTGAATATGGATTCTTGAGGAAAGATTTTAACAAAGCACTAAACTAGACTCAATATACATATTTGACGACTCTTGTTAAAATATATAACTGTATGAACCATACTTTGAGTCGTTGAGTCTGGATGTTGTTGTAGTCGTAGATTTGTGAATTGTTGTTTCATGTCAGTAATCAAAACCTATGATCTAACACAACTAACTGACCAAAGAGATCATCGATACGAGACAGTGGATGCCGATTCTTCTTTATCAGTTTATTCAGCTCCCTATAATCAACGTAGTGTCTCAGAAAACAATCCACCTCAGTGGCTAAGACGAGTAGTGCTCCCTACTGAGAAATGCTCCTCTTAATAAAAACCTTCTCCAACAACTCATTTAATTATTTTTTTAACTCGCGTCTCTATTTTGGAACCATATGCCATAATGGTAAGGTGACGGTCTTGCATTCTCAACAAGATAGATCCTAAACTTGATCTCTCTCTAGGGCAGGAAATTGGTAACCTTAGCAAAAATGTTTAGGAAATCTCCAATTACATGCACCATGTCTAGATCATTCTATGATAGATCTAATGAATATAAGTATCTCAACATAACTGATCCTTGAGGGTCGCAATAAACCTCCAAGCTACGTCACTACACGTGCTCAATCTAACGATCTTCCTGTCACAGTCTAAAATAGCCTCATACATCGTCATCCAATTCATGCCTAATATCAATCCAAACCTAAAGAATCCCAATACAAAGGCATCACAATCATACTCGACCCCTAAAATAGCAACTTCAAACCTCTACATACTATAGACAAATAAGTTGATCCTTCTACGGGGTTTGACACAACTATAGGGTCTGTGACTATACTAGTGTGTAAGTGTAAGTCATCAACAAGTCTACTAAAAATGAAGTAATGTGAAGCACCAATATCAAATAAAGGATGAACAGATAAACCTAAAAGAGTCAACCCACCTTTGATCGCCGCTTTCTTTCCCTTGTCCACCGCTAGCTGCGCAGTCAAGTTAAAGACTGCCTCTAGTACATAAACCGGAACCACCTATGTAGAGGTTTTTGGGGTGCTAAACACTCGCTTCAGATATCTAAACTGATCACAGTTATAACACTTGACCTTTGAAAGACCGTCTTGCACTCTTTTAAGAAATGCCTCTTCCTTCCATACTTTCTACAATGCATATCCTTCTTTTATATCTTTCCTTTAGGTCCACGTCCTCCATTACGTTGGTTCTGCTGCGCTTTCACTCCAGGCTTCTTTGGTTCTTCTTCTATAGCTCCCTCCATAGATACAGTGTTTAGCAAGGCCATCTCTATTGGCCATTAGCACCCATAGAAAAGTGACTCAAAGCTAAACATTGAAGAGGTTGGTTCTATCCTTTAACAAACTTTAAAGCCTTTTTATGCGAGGTATCAATCTGTTCCATCCAAAATCTAGCTTGCTCATCGAACTGATTGACATATTCTTTCATTCAAAAGGTTTTCTTGCTTCAAGTGAATGAACTTATTCAATTGAATGCCTTCGTTCGCCCTAGAGAGAAACTTCGTCTCGAATCGCCCACGAAACTCCTCCCAAGAAATCTCCTCTCCATCAGTGTTAGGCTCAACAACCTCCTACCAACACAACGCCTCACCCTGTAATGCCTCCTCACCTCATCCTTCAAACCTATCAAACCAAAGATTCTCTCACAAGCACGGATCCATGTTTTCCATGTAAGACTCTGCCCCAGGTATGGCTTTCCTCCAAGGCTTGAAAAATCTTTTCACAGCTTAGCAAAGTTTGTAGTGGCAGGTGGGCATACAGGAAACACATCTATTGCTATATCCGTGGGCCCTCTAATAGGAATTAGCTTGGTCCGTCCTCTCACCTAAAGGTACCAGCAAAACCATACCGGGATGTTCATGCCTGGGACTTTGGTTGCATCGCTGGAGCCTGAACCCGTGGGATCATTCATCTTCTATCTGTTAGTTTTAAGAATTTTTGTGATGACCCGTCTTTCAATCCCCAGAAAGACGTATCATCAATAAGGAAAGAGATAGAAATAGAAAAGATAAAAAAAAAGAACAATAACATCAGAATCTCACAGCGGAAACAGGACAAAATATAATATTACACATATCCATTACATAGTTCTACATATCAGAGTACACAAAATAATACGACTTCATTACATTAGACATTTATAAGAGTCTGCCAAACCATACAACCTAAAACACAACATCAAAATGTCACTACAGCGGATAGGGAAAGATAGGTACGTCTGGACTCCAGCTCCAGCTTCCAAAACATTTGACAATCCTAACCTGATCACTTGGCTACTCATAAAAATTTAAGTACCCAAGAGTTTATGAAAAATAAAATAAACTCCGGGTCAGACATGGGTCTGATGTGAGTAAACAGGTTAAAGTCGTTTAACTTTAAAATTATTTGAAAACAAAAGGTATCACGTAAGACTCCCCACAAATAAACACGGGTAAGTTTTTACCTCACGCTAACCAAAGCATTTGATAGGAAATCCAGTGATATTATAATAGGGTCTAGGGTTTTCAAATAAACTAGAAAATAGCCGAAATTGTTACATTTATTAAATTCCAGCATACGTAAGTATACAATCAAATCCGAGGGCGCTTATTGGATAATGAGTTTCCATCAATGGCAGGGCTACTGGGGTACCGCCCGTCACAGTACGGGGCCTAGATCACCATACCAAGGACCACTCCCGATCCCCTGCAACACAAAGCCGGAACCATCCCTTACTGGACAGTCCCGAACAAGACAACCCCGCAGTTGTGGCCAATAACTGCCCACACAGCCGAAATAATAAAGGACTTCTAGACAGGGGAAAATCTCGTCCTACTTGGGCATGACCCACTTAGCCTTGCTGCACCTCCCCTGTTTTAGCCATTCCCGGTTGATGTGGCTTGAGGTTACGATTAACTTTATAGAACACATCTCTTAGAATGCTCATCGTCCACCTGACGATGTGCTGAAAGCATTCAATCCATACAAGTTCGTTCCGGGCTCGAATGAAACCAAAGGCATTATTCCGTTACACTCATTTTGGAATCACCCTCAGAGTTAACGTCAATAACCCTTGCACTTGAAACTCCATCTCGATCTTCACTTTGAGATGTCACGACCTAATGTTTAACTTGGATCGATGTGGTTTTCAAAAATCAAATTTGATTCTCGATCCCGGTCTCATCGAAATCCAAACGTGTCTTAAAGGCCAAGTTGTTTAAGGTTTAAACAATTTCATTCAATTTAAACATTAAATTTACACAACATTATCCACAGATAATAACAATCATCTAACACAGATATATACAATATCTCATCATAGAATATCTCAGACTATCATCCAATAGATATCAATGAAATCCAGATATTCAATTCAAAACAATCATCCATAAGCAAGCATATCTCTAATTCATATTATAATTAATTTAATTAATTCAAATTAAATTAATTACTTAAGAATTAATCACTTTACCTTGCTTAATCAATCATTAATTAATTAATCACAATCATTTAATTAATTAATCACTTCTTAATTATCCTCATTATCAATTAATAAATCTTTAGTTAATTATCCTTTAATTATTTATTAATAACTCTATTTATTCATTATTATAACTTGATTTAAAAATTTATCATTCTTTAATTAATTACTAATTAACCCTTAATTTACAATTAATTAATCTTAATTAATTGCTTAATTAATTACAAATTATAAATTAATTCATCTTAATTACTTAATTAATTATAAATTAATTAACCTTAATTATTTAATTAATTAAGTCTTAATCAATAATTACTTAGCTATTAATTATAAATTAATTAATGTTTAATTACTTAATTAAATAACCCTAATTAATTAATTAATTCTTAATCACTAATTAATTAGCCAATAATTATAAATTAATTAATGTTTAATTACTTAATTAAATAATCCTAATTAATTAATTAATTAATTCTTAATCACTAATTAATTAATCACTAATCACTTAATTAATTAATTACTAATCATTTATTAATTAATCTTTATTTATTTAACTAATTATCTTTTAATTATAATTTAATTTAATTCTAAATTATCAATTAATTAATCCATAACTAATTAATTAGACCTTAATAAATTAATTAATCTAAAATTATTAATTAATTTAACTTTAATTGCTTTATTAATTAAGTAATCTTTAATCCATAAAAACTTAATTAACTTTCAAACAAATCAATTTCATTAATTACTTAAAATTATTACATATTTGAAACATTTCCATTTTTTTACTTAATTACTTTTTATAAATTTAATTAACATCTTAAATTTAGTTATCAAAGTATAAATTACTTTAAATTAAATAGTTTAACATTATCATAAAGTAGTTTAAATAAATTTTAGATTTTTAAAATTTAAAATAAGTTTTGAAAAGCCTTTTAAAACATCACTAGGTATGGGTTCAACCCGACCAAACTCGAGACCAACTCGGGTCCATACCCCTTCTTCTTCCTTTCCTATTTCTTTTAGCTAAGTTAAAACTTAAATTTCAAGTAATCTGGAAGATAGCAAACACACACTAACCAGGCACGCACCAGACTACAAGATCACCCCGAGTAAAAACGCGAGCTAGAACCTCCCCTACACGATCATCACTTCGAGTCACCCTAACACCAATCCTCTCTGACACAACCATTGATACCGTACACGTGCACGCCGCACCAATGCCACCGCCACCACCATCGACACCGCGCGCAAACTCCCCATCAGCCATTGACCTAAAACCGACCCCTGAACAGCTATCACGCGACCTAAATCAAAATCGAAGAAGTTCGCCCCCATCACCTGGAACAGCACTTCTCCAGAAAACCCCTCAATCCCATGATTCCGACCATCGTTTGCCGTGTAATTTTGGCCACATCACCGCAACCCTACCATGCAGCGACTCCCTAAATCTTACGCAACTCGATTAATTACTGAATTTCCAGTCACGACATCTTCAAACGCGACCAAATCACTGCGTTAAACCCTAGTTCCCCCAAATTCAAATTCCTCAATGATTGATTACCTCCTCCATTATTTTTCTCAGATTCACCCATCACCGTTACAACTCCGACCCAAGGCTCGACCTCTAGATTCTACTCAGTCACCAGTACTTGCCCAGAAACTAATTTCTGATCATCATCAAAATACTGTCTCAAACCCAATTTAAAAATCATTTTTTTACATTAAAATTCATGTTTCTCCGAGTTGATTTAAGATATAAAATTGATTCAACAAAATACAATACTTGATTTTATCATGTTATTAATTTTTCTTACAGTATCATCTTATTTCAGAAGATATTCAAACCAGTTTAATTTGAATAAAATTTTAAACTTTAATTTGTGATTAAATAAACATACTTTTTTTGAAAACTCAAGCCTAACAGTGATTTGTTAAAGAAAATTTGAATTTTTGTTTTAGTTTTTACTCTGTAATTTGGAAATAGAGAGGAAATCATACAGATTCAATATGCACAGTTCAATTACGACATGTATACAAAGATTTATAAATATATGTACATGCAAGACATCAAACCTATCAGAAATTCACATGCACAAATTTTTATTTACTTAAACTTTTCTAATTAAAAGTTTACTCACCTAAAATTTTCAAGCAGGGACCAAAATTTGAAATCTGGAAAAATATTGACTGCAGATCTTAAATTGGAAATGCTTGATGAAGTTGTTTGCTTGTTTTCAACTTGAGTTCAATTAGTTCTTTAGATTGGAGAGAGCTTTGAATTTTCTTCTTATAGGAATTTGATTATTTACAGGCTTTTGTATTTGCTTATAGATTTAGAATCGTTGAGATGAAATTTGAATTTTTGTTTAATTTTTTTGAAAGAGTAAAGATTGATGAATTTCAGATTTGTAAAGGGAAGAGTGATTTTTCTTGATTTTTAGAAAATGAGATGGAAAGTTTAGATGTATAAGATGAAACAAGCTTTTATAGAAATAATTTTGTTTTATTAAAATTAAAGAAAATAATTTATAAAGATGACACTTGTAATATTTTCTAACATTTGTCATTAAAGATGGCTATCCTCTTAACACATGTTATTAGAGTGATTCAAAATTTAACAAATGCAATTCTCATACAAAATAAATTTTTAAATGTTTTTATAATAAATTTTCAAATTTTAAAATACATTTTTAATTTATATAAATCAATTCTTCTTAAAAGAAATAATAATAATCAAATTTTATGTTCTAAATAAAATCATAGAAATACACTTTTAAAATCAAAGTATGATTTAAGTTATAAATAAATATATTTTGAATTTCAATTTAAATACCCAAATTCAAATTAAATCTCAAATTCAATTTAAAAATCAAATTTGATATGTACATATAATTTTAACATGCCCATTTCCATTTGTATATTAATTCCAAATAAAATCAATATACATTTACAACCCGTTTATTATTATTGTTTAAAATAACAATTTTATTAATTTTAATTAATTTATTTAAAGATTATCTCATTTAAATTGGGTTTGAAATTCTGGAATATCACATTCCTCCCCCCTTAAAAGAATTTCGTCCCCGAAATTTAAACAAAAGATAATCCAAAATTTTCATTTCATTTCAACAATTCAAGCATACATATCATCCATACATAAGAAACCAATCAAACAAAACATCTAAACAACAATACATCCAATACAAACATCATCAGCTATCCGGACACATATCCGGATAAGCCTTCCTAAAACTATCCAGAGTCTCCCAGGTACAATCTCTGGGATCCTCACTCTACTGGACTTTAACAAGCTTCACTATTTTGCTTCTGAGTTGCCTCTCGTCTTGATCAACAATTTGAACAGGATGTCTGACAACTGATAAGTCCGGCTCAACCTCTAAGTCTTCCTGCACAGCTGGATCCACAATAAGAGATGGATCGTGCACATATTTCCGTAGATGATATACTTGGAAAACATTGTGAATTCCAGCCATCTGAACTGGCAATTCAATCCTGTATGCTACGGAACCAATCCTCTCGAGTACTCGGAATGGACCAATATACCACGGGGCGAGTTTCCCTGACTTCCCAAACCTTACTGCTCCTATAATAGCGGAAACTTTGACAAAGACAAAATCACCAATCTCAAACTCCAATTGTCTTCGTCTTTTATCTGCATATTTCTTTTGACGATCCTGAGCAGCTCTCATCCTTTTCTTGATAAGCTCAACTTTAGCAGATGCTTCACGGATCAGATCTGGTCCAAGCACAAGACGGTCTTTCGACTCTATACAACAGGCTGGGGATCTACACTGTCTTCCATAAAGAGCTTCATAAGGAGCCATCTTAATACTTTCTTGGTAACTGTTATTATAAGAGAATTCCACTAGATGTAGATGGTCCTCCAACGATCCACCAAAATCTAATACACAGGCTCTCAGCATATCTTCTGGAATTCAGTTAAGCCTCTCCGTCCGCCCATCTGTCTGGGGATGATATGTTGTACTCAATCTCAAACTTGTTCCCATAGCCGATTGCAAAGCTTTCCAGAATTTGCTGGTGAAGATAGGATCTCGATCACTTACAATACTGACTGGAACACCATGCAATCTGACTATCTCTCTCAAGAAAATCTCTGCCAGAGAAGCTGCAGTACGGGTTGCCTTAACTGGTATAAAATGAGTGCTTTTGGTTAGGCGATCAACAATCACCCATATTCCTTCATTTCCCTTCTTGGTTCTAGACAATCCATCGATAAAATCCATCGAAATCATTTCCCACTTCCACATCGGGATCTCCAAAGGTTGCAACAAACCGGCCGGCTTCTGCTGATCTCCTTTAACTTGCTGGCAGATAGCCCAACTATTAACGAAAGTAGCTACATCTTTCTTCATACTCGGCCACCAAAAAATCCTTCTCATATCCTTATACATCTTAGAGATTCCTGGATGGATATTTAATCTGGAGTGATGGCATTCTGATAAGACTTCTTGTTTCAACCCATCCACATTCGGCACACACAGACGACCATTAATTCTCAAAATTCCTTGATCGTCAATCTCGAAATCAGGATATTGTCCCTCTTTGGTTCCTTGAATAATTTTTCTTAAAGTTTTATCCTCCATTTGCATGCTTATTATTCTTTCCCGAAGAGAGGAACAACTTCCAAAAGAGATAGAACTGCATTCCTGCTAAGAGCGTCTGCCATAACGTTCGCCTTTCCCGGGGTATACAGAATATCCAAATCATACGATGCCAGAAACTCAAACCATCGCTGCTGTCTTAGATTAAGATCCTTTTGAGAGAAAAGATATTTCAATGGTTTGTGATCCATGAATAACTCAAACTTCTCTCCCAAAAGATTGTGCCTCCAGATCTTTAAAGCAAAAACAATGGCCAATAGCTCTAGATCGTGCGTAGCGTAGTTCCTTTCATGAGGCTTCAATTGCCGACTCGCATACGTAATTAACCTACCATTTTGCATTAGCACTGTTCCCAAACCAATAATACAAGCATCAGTATAAACCTCAAACTTGCTCTTTCCATCTGGAATAGCCAACACGGGAGCACTTGTCAACCTTGCCTTCAGATTCTGAAAAGCCTCCCCACATTCAGGTGTCCACTTAAATTTAGCTCCATTCCTTGTCAGCTTGGTTAGGTGCGAAGAGATCTTGGAATAATCCCTAATAAACTTCCTATAGTAGCCAGCCAATCCCAGAAAACGGCGAACTTCAGTTGGTGTCCGAGGCTGTTTCCACTCCAAAATAGTCTCAACCTTCGCTGGATCTACCGAGATTCCCTCACCAAAAACAATGTGCCCCAAAATTTTTACTTCTGATTTCCAAAAATAACACTTAGCGAATTTTGCCTTCAGAACATGTCTTCTCAGAGTTTCCAATACTATACTCAAGTGTTGCTTGTGCTCTTCTTCCGACTTAGAGTAGACCAAGATATCGTCGATGAACACCAAAACAAACTTATTCAAAACATCTCTAAAGACTCGGTTCATCAGGTCGACAAAGTAGGCAGGAGCGTTGGTTAACCCGAAAGGCATAACCAACCACTCATAGAAACAATTAGGTCGCCTAAATGCAGTTAAGGGAATACTTTCCTCGGCTACCTTTAACTGATGGAAACCTGATGCTAAATCCAACTGAGAAAAGACCGAAGCTCCATGAAGCTGGTCGAAGAGATCATCAATACGAGGAAGAGGATACTTATTTCGAATGGTCACTTTGTTCAACTCTCGATAGTCCATGCAGAACCTTAGTGATCCATCCGACTTGGTGACAAATACTGCAGCAGAGCCCTAACAAGAAAAACTGGGCCAAATCAAACCCTTCTCCAACAGATCTTGAGTTTCCTTCACTAGCTCCTCCCTCTCCCTAGGAGCCATCCTCCTACTAGGCTGAATTACGGGTACTGCTCCTGGAACCAAATCTATGCGAAACTCTATTTCTCGGTGCGAAGGTAAACATTTAACTTCCTCGAATACATCAGAGAAATCTTGGACCACTTCGATATCTTCAACCTCCTCTTGAGAAGTCTCAACTCCATGTAAAAGACTACTCAAGTGAATTCCAGCGTCATCACACATTACACTAGCAATCCTACCCAGATCAGTTTCCAACGAAACTGTTCTCTCATCACAATTGAAGACAACCTTATATTTATCAAGCCAATCCATCCCCAATATAAGGTCAAAACCCTTAAAATCCAATACATAAGGGTCACAAGAAAAACTATGGGACATATAGGAGATTTTCAAATCCTTACAAATCATATATAATTTGATTACCCCTCCTATAGGATTAGATACGCAGATGGGATTGTCTACAGTACTAGGGGTAAGAATGAACTTCTCTAAAGATTCTAGAGAAATAAAACTCAAAGAAGCACCAGAATAAAAAAAAACTTTAATATACTTGCCATCTAAAAATAATGTACCTTCCAATACTCCTTTGCCCTTAGATGAGGTTGATGGTGTACCTTCTAAAGCAAATACTTTATTCTGCTGGACTTTATGAAGAAGTGGGCAATCCTTAATCATATGTACCGGTTGATGGCAGTTGAAGCAAAGAGATTTCTGAACTAAGGCTGAGCCCGGTCCACTATAATGTGACTGCTGCTGCTGCTGAGACCCTTTTCTGGGACACTTATTCGCCAGGTGATCTTCTTGCTGACAAATATAGCACTTGCGAGGTCCATTGTTGCTTCCAGATTTCTTCTTGTTTTGCCTCTTCCAATTGGGATTGAATTTTCTCTTATTAGGGTTGGAAGAATTCCCTCCCGATGCAGCAACTCGTGCCACTGATCTCTTATTCATCAAATCCTCATATCTTAACGCCATATCAATTAACTCCACAAAAGACCCTTTCAAGTGCGATGTCATCCTTTCATGAAACTCTGACCTCAATCCTTGCACAAACATCTCGTTCTTTTTGAGAGGAGCGTCTATAAGTCCTGGACCATAGCAAGATAACTCGTTGAATTTGGTCTCGTACTCCGTTATAGTCATGCTCCCTTGCTTTAAGTTCAGAAAATCCTGATAAAGACAAGTTTTCCGTGCTGTAGGCATGAATTTCTCCTCAAACAACTCCTTAAATTCTTCCCAAGACATATCATCCTCAGAGACATTTGTTGTCACTGCATCCCACCAGGCTGCAGCACCTCCTTGTAATTGCCATGAAGCCATTACCCTCTTCTGCTCATCCGATAATTTCATGCTCTTAAAGATTTTCTCACAAGAGCGAAGCCTTGCTTGGACCTCAATTATAGTCTCTGACCCTTTAAATGGTTTTCCTCCAAGGTTGACGAAGTCCTTGCATAAAGCAGAAAAACTGACTGGAGGCGGTACTGGATTAACAGCCTCATTATCAGTCTGTTCTCTCCTATTATTGGTTGATGTACTTCCTACAACCCTTCCCCTTCTGCCTCTTGAACTCATTTTGGCTACCTGGACAGGTAACCCAACCAATTTAGATTGGGATATAGTTATATAAGAAAATTACAAATATGCACTCTCAAGATAGATACTACTCCAGAGCCTAGGTGTTTCTCAACCTATGCTTTGATACCAACTGTGACGACCCATCTTTCAATCTCCAGAAAGACGTATCATCGATTAGGAAAGAAAGAGATAGAAATAGAAAAGATAGAAAGAAAAGAACAACAACATCAGAATCTCACAGCGGAAATGGAATAAAATATAACATTACACATATCCATTACATAGTTCTACATATCAGAGTACACAAAATAATACGACTTCATTACATTATACATTTATAAGAGTCTGCCAAACCATACAACCCAAAATACAACATCAAAATGTCACTACAACGGATAAGGATAGATAGGTACGTCTGGACTCCAGCTCCAGCTTCCAAAACATTTGACAATCCCAACCTGATCACTTGGCTTTGAGTACCCAAAAGTTTATGAAAAAAAAAAATAAACTCCGGGTCAGACATGGGTCTGGTGTGAGTAAACAGGTTAAAGTTGTTTAACTTTAAAATCATTTGAAAACAAAAGGTATCACGTAAGACTCCCCACAAATAAACATGGGTAAGTTTTTACCTTACGCTAACCAAAGCATTTGATAGGAAATCAGTGATATTATAATAGGGTCTAGGGTTTTCAAATAAACTAGAAAATAGCCGAAATTGTTACATTTATTAAATTCCAGCATACATAGGTATACAAACAAATCCGAGGGTGCTTATTGGATAATGAGTTTCCATCAATGGCAGGGCTACTGGGGTACCGCCCGTCACAGTACGGGGCCTAGATCACCGTACCGAGGACCACTCCCGATCCCCTACAAAACAAAGCCGGAACCATCCCTTACTGGACAGTCCGAACAAGACAACCCCGCAATTGTGGCCAACAACTGCCCATATAGCCGAAATAATAAGGGACTTCTAGACAGGGGAAAATCTTGTCCTACTTGGGCATGACCCACTTAGCCTTGTTGCACCTCCCCTGATTTAGCCATTCCTGGTTAATGAGGCTTGAGGCTACGATTACCTTTATAGAACACATCCCTTAGAATGCTCATCGTCCACCTGACGATGTGCTGAAAGCATTCAACCCATACAAGTTCGTCCTGGGTTCGAACGATACCGAAGGCATTATTCCATTACACTCATTTTGGAATCACCCTCGGAGTTAACGTCAATAACCCTTGCAATTGAAACTCCATCTCGATCTTCACTTTGAGATGCCACGACCTAACGTTTAACTTGGATCGATGTGGTTTACGTAAAATCAAATTTGATTCCCGATCCTGGTCTCATCGAAATCCAAACGTGTCTTAAAGGCTAAGTTGTTTAAGGTTTAAACAATTTCATTCAATTTAAACAGAGTTTACACAGCATTATCCATAGATAATAACAATCGTCTAACACAGATATATACAATATCTCATCACAGAATATCTCAGACTATCATCCAACATATATCAATCAAATCCAGATGTTCAATTCAAAACAATCATCCATAAGTAAGCATATCTCTAATTCATATTATAATTAATTTAATTAATTCAAATTAAATTAATTACATAAGAATTAATCACTTTACCTTGCTTAATCAATCATTAATTAATTCATCACAATCATTTAATTAATTAATTAATCACTTCTTAGTTATCCTCATTATCAATTAATAAATCTTTAATTAATTAATTAATTATCCTTTAATTATTTATTAATAACTTTAGTTATTCATTATTAAAACTTGATTAAAAATTTATCATTCTTTAATTAATTACTAATTAACCCTTAATTTACAATCAATTAATCTTAATTAATTGCTTAATTAATTACAAATTATAAATTAATTCATCTTAATTACTTAATTAATTATAAATTAATTAATCTTAATAATTTAATTAATTAATTCATCACTAATTAATTAGCTATTGATTATAAATTAATTAATGTTTAATTACTTAATTAAATAACCCTAATTAGTTAATTAATTAATTCTTAATCACTAATTAATTAGCTATTAATTATAAATTAATTAATGTTTAATTACTTAATTAAATAACCCTAATTATTTATTTAATTAATTCTTAATCACTAATTAATTAATCAATAATCACTTAATTAATTAATTACTAATAATTTATTAATTAATCTTTATTTATTTAACTAATTATCTATTAATTATAATATAATTTAATTTTTAATTATCAATTAATTAATCCATAACTAATTAATTAGACCTTAATAAATTAATTAATCTAAAATTATTAATTAATTTAACTTTAATTATTTTATTAATTAAAGTAATCTTTAATCCATAAAAACTTAATTTACTTTCAAACAAATCAATTTCATTAATTACTTAAAATTATTACATATTTAAAACATTTCCATTTTTTTTACTTAATTACTTTTTATAAATTTAATTAACATCTTAAATTTAGTTATCAAAGTATAAATTACTTTAAATTAAACAGTTTAACATTATCATAAAGTAGTTTAAATAAATTTTAGATTTTTAAAATTTAAAACAAGTTTTGAAAAACCTTTTAAAACATCACTAGCTATGGGTTCAACCCGACCAAACTCGAGACCAACTCGGGTCCATACCCCTTCTTCTTCCTTTCCTATTTCTTTTAGCTAAGTTAAAACTTAAATTTCAAGTAATCTGGAAGATAGAAAACACACACGAACCAGGCACGCACCAAACTACAACATCACCCCGAGTAAAAACGCGAGCTAGAACCTCCCCTATACGATCATCACTTCGAGTCACCCTAACACCAACCCTCTCTGACACAACCATTGATACCGTACACGTGCATGCCACATCAATGCCACCGCCACCACCATCGACACCGCACGCAAACTCCCCATCGGCCATTGACCTAACACCGACCCCTGAACAACCACCACGCGACCTAAATCAAAATCGAAGAAGTTCGCACCCATCACCTGGAACAGCACGAAAACCCCTCAATCCCACGATTCCGACCATCGTTCGCCGTGAAATTTTGGCCACATCACCGCAACTCTACCATGCAGCTACCCCCTAAATCTTACGCAACTCGATTCATTACTGAATTTCCAATCACGACATCTTCAAACGCGACCAAATCACTACGTTAAACCCTAGTTCCCCCAAATTCAAATTCCTCGATGATTGATTACCTCCTCCACTATTTTTCTCAGATTCACCCATCGCCATTACAACTCCGACCCAAGGCTCGACCTCTAGATTCTTCTCAGTCACCAGTATTTGCCCTGAAACTAATTTCTGATCATCATCAAAATACTATCTCAAACCCAATTTAAAAATCATGATTTTTATATTAAAATTCATGTTTCTCCGAGTTAATTTAAGATATAAAATTGATTCAACAAAATACAATACTAGATTTTATGATGTTATTAATTTTTCTTACAGTATCATCTTGTTTCAGAAGATATTCAAACCAATTTAATTTGAATAAAATTTTAAACTTTAATTTTTGATTAAATAACATACTTTGTTTGAAAACTCAAGCCTAACAGTGATTTGTTAAAGAAATTTTGAATTTATGTTTTAGTTTTTACTTTGTAATTTGGAAACAGAGAGGAAATCAGACAGATTCAATTGCACAGTTCAATTACAACATGTATACAAAGATTTATAAATATATGTACGTGCAAGTCATCAAACCTATCAGAAATTCACAGGCACAAATTTTTATTTACTTAAACTTTTCTAATTAAAACTTTACTCACCTAAAATTTTCAAGCAGGGACCAAAATTTGAAATCTGGAAAAAACATTGACTGCAGATCTTAAACTGGAAATGCTTGATGAAGTTGTTTGCTTGTTTTCAACTTGAATTCAATCAGATCTTTAGATTGGAGAGAGCTTTGAATTTTCTTCTTACAGGAATTTGATTGTTTACATGCTTTTGTATTTTCTTGTAGATTTAGAATCTTTAAGATGAAATTTGAATTTTTGTTTAATTTTTGTTGAAAGAGTAAAGATTGATGAATTTCAAATTTGTAAATGGAGGAATGATTTTTCTTGCTTTTTAGAAAATGAGATGGAAAGTTTAGATGTAGAAGATGAAACAAGCTTTTATAGAAATACTTTTGTTTTATTAAAATTAAAGAAAATAATTTATAAAGATGACAGTTGTAATATTTTCTAACATTTGTCATTAAAGATGGCTATCCTCTTAACACATGTTATTAGAGTGATCCAAAATTTAAAAAATGCAATTCTCATACAAAATAAATTTTTAAATGTTTTTATAATAAATTTTCAAATTTTGAAATACATTTTTAATTTATATAAATCAATTCTTCTTAAAAGAAATAATAATAATCAAATTTTATGTTCTAAATAAAATCATAGAAATACACTTTTAAAATCAAAGTATGATTTAAGTTATAAATAAATATATTTTGAATTTCAATTTAAATACCCAAATTCAAATTAAATCTCAAATTCAATTTAAAAATCAAATTTGATATGTACATATAATTTTAACATGCCCATTTCCATTTGTATATTAATTCCAAATAAAATCAATATCCATTTACAACCCGTTTATTATTATTGTTTAAAATAACAATTTTATTAATTTTAATTAATTTATTAAAAGATTATCACATTTAAATTGGGTTTGAAATTCCGGAATATCACAATTTTATTAGCAACTTTTCACAAATATTAAGGCATGAATAAAAGAGATTACATAGGCACGAATCAATGATAACATATGCATGAAAAGGAGAGATTATGATATGTATCAAATCTTTGGAAAGCTTTTTGAAAAAACCTTACTTATATACATATATATTTTTAAAAACCATTTTTGAAAACTTTTGGAAACCATTTTGGAATTTTTTTTTCAATTTTTAAGTACATTCTCTCAGTACAATCCTAATCCCTAATAAATTTGAACCTATTTCTGATGCCAAATGCGACAACCCATTTCCCCCGACACACTGATCTAAAGCCTATCGTCTTTTGGCCTAGCGTCGTGCCAAGAAATATGAGCTATCAGGTTTTATAACATTACAAAGACTAATACATGCAAATATAATCTAAGATATACTACACTTTTAGAACTCACAACGAAAGATACAAAAAATATAACATAGAAAATTATCCATCTCATAAAATATTCAAATCACAGTCATGGAAAATCAGTGCATGGTCCAATACAAAGTACACAGAAATATCACTCCAAGTCTGATATAGGAAATAAAATACACTGGAAAGATAGATAGATACATCGAGAGTAAATATGATAAGAAACAACTTCAAAGATAAGCTCGCCTCTCAAAGTATCAAGAATGGGCAAATCACCCGTGCCTTGTCCACCTATGGGAAAAAGGCAAAAAAAGAGTGGGTCAGTCAAAAGTATGGTGAGCAAGTACAAGTTTACTATCTAATGATCATGTGTGGTTAACTTTAACTCCACTCCAGATGACATAGAGTATACTATAAGTATCCGCGAATTCCTAAGGTCCATTACCTAAGGGTTCTTGTCTAACACATACCTACAGTATAACATATGTGGCTACTATAAGGATTGAAATACAGATCAAACCTCACAACTAACGATCAGCTACCGCTCCTTGGACCACTCAATATGGAAACACGACAATCGGGCTACCGTGAAAAATAAATTTCCACTACCATCACCGTATAATGCTACTGTGGAAACTACTCCCTACTAATATCACCGCCACTAGGATACTGGAGAATTTATTTTCCATTAACTATGATTTCCCATAACCCAACTATGCCTGGAGAGGAAGAACCAGAAATACTCATTGGTGTATCTCATCGTCTACAGCCGCGCCCACTTCTCGATTGTAGTGCATGCCACTTATCGCATGCATTGAGATCCCTCATCCAAACTGTATCACATCACGTCAAAAACTGTGCATACTAGGATTCCTGTTGTGCCGTCCACTCATCTGACATCCGTCAATGCTACGCGTCCACTGTTGAACCTCCCTGTGAGTGTCATTTGCAAAAATAAAATTACCCCTAGTCGAATACTCGACCCCTAATTGGGTAAACAAATTTACCCAACACCACAACGACCTAGCATCCTCTTATGGGGAACTAGCTTCCCTACATCTCCTAACATATATCCAAATAGCCTTAAATAGGCCCACAAAACAATTAATGTTTATATTAATATTTATTATTAAACTGGGCCTTAGGCCGAGGTTCAGGATATGGGTTTCAGGTGACAACCGGTCGACCCCTAGCCTTAATCGGTCGAGCAATCATGGTCAAAAATTAGGGTTTCGTTATCTACAGTTGTCAGTTTTTGATTTGGTTAATTTTGGTTGATTACAGCGTTGAAGCGAACCCAAATTAAGTGTAGTGACCTGTTTATATTTCCCAATTTCAATTGTTAAATCTAAGGCACTACTTTTAGGGCTTAGAGCTTTTAGGATTTACAATTAAATAATTAAAAGGGGTGTATTAGCATTAAACATTAGACTTATGCATTCGCAGTTGCTTCAATTTCTATCCTATACCACATATTTCTATTTGGGGATTTACAGTTCACAATTAAATTTATATCATCCTAAATCAAGTAGAATAGAGTAAATCTAGCTGTAATAATCATCTAACTAAATTTTTTCCACCCACCTTAAGCTTAAGCTATTTCAACCCTCTCCGCTATAGAATCGCCCTCCGTTCGCTTGCGGATCCTAGATTCGATTGGTTGTAATTCTTCTACTTTATTTGAACAATTTTTAGGGTCAGAGGAGAGCTTATATTTGGCACGGTTTAAGTACAGTAAACATTTCTATAGATTGTAAGGTTAGGTTAGGGTTGAATTTATAGGGGTTGGCAATTATTTTAGGACGTTGGATCAGGTCTAGGGAATATTTACGATTATCTCGTTGGCACGTCTCTACTTGGCAACAAAGCAATCAATCTTGGTCATTCAATATCTTCAGGGAACGCTTGATTTTACGCTACCAATGATCAACCACTTGCTTCCCTAGGTCGATCACTACTAGTCAACCATCAACCCTTCTAGGTTGATTGGTCACAGTGTGTCTTTATGATATTTTTACTTTTAAATTTTATTCTATTTTCAAACTTTCTAATGACTATAAATTCCGTACTAATTCCGATTTCAAAGTGTTATATATAAAATTGTCCAGAAATTGCTACGAATGCAATGATGTAGGTTTCGTAGCCAAATACATTTGTGAAATCTTTTATTTTAGTCCTTGTTTAATTTAAATTTAATTTTCTAATTAAATTCTCGCTAAATTTTTGGGGTGTTACATATTACATGATGAATATTCAAAACATTCATAATAAAATAAAACTATATTCCCTTTTAGTTAATACTGAAATTAATAATTATTTTATAAATAATATTTGGTATATTTATAAAAATAATTTTTCGTATCTTGATGCACCAACTGATAATAATTTTATGGCATGCTCCTACTATTTTTGCCATTACTACAATAGCGTGCGAAATAAGAAGCTCTACTCAACTACCTATTATGAGCTATTTATTTATTTTATGGTAATAAGTTTACAGTCAAGAATTTTTGATCAAATATCTTAAACTCATAAAAATGACTTTTATTGAAAACAATTTTTTATATTAAAACACAATTTGGAATAGAAATCACATTTTTCGCACATATTAAATATCCTTTAGTATTTTGTGCAATTCTCATTTTTAATGTCTCTTAAAAGCAAATGAGACCATTCACTTTCTTCATCCCAACCAAATCTTCAGTTACATCTACCCTCGTTCATTCATTTTCCTTTCTAAAGGGTCAAACCATTCAAAAGGAAGCCCTTACTACACAATCACAATGAACTCTTTACAAAACTGCATTATATCATCCTTAACATTTAACGATATCAAATAAGTTGCATTTTACGTAAACTGATCAAAATGAATTTTCAACGGTCAAATTCTTAGATTAATCTTGTAGTTCTTGGTCCAATGTTATATTTAACATGACAAGATCATCATCATAATCAGTCATATTGGATAAATGATCTCACATTATGCTTTACTTGCTTATTTTGATTGAATTAATTTTATCGAAGTTTTGTACATAACGAATTGCGACTGTTCACCATATAACATTTTATGCCTTCATCAGTGATATTGAGGGAGAGAGACGTTGTCTTATCTATCACATTGAGGGTAAGGGTTTGTCCCTTACTAGGGTTAGCGAGATTGGTGAGGCGAAAAAAAGTTATTTTTATGATGTCAGCTGGGATAGGAAATTTATTTACTCTTCTGATTTTGAAGGCCATAATCCGAATCTGCCTACTATTTTCTCTGGTTTCTCACATGTTTTTGGTTCAGCGTCAGATGATTGACATAGCTGTTCCACATCTTCCGAGGGTGCTTAGTCACGTTTTTAGTAGTTTAAGCATCTTTGTCTTGCTCCTATGCTTTTATTTTTTGTGGTTTGGTCTTTAAACCCTTTTAGTTGTTCTGTGATGGTACTACATACATGTTTTACCATTTTTATACAGTGGCATGATCCACTTTAAAGCCGGCTAGCTTTGCTAAAAAAATAAATCGGATATCCATATTCAAGTATTGTTTCTAGAGTTCGAAGTTCATAAATAACAATACACAGTCTTGGGTAAATAAACATGTAAATGACGAATTACGAATGTATGTAGCAGTTGTAAAATTTGATGCTTGCATAGGTCTAGAAACAATAACATGCAAATAATATTTACTAGTAAGTATATTTTGCATATCTATTTGTCAATCATCAGTTCAGTTCATTTATACTAGCAATGATTGTCGCTTAACGTTTTAAACTTGAATATGAAATTTTATATATATGTGTGTGTGTTTATATATATATATGTATATGTATATGTATATGTATAAATAAATAACATAAGTTGCATATATAAATAGATTTGACTAAAGGAATCAAATTGTTAACGGGTAATGGTGCATTTAAGTGACATTAAAAGAATTAGTAGAAGTCATTTATAAGACAATTAATGAGAGGTAAAGAAGGAAATCTTTTGTCATTCATTTAATCTTTCTTTAGCTTGTTTTATAAACATTTAAGACTTATATGCAAATATTTGCATGTATGGTTTTACTTTGTATTATGTAAAATAATAATTGAATTAAAATAACAATTAGACACACACACACATATGAATTAAAATTGTTTTTTAGTTACTTACATGTTTTGATATGCTAATTTTTTGGAATTGAATTTTAACATGAGAAATGGCTCAACATTAGTTTCGTAACTTTACATAAAAGTCCTATTATAAAATTTGAACTCAACTATATATACAAACATACATACATACACACGTACACACACAAATATAAATATACATACATACATATATATACATACGTTAACATAATAAAAAAATAATATTAGGATTCAAAATAACATATACATGTAAAGCTTACAATTTCATATGTTTGTAATTTAAAATAAACAACATGAAAAGTAGTTTTGACTTAGAAATGACTCAACTTTAAATTTGTTATTTTACACTAAATTCCTGTTTAATTATGAATTGAAACAATGTAAATAACAACTAAATAATTGGTAATTAAAATAACTAAATTACATGTGAAACTTTCATGCTATTTCATGAAGTAATTTCAAGTAAACAACACATTAATTAGTTTTGAACCAAAAAATATTTCTTTTTTTTCCGTATTTAAATTTCTAAATGATAGCTGTTAATAGTTTAAACAACATATTTATATACAAATTTATTTTATAAGAAATAAAATCTAAATTATGTTGGCAAGATATAACATATTATCACGATAAGATGTATACACATGGGATCTGAATTATTCTAATAAGATATAACAGATATAAAATGGGATTGGATGGTTACTTTATGTAGCCAAAATGATCACACCTTGAATGAAGATATCTCCTCGGATCTCTAAGATCTATACCCAATCCTTAAAACAGATGTATGCACTACTTATGTTCCATTATTTTTTAATGTTTGAATTTGATTTGGAGTTGATAAAACTTTGTAAATCTCTATTTTTTTCATCCATGGAAAGTTAGGAGGAGAGAAGAAAAAAGTGTATGAACGAAAGAATGAATTGTCTGTATGAAATGAATTAGTGGATTTATTTCAATTGAAAGAATGAAACATTCCTCATTATTCAATTAAAATTTCCCAAATTAATTACCTTGATTATCTCTCTCTCCTCTCTCTTCACATGGTATATATGTAATTACATACATCAAATGACATAAAATTTCCATAAATCACTTCATGCAATTATCTTCTGTTTAAACCCATTTAAAATACATCGATATTGTATATCGATGTACAAGTATAACTTCTATAAATGCATTCAAATAATTAAAAACAACTTTCAAACATCAACTAAATTAAATAATAATTAATATTTCTTAAATACTAATTAATTCGATTAATTTACAATAATTTATAAATTAACTAAATCATGTGATTTTTTAGAGAATTCATCATTATGGTTGTGTGACTAAAATGTATAAATCCAGTCAGCGATTAATATTGAATAATCCGAATATTAACATTCACATGTCATTTTTACAACAGCATGACATTTTGGCTTAATTTGTCGCTTACAAATCTTTTGATAAAATTCAATTTTACTTATTATAAGCTGTAATTGGTAGTAGCGATTATTTATGCCAATTCTCTTCGTCATAACTATATCACATTAGGACTAGTGGAATTTGGTTTTGATCAAAACTCCAGCATCATCCACATTCAATTTTGTAATTCCAGATACAAAATCCATGGTTCAATAATAATAATTATCATTAACCATACCGCTCTAGTCAAAGACTTTGATTTTGAGCCGACTACAGTAGACAGTGATACTAACCTCATATAACTGAGATGATGAATTCTATATTAAATAGTGTTCACTTCCAATGCTTCAACTCCGACCCAACTATAACCGTTCAATAGACGCCATGACATGGTTTAACTATAATCAAAGTGGAGTGCCCATATTGAAGTTCCAAACATTCTCAAGTTGATGAAACTTTGTAATATCGTCACTTTGAGATTGTTTGCTTGACCTTAGTTATATTAACAAACAGAGAACTCTGGAGTGATTCATTCCATGGTTGTCATATAATTATCAGTACGTAATCCCATGGTGCCACCAATAGCAATAAAAATACACTGCCTAATATTGAAGAGCGTTACATATTCTAGTCCCAACGGATGATTTGATATCCTTTCGCAAAACATCTCGACTAGGAATATTTAAAACAATATGTTATTTTCAATGTGATAAAATTCTCATGATCAGAACACTGTAATTACTATAACATAACATATCATTTAACGATTTCCATTTAAATACTTTTAATTAATTACTTAATTATTTATGTCACTATATAACAGTGTATAATAGAAAGAAAAACACCTTTTATTTTGAACAATATTGAGGACATAGTTAGAAATATGTAGAAAATTACATAATTGTCTCTAGGACATAACCCTAACTCTATCAATCTCCCATTTTCACTTGGGGTCAATTATGGAATTTAATTCCAACTTCTACGGTCGATTTTCTTGAATACTAATCAGGCCAGTCCCTTAGTGGAAGGGCACACTATTTTGTTTTAATCATTTACTCTATTAATTGATTATATTCGATGCTAATAATCCGCCTTTATCATGTAGAACTATTCGGAGTATGCTTCTTAACTTCTAGAGAGCTCTAGGTTCTTTTACAAACTACATCGTGACATTGTTATCATAGAACAATGTCATAGGATTCAACGTTTGGAATCACCCCTAGCTCAGTTATAAATATGTGCATTTACTTATACTTCTTACATTGCAGTAGCCATTGATTGAATCAGCCTTTACTTATTGTTTGGAACAATTCTAGCTTAAAGTTTAACTTAAGTTTGAACATGAATTTAAGTATTCACATACTATACTTTATATTAAAATCAAAGTTCGAGTATGTGCTCTCCTTTATAAGAAGTTTGTTGTGTCTATAAATAGTTCTCTAGTATTTCATAAATTGTCGAGAACACTCTAAAATATCATTTGGTGATCTTAATTTGAATTTGATATTTACTTCATGCATCAAATACATAAGTAAAATACTATATTGTGACAATACAATGTGTATGATAATCCCTATTGTAATGCATAAGAAACCCATCTTACATGTTTCATGTTAAATATTTTAATAAGTTGACTTTACATATCATTTGAGACATTCCCAACATCCTTTATACTTTATTATAAAAGGTGCCATTTTCAAAGCCATTCTTAGTATTAAACAACCAAACTAAAATGATTTCATCATTACCAATCATAATTTTGTTATTTACTTATAATTTTAGAGATATTTTGATACCCATTAATATTCTTTCTTATAGACACACGGTTCCTTTGCATTTTGACTAAAATTCAAACTATTTGATTACTTTTTCAAAATACTTGCTTGACTTCATTGCGTATTGAATAACATTTTCTTGTCATTTCTTAGACCATATCCAATACTCAAAAACTCAGTTATTGCTCCCGTTGACCCCCAAACATTTTTCTGTTATGTGCAAATAGTCTATTCTAAATCATTATTTAGAATTTTTACCTAAACATATATGTACCAAAACCTAAAGTCATACATAGAGATAAATTTGGTGAGTAAAATCTAAATTAACTAAAGCATGCTGAATGACAAATTTGTTATGTTAGTTTTAACATTTGAAATTTACAATGTTATTCTTTTCAACGCGACTTATATTCCAATGCATTGATATTCTTTTTGAGACACTTTTGTAGTCGATGGATCATATCCTTTCAGATACCAATATTAAAATCATATTTTAATGACATACTTGGAATCCAATCCAGATTTGTGCAGCGTGCTACATGTAGAGTCAATACTCTTAAAGGCATACTTAAGATTGAGGAATTTCTTTTTCGAAAACCAATAAAATTCATAATTTCTCTTAGTTATGTGAGATTTACCATTAGATATTCTAATGTTTCATGCCTATTTAGTTCAATTAATTTTATTCCATCATTCTTCTTGAAATTTATGACACAACATAAATTGTTCAATCAACATTGATCGGTCCCAAACTGCTTTGGGGTGGTCCACACAAAATCTTCCGTGGGTAAATATTACGTGCATTTTCTCAATTCACATAACCTGTCAACTCCTTGACTCAGGATATGTGAGGGTTATTTCATCAACTCTTATCTTGTTTGGTATTGCAAACTTTATTTTGGATGATACCGATATTAACCTTATATGCTTACTTTTAAGTACTTGACCTTATAGAAAGAATATAATTCAACTTCACTCATTATCAATCGTACTTTGTGCAACAAAGTTTTATTACTCCTTATTGATACATCATTATGTATCACATGGAGGAGTGTCTTTTGAGATTAGATCTTATTCATTTTTAGGTACTTTTGGAACCCCTATTCTTTATACTCATGAAATCAAAATTTCTTGTTTGTTTTATACATTAAATTTATACTTCTGTTTTATATTTAATGAACTTATCATATACATACTACATGTGCATCAAATACACATGTTTATTTTTATGATAATTCATCCATGGATTAAATGACGTATGTGGAATAGTTTTTGGTATCATTGGACTTTCGACTGCATAGATCTTTATGTACAGATCTGAAGAGTTCACCAACTCTAAGATCGCTCCCACTAAACGAGTGCTTTGTCCTCAGTCCAAAATAATTATAAATGTTTTATAGATACTTATGTATTATGTAGCTAATGCAACAAATAGAATTATTCTAATAGATTTATTTTGTAACGAATATTCCAAACATTCGTAATAAAATAGAACTATATTCACTTTCAGTCAATATTGAAATTAATTATTATTTCATAAATAATATTTTGTATACTTTCGAAAACAAATTTTTGTATCTAAATTTATCCATTGATAAGTATTATGTGACATGCTCCCACTATTTCCGCCATTACTATAATAACATATGAAGTACAAAGTTCCATTCAATTACTTATTATGGGTTATTTATTTCTTCTACTGCAAATAGTTTATAGTTGAGAGTATTGAATCAAATTTCTTGAAATCATAGAAGTGACTTTTATATAAAATAATTTTCTACATTATAACACAATTTAGAATAGAAATCACATTTCTCATTTGATATTAAATATCTTTTAATATTTTATACAATCATTATTTTGACGTCCCTTATGAAGCAAAGGTGACCATTCACTTTCTTCATCCCAACTATGCCTTAAATTATATCTACCTTCGTACATTCATTTTTCTTTCTAAGTGGCCGAATCATTCAAAAGGAAGGCCTTACTACACGATCATAACGAACTCTTTACAAAATTGCATTCGGTCATCCTTAACATTTAAGGATATAGAATAAGTTACATTTTATGTAAGCCGATCAAACTGACTTTTCAATGATAAAATTCTTAGATCAATCTTGTAGCTCTTAGGGTAGTGTTACATTTAACATGGCAAGGTCATCATTCTAATCAATCATATTGTATACATGATCTCACATTATGGTTTACTTGATTATTTCGACTGGACTGATTTATTAAATTTCATACATTACGAATTGCAACCATTTACCATATAACATTTATATGTGAATGAAAACGGATCAAACATCCATATTCAAGCATTGTTTCTAGAGTTCAAAGCTCATAAAGGACAATTCACAGTCTTCGAAAAATAAACATGTAAATAACCAATTACGAATGTAGTTAGTAGTTATAAAATTTGACGCTTGCAAGGGTCTTGAAATAATAACCTGCAAATATTTACCAGTAAATATATTTTACATTTCTATTTATCAATCATCAATTAAGTTCATTTATGTTTCTTAATTGATAAACATTTTATCAACTAAATTAATTGTATAGATTTATTAATGTAGATTATTATAACTTTATACAGCAGATGTTCTTACAATATTAGAAAGGTTAATCGTTACCATTTTATTTTTCTAATAAGGCTTCTACTAAATTTTTATGTTTCTCAAAACCCTAAAAAAAACCATAAAAATCATTTTATTTCTCTATGGGTGCAAGACTCGCATGCTTTGGGATTCTGACCTTGAGGAATATCAAAAAGTCTAAGGCACGCAAGCGATGGATAACACTTTACCGGTTGTACTAAATACAACTCATAACCCGTGGTATTTGTCTTAATCTCATCTTGACCTTGAGGAATATCAACAAATCAAAAGAGATTATTCACTCATACCCATCATTTCGCGATGACTTAAGTATAATGTGTGTACTTATGAAATATCAACAAATACTCACATGTAGCTGACATTGTCTACTGAATATACTAATAGTACTGCACATAACATCATTAGCATGAGGAATATCAACAACTAGAGAGTATGCAAGAAATCTATTAATACATAAATGGTGGGGGACAACTTTATATTAAAGTTTAATAATATTTGATATACTGTATTGAGTGATATTTTGGCAAAGCCAACGAGATTGAATGGCCCCTACCATTTATTTATATCGAAAAGAGAAAGTTACAATATAATTAGAGAAAGCATACAAGGGAGGAAGATAAAAGAGAAAAATTAAACTAATAGAAATGAAGAGAAAAAACAATTAAAATAGCGGCAGAAGACACTTATGACCACTTGATTTGAGAAGCCTGATCAAAAGGGTAAGCAGATAGGTTAATCATATTGTGAATTTTCCTACATATATGTGACGATCCGGGATTTTTAGGCATTTGAAGTTGGAATATCATCGGCCTTGGCTCGGGCTGGCCCTTTCGGATTAGCTTGTCAGAATAATTTGGATCGGTCCCCTGCCTCTAAAATATGTCTATGGTTAACTAATTGCCTAGCTTCGGTAATTGATTTTAAATATTTAAAAGTTTAATTTTTAACTTTAACTCTTATATCACCATTTATTTGATAATTAAATTATTGAATTAAATAATTTGAAGTTGGGTAAATGTTGAATCTGGAATTTTAAACTTATTAAAATTAATTTAAGGTTTTGTAAAATTTATATTGATAATACTGAAGATAGTGAAAGTGTTAAAATTTGATTCGGAAGTGTTTTGTTAAGTTTTGAAATTTTATCGTTTAAACTGAATTTAAAAATAGCCTTCCGAGGCACAGTCTTGGAATTTGACGAAACCAGTTCCATTGGATTCGTAATATTGAATTATTACGAATTTCAAATTTCATTTTGATCGGAGTTGTTATGTGAGCATACGACACATAAACGCGCTGAAATTTAATTGAAAATAAGTAAATACTGTACTTGGTTAGTCAAAGTTAATTTACATCAGAATCTTTCCAGTTCTTTCCAACGCACGCTTCCTTTGGCTTTCAAAATACGGTTCTTCATCCTCCTTTCTTTTAGATACGAAACCTATTCCATTTCCAGTGAAATTCAGATGCTCAAGATAAAAAAAAGAGAGAAATGGCGGACTAATGGTCGCGAGCCTTTCTTTTTCGTTTTTCTTCTATTCGAAACCCTTCGAAGCAAACTAAAAATCAAAGTTCAGGAAATATTATGGCCGATTGCCATTTTATCTCAAATCAAAACCTCCCTGAGCTAAAAAAAAGGAGAAATCGATCTGCTCGAACACGATGGCGGCGCGAGCGCCTGAATGGTGACCGCGGTTCGCAATTGAACAAGGCACGAGTCGTGGATGTCTTGAAATCGGCGAGGCTTGCATGGGATGTAGGCGTGCACTCGATCTAGAGGAGGTGAAGCGATGCTTGGGGTCGAAGGGATATCGAACGTGATTCGTTCGTCCAGTTCAAGTTCGCGGTGGCTAGGGCAAAGGCTTGAAGACTGCGGCGTTGAGAGGCCGGTGGATTTGTCGTGTTCACTGCAATGGAGGAAGGGCTATAGGTAATCGTGGTGAGGAGTTAGTCCTTAATGATTTTGCATTAAATCCAGTAGAATATAAACGATCACTCAGAAATTAGTGATAATCAATATTTATATTGATTTTACTATATAGATAGGATTTTAATTTATAGAAGGATACAAAAAAATTCTATTTTTTTTAAACATGGCATATAAATAGGAAAAAATAATGGTAATAAATATACATACTAGAACTCACTATTATATTTAAAATATATAAAGGAAGAAATTTATTTAATTGGATAATTAATTATTTGAGTTACTGATGGAAGTTCATTAGGGGAAATCAGTTTTAAACCAAATCAATTGTTAATCAAATTTTAAATTGGAAGTTAATTGTTCGATCTATTTTGAATATTGATAAACCATATAAATTGTTTATTCAAGGTTAAATCGGGTAAACCAAAGCCATATTTGAAGTGGATTGCAAATGAAACGGAATAAGGTGAGTTAATCTCACTCAACTGAATTATAATTTAAATTAAATTGGTTAAATTTAAATAATTGATTGATTGATTGGTTTGGGTGTGTTATAGTATATATAGTAGTATATATTACACCTTGGAATGATTGATTTCCGCATTATATAACGGAGATATTTATGTTGTGCTAACATCTGCGGATGCAGGGAAAACAGGTTGGAGGGATCCAAATGGATCCCTCAACATTTATTTAAATTATTTAATACCCTCTGTTGTGATTATTTGATATTCTATAATGAATTATATTGGTATATTGAATGCTATGGTTCGATTGGATATAATTGGGTATAATGAATTTCCAAAAATATATAAATTGGATTTTTGAAAGAAAATAAAAGAAGTGAATTTGTAAGTAAAATAATTATGGAAATTTGAATAAATTTAAGAATGAATGGAAAAAGAAACAAAGTGACTTAATAATTTCCAATAAATAAATCTTGAGTATAGAAAGGGTAATTTTGAATAAACAGAAGATTAATGAATTTTAAACTTCAGTATTATTATTTTAAAAGAACAAAACATTTATTTAAAATTTAAGATTTAAATTATTGAAAAGAATAAAGAAGAAATTGGGAATAACCTGAAATTGGTATATTTCAGATAAAAGATTTAAAATCAAACGGATAATAATAATAATAAAGTCCATAATTAATGAATTTTGAAATGAACTGAGAAAGTAAAGAAATTTATCTCAAATGGAATAAATTGGGAATCAATTTGGAAAATTGATTTAAGTGATTGAGATTGGAAATTCTCCCTGAATAACCAAGTACGTTTTCAAAGTAAATTTTTAAATACGAGTTAAAAGTTTTAAAGTTGTTTAGAAAAGTATGTTTTGAAAAAAAATTTATTTCTAAATATTTAAATTCTAAAGTAAGTATTTTTGTGACGACCCGGCTTTCTACGCCCAGAAAACCGCTTCGTCTTGAAGAAAGAAAGGGGTGAGAAAATAGAAAGATAGAGAAGAAAGAACAACAACATCAGAATCTCATAGCGGAATGAATAAATTATAATAATCACATAAGCATTTACATAATATACAACATCAATCAGAGTTATACAGACAATACATCACATACTAGATAGTTATAAACACCTGTCTAGTTATACAACTCAATACACAAATCAACACAGAGATATCAACACAGCGGAACTATATGTATATCTACAACGCTGAAGCCTCCTGCTCCATTGCTCCTCCAGAATTCGTCAAAGCCAACCTGAATCCCTTGACTAACCGTAAAAGTTTGGGTACCCGAGAGTTTATGAAAAACAAAAATAAACTCCGGGTCAGACATGGGTCTGGTATGAGTAACAGGTTAAAGTTACTTAATTTTAAAAATCCTTTTGAAATAAAAGGTATCACGTAAGACTCCCCACAAATAAACATGGAAAAGTTTTTACCTTATGCTAACCAAAACATTTGATAGGAAATTCTGCGATATTATAATAGGTCTAGGGTTTTCAAGTAAATAGAAAATAGCCGAAATTGTTACATCTATTAATTCCAGCTACTAGCCACAAAAGTGGGTAATACAATCAAAACCGTTGGCACTTATTGGATTGTGGATTCCATACAATGGCAGGGCTACTGGGGTACCGCCCGTCACAGTACGTGGCCTAGATCAACGTACCGAGGATCACTCCCGACCCCCCTGCAACACAAGGCCGGAACCATTCCTTACTGAACAGTCCCGAACAAGATAACCCCGCAGATAGCCGTCGCTACTGCCCACTAAGCCGAAATAAAGGGACATCTAGACAGGGGAATATCCTTGTCCTGCTTGGGCATGACCCACCTAACCTTGCTGCACCTCCCCCGTTTTAGCCATTCCCGGTTGATGAGGCTTGAGGCTACGATTACCTTTTAAGAAAACATTTCTTGGAATGATCATCGCCCACCTGACGATGTGTTGAAAGCATTCAATCCATACAAGTTCGTTCCGGGTTCGAACGAAACCGAAGGCATTATCTCGTTACACTCATTTTGGAATCACCCTCAGAGTCAACGACGATAACCCTTGCATTCTGAATCTCTATCTTTACTTCAGATTCACGACCTATCGTTAGTTTGGAATCGATGTGGTTTTCGGATGTTCCTAATGTGGAAAACCGATCCCGGTCTCATCGAAATCCAAAACGTGTCTTTTAAGGCCAAGTTGTCTATTTAGTCTTAACAGTTCAATTCAATATCATCAATATACACACATATAGATAATTCATAATATCATAATAGATAATCACATCATCATAAACAGATAATTCATATTATCATCAAAACAGATAATTAAATAGTATCATACTTAAACCAAGCATCCATATCACATGGATATTACTCATATCATATCTAAGATCTGAATCAATCAATGAAATATTAATATCATTCATCCCTAAGCAACGATTTATAATTATACCATTTTTAATTAATTTAAAATGAATTAAATTAACTACTTCTATCTCTAATTAATTTAAAGTAAATTAAATTAATTACTTCATCTATAAATCTTGCTTATACAACCCTTAAACTAATTATAAACAAATTAATTAATTTTTCTCTAAATATTTATCTTGATTAAACATCTTTGATTAACCATCATCTAATTACAATAAGTAATTAGTCTTTATTTAATTTACCAAATTAATTATCCTAAATCATTTATAGTAATTAACATTTAATTACTTCATTTATTACCACATTTTAAATTATTTCTAAATTAAACTATCCTTAATTTCATTATTAGTTATATTAATAAAATGATCTCTAATTCAGATTTAAATTTAAATTACTTTATTTAATTTAATTACATTAAGTGATTAATCAATTATCAACCACCTTGATTAATATCAACCAGTAAATAACTACCCTTAATCACTCATTACCAAATTAATTATTCCATAATTAATTATCTCCATTAATTAATCCTCTGATTAATCACAAAAGTAATTATCCAAATTACTTTATTAACACATCATTTTTCACTAATTACATTCAGTAATTACATTAATCACTTCCTCAAGTAATTATGCTCCATTGAATACACTAAGTGATTACTCATATCAAATCATCAAAGGATTTCTTAAATTAATTAAACTAAATTAATTAACTTAAATAAATCATTTTATCAATTTTTTTTTTTTTTTTTGAAACTAGGGAAAACCTGGTCAATCACTACCGACATGCGGTTCCTGATCAGTAAACCTAGGGAATAGATGGAAGGCCCGCCACAACCACTATTCCAGGCTAGCCAGACCTTTCGGTTGACTTGGTGCAAGAGGCGCGAAAGTGATAATTACAATAAGTAATTAATTTATTAATTACTTTTATCAAGTAATTTCATTTAACAATTTATAATAGATTATCTAATTAATTTTGATTAATTATCAAAATTGATCACATTTATTAATTAATAATCTTTAGTTAATTATCATAATTACATTCCTAAATTTATTTCTAATTATAAATTAATCTAAATCATTAATTTATAAATTTAATAAATAATCATTCCTTTATCATCTTATTAATTAAATCATTTAATACCTTAATTATCTCTAAGATAATTTATTTCTTTATTAATGACCAAATTAATATTAACATATGTATTTGAAAACATTTCACTTTGAATTTACATTTAAGTTTCTTTTTAAGATTCAAAATGATTAACCTTAAACAAAATTACTTTATAAGTCTTGAATTAAATGTAAAGAACATTCATTCTTACATAAGAAACCTATATAAGGAAAAATTTATTAAATCACTTAATTATTTAAATTGAAGCTAAAAAAATAATTTGATTATTTAACTTACAAATTTAAGTTATACTAATTTATTAACTTTCCATTCAATGTTAAAGAAATCCTTTTTATAAAAGAATTCATATAAAGTAAGTTTAAACCTTACTTGAAACCAAATCATTTTTAACATACTTTATTCAAACTTATTTTAATCATTTAAATTTTGAGACAAAGAAATTTATTCAAATTCAACATTCACATAAACTTGATTTTATAATTCCTTGATTTAAACTTAGTTTAAATCTTGCTTTAAATTTCATTTTAAAATTTAGGCTTCAAAGGTTTTATTTGAATTCAACTTAAATCTGTGATTTAAACACCTGTTTAAGACTTGCTTCAACTTTTACATTGTAATTACAAAATAAAAATCTGAAGCAGGTACAGTTTGATTTAAATTCAATCCATAAACCACGTAATTTACTTATCAACTCTAAGTTGTTTAAAACAATTCAGTTTAAACATGTTTATCCCAAAACCAGGTTATCCAAAGCTAACTTGAATTCACTCTAATACTTTAGTTAAACTCAGTTAAATCTAGATCTGGAGTTTACATATCAACTTCAGATTTTTCCAGGGAACAGTTCAACCTTGAACCACACACATCCCCGAGATGGAAACAAAAACACTCGGGCCAAACACTTCAAATCCCTGAGTAAAATCTCGAGTTTCCCCGAGACTAACATGCCAACATCTCAATTAAACAAAACATGGAAACAGCAGTGTAACAAGCTCATACACTTGCCAAGACAAAGGCCATAGCATCACAACAAGCTTGAAATTCAGTCCCACACTGAGTATAGGCAGAGGGAAGAAAATGCTAACATGAAATACAAATCAAACTCAGTCAATGGTAGAATCACTGCAGACACCAGATCAGGGGAACAACAGAGACATGCTAAACAAAGTTAAGTGGTCTAACCCGTATACATCTCAGGTCAGTGAGCACTTCAAATGAGCATACCAGATTAGAGAGGCAACAGGGACAACTCAACCAATCATGTGAGATAACCAATACAACAAGATCAATGCTCAAACTACTGCACAATGTAAATGAAGACCACACACAAGTATACCCAGCCACACATATATGATCAGTGGCTACACAGTGCACAGACAATACATGAAAGCAATGCTTTGGTTAAATGGAACAGTGGGTACAATCAATGATGCAAAACAATGAACAAACCAGGTTGAACAATCTTCCCAACCACACCGATCAGATTTCACTAAGAATTGGATCAGTGGAAAAGTAACCTAAGTTTTTCAGTGACCTGAATTTATTTTTTAAAAATTTGTTTTAGAAACTCAGGTCAACCTGTGCTTAATAAATAAATAAATTAAATCAGTTTCTTGGAGTTCTTTCAGAGATTATGATCTAACTGTTTTAACTTAAAACATGTTTAAATCTTTAGTTTAGAATATACAACTTATATTGGCTTAACACTAAGCTCACATAATTAATTATATCTTGAGGAATCTATTTTGAAATTGAACATTTGTATTGAGGAACTCAAACAGAGGTCTTGAGCAATCAATAAACTGAAGTAACACTTCCAGTCTCAATATTCAGAGTATCATATATACATATATAACCTATTCACAGAGATATAAATAAACAACAAACTTATATTATTATTATTTTTTAAAAATTTAAGAAGATGAGTTACTCAAAGAGAATTCAATATGCAGTAACTTATTTTGCACTTGGCCAGAAAAAGGAATATATATAGATTCACACAAATATTTTAAACATCCAAATGTTAGCTTGCAACAGATTAAACTTAAGAAATTCTTATAAGTGTTACTCACATTGCTTGTAAAAAAAATGAACAGAGCAAGCTTGCATGAAAACCCTGGATCTTAAAAACTGGAAAGTGGTCTGCCTGCATTTCCTAAATCTTCCTTGCTTATCTTCAGTTGTAAATACTATTGAGTTTGTATAAATGGAATTGTTTGTTGTTATTTCTTAGTTTCAGGTTTTATATGTTTTTATGAACGAACTAAAAATAAGATGTATATAAAGAAGTTCAGGGGAAGGTGATAGCTGGGTTAAGTATATGCAAGTACACTGTATATCTTTGTTTTTATCAGCAAAATCTTTTAATTAGGGGCTGAAAAGATTTTTTTGAACAATTTCGAATAGACATAAGTTTGTGCTAAGAAAATGTAAGCATTAATTGTTAATGTACTCTTATTTCCTACTTAGCTAATTTAATCATATCTTATGTAGATATTTTATTTACTTTGATTTCCCTTGCTTTGCATTTTTATCTACAGGCTACATGCCTATTTTACTTACCTGGCAGTCTTATTTGTCTTTATTTTGTTATTTCTGCCTGCAACACTTACATACAAATCCTACTTGCTTTACCTAACCAAGCTTCACATACAAGATTCTTTTTATTTTATTCTTGCCTGGTTTTAATTTATATATTATGTTAGCATACTTATTTTACTTTGTTACTATACTTGCTTGCATACTTATTTACAGCTACACATATGTCCTTTTTATTTCTTACTTTGCTTTGCTTTGTTTCATACTTTTGCATTTCTATTTCAAGCATATTCATTTTCAGGCCTATACATATATTTTTACTTGTCTGGATATGTCTTCTATCCTATGTACAAAGCTATTTTATTTTATCATGCTTTGTTTATGCTTATGTTTAATATTTTATAAGATTTATTTTATCATAATATACTTGAAAGATTGTATATTCCAAATCATAGCTTTCCTTCAAAAATATACATATATTAAAATAACAACTTCTATTTATATTAAAAACCCATGTTCAAAGATATTACAATATTGATATAGTTTAAATATAACTTATTATTGAATTAAAATAATTTATAAAAGAAACAATCTCTTTAAAATATAAATTACTTATTTTATAAAGCTAAATTGAAAAGAACAAAACAACCCTTTTATTTAAATTTTAAACCTAGGCTAGAATACTTTCAAACAATTAAATTTATCTTGAGTATTTTAAAGTCATATAATTATTTAATCAATATTAAATAAAAATCAAATTCCTAATTTACCAAAAATATTGGAATTAGAAATCATGTCTTTATTTTATTAAATTTAAAACAAAAATTATCTATTTACAATATATACAGATATATATATTATAAATAGAAAACAATTTAATTGGCTTTTAAAAGATAAATTATCAGTTAATTATTTATTTAAAAGAAGATTATTAAATCAATTCAAATTATTATCAAATATTATTAAATCAATTTAATTTTTAATGTAGATTATTAAATTGATATTGCCAAAAATTCCGGGATATCACATTCCTCCCTCCTTAAAAGAATTTCGTCCCCGAAATTTAAAACAAAGGTAATTTAATAATCCAATTAAAAATTTAATTTTAAAGCACAAGCATATATCAATCATATGCTAACAACCACATCAACCAATTCATCCAATCAAACAAATTTAACTATCTAGACAGAATTCTAGATAGAATTTCCTTGAGTTTCCCCAAGTGTAAATACGGGAATACTCGCTCTACAGAATCCCAACAACCAATAGTACTAATCTATAGAACTTCCACTCATTTAGATCTACAAACAGAGATAAATCTTACACGTATTCTCTCAGAGATATGTGAAACACAACGAATTCCAGTTATCCAAACTGACAATTCAATTCTGAAGACCAAACACTTATCCAAAATCAAATCCCCGATTTCAAAAATCCAAATTCCTTCGTCTCTTATCCAAAAAAACTCTTCGGACGATCTTGTGCATCTTTCCTGATCAGCTCAACTCTTGCTGATGTCCTTAGAAACAAACTGAACCAAAGACAATTCAACAAATTGATCTTTCCAATATCAATCAAAACTCAAAACACAAACTCTATTTCAAATCAGAAGATAGAACTCATTTCTCTCATCTAGAAAAGATTAAACAGGTGCACTCCAATCTGACCTCAGATCCTAAAAAATTTCCTGTAGAACTCTCCAATCCAAACACTGCAACATCCAATTGCTTCCAAACTAAAACAGCTGCCACCATGCTTCCATTGCGCAACTCTGACCGAGCAGATGAAAATGCCGATGATGACTCAAGCATAGACTGGACAACACATCCCAACAATAAAGTTCACATATCCAGAAATAAAACTCAGAAGTTCCTCAAAAATCCAAGCTGTTTTTCCCAAACTCAAAAATCATCCTATTACTAAGCTGAACCATCGGTATCAGGCCTGGAAATCCAGTCGACACCAAACTCAATCTTCAGATGCTGACCAAACTTTGACTTCCTGATGACATCCAGAAAAATTCACAAGAGAATACTCAAACCATCGCAAGTCACTTTTGCGATTGATCCAGCCTAATTCCAAAGATAATGCTTCCTCTTTACCAATCAGAACATCTTACTCTTATGTGGCCAACCCATTGAAGAAATGGAACTACTCTGCTGCTTCTGAAGTTATCTCAAGAAAAACTGCTAAGCCAGAAGACTTCCTAATCCAAAGCTCTTCGAGAAATTCGGACTCCAACCAAACAGAAACTCCCAGCTGAACACAGCCACAACACCGAAGCAGATACTCTTTCTTAACTTGTCCCAAAGAAACATCTTCGGAGACATCCATAATCACTGTGTCTCACCACATTACTACACCTTGATGTATCAAGGTATCATGACTTTCTTCTGTCCGATCGACAGATCCAAACTCTAGCTCAACCAAACTTACACTTCAAAAATGAACTCCGAATCTTAACAGATCCTTCAAAGATTAATGAAATCCTTATACCACTCAAAGCTTACTCGAGACGGTATTAGGTCTACAGTCTCGACAAAGATACTTCCAACCTCAAACATTCAAATTCCAACCATTGGTAGTTGTGTTACACACACCACTACCCAATCTACCTTTATAGCTCATTGGAAAACCTGAACAGGTAACCCAACAAATAGGTAGGAATAAATAAATAAATAAATATATATATTAAAATTACAAATACGCTCTCTCAGGAAAGAAATCACTCAAGAGCCTAGGTATTCACTCAACCTAGCGCTCTGATACCAACTGTGACAACCCGGCTTTCTACGCCCAGAAAACCGCTTCGTCTTGAAGAAAGAAAGGGGTGAGAAAATAGAAAGATAGAGAAGAAAGAACAACAACATCAGAATCTCACAGCGGAACGAATAAATTATAATAATCACATAAGCATTTACATAATATACAACATCAATCAGAGTTATACAGACAATACATCACATACTAGACAGTTATAAACACCTGTCTAGTTATACAACTCAATACACAAATCAACACAGAGATATCAACACAGCGGAACTATATGTATATCTACAACGCTGAAGCCTCCTGCTCCATTACTCCTCCAGAATTCGTCAAAGCCAACCTGAATCCCTTGACTAACCATAAAAGTTTGGGTACCCGAGAGTTTATGAAAAACAAAAATAAACTCCGGGTCAGACATGGGTCTGGTATGAGTAACAGGTTAAAGTTACTTAATTTTAAAAATCCTTTTGAAATAAAAGGTATCACGTAAGACTCCCCACAAATAAACATGGAAAAGTTTTTACCTTACGCTAACCAAAACATTTGATAGGAAATTCTGTGATATTATAATAGGTCTAGGGTTTTCAAGTAAATAGAAAATAGTCGAAATTGTTACATCTATTAAATTCCAGCTACTAGCCACAAAAGTGGGTAATACAATCAAAACCGTTGGCACTTATTGGATTGTGGATTCCATACAATGGCAGGGCTACTGGGTACCGCCCGTCACAGTACGTGGCCTAGATCAACGTACCGAGGATCACTCCCGACCCCCTACAACACAAGGCCGGAACCATTCCTTACTGAACAGTCCCGAACAAGATAACCCCGTAGATAGCCGTCGCTACTGCCCACTAAGCCAAAATAAAGGGACATCTAGACAGGGGAATATCCTTGTCCTGCATGGGCATGACCCACCTAACCTTGCTGCACCTCCCCTGTTTTAGCCATTCCCGGTTGATGAGGCTTGAGGCTACGATTACCTTTTAAGAATACATTTCTTGGAATGCTCATCGCCCACCCGACGATGTGTTGAAAGCATTCAATCCATACAAGTTCGTTCCAGGTTCGAACGAACCGAAGGCATTATCTCGTTACACTCATTTTGGAATCACCCTCAGATTCAACGACGATAACCCTTGCATTCTGAATCTCCATCTTTACTTCAGATTCACGACCTATCGTTAATTTGGAATCGATGTGGTTTTCGGATGTTCCTAATGTGGAAAACCGATCCCGGTCTCATCGAAATCCAAAACGTGTCTTTTAAGGCCAAGTTGTCTATTTAGTCCTAATAGTTCAATTCAATATCATCAATATACACACAGATAGATAATTCATAATATCACAATAGATAATCACATCATCATAAACAGATAATTCATATTATCATCAAAACAGATAATTAAATAGTATCATACTTAAACCAAGCATCCATATCACATAGATATTACTCATATCATATCTGAGATCTGAATCAATCAATGAAATATTAATATCATTCATCCCTAAGCAACGATTTATAATTATACCATTTTTAATTAATTTAAAATGAATTAAATTAACTACTTCTATCTCTAATTAATTTAAAGTAAATTAAATTAATTACTTCATCTATAAATCTTGCTTATACAACCCTTAAACTAATTATAAACAAATTAATTAATTTTTCTCTAAATATTTATCATGATTAAACATCTTTGATTAACCATCATCTAATTACAATAAGTAATTAGTCTTTATTTAATTTACCAAATTAATTATCCTAAATCATTTATAGTAATTAACATTTAACTACTTCATTTATTACCACATTTTAAATTATTTCTAAATTAAACTATCCTTAATTTCATTATTAATTATATTAATAAAATGATCTCTAATTCAGATTTAAATTTAAATTACTTTATTTAATTTAATTACATTAAGTGATTAATCGATTATCAACCACTTTGATTAATATCAACCAGTAATTAACTACCCTTAATCACTCATTACCAAATTAATTATTCCATAATTAATTATCTCCATTAATTAATCCTCTGATTAATCACAAAAGTAATTATCCAAATTACTTTATTAACACATCATTTTTCACTAATTACATTCAGTAATTACATTAATCACTTCCTCAAGTAATTATGCTCCATTGAATACACTAAGTGATTACTCATATCAAATCATCAAAGGATTTCTTAAATTAATTAAACTAAATTAATTAACTTAAATAAATCATTTTATCAAATTAATTACAATAAGTAATTAATTTATTAATTACTTTTATCAAGTAATTTCATTTAACAATTTATAATAGATTATCTAATTAATTTTGATTAATTATCAAAATTAATCACATTTATTAATTAATAATCTTTAGTTAATTGTCATAATTACATTCCTAAATTTATTTCTAATTATAAATTAATCTAAATCATTAATTTATAAATTTAATAAATAATCATTCCTTTGTCATCTTATTAATTAAATCATTTAATACCTTAATTATCTCTAAGATAATTTATTTCTTTATTAATGACCAAATTAATATTAACATATGTATTTGAAAACATTTCACTTTGATTTACATTTAAGTTTCTTTTTAAGATTCAAAATGATTAACCTTAAACAAAATTACTTTATAAGTCTTGAATTAAATGTAAAGAACATTCATTCTTACATAAGAAACCTATATAAGGAAAGATTTATTAAATCTTTTAATTATTTAAATTGAAGCTAAAAAAATAATTTGATTATTTAACTTACAAATTTAAGTTATACTAATTTATTAACTTTCCATTCAATGTTAAAGAAATCCTTTTTATAAAAGAATTCATATAAAGTAAGTTTAAACCTTACTTGAAACCAAATCATTTTTAACATACTTTATTCAAACTTATTTTAATCACTTAAATTTTGAAACAAAGAAATTTATTCAAATTCAACATTCACATAAACTTGATTTTAGAATTTCTCGATTTAAACTTAGTTTAAATCTTTCTTTAAATTTCATTTTAAAATTTAGGCTTCAAAGGTTTTATTTGAATTCAACTTAAATTTGTGATTTAAACACCTGTTTAAGACTTGCTTCAACTTTTACATTGTAATTAAAAAAAAATCTGAAGCAGGTACAGTTTGATTTAAATTCAATCCATAAACCACGTAATTTACTTATCAACTCTAAGTTGTTTAAAACAATTCAGTTTAAACATGTTTATCCCAAAACCAGGTTATCCAAAGCTAACTTGAATTCACTATAATACTTTAGTTAAACTCAGTTAAATCTAGATCTGGAGTTTACATATCAACTTCAGATTTTTCCAGGGAACAGTTCAAACTTGAACCACACACATCCCCGAGATGGCAACAAAAACACTCGGGCTAAACACTTCAAATCCCTGAGTAAAATCTCGAGTTTCCCCGGGACTAACATGCAAACATCTCAATTAAAAAAAACATGGAAACAGCAGTGTAACAGGCTCATACACTTGCCAAGACAAAGGCCATAGCATCACAACAAGCTTGAAATTCAGTCCCACACTGAGTACAGGCAGAGGGAAGAAAATGCTAACATGAAATACAAATCAAACTCAATCAATGGTAGAATCACTACAGACACCAGATCAGGGGAACAACAGAGACATGCTAAACAAAGTTAAGTGGTCTAACCCATATACATCTCAGGTCAGTGAGCACTTTAAATGAGCATACCAGATTAGAGTGGCAACAGGGACAGCTCAACCAATCATGTGAGATAACCAATACAACAAGATCAATGCTCAAACTACTGCACAATGTAAATGAAGACCACACACAAGTATACCCAGTCACACATATATGATCAGTGGCTACACAGTGCACAGACAATACATGAAAGCAATGCTTTGGTTAAATGGAACAGTGGGTACAATCAATGATGCAAAACAATGAACAAACCAGGTTGAATAATCTTCCCAACCACACTGATCAGATTTCACTAAGAATTGGATCAGTGGAATAGTAACCTAAGTTTTTCAGTGACCTGAATTTATTTTTTTAAATTTTTTTTTAGAAAACTCAGGTCAACCTGTGCTTAAAAAAATAATATATAAATTAAATCAGTTTCTTGGAGTTCTTTCAGAGATTATGATCTAACTGTTTTAAATTAAAACATGTTTAAATCTTTAGTTTAGAATATACAACTTATATTGGCTTAACACTAAGCTCACATAATTAATTATATCTTGAGGAATCTATTTTGAAATTGAACATTTGTATAGAGGAACTCAAACAGAGGTCTTGAGCAATCAACAAACTGAAGTAACACTTCCAGTCTTAATATTCAGAGTATCATATATACATATATAACCTATTCACAGAGATATAAATAAACAACAAACTTATATTATTATTATTTTTTAAAAATTTAAGAAGATGAGTTACTCACAGAGAATTCAATATGCAGTAACTTATTTTGCACTTGGCCAGAGAAAGGAATATATATAGATTCACACAAATATTTTAAACATCCAAATGTTAGCTTGCAACAGATTAAACTTAAGAAATTCTTAAAAGTGTTACTCACCTTGCTTGTAAAAAAAATGAACAGAGCATACTTGCATGAAAACCCTGGATCTTAAAAACTGGAAAGTGGTCTGCCTGCATTTCCTAAATCTTCCTTGCTTATCTTCAGTTGTAAATACTATTGAGTTTGTATAAATGGAATTGTTTGTTGTTATTTCTTAGTTTCAGGTTTTATATGTTTTTATGAACGAACTAAAAATAAGATGTATATAAAGAAGTTCAGGGGAAGGTGATAACTGGGTTAAGTATATGCAAGTACACTGTATATCTTTGTTTTTATTAGGCAAAATCTTTTAATTAGGGGCTGAAAATATTTTTTTGAACAATTTCGAATAGACATAAGTTTGTGCTAAGCAAATGTAAGCATTAATTGTTAATGTACTCTTGTTTCCTACTTAGCTAATTTAATCATTTTTATGTAGATATTTTATTTACTTTGATTTCCCTTGTTTTGCATTTTTATCTACAGGCTACATGCCTATTTTACTTACCTGGCAGCCTTATTTGTCTTTATTTTGTTATTTCTGCCTGCAACACTTACATACAAATCCTACTTGCTTTACATAACCAAGCTTCACATGCAAGATTCTTTTTATTTTATTCATGCCTGATTTTAATTTATATATTATGTGAGCATACTTATTTTACTTTGTTACTATACTTGCTTGCATACTTATTTACAGCTACACATATATCCTTTTTATTTCTTACTTTACTTTGCTTTGTTTCATACTTTTGCATTTCTATTTCAAGCATATTCATTTTCAGGCCTATACATATATTTTTACTTGTCTGGATATGCCTTCTATCCTATGTACAAAGCTATTTTTATTTTATCATGCTTTGTTTATGCTTATGTTTAATATTTTATAAGATTTATTTTATCATAATATACTTGAAAGATTGTATATTTCAAATCATAGCTTTCCTTCAAAAATATACATATATTAAAATAACAACTTCTATTTATATTAAAAACCCATGTTCAAAGATATTACAATATTGATATAGTTTAAATATAACTTATTATTGAATTAAAATAATTTATAAAAGAAACAATCTCTTTCAAATATAAATTACTTATTTTATAAAGCTAAATTGAAAAGTACAAAACAACCCTTTTATTTAAATTTTAAACCTAGGCTAGAATACTTTCAAACAATTAAATTTATCTTGAGTATTTTAAAGTCATATAATTATTTATTCAATATTAAATAAAAATCAAATTCCTAATTTACCAAAAATATTGGAATTAGAAATCATGTCTTTATTTTATTAAACTAAAAACAAAAATTATCTATTTACAATATATACAGATATATATATATTATAAATAGAAAACAATTTAATTGGCTTTTAAAAGATAAATTAGCAGTTAATTATTTATTTAAAAGAAGATAATTAAATCAATTCAATTTATTATCAAATATTATTAAATCAATTTAATTTTTAATGTAGATTATTAAATTGATATTGCCAAAAATTTCGTGATATCACAATTTTCTTTTAATCTATTACAGCAGTAATTATTTAAAGAGTGACTTAGTATCTTGTTTTTAAAAGTGAAATCTAGTTTTATATTTTATTAAGTAACCTTATTTTCAAATATTCATATAGTATGTATTTTTAACAAATTATTGAAATAGTTTTAACTTAAATGTTTTAAAGTATATTTCAAAGTAAAGTGTTTTAAATTATTTTAAAAATCTAGTTTCGTGCTTGGTGATTTCAACGGAGATAGAAAATATTTGGGAAAGTTTATTCGGGAAAAGAAAGAATCGTTTGAAACTGTTTTCAAAGGGTTGAAAATAGAAATATATCTTGTGAAGATATTTTTGAGGTTAATAAATAATTTGGTAAATTATTTATTGTTTGATGGTTGTTTGTGAATGTTAATTGATAGTTAAATATCCGACTATCAATATTAGACAAATGCGCTGATCGTTTCGAAGAGATCAAGATCGAGATCTATTTCTCGAAAACCACTTTGATCCGGTTTGTACGTTTCGTGGAAAACGAGTTTGGATTCGAAGATGGAGCAGTGAAGTGCAAGGGCTAGTCGCTACTAATCCTGAGGATATTTCCAAAATGGATGTAGTAGGAATAGTGCCTTCGGTTCCGTTCGAACCCGGGACGGACTTGTATGGATGAATGCTTTCGGAACATCGTCAGGTGGACGATGGGCATTCTAAGGGATATGTTCTAAAAAGGTAACGCTTAGCCTCAAGCCTCATCAACCGGGAATGGCTGAAAATTAGGGGTTATGCAGCAAGGCTAGATAGGTAGCACCCAAGCAGGGTGAGGTCATCCCTGTCTAGATGTCCCCTTTTATTTCGGCTTAGTGGGCGGCTGCTGATCGCAACCGCGGGGTGATCTCACTCGGGATTATCCAGTAAGGGGAGTCCCGGCCTTGTGTTGCAGGGGAGCGGGCGTACTCCTCGGTACTGTGATCTAGGCCACGTACTGTGACATGTGGTACCCCAGTGCCTAGTCATTAGTTGGAAATCCATTCTCCCTACGAGCCTTGTACGAGTTTTGTTTGTATTACCCACTCTGTGGCCAGTAGCTGAAATTTAATAGATGTAACAATTTCAGCTATTTTATAAGTATTTGTATATAAACCCTATTATAATATCAGAGGATTTCTATAAAAATTGTTTTAGCTATCGTAAGGTAAAAACCCGACATGTTTATTTGTGGCGTGGTCTTACAAGATGATTTTGTTTTCAAAGGATTTTTGAAACTTTAATAATCAATTGAGTGTGATTTTCTCACGCTGGTATTCCAGACTGACTCGGGTGTTATTTAACTATAATGCTCGGGTCAGACCGAGTATTATAGGATACAATATATGATGCTGTGGAGCTCAGGAGACGAGCTGGATGACGATACGTACTTCCGTACTTGTTTTATATGTATATTCCGCTGTGTTGATTAGCTGTATATCCAGTTGTATGTTATTGACGTTGATCTGTGATTGATGTACTCTGATGATGTAATATATAAACCGAGATATTTGATCTTGAGTAAAGATCATTTATTATCTATTATATTTTATTCCGCTGCGATGGTTAGATTCTGTTGTTGTTTTCTATTTTCTTCTTCTACCTCTTCTTCTTTAACCCAAATGGTTCGTATTTCTGTAAAACTTGAGTTGATTTAGGTAGAACAGTGTTGACTCATGGGGTATGGATTTGCGGGTCGTTACACTTGGTATCAGAGCTTAGGTTGGTGATAACCTTGGCTCTGGTGGGAATTGCTCATTTAAATTAGAGTCCGTAGTACTCTAAAATGAGTTTGAGCGTATTAATAGTTATGAGCGCGTATTTGTTAGTGAATATAAATTGTTTTAATATTGTGTTGATTGGTTTATTGAGTGGCATATGAACCTTCGTCGGCACAGTTTGGACAACTGTATCGAAGGGGTTTCTAAATACTTGAATAGAACAATTGACACGGTATTGTTTTAAATGTGGGTGAATGAAATAATTTTACCCAAAAATATATTTTGATATAAAGAAAAGTTTGTAAACTATTTTATCTAATATATGGTTGATTAGATGTTAGGAAGAATAACATTAAATTATTATCATTGTTGAGTAAAAATTTAACTAGAAATTTAAAACCTAACCAAAGGTTAAGGAAATAAATTCATTATAAAATGAAATTTATAAATATGAATTATAAATGTAAATTATAAATTGAAATATAATTAAATGGGAATTTGTATAAGCATAAACTATATAAATGCATTATAGTTAAAATTCGAATTAAAACAGAATTTGAAACTTTAAAACCCCCGGAGATTTTGGAAGTATTTTGAAGATAAATAGTAGCATTGTTGTTTTTGGGGTATTTCTGAAAGGAAATTGTTTCAAATAAATTTTGGGAAGGGATATAGCATTGAACTCACTTAAGTCGCTGGAAAATAACTTCGGTGATGACTACAGCATCATCGATGTTCATTTTCGAGTTTCTAAGTGATGTATTGCAACCAAATGGGTTTGTACAAAAGAACAAGTTTTGTTTGTGAAATTTCAAAGGAAATTTGTCAGAAATAAAAACCAGGACTGGTTTAAATTTTTGAGAAGTGTGATTTGAGATGTTGGAGATTTCAAAATGATTTGAAACCAAAAGTCGGGTGTTTAAAAATCCTGATAAGATAGGTTGTAAGCTTATAAATTGAGATGATTTTTAAATCAAGAAAGCAATATAAGCTTTGAATGCTGGAAATTTAAATTTAAAGTGAAAAGTTAAAAATGAAATTAACTTAGATAGGGGAATAAAATTTAACTGGATTGAAAATAAGTGGATCGGACTGGAAATAATATCCAGTTGTGTTCAAATTAATTTGAAATCGAATTGTGTTAAATAAATCTGAGTTAAAATAAAATCGAATTGGAATAAAATTTTAGTTGAGTTATTGAATGGAATTAGATTCTTACCTGAATAAATGGAAAATAAGTTGAATAAGGATTGGATTGAAATAAATAAATCAGAATAACTTGTAAAAGAATTAAAAACCCAAAATAAATATTGTTTGATGAATTGGAAAATAAAATAAAAATCCAAACTTGAATTATAAAATAAATTTGAACTTAAGAAAATTAAATGAAGAGATTTTGAGATTACAATCAAGTTCTAATTTTAAATTGGGAAAAACTAATTAGATAACAAATTAGATAATGAAATATGTAACTGGAAATATATTAGTAAATGGTGGAATCAGAACTTGAGTTATTAATTAAAATCTGAGTTGAAGCGTTATCAAATTAAATATAATCGGAAAGGTATCGAATAAAAATAAATTTGATTAAAATAGTAATGGTTTGAATTGAAAATATAATCCAAATAAGTAGAAATAAATTAGAAATGGCCTTGCAATCAATTGAATGAGTTAAATTTGAAAATTTAAATTTTGTAATAACTAATCAAATGAAATTGTAGATTTAAAATGGGATTTAATCGAGATAGAATTAAGTCGAATAAAAGAGAAAAATTTACTTGTAAAATGAAAATGAGCTTTAGTATAAAATTTGAATAAATTGGAGCAAATTAACTTAAGCTAAATAGATGGAGGAGAGTTGAATTGAATTCAATTTAAACTAAGTTTAAATGATATTGGGTTGGATTTAAATCAAGTGAAAGTAAATTTGAATCGAATTAAAATTCAGTGAGTTATAGATAATATTTAATGGAATGAAATTCTTAAATAAATAATTGTAAACCATTTAAATTGTTAAGGGATTGAAATAACTTGGAGACAATAAGAAAAATAGAATGGTTTTAAATGAAACACAAATGAATGGATTGTGAATAAAATTGAAATGGAATCTGTCGAGCTAAATAAATTGGTTGCGAATAAATTTTAAATAGAAAGAATTAAATAATAAATTGTGTTGGAATAAATTTAAAATGGTCATCGGCTTAAGTGGTTATTTACTTGAATGAATATTACCAATTTGTAGGAGAGAAATTGGTTGTGGGACGAAAATAGAAGAAAATAAAATTCTGTGAATCATTGCAAGTAAATAAAATTGATTTTAAATCAATTGGAATAATATGGGTTTGTTGGAAATTAAAAATGAAGTGAATGTAAGCGATTGAGTTTTAAACCATTCAAATTGATGAAGTTATATACGAATGGATTGTAAACCATTCAAATATAATGGAAATGGTTATAAATTAATTGAAACAGTTGAATTAGTGTGAAAACTATATAAATTGCTTACGGAAAGCGTTTGGTGTGCATTTCATTTAGAATTCATGTGTTTAACTATTGCAAATAAGTGAAATATTGATAAAACTTTATATATGACACTTACATGTTTAAATTGAATAAGTACAGATTCAGGGAAGTCATTGGGCTGGATTTGATTTCACTAACTGCTAATTAAATAAGCCGCTTGCTTAAAAATGCTAAATAAGGTATGCCTATGCAATAAAAATAGAAAATATGATCTGTTTTTTGTTTTTCCAACCGGGTGGGTCGATGTATATATATTCATATCTTTTGTCAAATTGCAAAAGCTCCTCCGTACAAAGGAGACTCTACCAAAATTTTCTGGAGATTTTAGGAGTTAGAATTTTTTTGAAATTTTTGGAAAATTTTTGTTAACGAAAAAACGATTTCTAACTGGAAATTGAAATAGATTAGTAAATGAAACTAATTTAAAATACTGTCATGAATTAGTTACAAATGAAAAATAAAATTTAAATATTCAGAGTTAAAGATAAATTGAATTCATATAGAAATGGGAGAATCAATTTGAATGGAAATAGATATAAACTAAAGTGGTAAGGTGGAAATAAATAAAGAAACATATATAATGCTTATACTAAACTTAAGTAAGGAATGATAAATTCTTAATTGGAAATTGAATATTGCAAATATATTCTAAGTTGATATTTGGATGAATAAATATTGACATTTGGTAAGGAAGTCGATAAAATGTTTTTGGAAAGTTGTGATTGGATATTATTGCTAAGCAGGATATGCAGGTATTATAAAGGGAAAAGAGAATTGATTTTGATTTCAGATGATAAATTTGAATTGCTCGACAAAAAGGTATATGTTTAAATTTTTATATGAAATTTGATTGGGTTTTTGATCGAGCCACTTGGCGTTTTGTTTTCTTTTGGAATTTGGGAGCCCGTAAAGGACTTTTGTAGTTGTACCGAGCTAATCGCGCAAAGGAGACCCTGGCAAAAAATTTCGAAAATTTAGAGAGTTAGAAATTTTTCGAGAAAGTTCTGATAATTTAAATTTGAATGGTTGAATAAATAAAGTTATTTGAAAACTATGGAAGGTTTTGGGAAGTTGGGTGAAGTAATAGTGGGTCTTTAATAAAAGATATGTTATGGCAAGTTGATATAACTGTTCGGATTTGGAAAAAAAAAGTAATGGATATTGGACCATTCTTCCTAACTAGTAATTTCGGGGACGAAATTCTTTTAAGGGGGGAGGAATGTGACGACCCAGGATTTTTAGGCATTTGAAGTTGGAATATTTAATTGATTTTAAATATTTAAAAGTTTAATTTTTAACTTGAATTCGAACATCACCATTTATTTTATAATTAAATTATTGAATTAAATAATTTGAGTTGGGTAAATGTTGAATCTGGAATTTTAAACTTATTAAAATTAATTTATGGTTTTGTAAAATTTATGTTAATAATACTGAAGATAGTGAAAGTGTTAAAGTTTGATTCGGAAGTGTTTTGTTAAGTTTTGAAATTTTATCGTTTAAATTGGATTTAAAAATAGCCTTCCGAGGCACAGTCTCGAAATTTGATGAAACCAGTTCCATTGGATCCGTAATATTGAATTATTATCGGATTTCAAATTTCATTTTGATCGGAGTTGTTGTGTGAGCGTACGACACATAAACACGCTGAAATTTAATTGAAAATAAGTAAATACTGTACTTGGTTAGTCAAACTTAATTTACATCAGAATCTTTCCAGTTCTTTCCAGCGCACGCTTCCTTTGTTCCAAATACGATTCTTCATCCTCCTTTCTTTTAGATATGAAACCTATTCCATTTCCAGTGAAATTCAGATGCTCAAGATAAAAAAAAAGAGAAAAATGGCAGACTAATGGTCGCGAGCCTTTCTTTTTCGTTTTTCTTCTATTCGAAACCCTTCGAAGCAAACCAAAAATGAAAGTTCAGGAAATATTATGGCCGCTTGCCCTTTTATCTCAAAACAAAACCTCCCTGAGCTAAAAAAAGGAGAAATCAATCTGCTCGAACACGATGGCGGCGTGAGCGCCCGAATGGTGACCGCGGTTCGTAATTGAACAAGGCACGAGCCGCGGATGTCTTGAAATCGATGAGGCTTGGATGGGATGTAGGCGCGCGCTCGATTTGGAGGAGGTGAAGCGATGCTTGGGGTCGTAGGGATATCGAATGCGATTCGTTCGTCCAGTTCAAGTTCGCGGTGGCTAGGGCAAAGGCTTGAAGGCTGCGGCGTTGAGAGGCCGATGGGTTTGTCGTGTTCACTATAATGGAGGAAGGGTTATATGTAATTGTGGTGAGGAGTTAGTCCTTAATTCTTTTGCATTAAGTTCAGTTGAATATAAACGATCACTCAGAAATTAGTGATAATCAATATTTATATTGATTTTACTATATAGATAGGATTTTAATTTACAGAAGGATACAATTTTTTTTTTTTTTAAAAACACGACATGTAAGCAGGAAAAAATAATAGTAATAAAAATACATACTAGAACTCACTGTTTTATTTAAAATATATTAAGGAAGAAATTTGTTTAATTGGATAATCAATTATTTGAGTTACTGATGGAAGTTTATTAGGGGAAATCAGTTTTAAACCAAATCAATTGTTAATCAAATTTTAAATTGGAAGTTAATTGTTCGATTTATTTTGAATATTGATAAACCATATAAATTGTTTATTCAAGGTCAAATCGGGAAAACCAAAGCCATATTTGAAGTGGATTGCAAATGAAATGGAATAAGGTGAGTTAATCTCACTCAGCTGAATTATAATTTAAATTAAATTGGTTAAATTTAAATAATTGATTAATTGATTGGTTTGGGTATGTTATATTATATATAGTAGTATATATTACACCTTAGAATGATTGTTTCCGCATTATATAGCAGAGATATTTATGTTGTGCTAACGTCTGTGGATGCAGGGAAAACAGGTTGGAGGGATCCAATTGGATCCCTCAACATTTATTTAAATTATTTAATACCCTCTGTTGTGATTATTTGATATTCTGTGATGAATTATATTGGAATATTAAATGCTATGGTTCGATTGGATATAATTGGGTATAATGAATTTCCAAAAATATATAAATTGGATTTTTGGAAGAAAATAAAAGAAGTGAATTTGTAAGTAAAATAATTATGGAAATTTGAATAAATTTAAGAATGAATGGAAAAAGAAATAAAGTAACTTAAAAATTTCCAATAAATAAATCTTGAGTATAGAAAGGGTAATTTTGAATAAACAGAAGATTAATGAATTTCAAACTTCAGTATTATTATTTTAAAAGAACAAAACATTTATTTAAAATTTAAGATTTAAATTATTGAAAAGAATAAAGAGGAAATTAGGAATAATCTGAAATTGGTATATTTCAGATAAAAGATTTAAAATCAAACAGAAAATAATAATAATAAAGTCCATAATTAATGAATTTTGAAATGAACTGAGAAAGTAAAGAAATTTATCTCAAATGGAATAAATTGGGAATCAATTTGGAAAATTGATTTAAGTGATTGAGATTGGAAATTCTCCCTGAATAACTAAGTACGTTTTCAAAGTAAATTTTTAAATATAAGTTAAAAGTTTTAAAGTTGTTTAAAGAAATATGTTTTGAAAAATTTATCATTTCTAAATATTTAAATTCTAAAGTAAGTATTTTCTTTTAATCTATTATAGCAGTAATTATTTAAAGAGTGACTTAGTATCTTATTTTTAAAAGTGAAATCTAGTTTTATATTTTATTAAGTAACCTTATTTTCAAATATTCATATAGTATGTATTTTTAACAAATTATTGAAGTAGGTTTAACTTAAATGTTTTAAAGTATATTTCAAAGTAAAGTGTTTTAAATTATTTTAAAAATCTAGTTTCGTGTTTGGTGATTTCAGTGGAGATAGAAAATATTTGGGAAAGTTTATTCTGAAAAAGAAAGAATGGTTTGAAACTGTTTTCAAAGGGTTGAAAATAGAAATATATCTTGTGAAGATATTTTTGAGGTTAATAAATAATTTAGGAAATTATTTATTGTTTGATGGTTGTTTGTGAATGTTAATTGATAGTTAAATAACCGACTATCAATATTGGACAAATGCGCTGATCGTTTCGAAGAGATCAAGATCGAGATCTATTTCTCGAAAACCACTTTGATCCGGTTTGTACGTTTCGTGGAAAACGAGTTTGGATTCGAAGATGGAGCAGTGAAGTGCAAGGGCTAGTCGCTACTAATCCTGAGGATATTTCCAAAATGGATGTAGTAGGAATAGTGCCTTCGGTTCCGTTCGAACCCGGGACGGACTTGTATGGATGAATGCTTTCGGAACATCGTCAGGTGGACGATGGGCATTCTAAGGGATATGTTCTAAAAAGGTAACGCTTAGCCTCAAGCCTCATCAACCGGGAATGGCTGAAAATTAGGGGTTATGCAGCAAGGCTAGGTAGGTAGCACCCAAGCAGGGTGAGGTCATCCCTGTCTAGATGTCCCCTTTTATTTCGGCTTAGTGGGCGGCTGCTGATCGCAACCGCGGGGTGATCTCACTCGGGATTATCCAGTAAGGGGAGTCCCGGCCTTGTGTTGCAGGGGAGGGGGCGTACTCCTCGGTACTGTGATCTAGGCCACGTACTGTGACAGGTGGTACCCCAGTGCCTAGTCATTAGTTGGAAATCCATTCTCCCTACGAGTCTTGTACGAGTTTTGTTTGTATTACCCACTCTGTGGCTAGTAGCTGAAATTTAATAGATGTAACAATTTCAGCTATTTTATAAGTATTTGTATATAAACCCTATTATAATATCAGAGGATTTCTATAAAAATCATTTTAGCTATCGTAAGGTAAAAACCCGACATGTTTATTTGTGGCGTGGTCTTACGAGATGCTTTTGTTTTCAAAGGATTTTTGAAACTTTAATAATCAATTGAGTGTGATTTTCTCACGCTGGTATTCCAGACTGACTCGGGTGTTATTTAACTATAATGCTCGGGTCAGACCGAGTATTATAGGATATAGGATATGATGCTGTGGAGCACAGAAGACGAGCTGGATGACGATACGTACTTCCGTACTTGTTTTATATGTATATTCCGCTGTGTTGATTAGCTGTATATCCAGTCGTATGTTATTGATGTTGATCTGTGATTGATGTACTCAGATGATGTAATATATAAACCGAGATATTTAATTTTGAGTAAAGATCATTTATTATCTATTATATTTTATTCTGCTGCGATGGTTAGATTCTGTTGTTGTTTTCTATTTTCTTCTTCTACCTCTTCTTCTTTAACCCAAATGGTTCGTATTTTTGTACAACTTGAGTTGATTTAGGTAGAATAGTATTGACTCATGGGGTACGGTTTTGCGGGTCATTACAGTATGTGACGACCCGACTTCCAAACTCCATGAAGTCGCAGCGTCAATGAAGAAAGAAAGGGATAGAAGAAGAAAGAACGAAGAGAAGAAGAAAACAACACTAGAATCTCAACAGCGGAACGAATAAATTATATTAACAACATAAGTATTTACATAATATACAATACCAATCAGAGATACACAGCATATACATCACATATACTAGACAGTTATAAACACCTGTCTAGTATTTACAACTCAATACAACACAACACAGAGAAAACACAGCGGAAAACTATATCTAACGCGGAAGCCTCCTGCTCCATTGCTCCTCCATTACTCGTCAAAGCTAACCTGAATCCCTTGGCTACTCGTAAAAATTTGAGTACCCAAGAGTTTAAGAAAACAAAAATAAACTCCGGGTCAGACATGGGTCTGGTGTGAGTAACAGGTTAAGGTTGTTTAACTTTAAAAAACCTTTTGAAAAGAAAAGGTATCACGTAAGACTTCCCACACATAAACATGGAAAAGTTTTTACCTTACGCTAACCAAAACATTTGATAGGAAATTCGATGATATTATAATAGTGTCTAGGGTTTCCAAATAAATAAGAAATAGCCGAAATTGTTACATTCATTAAATTCCAGCTACTAGCCACAAAAGTGGGTAATACAATCAAAGCCGTTGGCACTTATTGGATTTTGGATTCCATACAATGGCAGGGCTACTGGGGTACCGCCCGTCACAGTACGTGGCCTAGATCACCGTACCGAGGAGCCACCCTAACTCCCCTGCAACACAAGACCGGGACCATTCCTTACTGAACAGTCCCGAACAAGACAACCCCGGCAGTTGGTGCAATCAACTGCCCCACACAGCCGAATATAAAGGGACTTCTAGACAGGGGTAAATCTTGCTCTCCAGTGGGAGCTACCCACGAAGCCTTGCTGCATCTCCCCTGTTTTAGCCATTCCCGGTTGATGAGGCTTGAGGCTGCGATTACCTTTATAGAACATTTATCTTAGAATGCTCATCGTCCTCCTCACGATGTGCTGAAAGCATTCAATCCATACAAGTTCGTTCCGGGTTCGAACGAAACCGAAGGCATTATCTCGTTACACTTATTTTGGAATCACCCTTAGAGTTAACGACGATAACCCTTGCACTCTAAACCACCACCTCGAATCTATAAGCACTATTCCGTCAAACTCATTACGGAATCACCCACAGAGTTATACTGACGTATAGCCCTTACACCTCGAGTCTTCACAAAGCTCCATTTGATTCACGACCTAACGTTATTTGGAATCGATGTGGTTTTCGGATATCCAAATATGGAAACCCGATCTCGGTCTCATCGAAATCCAAAGCGTGTCTTTTAGGTCCAAGTTGTTTTAAAGTTTAAAACAATTCAATTCAATATTATCTAAATACACACAGATAGATAATTCTCAACATCTCAATAGATAATCAATATTATCATCACATCAGATAATCTATATTATCAACTCAAACAGATAAATCCATATCATCAACTCAATGCAACCATTACATCCAAATCACACAACATCATATATCTCATAACTGAGATCTCAACCATTCAGGTAATAAATACCAACCATCATTCATAAGCAATTACTTATCAATTCAATCTATAATTAATTTAAAATGAATTAAATTAATTACTTCTCCCTTAATTAATTTAAAATGAATTAAATTAATTACTCATCCATATAAATCTTGCTTACATATCAATTAATTAATTATATATCTATTAATTAATTACTCTTAACCATTCACCCAAATCAATCATCTTGATTAACCTTTAATTACATTCAAGTAATTAACCTCTAATTAATTTCACAAATTAATTAATCCAAACCAAATCCTGTAATTAACTTGTAATTACATCATTAATTAATCCTTAATAAATTAATTAATACCTTCATTGATTAATTGTTATAATTAATCAATCCTTAATTATATCATTAATTATTCAAATTAATGATCCCAAGTTATTTTATTTAAAATAACTCCATTAAATTAATTATCAATTATCATTAATCTTACTTGATTAACTTATTTATCAAAACCCAAACTAATTACTTACTTAAGTAATTATTTAATATTCCAACTACATATTAATTACACAAGTAATTAATTCCAAAACTTCTTCATTAAATTACATCCAGTAATTTATTTCCTTAATTACTTCACTAAGTAATTATCCATTTCTAATTTGCATTAGTAATTACTTCTCAAATCAATTAATGATTAAATTAAATTAATTAAACTTAATTAATTAACTTAATAAATCAAAAAAAAAAAAAAAAATTTAATTAATTACAATTAGTAATTAATTTCCTTCATTACTTTCATAAAGTTATTTACTTAAACAATTAAAGGATTATCTTAAATTAATTAATACAATTAATTTCTAAAATTAATTACATTAATTAATTATAAAATAATATCAAGTTAATGACCTTCATTAACAAATAACAAACCTTTAATTACCTTTCCAAAGTAATTAATTGAATTAATAAATATTAATTCTAAATTTATTTAAAGAAACACATTAATTAATTTCTAATTTAAAAATTAATCAAGTGATAATTAAACTTAATTAATTATTAATTACTTGATTAAATAAATTCAATTCATTAATTAAATTAATCAAATCTTATTTAAATTAATTTTTAAATCATACTTTAATCAAGTTAAATCAACTTACTTAAATCCTTTAATTAATTAAATAAACCCTTAATTATTTAATTAATTAACCTAATTATTAATTAAATTAATTAATTAATTACAAACTTAATTACCTTGATTGATTATAAATCATTAGGTTCAAATCGACTTAATAATAATCATTATTTTTATTAATGATTTAATTATTATTATCAAAATAAATTAAAAACAGATTGTTTTTAATTTCCCTAAACTTCATTTTTAAATTAAAATGAAATTTAAACTTAAACAAGAATTTGAATATTTAAAAATTCCTTAATTTTTATTTTAAAAGATCACTTATCTTTTAAAATAGTTTTAAAAGAATAGTTTAATTTATCCATATTCAAATTTAACAAGTTTAAAATACTTAAATAATTCAAATGATATTGGACTTATAATTTCAATTTTATTAATATCACAACTAAGGTCCAAAACATGTTTTCAGGCTTAAATTCAATGGTAAAATTAAACCCTGTTTTAAACTCTCATTTCAGATTTTATAAAACACATTTCAAACTTAAAATATTCAAACTAAAATACCATTTGAATTTCATCAACCTAATTTCTTTTTGAAACCTTTCAGATTCAAATCAAATTTGAGTCCAGGATTTCAATTTCAGATTTAACTTAGAATTTAAATCTTATTTTTAATAACTTGTTTTCAGATTTTAAAAAAAAAATCAATCAATATAAAAACAGTGCAGGTTTTTAAATCTTATATATTCCATTGCCTGCAATTCTTGATTATTACAAAATCTGAAATTCAAAAACCTATTTGAATTTATCATTTAATCTTGCTTTAGATTTCAAACTTGCTTGGCCCTTTTTAAATTTAGTTTTTTTTTTTTTTGAAAAATTAAAACCTGAAACTGTTCAGGTTACTGAGAAACAAAATACAGTATCCAAATCTACCCGAGCCAAATACTAATTTACTTCGGGTCAAATGCTACTTCACTTCGAGTTCTAAGGCCTATTGCTTCGAGTTTCATCTCAACTGACTCGAGTCTTTCCTACAACTTACAGAAACCCAAACCCCATTCAAAAAAATGCCTCTGTGCACATGCACATAACTATGACCAACTCTCCGATCATCAGTGATGATCATCCACCTCCATCATTCCCCTTAAACCCAACATGATCACCCAAAACATCACAAATCTCCTCATATTCAAAATTCCAATTTGTACAGCCCCCTACACCTGGAACACAACAGTTTCCACAAGTCCAAGCCTGTCATCAATGATTTCACCTTTCTCCGACCATCGATGAAGTTGAAATTCCAGCCACATCCCTGTCAGGGACTCATCTACCATTCCACAAAACAGTTCGACACTCGAACAACCCTAGTGATAGTGATGATCAAATACATACTGTGTTAAAAACCTAGGATACAGAACACTTCTTCACACCCCTAACCAAATCATGAATTAATTTACAGATTTGCTAATTTTCCTGATGTTCCTGACCACACTACTATATACAAAAGCAATATCAAAACTTCAGAACATAACAATAGTCAGAATCACTCTAAACCCCCAAAAGTTCCAAATCCAAAAATCATCCTTTAGTCTATCACAGCACTGCTTCCCAAAATTACAACTTAAATATTATGATTCTCTGCTCTGAAAATCATGTTTCCATATAGGCTTTCAATTTATGATCTTAAATCAAGAAATTAAGGAATTTATATTTTTAAAACACAACATGTTTCAGGTCATTTTAATTTCCAGAGAAGTTTGATTTCAATTTACCTTATGTTAAGTTCTTATGCTACAGATTTAATTTTAACAACCAAATTTGTTTGTAACTTGAACATAATTAATGCCATGATATAGTGATAGGGGTATAAATTTAAAAGCAAAACTGAGTTTTAAAATGAGAAGCAGAGGATCAAAGATAACATTCACACATTTCATCAAAGTATCTACTGACAATTTATAGATATATATATATGCAGAAACCTACTTATCACAGTAATAAACCATGCAACCATGTTACTTAAATTTTTTTAGCAAAAATGTTACTCACCTTATTTTCAGAGAGACAGAGCATAAATCTCAATCTTGAAACTGCAATGCATTAGCTTCCTATCCAATAATTATATGCATGCAAACTTCCAGGCTTCAAAAAAAGAAATGTAGGCTTGCAAATTTACAGTTTTTGGAAGAGATGCAGACTTTGATTTTCAGTATGTTGAAATAGCATGTTGATGATTGCAGATGATTTCCAGAGATGGGAGAAATGCAGGTTCTTGATTATGAAATAACTCCCAGGTTTTTTTTTATGAGTTTGGATACAAAATGCAATTGAACAGGTTTTGTTTGCATTTTGCAGGTTTTGTTTCTGAGAGATTTCAGATTTTTGAATGAAGTGTCCTTTTGTTTCAACTAGCATTTGATTTACTGAAATTTCCAGAGACATGCAAGTTTGGATTTGAGAAGATTGATCTTAGTTTGAATGAGGAGTTTCAGGTGTTAAAATTTCTTTTGAAATGAATTTGCAAATATGATTTTGAGGGGTTTTCAGACATTTTAGAATGAAGTGTTTCTTTCTTCTTCTTAGATTTAGAAAAGAGGATGAATGAAAGAATAATAAAAATGGTTAAGGCTGAAAATGTTTTAACAAAAATAAAGAAAAGAATAAAATAAAATGACACTTGTCATTTTACTTGATTCACCATTTAACACATGTTATTTGATTTGTTTATAAGATAACACTTGTATTTTAGATTGTTTCAAAAGCTAACACATGTCTTTATTAAATTAAGTTATAAATTTAAATGTTTATAAAGAGTTTGCTTAATTTATTTTATGTTTATATGAATATATATGATCTACTTATTTTAAGAAAATGTAAATAAAACAATTTATAAACTAAACTTACACAAATTATTTTAAAGAATCAATAAATTTGAATTTCAAAATAAAATTACCAGATCAAATTAATTCTTTAAAATAAAACAAAAATCAAATTAAAAATGAAGATTCCATTTTCCCTTTTTAATTCCTCTTTATATTTTTGAAAAAAAGAATATTCATTAATATTGTTTAAAATAACAATTATCAAATTTTATATGATTTATAAAGAATTTATAAATCACTTTTATATTTAAATGAATTTAAATTATATGTTATCTCAAATTTTAAACTTATATAAAAGAGTCTCAATTCATATTTAATCAAATAATGGTTTTAAAAGAAATAAAATCAACTTTTATTTAAATTTAAAACAAATATTTAAACTAAGACTAATTTGAAACAATTTAACATTTATTATAAATATTCACAAATCATAAAGTTATTAATTTAAATGAATTTTTGAAAGCTTAATATTAATGTAAAACATAATTTACTAATTACTCAATATTTTATTAGAATTTAAAAACAAAACTTTATTTATTACTTAAATTCCAAAACAAAGATAAACTATAATATATATATATACAAATATATATATACACATTATAATTTAAACATTTATTTTAGCTTTAAAAAAACAAATCACAAATTAAATATTTATTTATTCAGATTATTAAATCAAAACATATTTTATTAGTCAATATTATCAATATTGTCAATATCAATTTAATTTTATATAAAGATTATTAAATTGATATTGTCTAAAATTCCGGGATATCACATTCCTTCCCCCTTAAAAGAAATTTCGTCCTCGAAATTTAAAACAAAGGTAATTTAATAACCTACTTTAGATTTTAAATTTTAAAACCAAGTATATCAAACATATGCTAACATCCATAGCAATCAATTCATCCAATCAAACAAAATTAATTATCCAGACGAAATTCTGGATAGAGCTTCCTTGAGTTTCCCAAGCAAACACCGGGTTACTCGCTCTATAAAACCCAAACAATCAACATTACTAACTACAGAATTCCTATTCATCTATATCTATAACTAACAAGGCATCAGACTATAAACAAGTCTGACTCAGTAACCAAAATCTTCCAGAACAACTGATTCCAAAACCAGAAATAGATATACACGTCTTCCCTTAGGGATACGTGAAACACAACAAATTCCAGTTGTCCAAACTGGCAATTCAATCCAGAAAATCAAACACTTATCCAAACAGAACACAGAAGAAATCCAAAACATCTCGGAGCTAGCTTATCCAACCTTACCAAAATTTATAGCTCCTAAAACTGGGAAACTTATCCAAAATCAGTTCTCCGACTGCCTATCCCTTACCTGATCAGCTCAACCCTTGCTGATGCCACAACAAATAAACTAAACCATCCCAATCCATAAGAATGATCCTTCACGATCAACCAAGATAAAAACAACTCTACTCACAACCATCAAAAGAAAACAAATTTCTCTTGTCCTGAAAAGAAAAGCAGATGCACTCCTAACTGCTTCCGCTGCACAACTCTGATCTGGAGCAGAAAAGAATGCTAATAAAGAACACAAGCACAACTGGACAGCATAACCAAGAAGATCTTCGATAACCAAGAGAAAATTCAGAATTTCCTCAAATCCTGAGTTGCTTCAACAAATTCCATCTCAAGAAACCAACCTTCAACTAGTTGAACCACCGGTACCACTGAATCTCTAGACGAAGACAAACTCTTGACTTCTTTGAAAATATACAGAAAAATCTCCAACAATCCAAGAGATCACCCAACTATCGCAAGTCACTTTTGCGATCAACTCAATCTAATTCCAAAGAAAACTGTTCTCTCTAAACCAATCAGAACAGTTTATGCTGGTCTTGCCAATCCATCGAAGAAATGGATTCTACCCTACTGCTTCTGAACTCCATCTCCAGAAAATAGGTAAGCCAGAAAACTCTGCCGACATACAGAACACTCCGAGTTGCACTGCAGATACCAATGCCAAAGAATTCTCAATCCAAAGTTCTTCGAGAAACCCGAACTTCAAACCAAACAGAAACATCCTGCTGCACTCGGCCTCAACACCGAAGCAGACTCACTTCCTTAAACTTGTTCCAAAGAAATCACCTTTGGAAATATCCATAGTCACTGCATCTCATCACGCAGCTACTACTTCCTTGAGATATCAAGATATCATCACTCGCTTCTGTTCAGCCAACAGATCCAACTCTACTCATCCAACTTCAAAGATGAACTCCAAACCTTAACAGGTTACCTTCAGAGATCAATGAAGTCCTTATACCACTTCAAAACTCACTCGAGACGGTATTAGGTCTACAGTCTCGACAAATACCCTTCCAACCAAACATTCAAACTCCAACCAATGGTAGTTGCGTTACACACACCACTACCTCATCTACCTTTATAACTTATATTGGGAAACCCGAACAGGTACCCCAACATATAGGTAGAAATAAATATATATAAATATATATAATAAAATTACAAATACGCTCTCTCAAGATAGACACCACTCCAGAGCCTAGGTATTCACTCAACCTAACGCTCTGATACCAACTGTGACGACCCGACTTCCAAACTCCATGAAGTCGCAGCGTCAATGAAGAAAGAAAGGGATAGAAGAAGAAAGAACGAAGAGAAGAAGAAAACAACACTAGAATCTCAACAGCGGAACGAATAAATTATATTAACAACATAAGTATTTACATAATATACAATACCAATCAGAGATACACAGCATATACATCACATATACTAGACAGTTATAAACACCCGTCTAGTATTTACAACTCAATACAACACAACACAGAGAAAACACAGCGGAAAACTATATCTAACGCGGAAGCCTCCTGCTCCATTGCTCCTCCATTACTCGTCAAAGCTAACCTGAATCCCTTGGCTACTCGTAAAAATTTGAGTACCCAAGAGTTTAAGAAAACAAAAATAAACTCCGGGTCAGACATGGGTCTGGTGTGAGTAACAGGTTAAGGTTGTTTAACTTTAAAAAACCTTTTGAAAAGAAAAGGTATCACGTAAGACTTCCCACACATAAACATGGAAAAGTTTTTACCTTACGCTAACCAAAACATTTGATAGGAAATTCGATGATATTATAATAGTGTCTAGGGTTTCCAAATAAATAAGAAATAGCCGAAATTGTTACATTCATTAAATTCCAGCTACTAGCCACAAAAGTGGGTAATACAATCAAAACCGTTGGCACTTATTGGATTTTGGATTCCATACAATGGCAGGGCTACTGGGGTACCGCCCGTCACAGTACGTGGCCTAGATCACCGTACCGAGGAGCCACCCTAACTCCCCTGCAACACAAGACCGGGACCATTCCTTACTGAACAGTCCCGAACAAGACAACCCCGGCAGTTGTTGCAATCAACTGCCCCACACAGCCGAATATAAAGGGACTTCTAGACAGGGGTAAATCTTGCTCTCCAGTGGGAGCTACCCACGAAGCCTTGCTGCATCTCCCCTGTTTTAGCCATTCCCGGTTGATGAGGCTTGAGGCTGCGATTACCTTTATAGAACATTTATCTTAGAATGCTCATCGTCCTCCTGACGATGTGCTGAAAGCATTCAATCCATACAAGTTCGTTCCGGGTTCGAACGAAACCGAAGGCATTATCTCGTTACACTTATTTTGGAATCACCCTTAGAGTTAACGACGATAACCCTTGCACTCTAAACCACCACCTCGAATCTATAAGCACTATTCCGTCAAACTCATTACGGAATCACCCACAGAGTTATACTGACGTATAGCCCTTACACCTCGAGTCTTCACAAAGCTCCATTTGATTCACGACCTAACGTTATTTGGAATCGATGTGGTTTTCGGATATCCAAATATGGAAACCCGATCTCGGTCTCATCGAAATCCAAAGCGTGTCTTTTAGGTCCAAGTTGTTTTAAAGTTTAAAACAATTCAATTCAATATTATCTAAATACACACAGATAGATAATTCTCAACATCTCAATAGATAATCAATATTATCATCACGTCAGATAATCTATATTATCAACTCAAACAGATAAATCCATATCATCAACTCAATGCAACCATTACATCCAAATCACACAACATCATATATCTCATAACTGAGATCTCAACCATTCAGGTAATAAATACCAACCATCATTCATAAGCAATTACTTATCAATTCAATCTATAATTAATTTAAAATGAATTAAATTAATTACTTCTCCCTTAATTAATTTAAAATGAATTAAATTAATTACTCATCCATATAAATCTTGCTTACATATCAATTAATTAATTATATATCTATTAATTAATTACTCTTAACCATTCACCCAAATCAATCATCTTGATTAACCTTTAATTACATTCAAGTAATTAACCTCTAATTAATTTCACAAATTAATTAATCCAAACCAAATCCTGTAATTAACTTGTAATTACATCATTAATTAATCCTTAATAAATTAATTAATACCTTCATTGATTAATTGTTATAATTAATCAATCCTTAATTATATCATTAATTATTCAAATTAATGATCCCAAGTTATTTTATTTAAAATAACTCCATTAAATTAATTATCAATTATCATTAATCTTACTTGATTAACTTATTTATCAAAACCCAAACTAATTACTTACTTAAGTAATTATTTAATATTCCAACTACATATTAATTACACAAGTAATTAATTCCAAAACTTCTTCATTAAATTACATCCAGTAATTTATTTCCTTAATTACTTCACTAAGTAATTATCCATTTCTAATTTGCATTAGTAATTACTTCTCAAATCAATTAATGATTAAATTAAATTAATTAAACTTAATTAATTAACTTAATAAATCAAAAAAAAAAAAAAAAAAAATTTAATTAATTACAATTAGTAATTAATTTCCTTCATTACTTTCATAAAGTTATTTACTTAAACAATTAAAGGATTATCTTAAATTAATTAATACAATTAATTTCTAAAATTAATTACATTAATTAATTATAAAATAATATCAAGTTAATGACCTTCATTAACAAATAACAAACCTTTAATTACCTTTCCAAAGTAATTAATTGAATTAATAAATATTAATTCTAAATTTATTTAAAGAAACACATTAATTAATTTCTAATTTAAAAATTAATCAAGTGATAATTAAACTTAATTAATTATTAATTACTTGATTAAATAAATTCAATTCATTAATTAAATTAATCAAATCTTATTTAAATTAATTTTTAAATCATACTTTAATCAAGTTAAATCAACTTACTTAAATCCTTTAATTAATTAAATAAACCCTTAATTATTTAATTAATTAACCTAATTATTAATTAAATTAATTAATTAATTACAAACTTAATTACCTTGATTGATTATAAATCATTAGGTTCAAATCGACTTAATAATAATCATTATTTTTATTAATGATTTAATTATTATTATCAAAATAAATTAAAAACAGATTGTTTTTAATTTCCCTAAACTTCATTTTTAAATTAAAATGAAATTTAAACTTAAACAAGAATTTGAATATTTAAAAATTCCTTAATTTTTATTTTAAAAGATCACTTATCTTTTAAAATAGTTTTAAAAGAATAGTTTAATTTATCCATATTCAAATTTAACAAGTTTAAAATACTTAAATAATTCAAATGATATTGGACTTATAATTTCAATTTTATTAATATCACAACTAAGGTCCAAAACATGTTTTCAGGCTTAAATTCAATGGTAAAATTAAACCCTGTTTTAAACTCTCATTTCAGATTTTATAAAACACATTTCAAACTTAAAATATTCAAACTAAAATACCATTTGAATTTCATCAACCTAATTTCTTTTTGAAACCTTTCAGATTCAAATCAAATTTGAGTCCAGGATTTCAATTTCAGATTTAACTTAGAATTTAAATCTTATTTTTAATAACTTGTTTTCAGATTTTAAAAAAAAAATCAATCAATATAAAAACAGTGCAGGTTTTTAAATCTTATATATTCCATTGCCTGCAATTCTTGATTATTACAAAATCTGAAATTCAAAAACCTATTTGAATTTATCATTTAATCTTGCTTTAGATTTCAAACTTGCTTGGCCCTTTTTAAATTTAGTTTTTTTTTTTGAAAAATTAAAACCTGAAACTGTTCAGGTTACTGAGAAACAAAATACAGTATCCAAATCTACCCGAGCCAAATACTAATTTACTTCGGGTCAAATGCTACTTCACTTCGAGTTCTAAGGCCTATTGCTTCGAGTTTCATCTCAACTGACTCGAGTCTTTCCTACAACTTACAGAAACCCAAACCCCATTCAAAAAAATGCCTCTGTGCACATGCACATAACTATGACCAACTCTCCGATCATCAGTGATGATCATCCACCTCCATCATTCCCCTTAAACCCAACATGATCACCCAAAACATCACAAATCTCCTCATATTCAAAATTCCAATTTGTACAGCCCCCTACACCTGGAACACAACAGTTTCCACAAGTCCAAGCCTGTCATCAATGATTTCACCTTTCTCCGACCATCGATGAAGTTGAAATTCCAGCCACATCCCTGTCAGGGACTCATCTACCATTCCACAAAACAGTTCGACACTCGAACAACCCTAGTGATAGTGATGATCAAATACATACTGTGTTAAAAACCTAGGATACAGAACACTTCTTCACACCCCTAACCAAATCATGAATTAATTTACAGATTTGCTAATTTTCCTGATGTTCCTGACCACACTACTATATACAAAAGCAATATCAAAACTTCAGAACATAACAATAGTCAGAATCACTCTAAACCCCCAAAAGTTCCAAATCCAAAAATCATCCTTTAGTCTATCACAGCACTGCTTCCCAAAATTACAACTTAAATATTATGATTCTCTGCTCTGAAAATCATGTTTCCATATAGGCTTTCAATTTATGATCTTAAATCAAGAAATTAAGGAATTTATATTTTTAAAACACAACATGTTTCAGGTCATTTTAATTTCCAGAGAAGTTTGATTTCAATTTACCTTATGTTAAGTTCTTATGCTACAGATTTAATTTTAACAACCAAATTTGTTTGTAACTTGAACATAATTAATGCCATGATATAGTGATAGGGGTATAAATTTAAAAGCAAAACTGAGTTTTAAAATGAGAAGCAGAGGATCAAAGATAACATTCACACATTTCATCAAAGTATCTACTGACAATTTATAGATATATATATATGCAGAAACCTACTTATCACAGTAATAAACCATGCAACCATGTTACTTAAATTTTTTTAGCAAAAATGTTACTCACCTTATTTTCAGAGAGACAGAGCATAAATCTCAATCTTGAAACTGCAATGCATTAGCTTCCTATCCAATAATTATATGCATGCAAACTTCCAGGCTTCAAAAAAAGAAATGTAGGCTTGCAAATTTACAGTTTTTGGAAGAGATGCAGACTTTGATTTTCAGTATGTTGAAATAGCATGTTGATGATTGCAGATGATTTCCAGAGATGGGAGAAATGCAGGTTCTTGATTATGAAATAACTCCCAGGTTTTTTTTTATGAGTTTGGATACAAAATGCAATTGAACAGGTTTTGTTTGCATTTTGCAGGTTTTGTTTCTGAGAGATTTCAGATTTTTGAATGAAGTGTCCTTTTGTTTCAACTAGCATTTGATTTACTGAAATTTCCAGAGACATGCAAGTTTGGATTTGAGAAGATTGATCTTAGTTTGAATGAGGAGTTTCAGGTGTTAAAATTTCTTTTGAAATGAATTTGCAAATATGATTTTGAGGGGTTTTCAGACATTTTAGAATGAAGTGTTTCTTTCTTCTTCTTAGATTTAGAAAAGAGGATGAATGAAAGAATAATAAAAATGGTTAAGGCTGAAAATGTTTTAACAAAAATAAAGAAAAGAATAAAATAAAATGACACTTGTCATTTTACTTGATTCACCATTTAACACATGTTATTTGATTTGTTTATAAGATAACACTTGTATTTTAGATTGTTTCAAAAGCTAACACATGTCTTTATTAAATTAAGTTATAAATTTAAATGTTTATAAAGAGTTTGCTTAATTTATTTTATGTTTATATGAATATATATGATCTACTTATTTTAAGAAAATGTAAATAAAACAATTTATAAACTAAACTTACACAAATTATTTTAAAGAATCAATAAATTTGAATTTCAAAATAAAATTACCAGATCAAATTAATTCTTTAAAATAAAACAAAAATCAAATTAAAAATGAAGATTCCATTTTCCCTTTTTAATTCCTCTTTATATTTTTGAAAAAAAGAATATTCATTAATATTGTTTAAAATAACAATTATCAAATTTTATATGATTTATAAAGAATTTATAAATCACTTTTATATTTAAATGAATTTAAATTATATGTTATCTCAAATTTTAAACTTATATAAAAGAGTCTCAATTCATATTTAATCAAATAATGGTTTTAAAAGAAATAAAATCAACTTTTATTTAAATTTAAAACAAATATTTAAACTAAGACTAATTTGAAACAATTTAACATTTATTATAAATATTCACAAATCATAAAGTTATTAATTTAAATGAATTTTTGAAAGCTTAATATTAATGTAAAACATAATTTACTAATTACTCAATATTTTATTAGAATTTAAAAACAAAACTTTATTTATTACTTAAATTCCAAAACAAAGATAAACTATAATATATATATATACAAATATATATATACACATTATAATTTAAACATTTATTTTAGCTTTAAAAAAACAAATCACAAATTAAATATTTATTTATTCAGATTATTAAATCAAAACATATTTTATTAGTCAATATTATCAATATTGTCAATATCAATTTAATTTTATATAAAGATTATTAAATTGATATTGTCTAAAATTCCGGGATATCACACAGTATATCATAGTAGAGTTGCATTTTGTTCTTTTTTTCTGGTTGAATATTATGCTATTCCTCTCCTCCTAAATCACAATGACCATGAATTTGAGCATAAATAGCAGTTCATATGTCGATGGTTACTTCCACCTTGTTGCTTTATATATTCTTTTCCATTCAATCTTGCTGTCTCTCCTAGAAGTGTCATATCCACCTCTGTGTTTGATTTTGGTCCATATATAGTTAGTGAAAGTGCATCTGAAAAATAAGTGGTGGACATCTTCTTCTGCAGTGGAGCAAAATTTGCAGGAGGTAGTGACATTAAGTCCTCTGTAGGAAAGATTCCTTAAAGTTGCAGGGCATTTCTAAAAACCTACATAGCATGATATTACATCTTTCATCTACATATTTGTTCCATATTCATGTATACCATGGAAAGCAACCATAGTTCATCTCTCCAGTAAGCGCTTAATAAACTATTTTGGTGGAATGATCTTTGAGATTGTTTGACCATTTATAATAATCTATTTGATTGTAGTAATAAGGTTGGCCATTATATTTATCCCACCGGGCATTTACAGCAGAATTACTTGTGTAATTCAAGTTGATTCTACCATTGACAATATAGCTTGTGGCTTTGGCATTGGTGGAGATACCAGTCTGAATCATGTTATCATATGAGAGGATCTTCTGAAGGACCATGCCATGATTGATCCAGGGAGTAGTCCAGAATTTGGAAGTACTGCTAGAGGCAAGTAGGAGTTTTGCATGAGGCATCAATATGTCTCGTAATTTTATCATGGTTTTCCTGATTCGGCTTTGAGATTATTTACTTTTTGCTAGCCAAATTTCATCTCCTTTCAAGTTGTTTCCTATTGACCACTGAACCCATAGTGAATCAGCTTTGGTTATGAGGTTACGGAAGTGTATATACATGGCAGCCCCATTCCATTATTTCATATTCATTGTCCCCAAACCCCCTTCTCTCTTTGGTTTTTCCAGCATCTTGTATGCTATTGGATATAATTTCCTAATATGTAAACCACTCCATAGAAATCTTATTATAGCTGATCTAATCATGGCTATCAATTTGGTAGGCAGCAGGAATGTTTTACTCCAGTAAACAATCATGGAGAGAATAATAACACTAATTATTATGAGTCTCCCAGGTTGAGCTATATACTTATTCTCCCATCTATTCATGACTACCATGATTTTCTCATATAGTGGAACACATTGGGCAACTGTAATTCTTTTAATTCCTAGAGGGATCCTAAAGTAAGCCATATCATAGTCTAGAGGTAGCATTTGTGTTATGTTGAAGCAAACCAATTTTTGAAGATCCGTCAGATCAGCTAGAAGAATGTGGGATTTTTCTATTATAGAAGGAGGAAAGTGTATCCATTATAGTTTGTAATGACTTAAATATAGGTTTTGTGAAAATTGTCAAATCATTAGCAAAGGCTAGAGTTGCTACCATTAGGTTTCTATACTTCCGATGCAGAGCAGATTCTTCAATTCAACCTGCTTATATATTGCAAGGGTGAAGATCTCCATGATCATTATAAATATGTATGTTGAGATAGGATTGTCTCAAGCCATTTTTACCTTTGAAATACCCAATAGTGTGTGCATTGAAGACCGGCGAATATCTGACTATTGAGATGCAAGTGTATAGCCATTTACTAAAAGCTGGTGGGAATTCCATCTTATCAAGAACAGTCATTATAATAGAACAGTTTACTGTGTCAAAGGCCTTTCTTATGTTAGTTTTCAACATGGCTCTCGGGGATTTGTATGTTAAAGGGTAGCCATTCAGTAACTCATGGGACAGTAGGACATAATCAAGGATACTCTATTAGGGAGGAAAGCTGCTTTATTAGGAGATATTATATGTTGAAGCACATTTTTGAAACGAGAAGCTAGAATACGAGATATGCACTTATAAATTATGTTGCAACAAACAATCGGTCTGTATTGGGAAACATCAGAAAGAGAGGTAGTTTTGGGGACAAGTATGAAATTAGTAGAGTTGATAGTGTAATGTAACACACTCTTGTTGAAGAAGTTATTAATAGCCTTGAAAACATCATTAGCTATTATGTCCCAGCAGTGAGTGAAGAAGGAAACCGTGAAACCATCAGGCACTACACCAGTTTGCTGATTTAGCCACTTCTCCTAACGCCTCATTAGATACGGCTATTAGCCGTTTCAAATTTGATACGGCTATTAGTTGTATCTAAAAATTCAGATACGGTTAATAGCTGTATCAATTTTGAAACGGCTAATAGCCGTATCTTATTTCGTGCCTATTTTTGGCGCAAATTTTCCACCACAATACGCACTGCTTCCCTCCAGAAAATTAGCTTTCCCACTTATTTAGATACGGTTTTTAGCCGTATCGAATGTGATACGTGTTTTAGCCGTATCTATTTTGTGTGCTACTTTTTACAATCAACCAGGTACACGCCTTCTTTCGTTCATTTCCCCCAAATTTTTTTCTCTGCGCTGGTACGCCATTTCTTCCTCAATTTACAGCTGATATTAAATAAACTTTCGTATCCCTTTCTTAAACTTTCGTATCACTCTAAACTTTCATATCAATTTACAGCTGCTATTTCTACCCCATTTGAAGTAAAAATAAACTTTCGTATCACTCTTTTAAATTTTTTTTGGATATTCGATCGCGGTCTGGTTTGCAAATTTGTTTATGGGTTCAGGTTTTGGTTGTTCGATGTGATTGTGTGGTTATTGCGTTGTCGCGGGTGGTTCGTGTTTGGGAATTTGGGGGTTTTTGGGTTGTAGGAGATACAAATTGGGGTTGTTGACGTGTTTGGGTCTAGAAGTGGTTGCAGGGGGATGATGGGACGCAGTAGTTGATGGTTGTCATTTGGTTGGATGGAGACAGTTTGGAGGTGCTATGTTTGAATGGTGAATGGGTTTCGAGATGAGACTCGAAGGTGGTTGTACGCGGTTGCAGTGCATTTCTAATGCAGACCTTAATTCCTCTTTCAAACAGAGAGAAAAGACTTGCACCTTATTCTTTATTTTAACTCTATTTTAGTTAAATGCTGTAGAAATTTATCCTATATGCCTATAGAGCACACCTATATGTCTGTAGTCAGAGTTTTAAAAAACCGCATACATACACGTTTGTCGTAGAACTCCAATATTATAGCTACATACATGTGATATTTAGTTTCATATTCTCACGTATGTATAGCAAATAATACAAGATAGAATTATTTGGGTCCACCTCCACCTATTGATGTTTTGTGTGCACTCATGTAAAATCTCATAGAATATGGCTTTGGTAATCGGGCTAAATGCAAAGCAATAAGAAGAAACAAAATTATATTGGTTAGATTTTATTTGTGTAATTTCTTGCTTAGTGTTACAAGCTCATGCAGCATACCATAGAATGAGCAAAACATATATCTTTATTAATAGCAGCAATATACTTAGTATCACACTTTTTTACGTAAACGTGAACTATCCAAAATGCCCGTAGAAATATAACAAATAACTGAACAGACTTAAAAAGCCAACATTTATCCATGTTTGTTGAGTCAAAGTTTTATCCTTAATTTATGCAAAAAGAAATGCATTTCTTTTAACTATCATTCTCTTTATTGAATAATATATGAAATAGAATACTATATTACTTTGATTCAGGCTCAACACCGCCATTAATGAAGTGTTATAAAAAGGATTGTACGATGATAGAGCTGCTATGATTGAGTTAAGGTTAGCATGAAGATTGATACTTATAGGGTTTGTTGAAGTGGATATTAGTGTGACGCTGGTAGACTTGATGAACGGTTGTAGGAACCGAGAGTGTTGATGTAGGTTTGTGATGATGGAGCAAGGTTGTAGGAAGTGGGGAGACTTGTGTGATGAAGTTTGTTGTTTTGGGGAGATGTTTGTTTGTTGTTATTTCGTGGTGGTGGAGTGCAGGTCCAAGCAAAAGAAGTTGTAGGAGGTGTAATGAGGGTTGAGTGTTTGTAGTATGGTGGAGAATTTGAAACACCAGGTGATGGTTGATGGGGAAGATTTAGGTGATGTAGAAGTTTGGTTTCAGGTTCTGACTTGTTGAAGTTTGATGTATTGGAGTGTGGTTGCAGCTTAGTAACAAGTTGTGAAGTAGCAAATTTAATTGTGCATAAAGTTACAACTTAAATAGCATTAGAATGGACAAGTAGTATTATCGTTGAAGAAACTATTTTCTATCAATAAAATCTCTGTTCTAATTTTGCAGTTACTGTATTATTGTGTTGTTGATCAGTTTGTTTGTTCCATGGGACATCTGGTTTCCAATTAAAATCACATTCTTTGCAGCAAAATTTGGTTGTTAGATTACATGCACCTTCAGTTAAGTTCTAAAATATATGTTTGGTAAAATCACCTTCTTTGTTTTTCAGGTTGGAACCACTTCTTCTACTGCAGTTGATCCTTTGTCAGAATTAGGGAAGATTTATAAGGTATTCTACAAGCACGGTTAAAGCCAGCAATTTATTTTGATTTGTTTAATAAATTATTTGTAGTCAATTAGTCAAAATGTGATTGATAAAATTTAGCAATTGTTAATAGTCCAAAATAGCTAAAGTAGTGGTGATTTTGATCTGTTTAATAAATTATTGGTAGTTGATTGAGTTGATTGTTGTAGGATAATATCAGCTAGTGATATTATTCGATTGGTAGTTGACTTTGATTGTTGCTGTAATGATGCTTTGTAATGAGTAATGATTCATTTGCTTTCGGGATTAGTGGTGCTGGGAATATTAAACAGTTGGGATAAAACTATTTAAAAGGCGTTGTTGTATATGGTTTTGACATTGTTGTATATTCAAAAGGCTTTGTTGTATATGGTTCTGACATTGTTGTATAAGTGGATAAAATTGTTGTTAATGGTGCAAGACAAGTCAGGAGAGGGTAATGCATAGATGTTACTCCGGTGCTACAAAATAGCATCGTTGTAATGGCAAATTTTTTGGAAACAGTTTGGTGCTAATGTTAAGTTTTATAGAAATGCTATTTTTATAATTAAGAGTATCATAGAAAATAGTCTATATCAATATACTTCACACATCTGAAAACATGACCCTTACCTTACAATGTGGGACTATTCTCAAATAAGAGCTTATATGCTCTTCTCGTATTTTCAATAATTCATTTCAATTCAAAAAATTTCCAATAATTTCCCACTTGAATTTTTCAAAAATATTCTTTTCGAGGAATTGGAACGAGGATCCATTGAAGGGCAAGTCTCATGTTCTATTATATATGATATAGGAGGGCAGTATGTCTTTCAGCATAGACAAACAATGGATAAATGAATCAGGTCTAATATCTACATACTATATAGACGGGGTGCATAAGTTCATTAGTTTTGTTGAAGAAAACGGTGGTAAGAAAGGAGTGTATTTATGCTTGCACCCGGTGCAAAAATATGAAGGCGATCAAATTAGATGACATTCATTTTCATTTGCTTAGATGGGGTATTATCCAATCATATACAGTGTGGTGTTTTCATAGGGAAAAAAGGGCGAAGATGGAAAAACAACATCCAGTTAGTTATGCCACAACTACTGATGAGTCTGAACATATTAGGATGGAAGATCTGGTCAATGATGCAGATAGATTTCATCATTTTCAACCTAATAATCTGCTGCCTGATCATGCTAATGCTGGAGAGCAGTTTACTGATTATCCAGATTAGCAGGCCAATGAAAGTAAGAAGTATAAATCCCTTTTTGGTAGCGTAAAAGAGCCACTGTATCCTTCATGTTCAAAAGGGATTACGAAGCTGTATGCCATTGTGAAACTGAATAACTTGAAGACCCAATATGGCTTTTCAGATAATGGTGTGACTACACTCCTCGAACTAATAAAGTAGTTACTCCCCGAAGGTAACATGCTGCCGACAACGTACTACGACGTGAAGAAGATCATTAAGCAAGTTGGGATAAATTACAAGACTTATGATGCATGCATCAATGATTGCATATTGTACTGGAAAGATGATGCGAACAAAATTTCTTGTACAAATTGCAATGAACCAAGATATATGACATCATTCAACGAAGAGAGAAAAGGCACCAAACTACCTCGAAAGACATTAAGACATTTCCCTTTAATTTCTAGATTGAAGAGACTGTATACTATACCATGGATAGCAGATGCGATGACCTGACATGGTCGTGCCAAGTCTGATCCAACCGTAATGCATCATCCATGCGACACTTCTCAATGGAAAGCCGCAGATTCTTTTGACCAAGCTTTTGCTGCCGAGCCATGAAATTTCACACTTGGAATTTTGCTATGTTTTAGGTATGCATCAGTTGACGATGACAGAGGGAAGGGGACTACAGTGCACGACAACAGTTTGACGGAGCTGTATGATGTTGTCTGTGATGAAATGCAAATGATGGCAGTGGTGGAAGAAGTATGTGTAGTGGTGATGCAGGCTATGTGCATAGATGTGCACAATTTTTTTTAATGTGAAAGAAGAAAATGAAAATGAAAATGTAAGAATGTAAATGTATGAAATGGAAACGAAATGAAATATATATTTTTTTTAAGAAAAATTGTGCGTTGTTTCTTTTTTTTAAAATATGCAAATGCAAATGCAACTAGAAAACTAGAACAACATGCACACAAACAAATGCAAACAAAAATCACACAAATACACAATATATTTTTTTAAATGGAAACATACACAGAATAAAAACACACAAAAATCAAAAGTCAATGGAAAAAATAAATTTTAATTACTTGCAGTTGGAAATTTCCTATTCCATGCTGTAGAAACTATAAACAATGATCGTAGTGTGTAACATCGGTCATCAATAAACCTACACATTCATGTGACAAAATGTTAACTTGAATAGTCAGTACATAATTCAGTAGTGAAATCACTTTCAAAACAAAAAATTTGTCTACTAAATAAATTTCAAAAGTAAACCATGCATATATCTATGGCAAACACAATGCAAATTTATCGTTCATCATAAACAGTAAAATCAAATGCCATATTACAGTATCAAATCTAAAGTTGGATTGAATCTCTAAAAAAATGATAACATAAAGTTGTCATTGCTCCAATTTTCTACAAAGTGATAATAAAATTAAATAAAACATAGCCAAAACACAGTTGCATATTAACAATCGAGTTGTGTTTCGCTTAATCAAAAACCTGAATGTGCAAACAAAATCATTCTACAGTTTACCGAGTCTAAGACTCAGTCTATAACTGAGCCTGGACTCAGTTAAAAATGAGTCTCCATGACTCAGTTAAAACTGAGTCTAAGACTCAGCTTACTGACTCTAAGACTCGGTTAAAACGTCGTCGAGACTTAGTTTCAACTTCATATCAGTATTCATGTTCATTAAATGTTGTATTCATATTCAATTGCAGTACATGCTTGCTAATACAAACAATTATTTTTGTATGGATAGACTTGGAGAATAGAAAGTGGAGACTGAAGATTGAAGCAGTGAAGTTGACTGTGTAGTTGTTGACACTTGACATGTTGTATTAATGTAATGTAACAACTACGAACTATTTATAAATGAAGTAACTATGAAATGAGTGACTGTGTGGGAACCTAAGTAACCAAATATGTAAGGGTGGATTGGTAGTGATAATATGTATTGTAACGGAATGTATTTCTATTTTAGAATGTAACTGAATGTATTTCAGTAATTTATTGCATAATATGCATCATTGCATTGTAATTGAATGTATTTCTGTAATGTATTGTATAATATGCATCATTGCATTGGGTATTAGATATGAATTATTACTGTATGTGTGTGATTATGTAAATTGATTGTGTATGTGCAGTATCTAGTCGAAATATGGGTGCAGATTAATTGTCAACTTAGGCACGGCTAAAAAGCCATATCTAATTAACAAGGCAATGGCTCAATAAGATACGCCTTTAAGTCGTATCTATGATGTCACTTAGATACGACTTTAAGCTGTACCTAATGGTTAAATTAGATACGGCTTTAAGCCGTATCTATGATGTCAATTAGCTACGGCTCTATGCCGTATCTTATTGAAGCCGTTTCTAATTTAACCATTAGGTACGGCTAAAAGCGTACCTAACAATCAAGGATGCCATATTTTGATACGGCTTATAGCCGTGTCTAAGTTTATTAGATACGGCTAAAATCCGTTTCTAATTATGTTTTATGGTGTAGTGAGGGCTAGGGGATGCTGCTTTTCTCATTGTGAATGTAGAGTTTTTTATTTCCCCATCATTTATAGGACTAATCAAAGAGCTCTGCAAATCTGAAGAGAGCTTTTGGATCTGGAGGTTATTTATTATTGAGTTGTCAGAGGCATAAGGGAGACCACCAAGTAAGTTTGTGTAGTAGTTTAGGAAAGCAGCATCAACCTGATCAGGGGTGGTATGTGATACACCTTGCATATTGATGTATCACAGACTTTGCTTGTATGATCTTCAATGATGCATTGAAGTGTTTACAGTTTCTATTTCCATATGTATACCATTGTTGCTTATTCTTTTGCTTTACCGTATTAGCCTCAGATGTGTAGGCTTTCTCAAGCAGCGTAGTAAACTCACTTTCTTTTTGTATTAAGGCTGGGTTGGAGTTTGAGTTTAAGATCATCTGCTGTGCCTGTTCTAGTTGCGCTGCTACATTATTGGAAAGTTTATTCCCTTTTCCATATAGTTTTTGCCCATAATCTGATTGCTTCGTTGGTGTTCTTTAGTTTTTTTGCAATGAATGCATTGGGTTCCTATAGGCATGTTTATTCCAAGCTTCAGTAACTACCTGTTTCTTATTAGTCCATTCATCATAAAATTTGAAGTTTACCTGTTTGAGAATGGCAACATAACCAAAGTTGAGGATTAAAGGGCAGTGGTCAGAAAGGAGTGGCATTGGGATGTGTATGTTTATAGAAGGCCATAAAAGAAGACAAGAGATGTTCATAAAGCCCCATGGTCAATTTTGGATAGAGTAAGAGGGTTTTGGTTGCTTATATTGAGTGGTATTGAGTTATGTAATAATGTATTTCTTATGAATACCCTTGTGATTCAAGTGCTGGATGCATCAAAATTCACGGTATACGTACTATACGCATGTACTTATCCCTTAAGTCTATTTAGGTTTGTTTGGAACTTCTTTTTTATTTTACTTAATTTTATACATTCATATTGTGTAAGTTTAATTATTACATAGCTTTTATAATTTAATTAACTTGCATAATAGGCTTACGTACATTACACCAATTAAATCTTATTTAATTAATTTATATTTCAATTAATTTTATGTTTTTTAATTATACATTTTAATTGAATATGTATACCATAACATTTATGGTTACACACACATATATATTGTTTGTTAATTAACTTATTTAATTAGACAATTTAATTAAATATTCATTTCAAAATTTTCTTATTATATACTTTAATTAGATATTTGATTAACTTATATAATTTATTAGACTTGTTAATAAATATAAAATTTTTCAAAATATTTGTGTTATATTTTCTAAGTACTTTTGAAAAACTATTATAACATTTATTATATACAAGCCCAACTTTGAAAATCATATTGTAACTTTTATAATGTAATTCTTATTTTAAATTTAAATTTTAAATTTAAATTTTAAATTTAAAACCTTATTTTGATTTCAAAACAATTTGGAAATCACATTGTAACATTTATAATGTATTTCTTATTTTAAATTTTAAATTTCATTTTTAATTTTCAATTTTTTTTTGAAAATTAGCCCAAGACCCAATTCAAATTGAGTATTTTTAATTAGGGACGTCCTTTGGGCTCACTTCACTTTTCGGGCTAGACCAATAGCTAAGGAGGGTAGGCTAGTTGATTAACTAACCCAAGTCTAGACACCGCTTTTCTATACACACTATTAAATTGTTAAATTTTAATTGGTTAGCCATAACACGACTAATTTAAACTAGATAGACTATATGGCTTTGAAACCATTCTCGCTTTGTCCCAAACTACTTTGGAGTGACAGAACTATGTACCTCACGAGCGATTTTTACATATAGCCTTTCGACTAGCATAACCATCACAAAACATGTGGGGGTAAGAGGTAATGCTTCATCACATATCACAATGTGAGAAACCCCTATCAGGCTAGTTACGAGGATCGAATCTGGGACATCCAATGTACCATGTGAATTCCTCAAACAACCTCGCTCTGATGTCATTATTGGAACAGTGCTAGTTGAAAGCAGGGAAAATAGGTAGATTTAATTTTTTTTTTATATTTTAAATCTATTGGGCCTATGAAGTCTAAACGATTATTAGATCCAATCTAATGAAGCTTTTAAATAAAATCTTATTTTATTTAGATTGTTTAAAAAAGAAGTTTTAATTTAATTTACAATGTACATATTACAATGAGCGTATCAAATACACTCATGTGTGAAGTGCAAGTGCAACATAACATGGGGTGTATATAGTTAATGTATACATATATTGATGTTAGGAATTGCATCTACATCATGTACATTGACAATTTATATGAGCAATTATTGTTGCTTAGCATTTGAAACTTGAATATGAAAGTTTACACACACACACACATATAAATATGCACAAATAAATTACATATATTACGTAAATAAATAGATTTGACTAAAAGGAATCAAATTATTAATAAGTAATGGTGAATTTAAGTGATAATAAAAGAATTAATAGAAGTCATTTATGAGATAATTAATGAGAGGTAAAGAGGGAAATCTTTTGATATTCTTTTAATCTTTCTTTAGCTTGTTTTCTAACGTTTTAGACTTATATGCAAATATTTGTATGTATAGTTTTACTTTATATTATGTAAAGTAACAATCGAACACACACATATATGAATTAAAATTCTTTTTTAATTACTTACATGTTTTGAAATCTATTTCTAACAATTTGAAATCATAATTTAAGTTGAGAAATGGTTCAATATTAGTTTCGTAACTTTACATAGAAGTCCTATTATAAAATTTGAACTGAAACTATATATATATATGAACATAATAATAAAACAATATTAGTATTCAAAATAACATACACATGTAAAGCTTTCAATTCCGTATGTTTGCAATTTAAAACCAACAACATGAAAACTAGTTTTAACCAAGAAATGATTCTACTTTAAATTTGTGATTTTACATTAAATTCATTTTGAATGGAAACAATGTAAATAAAAACCAAAATAATGGATAATCAAAATAACTAAATTATTTATGAAACTTTTATCTATTTCATGAAGTAATTTCAAGCATGGTTAAGATCTAAACAATACATTCAATTTAAATATATACAATAATTAGTTTCGAACCAAAAAATATCTCATTTTTCCCCATACTTTAATTTCTAAACGATAGCTATTAATGGATTAAACAACATATGTATATATAAATTTATTAAATCTTATTTAATTATTATATAACTTTATAGTTTAATTAACTTACATAATAGTCTTACGTACATTACATTAATTAAATCATATTTAATTAATTTAATCAATTTACATTTTAATTAAATATGTATACTGTAGCATTTATGGTTATACACACTCGTGTGTATATATATATATATATATCTGTGTGTGTATTTTGTTAAATTTTTAATTAAATTTTATTTAAATTATTTAATTAAAAAATTTCTTATGTATATACATATAAACTTACATCATCTTAAATAATTCAAGATAGTGTTACAAACACACATATATATTTATTGTACATGCTAAGTAGTTAATATCGGTATCGGGTATGTATCGGTCAAGTACCGATGTGAAATATTTTACAATATGTGATAATATCAGATAATATCGGTATAACATCAGACATGTGTAGAACATGTTACAAACAATATTGTACTATTTTAATATTATAACGAGCTTATGTTTTTTAATATTTGGATTAATATTGCCAAATTATTGTTAAAGAGTGATTGATATAGCCGATAGATTACAATCTGTTTATAGGGATATTATATTAAACATAACTCACAAAATAGGCGCATAAAAATCAAGGTCTTCATACTGTATGCATGTTTAATATTTTATTCATTTTTATACTATATTCATTGTTTCTTCAAATCATCAAATCATGTACATTACTTTGCAATTTTTTTCCATATTTACAGTTTCTTTGCTTTCATATTCACTTATTGAATAAGTGATGTTGATTAAGTATCGAATAAGACTTCTAGCTATTTCTTTATCAGTATGTCAAATATGTAATTTTACTTCACATCAAATTTTAGTTCTTGGTGCATAGTAATAACTAATAAAATCAATTTTCATAAGCTAACTCACCAATTAAAAATGGTAAAAAAAATAAAAAGAGAAATAATTCTTACACGGTCTATTTTTAAAGTCTTCACATGAAATAATACATATAAAATAATAGAATAAATACAGTTTTAATTGTTGAAAGGCAAATGAAGAAGTCTAAAAATATATTGTTAAAACAATGATATTATTGCATTAGGAATCCTAATATGGTCTACATATTGTCATTCGACATATACTAAAAACAAATATTGAGAATGTGAAGATATCTATTTCTAAATTTATTTTATCCAAGACGTACAATAACGAAAAATATACTTGAGTAATATCCAGGATTTTAGACTAAATAACAAAGCGATATATTAGCAAATGTCGAAAGATATATCGGTAATGATATTTTAAGTGATACTTCGAAAAAATATCAGCTAAGGATCGATATGAGATGTATCGACGGTATATAAGTGATATTATCTATATAGTCTAAATGTATATACTTTAATTTATTAATACTATTAATAAATATTAAATTTTTTGAAATATGTTTATTATACTTTTCAAAGCACTTTTGAAAAACTATATTATGACGTTTATAACATGTATTATTTTCAAAGCCAACTTTGAAAAACATATTATAACATTTATAACGTAATTCTTATTTTAAATTTAAAATCTTATTTTAATTTTTAAATAATTTTGAAATCACATTATAACATTTATAATGTATTTCTTATTTTAAATTTAATTTTTACACTAAATTTCATTTATAATTTTCAAGAAATTTTGAAAATTAGCCCAATGCCTAATCCAAATTGGGTCTTTTCTATTAGGAACAGCCATTGGGCTCACTTTGCTTTTTAGGCTAGACCGGTAGCCGGGGAGGACATGGTACTTAATTACTAAAACCCAAACCTAGACACTACTTTTCTAGACACCCTACTAAGTTGGTTAGCTTAACTGGTTAGCCCTAACATGATTAATTTGGACCGCATAGATTACATGAGGAGCAGGATTTTCGACTTCCGAAAATCGACATTAATACGTCCACTGTATCAACTGCCGAACAATCGAATGCCGGAAAACCGAACCCTTAGGGTTTAAGAAGAGGTAGAAGATAGAAGAAGAAAGAAAGAAGAAGCGTCAGAAACAATATCAGAATCTCACAATCGCAGCGGAACAACATATAATAGATAAATGAATAATCTTCAAATCAAAAGAACTGTACATTTTATACATTACATCATATTACATTAAATTATCAGAGTTAATATACAACACCACACAATAATGGACAGTTATATAAACCTGTCCTCACAACTGAATACACAGCGGAAAAGATAATATCATATACAAGTGATACGTTTCGCCATCCAGCTTGCTCCTGATCTCCACAGCATCTCCTGAATTCTAGAATGACCTGATAACCTGACTCTAGACTGCCCGTGTGGAAATTGGTAGGCACCCAGAGTATAGGAAGGGAACAATAAACTCCAGGTCAGCCATGATACTGGTGTGATAACTTAAAATAGTTATATCTTTAAAACAAACAAAGAAATATTTTAAAATAGATCCGCAATGCTTTTAGAAAATGTAACAACCATAAGGCCTCCCGCCACACACACAATGCAAACGCAGAATTGGAGGAGATTTCTCCTTACGATAGTCCAACATGCTTGATACGCATAAAAATTTCTTTGATATTATTACTATAAGTGTAAAGTGGAAAATCTTTCGAAAGTATAATATAAATCTTAGCCAACATAGACATTCCGAACTATGCCTACTATAGCTACCATCTAAACAGTGGTGACCACCATAAGTAAATGGCAGGTTCTACAACTAAAACCGTACAAGGTGCATATTGGAGTTTGGATTTCCAACAAATGGTTAGGCCAAGGAACTTCCCATTGCCATATGGGTACGCCTTTGGAAAGACACACTGAGAACCTAACCGGATCTCTGCCAACACAAGGCTGGTTTACCTGTGCAAAAGTAGGTAACTACTGACACGAGTATGTCATCCCCCGGTTGTAAACAACCTTTATCCGAGGATCCTCAACCAACAACAATCACAAAGTCACATATAATTGCGATATACACATAAGTTAAGTATCTGGGCTCTATACCATGATACCACTTCTATCCAGAAGGAAATGCACATACCCTATGGGGCGCTACTCCCTATAACCTTGCTGCATCTTTCCTGTTTTGACCATTTCCGGGTTGTGAGGTCCGACGAAGTCTCGTTCACAAAGCTACGCTTTATACAAAAGCTATGCTTTGATCAATAAATGATCAGCAACACTTCGTATGCCACATTACCAAATTGGGAATGTATCACTAGTAACCATCAACTACATAACCTTTGAGCTTGTACGTGTCAGAGAAGGGTGTTAAGCTAAGAGAATAAATTCTCCGCCACCAACAGAAATGTATTTGATAGAAACCAGCTCTACATCTCAAATTGTAACGTCAGACACACATCCATACAAGTCCGTTCCGGGATCGAACGGAACCGAAGGCACTTCCAAAAGAAGCCCTTGCAATCCGGATATTCACTAATCATGTTCGAAATTCCCATCACAAAGGGTGATAAAATCTCTATATCGGAGATCAGCCGATGCAGAGACATTCGATGGTAATCCTTCCATTTTCGAAAATATCCGGTCTTCAACACCGGTCTTCAAATGCTATCCATTACGACGTATCACTATTCAGAATGGGATTCATGACCCAAAGGTCCTCTCTCGGCTAAACCGAATAACGTGCGCTTATTTTAAAATAAGTGTAGCATTCAGATTCAAGCAAATCACAACAAATACCCATTTAAAGGTAAACATTGATAGTCGGTTATTTAACTATCAATAGATATGCATAACATCACCATATTCCAAATAATTTCCCAAATCATTTATTTTCCAAGAATATCTTTACAAGATATATTTTTCCACACTTCAACCATTTGAAAGAAAATTTCAAATCATTTTTCATCTTTACAACTTTTGAAAACAAATTTTCAAATCATTTTCCTTACGCAGAAACACTTTCAAATATTTATTCATTTTCACTGGAAATCTGCCGGGTTCAAATACTTTAAAATAATTTATAACACTTATCCAAAATATAATGGGAAAACACTTTGAAATAAAACTATTTTTCTTTAAACACTTTACTTAAAATATTAGTTATAAAAATATTATACCAATATTACATATAACTAAGTCCAAACTAATTTTCAAAATAAAATTAGTAGATAGAGTATAACAATTTAAATAACTATTTTCTAAAATAATTATTGATTAAATCTTAGAAAAAATTATTTCTATATCAACTTAAAAATCTTTACTTAAAGGATTTAAAACAACTTAAAAGGTTAATTTCTCCAAAGTATCCTTTTCAAAACCAATTCTAGAATTATATATATGTGTGTGTGTGTGTGTATAGATTTTCAAAGCTATTCAGAAATTTTATTCGGCTTTCCAGGGAGAATACAATTTCATTTCAAAATGGTTCATTTAAACCAATTAAATAAATCCTTACCGATTTACTTCAAATTTTACGTTCCAAATCCGTAAATTTATTTCCACACTTCAAAAATAAATCAATGTTTATTTTTAAACAAATTTCTCTTTCCTTTACAAATTCCATGGTGAATTTAAATTTCCAAATATCCACCGATATACGATTTTCAAATCGATTTCAAATATTCACTTTCAATTTATCATTAAAAGATATAATCTCAAAACATTTCACTTCATATTGGAAAACATTTCCATACTTATTTAATAATAAGTAATTCACAAATCTATTTATTTTCAACATTTGGAAAATATTCAATATACTTAAATCACAATTAAGTATATGTTTTTATTCTTTAAGGAAAACATTCTCTTAAACACATCCATTTGAGTCAAAACGAATGTTGCGTAAAACATCGTTACGACAACCCAAAATCACTAGTATAGGGATTCGAAATTAAGATAGACATATAAATCCCAATACTATATAAAACATTTCCTTTCGAAAATCATTTACTATAACAACAGTGTTATAGTCCACCATTCCCTTTTATTTCTCGAAACCGTCTATTTCAACAATGAATGTTGAAATCTATGGTTTCGATAGTTAATACATTTTAAAACACCTTTAAATCGTTTTAATTCTATTTAAAATATCACTTCCCCAAAATATTTCTTTAATATATTATTCATTCTCTAAAATCGTGAATATACTTCGTTAACCAATTTCAACATTTCTACACGTTTTATTTTAAAGGATTATCCACTGTCCAAAATCGTGAATATATCTCCTTTAATAAGCTATAATAATTAACTTATCAAAATAAGTCGATTTTGGATTTATAAAACAATGTTTATAAATTCCATTTATATTTTATAACAACTTCAACTTATAAAATCACTTTATTAACAAATTCTATCCATATCCCATTTACATGCCAAAATCCAAATTATAAGCAAATTACTTATAATTCTTTATTTACAAATTCATTCATCTTATAACTTCACAAATCGTAGATTCTATTCTTTTATAAAATCCATTTATAACATCATTTTAAAACGTCTTTAAAACTCCTTTATAATTCCATCACTTTGATTTATAAAAAAATCCAAATTTTTAAATCTTATATATAAAGCTTTTATAATAAATTCAAAAATAACCATTTAAATTATTTTATAAAATAATCGACTTCATATTTCCAAAAATCACCTTTCAACTATATTTCTCAAAACATCAAAAATTTTAATATAAACTTTCAACCTGAATTTTCAAAAATCAAATTTTTATTTATTTTCGGTATCTAACGATACCAAAATTATATTCGGCTAAATTTTAGCCTTCAACGATTTCAATCACAAAGAAAATCACAAAGAGATTATAAATAATCAACACACAACTTTGAAACAAATTCAATTATTTGAGGAATCCCGTTGGATCCCTCCAACCTGTTTCCCTGCACCCACAGATGTTAGCACAATATCAATCCCGTTTCAGGACGCGATATCGCGGTACATGGGTTTATATAAAATATCATCCGCTATTATACGACGCAATAGGGTCTCATCCGCTATATAATGCGGGAAATCAACTTTAAGTACATATATAATACCAATTCCACTTCAAGGTGGAATATCGCCGTATATGTGTTTAATAAAATAACCTCCGCTTAATATGCGGCGTATAATGTCTATTTTCAATACAACAGATAGCAATTTATCATCCAAGCATATAATCAAGCAATTTTAGAATCTAACTATTTAAAATTTAAATCGGAACTAATTCGATTGAGTGAGAAGTTCACACCTTGTTTCAAATATAGTTGCAATGTTTTATTTCGAATAAAATTAAAATGCGTTTAATTTTACCTAAAATTCACACTAGCTCCAATCAAGTCCAATACATCTCCATTGCGTAATGTTCGTCCATACGAACCCAACTCAACTCGTTTCGTGCGAAACAGACCTCGTATCAAAAAGTTACGCAATTTAGAAGTCGTATGAATTAAGATGTACTATATTTTCAATTTCTATTTTATATTTAATACCTTAAATTGATATCGGCCATTGATTTCGCAAACTACAAATCTGGGCCACGTGACTATGCTTCTTCCTCTACACGCATTCACTACCCAACTTGAACCCAACTTCACGTGCATGACTTCGATCGTCGCTCTAAGCTCCGACCACCAGGCAACGATCAGACGAGCTCATCACGTGCGCCATGCCACGCCATGCCCATGGCCAGAGAGCGGCTCCACCACGTTCTCCTGATCGACGAGAAAACGAGTTTGAAGGGCACGACTTTGGTCGAGATTTGCCGAAGATCCACCCAATTAAATTCGATCACAACCGTTGAGATCGAAGATCTCTACGTGCTCTACAATATTCGTGTTGGAGGTTTCTCATGAATGTTGATGGATTTGAAGAAACCGAAGGGAGAAAATCAAAAAAATTCGGCCATTGAAATAGTTTAGGCCGGCGGTTGAAGCTTAGAAACTAGGGTTTTGCAAAATAGAAGATAATGGGTCCTTTTATAGAAAATTCTACGAAACACTATTCACCCGAATTTTTCCCGAACTCGAAACGAAGCGTGCCACCTGGCGTTTATAATGTTTTACCTCTATTCCGAACGCAATAGAATATATATCGGAAGCCAATTCAATCGTATTTGAAAGATAGGTTTTCAAATCGACTATTTAAATTTAAAAATTCACTTAAACCGATTTCTATGCGTTTTAGCTTGCCCCGGACAAACCGTAAGTCGGATTGACACGAAATTTGAAATCTTACAATAATTTAACATTACGGATCCGATGAAACTAGTTTCGTTGAAATCCGAGACTGTTTGAAAAATGACGATTTTTACTCGTCAATTAAATATTAAAATATTCGATTTCCACAAATTAACTTTTAATTCAATTTTAAAAGCTCTATAACATCATTCTGACTCCAATATGATTTAATACAACTTTACAAATAAATTTTAATCACATTAAACCCAATTTCCAATTATTTTTGTAGTTTCAAATATTAAATTATCGATTTAATAATCCAATTAAATCTAGATATTCGAAATAAAATTTATTCGACTTACAAATTTTACTTGTTAATATTTAAAATCAATTAAATATACGAATTTCAAATGGCAGAAATTCTGGGTCATTACATATTATATAGCTCTGATTGCGATGTTGCTTCAGCCTAAAATCCTTTGGGTAACACAACTAGGTACCTCACGAGTGAGTTTTATGTGCAGTCTTTTGACTAGCACAACCAGACATGTAAGGGTAAGAGATAATGCTTCGTCACAAATCATAATGTAAGAACCCATTATCACCTAATTGTAGGGATCGAACTTGGGGAGTTCAATGTACTAGATTAATGCCTCAACCAATCTCGCTTCGATGCCATTATTGGAACCATACTAGTTGAAAGCAAAGGAAATAGCTAGATTTCAAAAAATTCATATTTTTGATATATTGAGCCTATGAAATCTAAATGATTATTAGATCCAATCTATTGAAGTTTTTAAATGAAATCTTATTTTATTTAATTGTTTAAAAAGGATGATTTATACTATATATATTATAACGAGCGTATCAAATATACTCATGTGTGAATAATGCAAGTGTAACATAGCATAAGGTACATATATATAGTTAGTATATACGTATATTAATGTTGGGATTTGCATCGACATCATATATATTATCAATTTATATAAGCAATGGTTGTCACATAGCATTTTAAACTTGAATATGAAAGTTTATATATACATACATATATGTATGTATGCATGCATGTGTGTATGTCAAGTCTATATATATGTTAAATGAAATAAATTACATAAATTACATAAATAAATAGATTTGTATAAAAGGAATCAAACTATTAATGAGTAATGATGCATTTAAGTGGCACTAAAAGAACGAGTAAAAGGCATTTATGAGACAATTAATGAGAGGTAAAGAAGGAAATCTTTTGGCATTAATCTTTCTTTAGCTTGTTTTCATGACATTTTAAACTTATATGCAAATATATGCATGTCTATTTTTTTCTATATAATTGAATTTATACACACAAATATAAGTTAAAATTATTTTTAAATTACTTAGATGTTTTGAAATCTAATGCTAACAATTTAAAATCAAATTTTAACTTGGGAAAGGGTACAACATTAGTTTTGTAACTTTATATAGAAGTCCTATCATAAAATTTTAACTGAAACTATATATATACATATATATATATAACATAATAAAAAAAATTATAATTCAAAATAACATACACATGTAAAGCTTACAATTTCATATGTTTGCAATTTAAAATCAACAACATGAAAAGTAGTTTTGACTTAGAAATAATTCAACTTCAAATGTGTGATTTTACACTAAATCCTTTTAAGTTTGAATTGAAATAATGTAAATAACAACCAAAATAATTGATAATCAAAATAACAAAATTATATGATAAGCTTTCGTACAATTTCATGAAGTAATTTCAAGTATGGTTAGGATGTAAAATACATTTAATTTAAGTATATACAATAATTAGTTTCGAACCAATTTTTTTTTCCATACTTTAATTTCTAAACAATTGTAGTTAATAGATAAACAACATATGCACATATAAATTCATTGTATAAGAAATAAAATCTAAACTTGGTTGATAATTTGGAAATTCACTCATAACTTCCCTATGGACTAGTCCAATTCTAACATTTAACTAATGACTATTTTTCGGTGTCGGTTGAAAAATAGATATAGTTAAAATGTCGGAAATGGGCTAGGCCACAGCGGAAGTTATTGGTGAACATGAAAAAAAATCCCTTATTGGTTCTTTATTGGGCCTACAAAGTCTACTTTATTTAGAAATTTCTAAATACTATTTAAATAAAATCTTTTATTTCATTTAAAATTATAAATTATATAGTTATATTTAATTTATTTCTTGAGATACGTATACGTGTGTGCATGTGCATGCCTGTATATAGATGTTAGGATTTTCAGCACAACAGATTTGTTAGCTTATCAAATATGCATGTATATGCTGTCCAAATATACATATGTGTATATAAACTATTATTTGTAAGTAAATATTATATATATATAAACACATGTATTAAGTTTTGTTTAAATAATTTTATATAAGTATATAAGTGTATATATATACATATATATATCTGTGTGTACGTGTGTATGACCAAATGAATAAAATATTAATATTATATACATATTATGTAATAGTTTTATATAAATGAATTATTTACAAATATTAAAGTATTTTTTAAATAATGAGTAATACATATATATACATATAAATTTTTAATTTAAATACAAACACACAAATATATTCACTATAAAATATACATATATATTAATAAAATAGAAAATATATTTTCGATAAATATGAAATACTAAGTCTTGCGCACATTTCAGAAAGTAATTTATCATTTTTAATTTTAAAATACATTTTAATTAGATATTATTTTGAAAATTAATAAAATATTTATAAAAAAATTAACTTTAAAACTTTATTTCAAAATTTAAGTTTTCAGTAAATCCTAAATTATATTTTATGATTTGAAAAAATTCACATTTCTTTCCGTTTAAATTAATTTTAAAACGATTTATTTATTTTTGGTCGAATTAAACAATTAAATTCTAAATACCAATTTTTTTTATTTTTTGGCGAAATCTTATGTGACATTGACATAATTTTATAAAATTTAAAAAACAATTTTCATAATTTATTTGAATTAATATAATTTATTTATGTAGTAAATTGACTTAAATAATACTAAATAACAATAAATATTTATTGAAGAATTATGTTTTACTATTGAAAATTAGTATTGCTACAATAATTTATATGTTAAATTGAATGACTACTTTTAACCATAGTATGATGTTGTAATTGATATAATATATATATTTATACGTGTGTAATTAAATAGTATATATTAATTAAATAAAATATAAAATTATATTATTTTTGTATATGACTGCACTGACTTGATATATATATATAAATATATATATATATGTATATATAATAAAAAATTTATTTTTCTAAACGTGTATATATATATATATGCATATAACCGAACTACTTTGTAAAAACATTACTTGCATATCAGAATCGTTACCCAACTAACTATATAATATATATATATATATATATAATAAAATATTATGTTGAAAATTATAAACTATAAAATGATAAAATCATAGCTTAATTCCAAAGACTTGAAGTGCATCTTAAAAAGACGATTTCTCCTTTTTTTATACCTTTTTCGATTCAACAGAGTGCTACTCCTCGAACCGTTGGCTACCATCGATTTGATTTGCACTTGAGAAATTAGGAAGATGGAAGGGAGGAATTTATCCATCAATAGATTGGGTTGGAGGCTTCCAAAAGTCCTCTAAAGGTTGAGAATTGAGATGCTTACATAGAGGAGAATCAAGAGATATTTTAGGATCAAGATTTTGCATCATCTCTTATTAATTCCCTTCATCTTAGCCCACCATCTCAAAGTCTATGTTCAACCAGCTTATAACCACCTTAACCCCTCATTATGGCTGAATTTTCCAACCTCCTTCATGGGCTTTTAAATCCATTTAGAGCTCTAATAAATATTATACGATTAAGTCCAATTTAATTGCTCATCAATATCGTACATCGATTGATATTTTTATAAATATTATAAATATATTAAATAATATTTATTCATTAGATAATAATCAAAATTACAATTAATATTCATAAATATTAATTAATTTAATTAATTTATATTAATTATAAATTAACTAGATCGTTTGGTCAAAAGGGGATCCATCGTTTCGGTTGTGCGACTCGCCGGGTGGAAATTTGGTTAGTGATTAATATCGAACTATTCGAATATTAACGTTCACATGTCACTTAGCAGGTAGTGTTGGATTTTGGCCAAATTTTGTCACATACTTGGTTTCGATAAAATCCAATTTTACTTTAATAAAGAATTACTTGGTTGTGACATTTGACCAATTCTTTTCGTCAAAACTATGTCACTTTGAACTTATGGAATTTGGTAATGCTCAAAATTCCAATATCGTTTATATTCAACTTTATAGTCCAAACACAAAGTCCTTGGTTCGATAATGAGTTATTATTAACCGAAATATTCTGGTGATAGAGTTTGTATGATAACCTAGATTGTAGACATCTGTTAATTGGTAATTAACCGGATTAGATTTATTAAAATACTAATCGGTAAATTGAACAAATTAAATTCTGATAAAAATCTATAAATATATATAGGTTTGAAAACTATAACAAGTGTTGAATTTTAAATCTCTGGTGATGATAAATCTTATAATATACAAATAAATAGTATATTTCACTATTTAATTTGAGATAAGATATCCATATATATAAATAATACATATATAAGCTTTATAATGTATATGGGTATATATACATGCCTATGGAATAAAATATAGGGAAATTTGTTATAATATGGATATAAGGAATTCCAATTTTCCATGTTATTTTCAAAATCTCGAAAGTAAATTAGATTAAAACTCTACATTTCCACTAGTATATATATAATTAATAATTAATATGGGATTATATTATTTCTTTAAGATGATACATTAATTAATAAAAAATAAAAACAAAAATAGAATATAAATAAATATAAATCCAACATGCATAAGAACATTTGTAAGACTTGTATGCATGCATTAAAACATTTGTAACTAATATATCATACATAATTAACAAGTGGAAATCTTGTTTTTTTTTTAAATTTAAAAATATAATTATGTGTTTAATGAGAAACCAGGCTATCTCTTTTCTCTTCTCCTGTTTTCATCTTCTTCCATCTTTTAACAAAACTAAAAAAAATTAACTAAAGTCTGTAACAAATCAAAGAAAGAATCAAAGAAATTCAAACAATCTTCTCCAAGTTCTCAAACTTGAAACTAAGCAATTCAAACTCATAATCCAACAAGAAAATCAAGTTTCCATTTCAAACTTTCAAGGATCAAGCATTTTTCTTTCAACGTTCAAGTATTTTCCAGATCAAAAGCTTCAGTTTTCAAAAAGATCATCATAGCATTTTCAAGCATCTCAGTTATATCTTCTCTGTTTCTAGCATTTAAGGTGAGTATACTTTCACCCTTTGACCAAATCTGTTTTTTTAAAACAATGCATGTGGTAAATTCTTGAAATATTGATGGCGAAATGTTTGCAAGAATGTTTGAATATACTTATATATATAGATGAGTACTATGTGCATATCTGAGAACAAGTCTCTGTTAAATTTCGACAGACCAAAAATACTTTAAATCCAATATCTCTTCATATAAGCTAAATTGATTATGGTGTTCAAAGGGAAGCTGTTAGTGTTTACCTAATCTTATTAAAAAAAATATTCATAAGAATTAATAAAAGGAAATTAACTGGAAATTTGAATATAGAGTGAAATAAAGATCCATGTCAAGAATTATGTTAAGTACTCAAGTATTGATTGTACATTTGGATCCATGATTCAAAACCATGATTTTTAGTATAGATTTCATGATTTTTAATATTTGGGATGTTGAGAATTTCCTAGTTGATCGGAAATTGCATTTTGCCTAACCTCTGGCGAATGGAAGTTTTGGAGAGATCGGGGTTCATACCAGAGATAGCTCATAGATCGAGGGAGGTGGGGAAAATAGCCAAAGAATTTATTAATCGGCGGTGAGGCTGGTCGATGGTCAACTAGGGTTTAAGTTATGGTTTGGGTCGTGTTTGATTTAAAGGAAATTGTGGTGCTGACGTCGTGTCGAGCTGGGTCGGAGCTAAGGGAAAGGGAACGAGGAGCTTAGGAGGTGGTCCAGGTATGACGCCGTAGCCTCCGGTGGTCGGAGTGGTCGTCAGCATGCGAGTTTGTCGAAGAAGTTGGTTCCAATGGGTTCGGGGAAGCTCATTTCCAATTCGCGTCGAGTTAAATGGTGCTGGGTGGTTGGTGCACTAGCAAGGGTTGTCGGCAACTGGTAGAGGACCCGAGGATTGGTCGGAGAAGCATCTGACCAACGTGCACGTGCACGTTTGTGTCAGGTTTGAGCATTGGCTATGTGTTTGAGATTGGGATGAAGCATTTTGCTACGGTTTAGTTTGGGACGGTTGCGTGTTTGACTTGAAGTGTTGAAGCGAGGAGATGAGTTCGCGAGTGACACAGGGTTAGTTCGGTGAGTTCGTGATTTTGCTCAAGTTTTATCTGGATGGCTCGAGTATTATTTTGATTTACAAACTGGTTTTTTGAAAAAAAAAAAGAAAATGAAACAGTTTTATAAATAATAAGGTACAAAGTTTTTATTAAGCAAACAAAAATAAGTTGCTAAGCTTAAGTATTTATCAAATTCCAAAGTAAATGTTTAGTCAAGTGTTAAGAGTAAACAAAAATGGATAAGTTTTTGAAGAAAATATAAATCAAGATTTAAAACAAAGTAATAGCAAGTTTCAAATGAGTTTTCAAAGTTTTAAAATACGTTAAAATTGTTTTTGGTTAAATGAAATTTTATAATATGTTTCAAAGGTGATTTAAATAATGTAATTTAATAAAGTATTAATTATTTAATGTATTTAAAGGATCGTTAATTAATTAATGTAATCAGATAAGGAAATAATTAATTAATTTAATTATTACAATAATTAATTAAAGGTTAATTAATTTGTGTAATCAATTTAAAGGATTTATTTATTAATGTAATTAATTAATTAAGGTAATTAAAAGATGATTATCATTAAAGGTTGAATTACTTAAATGTATTTAATTGATGATAATTACGTAATGAAAGTAATTAGAGAATAATTACTCAGTGTCACTAATTAAGGTGGGTAATTAATGGATAATTAATAAAGGTGATTTATTAAATGATAATTACTTAAGTAATTAAAGGATTAGTTTGTTAAAGGTTAATTAATTTAATTAGTAATTTTTGGATAACTAACTAAAATGTAGGTTAATTGATTAAGGATAATCAACCAATGGGATAATTACTTAATGAAAGTAATTATGGATAATTAATTTAGATTGATAATTAAAGAATGGTGTGATTAATATTAATTAAGCCGAGTTAGGTAATTAATTTATTTGGTTTAAATTAATTGTGTGATTAATTAACCTTGCTTATAGATGATTGAATGATATTGAATGCCTTGGATTATTGATATCTCTGATATGTCAATTGTGATGCTATGTGAGATGATATGTTTAGGTTGAACAATGATAATGTGGTTATCTATCAATGATAAATTGCTGTGTAAATGTTGGCATTCTGTATTTAAAATTGAGTTGTATTCACTTGATAACTTGGGTTAAGATAACATGGGAACCGAAGAGACCAGAGTCGGTATTAGTAAATACCCGAAACCACTTCGATTTGTAATCTACAATAATTCTATATAGATTTGATATGTGAAATCAATAGGCTGGAATGGAATAAAACGGACCTTTAAAACTAAGTAAAGATACTTAGGGATTGATTTGTGAAATAAGTGTTGACTATAACAAGTTGTAAACTTGTAGAGTAGTACGAGTTACCCCGGGTTTTAAATAAGTTATGCATTAGTATTTCTCATTAGATGGGTTTACTCACGCTGGTTTCCAGCCTGACCTAGGTGTTACTTTGATGTAATGCTCGGGTCAGACCGAGTATTACAGCTTTTTAGGTTAGGGCGTTGTGGAGCTCAAGAGGCGAGCTGGATGGCGGGAATGTATGAAGTTTACCGCTATGTATTTGAGTGTTGTATTGATAGTAGTCTGAGATAGGTTGATATAACTATCTAGTCTATTTGTAATGGATGTAACTCTGATAAATTGTATGTAATCTAACAATTACCGCTTTCTTTGTATAAATGTTATTATTTGTTATTATATTTAATCCGCTGCGAATGTGAGATGTGTTTGTTTCATGTTTCTTCTTCTACCTCTTTCTTCTTTTCTCTAACAATTTGGAATTTTCGAAGTCAAAAATTTCGGTTCATTACATATGGTATCAGAGCTGAAGGTTAAGCGAGAATCTTGGCTTTGATGGGTTTACTCATTGAGGATAGGGTCAATGGTACCCTAGAATTAGTTGAGTGTAAATATATATGAGGGCGTATTTGTTATTTTCTTATATAAAATGGTTTTAAAATTAGTTTTATATAATTTTATATTTTGATATATAAAGCAATAGTTTTTTTCTAATATATTGAGGTAATTGGTTGTCGATTATTGGAATAAAAAATAATAATAAGAATTAAGTGGTAATAGAAATACAACCAAACTGAAATTGAATGAAGATTAGTTTGAAATGGATCCAAACTAAAATTAAAATCCTGAATTTGTAGAAGTGTTTTTAGAATAAGATAATAATGAGCTGGTTTCTAGATATGATAATCTTGGTTATTATCCTAAAATATTTGTTGTGTTTAAAAATGAAATTTTGTTAATGATTAAGCAAAATGAAATGTTATAGGAAAGCAAACATTTAGGTGAGTATGACTTATAAATTGGAATTAAAGATAATTTAAATTGTGAAGTTTTAAATCTAAGTCCTGAATTTGGAATTTTTCAAGTGTTATGAGATATAATGAATAATATTTTTAAATGTAGGAATTTTATTTTAAAACAGGAGTTGTTTTAAAATTTAAAAGGGAATTTGTTTTGAAGATTAAAACCAAGAAGGCTTTAAAATCTAAAGTATGACTTGAAGTGCAAATGAAATAAATATGTATATATGTGGGATATACATAAGATCAAGGTTGATTGGAAGTAAACACTAGATGTTGAATTTTGAAAAAAAATTCCCTGATCTGTGATAAGTTTTTGAACTTATAAGTGGGAAGATTATTAACATGAAGTTTGAAATTTGAAATGGAAGTTCAAATTGGGTAAAGTTGACTGGATTAAGTTGAATTGAATTTAACTTAGGGGAGGTTAAATAAGTTTAGAATAAACAACCTGAATTGGAAATTTCAAGATGAAATTGAGATTTAACTAGGGAAGTTAAATGGTTGGTTTAAATAGGAAGTTATGTGTGATCTCAAAATGGATTTGAGATCTGGAAATGGGTAATGGATGCTATAGATGGGTGTTTTAAATAATTTGGATGTTATTTATATTGACTTATCCATATATCATTCTGTTGTTATTAATAATCTATGAAACTGAGAATTGGATTATTTTAAGTGAATTAAGAAATGGATTGAGGTAATATACGTCCATTATTGAGATAAAATGGAAATAAAACTTTATTTTAGGACTATTTTGATTTTGAAGTAAAATTGTAATTGTAAAAAAGGAATCACTTTGAACTTAAGATTCAAATGTTAAAAATGAACTTGCAAACTAAAATTGTTTAAGAATGAGTTTTGAAGTTAAAATTAGATAATAAATTAGAATCTGAAGATTAAATTGTTTTTTGAAACTCTTATTTGAAATTTGAAATAAGTTAAGTAAAGATAATTTAAAATGGAATTTTGGAATTTGGATTCAAAATTAAATGGTTTAAAGATTTAAGTTGTTAAAGTAAAAGTAAAGGTTGATTTGATTTAAAGAATTAAATCAACATTTAAAAATTTAACTCGAATTTGTATAATTCGAGGCGGTTTTAAGTTGAGCTTGGAATTGAATTTAAACGGAAAATTGAATTGGGATTAATTCAAGGGTGGAATTGGAAGTGAAATTAGTTCAAATTTAATTTGATTTGAACTAGTTTGAAGTGAGATTTGATTTGAATAAGTTTAAATTCAAATGAAAACTGATTTGAATTTTGGACAAGAATTAAATTTAATTTAAATTGAATTGAAATTGAATTGAAATTAAATCAATTTAAATGGAAGTGGAATTGGAAATTTATTGGAAATAGAGATTGAGAATTGAACAGTTTGGCTCTGAACTATTTTATTTTCAATAAATTGTTTAATGTAACTATTTTAAACTTATTTTCCTAGCGATTTACTATACAACCTTTCTTTTTAAAACTCAAACTATCTTATACTTATTTTACAATTATTTTGAAAACTAATTACTATTTTACATCTGTTTTACAAATTAGTTACTATTTTACAACTATTTTGCAACTGTCCAACTATTTTACAATTATTTAACTATTTTACTACTATTTTGCGACTAATGACTATTTTACAACTACTTATCTATTTTAAAATTTTCAAACTATTTTCTAATCAAGTGGTCAGAGTGCAAACTGTCTATAATTGAATACCAATTGAGATAACCATTGAAGTGTTAACCCAAATGGAAATTGGAAGAAATTATGGATAAGTGAATGAAATCAAAATGAAGGTGAATAGAAAGAGAATTGATTTAGCTAATAATCAATGAAGATAAAGATGTAGGATGTACGTATATTATTCTGTTCGTATAGTGATTTAATCTGGATTCGAGCATAGGATTTCGAGAAGGTATATCGATCCGAGTAGGGATTTTTCACTCGATTTTCGACGGCGAACCCTGAGTATGAATTTTTGATTGACTCTGGATATTCTCTATCATAGTTAGGCTATGCAAGGAGAATGATTGTTTCTGATCAAGAAACCCGATCTGAGTCCGCACTAGGAAGTCAGGTGGACGATACTAGTTCGGAAGTGAAATTGTGTGTTCGAGTGAGCGATCGAATTTGATATTGTGTACGGATGATATATGTACATCGTACGTGCTTGAATGAAATTGATATTGAAATTTTGGAAGAAATGCGAAATGGTTTTGAAAGGAATGGTATATTTTAAGAAGTATATATGAATTAAGATGGAAGTTGGATATCTTTGAAATTCACTTTATGAAAAGTAAGTGATATGGTAAATAACTTTTTAAAGGAAATCAAACTTGAATATTTGATTTGGTGTAAATATAGTTATATATGTCTGTTATATATAATAAATGTCCCCTTGTTGAATCTATAGCCAGAAGAAAGGTTTTTGAAAGTATTTGAAGTATAAAGAGGAAATTTATACAAGTATGAAGTGATCCAAAGATTTTTCAAGATTATATATATCTACGTATATAGATGGTTTTATGAGAATGACTTTGGGAAAAGGTTTTGGAACCTATGGATTTGGAAAGGCTTTGATTTTTGGGAAAATCGAATTTTGGAAATTTGGAAAGCCAAGTTTGGAACTATCGATTTGAGATATCGATTTTATGTGAAGGAGATTTTGATGTAAATCATAAAGGGTATGATTTGAAAGATACTATAAGTATAGTATAAAGTGTTTTGAGATTGGCTCTGGCGAAAAAGGCGCTCCCATTGAAATGAACTTCATTAGGAGATCCACGGGGTGGGTCTGCCTTGAGCCCTAAGGGGGAGGCTCTAAATTGAATCCTGTGAAGAAGTACGGACAAACTGAAGTTCTTGAGGATTACGTGTAGTGGGTAGCGAAAGTCGAGGGCGTTGATGCCTACAGAGACATTTGGGTTATGCTGTGACGACCGTGTAACTCGATGTCACAACGATCTACTGCGGACCATAGTGGAAGTCGTGTGTGCTGTTGAGAGCCAATGTTCTACGTTTGATTTTGCCGTGATGGCAACGTAACATCGGTAGACTGCGACCTATGAAGACATAGCGAAAGTCGAGAGGCCACGAGAGCCTAAGACTACATTGGGACTTGACTGATGTAGTCTGCGTCCTATGTGGGAGTTGTGAAGTTTCATTTGGCAGTGAAAATCGAGGATGCTAATGCCTACAATTACATAGACTTTTGCCGTGATGGCAACGTAACCCTTGTGTAACTGCGATCTGTGGCGGGTTCCATGGCGTAATCGAGGGGCGCGGAGTGCCTACAGTTATCTATGGATTTTGCCGGGATGGCAACTTAACATCGGGTAAACTACGACCATGGAAGGGGTGATGATTTCCAGAGCATTCTCACCAAAGATGTTTCGCCTATTTTCAAAAAGTGTTTTCTATATTGTCGCCAAAATATCCAAGTATTTTCACTGGGTGTTGGAAACGGGTTTACCAAGTACTTATATATTTTCAGTCCTACGCCTGATCAACGTATGACAGAATTTTTGTAAGAACAAGGATGGACTTATTGAGACATCGAGTTATAAAAGTATTTTTATAAAAACTATTCCTGGTAACATTATATAGATTTTAAAGTGTTTTAAAAATGATCAAAGAATGATTTATCTGATTTTAAGTATTGAACAAATTCTGGCTTCGTTCCTTTTCGAGAACGAAAAGATTCAAAGGGGGAGGAATGTGATAACCCAGATTTTGGACATCTGTTAATTCGTAATTAACAGGGTTAAATTTATTAAAATACTAATTGGTAAATTGAACAAATAAAATTCTGATAAACATATATATATATATATATATATATATATATATATATATTTGAAAACTATAAAAAATGTTGAATTTTAAATCTCTAGTGATAATAAATCTTATAGTATATAAATAAATAGTATATTTCAACATTTAATTCAAGATAAGATATCCATATATATAAATAGATATATACAAGCTTTATAATGTATATGGGTATATATATATTTATTTATGCCTATGGAATAAAATATAGGGAAATTTGTTATAATATGGATATAAGGAATTCTAATTTTCCAAGTTATTTTCAAAATCTCAAAAGCAAATTAGATTACAACTCTACATTTTCACTAGTGTGTGTATATATATAGTTACTAATTAATATGGGATTACATTATTTCTTTGAGAAGATGCATTAAGTAATAAAAATAAAAATAAAAACAAAAATAGTATAAATAAATATAAATCCAACATGCATAAGTACATTTGTAAGACTTGCACGCATGCATTAGAACATTCGTAACTAATATATCATACATAATTAACAAGTGGCAATCTTGTTTTTTTTTTAAATTTAAAAATATTATTATGAGTTTAATGAGAAACCAGGCTATCTCTTTTTGCTTCTCCTGTTTTCATCTTCTTTCATCTTTTAACAAAACTAAAAAAATAACTAAAGCCTGTAACAAACTACAGAAAGAATCAAAGAAAATTCAAACAATCTTTTCTAAGTTCTCAGACTTGAAACTAAGCAATTCAAACTCATAATCCAACAAGCAAATCCAGTTTCCAGTTTCAAACTTTCAAGGATCAAGCATTTTTCTTTCAGCATTCAAGTATTTTCCAAATCAAAAGCTTCAGTTTTCAAAAAATCATCATAGCATTTTCAAGCATCTCAGTTATATCTTCTCCGTTTCCAGCATTTAAGGTGAGTAAACTTCCACCCTTTGACCAAATCTGTTTTTTTTTAAAACAATGCATGTGGTAAATTCTTGAAATATTAATGGTGAAATCTTTGCAAGAATGTTTGAATATACTTATATATATAGATGAGTACCGTGTGCATATCTGAGAACATGTCTCTGTTAAATTTAAACATACCAAAAATACTTTAAATCCAATATCTCTTCATATAAGCTAAATTTGATTATGATGTTCAAAGGGAAGCTGTTTGTATTTACCTAATCTTGTTTTAAAAAAATATTCATAAGAATTAATAAAAGGAAATTAACTGGAAACATGAATATAGAGCGAAATAAAGATCCAAGTCGAAAATTAAGTTGTTAAGTTCTCAAGTATTGATTGTACATTTGGATCCATACATGATTTTTGTCATAGATTTCATGATTTTTAATATTTGGGATGTTGAGAATTTCCTAGTTGATCAGATTTTGCCTAACCTCCGGCGAATGGAAGTTCTGGAGAGATCGGGGTTCATACCACAGATAGCTCATAGATCAAGGGAGGTGGGAAAAATAGTTGAAGAGTTTATTAATCAACGGTGAGGCTAGTCGATGGTCAACTAGGGTTTAAGTTATGGTTAGGGTCGTGTTTGATTTCAAGGAAATTGCGGCACCGACGTCTTGTCGAGTTGGGTCGGAGCTATGGGAAAGGGAACGAGGAACTTAGCAGGTGGTCCAGGTACAAGGCCATAGCCTCTGGTGGTCGGAGTGGTCGTCGGCAAGGCGAGTTTGTCGAAGAAGTTGGTTCTAGTGGGTTCAGGGTAGCTCGTTTTCGATTCACATCGAGTTAAATGGTGCTGGGTGGTCGGATAACTAGCGAGGATTGTCGGCGACTGGTCGAGGACCTGAGAATTGGTCAGAGGGGCATCTGACCAACGTGCACGTGCACGCATGCACGTTTGTGTCAGGTTTGAGCATTGGCTGTGTTTTTGAGATTGGGATGAAGCATTTTGCCGGGGTTTAGTTCGGGACAGTTGCGTGTTTGACTCGAAGTGTTGAAGCGAGGAGATGAGTTCGCGAGTGACATAGGGTTAGCTTGGTGAGTTCGTGGGTTTTGCTCGAGTTTTATCTGGAAGGCTCGGGCATTGTTTTGATTCACAAACTGGTTTTTGAAAAAAAAATGAAACAATTTTATAAATAATAAGGTACAAAGTTTCTTTTAAGCAAACAAAAATAAGTTGCTAAGCTTAAGTATTTATCAAATTCCAAAGTAAATGTTTAGTCAAGTTTTAAGAGTTAACAAAAATGGATAAGTTTTTGAAGAAAATATAAACCAAGATCTAAAACAAAGTATTAGCAAACGAGTTTTCAAGTTTTAAAATACTTTAAAATTGTAGTTGTTTAAAAGCAATTGTATAATATGTTTCAAAGGTGATTTAAATAATGTAATTTAATAAAGTATTAATTATTTAATGTATTTAAAGGATCATTAATTAATTAATATAATCAGATAAGGAAATAATTAATTAAATTATTACAAAAATTAATTAAAGGTTAATTAATTTGTGTAATCAATTTAAAGGATTTATTTATTAATGTAATTAATTAATTAAGGTAATTAAAAGATGATTATCATTAAAGGTTGAATTACTTAAATGTAATTAATTGATGATAATTACGTAATGAAAGTAATTAGAGAATAATTACTTAGTGTCATTAATTAAGGTGGGTAATAAATGGATAACTACTAAAAGTGATTTATTAAATGATAATTGCTTAAGTAATTAAAGGATTAATTTGTTAAAGGTTAATTAATTTAATTAGTAATTTGTGGATAACTAACTAAAATGTAGGTTAATTAATTAAGGATAATTAACCAATGGGATAATTACTTAATGAAAGTAATTATGGATAATTAATTTAGATTGATAATTATAGAATGGTGTGATTAATATTAATTAAGCTGGGTCAGGTAATTAATTTATTTGGTTTAAATTAATTGTGTGATTAATTAACCTCGCTTATAGATGATTGATTTATATTGAATGCCTTGGATTATTGATATCTCTGATATGTGAATTGTGATGCTATGTGAGATGATATGTTTAGGTTGAACAGTGATAATGTTGTTATCTACCATTGATAAATTGCTATGTAAAAGTTGGCATCCTGTATTTAAAATTGAATTGTATTCACTTGAATAACTTGGGTTAAGATGACGTGGGATTCGAAGAGACCGGAGTCGGGTATCAGTAAATACCCGAAAACACTTCGATTTGTATTCTACAATAATTCTATATAGATTTGATATGAAATCAATAGGCTGGAATGGAATAAAATGGACCTTTGGAACTAAGTAAAGATACTTAGGGATTGATTTGTGAAATAAGTGTTGACTATAACAAGTTGTGAACTTGAAGAGAAGTACGAGTTACCCCGGGTTTTAAATAAGTTATGCATTAGTATTTCTTATTAGATGGGTTTACTCATGCTGGTTTCCAGCCTGACCCAGGTGTTACTTTGATGTAATGCTCGGGTCAAACCGAGTATTACAGCTTTTCAGGTTAGGGCGTTCTGGAGCTCAGGAGGCGAGCTGGATGGCAGGAACGTATGGAGTTTACCACTATGTAGTTGATTGTTGTATTGATAGTAGTCTGGGATAGGTTGATATAACTGTCTAGTCTATTTGTAATGGATGTAACTCTGATAAATTATATGTAATCTGACAATTACAACTTTCTTTGTATAAATGTTATTATATTTAATCCGCTGCGATTGTGAGATATGTTTGTTTCCTATTTCTTCTTCTACCTCTTTCTTCTTTTCTCTAACAATCTGGAATTTTCGGAGTCGAAAATTTCGTGTCGTTATACTTTGACTTTGAGTTGACTTGAGTTCACCATGATACTAACCTTATAGAACCGAGGAGACAAATCCTCTCTTGAATAGCGCTTCGCTTCCGATACTTCCACTTGACCCGGCTATAGTTACTCGATGGACGTCGTTCCAAGATTTGACTATAATCAAAGTAGAATTTTGATATTGAAGATCGACAGTACTCTCAAGTCGAGAAAACTATGTAAATTAGTCACATCGATATTTTCCTTTTGACCTTAGTTATATTAATCAACAAAAAACTATCGAGTGAGTCATTCCATAGTTATCCAATAACTATTAGTACATAACCCCTTGGTGTCCCTAGAAGCCGTGAGTAATATACTGTCTAACATTTGGAGAGTGTTACGTACTCTAGTCTCAATGGATGTATCGATATCCGGTTTTAATAGATCTTGACTACTTATATTTAAATGATGTATTTTAGAATATTGTGATATAATACTCATGATTAAACTATTTTTAATTACTACCACAAACACATCATTTATGGATTTTATGCAATCTGCTTTCAATAAAATTAATTAATTAATATAACACATTATATCAAGTATATAATAGAAAGAAAACACCTTTTATTTCGAACAAGATTGGTTATCAGTTGGATAAATGTAACATATTGCATAATTACCCCAAGGGCATACCCCTAACTCTATCAATCTCCTACTTGCACTTGGGATCAATTATGGAATCTTATTCCGACTTCTCCAGTCGATTTCCAAATAACCAATTTGATCAGTTCCTCAGCGAATGGGTATGCTATAATGTTTCAGTTATCTACTCTATAAATCAACACTCTCCGTTACTGATAAACTATTAGATCATGTGGAACAATTCGTAATATGTCTCTCAACTCCCATTGAGATCCAAGTTCTACTACAAACTATATCATGAAATGGTTATAATATAACAATGTTACGAGATTCTTAACAGGAATTACCCTCGGCTCAGTTATAAATTCATGCATTCATATTTATATACATTGTTTTATTGTGGCACCATTCAAGGTGATGTACTTAGCCTTTTTCATTGAATTAGCCATAATCTTTCATTTGAAACACTTTCAACTTAAATATTTTTAACTCAAATTTATTCTTGACATATTAAACTCAATATCACTTATGAAAGTTTGAGTCCGAACAATCCTTCATAAGGAGTTTGTTGTTTCTGTAAACTATCCTCTAGTATTTCATAAATACAAAAGAACACTCTAAACTACCATTTAGTGATATCAATTTGGATTAACATTTGCTTCATGTATCAAATACATAAAACATACCATGATATCATAGACAACATAACATGTATGATTATTTCTATTGCTAATGCATAAGGATTACATGTTCCGTATTAAACATTTTAATAAGGTGTCCTTGCATATCATTTTAGGACATTTCTAATAACTTTTATACCTACTATAAAAGACATCATTTACAAACCCACCATTGAGTATTAAAACAACTAAAACTGATTTTAACACAAGTACATCGTTGACGATCAAAAATGTGTTGTTTATTTATGGTTTAGAAATATCAAAGTACCTTTTAACATTCTTTCTTATGAGCGCATGCTTCCTCTGCAGTTTGATTGATAATCAAACTATATGATACTTCTATCAAAATACTTGTTCAATTTTGATGCTTTTCGAACGACACTTTCGTATCTGTTTTGTATTGTATCCAAAAAACCCACAAGCTCAATATCGCTTTCATTGACTTCAAGACACTTTGGTTATTATATGTAATCAATTTACTCTAAATAATTATTAAGAATTTTCTATTTCAACACATATGTACCAAACATAAAGTCGTATCATGAGATAATATTATAAGTAAAATCCGAACCGACTTGAAACATCAAAGGGTGAATCTGTTACGTGAATTTCAGCAATTGAAATTCACTATAATATTTTTATCAATGTATCTCACTATATTCCAACTGCATTTGTCTTTCTCATAAAGACATGTTTGCAACCAATGGATCATATCCTTTTGGATACAACTATCAAATCATATATTGATAATGTACTTGGAATCTATTTCGGATTATCTAGTTGTACCATATCATAGAGTCAATACTCTTAATGGTTTAATTAAACAACCAATGATTATTTTTTATTAACATTGACAAGAAACTCAGAGTTTATCTTAATATACAAGAGTACTCATTGGACTTTCTAATGTGTTGTATTCATTTAGGTTCGGTCAATTTCATTTCATCCCTTGTAATTAGATTTATCATTGGATTGTATCCAAATCCATTTTATACCAATAATTTATTAATGAAATTCTTTCGCTATGAAATTGGTATTGAAACAATAGTTATTTCTCAGTGCAACGGAACATGTATTCACAAACGTTTTATTAATTATCTTATAAAACTGATTTTGCAATAGTTTATGATATATTTATATTCATAACATAAATTAGTCATCTAATACTATCATTTCCAAAATTTACTTGGGACGGTTAAGATCCCTTACATATAATTATTACACGCAGTCTTTTGACTTGCACAACCTACTAACTCCTTGTCCTAGGATATGTAGGGGTTTCTTATAACCCTTATCTTACATGGTTTGTAAACTATTCATTGGATGATATTAATTTTAACCTTATGCACCACTCTTTAGTACACATCTTATAGAAAGAATTTTAACTCAACTTCACTCATTATTAATTGTGCTTTGTCTAATAAAGTTCGATTACTCCTTATCAATACATCATTATATATTATAGGAATGAGTGACAGTAGAGACTGAATCTTTATTCATATTAGATCCATACTGAATTATTTTCAATATACTCACTCATTCAATCAAATCGAATTTCTTTCGCGTGTTTTTATTTACTTTCGTTTTATATTATACGAGCTTATCATAGGCTTTTACATGTGTATCAAATACATTTTCATGTATGTGATAACTCATCGATGAATATGATAAAGTATGTGGAATTGTTTTTGTGTTAATAGACTTATAATTAAATATATCTATATGTATTAATCCAAAGAGTTCATCGGCTCTTATGATGCTCCCACTAAATGGATGCATATCCCTTAATTGTTTAAGATATAATTACTAGTGTTATATGATTCATAATATTATAATAAAACTATTTCTCAAAACTACAGCTTAGTTTGTAATACCAAAATAATTGTAAATAATTTTAGATACTTCCATATTTTCCAATGCATCACTTTTGTTGAGAAAACAAAAAAATCACACTATACTTTATTTCATAACGAATATCCATAATATTCATAGTAAGATAAAACTATGTCTATTCCTTAGTCATCACCAAAGAACATATATTATTTCATAAATAATGTGCGGTATGTTTTACGAAAACAATTTTTGTAACTTAATGCAATCAATAAGTGCTTTATGGCCCGCTCTCACACTTTCCTCCATTACTATAATAGTTACTAAATTCAAAGGTCCATCATTCACTTAATATAGATTATTTATTTCACATACTGCAATTTTCTTACACTGGAGAGTTCTTTGATCAAATACCTTGAACTCAAAGAAATAAATCTTATAAAAAACAATTTTCTATATGAAAATACATTTCAAAACAGAAATCGCATCCCTTATTCCAATATTAAGTATCAATTATTATTTTACAATTCTCATTTCAGATGTTTCTTTATGAAGTGGAAGTGATTATTCACTCTCTTCATCCGAACTGTACCTTAAATCACATCTATTCTTATATGTTAGTATTTCTTTCTAAATGGTCAAACCATTCAAAAGAATCCCTTACTATAATATCATAATGAACACTTTACAAAAGTTCTCTTGAACATTCTTAACATTTAAGGACATCAAATATGATGCACTTTGCGTAAACTAATAAAACCGACATACCAGCGATCAAGTCCTTAGATCTATATTTTAGTTTTTGTCTTGTGTTACTTATAACACAATGTGGTCTTTACCGTAATCAATCAAATTGAATACTCGATCTCATAGTACTATTTATCGGCTTATTTCGAATGAACAAACTTCGTCGAATATCATACATTTTGAACCATGACTGTTTCTCGTATAAGATAGTATATATCAAATATCCACAGTCTTGTATTGCTTTTAGAGTTCGAAACTCGTAGAATGCAATATACGGACTTGACTGAATAACTACGTAAGTGACCGAATTACGAAAGTACTTAGTAGTTGTAAAATCAGGTGCTTGCATAGGTATTCAAACATTAACATGCAAGAAACATTTATTACTAGTATATATTATATTTCTATTTGTCAATCTTAAATTTAGTTCATTTGTATATTTTAATTAATAAACATTTTATCAATTGTATGAAATGCATAAATTTATCAATATAGATTATTATAACATTATATAGCATATGTTCTCACAATATCAGAAAGGTTAAATGTCATCATTTCATTTTTTTTAATAAGGCTCCCACTAGTCTTTTATGTTTCACTAAACTCTAGGTCAAAACGTAGAATTCTTTCGACTTCACTAGTGAGTGTTAAGACTCATCCATCTTGGAATTCTGATCTTGAGTTTGCTCAACAAGTAATGGCTCTACGGATGATGGAAAACTCCTTTTTGGTTGTATCATATACAACTCCTAACCCTTGGTACCATGTTCTAATTTCATTTTGACCTTGAGTTTGCTCAACAAATCGAAATAAAATTATTCACTCGTACCTACCATATCGTGACAACCTAAGTATAGTACATGTACCTTGAATTTGCCCAACAAATACATACAGTTATCTTACCTCGTCTATGCAATATATTAAGAATACTATATATAACATCCCTAGCCTGAGTTTTCTCAATAACTAAGGGTATGCAAGTAATGTATCAATGTGTGTGTGTGTGTGGGATATAGAACAACATTACATTAAAGATTCATAATCTTTAATATATTATTTTGAGTAATATCGACTTATGGAATAACGTAATCTTATGAAATACCCCCATGATTCAAGTATCAAACACATTAGAAATAACAATATATGTAAAATACATATGTATTTATCTCTTAAGTCTATTTGGGTTTCTTTTTTATGTTCCACCTTTATTTATACATTCATACTATATAAGTTTTATTAATATATAACTTTTACATTTTATATACTTATATAATAGTCCTATGTATAACATTATATTAATTATATTTAATTAATTGACATTATAATTAATTTTATATTATTTTGATACAAAAATTATATTAAATGTTTATTTTATACTATACCTTTATAGTACAACATATATATATATATATATATATATCATATATATGTGTTTATTATTTAATCACTTAACCTTTTAATTAGTTAATTTAATTAAACAAGTTTAATTCAATTATATAATTTTGAAAAAGTATATTATATAGTACATGTATACTTATGGTATTTAAACATTTTAAAACATCATAACATATATCAAAAATACATAGTACATGTATATTTTTTCATTAATTAACTTAATTAATTAATATTATTAATAAAGTTAAAATTTTGAAATTAATTTATATTATTTTTCAAACATTTTGAAATTTTTCGTTATGTTATAACTTTTATAATATATGCATATCTTATTTTAAATTTAACTTTTAAATTTAAAATCCTGTATTTTAATTTTTAAACAGTTTGAAAATTAGCCTAATGCCCAATTTAAATTGGGCCTTTTCTGTTAGGGGCAACCTTTGGGCTCACAAATTTGTTTGGGCCAGGTGATAGCCAGGCATGGCAGAGTAATAGATTACCTAAACCTAATCCAAGACCCAACCTTTCTAGACACCCTACTAATTGGGCTGTGAGCTTAATTTGTTAACCCTAATATGACTAATTTAGACCACATAGGCTATTGGGCTATGATACCATTGTTAGATCTGGCTAACACGCATAAGAAGTTACAAGTGAATTTAAAAACAAAAAAAAAATCTTCATTGGATCTTTATTGGGCCCATGAAGTCTACTTTATTTAGAATATTTCTAGATATTATGTAAAAACCTTTTTTTCATTTCAAATTATAATTATGTAGTTATATTTAATTTATGTCTTGATACACACACATACATACATGTGTATCACACACAAACACACATATACACACACACACACATGTGTGTGTGTGTGTGTGTAATTATATAAGTGTGTGTGAACGTTTAAGCATGTGTAGCAACCTACACTTCTAAACACATCAATCCAAAGTCTAGCGTGACTTTCGAACTCATGTCATGCCAAGAAATACGAGCAGTTGGGTTTTTAAAACATTATACAATACTATTATAAGGGTAAGTTCTAAGACATTCTACACTTTCATATCTCACGGCGAAAGGAATTAAAATATAAGTACTGAGAAATAAACATTTTAAAAAACAATTTCCAAAATACTTTGTTTGACATTATATTGTTTTAAAGTATAACATATACTTTGGACTTTTAATTCAGTAAATAACTACATGTACCGACCTGACTTTTCAATTCTCAAATATTGACACTAAATACATCCAGTAGAGTTTGTGTGCCTAACACCCAAGTACCGAAAAGACAAAAAGTTAGGGAAAAATTAAAAAAGGAATAGAATCAGAAAGAGAGAACACAACATCATAATTTAACAATGGAACGATAATATATAATACCAAAAAGAACATTACAAAGGGTTACTTCGAATACAGAAATTTTAAAGTTACAAACCTAAGTACTATCATCAGTCTGGATAGATATAACTGCCTATCCTCATAATGCCAATTATACATACCTAATACGGTGAAATAGAAATAGAAATAGATAGATAATGGAAGCCTTCAGCTCATCTCCTGAACTCTGAAGTGTCCAAAGCAAAACCTACTATACTTAGCCTATTCGAAAGAGTATGCGAGGAATTTAGGGAAAAAAAAACCAAGCATCAGACATAAGTCCCATATGAGAGAACTCAAGATATATGAATACATTTAACAGTAACTATTGAGAATGTACAGATTCCAGTAATGGTTTTCCATCAAAACATACCAACTATTCATTAAGTTTAATATAGTGATATAACAGATAATGTCTAGGATGTAGAATATAAATCAAACCAAATAGCTATGAAGCTTACATTGGTCACACCTCAACATATTTAAAGTACAATCAAAATCGTTAAGGTACATTCGTATAATGGATTTTCCATAGAGATCCCTTTGGTCAAGCTGAAATCTAATCTGCATGCACAAATATCATCAAACCCCCACTATCAACATATCGATAAGCATACTCTAAATATGGAGTTTGTAACGACCCATCTTTTTGATAGTTAAAAATATTAAATTTAATAAGGTTTGGAATTTAATATTGTCAGAAATTAAATTTTATGATTTATTAATCTGAATCTTATTAGATTATAAATTTTTGACCTTAAGATAAATCTTAAAACAACTAATTTTAATGAGATAAAAGACGGTAACGCTATTAACATATAATTTACTAATATTGATTGAATATAATTGAATACTATGTTAACGTAATTTCAATCAATTATAATAATAAAGGTTAACAAGGGATAGAATAAATGATATATAAATTGATGTAATCATATGTTATTAATTGCAGTTGGTTTAATATGGAGTATGAAATCAAGTATGTAGTATGAAAATTTGTTAACCTTCGTTTGTAAACAATAAGTTATTAGATATGAATTATCAATGTATAACCATTGTTTTATTTATCATCTTATTATTACATCCGTTAGAAATTCATTTGGTAATTAATGAAGAATTAATGTAATTGAAATATTACAATTGATATAAGAAGAAACGCTAACTGTTGAGTGACGAGTGTAAAAAAATGATAACTTATTTTAATCAATTTCATAAGGGAATTATTGATTTGATAATAAGAATGTAAATCAAAATAAAAGAATTTTTTTGAAATTTAAATATATAATGAACAGGTTTTATTACTGTTGTAATTAAATGTTGGAATTAATTTATTATATAGATATTGGGTTCAACATGGAAAAGTCGATTTCAAAGGAAAAACAATTGGATTAATTATCTTCCTTGTATTAAGGTATGTTTTGAGATTTAATAATTGTAATTAATAGTAATTAAATCTTGCCATTAATAAAAAAATAGATGTAAATGGTAATTAATTAGTGATATATGCAACTTACGTGTTGTGTTAAAAAAATAATGAGAATTCCTTGGAATCTAATATTGAATATAACCTGCAATAAGAGATGTTGAAATCCTTTAACTGAAAGGAAAAGGCTAGATCATTGTAATTAATAAGTTCAACATAAGAAATTAAAATTTTAAATTAAATTAAAATGAACATTTGAATGAACTTTAAGCCTTGACTTGAAAAGAATAAAATGAATGTTTATCTCTAATTGGAATAACAAATGTTGAATTTAAATAAAGAATTGAGTGAATGTTTTAATGAAATAATAACATAAATTATTATTTGAAATGTATCTTAGAGAAGTTAATTTTCAATAAGATAAACATTTACTTGGTAAATAATGTATAAATTTTGTTCTATATGAAATTTTAAAAAACATGTTTGAATCGATATAAATGAAAAGAAAATAATGTTTTATAATTAGAGTTCGTTTAAAATTAGTAATGAAAGAATCTAGAGTTAGATTAATTGAAATGTTTCAATCAAAAGGAAATGAGAATGAACATGTAATGAATAAGTTAATATAGGAACTTGCATTTTTGTCTCACAATGGAACGAACATTTTAATTAAGATAATTGCATGTTTTGAGACGTATAAAATAAAATTTTCATGTATGATTTTATATAAAGAAAATTGAAGTATGGAGTAATATATCTAAACAAACTTATTAGTATTCAAATTTTAAAATATATCAATGGGTTTATGGTTGTGTAAATGTTGTAAAATCAATTAGAAATTACCTTGTATTAAAAATTGTACATTAATTACACATGTTCACATATATTTTATTTTCCACTTTATATATGGTTAAAATTTGTAAATTGGTTGCATTAATATGACCGGTACAGTAAATAAAAAAGTAAAGTAAATTATTTTTATAGTGCATAGATAGATATATATTCATAAATTAATAAAATTGGTTTGAGTAACATAAATGAATATATAGGTTGACTGGTTGATTACTTGATTATTAATTGATTGATTGCTTTAATGGAGGATGCACATATATTAACATAAAATGAATGTTTTAATAAAGAATTAAATGATATAAATATGTGTACATTTGGGTTTATTGAAATGAATTAATTAGAGTAAGTTTTGGAATTCGGACCCCAAAAGTTGTTTATAGTATATAAATGGCCCTTTATTTGCTTTATATTTAATATCACATCCATATTCTCTTTCTTTTGGTTTCCATGTTCTCCATGTAGATTCCACTTGAGAATCCATTTCATCCTTAGACTACTCATTCATTTCTTATTAATTAATAGTAATCTCATATGATTTAATTCTAATTAATAATTGACTTATTCTTTTCATCTGTTTCTCGTTTGTTCGCTTGCTCCTTTACAAGTACTTTACCAGAAGTTTTTTTTTCATTTTTAACGTGAACATCCAAATTAATATTCATGCCACATCATTAACATTTACTATTCTTCATTTCTAAAGTTCATTTTTTTACGCATTATCAGTTCTTGTAGCTTCCTTTTATTGGCAATTCATTTTCCCGAAGCTTCATATTTAAAAACGGGAGATTTATTTTTATCTTCATTCATATATTTATTCCTTTACTTCACCTCTTAAATACTACCGTTTTTAAGGCTGTTCATATTTTTACTTTATTTCAATTCTAGTTTGTTTATATATACTTATCAGCTTTCCATTTGTTTCGATCTTCATTCTTGTAGCGTCATTTCATTTTTCAAATCTCATCTTCTGTAGCTTCATTTCTTCATTTTTCCAAACAAACTTCCATCTCATTTTTTCTCTCTCTTCACCTTCCTCCTTCCTTTTTCATTTTTCTTCTTCTTCAAATATCCTTTTTTTCTTCTCAAAGCTTCCTTTTTCTTCTTCTTATTCTTCAAATCTTCTTCTTATTTTTCAAAGCTTCTTTTCCTTTTTCAATTCTTCTCCTTTTTTAAATTTTCTTCTTCTTTTCCAAAATTTCTTCTTCTTTTCAAATCTTTTTCTTCAAATCTAGATTCATACAAACTTCTGTGCCTCTTCCAAAACTTTCTAAAAAAAGACTAAGATAGCTAGGAAATAAATCAAAAGGAGGAAGTAGTAGCGAGTCCAAGTCTTACTAAAAAAAGGAAGCCAAAAGGTGAGTGATTGAACCAACTCACGCAATACTAAAATTTCCATTGCAAGTTAAATTAAATTTATGATGTGACATATAAATTTTTGATTGTTGAAATCATAATTTAAACTAACATTTGAATTGATATTGGATCTGAATTGACATTAAATGGAATTGACATTTAAATTTATATTGGAATTCAATTGCCAGTTAAAACCCCAACAATTTTTACTATGAAATGTTGTGATACATTGGTTGATTTGGGTGTTGTTTGAAATGGATGCTTATAGATTGATATGTTGGATGTATAGTTATTATTTATTTAAATATGCCTCTATTATCACCTTGTATATTATTGACATCATTTAAATTACCATTTGAATCATTTTAAAATTTGGATAACTATGACACTTAAATTATAGATTGAAATGATACATACCCATACAATTTCTTAAATTTAGATTATTGATTGGAATTGAATTATTTGAAAGGTTTATATTTTAAATTTACACTTTGGATTTATTTTAATTGAAGTGGTTAAAATTGGTATTTTGAATTATTTGAAATCTTTTAAATTATTATACTCACGTTGTACACTTCATAGGTGACGAAAAATCTTGTAGCATCTCTGAAGCTGCTGCACTCATATTTTACTTGATATTGATTTGACTTACGTAGGAATTTTTATTTCTAACTTGGGTGTATTGTTTTTTCATTATTCTCGGGCCAGCCTGAGTATTTCAATGTTTGAAGACGTTATTCCTTGGAGATGAAGATTGGTGATTGTATGTATTATTATTTTTCCATTGCATTATTTGATATGTTCGTTTATTTTACTCTAATTAATGTTGAAAAAAAGTGCAATCAAATGTATGTTCTAAAACAGCTTCATGAACTATTTTATTTGATTATTATATTTTATCGTTCCGCTGCGAGATTCTGTGTATTTCTTTCCTTCTTTTCTCTTGTATTCTCTATTAAACCCCATTGATAATCCACCCTTTTGAATGGTTTGAGTCAGACATATGTGGTATATTGTCGACTTAAATTATCCAAAAAGACGAGTCGTCACAGTTGGTATTAGAGCTTAGGTTTAGCATACCTGTAGGATAAGCTCATTGAGTATATACACGTATATGAGAGAGCGTATTTGTTAGTGATATAAAAAAAATTTAAAATTAATAAATGAAATGATTATAACCCATACTATATATAGAATATAGAAGAATTAACTCTATAAACTGATTAAATCATTTGTGACTGTTTGGTAATGATTGGATGTTATCTCTTTATTGGTTGATTGATTGTTTGATATGATTGTGCATAATATCGTTACTGATTAGTTAGTTGTGCTCGGCCAGCTTATGAGAATTTGAATTTTTTTATTGACCTTTGAATAGTGCATAACCAATTGTAAGCAATTTACCTATTCACGCATGGAAAGGGTAGAAATTGTAATCTTTTGGGAATGTTGGAACGAACACCTTGTGAATTAAATTTCACAATTTGACTATAGGGCGTTCGACGACAATGTTGGGTTGAAAATTGATTGTTAGATTAAAGTTATTTATTTTGATCCAACCAAAAGAATTACGATCTTTGAAATGAATATAATGTATGATAATGACTCATACGAATATAATTTATAACTAAAAAGTTATTCAAACTGGAAATTTGTGAGTTTGAATTCTGGAAGTTTTTGAAATTGGTTTCTAAGATTTTGAAAAAATATAGTAGTATTGTTTGAAAGTGTTTTCCGTACTGAAACGTTTGAAAATGATTTCGAAAGAAATAAAGTGCAGAACTCACTTTTGTCACTGGAAAATAATTTTGGTGATGATCACGACATCTTCAGCGTTCATTTTCAAATTTCAAAGTGGGGGAAACCATTTTAGTAGCTTTTTACTCGATTGTTTAATGAAACTAATTTAATTCAAATTCCTAAAGTATGATTTAGTATTCGAAAGAGATATGAATATATTTATTTCAAATGATTGGAATAAAGCACGGTATTTAGTTCTTGAGTTTCTATTGAATAATATTATGAACACATGTATCATATGCATTAGGATTGATTTATCGATTGATTGTCCATCTTATTGAGATGATTGATTGCTGATTTTGAATTTTGAATTGGAATTTGTTTTTTTCTTGACTATTCTGAAGGGTAGAAACTTCCAAATTGAGAATTAATTTTCAAAGATAAATATTTTTGAAAGTATATGAAGATTAGTTTTGGAAATTTTAAAGCAAAGACCAATAGAAATTGAGCAAGTTTTAAAATGTTAAATATTTAATAAGTAAATTGTGTAAGATTATTTCATATCATATAAGTACGAAATTTATTTTTGAAATGTTTTGTACGAAAAGAGTTTTAAGAAAGTTTTGAACATAATAAATATTTACAAAAAGTTACGATTGGAAAATTGACTTTTAAGCAGTTCTGACTTTGTATAAATATGGAAAATAGTTTTGAAAAGCTTATGATAGAATTTGTTTTGAGAAACATTTTGAACCTAGTAATTGTTTTATAATAAAAGACTTTAAAAAGTATTTCTTTTGGAAAGAAATTTAGTTTTATCTGAATTTGATATAAATATATAATTGAAGTCGTGGAAAACTACGGATTTAAAATTTTGGAAATTTTAGATTTGACTGATATATGATTATAAAAAATATTAATTGTCGAGATCGTATAAGATTTGAAACTGAACTAATATTTGAAAATGGTTTGATTTCAAAGACCCATGACTCTGTATAAGTATCTGATTTGGAAGTTTTCGATTCTTATTTGAAAATGGTTGGTATAAGTATGAAGTTATTTAAAAAACTATTGATTTTGGAAGGTATTCGATCTGAAAAACGATAATCTTATATATAATGGAAATTATATAAGAATGATATGATATATTCGAGACTGTTGATTAGGAAAGTATACAATTTGGAAATGAAATCTTATATATAATGGAATATATATATATATATATATATATATATATATATATATATATATATATATATCTGTGTGTGTATGTGTGATATTTGAAGTTATGATTTTGAAAAGGGTACTATGTATATTATGTTACATTTCGAAATTGAAGATATAGGAGTCCCTCTGCGAAATTTGGTAATCCACTTTGTGGGTTCATTCTATTGATTTGATTTTTTATTGTCCGGACATGAACTCATGAGTTCCTTCAAATTCCATAGCGTAACCTATGGTTTATGATTTAGATTGTAACGTAAATCGAGGGTAGAGATTACGTACTATACAATGGATTCTGCTGGGATAGCGACGTAACTATTGCGTACTACGATCTACGGTGTTATTTTTTTAGATCGTAACGTAAATGGAGGGTAGAGATTATCTACAGTACAAATGGATTCTTTTGGGATAGCGACGTAACCATTGCGTACTACGATCTGCAGTGTCATTTTTTAGATCGTAGCGTAAATCGAGCATAGAGATTACCTCTAGTACAAATGGATTCTGCAGGGATAGCAACATAACCATTGCGTACTGCGATCTGCGGTGTTCGAGCAATACTTTTCATATCCATTTTTAAGTATTTTCACTGGGTGTCGAAACAGGTTTACTGAGTACTTGGAGATTTCTAGTCTCGCACCTAATCAACGTACGACTAGAATCTATAAGAATGACAATAAACTTATTAAAACATCGAGTTATAAAAGTATTTTGATAAATGTATTTTAAAAACGAAATTTTGATTATTATTTTCTTTTCTAAATACTTTAATTTTTTTAAAAGATTGTTTATTTATGTACAACATGGTTAAAAGGTTAATTATCAATGTTGTAAATATTGTGAGAATTTATTAATTCAATAAAACAGTTAAAGTCAATGATTATTGATTTATTAATAATATTTGAAAAGTATTTTGAGATTAAACTAATAAATTTATAAATAATGAATTTAAGGTTTTTAATAGCTCCTTTATAAATATAAGGAATGATGTGTTAAAGAAACCAGTAGAATAAAATATGTAAGTTGTGCATAGATCATTTTATTCGCACAACGGTTATGATCCAAATATATGATTTGTGGTAATTACACTAATTCGAATTAGAATTTTTCGCTCGATTCTTGACAGTGACTATTTGATACGAATTTGTGATATGAATTTGAAATTTCCTATCGTAGTTTATGGCTATGCAAGGAAAACAGGGATTTCTAATCAAGGAGCCAGATCAGAGTCCATACTAGAGCGGTCAGGTTATCAATACTAGTTTGAAAATGGAATCTGTGTATTCAAGCAAGTGATCAGAATTGACATTGTGTACCAATGATATATATACATCATACGAACTTCAATAACAAAATATTGTGCTATGATTGTTGCTTTCAATTGTTATACAATTTTGGTTGCGTGTAACTGTTACATTCCATTAGACTTGCATGTAGTAGTGCATCATACTTATTAATTGTGTTACATTGCTTTATTGCATATGATTGTTGTATTGTGTGTTACAGGTATTTATGATAGAATAATTAATATATTGCCCTTTAATCATGCTCAATTCTCTTAAATTATGTAAGTAAGATACAGGTTTATGGAAGCAATAACTGTTGCTTTTGGTTTCATAAATTAAGTTTTTTCTGGACAAATAGGTACGTTTTCGGATTATGATTTTGTAGCGGTATTTTATTGTTTTTCCCATGGTTTTGGATGCTTTAATATTGAAATATGATATATATGATATTATTTTTTTTTTCGAACCTAACCATGCAAAGGAGATGCTGCCAAAAAATTTCGTGAATTTAGGACGTAGAAAAATTTCGTGGAAGTTGAGTTATTTTTAAATTTATATTAAACTTAAATATGTAAGTTAAATTGTTAATAATTTGATTATTTTTAATGAAATATTTCAAATTCTTTGATTCCTTCTTGTTCGTTTTCGAGGACAAAAAGTTTTGATCATGGGAGACTCTAACGACCTGTATTTTTGATAATTAAAAATATTAAATTTAATAAGGTTTTGGAATTTAATATTATCATAAATTTAAATTTATGATTTATAAATCTAAATCTTATTAGATTATTAAATTTGACCTTAGGATAAATCTTAAAACAACTAATTTTAATGAGATAAAAGACGGTAACACGTATTAACATATAATTTACTAATATTGATTGAATGTAATTGACTACTATGTTAATGTAATTTCAATCAATTTAAATAATAGTGGTTAACAAGGAATAGAATAAATGATGCATAAATTGATGTAATCATATGTTATTAATTGCAATTGGTTTTAATATGGAGTATGAAATCAATTACATAGTGCGAAAATTTATTAACCTTTGTTAGTAAACAATAGGTTATTAGATATGGATTATTAAAGTATAACCATTTTTTTATTTATCATCTTATTATTACATCCATTAGAAATTTATTTCGTAATTAATGAAGAATTAATGTACTTGAAATATTACAATTGGTATAAGAAGAAATGTTAACTGTTGAGTGATGAGTGTAAAAAAATGAAAACTTATTTTAACCAATTTCATAAGGGAGTTGTTGATTTGATAATAAGAATGTGAATCAAAATAAAAGGTTTTGTTTGAAATTTAAATATACGATGAACGGGTTTATTACAGTTAAAATTAAATGTTGGAATAAATTTAGTATATAGATACTGGGTTTAACATGGAAAATTGGATTTCAAAGGAAAACAATTGGATTAATTATCTTCCTCGTATCAGGGTATGTTTGGAGATTTAATTATTATAATTAATAGTAATTAAATCTTGCCGTTAATAAAAAAATATACGTAAATGGTAACTAATTAGTGATATGTGAAACTTATGTTTTGTGTTAAATAAAATAATGAGAATTCGTTGGAATCTAATATTAAATATAAACTGCAATAAGAGATGATGAAATCCTTTAACTGAAAGGAAAAGACTAATGCATTGTAATTAATAAGTTTAGCGTAAGAACTTACATTTTTAAATTAAATTAAAACGAACATTTGAATGAACTTTAAGCCTTGACTTGAAATGAATAAAATGAATGTTTATCTCTAATAGGAAGAACAAATGTTGAATTTAAATAAAGAATTGAGTGAATGTTTTAACGAAAGAATAACACAAGTTGTTATTTGAAACATGTCTTGGAGTAGTTAATTTTCAATAAGATAAAACATTTACTTTGTAAATGCTGTATAAATTTTATTGTATGCAAAATTTTATAAAACATGTTTGAATTGGCATGAATGAACAGAAAATAGTGTTTTATAATTAGAGTTCATTTAAAATTAGTAATGAAATTAATTGGAGTTAGTTACTTGAAATGTTTCAATTAAAAGGAAACAAGAATGAACTTGTAATGAATGAGTTAATATAGGAACTTGCATTTTTGTGTCAAAACAGAATGAACATTTTAATTAAAATAATTTCACGTTTGAGACGTATAAAATAAAATTTTCATTTTGAATAAGTATGATTTTGTATAAGGAAAATTGAAGTATGGAGTAATATATCAAAACATACTTATTAGTATTCAAATTTTAAAATATATTAGAGTGTTCATGGTAGTGTAAATGTTGTGAAATCAATTAGAAATTACCTTGAATTAACAGTTGTACATTAATTAAACATGTTCACATATATTTATTTTTTCATTTTGTATATGGTTAAAACTTGTAAATTGATTGCATTAACGTAACAACCCATAATTTTAATAAATATTTTTAATTCAATTTATTTGAAAACTTTGATTTTTAATCATTTAAAAAAGTAAAATTTTGGAATTTTCCAATGAATTTCTGGATTCTGTTTATAATCATTTTTCCAAATAAAAATGAAATAATGATTTTCTAAAAATTTATAGTTTGGTCAACTATGGTCAAACTTTGACTTTCAGTTGAAATTTTTAAATTTGAGTTTTAATTTTTCAATCTTTTTCTTTGAAGTTGAATTTGATTCCGATATTGGTTCTGCTTTTCGTCTCGTCAAATTCTGTTTTATACTTTTTAAATCTGATAAATTTCACGTTTTGCACGTGATTATTTTCAGCATTTTTCTGTTTATTTTCTGTTATATATATTTTCTACTTCATTTCTACTTTATATTTTATTTTCAATTTTCTATTTTGTTTGGACTTTTTATTTGATCTTTATTTGGATTTTAGGCTTGGAAATTCTAAAAGACTTAAGTTTTCTTTTCTTGAATGTGAAGAGTTGCCTTTTCCAATACCACAGTTGTTCCTTCCATTTGTCCTAGCCGTTCATTCTCCTTTTTAATTTATGTACAAAATACTTCCCATCTCTCTTTCTCATTTTCATTTCCTATAGAAATTTTTTACAGTAAGTTTCCATTTCTCCTTCTCCCTCTTTTTCATTTTACTTTCTTTTGTTCACAAGCAGCTCGACTATCCCCTTTAGCCGTCCATCACCTCCACCATCCACCACCATGACCGGCCTGCATCTCCTCACCACCATCTCCAGCCAGGCTGTGACCACCTAGGTCAAAACCCCATCACAAAGTTTCCTCACAAACCCTAGCCGAGACCAATAGTCCCCCTTCCCTCCTTGATTGCCTCGACCACCCCTTATTCTTCCACCTTCTCTATCCCCTTGTCGTGACCATCCCCTGACCCATGCCGCAACTGAAGACCAGATCTGACCACCTGAACCAAGCCAGAAACTCCAGGCCGAGCTATGTTTTGCTATAGCCTAACCACTTGAACCCATGACCTTTCACTTGCCTTACCTTTTTCCTTCATGTACCCCTACTTCTTCACATTCCAATGTTTTGCCTTCCATTACTTGACCATGGCCGAGCATTTCATGCAGCAAGTAGTCATGGACGAACCATGTGATAGTGGTCTATCCTATGGTGAAGGTGGCCGAGCCTACTTGCCTGGGTAAAGCCATCTTTGCTTCACTTTGATTCATAATTATACATTGTTTTGATTTAAATCTTGTGTTGAATTATATATTTATGTATGTTTGGTATCTGTTGTTTACAAGACTTGGATCTTGGCTCTCCATCTACTCGAATTTGATTCGTGCTTTATCGTGCTTTACGGAGTTTGGTTGTGTGTCTTGAATTATAATCTCTAGCTTTAGAAGGTGAGTTTATCACTCTCGACATTTGTACTTACACAATTGTGAAACAGTGACATGTGAATTGTAGTTGATGATATGCTATGTCATTGTAGTTCATATATGCCAGTTATATGATATTTTATGATGTTATAACCTGATGCTATACCTGTTACATCACTTGATATGATATGTTATGATATACTATTTATTTTATTTCTGCTTCTTACACTGAAAGTTCCCTATTAGTATAGAATCACTATGGGTTGAAACGATACATACCCGAACGGGCTTTAGAATAGAAAAAAATCGTTATGAGCTGAAACGATAGACTCAAGTGATTTTTATCTACTTTATTTGACTTGGGATTGTAGGTTTGAAATGATAGAACCCGGATTTTTATTTTAAATTACTTATTTAAATGATATATATCCGTATACTTGGCCTCGTTAGAAAATATTATACAGACCCATGGTTAAGCTTTAAATAGTAGTTTTCTAAAATTTATTAAGTATTTTGAATCTTTAAATATATGAAATTTTAATTTAAAATTTGATTTAATGATTTTAAATATAATGATATATTATAATTTTATAAGTAAATAATTGGTTTAAAACTAAATTAAAGATTTCATCTATGATAAATAACTTAATAATGTAAATTTGATTTAATATGGAATTTTGATTCTAACGTAATAATACTAATAGATTTTAATTATCGAATGAATATGTTTTGTATAAATAAAATTATGATAAAAATTGAAATAATATGTTTTAAACATGTTATAGTAGTTTTCGTAGCATTTTAAAAATGCTATGGCATTTTAGTTATGTTTTTAAAATGTTATAGTAGAATTTGTAGCATTTCCAAAATGTTATGTAATTTGAGTTATATTGTTGAAAGTGTTATACTATAGGCAAAATTTTAAAAATACTTTATTCATAAAAGATAACATTTTGAAATGCTATCATATATATATGGATCACATTTTTCAAGTATTATGATTTCTAAAAGATTACATTTTTAAAGTGCTATGTTAACTTAGTTATGTTTTAAAAATGCTATGTTACTTTTAGGCTATGTTTTGAAAATGCTCTAATTCTAAATTGTAATGTTTTCCAAAGTGCTATTATATAGGAATAACATTTTCGAAGTGTTACAATTTCTAACTTATTACATTTTAAAAATGCTATAATAAGTGTACGGTTTCGAAAGTGTTTATGATTTTTAAGTCATTACATTTTTTAAAGGTGCTATGACTAATATATATGTATTTGGAAGTATTACCAATTTTGGAATGGATATTATTTTGGAAAAAGCAATAGCATTTGATTTTAAATGGTTTTGGAATAGATATGTTTTGGAATAAATATCCATGGATTATATTAACGATTGGTTGGGATCGAAAGTTATCATACTCTCCGCCAACTCCGAAAACCACTTTAACAACCGCGTACGTGGTGGAGATTCTAGAATGAAGTAGGACGGTGGCGACGTTGACTCCCGTGAGTTGGCATAAGGTGGCTAAAATAGGAGCGATTCTCGGGTCAATGAGGTAGCTTCTCTGATCGAACACACTCCTTCGATATTATATCCAGACTTTGTGATTGATTTGGTGGCCACTTTTGATTTTTGATTTGGGAGTGTGGCTCGAGGTGGGCGGTAGCTGCGGCTATGCATTACCATCAGCCCGGATGCTATGCATTACCATCAGCCCGGATGCGTAATTGGTATATCTATCCTGGCATTGCCTAGTTGTGTCGTGTCACCTACCCTAGCACGCCTTGTACGAGTTTAGATTTGTGTCGTACCTATTGAGTATTTGTGGTAGCCTCTCGATCTGGAGGTACGACGATACTGTATAGACTATTGGCACTATATATGTGTTAAGGTGGAAAATGTAAAGCCTTAACGCTATTTTAAAGTAAGTTTAATTTACTCTAAACATTATTATAATATCATATATTACTACATAGTAAATAGTTTAACGGATCCTTAAAGGATGGGCGGTCCCAAGCATCCTTTAAGTTACTTGTGCATTTTATTACAGTTTACTTGAGTTGGTTCACATTGTATAAGTATGTATGTCCTGACTCGAGCGTTTTGTGTTTTGCTTTATGCTCGGGTTAGCCTGAGTATCAACTTTGGATTTCACCCTTTGGAGCTAGAGGATTTGCTGGAGTTTATATATCTATCTAGTTGTCATCTATTTGTATTCAGTATTTCTATTTAGCTTATGTATTAGTGGACATATATGTATTGGGATTTCTATTGTATTTATTTTCAGACTCTGGTATTCTGTACTTGTTCCGAGACTGTGTTTGTAGTAGCTTCATGAACTACTATAGTTAATTTATTTTCCGCTGCGAGTTATTCTGATATTTCTATGTCTGTGTTTCTGTGATTGGTTTTATTCGCTCCTAATTTTATTACAATCTATTTTTTTGAATTATTCAAGTCCGACACATGTGGTTTTATTGTCGATTTGAATGGTCCAAAATAGTGGGTCGTTACATTTGGTATCATAGCTTGGTTTTAGGAAAACCTTAGCATGCGGAGGAAAAACTCATTAAACTCATTAGAGATAGGGTAGAAATACCCTAAAATGAGTGAAATCAATCTTAGAATCATATTCTTTGTGAGAGAACGTATTTTAAAGTATAAAATGATTTTCAAATGATTTTCAAAGGATTTTCAAGGATTATTTTGATATAAATCTTTTCTTGTTTTGAAATCAAATTTTCTTAACATCTTTCTTTTCCTTATCCACCTTGTTAGTAATTTCTTTGTTTAGGATATTCATTCTAGTTGAATCTTATCTTATCCAATCTTGTCTTTTATTTCTTAATTACCATTGTCCTACTCAGCAGAAGGGCAAACCATTTGGTATTTTTCTATTACCTCTGCTCCTGCTCCTAGTGTTACCTAAGGTACTCTTCAGAGCACCTTTTCTTCGTTCTATTTTCTTATTCGTGTTTATTTGATATTGGAGCTTCCCATAGATTTATTTCTGTGGATCTTCGTGATAAATTTGAGTATCTTCTTTTGCCGAGTTGCTTCTGAGCCTTTGTGTATTTCAAATCCTATAGGTGGTCCTGCGAATCTTAGTAAGATTTGTAATCGAGTGAAACTCCTCTATTTTGATCACCGTTTCAGTGATGATTTCTATGTTCTAGTTTTGATGCTTTTAATATATTGCTTGGAGGTGATTGGCTGAAGAGGCATGAAGCAGTTATCTTGTAAAACCCAAACTGTCTCCCTTGTTGGTGACAAGGGTGATTCTTTGGTGATTCAGTGCTGTTTGCCTCTGGTTTTTGTGGGCAGCTTTTATTTATTCTCTTGGTTCTTCTCCTGGTGATCTTGATTCAACTCATGTGGTTAAACTCTATCCCGATGTATTTGGTGAAGTCACTTCTTTACCTCCTAAGCGGGAGGTTGACTTTCGTATTGATCTTATTTTTACAGCTCGACCTGTAGTTCTTCCTTCCAGAAGAATGACACCCCGTGAGAAGGTTGAGTCGAGGAAGCAAATTGAGGACTTGTTCTCCGAGGGTCTGATCAGACCTAGCCATTTAGAATGGGGAGCAGCAGTGGTTTTCTTCACTAAGTCCGATGGTTCTTTGGGGATGTGTGTTGATTATAGGGAGCTGAACAAGTTCACTATGAGGAACAAGTATCCTATGCCTCGCATTAATGATATGTTCGATCGGCTCCGTGGAGCTACTGTTTTTTCTCAGCTTGATCTTGCCACAAGTTTTCACCAGCTCAGAGTTGCTGAGGAAAGTATTCCCAAGACTGCTTTTCGCACTGAGAATGGTTTTATGAATGGTTAGTTATGCCTTTTGGTTTGACTAATCCCCCAGCTTTCTTTGTTGATTTGATGAATCGTGTTTTTCGTGATGTGCTTAACAAGTTTGTTCTAGTCTTTGTTGATGATATCCTTGTCTTCTCTAAGTCAAGGAATGAGCATGAGTCGCATTTGAAATTTGTTCTGGAGACTCTTAAGAGTCATCAGTTGAAAGCTAATTCTCGAAATGCCATTTCCAGAAGGATGAAGTATGATTTCTCGGGCATATTGTTTCTAGTAATGGAGTTTCCGTTGATCTAGTTGAAATCACTGCAATCAATGTAAGTCTTCTTCTCTTCTCTCTTTGTGGACAGATTGACCAAGTCAGCTCATTGCATTCCGGTTAAGTCTACCTGTTCTGCTTCTAGTTTGTCTGAAATCTATTTGAGGGAGATTGTTTGTCTCCATGGTGTTCCTACCAGTATTGTTTGTGATTAAGATCCTATCTTTACCACTCAGTTTTGGAAAGCTTTTTAGGAATCTTTGGGTACTCACCTGAATTTGAGCACTGCTTACTATCCACAGACCGATGGTTAAACGGAAAGAGTATATCAGATTCTTGAGGATCTTCTTCGAGCTTGTGTTCTCGATTATGGGGGATCTTTGGAAGATCATCTCCATCTTATTGAATTTACCTATAACGACAGTTATCAGGTGTCTTTTCACTCTTCTATTTTAATCTTGTCTTAATCCTTTATCTATCTGATTTTATCTTTGAATCTCCCAAATAGTATTTCTATCCTTATTTTGAAGTCAATTCTGGAATCATTGAGGGAGGGAGTGTATTTTTTTTAATACCGAATGTTTTATATGTTGTGTTGTTTGGGTTGTTGATGTTGATTTGGATTTTCGATCGGTTCGTCTGATCAATGCTATCGATAGGACGTATATCTACCCTGACATTGCCTAGTTGTGTCGTGTCACCTACCCTAGCATGCATTGTAAGAGTTTTGATTTGTGTCGTACCTATGGAGTATTTGTGATAGCCTCCCGATCTGGAGGTACGACGGTACTATATAGACTATTGGCACTATATATGTGTTAAGGTGGAAAATGTAAAGCCTTAATGCTATTTTCAAGTAAGTTTACTTTACTCTAGAAATTATTATAATAGCGTGTATATTACTAATAGTAAATAGTTTAACGGATCCTTAAAGGATGGACAGTCCCAAGCATCCTTTATGTTACTTGTGCATTTTATTGCAGTTCACTTGAGTTGGTTTACATTGTATAAGTATGTATGTCATGACTCGAGTGTTTTATGTTTTGCTTTACGCTCGGGTCAGCCTGAGTATCAGCTTTAGATTTCACCTGCTGGAGCTAGAGGATTTGCTGGAGTTTATCTATCTACCTAGTTGTCATCTATTTCTATTTAGTATTTCTATTTAGATTATGTATTAGTGGACATATATGTGTTGGGATTTCTATTGTATTTATTTTCAGACTCTTGTATTTTGTACTTGTTCTAAGACTGTGTTTGTAGTAGCTTCATGAACTACTATGGTTAATTTATTTTCCACTGCGAGTTATTCTGATATATCCATGTCTGTGATTCTATGGTTGGTTTTTTTTCTCCAAATTTTATTATAATATATTGTTTTGAATTATTCAAGTCCGACATGTGTGGTTTTATTGTCGATTTGAATGGTCCAAAATAGTGGATCGTTACAATTAATATGACAGTTACAGTAATTAAAAGTAAAGTAAATCATTTTTATAGTGCATAGACAGATATATGTTCATAAATCGATAAAATTGGTTTGAGTAACATAACATAAATAAATATATAAGTTGATTGGTTGATTAAATGATTTATTGATTGATTGCGTTAATGGAGGATGCACACATATTAACATAAAATGAATGTTTTAATGAAGAATTAAATGATATAAATATGTGTAATTTTGGTTTATTGAAATGAATTAATTGGAGTAAGTTTTGGAATTTGGACCCCAAAAATTATTTATAGTATATAAGTGGCCCTTCATTTGCTTTATATTTATTATCACATCCATATTCTTTTTCTTTTCATTTCCAAGTTCTCCATGTAGGTTCCACTTGAGCATCCATTTCATCCTTAGACTATACATTCATTTCTTATTAATTAATAGTAACGTCATATGATTTAATTCTAATTAATAACTAACTCATTCTTTTCTTTTCTTTCTCATTTTTCGTTTGCTCTTTTACAAGTACTTTACCTGAAGTTCTTTTTTCATTTTTAATGTGAACATCCAAATTAATATTCACGCCACCGCATTAGCATTTACTATTCTACATTTCTAAAGTTCATTTTTTATGCATTATAAGTTCATGTAGCTTACTTTTATTGGTAGTTCATTCTCCTTAAGCTTCATATTTAATAAAGGAAGTTTTATTTTATCTTCATTCATATATTTATTCCTTTACTTCACTCTTCAATACTACCATTTTTAAGGCTGTTCATATTTTTACTTTTTTCAGTTCCTAGTTTGTTTATATATACTTTATTAGCTTTCTATTTGTTTCCATCTTCATTCCTATAGCCTCATTTCATTTTTCAAATCTTATCTTCTGTAGCTTCATTTTTCCAAATAAACTTCCATCTCATTTTTTCTCTCTCTTTACCTTCCGCCTTTTTCTTTTTTTTTCCTTCTTCAAATCTCATTCTTCTCTTTTTTTTTTCAAAACTTCCTTTTTTTATTATTCTTCAAATCTTCTTCTTCTTTTATTTCAATTCTTCTTCTTCATTAAATTTTCTTCTTCTTCTTTTCCAATATTTCTTCTTCTACTTTTCCAAAATTTCTTCTTCTTTCCAAATCTTTTTCTTCGGATCTAGATCTATACAAACTTCTCTGTTTCTTCCAAAACTTTCTAAAAAAACTAAGATAGCTAGGAAACAAATCAAAAGGAGGAAGTAGTAGCGAATCCAAATCTGACTAAAAAAAGGAAAGCCAAAAGGTGAGTAATTAAACTCACTCACGCAATACTAAAATTTCCACTGCAAGTTAAATACAATTTATGATGTGATATATAAATTTTGATTTTTGAAATCATAATTTAAACTAACATTTGAATTGATATTGGATCTGAATTGACATTAAATTGAATTGATATTTAAATTTATATTGGAATTCAATTGCCACTTAAAACACCGACATTGATTATTATGAACTGTTGTGATATATTGGTTGATTTGGATGTTTTTTGAAATAGATTCTTATTAATTGATATGTTGGATGTATAGTTGTTATTTATTTAAATATGCCTCTGTTATTACCTTGTATATTACTGACATCATTTAAATGACCATTTGAATCATTTTAAAATTTGGATAACTATGATATTTAAATTATGGATTGAAATGATACATACCCATACAATTTCTTGAATTCGAATGATTTATTAGAATTGAAATATTTGAAAGGTTTAAGTTTTTAAATTTAAACTTCGGGTTTATTTTAATTAAAGTGATTAAATTGGTATTTTGAATTATTTGAAATCTCTTAAATTATTATACTCACGCTGTACACTTGATAGGAGATGAAAAATCCTGTAACATCTTTTAAGCTACTGCACTCGTATTTTACTTAATATTGATTTGACTAACATAGGAATTTTTAGTTTTGACTCGAGTGTATTGTTTTTTTATTATGCTTAGGTCAGCCTGAGTATTTCAGTGTTCGAAGACATTATTCCTTAGAGATGAAGATGAAGATTGGTGATTGTATTTATTATTATTTTATCGTTGCATTATTTGATATGTTCATTTATTTTACACTGATTAATGTTGAAAAAGAAAGTGTAATAAAATGTATATTCTAAAGAAACTTGATTGAATTGTTTTATTTGATTATTATATTTTTTTCATTCCACTACTAGATTCTGTATATTGCTTTCCTTCTTTTCTCTTGTTTTCTCTATGAAATCCCATTGATATTCCATTCAAGGCGATCAGCTTGCTGGACGAGCTTGTTATGTTGCTAAGCGGCGAGAGGTGCAGCGAAAAGAAAAAGGAAAGGGCGTAGAGGAATCTCTATGCGTCCGCTTTGTTGAGAATTGACAATTGGCGCCTGGGCCTAGGCCCGAACGCCACAACCATTTCTCTAGGAATCTTGACTCGAGAGATACCGAAAGTGAAGACGAACATAAAGACAGTCAAGCTTCTCCAGCCGAGCTGACGATCGATGTTCCGGTCGATGATAACGACGATTCTAAAATGACAAATATTGGATCTCGGTAAAGCCAACAAATGCAAGAGGAATTGATTGAATTTCTCTAGACAATCTTGACGTGTGTGCTTGGACACATTCTGGCATGTGTGGAATCTCCCCGGACATCGTAAGCCACACATTGAATATTGACCCATGGCACATCCTGGTCAAACAAAAAAGGCGTGGTATGGATCTATAGAGGTCTGCTGTCCTTAAGGGAGAGGTAGATAAGCTTAAATCGAATGAATTTATTCGAGATGCTTTATACCCACAATGGGTATCCAATCCGGTACTTGTCCGGAAGCCAAAAAGAAAATAGAGAATATGTGTTGACTACTTGGACTTAAATAACACTTGCCCCAAAGATAGTTTTTCACTTTCTCGAATCGATCAGCTCATAGATTCAACGAATGGACATATACTCTTATCCTTCCTGGATGCATATTCTGGCTACAACCAGATACCCATGCACTTACATGACCAGGAGCATACCGGCTTCATAACCAATCTTGGGTTTTACTACTTCAAAGTCATGCCTTTTGGACTCAAGAACGTCGAGGCAACTTACCAACGATGAGTTAATCGAATGCTCGCTAACCAAATCGAAAAAACCATAGAGGTATATGTGGACGACATGCTATTGAAGTCACGATTCTCCATCGATCATATCAGAGACCTGGAGTCAATGTTTAACATCCTTCGAGAATATAGGATGAAGCTCAACCCGTTGAAATGTCACTTAGGGGTCGCATCAGGAAAAATCCTTGGGTTTATCGTCAACACCCGAGGAATCGAAGAAAATCCTAAAAAGATCTAGGCAGTCAGAAATCTTGAGACTCCAAGAACAATAAAGTAAGTCCAGAGCCTCAACAGAAAAGTAGCAACACTGAGCAGGTCCATCTTAAAATACACTGACAAATGCATTCCCTTCTTCGATTGGATCAGAAAAGGGAAACAGAACTTTGAATGGACTACGGAAAGTGAGGGCATTCCGAGTGCCAATTCAACACCTCTCCATACCGCCTATTCTATTAAAGCTTATTGATCACGAGAAATTGTACATTTACTTGGTGGTGTCAGAAAATGCAATCAGTGCTGCTCTAATTCGGAAGGAAGACCGAACACAAAAGTTGGTCTACTACATTAGCAAATGACAAACCAGAGCTGAGAAACTATCCGAAGCTAAGAGAAGTTGGCTTATTGTCTTGTTATTGCCTTAAGGAAGCTCCATTCGTATTTCCAGGCTCATCCAATCACCGTTTACACCGACCAGCTGTTACAACAGGTCCTTACACGGCCTGAGACGTCTGGTAGGTTGCTCAAGTGGAATATCAGGTTAAGTCAGTTCGGCATTACTTACATTACAAGGCAAGCCCTTCAAGGACAAGTCCTATTAGATTTTATAGCTGAATTTACTATCCTAGAGGACTTCCTCGAAACCAGTGAATCTTCCAAGTATATCTAGAAGCTACATACTGATGGTGCATCAAATGACCGTTGCTCAAGTGATGGAGTTGTACTTGAAACTACCAAAGGTTGACCTATATGCTACGCTTTAAAGTTTGATTTTCGTGCGACTAACAACGAAGCTGAATATGAGGCCCTGCTTGCCGCATTAAGACATTCCAGAGATTTAAAAATCATTACTGTAGAGATTTATTATGATTCACAATTAGTCGTGTGTCAAGTTCGTGGGGAATGCCAGGCCAAGGACCGAAGACTGGCCGCTTAGCTTGCTTGGGTTCAAGAAATATTAAATCAGTTCGATTATTATGCCATCTACTGCATACCCTGAGAGCGCAACCAGAAAGCCGATTCATTAGCAAAGTTAGCCAATACAGGTGAGGCACAACAAATGGGACTCGTTCCTGTGGAAATGTTATCTTCCCCGAGCATCGATCAAATGGAGGCAGATTGGGTATTTGAGGTTATTCCCGATAAGGAGTCATGGATGAATCCGTTTAGAAATTATCTCGAGCATGGGATCCTACCAGATCGCAAGAATGAAAAGAGACAAATTCTTCGAAAAGCTTTGTGGTTCACTATTCAGAAGGGAGTCTTGTATAGAAGAGGATACTTTGTTCCATTACTCCGATGTATCACTCATGATGAAATCGATGAGTGTTGCATGTCGTGCATGAAGGAGAATGTGGTGATCACACCGGGGGGAAGCTTTTCCAAGAAAGTGCTCCGATATGGATACTATTGGCCGACTGTAAATCGCGATGCATCGGATTATGCCAGAAAATGTGACAGATGTCAAAAGCATGCTCGGATTCCTAGAGCCCCACCTACCGAGATAACTCAGATGGTCTGTCCATAGCCATTCGCAGTATGGGGCATTGACATTATTGTTTCTCTACCTCTAGCTAAAGGTGGTGCGAAGTATGCCATCGTCGTCGTTGATTACTTTACTAATTGGGTGGAAGTTGAACCCCTTACTACAATCACATCGAAGAAGGTGATCCACTTTGTAGTATGCAACATTATCTATCGATTTGGCCTCCCATATACCATCATTACGGATGATGGAACCCAAATCAATAGTGTTGAATTTAATAATTTCTATCAGCGATTCACATCCAGAAGAAATTCTCCACAGTTGCGTACCCTCAAGCGAATGGACAGATTGAAGCTGTTAATAAAGTTATAAAGTCTATTCTGAAGAAACGACTGGAAAAGGCCAAGGACAAGTGGGTCGATGAACTTCCTATGGCTTTGTGGGCTTACCGAATAACTCACAAGTCCACGACCGGATACACTCCATTCTCTCTTTCCTACGGTTTAGAATCCGTTATTCTAGTCGAGATGGAAGCACCTTCTCATCGTGTGACTTATTATGATCCAAAAACAAACGCCATATTACTTGCCGAATCTTTGGATTTATTGGATAAGAAGCATGAAGAGGTTGATTTGAGGGCAGTCGCATACCCTAGTCGAGTCGCCCGATTATACAATACCAAGGTTCGATCCCGAACCTTCAAACTCGGCGATCTCATCCTCAAAAGAATCTACTCGGTTCCTTCGCATATAAAACAAACATGGGAAGGGCCGTATGTCATCGAACAAAAGCTCAGATATGGACCATTAAAATTATCAACCGTTGATGGTCTTACTCTACCAAGAGCCTGGAACAGCGAAAGACTTCGTCGCTACTACACATGACAGGCTCTAATTATTCAGTTTACTTTTCATTTGCAATTTTTTTACACATTTCGAAATTTGAATTTGTAATAAGGTCACTGACTCTGCCGTATTTTCTTATTTCAGCAATAAAACACAATCTCTTCGAATCAGAGCTATGATTTTTTATAATGCGTCATACAACTATCACTATGCACAGAGAGCTAAATTCCACCTGATGGTGGAGTTTATTCAAATAGAGAGTAACTATGATACGACCAGTTACTCGCTAAGTAAAACCCGAGCTCGTGGGCAAGTCATCACACTGAATCCAAAAAAGGATTGATACATGGCAATCCTTTAACTAACTCCAGATTCCCAAAGTGCGAGCTGGAGTGTAAACTTATAAATACGATCTCGAAGAGGGTGGACCGTCCACCTAACGACTTTGCCTGTATCTTGACCAAGTTTGAGGACGATGGATTCGTCCATCTAACGACCTCGCTTGTTAACTCAGGGTGGATGTGAACCGACCATCAACGATCCTGATAGATTTGTCGTTCTCGGAGTGTGAACGAAATCCTAAAGCCTAAACAGATGTGACTGACCATCTATCGGCCAACTTTAGATTCTCGGAGTGCGAACTGGAGTATAAACATCAACTAACTCCGAATTCCCAGAGTGCGAACCGGAGTATTAACATCAACCAACTCTAGATTCCCAAAGTGCGAACTGGAGTTCAAACATCAACTAACTCTGGATTCTCGAAGTGCAAACCGGAGTATCGACAATAGTTGACTCTAACTCCCTGGAGCGTGGATTGGAGTATAAACACCGAATGACTCTAAAATCCCCAGAGTGCGGATTGGAGTTTAAATGCAAACCAGATACGAATCAATTATTCACGAGACAACTCTAAGTCCTCGAGGTGCGGTCAGAGTATAGACATAAATCGGATGTGACTGACCACCCACGGATCAATCTAAAGCCCCCGGAGTATGGACGTAGTTATAAATATTAAGCGGGTATGACTGATTGCCCATGAAAATAACTCAAGTCCCCGAAGCATGGACATATCACTAAAACTAAAGTATCAGCTGCTGATTGAGGCAGAACGACATTGGAGTTCAACTAAATGCTTGATCGTGACCCGAGGCCGCCGCTTTGAAACTTAACGACTAAACTTAGGGTTGATTTGAAGATTAAAACTTCATAAGTACATTGAATTGAAGTTCAAGCACTGTAACACTTAAGCAAATGAAAACAAACAGTGTTGAAGAAAAAATGGAATTCGATTACTCTTCCTTGAAAAATAAGAACAAGTATAAAATTATTCCAAAAACCAGTCCTACTAGTAGATGCCGACCCACATCTATACTTGGCCAACAAAAAGATAGTAAAAGTAGGTTCCTATCCATCTACCAAAGATAATTCGAAGAGACATGTCTACCCTTTCTTTTTTCTCGGCTTCTTCTTTGGCGTTGACCCACTGGATCTGCCACTCGGCTTTCATTTTGAGCCCTTGCCTTTTGGCGACTGGTCTCCGGTCGGGGGTATTATATCAACTTCCTCCTCCAAACTCACATGTATTGGAATGCTTCCTAAAGGCGGAACCGGAGGGACATGATCAACAGTAGGAGGCGAGATAGGCATACTGGTGTCGGTGACCGTACCACACTAGGAGAAATCATTCGTAACGGGGCTAGACCAGGGCCCGCATTCCACCTCCAAAGCTACTAGCCCGGGAAGCTACTTCCATTTCGGCATTAACCTCAATTATTATTTCTTCTTTGTGGATTGTCTGAGCCTCATCGGGAACGTTAACAGTTGGGCCCAAGGAGCTAGTCATAGGTGCGTTTCCACTCATGACAAACGATAGGTCAGCAAAGGAGTCACTGTGATGACCGAGAAGTTCCTTCATCGTTTGTTCATTGAAGGTAAGTGTTCTCCCTTGTACCCCATCCATAGATGCAGTAGCCGCTATCGTGGTTGCTTCCATAATGATAGCCTCCTGCTTAAGATGCAACTCTTGAGTTGCAGGAGGCATAGCGGATGTCGCTTCAGTCACTGTACAAGGACAAATATAAAACTCTTAATAATTTCTTCAAGTGAAGCTTCCGATTTTGAGCAAGCATAAAAAATGTTCAGAATACCTTCCTTAGTTTGACTTGCAGCTGACGGAACATCTTTGGATACTTGCTCTTGGACTGGAGACAACTATGGTTGATCAGGATTGTATGCAGGAATAGACTGAGGATCGACCACAGATGTAGTTTCAGGCTGGGTCGACACGAAAGTTTCAGGACTTATATCATGGTACTCAACACCATAGCCTTCTTTGACCTCCGAGTGCTGAGCGCCAAGTTTCTCCTTTTCATATGAAATCATCATGTTGTGGAGAATTTCTCATTCGTCTTCGCTCAACACCCGGTTCTCGAGCTTGAACTCATCTATTGGTTCAGCTTGGTGAGCAGCCTTTTCATCTTTTACTAATCAGCATCAAGCATTGAACAGGCGTGTTGGATAATTATCAAGCAAGGTCAGGTTTCTATGCTTCAAAACATTGGCATTATAAGTGATGATAAGATCTTCAATATCTGCCTCTAAACTGGACTCCGCCATCTTAACTTCATCCTCAACCTTGGCCTCAACCTCCTGGATTTTAAGTGACGCCGCATCCAGATCACCCAGAAACACTACAGCCTATTAATACGCCTCCTAGGCTGCTTTATTTGCATCATCCTCCTCCTTGATGATTTTAGAAAGTTTGGCTTTAAGCTCATTGAATTCTTTCAGAGCAGCCTCCCTTTCAGCTGTAGCTGTGGTGTTCCGATGGCCCATCTTCTCCACCAAAGCGAAATGCGTTTGTCGCATTCTTTCTATAGATTGATTTGCCTCATCAGCTTTCTTGATAGCCTCTATTTATGATTTTTGAGAAGATTCAGCTTCATCATTGAGCACTTGGATAATACGGTCCTTTTGGCCGAGGTCGGTTTCTAACTTTTCAATTATTTTCGCTCGCTCAAAAGCCACCGCCAACGCTTTATCTGCAGCTTTCGTCCACTCCTTGTATTAGGTATAAATATCATGGATGTAGCCATACATTGTTTGTTCTACCCCAAATGGAATTTTTATTAAGTGAGGAGGGAAGATAAAACCGTCGAATCAAATGTTCGGAAAATCTTTTCTCAACTGGGCAATTTTGATTGCCCCTTCCCCATTGGGCTTGGCAATGGCTTGTTCAATGACAGGGGGAGTATTGGCCTCAGTTCTACAGCATAGTTAATCAGGCTTAGGGGCTTGAGAAGATGGTTTTTGACAAGGAGAATCTAATGGTTGTTTTTCATGACCGAAGGGTTGTGTTAGCGCTCGAGGAGGTGGAGAGCGTGATCGGGATCGATGTCCGTATTCTCTATCTCCGTTCCTCTCCCTCTCATAGCGTTCTTGGCTGGAATAACCACGATCACAGTATCTATCTGCCTCCCTCCGATAGGACTCATAATACAAGCTCGATGATTGGCACGCTGAATGGAGACTTCCAAGCATAGAATCTCGCCTAGTCATTGTATCTGTAGAATAAAATAAAAACAAAGTTAGTGATCTCTAGAAATGAACAACTTAAGACTGGAAATCATGTAGTGTCATGAAGTGTTTGTGTGTATGCAACCCTCCGACCAACCAGAAATGTCGGCCAAACTTGTGGGAATAGACTCGCTTCAATCTAGAGCACTTTGAAGCCCCTCCAATCTGGTGTCGTGTTGAAGTGACACATAGTCCGGAATTGGAATATCGGCAAGTCCTTTGAAAGAATTCTTTACTTGCGAGGGAGGAGCCTCCGAAATTCTAACATCAGAGGCTGGCAGGGACATGACTATGGATTTCTATCTCATAGATTTATGACGCTTGCGTTCTATTGCCTTGCCTTTTCTCCTTCCCTATGAACCCTGAAAACTTTCAAAAGGCCCGGCTATGGGTTCATCGTCAGTGGATGTATTTTCTTCATCGTCCTCCTCGGCTATCACAACCTCTAGCGCTTTACGCTTCACCCGCCTCGTCGGAGCTGCCCTAAGCGTTCCCTCCAATCTTATGCTTTGCTTTCGACTGATTAGCTCAACAATCCTCAAGTTTCTATTTGTTAGCACCGAGTCCATATTTCTCATTTCGCTCGGCACTTCCTGAAGAATCCGTACTACCTCTTTAAAATGAGTGCCTTCAGGTCGTGGAATTGTGGCTGTAAAGGAAGAGAATATTAGACCCAGCACCGGTTACAAAAAACTCGTAAACTACTGGAGAAATTTGTCAATTATGTCTAACAACCACCAGTTGGCAAATCTTGGAGGGCATTGGACACAGAACCACTCCGTCTTGAAATAGCTGAGCCTAGTCCAAGACCCTGTCACCATCTGACAGTTCGTAAATGCTTCCAAAAATGTAAATGAAGGATTTTCCCCCAGACTCTTGACGTTAAATAAATATCTGACTTCTTCCGGGGTTAGGGGTCGAAAGAGATGCTCCATGAAAACGATGAACAAACTGTTCAGCAGTGCGTATCCATTCGGATGTAATTGTGACGGGGAGATTTCAAAGAAAGCTAGCACCTCTCGAATGTACTGGTTGAATGGAGGGAGAGTCCCCACTGTGCATAAATGTCTATTAAAGGCAGTAAACCCTTCTGGAGGAGCATGTGGTCTATCATTCGGTCCCAATAATAAGACGTCGTCTAATGGCAAAGCATGCCTTAGGCATATCTCCCCCAACATATCTTTGGAGACATTGGATGGCATAGAATCTTGTGGGTTCACAATAAAAATTACTTCTAGCAGCTCATCCGGAGCTGGACCTATTACTTCGGCTACAATAGCCAGCACTTCTATTATCGGAGAAGATGAACTTTGAAGCTCATGCTGCTGTGAACTTGTAGATTCCATAACTAATCAACTTATCAAAAACCATCTTTAGATGGCAATAAGACCTTGTGTTCCACAGTGTGAAGTGCATGAATGTGTTGTGTAGTGCAATGCTACATGATACTTAAGAAATTCTATAAAATTTAAGGAATGTTCAAATGATAAGACTTCGAAATTCAACTGGAGTGACCGTCATCGCCAGCCGTCAAAACCATGCCATCCAGACTTAGGAGACCCATCTGAGTTAAAGTTTGTTAAATTTTTGTCAAGTTATAGTCCCATCGAAGAGCTTCGAAGGGCATTCAAATATGCATTTTAACATTTAAGTCCAGATATGCAAGGCAGAACCCGCCGGAGTCAAGTGTTAGAACGTTACAATCAATTCATATCCATCAAAGTCAAAACCTAGATCATTCATGGCAAAAACAAATTGATTTTGTATCGACCGTTACAATCATTTCATATCCATCAAGGTTAATCACTTCGTATCGGTCAAGGTACTCAATTCATATCGATCGAGGCCAACCACTTCGTACCGATCCAAGCCAGTCATTTCGTACCGATCGAGAAGTATTAATTTCATACCTATCTAACAACTTAGTTTCATATCGATCAGGAATTAGTTTGTTTTAATTCGAAGTGACCGTTATGAAGTTTGAGGACCCTCTATCGATACGAAATCAGAGGATGGAGATCGATACGAAACTTTGCATTATAACCGATACGAAATTAAACACCTTCCCCAATTAAACACGAAAACGTCCCAGACCTTCCTCATCCTCGCATTCAACCATCTCCTTTACATAAAGTTCGGCCATAAATTCAAATGGAGCGACACGAGAATTCAAGTCTCATCATGCTAAGATTGAGTTTATTTGATTATTTACCTAATTTCAGCAATTTGTTCGAAGGGATTGGTGTTTGATTCGATTAGAAAGTGAGGTTCTATTTCTGAGTTTCTCAATCGATGTGAAGCCACAGGAAAAATAAGCAAGTGAGAAAAATGACTAAGTACGAAAAGCATTTATATAGACACGAGAGTTGAAGGGAAACGATTCGCCTTCTAGTTGTTTTGACCGGTTAAAGCAAGTTTCTCCTCCAGTCAATACGAAGAGAGCTGTTCGTATCCATGTACCCTCTATCTGAGGCAACACCCATTCGTTACCATCAAACTGTCAATATGAAGCACAAACAATACTCTAAAGACCGATTGTATTGTTCCTACCCATCATAGGTCCATCAATACGAAATGCTTTGAAAAACCAACTAATTCGTGTCGTTCACCATCGATACGAAGACAATCTTTCAACTTTTCACATCGATCCAGGAGAGGATCGATACAAGGAGATACACTAAAACAGCCATCAAGCATTGTTACAACTCGAATTTCACACCGATTCAGGAGAGGATTGATACGGAATTCGATGCAAGAAAACTGACAACGAATCGGCAACGTGCGAACGTTAGCGAGAGTCAGACTAACATATATACATGAATGGCGGACTAACATTCAATTTTTAAAATTCCTAGGAGGTGAATGGTCACCTGATGACAATTACAACAATGAACAACAATCATTATCATACAACACTCAGTTACAACAGTACATGGTACAACAATTAGCAATCAACGGTTCATTATTTCTATTTCTAAAGATAAATCAAAAGTCACAGCTTTCGACGAGAAGACAACAATCGTTAAGATGAGATAGATAAAACTGTTCAGAACGAAGATTGAAACTTTTCAAAATACGTCATGTTATCATAACATGTACTTTGAGTGGCAAATGTTATCTCACCTTTTGGCAAGGCCGTGACACTAAGAAGTTGATTGGAAATCAAAGACAGTTCATCTCGGAGAACGGTCATGCGTAGGTTCACTATGGATACTGGTAAATTTTATCCAAGTCCGGATCGAGTTACAATTGATATGGCATGACGAACAAAGCTATGAAAGCCAACGTTCCAAATCTCAAGTCAATCCGAGTTCCTATGCTCAAGATATGATCGATACAAGCCAAGGAAATCAATTCGTTCGTATCCATCATTTTACACCCTTCGCATTGCTTCCATTCACATCCATCTAGAACCACACTCTTCATATCCATCCACCCTCGGATTGCTGAGCATCCATTGTCTTCGGCTTATTTTCATCGATCAACCAACGCTCGATTTGTACCCATCGAAACTGTACTTCATATCGATCCATTATTGTACTACATTCGTATCGATCGGTGGTGACGTGGAAGCCCATTCTACAACGATCTAGTTTTCTAGCACACTTCGTATCGACCGGCCACATGTCGATATGAAGTCATCATCTCACATTGATTCGAAATAGATTACTTTGTGATCGATACGTTCATCCATCGATACGAAGTGGAATACACAAAATCGGTACGAAATGAGATATAACTGATCGATGCGAACAAGGACAAGTCGGGTCGATGTGAAGAGGCATATACATAGGAAAGATTCAATCGTTTGGCGTGAAAATGGATCAATCAAAGAAGTTAGTGCCACATCAATTGGTAGGTACGTGCTCGGATTGATACGAACAGAATGAGGCGAAGAAGGATCGATGCGAATTCAACAACCATAAAAAATGCGAACTTGCATCGATCATAACTCAAAATCTAAAATTCCAAATGCTACCAAATTTTCATAGGAGATTGCGTACATCCTCAAGAATGCTCGTGATCGATCCCGACTCGATTGGACGAAATATTGATCGTTACGAAGTTCATTCGTATCGATCATGGATAGAGTGCAAACGGCATGGGATCGATCGTGTGGACCCACCCACGCAAGAGAAGAGGTCTTTCAAGATCTGAACGAGATATTTGCAGCCTACGCCTATAAATAGTAGCCCAGGACCTACTGAAAAAGGAATTTTGGCTCTTCTATGCCCAAATTCTATCGAAATCACCATTGTACTCAAGTTTTACTATTGTAATTCATTGTAACCATCAAGCAAAAGTTAATAAAACTGAATCATTCCATAGTGGACGTAGGCTATATGTCGAACCACTCTAAATCTCCATGTTTCTCTGCTATTTTTCTGATTATTGTTTGGAGCGTTTGTTAGATAATCCTCTTTTTCCATTTATTTTTTTCATTTTATCTCTTCAAACACTTCCGAAGAGTGTTGTGCCCAATTTTGGTACAAATAATTTCCATTCAAACAAGTAATTAAACAATTAACCATTTGACCATTAAGCAATTTCTAGCCCCTTTCTAAACCTTTGATTTATACTTTTGAAATGCCTTTTAAAATGATATGCATATGTACAGTAATTTATATAAAACTAGACATTAAATAAACCATTTTTAAAAGATATTTATTACATATTATATAAAATAGTCAAAATATTTATTGAAAAATAATATTTATTGAAAATACTTATTACATAATAGTCAAAAATACTTATTATTGAAAAATAATATTTATTGAAAAATAATAGTCAAAAATAATATTTATTACATATATTAAAATACTTACAATAGGTTTTAAAAAATTACTCAAAATATTTATTGAAAATAACAACTTTATAATTAACTTGAAAACTTGGAAAAACATGTTTTCTATATATTATAAGTAAAACCTCTTCTTTAAAAATTCACAAGTAATTACAAAAAATTCTCAAAAATATCAAACGAATTTTAAAATACTCAAATAAGATTTAGTAAATACTTGTAAAAAGAATGAAAAATAATATTTAAACTTAAATATCATTTAAACCTTTAAAGTACAAAAATCAAGGCTAAAACGAGGCAGTTTTGCACAAGTGAAATTTTTTCCACTTTATGAAATGTTATTTAACTTTTTTACTTTCCATTTTTTTTATGGAAGTAATCATACATATAAAAAATCATAAATATGGCCAAAATCCCTAAGGTTCTCTTTACAAATTTCCATAGAAATCGTCAAAAACAAGGTGATTCTTAAATGCATTCATAGCTACTATCACTATAAGTGCTTTCATTCCGGATTCAGTCTAACCCATAGTTCAACTACAACCTATATGCTTTGTTTCAAGGCCTTGCTATAGGTTATACAAGTCCATTCAGGTTCATTAATGTCCATTCATATGGATTACATATGCCATTTTCTTTTAAGTAAGAATCAACAGCAATATTTCAACACATGTCAATATCCATTTAAAAAACTTAAACGCATTCAAACACAAGCATATATAGGTTATATTTTCATTCAAAGTGGTGAGTCAGCTCACCTTTAAGCAAAAAAACAAGTGAGATCCATGCAGCAAAGTCCAACTTCACCCTTGCAAACCACCTTTCCTTCCCTTCCTCCTTCTTGCTTTCACTTCCTTTTAACCTAAAAAGGGACTAATTGCTCATGGCCTATGATAGAGGGAAGAACTTGGCTTCACTTTTTCATTATCTAACTTGGTATATGATATTTTGATATTGTATTAAGGCTCTAGTCCAAATTCGAGTTGATTTGGATTAAATTTGCAATTATTTTGTTAGGAATTTTAAGTAGAGAAAGACATGAAAAGAGAGCTCACTTTGCTTTGTAAATTTGTGAATTATTATCAAGGTTATGGTTCTCTTTATATGGGCTTTAGATGGTGTTGCCTAAGCTTGATCTCACTCTCCTTTCATGTCATGCAAGCCTTACTTCCCTACATGCTCCATCACTTCCTTTAGCAAAATACTCTTATGCCCTTAACATAGAAAATATCCCTTATTCACTTGGAAATTTCCGTGCTTTATGAAGAGAAGTGTTAATTATTTGCTAGTGTGTTCATTTGACCATTAGACAAGTGCATAAGAGTTCGAATAACTTATATCGATTGAAAAGCTGTTTATCGATAAACTAATTTTCGGTCACATTATTGATTTTTCTTCGAAAATTATATTTATGTAAACAATTTTAAAAAATAATTTTATTGTCATTATTCATTAATTAGAAGATGTTTAACAAGGTTATAAAATCATATTTATAACGCTTAACTATCGTTTCGATATTCGAAGATGAAGTGTTCAAATTTCCGGGTACATTCTCCCCACTTAGAACATTTCATCCTCGAAAGTCAAATAAGAACGATAATCAAAGATGATAAAAGAACAAGATACATATATAGAGTACTGTCAAAACAATATACAAACTAAACTGCAACCCAAATGTATACTAAGATAAGATGGAACACCTGATCTATAAGCAACTCTCGGTAGGAATCCCTTTGACTATCCTCTGATTCCCATGTACAATCTCCAGCATCCTCGCTCAATTATACTTTGACTAACTTTACAACATCAGTCATCAATCGCTTTGTATCTCTATCAATGATATAAACTAGCTGTCTCAATACAATCAGATTTGGCTAAATCTCTAAGTCCTCCTGCTGCGATGCTTCCACTCTCGTCGAAGAATCATGCACAAACTTACACAAATGCAATACATGAAATACATTGTGCACAACCGATATTCTAGTCAGTAACTTGATTGTATAATAAAAGTGTACCAATCCTCTCCAGAATCATGAATGGACCTATATAATAAGGAACCAACTTCCCAGCCCTTTTAAACTGTGCTGCACTTCTCATCGGAGAAACTTTCATGAATACAAAGTCTCCAATTAAGAGCTGCAAGTCATTGCGCCTCTCATCTACATATCTTTTTTATCGATTTTGCGCTTCCTTTATTCGTTTTCAAATCTCAATGTCCTTATTCGATGCCTTTTGAATGATATCCAGTCCAAACACAAGACGACCCCTAGATTCTACCAAATATGATGGAGATTTGCAAGGCCTTCCATACAACGTTTCAAATGGTGCCATACCAATACGAGCCTGAAAACTATTGGTGTATAAAAACTCAACTAGCAATAAATTCTCTTCCCATAAACCCACAAAATTTAAAATACATGCTCGAAGATAGTCCTCAAACACTCGGTTTACCCTTTCCATTTGCCTAGGAATCTATGGATGATAAGCAGTATCAAACTAAGCTCGATCCCAATTGCCTCATTCAAACCCTTCCAGAACTGGCATGTGAATATCGGATCTCTGTCACTCAAGATATCACAAGGAACACCGTGCAATTTAACGATCTCCTTAACATATAACTTAACTAAACTAGAAGCTGTCCTCATAGTCTTAACAGGTAATAAGTGAGCACTATTAGTCAATCGATCCACAATAACCCACATACCTTCGTTACCCCTCCTCGACTTAGGAAATTCGTCGATGAAGTCAATGGAAATCTGCTTTCATTTCCACTTAGGAATCTCAAGGGGTTGAAGCAGTCCGGTCATCTTCTAGTGAATAACTTTTACTTGTGGGTAGTCAGCATACCTATTTATAAATATAGAAACATCTCTCTTCATATCCTTCTACCAGATTATTCACTTCAAGTCTTGATACATTTTAGTGACCCTAGGATGTATCGTCAACCAAGAATGGTGACTCTCTACCAGAACCTCCTGCCTAATCCTATCAACATTCGGGATATATAACCTACCATTCATTCTTAAAGTGTCATGGCTATCCACCTCAAATCCCAGCCATCTCTCTAGTGCCTCATTCTCGCTTACATTCTTAGTTGTACAAAAAAATGAAGATCGCTAAGCCAATTCCCTTCGATACCACTAATCAGAGTTGGGCGAACCTCAACATTTGCCACAACTACATACCTCTTACTAAACGCATCAGCTATGACATTAGCTTTCCTGAAGCATACAGAATATCCAGATCGTAGGCCGTAGGAAACTCTAACTACCTTTGTTGCCTCATGTTCAAGTCCTTCTGCATAAAAAGGTACTTCAAAGATTTATGGTCCATATATAACTCGAACCTTTCACATAGCAGATAATGTCTCCACATCTTTAACGCAAATACCACTGCTAACAACTCTAAGCCATGCGTTGCATACCTTGCTTCATGTGGTTTGAGCAACCAACTAGCATAAGCGATAACACTTCCATGCTGCAGCAGCACAGCACCTAAACCTATTCCATATGCATTAATGTAAATAGTCAAACCTTCACCTCCATTTGGCATAGTAAGAACATGAGCACTAGTTAACTTTGCCTTTAGCTCTAAGAAGGCTTGCTCGCATTTGTCCATCCATACAAATTTGATTCTTCATCAAATTTGTTAAGCGAGAGGCAATCTTTGAGAAATCCTGTATGAGTCTCTTATAATAACCTGCTAGACCCAAAAAGCTCTTAATATCAGTTGCGTTTTCTGGCCTCTTCTAGCCCTGAATGACCACAACCTTAGCGGAATCAACAGAAATATCCTCTGCTGAAACAACATGACCTAAGAACCTATCATTTGAACACCAAAAGCGACACTTTGAGAAATTAGCTTTCAACACATGTTCTTTTAGTGTTTCTAATGCAATCCTCAGATGGCACGAATGTTCCTCTTCGATCTTGGAATAGACCAGAATATCATTGATAAATTCAAGGACAAACTTATTCAACACATCTTAAAAAACTCGATTTATTAAGTTCACGAAGTACGATGGAGCTTTAGTTAGGTTGAACGGCATAACTAATCATTCATAAAGCTAGTCAGATCTAAAAGCTGTCAAGGGACCACCTTCAACTAACTGAACCCCGTAGCAAGATAATTGAGAAAATAGTCAAGCTCCATGAAGTAGATCGAAAAGGTCATCTATCCTATGCAAAGGGTTCTTGTTCCTAACAGTTCATTTGTTGAGCTCACGTTAATCTACACAATCTTAGAGAAGCATCCACCTTTGTAGCAAAGATGACGAGCACTCTCCCACTCGAACGACTTGGTTGGATCAAGCCCTTCTACAACAATTTGCTAACCTAATTTGTTGTCTCCAACCTCTCTTTTGGTGCAAATATACAAACAAGCAATGCGATAGGCCTTGCCTCCTTCACTAAATCAATGAGAAATTATATATCCCAACGAGGTGGTAAATCTGACACATCTTCTAAGACATCTACAAAATATTGGATAATAGGAACAGAAACCAACTCCTCCCCCGCCACATTAAAAGAATAAAGAAAACTAGTCATAAGTAAGCTAGGTCCTTAACAATCTTGGACAATATCCTATCCTGGGTCAGCCAAACCCCACATTGTACAGCCTACTCTGTCTTTGGCCATTTTTGATATCGAGGTTATGTTTGACATCTTCCATATGGGTCTTCATTAGTCGAACAGATCATAATTGAAAAAATTACAAATCACTACATGGATTCAAGCATCTCGAACAGATCTTAAATTTCCACATAGATTTTCCATTACAATTGCTTCCAAAATAGAGAACCTGTATACTAGTTTTAAAGTGGAATTCGGTAAGTAAAATAATTACCAATACCGGGTTCTTCAAAACCAATCGATGAATTTTCGGTTAATTCATTTTTGATTCTTTTAGAAGTAAGCAAAAACTATAGGCATTTTGTACCCATGCTCATTCCCTAGAGTTCTCGTTGTTACGAAACCACAAAGACTTTTGATACTTCTTAGGTTATTTTTGATCAAGTTCGATAGTCAAATAATCGATTATTTAGTCAAAAACAGTTGCTTAAACAAATCAATATTAGTATAGTCAACTTGTTTTCGACAGTCCAACTTAACTATTCCTTGTTTAAGGGCGATGCTAGGTAAGTTAGAGCAGTGGTTGCATATCAAAGCCTTATCTAGACACTTCATTCTTGAATCTCACTAATAGATAAGTCTACCACATCGGTTTTTTATGTTAATTATAGTATCAATGATTTCCATACACAAGTAAGTAATCAACATCATTAATACGTTTTCGACATTCCCGACTTAACTATTCCTCATCAAGAGGAAAGCCGGTAGTTTAGAGCTCTATAGCTCATATCCCTACTCGAATATCAATCTTAACTCTCACAAATAGATAAGCCTACTTCGTCGGCTTTTAATGCTAAACTTATTTAATTACCTTTCCAACAAGTAATAAAACAATTAACGATTTGGCCATTAAACAGTTATAACCCCTTTCTAAATAGTTTATTTATAAAACTAGATATTAAACAAACCATTTTTAGAAGAAATGTGTTACATGAGACATAAATTAATTAACATTTTTTCTATATATCTAAAAGTAAAACCTCTTCTTTAAATATTCACAACTAATTCTTAAAGAGTTAGTAAACAATTGTAAAACGAATGAAACAAAATATTTAAATATAAATATCTTTTCAAACCTTTAAAGTCCAAAAATCGAGGTTAAATGGGGGTTGCATACCTGAAGTTTTGGCCACTTTTCAAATTGTTACTGAACTTTTTAGTATCCAATCTTTTTATGGAAGCAATCATACATATAAAAAATCATAAATATGGCAAGAAACCCCTAAGGATTTCTCCACAAAGTTCCATAGAAATTGCCAAAAATAAGGTAATTCCTAAGTGCATTCATAGCGACTATCGCTATAATTGCACTTCCAAAATCGATTTCAATCTGACCCAAAGTTTAACTACAACCTATTCAAGGACATGCTATAGGTTATGTAAGTCCATTCAAGTCCGTTCAAGTCCGTAAATATGGATTGAATATGCCATTTGCTTTTAAAACAAGAATCCAAACCAATATTTTGACATATGTTAATATCAATTCAAACAACTTAACACGTTCAAACAAAAGCATTTGTAGGTTATATTTTCATTCAAACTGGTGAGTTTGCTTAATTTTAAGAAGAAAAAAAGTGTGATCCAAGCAACCAAGTCCAACCTCACCCTTGCAACCACCTTTCCTCCCCTTCCTCCTCCTTGCTTTTACTTCCTTTTAGCCCAAAAAGAGACAAATTGCTCACGACCTATGATGGATGGGAGAGCTTGGCTTCACTTTTTCATAATATAACTTGGTTGAAGGTGTTGTAATATTATAGTAAGGCTCTAATCCAAATTTGAGTTGATTTGGATGAGATTTGCGATTATTTTGTTTAGGAATTTTGAGTAGAGAAAGACATGATAATAGAGCTCATTTTGCTTTGTAAATTTGTGAATTATTATCAAGGGTATGCCTCTCCTTATATAGGCTCAACATGGTGGTGCCTAAGCTTGTCCCCACCCTCCTTTAATGTCATGAAAGGCTTACCTCCCTATATGCTCATCACTTCTCCTTTACATCAGTTCCTTTAGCAAAATACTCTTATACCCTTAACATTAAAAATATCCCTTATCCAATTGGAAGTTTCTAGAACGTTCCATTTTCTTTATGAAGAGAATTGTTAATTAGTTGCTAATGTGTTCATTTTATCATTAAACAAGTGCACAAGAGTTCGAACAATTTATATCGATTGAAAACCTATTTACCGATAAACCAATTTTCGGTCACATTATCGAGTTTTCTTCAAAGATTATATTTTTGTAAATAATTTTAAAAAACAAGTTTTTTATCATTATTCATTAATTAAAATATCTTTAGTAAGGTTATAAAATCAAATTTATAAAAATTAACTATATTTCAAAACGTTTCACTATTCGAAGACAAAGTGTTCGAATTTCCAGGTCGCTAAATACATGTTGAACAACAAGAATATGAGAAATTCGAAAAACTCGCCTTTCTTCGTGTACTACGCCAAATCAACTGCTAATCTATCATCCTATGGTGGGAAAAATGGAAATGAGGGAGTGGGACGGCAAAAAGGTTTGGTGAATGAGTACAAGTTTAATATGTGATGATCACATGCAGTTACTTCAGTGCCACCTTAAATAATATAGGGTGTGATATAAGTATTCGTGAATTCCTAAGGTTTGTTATCTAAAAGTTCTTGTTTAATACATTACTACACTATAATTTGTGTAGGCCAATATGGTGGATCGAACTAAGGATCGAGTCTCATGTCAAATAATCAGCCACCACTCCTAGAGCTACTCAATGTAAACAATGCCGCTAGGCTATAGACATGTAAACACCACCACAATGCTACTAAAAATGGAAACATTGCCCTCTTGGCTACTAACCATTAAATTACTTCCACTAGGCTACTGTGGGACTAAATGCCCACTTTTATCATCGCCATTAGCCTACTTGGAAATGCTTCCCATTTACTATACTTGGAAAGAAAATACCCGGGATGTCGACTCATCGGAATGTCTCGTTGTCTACATCGGTCGACTGCTAGGATTTCCAGATCTATCGGTCATGATGTAAAAATTAGGATTGCTGACGTTTCATTTGTCAACAGTTTGTATAGTAAATTCATATGGTTTGCAATGTTTAATTAACCATATATACTAAGTGACCAGTTTAATTTTCAAATTTCAATTCAATTTAAGGTTTGTGGCTTTATGATTTGCAAATTTGATAATAGAATATGTACCTAGACAATTAATCAGATTAGCAAATTATTGTAATTACAATTCTAGGGTTTTAGGCCTAAATCTAAGGTTTTAGCATATTCAATTTAAGTTTAACATATACAATTTAGGGTTCTCTAACACATTTCACAATTAAAATAATTTAAACCAACTACAATAATCAATTTATCAAAATTGTCCCTACTCACCTCAAGCCTAAGCTCTTCTTAACGCTTGTACTTGAGAATCATCCACCCAAATCGATAGCTCCACCTTGATCTGCCTTGATGTTGTTGCTTGTATTCCTTTAGACTGAATTGATTTGATTCTATAGAATTTTTAGGTTTAATGTTGAGAGAAAATTTTGGCAGAGTCTAGTTACTGTAAATTGATACGAGAGTTTAGGGTTAGGTTAGGCTTGCTTATATAGGGGTTGGGAAAGTGTTTGTGCCATTGGATATGGTTGGAGAATATTTTCTACTATCTCATACGTTCATCAATTGCTGAGCCGACAATCAATCCATCTGGACCGCTCAATCAAGCTAAAGAATGCACTAGAACACTCGATTTTGATGAGCCTAGATCGACTGCTCTCCTTCAGGGTCGACTATTACCGCTCGACCATCAAACCATATGGTCGATTGATGGCAATGCGATTTTTGTGTAAATTTTATTTAAAATTTCTTATTATATTCTCATTTCTTTCAACGCCCGTAACTTTTCTGCACTAATTTCGATTACGATATGTTACATAATGATGGTGCAACTATCGTAATAAAATTCAAACGTTAGAGAATATTTACTTTTAAGTCCTTGTTTTTTAAGTTTACTTTTCTTATTAAATTTCTGTTTAAATACCTATTAAATTTTCTATTAAATTTTCGGGGTCTTACATTCTTCCCCATAATAGCATTTCATCTCCAAAATCTCAAAGGATGGAAAAATGTAACTCATACACAACAACCAATAACTAAAACCATCTATGAAACCATCATCCACAAGCAATCTTTAGAACCTTCTATGTAATATGTACATATATATAAAACGTGAAATTCATGTGAACTATATTCTAATGCCAGAGTAGTGGATCTACTAATTTAGTCGATCTCCTGCTATGCAAAATGCTCATGCTATGCATCCAAACGTATGTAACATCCTAAATGGTATACTATAATTGTAACGACCTGTCTTTTTGGACATTTTAAGAAGACACACATGTCGACTTAAGCCATTCAAAGAGGCAGATTGTTATTGTGATAAATAAGAAAAGAGAAAGAAATAAAACAAATATAGAATCTCGTAGTGGAATGAAAAAATATAGTAATCAAATAACAGTTCATGAAGCTGTTTACAAAACATTTTATTATACTTATACAACACAGAATCAGAGTTACACATATCAGAGATAAATAAATAATGTAGCGGAACAATATGAGTGCAGTGGAATAAATATAGTAAATAACAGAAATACAAATATTCGTCTTCGTCCTCTAGAGATAAGGTCTTCATATCCTGAAATACTCAGGCTAACCCGAGTGAACTGAAAAGAAAAAACACTCGAGTCAGAACTAAAAGATCTTATGTAAGTTAAATCAACGGTAAATAAATATGAGTGGAATGGCGTCGGAGATGTTTACGGGGTTTGACATCTCTTATCCAGTGTCTAATGTGAGTGCAATAACTTAAGAGATGTTTGGGATTCGCATCTCTTAAGGATCCGTTAAACTATCTACTATGTTATACAATACGCTATTATAATATGTCTACAGTAAAGTAAAAGTATTAAAATAGCATTAAGGCATTACCCACATCCCCCTTAACACATTTTATATATTCTCATAGTCTATATAGTACCGTACGATCCTTCGAGAGGTTTACATAGAGGGCACCCCATAGGTATGGTATACAAAATAAACTCGTAGAAGGCACGCTAGGGCATGCGAACATGGCACTCGATGCAATGGCAGGGCAGATATACCAATTGCACTCCCAGACTAGTGGTAACGCATAGCAGCTACTATCGTCTACCTTGGAACACACTCCCAAATCAAAAAATCAAGGGTGGCCACCAAATCAATCACAAACTCAGAGTATATATCGAAGGAATGTGCCCGATCGGAGGAATGACCTCACTTGGCCCAGTATAGCTCCTGTTTTTGTTACATCTATGCCGACTCACGAGATTCAGGGTCATGTCAATACCTCATACATAAATCGTTCACCAAACCATTCTACTTCATTTCTGGAATCTCCACCACGTACATAGTTGTTAAAGTGGTTTTCGGTATTGGCAGAGAGTATGACAATATCCGATCCCAGTCTCTTTAACAACCAAGTGCTTATTTCACACTGGATGGTTCTTTTACATTTCAAAAGTAAATTCACAATTTATATCAAAATATCATATTCTCAAAACCAAATCACTTTCGAAATTATATTCACTTTCATATTCTTATCGTATTTAAAGTCATATCGTTTTCGAAATCATAATTTCTTCACAAATCATATTCAAAATAGGTTAAATCCTTACTTCAAAATCATCATATTCAATTAATTATAACATTTAAACCCCAACATAAGTTATAACATCATTTAACCATATTCACTTTTAAATCAATTAATTGAATATAAATACTTCTACTTTACTTAGTTTTAAATTTAGGAAATAGTTTAAATAGTTATAAATAGTTAAATAGTTATAAATAGTTTAAATAAATTTTTAATAGTCAAAATACACTAGAATAGTTATTATAGATTTAAAATAGTTGAATAGATTTAAAATAGATTGAATATAACTAAAATAGATTAAATAGCTTTAAAATGGATTAATTAGATTTAATACAAGTTAAAATGGGTTAATTAGCTTTAAAATAAATTAAATGGTTTTAAAATAGGTTAAATTGATTTAATATAGTTAATATAGGTTAAAATAGTTTAATAATTTGAAAATCTTAAAATTTAGAATCTTTACAATAATATATCTTTAAAACGGTTTATATTAAAGATATGAATTTGAATTTAATAGCAATTTAAACTATTCATTTTCTTTCAACGCATTTGGACTATTTTCAATTTCCAAAACCCAATTACAAATCTTTCAATTCAAATTCTTAATAAAATATTTAATTTTATATCGCTTCCAAATCCATGTTTGAAATATCAATTTAAATTACTCCAATTTCAATATATTTCAAAGTTATATTTCGAACAATTTTAATCTCAATTTCGACAAACTTTACTTATACTCCAAATTCAACTTTAAAATTTCAATTTAATTTTTTTTTAAATTCCTTTAAACCAATTCAAATTTCAACATAAACTTGATTTTCAATAATAATTAAATTTATATAAATCAAATTCTTATTTCAAAGTATCCTTTAACTAAATTCAAAAATTAAAGATTGTAAAATCATTTAATTTAACCAATCTAGTATCCGTATATAATTCTCAACCCTAGGGTCAGGTGATACAGATATTTATCATTTCAATCTGTAATTTAAAATTCACGGTTATATACCATTTCAAATCGCAATCTCGAATTAATATGAACACCCATAAAATCGCTCGAGTCTATCATTTCAACCCATTATGATTTTTCCCTAATCTATAGAGCATTCGGGGATGTATCATTTCAACCCATAGTGAACTTGCAGTTTATAACGATATAAAATACAATATCCATTCACCCAATATCAAAAATCAAACATCCATATCAATCATCATCCAAATCAATCAATAAACATCAATAGATAATTGATAATCAATAACAGGTATTTAACTGCAATTTAAATTCAGTAATAAATTAAATGACAATTTAATTCAAAATAAATTCAAATTAACAGAAATAGCAGTTTAAATATACGAAACAGCCATAAATAAATTCCTAATCACATCAAAAATTCAATTTAACTAACATAAGAAATTTTAGAAGTTGTGAGTGGGTCAAATTACTCACCTTTTAATTTCAAATCAATTTGAAATTCAAAATAGGACCCAAATTTGAACGGTCTTAGAATTCATCGAAATAAGCGTCAAAAGATCCGGAATTTCAATACGATCCCAGTGGATCAAACGGCATGTGAAACGGACCTCGTACGTGAGAGTTATACAAGTTAGAAGTTTATACGAATTAAAAATAAAACGAATAAAATAATAATAATACTTGTACACGTCAGCCACGTCTTCGATCCCAACCCAATGTTTCACGCATGCTAAAACCACGAAGTCGTCACAAACTTGGCCTTTGCCATGAAATTTCAGCTACCACGCACACCACCCTCCATATCGACGTCGACCATCGTCCCTAGCATCTCAGGCCGCCTTCAATGACCCTACGAGTCCGCCCCAAGTTTGCCAGAAAACGAATGACTTCCGCCCCCTTTCTCCACCGATTTGAGGCACCTTCGATCATCAATAGCACAAATGAACACCAGATCCACCACTGCTCGACTCCCACTTTCCAACGTCGGCTCCTGATCATCGATCGGACGATGATCCACCATTGGATCGTCAAACCCCTAAAACGAACGGCCGAGATTCATCCTCAATTTCTGGACAAACGATGATTCAATGATGAAAAAGAATTGTAGATCTGAGATACGCTTGTGGAGAGCTTCGAAAAGATATATTGTTTGATATAGTTTGGAGGAGTTTGAATTTTTATTTGAATTTGATTTGCAGTTTGAAACTGAATTAGGGTTTGTAGCCATTGGAAGGAATAAGAAGCAGATAGATGGAGTTGTACGTACTAAAATCAGAAATAAGAAATAACCTTGGGTTTATAGCAGGCTATATATAGGCAAAGCTGGAAACAGAAAGAATGGACCAGATCGACTTACACAATGAACGATAAATGGTTCGAAAAACCCGTTCTGACTCCGGAACGAAAATGTGTCAACCCATATATCAAAATAGATGTTTTCAATATTTTTAAACTCAGTGGAATAGGTTTCAAGTCCAAATTCCATCGTATGAAGAATTGCTTAAAGATTCAGCTTATTTCAAATTGATTTCAACTATATTGATTTCTAGGCGTTTCGAGCTCGTACGATCAAACGACAAGTCCGATCATTACGAAGAAATCCTACAATAATTCTCTTTACGGATTCGATGAAACTGGTTTTGTCGAAATCCGAGACAGTGGCCAAAATGACTATTTTCACATTAATTAAATAAATAAATAAATTCACTTTTTAATTCAATATTTATTAACTAACAAATTTCATCATTTTTAATTACTTAGACATTTATACTAATTCAAAACAAGTTTACACATCAGTTCAGTGTTTAATTTTTTTATACTAATTACAGTGTTCAATTTCAACTGTAATTAAATCCAATTAATTATAATTTAATTACAATAAATTGATTTTATTTGATTTCAATTTTTATATTCAATCATTCATTACTCAAATAGCATGGTTAATATTTGTTGATATCCTATTGCATTAATATTTACCACTTTCATCTTACTTTTCATTAACATAATCTTTAATTACATTTTGTTGTAGTAAATTCACTTATTAAAATTTTATCCAATAAATTGAGTAAACTCGATTCCAATTCTTTTTATTCACTCAATTATCGTATTATGAGTAGAATTTGCATTGGTTACATCTTATTGAATTAGCTTTCTTCAATTATCAATTTAGTCTATATTGACTGTACTAATTAAATGATTAATTACAATTGATTTCCAATTAAATTTAATAGACCAAATAAATAGGTAACCTATGAGAATTGTTACCATTAACTTTTAATCACACTAGTAAGTTTATTATTTACAACAGTTTATTATTTACAACCAATGTTACAATTACTTATCTAACATTGATTTTATTCAATTATCGTTTATTATACTATTTCATACATTAATTTAATATTCACTATACCAAAAATACTTTTGGTGGCGCACAAAAAACGCAACCATAACTTATGGTGACGTTTCAGAGAACGCTGTCATATGACATGCAACTAAAAAACTAATATTTTTGGTGGCGTTTTTGTAAACGCCGTTATAATGTGCCTTATTGCGGCGACAAAAAAACGCAACCATAAATATTTTTTTGTAGCATGTTGAAACGCCATCAAAAGTGATGTTTGGGTTACAACTTAAACCCAAACCTTATAGCTGCTTTTATTATATGCCACAATACATATTTCGCCGCAACAATATTTTTTTTCGTTGCGTTTTTTTCTGCCATTATATTTTTTCCGTAGCGTTTGATAAATGCCACTAAATATTTTTGCTTTTCTTTGTCTATTTCTCACATTTTGCTAGCTCGTTCACTCTCCAATTCACTTTATTCATAATTTATATTAAACAGTAATAATAAATAGTTCAATAATAAACAAAAAAAATACATGAACAAATGAACTACCATAAACCCAAGTAGTACATTACCATACATTGATACAGAAGTAATACATAACCGTACATAGTCACACAACTAGTACATAAATATAGTAGTTTCAAGGCAAAAGTTAACATAAAATCCATACGTAGAGAAGTTTATACAACTCAAATACTAGAAACAAAATGAAAAAAACAGCTGAACTACCGTAAAATCCATACGTAGATGACTAGCTAAGCAAATACCATAAACAACTAGCTAAGCAAATACCATAAGCAACTGATAATTTCTTCGGAGAAGTTCAACCACCTGCGGACAAGTAATAATCAACAATTAGGATCTAAAACTTGAATATTGGAATAAAAAAGGTATAACCATAATTTTTAGTGTTCTTAGCTATCCTATTAGAAATGTACCACTTACCCATAGACCATCGTAGACTTGCTCAGATTTGACTCTGGAGCTACAACTTCTTCTAGCCTAGACCTATCACAAGTAAGCTTATTGGTTTCTAGATGTAGACCAACCCTGACTTATTTCTTCTTACATTAACCTCAAGCATCAATACCTACTTATACAATCATCGGCTACCTTCATTTGTCATCAGTTTCAGCCACATTTTTGGACCAGTGCATCATGCTCATGTCTCCATCGCCACTACAGCTCACACATTCAAGTTACATATGCTAATTCTACCTACTGCATTAATTCTGAGCTTTCCATTCCTGTTCAAATTTGTGTGGTCAAAAGAAGATCAGGTCTAAGTTGCTAACCAAGGTATCATATCTTAAGGGCAACTAGGATATGAAATTTTGTGGATTTGAAGCTGAAAGCAGCCTCTTTTCATTGTGGCATTTCTTTATCGAATAGTATATTCTCCTTTATCGATGCTACAAATAAGGCTGGCTCTTGACCGATTGACCCAATTTGAGACCTAAACCAGTTCAACTACAGCTTCGTAACGTCAACACCATCAAGTAATATCTCATCTGAACTAGGATCATATGATCTTTCAAGCAAAGCAATCACAATTGATTTCTTTTGATATTACATATAGGCAACCTGCTCCTATCAAAAGTCCAATTTCTTAAAAAGGGAAGATAACAGCATTGCAAAGATTGCGATAATAACCACCCTACACAAAAGTAAACATGGTATTTAAAATTGATATAATTACCTCAAGTTGTTATATTTATAGGATGCAACTACAACAGTATAGATAAAAGAGAACAACCTTGGATTAAAATAAACCAAAGCACTACATTTATAAGTGCTAATGATATAGTTATCATGCCGACATGCAGCTCACTTGGGACATAGCTGCATGAAAAACAAAAAAGTTATAAATATACTTGCCAATAAATTTCTTCAAAAATTTTGCTTGCATTGTTCTATAATCAAACCCACACAGACTTGGAATAGGCAGAAAAGTGCCACAAGATACCTGATTTCCTATATCAAATACAAAAACAAGTTGAGAATAGATGTAATAATGTAATTTGCAAGAACAGCAAGAAACACATGATATGCATTTGTGTATGCTCAAGTTCATTTTGATCATACCTGATAATCATAAGCAACTATTAACAAAGAAACAGGAGGAACAATATATGCATAGATGAGGTAGTCATCACTGCTATGAAGAGAAGTATCACCAAAAATCCAGGGAAATAACATGCTACCAATCATTCTTGAACCCAGGAAGCATGGCTATATAAGAAATTAGTTTACTGCCATTCCATCTCCTATAGTACCAAATGAAAGTGAGTGTAACTACTATAGTATTGAACCACCAAAGCACATGAAGTGTTGGTATGTTTTTTTCCATTACAACAGCATGGATATGTCTTCGACTGTCCTCCACATATTCAATGTTAAGGAGAAAAATGTAATAAAAGTTTTTAGCAAATGGTTTTCTACAACATAAGGAAGCATTTACCTAACTATTTTGTTTATTAAGATTTAAGATTACTTTTGTATATGCACTTTAAATTACTGCAAGTCTAAATAATAATAAGTTTATTATCATCATATATAGTTTAATATAAGTCACATGATCAGAGACACTCTTATTCTTTTCTGCAGCACAAAATCAGAGCAATAAACCCTAACTCCCTAGTACGTCTGCGTAGTAGCAGCAATATTTTCATAACTTCTTCATGAAATTCTTAGTAAAAAGTCAAGTTGTGAACAATATACACTGGATTTTAGTAATTGCAACAGGGTTACGATGTATGCACGATACAGACTAGCCCCTTCTATAGCATGTATCATAAAATAGTATGAGACACGTGGATATAAAATGTCACATGATCATGGACCTTATACTAAATAGAAGGTGAATGATTTTTACATTGCATCAAAAGAACCATATTTGTTACATGCAGTTAACCACAAATATTAGTGACATGAGAAATCAACCTATTATCCCTGGATTACCTCAAGCAAATTAGCCTGCTAACCATAAAAGTAACATGGAAAAGGCCCTGAAACACATAATGGTAAGTTGTATGCAGGTTAGATGAATCCTTAGACATATTACACAGAACATGAATGTATAAACTAAGGTGCTTATGTCATTTATTTAGGTTTCGATGTATTATTATGGTTTTTTATAATAAATTATCAAAGCCGGTAAACCATGAATCATGATAGCTTAAGTTTCACCGAAAATGTTCGATCCGAAAAGAAATAAATTACTTGAACCACATAAATAACCTAACAGTTGCATAGCCTTTATGGATCTACTTGGGCCCCTTTCTAGACAAGAGAGACAGAGCATATATCATTAATGATGATGTTGGCTCTGGCATGATGAGAACGGTTCAATCATATCAATCAAATCAAGGAATATAGGGACCATCTCTATCGAGGGAAAGAGGCAAGAAAGGCATTAAAATAAATGTTATCTGACCTAAACTAAAGTCAATCATATCAAGGAATATAATATTCAAATGAATGTTTGGAAGTATACGAAATGTTCTCGTAAGGGAATATAGGAGAGATGGAACTGCATTAGTACTATTAGAAGGGGAACAAGCAAAGAACCATCTTTACCGTTAACAAATTAAACACATTTTCAAATGAGTGTGAAGGTGGTGATAGTGGAGGAAGTGTAGATAGGGCAAAAGTCGAGACATGGGTAAGCAGTTATAGGGACCAAAGCCGGCCCAAAGCTTTCTATTGCCCTAGACGAATAAATTTTTCTTCAATTTTGTTGCCCTGGTTTTTCAAAATCATCAACATTTTTATATGCAAAGCCAAAATTCAATATAAATTTAAGATATATGTACATATATAAATATATATACATACGTATATACATATACATATACATATACATATATACACACATATATATACACACGTATATATCAACTAAATCTATTGGATTACATTTTACAATATCAAAATGCTAACACAGAATAATAAGATATCAGTACACATTGACATGAAAAACTTCTTTCGTTTTTTTGAAGCAAACTTATTTGTTATCTCTTCGTCATGTTCGAGAAAACCTTCTGGTTTCGTGCGATGGTTGAACTCATGGTTTTTGATACTTTTAAAGATTATAGTAATTGATCATATTCATCTTCTTCTTTCTCATACCAATGTATTTAGTCAAGAAGTATGTAAAATATGTTACTATTTGTAGTTTGCATGTAGGTAATCATACTATATAAACTTTCTTTTAACATAACCACCTGAAAAAAATAATATAAAATTGACACATCTTTCCTAGTAAACCGCTGCTTTTCCTCAAGATAAAAAAGCATTTAGTAAAATAAAAAACACATCTTCTATATTGAATAAGAGTAACCCAACTTACCAAATTGCAATCTTCTTAAATGCTACAGGGGCATAAATAAATGATGATTAGAAGGATTATAATTTAATGCTTCACTCAATCTATTTAATTCTGACACAATTTGATAACTCAGTTTAATTCAACTCACTTATAATCACAATTCAATTAAGTTAATTCATAACGCATACGAATTTACCAAATTAGGAATCAAGGGAAATAGAAGAATTTATTATTTTGTGGATAAGCATACTTCATTCTCTAAATATTGAAATCAAAATGATTCACTCACAAAATAATAAAATGTATTGTCTTCACCATGAATTAATAGTAAAGGGTTTTCCATTTTCAACAAAGAAATGTATGTTCAATTATGAAATCACTGGCTAATTTTTTGTAAATCCTAAAAGATTTTACAATTTTTGGTTAAAAATAGCTGCAATAAATCAAGACTTATGGTTCAAACAATACCAGCAATTGAAGTAAAAATAGGGCAAATGTAGGGAGCATTGCAGCTGGTGGCAGCAAACGAGAAGAAGGTTTGGCGTGATTGTTGAAGGGGAGTTGCGAAACAACCATAACTGAAAACAGTAATCAAGGATTGAGAAGCAGTTGTATGACGCATGTACAGAGGGAAAAAGTAAATAAATAAACGACTAAAAAGTAGGAAAAAATTTTGATTTCCAAAAAACTCTACATAGATCTTCCCCCAATCACAGATGCCATGGCTGCTCTTAAAAATGTCAACTTTTTGCAAATTAAGACTTAACCCACATTTATTAATGGTTTTGATTCTTGGTACTTCTAGTTTTAGTTAAGAAATTAGGTATTGGAATAAAAAAATTGGTATAAACTGAAATTGGTTCCAGTAAAATACCTGTACTATGTCAGGTTCTTGCCGCCATTGCAAGTAACCGAATCCGTGTCTCTTTCAGAAATTGGAAGTTACGTATGATGGGTGTTCAACAAAGATGATAGAGTTTACAGAAGTTATCAATCTTTTCCTTTGCATAAAGTTTGATGAGTAAATTTAAGCAGTGCTTGGTTTTAATGTAAGGATTGAGAAACAGGATACTCTTTTTGTTGCCCCTATCCCACGCATTGCCCTAGGAATTAATCTTGCCTGCCTTGGTCTCGGATCGGGCCTTGGAAGAAGAGCGAAGGTAGAAGAGGGAGATGGTAAAGAAGGTAAAGGTGGATGTGGCTGCAGATGAGAACTAGGTCACGGAAGAAAAGCGAGAAGAGGGAAATGAAAATTTAACAGACTAGAAACCGAGAAAACTGCGGGCGACTGAAAAATCAAGGGATAATTTAGCGGCGAAAGTTAAATGTGATTTTGGTAGCATTTCTTTCTGGTAGAGAAATGCCAATAGTTGCATTTCAGTAACAAACGCTGCCATATCGTGCAACTAATAACTAATTTTCTTGTAGTGATTTACATTTGTTTTCTTATGTTCAATTTATAACCAAACAACATTTAAATTATTTCCGTTAGATTGGAATTAAATTCAAATTGTTAGTAATTTACTTAAATTAACAATATTAACTTTCATCCTAGTTATTATTTCATAAATAAATCAATTTTTTTTATTTCTTCCAATATTAAATAAAAAAATCTTATTAAATTAACAATTTTTAATTATCGAAATTTACGGGTCGTTGTAATAATTCTGTATGCATGTACAACCATCCAAACATATGCAACATCCATATCAATCACATCCACTAGCATACAAAAGTCAAGGAATAACATGCAATTAGATATAAGTGTGTGTACCTAAAGGATATACTGTCCTAACATGTAAAAGAGTACAATGAAAACAATACATCAATATACATCCATTAACATCCATCATCCATAACATACCTACCAACATGTTGACAATCATTCCTACCATCCAATGTTCTCTATCTAAGCTAGAACCTATTAGCAAAAATAATATTTTCTAACTAAAATGTAAACGTGCCAGAAAAGAGTTTGAGATAGGTAGCTCGGTCTTTCTCATCAAGCTCCCATGTACTCTCAACTGGGTCGTCTCCCTGCTGGACTCTAACCAGTTTAATTATTTCATTGCAGAGTCCATATGTCCCATGCCTAAAATACGGTTAGCGCATGGTGTATAAGGGACTCACCTATCCTTATTAACTTTCCTCAACCGATGTATCTTGACCCTGGTAACCGCGTCGCACAAACACTTCCATAAGTGTCTAATGATGAATTCATAATATTTTAGCTGTATTATATCTTGCCTTGGGAATTTTCTACTTGTCTGCTTCCTATTGTGGACTCAACTCTATAGACTACCCATGTGTGTCTTGTTGGTACATGTTTTCTCCATACCTTGTGCAGTCCTTGTCCTTATATGAAATAAACCTATCCATATTTTTCTACTGCATTTCTCACTCTTTACCACTGGCATAAACCTTTAATTCGAATGTATGTCGCCAATTATTCTTCGCAATCCTTGCTCCAAACTCAAACGATGTCAACACACACCACGCTAAGTAATTTGAGCACAAGTATGCTCCCATGAAACTGTAGCTTTATGAAATCCTCAATGTACAACATACTGCTTAACTCATCCAATGGTATACGTAGTCACTCCAACTTCTAGATACTAAGTGAGATAACTCAAATTAGAACGACGTCTCCTTTTATGGTACATCATATTTAGCCTTTTGCTATTTCTCTATTTTACCGAAGGGTATCCAACTTGGTGATTTCTAAAAATAGCAAAACTTCTTTTCCAATTCAATTTAACTTAATAATAAAGAATGATTTCTTTCAACCTTTTAAAAATTGTGATATCTAGCTATCACGTTTTGAGTCTATAAGAATCCTTCCTAAATTTTACAAGTGAAAGTTTAGCCTATTGTAGCATCCCATATCTGGAGGCCAAAAGCTAAACGCTACAGATGCTGTAGTCATCCATAGTATTAACTTCTGGTGAAAAAATACGATAATTATAATGGTATCCATAATATCAGAAGCATTTTAATATGAATGAAATCATAGATTTTAAAAAACAACATTTTACTGATTACTTTTCAAAACAAATTCATATCCAAGTTATATATCCCATATCGTTTCCCAGGTAAAGATGAATTATAATCATTACAAAAAAACGCCAAGAGCAACAGATGACGATGCCCACTTGGTTGATCAAAGCAATATAGTCATATCTGACTTAATCACAGCGAAATCAAAACAAATTGTAACTCCTAATTAGCTATCCGTCAGCCACCTGCTTGTCTCTGGAAGCTTTATTCGCCAAAATGACTAAAATCTGAAAACCTTAACCCTTATTCTACTCAAATCAATTTTGAGTATCCGAGAGTTTAAGGAGAAACAAAAACTTCGAGTCAGACATAAATCCTGGTGTGAATAATCCTATTACATCTCGATTTACTGATATTAAGCAAGACCACGCCGCTTAGCGAAACGAGTTTCGCCTCACTAATATCCTTTTTAAAACATATATTTTGCAAATTCTTTCCTACAACCAAACTGGTTAATCAAACTGATTATATCAAAATAGCAATACCCTTTGTGCTAATAAATGGACAATCTATCCAAAAAAGGTAATAAGTAGACTATCTGTCCACAACATAATAACAAGGTTGACAAATTTAAATTATTTTGCAAAAAGCCCCTTCTCCTTCCTTAATTATATAAAACACTTAAGTCCCATACCTTAAATAATTTTACATAACCGTTAAAACACTTAGGAAAAATCTACAAAAATTCCAAAAAATCTCTTTAATATGTTTTCCAACACATAAAAATTTTAGACCCAAATCTTTAATTATTTAATCGAAAATAATTTTTTACCCAAACTAATATTTTTTTACTAGAAAATTCATATAAATTCCACAAGATTTCAGAAAATTCCGAAAATTGAAACCCATCTCTAAAATATTATTTAGGATTTTCATACAAATTCTCAAGATATTTGGATGTCACTTTATTGGGTTTTCACCTTAAAACATATCATAAAATCAATATGAACATACATATATCATCAACATGTATATATAATCATTCCATCATTCAAAAACATGGCAAATCATTGCAAAATATTCGTCATTCATCTAAAAATCAAAAATTAAATCAAAATGAGATGTAAATATTATTCATCTTAGATTTATTGATTAAGGATATGAGATTTGAATGAATCTGATGTTAATTAAGCTTCCCCTTTATCTTCCATCCTCTTGCTCTTATTAATGGTGACCCACCTTAAATTTTAAAATTTGAGAATGAAATGAACGTATATAATTTACAGGGCCATGGGTTATAGATGTAGGAATGGTCTCTTTCCTATTTTACCTCTCCTCCTATTCCATTTTAAATCTTTTTTATTTCATTTGTTACATGGCCCCGGCTACCCCTTAATTAAAATCAATTCTGAATCCCCTAATCAACACATTATATTATTTACTTTAGCTTATTAAATATCCTAAATAATGTTACTAAAAATCTAAGGTGTTACAGACTCCCCTCCTTTAAGAATTTTGTCCTCGAAATTACGATAATGTAGACAATAAATCAAACAAGAAGGTAAAGCATACCATCAAACAAGTCAGAATAAGTATCTCTAATCATGCTCTCAATCTCCTAATTACAGTCCCTGTCATCGTCGTTCCACAGGACTTTGACTAGTCTGACCGTCTTGGTTCTAAGCCTCTTCCCATCTCTTGCAACAATACGAATAAGCTTCCTCACTATAGTCAAATCCGGTTCTACTACTAAATCATCTAGCAGTCGGTGCAATAGCAATCTCCGGGTCTCTAACACACTTTCTGAGATGAGAAACATGGAAAACTTTGTGGACTCCTACTAAACTTCCCGGTAACTCAACTCTGTGTGCGAGTTTCATGATCTTCTCAATAATAGGAAAAGGTCCAACGAATCTTAGTGCTAACTTTCTTGATTTTCCAAATCGAATTACACCCTTCATCGGTGATACTTTGACGAAAACCTGATCTCCAACTATAACGACCCAAAATTTTGATTATTTGAAATTGGAATATTTAATTGATTTTAAATTTTTTAAAGTTAATTTTTAACTTGAATTTCAAATATAACTATTTATTTGATAATTTAATTATTGAATTCGATAATTGGAAATTGGGTGAATTATTGAATCTCGAGTTTTATGCTTGTTAAAAATAGTTTAAAGGCTTATAAAATTTATATTAATAATAATGGAGATAATAGAACTTTTTAAATTGAATTTAAAAGTGATTTGTTCAGTTTTAAAATATATGGTTAAATCGACATTTAAAAATAGGCTTCCGGGGCACAGCCTTGGAATTCAACAAAACTAGTTCTATTGGATCCGTAATAGTGTATTATTATCGAATTTCAAATTTCGTAACGTTTGGAGTTATTGTTTGGCCGTATGGAATAGAGACACGCTGAAATTCATATTGAAAATTCAATATAATAATTGGGTCCAGAAAGCTAACTTCTCCATACGATTGACTTACGACTCGAAACCTTTTCCATTGCGTTCGAAACAGGGGTATAATGTTATAAACGCCAAGCGGCATGCCTCCATAGGAGGTCGAGATTTTAAGTTGCGAATTCGAGACGATTAAAATTTAAATTATATATATATATATAATTGATTTGATAAATAATTTAATATCAATACTTTTCCCCTTCATTTCAAAAATCACTGTAGCCTCCTTTACAGGCCAACATCTTGTTCTTTCCCCCTTTTTCTTTATATCACGCAACAGATAGCTTCAAACAGCAAGAAAGAAAAATGGCTAACTTCAAAATTCATTTACAAGATTAAAAGTCGTGAAACCAGTTTGTAAATTCACGTTTTAGCATTAGCTTCGATCTAGTATGGGTTTTGGAAGGTGCGATCGAGATTTGGAAATCTCAACAGTGCTCGACTGCAGTTTGATACTAGGTTCGAGTATTGGAAAGTTTGGGGAAACGTAAGGCTTTGGGGTCGATGGTGTCAGGTTGCTCGCGTGAGATAACAGCTCATGGAAAATTTTCGTGGTGTGCGACTAACTATTGCAAGTCGCGACATCGGGTTAGCCTTCGAGAACCAGTAGGTCGCGATGTCACGGGGGGCTTCGAAGGTGGATTCTTGGGTTCAGGTGAGTGGAGATCGGAGTGAGAAGGATGTCGGCGAAGTTGGATGGGAGAATCATCGGGTAGGGCTCGAATTAGGGTGTGCGTGTACAGGGAGAAGCACAACCATGGTGGTATCGTGCACGATTTAAAATCTGAGGAAGAAATGTGCTAGTGGGCCGGGTTTGTACTGTAATGGGTATGGGCAGTCTTTTTATTAAAAAAAGGATTTGTTTATATAAAATTACATTCAAACTTATAAATGCTATATCTCATGTGTTCGAGGTCCGTTTCAGACAATTCAAGTTGTGTTGGGATCGTATCGTCGTCATCTACGCATAGGAATAAGTTTAGGTGGATATAGAGCTTCTGCTAATTTTAGACAATTTAAAACGCGTCCGAATTCATTTGAAAACAGAGCAAGAAAGAGACAGAAAAATCAATATGAGTTAATCTCACTCAAATTTGGATTACTGGTTGATTTTACTAGTTAAAATTAGTTAATGATTGACTGGTTGAATTAATAACTGTTATCAGTCTGGATATTATATTATATATAGTAGTGTGTATATATATATCGGAGTGATTGATACTCCCACATATATATAATGGATGAGACCCTATGCGCCCCGCATAATAGCGGATGACCCTATATACCACGATATCCCCCTCAATGTGGGATTAGTATTTTTATATTCTGTCAAAATCTGTGGATGCAGGAAAACAAGTTGGAGGGATCCAACTACATTGCTCAAAAATGTTAAATTAAAATTATATATTGATGTATGATCTGTTTAAATAATCTATGGTAGATCGTAGTACAAATTGAATTTATTGAATGCTATGAAAATACTGGTTAGATTTTGGTATTTTTACATGCCAATGAAAAATGTTTAAAATTTGAAAGAAAACAAAAAGGAAAATTTGAAGTTAAAATATTTGTAGTGAAATTTGGATAAACTAAAGAAAAGAATTGGGTAAAATAAATAGTTTGATTTTAAAATGGTACTTGATAATTTTTGAATATGGAAAGATAGGGATTTTGGAATATTTGAATAAAAGTATTTAATAATTGGACTTAAGTGATACTGTTTAAATATAAAAGGATTTATTTTTAAATTCGAGATTTAAATAGATGGGAGGATAAAAATGGGGGAAATTTGAGAATAAAATATGAAATTGTTAAACCATTTAAATAAAATTTTAAATGATGAAAGGGAAGTGGAATATGGTTGGATTATTAAGGAATTTACTTGGAAATAGAATTTAATTTATAAATTGATTTAAAAATCGATTAAGTGTTGTGAAACAGTGATAGAAGAAAAAATAGGACCACGAAATTTATAAATGAGGTTTATAAATAAAGTGAAGTAATTATCAGTAGATAAATTGAAGTTATAAAATTCACGAGAAGGATTTATTAATATTGGATTGGCAATATGGAAGTTGAAAATATATCTTTCTGAGAGGTTAAGTTATTAAAATGATAATTTTTAAGTATTAATTAGAAAATTTAAAAGTGTTTTAAAAGAATGTTTAGAAAAGTTATTATTTAGTTGTTTTTAAAATTTGTTAAAGGAAATATTAATTAAGTTAGTTATAGTAGGAATTAGTATTTAAATATTTATTAGTATTATTATTTTAAAGGGATAAACTATTCAATATTAATATTTTATATAATAACTTTTATTTAAAGTAGTTTGCCTAAAGTTTTACTTGGAAAATTATTATGGAAATTTCACAAGCATTATCTTGAAAACATTTAAAAAAAGTTTTGGGGAAGTATTGGTACACACGTGTGGCATAAATCAGAGGCAGTGAGAGCCTACAGTTAAGTAAGGACCTGTCATAAAGGCTGGTCGATGTAAACGGTGGTAAAGTGATCCTGAAAATATGAGTGGAGATTCCTTAAGACAATATGTCAGCTTTTCCAGCTTCAGTTAATTTCTCTCTTCTCCGGTTAGTCATTTACTAATGTAATATACTGACCATTGTATCCAGTCTTCCTCCCAAATTAGGGCAACGCTGATTGCGTTTTCTGACACAGCCAAGCAGATGTATAATCTCTCATTATCAATAGGCTTTGATAGAATGGGTGGTGTGGACAGGGGTTGAACTAGTGCTAGGAATGCGTCCTCATATTCTATAGTCCATTCAAAATTCCGTTTTCTTTTTCTGATCAGATCAAAGAAGGGAATGCATTTGTCAGTGAATTTCAAACTGAACCTGCTCAGTGATGCTACTTTCTCGTTGAAGCTCCGAACTTTCTTTATTGTCTTTGGATTCTCAAGATTTCTGATTGCCCAGATCTTCTCGGGATTTGCTTCAATTCCTCGACCATTGACGATAAATCTAAGGAATTTCCCAGACGCGACCCCAAAGTGACATTTTAATGGGTTGAGTTTCATTCTATACTCGCAAAGGATGTTAAACATCAATTCTAGGTCTTTGATATGATCAGTGGAGAATCATGACTTTGCAAGCATGTCGTCCACATATTCCTCAATGGTTTTTCTGATCTGGTTAGCGAACATTTGATTAACTAGCCGCTGGTAGGTTGCCCCAACGTTCTTGAGTCCAAATGGCATGACTTTGTAGCAGTAAAATCCTAGATCAGTGACGAAACTACTATGCTCCTGATCGGGTAAGTGCATGTGTATCTGATTGTAGTCGGAACACACATCAATGAAGGATAAAAGTTCATGTCCAGCCGTTGAATGTACAAGCTGATCGATTTGGGGAAGTGGAAAATTGTCTTTAGAGAAAGCTTTATTCAAGTCTGAGTAATCAACGCGTGTTCTCCATTTCCCGTTAGGCTTTCTGACAAGTACAGGGTTGGACACCCATTCCGGATATAATGCATCTCGGATGAACCCGTTCGACTTGATTTTATCTACCTCTTCCTTAAGGGCGGCAGATCTCTCTAGATCCATACCACGCCTTTTCTGCTTGACCGGGACATGTCGCCGGTTAATATTCAATATGTGGCTCACGATGTCTCGGGAGATTCCACACATGTCGGAATGTGTCCAGGCAAACACATCGAGGTTTTACGGGAGAAATTCAACTAATTCCTCCGGCATCTATTGGCGTAACTGAGATCCAATCTTTATCATTTTAGAATCGTCATTATCATCGATCGTCAGCTCGGCCGGGGAAGCTTGACTTTCTCTACTTTCATCTTCACTTTCGATATCTCTCGGGTTAAGATCCCTTGGGAAATTGTTAGGGTACCCGGGCCTAGGCGTTAGCTGTCAATTTTTCACAAAGCGGATGTAGAGGGATTCCTCTATGTCGTTTCCTTTTGCTTTTCGCTGCGCCGCCCGCAACTCGGCAACATAACAGGCTTGTCCAACAGCCTGGTCTCCCTGAACCACTCCAACTCTATTGTCGGTAGGGAATTTTAAAGTCATACACCAAGGGGAAATGGCTGCCCTAAACTCAGCTAGGGCCGATCGGCCCAAGAAAGCATTGTACAGTGAATCTATGTCCAATACAACAAACTTTAATATCCGGACTCTTCGGCGTTCTCCAGTTCCCAGTTCCACTGGTAGCTCCACCATCCCAGTGGGTATAGTTGCACTTCCATTGAAGCCATCAATGCGAGATTGACAAGGCTTCAAATCCTTGACTTCCATCTTCATCTGGTCATAAGCTTGCTTAAACAATATGTTTATTGAACTTCCACTGTCCACTAAGATCCTCTCCATCCAAACAGGACCTATCTGAGCTGAAATGACAAGTGGATCAATGGTTGGGGATTCGAGTCCATTTCCTTTCAACTTCGGTCTATTGGATGAGGACCACCACTAACAGTATTAATCACCAACCTCCCGCTTGTACGAGCGGGTTCCTCCGGTCTTGCCTAATTTGGTACATGGTTCTGATTCGATGGGCCCGCACCTCCTGACTGCGGCGTCCGCATAAACTACTCCAACTTTCTCTCTCGTATCAACTTCTTAATAATATTCTGTAAATGACGGCACTCTTTCTGTTATGGCCATAGCTATCGTGAAATCTACAAAAATTTCATGTCTAAATCTGTTTTTCTGACGATTGCTTCGGAGCAGGTTTCTTATATTGAATAGTATTGCAGGTCTGCAAATACACATTTTCCAACGATGTATATAAAGAAGTATAATTGTCAAACATAGGAGCCCTACGTCGTGGCCCACGATTCTGATCTCGTTTCCTGATTTGACTTCCATCCTTTCTTATTTATTCTATATGTTCAATTGCACCTTTCCGTAACTCCTTGGTTTGTTTAACAGCAATATTGCTTTGGATTCCTTAGACACTAGGCTCTGCGTCATCCATTTTCCTAAACTGTTTTGCATCCTTCCTTCTCAGGAACTGGGCTGCCTTGGAATAGAAACGGTCCAATGACGCAAGGGGTTTTCCAACCAACCAGTTGTCGAATTTAGAATCAGGACCGATACCCTTACTTAATGCCATCGGAATTGAGTTATCATTGGGATTACTAATCTCAGCGCATGCTGCGTGAAACCTCTCCAGATAACGTCTAAGTGTCTCTCCGGGAGCTTGAGTGACACTAGACAAGGTGTTAACATCTTTCGGCCTTGTGACATGCATGCGGAACTGTTTAACAAACTTCGTTTCCAACTGGTCAAAACATGAGATAGATCGAGGTGGTAGACGAGTAAACCACATAGTTGCAATGCCCTAGGGAGTTTGGGAAACTTCGACACTTGACCGCATCATTGGCTCGTGTAGCATTCATTCACCATTCATACTTTAAGATGTGCTGATTACGATCAGAGCTCCCTTTATAAATGGGTTGAGGAAGCATTCTGAATCGCCAGGGCGGTTCAGCGTAGAGTATATCATCAGTGAAAGGGGTATGACTCTGGGAGATTCCCTAGTCGTCATTGGTGAGGCCCTGACTTTCGCGGATCATCTGACGGATTATTGTCAGGATATCCGGCGTCTGGACATTCTGGGTATGTTGAACAAAGGTGTGGTCGGGTTCCACAATGCGAGGATGGGATGGTCGTGGTCGACAGTTCATATCTCGCCTCTTTGGTTCGATCTTCAGGAACATAAGGTTCAAGAGTATAATTGCATTGATGGTGGGTTGGATCCGTTCGGTTCCGAGCATCAACTTCCAGCTCAATAGCGGTGGTAGTAGCGCGATTAGCTGTAGTATGATAAGGGACAGTACCTCCTCGGGAGGAAGGTCCAGCCTGATGGCTGGTTGACGGGACAACTCTTGTTGCCTAAGATTCAACGTGCATTGATGTCCAGTAGCCTGTGTATAGATTCCGTCCAACCGTGGGCGCGTGGATCTATGATGGTAGTCATAAGAGGCTGAACTCTCAGTGAATGAATAGGAAGTCTGATCCCTTTTGGATCTCCTTTGTCATTTTTGATTCAGTTGATTGGTTAATTCCGCATTAGCATGGAGTTGTCGAGTAAGCTGATGACGGCTTTGTGTCAGCTCTTGCATTAGTAGTTGAAACTCTTCCTGGTGACAAGGCCTTGGGGATCTAAAGGTCCGGTAGCATTCTGGTCGATAGGAGGAAGTTGCGCAGGGTACTGTTTGTCCCGTCCTTCTTGATCTGCAGCTGTTGATGTAGTCCTAGTGTTGACCATGGTGGATTGCAAAACTCTCTCCTAGACTTGGTACAAATCTGAATAGGATGGAAGAACGTCTGGACTTGAAATCTGGATCTTCTCCTTAGATTCTTGTAATCTGATATCGGTAGTAGATCCAATGAGCAGAAGAAAATCTGGATTTTCTCAGTGAAAGCACCAAAGTGTTTGTACCAAATTAGGCACAACACTTTTCGGATGTGTTTGAAGAGATAAAATTAAGAATATAAATGGAAAGTGAGGAAAATCTAATAAACATTCCAATCGATAAACAGGAAACACACAGAAACACAAAGATGTAGAGTGGTTCGGTGTATAGCCTACGTCCACTATGAAATTGCCGACTTTTATTGATTTTTGCTTGCTGGTTACAATGGGTTACAATAGTAGAATTCAAGTACAATAGTAATTTCGGTAGAATTTGGACGTAGAAGAGCCAAAAGTCTTTTTTAAGTGGGTCCTAAGCTGATATTTTTAGGTGTAGGCGGCAAAAATCTCGCTCCGATCTTGGAAGACCTCTTCTCGTGGGTGGGCCCACATGATCGATCCCAGGTCGTTTGAACTCGATCCGTGACCGATACGAATGAAATTCGTATCGATCAAGATTTTATCCAATCGAGTCGAGATCGATCATGAACATTCCTGAGGTTGTACGCAAGCTCCTATGAAAATTTGGTGGCATTTGGACTTGTAGATCTCGAGTTATGATCGATGCAAGTTTGAATTTATCGAAGGCTGCTAAGTTCGCATCGTTTCTTTTCGCATCGCTTCTGTTCGTATCACTTTTGGGCACGTGCTTGCTAGTTGGAGTAGCACTAACTTTTAGGATCGATCCACCTTTCATGTCGAGCGACCGAGTCTTCCACTTATATATTCTTTGCTCATATCGACCCAGAATATCCCTTTCGTATCGCTCAACTGCACCTAACTTCGTATCGATCCCTTGCACCCTACTTCGCATCGATCCATTATAATTGCTTCGTATCGATACGAACTTATGTTCTTCGTATTGATAACTCAGAGGCTATTCCGCATCACTTATTGGTTAGGTTCGTATCGATGAGAGGTGTTGATTTCGTATGGATCTACGACCGGTCGATACGAAGCATGTTGTGCAGTGGATCGATACGAACTGAACACGTGTGTCACTGCCGATGGATACGAAGTGAGTTAATCTGAATGGATACGAAGCTGGCTTGTCTGGATGGATACGAAGAGAGTTAACTCAGATGGATACGAACGAAGTTGATTCTCTTAATCTTGATCAATCCATATCTCGAGCATACAGACTCCGATCGACTTGAAATTTGAAAAATTGTCTTTCATAGCTTTGCTTGTCATGTCATATCAATCGTAGCTTGATCTGGACTCGGAAAAAATTTACCAGCATCCATAGTGAACCTTTGTATAACCATTTTTTGGGATGAACTGTCTTTGATTTCCATCCAATTTCTTGGTATCACGGCCTTACCAAAAGGCGGGATGACAGAAATAGCCCGTGGCGAGTGACCGAGTCGTATTTCAAACATTGTTATTGTAATAGCGAAAATTTTAGGAGTTTATAGTATACCACTTACAAGAAGTGCATAAGTGTTTAGTAAATTATTTTCGTATATGCCAAATAATACTTAAGAAATAATAACTGTATTCGGTTTTGATCGAAAATAAATGTAGCTTTATTTTAAAGAATATTTATTATAGGAAGTACATAAATGTTTTGATTGCCTATTCCACCCCACTGAGAGAAAAATCATTATTTCAAGAAACGCCACTATGTTGAAAGAATTTCTTTCTAAAGAAATTAGTGGTGGTGTGACGGACTTGGCTACGATTCAAGATTCTAACATAGTAATTGATTACATTGATGAAGTAAATTTAACCACGTCCAAAATAGAAACAACTCATTAGAGTGTCTAATAAATTTATGGATTAGAAAGACAAGTCCAATTTGTATGTCCATGTCCGTGTGTTTATATGTGTATGTAATAGAACAATGAAAATAATGAATTACCTCTTCTTTATGATCCTACCAATTTTTGAACACGTTAGTTGTTTAGTTCTCTCCTCCAACTCCTTAACTACAGTTTGTGATGTCATCCCATTGGCTTAAACACTATCTAATGAAGCCAAGAGTTATGTTGATTAAGTGTAGAGAGAAAGAGAATAAAGGCTACCTATTTATAAACCACAAATAGCAAAATATCTTATCTTTTTCTCAAGTCCTAGGAGACTAGGTTCCTAAGCCCCCTCTCGCTCAATGTATGGCTAGCCCTTATTGATTAGTCGAAATGCCCATTGACTCCTCTTTAAATCTATTATTTAATATATTGCTTAAGTCCTATTTTAATTAAACTGACGTATAATTTTCATACACCGTTCTAATCGATTTTAAGCTTCAAACATATAATTAATGCCAACAATTTTAATACAACTTTATATTAATTTATTATTAATTATAACATTTATAAATTATAGTTGAATTCGAAAATAACTAACAATATGGTTTTGTTGGCTCTCTGATGTGAACTTGGTCATCACTCAATATTTAAGCAATTTAAACACTGAAGCTTATACGGACTTTGTTGAAGTAAATATTAGGCATAAGTTCAAAGCTTGCATTTGGGCGAAATCCAATTCTAGTCTGTAATAAGCTAACCTAGTAACGACATTTTGTATACATATTATTTTCATCATCATTGTATCAGTGAGATATGTAGAGTTTGGTCTAAGGTCAAAAACTCTTTTAATTTCTATACTTAATTGCATAGACCAGTTTAAAATCCTTGAATCAATCTGATAGTAATTATCGATTAAATGATTTACTTTTGATAGAGATTTTAACTTTTAAGTTGACAACCAATTACAATAATACTAACCTTCTACGCAAAGGATACTAATCCTCCCTTCACTATCAGAAAGAACGAATCACATGACAGATATGTTCTGTTATCTAATTGAATATTCATCTGTCATTAAATCCCATGTCATATCATTGCACATCAGACCACAGAGATGCCCCATCGTCTTATATGCACTTGCATAACAGAACAAATGTTGTTTGATGTTATAGTATCATTTCTGAAATTCCTATTAGACAACATATAAATATTGACTAATATGAATAATTGTTCACAGATTGAAATTTAGATATTTTATTTAAACAAATATTTTATTTCAAATCAAATTCAAATACAATACAACTTTCACTATCACTCTACTTACACTTTCAAATACAACTTTCACTGTCACTCTCGTATATACAACATTTCTTACACTCTCATATATAACTTCTTTTTTACTCACATATTTTGTTTTTGACGTCGATCTTGATTTGCTTTCTCCAGCTTGTGTCCAGCCATCTCCTATACCTTTCAAATAAACAACGTAGTAAAATAGAAAGAGAACAAACCTAATTGCAAAAATAAAATTGAATTGAATGTTAATATTGGCTTAGTTTATGGGTTTTTTCTCTTCATGTTTTAAAATGGGACAAGTATATATGTGCATGGACAATTTATAAATGCATAGTGTATCACAGTGAATATCACAAGGCTGAGCATTAACTAAATCTCATGGTTGTTGCAAAGGTCAAGCCTGAAGGCTCAACATAGTGAAAATGTACACAAGGTCAAGCCTAAGCCTCCTCGGGCATAACTCAGGTGCACATATCATAAAACAAGTTTCATGTTATGTGGCCTTTTGGACCGGCTATATTCAGATTGACTGGACAAGTTAGATTGGACAATCATTGAAGAAGATAGCACGAAGAGATGATTATTAGGATCAGAGATAAAGCGCAGACAATGATATGAAGCAACAATCAACAAAGACCAAGAAATAGGCTCTCTAGAATACTCTAAGTATGGAATAATGCCTTCCCTCAGCAGAGGATCGGTGCATATCCCTTTCCTCAGGGGATCGGTACTTTCTTTGATTTTTGTTCCAAACCGGGTGAGATCGATATGGAGTGACAATGAAAGACCAATGAGGCTACATTACAAGTTTCAAGTTGTTTGTATGCTCAAGTTATGGGCAAATTACTTCACCTGTAAAAAGAGATCGGTATAAAATGGACTGATATAAAAGGGATTGGTATAAAAGGGATCGGCCATATTTAGCTTTCACTATATATTGCAACAATGATCAGTCAATAATTCAAAATCTATAGATGCTATCAACATGAAACTTGGATTATAATCACATTACAACATAGGGAGCACCCATTAGGTATCACACCCCTATCAAAGGAGATTGGAAGGATCGACCCCTATCCATCTAGAGGGATTAGCTGAAATCTAAATGCACGCAACACAACATCATGAAAAACACGATATCTCACAAACGATAAGTCAGAATAGCATGAAATTTAGAGGGCAACTAGCTAACATCATGGTGGACCCAGCAAAGGGATCGCACCCCATTTCGACACCAAGATAGGGATTAGTACCAATCCCTATTGTGGGCCCTAATGAGTTTGAAAATTCTTATACGGCCACGTCTTTCCCAGGAGGTTCTTTTATCGAAATTTCAGCCCGATCCACGCACGTCTTTCCCTATAAATACATCAGGCATGATATTAGAAAAGGGATTCTTCTTTTGACTGCCAAGGCTATTCCATTTTTATTCTTCATTCTTGTACTAATAGATCCCAATAGATCCAAACATTCTTATAATTATAATCAAGTGCAAGATCAATAAAATATGAAGTGGACGTAGGCCAAGATTGTCGAATCACTATAAAAATCTATATGTTCATTTATGATTTTTGCTCTGTTTTAATTTTATTCTTCATTTAATCTCTACTAGATTCTATTGGGAGTTGATGCCCATTTTTGGCGCACTGTTTTGGTGCTTTCATTGAGAGTTAACTTCTCAGCTTGATTGGATCTCATTATCCACTTGTGGATTCCCATATTCACGAGATAGATCCAGCTTTCTACCGACAAACTTCGTATTCTACTCAGATTTGAAGGAAATTTAAAGGAAACTGATAGCCATGGTTAGAAAAATTAAATCAACTTCGCACAAATTTAAAGGAAATGATAGTGCTAGTGTTCTTGTTTGGAGTTTTTCATGTGTTCACGTCCATTTGGAAGGGGTCGGATTTACTCATGTATGCAAGTTCTTGGGATCGGATGCTGAAGCACTCAAGCTAGCAAAGGGCCAATCCCTCTCTCAACGTAAAACTGACCGATCCTCAGAAACTCAAAAATGACTGATCCCTCACAAACACAAAAATGACCGATCACTCTTTCCGATCCCTCGTTCACATATTCATAACCGATCCCTCTTATATAGCAAATGATTGATCCCTCCAAACCAGCACAACCGATCCCTCACCAAGGCAATTTAGCAGATCCCTATACCACCGATCCCTCACCAAGGAAATTCGTCGATCCCTATACCACCTATCCCTCACCAAGGCAATTCAACCGATCCCTATACTACCTATCAGACTCAACTTAAAGATAGTGCATTCTATCCACTTCTCTTATGTCCTGTGATTGACCAGACATAGGGGATCAAGCGGCAGCTGCTGAATTGCAGCCAAGGAATTTCTATTTAAATGGTACTCCCAAAGGCTGGAGAATTAAGGCTATATGACATGAACTGAGGTTAGTTACTAGATCAGAATTCCAAGGTAGATTACGACTGCTTTAAGTTGGCAAACTTTCGAACACTTGATTTGGCAGCTATGGTACCATGGCTTGTGTGACGACCAACCTACGCCGCTTATTATGCCATCTCGAAGTATAGCTATTTATTATCAAAGTCAAGCTTAGCATTATGGAACCTCCATCGTCGAGTCACGAGTGGTAGTTATAAAAAGAACATCAAAAATTGTCAAAACGCTTGTAAAAAATCCCTTCAAGACTCTATATGTTCCGACCTTAAGTCGAAGTCGGGAAATTACCCATTCAACCTGAAGTAAACATAGGAAATTCTGGCCCAAGGTCAAACTCGATTAAAATCAAAATTTTCTCTAAGAAAATAGAAAATTTTCTTAGGTCGGACTCCAAGTAAATTATCACCAATCCGTCAATACCAGTCCAACTTGTCTTGGTCATAACTCGGTCACACGAACTCCAAATGACTTGAAACTTGGTATACAATTGAAAGAGGCAATCCATACTACATTAAATAGATCAAACCCATTTGGGTAAAAGTTTGGGGATCATCATCATTCCACGACCACATCCTAACCGATTCGTTCATTCAGCGTTCTCAACCATCAAACATTGGACAATCATGCATACAACATTCATAGGTATTACAAGCAGCCATAACATGAAAACGGACTAACGACGATCGAAGCATCTTCCCCCATGGAACCTGCTCACCGGAGCCATTCAACATGCGGGGTATCCCAGGAGATTCAACATGCTAACCATGCCGGCGTGCTCTAGAAATATAGACCCCCGGTTGGTACATGGATTATACTATAGTGATGGACGCCACCAAATGCAGATGCTTTCTTATATCCCTTAAAGGAGTAGCAATCATGCGGTTTACAAGATTGTTGCCCATGTCCATCTCCTCATTCGACTAACTGGCTCAGAAGGTTTTCGAGAAATTTGGAATTCATGCAACTTGCCTTAAGGATGCAATTCCATTATCCAACCTATTCCAAGTATCGAGCGAGATGCTCAAAGATTTCATACAAAGATTCAACATCGTCGTCACTAAGCAATCTCAGCAAGGATATCAAACTAATGGCATTGATAAAGGGAATCGACCCCAAGTTGGATTTCAACGACTGGTTAGCTGTAGAGCCTCGTACGACCTTGGATCGATTCTATTACAAAGCGAACCAGTGCCTACACAAGGAGGAGGTGAAACATACTAGATAGAAGAATAATGCAAGTCCGTTAGCCAAAAGAATTCAAGAGGAAGGCCACAATGACAATGCCTTAGATGAGAACTCTAATTCTATAATATGACCTAGAATCCCAAAATTTGACTCATATAATCCTTTGAACGACTCAGTCTAAAACATCTACTTGGAGACTCACGACTAGGAGCAGTACTGGAAACTAGTCTCGAGAAAGTCCATCGAAACATAGAAGAATTCCGAGAAATATTGTATATTTCAAGATACATATAGTCAATACAACAGTGATTATAGACACATCCGAGATGTGGTCAAAAAGATGATCCAGAAAGGAATGCTTCAACAATATGTGCAAGCCTCGCAGAATTGCGGGCAGGGAACATCCAATGCCTATCAAACTTTGATTATCAATTGGACCACCTACAATCGACTTTTAGCTGAAGAAGGCTTGGGTGAAATGGAATAGGGAGCATATGACGCTGCTTCACTTATCAATAAGATTTATTCAATTTAAATTATGTTGTAAACTATGATCAACTTGAACTAAACTACTTCCAAACAATGCAGGTGACCAAGTACTTAGAATTTGGCACCAATCAACCTCCATGAACCATGATCGGACCTTTGGAGGGTCACTAAGATGAGGATGATCCAACCGCTCATCGGCTACCATATGCCCCTTATATGGGGCCAAGGGCTCAAAATGGAAAAGTATGACAAGGTCAGAATCCAAAACAATGTGGACACGACTGATCGTCCACTCATCAACCTCCATGCTTGACTTGGAACCAAAGAAAGACTTGAAGTGGATGTAATCCTATCATCTACTCCTCGACTTATACTTGAAGTTCGCCAAAATACATATGCCTCTCCCAAAGCTTAGTAATACCGGATCCAACTAAATTGGATGTGATTTGAACGTCTATACATCGACTCCTACCCTGGACACAGAAGCTGGTTTGGAAGCTCAACTTAAAGTGGGCGTGACTGATTGCCTACTCATCAACTATCGCCCTCAACACGTGGAGACGACTACATCTTGAGGTGGATGTGACTTGGTCATCCACCTGACAACTCTCTCCCTCGGCTTGTTGGGAGGAGTACTAAGAAAATTGGATGAGACCTGACCGTCCAACACAGGCATGGGTGTGATCTATCCATCCATCACTTACTCCCTTCTTGGACTTCATTGGAGGAGCTACAATCTCCAAACGGATGTGAATCGACCATTCATATCAAGTTTTGTCCTTGATGCTGGGGATAGAATTCGATTGCACGGATGAACGTGGTTCGACCGTTCATTCGAAAACTCTTGCCTCGACTTGACAACTAGAGTATAAATCAAAAAGGGTGTGACTGACCACCCATTGACTAACTCTGATCCCCAGAGTGTAGACTAGAGTATAAACACCAAAAACATGGATGTGGTACGACCGTCCATCAACCAAATTTGCTCCCTAGAGCATGGACTGGAGTATAAATACCAAATGGGTGTGATTGACCACCCATCGACCAACTCTAGTCCTCAGAGCACATGTTGGAGTATAAACATTAAATAGGTATGACTGACCAGTCATTATAAAACTCTGGTCCCTAGAGCATGGACTTAAGTCTAAACACAAAACGGTGGATGTGGTCGACCGTCTATTGATCAACTCCGATCCCTTACATGGTCTGGAGTATAAATTTCATAAAAAGTGGACGCGGTTCGACCGTTCGTTCCTCAACTCTTTCCCTTGACTTGGGGGAAAACACATAACTCAAAGTAGATGCGATCTGAACATCTGCTCCTCTGCTCAAGCTCGACGTTCACCAAAACACTCATCTTACTCCCAAGTCTTGGCAGAAGTAGGATCCAAATGAAAGCGGATGCTATACGACCATCCACGCATCAACTTCTAACCCTAATGGAGGGGGCACTTTTAGAGCACAAGCCTAAATTGGACGTGGTTCGACTATCCTATCCAAAGAGGATGTCATACATCCATCCATAACCTTGCTCATGCTTGAAGTACGATGAACTATTTAAACCTTGCCTAGACATCGACAAGGCTGAAATCCAAACCAAGACATAGACGCGGTTCGACCGTCCAACAAATAACTCTGGTCTCGTAGTACAGATTGGGGTATAAACACAAATTGGGTGCTATTTAACCACCTACCAACAAACTTGTATCCCTAGAGTGCCGATATGAGTATAAGTAAATAAACGATTGCGGTTTTACTACTCACTATTCCTTAAACTCCGACCAGAACTCGGTAGGAGGAGAATAAACTCACTACGGATGGAATTCAATCATTCGCGAACTAACTCCATAAACCCAAGACTGAGGTAGAAATATGAACTACTGTAAGCTGAATATGAAAACTCACTATAGCTCTGGCTTGGTGATTCTTTATGACTCAAGGCAACAACTGTAAGGAGGCCTTAATACAAAACCAATTAAAAAGATGTCTGAAGTTAAAGGCAACCGACTATATCGTACTACAGGGTTGACAGGCAATGAGAATCCAAGCTTTCCATATCACGCCTCTAGGTCGACGATCAATATCGATCCATACCAAATACAAATGGATGTGACCCGAATGTCCTCTAAAAAACTTCGATCACTAGAGTACGGATAAGAGAATAAACCACGAAAGAGTGTGACTTGATCATTAATTCTCCAATACCATCCTTCGATCCATCAGGAGGAGTATGAAACCGGATGAGCATGACTCGACTGCATCTGAGAAAACTCTATCCCAAGATCTGGTGGGAGAATATGAATCAAAATAGACGCGACTGACCGTCCAGCTCCGAATCAATGCGACACGACCGTTCATTCGTTGACTCTTACCATGATCTGAGTAGAAGAGCAATACGAAACGCACGTGACCTGGCTGTTAGCCACTGATTTTTGCCCTTGGTCTGACAGGGAGAGCATCAACCACTGATTGGATGTGACTTGACCATCTATTCTTCAGGTCCTCGCCCAAAGTATGGCGAATTTGCACCGAAAGTGGACGTGATTGACCATTCAGTTCCCAACTCATTCCTAAAATCTGACGGAGCATCGAAGTATTCCCTTTAGAAGGAAAAACCAAAATACAATCCAGGATAAGGAGACTCAGCCTTCCATCAATTAGCCCGATCCCACTATTCAATGGGAAAAAGTATAAAGCTAAAGTAGACATGGCTTGTTTCCTACTTATCGACATATGCCCCATAGTTGGGGGACCAAGCAAGCAAGATGAATGTGAATCGACCATTCGCCGATCAACTCTACGTCTTTTAAGCTTAGGTAGGAGTATAAACATGACTAGGATGAGACTCGATCGTCCATGCAGTACATTTATCAACCTAAGACCTGGGGTAGAAGTGTGATCATCTAAAGACTGACTGCGAAAGCTCAATACCGTGACTCATATTTAGTGTTTATAATGACTCGAGGCTATGATTGAAAGGATGCCTAGGGATAGAATCATCGAATCGAAGCCCAAGGTTATGTGCGGCTGACTATCATTCTAACCTGAACGACGAGCAACATATCACGAGTACATTGAATGGAAAGCACATTACTCGAATACACAAGTAGATTCAAACATAAAGCAAGAGTCAGCTATGCAGCTGCGTGCAACATGAGGCTGAACCCTACTCGACATTTTATTCGACGTGTTTATAAGCCTGATCTTCAACCATTTGCAGGTAATTGCTCGTAGGATCTAAAGCCCTTCACTATCAAACTAATTAGATCATGATAAGGTCCAAAAGTTTAACCGGAGTGACCGTCATCACCTACTGTCCTGACCGACTTCCATGCAATTGGCTATGCATTAGAGAAATGCTCGAATATAGTGATCAACATCAAATCCAACTGCCATTCTCCTTACCTACATACACTACCTAAGTGTTGAAATTATAAGACTTGCCTAGGCAAGGGGACAATATCGATCCCATCGCCTATGCGACTTTGCAAAACCAATTCAGATATCCCACATGCTAAGTACAGTTTAGGGCAGAGTTGTGATGTTCCGTACAAGTACAAATATGCTAATCTATTCAAGTCTGAAGTGGTAAACATCCAATCCAAGGCCATGTGCTAGTTCAAGTATGCAAGTCATATATGGCATGTCCCATTGTTCGATTTCAAATTCACGTGGTCTAATATGTTCATGTCAAACCTAAAAATGCTTAAGTCCAACTAATACAAGGGATCAGAACCGATCCCATTGCTTGGCCAAATACACTTAAGCATTTTTCAGCTCACAACATAAGGCCAATATCAAGCAATAATGCCACAGTCGGTTCTATAAAGCTATAGACCCGAGAGATGAAGAAGAGGAGCCCAAAGAATCCAAGGTCGCACCCGCTAAACTAATGATTGACATTACAGCTAGTCAAGACGACCCATCATGGGTCCTAAAGATCAGGTCGTTGTTCAGTGTAACAACGACGAAGGAATTAGCCGACTTTCTCCGATGTAGAATCTTGATGTGTTCACTTAGACCTATTCTGATATGTGTGGGATCTCGCCGTTTATTACGAGCTATGCATTGAATATCGACCCGAGGCATGTCTCGGTAAAACAGGTGACACATCATGGATTTGAAGAGATTTGCCGCACTTAAAGAGGAGATGGATAAACTCAAAAAAATGGGTTTTACCCACGATGCCCTCTACCCGAAATGGGTATCCAATCTAGTTCTTATGAGAAAAGCTAATAGAAAGTGGTGGACAAGCGTCGACTACTCAAACCTAAACAAGGTGAACCCAAAGGACAACTTTCCACTTCCAAAGATCGGCCAGCTTATAGACTCAACCGCTGGACAAGAACCGCTTTCATTCATGGATGGGCACTCCAGATGCAAATAGATCCCGATGCACATCCTTGACATGAAATACACCGACTTCATGACTGACCTAGTGCTATATAGCAACGTTGTAATGCTATTTGGATTCGCATTGAAGGATGATATCACTTCTTACCAAAGGTTGGTCAACCGAATGTTCAAAGACTAGATCGGACGATCAATGGAGGTATATGTGGATAAAATGCTCCTGAAGTCATGAAAATAAAACAACCACATTGATGAATTGGTAAAGATATTCAGTATAATCCGAAGATATGGAATGAAACTCTATCCCCTGAAATGCTCTTTTGGCATTGTGTCAAGGAATTTCCTACGTTTAATGCTCAACTCTCGCGGAATTAATGCCAACCCCAAGAAGATTCAGGTAATTAAAGACATCTAGGTACCGAAGATAATCAAGCAGGCTTAGAGCTTAAATGGAAAGGCCATCGCCCTAAGTCGATTCATCTCCAGGTCGACCAATAGGTGTACTCTCTTCTTTGACCTAATCAGGAGATGGAAAAGAAATTTTGAATGGATGTAGGACTACGTTGACATGTTTCAAGCTCTGGTAGATCACTTAGAGAGATCTCTTATCCTATCCAAGCCGTTGAATCATAAAGATTTATGCATCTATTTAGCCATGTCAGTACACACTATAACTGCCGCAATGTTATGCATAGAGAATTAGATCCAAAGATTGGTATATTATGTAAGTAAGCGATTGATAGGTACAAAGAGAAATCTACCCGAAGCCATAAAAGCTCACGTAATACTTATTGATTTCATCATGAAAGCTCCACTCTTACCTTAAGGCTTACCCTATTAAAATTTATGCCGAGTAGCCTTTATAACAGGTCATACAACGACCTGAGATGTCTGGAAGACAACTCAAGTGGAACATTGAATTAAGCCAATTTAACATCACTTATCTCCCTAAGAGAGCTATCCATGACATACATTAGTGGAATTCGTAGTCGAATTTACTACATCAGGCAATTCTCTAGGAGTAGTATAGAATCGACCATTTGGTGAGAGGTGTACACAAATGGAGCATCCAACTACTGGTGTTCTGACGCTGGAGTTGTGTTAGCGACTCCTAAGGAATGATCGATCTGCTGCGCCCTGAAACTCGATTTCCCTATGATAAATATTGAAGCTGAATATAAAGCCTCGGTTTCCAAGCTCAAGCTTGCTAAAGAACAGGGAGTAAAAACCTTGCAGATCTTTTGTGATTCCCAGCTTGTAGTGAGCCAATTTAGGGAATGCGCAACAAATAGGATTAGTCCCAATCAGAGTACTTCATTCTCCAAGCATTAACCAGATCGAGATCGACCGGATCTTGGAGAGGAGCCATACAAGGAGTCATGGATGACTCCTATGGAAGACTATCTATAATGGGAAACCCTTCCCGAATGGAGGAATGAAAAATGACATATCCTCCGCAAAGTTTAACTCTACGTCATCCTAGAAGGAATCATTTTGAGGAAGGTTTTATTTGTTCCCCAGCCTTTTTGAATTTCCCATGATAGAATTTAACGAATATCAAGGGAAGTCCTACACCCAAAATCATTTTTAAAGAAACACCATTCTTCTTGCCATAAATATCCAAGCTCAACTATGCCTGTAATTGATCAAAACCTCCTCTCATTTCACCTCCTAGGTGATCAAATGTAGTAGGCCACATTAAACCTGAAGGCCGATACATATGCTTCAAACCCATAATCGATCGTCATCAACGATCTCTTCAACATCAACTTTGCCAATCCCTTCATCTTGTACCCACAAAGATTTGGAGCAAAAAGGATTGGTGGGCAAAAAATTGCAAATGATTAAATTGTGTTCCACCAAATTGGCAATGACCCATGAACTATGAATGCATTTGAAGCCAACAACAAAAACGTGTACCTGAACATGCACTTATACATCCTAAAAATTCAATTGCATGAAATCGATAGAAATTGTATTCTCACATGGGGAAATCAAATAAAGAATTGGATCATATAACCAAGGCATACTAACTTTGACTAATCAGCTTGATGGAACCGAGTGCAAACAATTACTGACAGATTCTACTCTAGAACTTACATCATTTGATAATGACCAAGCGTCACGACGAACAGAGAGAGATTCAACTCTCTACAAAGTAGCTCAAGAGCAATGGAAGAATAATGACCATTCGAGACACTGAGTGGAACCCTCTCTGATGACCCTAACTTGACATGAATTCAAAGCAAGTCATGTACACAACAAGACGTACTTTGGGTGGCAAATGTTATCTGATCTTTTGGCTAGGCTTTATTCAAATTAAGATGACAAGTTAGACTGGACGATTATCGAAAATAATAGCCCGAAGAGATGATTATTAGGCTCATAGATCAAGTGTAGGCAATGAAGCGACGATCAATGAGACTAAGCGATAGACTCTCCAGAATATTCTAAGTCTCGAATATTGCCTCCCATAGATGAGGGATCAGTGCCTATCCCTTTCCTTCGGGGATCAATACCTATCTTTGATTTTTGTCCCAAACTGGGTGAGATCGGTATAGAGTGACATGGAAGACTCCATGAGGCTACATTTCAAGTTTCAAATCGTTCGTAGTTTGTATGCTCATGTTATGGGCAAATTACTTCACCTATAATAAAGAATCGGTATAAAATGGATTAGTACAAAAAGGATTGGCCATCTTTAGCTTTCATTGCATATTGTAACAATGATCGGTCAATAGCTCAAAATCTACAGATGCTATCAACATGAAACTTGGAATATAGGAACATTATAATATAGGAAACACCCTAGGAATTGCACACCAATCAAAGGAGATTGGAGGGATTAGCCCCTATCCCTCTAGAGGGATCTCATGAAATCAGAATGCATGCAACACAACTTCAAGGAAAACATGATGTCTCATAAACGGTAAGTCGGAGTAGCACTAAATTTGAAGGTCAAGTAGCTAACATCATAAGGGACCCACTAGAGGGATCACATCCCATTTGGCACTAAGATAGGGATCGATATCAATCTCTATTAGGGCCCCAATAGGTTTAAAAATCCTTGTGTGGCCTCGTCATGGCTTGGAGGTTCTTGTGCCGAAATTTCAGCCCGATCCGTACACGTCTTTCTCTATAAATATAGTAAGCGTGACTTCAGAAAAGGGATCCTTCTTTCGGCTGCCAATGATCTTCCGTTTTTATTCTTCATTCTTTTACTAATGGATCCCAGCTGATCCAAACATTCTTCTAATCATAATCAAGTGCAAGATCAATAAAAATATAAAGTGGATGTGAGCCAAGATTGTCGATCCACTATAAAAATCTATGTGTTCATTTATTACTTTTGCCCTATTTTAATCTCATTATTCATTTAATCTCTACTAGATTCTATTGGGTGTTGATGCCCATTTTTGGCGTCAACATTTCAGCAATTCAAGTTCAAAACAAGTGCACCAACCGTTGAAACACCAGAATACTCAAACCAGGAATATATGCAATTCAAGTATGGGATAATACAACCAGGGTACTTAAACCAGGAAATGCACATTTGCACATTCACACAAATATTCATACATATGTATGTATGTATGTATATGAAAATGCACACTTGCATAACCAGGAAATGCAGACAAGACAACTAGGTAAGAATTCAAGGCAAAATTACAATGCACATAATGTTCATAACTGCCGTGCAAATAAATAAGAATTCAAGTGCACATAAACAAGCTCAGGAAACACTACAGTGCACATAAGAGCAACTTATGGAAACTCGAAACAAGTTCAAATCAAAATTGTTCGGATAAAGGCATGAACAAGGAACACTAAAAAGTGCACACATGAAGCATGTATAATGGTACTTGCATGACAAGCATTTCATGCTATAGGAAGCAGGTATATATCATGAAGCATGTACATATATACATATACATACATAAATACATACATACATACATATGTATATATGTATGTATACTTTATACATAGGCATCAACCAACAAGTGCTCGGGCAAAACAAGAAATCACAGTGCTGAAGCAAGTAAATACAAGCTCGAGTGTACATAAGTATATACAAGTACATACAAGTATATATACAAGAACTGAATTGGAGCAAGATTTGCAATTGAAAGTGTAACAAGAAATCATAGTGCACATAAATAAGCTCAGGCCAAACAACAAGTGCTAAAGCAAGCATTAAAGTGCACAAACAAGAAACCAAAGCACATAAAAGGGATTAAACCAATGTCAAGGAAGTGCACCGCCTTAAACAAGGCCGTGTGCAAGTACACGGACAAGGCCAACAATGCAACAGTGCAACAAGGTAGTGCCACAAACAGCAAGTGCCACAAATTAAAATAAGGTAGTGCCACAAAAATTAAGGCAGCAAAGCAATGTACGAGTATATATCAACCACCAACATTCACACATATATACATACATACGTATGTATGTATATACATGGATGATATTGGAATCAAAGTGCACTGCAACTAGATCAACTCAAAATGGATTGGCTCAAAGCAATAAAGAGAAGCAAGCGATAGTGTACATGAAAATACAGGAGCAGATAAACAAGGGACAATGAAAACATTCTGCTCCTATATAGAAATTCTAGGGACAGATTCGACAGGTATGGAAACATATGAAAACATAGGGACATATCAAAACATTAAAGTGTATATGAAAATATACGTACAGATAAACAAGGGATAATTTAGACATAGGAGTACAAGACTCAAGTGCCAGTGCACTAGGAGCAGCTCAAGGCAACTCAAAACAAGATCAACTAAAAATGGTTCAGCTCAAAGAAATTCAACAATTGCTTCAGCTCAAAATGGTTCAAGCTCAAACCAGTTCATATATACATGTACATAGTGAATACAAAAAGTTCAAGCTCAAACCCAGTCAAAGCAATTCAAAAAAACGTTCAGCTCAAAATGGTTCAAGCAATTACTAGTTCATATATATATATATATATATATATATATATATATATATATATATATGTACATAGTGAGTAGAAATGGTTCAAGCTCAAACGAGCTCAAAGCAATTCAACAAATGGTTAAATCAATTCAAAATGGTTCAAGCAATTCAAAATGGTTCGGCTCAAAGCAAACCAGTTCAAGCTCAAAATGGTTCACAAACAAATTAAAATAAGGCAGTGCCACAAACAGCAAGTGCCACAAATTAAAACAAGGCAGTGCCATAAACATTCATACATATATACATACGTATGTATTATATACATAGATGATATTGGAATCAAAGTGTGCTGCAACAAGATCAACCCAAAATGGTTTAGCTTAAAGCAACAAGGAGAAGCAAATGATAGTGCATATGAAAACATAGGAGCGGATAAACAAGGGACATATGAAAACATTCTGCTCCTATATAGAAATTCAAGGCACAGTTTTGATAGGTATGGAAACATATAAAAACATAGGAACATTTGAAAACATTAAAGTGTATATGAAAACGTACATGTAGATATATACATATGTATATACATGTATATATGTACATAATGAGTAGGAAGGCAACAAGTATATCACTCAGTGTCAAGCATCAGGCAAAATATTTCATTTTAGTTCAAGGAAAACATTAACAAATAAGTGAAAAATGACAAGTGCAAGGGTAACAAAACAAGCAAGCAGCAACCAGCGAAACAATGAAGTGATCAAAGTCGAACTTAATTTCCTAAAATCATACAATGAGATTAAAATGAAATTTTAAGGTGCAAGAATCAAAAGAACACTCACACATATATACATACATATTTATGTATATATATATATACATGGAAGTTCAAAACATCTACTAACTCAAACATGAACCAATAAAGCAGCAACCAAAATTTTCACCATCACAACACATATATCTCAAAACATTTATGTACATGACCAAAACACGTGTTAGTGCATTTCAGCCAAGTTTTGTTCATTGTCACATAAACACCAAATCATCACAGGTAAATCAAGTCGAGACGAATAAAAAATCGAAAGGTGGGTAGAAATCGAAAGGGAATCAGATGGCCATGCATATATTTTGAAATTCAAATCTCAGCATATATATGAAAATATAGGAAATTAATTCCTATATTAAAAACATAATTCATCATTGGCAGGATAATCAAAGTCGAGAATAAGATAAACCAAAAGGGAAAAAAATTATACCAATCTCAATCGAAGAACACTCAATAAGGAGCTGCAACCATCTATAGCCATGAAATTGAAGGATGCAATCAACAAGGAATGAAAAGAGCAAGACGATTTGATTGAATTTCAAAAGGGCCGAAACCCTAATTCCATAAGATGCTCGACTTTTTTAGACGATGAGAATATTTGAGAGAGAAACAAAAATACAAAAAGGGACAAAAGTATAAAGTGGTAAACAAAAAAAGCGACAACGAAATAATTGAGAGGGAAAAGATGGAGCCAAAACTAAAAAAATTGATAACTTAAATCAGATGACAAATAAAATGTTGTTTGAATAACAAGCATGTACATAGAGATTTCACAATATATTTAGACAACGGATGAAAGATTTCACGGGCTATTCGTACTATAGATGATTTTTCCATGTGTTATGTGAAAAGGTAGGACAACAAGAATTCTACCTCATGTTGTGTGATTTTTGTTGTCTGATTCACTTTGTGGTATAGTGCTTGGGTAATTTTTCACTTTGGTTCAACGTATACCCAATTATGGTCATAACAAGATCGCCATGCTAGTGCTTAGCCATAACTAAAGTATAGTCTAGGTATATAAATCGATAGCTTTAAGTTTGAAGACTACTGTATGTCATTACCATGAGATCTTCTATTTTGACTTAGTTGTATTAATCTATAGAAAAATCCGTTCGAACCATTTCGTGATTTTTCCAAAAAACCATAGGTACATGACCCCTTGGTGCCTCCAACGGTTATGAGTAATTCACCAAACATTGTATGGATAGCATCACATAAATTAGTCTAAACAGGTGTATTGGTATTTTCTTCTCGATACATCTTGGAACATTTAAGGATTTAATGTGTATGTATGTATATGTATATGTGTGTGTATTCAATACTAATAATTATGAACAGATTCATAATTAAAATCAATAAACCACTTATCCTAAGGGTTTTCTACTTATGTATGTTTAATGTAATTAACTCATTATTTATATCACTATATAGCAACATATGAAATAAAACCAAAAACCTATATCATTTCAAACAAAATTCTTTATTATGAATTAAATTACGTAATAAATTACATGATTGTACCTATGGCAAACTCTTAACTCCATCAATCTCCTACTAGAATTTGGGACCAAATTTTGGCACCTCATGACCATACCTTTGATTAGTCATCCTAAATTAGACTCAGAAGGCGTCTTAGTGAATGGATCTGCGATATTATTATTTTGTATCTACCTTTGGATTACGCTTCCCCATCATTGATAAACTCTTTTATCATGGGTTTATAATGTAGAACATATATCGACTTCTTATTAAGGCATTGGTTCATGTTGCAATCCATGTTGAATTATTATAATCACAATAAATTATTGGAATTTTTATGGTGGAAAGAAACCCTAACTCTCTTATAAATTTGCGCATATGTACAACATTTATTACGATGCTATTCAAGGCGATGTAATTTGCTTTTATAGGTGAATTCGCCATAACCTCTTATTTGGAATATTTCCAAATTTAAGCTCCTTAATTAAGGATGAACATTAATTCAAGATTGACTTAATTTATTTGATTTCACTTGTGAAATTTGAGTCTGATTACTTCCTCATAAGGAGTCTATTGTTTTCATAAACAATTCGTTAGTATTTCGTACATACTCGATTTACCATTCAATGATTTTATCTTAGATTTGATATTCTCTTAATATACCAAGTGTATAAGTTGTAATATCTCCTAATTTTACATAATTAAATAATTAAATTAAAGGGGGTAAAATAGTAACTTACAGAAATAGAAAGTAGTATACTATTATAGGAGATGGAGTTAAGCTTCGTAACTTATTCAACTATGTTCAGAATGTCGTTTATAGTCAAAAAACATATATAACCAATTGAATTTGATAAAATAGGCCAAAAATTAGAAAGAGTCAAAATCAATGACATTTTTGCAATATATTAAATTTAGGATATTTTTGCCTTGGAATGAAAATTAAGATTATAAACAGATGTGAAATCCAACACTTGCTTATTCTATCTTAGTCTAAATCCCTTTCCATTACTCTATACTAATCTCCATCCAATCTCAACAAAATCAATAAATCTTCACATCAAATCAAATCAACATTAATTGAATATTATGAAGAAAATAACTTCGAATCAAATCAAAGGGAATTCAGAAGAAGAGAAAATCAAAAGGAATCCAAAAGGAGACACATCAGTCAGTGAAGGAGGAGTATTCATATTAAATCAAAGAGGAAGAATGCTGAGTCGGCGAGTAGGATTCTTCCTATTTGAGCATATACAGATAGGATGTAATAATTAATCCCTTATGGTCTTAAATCAAACTATAAATGATGAAATTGGATAGTAATCATATTGAATTGTATCAATTCATGATTACGATGTAATATGTAACAACCAGTTAATTTAAAAAAATGATTTTTAGTTGTAATTAGACAAGGGTTAATCTCTCTAATTAAAGAAGTGGAAAATGTAAAAGTGTTTCAAATTCGACATAATGTATATCAAAATTGTAGATCTTGATGATACAAATCCACTAGTGGTGTTCGTTTATCGATTGGGTTATCCGATTGATTAAAAATGTGTTGGAGGATTCTATAAGCATGGATCGTTCGTTTTGATCGAAGAGTAAAATAATAACGATAGGATGATCAGAGGACATGCATGTGAAGGGGAGGTCTAATAAGTTTCCAGGCCAAGGTCCGATTGACTCTAGGCGGTCAGAGATCGCCAAAAAATAACGATTAGGGAAGGGATGACGATTTAGCCGGAGGATGTCAAAGGCATGATGGCAGTGGCATCAAACTTAGCTCGAGGTAGGGATTCTAGTGGTATGGTCAGATTGGATTAATTCTACTTATAGTGGTAGTGATAGCATGAAAAAGGTGGCACTGGTTGTTGATAAATGCGAGATTTGGATTTCATTTGCACAGTAACACAATGAATCATTTAATATAATATAATACTATTAATTAATTAAAGTCAATGACCACTAGCTAAATTGGTTAGTGGTATAGTGCTCTAGATTCAAGTTCTTAAGGCTATAGGTTCAAACCCATAAGACATCAAAATTAGTGCTCTTCTTGAATAAATTACCATTCTTGCTATAAAAAACTAATTAATTAAGAAAATGTCCATATCTTTAAATGCTTATAACTCTCACATACGACCACCGTTTCACACGCGGTTCAAGGCATTAGGAATGTAACGAGACAGAGAACGTTTTAATATGTTGTTTGCAATGTTTTGATATACTTCAAAAAATAACCTTAGTTGAGCAGGTTCGTTATACATTGCTTGTAATGCATGGCGATACCTGGTTTAGGTTTGACATCCCCAATAGTGAATCACATGCAGCATGGCGACAAAAGTTTGAACTATGAAGTCCTTAATAATGAGATACACACGATTTGGTGATTGTGGGCTTGGGCAACGACAAGTTATGGTTGCACATAGTTATGATGATGTTGAGTTGGGGCTTTTTCTAATAATATCGCATACAGTTTTGCACATCAATTGGAACGAGTGTCTAATAGTGTGGCATATGATGTGCGTTATGGTACACATTAAAGGAAATTTTTTCTCGGTGGTACTTTAAATGTGTAGTGATAGCAAGTCGGGCTTTATCCCAATATTATTGTAGGATATTGGCGATAACGAGTTGGGGGCATATCCTCAATAATGTCGCATCCGATTAAAGTGATGTTGAGTTAGGACTTGTTCCTAACAGTGTTGCATACTAATTGTCACACGAGTTAGAACTAGTTTCCAGTAGTGTGGCTCATGATATGAACTATGATATACTTCAGAGGCAACTAGTTCTTAGTGGTACTTTTAATATATGGCGATTATAAGTTAGGCTTTAACCAAATAGTGAAACTTTAGCATATGATATCCCTATAGTATTATACCACGTTTAGCCGACTTGTTAGGTGCATGTAACACACGATAAGGTATGATTTTTTTAGCATAAGTGTTATTTTACTATCTTATTAGTATTATATGATGTGTTTTGCTCACAAATATTATGTGTGACCCCTGCAACATCTCTTATTTCGAGACTCAAAAATAAACGACGATGATGTTGCGGTCATCAACAGAATTGTTTTTTAGTGAAAAAATGATATCGGTATTTTTTTCCCCATAACATTAAGTAAACCGAGCATCCAAATATATTTCATTACATAAATTATCAATTACGTTTGTTTCATAATATCAAAATGTGCCCACCTAGGTGTAAAATATAATAAACAAAAATAATAACGTCATGCCAGACATATGAAGATGCTGACACGAACACTTAACCAGTTATAAACTCTGGTTTACAGCAGTGGAATATGATAACTTTTATAACCTACAAGCCTCATGCTTCGTCTTTGGCTTTTTTATTCGCCTTTCCAAAAGTGGCCCATCTAAGCCTATAAACTCAACCTACCCAAATGAGTATTCATGAGTTTATGTGAAACAATAAAAACATGGGTTCGACATAAAGCCTAGTGTAAGTAAAACTTTATCCAAAACATACACATAGCGAGATCACGTCGCTAAAGCATGGAATAGGTTTACCCTCTCACTTATACATCATAATAATTACATTATATCATGAAACCAATTACCACATTATGAGCACACATGTAGCATCATTCTCCAAACTCAAGTATACCCTATACTTACCATTTATTTATAAGCCATGTCATATGGATATTCAACCATTTCAATTTATGTATACCTTATATTTATTATCAAGTTGTTATAAACCATCTCATACAATCATCAACCGCGTTCACAAAGATCACTAAAATTTACTTAGGCGTCGATCTTAATGTTATCATTAACTTATTTTAGTGATTACCTACGTGGGTCCATCTATCACAAAATTATATTTCCTCGAACAATGTCACCAATGAAATGACTACTCATTCCACCTTAGGAACCACCCTCACTAGAGCCACCACGACTCACCTAAGTGGTTAAATGTAAGCAACCTGAATGCAATGCAACAAGCGTCCATACTAAGCGTCAATATCCCCTCTAACAACCAAGACTATTTTGTTTCACGTTGACGATTAATTTGTTACATCCATCTTGATGTTTTGGCACCTTGCCATAAACTCACACTAGATTTTAGTTTTTTAAATTGAACCTTATGGATTTCCTAAGTCATGGCACCCTGCCATATACCATTAGGTTTTAGACTTTATTAGTCTTGAACCCTGCCATTTAATAACTCAATAATTCAGTATATTTTTATGATCTTGGGTTCAATCTATAATTTATTACCTATGTACCCTACAAATTTTTTAGATAAAACATTTATATCTTTAAACTTAAAGGATGTGACTATCATTTCTTAGATTCCCTAAGCTTAGTCTACTTCAAAGTTCAAATATGCTAACACAATTTAACTTATAAATTTTCATCTATAATTTCATCGCCATAAAATTTAAATCCTACACCTTGGAAACTGACTTCCAAAACCACTAAAAATTCTCTTAATTTATATAAATAATTCATCTTCATTGGCTATCGCAAGCCTAGTTTAATGGCTACTGAGTATCAACCTTTACTTGGTTATCGAATGTCAATGTTATTACATGGCTAAGCTACTGCAATCCAAAGCTATCACATTCCAAGCTATCACGCATCAAAGCCATCGTAGGTCAACCTATTGCATACCATACCTATCGTACGCTAAACCTATCGCATGTCTAACTCTAAAGCTATCGAGTGCCACATGTTCCAAGCTATCAAGTGTCAACATTACTCTAGAGTTATCGAGAGCCAAAATTACTTTAGTTCTATTGAGGATTCAAGGGTCAAGGCCCTAAACTATTAAGGGTCTAACGTTTATAAGCTATTGTGTGTTCAACTCTGGAGCTACTGGTGTTAAATCTTTTAAAGTTATCTGGTGTCTAATATGAAAGCTATTGAATGCTTAACTTTTTATACCGTTGAGTTCAAGGTTTATAACCCATCAAATGCCAAAGGTTTAGGGCTATCACATGCCACGATAACAAATCCATAATTAAGTGAAGAATATATTTTGCTCTAATAAAGTAGTATCTTTTAACCTAAATGTACAAATGTCACCTATTCACCGGTTGCTTTTGTTTTGTACAACATTTTCTGACTATAACCGAAATTTAAGCTCTATTTGTTATTCATTTTCATAATTACATTATTAATTAAGGTATATTTCCCTTTACCAATCAATTCATATTAGTTCAAAATCAATGGAAAAATTCTTAAAAATTCATCAAAATTCTACAACGGCTTCTACTATCTTTGGTAAGCTTTTTGGAATAAAATATTAAACTTGAGTATTTTAAAATATTGATTTATATTATAAATAAGCCATTTTTCACTTAGAAAATTTATAATAAATTATTTTTTCATTCAAAAATTATGGAATTAAAAACCCATCTCTATTTCAATGGTAAAAAACCATATAAAAATTTTGTGGTATTGAAGATGATTAAATCACATTATACCCGAACTCATGACTAAATTCTATTAATTTAAATCATAAAACACATTCAAAACCATGTCTAATCACCCAAAAATGTTTATCAACATTAAAATCGTCTAAAAAATCAAGTCTGGACCCATACCAATTAGGAAGAGTTTTAGAGACAATATAACTTAACCTAGTTTAGAAAACCTTCGAAATCTTTGTTTGAATCTACTTCTCTCTAGAATTTGAAAGCTTTGCCTTTGATTTTGATTTCCTCTTCCTTTTCTTTAGAATGTGATTAGCCTTGGTTTATATAGGAGGCTTTTTTTGTTTATAAATAAAGTGAATGTAAAGGAGATAGAAGATATGCTAAGGGGTATTTATATTAATTGTCTTAAATCCTTCTTATTTATTCTCGTTAACATATTTACCTTTTTACAAGATTCTTTTTCATTCAAAATTCAAATTTATCTATTCTCATTAATTAGTGACTCTAATTACTTTAATTGCCCTTGGTCTATTAACAAAGTTTTTAAAGTGCCTCATACTTAATTTATTAAATCTCCCTTGGGTAATTCTTGTAATTAAATTAATTTAGTTACCTTTTCATCTTTCCGTGTTATTAATTTAATTTCTCATATTATGACTCTCCAAAATATGGGGTGTTATAGTCTCCCTCCTTATAGGAATTTCATCCTCAAAATTAAGGCAAGGAAGAATAAAAACTACATCAACGCCTTGATAGTGCAAAGTTACTATTGCGCCAAAAAACGTTGTGAGACCCAAAATCGAAACAAAAACGAGAACTATAGATCAATGAAAGGAAAATTAGATAAAACAAGAATTTTAAAGTGGTTCAGCCTCAATTCGATTGTCCACATTCACTGTTAGTTTATTTTAGATGGTCCTTACGATTACAGCCACTTTTTACCACAAGACAGCTCATAAACTATTTAACAACAGAAATGGCGGCAATTCGATGTAATGATCAAAAAGTCTTTATTTCATCGTCAAAGGATGGATATTTATAGTCAAAATCTTCCTTAAAGCTGCTACATCATGTAGGAGCATGTAAGGTGTAAGATCTAATCATTTAGGCATGAAGAATGTGCATAACTGTCAGTCAAAAGAGCGTGGTACCAACACGAACATGTCGATACCGACTTATTTTTAAATTTCTTATTTCTTTGGTTCTTTTTCATATTTTCTCTGTTCTTTAAGCTTTAGACTTCAATTGACAAAATTTCCCCACCAATCATATCAGTACCGACATGATTTTCCTTATTCATTTTTTTAATCTTTTTCTTCAAGTACAACACAACGTGATTTATAGTTCCAAAGTAGGTCCTATATTTTAACCAACCGATACTGACATAATAAATCATGTCGGTACTGACATCATTTGTCTTATGCAAATCTTGATCGAACTTCTAATGCTCTATTCGTTCATCATTCTTAACAACTCTTAAGTTTCTTGATCCATTCTTCATTATCTTGAAGTCTAGATCCATCGAGATATCATTTGGTTCATATGTTGGATAGCACTTTTCCCTAAAGAACGCTTTTATGGGAACGGTGCATGCTTTGGATCGAGACAAGTGACCAGATGATATCTACAAAGAAGTATTCAATTAACGAATCGTTGTTTGAAGCATTCGGTTTATATTAGGATCATCAGTTCATTGCTCCGCATAGTTATTGAGCCACTTCTTTTTTTAGTAAAATTGGAGCCTTTAATTCGTTGGAAGTTATGCCGTCTCTCGACCATGTAGATATGTTTTTTCTTTTTTCAACATAGGTCAAAAACCATTTGCTACCGATATGATTTTCTTTCTAAATATTAAAAATACTTAAAAAAATCTAAGTCCCACCTTTATTTACTCAGCCTATCTATCTCCTTTGCAAATTTCGATTCGCTATCACTTTGACCAACTTTGTTCCACCGCTTTATCTTGGTCGTTGTCGCCATCAACCGAGTTGTCACGACGAGTCGTCACAAACAACTCTAGTCAAAGATTCAACCCAAACTTGATCTTCCTCGGCATCTCAGATCTCGATTCAAGGTGTCTTAGTGCCACCACCATAGCCCTTTCACTGTCGACCCTTACTCCATCGACACTGTTTCACCACCATCGATCCATGCCTTAACCCGAAATCGTCCTCTTCCCTTCACTGCCATAGTTCTGCTTCAATGGCCCAGGTCACTTCGAGCCCAACAACTCCATGCTTAGTGTTCAAAGAGGTCGAAATCCAAGTCAATCTCATCAAATAACAGGGTGGAAATATAAGAGAAAAGATTGCAACAGAATCTTATTTGGATATGGGCCGATGATTTAGATCTCAATTAGGCGATTTCTAAGAAGTCGTTGCATTAAATACACTTAGGTGTTCGATTGGCTCAAGTGCCAACATTTAGAGTGGAACAACACAATCCTATGACCGTGCAAAGAAAAAGCTATCCTTCCCTCCTAACAATAATTCCATTATCGTGCACTTTAAGATAATAGATAAAATCTTACACACGGTTCCATTGTGTGATGGAGTTTGTTTTCCAAGACTCGTACACTTTGCCATAGACATAGAACACACAGTGAATAAATTGACATTGCACTACCCCGGTTAATGTATAGATTCCGATTAGTTAATACACAATGATGTCCGTTAGACTCTACATATCGACTTATGGGTTTTAATTAAAGTACATGGTTAAAATAATTCGTACTTGACAAAGTTTTGATGTGCACGTAAAAATGTATATTTTTACTTCAATATTTAATCTACTTTTATTTAAATAAATGTCATAATTGGCTATTTTTACATGATTTTATTAAAATCCAAATATCATCAAATTATCATTCATTCATCTTTATTTAGGGCAAAATGGTAATTTTATGCATATATTAATTTTGAGAATATTTGTTTGCACATTTTGTTTTATTTATAGGAACTTGGATGGAAAATGGAAGAAGCCTTCATGAAGATATACATGCACAAGAGAAGAAGGCAAATGAAGATTGAAATAAATGGATTCATGAAATCATGGAGGACCCCACCTACCCACTAACCATAATCTACAATTAGGAGCTAATGCACAAGTTATTGGGGATTAAAAGCACATGCACACTTAATGGAGGATTAATCAGAAGCTAATGATTACTTGGAGGATACATTTCCTAAAGGACAATTTGGATAGCTTCCAAAAATATAGATTAGGGTTTTAAGCATGTATAAATAACCCTCTTGTTCATGTAATGGAGTTTTTAGTTTTTACATTAGCTTATATGCAAGTTGTAGCCTCAAATCAAATGAGAAATAAAATGACTTCCTAAGCCTCTTCTTTTTCTACATTCTCTTTCATTTTGTGTTCAGTTTTATTTACATGCTTTCTTCATTTTCATATTAGCGGATTAGCTTTCTTTTTTATGCACTTAGTTTAATTTTACTTTTATGCAAGTAATTTAGTTCTCTTTTTCTTTTTATTATCTCCTACTTTCCTTGCTTTTTAATGTTGCAATCTATATGTGTCGAAATAATAACAAAAATGAGTAGCTAAACCCCTTCAATTTAGGGGCAATGAAGTTCTCTAATTCATGTAGATTCAACATATTTTATTATTTATGATCCCTTTTAATGCTTCATGAAAAGTTAGATTATGTGTAAGTTTATTAGTGAATTGATAGTCTATGTTGTTTATCACAGATAGGATATTCTTATTCAAACATAAACACCATGTACATCATTAACTGTAACGATCCATAAATTTTCGACTGTTTAAATTGTTAAAATAATGAGTTTTGGTAATTTAATATGGAAAGAAATAAAAACTTTGAAATTTAATAATAAAATGAATGCTAAAGTGAAGTAGTATGAAATAAATGGCCATTGAATATATTAAGGTAATGAAAGGTAAAACAAAGGTTAACTAGGTTTATAAAGTAATAATGGACTTAAAAAAAAGATTGGAATTGAATCAAACCAATTTATTGGAATTAATTATAAGATATTGGAATTCAGTTTATAATAAATGGATTTATTGTAAGTAAATTAAATTAAATACTATGTAAATTGAAATTAAGATGAATTTGGAAGTTATAAGTGCACTAAGATATAATTATATCTATAAGATGATAATTGATTTAATAACATGATTGAAAATCAAATAAATGGATTTATTGAGATTCCAATTGATATTAATGAATTTACTGAAATTGAATTTAACGCAGAAATTGGTAAATTAATTAACTTTGAATTGAGATCTAAATTGATTAAAGTATTGTAATTGTTTAAGAAATAAAAAAATGATAAAATTTGTTAATTATAGAATTTAAATTGAAAATCTGATTTAATTTAATTTAATAATAATTTAATTAATGAGAAAATAGCCATTTTGGCCACTGGCTTGGATTTTGACAAAACCAGTTTCATCGGATCTGTAACGGTGAATTATTGTAGGATTTCAAGTTTCATAACGATCGGACTTGTCATTTGATCGTACAGACTCAAAAGGCCTAGAAATTAATTTAATTAAAATCAATTGAAATCAATTTGAAATAAGCTGATTTTGGCATAACTTCTTCGTACGATGGAATTAGGATTTGAAACTTGTTCCATTGAGTTTAAAATATTTGAAAACATCTATTTTGATATATGGGATGACCCATTTTCGTTCTGAAGTCAAAACGGGCTTTTTGGGACGTGTATCGTTCAATTAATCTGGTCCATTCTTTCTGTTTCCAGCCTTGTCTATACATACCTCGTTATAAACCCTAGGTTGTTTCTATTCCAATTTTTCTGTATGTACAATTCCATTTGCTCCTTATTCCAATGGCAGACAAAACCTAATTCCCAAATGCAACAAATCAAATTCAAAGCCAAAAATTCAAACTCCTCAAACTATACCGAATTATATATCGATTTGAAGCTCTCGACAAGAAAAAGTCAAATATGTGATTCCTTTTCGGATCTGGGTTTCTGTACGGCCAAAAAGGGAAAATTTATTCCCGACCATTCGTTGATCTTCGATCAACTTCGTCTGATTGACAAATCAAAGACACAACATTGTGGAGAGGGCTGAGGGAAGTTCATCGGCGTGGTTTGTTCGACGAGATGACGGTCGAATTGTCGTCAAAAATTCATCTAGGTTTATAGAATTACGGCGGCTGTTGTGTGTTTCATCGCTGATTGGTGAGGTGGCCGATTACATGGCGATCGTGAGGGAAAAAGGGGGCAGCGCGGCTCGTCCGGGTGGCGTGCCTTGGCCACAACTTGCCGTAGTTGATCGCAGTGGTGAACTTCTTACACTCGAGGCAGAAAAGCTGAAGCCGGGCGCGTGACTAGGGCTTGGAACGAGGCTGTTGACGTGTAATTTCTTTTTACAACATATATATATATATATTATTTTAAATTTTGTTTTCAGTCTTCTAACTCGAATAACTTTCGCATACGAGATCCGTTTCACGCGCGATTTGTTCCACCAGGATCATATAAAAATTTCGGATATTTTGAAGCTGGTTTGGACAAATTCGGAGACTGTTTGAATTTTGGGTTTAAATTAGATTTTAATTCAATTTAAATTCAAAAGTGAGTGTTTTAACCCACTCACAATTTCTAAAATTTTCGGTATTCGTTAAATATAATTTATGATGTGATTAGGAACTTATTTATGACTGTTTAGTATATTTTAATCATCATCTTAGTTAATCTAAATTTTTTTGATCGTTATTTAATTTATTATTAAATATAAATTGCCAGTTAAATACCTATTATTCAATATCAGTTCTATATTGATATTTATTGATTGATTTGGATGATGATTGTGATGGATGTTGATTGTTGATGTTGGTTGAATGGATGTTGTATTTTATACCATTATAAGCTACAAGTTTGTTATGGATTTTTGTTTATTTTGGGATTGCGGTTTGAAACGATATACAACCGCAAATGTTTAGATTGTGGATTGAAATGATAAATACCGTATCACGTGACCCTTAGAAAACTATATACGGACACCGAATTGGTTAAATTAAACGATTTTAAAATCCTTAAATTTTTGAATTTAATCAATTGATGTTTTGAAATAAAATTTGATTTATCTATACTATTATATTATTACGGAGTTGCATCTCAAGGGCGGTCAAGCTCCTTGAGTATTTTGTGAAATGAACAACCTTCTGTACTATAATATTAATATTGAATTCTTCAACAAGCTCTTTAATTGTTCCGGCCTTTCATTTTCAATTTTGTAGTCTTCTGCTTGTATCAATCAATTATATTTATTGATTCAATAAAACGTTCCTCTCTATCACCACTCCTACAAGCTTTTTCCTTCCCCTCTTTTATGTTTTTAATGCATCTTTCTTATCCTTTGTATGCATTGTAATTTCATCTTCCAGCTTTCCCTAATCTTCTAAAATTCCAAACTTCCATACATTAGCAGAATACAATTTCCTCAAACTTTTCGTATATATCTGCCTCCAGATTTTGCTCCATTAATATTGCAACAAATTATTTGCATAGCTTCATGTTTTGTTACACCTCAATCTTAATTATCCTAACGTTAAACAAGGGTCATTTATAAAATGAATCATCTCTCCTACTACGCTATGGTATAGGCAACGAATTAGCATGGGTTAATATTCTTGTGGTATATTGCTTCCTTTCTCTAAACAGATATGCTATAACCCTAATTTTGCCATTTCGGTTGTTTGTTTTGCTTTTTTTTTGTTTCTTACTCTGTTCAATCGTTTTCAGGAACTTCCCCTTCGACTCAATCCATTTCTGAGATTCTATTTGTCGAGCATAACCCTAATTTCGGTATGTCTATTATTAGTTTCTGTTTCTTATTTTACTATTTATTTTGCTTTATTTTAGTTGCCTCTTTGACACGGTCCATGCTTAACTTTCTTCCGGTTAGTCTGTATTTAGTAATTTTTCTCTTTTTCTTGGATTAATATAGTCAGCATGTACATTGGGCCTATTTGTATTCATTTCAAATTATAATTTTTAGTTATTGACACCATTGGTGAGTGAAAAAATAAAATTAGTATTCAACATCATTTAGTTGTCAATCTAATCACCTATTTTTACCATTATGAAGCTTAGATTTTGTTGTTCTTTCGGTTATTGGCTTTTCTTTTTGATTCAAGAAAAAACTATCATACTGCTACTAATTAATAACACCTTTGTTATTTCAATTGAGCAAATTTGTTTACAAGTAAAATTGCCTAGAATCATACTGTAGTTAGGAATAAGTATTTTCACTATCTCCTCGACTTAAATAAGTTGAGGGATTCATTATTGTATTTTCCTTCTTATTAGCAATATGCAAGTGGTTTTATAAATGTAAATTTGTTTCATAAGAATACCAAAGTTATACATCATTTACTTCCAAATTATGATAATTTGGATCACGTAAGGAGTGAAATGTATTTGCAGCTATAAGTTCTTTAGCACAAGTACTTACAAGAAGTGTTTTAAAGACCCGATCCAACCACGGATTAACCATGGTTAATCTTTGACCATAGAGCATTACGGTTTCGAAAATCAAATAACCTTGTATGTACGAACCGATAGGCTAACCTCAAAACCTTAAAAAAAATCTATGGACCAACCTTGTGAACCACACAGTTATTCAAATTTAATAAAAAAATTTGGCTAAAATTATACCTTTCAATGCATAAAGTACAAGAATAAATTGTAACTATAATTATACCTTTTAATGCATAAATTATCTCTGTTAGCAAATTAATTTGTTTACTTTACTACATATTCATTTGTTTCCTAAACTATTCATGATCTTATTAATATAGAAAATAACTAAATGTGTTGGGTATGTTTCGACCAGTCCAACCTCCTGCCAAACCAACACCTTCTCCCTCTCCCTGCCGAACCAAACCATCTAACCACCGAACCAAAGCCATTTCCAACTACTGCCGAACCAACACCAATCAAGCCCACACCGAACCAATCCCACCACCCAATCATCACCGAACCAATCCTGTCTCCCAGTCACCACCGGACTAACATACAACCGAACCAGGCCCATGGTAGCACTACCGAATCAAGGCCTCTCATCTACCACCGAATCAAACTCCCAACCCACCATCACCGGACCACAATACTACCGGACCAAGGCATTCCGGACCAACTTTGACAGGCCAGATTGCACCAGCCCAGGCCCACCAGCAGCTATACACATCCAAAACCCCAGCCTCCAGCCTCACTCTATAAATAGAGGGGCAGGGGTACAACAACGGCAGACAAGTTTGAGAGCTCAAGCACGGAAGGAACTTTCAAACAACTTTCATATACTTATATACAAAGCTTTGTACTTGTAATTTGAAAGAAAAAGGAGAATAACATATAAAGTGGACGTAGGCACGTTCTGGCCGAACCACTAAAAATCTGTGTGTCTTTTACAGTTTAGTCCATCTATTTCATATATTTGCATAAATCACCCAAACCATCCAGATCAACATATAATCAACTAAATCATACGACTAGGAGGTGTTTGCCCATTTCTTGTGCAAATATTTTTGGTGCTTTCATTGAGAGTCGAGCTAGAAGCTACAACTTCTCCTACTCAACCTTCTTCCTCACAGCATCGCTCCTTGCTCCGACAACATGACTTCCAGGCAGAGGAGAGATGTTAACAAAGGAAAGAACGTCGCAACTAGCAGTATCCCAGATCCAGTGGCCCCAAATCAAGAGAATCGTCCCGTTTTAACAGTAGTACCAGAGGAAAATCAGGCAAATCCAACAGCCCCCGCCGTGGAACAACCAATTACTAAGGCAGATCTAGACATGGTTGTGGCTGAAGTAACTAACCGCTTCGCATCTCAACAAGAAGCCTTGGTGGACCAACTCATGTCACGCCTAAGGGATGCTGAAGAATCCAACCGCAACACCGAATCATGGGGTGAGTCCCAATCTGGAGGATCTGGGAGGCGACAAAGACCTTTCTTCTTCGAAGAAGCTAACAACAGAAACAATCATGGTAGGATCGGAGCCCGGACTCAGCCCGAATTCCGACCCGAGGAAACACTTGGAACCGAACCCGACAGGGGAGGTGCCAGGCAGGGGTCGGATGTAGCTGAGCCTGTCATGCTACCTAACCATAAAAACACCAGTAGACGGGCCGAGCTGGAGTCCAGCCCGAAGTTGGACCGAGGAAGCGCTGGGAACAGAACCCAGCAGGGGAAGATCAAGGCAAGGGCCAACTATGGCTGACCCCAGCATGCCCCCAGAAGACCAGAGGCAGCCTTTAGAGAATGTTAGGAGTGACAGACGATACCATCCTTACAGGTCATCAGGACGGAATCAATTCCGCAGGGAAGAACCAAACTCATTTTTGTCCGCTCCAAGTTCTGATGAAAGGATGGCGCGATTGTTCAGAGAGTGCATCCAACGGGAGCAAAGGTATCGGGGGATAGGTGTTAGGGTAACCAGCCCCTTCACCCGCAATATCGAAACTGCTATCACCCCCCGGGAATGGAAAATGCCAACGGTGGAACCTTACAAGGGAACCTCTGACCCCATCGTACACTTACAGAGGTACACCCAGCATATGATCATGAGCGGAGCAACAAAGGGAGTGTTGTGTAAATGCTTCCCACTATTCTTGGCAGATCTAGCTACCTCCTGGTTCTGCCACCTACCCCAAGAGTCCATCAGCTCATGGGAAATGTTGAAAGAAAAGTTCATCAGTCAGTTTCGCATTCATGTGGAGCAACCCAAGGACACTTATTCCTTATCTAATATCAAACAGAAACCCGGAGAGACAGTGCAACAATATCTAACCCGATTCAATGCCGCAACGGCCGCAGTCCAAGATGCCGACGAGAAACTTATCCTAATGGCCCTCTGCAGTGGTGTACATTCGGATACTAAATTTGCTAGAAGACTAACCAAGGAAAAACCAGCTACTTTACCTGATTTCTTCCATGAAGCTGGAAAGTATATGAGACTTGAAGACGCTGCCACTGAGAGGCAATCAGGGCAACAGGCTAAGACGGCTATAGACAGGGTCCCCGCTGCAGCAAAGGATATCCGAAGAAATGACTCTAGAGACAACGCTGGGGGCAAAAAGGGAGACAAGCGCTTATATCGACCAGAACCAAGATTTGACTCTTACACTCCTTTGAATGAAACAATCGAGAACATTTTCCTAGCCACTCAAGACGAAGTTAGATACAAGCGGCCCCCGCATAAGAAGGAGTCAGATAACGCAATCAAGTCTGGAAAGTTCTGCCGCTTCCACGAATCCCATGGACATGACACCAATGAATGCCACCATCTCCGGGACTTGATTGAAGAACACATCAGAAGGAAGAGACTGGAACGCTATGTAAAAGGCCAGAACAGGACTTAAACTCCCGCCAATGAGAATCCTGGACTACCCCCCAGAAACAGGCGGAGGAAATCGCAACACCAGCAGCTCTAGTCAAGAGAAGATAGTGGTCCACACCATATCAGGAGGACCGCACATCGCCGAAAGAAGCTGGGCGGAAATGGAAAGATACGGTAAGTCACTTAGGAACGATGAAGGCTACGTTAATTCTATCATAGAAGAGCGTCACCCGAAACGGAAAGAGAATGACGACATCACATTCAGTAGGCGTGACCTGGAGGGAAGACAGTACCCACACATGGATCCTATGGTCATCTCCGCTTGGTTCGGTCCAGCCAAAGTTTTCCAAATTTTAATAGACACTGGAAGCTCAGTAAATATCCTATTCAAGCATGCTTTCGACAAAATGAAGCTGTCAATGAAGGATGTGTCTCCCTGCAACAAACCACTACATGGTTTCACTGGAGATGCGAAGATGCCCCTCGGGCAACTGGACCTATTTGTTGAAATAGGAAGTCATCCCCGCTCCATTGTGCGAAAGCAAACATTTATGCTAATAGAGAACCACTCGGCCTACAACGCCTTTTTGGGGAGACCGGCCTTGTCTGACTTCCAAATTGTCCTAGCCCCATGGTGCCTGAAGATGAAATTTCCAACAGATAACGGAATAGGAGAAATAGAGGGAGATCAAGACGCTGCTCGAGACTGCTATGTAACTGAACTTTGCAATAACCGCAGAAAAGATAAAGGAAAAAATGCAGAGACTGCTCTCTGCATGAAAAACTTGGAAGCATAGCAACTAAAGAAAGCCCCTCCTCTTCGATATACCAGTGACCCTTTCAATGAATTAGACCCCAGGGACAAAGAGGAGGAGGCCACCGCCGAGCCTGCAGAGGCTATGGAATTCGTAGTTGTAGACAAACATGACTCAAGTAGACTATTGAAAATCAGATCTCAACTAAAAGAAGAGTTAAAGGATCAACTCATTGATTTTCTTCGCCACAACATGGATGTATTTGCATGGACGCACGCTGATATGACAGGAATCTCCCCAGATGTAGCATGCCACGTACTGAACATCGATCCCACGAAGGTGCCAGTAAAGCAGAAAAAGAGAAGCATGGGGGCAGAACGATCAGCAGCCTTAGAGGAAGAAGTGAAGAACCTACTTGCCAATGACTTCATACGAGAAGCCATCTACCCAGAATGGATCGCCAACCCGGTACTGGTAAAGAAAGCTAACGGGAAGTGGCAAACATGCATCGATTTCTCCAACTTAAATGACGCTTGCCCGAAAGACTGCTTCCCACTCCCCCGAATCGACCAACTCGTGGACAGCACAGCCGGACACGAACTCTTATCCTTCATGGACGCATACTCAGGATACAATCAGATCCCTATGCACGCCCCCGATCAAGACCACACCAGTTTCATCACTGACCGGGGATTGTACTGCTACAAAGTAATGTCTTTTGGACTTAATAACGCCGGAGTTACTTATCAGCGCCTTGTCAACAAGATGTTTGCAAAATTAATAGGGCAAACTATGGAAGTTTATGTGGATGACATGCTGGTAAAATCAAGGAAAGCCAATGATCATATAAACCACCTGGATGAGATGTTTCAAGTACTTCGCCAATATGGGATGAAGCTGAACCCTTTAAAGTGCTCCTTCGGAGTATCATCAGGAAAGTTCTTGGGATTCATCGTTCATGCCAGAGGGATCGAAGCAAACCCCGAACAATTTCGAGCTTTGCAAGATATCAAGATACCATCCACTCGAAGAGAGATGCAAAGCCTAAACGGGAAAGTGGCCGCCTTAAGTAGGTTCATCTCTAAAGCAACCGACAAATGCATCCCTTTCTTCGAAGCTCTAAAGAAAGACAAAGGAAAGTTCGAATGGACTGACGAATGCTCGACAGCCTTCCTTAACTTAATCGGACACCTCCAGAGACCACCGATACTCTCAACTCCAGATGAAGGCGAGGAACTGTACTTATACCTTGCTGTATCGTCCCATGCTTTAAGCGCCGCTTTGGTGAGAGAAGACAACCGCGCACAGCGGCCCGTATACTTTGTAAGCAAGAGATTTACAGGGGCAGAAGCCAGATACCCTAAACTTGAGAAGCTAGCATACTGTCTGCTAATCACGTCACGGAAGCTGCGACACTATTTCCAATCTCACTCCATCAAAGTTTTAACCGATCAACCGCTAAGGCAAGTGCTCCATCGCCCCGACACTTCTGGGCGATTACTTAAGTGGTGCATTGAACTAAGTCAATATGATATCACCTACCATCCTCGCACCGCTATCAAGGGGCAAGCCATAGCTGATTTCATTGCCGAATTCACTACTAACGAAGGTAAGGAGCAATCTGAAATAGCAGAAGATATCAAGTGGAATCTCTTCGTAGATGGAGCGTCAAACGAACAAGGCTCGGGGGCAGGTGTTGTGATAATCACCCCCAGGGGAAGGAAGCTGCACTACGCCCTAAGGTTGTAATTCGCTGCCACCAACAATGATGCAGAATACGAAGCGGTGATAGCTGGATTAGAACTGGCCTTGGAGATTGGAGTCGGCTCTTTATGTCTCCATAGTGATTCTCAACTCATTGTAAATCAAATACTGGGAGACTTCCAGACTCGAGGAGAACGACTCACAGCATATCTAAGAAAACCAAGCTGCTGCTCAATCAATTGGATCACTATCTAATCAAACACATTCCTCGAGAAGAGAACCAAGAGGCCGACGAACTAGCAAAGCAAGCTAGTATGAAGAACATCACTATTTTCGGAGCATTAACCATCTCAAAACAGTTGGCACCAAGTTTCGAGCAAGTGAATCTGATAGTTGCGATCGACGAAGATACTTGGATGACTCCTATCCGGAAATATTTACAAGATGGCACACTGCCCGACAGGCGTAACGAAATCAAGAAAATCTTGAGGAAAGCTTCCCGCTATACATTACAAGAAGGCATCCTCTATCGGCGCGGCTTCTCTAACCCCTTATTAAAGTGTATCGCTGGAAGGGAAGCTAGGGAAGTCTTATCCAACATCCATCAAGGAAGTTGCAGAGATCACACTGGAGGGCAGACTCTGGCAAAGAAGATACTCCGATATGAATATTACTGACCCACTTTAAACAAAGATGCCTTGGACTTCGTCAAGAGATGCGACAGATGTCAGAAATTTTCCAAGATTCCTCGACTACCCACAAATGAGATTACTCAAATGACCAGCCCTTGGCCCTTTGCAGTATGGGGAATTGACTTGATTGGCGGACTGCCAACGGACCGAGGCGGAGCCAAATATGCTATAGTGGCGGTTGACTATTTCACCAAATGGGTGGAGGCAGACCTCTAAATAAAATATCTTCGGCAAAAGTTATCAACTTCTTGATCAAAAATATTCTGTGCAGGTACAGAGTCCCACTCAAGATCATATCAGACAACGGGCTTCAATTTGACAGCGAAGAATTCGCCGATTGGTGCCAAGAGCACGGAATTCACAAAAGCTTCTCATCTGTAGCTTATCCTCAAGCAAACGGACAAGTCGAAGCTGTCAACAAAATTCTCAAAACCTTAATCAAGAAGAAACTTGAAAAGTCGAAAGGCGCTTGGGTGGACGAACTTCCTACAACACTTTGGGCCTATCGCACATCTTACAGAACTTCAACAGGGCATACTCCTTTCTCTTTGGCATACGGATCGGAGGCCATGCTCCCAGTAGAAACTATAGTGCCCTCTCACCGTAGGATCCACTACAACCCGGAAGAGAACGAAGAACTCCTCCTCATGTCTTTGGATCTGAGTGAGGAGAGAAGAAACGATGCAGCACTCAAAGCAGCAGCTCATAAGCAAAAAGTTGCAGCACAATACAACTCCAAAGTCAAGCACCGCAGCTTACAAGAAGGAGATCTTGTCCTCAAGCGGATCTTCCCACGCCCCAGAGCGCTAGATCCAATCTGGGACGGACCCTACGTAATTCATAAAGATCTCCGCAACGGAGCCTATATTTTGTCAACAGTGGACGGAGAGGTGTTCTAGAGGGCATGGAACATCCAACACCTCCGTCGATACTTTTCTAACTTGTACTGCCTATATGAAGTGAATTAACAAAAAGAATCAGTGGATGTAGGCATTTTCGTGCCGAACCACTTTAAAAATCTTGTCTCTTTTTAACTTGTTCCTTTATATCTTGGCTGCTTGTTAAGCTTTATCCTTTTCTGTTGAACAAAATCATATATAACGACATTTCCATACTGGAACGTCACGGCGCAACCTCACCTGGACAAGACTCAACAGGTACTATGCGATTCTATGCACTCGCCAATGAGACACTTTTGCTCCAGCATCCCTCTGCTGCGGGTTAACTCATTGCTCGTGACTTCCCTCAAAGCCAACTGTAATGAGCCGATTATAAGCCATCAAAAAGGCCGACTATAGCCGATGGTAGCTCATTACGGCGTTCGGCTCGCCGGCAACTGTGAACCTACTTTAAGCCCCAACATAAGGTGTGGCCAGCCAGGGGTAGTTCACGGTTGACGATCGGCACCCACGCTAGCCGGCCACAGTAAATCGAATAATACCCACGATTACGGGCCATAATGGCTCGGGTAGTTACTGTGCGCGATCTCGGCTCCGATATGTCTTAAGTGCGGCTGTGGTAAAAAAGATAAACTCCCCGCGGAGGCGTAAGATGGGTGACAAATGTCTCCAAGACCCACAGCTAGGGAAAGTGACTACAAAACCCATTTGCCACGAACTTAAGCATATCGACGACCTTCCATGACTGGAAGTTTTACTTTTCCTATATTTCCATTCCATTTAAATATTTTTCTTGTATCCTGCATAACGGTCCCCAAAGTACAGGACACTAAATAGGAGGCGTTCGCTCACGAGAATCTGAGCCTGCAAACTGGGTGACAAGGCACTCTACCGCATCCACGGTTAATTACACAAGATGTCCAAAGCTACCCCCTGCAACCAGAACATGAAGGGCGGTACTCTTTTCTCTTGTACATAATCATGTAGCTATGACTTATTCATAACATTGCAAAACATGAGATTATATTTCAAGCAAAAGCTTAACATCGAACACAATCAAATCACAGGCATATGCATAACTATGTTTTTTATACAGCACTTCAAAATAATAACAGCATTCAAAATATAACAGAATCAACTTATGTTATAATCTTACATAAAGACGATCAGTAACATAATTACAACTTAAGAGTACATAATGTTTTGAACTAGCATGTACAGGAATGTCAAGTAGACCAAATAAAATAACCAACTGCACCAGTGCTCCACCCTCGTCCTACCAGCTCTTCGAATCTACTTGACTGCAGGATCGGAGCTCCCAGCATGATGACCAGAGGTCCCGCCTGCCCAATTCAAAAGAGAATCCATCAATAACCACGAAAGATAAGAAATCAAATCATGAAAAGATTAAAAGGGAAGACTCACCAACACCCGCTCCTTGGTCCTCATCCCCCAACTGCACACCGGCTTCCTCCGCAGCAAGTAGCCGCATCCCCTCCTTACCGCTACCTTCTCCTCCTTCGAGAACTGGGCGGTAACCACATCCATCCTGAATGCCGCTCCACCTTCCTTATCCGCATCAGCCTTGGCTTCCTCCAAAGCCCGGAGATATATCCTGGCCATGACCCGGGGATAGTCATCCATCCAGGATAGATTACCCTGCTTCCAAGTACGGAAGTACATATCCTGCAACATCTCGTTCACCATCCCCTCATTCTCCTCAAACTCCCTCACCCGGGCCGCGGAGGACAGCAACTTAGCGATGGCAACATCCCTCTCCGATCGATATCTCATGCGGTCAGCCTGGAGAGACCTCCTCATTTCCTCCATCTCTTCCTTTAGCCTGGCCTGAGCAAGCTCTGCGGCTTCAAGCCTGCCAGATTACTCCTCTACCTGCCCGAGATCCGCCCTCCGAACCTCATCCACCGTAGCAATGGCTATGTTAATCCGCTCCTTGCAGGCGGCCTCCATCTTTCGTAGTTCTGCCCTGCTAGCCTCTTCCATAGTCTCCTTCAACCGCTTGGAGGTTGCCTCGTGCTGAGAAATCTAAATGGCTTGATCGGCAAGCTGTTTGGCCTGATCAGCAACCTTTAGCCGCAACCGAATATTAGCACTCCCAATCTCCTCTCCAGCCTTGACCAGACGGGCATGATGCCCCATCAACTTCCTGGTCTCCTCCGCGACCCGATCAATATTAGCCTTGGCTTCGTCCCCCATGGTAACTATTCGAGTAGTAAGCAAATCGAGGTCTAAGGACTTAGCCTCATCAAGCACCCGTACCATGGGATTGCGGGGAAGAAGATGCTCACCCGTGGCCTCGTCAAAAGAGATATCCTGAAAACTCGGGTCCAGATCCGGATGGCTGGCAAATGGGTTGCGAACCAAATAAGGATGGTCTATCGGGGTGACAGTTGGATTTTCGGACGGATGTGGGGAAGGCATAAGCTCAGTATCCTCCTCAGTAATATCATGGATAGGCCGGGCTGGAGGCTGAGGGCCAGGTGAAGGTTCAAACGAAGATCGGCCTCTCTTTCTCTTTTGCATATCTTCTTCAATAACTCCGAGAAGAGGGCGATATCTGACCACATCTCCAGGACGACTAGCTGACGGCTTTGGTTTGGCGGAAGCTTTGAGTAACTTATACTGTTCAAGGCGGTGCCGAATATCTGATGTCTTGGCCACCTTACCCATTCCTGGAATAAAAACCAAGTATTACAAGCATGCATGAAGCTATGACTCAAGAAATGTGTGAAGTTAAAAGAAGGAGTTAAGAATTCACCTTGAACCGTCGTAGTTGCCTTAGCTGAAATACTCTCAGAAGACAGGCTGGCACCGGACCCGGCCTTATCAGACCTCTTCGATTTCTCCACCAAGGCCGATCCTTCCTCCAACCCCTCAAAAGCCTGGCGGAAGGCATCATCCGTCCACTCTTGAATCTCGCCTGCTTGCCCAGGAGGCAAAGCCCCGGCGCCATCACCACTGCCATCACCTTCTCTGTCGTCTCCACTCTCTGCCTCTCCTCCTACATTGCCTCCTTCGCCTTCACCTCTATCCTCTTCCACGTCTTCCTCCCCCGGAGTCATTGGGCACGTGCTAGGGGAAGGGCCGTCGGACTTCTTGAGCTTCTTACCTCCGACAACTGGAGGTTTTGTAAAAGGCCTCCTCTTGCTGCTCTTCGCAGTAGCCCCATCTTTGGCTTTGGCAGCCCTTTCCTCGGCTGTATCTCTCTGCTTAACCACGGATTGACGTGGCAGAATCAGGTTGTGCTCCAGGAGAGTGGCATTCCTGATTAGGTAAGAAGCCGACCTGTCCCTTCCAGAGATAGCCTCTATCTCCGCAGCCATCTGTACCAGGCGATCATTCTCCACGACCGCAAAGCCACCTGTCGCTAGTAAGAAATAAAAGCATATAAGAAGAAGCATTGTAGTCGGGACAAAGAAACTACAAGTGGAATTCAACTTACAGCCAAAAGTGAAGAGGCGAAAAGAAACGGAGTCGTCCTTGACGAAGAACCATTCCTTCTTAAACATGGTAAACTTTGAGTATAAGTCCAAGACCGGCTTGAAGGACACGGCCGACTCTAAACTAATGTACGGAGACCCCTTCTTGTAGCCCCTCAGATTATATAGATATCGGATTTCCCGGTTAGAAGGGGGGCACCCATATCTCCTCTGGAAGATAACGAATACACACTAAGATGGCATAGGAGTTGGGATGAAGCTGAAAAGGAGCCACTTTAAGGTAAGTAATGAAGCCGACTATCCATGCATTGATCGGAGGAATGTCCCCGCACATGCAATGGTACCTACTATATGCAAAATATCCTTCAGGGGGATTGTACGGCATCACTCCGTCCCCCGGCAACAGCATGAGTGCTCTATCAATCCCAAAGGAGCGGGATATAACATCAAGCTGCTCCTCTCGGAGGGAGCTAGGAAAACAGTCAGGAGGGGAGTTCAAGAGCTCCTGAGGACCATATCCATCCACTAGCGATCTCGGGGTGGGCCCCTGTCGTCCCGGTCCTGATTGGGCTGGGGGCACTGCGGAGGACTCTCCTTCGCCCTTGGATTTTCTCTTATCTGATCGAGTTTCCACTCTGTGAGACATTATCTGCATCACCGGAAAGACATATTGTTAGAACAAGGAATATGAAAATGTAAACGAACAAGTACATGCAGCCTGGAGTTTCATTCACGATTCAAAACACAAAAGGACATTCGGCACTCAAACTCCCTATCCCATTCGGTAAAACAAAGTATATATAAGTCCATTCGGCATATAGACTCCACGAGTTCATCCGGTGGTTCAGGACCCTAAGTCCATTCGGTAAAAACACATTCGGCAGAAACGGATCTCACCTGGTTCGGCAAAGATAGGAATCTGGTTCGGCTAACACGTTCGATTCGGAGAAGGTAAAAGTTTGGCTCGGCAAGGACAAAGGTATGGTTCGGCTGGTAAGGAATAACGAAGGCCTCAGACCCATATTTATAGGAAAAATATAAACTACCGGATCCATTGGATCGACACACAGAACCGAACGAGGATATCCAAGCTAAAAACAAAGCACGACATGTGCCATGCACATGCCCTACTTTGAGGGGCAAGTGTTGGGTATGTTTCGACCAGTCCAACCTCCTGCCGAACCAATACCTTCTCCCTCTCCCTGCCGAACCAAACCATCTAACCACCGAACCAAAGCCATTTCCAACTACTGCCGAACCAACACCAATCAAGCCCACACCGAACCAATCCCACCACCCAGTCATGACCGAACCAATCCTGTCTCCCATTCACCACCGGACTAATATACAACCGAACCAGGCCCATGGTAGCACTACCGAATCAAGGCCTCTCATCTACCACCGAATCAAACTCCCAACCCACCATCACCGGACCACAATACTACCGGACCAAGGCATTCCAGACCAACTTTGCCAGGCCAGATTGCACCAGCCCAGGCCCACCAGCAGCTATACACATCCAAGACCCCTGCCCCCAGCCTCACTCTATAAATAGAGGGGCAGGGATACAACAATGGCAGACAAGTTTGAGAGCTCAAGCACGGAAGAAACTTTCAAACAACTTTCATATACTTATATACAAAGCTTTGTACTTGTAATTTGAAAGAAAAAGGAGAATAACATATAAAGTGGACGTAGGCACGTTCTGGCCGAACCACTATAAATCTGTGTCTTTTACAGTTTAGTCCATCTATTTCATATATTTGCATAAATCACCCAAACCATCCAGATCAACATATAATCAACTAAATCATACGACTAGGAGGTGTTTGCCCATTTCTTGTGCAAACAAAATGAAAGATGTATTAGGATACTCAATGTTTTTTTAAAAGTTGTCTTCATGGTAAACATATCTATTATAGTATTAGGTGGTGCTGTTTTTAGTTCACAAAAATAAATTTGAATTAGAAAATATACTGCCAAGAGCATGGTCTTAATAAAGCATCATTTATACATAAGGTATGCCATGTTTTATTATGTCATTAATTTTGCTATTCTCAATTATTAGATTTACTAATTTTTGTATATGCATATTGCAAATCATTACTACATATAACTACATTAAATATATTATCAACATTTAATTTCACTTCAGAAAGATTGTGTTACCATATTGTTGAAGTGGATTTATTTGTTTATTTATTGACACCATAGACTCTTCCTTGGAATCTAACCATGTATACTAACAATTTTTTTAGTTCATTTCTTTTAGTTGTTTCACATGCCAATTGAAGAGACTGATACAATGTCATATAATTAATTGATGATGAGGAAAGTAACTTCTATGCATCAAGTGAAGAAATAGGTATGAAACTATGCAACTAATTGATGATGGGAATGGAACATCAACACATCAAGGGATGAGATGGCTACTTTTGGGTAAACCAATTTTAAGTTACTTTTTAGTTGCAATATTAGGTCATATCAGCTGAAGCTTGAATTTCTCCTTATGCTCATTAAATTTGCATACTTATTGCTTTCAATTTTCATGGTACTTAAAGCACCTGTAACATGTCAGCAATATTCATTCATTATTAATATAACCCCTCTTTAGTAATACATTATATTTTAATTTTTGGAGTATTAGCAAAGAAAATATCAATTGTAAAGCAGTTACTAAATGTGGTCACCAATACTTTTTGATTTGACTAACATATCTTTAACTCACACACTTTTATAACATAAAAATACAAACAATATGTGAAAATATATTTTGATTAAAAGTTTCATTTCTTTCAATAAATCACAAGTATGTGTATATATATAACAAGGCCTCATACATAATGGAATGAAGTAAACAAAAAAAGAAAGATTGAATGATAAACTTTATTTATTGAATGGTGTACATTAGTTGATTTTGTTCCCAGTTCAGTCTACCATTGTTTTTGGAATTAATACCACCTCAATTCTTTAATTTAATTGCAGCTAGACATTAGAACTTTTGTTGCACTGACTGCATTAGATTATACTTGAAGTATACAAAATTTCAGTTAGTAATTTGTACCCACATTTTAACATTAACTTGTGGCAGATATTGAGACTGATGTGGAAAGCTCATATGAAATTTAAAACACTCCATTCATTGAAACTAAAGAGGGGGTACCGATTCAAAGTTAACTCCATAATAATAGTAGAGAACGGTAGACAAGTTGCAACGACTCGTAAATTTTAACGGTTGTAATAGCGTGATTAATTGAATTTTCGTGAATTTTTTTTTAAAAAAAAATTGAAACAAAAATTTAATATTTGGAATACGTCTAATTGAACATAGCAAACTGTAAATTTTCATCTAAAAATATGTGTGATAACCCTGATTTTCAGGCATTAGATAATTGAATAGTTATCTAATTTGACTTCTGAAAATATTGATTTATAAATTGAACAAATAAATGTGATAATCTCCTTTATAATTATTTAATATTGATAAAATTAATTGTTTTCAAAACAATAATAATAATGTGTTATTTTTATATATATAAATAGATTTTAAGTAAAATTTATGTTTACCAATTTGAATTTGTGTTTTGTTTAAATATTTATATTTGAGTTGAATTTAAATTAAATTTTAAATTGGATTTGAATTTGGATTAGAATATTGGAATTCAAAGGATAAACATATATTGTGAGTGAATTTTGAATAGGGATTTGAATTTAAATTTGAAATTCAAAAGACAAATATCTTGAAATGAAATTGGATTTAAATATATATATATATATATATATATATATATATATATATATATATACCAGAATGTGATTATTTATTTATAAATTTAGTTTCAAAATTTTATTTTCTCAAAGTATATATAAATGCAAATAAAAGAGAAGTATAAGTATAAATTTACATACATACATACATATATATATATATTAAAAATATAAATGAATAAACATAATATAAGTAATATAAAGGGTATATACATTATAATAAAAACTCTCATGTTAAACTAAATAAGGAATTGATTTAGAATAAATTTAAAAACATTTATAAATTAAGAAATTTATTTTTATATTAAAAAGAACATGTGTTAGACATTGAACTCATAAGAAGACACTTGTAAAACATTCTATAACATTAGATAACAAGTGGCAATGTTAATTTATTTTTGAAATTAATTATTATAGATAAGAAAAAATTAACAATTCATTATTGTTCAAACCCTTTTCTTTAAATGAAAACTGAAATCAGATTTAAAGAAATTCAAAACTAAATTCAATTTTAAAAAAAAACCAAAACTACAAATCGAAAATCTGTATGAAGATCAACTCATATTCAAGAAAATGAAGATGGGGTCAGCATGCAGTTTTAAAAATCAACTACAATAAGTAAATTCAACTTCAGTAATCAAATTGGGAAGCAATTCACCAGATTCAACAGTTCAACAGGAAGTGCAAATCTGTTTCAGGAGAATGATAATGCATCTGAGTTGGTTCTCTGCTTCTTCAATAATAATTTTGGGTTTAGGCAGAGGTTGCAAGAAAACCAGATCACCTAAATGATCAAGCAAGTCAAAGCAAAATTCGAAGTTTGATTCCAGTTCAAAGGCATGAATCATTTTCTAGGCTTACTCTTTGTTCGACTTTAAGAGGTGAGCAAACTTGATAAATCTATTAACCATAAACTAGTATGTGATGATCTTATATGTATGACCTGAAATTTTTTTGTGCATGTTGTTTAAATATGATTTTTAAGCATATATATATGTGTGTTAACAATTATACCTGGACTGAAACCTGAAATGTAGATCTCTGTTCAGATTGAAACAGTAAGTACACTAAAAAATATATAGCCTGAATCTGATGCATGTGATAAATTTATATGGATACGAAGAAATATGTATGCATGAATAATCCTTCTCTGAAAATATGATTGAATCTGCCCTGTATATATATATATATATAAAGATGTATATGAATGTGTTTATATCCTGTCTCTGTTATAATCAGAGCCTCAAAACTTCTATTTTTCATTAGAAATTAATTTAGATTTTTATTCTGAGGATTAAATGTTTTAAAATAAGGTAACATCAGTTATAAAATGATTTCAAATTTAAATGATTGAGCATTTATCTCTAAAACAAAGGTTACAGTGAAACTTTGAAAATTTAGAGCAAAAATCAAACATCTTGATTTCATGTTTGAAATCCATAACCGGGTTTGTAATTATAAATCATGAATTTTAATATAGATTTCATGATTTTTAGAATGGTAATTATAACGATCCGGAAATTTCGATCCCGAAAATTCTAGATAGTTAGTGAAAAGAAGAAAGAGAAAGAAGAAGAAACAGAAAAATCAAACTCAGAATCTCACATTCGCAGCGGATAAAATATAATATCACATAAATAATAGTTTTATAAAGAAGATCTGTATCTTTACACTTATATTTTATACATCAGAGTTACAACCATTACACCACACTGGACAGTTTAAAAGAACCTGTCCTAGATAAACTATGATATATTGCAGCGGAAATACCCATACGTTCCTGCCATCCAGATCGCCTCTTGAGCTCCAGAACGTCCTTACCTGAAAATATGTAATACTCGATCTGACCCGAGCATTACGTCAAAGTAACACCCGGGTCAGGCTGGAAACCAGCATGAGTAAACCTATCTAACATGGAACACAAAACCATACAACATATATAAACCCGGGGTATCTAGTATCAATTTACAACTTCATAAGTTGCTATAGACATCTCTTATTTTTCACATATCAATTTTTAAGTACCAAACTTAGATTAAAGGGTCCAAATCACTTAAATCATTCCATTCCAACCTATTGATTTTACATATCAAATCTGTAAAGAATTATTATAGATTACAAAATCAAAGTGGTTGCGGGTAATTACTAATACCCGACTCCGGTCTCTTCGACTTCAATTACCATCTTAACCCATGTTATTCAAATGAAACACAATTCAACCTTTAAATACAAGATGTCACTTTTTATTCACCAATTCATCTTCGATAAATAACCAAAGTATCATAGTTCACCCAAGCATATCATAACACAAAACATTATATTTCAGAGATATCAACCAATTCAAGACATTAAACATCATTCAGTTGTTCATAAGCAAGATTGATCATTTCCTAATTAATTTTAATTAATCTCAAATTAAATTAATTATCAACCTTACCACTCAGATTACCTTTGCTTAACACTAAATAATTACAAATCAATTAATTAGTGACCTTTTAATCATTCATCTCAATTAATCACCCTTGATTAATTATTATGTAATTGGCCCTCAACTAATTACACAAATTAATTATTCTCAAACCAATCACATTAATTAACCTTAAATTATCGTCTTAATTAATTATTTAAAATTAATTACTTTAACCCTCAATTAATTAGGTTAATTAATTATCCTATAATCACTTTCTTTGATTCATTAACCTTTAATTAATCCCATTTATTAATTAACTAACCTTTTATTTGATTATCATAATTAATCAATTCTATAATTAATTACACTAAGTATTCAATCCTTAATTACTTTCATTAGTTAATTTCTTTTAACTAATTACATTCTTATATTAACCTTAAAGCATAGGATTTAACCTATTATAATTAACTGAAATAACAATTGAAAGAAAATTTAAAGACTTCGGAAATTTGTCTAAAATTTGCCAATACTTCATTTTAAAACTGGGTTTACATTTACTTTGAAGCTTACACATTTTAAAATATCAATTTACTTAAACATAAATGTTTAGTTAAAACCTTTGGAAAGTAAATTGACTTTGTTTTAATTTTAACACCAAATTTCTTCATTTAAAAAAACTTGTTTTAAAACAAAACAAAACCATTGGACCGAAGTCCCATGCGAGATTTCATCGGGATGAACCCGAAGACCAAAAGCAACAAAATCAATAGATCACCGTCCCAACCTTCTTCCTCATCTATCCTCTGATCCAGGAAAAAAACATCCAATCGACTGCATTTTGATGCCACGCACAATGCAGATGGCTCAACTTCGATCCCACTCAACTATCAATCGATCATTGCCTAATGTCGCAACTCAGAGCCAACCCAAACGCCTCACTCAATTTATCCTGCCCAAAAACCTCCACGTACACGCTGTGCACGTATAAAAACTCACCTGCGACCATCTCGCCGCCGCGATCAGGTCACCAAGTCACCCAGCATGTCTCGACCCCAAAGACCACATCGCCGAAGGCGCCCACCCTTTCGTCGAAAATTCGATCGCCTGCTTGAGTTTCCTAAACCAGAAAAACTAACACGCCACCCCCAATTCGTCTTCCTCATAGATTATCAGTAATTCCTTCACATGCCGCTACCCCAAATCAAAGGTTCACCCATGTAGCTATCTTCATGCCGAAGTTTACGAACTCCGATCACGCCTCAAGCTCCCAAATCGACCGCGATTTCCAAAGAAGTCCAAACCATTCAAAAACCTAAAATTGATCGCTCCACACATCCCAAGCTTTAGTCCAAAATTTGGCCATGGACGATCACTTCTCCTTGCCCAAACGCACCTCCCAGTGGCGCCGACCAGACGTCATCACCACTCAGAGTGACGAAATTAAATTTTTAGAGGAAAATTGAAAATTGAAAATCTCTTATTTTCTAAACTGTTAAAAATCGCGATTTAACTCCTAAAAATCTTTTTTCTACTCAAGAATCCATATTATATGTTTGAATTCCTGTTTTAAGCATGTTGAATTTTTATTAAAATGTATTCACTTACTATAAAATCAAAACTGAGAACACCACACAACATAATTTGCTCCCGAACTATTTTTAACTTATACTATAAACATAAATATTCATTTTCATAGTTTACAACATCTTCATATTTAAACTAGACAAATGATATGTATTTTTGAAACAGGAAGGTAAATGTTTAGCAGAGTAATAACTATCAATATTTTTTTTTAAAAATAAGTTTCTCACTGTTCCTTTTATTTTCTAGATATATTCAAACTTAATTCTTATAAATAAAATTTTGAAAACTTAATTCTATTTAATCAACAACTTTTGTTTGTATACTTAAACCGGATAGAGATTAGAAGAAGAGAAATGGAATTTTTTTTATATTGGCCTGTTAGAAAAATGAACAGAGTAGATCTACCAATATGCATATCAATATACCTTCATATTAACATGATTCTCAGATGTTATCAAACATGCATACATAAATTATAACATACGTTACAGGATTTACACCAGATATTACAGAATATCAAATTCACACTGATTTAGGGGTTAAATTTACTCATAGTTGATGTTGAACAGAGTTTGAACTTTGATTATTCTGAAAACTTGAAACTTGGAACATGCAAACATTTGGAAATCGATGCTGGATTCTGTTGTTGAGATCGATTTAACTTTGGATACAGAGATAATCTTGCTTAGATTATGAACTGGAAAACTTGCTTAGTTGATTTCTTTGATAAATCCCTGGTTTGAAACATTTGTTACAGGCCTTTGTTTTGAATTTGTATATTTATTTCAGACTTGAGTTTCTTTGTTTTTAACTTGTTTCAGATTAAGATGTATTCAAGCAAAAGGAAGTCTGGCTCTTTTACTTCCAATACAATTTTTTTTTAAAGAAACATGTTTTTCCACTTGTTAATTCATTTAACATTTGTCATACACCTATTTAAATCACTTACACTTGTTAAATTTTATTAATTAAACTTACATGTGAGTTATGCATGTTTTACTTATTTTTAAAATGGTTTATAAGCTTTTGTAATTAAATTTCTTAATTAATACATATATTCCTAATTTATAAAAAAAATGAAACCCTTTTTATAAAACAAATTATGTTCTAAAAAAAATCATACACATATATTTTTAGATCCAAAATATTAAGATATCTATTTTTTTTTGAATTTCAAATTCAAATTTAAATTTTAAAATCTAATTTAAAATTAACTAAAAAATATATTTTTAAACAAACATAAGTCCAATTTGCAATAATAATTCTAATTAATATATATATATATATATATATATATATGAACAATCATTATATTTTCAAATCCATTTACACATCCAGATATCTTCTAGTATCATGATTTTATCTGTTTAACATACAAATTAATAATTCTAATCCTATGAATTACCAATTATCAGATGCCCGAAAATTCAGATGATCACATTCCTTCCCCCTTAGAATCTTTTCGTCCCCGAAAAGAAACGAAGCCAAAATTTATTCAATACATAAAATCTGATTAATCATTCTTCGATCATTTTTTTAAAACCTATATAGTATTACAAAAATAGTTTTATAAAAATACTTTTATAACTCGATGTTTCAACAAGTCCATCCCCGTTCTCACAGAAATTCGGTCATACGTTGATCAGGCGTAGTATTGAAAATCTATAAGTACTTAACAGACCCGTTTCAACACCCAGTGAAAACACTTTTGGAAAATAACTTTATTGAAAATATAGAAAACATTTTTGAAAATAGAGAGAATATCTTTGATGAGAATGCTCTGGAAATCATCACCCCCGTCCATGGTCGCAATTACATCCTGGGTTACGTTGCCATCGCAACAAAAGTCCTTGTAACTGCAGGCTCTCCGCGGCCTCTCGATTATGCCATGGAACCCACGGCAGATCGCAGTTATATTCCAGGGTTACGTTGCCATCACAGCAAAAGTCCATATAAATGTAGGCTCTCCGTGGCCTCCGATTTTCGCTGTCAAAATGAAACTTCTCCACTCCTACATAGGTCGCAGTCTATCGATATAAAATCAAACGCAGACTGTTGGCTCTCAGCAGCACACACGACTTTCGCTATGTTACCATAGTTCGTGGTCTACCGATATAAAATCAAACGCAGACTGTTGGCTCTCAGCGGCACACACGACTTTCGCTATGTTACCATAGGTCGCAGTCTACCGATATAAAATCAAATGCAGACTGTTGGCTCTCAGCGGCACACACGACTTTCGCTATGGTATACTCTACTCATAATCCCTAGGAACTAGTTTTGTTCGGACTCCTCACAGGATCAACTTTAGAACCCCCCCCCCCCCCCCCCCCCCCGGGGCTCATGGCAGCACCACCCGGTGGCACTCCTGAGAAGTTCATTTCAAGGGAGCGCCTTTTTCCCCAGAGCCATCATCAAAACACTTTATACTATACACATATAGTATCTTCAAATCATACACCTAGTATGATCTCATACAAAGCTCCTTTACACAAAATCGATTATTCCAAAATCGATAATTCTCAAACTAGGCTTTCCAAATTCTCATATTGATTTTACCCAAAAATCAAGAGCCTTTCCAAATCCAAAGGTTCCTAAAACCTTTTCTAAAATCCTCATAAGATCCTTTATATATAAATAAATATATATAATTTTAAAAATTTGGATCATTTCAAACTTGTATAAAACTCCTTTTATACTTCAAACATTTTCAAAAACCCTTTTCTTCTGGCAAAAGATTCAACAAGGGGAGTTCCATTTTATAAAAAAAAGATATTCAGCTTTATTTACTCAAAACAAATATTCAAATTTGATTACTCCTTTCAATATCATTTTCATTCAAATCCGTACGATGTACACATACCATCCGTACGCTATACCAATCTGATCGCTCACTCGACCACACAATTTCACTTCCGAACTAGTATCGTCCACCCGACTTCCTAATGCGGACACAGATCTGGTTTCTTGATCAGAAACCGTCATTCTCCTTGCATAGTCATAACTATGATAGAGAATATCCAGAACTAATCAACAATCCATATCCAGGTTCGCCGTCGAAAACCGAGTGGGAAAATCCCAACTCGGATCGATATAACTATCTCGAAATTCTATGCTCGAATCTGGATCAAATCACTATGCGAATAGAATAATATACATACACCCTACGTATTTATCTTTATTGGTTATTAGCCAAATCAATTCCATTTCTATTCAAATTCACTTTGATTTTCATTCACTTACTCACAATTGCTTCAATCCATTTGGATTATCACCTCTATTCTTATCTCGATTGGGTATTTAACCAGTAACAGTTTGAACTCCGACCAGTTTATTTAGAAAATAGCTTGAAAATTCTAAAAATAGATAAGTAGTTGGAAAATAATTACTAGTTTGTAAAATAGGTGTAAAATAGTTAGAAAATAGTTAAAATAATTATAAAAAATTTAGAAAATTGCAAAATAGTAGTTGGATAGTAGTTAGTTTATTAAAATAGTTGAAATATAGTTATTAGTTTATAAAACAGTTGGAAAATCGTTAAACAGTTTCAAAAATAATTGTAAAACAAGTATAAGAAAGTTTGGCTTTTAAAAGAAAGATTGTATATATAATGAATAGCTTGGAAAAATAGGTTTATATTAAAACAATTTATACTAAAAATAGTCCAGAGTCAAAACTGCTCACTTCCCAATCTCCGTTCTCATCAATTCAATTTAAATTTCCACTTCTATTTAAATTGACCCAATTCCAATTTTAAATAACTTCAATTTCCATTGAAATTGATTCAACCCCAATTCAAGTTAAATTAGCCTCAGTTTCTTTCCAAATTTAAATTTATTCAACCTTGATCTCAAACTCTACTAATTCAAATAAATTTCAATTGAACTAGTTCCAATTTCAATTCATTTCAACTCCAGTTTGAATTAATCCCAATTTCAAACTCCATTTCCAAATCAAGTTGAATTATTCTTGATTTCCTCCCAAATTCAATTCAAATTCCATTTGAAACTATTCAACTTTAATTACAATTCCAAATTATTCAAATCAATTCGGACTAATTTCAAATTGAACCCACTTCAATTTCAAATCGTTTCAAATTAATCCAATTCAAATTTTCCATTTGAATTTTATACTGATACATCTTCAATCACAATTTTAATTAATTCAAATTAAATTCAATTTGAACTAATTTCAATTCAAATTTCAAATTTAAATCATCCGAATTATATAAATTCGAGTTAACTTCTCAAATGTTTGTTTTGATTCCTTTAAATCAATTTACCTTTAAAGTTTTTAAACAATTTAATTTCGAGTCAAATTCTCAAAATTCCATTTTAAATTATCTTTAGTTAACTTTTTCCAAAGTTCAAATAAGAGTTCAGAACAATTTTATCTTAAAAAAAAATTAATTTATTACTCAATTTTATCTTCCACATTAAAACTAGTTCCTTAAACAATTTTAATTTACAGGTGTAATTATTCAAATTTTCAGTTCAAAATAATTCCTTATCCTTAATTCCAAATTAAAGTACGATTTTCCCTTTATCTCAATAATGGATATATTACCACACTTCATTTCTCATTCATTTAAACAGATCCAATTTCAGCTTAAAAATTATTAATAGGATAATATTATCCAAATTATTATAAAACACCAATACAATTCCAATTTCTAGATCTCAAACCCATTTTGAGATCTCACAAACTCCCAATTCAAATCAACCATTTGACTTCCCAAGTTAAATTCCAATTTCATCTTGAAATTTCCAATTTAGGTTGCTCATTCAAACTTATTTAACTTCTTCAAAGTTAAATTCAATTTACTTAATTCAGTCAAATTTACATAATTTGAATTCCCATTCAAATTTCTAAATACTTTCCCACCTATAAGTTCAAAAACTTATCACTTTGGGTTTTCACATCTCATTCCAAATTTAAAACTCAACATTTAGAGTTTATTCCAAACCATCTTTGATATTATGTATATTCCTCACATATATACATATTTTCTTGTTGGCCTACCAAGCCGAATTTTAAAATTTAAACCACCCTTGGTTTTGATTCAAAACAAATTCTTTTAAAGTTTACAACCAACTTCTTATTCTAAAATAAGATTACATTCAAAATAGTTTGAATAATATTATTTCCTTTAACACTTTGAAAACAATTTCAAATGTTTTGATTTAGAATTCAGAACTTCACAGTTGGAAACCCACTTTAATTTACATCCTTTCAAATTTACATCTTATTCTCTTATTAAAGGGTTACTTCCTTAAAACATTTTATTGTTTATTGGAAAACAATCATCCCATTATTAAACACAATAACCATTCTATTTCTGCGGTTTGAAACCAATTCTAATTCATCTTATTTAGAAATTTTTCCCCAACTTCAAGATTTAATTTCAGTTTGAATCCATTTCAAACTTATCTTTAGTTTAATTTCAATTTGATTGTATTTCTATTACCACTTAATTTAATTCCAACAATTTAACAACCAATTACCTTAATATTTATTAGAAAGAAATATTGCTATATATACCAAAATATATTCTTATAAAATCATTTAAAATCTTTATATAAGAAAATAACAAGTACGCTCTCATATATATATATATATATATATATATATATATATATATATATCCTCAACTCATTCTAGGATACCATTGACCCTATCCTTAATGAGTATCCCACCAAAGCCAAGGTTCTCGCTTAACCTGGCTCTGATACCAAATGTAACGACCCGGAAATTTCGATCCCGAAAATCCCAGATAGTTGGTGAAAAGAAGAAAGATAAAGAAGAAGAAACAGAAAAATCAAACTCAGAATCTCACATTCGCAGCGGATAAAATATAATATCACATAAATAATAGTTTTACAAAGAAGATCAGTATCTTTACACTTATATTTTATACATCAGAGTTACAACCATTACACCACACTAGACAGTTTAAAAGAACCTGTCCTAGATAAACTATAATATATTGCAGCGGAAATACCCATACGTTCCTGCCATCCAGCTCGCCTCCTGAGCTCCAGAACGTCCTTACCAGAAAATATGTAATACTCGGTCTGACCCGAGCATTACGTCAAAGTAACACCCGGGTCAGGCTGGAAACCAGCGTGAGCAAACCCATCTAACATGGAACACAAAAGCATACAACATATATAAACCCGGGGTATCTGGTATCAATTTACAACTTCATAAGTTGCTATAGACATCTCTTATTTTCACATTTCAATTTTTAAGTACCAAACTTAGATTAAAGGGTCCAAATCACTTAAATCATTCCATTCCAACCTATTGATTTCACATATCAAATCTGTAAAGAATTATTATAGATTACAAATCAAAGTGGTTGCGGGTAATTACTAATACCCGACTCCGGTCTCTTCGAATTCAATTACCATCTTAACCCATGTTATTCAAATGAAACACAATTCAACCTTTAAATACAAGATGTCACTTTTTATTCACCAATTCATCTTCGATAAATAACCAAAGTATCATAGTTCACCGAAGCATATCATAACACAAAACATTACATTTCATAGATATCAACCAATTCAAGACATTAAACATCATTCAATTGTTCATAAGCAAGATTGATCATTTCCTAATTAATTTTAATTAATCTCAAATTAAATCGATTATCAACCTTACCACTCAGATTACCTTTACTTAACACTAATTAATTACAAATTAATTAATTAGTGACCTTTTAATCATTCATCTCAATTAATCACCCTTGATTAATTATTATGTAATTGGCCCTCAACTAATTACACAAATTAATTATTCTCAAACCAATCCATTAATCAACCTTAAATTATCGTCCTAATTAATTATTTAAAATTAATTACTTTAACCCTCAATTAATTAGGTTAATTAATTATCCTATAATCACTTTCTTTGATTCATTAACCTTTAGTTAATCCCATTTATTAATTAGCTAACCTTTTATTTGATTATCTTAATTAATCAATTCTATAATTAATTACACTAAGTATTCACTCCTTAATTACTTTCATTAGTTAATTTCTTTTAACTAATTACATTCTTATATTAACCTTAAAGCATAGGATTTAACCTATTATAATTAACTGAAACAACAATTGAAAGAAAATTTAAAGACTTCGGAAATTCGTATAATATTTGCCAATACTTCGTTTAAAAACTGGGTTTACATTTACTTTGAAGCTTACACATTTTAAAATATCAATTTACTTAAACAATAATGTTTAGTTAAAACCTTTGGAAAGTAAATTGACTTTTTCTAATTTGAACACCAAATTTCTTCATTTAAAAATAAAAACTTGTTTTAAAACAAAACAAAACCATTGGATCGAAGTCCCATACGAGATTTCATCGGGATGAGCCCGAAGACCAAAAGCAACAAAATCAACAGATCGCCGTCCCAACCTTCTTCCTCATCTATCCTCTGCTCCAAGAAAAAAAAACATCCAATCGACTGCATTTTGATGCCACGCACAATGCAGATGGCTCAACTTCGATCCCACTCAACTATCAATCGATCATTGCCTGATGCCACAACTCAGAGCCAACCCAAACGCCTCACTCAATTCATCCTGCCCAAAAACCTCCACGTACACGCAGTGCACATGTACAAACTCACCTACGACCATCTCGCCGCCTCGACCGGCTCACCAAGTCACTCAGCATCTCTCGACCCCAAAGACCACATCATCGAAGGCCCCCACCCATTCGATCGAAAATTCGATCGCCTGCTTGAGTTTTCTGAACCAGAAAAACTAACACGCCACCCCCAATTTGTCTTCCTCATAGATGATCTGTAATTCCTTCACATGCTGCTACCCCAAATCAAAGGTTCACCCATGCAGCTATCTTCATTCCAAAGTTTACGAACTCCGATCGCGCCTCAAGCTCCCAAATCGACCGCGATTTCCAAAGAAGTCCAAACCATTCAAAACCCTAAAATTGACCGCTCCACACATCCCAAGCTTTAGTCCGAAATTTGGCCATGGACGATCACTTCTCCTTGCCCAAACACACCTCCCAGTGGCGCCGACCAGACATCATCACCACTCAGAGTGACGAAATTAAATTTTTAAAGGAAATTTGAAAATTTAAAATCTCTTATTTTATAAACTGTTAAAAATCGTGATTTAACTCCTAAAATCTTTTTTCTACTCAAGAATCCAAATTATATGTTTGAATTCCTGTTTTAAGCATGTTGAATTTTTATTAAAATGTATTCACTTACTGTAAAATCAAAACTGAGAACACCACACAACATAATTTGCTCTCGAACTATTTTTAACTTATACTATAAACATAAATAATCATTTTCATAGTTTACAACATCTTCAGATTTAAACTAGAACAAATGATATGTATTTTTGAAACAGGAAGGTAAATGTTTAGCAGAGTAATGACTATCAAGATTTTTTCTAAAAATAAGTTTCTCACCATTCCTTCCATTTTCCAGATATATTCAAACTGAATTCTTATAAATAAAATTTTGAAACTTAATTATATTTAATCAACAACTTTTGTTTGTATACTTCAACCGGATAGAGATTAGAAGAAGAGCAATGGAATTTTTTTTTATATTGGCCTGTTAGAAAAATGAACAGAGTAGATCTACCGATATGCATATCAATATACCTTTATATTAACATGATTCTCAGATTTTATCAAACATGCATACATAAATTATAACATACGTTACAGGATTTACACCAGATATTACAGAACATCAAATTCATATTGATTTAGGGGTTAAATTTACTCACAGTTGATGTTGAACAGAGTTTGAACTTTGATTATTCTGAAAACTTGAAACTTGGAACGTGCAAACATTTGGAAACTTGATGCTGGAATCTGTTATTGAGATTGATTTAACTTTGGATACAGAGATGATCTTGCTTAGATTATGAACTGGAATACTTGCTTAGTTGATTCCTTTGATAAATCCCTGGTTTGAAACATTTGTTACAGGCCTTTGTTTTGAATTTGTATATTTATTTCAGACTTGAGTTTCTTTGTTTCTAACTTGTTTCAGATTAAGATGTATTCAAGCAAAATGAAGTCTGGCTCTTTTACTTCCAATAATTTTTTTTAAAGAAACATGTTTTTCCACTTGTTAATTCATTTAACATTTGTCATACACCTATTTAAATCACTTACACTTGTTAAATTTTATTAATTAAACTTACATGTGAGTTATGCATGTTTTACTTATTTTTAAAATGGTTTGTAAGCTTTTGTGATTAAATTTATTAATTAATACTATAACGATATGGATTTTTCGCTTTCGAAAATCGACATCCATTCTTTACATCGTACTCGAATGCCGCAGATTCGAGCGTTCAAATCTGAGTCGTCGGAGCATATAACACAATTAAGTATAACAACACAGCGGAAGAAATAATGAATATCAATATACGACATCTGATACAACAGATGATACAATAGATATCGATATACATTAGAGATATGATATAATAAAATAGCAGCGGAAAGAAAATAGATAACACTAGCAGCGGAACAAATAACTTTAAGATAGTCTTCAAGGAAGAACTCCAGCAGCAGCTCGAACCAACATCACGATATACTTAGACAAGCAAGTCTCGTCCACATCCAAAGACTGAACTAGCTCCAGATAATATACTAAACCTGACTATCTGAAAAACCCAACTCTAGATTGCTCGTGTGGAAAATAGTGAGCACCCAGAGTTTAGGAAAGGAACAATAAACTCCGGATCAGTCATGGGACTGGTGTGAGTAGCAAAAACAGTTTATCTTTGAAAAAACAAACATCAAAAGAATTTTAAAGTCAATTCGCAATGCTTTTCGAAAATGAAACTACCATAAGACCTCTCGCCACACACACAATGCAAACGCAGAATTGGAGGAGATTTCTTCTTATGATAGTCGAACATGCTTGATACGAGAGAATTTCTTTGATATTATTACTATAAGTGCAAAGTGCAGAAAACATTTCGAAAGTATAATATAAATCTTAGCCAGCATAGGTACCATTATATTATTCCTGCTATAGCTACCTCCTGAGGAGGCAGGTTATACAATTGCAATCGTAAAAGGCTCGTATTGTTTTGATTGGATTTCCAACAAATGGCCAGGCTAAGGAACTTCCTACTGCCACATGGGATCGCCTCTGGCGGAATGTACCGAGAACTTAACCAGCTCTCTGCCAACACAAGGCCGGGTTACCTCTGTAACTAGGTAACTACTACTCGAGCATGCCATCCCCCGGTCCTTTGGGACCTTTATCCGAGGTACCTCTAATCAAACAACATCACACAATAATAAATGTATGGTGTCCACACCATGATACCACCCTTTTCCAGAAGGGAATGACACACGTTAAAGGGAGCGATCCTCACAACCTTGCCACATCTTTCCTGTTTTGACCATTTCCGGGGAGTGAGGTCCTGATGCAGTCTTGTCCACAAAGCTACGCTTCATACAGAAGCCATGCTCTGACCACAAATGATCAACAAATGATCATCAATCACAGCAGCACTCAGCATGTTACATTACCAAATTGGGAATATATCGCTGATAACCTTCAACTACATAACCTCTGAGCTCATACGTCTCAGAGAAGGGTGTTAAGCTAAGAGAATAAATTCTCCGCCACCAACAGAAATGTATTTGAAAAAAATCTGCTTTATATCTCAAAGTGTAGTGTCAGAAATACAACCATACAAGTCTGTTCTGGTTTCGAACAAAACCGAAGGCACTTTCAAAGAAGTCCTTGCATTCCGGGTATTCACAATCCCGATCGGACTTCCCATCACTCAGGGAATCTCTATACCGGAGCAACTCAGTGCATAGATAATCGATAGGTCATCCTATCGTTCTCGCAAATACCCGGTCTTCAAATGCTATCCATATACGTCGAATCACATATTCGGAATGGGTTATACGACACAAAGGTCTTCTCCCGGCTAAACCGAATAGTGAGCGCAACATTTAAAACGTATGGATATGGGATTTCAATTAAGTCATAACTTAATAATTCAAAACTTTCTTTCAAATGGTTTAAACCAATTACCATTTTCAAATCTTTAAACAAAAAGATTCATTTCACTAAGTTCACCCATTTTCACAAAGATCCATTTACGGATTTCAAATCAATTCCCATTTCAATTGGATTAACTCGTTTAAAATCTTCAAATTAAAGATTTAACTTATAGCTTTCGAACCGTTTCCATAACATGGAAAATCATTTTCATTTTTAACTTGAAACCCCTTTTAACACAATTTGGAAGTTCACTTCTTATATGAAAGCTTTTATTACTTGAAAACAAATAGTTCCATTTCAGAAAGATCCAATTTTATTTACACGGGTTAAAACGTTTGAATTTAAATTCAAATTCCCAAATCAATACCTTTAAAATAGTTTAACCCATATAAACTCATTTATAAGTTAAATGGCCCGTTTAAACCCTAGTTTTTTTTCAAATCAAAGAATTCAATTTTAAATATTGAATTCAAATTTAAATCAAAATATTTAAATTTCAAAACTCAATCGAGTTATTCAAAATAAATTTCATCTTTGAAATTCCATTTGAAAAGCTTTTCACTTTAATCCCAAAATCATTTCCAAAACCATTTAGATTTAAATATTCAACTTTTAAACTATTTCAAAATCTGTGACTTAATCGATTGCCCCGTGAAATCCATATTTGTGTGTGTATAAGTGTGGTCCACGGGTTTAACACAATAATGCAACATCATTCAATCATCATGGATCAGAATACAGAAATATAGTTGATAAGCGATATAAGCTATAATGCTTATCATCCATTCACAGATTCACAGATAATAAACAAATGTAAATAAATGAATAAATTATACACAACTCAATCCATAGAACATAATATCATAGATCATATAGGAAAATCAAGTCAAGGCATTTCCCACAATACAATCATTCATAAGTAAGGTCAAGTATTTAATAATCATTTATAAACATGATTAATTAATTGTTTAATCCTAATTAATTCAATTTATTTCCAATTAAATTAATTACTTATGAATTCATTACCCAATCCTGATAAATTAATTACAAATCATTTGATATAAATTAATTAATCAATCATCTTAATTAATTAAATTATTCTTAATTAATCATATTAATTAAATTAGCCTTTAAACCAGTTTCATAATTAATTAACCTTAATAAATCAAAATATCCAAAATTTATTACAATAAGTGATTAATCCTTAATTACTTTTATTAAGTAGTCACATTTAAACAATTTACAATTGATTATCTAAATTAATTTATCCAATTAATTATTAACTTTAATCACTTTAGTCAATATTTAATAATCCTTAGTTAATTACCTTTACTAACTAATAATATTTCTTTAATTACTTACTTAAGGAAATTTCTTAGATTTAAATCATTATTAATCATTTCTAATTAATTTAATTTATTAATTTATAAATAAAATAAATCATTCTGTAATTACCTTATTAATTAAATCATTTTAATTACCTTATTAATTAAATCATTTTAATTACCTTAATTATCTCTAAGATAATCCATTTCTTTATTAATGACTTAATTAAAATTAACATATATATTTTAAACATTTTACTTTTGAACTTACAATTTAGTTCCATTTTGAATTTAAGTTTAAATCAAATTACTTACATTCCAGCTTTAAAGATAAATTGATTTATTTAACTTACAAATTTAAGTTAAACTAATTTATTAACTTTTCATCCAATTTTACTTTTAAATTTCATTTTTAAATTCAAAATGGAATACCAGCTTATCTTTAATAAAGTCTACCACTAAATTTTTAAAACCTTTGAACTCACATGTTAAATAATATTAGTCTTATAAAATAAATTTACAAGAGTTTAAACCCAATTATTTAAATTCAAATCATTGTATAAAGTATACTTGAACATTTTAAAGTTGTTTGAATACTTTAAATTTTATAAAACTTCATTTATTTCAAAAGTAAATTTGAATTCCATCTTCCAAATTCTGATTTTTAACTTATATTAAAATCTGTTTTGAATTCAAGTTCTGATTAAAACAAAACAGATAGGTTCAGGTTTTAAAACCTGGAACAAACATTTACCCGAGCCTTCCCCTATAAAAACTCGAGTGTTACTTCGAGTTGTACGCTAGTTTCCCCGAGTCTCTCTCCTGTTACTCACGCAACCTTCTTCTTCTTCTTGTTTCTTTTTTTTCTACAGAAAGTCAAGTTTAAACTTAAGTAAAAGTTCAAGCATCAGGAATACACTCACTCGAACACGAATACAGACCCAAAGCGATCCCCAATATTTCTCGAGAATGACTCGCGCCCATGACTTCATCTCACTGACACGTATCACTGCCGCCATGCACGTGCACGGCGCCGCCGTGCACCTCCGGTCAACTCCAGAGCATCGAGTCAAGTCGACGATCCTCCACGAGCCATTTCCTCGACCACCAAAACTCATCATCAACTTGAAAACGAAATCCCGTACCAATCTCGAAACCTGAAACACACAACGGCAACCCCACCTCAAACCTGTCAACGCACCGCCCACGAAGCTCCGATCATCTGAATACACGAAACTTCGGTCATCACTTCGTCGACATCTCCTCCACCATCTCTCAAAAGCACGCAGCACTCGATCCACTACAAAGAACAAACAAATCAAAAAAACTTAACCACGTCCAAACTAGGGCTACAAATTTAACTGCATCCCCGCCGCTTCCACGATTAACTACACCCCGTCACCATATTTTTCCACGAATCCCCGTACGTCCCTCTATCTCCAGTAGCGATTCCGACCCCCTTAGATCCCTTGACCGCCAGAAAATGATCAAAGACCAATTTCCAGTCATCTCTAAAATGCATGCTTAACTCTAAACTAAAATTTGTGATCTTCATTTTAAATATCATTATTTTACAATACTAATCTGGATATAAAATCACAACTTCAAATTTACATGGACCAAATTTAGATTTTTCCAGCCTTCTATAAATTTTTTGAGATGATATACTAATTAAAATTTCTGGAACCATTTTTTATAATTAACACTACACTATCATAATCATTTTTCCATCACAGATCTAAGCTTAAACTCTTTTGGATTATGAGGTATGAATTTTTGTTTGGTGTGAACTTGAGACTGCATATTACAGAGCAAATTTATACCTATATGTTTACAGTCATATCACAGACATCCCACACATATATATTCACATCCATATACAAAGCAACCAATCTACTAAAATCATTCATCACATGCATTCATAACAACAGAGTTTTAAAACTGTTTTTAGGTAAAAATGTTTACTCACAGTGTTGTTTCCAGAGGAAGAAAACAGAGTTGCTGAAGAAATAAGCTTGATCCTTCTTAAACCTTCTTGCTTTTGTTTGGATAAATGATGTTTTTAAATTAAATTTTGTTTGAGTATGAAATGATATTACTTCATTCATTTTTTTCTTCTTTCAGTTATGATGGACGAAACTGAAGTGAGGAAGGTGATAATATAGGAGAGTTTACAGGGTAATGCAATTTGTACAGTAGGCATACTGAAGAGGCTTGCATTATGCATGATGTATGTTGCATTAATTACTTTATGTACATATTACTTTGTTTATTCTTAACTTATGCAGATTGTCTTCCTTTCTTAGGAGGCCGAAATAACACATATGATGTACTAAAGATTTTTTATTATTAATTTCTATGCCTTGTTACTTTGTTTCTAACTTCAATATTTTGTTGTCTTGTATGTCTTCATATACATAGATTTATATTTTCTTTGCTTGCCTAGCTTGCTTTACTTTACTCGGCTGAGAAGATGTAATTGGTGCTGGCATTTATTAGGTTTGTCTTGTTTGCTTTTTTTATGTACATGTTTACTTGTTTGTACATTAATACTTATGTATTTTTATTCCCTCTTTTTGCAAGCCTACATACCTATACTTGAATATATGCTTATCCTTTCTTTTGCAAGCTATTGAATATATTTACATTTTTCTTTTGCCTTATTATTTTGTCATATGAACACATTTCTATTTTTATTATGTTGTTTGAATTTTAACAAATTTGTTTAATGTGTATATTTAATGTTTTATAGTTTACATAACCAAAATCTTAAGATGTTTATTTTTAACTTATCTTACATTTTCATTCATTCATTATTTAGATATTTAATTCTAAAAGAAATCGTTTTTAAAACTTAATAAAATAAACACATATCTTTTATACGAATTTTAAGAAATTCAAAGTAATTTACCAATAAATTTCACAAATTTTATTCAAAATTAATTTAATTATTTATTAAAAATAAATCAAAATCCGGGATCGTTACAGATTCCCCTCCTTAAGAAATTTCGTCCTCGAAATTTGCCAAAGAGATAACGAAGATAGATGAAAGATAGAGAAATATCGTTTTAGATCAAACTGGATATCAATTCTGCATTTGGGTTACCAAATCAGAATATCGACAATGGATGCAAGAACGAATCTATTTAACACTTCACAAGATACTCGGGTCACCAGATCTACGAATATGCGGGGCACTGGTTAGTCCGAAGGATAACCAACCGTTCATAGAATATATCGAGACCCAAACAATAGATAAATGGATTTAGATCTTCCACAACTTTCAAATACTAGATATGGATTCTGAATTCAAGTCGGAATACCTCAATATATATACCAATTTGTCCCTCTTCGGACTTTGATATACCCAAGAAATTGCAATAGAATTTCCAATTTAGTTTTAAACGAAATCGTTTTATTGATATAATTCAAATTATCCTTCATATTCTATTAATTAAGTTAACTCAATTTAAAATTTCCAATTTATTTAAAATTTTCAATTTCAAATTTCAAATTTCAAATTCATATTCATTAAGGTATAAATCAAAAACTGATAAGAAACCGATGAAATACGAAGTAAGGATCTTCTATAACGATTCGTAGAGCCATCATCACACCGAAACTTCTTCTGGAGCTGTCACGAAGAAATCAAAAAAATTTGGGAGCGAATCAAAGGAGATTGATAGAGAAAATTGTTTCCGCTATTGCAGGGTATTGACCATTTGTAGTGTACTCCCCTGTCCCCTATCTCGTCCTTCTTTTGCACTCATACTCACTATCAATGGATAGTAAGAGAGTTCACTGAGACATTCGAGTGGATATCTTAGGGATGACTCATTCTAGGGTTTACTTCACCCTATCTCTAATGAGCTACTTAATGTGCTATACTCCTGAGCTAAAGTTTAGCCTTAGCTCTGATACCAAATGTAACGATACAGATTTTTCGCGTTCGAAAATCGACATCCATACTTTACATCATACTCGAATGCCGTCGATTCGAATGTTCAAATCCGAGTTGTCGGAGTTTATAACACAATTAAGTATAACAACACAGCGGAAGAAATAATGAATATCAATATACAACATCTGATACAACATCCTGATACAACAGATGATACAATAGATATCGATATACATCAGAGATATGATACAATAAAACAGCAGCGAAAAGAAAATAGATAACACTAGCAGCCGAACAAATAACTCTAAGATAGTCTTCAAGGAAGAACTCCAGCAGCAGCTCGAACCAACATCACGATACACTAAGACAAGCAAGTCTCATCCACATCCAAAGACTGAACTAGCTCCAGATAATCTACTAAACCTGACTATCAGAAAAACCCAACTCTAGACTGCTCGTATGGAAAATAGTGAGCGCCCAGAGTTTAGAAAAGGAACAATAAACTCCGAATCAGTCATGGGACTGGTGTGAGTAACAAAAACAGTTTATCTTTAAAAAAACAAACAGCAAAAGAATTTTAAAGTCAATTCGCAATGCTTTTCGAAAATGAAACTACCATAAGACCTTCCGCCACACACACAATGCAAACGCAGAATTGGAGGAGATTTCTTCTTATGATAGTCAAACATGCTTGATACGAGAGAATTTCTTTGATATTATTACTATAAGTGCAAAGTGCAGAAAAAATTTCGAAAGTATAATATAAATCTTAGCCAGCATAGGTACCATTATATTATGCCTGCTATAGCTACCTCATGAGGAGGCAGGTTATACAATTGCAATCGTAAAAGGCTCGTATTGTTTTGATTGGATTTCCAACAAATGGTCAGGCTAAGGAACTTCATACTGCCACATGGGATCGCCTCTGGCATGACGTCCCGAGAACTTAACCAGCTCTCTGCCAATATAAGGCCGGGTTACCTCTGTAACTAGGTAACTACTACTCGAGCATGCCATCCCCCGGTCCTTTGGGACCTTTATCCGAGGCACCTCTAATCCAACAACATCACACAGTAATAAATGTGTGGTGTCTACATGAGTAAGTATCTGGGCTCCATACCATGATACCACCCTTTTCCAGAAGGGAATGACACACCCTAAAGGGAGTGACCCTCATAACCTTGCCGCATCTTTCCTGTTTTGACCATTTTCGGGGAGTGAGGTCCTGATGCAGTCTCGTCCACAAAGCTACGCTTCACACAGAAGCCATGCTCTGATCACAAATGATCAACAAATGATCATCAACACACAACAGCACTCAGCATGTCACACTACCAAATTGGGAATATATCGCTGATAACCTTTAACTACATAACCTCTAAGCTCATACGTCTCAGAGAAGGGTGTTAAGCTAAGAGAATAAATTCTCCGCCACCAACAGAAATGTATTTGAAAGAAATCTGCTTTATATCTCAAAGTGTAGTGTCAGAAATACAACCATACAAGTCTGTTCTTCGTTCGAACAGAACCGAAGGCACTTTCAAAGAAGTCCTTGCAATCCGGGTATTCACAATCCCGATCGGACTTCCCATCACTTAGGGAATCTCTATACCGGAGCAATTCAGTGCAGAGACAATCGATAGGTCATCCTATCATTCTCGCAAATACCCGGTCTTCACCACCGGTCTTCAAATGCTATCCATATACGTCGAATCACATATTCGGAACGGGTTATACGACACAAAGGTCTTCTCTCGGCTAAACCGAATAGTGAGCGCAACATTTAAAACGTATGGATATAGGATTTCAATTAAGTCACAACTTAATAATTCAAAACTTTCTTTCAAATGGTTTAAACCAATTACCATTTTCAAATCTTTAAAAAAGAAGATTCATTTCACTAAGTTCACACATTTTCACAAAGATCCATTTACGGATTTCAAATCAATTCCCATTTCAATTGGATTAACTCGTTTAAAATCTTTAAATTAAAGATTTAACTTGTAGCTTTCAAACCGTTTCCATAACTTTGAAAATCATTTTCATTTTTAACTTGAAATCCCTTTTAACACAATTTGGAAGTTCACTTCTTAGATGAAAGCTTTTATTACTTGAAAACAAATAGTTTCATTTCAGAAAGATCCAATTTTATTTACACGGGTTAAAACCTTTGAATTTAAATTCAAATTCCCAAATCAATACCTTTAAAATAGTTTAACCCATATAAACTCATTTATAAGTTGAATAGCCCTTTTAAACCCTAGTTTTTTTCAAATCATAGAATCCAATTTTAAATATTGAATTCAAATTTAAATCAAAATATTCAAATTTCAAAACTCAATCGAGTTATTCAAAATAAATTTCATCTTTGAAATTCCATTTCAAAAGCTTTTCACTTTAATCCCAAAAACATTTCCAAAACCATTTGGATTTAAATATTCAACTTTTAAACTATATCAAAATCTGTGACTTAATCGATTTCCCCGTGAAATCCACTTTTGTGTGTGTGTAAGTGTGCTCCAGGGGTTTAACACAATAGTGCAACATCATTCAATCATCATAGATCAGAACACAGAAATATAGTTGATAAGCGATATAAGCTATAACACTTATCATCCATTCACAGATTCACAGATAACAAACAAATGTAAATAAATGAATAAATTATACACAGCTCAATCCACAGAACATAATGTCATAGATCATATAGGACAATCAAGTCAAGGCATCTCCCACAATACAATCATTCATAAGTAAGGTCAAGTATTTAATAATCATTTATAAACAGGATTAATTAATTGTTTAATCCTAATTAATTCAATTTATTTCCAATTAAATTAATTACTTATGAATTCATTACCCAATCCTGATAAATTAATTACAAATCATTTGATATAAATTAATTAATCAATCATCTTAATTAATTAAATTATTCTTAATTAATCATATTAATTAAATTAACCTTTAAACCAATTTCATAATTAATTAACCTTAATAAATCAAAATATCCAAAATTTATTACAATAAGTGATTAATCCTTAATTACTTTTATTAAGTAATCACATTTAAACAATTTATAATTGATTATCTAAATTAATTTATCCAATTAATTATTAACATTAATCACTTTAATCAATATTTAATAATCCTTAGTTAATTATCTTTATTAACTAATAATATTTCTTTCTTTAATTACTTACTTAAGGAAATTTCTTAGATTTAAATCATTACTAATCATTTCTAATTAATTTAATTTATTAATTTATAAATAAAATAAATCATTCTTTAATCACCTTATTAATTAAATCATTTTAATTACCTTATTAATTAAATCATTTTAATTACCTTAATTATCTCTAAGATAATCCATTTCTTTATTAATGACTTAATTAACATTAACATATATATTTTAAACATTTTACTTTTGAACTTACAATTTAGTTCAATTTTGAATTTAAGTTTAACTCAAATTACTTACATTCCAGCTTTAAAGGTAAATTGATTTATTTAACTTACAAATTTAAGTTAAACTAATTTATTAACTTTTCATCCAATTTTACTTTTAAATTTCATTTTTAAATTCAAAATGAAATACCAGTTTATCTTTAATAAAGTCTACCACCAAATTTTTAAAACCTTTGAACTCACATGTTAAATAATATTAGTCTTATAAAAGAAATTTACAAGAGTTTAAACCCAATTATTTAAATTCAAATCATTATATAAAGTATACTTGAACATTTTAAAGTTGTTTGAATACTTTAAATTTTATAAAACTTCATTTATTTCAAAAGTAAATTTGAATTCCATCTTCCAAATTCTGATTTTTAACTTATATTAAAATCTGTTTTGAATTCAAGTTCTGATTAAAACAAAACAGATAGGTTCAGGTTTTAAAACCTGGAACAAACATTTACCCAAGCCTTCCCCAATAAAAACTCGAGTGTTACTTCGAGTTGTACGCTAGTTTCCCCGAGTCTCTCCCTTGTTACTCACGCAACCTTCTTCTTCTCGTTTCTTTTTTTTCTACAGCAAGTCAAGTTTAAACTTAAGTATAAGTTCAAGCATCAGGAATACACTCACTCGAACATGAATACAGACCCAAAGCGATCCCTCATATTTCTCGAGAACGACTCGCGCCTATGACTTCATCTCACCGACACGTATCGCCGCCGCCGTGCACGTGCACGGCGCCGCCGTCACCTCCGGTCAACTCCAGAGCATTGAGTTAAGTCGACGATCCTCCATGACCATTTCCTCGACCACCAAAACTTGTCATCAAATCGAAAATGAAATCGAAACCAATCTCGAAACTTGAAACACACAACGGCAGCCCCACCTTAATCCTGTCAACGCATCGCCTACGAAGCTCCGATCATCTGAATACACGAAACTTCGGTCATCACTTCATCGACATCTCCTCCATCATCTCTCAAAAGCACGCAGCACTCGATCCACTACAGAGAACAAACAAATCAAAAAAACTTAACCATGTCCAAACTAGGGCTACAGATTTAACTGCATCCCCGCCACTTCCACGATTAACTACACCCCATCACCATATTTTTCCACGAATCCCCGTATGTCCCTTTATCTCCAGTAGCGATTCCGACCCCCTTAGATCCCTTAACCACCAGAAAATGATCAGAGACCAATTCTAGTCATCTCTAAAATGCATGCTTAACTCTAAACTAAAATTTGTGATCTTCATCTTAAAAATCATGATTTTACAATACTAATCTGGATATAAAATCACAACTTCAAATTTACATGATTGATTTTGACCAAATTTTGATTTTTACAGCCTTCTATAAAAAATTTGAGATGATTTACTAATTAAAATTTCTGGAACCATTTTTTATAATTAACATTACACTGTCATAATCATTTTTCCATCACAGATCTAAGCTTAAACTCTTTTGGATTAGGAGGTATGAATTTTTGTTTGGTGTGAACTTGAGACTGCATATTACAAAGCAGATTTATACCTATATGTTTACAGTCATATCACAGACATCCCATACATATATATTCACATCCATATACAAAGAAACCAATCTACTAAAATCATTTATCACATGCATTCATAACAACAGAGTTTTAAAACTGTTTTTAGGTAAAAATGTTTACTCACAGTGTTTTTTCCAGAGGAAGAAAACAGAGTTGCTGAAGAAATAAGCTCGATCCTTCTTAAACCTTCTTGCTTTTGTTTGGATAAATGATGTTTTTAAATTGAATGTTGTTTGAGTATGAAATGATATTACTTCATTCATTTTTTTCTTTCAGTTATGATGGACGAAACTGAAGTGAGGAAGGTGATAATATAGGGGAGTTTACAGGGTAATGCAATTTGTACAATAGGCATGCTGAAGAGGCTTGCATTAAATGCATGATGTATGTTGCATTAATTACTTTATGTACATATTACTTTGTTTATTCTTAACTAATGCAGATTGTCTTCCTTCCTTAGGTGGCCGAAATAATATATATGATGTACTAAAGATTTTTGTTATTAATTTCAATTCCTTGTTACTTTGTTTCTAACTTCAATATTTGCTGTCTTGTATGTCTTCATATACATAGATTTATATTTTCTTTGCTTGCCTAGCTTGCTTTACTTTACTCGGCCGAGAAGATGTAATTGGTGCTGGCATTTATTAGGTTTGTCTTGTTTGCTTTTTTTATTTACATGTTCATTTGTTTGTACATTAATACTTAGGTGTTTATATTCCCTCCTTTTGCAAGCCTACATACTTATACTTGAATATATGCTTATCCTTTCTTTTACAAGCTACTGAATATATTTACATTTTTCTTTTGCCTTATTATTTTGTCATATGAACACATTTCTATTTTTATTATGTTGTTTGAATTTTAACAAATTTGTTTAATGTGTATATTTAATGTTTTATAGTTTACATAACCAAAATCTTAAGATATTTATTTTTAACTTATCTTACATTTTCATTCATTCATTATTTAGATATTTAATTCTAAAAGAAATCGTTTTTAAAACATAATAAAATAAACACATATCTTTTTATACGAATTTTAAGAAATTCAAATTAATTTACCAATAAATTTCACAAATTTTATTCAAAATTAATTTAATTATTTATTAAAAATAAATCAAAATCCGAGATCGTTACAGATACATATATTCCTAATTTATAAAAAAAATGAAACCCTTTTTATAAAACAAATTATGTTCTAAAAAGATCATACACATATATTTTTAGATCCAAAATATTAAGGTATCTATTTTTTTTTTAAATTTCAAATTCAAATTTAAATTTTAAAATTAACTAAAAAATATATATTTTTAAACAAACATAAGTCCAATTTGCAATAATAATTCTAATTAAAATATATATATATATATATATATATATATATATATATATATATATATATATATATGAACAATCATTATATTTTCAAATCCATTTGCACATCCAGATATCTTTTAGTATCAGAATTTTTTCTGTTTAACATACAAATTAATAATTCTAATCTTGTGAATTACCAATTATCAGATGCCCGAAAATTCGGGTTATCATAGTAATTGCCAGAGAATCTGGGATAGTTTGATTTTGGGAATTTCGACGTTTGCCATCGATCTGCGATGTGTTGAAGCCCGATCTTGTTGTCAGAGGAAGAGGAAGGGTTGACGAATCAGGGAAAATTGTTCGATGATTTTATTAGTCACCGAGGCGACGACAATGGGTGGAGTTAGGGTTTAGAATCCTGGTTTGGTTGGCTATGGGTTTGAGGTGGGTTTGATGTCGATAGAGCATCGGACTTCGTAAGGGTGGTTGGAGTGGGAGCCTTAGTCTATGGCAAAGATATGGTCAGGACGATGGGGTTTCTGGCGACTGGTGGTGGGAAGGCGAGAGTGTTTTGGATGACCAGTTTCGTCACTAAGTCCTCGATCATGTTCGTTTTTCATACTGTGGCATTTTTCTTTGATCGGCGTAGCATGATGGATCGGGGAGGTCAGTGGCGATGTGTGGAAGGTAGCAGTGGGGATCGGAGTGTCGTCGATGACTGTGCACGTGCACGTGAGGTCGCAGTGTATCAATATTGGTATTGGAGTTTCTTTAGGTTGAAGCTCGTGTAAATGATGGGAATACTGGAGTGATGCCTCATGTTGTTGCGGGATAGTTTATGTTTCCAATTGTAAGTTTGAAAGTATAAGATTTTAAGAAGAGGAGGAAGATCTCGGGATTAAGCTGAAGGATCTCGTGTATCTGTTTGAAATAAACCAGGATTTTCCTCCAAAACTTGTGTGGCCCTCAAGTTTTTAGTTGAACTAGTTAAGTTTAAATTTAATTATCTTTGAAAATATTTTAAGGAATAATTGATTTATTAATGTTTGATAATTAAAGTTGAGAGAAGATCATATTTAAGTTAATACTTATTTATTATCTTAATTAAGCGATGTGATTAAGGTTAATTAATTAAGATTAATTAATTAATGTAGTTAATTTAAGTTGGTTAATTGGGTTAAATTGATCAATGTAATTAAGGCGGATTGACTGATTAAGTAAGATAATTAGTAAGTGTAATTAACTAAATATTAAGTAATTAAGGATTAATTAAGATTTATTTAAGGATTTGTTGGTTAATTAAGAATGGTTAATTTATCTAATAAAAATGGTTTGTAATTAACCTAAGTTAAATAACTAATTCACAGAAAATAATTAAGAAAGGATTACTCAGTGTAATTAAGTAAATGATTCATTAATGTATATAATTAAAGTATTGTTATCCTGAATGTGATTAATTTTAAGAGTAATTCATGAAAGGAATTAGAGGATCATTAATTAATTGCGAAGAGTAATTAAAGTGAATGATTAAAGAATAATTAATTTATGTAATTAATTTAGGGCTAATTACTTAATGAAATTGTAGAATGTTTAAATCAAGGATGATTAATTAAGATGGATGATTTGAGAATGATAAATAAACTGGGGTGTGATTAATTAATTTTAAGTAAGAAGGGTTTAGATAATCCAAGTAATTAAAGTTGGTAATTAATTCAATTAGAGATTAATTAAATTAATTAAGAAATATTTATATATTAAATCTTGCTTATGATGGTTGAATGATATTGGATGACTTGGGTTTTGAATATCCTTGATGTTATATGAGATGTACTATGACATGATATGATGGATTGAACAATGATATTGTAGGGTTATTTATCGATAATGCATTGTTGTGAGAATTATGATACCCTGCATTTAAATTGATTGTATCCACTTAGACTTTGTTTAAGATGGTATTACATTCGAAGAGACCAGAGTCGGGTATTAGTAAATACCCAAAACCACTTCAAATTCTTTATAAATTGATATGTGAAATCAATAGGCTAGAATGGAAAGATTTAAGTGAATTGGACCATTTAGTCTAACTTTGGTACATAGAAATTGATGTGTGAAATAAGTGATGTCTTTTACAAATTGAGAATTTGTAAATCGATTCGAGTTACCCCGGGTTTTAATTAATTCTATGTATTAGAATTTCTTGACAGATGAGTTTACTCACACTGGTTTCCAGCCTAACCCGGGTGTTACATTGATGTAATGCTCGGGTCAGACCGAGTATTACAGATTTTCAGGTAAGGGCATTCTGGGGCTCAGGAGACGAGCTGGATGGCAGGGACGTATGTAGAGTATTCTGTTATGTTTTTTTGTAGCTTATCTGGGGCATGTTGAATTAAACTGCTTAGTGTTGTGTAATATTGTAACTCTGATATATTTAAGTGTAATTTGACCAGTACAGTTTTCCTTTGTATAATTATTATTTATGTGATATTATATTTTATCCCCTGCGAATGTGAGATTCTGAGTTTAAGTTTTCTGTTTCTTCTTCTTTCTCTTTCTTCTTTTCACTAACTATCTGGAATTTTCGGGATCAAAATTTCCGGGTCGTTGCAATATGAAAGTTTATTTTATTGTGTAATTCTATTTCAATTTATATTAGTTAATATTTGATGATAATAAAACGTTTCTCAAAACTGAATATTTTTATATAGAAAATTTTTAATCATCTTCTGAGCAAGACGTCATAGTTCGTTTCTTCAAATTTTGACTCTTATTGCTCCGCCGATCTTAATATCGACGAAATAGCAGCATTTACATCCCTATACCGATTTTTGATCAGATGATCGTACCACTGATATCCGCATACCGTTTTGATCGTATCGTCATGCTAATCTCTACGGTATATTCAATTCTAAGTTTTGAAACTCGATTCGTAGTGAAATCCATAGAAACGGTTACTATATCGGTACCGGTTTTGTGACGTTTGTTGTTTATGACCATTTGAATTCATTGTCCATTCAATTTTTCTTCGTAAAACTCAATAGCCATTTGTTATTATTTTATTCCAGAAGCCGCTTGCCTTAATAATTTATTCAACGTCTGACCTTCAGTATTCCCATCGGTTGATAGTTATATTTGCTGGTTCCAACATAGTTCTGTGTCTCTTCCTTTCTCGGTCGTTCAGGCCTTTGCATAAATATTATAATATTTCATTTAAAGCTTCTCAAAATTGCTCACATTTTTTTCTCTTCCATTTGAGAAACCTGCCTCTTCCTTTTTAATTACATCATCCTCCAACCCATCTTCCGCTCTCAACCCCTCACCACCGAAACTTCACCCACCAAAGCCTCCACCGTTTGTAACCGCTGATCTCGCCTGCATGGTCAGCCGCCACCGAACACCAAGTGATGCAGCACGATCTACAATCCCTCAAGGGCTAAGTCGGTCACGAGTTAATGTGGTTCTGGAGGAAGCTCTGGAGTTGGGAAGCTCGGAGATTTTAAGTCGTTACCGACTTAAGGAACATAGTTCACGACCTAAGGGGAAGACTCCAAGTCGTTTGCGACTTATCAAAGGAAAGGGAAACGAGTTTGAGAAGGCACGACCTAGCCAAACTGTGAGTCGTTCGGTGTTGGGGGAAATTGAGTCGTCCACGACTCAACGTGGAGGAATTGAGTCGTCCACGACTCATCTGAAAACCGTAGGAGACGCAAGAAGCATGCGCATGGAGCTTAAGACGCGGCTTGCTTAAGTCGGTCCTTAGTCGAGTCGTAAGTCGTTTACGACTTATGATAAGTCGTATATGTTGTGTCGTTTACTATGTTCTGATGTGTTGTATTTTGAGTCGTGTATTGTTTTGAGTCTGTACCTTTGAGTCGTGTATTGTTTTGAGTCTGTACATATCTTGAGTCGTGTCACCTGTATTGTTTGATGAGTCGTATGTCGTTTGTAACTGATGAGTCGTAAAGTGTGATGAGTCGCTGGGTTTTGAGCTGAGTGTTTTGAGTCGTAAGACTTAGGTCGTTGCCGACTCAAGATGAGTCGTGAGTCGCATACGACTTAAGAGCGGCCAGTTGTAAACACTATAAATAGGGGTGTGTGTTGTACATTTGAGTAGTTGATTTTGAAATAAAATTTCTTGTTGATTGCTTTGTGCTTTCTTCTCCAATTGGTAGTTGAGTGTAATCTCCTATCTCCACTTACGTCATTCGAGTGCGCTCGAATCCACGTTTGTTGAAGCCGATTCACGGAATCTAGTGCGCTAGATCAACGTGCGAAGAATCGTAGATCTTGGAACACGGTATAGTGCGCTATCAACGTGTTTGAGATAGCTAGAGTTCGGTATCTTTGGATCAACGAACTTGGGCATTTTGGTATCTTCAACTCACCGATTGCTACATTTCATTGATTGAAGTTTTGTTTGATTAATCCGCTGCGTCATTATTTGGTATCGGAGCCATACTTAGCCAATCATAGCTAAGTTTGATTCTTGGAGCCAAGTTTTTGAAGTTTTTGAAGTTTATGAAGTTTGAAGTTGTTCATTGTGTTCATATTGAAGTTGCATCAAGTTTGAAGAGTTTGATCCATTCCATTTAGGATCAAAAGGAGCAAAGGTGTTTGAATTTAGTCTTGTTGAAGTTGCGCGCCAAGGTTTGAAAGGTGAGGCCGTGTATACTTTGTGCCAAGCCGAGACAAGTGGGAGCCGATCTTGCTTGAGTCGTTAACTCGTTGCCGAGTTAGTGAGAGCCGAGACAAGCATCGCCGTGTAGTGTTGAGCCATAACTTGTTATTTTGTTGAAGCTTGAAGTCTTGTGTTGAATTTTTGAAGTCTTGTGAAGTTTACAACCATGCCACCAAGGAGAGCTAACCGACATCAAAACGTTGAAGCTTTGTATCGTAGAGAAGAAGCCGAGCTTATGGAACAACGTATTAATGATAAATTTGATGAGGGCATTGGTAAATTGGAGAGATTGATGAATGATTTGAATCAAAGGAGGAGATCACCAAACTCGAACCATGGAGGAAACCGAGTTTCGCCATTGGTTACGGAAGCGAGGAGGGTATCACCACATTCTTGTAGAGATAGAAGAGAAACATCAATTTCATCACGAAGAGATCATCATGACTATGCACATGAAGAGAGAAGAAGTCAACGTGAATTTGACCATGAAGCATATAGAGATGAAGAGAGACATAGTCAAAGAAGCATGCATGAGAGAAGGGATGATATTAGTCGAGATCGATGTAGGCGTACTTTTGATTTTGTTGAAGAGGGTGATAGAGCAAGTATTCATTATAGAGATCGAGACCAAATTCGGAATTCTTACCGTGATGTGGAGGATGATCGTCGTTGGGAGTCGGGTATGAAAATGGAAATTCCAGAATTTAAAGGCGGGATGGTTGCAGAGGAGTTTTTAGATTGGTTGTCTAATGTGGAGGAAATCTTTGATTTCAAGGAGGTGCCGGAGAATAGAAGGGTGAAGTTAGTTGCTACAAGGCTGAGGGGGAGAGCATTGGCGTGGTGGCAGCAAACTAAACTTACCAGAGAACGGATGGGGAAGTCAAAGATAGAATCATGGGATAAGATGAAAAAGTTGATGAGATCTACTTTCTTACCTTACAACTATCAATCACTTATGTATCAGAGGTTGCAGAATCTGAGGCAAGGGACGAAGTCTGTTAGTGATTATGCTGATGAATTTTACCAACTCATTGCCAGGAATGATATTATGGAGACAGAAGAACAGCTAACTGCTAGATTCATTGGGGGATTGAGAATGCAGATCCAGGATATGGTTAACATGTTTGATCCTAGATCAGTTGCAGAGGCACATCAGAAAGCGTTGGCTTGGGAGAAACAAGGAAGGCGTGGAGGTGGTGTGTTTACTAATTCTAATAATCCAGTGAAAGGTGCCGGTGGAAGTTCTAGCGTTCCTAAACCTGTTACAAAGCCAGTGGTGAAGGAGGCTGAGAAGGCGAAGGCTAGTAGTGTTTTCAAATGTTATAATTGTCAGGAGTTGGGTCACAAAAGCAACGAATGTCCGAAGCCGAAGAAGAGAACCATGGTTGCAGAGGTTGAGGCAGATGATGGTGAGGAGGCAGAGTATTCAAATGTATCTTATGTTGAGGAGGAAGAAGAAGTGTCGGGTGATGAAGGTTGTAATCTTATGATGAGGAGGTCATGTCTTACACCAAAACAAGAGGAGGATTGTAGTTGGTTGAGAAGCAATATTTTTCAGTCAACATGCACTATTCTGGGGAAAGTTTGCAAGTTCGTTATTGATGCTGGAAGTTGTGATAATATTATTTCTACAGAAGCCGTGAGGAAATTGAACTTGAAGACTGAGAAGCATCCTAAACCGTACAAACTAGCATGGTTAAGGAAGGGTGGTGAAGTGAAGGTGTGTCGAAGGGCTTGTGTTAATTTTTCTATTGGGAAGAAGTACAAAGATGAAATTTGGTGTGATGTTGTAGACATGGACGTGTGTCATCTGTTGTTGGGCAGACCGTGGCAGTTTGATAGAGCAGTACAACATGATGGTCGTGCCAATAGTTACAGTTTCATGTTCGAGGGTACGAAAATCACTTTGGTTCCTAAGAAGCAACAACAGAAGGAGAGCAAGCTAGAGGAGATTGAGGAATTAAAAACTCTGTTGACTTTGAAAGAGTTTGTTAAGGAAGTTAAAGAGGAGCCTGAAGTATTTTTGTTGATTGGGAGAGAGAGTAGTGAAGAAGTTGAGATTCCAGATGAAGCAAAGCCAATTTTGAAAGAATTTGAAGATGTCTTTCCAGAGGAATTACCTAAGGAGTTACCGCCACTTAGAGACATTCAACATCAAATTGATCTTGTTCCGGGAGCAGTGTTACCACATCGACCACATTATCGAATGAGTCCGAAGGAACATGAGGAATTACGAAGGCAGGTGGAAGAGTTGTTGGAACAGGGACGTGTTCAGGAAAGCTTGAGTCCTTGTGCCGTGCCAGCATTGTTGGTGCCGAAGAAGGATGGAACATGGAGAATGTGTACATATAGTAGAGCTTTGAACAAGATTACTGTTCGTTATAGATTTCCTATGCCAAGGTTGGATGACTTACTGGATCAATTGAGTGGGGCAACTATATTTTCGAAAATTGATTTGAAGAGTGGTTATCATCAAATTCGAATCAGACCTGGAGATGAATGGAAGACAGCTTTCAAGACGAGAGAGGGGTTGTACGAATGGTTGGTTATGCCATTTGGTTTGTCTAATGCACCTAGTACATTCATGCGGGTGATGAATCAAATTTTTAGACCATTCATTGGAAAGTTCGTCGTGGTTTATTTCGATGATATTTTGATTTATAGCAGGAATACGGAGGAACATGTTCTACATTTGAGGGAAGTGTTGCTTATTCTTCGTGAAGAACAATTTTATGCTGCTACAAAGAAATGTGTGTTTATGACACCTAGTGTTTTATTCCTGGGTTATGTTGTTTCAGGGAAAGGTATTCAAGTTGACCAGAGTAAAGTTGAAGCAGTCAAGAATTGGCCACAGCCAAAGACAATTACAGAAGTGCGAAGTTTTCATGGGCTAGCGTCATTCTACCGAAGATTCATTCCACACTTCAGTAGCGTGATGGCTCCAGTGACTGATTGCATGAAGGGGAAACAGTTTATATGGTCAGAGGAAGCGGGAGTTGCCTTTGAGAGAATCAAGGAATTGTTGACGTCTGCACCAATTCTTGTTCTACCTAATTTTCAGTTATTGTTTGAATTGCATACTGATGCTTCGAAGGTTGGTATTGGAGGAGTTCTGAGCCAGAATGGAAAGCCAGTTGCTTATTTTAGTGAGAAACTATCAGGGGCAAAGATGAGATACAGTACATATGACGTTGAATTTTATGCTGTTGTTCAGGCTGTTAAGCATTGGAGACATTACTTATTTCAGAAGGAATTTGTTCTGTACACTGATCACGAAGCTTTGAAACATTTACAGGGATAGGATAAAATTTCAGCGAGACATGCATCATGGATTTCTTATTTACAGCAGTTTACTTTTGTCGTTAAGCACAAATCAGGGGTGACAAATCGAGTAGCTGATGCTTTAAGTAGGAGGAGTCATTTGTTAACGACAATGAAGGTTGAAGTGACCGGGTTTGAAATGTTGCCAGAAATTATTGAAGGAGATCCTTACTTTATGAAATATGTTGAGAAAGTGAAGGATGGGAGTACCGATGAATTCATATTGGTTGATGGTTTTCTGTTTAAAGGAAATCGTTTATGTATTCCAGATTGTAGTTTGAGGATGAAAATTGTCAAAGAGTTACACGAGGAAGGGCATGTGGGCCGTGATCGTACTTTGCAATTGATTTCACAATCTTACTTTTGGCCGTCGATGAGAAAAGAAGTTGAAAGATTTGTGGAGAGATGCCATATTTGCCAGGTTTCAAAAGGAACAGCAACGAATGCAGGATTGTATATGCCATTACCAGTACCGTCTAAGCCATGGGTTGATATTAGCATGGATTTCGTCTTGGGTTTGCCGAGAACTCAAAGGGGAAATGATTCGATATTTGTTGTGGTGGACAGGTTTTCAAAGATGGCACATTTTGTTGCTTGCAAAAAGACGGCGGATGCAGTTCGAGTGGCACAGTTATTTTTCAAGGAGATTTATCGACTTCATGGTTTACCAGAGTCTATTGTTTCTGATCGAGATACTCGTTTTCTGAGTCACTTTTGGTTGAGTTTGTGGAAAATGATAGGAACGAAGTTGAATTTTAGCAGTGCTTATCATCCACAAACAGATGGACAGACAGAAGTTGTTAACAGGTCATTGGGAAATTTGTTGCGATGTCTTGTACAAGATAATTTGAAAAGTTGGGACATGAAGTTATGCCAAGCTGAATTTGCACATAATCATGCAGTGAATCGTAGCACGGGATTCAGTCCGTTTCAGATTGTTTATTCAAGTTTACCCAGGGGGCCGTTGGATTTGGCAGTAGTACCACAGGCGAAGGGAACAGTTAAACGAGCTGTCGATTTTGTTGATGAGCTGACTGAATGTCATAAAATCGTTCAGGAACGATTGGAGAAATCGAATGAGAAGTATAAGAAGTTTGCAGATTTGAAACGACGAAATGTTGAATTTAACGAAGGCGATTTGGTTTATGCAGTGTTGACAAAAGACCGTTTTCCGGTGGGAACATACAATAAATTGAAAGCGCGGAAAATTGGTCCAGTTGAAGTTTTGAAGAAAATCAATGAGAATGCTTATCGATTAAAGTTACCAGATGATGTTTATACTTCTGATGTCTTTAACGTCAAACATTTAATTCCATATCATGGAGGTGAGATTGTTGTAGAGGAATTCACAAATTCGAGGACGAATTTTTCTCAACCTGGGGAGGATGATGCAGCACGATCTACAATCCCTCAAGGGCTAAGTCGGTCATGAGTTAATGTGGTTCTGGAGGAAGCTCTGGAGTTGGGAAGCTCGGAGATTTTAAGTCGTTACCGACTTAAGGAACATAGTTCACGACCTAAGGGGAAGACTCCAAGTCGTTTGCGACTTATCAAAGGAAAGGGAAACGAGTTTGAGAAGGCACGACCTAGCCAAACTGTGAGTCGTTCGGTGTTGGGGGAAATTGAGTCGTCCACGACTCAACGTGGAGGAATTGAGTCGTCCACGACTCATCTGAAAACCGTAGGAGACGCAAGAAGCATGCGCATGGAGCTTAAGACGCGGCTTGCTTAAGTCGGTCCTTAGTCGAGTCGTAAGTCGTTTACGACTTATGATAAGTCGTATATGTTGTGTCGTTTACTATGTTCTGATGTGTTGTATTTTGAGTCGTGTATTGTTTTGAGTCTGTACCTTTGAGTCGTGTATTGTTTTGAGTCTGTACATATCTTGAGTCGTGTCACCTGTATTGTTTGATGAGTCGTATGTCGTTTGTAACTGATGAGTCGTAAAGTGTGATGAGTCGCTGGGTTTTGAGCTGAGTGTTTTGAGTCGTAAGACTTAGGTCGTTGCCGACTCAAGATGAGTCGTGAGTCGCATACGACTTAAGAGCGGCCAGTTGTAAACACTATAAATAGGGGTGTGTGTTGTACATTTGAGTAGTTGATTTTGAAATAAAATTTCTTGTTGATTGCTTTGTGCTTTCTTCTCCAATTGGTAGTTGAGTGTAATCTCCTATCTCCACTTACGTCATTCGAGTGCGCTCGAATCCACGTTTGTTGAAGCCGATTCACGGAATCTAGTGCGCTAGATCAACGTGCGAAGAATCGTAGATCTTGGAACACGGTATAGTGCGCTATCAACGTGTTTGAGATAGCTAGAGTTCGGTATCTTTGGATCAACGAACTTGGGCATTTTGGTATCTTCAACTCACCGATTGCTACATTTCATTGATTGAAGTTTTGTTTGATTAATCCGCTGCGTCACCAAGCAACGACCCACTTTTCCTCTAACAGCTCCGACCCTATTTGTGGCTCCCCTAGCTTGCTGCACCATCCTCCAGCCACGGCCTCCTCCACAACAGCAAAGCCTGTCATCACCTCTCCTCTTTTGCTCTGCCCACTTCATTCCCCTCTTCCATAGCAGTCGAGCTTTGTAAGTATGTTTATATATTAATAATTTCGCATGGTAATACTCTGTTAAATATATATTTGTTTATAAAATTTTGTTTACAGAATTTTTTCTATACATACTATGTTATGAAGTGCTGTCACTTTATACTTGTTTGTGAAATTGTAAAATTTGTACAGTACACGCCTATATGAAGCTATTATACGAATATTGTTTATATTATATAATATTATATTATGTAAGATATGTATTGTTACGCATATAGTAGCTCATTTAGTTATCGCAGTTTATGTTGTGATATGTTTATATATATTTGTTTCTACACATTTGTTATATATAAGTATTGTTTTAGATTTTAAAATATATTAGATTTGATTATAATAGCTTATATACATATATGTATATCTGTATATATGTATGGTCGTCATGTATTATATATATTTTTAAGTTTTTAGGTGTGTAGTTTAGATACAGGTTATATATATTAGTTTTAATATAAATTATATGTTTTACTGTATATGTTTTTATTGTATACGGGCTTTATATTCTGATTTGAAGGATGTGCATGCATTATATATGTGAATCTATGCTTTTGTCTATACATTTTATATGTAAGTTTGTTATATAGAGAGCTGTTTATAATATATATATATATATTTCCTGTTCATATAAATCGATATGAGTTATATATTTCAATATTGAAAATATTACATTTCACTGTTTAAAAGTATATAAGTTATGTATTTGGAAGTTTATATGCACTATTAGTATTGTATAATATAAAATATATATATTTGACTTTAATTTAAACAATGATTTTTATTATTTTAATATATGTCTTAAGGTAAAATATTGAAGAATAATACATACATACATACATACATACACAAATATATATATATATATATATATATATTATAATAATAGTGCATATATTTGCTGTTTTTCTCATGCTGATTCTAATTATCTCATCGATTCCTATCTTTCAACTTTGTCCGTCAAAAATCCGCTTTCAGCTTACTTTGCTTTGAGTTGCTGTTTGGATTGTTCGACGGTCTAGATCGTGATCTAATTCGTATTTTTTCGAGTCATTAAATTCTTCTAGCCTCGAAAGGTGAGTAATCAGCCAAATTAACGTTCTTATATTTATTAAATTTGATTTCAATTGAAACGGCAATTGAATATGCTACTGTTAGTTATTTTGTTATTTATATGCGATTATATGCTATCTGTTCACCTGTGACATCTGACACCTTTATCCGTTATTTATATTGATGATATATGCCTGTTATATTTTATCATATCGTTACCACTCTACAAGTTCCCTGTTAGTATAGAATTCCCTATGGGTTGAAATGATACATACCCGAACGATCTGTAAAATAGGAGAAAATCGTTATGGGTTGAAATGATAAACCCAAGAGATTTTCATTGAATTGAATTTGGGATTGCGGGTTGAAATGATATATATACCCGTATATATTAAAACTGCAGATTGGAAAGATAAATATCCGTATCACTTGACCATAGGATATAAAATTATACACAGACACCGTTGGTCTATATATAAATAATTCGAAATGATTACTATGGTTTTAGAAGGAAATATATGGTTTAATATAAATATTGATTTTAGATATTATATAAATGTTATTTTACATATAGTTAAATTCTTGATTTTAAGCTATGCATAAATTTGTTTTAATATAAAATAAGCTTAATAATAAAGTTTGATTTTTTTTTAAATATAATAGGGTTAGGTATTTATTTAAATTATATTTTAATATAGAGTTTATAATGATTTAATAAATTAATGTTGAGATGATGGATTTGAGATTAATTTGAAATTGTATTTAATTAAGAAATATATTTAATTAGAAATCGATTTGGAACTTATAGAATTTGAGATTTTTAAAGGATATAAAATTTTATAATTTGATTTTGGTTAAGGTGATTTAAATGAATATTTCAAGTTTAAATAAGTTGAAGGAAATATTTAGTTTATTTGTAATTTGAGGTTTTGTTTAAGTAATATTGGATTTATTAAGTGAATATTTAAAAAAAAAAAAAAAGTTAAATTAAGATATATATATATATATATATATATATATGAAATTATCAAATTTAACTTTGAGATTGTGAAATATTTAAAGCTTTGAAAAATATCGAAATTTAAATGGTTTATTTGTGGTTCAAATCTGTATTTGAAATCGATATTATGGTTTATTGAGAACTGAATTGAATTGAAATTGATGATTTGGGATTTGAATAAATTTGAAATTTTGGGATTGGTGTTGATTTGGAATTGATTTGTGAAATTTAAGGAAGCTATTTTATTATATAAAGTATATTTAAATTATATTTAAACTATTTATCTATGTAACTTTATAAATTTATTTCATATATACTATTTTAAATTATAACTACTTTTATATAAACTATTTTAAATTATAAACTATTTTATTATATATACTATTATTTATATTTAAATAGTTAAGTGAGAAGTGTTATGATTCCAAAGCATTATGATTTCTAAATTTTGATTTCCAAAGTATTATGATTTCTAAAGTGTTTGATTTAGAAAGTGTTATAACTTCGAAGTAGTGAGATTTTGTAAATGGATATATTTAAATGGAAATGATATCGTATTTGGTTTTGAAATGGAAGTGATATCGTATTGATATGGTTTTGAAATGGCAACGATATTTTGGTTTTGAAATATAAACTATTTTGAAAGTTTATTAAATGACCAATCGGTGTAATAATTACGTAGTTATTAAAGAGTCCAGGATCGGTTAGGGTCATACTCTCTGTCTAAACCGAAAGCCACTTTAGTAACTATTATACGCAGAGTGTGATCTAGAATGAAGTGGTTCGAATGATGAAGTTGCTGGATTTGAAGAAAGAGAACGATAATGGATAGTCTTGACACTTGTGTCAAATTTGAAATGACTTAAACAGGAGCCATGCTGGGCCTATGAGGTTAGCCACCTCTATGCGAACACACTTCTTCATAAACTACTCATTACTTGTTTTTGATTGGTGTGCGCCCTTGAATTGGGGGTTTTGTTTTGCGGTGTTGCGATCATTGCGGTGATGCGTTCTCACCAGTCCGGATCAAGCAAATGGTAGTTTCACTACCTTGGGTATTGCCTCATATGCCTTGTCATACTCATATCCCTATGCGCAACCACTATGATTTTTTTTGTTATACCTATAGAGTACTCCCTGATAGGCCACTAGTTTACGGTGGAGTTTACAGTGCTGTATAGACTATGACGCTTATAAAAATGTGTTAAGGGGGATAATGGTAACACCTTAACGCTATTTTAATACTTTACTTTACTTTAACATTATTATAATAGCGTATATTACTACATAGTAGATAGTTTAACGGATCCTTAAAGGATGGTTATCCCAACATCTTTTGAGTTACTTGTATTTTCAGATGTTATTTCACTTGAGTTGGATTTATTGATATAAGAATGTTAATCCTGACTCGAGTGTTTTGTGTTTTGCTTTATGCTCGGGTCAGACTGAGTGTACCAGTATTCGAGACTCGCCTTTGGAGTTGGAGCTTCGCTTAGAGATCCAGCTATCTATCCATCTTTTAGATATTCAGTTGAATCTAGTGTTGTATTCTGATTCTTATATTTGACTATTGTATCCGAGACTTCTGTTGTAACTTATTTAACTCTGTTATATATGTAGTAGCTTCATGAACTACTATTCATTTTTTTTCCGCTGCATATTGTTATATTACTCTGTGTCTGTGATTCTGTGATTATTTTTATTTACTGTATATGTTGAGTTTTGCCAAATATAAACTTACAATCTGGTATTTCGAGCAATTCAATTCCGGCATGTTTGGATGCGAATGGTTGAAAATATCAGGTCGTTACATTTGGTATCAGAGCATTGGCTCTAGGTAAAACTTAGCATATATAGTAGATATAGTTATGGAATCACTTTCGTTCGAGCTTGAATTTCTTCTTATGACTCGGTCTCCTTTGAATTTTGGAATGTTCCCCTCGATTCCAAAATCCATAAATCTGTTCTTATCTCTTCCAATTCGTATTATTTTGATTCTGGAGAACCCCATAACTCCGCTTCGAATGATCTTTATAATGAATCATCGGTCTCGCCAATCTTCGAATGACTTGTAAATGGGTGAAACTCCTTTACAAATTGGCATCGATTCACCAGAGATTTCTATGTCCTCGGTTTAGATGCTAATATCATTCGTTATTCCCAATTCTATCTCTTGAGATCGAATGTAGATTTGTCTCTGAATTCCACATTGATCTAATTCTTGAAGTCACAGTCGACCAGGTTAAGGTTGCCCGAGATTTGTATAAGTCTATCCTCCTTTCTTTTTTGACATTTAATCATCTTATCTTCTATTTCGAACTTATCTTCGAATCAGAATTCTCCTTGATTTGAGTCCATCAAATATGAATCTCTATCCTTTCTTTGAAATCTGTTTTGGTATCATCGAGCGAGGAAGTGTATTCATGAATTAATATTTAAAATGTTTTAATATATATTGTGTTATTTGAGTTGTTGATGTTGATTTGGGTTTTCGATTGATTCGTCTGATCGACGCTATCAATAGGATTTCCTAAACACTTGAACAGAACAAATTGACACAATATTGTTTTCAAGTTTGGTTAATGAAATAAATTTTGTATGATTATATTATATATAAGTATGAGTTTCTGAAATTAAATAGTTAATGAATTGGTTGCTGAAAATAATAATAACATATTTGATTTTCATTTATTGTTTGTAAACCATTGACTATTGAATAATATAAATAAATGAATTTATAAAATATGGAATATAAATTGATTTTGAATTTGAAATGAATTTAAATTAGGAATTTGAGGATTTAATTTTCGATGATTTCAAACCTTGGTTTTAAAGTGTATATTATTTAATGTATTTTCAAATATAAATCGTTTCAAAGAATTTTTAACTGTTTAAAATCAGCGCTCTCTTATTTTGTCGTTGGAAAATAATTTCGGTGATGGCGGCCGCATCATCGACATTTATTTTTGGGTTTCGAAGTGGAGAGACCATTCTGTAGCTTTGCTATAGTTTTGCTTTGAAAAATTCAATTGATTTGGATTTCTAAAGTATGATTTGATTTATGAAATATATTGATATATGGTTTTAAATTTGATTTGATATCTATAGTATATATATATATATTTATTTATTTATCCCTAAATAGTTTGAAGAGAATCAGAAATTTAATTCTTAAATTTTTGTTGATGATAATCTCAAATATAAAGTGAACCAAAACTTTGAATAAATATGTAAGCTCGAGATAATTGAATTAGAAAATTTTATTTGTATAATACTCAATTTCATTCTAATATAACTTACCAAAATTATGCAGAAGTTGAATACGAAATTGGATAATATACAATATATAAAAGGATTTTATAAATAAAATATGAGTGGGTATAATAAATGTTATACACTTAAATTTTACTTATAAAAAGCATAATAGAGGTAAATTGAATAAAAGGTTAATTGAATAATATACAGTATAAAATTTTGTTAAAGGAATTTTTAAATAAATTTGAGTAGTTATAAAAAGTACAAATATACTTAATATATGTGATAGGATATATTAAGTGGGATAGATTTATTAATAATTTAGAATAAAGAAGAATAAAATTTGTTGAATAAAGTATAATTTTAATAAATGACTATTCAAATTTATGATTTTGAAACTATTAATCAAAGATAATTGGATAATAAGATAATCAATCTAGAAATAGTTAAAGCTTGATTTAACTTAAGAAAATCAAATGGATTAAATCAATTGTTGAATATAAATTAATTTAAATTTGAAATTATATGGTTTAAATTAATTGTGTTATTTGTTTTTCAATCTATTTTTCTTTCTGGTTGTTTCCATTTTCCTACCTCCTTCCTTTTCGGGGACGAAAAGTTTTGAGTGGGGGAGAGTGTAACGACCCGTAAATTTTAACGGTTGTAATAACGTGATTAATTGAATTTTCGTGAAATTCAAAAAAAAATTGAAATAAAAATTTAATATTTGGAATACGTCTAATTAAACATAGCAAACTGTAAATTTTCATCTGAAAATATGAAAGTTTATTTTATTGTGTAATTCTATTTCAATTTATATCAGTTAATATTTGATGATAATAAAATGTTTTTCAAAACTGAATATTTTTCTATAGAAATTTTTTAAATCATCTTCTTAGCAAGACATCATAGTTCGTTTCTCCATATTCTGACTCTTATTGCTCCGCCGATCTTAATTTCGACGAAATAGCAGCATTTACATACCGATACCGATTTTTGATCGGATGATCATACGACTGATATCTGCATACCATTTTGATCGTCTCGTCACGCTGATATCTACGGTATATTCAATTATGTCTTTTGAAATCCGATCCGCAGCGAAATCCACAGAAACGGTTACCGTATCGGTACCGGTTTTGTGACGTTTGTTTTTTATGACCATTTGAATTCATTGTCCATTAAAATTTTCTTCATAAAACTCAATAGCCACTTGTTATTATTTTATTCCAGAAGCCGCTTTCCTTAATAATTTATTCAACATCTGACCTTCACTATTCCCATCGGTTGATAATTATATTTGCTGGTTCCAACATAGTTCCGAGTCTCTTCCTTTCTCGGTCATTCAGGCCTTTACACAAATATTATAATATTTTATTTAAAGCTTCTCAAACCTGCTCACATTTCTTTCTCTTCCATTTGAGAAACCTGCCTCTTCCTTTTTAATTACATCATCCTCTAATCCATCTTCCGCTCTCAACCCCTCACCACCGAAAACTTCACCCACCAAAGCCTCCACCGTTTGCAACTGTTGATCTCGCCTGCATGGTCAGCCACCACCGAACACCAAGCAACGACCCACTTTTCCTCTAACAGCTCCGACCCTATTTGCGGCTCCCCTAGCTTGCCGCACCATCCTCCAGCCGCGGCCTCCTCCACTACAGCAAAGCCTGTCATCACCTCTCCTCTTTTGCTCTGCCCACTTCATTCCCCTCTTCCATAGCAGTCGAGCTTTGTAAGTATGTTTATATATTAATAGTTTCGCATGGTAATACTCTATTAAATATATATTTGTTTATAGAATTTTTTTATACATATTATATTATGAAGTGCTGTCGCTTTATACTTGCTTGTGTAATTGTAAAATTTGTACCGTACATGCCTATATGAAGCTATTATATGAATATTGTTTATATTAGATAATATTATATTATATTATGTAAGATATGTTTTATTACGCATATAGTAGCTCATATAGTTATGGCAGTTTATGCAGTGATATGTTTATATATATATTTGTTTCTACACATTTGTTATATATAAGTATTGTTTTAGACTTTAAAATATATTAGATTTGAGTAAAATAGCTTATATATATGTATATATATATATATGTATGGTCGTCATGTATTATATATATTTTTAAGTTTTTAGGTGCGCAGTTTAGGTACAGGCTATATATATTAGTTTTACTATAAATTATATGTTTTACTGTATATGTTTTATAGCATACGGGCTTTATATTCTGATTTGAAGGACATGTATGCATTATATATGTTAATCTATGCTTTTGTCTATATATTTTATATGTAAATTTGTTATATAGAGAGCTGTTTCTAATATATATATTTCCTATTCATATAAATCGATATGAGTTATATATTTCAATATTGAAAGTATTACATTTCACTGTTTAAAAGCATATAGGTTATGTATTTGGAAGTTTATATGCACTATTAGTATTGTATAATATAAAATATATATATTTGACTTTAATTTAAACAATGATTTTTATTATTTTAATATTTGTCTTAAGGTAAAATATTGAAGAATAATATATATATATATATATATATATATATTATAATAATAGTGCATATATTTGTTGTTTTTCTCATGCTGATTCTAATTATCTCATTGATTCCTATCTTTCAGCTTTGTCCGTCAAAATTCGCTTTCAGCTTCCTTTACTTCGAGTTGTTGTTTGGATTGTTCGACGGTCTAGATCGTGATCCAATTCGTATCTTGTCGAGTCGTTAAATTTTTCTAGCCTCGAAAGGTGAGTAATCACTCAGATTAACGTTCTTACATTTATTAAATTTGATTTCAATTGAAATGACAATTGAATATGCTGTTGTTAGTTATTTTGTTATTTATATGTGATTATATGCTATTTGTTCACCTATGACATCTAACACCTTTATCTGTTATTTATATTGATGATATATGCCTGTTATATTATTATTGTTTCTGTTACCGCTCTGCAAGTTCCCTGTTAGTATAGAATTCCCAATGGGTTGAAATGATACATACCCGAACGATCTATAAAATAGGAGAAAATCATTATGGGTTGAAATGATAAACCCAAGTGATTTTCATTGAATTGAATTTGGGATTGCGGGTTGAAATGATATATATACCATATATATTAAAATTGTAGATTGGAAAGATAAATATCCGTATCACTTGACCATAAGATAGAAAATTATATACAGACACCGTTGGTCTATATATAAATAATTTGAAATGATTACTATGGTTTTGGAAGGAAATATATGGTTTAATATAAATATTGATTTTAGATATTATATAAATGTTATTTTATATATAGTTAAATTCTTGATTTTAAGCTATGCATAAATTTGTTTTAATATAAAATAAGTTTAATAATAAAGTTTGATTTTTTTTAAAATATAATAGGGCTAGGTATTTATTTAAATTATATTTTAATATAGAGTTTATAATGATTTAATAAATTAATGTTGAGAAGATAAATTTGAGATTGATTTGAAATTGTATTTAATTAAGAAATATATTTAATTATAAATCGATTTGGAACTTATTGAATTTGAGATTTTAAAGGATATAAAATTTTATAATTTGATTTTGGTTACGGTGATTTAAATGAATATTTCAAGTTTAAATAAGTTGAAGGAAATATTTAGTTTATTTGTAATTTGAGGTTTTTTTAAAATAATATTGGATTTATTAAGTGAATATTTCAAAACTAAATAATAATAAAGTTAAATTAAGATATATATGAAATTATCAAATTTAACTTTGAGATTGTGAAATATTTAAAGCTTTGAAATATATCAAAAATTAAATGGTTTATTTGTGGTTCAAATTTGTATTTGAAATAAATATTATGGTTTATTGAGAATTGAATTGAAATTGATGATTTGACTAAATTTGAAATTTTGGGATTGGTGTTGATTTGGAATTGATTTGTGAAATTTGAGGAGGCTATTTTACTATATAAAGTATTTTTAAATTATATTTAAACTATTTATATATGTTACTTTATAAATTTATTTCATATAAACTATTTTAAATTATAACTACTTTATATAAACTATTTTAAATTATAAACTATTTATTATATATACTATTATTTATATTTAAACTGTTAAGTGAGAAGTGTTATGATTCCAAAGCACTATGATTTCTAAATTTTGATTTCCAAAGTACTATGGTTTCCAATGTGTGATTTAGAAAGTGTTATAACTTCGATGTAGTGAGATTTTGTAGATGGATATATTTGAGATGGATATATTTAAATGGAAATGATATCGTATTTGGTTTTGAAATGGAAGTGATATCGTATTGATATAGTTTTGAAATGGAAGTGATATTTTGGTTTTGAAATATAAACTATTTTGAAAGTTTATTAAATGACCAATCAGAATAATTACGTAGTTATTAAAGAGTCCATGATCGGTTAGGGACATACTCTCTGTCTAAACCAAAAACCACTTTAATAACTATTATACACGGAGTGTGATCCAGAATGAAGTGGTTGGAATGATGACGTTGCTGAATTTGAAGAAAGAAAACGATAATGGATAGCCTTGACACTTATGTCAAATTTGAAATGATTTAAACAGGAGCCGTGCCGGGCCAATGAGGTTAGCCACCTCTAAGCGAACACACTTCTTCGTAAACTACTCATTACTTGTTTTTGATTGGTGCGCACACTTGAAATGGGAGTGTTGTTTTGCGGTGTTGCGATCGTTGCGGCGATGCATTCTCACCAGTCTGGATCGGGCAAATGGTAGTTTCACTACCTTAGGTATTGCCTCATGTGCCTTGTCATACTCGTATCCCTATGCGCGACCACTACGATTTGTTTTGTGTTATACCTATAGAGTACTCCCTGATAGCCCACTAGTTTACGGTGGAATTTACAGTGCTGTATAGACTATGATGCTTATAAAAATGTGTTAAGGGGGATAATGGTAATGCCTTAATGCTATTTTAATAGTTTACTTTACTTTAGACATTATTATAATAGCGTATATTACTACATAGTAGATAGTTTAACGCATTCTTAAAGGATGGTTATTCCAACATCTTTTGAGTTACTTGTATTTTCAGATGTTATTTCTCTTGAGTTGGATTTATTGATATAAGAATGTTAATCCTGACTCGAGTGTTTTGTGTTTTGCTGTATGCTCGGGTCAGACTGAGTGTACCAGTATTCGAGACTCACCTTTGGAGTTGGAGCTTCGCTTAGAGATCCAACTATCTATTCAGCTTTTAGATATTCAGTTGATTCTAGTGATGTACTCTGATTCTTGTATTTGACTATTGTATTCGAGACTTCTATTGTAACTTATTTAACTCTGTTATATATATAGTAGCTTCATGAACTATTATTCATTTTTTTCCGCTGCATATTGTTATATTACTCTGTGTCTGTGATTATGTGATTATTTATTTACTGTATACGCTGAGTTTTCCCAAATATAAACTTACAATCTGGTATCTTGAGCAATTCAATTCGGGCATGTTTGGATGCGAATGGTTGAAAATATCAGGTCGTTACACAAGTCAAAATAATAGGCAAGTTGAACGAGTAAGGTAGAATTGCTCCATTCATAATTAGTTTATCTTTGCTCGACTTGAACACTGACAGAAACAAGGAGGTAGACATTTATGTGATGAATTCCATTACCATGGATGCATAAAGGCAACATAAGGTTGTCATTGTCTTTAGTGCGTCGACTTTAGTAATGCATAGGTTGAGCTACATGGATGCAACAACTTATACTGTTAGTAAACTATGATAACATATTAATAAATACATTGAAGTCTGTGGTATTTTTAAAAGAAAATTAAAGGTTGTGCATCCATGCATATTTTACAGCAACAATGAATTCTCAGTAATTTTGATCAATTGTAATTTAGTATAGTATTCACACACATTCATAAAGCATCCAAACTGTTAATGTTGTGGCCTACCTCAAAAATATCTGGATGGTTTTATACTTTTCCCTCTGTGTTTGTTACTATTTCAATCGAATACATCCACGTGTAAGCGCATTCTAACTAAAATCAATATTTATTTTACAATAAAAGGAATATGCTTATTGTTTTCTTAGCACACATAAAGCTTACATGGTAGCACTAGGTATTCATAGGCATGTATATTGTTTTCCATAATGTGGGTAATGTGAGACAACACTGAGGAGTTGATTTTCATTTCAATTTTGTTCGATCATCCTTAATTCAATTTTTTTGAATGCTGATGAACTAACTAAAGACGGAAGAGATTTATTTTGAGCTTGGTTTTTAGCATTATTTTTTAAAATTTTTATGGTATTAGCTCTATTGTGGGAGGTTAAATTTTCTTTACTGCTTTTTGATGGTTGTGGATGTGTCATTTGTTGCCTTATTGATCTTAGATGTTTTCATTCTTATTGAGTTTATTGTGTCTTTGATATTTCCTTATAAGCAGGTACCTTCTAATCACTATAAATTTGCACCGCGGCTAAATATATAAGTCAATAATTAATTTGACAAGTATAAAGATGTAACTAACAACGAGTGAATTATCATTTGACTACTAATTTCTATTTGATTCATGTTACAAATAGATTACCTTTTATTTTTGAAATATTAAACGAAAACCGTTTGGAAGCACGGGTTCGCACTAGTATAAATTGAAGTATTATAGAAAAATCAAGTTTTGTGTTGAAATGCGAATTAGTTTAAAAAGGAATTTCTTTAAGAAATTAAATCGGAAGTTTAAAGTTAACTTTTATGTATAAATGAAATTCTATTGAAATTGAGTTATTGAATTTGTTTGAAAATAACTTTGAAATATTTTGAAATTGGAGTAATCTGTATTGACATTTTGAACATGGATTGAAACGACATGAAATTCAATAGTTTATTGAAATTTGGTTTGTCGATTTGGAAATTTGAAATGGTCCAAATATGTTGAAATGAAATGAATAGTTTAATTTGATATTAATTTCGAACTCATATTTTAATATAAACAATTTTAAAAATATATTATTTTAAAATTTCTAATTATTAAGATTTTCAAATTTATTAAACTATTTAACTAATATTAACTATATGAACTATTTTAATCTATTTTAAACCAATTTAATTTATTTTAAACTATTTTAACTTATTTTAAATCTAATTAATCTATTTTGAAGCTATTTAATCTATTTTAATTATATTTAATCTATTTTAAATCTATATTAATTATTTATAACTATTTAAACTTTTTTTTTCAAATTCCAAACCAAGTAAAATGGATAGGTTTATATTCAAAATTCTCGATTTTAAAGTGAATATAGTTAATGATGTCATTAGAATTTAAAAGTTAACTAATTGAATACGATGATTTTGGAGTAAGGAATTTACCTATTTTGGAAGTATGATTTTTGAAAGAAATCTTGATTTTGGAAACGATAATGATTTGAAAGTGATATAGCTTTGACAATACGATATTTTGATATAAATTTTGAATTCGACTTTGAAAGGAAATATAATTATCGAACTATGATTTCAAAGACGAATATGATTTTGAAAGTAAGTAATGATTTCGAAAGTGATATGGTTTCAATCGAATATGATATTTTGACATCAATTATGAAATGATTTTGAAAATGTAAAAGAACCATCCGGTGTGTAATAAGTGATTGGTTGTCAAAGAGACCGGGATCGGATGTTGTCATACTGTCTGCCAATACCAAAAACCACTTTGATAACTGTGTATGCTGTGGAAATTGCAGAATGAAGTAGGATGGTCGCGACGATCCTAAAGGTATAATTACGTGGACCCAACTCCCATGAGTTGGCTTAAGGTGGTAAAATAGGAGCAATTGACAGGCCAAGTGAGGTCATTCCTCCGATCGGGCACACTCCATCGATACTATATTCTGACTTTTGATTTTTTTGGTAGCCACCCTTTGATTTTTACTCAGGAGTGTGTAACGAGTTGGGCGGTAGTTGTGGCTATGCGTTACCAATGGTCCGAAAGTGTAATTGGTATATCTACCCTGGCGTTGCTTAGTTGTGCTGTGTCACCTACCCTAGCGTGCCTTCTACGAGTCTGTTTTATACTATACCTATGGAGTGCCCTCTGACGACACCCAGTACGGGTGGGATTACGGTATTGTATAGACTATGGGAATATATAAAATGTGTTAATGGGGATATGGGTAACGCCTTAACGCTATTTTAATAGTTTACTTTACTATAGACATTATTATAATAGCATATATTACTACTTAGTAGATAGTTTAATGGATCCTTAGGAGATGTGAATCCCGAACATCTCTTAAATTACTACACTCATGTTACACACTGGATAGGAGATGTCAAACCCCGTAAACATCACTGACGCCATTCCACTCATATTTATTTACCGTTGGTTTAACTTACATAAGACCTTTTAGTTCTGACTCAAGTGTTTTGTCTTTTCAATTCGCTCGGGTCAGCCTGAGTATTTCGGGTTTGAAGACCTTATTTATGGAGGACGAAGACGAAGATATTATTATTATTATTATTATCATTTACTATAATTAATTCACTGCATCGTGTATTCCGCTGCATTATTTATTATTTTTTGGTCTGTGTAACTCTGATCTATGTTGTATAAGTATAATCAAATGTCTTGTAAACAGCTTCATGAACAGTTATTTGATTATTATATTTTGTCATTTCGCTGCGATATTCTGTTTTGTTTTTCTTTCTCTGCTTTTTCTTATTCACCCCAATAACAATTCGCCATTTTGTATGGTTTGAGTTGGCACGTGTGTCTGCTTAAAGCGTCCAGAAAGGCGGAAAGTTATAGTTGGTATCAGAGCTTTGGTTTAGCGATAAACCTTAGCTTTGTAGGGTATGTCTCTTTATTAATAGGGTAGTAATACCCTATGGTGAGTCGCTGAGTGTATATAGTTGAGAGAGCGTATTTGTTAGTGTTATAAAAAGGTTTTATATTGTGTTAATTTGTTCCGTTTTGTATTTATAAATTCTGATTGGTGCATAGCATGCTATGACATCGATAGGGATTTCTAAACACTTAATAGAGCAAACCGACACAGTACTGTTTTGAAATATAGATAAATGAAAAATATTTTGTCCTATAATATCTTCTATATATAAAATAATAAATTGTATAAATGATATATTTGGTTGTAATATATTAGTTGTTAGGTAGTGAAATTTATAAATATTGGTTGGAAAATAAGATTTGAAAATAAAATAAATGAAAATAGGAAATTTAGAACTTAATTTTTGGGGTTTTTGAAAATTTCTTTCGAATGAACTTGGAATATAATAATAATACTATTAGAAGTATTTTCTGATATAAATATTTCAATGTGATTTGAAAGAATTTTTTTAAAGAAATTTTGGAAAGAAATAAGTTCTGTACTCCCCTCTCTATCGCTGGAAAATAATTTCGGTGATGAGTGCATGCATCATCGACAATCATTTTCGAGTTTCAAAGTAGGAAGACTATTGTAGTAGCAACTACACCATTGTTTGATAAATAAATCTTAATTTTAATTTTTAAATATGATTTGATAGATATATATATATAAAGATACGATTATATGTATTATTATTTTAAAATAATTGAAATGGAACCCGATATTTAGTTCTTTAATTTTTATAAATTGGAGATTTCAATTATTGTATGGAATAAAATTTTAATTGTTTAATAATTGAAACTTCTAAATGAAAATAATAAATTAAATGCTAACTTATGAATGAAATACACAAGAATTGGAAAGTTGTAACCTGTAAATCAAAAGAATGAAATCTAAAAGATATGATTATTAAATCTTTTGCTAATTAAAACAAGTAAGTCAAACTTGTGTAACTTTCAATTGCATTCTTAAAAACATATATATAACTTACCAAAAGATTTAAAAGTTGAAATGTCTAATAAGAGAATGTAATGGAAATTTTTACAAGTAAAACTTATGTAATGGAAGTGTTCAATGAATTCTTTAATAAATAAGAATCTGATGTTATAGTTGATATAAACTTAAGTTATAATTGAAATGTTATTATAAAAAATGTGATAGAGAGTAGATATTGTAAGAAGCAATAATGAACTTAAGTAAATGGTTGAAGCTATTTATAAATAAAATAAGTAGAAAGGATGAATACAGTAAATATATGATTATGGACATAAGTTAATGAACTTATACGCTAAGTAATTGAATTGAACATGAATACTATAAATAAATGTATGTAATGCATAAAGAGAAATTGACATGATATGAATAAAAAAAGAAAAAAAAAACGAATTTTGTAAGTAATAAATGAAAAAAATGAAATAAACACTGAATGACTGAATGGAAATAAAATGTTGTAAGAGATAAATGTAAGTTAAAGAAACAATCCTTGTATGAATGAAAAAAAACAGGAGAAATAAAAACTGCAAATGTTGTGAAAGGAATTTAATTAGAATAACTCAAATAACATTGTAGATTATTGTTTGTTTGGGTTTATTGTTGTTTAGGGCAAGGATACTTTAAGAATGTTTGGATGTATGAATAATCTATTAAGTTTTATCTAAGACTGTTGAGTAAAGGGTATACTCAGTAGTTATTTGTCATCCTATGTGATTGAAGATGTCTTAACCCGAACAATTTTTTTTGTTCTGGTTGATATGGATGGATAATTGATTTGTATTGATTTCATATGATGATTGTATGTTGTGGTTGCAAGTGATTGTTGTTTTATATTGATTTGTTGTTAGTGGTTGAAACAACTTTAAATATTTCATTTTATACAATTAGTAATTCTTTTGGATTATATAAGTGAAATACAGGTTTATGGAAGCAATTGCTACTACTTTTGGTTTCATAAAATAAGCGTTGTTCGGCCGAAAAATAGGTACGTTTTCGGATTATGGTTTTCTAGCGATATTATATTGTTTTCCCCATGTTGGGATATATTATTTTGGAAAATATTTGATATATATGATTATTATTGATATTATTATTTCTCCCGAGCCTCTCTGTACAAAGGCGATTCTACTGAAATTTACTGTAAATTTTGGACTTAGAAAATTTTATGACATGTTTTCCAATCTTTATTAGTTTGAGTATAAAAGGATTTAACGGTTTATAAATTGACATATTTTATTTAAATTATTAAATTTTGTAAATCTATTGTTTATAAATATAGTATTTTGAATAAGATATTGTTTACTTAATTTCTTCTCTCCCCTACTTTTTTCTTTTCGGGGACGAAAAGTTTCGAGTGAGGGAGAGTGTAACGATCAGTAAATTTTAGACCATTTAAATTGTTAAATAAATTATTTTTGGTAATTTAATATGGAAAGAAATAAAAGTTTGTAATTTAATAATGAAATGAATACAAAAATGAAATAGTATGAAATAATTGGCCATTGAATATATTAAGGTAATGAATGGTAAAACAAAGGTTAACTAGGTTTATAGAGTAATAATGGACTTAATAAAAAGATTGGAGTTGAATCAAATCAATTTATTAGAATTAATTATAAATTATTGGAATTCAATTTATAATAAATGGATTTATTGTAAGTAAATGACATTGAATACTATGTAAATTGAAATTAAGATGAATTTGGAAATTATAAGTGCACTAAGATATAATTATATCCGTAAGATGATAAATGATTTAATAACAGGATTGAAAATCAAATAAATGGATTTTTTGAGATTCCGATTGATATTAGTGAATTTACTGAAATTGAATTTAATACTGAAATTGGTAAATTAATTAACTTTGAATTGAGATCTAAATTGATTAAAGTATTGTAATTATTTAAGAAATAAAAAAATTATAAAATTTGTTAATTATAGAATTTAAATTGAAAATCTGATCTGATTCGATAACAATTTATTTAATTAATGAGAAAATAGCCATTTTGGCCACTGACTCGGATTTTGACGAAACCAGTTTCATCAGATCCGTAATGGTGAATTATTATCGGATTTCAGGTTTCGTACTGATCGGACATGTCATTTGATCATACGGACTCAAAACGCCTAGAAATCAAATTAATTAAAATCCATCGAAATCAATTTGAAATAAGCTGATTTTAGCATAACTTCTTCATACGATGGAATTAGGACTTGAAACTTGTTTCATTGAGTTTAAAATATTTGAAAATATCTATTTTGATATATGGGATGACCCATTTTCGTTCCGAAGTCAAAACAGGCTTTTCGAGGCCAGTATCGTTCAATCAATCTGGTCCATTCCTTCTGTTTCCAGCCTTGTCTATAAATACCTCGTTATAAACCCTAGGTTGTTTCTATTCTTATTTGTCTGTACGTGCATTTCCATTTGCTCCTCCTCATTCCAATAGCAGACAAAACCGAAATCCCAAATGCAGTTTCAAATCAAATTCAAAGCGAAAAATTCAAACTCCTCAAACTACATCGAATTCTATATCGATTTGAAGCTCTCAACGAGCGCAAGTCAAATATGTAATTCGTTTTCGGGTCTGGGTTTCTGTATGGCCAAAAAGGGTTCGGCCGTTCGTTGATCGTCGATCAACTTCGTCTGATTGACAAATCGAAAGCACAACATTGTAGACAGGGCTGAGGGGAGTACATCGGCGTGGTATGTTTGGTGAAATGATAGTCGGATTGTCGTCAAAAATTCGACTAGGGTTATAGAATTACGGCGGTTGCTATGTGTTTCATCGCTGTCTGGTGAGGTGGCCGATTACGTTGCGACCGGGAGGGCAAAAGGGGCATCGCGCTCGTTTGGGTGGCGCGCCTTGGCCGCAACTTGCCGTAGTTGATCGCAGTGGTGAACATCTCACGATCGAGGCAGAAAAGCTGAAGCCGGGCGCGTGACTAGGGCTTGGAATGAGGCTATTGATTTTTCCACCATATATATATATATTTAAATTTTGTTTTCAATCTTCTAGCTCGAATAACTTTCGCATACGAGGTCTACTTCACGCGCGGTTTATTCCACTAGGATTGTATCAAAATTCGGGACATTTTGACGCTCGTTTGGACAAATTTGGCGACTGTTTGAATTTTAGGCTTAAATTGGATTTGAATTCAATTTAAATTCAAAGGGTAGTGTTTTAACCCACTGACAACTTCTAAAATTTCTTATGTTCATTAAATTTAATTTATGATGTAATTAGGAATTTATTTATGTCTTTTTGGTAAATTTTAATCATCATCTCAGTTAATCTGAATTTATTTGAATTAAATCGTTAGTTAATTTATTATTCAATATAAATTGCCAGTTAAACAACTGTTATTGATTATCAGTTCTATATTGATATTTATTGATTGATTTAGATGATGGATGTTGATTGTTGATTTTGGTTAAATGGATGTTGTATTTTATACCGTTGTAAACTACAAGTTCATTATGGATTTTTATTAATTTCGGGACTACAGTTTGAAATGATATACAACCGTAAATGTTTAAATTGCAGATTGAAATGATAAATATCAGTATCACTTGACCCTAGGGTTGACAGTTATATACGGACACCGGATTGGTTAAATTAAATAATTTTAAAATCCTTAAATTTTTGAATTTAATCAATTGATGTTTTGAAAAAAAATATCCATTTATATAAATTGAAGTATTACAGAAAAATCAAGTTTTGTGTTGAAACGCGAATTATTTTAAAAAGCAATTTCTTTAAGAAATTAAATCGGAAGTTTAAAGTTAAACTTTTATGTATAAATGAAGTTCTATCGAAATTGAGTTGTTAAATTTGTTCGAAAATAACTTTGAAATATTTTGAAATTGGAGTAATCCGTATTGATATTTTGAACATGGATTGAAACGACATGAAATTCGATAGTTTATTGAAATTTGGTTTGTCGATTTGGAAATTTGAAATGGTCCAAATATGTTGAAATGAAATGAATAGCTTAAGTTGATATTAATTTCGAACTCATATTTTTATATAAACTGTTTTAAAAATATATTATTTTAAAATTTCTAATTAGTAAGATTTTCATATTTATTAAACTATTTAACTAATATTAACTATATGAACTATTTCAATCTATTTTAAACCAATTTAATTTATTTTAAACTAATTAAACTATTTTAATTTATTTTAAATCTAATTAATCTACTTTGAAGCTATTTAGTCTATTTTAATTATATTTAATCTATTTTAAATCTATATTAATTATTTATAAGTATTTAAACTATTTTTTTCGATTTCCAAACCAAGTAAAATGGATGGGTTTATATTCAAAATTCTCGATTTTAAAGTGAATATGGTTAATGATGTCATAACCTAATTCGGGATTTAAAAGTTATAACTAATTGAATACGATGATTTTAGAGTAAGGATTTTACCTATTTTGGAAGTATGATTTTTGAAAGAAATCATGATTTTGGAAACGATAATGATTTGAAAGTGATATAGTTTTGAGAATACAGTATTTTGATATAAATTGTGAATTCGACTTTGAAAGGAAATATAATTATCGAACTATGATTTCAAAGGAGAATATGATTTCGAAAGTAAGTAATGATTTCGAAAGTGATATGGTTTGAATCGAATATGATATTTTGATATCAGTTATGAAATTATTTTGGAAATGTAAAAGAACTATCAGGTGTGCAATAAGTGATGGGTTGTCAAAGAACTGGGATTGGATGTTGTCATACTCTCTGCCAATATCGAAAACCACTTTGACAACTTTGTACGCGGTGGAGATTCCAGAATAAAGTAGGATGGTGGCGACGATCTGGTATATTTATGTGGACCCGACCCCATGATTTGGCTTAAGGTGGCTAAAACAAGAGCAATTGACAGGCCAAGTGAGGTCATTCCTCCTATCGGGCACACCATATCGATACTATATTCTGACTTTTGATTTATTTGGTGGCCACCCTTCGATTTTTACTTGGTAGTGTGTTTCATGTTGGGAAATAGTTGCGGCTATGCGTTATCAATAGACCGGAAGTGTAATTGGTATATCTACCCTAGCATTGCCTAGTGGTGCTGTATCATCTACCCTAGCGCGCCTTCTTCGAGTTTGTTTTGTACCATACCTATGGAGTGCCCTCTGACGACACCCAGTACGGGTGGGATTATGGTACCGTATAGATTATGAGAATATATAAAATGTGTTAAGGGGGATATGGGTAACGCCTTAATGCTATTTTAATAGTTTACTTTACTATAGGCATTATTATAATAGTGTATATTACTACATAGTAGATAGTTTAAGGATCCTTAGAAGATGTGAATCTCGAACATCTCTTAAGTTACTACACTCACGTTAGACACTGGATAGGAGATGTCAAACTCCGTAAACATCTCTAACGCCATTATACTAATATTTATTTACCGTTGATTTAACTTCCATAAGATCTTTTTGTTCTGACTCTAGTTTTTTGTCTTTTCAATTCGCTTGGGTCATCCTGAGTATTTCAGGTTTGAAGACCTTATTTCTGGAGGACGTAGATGAAGATATTATTATTATTATTATCATTTACTATATATAATGTAACATCCCGGAATTTTGATAAATTAATATTCGGTTAATAATTTGAACTTTTAAATTTAATTTGAGAATTTCAAAAGGAATAAAATATTGTTGATATTAATATTACACAGTTATATAGAATTAAATAAAAAGAAAATTTATAGTTTAAGTTTTCTTAAAAGAATGATAAATTAAATGTTGATTGTAAAACTTCAAATGGAAAATAAAATAAACAAAGTATGTAGTAATAAGATTACATACAAGAATCAAATGAATATGTTACTAAATCAAACCAGGTAAGTGTAAGAAACTAAAACAAAACGCTTTCAATCAACAAAGTAAAATAAGGAATAAGTTAATTAAAACAAACACTTTCATTTAGTAAAACAAAAGTAAAATGATACTTGCTAAAAGAATAAAACAAAAGCCTGTAAAGTAAATAAGAAAGTAAGTACCTTAATAGAAAAATAAAAGAAATTATAAGTAAACAAAACATACTTGCTGTAAGTAAATGTAAACAAAACCTTGCTGTGAGTATATTTATATGTAAACAAAAACTTGATGTAATAAAATGTACTTGTAATAATCTAATGTAAACATAACATGCTGAAAGTATGCAAAGTAACATGCTTCATTTAATGCTTGTATTAAATGCTATTTACTCCTTTGCATGTACAAAAGCATTTCAGCCGAAATTTAGTTTGTTAGTCAACAAACAAAGATATAAAAATGTACTTATAAAATCAAATTGAACAAGAACATGCTGCAACATAGAAAAAGGGGAAACATGAACATTCCATTTACATGCTTCATTTAATGCATTGCAACTCAGCCCAGGAACAAGTCAGTTCGAAATAGTAAGAAAGAAAAAAATGTGCAAATAGTTGCAAAGTACAAAGCTTGTATAGAATAAGTATACAATACAATGATGCTCTGTACTATACTTGAGCCTGCATGTCCTCCTTATATACATGGCAATTGTCTTAGTTTATACGTTCAACAAATTTTTGAAAAGATCAGAAAAGAAAATAAAAAGAGAAAGGAAAAGCTAAGTACACTAATATTATCAACAAGTAAGGAGGTCAGGGTATTATCATCTCCTAAGCAAAACAAAGACAGAGATCAAACTGCAGGCCTTCAAAAGAGAAAAAAAAGTGTTCTTTGTTTTAAACATTTGCCAAGTGAGTAAAACTCTAAACTTGTTGAAATTGCGTATGGTAAATCCTTGAAATAAGATATAAATCATGTGTGCATATACTTAAGTTAGCACATGATTTTAGATTTTAATATGCTCTGTGTTCTTTGAGAATTGGTACAGACTTTATCTTTCTGTTCAAAGATTCAAACTATTTTGTTTAAAACATTTTATAAGCTTTGATTCTCAACTAAACCAGTTGTCAAAAACTTAAAAATAAGAATTTTAAAGGTTGATTTAAAATCCTCTTTATCAAGCATCACTGAAAACTTGTTCTACTGGTTTCAAGTAAAGATTTGGTAAAAAAATTAATCGTTGTAAAATATTAATCCAAGATTATAAATTGAATCTATACTGCAAAGCATGAATTTTAAAACAAAAATTTAGATTTTTAATTTGGTATTCGCAGAATAGTTAGTTTTTGAACAAAAACCACTTTTATTCGAATTTCCAGTGATTGAGTTAATGACAAATGTTGTAATTTGAATTGAAGCTAGTTTGAACTTCTATAACGACAAGAAAATATTAAATAAATTTTCGAATGTATGAAGTTGCCGTTCGAACCCAAAATAGGGTTTAAGCTGGAAGTTGCAGTACATTAAAAAAAATGGTGATTTTGTCGAAATGAATTGATCGAGCTCCATGATATTGAGGGAAATGGAAGAGCATCGGGTTAGCGTGCTATGGCCGGAAGCATGGACTTTTCAGGTGGACGGTGCGAGGTGGAGAGGCGATTTCGTGTGGTGGGTTTAAGTTACAGGGACGAGCAAAGTTGCTACTTTTTGAATTCGAACCGATGGCTTCGAATTGAGGTTGGAATTCGAGCGTATGTGAGATTTTCGACCTGTTGAGAGTCGCGAGGTTCACCAGAGCGTCGCCATGGTGGTGTGCACGTGCACGTGAATGTATCAGTGATGATGCGTGCGTGAGTGTGTTTTAAAATCCTACAGTTTATATTTAGTTTAGCTAAATAAATAGAAACAGAAGAAAAAGAACAGGAAGGAGAAGAAGATGGATTCGTGAACGAACAGGGAAGACTCTGGGTTTTTGAAAGTTTGCTTGAGTTTTTCATCGAATGGGCCTAAGTCGTTTAAAATGAACTACCAGGTTTTAAACAAGAAAAAGAAAGAAAGAAAAGGAACAGGGAGAAGAAAAGAAAAAAAGCACGGGGAAGAAAGAAGTTTGGCTCGGTGAAACCCTGTATTACTCGGGTTGTTTTATAATGGGCTAAGCCCATTCAAATCTTCAAGTTAACAATGTTAGGAAAATTTTGTGTTTGCAATGTAAGCAATATAGATTTAGTTAAATTATTTAACAAATGTTTTAGAATTTGTTAATTCTTTAATTAAGTAAAGAAAGTTTAAAATAAAATTTAATTAACCCTTTAATTAAATGATTAAATTTTAAAACAAGAATTTAAAATTAATTTACATTAAATTTCAATGTAGCAATAAATTAATTTTTTTAAGTATAAAGCAGATTTTCAAATGATAATTAAGGTAAACAATTTATATTAATAGTTTTAAAGGGAAACTTAGAATGATTTAAAAATTGTAATAAGAAAATTGATTTATAAACAATTAAGTATTTAAATAAAATTAAGTAAGTAAGAATTTGTTAATTTGGAAACAACTAATCGAGTTAATTTAGATTTAAATTATTTTATTCAAATTCTTATCATTGATTTAAATTAATTTTGTGGTAAATTTATTTAAACCACATTTGAAATAAATTGACTATTGTTGTTAACTTATATTGATATTTCTGTTCTGATTATGATGCTGTGTTATGTAAATTGTCATGTTCTACACTGTGTTGTGATTATTCTGTATTGATGTGAAAACCCTGTTGCCCGTAAAACGACATTTAAACTTTGATGCGACAGGGAATCGGATTTCCGTTTGTTATCCGAAACCCACATCGAACCTGTGAATTTTTGTGAATGACATCCACACGTTTTAAAATTTGACACTCACTATTCGGTTTAGCCGAGAAAGGACCTTTGTTTCGTATAACTCATTTCGAATATGTGATTCGACGTTATGGATAGCAATTGAAGACCGGTGATGAAGACCGGGTATTTGCGAGAGCGATAGGATGACCTATCGATTGTCTCTGCACCGAGTAGCTACGGTATAGAGATTCCCTATGTGATGGGAAATCCGGTCGGGATTGTGAATACCCGGATTGCAAGGACTTCTTTGAAAGTGCCTTCGGTTCTGTTCGAACCCAGAACAGACTTGTATGGATTGTATGTCTGACATTGCAAGTTGAGATATAAAGCTGATTTCTTTCAAATATATTTCTGTTGGTGGCGGAGAATTTATTCTCTTAGCTTAACACCCTTCTCTGAGACGTACGAGCTTAGAGGTTATGTAGTTGAAGGTTATCAGCGATATATTCCCAATTTGGTAATGTGACATGCTGAGTGTTGCTGTGAAATGATCATTGTTTGATCATTTGTGATAGGATCATTTGTTTGATCACTTATCTTTGTGATCATTTTTTGATCATTTGTTGACCCAAAGCATGGCTTTGTACCAAAGCGTGGCTTTGTGGACGAGACTTCGTCGGGCCTCACACCCCGGAATGGTCAAAACAGGAAAGATGCGGCAAGGCTATTAGGGTAGCACCCCTTAGGGTATGTGCATTTCCTTCTGGATAGAAGTGGTATCATGGTATGGAGCCCAAATACTTAACTTATGTTGATATCGCAGATATATATATGTATTACTTTGTGATTTTTTGCTGGGGCCCCGGTTAATGGTAGGTTACAACCGGGAGATGGCATACTCGTGTCAGTAGTTACCCAGTTAGGGGTAACCCGGCCTTGTGTTGGCAGAGATCCGGTTTGGTTCTCGGGAACGTCCTTCCAGAGGAGTTCTCATGTGGCAATGGGAAGTTCCTTGGCCTGACCATTTGTTGGAAATCCAAAGAAACAATATGAGCCCTATACGGTTTTAGTTGTAGAACCTGCCATTTAATATGGTAGCTATAGTAGGCATAATATAATGGTACCTATGCTGGCTAAGAATAATATTCTACTTTTGAAATGCTTTCCTCACTATGCACTAGTAATAATACCAAAGAATTCTTTTCTCGTACCAAGCATATTTAACTATCATAAGAAGAAATCTCCTCCAATTCTGCGTTTGCATTGTGTATGTGGCGGGAGGTCTTATGGCAGTTCCATTTTTAAAAGCATCCCGAAAATTCTTTTATAAATCTTGTTTTATTTAAATGCAACTGTTTTTGTTTACTCACACCAGTCCCATGACTGATCCGGAGTTTATTGTTTTCTTTCCTAAACTCTGGGTGCCCATTATTTCTACACGGGCAGCCTAGTAGCAGGTTTCTGTATTTTGGAGTAGCAGTATTTTGGAGCTCTTATCTTGGAGATATCTTAGGAGCTTTTGGAGATTTCAGGTGTTAGCTTTTGGGAGTTCGTTATCACCTCTCTCATTTGAGGACCTTTGGATATCTGATCACTGTTATATTAATCATGTGTTGTATTTGGAGTTGTGGTGTATGTATGTATTATATACTCTGTAGTATGGATATTATGTTGATGTTGTAACTGTGATGATATTTATGATATTGATTCTGTTCCGCTGTTTTTATATTCATCTAATTGTTATTATAAGCTCCGGCGATGCGAATTTGATGTCGTTTATCAGACATCGAGTTTGGGTCATCACAATTAATTCACTGCATCATGTATTCCGCTGCATTATTTATCATTTTCTGGTATGTGTAACTTCGATCTATATTGTATAAGTATAATCAAATGTTTTATAAACAGCTTCATGAACTGTTATTTGATTATAATATTTTGTCATTCCGCTGCAAGATTCTGTTTTGTTTTTTTTCCCTGCTTTTTCTTACTCACCCCAATAACAATTCGTCCTTTTGTATGGTTTGAGTTGGCATGTGTGTCTGCTTAATGCGTCCGAAAAGGCAGGATGTTACATTAACCAACTAAGTGATTTTGATTATGGAATTAAAATAGAAGCAAAATTTGATGATCTATGTTCCTAATCAAAAATAGTAAATCGATAATGCTTAAAATATACTTTTATTTTAGTTTCATATTCATTTTCATAACATTCAATAAGTGGTTTTAGTTGTTGTATTACAAGTTTAATGGTTTAAGTTATGTTAATCAATAACATAAATAGAGCATACTTATGATAAATACTTCACTAATTTTATTTAGATTAAAATGAGAGATCATAGATAAAATTTTGTATTGATTTATGTGAGGGGATGAGAGTGGATTTGCCTCTAAATTGTCTTTAATCTCATATTTCCATTCACTTTGTTCTAGCTATTTTTATATTTTTCTTAGCTTAAAACAATCTTAAGTTTGGTTTAATTTGATTGAATGGAATTTAAAATTAATTCATTTCCCTACTGATCGACCCGTATTCGCCATGCACTAAAATTGTACGGTGTGCGCTTGCAGCTATTTTTATCACAATATTTTTCGACGATTTTCTAACCGGCAGAAAAACCGTCGTCTTAACACGTTTGTTACCAAGTTTCAGTGCAGAATGGTCGTCCTTAAGCGATCATCTTGCTGTCATTCTGGTGCTTCCCTTCCACACCTCTAGAGCTAGGATCATCTTCCACTCCAACGTCAACCTCTACACCATCTAGACCAAGGCATTTAACAAGTCAACAACTTTGACTTCCAACCACCCCTTCGGGAGGACCTCATGGCCCATTCATTCTAAAAGATGACCAACTCATACTTATGACTTTGGATAGTCCTCCGGATTCCTTTCCTTCGAAGTTCATAGTGGAAAAGCTGAAGAGAATTTGTCACGGCACGACATTCTTGGGGACAAGGTCATTCTTTCAGGGCCTCGACATAGATCTCATCTCCCTTCAATGGGTTATACAGTAGGTATCAATATATGCATCTTTCTGAGGATATGCCTCCATTCAACAAATTTCTTAAGTTTCTTCTTCAATCGCTCGGCTATCTTCGACCCTGGAACAGCAAAACGATATGCACTAATGAATTTCATCTCTATCATATTCATGATGCACTTAGGTAAGCCATCAACCTTCGAGAGTTGTATTTTTATCTTAACTTCAGAAGAAGAAAGGATGCCCCATCTTTGATGATAATCGAAGCATTCAACTGATGCAAGGTTATCAAGAGGCTTCTTAGCAAAAGGAGATGCTTCAAAGATCAGTATTTCTTCATGAAATGCCCGCTTCAATTGTACCGGCTCTCGGGACATAAGTCCTCTTACCCAGCTGTTCCATTACTTATAAGCCTCTTTCATTCAAGCATCCACTTTTCTTTATATCTTTTACATATACTCTTCGTCGCACTCTAACTACTGCTTCAATGGAGACTTATTAGTTCATGAAAGGAATTGACTGAAATCAAAGGCAAATCTCTTTCCTTCTAACCAATGCTCCCATGTGTCAGTATCACCTTCTTTACAATGGTTGGAGTGATTGGCTAAACCCACTCCCTCCTAGGCGATATTGAACAACTTCTTTCCTTTGAATCCTCAAGAAGTCTTCATGGAAACAGAAGATATTCCTAGCTCTAACGAGAACAAGAATCTGGAGAAGATGAAGACCAACAAGTTAATAAATATCTTGTTGGGAGTGAGAAAGACGAAGGGGAAGAGAATTTAGATGATGGAGATGAGGGGGAAGAGAGAATATAGGAGATGAAGAGGATAAAGGAGAAGAAGAACAAGTGGAGGAAGGAGAAGATGAAGGTGAGGGTGTAAATGAAGACGAATCATTCATGGAGACATCCTCTGAAGGCACCTATGCCACTTGTGACGATCGAGAATTTCGACCCTCGAAAATCGACACTAATACGTCTACTGTATTGCGTGCTGAGTAATCAAATGCTAGAAAACCTGATTGTTAGGGAAAAAGAAAGATGGAAGAAGATAAGAAGGAAACTAAATAATACAGAATCTCATAACGGAACGAATAATCTATAATATACAACAAATCTTTACACGAAACAAACTATAATATACGTATATACAGACATCAATCAGATTACACTAACCTATTTCAGCTTGGATAATTATAATAACATGTCCTCACAATTGTTGATAAATACAACAGCAAACACAATGAAAGAATAACCATATACGTAAATACGTCTCAAGGCCTCCAGCTCCTCTGTCGAAGCTCCAAAGCATCCAACAAAAATCTATAAATATGCTCGGTCTTACCCGAGCATTATAATAAAATAATACCCGAGTCAGTCTGGAAAACCGGCGTGAGAAAAACACTCCTAGCTAAATTTTAAAGTTATAAAAACCTTTAACATTAAAAGTATCTCGTAAGACCACATTGCACATAAACATAGACGGGTTTTCATCTTACGATAACCAAAAAATTTTCTATAGAAAATCCATTGATATTATAATAATAGCTGAGGGTGAAAATAATAATAAACAAGCAGTTGTGATGCTTGTGAGTGTATGTCAAAACAATACTAGGTATATATCAAATCCGATAAGGCACGTTTTTTAATTGTGTAGAATTCCATGGAGGTCCCCACAGTACTTCGAGAACAGTCCTCCTGCCCAAGGATCAGAGATATCCTTCCAAAGCAGCATACCCCTAGTGATGTATCATAAGAAAACATAACCGGTCTCGCTAAGATCGAGTGTATTGCCTCATGCATGTATAACAACTGTAAGTGATGTCTATGTGAAGCCGACTAGACCCTATGGGTTTGCCGACCCTACTGGCCATGCCTCCATCTTTGATTTTAGTCATTACCGCTTGTGAAGATATGTCCAGCATTCCAGCTCACGCGACGCCACCAAAATAGATCACAAAATCCCATAGGATTCCCATATCCCAGTAGGTCTCAGAAGAACACATGATTCCAACATCTCAATATATCATGAAACTCCTCCATAGAACCGTGTATAGTTTTTGGAAAGGTTATGGTTTTCGAGTCATCTCTTACGAGTACACTCTTCCGCTTCCCTAGCGCTCCAAAACCCACTCGTCAATTTTTCGAAATGCTCAATACTGGTTCTCTGGGAAATAATCAAACAATAAACTAGAGCGGGGATCACCCCCTAACCGTTTAAGTGGACGGATCTCCTCATTATTTGTCCTAGAGGAACAAAACGAGTTTATACGCACAGTGTAGCACCATCGATGGTAACTGTACCATATAATTCCCATGTTTCTTCTAGATATTTCCAGAGTTAAAATCCTTCGATGTTAAGTGTGGAATATTTCCGTACCACCAAAATTAAGAAGGATTACATATTTAGGCTAAGATTTGATAGTCGGTTATTTAACTAACAACTAAACAAGAATTCAAATAAAGATTCATTCCATAAGGAAAAAACCAACATTGGTTAAGCACATAAGCAACCACTAGCCTCCTTTAATAAATCTTTCATTAATTAAAATCACTTTGTAAATTACTTGTATAAAAATAATTTTATAAAGATATATCCATAAATCACTATATTTCAATACTTAGAAAATATTCACATACTTATCTCAATGGTATAAGCATATTCATACACATTACACCTCGCAATTTTAGAAAATGCATCCATATACCTATCTCAATGGTATAAGAATATTTACTAAAATTGAGAGAGATTTTCTTTTCATTTGATTCTAAGATCATTTATAAACTCCTTATAGTTCTATAAAACCATATATAAACCACTTTATAATCTTTTAAAATCGTTATAAAACCTTTCATATAATTCAATCACATATAAATTCTTTTTGTACATTTATAAAATCATTTATAAATCCATAAAACCATTTATAAAACCCCTTTTATAAATCTATAAGTCCATTTCCAAAATTCGTTTATAAACATCTAATCGTTTATAAAACTCTTTCACCTTATAAATAACCCCTCTTAAGTCTTTAAACCTTTTTATAAACTCTCTTTATAAAATCTAAGTCCGTCTATAAAACTCTATTTATGGGTCTAGAAAATATTTATAAATAATTAAAAATCTTTACTTCAAAACACCATTGTATAATAATTTCTAACAATAAACATTATAAATAAATAAAAATTGTTAACTTTAAAACATCTTAAAATTTATAATTAATGATTTCAAAACATTATGAAATAAACAAAAAAAATCAACCTTTACCATTATTATAAATAATAATTAAATTCTAAATTATTTTTAACGAGTTATTATTATTAATTTCAAACCATATTAGTTATTTAAAATAAATAACTTTTTTAAAATATTAGCATATTGATACATAAATAACTTTGAAAAAATATTAAACATGCATAATTAACTTTAAAACAATATTAATTATGCATAAATAACTTTAAAATAATATTAAATATAAATGGATAATCTTTTAAAAACAAAATATTTTGGAAATCTAATTTCAGATTTAAAATCATTTCTTGTCTTAAACCCCAATCCCAAATCAAATGAAAATTTATAGTATTTTTAAAATACTATTTTGAGGCCAATAGCTAACAAATGCTCAGTTAATATTGATATTGTTTCGCTATCGTTGCCAAGTTTCAGTTTTTAACATATAACAATGTAATAACCAATATTTCCAAAAATTAGGTTTATTTTCCAATAATTTGTATAACAGGAATGTAATTGAAATCAATTTAACAATAGTGAGGAATCCCGTTGGATCCCTCCGACCTATTCTCCCTACATCACAACTCATATATATCAGCACATATATATGTAAATAAAATCTACAATGGTGAGGGATCCTGTTGGATCCCTCCAACCTGTTCCCCTACATCACATACAGTATATAATCAATCAATATAAATACACAGCTTCAAGGCAAGATCATATACAAAGGGTCATTCGCCCTTACATGGAAATGTAATAGGGTCTCATCTGCTCCGTGGGTGGGAATATATCCAAACCAACAATATAAATTAGTAAATTATCCAAATAATCATTTAACAATTTTTATCAACTATATATCATACTAATTAACCAAAATGGTGAGTTTAAATTACCAAAATTCGGTTGTCGCCGAGGCGTTCTGATTTGGAACTAAAATCGAACGATGTCCGGTTTTAGCTGAAATTTCAACTGTCTCCAAATTCATCCAAACTAGTTTCATTGTGAAGCTTACGTCATTACGAGCGCAATGCAGAAATCCATGCCTCAATTGGACCTCATATGAGAGAGTTATTATATTTTAAATTTATCGATATTTAACTTAATAATAAATAAAATAATTACATTTTAATTAAACAAACCTACCACTAATACTTCTTCTTCCTCCCACTAATTACTTATACATGCACAAAAAGTGCACACCCAAACTTCTAACCTTCTCTCTCCTCCATACTACCTTGTTCCTCGATGAAACTTCGAACCGATGAGACCCTTGCTCCTCTCTATACGAGCTCCTCCCGAAGATCACCTTGAATCAACACATGGATCCTCTTCTAAAATTGCAAGCTAATACAGCCCATGTCGACCCCCCAGGCCACGCTTCCCTCTAAAGCACTACACGCTCCCAAAGATCGACCGTAGGTGCCGTTCGACATCCCGAATCCAAATATCACATCGGTTTTGCCTCTCGTTTCCTAGATTTTGATAAAAAACTAAGCCTAGCCGTAAAAAGAGCATGACCAAGCACCATGCCGAGTGCCAATAGCATCCGCACCTGTTAAAACTCCCTCTACATGAAGATCTTGGCTAAACAAGGTTAAGGAAGCTTGTTTAACATTTTGTCGATTTTTCTTTTATTTGCTTTGATTTTCTTAAAGGTGGAATGTTTGAATTTCTGGTTTTCATAAAATGGAAAAATGAAGGAGATGGGTGCATTTTTATAGATGAGGAGGGTATGGTCAAGTGCGCGAGGGAGGAATGGGAAAACATGGAAGGTATGGCTGAGGACATGTTAATATATATTATTTTAATTTAATTTACAAAAATAAAGTTTCAACATCCAAAAATCTCGTATCCAAACGAGGGGTACTTCCTAGCATTTTATATGCAATAACCATATTTTGAACACAATAGGACTTGTTTCGATACCTAATTCGATCATATAGAGATAGCTTTTCAAACCTAGTTATAATATACTAATTTCTAAAACCAATTTCTACGCATTTCGATCTCGCACGCCCAAACGATGCGTCTAATTACCATGAAATTCGATGGCATATAATAATTCATTATTACGGATCCAATAAAACTAGTTTCATTGAAATCTGAGACAGTGCCCCGAAAGGCTATTTTTAAATGTCAATTTAAAACGAATTATTATAAAAACCAATTTAATCACTATAATAATATAGTTTAAAGTTTACTATCTTCATTCTTATTCAATTAGAATTTAAACCAACTTTTGAAATCATTGTTATCCACATTAAATTAAAGATTTAGTTATTTCAAACAATTCCAAATATTAAATTCAATAATTTAATTATCAAATAAATTGCTATATTTGAAATTCAAGTTATTTAACTTATAAAATTAACTTTTCAATATCTAAAAATCAATTAAATATTCCAAATTCAAATGACTGTAATTTTGGGTCGTTAAATTACTCAAACCCCTAAGCCATAGCGACCAATCATCTAATTCTCTAAATATGCGCCCGAGCCATTCCATGACCCAACAAGAGAATCGAACCCTCAAGTGCATGCGATGCTATCTTCAGCTCTCTGAGTGATACAGGGAACTTCCCAGACTTCTCTCCCGGAGATCTAAGCTGTAGTGACTCGTAAATTTTACCTTTTTAATATTAAATTAATGATAATGGATTTCAAATTAAAGGATGAATTAGATATTGTAGCTATAATTGTTGAGTGGATTTTTTGAGCTGATCAGTTTTGACTATAAATTTACTATAATAGGAGTTATGTTAAGAAGCTAATGACTTTACAGGTTTAAAAGATTTTCCGTGTGATAAATAATTTATGATATTCTAATTTTGAAAACATAAATATTCTAATTTTAAAAACAAAATTTTGTTTAGTGCAGTTGGTTAAGTGAGTAGACTTCACTTGGAGATGTCATAGGTTCAATCCTAGTTATCAACACATTTTATTGAATTTTATAAAAAAAACTAAAAAAAAGATACATATCCAAGGAGAGAAATTTGTGTATGTGTGTGTATGAGAGAGAGAGAGATATGAAAAAAGGTGTAGTAAAAATATATAGTCAAATATATATGTACATGCATAGACATATATTTATATGATGAAAAACCATTAAGAACGTTTCTACAATATTCATCCTTTCTTAGTTCTAAAAATATAACTTCAATTTCAAAAGAGAATAGTAACTGAATCAAAGAAGAGGCTAGGGATTCATTCAACAATGCATACACTTGAATTTTAAAAGCTATTTGGGTTGTGATAGTGGAGAAAATGCCACTTTTCACCGATTTGAGGTGAGTGCTTCCTTTTAATTTTAGCCATTAACATTTAATATTTACAATTTAAGCCTTGAAACATCTACTCCAATTCAGGCATGGTTTGTTCTGTTTGCCTCGTAGCGCAATTCTTTTGGATGATTTGACACTTAGCTTTTGAGTTTTGGAGTTATTTGTAAAAGCACATTGGTATGATTTATTTGTTTAATTAATTAAAATTTAAAATATTAAGTTCATACATATATTGACCAAAATTAATACTTATTGATATGTGATGATGATTGTCTGGTTAGTATGATTTTTGGGATGCATTATGTCTTTCTTTGGATGCTTCTTGTTGATTTTGTATTATTAGAATGTAAAGTAATTAATTAATGGAAATAGGAAGAAATTGTAAATTTTAGAAAATATGGATAAATAAATGGATAAAGGTGATTTAATGAATTAAACTAGAATTAAAGCAAGGAATTTCATAAGGTTATCATTAATGAATTTCCAAAGAAATTCATAAATAATAATGAAAATTCTATTTTAACTTAAGATTTAGGAGGTTTATTATTATTTACAAAGTAATGTAAGGTTTCATAAATAATAATATGGTTTTGGAAAATATTTCATCATTTTGAGTAAATGACAAGATAATTGATTTTACTGTATTTATAGTAGGAAATATTATTATTTATTATTGTTTCTGTAGTAAAATAAAAGGCATTTTCCAAATAATAATATTATTAAACATATGTTTCCAAATGTGTTTTGGATTTAATTATTACTATTCCGAAATGAATGGAAATAAAATGAGTTTTGAAGTTTAAAATATAGTTATATTATTTTTGAGATAAATAGTAGTTTACATTGGGTTTGAAAACTATTAAAGTGTTTTTAGGATATATTATTATGTTGATGTAAAATAATAATAATATTGTTTTGAAAGGTAATTTGATGCAAATTACAATTTTGATTTAAAATACGATGATTTGAGGTACTTGAAGAAATAGAAGTATATTAAAGGATTTTTAAAGTATATTACCATTCTAGAATTATTATTACTATTTTGCGATGAACAAATAAAGGTGATTTCATAATAAACAACAATAAAAAATTTGTACTTAAGAGAATAGTGATTGCAAAGGATTATTCGATGGCTGTAGAATGTGTGATTAATTGTTGATTGTAATCATCACATATATTTGATGTTAGAGGAAAATATCACATTTTGATGAGTATGCAATATTCTACCATTATTGCTATAATATGATGGGTAGTTAATTATAGTTATTTGATGATTTTTGTGTTATTAATATTGGTTGGATTAGCACGCATTGTTTATTGATGTCTTGTTACTATTGTAGAGTGATCAATGCACATCTGATAACTTATACTTGCATCGACAGTGTATTACTATAATTGATGATTAATATGTATATGAGTATATATGTGTTGCTTTATTACTTGATGATTATGGTTAGCATTGAGTGATGCTGATGCTTGATGGCTATGTGCTGTTATTGTTGTTGCTTTGATATGATGATTTGTTGTGATGGATGAGTAGGGATATTGTTTTATGCTTGTACACTTTGCATTGATTGCATTGGTTATATAGATTTTATAGTTGTCGTGTGCTAAGAAGTATTTGGACGTAGGAGAATAGTAAAAATAGAACCGTATCGGCTCGATCTCCAAAAGAACGTAGGCAATTATTTCCAATGCAATAGCTGTTAAACCTTTGGCTGGAGTGTATAGGGTTAATCTTAGTCCAAAAATAGTTGGCCATTCCTATTATTAAGTATATGCAGATGTATTTGTAGAATTTCTAGGTAGGGGAAATGGTGGAGAAAAGATCTAGATAAAATGTCATAATTGCAGGATGTTGGTACAGTATATTTTTCATTATAGTAATATTGTTATTCATTGATTGTGATTAATGTATTGAGAATGCTGCTATTATTTATATTAATGTTAAATTCCACTATAAGGTTTCCGTTTTTATGTCCATTTTAAACTTTTTAATTTTGTATAGACTAATGGTCCACCATCTTTAATATCTGAACTTAGTTGTAAGCATATTTTGATTGTATTTATAAAATATTTAAATGCTAAAAAGTTGCCTATCTCACTTGGTGTTAGAGCCAGGGTTAGCAATTCCCTGTGCCTTGGATAGGTTTGACCATTTAGGATATGATAATTTATGCCTTAGGTTGGGTTAGAATGTAAAATGAAAGAATATTTTGATTGGTGATTGTGTGCTTTGTATGTATGAATTGTTTGTTTAATCATCATTACCTGATCCTAAAACGATGCTTATTAAAAAAAAGTAGGAGTGAGGGAGCATGAACACTTATAAGAAGGGTTAAGTGTTGGTTATAAGCCGAGTGATGCATACATGATGTTAAATTATTATTGAAACCTAAACTTAATAAGGTAGAAGCACTTTTTATTTTTAAGTGAATAATGTTTATTTAGAAATATTATAAAATACACATTTTTGATTTTAAAGATATTTTAGAATAAAGGGGAAAATGTTTATTTTTTGGCATATGTCGATTAGCTAAAATTTATGGTGAGAATAAAATATTTAATTTGAGAAATATAATACCATTATGAAGATATATTTTCATAAGGAAAGTGAATACTGTAAAAATATTTTATTTGGAAGCATTTTGGTAAACGGTATTTTAGTTAGATATTGGAAGTTGAATTCGGTATTTGAAGAAACATTTATGTGAGAAATTTGATTATTTTTAAAACACCCTTTTGGAATGTATTTCTATAATGGTATTACGATCTAGAAATACTTTGTTAAAAGTAGGAAAAAATTTATTTATGGAAAGATGTTGATAAATATTTTATTTCAAAATACATTTATAAAAGGACGTTCAGTTTTAAATATTATATTTTGGCAAAAGATATTTTAATTCTTGTGTAACGACCCAAAATTTACGACCTCGAGATTCGACACTAATACGTTCACGGTAGAAGTGCCGAGAAAATCGAACGCTGGAAATTTTAGAATTGTTAAAGAAAAGAAGAAGAAGAAGGTAGAAGAAGAAACAGAAACAAAACACAGAACATCACATTCGCAGCAGATCAAAATATAATATCAAATAATAGCAGTTATACAAAGAAGAACTGTATCTGTTAATTTACATTAATACATCAGAGTTACATCCAATCTCATATAAATTGGATAGTATAACAACTTGTCCCAGATAAACAACAATAATACACTCCATACATTCCTGCCATCCAGCTAGCCTCTTGAGCTCCTAAACGTCCTAACCTGAAAATCTGTAATACTCGGTCTGACCCGAGCATTAGATCAAAGTAACACCTCGGTCAGGCTGGAAACCAGCATGAGTAAACCGATCTAACAATAAAATACTAAGATATAAAACTTATTTGAAACCCAGGGTAACTCGTACTTCACTACAATTTCATAACTTGTTATAGTCAACACTTATTTCAAACATCAATATCTAAGTAGCAAAACTTAGTTTAAATGGTCCAGTACTTAAATTATTCCATTCCAACCTATTTTATTTCATATATCAAATCTATAAAGAATTATTGTAGATTACCAAATCGAAGTGGTTTCGGATATCTACTAATACCCGACCCTGGCCTCTTCGAATCAAATGTTATCTATAAACCAAGTTGTTTAAGTGAAAACAATTCAATTCATATTCAGAGTAACATATTCACATAGCGATTCCATTACAGATAGATAATCCATATTATCACAGTTCAACCCAAACATATCATCTCACATAGCATCACAAATCACATATCAGAGATATCAAATAATCCAAGGCATTCAATATCATTTAATCAACCATAAGCAAGATTTATTCGCCGCACCATTTCTAATTAATTTAAATAAATTACATTAATTACTTCAATCACTATTAATCATGCTTACTTAACATTACTTAATTACAAATCAATTAATTAATCATCCTTTAATTATCATCTTTAATTACATTTAGTAATTAGCCTTTAATTAATCACACAAATTAATTAACCTTCAACCATTCACATTAAATAATCCTTTAATTACTCTCATAAAGTAATTAACAATAATTTATTTCATTGATCCTTAATTAATTACTCTAATTAATTATTCTATAATCACTTATGTTGATTAATTATCCTTTAATTATCATCTTTAATTACATTAAGTAATTAGCCTTTAATTAATTACACAAATTAATTAACCTTCAACCATTCACATTAAATAATCCTTTAATTAATTTCCTTAATTAATCAATCTTTTAATTAATTACACTAAGTAATTAATCCTCAATTACTTCCATTATGTAATTATCATTTAATAAATTACTTTTAGTAATTACCCATTAATTACCCTCCTTAATTAATGACATTAGTAATTATCCTTTGATTACTTTCATTAAGCAATTATCATTAATTAATTACCATTAATATATTAATCATCTTTTAATTAATTACCTTAATTTATAAATCACATTAATAAATCAATTCTTTAAATTGATTACACAAATTAATTACCATCCTTTATTACATTAAGTCGTTTAAATCACCTTTTTAAAACATTATATAATTGCTTTTAAAACATAAAAAATTAGAACATTTTAAAACCTTCAAAACTTGTTTAAACTAAACAATGCTTTGTTTTTAGAACTTGGTTTATATTTTCTTTTGAAACTTATTTATTTGATAAACTTTTTAAAACTAGATTTATTTAATATCAACAAAGCATAAATACTTCGGTACAGGCCCGAGCCCAAATCACAATTTTCCCGAGCCAAAACTAAAATACCTCATCGATCGAACTCAAGAACAAACTTTGAGTAAACCACCCTTCTTCCCCGAAGCTCAAAGCAGCAACAAACATCAGATACGAAACCGCCTTGTGCACATGCACAAGCATTCTGGTCATCACCGACCAACGCCGCAACCATCATTATGTCGGTGACGTCATCGTCAACCCGCTCGATAACCCAGAAAACTCGAAAACTCATCAACACGAAATCGAGCAATTTGAATGAATCTAGAAACAAGTCGATCATCAAAAACTCCCCAGCATCGCCACCACAGACCATTGCTGGTCACGAAACTCCGACCCAGGCTTCGTCTTCCTATCGTCCAGCTAATCCCCCTACACCACACTTCCCAATCGCCGTTGCAATGTCACAAATGATCAAAAACCCACCACGACTCAAACCCAGGTTTTTACTCTAGTTTACCCTCGTTGTACCTTCACGTTGATTTAGAAGGTCGACAGCCATTTTTCCTACTTCTATCGACCTACTAGCAACCTACGGCCAAAACCCCATGGCTTCAGGACATTGCGATCGTCGAAGATTGGCAATATCCCAATTTTCGATCAACCCATAAATTCTCCACATACACAAGCTTAAAAATTTTGATTTTACCTTTAAAAATCATCGCTTCCAAAATCGAATCAGATCATATAGTCAAAACTTGAGTTTTAGATACTTAAATTTCTGACTTGAAGAGATTTTCTCTGTAATTTATTTTTCCCAGTAAATCTATGTACTAAATTTGCCTAAAACGTTTTTTAAAAATCAAGTCTAGTTAATACTAACATATTTCATTAAGGGATCAAATCCTAAAAGGAATTGGGAAAGGGTATTTAGGATTTTTAAAACTAATTTAAACTGTATAAACAAACGCAGAGCAAGATATCAACATACAGACATTCACACACACACAGTTATCCAACTATATTCTAGGAAAAATACACCCATGTAAATTATATTCGCAACATAACACAGTTATTTATCACATGCTTTGGTATGTGAACACAGATTAAGCGTTTTTAAAACAATTTGTTTACTCACCTGTGTTTGAAGACAAGGAACATGCTTTTGAAATTTTGAAATCTGTTCTTGTATCAGTTTTTAATTTGAAAACTCGAATGTTGGAAAATGCCAGATCTGAGTTGTTGAATTGATCTTGCTTAGTTTTAGCCTGAAATCTTGAAGGAGATAGTAAAGCTTGATGTTGTTTACTTTCTTTTTATTTTCTGGTTTTAGTGTTACAAGATTTTGGTTTCTTAGGTGAAAATGTAGATCGGAAAAAAAATTGAGAGGGGAAGGAATATGTTTATATAACTTAGTTTGATTTATTTTAGAATAAAAAGAAAAATAAATAACACTTGTAAATTTGGCTTACACTTGTCATTAAACATATTCTTTTCTTATATTTGTAATTATGTATACATTTTAACTTACATTTGTAATTCCACGTTTTTATATTTAACCTTTTTCCTTTATTTATCTATATATTACTTAAGTAAAATGAAATAAAAACCCAATTATATATACTTAAAAATAATTATACAAATATACTAGTTTAATATATCCTTATTTATATTTATAAAACCTTTTAAAGACAATGATATAAAACTAATCATATACTAATAAAAATCATATATAGTTATTTTTAAATCCAATTTATTTCTAAGATGTTTATATTTAAATTTCAAATCCAAATTCTCTTTAAAATCTACTCATAAATATATATATATATATATATATATATATATACATATACATACACATAACAACACATTATTATTATTATTATTTAAATAATTTGCCAATTAAATAATTATATTAGGAGATTATCAAATAAATATTTATCTGGATATAAATATTTATTATCAGATTTATTTATCCAACTATAAATCAGTGTATCAATCATTAAAATCAGATAATTATCCAATTACCTGATGCCCAAAAATCCAGGTTATCACATTCCTCCCCCCTTTGAATCTTTTCATCCTCGAAAAGGAACGAGGCCAGAATTCATTAAAATGCTTATTGTTAGTTTAAATTGCTCTTTGATCATTTAAACTATAAATCCTTTATTAAGAATTTAAAACACTTTAAAATCTATATAATATTACCAAAATAGTTTTATAAAAATACTTTTTTTTGTAACTTGATGTCTCCACAAGTCCATCATCGTTCTCGCAGAAATTCGGTCATACGTTGATCAGGCGTAGGACTGAAAATCTATAAGTACTTAGCAGACCCGTTTTCAATTCCCAATGAAAATACTTGGGAAAACATTTTGTTGAAAATATAGAAAACATTTTTGAAAATAGAGGTAACATCTTTGGTGAGAATGCTCTGTAAATCATCACCCCCTCCATGGTCGCAGTTAACCCAATGGTTACGTTGCCATCCCGGTAAAATCCATAGATAACTATAGGCACTCCGCGCCCCTACATTACGTCGTGGAACCCGACACAAATCGTAGTTACATCCTAGGTTACGTTGCCATCACGGTAAAAGTCCATGTAACTGTAGGCATCAGCGCCCTCAATTTTCGCTGCCAAATGAAACTTCACCACTCCCACATAGGTCGCAGAGTACATCAGTCAAGTCCCAATATAGCCTTAGGCTCTCATGGCCCCTCGACTTTCATTATGTCTCCATAGGTCGCAGTCTACCGATGTTTCGTTGTCATCACGGCAAAATCAAACGTAGACCGTTGGCTCTCACAACACACACGACTTCCGCTATGGTCCACAATAGATCGCAGTGACATCGAGTTACACTATCATCACAGCATAACCAAAATATCCTGTAGGCATCAACGCACTCGATTTTCGCTACCCACTACACATAATCCTCAGGAACTTCAGTTTGTTCGGACTTCCTCACAGGATTCAATTTAGAGCCTCCCTCTTAGGGCTCAAGGCAGACCCATCCCGTGGATCTCCTAATGAAGTTCATTCTAATGGGAGCACCTTTTTCCCTAGAGCCAATCTCAAAACACTTTATACTATACACTTATAGTATCTTTCAAATCATACCCTTTATGATTTACATCAAAATCTCCTTAAAAAATCGATATCTCAAATCGATAGTTCCAAACTTGGCTTTCCAAATTTTCGAAATTGATTTTTCCCAAAAATCAAAAGCCTTTTCCAAATCCATATGTTTCGAAACCCTTTTCCAAAATCATTCTCATAAAATCATTTATATATATGTTGATATATATATATATATATATCCTTGAAAAATCTTGGATCACTTCATACTCATATAAATTCTTTTTTATACTTCAAATATTTTTCATAAATCTATTCTTTTGGCTATAGATTCAACAAGGGGAGTTTATCATATATAAAAAATATATATAACTTTATTTATACCAAATAAAATATTCAAATTTGATTTCCCTTATAAATTTATTCACCATAATACTTACTTTCCAAAAAGTAAATTCCAATAATAGAGATATTCAACTTCCACTTTAATCATCAAAAAATTTCTCAAAATATACCTTTACTTTCAAAACCACTTCTTATTCTTTCAAAATTTCAATATCTATTTCATTTAAGCACATACGATGTACATATACCATCCGTCCGCAATATCAAATCTGATCGCTCACTCGATCATACAATTTCACTTTCGAACTAGTATCGTCCACCCGACTTCCTAGTGTGGACTCAGATCTGGTTTCTTGATCAGAAACCGTCATTCTCCTTGCATAATCATAACTACGATAGATAATTTCCAAAACCAATCAAAAATCCATATCCAAGGTTCGCTATCGAAAATCGAGTGAAAAATGCTAACCCGGATCGATATACTATCTCGAAATTCTATGCTCGAATCTAGATCAAATCATTATGCGAATAGAATAACATACGTACATCCTATGTATTTATCTTCATTGATTATTAGTTAAATCAATTCTCTTTCCTATTCTTCTTCGTTTTGATTCTATTCGCTCATCTACAATTGCTTCCAATTTCTATTTGGGTTAACAGTTCAATTTTTATCTCAACTGATATTCAACTTTGGATAGTTTGCGCTCTGACTTGTATTAAGAAAATAGCTTGAAAATTTTAAAATAGATAAGTAGTTGCAAAATAGTTATTAGTTGCAAAATAGCATTAGAATAGTTAAGTAATTATAAAATAGTTGTAAAATAGTTAGATAATTGCAAAATAGTTGTAAAATAGTAATTAGTTTATAAAAGAGTTGTAAAATTGTTGTAAAATAGTTAAGTAATTCCAAAAGTAGTTATAAAATGATTATAAGATAGTTTTGGGGTTCAAAAAGAAAAGTTGTATAGTAAATAGCTAGGAAAAATAGATTTAAGAAAGTTTATATTAAAACAGTTTATTTTGAAAATAGTCCAGAGCCAAACTGTTCAATTTCTCAATCTCCACTTCCAATCAATTTCCAATTTCCACTTAATTGATTCAATTACAATTCAACTTGAATTAACTTCAATTCTTATCCCAAACTCAAATCATTTTCCTTTTGAATTTTAAACTTATTCAAATTCAATTTCACTTCAAATTAATTCAATTCAAATTTTCCATTTGAATTTTATACTTATCCATCAACGACAATTCCAATTAATTCAAATCAAATTCAATTTGAACTAACTCAATTCAGATCTCAAATTTAAACCATCTCGAATTACATAAATTCAAGTTAAATATTTAAATGTTGATTTAATTCCTTTAAATCAAATTAACCTTTACTTTTAAATTAACAACTTAAATCTTTAAAAAAATTAATTCTGAGTCCAAATTTCAAAATTCCATTTTAAATTACCTTTACTTAACTTATTTCAAAGTTCAAATAAGAGTTCAAAACTTTTAAACAAATTAATCTTCAAAATTTCATTTATCTCCAAAATTTTAACTTCTAACTTAGAAACCAACTCTTAACAATTTAGTTTGCAAATTTAATTTTAAGTTCAAAGTGACTCCATTTAATTTCTGCAATGGATATATATTACTTCAATCCATTTCTTAATTCAATTAAAATAATCCAATTCATAGTTTCATGGATTATTAATAAAAATAGGATGATATCAAGATAAGCGAAAGTAAATAAACATCCAAATTATTTAAAACATTCTCCAATAGCATCTATCAATATCACACATTACCCATTTCCAGATCTCAAATCCGTTTGAGATCACACATAACTCCCATCTCAAATCAACACATTTAACTTCCCTAAGTTAAATTTTAATTTCATCTTGAAATTTCCAATTCAGGTTGTTCTTATTTAACTTCCCCTATAATCTTACTAAATTTGAATTCCTCATTTCAAATTTTAAACTTCTTATCAATACCCCTTCTCACTTATAAGTTCAAAGACTTATTTCACTTTAGGTTATTACATCACATTTCAGGGAAAATTCAACACCTAGTTTTTACTTCCAATCAAATTTGATCTTACATATTTATTTCATTTGCATTTCAAGTCATACTTTAGATTTAAACCTTTCTTGTTTTTAATTTCAAAACAATTTCCCTTTAAAATTTTAACACAACTCTTGTTTTAAAATAAGATTCCTACACTTATAAAATATTATTCATTATATCTATTAATACTTTGAATCAATTTCAAATCATCTGGACTTAGATTTAAAACTTCACAATTTAAATTCTTTTCAATTTACAAGTCATACTTATCTGAATGTTTAATTCCTTAAAACATTTCATTTTGCTTTATCATTGATTATTAGAAAACACAATAACCATTTTATGATAATAACCAAGATTATCATATCTGGAGACCAATTCACTATATATTACCTCATAATTTATTGGAAAATAAAATCAAAGTCACTTAATTCAACCTTCTGAAAAAACTTCTATAAATTCAGGATTTTATTTTCTAGTTTGAATCCATTTCTAGCTTACCTTATTTATAAAGTTCATATTATCCAATTCTTATTTGGTTGTATTTCTATTACCACTTAATTCTTAATATTTTATTTAATTCCAATAATTCATCAACCAATTACCTTAATATTTATAATAATTAGAAAAATTATTCTTTATATATCAAAATATAAACTTATATAAAGACTAATTTTAAAACCGTTTTTTAAAATCTTTATATAAGAAAATAACAAATACGCTCTCATATATATATACACTCCACTCATTCTAGGGTACTAGTGACCCTATCCTTAATGAGTAAACCTATAAGAGCCAAGGTTCTCGCTTAAATTTCAGCTCTGATATCAAATGTAACGGCCCAAAATTTTCGACCTCAAGATTCGAAACTAATACGTTCACGGTAGAAGTACGAAGCAAATTGAACGTCGGAAATTTCAGATTGCTAAAGAAAAGAAGAAGAAGCTAGAAGAAGAAACAGAAACAAAACACAGAACCTCACATTCGCAGCGGATCAAAATATAATATCAAATAATAGCAGTTATACAAAGAAGAACTGTATCTGTTAATTTACATCAATACATCAGAGTTACATCCAATCTCATATAAATTGGACAGTATAACAACTTATCCCAAATAAACAACAATAATATACTCAACGGAATACACTCCATATGCTCCTGCCATCCAGCTCGCCTCCTAAGCTCCCGAACATCCTAACCTGAAAATCTGTAATACTCGGTTTGACCTGAGCAATACATCAAAGTAACACCCGGGTCAGGCTGAAAACCAGCGTGAGTAAACCAATCTAACAATAAAATAATAAGATATAAAACTTATTTGAAACCCGGGGTAACTCGTACTTCACTACAACTTCATAACATGTTATAGTCAGCACTTATTTCACACAGCAACATCTATGTACCAAAACTTAGTTTAAATGGTCCAGCACTTAAATTATTCCAATCCAGCCTATTTGATTTCACATATCAAATCTATAAGAATTATTGTAGATTAACAAATCAAAGTGGTTTCGGGTATCTACTGATACCCTACCCCAGCCTCTACGAATCCAGTGTTATCTATAAACCAAGTTGTTTAAGTGAAAACAATTCAATTCATATTCAGAGTAACATATTCACATAGCGATTCCATTACAGATAGATAATCCATATTATCATAGTTCAACCCAAACATATCATCTCACATAGCATCACAAATCACATATCAGAGATATCAAATAATCCAAGGCATTCAATATCATTCAATCATCCATAAGCAGGATTTATTAGCCACACAATTTCTAATTAATTTAAATAAATTAAATTAATTACCTTAATCACTATTAATCCTGCTTACTTAACATTAATTAATTACAAATCAATTAATTAATCAACCTTTAATTATCATCTTTAATTACATTAAGTAATTAGCCTTTAATTAATTACACAAATTAATTAACCTTCAACCATTCACAATAAATAATCCTTTAATCACTCTCATAAAGTAATTAACAATAATTTATTTCATTGATCCTTAATTAATTACTCTAATAATTATTCTATAATCACGTATATTGATTAATTATCCTTTAATTATCATCTTTAATTACATTAAGTAATTAGCCTTTAATTAATTACACAAATTAATTAACTTTCAACCATTAACATTAAATAATCCTTCAATTAATTTCCTTAATTAATCAATCTTTTAATCAATTACACTAAGTAATTAATCCTCAATTACTTCCACTAAGTAATTATCATTTAATAAATTACTTTTAGTAATTACCCATTAATTACCCTCCTTAATTAATGACATTAGTAATTATCCTTTAATCATTAAATAATTATCATTAATTAATTAATTAGCTTTAATAAATTAATCATCTATTAATTAATTACCATAATTTATAAATCACATTAATAAATCAATTCTTTGAATTTATTAGACAAATTAATTAACCATCCTTTATTACATTAAGTCATTTAAATCACCTTTTAAAACAAACAATTTTAAAACATTTTAAAACCTTGAAAACTTGTTTAAACTAGACAGTGCTTTGTTTTTAGAACTTGGTTTATATTTTCTTTTGATACTTATTTATTTGATAAAATTTTTAAAACTAGATTTATTTAATATCAACAAAGCATAAATACTTCGGTACAGACCCGAGCCTAAACCATAATTTTCTCGAGCCAAAACTCAAATACCTCATCGATCGAACTCAAGAACAAACTTCGAGTAAACCACCCTTCTTCCCCAAAGCTCAAAGCAGCAACAAACATCAGATACGAAACTGCCTTGTGCATGTGCACAAGCATTATGGTCATCACCGACCGATGTCGCAACCATTATCATGTCGGCGACATCATCGTCAACCCGCTCGATAACCTAGAAAACTCGAAAACCCATCAAAACGAAATCGAGCAATTTGAATGAATCCAGAAACAAATCGATCATCAAAAACTCCCGAGCATTTCCACCACAGACCAACGGTGGCCACAAAACTCCGGCCCAGACTTCGTCTTCCTCTCCTTCAGCTAATCCCCCTACACCGCACTTCCCAGTCGCCACTGCGATGCCACAAATGATCAAGAACCCACCATGACTCAAACCAGGTTTAAACCCTAGTTTACCCTCGATGTACCTCCACGTTGATCTAGAAGGTCGGCGGCCATTTTTCCCACTACTATTGACCTACTAGCAACCTACGGCCAAAACCCCATGGCTTCAGGGCATTGCTACCGCCAGAATTGGCAATATCCCAATTTCTGATCAACCCATAAATTCTTCGCGTACACAAGCTTAAAAATTTTGATTTTACCTTTAAAAATCATCGCTTCCAAAATCGAATCAGATCATATAATCAAAACTTGAGTTTTAAATACTTAAATTTCTGACTTGAAGAGATTTCCTCTGTAATTTATTTTTCCCAGTAAATCTACGTACTAAATTTGCCTAAAACATTTTTTTAAAATCAAATCTAGTTAATACTAACATATTTCATTAAGGGATCAAATCCTAAAAGGAATTGGAAAAGGAGATTTAGGATTTTTAAAACTAATTTAGTCGGTATAAACAAACACAGAGCAAGATATCAACATACAGACATTCACACACACGCACGCACACACACACACACACACACACACACACACACACAGTTATCCAACTATATTCTTGGAAAAATACACCCATCTAAATTATATTCACAACATAACACAGTTATTTATCACATGCATTGGTATGTGAACACAGATTAAGCTTCTTTAAAACAATTTGTTTACTCACCTGTGTTTGAAGATAGGGAACAGGCTTTTGAAATTTTGAAATCTGTTCTTGTATTAATTTGAAAACTCGAATGCTGGAAAATGCCTGATCTGAGTTGTTGAATTGATCTTTCTTAGTTTTAGCTTGAAATCTTAAAGCAGATAGTAAAGCTTGATGTTGTTTGCTTTATTTTTATTTTCTAGTTTTAATGTTACAGGATTTTGGTTTCTTAGTTGAAAATGTAGATCAGAAAAAAAATGAAAGAGAGGGGAAGGAGTATGCTTATATAACTTAGTTTGATTTATTTTAGAATAAAAAGAAAAATAAATGACACTTGCAAAATTTGGCTTACACTTGTCATTAAACATATTCTTTTGCTTACATTTGTAATTATGTATACATTTTAACTTACATTTGTAATTCCATGTTTTTATATGTAATCCTTTTCCTTTATTTATCTATATATTACTAAAAGAAAATGAAATAAAAACCCAATTATATATACTTAAAATTAATTATACAAATATATTAGTTTAATATCCTTATTTATATTTATAAAACCTTTTAAAGACAATGATATAAAACTAATCATATACTAATAAAAATCATATATAATTATTTTTAAATCTAATTTATTTCTAAGATGTTTATATTTAAATTTCAAATCCAAATTCTCTTTAAAATCAACTCATATATATATATATCTACATATAACAACACATTATTATTTGTTTAAAAAAAATTCCAATTAAATAATTAATTAGAAGATTATAAAATAAAAATTTATCCAGATATAAATATTTATTATCAGATTTATTTGTCCAACTATAAATCAGTGTTTCAATAGTTAAAATCAGATAATTATCCAATTACCTAATGCCCAAAAATTTGGGTTACCACATCTAGTATCTTAGTTAAATTGCTTTTAATTTTGGGACATCCTCTGAAAAAAATATGCTGAATATTATTTTTAAATTTTAATTTATAATATCTCGTAAAAATATTTCGCTGGGAGATATTTTGGAAAAAGAATATATTTGAAGAATATTTAAAAATAAAGCAAGATATAATTAATTAGGCATTTATTTAAAAGTTATTTTAATAGAGTATACTTATAATAAATATACTACGATCTAAAGAAGATTTATTTTGAACCTTAAAAAAGGTTATTTCCATAAAAACATATTTTATTATATAAAAAATTATTTTTCTCAATAGAAGTATTTAAGATAATATGACGGAAATATTATAGAAATTATTTTAATGATGGAAATATTTGAAAATAGTTTGAGGGAAGTATTTTTTTATTTGTGAAGTGTCTTTTTAAGTAATGAATGTGAGAAAATATTAATTTGAGTGAAATGTTTAATCTAAAGAGTATCTTTGAATTTAGAAACTTTATTTTGGAAAATTGATTTTAGTTGCAAGGATTTTCACTTAAAGAGTACTCTTTGGTAAATGGTGTTTTGAAAAGAAAAACATTATTGGATAAAGAATTTTGGTGAAAAAAGGACCTTTGTTTTAGAGTGAATATATTTGGAAATGTTAAATGAGAAATGATGTGTTATAAACTGGTTTTACAATATTTCGGGAAAATATTTTACTAAGACGAGGATGATTCGATTTGGAAGTAAATGTTGAAAAAGTAGAAGTTTTGATTGGATATTTTTTTTGATGTGTTAGTTAAAAGGAATTTTACTAAAAAAATGTTTTATTTCGGAATCTCATTTGAGAACTGTAAAACTAGACTTTATAGCATGGGGTGTAAGAAGGTGGGGTAATACAAGTTTTGAGTTTTCCCAACACCCACTATGACAATGTTACCTTTAATGGCTATTGTGTTTGACTTTTCTTAATGAACTATGGGGACGACTTATTGTTCCCTTCCATGGAGAGATTTGGGATATGATGAAGGGGCTGCCCATTTTGACATTTGGTGTAGTGATTGTACTCATTTACTTTGGTTGAATTCTTTGCTTCGATTTATTTCCTGTTAGGTCATGTTTGGTTCCATGTTTGTATTGTATGGCTTTGCTAGTTGTTTAATTAGTTTATGCCGAGCTTGTTTGAATTATTTTCTTTTGTTTGTATTATGTCGTTGTTGATTTCTTAGTTTGTTGTGATTGGTTTTAATTTTTTATTTGTTTACTTATTTATTTGTTTGGCTGCTTATTTGTCTGCCTTATTGTGATTGTTAGTGCTGCATGCTAGGTTATCTTTCTTACTCTGTATGATAATTTTACGATGAAGTAGTGATCCACCGTTAACTGTTTGTGGGATGTCCATTGGAGAAACTAGTGGATTATCAAGGGACATATTTGTTATAGTACTAATTGGATAACGTAGATGGAAGCTTTAACTTGAAAAATGTTTTGGTAAATGTTTCGCTTTAAAGATATATTGGAACTCTCCTCGCTAGTAGATCCTTTGGTTTTTTGATGGGTTATCCTTGTTATCAAATAAAGAAATCAATAGAAGGGGATTTTGGAATCATATTTTTTTGACGTGATTTGAAGATTGTAAAAGATGGGGTTCGATGTTGATATTTCAGACTTAACAACTCAATGATGGGAGTTGTGATGATGATCCATAAGGACAAGTTCTAGGATGCGAACTTGTAAACTAAAGCTAGGATGGTTTAACTATGAATATGAAGTGTATCAAAGGACGGCTGATACTCGAAGCTTTTGATGTGTGCTTTAAAGTAGGGGTATGTGAGGATACTCAATTGGGCCAGGACATGCCCCAAATTCTTCTGACGGGAGATGTAACAACCCTGTATTTTGTAATTATTTTAATTGAATTTCTAATTTAAAAATTTTATTTTATTTATTAAAATGAATTAATTTTTTTATTTTTAATATAAATTTTGATTTGTATGTGAATTATAATTTCAAACCTGAATATATTGAATATTTTACAAAAAAGTGAATTTTGGTCAATATGGTCAAACTTTGGCTTTTAAATTTAAAATTTAAATATTTGAATTTTATATTTTATTATGAAAATAAATTAAAGAATGCTACTTTTCGTTTCGTTGAAATCTAATTTATATTGTGAAAGTTATGCTTTTTACAATATTGTGTGTAAATTGTTTTATTTAACAAAATTGTTTATTTTAATTTGTATAAATAATATTTTTGTTTGTTCTTATTTGTATATATGTGTTATATGATATGTTATGTATTTATTTTATTTTTAAACATTTTATAAGTGTAGTTATAATTTTTCAATGTTAAGTGTACATTGTTTATATTTGAAAATGCTAGTTTCAATTTAATAACTATTTTCTTTATTTACTTTGTATTTTCCTAAAAATATTTATATATTTTCTTTTTTCGCTTTATTTTGTTCAGTTTTTATATTTATTTACTAAAATATATATGGTTTATTTTAATTTAAAGGAATAAGAAATGTAAAGAGGCACACACCCTTCCATATGCCATGACTTTTCACTTCCTTTTGTCCTTTCATTTTTCAATTGACATTTGCATTGACTCTAGCCGTCCATTTCCTTTGCCCTAGCCGTGAATTTCATTTCTCATTCACGTGAGAAACATTTTTTCTCATCTCCTCTCAAAAAAAACTCACGGCACTTCAAAGAAAAAAAAATGTTAATGGCTTTTCTTTCTCTCCACTTTCCTTCTTCTTTTCATTGTTTTTGTTTGGCTTCTACCCTTACTTGCTCGACCACTAGCTTCTACAACATCAGCTCCACCATAACCTCCACTATCTATAGCAGCAACAAACCCTTTTCTCTGACCAAAGTCATGCCATGACCACTTGTTGATGTTAGCACTACAAAAACATTGCAATGCTCCACCAAAATTACCAAGCCAAGCCTTGATTTCACCACACACCTTCATAATTTGCCTTTGGCCACCCTTTGGTCACCACCACCATCATCTACTTCACCTTTGGCCGCCCCTTTCACTACTGTCCAGATCTGACTTGACATGAAGACCCCATGGCCGAGCCTGTATGTGGTCATAACCGAGCCAAAATGCACCAAAACTTCTCCTATTTTGCCTTGTCCATTGATATTCTTCATGTTGCATCTACTACCACTTCACAACCTCTTGTAGCCGCATCTATATGATGCCATAAACCGAGCTTTAATACATCTTTGGCTGAGCAAAAGATTCCCTTGGTCGAGCTTTTGAATGGTTGTAGAAAGGTCAAGTTATCTTGTCTTTGTTGCTTTGTATTTCAACTTGTTTCGATATTGTTTTGGTTGTATATTCATATGTTATATTGTTTGTTTTATTGGTTGTTTACAAGATCATATCTTGGCTCTCTCCACTCATTTAAATCCATTGTCGTTTTGTGTCGTGCCATATCGTGCCTTTGGAATCGTTTTGTGTGTTGTAGTGGTCTTCAGCTTGAAAAGGCGAGTCTTTCTCACTCTGACATTTCTACTTATGAAATGGTGAATCGATAACAAGTGTTTAGTAATTTAAAATGTTTATGCAAGTAAATGATGATTATATGATATGTTATGCCATGTTATTACCATATTTTACTTTGTTAATTATCACCTGACATCTGATATATGACACTATATTGTGACATTGACATTGTTTATGCATATGTTCACACTGCAAGTTCCTTGTTAGAATAGAATCACTATGGGTTGAAATGATACATACCCGAATGGACTTTAGAATAGGGAAAAATCATTATGGGATGAAAGGCCTGAGTGATTTTTATTTCTTTTTATTTACTTGGGATTGATGGTTTGAAATGATAGAACCCGGATTTTCTTTTTAAACTGTGGATTGAAATGATATATATCTGTATCACTTGACCTAGGTTAGAAAATCATATACAGACCCCGTGGTATATTTTAAATGATTTTTATATAGATATGTAATTTTAAAAGTATAAATTTTGATTTAAAAATATATATTTTATGGTTTTGAGAAAGTTAAATAATAAGATTTGAATTTTAAAATTTAAGTATATAAATTTGAAGTAAATGTGATTTTTACTTTAAGTTTATTTTAAAATGAAAATAAATAATGGAAATTAAATTTAAAGTTTGGAATGATATTTGAAGTAAATTGTTAAGTTTTATTAAATTTATAAGTTAATAAACAGTGAATTTTGACTTAACAAACGAATTGAGTTTTAAATTGGATACTTAATTATAAAATTTTGTTGTGATAAATCATATGTTAAGTATTTAAATGTGAAATTTTAAAGTCTAGAAATATAATTTATAAGTTTAAATAACAAAAATTTAAATTTTTATTGTTTTTAAAAAGTTAAAATAAAATTTGGAATTTTTTTAATAACATTTCCAAAATGCTGTAGTTTTATGACAATATTTTTAAAATGTTGTTGTTTTTGAACTTAACTATGTTTGAAATAACTAAATATCTATTACGGCATTTTATAAATGCCGTTGTTCCTAAACTAAACTATTTTGGAAACTATAAGCTACGATGGCACTTTATTAATGCCGTCGTTGCTATAATTTGACAATGTTTTCAAATGTTATAGATTTTAACACTGTTTGAGTTATATATTAAAGTGTTGAATGATTTAACTTTTTAAATTTGAGTATTTATGAAATTTTAGGAGTTTTGAATATAATTGAATATTTAAATTTGAATTTTTAAGGGATTTAAACTAAAAATAAGGTTTACTTGGTTATGTATTAAATGGAATGAAATGAGATAAATGAATTTTTGAATAAAACTTTGAAATGTATTTTTGTAATGATATTTGAAATAATAAATGAATGACATAATTGATTTTAAAATGATATTTAAAATTGAATATTAAAATGTAAGAATGATAATGAATTTATAATGGATTTGAAAGGAAATGATTTTGAAATGGTTTTAAATGACAAAATCTTTATTCTGATAAAGAATGTGAATTTGGAATGATATTTGATTTTGATTTATTTGATTTATTCGATAAATGAATATTTAAAGTTTATATTAGTATGAAAGGATATTTAGTTTACTGGTAATTTGAGTTTATTTAAATAATATTGGATTTATGTAATGAATGTTTCAAAACTAAGTAATAATGAAGTTAAAATTGGGATATGTGAAATTATAAAATTTAGTTTTGAAATGTGGGATATTAAAGCTTTGAAATATATCAATAATTGAATAGTTTATTTTGTGAATCAAATCTGTATTTGAAATTTATAAGATTTGAAATGGTTTGTTGGGAAACTGAATTGAATTGAAACTGATGGTTTGAATTGAATTAAATTGGAAAATTTGGGTTTAATTGAATAAATTTGTAAAATGTAAAGAGTTAAAGGAATGTTTCATGATTTCAAAGTTTATAATTTTAAAATGCTATGATTTTCAAAGTGTAATGATTTCAAGTATTTTGGTTTTGAAAGAGTTATAACTTTGAAGTATTATGATTTTTGAAAGGTGAATATATGTTTGAAATGGAAATGATAAACTATTTTGATTTGAATATAGTTTTGAAATAAAAATGGTTTTGGTTTTGAAGTATAAATTATTTTGAAAGGAGATAGTTTTGAAATAAAATGAGTTGATTTTTGAAATATAATCTATTTTGAAATGACCACGGCGTTATAATAACGTTTAGTTGTTAAAGAGACCGGGATCAGAAGTTGTCATACTCTTTGCCAACTCCGAAAACCACTTTAACAACTATGTACGCGGTGGAGATTCCAGAATGAAGTAGGATGGCGGCGACGTCCTTAAGGTATATTACGTGGACCCAACTCCCGTGAGTTGGTACAAGGTGGCTAAAACAAGAGCGATCTTGGGCCAAAAGGGGTAGCTCTCTGGTCGGACGCACTTCTTCGATACTATACTCTTACTTGTGGTTGATTTGATGGCCATCCTCCGATTTTGATTGGGAGTGTGTTCCGAGGTAGGCTTATGTGGCTGCTACGTTACCACCAACCCGTGTGCGTAATTGGTATATCTACCGTGGCATTGCCTCGTGTGCCGTGTCACCTACCATATCGAGCCTTACTACGAGTTTCTATTTGTGTCGTACCTATGGAGTATCTTCTCATAGTCTCCCGATCAGGAGATATGCAGGTACTGTATAGACTATTGACACTATTATGTGTTAAGGGCTATATGGGTAACCTCTTAACGCTATTTTAAAGTAAGTTTATTTTACTGTAGAAATTATTATAATAGCGCAATATTACTACATAGTAAATAGTTTAGCGGATCCTTAAAGGATGGGCGGTCCCAAGCATCCTTTAAGTTACTGATGCATTTTTGTTACTGTTCACTTGAGTTGATTTACAGTTCATAAGTATTCATGTCCTGACTCGAGTGTTTTGTGTTTTGTTTTACGCTCGAGTCAGACTGAGTGATTCAGCATTCAAGACTCACCATCGGAGTTGGAGCTTTCTTTGAAGATCCGGCCATCTGATTTGCTTTCCGTATCCACTGATTCCAGTGTTGTATTCTGATTTATATCTGATGTATCTTATTACTTTTCTGTTGTATCTTATTTAACTCTGATGTATTGTAACGTTTGCGATTTTTCGTCGCTCGAAAACCGACATTAATACGTCCACTGTATCAACTGCCGAGCAATCGAATGCCGAAAAAACGTACCGTTAGGGTTTAAGAAGAAGAAAAAGGTAGAAGAAGAAAGAAAAAGATAGAACACAACAATATCAGAATCTCACAATTCGCAGTGGAACAACATATAATAGATAAATGAATATTCATTAAAACAAAAGAACTGTACATTTTATACGTTACATCACATTACATTCATTATCAGAGTGTATAACAACAACAAGAACAACAACAACAACAGCGGAAAAGAAATACTATACTTAGTAATATGCTACGCCATCTAGCTCGCCTCCAGATTTCTATAGCAACTCCCGAATCCAGAATGACTTGATAACCTTAACTCTAGACTGCCCGTGTGGAAATTGGTGGGCACACAGAGTTTAGGAAGGGAAACAATAAACTCCAGGTCAATAATGTGACTGGTGTGAGAACTTAAAAATAGTTTATCCTTAAAACAAAGAACATGATAAATTTAAAATAGATTCGCAATGCTTTTTAAAAAATGAGACTACCATAAGGCCTCCCGCACACACACACAATGCAAACGCAGAATCAGAGGAGATTTCTCCTTATGATAGTCAAAGATGCTTGATACGCATTAAAAAGAAACATATGATATTATTACTAGTGCATAGTGTAGAAAAATTATTTCGAAAGTAAAGATATAAATCTTAGCCAACATACGACCATTATCGTATGCCTACTATAGCTACCATCTAAACAGTGGTGACCACCACAAGTAGATGGCAGGTTCTACAACTAAAACCGTACAGGGTTTCATATTGGGAATTGGATTCCCAACAAATGGTCAGGCCAAGGAACTTCCCATTGCCACATGGAAACGCCTTTTGAATGACATCCCGAGAACCTAACCGGACCTCTGCCAACACAAGGCCGGGTTACCTTTCAAACTAGGTAACTACTGACACGAATATGTCATCCCCCGATTGTAACCGATCTATCCGAGGATCCTCGATTTCCAACAACCAAAAAATTTTGCAGCAACAATATAGGTTAAGTATCTGTGCTCCATACCATGATACCACCTCTATCCAGAAGGAATGACATACACTAAAGGGGTGCTACCCCCTAATAACCTTGCTGCATCCTTCCTGTTTTGACCATTTCCAAGGTGTGAGGTCCGACGAAGTCTCGTCCATAAAGCCACGCTTTATACAAAAGCTGTGCTTTGGGTCAATCAAATGATCATAGAAATGATCACCAAGATAAATGATCAAATAAATGATCCTATCACAAATGATCAAACAATGATCATTTCACAGCAACACTCAGCATGCCACACTACCAAATTGGGAGTATATCACTAATAACCTTCAACTATATAACCTCTGAGCTCGTATGTCTCAGAGAAGGGTGTTAAGCTAAGAGAATAAATTCTCCGCCACCAACAGAAATATATTTGAAAGATATCAGCTTTACATCTCAACTTGTAATGTCAGACATACAATCCATACAAGTCTGTTCCGGGCTTGAACAGAACCGAAGGCACTTCCAAAGATGTCCTTGCAATCTGGATATTCACTAATCACGACCGAACTTCCCGTCACTAAGGGTGATAAAACCTCTATATCGGAGATCAGCCGATGTAGAGTAACTCGACGGTAATCCTTCTGTTTTCACAAATATCCGGTCTTCAACACCCGTCATCAAATGCAATCCATAACGACGTATCACATACTCGGAATGGGTTATACGACCCCAAGGTCCTTTCCCGGCTAACCCGAATAGTGAGCGCTTATTTTTAAAAATAAGTGTAGCATTCAAATTCAAGCAATCACAACAAATACCTATTTAAAGGTAAATATTGATAGTCGGTTATTTAACTATCAATAGGTATGCACAACATCACCAGATTCCAAATAATTTTCCAGATTATTTATTTTCCAAAATATCTTTACTAGACATATATATTTTCCACACTTCAACATTTGAAAACAAATTCCAAATCAACTTCCTTTCAATCTTTGAAAACAAATTTCAAATCGTTTCCCTATACGGGATATACTTTCATTTCAAAATGGTTCATTTAAACCAATTAAATAAATCCTTACCAATTTACTTTATATTTACGTTCCAAATCCGTAAATTAATTCCCACACTTCAAAAATAAATCAACGTTTATTTTTAAACAAATTCCCCTTTTCATTTATAAATTGCATAGTGAATTTACAATTCCAAAATATCTATGAATATACAATTTCCTAATTGATTTCTAATATTCATTTTCCATTATCTTTAAAAGATAGAATCTCAAAATATTCACTTCATATTGGAAAACACTTCCATACTTATTTAATAATAAGTAATTCACAAATCCATTTATTTTCAACACTTGGAAAACATTCAATATACTTAAATCAAAATTAAGTATATTTTTTCATTCTTTAAGGAAAACGGCCTTTTAAACACATTTATTGGAGTCAAAACGAATGTCGCGTAAAACATCGTTACGACGACCCAAAATCACTAGTATAGGGATTCGGAATTAAGATAAATATATAAATTCCAATACTATATAAAACATTTCCTTTCGGAAACCATTTACTATAACAACAGTTTTATAGTCCACCATTTCCTTCTATTTCTCGAAACGTCTATTTCAACAATGAATGTTGAAATCTATGTATTCGATTTTTAATACATTAAAACATTTTTAAAATCATTAACTTCATTTCATAATATCCCTTCCCCAAAAATATATCAATTTTATCTACTAATATATTCACTGTCCAAAATCATGAATAAAATTCCTTAACCGATTTCAACATTTCTACACATTCTTATATAAAGAATAATTCGCTATCCAAGATCGCGAATATACTTCCTTTAATAAATTTCTATATTCAATTTATCAAATTCCATTGATTTGAATTTATAACAATGTCTATAAAATCCATTTCTATTTATAAACTTCGATTTATAAATCTCTTTTATTAATCCAATTCAATTTATATAACTCAATTATATACCAAAAGTCCATATTATAAGTTAAATACTTATAATTCATTAATTTACAAAATCGTTCCTTTAAAACTTCACAAATTTTAAATCTTATTACTTATAAGATTCATTTAAATTTTATAACAACTTCAACTTATAAAATCTCTTTTATTAACAATTTCTGTTAATATCCCATTTAAATGCCCAAAATCCAGTTTATAAGTTAATTACTTATAAATCTTTTATTTTACAACATCTATTTATTTTATAATCTTCACAATTATAAATCTAAAATTTTCAATGAAATCCATTTTATACTTCATTTAAATCCTAAATAAACTCATTTTATAATTCCAATATTATTAATTTATAAATATCCATTTTATAAATCTTTTATATGCATTCTTTTATTATAATTCAAAATTCCCAATTAAACCATTTTATAAATTAATCACTCTCTATTTCAAAAATCTTAATTTGGTTATATTTTACAAAAATAGAAATCTTTATAATATTAAATTTTATAACGTTAATTTATTTTAAAAGGAATCAATTCAAAATTTTAATAAAATGTATAATTTTGAAAATCACTTTAAAAATCTTTTAAAATTCAAAATCGTTACTTCTAAACTTTAAAAATGGATCCGATGATGCAACACACCAAATAGTCAATCACGACATCCAAACATCATATATCGGTATGATAATAAATCAAATATCACAATATCTTAAATAAATTAAATACTAGTGAGGAATCCAGTTGGATCCCTCCAACCTGTTTCCCTGCATCCACAGATGTTAGCACAATACCAATTCCGCTTCAAGACGGAATATCGCGGTATATGGGATTTTATAAAATATTATCCCCTTAATAGGCGGCGCAATAGGGTCTCATCCGCTATATAATGCGGGAAATCAATCAACTGCAATATATACATATGCCAATATATATATTTCTATATATAGATATATCCTACTATATCTAATATCACAACTAAACAACAATCAATAACTGCAAATCCAACTTTAATTTGAGTGAGAAGATCTCACCTTTATTTCCGTTTTCCATCCACTTAAATCCTGATTTGGTTTCCCCGGTTTTGACCTTGTACAAAATTATGGTTTTATTAATATTTATTTCCTTAGAGTCGAACAAATCAATTTACTAAAATAACTAGCTATTCAAACTTAACCAATAAATTTTAAAATTAAGTAAATCGAAATATGTATTTATTTTCCATTCTCAACTGCTTAAAAAAAATCCACATAGGTTTTAAAACTAAATCTTTATATAAATTCTTATATTCAAATCTTATATATATATATATATATATATATATATATATATATATATATTTCTCAAGTTTAAATTAAATTAAAGTTAACTTAAAATTTAAAAATCGTTTTAAAACTTTACTGTGACCTATAAATTTTCCCTTTTACTGTAAACTAAAATTTCTTTTATGCATATATATTTCATAATAAACTGTACAGGGTTTATATTCATGTTCAAATTTAAATTGAACTGAAAATTTTGAATATACCTTAATCCCACACGGCAAAATGAATCGAAGAGCCAACATTTGAAATTCACTTTCAACACGAACACTGCATCGCCGACCGAGCTCCAACCCTAACTCAGATCGCGACATCGTCGCCGCGAGTACCCAAACTCGAGCGTGACCCTAGCCTCGCCTTCTAGCTTCGATCGCGACCCACACTACTCGCCGCTGCCACCGCCGCATCCTCCTGCGCCTCGCGTTGACCATCGCCGTGAAATTGAACGTCGCCCACCTAATCTCGCGAAGCCCTAACCTACTCGCGCCTCCAACCCTAGGCGAGCGCGACCCACGTGAACCCTAACGGCCATCGCGACCTCCGGTCTTGGAAGAAATCGCACGCACGCCATTGATTTCTTGCTCGATTTTGCCCCGAGCTTCGCGAGTTTCGACTTCCACGGCCATTAATATTAATTTTCCAGAGGATTTAATCAATCTGGGTTTGAATTAGAAAAGGGGAGAGCGGCCATGCTTTATATTTTTTTTTGTTCGTGAATCTCGTTTGGACCGGAGAAAAATAGGAAGAGGGAGATTTTAAAAATGAAAGAAACATGCTCGGCCATTGATTTGTTATTTGGAACGAGATGAGTTTGAAGCTGCTGTTTACAGAAAGGAGGAACGAAATGATTTTATTTTGTATTTCAAACTACATAGGCCATGCTTAGCACGATCTTTTCCACGATCTCTTCACGATTTCAGGCGTGATTTTAGGAGATGACGTGCTGGTGTTTGACAAATTTCAATTTTAAACTTAAATTTTAAATTCAATTTGAATTTGATTCAATTTCAATGCGTTTACTCACCGTGGGCTCACATAACGACTCCGAATAATATGAAATTCGAAATCTGGTAATAATTCAATATTACGGACCCAATGGAACTGGTTTCGTCGAATTCCGAGACTGTGCGAAAAATGACTCTTTTTAAATATCGATTTAAACGACAAATTTCAAAACTGAACAAAGCAGTTTCGAATTCAATTCTGAAGCTTCTATTATTTTCAATATTATCAATATGGATTTTACAATCCTTTGAAATATTTTTAATCAGGTTAAAATTAAAGATTCAAATTTTTATTCAACTTTCTATAGATTAAATTCTAAAATTTAATCGGTATATTCATAGTTATATTGAGAATTCAAGCTAAACAGTTATTCAAATATTTAAAATTAATTAAATATTTTCAATTTAAATTGTTCAAAATTCTGGGTCGTTACAATCTTCCCCCCTTAAAAGAATTTCGTCCCGAAATTACAAGTTAGGAAAAAATGATCCTTAACCCGTTCACTATTTTTCACAATCTAAATAGTTTTATCAACTTACTAACCTAAATCTTTTTATTAAAGATCCATTATCATTTCAACTAGCTTTCTCACTCCAATTATAAGTTTCAAACAACATTGTTTCCTTAACAATTCAAATTTAAATTTAAATTCAAATTTTTAACTTTCAAAATTTTCTAAAATTTTTTTTAACACCCTAAATTTTCGAAAAATTTCGCCAGCGTCTCCTTTGCGCGGCTAGCCCGGTACGACTACAAAATGGCACTATGGCCCCTCAGAATCAAAAAGAAAAGAGAAAGCCAAGTGGCTGGAGAAGAAAATCACCAAATTTCATACTGAAACTGAAATACGTACCTTTTTGTCGAGCAATTCAATTTTATCTTTGAAATCAAAATCCCAATTCCATTTCTTTTATTACACCTGTATATCCTGCTAGCCATAATATCCAATTCCAACATTCAAACCATTTTGCCAATTCTATTACAAAATATTCAATATATGCTTCTTATACATTTTTACTTCACTATTGAAGTTACATATTTATTCTCATTCAAATTTTTTTTTTACATTTTCAATTTCATCCGAATTCAATTCATAATTTCAATTCTATTTGGATTCAATTTATCTTCTGAATATTGAATTTTATCATAAATCAAATCCAATTTCAATTCTATTCTATTCTATTTGCTTACAGAATCGAAATAAATCTCAACATTCAATTCACTTTCATTTAATTGCAATTGTAAATTTATTCATTCATTCACAATTTATTTCCATAATTCAATACTCAATTCCAATTCATTTTAATTACTCCAAATTTATTTTCAACTTAATAATATTCCATAAATATTTTAAATAGGATTCCAGAGTCTTTTCAACTTTTTTCAAAACCATTATTGAAAACAATTCAAATTATCCTTTGAATTTCAAAACCAAACCCCAAATTTTCCAAACATCTTCCTTTTAAAACAATTTGGCAGCAATTCCTCTTTTGGAAACCCGAAAATGAACACCAATGATGCCGCTGTCATCATCGAAATTATTTTCCAGCGACCGAAAAGAGTTTAGAGCTTTTCATTCCTTCAAAACATTTTTCCAAATCCTTTGAAATTCATTCTCAAATCAAAAAGGATTTTAAACTTTCCAAATCTCCAAAATTCCAAATTCTTTTCAAAACATTCTCTGGAGTTCCATTTCAAATTACAATTCACATTTATAATTTACATTCTCAAATTTCATTTGTATATGGATTTCATTTTCTTATCTTTATCTCAATTTTCATATAACAATGATTTCAATTCTATTTCAATGGTAATAGTTCAATATTATTACTTCCTAACAACCATGCATCCATATACTATAATAATCTACAGAAAATCATTTCTTTTATATACAAAAAATGGTTTTGGGCAAAATTACTTCATTTACCCGATTTTTAAAACAATACTGTGTCATTTTATCTTGTTTAAGAGTTTAGAAACTCCTATCAACACAGTTAGCTAGACTGCACTGACCAGAATATATAAACAATCAACCGATAAGTCAACACAACACAAAACAATTTATATTTACTAACAAATATGCGATCATATCTATTATTACACTCAAACTCATTCTAGAGTACTGCTGACTCTATCTCTAATGAGTAACACCCAACAGAGCCATGGTTGTCGCTTAACCATATGCTCTGATACCAAATGTAACGTTTGCGATTTTTCGTCGCTCGAAAACCGACATTAATACGTCCACTGTATCAACTGCCGAGCAATCGAATGCCGGAAAACCGTATCTTTAGGGTTTAAGAAGAAGAAAGAGGTAGAAGAAGAAAGAAAAAGATAGAACATAAGAATATCAGAATCTCACAATTCGCAGCGGAACAACATATAATAGATAAATGAATATTCATTAAAACAAAAGAACTGTACATTTTATACGTTACATCACATTACATTCATTATCAGAGTGTATAACAACAACAACAACAACAACAACAACGGAACAGAAATACTGTACTTCGTAATATGCTACGCCATCTAGCTCGCCTCCAGATTTCTGTAGCAACTCCCGAATCCAGAATGACCTGATAACCTTAACTCTAGACTGCCCGTGTGGAAATTGGTGGGCACCCAGAGTTTAGGAAGGGAAACAATAAACTCCAGGTCAGTCATGTGACTGGTGTGAGAACTTAAAAACAGTTTATCCTTAAAACAAAGAACAGGATAATTTTAAAATAAATTCGCAATGCTTTTTAGAAAATGAGACTACCATAAGGCCTCCCGCACACACACACAATGCAAACGCAGAATCGGAGGAGATTTCTCCTTATGATAGTCAAAGATGCTTGATACGCATTAAAAAGAAACATTTGATATTATTACTAGTGCATAGTGTAGAAAAATTATTTCGAAAGTAAAGATATAAATCTTAGCCAACATACGACCATTATCGTATGCCTACTATAGCTACCATCTAAACAGTGGCGACCACCATAAGTAAATGGCAGGTTCTACAACTAAAACCGTACAGGGTTTCGTATTGGGAATTGGATTTCCAACAAATGGTCAGGCCAAGGAACTTCCCATTGCCACATGAAAACGCCTCTGGAATGACGTCCCGAGAACCTAACCGGATCTCTGCCAACACAAGGCCGGGTTACCTTTCAAACTAGGTAACTACTGACACGAATATGTCATCCCCCGATCGTAACCGATCTATCCGAGGATCCTCGATTTCCAACAACCACAAAATTTTGCAGCCACAACATAGGTTAAGTATCTGGGCTCCATACCATGATACCACCTCTATCCAGAAGGAATGACATACACTAAAGGGGTGCTACCCCCTAATAACCTTGCTGCATCCTTCCTGTTTTGACCATTTCCGGGGTGTGAGGTCCGACGAAGTCTCGTCCACAAAGCCACGCTTTATACAAAAGCTGTGCTTTGGGTCAATCAAATGATCATAGAAATGATCACCAAGATAAATGATCAAATAAATGATCCTATCACAAATGATCAAACAATGGTCATTTCACAGCAACACTCAGCATGCCACACTACCAAATTGGGAGTATATCACTAATAACCTTCAACTATATAACCTCTGAGCTCGTATGTCTCAGAGAAGGGTGTTAAGCTAAGAGAATAAATTCTCCGCCACCAACAGAAATATATTTGAAAGAAATCAGCTTTATATCTCAACTTGTAATGTCAGACATACAATCCATACAAGTCTGTTCCGGGCTCGAACAGAACCGAAGGCACTTCCAAAGAAGTCCTTGCAATCCGGATATTCACTAATCACGACCGGACTTCCCGTCACTAAGGGTGATAAAACCTCTATATTGGAGATCAGCCGATGTAGAGTAACTCGACGGTAATCCTTCCGTTTTCACAAATATCCGGTCTTCAACACCCGTCATCAAATGGAATCCATAACGACGTATCACATACTCGGAATGGGTTATACGACCCCAAGGTCCTCTCTCGGCTAACCCGAATATTAAGCGCTTATTTTTAAAAATAAGTGTAGCATTCAAATTCAAGCAATCACAACAAATACCTATTTAAAGGTAAATATTGATAGTCGGTTATTTAACTATCAATAGGTATGCACAACATCACCAGATTCCAAATAATTTTCCAAATTATTTATTTTCCAAAATATCTTTACTAGACATATATATTTTCCACACTTCAACATTTGAAAACAAATTCCAAATCAACTTCCTTTCAATCTTTGAAAACAAATTTCAAATCGTTTCCCTATACGGGATATACTTTCATTTCAAAATGGTTCATTTAAACCAATTAAATAAATCCTTACCGATTTACTTTATATTTACGTTCCAAATCCGTAAATTAATTCTCACACTTCAAAAATAAATCAACGTTTATTTTTAAACAAATTCCCCTTTTCATTTACAAATTCCATAGTGAATTTACAATTCCAAAATATCTATGAATATACAATTTCCAAATTGATTTCTAATATTCATTTTCCATTATCTTTAAAAGATAAAATCTCAAAATATTCACTTCATATTGGAAAACACTTCCATACTTATTTAATAATAAGTAATTCACAAATCCATTTATTTTCAACACTTGGAAAACATTCAATATACTTAAATCAAAATTAAGTATATTTTTTCATTCTTTAAGGAAAACGGCCTTTTAAACACAACAATATCAGAATCTCATAATTCACAGCGGAACAACATATAATAGATAAATGAATATTCATTAAAACAAAAGAACTGTACATTTTATACGTTACATCACATTACATTCATTATCAGAGTGTATAAAAAAAACAACAACAACAGCGGAAAAGAAATACTTTACTTAGTAATATGCTACGCCATCTAGCTTGCCTCCAGATTTCTGTAGCAACTCCCGAATCCAGAATGACCTGATAACCTTAACTCTAGACTGCCCGTGTGGAAATTGGTGGGCACCCAGAGTTTAGGAAGGGAAACAATAAACTCCAGGTCAGTCATGTGACTGGTGTGAGAACTTAAAAACAGTTTATCCTTAAAACAAAGAACAGGATAATTTTAAAATAGATTCGCAATGCTTTTTAGAAAATGAGACAACCATAAGGCCTCCCGCACACACACGCAATGCAAACGCAGAATTGGAGGAGATTTCTCCTTATGATAGTCAAAGATGCTTGATACGCATTAAAAAAAAACATTTGATATTATTACTAGTGCATAGTGTAGAAAAATTATTTCGAAAGTAAAGATATAAATCTTAGCCAACATACGACCATTATCGTATGCCTACTATAGCTACCATCTAAACAGTGGTGACCACCATAAGTAAATGGCAGGTTCTACAACTAAAACCGTACAGGGTTTCGTATTGGGAATTGGATTTCCAACAAATGGTCAGGCCAAGGAACTTCCCATTGCCACATGAAAACGCCTCTGGAATGACGTCCCGAGAACCTAACCGGATCTCTGCCAACACAAGGCCGGGTTACCTTTCAAACTAGGTAACTACTGACACGAATATGTCATCCCCCGATCGTAACCGATCTATCCGAGGATCCTCGATTTCCAACAACCACAAAATTTTGCAGCCACAACATAGGTTAAGTATCTGGGCTCCATACCATGATACCACCTCTATCCAGAAGGAATGACATACACTAAAGGGGTGCTACCCCCTAATAACCTTGCTGCATCCTTCCTGTTTTGACCATTTCCGGGGTGTGAGGTCCGACGAAGTCTCGTCCACAAAGCCACGCTTTATACAAAAGCTGTGCTTTGGGTCAATCAAATGATCATAGAAATGATCACCAAGATAAATGATCAAATAAATGATCCTATCACAAATGATCAAACAATGGTCATTTCACAGCAACACTCAGCATGCCACACTACCAAATTGGGAGTATATCACTAATAACCTTCAACTATATAACCTCTGAGCTCGTATGTCTCAGAGAAGGGTGTTAAGCTAAGAGAATAAATTCTCCGCCACCAACAGAAATATATTTGAAAGAAATCAGCTTTATATCTCAACTTGTAATGTCAGACATACAATCCATACAAGTCTGTTCCGGGCTCGAACAGAACCGAAGGCACTTCCAAAGAAGTCCTTGCAATCCGGATATTCACTAATCACGACCGGACTTCCCGTCACTAAGGGTGATAAAACCTGTATATTGGAGATCAGCCGATGTAGAGTAACTCGACGGTAATCCTTCCGTTTTCACAAATATCCGGTCTTCAACACCCGTCATCAAATGCAATCCATAACGACGTATCACATACTCGGAATGGGTTATACGACCCCAAGGTCCTCTCCCGGCTAACCCGAATATTAAGCGCTTATTTTTAAAAATAAGTGTAGCATTCAAATTCAAGCAATCACAACAAATACCTATTTAAAGGTAAATATTGATAGTCGGTTATTTAACTATCAATAGGTATGCACAACATCACCAGATTCCAAATAATTTTCCAAATTATTTATTTTCCAAAATATCTTTACTAGACATATATATTTTCCACACTTCAACATTTGAAAACAAATTCCAAATCAACTTCCTTTCAATCTTTGAAAACAAATTTCAAATCGTTTCCCTATACGGGATATACTTTCATTTCAAAATGGTTCATTTAAACCAATTAAATAAATCCTTACCGATTTACTTTATATTTACGTTCCAAATCCGTAAATTAATTCTCACACTTCAAAAATAAATCAACGTTTATTTTTAAACAAATTCCCCTTTTCATTTACAAATTCCATAGTGAATTTACAATTCCAAAATATCTATGAATATACAATTTCCAAATTGATTTCTAATATTCATTTTCCATTATCTTTAAAAGATAAAATCTCAAAATATTCACTTCATATTGGAAAACACTTCCATACTTATTTAATAATAAGTAATTCACAAATCCATTTATTTTCAACACTTGGAAAACATTCAATATACTTAAATCAAAATTAAGTATATTTTTTCATTCTTTAAGGAAAACGGCCTTTTAAACACAACAATATCAGAATCTCATAATTCACAGCGGAACAACATATAATAGATAAATGAATATTCATTAAAACAAAAGAACTGTACATTTTATACGTTACATCACATTACATTCATTATCAGAGTGTATAAAAACAACAACAACAACAGCGGAAAAGAAATACTTTACTTAGTAATATGCTACGCCATCTAGCTTGCCTCCAGATTTCTGTAGCAACTCCCGAATCCAGAATGACCTGATAACCTTAACTCTAGACTGCCCGTGTGGAAATTGGTGGGCACCCAGAGTTTAGGAAGGGAAACAATAAACTCCAGGTCAGTCATGTGACTGGTGTGAGAACTTAAAAACAGTTTATCCTTAAAACAAAGAACAGGATAATTTTAAAATAGATTCGCAATGCTTTTTAGAAAATGAGACAACCATAAGGCCTCCCGCACACACACGCAATGCAAACGCAGAATTGGAGGAGATTTCTCCTTATGATAGTCAAAGATGCTTGATACGCATTAAAAAAAACATTTGATATTATTACTAGTGCATAGTGTAGAAAAATTATTTCGAAAGTAAAGATATAAATCTTAGCCAACATACGACCATTATCGTATGCCTACTATAGCTACCATCTAAACAGTGGTGACCACCATAAGTAAATGGCAGGTTCTACAACTAAAACCGTACAGGGTTTCGTATTGGGAATTGGATTTCCAACAAATGGTCAGGCCAAGGAACTTCCCATTGCCACATGAAAACGCCTCTGGAATGACGTCCCGAGAACCTAACCGGATCTCTGCCAACACAAGGCCGGGTTACCTTTCAAACTAGGTAACTACTGACACGAATATGTCATCCCCCGATCGTAACCGATCTATCCGAGGATCCTCGATTTCCAAGAACCACAAAATTTTGCAGCAACAACATAGGTTAAGTATCTGGGCTCCATACCATGATACCACCTCTATCCAGAAGGAATGACATACACTAAAGGGGTGCTACCTCTAATAACCTTGCTGCATCCTTCCTGTTTTGACCATTTCCGGGGTGTGAGGTCCGACGAAGTCTCGTCCACAAAGCCACGCTTTATACAAAAGCTATGCTTTGGGTCAATCAAATGATCATAGAAATGATCACCAAGATAAATGATCAAATAAATGATCCTATCACAAATGATAAAACAATGATCATTTCACAGCAACACTCAACATGCCACACTACCAAATAGGGAGTATATCACTAATAACCTTCAACTATATAACCTCTGAGCTCGTATGTCTCAGAGAAGGGTGTTAAGCTAAGAGAATAAATTCTCCGCCACCAACAGAAATATATTTGAAAGAAATAAGCTTTACATCTCAACTTGTAATGTCAGACATACAATCCATACAAGTCTGTTCCGGGCTCGAACAGAATCGAAGGCACTTCCAAAGAAGTCCTTGCAATCCGGATATTCACTAATCACGACCGGACTCCCCGTCACTAAGGGTGATAAAACCTCTATATCGGAGATCAGCCGATGTAGAGGAACTCGACGGTAATCCTTCCGTTTTCACAAATATCCGGTCTTCAACACCCGTCATCAAATGGAATCCATAACGACGTATCACATACTCGGAATGGGTTATACGACCCCAAGGTCCTTTCCCGGCTAACCCGAATATTGAGCGCTTATTTTTAAAAATAAGTGTAGCATTCAAATTCAAGCAATCACAACAAATACCTATTTAAAGGTAAATATTGATAGTCGGTTATTTAACTATCAATAGGTATGCACAACGTCACCAGATTCCAAATAATTTTCCAAATTATTTATTTTCCAAAATATCTTTACTAGACATATATATTTTCCACACTTCAACGTTTGAAAACAAATTCCAAATCAACTTCCTTTCAATCTTTGAAAACAAATTTCAAATTGTTTCCCTATATGGGATATACTTTCATTTCAAAATGGTTCATTTAAACCAATTAAATAAATCCTTACCGATTTACTTTATATTTACGTTCCAAATCCGTAAATTAATTCCCACACTTCAAAAATAAATCAACGTTTATTTTTAAACAAATTCCCCTTTTCATTTATAAATTCCATAGTGAATTTACAATTCCAAAATATCTATGAATATACAATTTCCAAATTGATTTCTAATATTCATTTTCCATTATCTTTAAAAGATAAAATCTCAAAATATTCACTTCATATTGGAAAACACTTCCATACTTATTTAATAATAAGTAATTCACAAATCCATTTATTTTCAACACTTGGAAAACATTCAATATACTTAAATCAAAATTAAGTATATTTTTTCATTCTTTAAGGAAAACGGCCTTTTAAACACAACAATATCAGAATCTCACAATTCGCAGCGGAACAACATATAATAGATAAATGAATATTCATTAAAACAAAAGAACTGTACATTTTATACGTTACATCACATTACATTCATTATCAGAGTGTATAAAAACAACAACAACAACAGCGGAAAAGAAATACTTTACTTAGTAATATGCTACGCCATCTAGCTCGCCTCCAGATTTCTGTAGCAACTCTCGAATCCAGAATGACCTGATAACCTTAACTCTAGACTGCCCGTGTGGAAATTGGTGGGCACCCAGAGTTTAGGAAGGGAAACAATAAACTCCAGGTCAGTCATGTGACTGGTGTGAGAACTTAAAAATAGTTTATCCTTAAAACAAAGAACAGGATAATTTTAAAATAGATTCGCAATGCTTTTTAGAAAATGAGACTACCATAAGGCCTCCCGCACACACACACAATGCAAACGCAGAATCGAAGGAGATTTCTCCTTATGATAGTCAAAGATGCTTGATACGCATTAAAAAGAAACATTTGATATTATTACTAGTGCATAGTGTAGAAAAATTATTTCGAAAGTAAAGATATAAATCTTAGCCAACATACGACCATTATCGTATGCCTACTATAGCTACCATCTAAACAGTGGTGACCACCATAAGTAAATGGCAGGTTCTACAACTAAAACCGTACAGGGTTTCGTATTGGGAATTGGATTTCCAACAAATGGTCAGGCCAAGGAACTTCCCATTGCCACATGAAAACGCCTCTGGAATGACGTCCCGAGAACCTAACCGGATCTCTGCCAACACAAGGCCGGGTTACCTTTCAAACTAGGTAACTACTGACACGAATATGTCATCCCCCGATCGTAACCGATCTATCCGAGGATCCTCGATTTCCAATAGCCACAAAATTTTGCAGCAACAACATAGGTTAAGTATCTGGGCTCCATACCATGATACCACCTCTATCCACAAGGAATGACATACACTAAAGGGGTTCTACCCCCTAATAACCTTGCTGCATCCTTCCTGTTTTGACCATTTCCGGGGTGTGAGGTCCGACGAAGTCTCTCCACAAAGCCACGCTTTATACAAAAGCTGTGCTTTGGGTCAATCAAATGATCATAGAAATGATCACCAAGATAAATGATCAAATAAATGATCCTATCACAAATGATAAAACAATGATCATTTCACAGCAACACTCAGCATGCCACACTACCAAATTGGGAGTATATCACTAATAACCTTCAACTATATAACCTCTGAGCTCGTATGTCTCAGAGAAGGGTGTTAAGTTAAGAGAATAAATTCTCCGCCACCAACAGAAATATATTTGAAAGAAATAAGCTTTACATCTCAACTTGTAATGTCAGACATACAATCCATACAAGTCTGTTCCGGGCTCGAACAGAATCGAAGGCACTTCCAAAGAAGTCCTTGCAATCCGGATATTCACTAATCACGACCGGACTTCCCGTCACTAAGGGTGATAAAACCTCTATATCGGAGATCAGCCGATGTAGAGTAACTCGACGGTAATCCTTCCGTTTTCACAAATATCCGGTCTTCAACACCCGTCATCAAATGGAATCCATAACGACGTATCACATACTCGGAATGGGTTATACGACCCCAAGGTCCTTTCCCGGCTAACCCGAATATTGAGCGCTTATTTTTAAAAATAAGTGTAGCATTCAAATTCAAGCAATCACAACAAATACCTATTTAAAGGTAAATATTGATAGTCGGTTATTTAACTATCAATAGGTATGCACAACGTCACCAGATTCCAAATAATTTTCCAAATTATTTATTTTCCAAAATATCTTTACTAGACATATATATATTTTCCACACTTCAACATTTGAAAACAAATTCCAAATCAACTTCCTTTCAATCTTTGAAAACAAATTTCAAATCGTTTCCCTATACGGGATATACTTTCATTTCAAAATGGTTCATTTAAACCAATTAAATAAATCCTTACCGATTTACTTTATATTTACGTTCCAAATCCGTAAATTAATTCCCACACTTCAAAAATAAATCAACGTTTATTTTTAAACAAATTCCCCTTTTCATTTATAAATTCCATAGTGAATTTACAATTCCAAAATATCTATGAATATACAATTTCCAAATTGATTTCTAATATTCATTTTCCATTATCTTTAAAAGATAAAATCTCAAAATATTCACTTCATATTGGAAAACACTTCCATACTTATTTAATAATAAGTAATTCACAAATCCATTTATTTTCAACACTTGGAAAACATTCAATATACTTAAATCAAAATTAAGTATATTTTTTCATTCTTTAAGGAAAACGGCCTTTTAAACACAACAATATCAGAATCTCACAATTCGCAGCGGAACAACATATAATAGATAATTGAATATTCATTAAAACAAAAGAACTGTACATTTTATACGTTACATCACATTACATTCATTATCAGAGTGTATAAAAACAACAACAACAACAGCGGAAAAGAAATACTTTACTTAGTAATATGCTACGCCATCTAGCTCGCCTCCAGATTTCTGTAGCAACTCCCGAATCCAGAATGACCTGATAACCTTAACTCTAGACTGCCCGTGTGGAAATTGGTGGGCACCCAGAGTTTAGGAAGGGAAACAATAAACTCCATGTCAATCATGTGACTGGTGTGAGAACTTAAAAATAGTTTATCCTTAAAACAAAGAACAGGATAATTTTAAATAGATTCGCAATGCTTTTTAGAAAATGAGACTACCATAAGGCCTCCCGCACACACACACAATGCAAACGCAGAATCAGAGGAGATTTCTCCTTATGATAGTCAAAGTTGCTTGATACGCATTAAAAAAAACATTTGATATTATTACTAGTGCATAGTGTAGAAAAATTATTTCGAAAGTAAAGATATAAATCTTAGCCAACATACGACCATTATCGTATGCCTACTATAGCTACCATCTAAACAGTGGTGACCACCATAAGTAAATGGCAGGTTCTACAACTAAAACCGTACAGGGTTTCGTATTGGGAATTGGATTTCCAACAAATGGTCAGGCCAAGGAACTTCCCATTGCCACATGAAAACGCCTCTGGAATGACGTCCCGAGAACCTAACCGGATCTCTGCCAACACAAGGCCGGGTTACCTTTCAAACTAGGTAACTACTGACACGAATATGTCATCCCCCGATCGTAACCGATCTATCCGAGGATCCTCGATTTCCAACAACCACAAAATTTTGCAGCAACAACATAGGTTAAGTATCTGGGCTCCATACCATGATACCACCTCTATCCAGAAGGAATGACATACACTAAAGGGGTGCTACCCCCTAATAACCTTGCTGTATCCTTCCTGTTTTGACCATTTCCGGGGTGTGAGGTCCGACGAAGTCTTGTCCACAAAGCCACGCTTTATACAAAAGCTGTGCTTTGGGTCAATCAAATGATCATAGAAATTATCACCAAGATAAATGATCAAATAAATGATCCTATCACAAATGATCAAACAATGATCATTTCACAGCAACACTCAGCATGCCACACTACCAAATTGGGAGTATATCACTAATAACCTTCAACTATATAACCTCTGAGCTCGTATGTCTCAGAGAAGGGTGTTAAGCTAAGAGAATAAATTCTCCGCCACCAACAGAAATATATTTGAAAGAAATAAGCTTTACATCTCAACTTGTAATGTCAGACATACAATCCATACAAGTCTGTTCCGGGCTCGAACAGAACCGAAGGCACTTCCAAAGAAGTCCTTGCAATCCGGATGTTCACTAATCACGACCGGACTTCCCGTCACTAAGGGTGATAAAACCTCTATATCGGAGATCAGCCGATGTAGAGTAACTCGACGGTAATCCTTCCGTTTTCACAAATATCCGGTCTTCAACACCCGTCATCAAATGCAATCCATAACGACGTATCACATACTCGGAATGGGTTATACGACCCCAAGGTCCTTTCCCGGCTAACCCGAATCTTGAGCGCTTATTTTTAAAAATAAGTGTAGCATTCAAATTCAAGCAATCACAACAAATACCTATTTAAAGGTAAATATTGATAGTCGGTTATTTAACTATCAATAGGTATGCACAACGTCACTGGATTCCAAATAATTTTCCAAATTATTTATTTTCCAAAATATCTTTACTAGACATATATATTTTCCACACTTCAACATTTGAAAACAAATTCCAAATCAACTTCCTTTCAATCTTTGAAAACAAATTTCAAATCGTTTCCCTATACGGGATATACTTTCATTTCAAAATGGTTCATTTAAACCAATTAAATAAATCCTTACCGATTTACTTTATATTTACGTTCCAATTCCGTAATTAATTCCCACACTTCAAAAATAAATCAACGTTTATTTTTAAACAAATTCCCCTTTTCATTTATAAATTCCATAGTGAATTTACAATTCCAAAATATCTATGAATATACAATTTCCAAATTGATTTCTAATATTCATTTTCCATTATCTTTAAAAGATAAAATCTCAAAATATTCACTTCATATTGGAAAACACTTCCATACTTATTTAATAATAAGTAATTCACAAATCCATTTATTTTCAACACTTGGAAAACATTCAATATACTTAAATCAAAATTAAGTATATTTTTTCATTCTTTAAGGAAAACGGCCTTTTAAACACAACAATATCAGAATCTCACAATTCGCAGCGGAACAACATATAATAGATAAATGAATATTCATTAAAACAAAAGAACTGTACATTTTATACGTTACATCACATTACATTCATTATCAGAGTGTATAAAAACAACAACAACAACAGCGGAAAAGAAATACTTTACTTAGTAATATGCTACGCCATCTAGCTCGCCTCCAGATTTCTGTAGCAACTCCCGAATCCAGAATGACCTGATAACCTTAACTCTAGACTGCCCGTGTGGAAATTGGTGGGCACCTAGAGTTTAGGAAGGGAAACAATAAACTCCAGGTCAGTCATGTGACTGGTGTGAGAACTTAAAAATAGTTTATCCTTAAAACAAAGAACAGGATAATTTTAAAATAGATTCGCAATGCTTTTTAGAAAATGAGACTACCATAAGGCCTCCCGCACACACACACAATGCAAACGCAGAATCGAAGGAGATTTCTCCTTAAGATAGTCAAAGATGCTTGATACGCATTAAAAAGAAACATTTGATATTATTACTAGTGCATAGTGTAGAAAAATTATTTCGAAAGTAAAGATATAAATCTTAGCCAACATACGACCATTATCGTATGCCTACTATAGCTACCATCTAAACAGTGGTGACCACCATAAGTAAATGGCAGGTTCTACAACTAAAACCGTACAGGGTTTCGTATTGGGAATTGGATTTCCAACAAATGGTCAGGCCAAGGAACTTCCCATTGCCACATGAAAACGCCTCTGGAATGACGTCCCGAGAACCTAACCGGATCTCTGCCAACACAAGGCCGGGTTACCTTTCAAACTAGGTAACTACTGACACGAATATCTCATCCCCCGATCGTAACCGATCTATCCGAGGATCCTCGATTTCCAACAACCACAAAATTTTGCAGCAACAACATAGGTTAAGTATCTGGGCTCCATACCATGATACCACCTCTATCCAAAAGGAATGACATACACTAAAGGGGTGCTACCCCCTAATAACCTTGCTGCATCCTTCCTGTTTTGACCTTTTCCGGGGTGTGAGGTCCGACGAAGTCTCGTCCACAAAGCCACGCTTTATACAAAAGCTGTGCTTTGGGTCAATCAAATGATCATAGAAATTATCACCAAGATAAATGATCAAATAAATGATCCTATCACAAATGATCAAACAATGATCATTTCACAGCAACACTCAGCATGCCACACTACCAAATTGGGAGTATATCACTAATAACCTTCAACTATATAACCTCTGAGCTCGTATGTCTCAGAGAAGGGTGTTAAGCTAAGAGAATAAATTCTCCGCCACCAACAGAAATATATTTGAAAGAAATCAGCTTTATATCTCAACTTGTAATGTCAGACATACAATCCATACAAGTCTGTTCCGGGCTCGAACAGAACCGAAGGCAATTCCAAAGAAGTCCTTGCAATCCGGATGTTCACTAATCACGACCGGACTTCCCGTCACTAAGGGTGATAAAACCTCTATATCGGAGATCAGCCGATGTAGAGTAACTCGACGGTAATCCTTCTGTTTTCACAAATATCCGGTCTTCAACACCCGTCATCAAATGCAATCCATAACGACGTATCACATACTCGGAATGGGTTATACGACCCCAAGGTCCTTTCCCAGCTAACCCGAATATTGAGCGCTTATTTTTAAAAATAAGTGTAGCATTCAAATTCAAGCAATCACAACAAATACCTATTTAAAGGTAAATATTGATAGTCGGTTATTTAACTATCAATAGGTATGCACAACGTCACCAGATTCCAAATAATTTTCCAAATTATTTATTTTCCAAAATATCTTTACTAGACATATATATTTTCCACACTTCAACATTTGAAAACAAATTCCAAATCAACTTCCTTTCAATCTTTGAAAACAAATTTCAAATCGTTTCCCTATACGGGATATACTTTCATTTCAAAATGGTTCATTTAAACCAATTAAATAAATCCTTACCGATTTACTTTATATTTACGTTCCAAATCCGTAAATTAATTCCCACACTTCAAAAATAAATCAACTTTATTTTTAAACAAATTCCCCTTTTCATTTATAAATTCCATAGTGAATTTACAATTCCAAAATATCTATGAATATACAATTTCCAAATTGATTTCTAATATTCATTTTCCATTATCTTTAAAAGATAAAATCTCAAAATATTCACTTCATATTGGAAAACACTTCCATACTTATTTAATAATAAGTAATTCACAAATCCATTTATTTTCAACACTTGGAAAACATTCAATATACTTAAATCAAAATTAAGTATATTTTTTCATTCTTTAAGGAAAACGGCCTTTTAAACACAACAATATCAGAATCTCACAATTCGCAGCGGAACAACATATAATAGATAAATGAATATTCATTAAAACAAAAGAACAGTACATTTTATACGTTACATCACATTACATTCATTATCAGAGTGTATAAAAACAACAACAACAACAGCGGAAAAGAAATACTTTACTTAGTAATATGCTACGCCATCTAGCTCGCCTCCAGATTTCTGTAGCAACTCCCGAATCCAGAATGACCTGATAACCTTAACTCTAGACTGCCCGTGTGGAAATTGGTGGGCACCCAGAGTTTAGGAAGGGAAACAATAAACTCCAGGTCAGTCATGTGACTGGTGTGAGAACTTAAAAACAGTTTATCCTTAAAACAAAGAACAGGATAATTTTAAAATAGATTCGCAATGCTTTTTAGAAAATGAGACTACCATAAGGCCTCCCGCACACACACACACAATGCAAACGCAAAATCGGAGGAGATTTCTCCTTATGATAGTCAAAGATGCTTGATGCGCATTAAAAAGAAACATTTGATATTATTACTAGTGCATAGTGTAGAAAAATTATTTCGAAAGTAAAGATATAAATCTTAGCCAACATACGACCATTATCGTATGCCTACTATTGCTACCATCTAAACAGTGGTGACCACCATAAGTAAATGGCAGGTTCTACAACTAAAACCGTACATGGTTTCGTATTGGGAATTGGATTTCCAACAAATGGTCAGGCCAAGGAACTTCCCATTTCCATATGAAAACGCCTCTGGAATGACGTCCCGAGAACCTAACCGGATCTCTGCCAACACAAGGCCGGGTTACCTTTCAAACTAGGTAACTACTGACACGAATATGTCATCCCCCGATCGTAACTGATCTATTCGAGGATCCTCGATTTCCAACAACCACAAAATTTTGCAGCAACAACATAGGTTAAGTATCTGGGCTCCATACCATGATACCACCTCTATCCAGAAGGAATGACATACACTAAAGGGGTGCTACCCCCTAATAACCTTGCTGCATCCTTCCTGTTTTGACCATTTTCGGGGTGTGAGGTCCGACGAAGTCTCGTCCACAAAGCCACGCTTTATACCAAAGCTGTGCTTTGGGTCAATCAAATGATCATAGAAATGATCACCAAGATAAATGATCAAATAAATGATCCTATCACAAATGATCAAACAATGATCATTTCACAGCAACACTCAGCATGCCACACTACCAAATTGGGAGTATATCACTAATAACCTTCAACTATATAACCTCTGAGCTCGTATGTCTCATAGAAGGGTGTTAAGCTAAGAGAATAAATTCTCCGCCACCAACAGAAATATATTTGAAAGAAATCAGCTTTAGATCTCAACTTGTAATGTTAGACATACAATCCATACAAGTCTGTTCCGGGCTCGAACAGAACCGAAGGCACTTCCAAAGAAGTCCTTGCAATCCGGATATTCACTAATCACGACCGGACTTCCCGTCACTAAGGGTGATAAAACCTCTATATCGGAGATCAGCCGATGTAGAGTAACTCGACGGTAATCCTTCCGTTTTCACAAATATCCGGTCTTCAACACCCATCATCAAATGCAATCCATAACGACGTATCACATACTCGGAATGGGTTATACGACCCCATGGTCCTTTCCCGGCTAACCCGAATATTGAGCGCTTATTTTTAAAAATAAGTGTAGCATTCAAATTCAAGCAATCACAACAAATACCTATTTAAGGGTAAATATTGATAGTCGGTTATTTAACTATCAATAGGTATGCACAACATCACCAGATTCCAAATAATTTTCCAAATTATTTATTTTCCAAAATATCTTTACTAGACATATATATTTTCCGCACTTCAACATTTGAAAAAAATTCCAAATCAACTTCCTTTCAATCTTTGAAAACAAATTTCAAATCGTTTCCCTATACGGGATATACTTTCATTTCAAAATGGTTCATTTAAACCAATTAAATAAATCCTTACCGATTTACTTTATATTTACGTTCCAAATCCGTAAATTAATTCCCACACTTCAAAAATAAATCAACGTTTATTTTTAAACAAATTCCCCTTTTCATTTATAAATTCCATAGTGAATTACAATTCCAAAATATCTATGAATATACAATTTCCAAATTGATTTCTAATATTCATTTTCCATTATCTTTAAAAGATAGAATCTCAAAATATTCACTTCATATTGGAAAACACTTCCATACTTATTTAATAATAAGTAATTCACAAATCCATTTATTTTCAACACTTGGAAAACATTCAATATACTTAAATCAAAATTAAGTATATTTTTTCATTCTTTAAGGAAAACGGCCTTTTAAACACAACAATATCAGAATCTCACAATTCGCAGCGGAACAACATATAATAGAAAAATGAATATTCATTAAAACAAAAGAACTGTACATTTCATACGTTACATCACATTACATTCATTATCAGAGTGTATAAAAACAACAACCACAGCGGAAAAGAAATACTTTACTTAGTAATATGCTACGCCATCTAGCTCGCCTCCAGATTTCTGTAGCAACTCCCGAATCCAAAATGACCTGATAACCTTAACTCTAGACTGCCCGTGTGGAAATTGGTGGGCACCCAGAGTTTAGGAAGGAAAACAATAAACTCCAGGTCAGTCATGTGACCCGTGTGAGAACTTAAAAACAGTTTATCCTTAAAACAAAGAACAGAATAATTTTAAAATAGATTCGCAATGCTTTTTAGAAAATGAGACTACCATAAGGCCTCCCGCACACACACACAATGCAAACGCAGAATCGGAGGAGATTTCTCCTTATGATAGTCAAAGATGCTTGATACGCATTAAAAAGAAATATTTGATATTATTACTAGTGCATAGTGTAGAAAAATTATTTCGAAAGTAAAGATATAAATCTTAGCCAACATACGACCATTATCGTATGCCTACTATAGCTACCATCTAAACAGTGGTGACCACCATAAGTAAATGGCAGGTTCTACAACTAAAACCGTACAGGGTTTCGTATTGGGAATTGGATTTCCAACAAATGGTCAGGCCAAGGAACTTCCCATTGCCACATGAAAACGCCTCTGGAATGACGTCCCGAGAACCTAACCGGATCTCTGCCAACACAAGGCCGGGTTACCTTTCAAACAAGGTAACTACTGACACGAATATGTCATACCCCGATCGTAACCGATCTATCCGAGGATCCTCGATTTCCAACAGCCACAAAATTTTGCAGCAACAACATAGGTTAAGTATCTGGGCTCCATACCATGATACCACCTCTATCCAGAAGGAATGACATACACTAAAGGGGTGCTACCCCCTAATAACCTTGCTGCATCCTTCCTGTTTTGACCATTTCCGGGGTGTGAGGTCCGACGAAGTCTCGTCCACAAAGCCACGCTTTATACAAATGCTGTGCTTTGGGTCAATCAAATGATCACCAAGATAAATGATCAAATAAATGATCCTATCACAAATGATCAAACAATGATCATTTCACAGCAACACTCAGCATGCCACACTACCAAATCAGGAGTATATCACTAATAACCTTCAACTATATAACCTCTGAGCTCGTATGTCTCAGAGAAGGGTGTTTAGCTAAGAGAATAAATTCTCCGCCACCAACAGAAATATATTTGAAAGAAATCAGCTTTATATCTCAACTTGTAATGTCAGACATACAATCCATACAAGTCTGTTCCGGGCTCGAACAGAACCGAAGGGACTTCCAAAGAATTCCTTGCAATCCGGATATTCACTAATCACGACCGGACTTCCCGTCACTAAGGGTGATAAAAACTCTATATCGGAGATCAGCCGATGTAGAGTAACTCGACGGTAATCCTTCTGTTTTCACAAATATCCGGTCTTCAACATCCGTCATCAAATGCAATCCATAACGACGTATCACATACTCGGAATGGGTTATACGACCCCAAGGTCCTTTCCCGGCTAACCCGAATATTGAGCGCTTATTTTTAAAAATAAGTGTAGCATTCAAATTCAAGCAATCACAACAAATACCTATTTAAAGGTAAATGTTGGTAGTCGGTTATTTAACTATCAATAGGTATGCACAACATCACCAGATTCCAAATAATTTTCCAAATTATTTATTTTCCAAAATATCTTTACTAGACATATATATTTTCCACACTTCAACATTTGAAAACAAATTCCAAATCAACTTCCTTTCAATCTTTGAAAACAAATTTCAAATCGTTTCCCTATACGGGATATACTTTCATTTCAAAATGGTTTATTTAAACCAATTAAATAAATCCTTACCGATTTACTTTATATTTACGTTCCAAATCCGTAAATTAATTCCCACACTTCAAAAATAAATCAACGTTTAGTTTTAAACAAATTCCCCTTTTCATTTATAAATTCCATAGTGAATTACAATTCCAAAATATCTATGAATATACAATTTCCAAATTGATTTCTAATATTCATTTTCCATTATCTTTAAAAGATAGAATCTCAAAATATTCACTTCATATTGGAAAACACTTCCATACTTATTTAATAATAAGTAATTCACAAATCCATTTAGTTTCAACACTTGAAAAACATTCAATATACTTAAATCAAAATTAAGTATATTTTTTCATTCTTTAAGGAAAACGGCCTTTTAAACACAACAATATCAGAATCTCACAATTCGCAGCGGAACAACATACAATAGATAAATGAATATTCATTAAAACAGAAGAACTGTACATTTTATACGTTACATCACATTACATTCATTATCAGAGTGTATAAAAACAACAACAACAACAGCGGAAAAGAAATACTTTACTTAGTAATATGCTACGCCATCTAGCTCGCCTCCAGATTTCTGTAGCAACTCCCGAATCCAGAATGACCTGATAACCTTAACTCTAGACTGCCCGTGTGGAAATTGGTGGGCACCCAGAGTTTAGCAAGGGAAACAATAAACTCCAGGTCAGTCATGTGACTGGTGTGAGAACTTAAAAACAGTTTATCCTTAAAACAAAGAACATGATAATTTTAAAATAGATTCGCAATGCTTTTTAGAAAATGAGACTACCATAAGGCCTCCCGCACACACACACAATGCAAACGCAGAATCGGAGGAGATTTCTCCTTATGATAGTCAAAGATGCTTGATACGCATTAAAAAGAAACATTTGATATTATTACTAGTGCATAGTGTAGAAAAATTATTTCGAAAGTAAAGATATAAATCTTAGCCAACATACGACCATTATCGTATGCCTACTATAGCTACCATCTAAACAGTGGTGACCACCATAAGTAAATGGCAGGTTCTACAACTAAAACCGTACAGGGTTTCGTATTGGGAATTGGATTTCCAACAAATGGTCAGGCCAAGGAACTTCCCATTGCCACATGAAAACGCCTCTGGAATGACGTCCCGAGAACCTAACCGGATCTCTGCCAACACAAGGCCGGGTTACCTTTCAAACTAGGTAACTACTGACACGAATATGTCATCCCCCGATCGTAACCGATCTATCCGAGGATCCTCGATTTCCAACAGCCACAAAATTTTGCAGCAACAACATAGGTTAAGTATCTGGGCTCCATACCATGATACCACCTCTATCCACAAGGAATGACATACACTAAAGGGGTGCTACCCCCTAATAACCTTGCCACATCCTTCCTGTTTTGACCATTTCCGGGGTGTGAGGTCCGACGAAGTCTCGTCCACAAAGCCACGCTTTATACAAAAGCTGTGCTTTGGGTCAATCAAATGATCATAGAAATGATCACCAAGATAAATGATCAAATAAATGATCCTATCACAAATGATAAAACAATGATCATTTCACAGCAACACTCAGCATGCCACACTACCAAATTGGGAGTATATCACTAATAACCTTCAACTATATAACCTCTGAGCTCGTATGTCCCAGAGAAGGGTGTTAAGCTAAGAGAATAAATTCTCCGCCACCAACAGAATTATATTTGAAAGAAATCAGCTTTATATCTCAACTTGTAATGTCAGACATACAATCCATACAAGTCTGTTCCGGGCTCGAACAGAACCGAAGGCACTTCCAAAGAAGTCCTTGCAATCCGGATATTCGCTAATCACGACCGGACTCCCCGTCACTAAGGGTGATAAAACCTCTATATCGGAGATCAGCCGATGTAGAGTAACTCGACGGTAATCCTTCCGTTTTCACAAATATCCTGTCTTCAACACCCGTCATCAAATGCAATCCATAACGACGTATCACATACTCGGAATGGGTTATACAACCCCAAGGTCCTTTCCCGGTTAACCCGAATAGTGAGCGCTTATTTTTAAAAATAAGTGTAGCATTCAAATTCAAGCAATTACAACAAATACCTATTTAAAGGTAAATATTGATAGTCGGTTATTTAACTATCAATAGGTATACACAACATCACCAGATTCCAAATTATTTTCCAAATTATTTATTTTCCAAAATATCTTTACTAGACATATATATTTTCCACACTTCAACATTTGAAAACAAATTCCAAATCAACTTCCTTCCAATCTTTGAAAACAAATTTCAAATCGTTTCCCTATACGGGATATACTTTCATTTCAAAATGGTTCATTTAAACCAATTAAATAAATCCTTACCGATTTACTTTATATTTACGTTCCAAATCCGTAAATTAATTCCCATACTTCAAAAATAAATCAACGTTTATTTTTAAACAAATTTCCCTTTTCATTTATAAATTCCATAGTGAATTTACAATTCCAAAATATCTATGAATATACAATTTCCGAATTGATTTCTAATATTCATTTTCCATTATCTTTAAAAGATAAAATCTCAAAATATTCACTTCATATTGGAAAACACTTCCATACTTATTTAATAATAAGTAATTCACAAATACATTTATTTTGAACAGTTGGAAAACATTCAATATAATTAAATCAAAATTAAGTATATTTTTTCATTCTTTAAGGAAAACGGCCTTTTAAACACATTTATTGGAGTCAAAACGAATGTTGCGTAAAACATCGTTACGACGACCCAAAATCACTAGTATAGGGATTCAGAATTAAGATAAATATATAAATCCCAATACTATATAAAACATTTCCTTTCAGAAACCATTTACTATAATAACAGTGTTATAGTCCACCATTTCCTTCTATTTCTCGAAAACGTCTATTTCAACAATGAATGTTGAAATCTATGTATTCGATTTTTAATACATTAAAACATTTTTAAAATCATTAACTTCTTTTCATAATATCCCTTCCCCAAAAATATATTCGTTTTATCTAATAATATATTCACTGTCCAAAATCGTGAATAAAATTCCTTAACCAATTTCAACATTTCTACACATTCTTATATAAAGAATAATTCGTTATCCAAGATCGCGAATATACTTCCTTTAATAAATTTCTATATTCAATTTATCAAATTCCATTGATTTTGAATTTATAACAATGTCTATAAATTCCATTTCTATTTATAAACTTCAATTTATAAATCTCTTTTATTAATCCAATTCAATTTATATAACTCAATTATATACCAAAAGTCCATATTATAAGTTAAATACTTATAATCATTTATTTACAAAATCGTTCCTTTAAAACTTCACAAATTTTAAATCTTATTACTTATAAGATTCATTTAAATTTTATAACAACTTCAACTTATAAAATCTCTTTTATTAACAATTTCTGTTAATATCCCATTTAAATGCCCAAAATCCAGTTTATAAGTTAATTGCTTATAAATCTTTTATTTTACAACATCTATTCATTTTATAATCTTCACAATTATAAATCTAAAATTTTCGATGAAATCCATTTTATACTTCATTTAAACCCTAAATAAACTCGTTTTATAATTCCAATATTTTTAATTTATAAATATCCATTTTATAAATCTTTTATATACATTCTTTTATTATAATTCAAAATTCCCAATTAAACCATTTTATAAATTAATCACTATCTATTTCAAAAATCTTAATTTGGTTATATTTTACAAAAATAGAAATCTTTATAATATTAAATTTTATAACATTAATTTATTTTAAAAGGAATCAATTCAAAATTTTAATAAAACGTATACTTTTGAAAATCACTTTAAAAATCTTTTAAAATTCAAAATCGTTACTTCTAAACTTTAACAATGGATCCGATGATGCAACACACCAAATAGTCAATCACGACATCCAAACATCATATATCGGTATGATAATAAATCAAATATCACGATATCTGAAATGAATTAAATACTGGTGAGGAATCCAGTTGGATCCCTCCAATCTGTTTCCCTGCATCCACAGATGTTAGCACAATACCAATTCCGCTTCAAGACGGAATATCGCGGTATATGGGATTTTATAAAATATTATCCGCTTAATAGGCGACGCAATAGGGTCTCATCCGCTATATAATGCGGGAAATCAATCAACTGCAATATATACATATGCCAATATATATATATTGCTATATATTGATATATCCTACTATATCTAATACCACAACTAAACAGCAATCAATAACTGCAAATCCAACTTTAATTTGAGTGAGAATATCTCACCTTTATTTCCGTTTGCCATCCACTTAAATCCTGATTTGGTTTCCCCAGTTTTGACCTTGTACAAAATTATGGTTTTATTAATATTTATTTCCTTAGAGTCGAACAAATCAATTTACTAAATTAACTAGCTATTCAAACTTAACCAATAAATTTTAAAATTAAGTAAATCGAAATATGTATTTATTTTCCATTCTCAACTGCTTAAAAACAAATCCACATAGGTTTTAAAACTAAATCTTTATATAAATTCTTATATTCAAATCTTATATATATATATATATATATATATATATTTCTCAGGTTTAAATTAAATTAAAGTTAACTTAAAATTTAAAAATCGTTTTAAAACTTTACCGTGACCTATAAATTTTCCCTTTTACTGTAAACTAAAATTTCTTTTACACATATATATTTCATAATAAATTGTACATGGTTTATATTCATTTTCAAATTTAAATTGAACTGAAAATTTTGAATATACCTTAATCCCACAAGGCAAAATGAATCGAAGAGCCAACATTTGAAATTCACTTTCAACACGAACACTGCATCGCCGACCGAGCTCCAACCCTAACTCAGATCGCGACATCGTCGCCGCGAGTACCCAAACTCGAGTGTGACCCTAGCCTCGCCTTCTAGCTTCGATCGCGACCCACTCTACTCGCCGCTGCCGCCGCCGTATCCTCCTGCGCCTCACGTTGACCATCGCCGCGAAATTGAACGTCGCCCACCTAATCTCGCGAAGCCCTAACCTACTCGCGCCCCCAACCCTAGGCGAGCGTGACCCACGTGAACCCTAACAGCCATCGCGACCTCCGGTCTTGGAAGAAATCGCACGCACGCCATTGATTTCTTGCTCGATTTTGCCCCGAGCTTCGCAAGTTTCGACTTCCACGGCCATTAATATTAATTTTCCAGAGGATTTAATCAATCTGGGTTTGAATTAGAAAAGGGGAGTGCGACCATGCTTTATATTTTTTTTTGTTCGTGAATCTCGTTTGGACCGGAGAAAAATAGGAAGAGGGAGATTTTAAAAATGAACGAAACATGCTCGGCCATTGATTTGTTATTTGGAACGAGATGAGTTTGAAGCTGCTGTTTACAGAAAGGAGGAACGAAATGATTTTATTTTGTATTTCAAACTACATAGGCCATGCTTAGCACGATCTTTTCCACGATCTCTTCACGATTTCAGCCGTGATTTTAGGAGATGACGTGCTAGTGTTTGACAAATTTCAATTTTAAATTTAAATTTTAAATTCAATTTGAATTTGATTCAATTTCATTGCGTTTACTCACCGTGGACTCACATAACGACTCCGAATAATACGAAATTCGAAATCCGGTAATAATTCAATATTACGGACCCAATGGAACTGGTTTCGTCGAATTCCGAGACTGTGTGAAAAATGACTATTTTTAAATATCGATTTAAACGACAAATTTCAAAATTGAACAAAGCAGTTTCGAATTCAATCTGAAGCTTCTATTATTTTCAATATTATCAATATGGATTTTACAATCCTTTGAAATATTTTTAATCAGCTTAAAATTAAAGATTCAAATTTTTATTCAACTTTATATAGATTAAATTCTAAAATTTAATCGGTATATTCATAGTTATATTGAGAATTCAAGCTAAACAGTTATTCAAATGTTTAAAATTAATTAAATATTTTCAATTTAAATTGTTCAAAATTCTGGGTCGTTACATGTATCTTATTTTATATAGTAGCTTCATGAACTACTATCTCTTTTAATTCTGCTGCATTATTAGATACTCTGTGATCTGTGATTATGTATTTGCTGAATATTTTGAAAATTTTCAAATTTTATTTACAACGCGGTATTTTGAGCAATGGTTGAAAATATCGGGTCATTACAGGAGATCTGTCTTACACTGGACTTCTATGATGCAGAGTCCAGTTTTTAACCCTTTTAGTGGCATGGATTTGAACAATGAGAAGCTGAGATGTTAAGTAGTCTCTAACCTAGGATGTGGTAGTACAAGTTATCATATATCCTAAAGTATACTCTTATAATGGTGAGTATTCATAGACCTTATGATGGTGACCATTTGGAAGAGACCTTATAATGTAGGTTCGAGGATCGAGGTTTGACGTAGCTACAGTATGAGTGGATGACCATATTATTTTGAGAATTTATCCATGGCTAGGCACATACTATTTTTTAGGATGTGACCACGAATAGGCTCACATGATATTTTGGATGATATAGGTGTAAGATGGTACGCCAGTTATCTTGAGGATGAGACTATAAAGAAGTTCATCTATAGTTTTGAGGACGCACATATTGTGATGGATATTTTGCCAGTATAGGGTTTAATGCACCTATGTTATTGGTTGGTATGATAGTCTGATGTCACCTTTTTTGAGTATGCGCGCTTTATTTTGATGAGCTATGCTGATTGTTGATCTATATTGACTTATTTGTACATGCGCATTTAGATCAACCTAAAGTTCTATTATGGACTTTTATTATGGTTAATTATGGTTGAATTGTTAGGGTACACGATATGAAATAATCTATGATAGATATTGTTTCACCCATTGTTGATGAAGTGATATTTTACATGTTATAGCTTTGATTACATGTATGTGTTACTATAGTATGTGTGTTGAATTCATTGTTGAGAGTGAATTGCATCGTGCTATATAGTTATAGTACACCACATTATAAATAGTTATTTTATGATTGATGTACTTCCCTATATTTTTTTAATTAAGCCTATGATGATTCCTGGCTGATTAGTTGTATTTAGGGAATTGCGAGGGCAAAATTCTTTCAAGAAGGAGAATACAATAACTTGCAAATTTGATATTGTTCATATTAAATTAACTAAAATGTATTCCAAATTAAAGGGTGATTTGTGGATCTTTTCAAGCCGATTTGTTTTCACTATAAACTTTTTATATTAAGAGTTATGATTTAGAAGCTATCGACTTTAAAAATCTAAAAAAGTTGGACCTATGACAAATAATTTTAAATGTCTAATTTGAAAACAAAAGTACGTATAATATAATTTGTTAAGAGAGTAAATACACATGGAGAGGTCATCAGTTCAATCCCAACCAATAAGATAATTTTTTTTATTTTATAGAAAAATAACAAAAGTGTACATATCCATGGACATAAGTGTGTGTGTGTAAAAGGGAGAGAGATATGAACAAGTACTTCTTTTTCATTTTAGCTATTAACATTTAAAATTTAAAATTTAAACCCTAAAACTTCTTACCTCGTAATATCTGCACATGAACTTCGATTCATGTGCTATTTGTTCCATTAGACTCGTAGTGGAATTCTAGATGATTCAACACTTGTGTTGCTGAGTATTGGATCTATTTATAAAAGTGCATTGATATGATTTATTTACTTTAATTGAGTAAAGTCTAAAACATTAAATTTATACACACACACACACATATATATATATATTGATGAAAATTAATATTTATTAATATGTGATGATGATTGTTTGGTTAGTATGATGTTTTGGATGCACTATGTAATGTATTGCACATTTTTTGTTGATTTTTTGTTATTCGAATGGAAAACAATTTATTAATGGAAATTGGGTGAAATTGTGTAATTTTAGAAAATATTGTTAGATATGATTCAATGAATTAAATTAGAATTAAAATAAGGGATTTAATAAGGTAATTATTTATGAATTTCTGGAGAAGTTCATAAATAATAATGAAAAATCCATTTCAAATTAAGATTTAGAAAGTTTGTTATTATTTATGAATTAAAATAAGGTTTCATAATGGTAATATGGTTTTCATAAAGATTTCATTATTTTGAGTAAATGGTAGAATAATTGATTTTACGGTATTTATAGTAGGAAATATTATTGTTGTTGTTCGAGTAATAAAATAAAGTACATTTTTAGAATAATAATAATAAATATTGTTTCCAAAAGTGTTTTGGTTAAATTATTGTTATTCTGAAATGAATGGAAATAAAAAGGAGTTTTGAAGTTTAAAATAAAATATTATTATTTTTGAGATAAATAGTAAAAAATTGGGTTTGAAAACAATTAACATGATATAAGTATATATTATTATTTTTATGTAAACTAATACTAACATTGTTTAGAAAAGTAATTTGATGTAAACTACTGTTTTGATTTAAAATACAATATTGTGAGGTAATTGAAGAAATAGAAGTAAAGGAATTTTGATGTATATTACCATTTTTGAAGAATTATTTTGCTTTGCAATGAATGAAGAAAGGTGATTTAATAATAGACGATAATGGGATGATTTTATGGTTAATAGAATAATGATTGCAACTATATTATTTCAATGGTTGTAGAATGTGTGATTAATTATTAGTTGTAATTATCACACATATATTCGATATTTGATGACAATATTCCATTTTGATGAGTATGCGGTATTCTACTATTATTGCTACTAAACGATGGGTTGCTAGTTATGGTTATTTGATAACTGATGTTTCGTTGCCAATATTGGTTGGATTAGTGCACATTTGATCTTGTTTTACTATTGTGGAGTGACTCGTATACATTTGATAAGTTATACTTACATTGATGATGTTTTACTATAGTTGATGATTAACATGTATTTGTGTTGCTTTATTATTTTATGGTTGGGGTTGGCATTGAGTGTTGCAGACGTTTGATGGTTGTATACTATCGTTGACATTGTCCCATAAAACGATTTTTTGTGATGGATGAGTAGGGATACTGTTTTCTGCTTATATTCTTTGCATTGATTTCATGGGCAACATTGGTTGTATGGATGATATAGTTGGTATGTACTAACAAGTATTTGGATGTAGGAAAATAGTAGAAAATAGAACCATGTCGGCTTGATTCCTAAAATGGTATATAGGCAGTCTTTTCCTATGCAATAGCTTTCGAGTCTTCAGCCGGAGTGTATATGGGTAGGCACAATCCAAACATAGTTGACCATTTTTTCCTTTGTTATATATATGCATGTGTATTTGTAGAATTTGTAGGTAGGGGAATGGTGGAGCAAAGATCCAGACAAAAAGTTGTGTTTACAAGATGTTGCTACGACATATTGTCCATACACTATAATAATACGGTTATTCATTAGTTACGTTTAATGTATTTAGAATATTGTTGTTATTTATATTGATGTTTGATTTCACTATGAGGTTTCATCTTTTTTTGTTCATCGTTTTAGACTTTTTGATTTTTTATACCCATGGTCCACCGTCTTTAATATTTCAACTTAGTTGTAAGCATATTTTGACAGCATTTATAATTGATTCTAGACGTTAAAAATAGAATCATGTCATAAACTTCAAAGATATACTGGCTTCAAACCCTCTCGATTTCAACTTCCCATCAGACGACTTGCCCCACCCACCAAGGGGGGAAATACTCTGTCCTTCTAACACCACGAGCATGGTATGTAGTCTACTTAAGACACGTCAACACTTCAACATCATTAGGACCATAAGCACATAACTTTGCACTTATTCATAATACACTTCTTAATCACCTACTCGGCTCCATCCCTTTTTAAACAATGGGTGGGTGATTCATCACTCTGGACAAGAAATCAAGCAGCACCCTTCGTTCTTTCCACCAAATGGATTTGTACCCTCATTTGGATCCTTATTACGAATCTAACTGTGGTAGAAACAAATGGAAACATAAGGCAAAAGAAGATAGAGAGAGGGATGTGGACGATAAAAGATGGCGCTACTTTGAGCACTATAGATCAGGGACTATTTTGGGTCTAAGAGAGCATCTGATTCACTGCACCAGGCATGATCTTCGCTTTCAAAGGACTAGGGCCAGTACTCCAACAGGCCTAATTCTCCCACTGGACAAATTCTGATCACTCCTCTTTACTCTTAAGCCTTAGCATCGACCAAACCTATCAAAGAAAGCATAATCATCATCTTCACTTTCTGTGCAGTGACCTAGGGAAGAACACATTACTACCCTTACTAGCCTTCCTCCTCTAGCTCCAAATCCTCTATTATCAAGATCCTAATGGACTGTAAGGTTATACATCTTGAAATGGATCTCATTGCTCTCCTATTCATGTATAAAATGAAGAGAATTCCACCCAAGCACTTGGAGACTTGTCCATCACTTCGCAAGGATCTGATGGGGTAGTATAACATATGGATAAAATTATCCATAGGCCCGGTTGACTTGAATAAGAAGAATCACTTAATAATAGTGACTCAAGAAAAGGAAAGCAAGCAAGATGACAAGATCAAAAGAAACCTCTCCGAACAAGTCAAAAAATTACAGAAAGAGTTGATCGCTTGGGACAAGGCTATAAAAAATGCCAAAGATGAACTCAAGGATAAGATCTAGGATTTGGAAATCAAAATAAAGATCCTGGATCAACAAGTCTAGGAAACTCACGTTCAGACCAGTGAAGTTACCGAAGAAAAAGACAACTTTTAAATCAAACTGGCCATGGAGATCAAAATGCTTAAGTTGGATCTCAAAAATGAAGAGATGTGAAAAATGATACTCTCGAGAATGCCCAGACTTACTGTGAAGAAATCTACATCTTTTGACAGGATAAAAAGATGCTTTCGGACAAGGTCGCCAAACAAGAAACTCGTCTTGTCCAAATGGAATGAGAGAAGTCCAAGTTTGAAAAAAAAATGATTCCGACATCTTGAATTTCTATGTTACTGTCATCAGATCTGGCAATCTTTAATGGTGGGAGGAAGAGTATATTAAAATCCTAGCTAAGGTCTGTGAAAAAAAATCTTAAAACAAGAAAGAAAGGAGAAATGAGAGGAGGTAAATGAAGATGCAATCAAAACCCTTCTGCAATTCGATAAGTTTGCTCTGGAAGCCTTAGCCAAGGGTTAGGCAATGCAGGCTGCAAAAGCCGCATCTTTGGCACAAGCACATGTCGAGGCTCCTGTCCTCTCCAAAGGCTTGGCAATAGACATTGCTCATATTACCAAAGTCTCATATGGAGGTCATTATTTCTACTACAGCCAGCTCTAAGGCTACTGCCGTTTCTATGTATGTGTTGTTTTCACCATAAATGTCACCACCATTTCTATGGGGTATAATCCTAATAACCCCAGCTCCATGCTGCTCCCGACTACCCCCATCCTTCAATTCATTTCTCCAATCTAGAAAGAGGGTCAAGTCGAAAACTCCCCTCACATTCCAACAACAATCTCAGGAGGTATATCTCTAAGCTCTCCTATCTTCAAGATGCTTCATATGTCATCTAAATACTTCTCTAATCTTTTTACTTCTCTCTGTCAACGTTCAGGTCGCTCGGTGTTCACAAATCCTCATATAGTTCCTAAGGCTTTTACTTAAAAAACCATGGCCATCGCCACCACATCAGTCAGTTTTTCAATTCCTAAATTAGTATCCACTTCTACAGCTAGGTCTGCTTCTAAGCCCAGAGCAAAAAATATCAGTATGCTTGAGGATGAAAATATGGACGAATTCAATGCCACAATTAATGATGACGATAACAACGAGCTTCCCTTCCTGTAGTTCTAAGGATTTTACTTGAACAACCATGGCCATCGCCACCACATCAGTCGGTTTTTCGATTCCCAAATCTTTTTCCATTTCTACAGCTAAATCTACTCCCAAGCCCAGAGCAGGAAATATTCATATGCTTAAGGATGAAAATATAGACGAAATCAATGCCGTGATTAATGATGATGATGGTGACGAGCTTACCATCGCCTAGGTCTTGGGTAAAGAGCCCTCTAAAGAGAATTTTGTTAGTCCGTGAAATAATGGTTTTGATGACAACAGCCTTAGAATAGTTTATAAAATATAAATACTAACATTATAAGTTTAGATATATATGTATATGCAGGATTTAACCATGCAGGTACTAAGAAAGAAGACTGTACAGTATAGAGATTCAAGATAGAAGACTCATGAGTATCAAGATTATCAAGAGTTCAAGATTTCAAAGTTAAGTATTTTTTAGGAATTTCGTTAAAACTCATAGAAAAGCACTGGCATCTTAAAATCCAATTTATTCGTGGAATGGAATCCACTTCGAGCCTGTTAAAGGGATGGAACCCTAAGTAGGATGGAACCTACGAAAAATCTAGCGGAACATTGTTTTGTATCCGCTAACTTTTTATTAAAATTGATTTTTAAAAATTATATCCTCTTTTTAAAATGTTTTCAAAACTTTCCTTTTAAAAGATTCAAAACCCTCTATCCTGATCTTAAATAATTTTAGCCTCAAAATTATCTTTAATTTCAAAGTCAAATTACTCCTGATTTTAAACTATCTTTTAATATAATATATTTAACTTTTAAATATTTATACTTAGATTTAAAATATAAAATTAGAGTTAAATTCTATATATATTATGCTCTATATTTACTTATGAATTTTAACTATATTCAAGTATATTTATAAAAGTTTAAATTAGTTTTAATATAAGATAAAGGTTATTTTCAAAGAAAATCAAAACATCAAAAAATGCTTTGGGATGTCGACATGCCTATATACCCCATGTCGACATGGTGTCAGATGAGTTCAAAATTTAGATTTCAAGAGAAGTGTCTATTCGCCATAACTCTTCACAAATGGACATGGCTATTGTTCTTCTATAAATAGGGGTTAGTTTCAATGAATTTTATATTAGATTTTCTGGTTTTTCACTCCTCTTTTTCTTCCACTTATCTTAATACATATTCTTATCATTACTCTACCGAAATCAACATTGAATCGAATTCGATTACTTCTAGTTTGATTCTTTATCATTCTCTCTACAAGATTCTCAGCGCTATTCAGAGTTATAGACTTCTTTGTAATCTATTAAGCGAGAAAAGGTGTGATTGTAGCCTTGAAAATCAATCAAGAAAGAAAAGGTGTGATTATAGCCTTGGTAAATCAATTGGGTAAACTTCTGGCCCGGAAATCAAGTATCTCTAGACAGAGGATCGAAATTCTGTAGGGTGTACCTCGTAGCCTTGAAACCGACGGTGTAATTGTACAATTGCTTTCGAAAGGAAATCCATACTTGTGTTGCGGGACTGGATGTAGGGTAACACTGAACCAGTATAAAATCCGGTGTGTTCTTTCCTTTACTGCTTTTATTTTATTTCTGCATCTGTGTTTGTTTGGTGATCATAACTGTGTCTGTATATTGCATACATCGGTGTTTTAATTAACATAAATCGAAAAAGATTTAGTAATTCTTTATTAACACTATTCACCCCTTCTAGTTATAATTCCTAGCCTTAAGATCCGTAATCCGTATTTTCTCACAATTGGTATCAGAGCGAGGTTTTCAAAGTTTCATAATCTGATTTTTGAAAAAATTTCAAAATGGCTGCCAACACTGGTACTGTTACTAACACTAGTATCCCTGTCACTAGTTCATTTGTAGAGGGTCAGTCTACTGTCAGACCACCACTTTTTAATGGCAGTAACTATGCATATTGGGCATGTAGGATGAAAATATATTTACAATCTATAGGATTAGACACTTGGAATATCACACAAACTGAATATTTTGAACCCACAACTAATTTTGCACAGTGGACTCCTGAGAAAAAGACTATTGCACAAAATAATTCTAAGGCAATGAATATTCTGTTTTGTTTACTAGATAGAAATGAATTCAATAGAGTGTCAGTTTGTAAGTCTGCATATGAAATCTGGAGAACTTTACAAGTTACTCACGAAGGAACAAGCAAAGTTAAACAGACCAAAATTTCCATGCTCACAAATCAGTTTCAATTACTTAAAATGAATCCTAATGAGTCTATTTTAGATATGTATAGTAGATTTCAGGATATTGTGCATTCTCTAATATCTCTGGGAAAGGAATTTTCTGAAGAAGATCAAGTCAGAATTTTTTTAAATTCTCTAACTCCAGAATGGGATCAAAAGACACTTGCGATCGAAGAGGCAAATGACATCAGTACTTTAAAGATAGAAGAATTAATTGGAAATCTAATGTCGTATTAATTTCAAATGATCGAGAGAAGAGAAAGTAAAGCATATGGAAAGAAATCAATGGCATTTAATGCATTAAGCGATGGATCAGACTCAAACAGCGATAATGATGAAGAGATAGCCTTTATGATCATAAATTTTAGGAAATTCCTGAAATAAAGAAAGATGAATAATCTCAAGAGAAATAACTATAAGAATTCTAGAAATTAGAATGTAGTGCCAAATAATGACAAATGTTACAACTGTGATAAACCAGGCCATTTCAAAAGAGACTGTCCGTATCCAGATAGGCAAAATTCTCCTATGAACAATGATCCAGCAAAGAAACGGAAGCGTGCATTTACTACCACTCTAGATGACTCAGACTTTCCTCAAGTGATGATGATCAGAAAACAATAATTCGAATTTGTGTTTCATAGCTGTTCATGACTCAGACGAATTTAGAGAAATGGACTCAGAAAAAGGTACACGTTTACAATACAATTGGTTGAAATTGCTTGCTTAGAATTAGTTGCTTGATTATTTGATTGATTGGTTTTGAATTGTATGTTGTTTGAATTTTAAAATTTATTTTCTATTTTTTATTGTTATTTCATTATATTATTATTATTATTTTTCAATAGTATAATAATATTTTCTGAAATATAGTTGAAGTTTAATAATATTTCAGATATATATATAGGCATTAATAATAATAATATTTATATATATTAGAGAACTTTGGAAAAATCAATTCATGAAAATTCAAAGGCACATGTCGACATGGTCCCTACCATGATGTTGACATGGGTACCTGAATTTGAATTTCAAAAATTGAATTTAAATGTTTGAATTTCCCTCCATCTTTTCACTTCATTCAATTCTCTGAAAAGCTACTTTTTGACCAGAGAATATGTCCTTTGAGAATCTATTTATTCACTATCTTTTATCATATCTTTCCACTCTCATTTTCAAATTCAAACTCTCTCTTCATAACTTAAAACTCTCTACTCTCAACTTTAATGGCTTCTTCAAGCAACCCCTCCACCATGAGAATTTCCAGAAAAATCAAAGAGCAATTATTCAATGATCCGGAGGCATTAAAAGCATACATCAATTATGCTAACTATGCCAAAGGCTATCCCGGAAAATTTGCTATTTTTCAAGATTTTTCTTCTTATGAACTTGATTCTCTTTTTTCAAACAATGGAGTTCTTAGTCTTATTGATGCTTCTCAAAATGTTTTTGTTTGCTATCCAAATCTTGTCAAAATTTTCTATGCTAATTTAAACCGTGGATTTTATCATGGAAATGAGGATGAAATTTGGAGTAGTGTCAAAGGCACTAGAATTGCTTTTGAATTGTGATCTTTTGGGTACTATTCTCATTTGCAAGTGTACGGGAATGGATCTTTCTAATTTTAAAATCGATGAAATGATCGTGAGACATTTCATCACATTTTCAAAGGGATTGATAATTTTGAATTCAAAAATCGAAATTTTCAACCAAAGGCAAGAATTGTCAATCTTCTTTTGCAACATACTTTGACCCCAAGATCGGGGAATTTTAACAATCCTACTTCAAAAGTTTGTAAAGCTCTTTTTGCTATTTTCGAAAATTATGACATAAATTGGGCGCAAGTTATTTTGGATGAACTTCGTCCTAAAAATCTTGAAATGGGTGAGAATACCTTATACCATGGAATTTATCTCACTCGGATTTTTAACTATTTTGGAGTGGATTTCAAAGGCGAAGAATTTGATTCTAGAATAGTTTTCAACCATTCCAACATTTCACTTATGAAAATTCCTTTTTTTCAACCTCATGAGACCCTTGCCGAAAAAGAAGAGCGTTTGGCTTATGAGGAAGAGGAAGAAGAAGAAGAAGGGGATGAAATGGAAATTGAAGAAGAAGAAGGTGAAACTTCTTTGGAAAGCATTGACTATCCTCCTAATCCATCCACCAAAACCCTTCTCAAAAACCAAAAGACGATTGTTGAGAATCAACGGATTCTTAAAAGATCCGGTAGTAAGAAGTTGGACAAAATTTCGTCCAAGATGAACAAGTTCATTTCCAAAGTCAGCAAGAAACTTGGACTATCTTCATCTTCATCATCCTCTAACAAGTCTTATCTTTTCATATCTTGTTGTATTTGTTTTAGTTTGCTTTATTTCGAATGTTCATGTAGTTTGTTGTGTGCTTAATCGTTGTATTATTGTAGTATGCAATGAAATGAAATTTCCTTTCTATTATCTATCTTATCTTATCTCCAGAATAAATATTAGTATAGTATATAAATATATATACACACACACACAATTATTCACAAAATCAAATTAGTCATAATTTTTCACTGACCCATGTCGACATCCCCTATATGACCATGTCGACATGTACTGGTCGGAATTGACAATTGAATTTGAATTTGAAATTTGAATAACTACCAAATGTCTATTCATTTCAAACGAATTTCTACACCTATAAATACCTGTTTCTTCTAGAATTCGTCACTGAAATTTATTTCTTATCATCTATATCCTTTATTTTTTTCATAAATTCAACTATGGCTAATCCTATTCACGATCTATCCGAAAATCTTGAAGAAACTCTTAATTCGTTCAAGAATATTCTCTGGTTTATTCTACGAAACCAGCGTCACTAGAATTGACTCAAATGCAGATGATCAAGGAACAAGAAAGGCACTTCAATGCGATATGATGGACGATCTCCTCTCTGCACAAGGATGATAATGAAGCACATCCTCCTGTCTCTCTCACCAATGACCATGATAATTTGATGCTATTAAGGCAGACCCAATCTTTGGAGAAGAAGGATGGGTGGAAGTTCCACGTAACGTTTGATTTTTATTTGTTTGCTTTGTTTGATTTGTTTGAATTGATTTGGTTTGGATTGATACTCTATGTGGATTGATTTCTTGATATTGGTTTGAAATTTGTTGTATAGAACATATTTATACATTGAAATGTATATAGACTTTGATTAGTTATCATGTTCATAAGTATAATTATTTCTTAATCTATATATTCCGTTGTATAGTTTATCAATGCAGGCACTGAAGAATGAGGGGGAGTGATTTTTTTGTTGATGACAAAGGGGGAGAAATATAAAATAGGGTAGTTAGGCATAGATTAAGGGGGAGTTATTAGTTTTAGGGAAAGTTATTAGGATAGAAGTAAAATTTTATAAACAAAGGTTGTCATCATCAAAAAGGGGGAGATTGTTAGTCCGTGAAATGATGGTTTTGATGACAACAACCTTAGAATAGTTTATAAAATATGAATACTAACATTATAAGTTTAGATATATATGTATATGCAGGATTTAACCATGTAGGTACTAAGAAAGAAGACTGTACAGTATAGAGATTCAAGATATCAAGATAGAAGACTCATGAGTATCAAGATTATCAAGAGTTCAACATTTCAAAGTTAAGTATTTTTTAGGAATTTTGTTAAAACTCATAGAAAAGCACTGGCATCTTAAAATCCAATTTATTCGTGGAATGAAATCCACTTCGAGCCTGTTAAAGGGATGGAACCCTAAGTAGGATGGAACCCTAAGTAGGATGGAACCTACGAAAAATCTAGTCGAAAATTGTTTTGTATCCGCTAACTTTTAATGATTTTTCAAAATTATATCCTATTTTCAAAATGTTTTCAAAACTTTCCTTTTAAAAGATTCAAAACCCTCTATCCCGATTTTAAATAATTTTAGCCTCAAAATTATCTTTAATTTCAAAGTCAAATTACTCTTGATTTTAAACTATCTTTTAATATAATATATTTAACTTTTAAATATTTATACTTAAATTTAAAATATAAAATTAGAGTTAAATTCTATATATATTATTCTCTATATTTACTTATGAATTTTAACTATATTCAAATATATTTATAAAAGTTTAAATTAGTTTTAATATAAGATAAAGGTCATTTTCAAAGAAAATCAAAACATCAAAAAATGTTTTGGGATGTCGACATGGCTATATACCCCATGTCGATATGGTGTCAGTTGAGTTCAAATTTAAATTTCAAAAGAAGTGTCTATTCGCCATAACTCTTCACGAATGGACATGGCTGTTGTTCTTCTATAGTAGGGGTTAGTTTCAACGAATTTTATATCAGATTTTCTGGTTTTTCACTCCTCTTCTTCTTCCACTTATCTTAATACATATTCTTATCATTACTCTGTTGAAATCAACATTGAATCGAACTCGATTACTTCTAGTTTGATTCTCTATCACTCTCTCTACAAGATTCTCTGTGCTATTTAGAGTTATAGACTTCTTTGTAATCTATTAAGTGAGAAAAGGTGTGATTGTACCTTGAAAATCAATCAAGAAAGAAAAGGTGTGATTGTAGCCTTGGTAAATCAATTGGGTAAACTTATGGCTCGGAAATCAAGTATCTCTACCCAGAGGATCGAAATTCTGGAGGATGTACCTCATAGCCTTCAAACCGAGGATGTAATTGTACAATTGCTTTTGAATGGAAATCCGTAATTGTGTTGCGGGACTGGATGTAGGGTAACTCCGAACCAGTATAAAATTCGGTGTGTTCTTTCCTATACTGCTTTTATTTTATTTCTGTATCTGTGCTTGTTTCTGTGATCATAACTGTGTCTGTATATTGCATACATTGGTGTCTAAATTAACATAAATCGAAAAAGATTTAGTAATTCTTTATTAACACTATTCACCCCCCCTCTAGTGTTAATCCTAGCCTTAAGATCTGTAATCCGCATTTTCTCACAGCTTTTGTTTGCCTTACCTATATATACCCATAGGCCACCTTCCGCTTTCGGTGCTGATGCTTCTCAGACTCCGCTTAGCATTCACATCAATCCATTGGATCTTCTTAACTAGAGTATCAAAGAAGAAACATCCCATTTGAAGAAAGCACCTTGGAGAAGGAAAAAGGGAAACTATTGAAAAGAAATGCCCTGCTAAGCAGTCGACAATGGGAGACAATGGAGGGAAGAAGAAATAGCTGATTATTGCTGTTTTTAGAAGGCATTTTCTTTTTTCCTTTGATTTTACCTAGTTGATGTTGCCTTTTGATTTTCACTTTAAATGAAGAAAGCTCATAGATCAGATCAAATCACCTCTAAAAATTGCAAAAGTCTGAAGCACCACCTTTTTTTATTTGATTTGATTTGATTTTCTTTAGGAAATATTTCGTTGGACACCACGATGATTTCAGCTAGTAAAGGAGAGGAGGAGAATAACAGAAAGAAAATGAATTTGTCGGAAAGAATAAATGAAAGAAATGAAGGAAGAACTGTTTTAAAGGAAAGTTCGAAACATTTCCAATTTCTTTCTTAAAAATCTTCCCTCTTTAATTATTTTCTAAATCTTAATAAAATCCTCTCCCTTTTCTACCCAATATGGCCAATGACATGAGCCCTTAAAAATTTGTGAACCCTTAAAAATATGCAACGACCTGGAATTTCACTTCTTTAATTTGCGAATATTTGATTAATTTTAAATATTCAAATAATGGATTTTATAATTAAAATAAAAATCTTTTAAATAATAAATAACGACGATCAATTAGTCTTTAAAATTTGTCTAAAAAAATATTTAGTTGGAAGAAAAATAAAAAATGTGACCAAAATTCGTTTTTCAAATTTTCGACTTTTCATTAACTAAAAGTTGTCGAAAACATTGCAAACTCTTTGATTGTAAATATACACATTTATAAATAATTCAACACATTTTAGAAAATATGTGTATATGTTTGTATTTAAGTTTATAAATATAAGTTGTGACATTTTATGAAATATAAAATAAAATGATGTTTAAAAATGAAATACGCTTTAGGAAACATAAGAAAACATAAGTACACCTAAGTATTAAATGCATGTTGGCATGGAAAAGAAGTGGGATATGTTAGGGATTTTTTAATAAATTTTTTTAATCCAAGATATTTTTTTATCGATTACCCTTAAGTAACTTCAAATGAATATGAAACCCAATGACATCTATCTAGCAGAATAAATCATCGTTCTGCGACAATTCACTGAATAAATTATGTTTGGCATCTATTAAGCAGAATAAAGCCATGTTCTGTTATTTTGGTAACCTGGAAATTTACCTTTTGATTGGTTGTTATTTTTCGATCCCTTTTACATATTTTTTGTTATGTAAGTACCCATGTCTTAACGTAGAAACTTAAACTTAATTAAATGCGAACCATTGTAGTTTCTAAGCCTCTTTTCGAATTTGGGAAATCAAATATTTAAATTTTATCCTTTTTGAAGATGATTTAAAGTTATTATCATTTTATATATGATAAAAGGATAATTAAGAAAATATTTTATTCAAAATGTTTGATGTTAGTTCAATACCTTTGAAATGATGGTTTAAAAATATTATTTTGTTAATGCGGTTTAAAGGTAATTAAATGAAGAATGTTTAAATAATAACTTGGTTATGTAAAGGTGTTTTAAATAATTGATTGTTTATTAAAGGAACTTTATTGATTAAAGTTTATTAAAGAAGTTTGTTTTAAATAAAGAAAGTTTGTAAAAGGAATTTTATAAATTGAAATAAAATCTTGAAATTTATGGAAGAGTTTTATAAATGATATATATCTATAAAAGAGCTTTGTAAATGATTTTGGATATTTATAAAAGAGTTTTATAAATAGACTTGTAGATTTGTAAGGAAATTTTATAAATAGATTTAGAGTTTTGGTAAAGGAGATTTCCATAAATGAAAAAGATTTATTAAAAGGATTTATAGAAGAAATGTATAAAAGAATTTAAGATTTAGATTTCCTTTAATTGACCTTCTTAATTATGGTGGTGTGGAACTAAAACACCCCACACCTCTTAGTATACCTAAAATGACATATTAAAAGGCATGGTGCGTTGTAGGTATAACTAAAGCTAAAAGAGACTAAGATTCACAAGACAAAAATAGATAAAAACAGCAGAAACTTAAAATAATTACTTAATTAAAACACAACTTCATAATTGCTTCATAAGTAAGTCAAATACCAAATACCACATACATGTCTAAAAATCCAATATGTCTCATGAAACAAAAACTCATAGTCTCAAAAATGAGAGTACATAATATCCCTCATAATAAGCCAGTACATAGAAAGAACAAAAGCTGAAAGAAAAGAAATACATGGTAGCAAACTCCTCCTAGAAATTTCCAAGCAACTGCAATCTACTGTCCTTACCCTTGATTGCCTGAGAGGGTAGAAAAAGGGGAAAATAGAGGAGTGGGTCAGACTAAAAGTTTGATGAATGATAGTAGTTGCTAGAGTCTTTATGCAAAGTAAAAGTAATAGACTCTACAACAGTTCTAGTATATAAAGAGGAAACAAAGGAAATAAGAAAGAGATAAAATGAAAATAAATATGATAACTATAAGATAGGTTTACTTTGATTGTTTGCACTTGTTTTTGATAGCTGCTTTGATTAGGTTGAATTCCTAACTCTATAATTAGGCTGAATTCATAATTCTACCCTTCAATCGGCCTGCTACTCCAAAGATCTTACTGCAGACCAGAGACTAGGTAACTCCCTACACAATGGCCAATGATATCTATGAAAGATGCACAAAGCAACCACTATGGTTCCAGATGATACATAGCTCCCTACACAGAAGGCAATGGTGTCTACGAAAGACACACATACTAAGCGCTTGGAACTCATAGCGATTATTGAGCACCAGGATGGAAGTCGCACAGTAACTGCCACATGCCCATGCTACCTTTTGCTCCACCTATCGGGTCTTCTTATTACCTCATACTCTAGCATAAGCGTGCCCCTCGTCTAACTTTAGGCTAATGTGACACCACCGTGTGTCAATAGAAAATAGGGGAAATGCTGTTGTTACCGGCCCATCATCCAAACAATATCTAGTTGCACCCCTATCCAAATCCGCCATGATTTGCACTTCTAATTGACCAATTACTACCATTTTTAGCACAAGCGTGCCCTCATCTCACTTTAGGCTCATGTGAGACCACTGTTTTGTCTAATAAGGAATGCTATTTGGTACAGGTCCTACTTTCAACTTTGCTTATTAACTTAGATAAATTATTTAAATAAGCCTTTACACTTTTCTCTACTATCTGTGCTTATTAATTTATCCTAAGTCTTAAAATAAGCCTTATTCTGTTCTTTTTCTTATTATAACCTATGTTATAATCATGCTTATTACATAACCCAATTCTAAGCGTGAAATAAGCCTCTTTAATTTTTTACTCTTTTTAGTTATAATTCTAAGTTATAACTGGCTAATCTTTTTAATTAAGTCCAATTAGTGTCATAACTAGGTATAATTTCAGTCCAGTTAGGCATAATTTCAGTCCAATTCTATTTATATTACAATCTTTGTAATTTACATCTTATATTCCATTATTTCAGTTTTCTTACAATTTAATCCATATTCACGTTTATCCTATTCTAATCTATACGCAAAGAAGAAGGAGGAACAAAAGAAAACTGAAAATAGAAGAAAATCCAAAGCGTAGAAAGAAGATGTAAATAACGTACAAATAACAGTAAATAAACTAAAATACTGTAAATAAACTGTAAATAAATGGAAAAGCTGTACTTAACAGAAATAAAATAAAATTATTGAAAAGAATAGCTGAAAGGAAATAGTCTGAAAATAATTCTGAAAATTGTAAATAAACTACTAAAAAGACTATTCCAAAAATCGTAGTAAAACTACAACTATTGGAAACCCTATTATTTTAAATTACTTAAAGAAATCTAAAATAATTACAATCACTCACCTCCCGTCCTAAGCTCTTCAATTGGTCTTCCCTGATCCACTTAGAGTTGTTAAATAATTTAATTTAGAATGATTTTCTCATTGGAAAAATTATTCCGTTTAGGGTCCTTTTTAAAAATGTGAACCGAATTGGAGAAAACCTAGAATGAGAAAAAGTGTTAGGTTTAGGGGTCTATTTATAGGGGTAGAAGTGGATCTTAGACCGTTGGATTTTGAAGATCAAATGGGATGCAACCATATCATAGGCTGAATAGAAGCCATTAGATGCAAGAATGGAAGGACCAGATTGAGGTAAAGAATGCAAAACATGCCATTAAGTCGACAAAATTCGCTCTAGAACATTCGAACAAACGAACATTCGTTCGTTTGTAATTAACAGAGCAGGTCGACCGCTTGGTGCCCAGGTCGATCGACCGGTCGACCTGCCTTATATATATATACTAGTGAGTAGCCCGTGCTACGCATACGGGCATTGTCATACTCTGTAAGGTGTAATCAGAACACGTGAAAGGCGATGTTAGAACAGAAGAGTGACCATATCGTTCGTATGCATATTGATGTACAGTGTACAACATATACATGTGTCAGCACGGACATTGAATGCAGTTAAAGTAGTAGTGCAACTGAGCATGGCAAACGAATTGTGATATGAATGGCAAAGCAGCTGATATAACATTGGATCTAATGGCCCTATGGTTATATATAATATTTGGTAACTTATTTCATCGCAATACTAATACAATTTTTTTATCAAGAAAAAGGTGGCAAAGGGTATATCTTGTAATTTATTAACAATTCAAAATTCGTAGCCACGGTTGGTAAACAAAAAGAATCACAGAAGTAGCACTTTTATTATTTCCAACACACCTAGAAAACTTTATACCTATGTGAGTAATATTTTTTAATCAAAAGTGTAATATATTCAAATAGATTGATATAAATATAGTAGTATAAAAACTAAAACTACAAATCCATTACGACGTGTGGACAAATACACAAATTAAGGAAAATAGTGTATAAAAATGTTGTAACAACAACATTACTGTTGTACGACAAAACATTTGGATGTAAAAGATAATCATCAAGATTTGGATAGAAACATATCTTATGTGCAGTTATAGGTAAACAAAGTTTTAGATGGTTCAACATTAGGTGTGGGGTAGTCAACAGAGATTAGCATATTCACGACCCGTGTTGGTGAAATTGTAGTGCACAAGAAAAAATCGTGAACTAATAATATTTCTACACGGTAACAGGGGAAGAAAACGATGGGTAATAAAATTAGAATTTAAAGGCATATCAAGGAGGAGACATGAATACATGAGTGGTTTAAAAAATCAAGTAGAATTTGTGTAACTTAAAGGTGAAATAAAATAGATTCGACTAAAATGCATATACGTCGATGTACGATGTATCCAATTAGATGTTCTCAACCATCTAAATAATGGATAGTATTGTAATTAGGAGAGGCCAAATTACGTCTAAAGTACAATTGGCGACAATGCTTCAAATGTGAATATTGAAAGTGATGGTTCAACCTACATACTAGAATAACATTGTTAGACATGTTGAGATGATGTCAGCATGTCGTAGACATAAAAAGTACATACTACTAAGCACATGCTCTTCTTTGTTTATTGAGCAAGCAGAACATTCCTACCGAATCTGCACTATGTCTGCTGCACAATTATGTTTTTCATTTGGACAGGGATATAGTAAGAAAATCAGATGAACAGGAGGTGCAATCAATCCATGAGCTCCTGGCTTAACTTGTCAACCTTTTTTCTCCTAAGAGAAACCCACGGTTTGCATGAAACATGTGGTAGCACTACAAACAGTAACATTCAGTTACAAAACTATAACTCGCTACTATATCCATGATCTCATACATAAAGTGAGTAACAAAATTGCATAATTTAAGACAATCAGTAAGTAAAAATCTTGAATTGTGTGATTAACCTTCTTTTAAGGAAAAAAATAGATGAACAGTCAATAGATGCAATTGGAAAATTGGTTAAGAGGTGTAGGTTTAAGTAGCGAACGACAATAGTTTTCATCGTGCAAATCAGATAGCCTTCCCCTGTCATTCGAAATTTTTAGATAGCAGGTCATAAATCTACAACAACTATAACTCAAATTAAATAGCCAGCAAACACTCAACCACTATTATGAACAGGCAGTTAGAAGAAAAGGTGGGTGACAAGTATGGTAGAAATATTAGATGACATGACAACAGAGAAAAACATGTACACATAAGCAGCGGTTATTCACAGAAAACATTGCTGCTCGTTTTACAGCACAAAGACCATATGAGGAGAAACACAACAAAATAAAGATACTAACACAGATAGATCTAGTTGATACGCGAAAGACATACAACATTAAAATTTTCAGTCCTATTTATGAATGGGTTACGGCCTCTTTCAGCCAGCGGAGCAGTTTACTAATACCTGTATGATGTTGTTAACTGTAAATGTCAATGCAACTGAAAATCGAGTGCTACATATAATCAAACACTTAGTCAACTATCAAATAGTGGCATCTTTGAAAAAAAAAGAGTATATGTATATATCAAGGTAGGTTGGAGAGTGGGGAGCAAAGTGAGTATACAAGGAGGGAACCAAAATTGAGTTCTTTCACCAATAATCCAAGAGTTAGCAGTATGATTATGAGGGAAAAAAACATAAATTACAGCAAAATGAGGATAAGACTATTACTTGCATAAAATATTGATGGTAGGGCCGAAGATCATTATAAAAAAATAAGCAAACATACATCGTAATGACCAGCCTTTTTGGACAGTTTAAACCGACGATCAAATACACATGTCGATTCCAAACCATTCAAAAGGCAGATGGTTATTAGGGTAAATAAGAAAAGAAGAGGAAAGAGAAATAAAAGGAAGGAAACAACACAGAATCTTGCAGCGGAACGATAAAATATAATAATCAAATAAACAGTTCATGAAGCTGTTTACTATACTTTGATCATTATTTATACAACATTTATCAGAGTTATACATATACAACAGAATAAATAAAATAATGCAGCAGATAGCATGATGCACAGATAATAATAGTAATAGTATACCAAATCTTCGTCTTCATCCTCCATAATAGATCTTCAAAAACCTGAAAAACTCAGGACTGACCCGAGCGTAATGAAAAGACAAAACACTCGAGTCAGGGCTAAAATATCCTTATGAAAGTTAAATCAATCGTAAATAAATATGAGTGTAACGGCGTCAGAGATGTTTACGGGGTTTCACATCTCATATCCAGTGTCAACGTGCGTGCAATAACTCAAGAGATGTTACAGGGTTTTCCATCTCTTAAGGATCCGTTATACTATCTACTATGTAGTAATGTACGCTAAGTAGATAATGCCTATCAGTAATATAAAGTATCAAAATAGCGTTAAGGCGTTACCATAATCCCCCTTAACACATTTTTATAATGCCATAGTCTATACAGCACCGTAAACCCCACCGTAAACTGGTGGTTATCAGAGGGTACCCCATAGGTATAACACAAAACATAACGTAGTGGTCGCGAATAGGATAATTAGTATGACAATGTAACGACCCGAAATTTTCGCAGCCGAAAATTTCGGATAGTTATGGAAAAAGAAGAAAGAGATAGAAGAAGAAGAACAGAATCGTCAATAACTAAAATACGCAGCGGATAAAATATAATAATAAATAATAACAGTCTACAAGAGAATATTATAACTGCCAGTTACATTCTAATACATCAGAGTTTCATATTATTTTCAGTCACTGAATATTTACAATCATCATATCTCAGGGAAACAATAATATAAATACAGTGAAAATACTCTATACGATATTGCCTCCAGCTCGCCTCCTAAGCTCCAGAACGTCCTACCTGAAAATCTGTAATACTCGGTCTGACCCGAGCATTACACCAAAGTAACACCCGGGTCAGGCTGGAAACCAGCGTGAGTAAACCCAACTAACAAGTAATACCAAGCATACAACTTAAATAAAACCCGGGTAATTTATATCAATTAAACCAATTCACAATTTACTATAGACAACATTTACTTCATATATAAATTTCCATGTACCAAACTTGGGTAATTCGGTTCACTTGAATCATTTCATTCCTGCCCCTTTTTGATTCCACAATCAATTTATAAAAATTCGAAGTGGTTTCGGGTACCCTCCCATACCCGATCCCGGTCTCTTCGAAACTCATGATATTCTAATCCAAGTTATACAAATGAAATATATGACATTTCATATCAGAGGTATCAACTCGATCAACGCATCCAATACCATTCAATCACCCATAAGCAAAGCTTAATCACATACAAACCAATTCAAATGGTTCTAATTGAATTTCAAACCTCAATCACTTAGATTTCTTCATTAATTAATTTCCAAATCAATAAATAAATCAACCCTTCCTTATTCATCTTAATTAATCACTCTGGATTAATTAACTTCCAATTCCATTCGTGTAATCATCTTTAATTAACTCCACGACATTAATTATTCTTACCAAATCAAATGAGAAATCTTTAATTACTCCATAAATTAACTAACTATATTAATTACATTAATCCTTAACTAGTTATAGTAATTAATTCCTCATAAGTCGCTTATTTTTGATTTATTATTCTTAATTAATCAAACTTTTATTACGCGTCGATTATATAAATTCATGATTTCCATTTACAATTTCAATTTACTCTAATCTAAATTTAATACGTTAAATAAGTAACCATTTATTAAGCCACACATATTAATCACTTTTGATTACCTCAACCAGTGACTAGCTTCCTTGTTATTTACTTCATTAAATAATTAATTACTCTTTAATTAATTGTCTCACTTAATCTCTTGATTAATTTCACAAGTAATTATGTTTCATTAATTTCGTTAAGTAATTACGTATTGAACCATCCATCAATTATTCTAAATTCTTAGTTAATTAACTTAACTTTAATTAATTCAACCCTTAATTACTAAATTAATCAACCCAATTAATTAATTGAATTAATCAATTATACATTTTAATTATCTTTCTAATTTGATAAATCACAAATCATTAAGCCTTCATTAACTCTCAAATGAACCATTCTCTTATTTATGATTTAAGTTTAAACTATTTAAAACTCAAATGATTCGAGTCATACAAAACTTAATTCGAGAGTCAAACAAAACCAAAGTCTAAGATCATCAACACACATTCAATCAAATCAATCAATTATTTAAACTTGACCATTTAAGTCCAAATAAAAATCAATCAGGGTGAGATTTACTCGCCTTAATCATTGCTAGTGGTTGTTAATACTACCAGACTATAAACTAGTGCATGAAAATTTCCAAACTGATGTATACTTTTTATTACAAAACTTAAACATCCAAAATGTAAGCATACCCATCAAACTTACCGGTTTAAACAAGATATGACTTAGATGTACTGCTGCACTAACTAGACTACCTGAATATAATTATAGTTTAAAGGTTATAAATATAGTTTCTAAACCAGGAAACTTACCAGGTTTAAACAATAGTTATACTAAACAATTTCTCATGGATACACTGATAAGTTAATAACTATGATACCATAATCATACACTGTAATGTGTTTTATACATGCAGTAAGAAATCAAAGAAGGACCAGACTCGCATGGGAATCACACACCGCAAAAAAAATATAATTGCAGAGACTTCAATTTAATTCACTCGTAAAAAATTTGATTTAGAAAATAGCAGCGAAAGGATTACTCACAGTCGATGCCTTCACCGAGTACACACTTCTGCCGTCACGCGTCCCTCTTGCTTTTCCCCTAAGCTTGCTCAGCCACCCAAAATCCACGCGCGACCCAAAGTTCGTCGAACGAGAACTCTCGACAATCCCACTTGCCGCCATCACGAATCCTTCGAATGCGCGTGCGACCACTACCCAAAAATCGAGCTCCTGTACCTGCGTTGTCGCACTCGAGCTCGTCCTTTAAACCCTAATCCACGCACGCAAGCTCGAACAGTAAATGGCAACCCCATATTTAAATTGAGATGAGGCAAATAGAAGAAGATGGAATCGGCCATCCCAATATTTGAACGATGGACAGATCGAGATGAGAGTGGTTTCAATTTCTTCTGGCTTCGGCCATTTATTATTGTTTTTTTTTCTTAACGTTCGATTTCCTGGTATTGAAAAGAGAGAGAGAGACGGTAATTTGGTATAAGGGTGGAGAAGCTTCCTGAGAACGATTGTGAATAAAATATCTTTGACTATAATTATATTATATTATAAACTCTGAAAACGTCTCATTAAGCATAACGCGAAATTCCGGACCTCGTATCAGACATGCCGACAGGTGCTTTTACGGTTTTACCCGCGTTTCGAACACAATGGAACGTGTTTCGAAAGCTAATTCGATCATATGCGAGAGTTACGGAATTAAACGATCGATATTAAATTAAATCGATTAAAACAGTTCAAAGCGTTTTGAGCCGCCAAGGTCAAACAACAACTCCGATTGCTACGAAAATTGAAATCCGATAAGAACTAACTATTACGGATCCAATGGAACTGGTTTCGTCGAATTCCGAGACTGTGCCTCGGAAGGCTATTTTTAAATTCAATTTAAACGATATAATTTCAAAACTGAGCAAATTACCTTTAAATTAAATTCCAACCATTCTATTATCTTCAGTATCATCATTTTAAATCTTATAAGCCTTCAAATCATTGTTAAACAGGCTTAGAGGTTTCAGATTCAACAATTTACAATTTTCAATTATTAAATTCAATATTTAAACTATACAATTCAATGATTTCATTATCAAGTAAATATTGATATCTTGAATTCAAGTTAAAATTAACTTTTAACTAGTTTAAAATCAATTAATTATTCCAATCTAATTTGTCAAAATTTCCGGGTCGTCACATTCCTCCCCCCTTAAAAGAATTTCGTCCCCGAAATTACTAGTTAGGAAGAATGGACCAATACCCGTTTACTTTTTCCCAAAACCCACTATTCAACATCCTACCAACTATCTTTTATTAAGATCCTATTATCAAAACCTTTCATAGTATCAAATCATATTCCTTTGCTCAATTATCTAAATTTCAATTTTAAATCAAATTTTGAATTATCAAAATTTGATCAAATTTTTTCTAACTCTCTAAATTTTCGAAAATTTTTGCCAGCGTCTCCTTTGCGCGGCTAGCTCAGTACAACTACAAAAGGCCTCCGCGGGCTCCCAAATTCCAAAATGAAAACAAAAGCCAAGTGGCTACATCAAAAACCCAATCCAATTTCATACAGAAACATAAATACATACATTTTGTCGGGCAATTCACATTTATCTTTTGGAATCAAATTCAACTTTCTTTTCCTCTTTTAATACCTGCATATCTTGTTTAGCAACCATATTCAATCGTAACTTACAAATCGGTTTATACATTCTCTTATATAGGTTCCCATATCCATTTCTATTCAAACTAGTTTTCCCCACTTCTATACGAATTCAAATTACTTTAAATTTTGAATGTTGAATTTAATCTTTTATGTATATCTGATTCATATTAGTTTCATTTACTAGTTTACTTTAATTCCCAATTTGAAATTATTTTGTCGTTAACCATTTTATTTTATTTTCAAAAAATTTCTAACTCCCAAAATTTTCGGAAAATTTTGGCAGGGTCTCCCTTGTACGGAGGAGCTTTTGCAATTTGACAAGAGATATAAATATACATATACATCGACCCACCCGGTCGAAAAAAGCAAAAACAGTTCATATTTCCTATTTTTATTGCGTAGACGTACCTTATTTAGCATTTTAAGCATGCGGCTTTTTAATTTTAGCAAATAGCGCAATCCAATCCAGCCAAACGGCCTTCATGCACCTGTACTTACTCAATTTAAATATGTAAGTGCCATATATAGGGAATTTATTAGCATTCCACTTACTTTCAATAGCTAAACATATGCAATACATAAACCACAAGCACCAAATTCTATCCATAACCGATTTTATATAATGTTTAAAGCTAATACAAGTGCTTTCAACCAATCCATAAACCATTTTATTCAATTTTGATGGTTTGCAACTTAATTTCTTACATCCAATTGGTTTTTAATCCGAACAAGCTCATATTCACTTCAAATGATTCAAAATCAATTTTTATTTGCCTCTATTAATTTATAGAATTTTTTAGTTACTTTTGTTTGCGTCAAACGACAATTATTTTATGCTATTTCAACTATATTCGCTTAACATAGTATTTATTTTTAGTCTATAACTACTTCAAATTACTTTCAACTCATTCTGTAATTAATTCCACCTCGTTTCTAATTTTTACCAACCATTCATTGCATTTCATTTCATTTCTAATTTGTTTACCAACCGTACCTTGCATTTTATCTCATTCCCACATTGGATTCATTCAAAACAACCTATTAAGCTTGGCACATTCAACTAATACATCAATAACCATTTCCGATTTAATTTAACCCAGACTTTTATGATTTTTCATTTTTGCTCGATGCCAACTCCTATCACTTTTAAACTTAAGTGAACTTATTTTAATTTATTCCTTTATCAACTTAAGCTTACTTCTATTTGATTCTCGCTTAATCAACTTCCATTAAATTCGGTAAGCCCATCCATTTTAAATTTAAATTTTAATTCATCTTCTCAATTTATCAAAATAATATCCAAGCACATACTGAACTCATTTATCCCTCAAATTAATATACCACCAAATTTAAGTTCAGTCTGATAATCCAATTCCAATCACAACTTTGATTTAGCTTTTATTCAACCAGACTTCAACCATTTATTATTCAACTCAATTAACCCATTTAAAAATTTTAATTTACTTACTTAGTTCGTTATCGAATTTATTTTATCAATATAAGGTCATTCTCAATTTATTTCTATTTACTTAGGTTTTGTTTTGCAACTCAAACCATTTCTATTATAATCACTTCTCTTATATCCAGTTTACTTACAAATTTCATTAAATATTATTCAAATCACCCTTGAATTTTATTTGTAAGTCAACCATCTCATTTTCAATCCAACTCTATTTTATTTGCATTTTATAGCATTTTCACTTATTCAATTCATTATCAAATCCAAGTTGAATTCTTTTTACAATTCTAATTCACTACCAAATTCCATTATTAATTTACAACCATCTGTTTACCCAAGTTAAATTTTATTAACATACTCAATCAAACAATTATTTAACCAATTAGCTTATTTCCAATTTCTAAATCAATATTCGATTTCAATTACAAAATCACTTCATTAAAATTCCAGTTTGGATTTCCTTTATTTTCCCAAAATTCCAACATCTTTATAAAAAAAATTGTTAGAAATGCCTTTTAAATTTACATCATACTATTAAAATAACTCTTTATAAAAATACTTTTTATGACTCGATGTCTCAACCAGTCCATCCTCGTTCTCACAGAAATTCAGTCAGATGTTGATCAGGCGTAGGACTAAAAATCTACAAGTACTTGGTAAACCCGTTTTCAACACCCAGTGAAAATACTTTTGAAAAATAATTTTATTGAAAATATTGAAACAGTTTTTGAAAATAGAGGAAATATCTTTGGTGAGAATGCTCTGAAAATCATCACCCCCATCCATGGTCACAGTTACATCCAGGGTTACGTTGCCATCGCAGCAAAAGTCCATGTAACTGCTGGCTCTCCGCGGCCTCTCAATTACGCCATGGATCCCACATAACAGATCACAGATACATCCAGGGTTACGTTGCTGTCACAGCAAAAGTCCATGTAACTGCAGGCTCTCCGCAGCCTCTGATCTCGCTATCGAAATGAAACCTCTCCACTCCTACATAGGTCGCAGTCTACTGAGATAAACTCAAACGCAGATTGTTGGCTCTCAGCGGCACACACGACTTCCGCTATGTTATACACTACTCATAATCCCCAGGAACTAGTTTTGTCCGGACTCCTCACAGGATCAACTTTAGAACCCCCTTTGGGCTCAAGGCAGCACCACCTTGTGGCACTTCTGAGAAGTTCATTTCAAGGGAGCGCCTTTTTCCCCAGAGCCATCGTCAAAATATTTTATACTATACACATATAGTATCTACAAATCATACACCTAGTATGATCTGTATCAAAGCTCCTTTATACAAAATCGATTATCCCAAAATCGAAAATTTCCAAAATAGGCTTTCCAAATTCCATATATTGATTTTACCCAAAAATTAAAAGCCTTTCCAAATCCAAAGGTTCCCAAAACCCTTTCCAAAATCCTCATAAGATCCTTTATATATATACAGATATATATAATTTTTAAAACTTTGGATCACTTTAAACTCGTATAAAATTCCTTTTTTACTTCAAACACTTCCAAAATCCTTTTTCTTCCAGCAATGGATTCAACAAGGATAGATTTATCTTATATAACAAAGATATATAACTTTGTTTATTCAAATCAGATATTCAAACTTGATTACTCTTTCCAATATCAATTTCCTTAATCCCCAATTGGATTATTACTTCAATTCTTTTCTCAGTTGAGTATTTAAATTAATAACAGTTTGAACTCCGACCAGTTTATTTTTAGAAAATAGCTTGTAATTTTTTAAAAATAGATAAATAGTTGAAAAATAATCAACAGTTTGCAAAATAGTTGTAGAATAGTTTACTAATTGTAAAATAGTTAAATAGTTATAGAAATCTTAGATAATTGCAAAATAGTTGTAAAATAGAAATTAATTCGTAACTTAGTTGAAAATTAGTAATTAGTTTATAAAACAAATGTAAAATAGTTAAAGAGTTCCAAAGTAGTGGAAAAACCAATATAAAATAGTTTGGGTTTTAAAAAGAAAGTTGTATAGTAAATAGATAAGAAAATAGGTTTAAAACTATTTATATTAAAACAATTTACATTGAAAATGGTCTAGAGTCAAAACTGTTCACTTCCCCAACAATTCAATTTAAATTTCCAATCCATTAAAATTAACCCATTTCCAATTCAAATAACTCCAAATTCCATTGGACTTGATTAATTCCCAATTCAAGTTGAATAAATCTTGATTCCTTCCCAAATTTAAATCAAATTCTAGTTGATTTAAATCCTGTTCAATTTTAATTACAAGTTCATATTATTCCAATCAATTTGAATTATTATCAAGTTAATTTCAGAATCCAAATCACTTCAATTTAATCCAATCCAATTTCCCATTTAAAATTTTTAAACTTGTACATTTTCAATCACCAATCCAATTACTTCAAACCAAATTAAATTTTGGACTATTCGATTTCAATCTTGAATTTAAACTACCTCGAATTATATAAATTCGAGTTAAATTCTCAAAGGTTGATTTAACTTTTAAACCAAATTAACTTTTATTTAAAGTTTTAAACAATCTTAAATTTCTGAGTCCAATTCTTCATTTCAATTTATCTCTACTTATATTTTTCAGATTCAAATAAGAGCTCAATACAATTTTATTTGTTTTCAAAATTTTATTTGTTTTCAAAATTTAATTTATTATTCAATTTTATCTTCCAGTTTGAAGCCAGTTCTTAAACAATTTTAATTTACAAACTCAATTATTCAAATTTATTTTATTTATACAATACCATTCTCAATTTAAATATTTTTATCAACAATAGGATGATAACATCCAATTTATTCTAAAACATCCATCCATTTTCAATTTTTAAATCTCAAACCCATTTTGAGGTCACACAAATTCCTAATTCGAATCAACCATTTAACTTTCCAAGTTAAATTCAATTTCATCTTGAAATTTTCAATTCTGATTGCTTTTTCTACGCTTATTTAACTTCCAAAAGTTAAATTTCAGTTTACTTAATCCAATCAACCCTCCTCAATTTAAACTCCCGCTTCAAACTTCAAAGTTCTTTCCCTCTTATAAGCTCAAAACTTATACTACTTTGGGTTTTTACATCACAATTCAGGGAAAAATCAAAACTCAACCTCTTAGAGTTTATTTCAATTATCTTTGATATCATGTATATCCACACATATTTATTTCTTGGCCCTCCGAGCCATGTTTTAAAATTGTAAACCACCTTTGGTTTAAATTCAAATCAAAATTCAAACAACCCATTGTTTTCAACAAATCCCGGTTATCCAAATAATACTTATTTATTATTTTCATTACTTTGAAACCAAAATTTTAAATTCTGGGATTAGATTTAGAATTTCATCTTCAATCGCTTAAATTCTAATTTGGTTGTATTTCTATTTCTACTTAATTTAATTACAATTTAAGACTCCTGTTTGGTTGTATTATATTACTTCTTAATTTTTAATTTCAATAATTAACAACCAATCACCTTAATATTTATTAGAAGGAAATATTGCTTTATATATCAAAATATATTTTATACAAAATCATTTAAAATCTTTATATAAGAAAACAACAAGTACGCGCTCATATATATATATACATATATATATATATACATATATATATATATATATATATATATATATATATCCTCAACTCATTCTAGAGTACTATAGACCCTATTAAATGAGTAATCCCCACCAGAGCCAAGGTTCTCGCTTAACCTTTCTGCTCTGATACCAACTGTAACGACCCGAAATTTTCGCAGCCGAAAATTTTGGATAGTTATGGAAAAAGAAGAAAGAGATAGAAGAAGAAGAACAGAAACGTCAATAACTCACATACGCAGCGGATAAAATATAATAATAAATAATAACAGTCTACAAGAGAATATTATAACTGCCAGTTACATTCTAATACATCAGAGTTTCATATTATTTTCAGTCACTGAATATTTACAATCATCATATCTCAGGGTAACAATAATATAAATACAGTGAAAATACTCTATACGATATTGCCTCCAGCTCGCCTCTTAAGCTCCAGAACGTCCTACCTGAAAATCTGTAATACTCGGTCTGACCCGAGCATTACACCAAAGTAACACCCGGGTCAGGCTGGAAACCAGCGTGAGTAAACCCAACTAACAAGTAATACCAAGCATACAACTTAAATAAAACCCGGGTAATTTATATCAATTAAACCAATTCACAATTTACTATAGACAACATTTACTTCATATATAAATTTCCAAGTACCAAACTTAGGTAATTCGGTTCACTTGAATCATTTCATTCCTGCCCCTTTTTGATTCCACAATCAATTTATAAAAATTCGAAGTGGTTTCGGGTATCCTCCCATACCCGATCCCGGTCTCTTCGAAACTCATGATATTCTAATCCAAGTTATACAAATGAAATACATGACATTTCATATCAGAGGTATCAACTCGATCAACGCATCCAATACCATTCAATCACCCATAAGCAAAGCTTAATCACATACAAACCAATTCAAATGGTTCTAATTGAATTTCAAACCTCAATCACTTAGATTTCTTCATTAATTAATTTCCAAATCAATAAATAAATCAACCCTTCCTTATTCATCTTAATTAATCACTCTGGATTAATTAACTTCCAATTCCATTCGTGTAATCATCTTTAATTAACTCCACGACATTAATTATTCTTACCAAATCAAATGAGAAATCTTTAATTACTCCATAAATTAACTAACTATATTAATTACATTAATCCTTAACTAGTTATAGTAATTAATTCCTCATAAGTCGCTTATTTTTGATTTATTATTCTTAATTAATCAATCTTTTATTACGCGTCGATTATATAAATTCATGATTTCCATTTACAATTTCAATTTACTCTAATCTAAATTTAATACGTTAAATAAGTAACCATTTATTAAGCCACACATATTAATCACTTTTGATTACCTCAACCAGTGACTAGCTTCCTTGTTATTTACTTCATTAAATAATTAATTACTCTTTAATTAATTGTCTCACTTAATCTCTTGATTAATTTCACAAGTAATTATGTTTCATTAATTTCGTTAAGTAATTACGTATTGAACCATCCATCAATTATTCTAAATTCTTAGTTAATTAACTTAACTTTAATTAATTCAACCCTTAATTACTAAATTAATCAACCCAATTAATTAATTGAATTAATCAATTATACATTTTAATTATCTTTCTAATTTGATAAATCACAAATCATTAAGCCTTCATTAACTCTCAAATGAACCATTCTCTTATTTATGATTTAAGTTTAAACTATTTAAAACTCAAATGATTCGAGTCATACAAAACTTAATTCGAGAGTCAAACAAAACCAAAGTCTCAGATCATCAACACACATTCAATCAACTCAATCAATTATTTAAACTTGACCATTTAAGTCCAAATAAAAATCAATCAGGGTGAGATTTACTCGCCTTAATCATTGCTAGTGGTTGTTAATACTACCAGACTATAAACTAGTGCATGAAAATTTCCAAACTGATTTATACTTTTTATTACAAAACTTAAACATCCAAAACGTAAGCATACCCATCAAACTTACCAGTTTAAACAAGATATGACTTAGATGTACTGCTGCACTAACTAGATTACCTGAATATAATTATAGTTTAAAGGTTATAAATATAGTTTCTAAACCAGGAAACTTACCAGGTTTAAACAATAGTTGTACTAAACAATTTCTCATGGATACACTGATAAGTTAATAACTATGGTACCATAATCATACACTGTAATGTGTTTTATACATGCAGCAAGAAATCAAAGAAGGACCAGACTTGCATGGGAATCACACACCGCAAAAACAAATATAATTGCAGAGACTTCAATTTAATTCACTCGTAAAAAATTTGATTTAGAAAATAGCAGCGAAAGGATTACTCACAGTCGATGCCTTCACTGAGTAAACACTTCTGCCGTCACGCGTCCCTCTTGCTTTTCCCATAAGCTTGCTCAGCCACCCAAAATCCACGCGCGACCCAAAGTTTGTCGAACGAGAACTCTCGGCAATCCCACTTACCGCCATCACGAATCCTTCGAATGCGCGTGCGACCACTACCCAAAAATCGAGCTCCTGTACCTGCGTTGTCGCACTCGAGCTCGTCCTTCAAACCCTAATCCATGCACGCGAGCTCGAACAGTCAAATGGCAACCCCATATTTAAATTGAGATGAGGCAAATAGAAGAAGATGGAATCGACCATTCCAATATTTGAACAATGGAAAGATCGAGATGAGAGTGGTTTCAATTTCTTCTGGCTTCGGCCTTTTTTTTTCTTAACGTTCGATTTCCTGGTATTGAAAAGAGAGAGAGAGAGATGAGAATATGGTATAAGGGTGGAGAAGCTTCCTGAGAACGATTGTGAATAAAATATCTTTGACTTTAATTATATTATATTATAAACTCTTAAACGTCTCATTAAGCATAACGCGAAATTACGGACCTCGTATCAGACATGCCGACAGGTGCTTTTAAGGTTTTACCCGCGTTTCGAACACAATGGAACGTGTTTCGAAAGTTAATTCGATCATATGCGCGAGTTATGGAATTAAACGATCGATATTAAATTAAATCGATTAAAATAGTTCAAAGCGTTTTGAGACGCCAAGGTCAAACGACAACTCCGATTGCTACAAAAATTGAAATCCGATAAGAACTAACTATTACGGATCCAATGGAACTGGTTTCGTCGAATTCCGAGACTGTGCCTCGGAAGGCTATTTTTAAATTCAATTTAAACGATATAATTTCAAAACTGAACAAATTACCTTTAAATTAAATTCCAACCATTCTATTATCTTCAGTATCATCATTTTAAATCTTATAAGCCTTCAAATCATTGTTAAACAGGCTTAGAGGTTTCAGATTCAACAATTTACAATTTTCAATTATTAAATTCAATATTTAAACTATACAATTCAATGATTTCATTATCAAGTAAATATTGATATCTTGAATTCAAGTTAAAATTAACTTTTAACTAGTTTAAAATCAATTAATTATTCCAATCTAATTTGTCAAAATTTCCGGGTCGTCACAGACAAGATACATGAGGCGATACCAACTAGGATACTAGTAGTTGCGTGATCCGGACTGATGTTGAGCATAGCCAACAGCTACCCCAACACCGCGAAACAACACTCCCAAATCAAGGGGTGCACCCAAATCGCATCACAAATGTAATAGATATGGTATCGAAGAAGTGTGTCCGTTAGAGATAGCGAACCTCAATGGCCCGGCGCGGCTCCTGTTTTAGTCATGTCAGGGGTCATCCAATATCGTTCTCGTTCTTCAGTCAACGCGTTCACCAAACCATCAACTTCATTCTGGATCAACACTCCGCGTATAATAGTTATTAAAGTGGTTTTCGGTATCGACAGAGAGTATGTCCATATCCGATCCCGGTCTCTTTAATAACTACGTATTATTACACTGTTGGATCTTTTACATTTCAAATCGATTCATAATTGATATCAAAATATCATATTCGCTTCAAAATCAAATCCATTTCAAATATCATCGTATCTTTTCAAATGTAAGATTTCGTTTCAAAAATCATTTTCCGCATCAATATCTCATTTCGATTTCAAAATCATTTCGAATTTCAATTTAGGCTGTAACTTCATTTAATCCAATTCGTATTCAAATTCAAGATTTAAACATTAACATTTCACCTTATTAATCAGCTTGAAATTTTTAGAAAATAGTTTAAGTAGTTTAAAAGTAGTTTTAAATAATTAAAATAGTAAAAGATACTTAAAAACTAAAATGGATTTAAAATAGATAAATTAGTTTGAAATAATTCAAATTGGGTTAAGTAGATTTAAAATAGATTAAAATAATTTAAGTATTCAAAAATGGTTTATATAATCGAGTAATTTGGAAAACAAAATAAAACAGCCTCAAAACCAATCCATTTCAATTTATAACTTTCCAATTCAAATCAATTTCAATTCCCATTCTACCGATTCAATTTCAATTTCAATTCAAATCAATGTCAACTTTGACTTCAAATTTATTCAATTTTATATTCACCTTTAATTTATTCAATTTCAATTTATATCGATTTGGAGCTTGATTTTTCAAAATATCCATTTATAACACTTAACAAAATTATCCATCAATTTTCGAGTTTAAATCCAAATTTCAAATATGATCCAATTCCAAGCTCGACTTCAAAATATCATTTTTATATCACTTTTACATAGTAATATTCAAAGCTCGAATTAAGGTTAAATCTTTATACAAATCAATTTTCGAAATTTAATCATATCCCGATTTTAAATTCCAAAGTCTCCACTTTAATTATTTAACAATTTTTTTTAACCAAAATTTATTTCAACATTCCAAACTCAATTTTTTCGATAAATTCGATTTCTATAAATTGATTTCTATTTATAACTTTTAAATCAAAACATTTTAATAAATTTCAAATCGACGATTTTTAAAATTATTAATTTAGCCAATTCGGTGTCCGTATATAATTTTCTATCCTATGGCCAAGTAATTATTTATTTCAATTAAATGTCAGGGATGAGTATATATTACTTAAACCAATCACAGTGTCATATGTATGCATAACAGTATATATAAGCAAATAAACATCCAAACATTTAAATATCAACCAATAACATCCATCAAATACATCATCCAATAGACAATACAATTCATGGCAGTTTCATAGTTATCAATGTCAGGTAATTTAATCGCAATTCAATTTTAATTTCAATTTAACTGTCAATTTAATTTTTCAACGGTTAATTCAAATGACAAGCTATATGACAATTAAATTTTTATCAAACAACGACAAATAAAATCATAACACTTCATAATGTCAAATTTAACTAGCATAAATATATTTAGTACGTTGTGAGCGTTATAAAACACTCACCTTGATTTCAATGTAGTTCCAGCATTTTATTTCGAATAAAATTAAACGAGCGTTTAATTTTACGCAAAATTTTCACTAGCTCCAAACGACTCCAATCCAGCTCCATAGCGTAGTGCTCGACAAAACGAATCAAACGCAATTCGTTTCGTCACAATCCGACCTCGTACGAACAAGTTATGACATTTATAAGTTTACACAAATTTTTATATAAATTAATATAAACTTTATTTTTAAATTTTAACCCTACTAACATCATAGCCGTTCATTCTTTGCTTCCACTCATCAGGCCGCCCACGTCTTTCTCTTCCCCCCCTCACGTATACGATCGCCCAGATTACAAGAACCCATAGCCGCCGATATACCCTAACGGCCGCGCCACCCTCCATCGCTTTTAGCTCGATCAACCAGTACCATTCCAAAGCACTCGCTTGCCCAAACTCTCGGCCCAAATATCAAGGAACTCGGTCACACCTACTGCTCGAAACACAAGCTCGAACGTGACGGCTTTGAGGAACAATTGCCGTTGATTTTCTGCTCCATTCACGATCATTACCGTTGGATAACAAGAACTCAGTGTGCTCTACAACTTTCATTTAGAAAGTTTCGCGAATTGGTTAGCGGATTTGAAGAAATTTGAGGAGGAAGGAAGGAGATTTTCGGCCATTGGTTTGTATAAGGGCGGCGGCTGTACAAAACCCTAGGGCTTGAGATTTTTGCAAAAGTGAATTGTTAATGGTGCTTATATAGAAAATTTACGAAACACCATTCATCCCGGGTTTTTCGAACTCTGATTTACGCGCGGTGACTGGCGTTTCTAGAGTTTACCCCGCGTTCCGGACACAATGGAATAGGTTTCAGAAGCTAATTCGATCGTATGTGAGAGTTATGGAAATAAACGATCGATTTTAAATTAAACCGATTAAACGAATTTCTATGCGTTTTGGCTCGTCCCGGACAAACGGTAAATCCAATTGACATGAAATTTGAAATCTTACAATAATATCACACTACGGATCCGATGAAACTGGTATCGTCGAAATCCGAGACTGTTTGAAAAATGGCTATTTTAACTCGTCAATTAAATATTAAAATATTCAATTTTCACAAATTAACTTTAAATTTAATTTTAAAAGTTCTACAACATCGTTCTAACTTTAATATGATAAAATAAAGTTTTTCAAATCATTTTTAATCATATTAAACCCGTTATTCAATTATCCAATAAATTCCAATTTTAAAATCTTATTAACTCTATTAAAATCCCAATATAACTTACATTCACTTTGGAAACCAATTTGAATCATATTAAATCAAATTTCAATTATTCACTCTATTTTCATATATTAAATTTCAATATCAATTTAATCATATCAAATTCGGAATTTAATTATTCCAAAATTCGTAATATTAAATTTAAACAAATTTTATTATTCTTGAATCACTATCTTTTGAGATATTCAAAACGAACTTAAAAATTTAACTTTTGAAACGAATTAAAATTATAGAACAACCATTTCCATTATACGTTTATTCAATTCCCATTATTAAATTATTCAATAATTTCCAAATATTTAATTTAAACAATTTCGATTATCCAATAATTCATTATCTTTTGAAATATTGAAATTGAACTTATAAGAATCAACTTTTAAAACCAATTCACAATTTAGAACACTATTTTTATTTTACAGTTATTCAATTATTCAATAAGTTTTAAATATTTAATTTAAACAATTTACCTGTTCAATATTCAATATTTGATTTAAATAGATTTTACTTATCAATCAATTACTCTATTATACCCAATGGATTCAACATTTATTATTATTCCAAACGACTTATAATTTTTTTCTAACACTAAATCACGAAATCTTATTAAATTAGCTATTTTAATTATCAAAAATTTACGGGTCGTTACACTCTCCCCCACTCAAAACTTTTCGTCCCCGAAAAGGAAAAAGGAACTAAGTATAGAATTCAACATTAGACATATTTTATTCAAAGTTACCAACTTATAAAACAATGAAATTCCACTTATAAAGTCATTACTACACTTCCACTAAGTTACCCTGAACGACTTTCTAACTTTAAAAGTTTGTTATCAAAACAAGTTATAAGAAAATTTAAAACTTGAAAAATTTTCTAACACCCGGATTTGCGGAAAATTTCGGAAGAGTCTCCTTTGCGCAGCTTGATCGGAAAAAAAAATGACAGTATATATATCACAAATATACATCTCATCAAGTGATGAGGCATCCCGCAGGGAAAAAAGTGTAAAAGTACGGTGTGTAATCCGAGATATGTACCTTATATATTATTAGCGAGCATATACGGCTAATATAGCGCGAAAGCGAGCTCCAAATGCGAAGCAAGCGCAATCCGCACTTATTAAACACTCAACAAACCATGAGAAACATGCATATATGAAAATAATATCAGTATACACAATATAACAACATAACAACTACATGTGCCAACATAGCAAATGCAACAAAACAACAAATGCATCCACCAAATCAATTATCATCCAACTATCATCCAACAAATCCATAACCAATCAATATAAATTCACTTCTCATTAATATTTGTTGACTTGGGTTTCAATTTTTAATCACAGTTGATTCATTAACGTTGGATTTTACTAACATTCATTCTCAATTCAATTAGTTAACATTCACTAATTTATATTTACATTAGTTCACTTCCAATTTGAATCAAATTAAATTCTATTTAAATTTATTTAACTTCCAATTTGATTTCAATGATTTATAGCTTTCAATTTACACTTACTGAATTATGTACAATCAACCAACAATCATATAACAACCAAATCATACCCAACATAACCAAATTATTAATTTTACATTCAATTTGGTTTATCTCTTTCAATTCCAATTTATTCTTAGCCATACCAAATTCTTTTGTTTACATTTACTTCATATTCAGTTTCAGATAATAACCAATTTATTCGAGGAACATTTTATTAATGCAGAACATTTTATTAGTCATCACTTTAATTTATAGTCATTCCATAAAAGTCTAACTTCTTATATATGACTTTTCTTAGTTTATAGTTATCCCAAAAGTTGCAAATCTATCTTCACATATTCGGCATCTTAAATTTCCAATATTAACTTTTAATTAAGTCCGTAAGTCGTACGTATATCATCCGTGAGCAATATCAATCTAATCGCTTATTCAATCACACAATTTCACTTCCAACTAGTATCGTTCACCCAACTCTCTAGTGCGGACTCAGATTTGGTTCCTTGATTGGAAACTGTTACTCTCCTTGCATAGCCATATACTATGATAGAGAATTCCAGAATCAAATTAAAAATCCATATCCAGGGTTCGCCGTCGAAAATCGAGTGAAAAATCCTAACTTGGATCGATATAAATCATCTCGAAATTTTGTGCTCGAATTTGGATCAAATCGTTATGCGAATAAAATAATATACGTACAATCTCGCGTATTACCTTCCAATGGATTTCTATCCAATTTATCTATACTAAATTATTTTATTGGCTTTTATTTTTTTATTTACAATTAATTATTCACAATCCATTATTCAGTTAGTATATTCATTTCTTTACATAGCATATTTTTTTAACATTATCTTTTCTTAAACTTCATATCATAGAATTTGCTTACTCAAGTTCATTTTAAACATTCTATATAATTTAATTAAACTCAATTTCATTTTCCAATTGATTCTTAGCTATACCAAACTCTTTTGTTTACATTTACTTCAATTTCATAATTTTAGTTAATAACAAATTTATTTATGGAACATCTTATTAACCAACACTTTAGTTTATTAATCATCCTATAAAAGTCTAATCTCTCATAAATGACTTTTCTTAGTTTACAGTTATCTTAAAGGTTACAATCCCTTTGCAATTTATATTTATTTTCTATAACCAATTTACAAAGATATAATACGATTCATTTATCTTCTTTCCTAAGTTCACTTACTTGTTCCATTTATCCATTCATCATTTCATGCCATATTTAAGTTTATAACATTTTTATCACAACCAAATTTTCCATTTATATACATTTTAATTCCTTTTGAGTTTTCCTTACTTGTATATTTCAATTACTTTCAAGTTCTGTTTATCTATACAATATCTCATTACATATCCAAAACATCATTTTAACTTTTAACATTTGGTAAGTCTTGTTGTATGTTATCAGAAGGTAATTTTGGTATTACACAAATTTATAGAATTTCATTTTTACTTAATTAGAATGTTCACAAATTTAATTTGTTTAAATCCTCTTTACCTTTCAACTTTAAAGTTTTCCCAAAAAAAATAGCTTAGATATCTTAATCCTCTTATTTTATAAATTCTGGTTACTCACATTTCATTCAATATAATTTGAAAATTATTAATTAATAGAACTTAGAAATTTAAATGCCCGGTTCTTTTCAAATCATTTGAAATAAACATATACACTTATATCTTTAATATATCAAATTATACCTTTGGAGTTTAAACCAAAACCCATTTACCCAAAATAATTTCGAAGAAAAGCAAAGCTTCTTAGAAGTCTACCCCACTTTGAGACTCGAAAATGAACGTCGATGATGCTGCGCAGTCATCACCGAAATTATTTTCCAACGACAGAAGAGAGGAGTACTGAACTCATTCCTTCTTAAAATCCTTTCAAAATATTTCCCATAAATATTTTCCAACTAATATCACAATATATTTTCTTCAAATCTTTGAAAACCATTTTAAAACCTCCGGGTCTTAAATTCAATATTTTCCAATTTAAATCTATTTTAATTAATAAGTCACCTTTATAAAATATTCTTATAGGATTTTCTTTCTTAAAACATTCCACAAGTGTTTTATCATTGTTTATTTTGTAATTCACCTTATTTATTAAATTACATTATCCAATTAATGATAATAACCTATATTTTCATTCCTAACAACCAAGTAAGCTAGATAAGTCACAATAATTTCTGAAAATAAATCCTTTATATACAAAATATAATTAGAGTAAAATTATTTCATTTACCCAATTTCAAAACAATACTATGTCGAATTGTTCTGTTTAAGTGTTTAGAGATCCCTATCAATGACGTTAATTACTCGTATTGACCAGAATCCATAAGCCACTCAACAAATCAGCCGACACAATATAAAACATTTTATATCACTAACAAATACGCTCTCTCATATATATACACTCAGCGACTCATTATAGGGTATTACTACCCTATTTATAAAGAGTCAGACCCCACAAAGCTAAGGTTATCGCTAAACCAAAGCTCTGATACCAACTGTAACGACCAGCCTTTTTGGACAGTTTAAATCGACGATCAAATACACATGTCGATTCCAAACCATTCAAAAGGCAGATGGTTATTGGGGTAAATAAGAAAAGAAGAGGAAAGAGAAATAAAAGGTAGGAAACAACACAGAATCTTGCAACGGAACGATAAAATATAATAATCAAATAAACAGTTCATGAAGCTGTTTACTATACTTTGATCATTATTTATACAACATTTATCAGAGTTATACATATACAACTGAACAAATAAAATAATACAGCAGATAGCATGATGCACATATAATAATAGTAATAGTATACCAAATCTTCGTCTTCATCCTCCAGAATAGATCTTCAAAAATCTAAAAAACTCAGGACTGACCCGAGCGTAATGAAAAGACAAAACACTCGAGTCAGGACTAAAATATCCTTATGAAACTTAAATCAATCGTAAATAAATATGAGTGTAATGGCATCAGAGATGTTTACAGGGTTTGACATCTCATATCCAGTGTCAACGTGCGTGCAATAACTCAAGAGATGTTACGGGGTTTTCCATCTCTTAAGGATCCGTTAAACTATCTACTATGTAGTAATGTACGCTAAGTAGATAATGCCTATCAGTAATATAAAGTATCAAAATAGCGTTAAGGCGTTACCATAATCCCCCTTAACGCATTTTTATAATGCCATAGTCTATACAGCACCGTAAGCCCCACCGTAAACTGGTGGTTATTAGAGGGTACCCCATAGGTATAACACAAAACATAACGTTGTGGTCGCGAATAGAATAATCAGTATGACAAGGTACATGAGGCGATACCAACTAGGATACTAGTAGTTGCGTGATCCAGACTGATGTTGAGCATAGCCAGCAACTACCCCAACACCGCGAAACAACACTCCCAAATCAAGGGGTGCACCCAAATCGCATCACAAATGTAATAGATATGGTATCGAAGAAGTGTGTCCGCTAGAGATGGAGAACCTCAATGGCCCGGCGCGGCTCCTGTTTTAGTCATGTCATGGGTCATCCAATATCGTTCTCTTTCTTCAGTCAACGCGTTCACCAAACCATCCACTTCATTCTGGATCAACACTCCGCGTATAATAGTTATTAAAGTGGTTTTCGGTATCGACAGAGAGTATGTCCATATCCGATCCCGGTCTCTTTAATAACTACGTATTATTACACTGTTGGCTCTTTTACATTTCAAATCGATTCATAATTGATATCAAAATATCATATTCGCTTCAAAATCAAATCCATTTCAAATATCATCGTATGTTTTCAAATGTAAGATTTCGTTTCAAAAATTATTTTCCGCATCAATATCTCATTTCGATTTCAAAATCATTTCGAATTTCAATTTAGGTTGCAACTTCATTTAATCCAATTCGTATTCAAATTCAAGATTTAAACATAAACATTTCACCTTATTAATCGGCTTGAAATTTTTAGAAAATAGTTTAAGTAGTTTAAAAGTAGTTTTAAATAATTAAAATAGTAAAAGATACTTAAAAACTAAAACGGATTTAAAATAGATAAATTAGTTTAAAATAATTCAAATTGGGTTAAGTAGATTTAAAATAGATTAAAATAATTTAAGTATTCAAAAATGGTTTATATAACTGAGTAATTTGGAAAACAAAATAAAACAGCTTCAAAACCAATCCATTTCAATTTATAACTTCCCAATTCAAATCAATTTCAATTTCCATTCTACCGATTCAATTTCGATTTCAATTCAAATCAATGTCGACTTTGACTTCAAATTTATTCAATTTTATATTCACCTTTAATTTATTCAATTTCAATTTATATCGATTTGGAGCTTGATTTTTCAAAATATCCATTTATAATACTTAACTAAATTATCCATCAATTTTCGAGTTTAAATCCAAATTTCAAATATGATCCAATTCCAAGCTCGACTTCAAAATATCATTTTTATATCACTTTTACATAGTAATATTCAAAGCTCGAATTAAGGTTAAATCTTTATACAAATTAATTTTCGAAATTTAATCATATCCCGATTTTAAATTCCAAAGTCTCCACTTTAATTATTTAACAATTTCTTTTAACCAAAATTTATTTCAACATTCCAAACTCAATTTTTTTCGATAAATTCGATTTCTATAAATTGATTTCTATTTATAACTTTTAAATCAAAATATTTAAATAAATTTCAAATCGATAATTTTTAAAATTATTAATTTAGCCAATTGGGTGTCCGTATATAATTTTCTATCCTACGGCCAAGTAATTATTTATTTCAATTAAATGTCAGGGATGAGTATATATTACTTAAACCAATCACAGTGTCATATGTATGCATAACAGTATATATAAGCAAATAAACATCCAAACATTTAAATATCAACCAATAACATCCATCAAATACATCATCCAATAGACAATACAATTCATGGCAGTTTCATAGTTATCAATGTCAGGTAATTTAATCGCAATTCAATTTTAATTTCAATTTAACTGTCAATTTAATTTTTCAACGGTTAATTCAAATGACAAGCTATATGACAATTAAATTTTTATCAAACAACGACAAATAAAATCATAACACTTCATAATGTCAAATTTAACCAGCATAAAGATATTTAGTACGTTGTGAGCGTTATAAAACACTCACCTTGATTTCAATGTAGTTCCAGCGTTTTATTTCGAATAAAATTAAACGAGCGTTTAATTTTACCCGAAATTTTCTCTAGCTCCAAATGACTCCAATCCAGCTCCATAGCGTAGTGCTCGACAAAACGAATCCAACGCAATTCGTTTCGTCACAATCCGACCTCGTACGAACAAGTTATGACATTTATAAGTTTACACAAATTTTTATATAAATTAATATAAACTTTATTTTTAAATTTTAACCCTACTAACATCATAGCCGTTCCACTCATCAGGCTGCCCACGTCTTTCTCTTCTCCCCCTCGCGTATACGTTCGCCCAGATTACAAGAACCCATAGCCGCCGATAAACCCCAACGGTCGCGCCACCCTCCATCGCTTTTAGCTCGATCAACCAGTACCATTCCAAAGCACTCACTTGCCCAAACTCTCGGCCCAAATATCAAGGAACTCGGTCACACCTACTGCTCGAAACACGAGCTCGAACGTGACGGCTTTGAGGAACAATTGCCGTTGATTTTCTGCTCCATTCACGATCATTACCGTTGGATAACAAGAACTCAGTGTGCTCTACAACTTTCATTTAGAAAGTTTCGCGAATTGGTTAGCGGATTTGAAGAAATTTGAGGAGGAAGGAAGGTGATTTTCGGCCATTGGTTTGTATAAGGGCGGTGGCTATACAAAACCCTAGGGCTTGAGATTTTTGCAAAAGTGAATTGTTAATGGTGCTTATATAGAAAATTTACGAAACACCCTTCATCCCGGGTTTTCCGAACTCCGATTTACGCGCGGTGACCGGCGTTTCTAGGGTTTACCCCGTGTTCCGGACACAATGGAATAGGTTTCGGAAGCTAATTCGATCGTACGTGAGAGTTATGGAAATAAACGTTCGATTTTAAATTAAACCGATTAAACGAATTTCTATGCGTTTTGGCTCGCCCCGGACAAACGGTAAATCCGATTGACAAGAAAATTGAAATCTTACAATAATATCACACTCCGGATCCGATGAAACTGGTTTCGTTGAAATTCGAGACTGTTTGAAAAATGGCTATTTTAACTCGTCAATTAAATATTAAAATATTCAATTTTCACAAATTGACTATAAATTTAATTTTAAAAGTTCTACAACATCATTCTAACTTTAATATGATAAAATAAAATTTTACAAATCATTTTTAATCATATTAAACCCGTTATTCAATTATCCAATAAATTCCAATTTTAAAATCTTATTAACTCTATTAAAATCCCAATATAACTTACATTCACTTTGGAAACCAATTTGAATCATATCAAATCAAATTTCAATTATTCACTCTATTTTCATATATTAAATTTCAATATCAATTTAATCATATCAAATTCGGAATTTAATTATTCCAAAATTCGTAATATTAAATTTAAACAAATTTTATTATTCTTGAATCACTATCTTTTGAGATATTCAAAACGAACTTAAAAATTTAACTTTTGAAACGAATTAAAATTATAGAACAACCATTTCCATTATACGGTTATTCAATTCCCATTATTAAATTATTCAATAATTTCTAAATATTTAATTTAAATAATTTCGATTATCCAATAATTCATTATCTTTTGAAATATTGAAATTGAACTTATAAGAATCAACTTTTAAAACCAATTCACAATTTAGAACACTATTTTTATTTTACAGTTATTCAATTATTCAATAAGTTTTAAATATTTAATTTAAACAATTTACCTGTTCAATGTTCAATATTTGATTTAAATAGATTTTACTTATCAATCAATTACTCTATTATACCCAATAGATTCAACATTTATTATTATTCCAAACGACTTACAATTTTTTTCTAACACTAAATCACGAAATCTTATTAAATTAGCTATTTTAATTATCAAAAATTTACGGGTCGTTACATACATACTCCATATTTCATTATGACCATGTATTGTTGCAAATACGTTGAAGGCATGGGAATTGTCCACATGAGATGAAATTAAAGAAGTACAACTGTAATATGCTTTTATGGCAATACCGATATGTAAAATTCTAACATGGAATAACGTTGATTTATCATATAAGCAAAAAATATGAGATGAAAAATCAGAAGCAATATGGTAGATCCTAAATTTCACTACTTTAGTCAATGGAATGGTTCAGTTATCTTTTTTTTAGTACAAATGCTGAAGACTTCAATTTAGCGAGAAAAAACAACTGCTCTAATGTAGCAGTAGGGAAAAAATTTAGTGAGCATAGAAAGAGACTACGTACCGATGTTCCGCATCGTCAAGCAAGCTGGAAACCAATTGCGGTCGCTTGTGGGAAATTTATGTTGTGGTGGTTGGACACGGTGGAGAAGGAGGAAAATGGGGAAATGAATGGAAGTCAGTGTAGGAAAAGGGAGAAAGGAAGACAATTTTGTAGATTGGATGGCAGTTTTAGATTTTAGGCTTTTGTTGGAGATTGACAGTTGCAAGCAGGGTGCGGAGGGAACATGGGGAGGCAGATGTCGAAGAGCAGCGGGGGAGAAGGAATACTTCAGAAATTGGAGGCCATTGTTAGGATAGACGGTTGGAGTTGGGAGCGATTGGAATTGGGGAAAGCATCTGAGACGTGGGAGGAAATGTGTTTTTATTTATTTTTATTTTTTCCCTCCTGGCTGGGGAATTGAGAGATTTTGAAATAAGGAACATATAGCAGTCCACATCAATTTGGGGAAGTTCCTGCTTTAATATAAAGTAATAGATACTCATCATAGTCGTTGCCTTGCTTAATGTATCATGGTTGACCGAATAAGTAAACTATTTCAGGTTTCAATTCTTATGACTACTAACCATAGTCATTATCAGTCAAGTATGTTCATCGATTGACATCCAAATCAAATAGTAAACTTAAATACAGAAAAAGATTAAAAATAATTCAAATATTTCACCTTTCGGTTTTCAAAGATTTAAGTGTGGAGTAGCTCACGAATACCCATGAAAACGAAGTGGACGTCCCTTCGTGGAAGTGGATCACCTATTATGGTAATTTCTCAAAGCAGGGAAACATCTATTTGTGTGAACCACCACCACATGATACTTAAAATACACCAACTTTGCTAGTATGTATCATATGGTGACGATCTAATACATGGGTGTTTACTTGCTCTGGAAATAAAATAGAGCTACAGATCCAATCAGGATCGCCTGTGATTGTGAAGCAATAAGATAGGTAAGTTCATCAGTTTTTTGAGTAAAATTAAATTTTCCACACATTTTTCCAACGTAAAACCTAGTTCTATTGGTTTTGCATTCCTAATTCTTTAAGCTTATTAGGATTTAGATTTTAGCTAGTGAATAGGCCCAAATGAATAGCACTAGCTTAGAGAGGCGATAACCTTCGGTTTTTAATGTAAATGGAACAAATTGACACATATGGCATAGATCTCTGATTAACTGGATCATGGTTGTTTATAACACACGCGCGCACGTGCACACACACTTGATTTGTCTGCCTTTCATTCTTGAGAAATAAGAGGGTTTCTTTGGCAAAAATAAGTTGAAACATTATACGTATATTGCAATGATAAATACAATTAACTTAAAATATTGTGTATATTATGGTAACGAACGTAATCAAGTTAATACATTATGTTATAATAATGAAGTTAAAACATTAATATTGCTAGAAATATTTTATGTTCGACTTGGTCAAGTACCAACAACAATATGTAAAATCGCGTACAATACCAATCTATTTGGTTCTAAGAAATAATAATCCAATTACTCACAAAAACATCTGATATCAACTTGTGGTTGGTAATGATAGTAGAGATTGGTAAAGGCGATAGTGGTTTAAAAGTATAATATTCACTAGTTTTTGAATAATACATGGGATAACACGAGTTATAGGCAGGGCCAGTCTAATGGTAATTAATGTCCTAGACGAACAGAAAGAAATCAAAATCCCCAATAAATTAAAAACAACACTTTTATGCGTACGAAACCAAATGCAAATTCTATATAAATTTTAACATTGATAACAAAATATGGATCAACTTAGTCGTTTGGATTATAAGTGAAAATTTTAAATATTAGTGTGATTTCATAAGATTTACAACATATCAATATGTATTAACAAAAACAACTTCTTGCACTTCTTTGAAACAAACTCATTTGTTATATCTTTATAGTGAAGCTTATCTAAGTCATTATACATTCAAACAATCAAACATTTCACATACTTCTAAAAAACAATCAAACAGTCTACTTATGCATAATTTGGCAATTTTAATTAACTAAATTTATAACAATATATCAAGGATTGAAAATCAATTATGAAACTGGTATAATTAACTCAATTCCTTATTCATTCAATATTCAATCTAAATTGATTTATCTCAATACCAATTTAACTAACTCAACTTAAAGTTAATTCAAATTTTAACAAAATACAAAATCAATACGCCATCTAGAAGGATTTACAATTTTAGGGGTTTATTTTAATACATTCACAAAATATATGTGTGACAATAATGTGACTTATAAAATTCAATTCATAATCATGGATTCCTAAGTCATTTTAACAAATTGACCAATATCAAATTAATATATGAAATCAATGAAGGGAGTTTACTGAAGAAATCATGGAGTCTTCGTAAAAAGATTTAAAGGGATTTACAGCAAATCATTAATCAATAAAAGGATTTACTGATTTCGTTGAATGAATCAGAAAATTCTTACCAATTAAGTTTCAGTCAGCACTTTAGCCTTCAGGATTAGCAGCAGCAGAGGAAATTTTGAAGTTAAAGTTCAGGAAGTCAGTACAGCCGCACCGGGCAAATATAGTAGTACAGCAAGTGGAGGTGGTGATTGGCACGACGCAACAGGGAGGAGACGATTGGCACCGCTCAACAAATGAAGGTGGCGATTGGCGCCGATGCGTGGTTACGTAGAGGAAGAGGTGGTGTGGGCTGGTAGCGACAAACAACAGTCGATTTTTATACTTTAGGGAGAAAAGACAGGTCGTGGTAGGGAGGAGAGATGGAAACGATGTTGGCTGACGTGGACGTGTGGGGGGGCGATGATTCGATAGATAAGACTGTGCGGAGAATTGGAAGCACCGTTTTAGGGAGGAGGAAATGCAATGAAGTGGAAAGGAAAGGTAGTTGGCAGAACACGTGGTGGAGCGGTTGGAGTAATGAGGCAGGTGATGAAAAGAAAAGCGGAAATGTGCAAGCACGTGATAGTAAAGAAAGAAAAAGCGAAAGTGAACACGGAAGTGGCAAAATGAGGAAAGCGGAGTAATCCATGTCAGCATGTGAAAGTTCCTGCTTTAATATTTAATAATATATATATATATATATATATATATATATATATATATATATTCTTTCTCAATTTTTGTTTATTTGTTTCTTATTTATATTAGCTCGGTTTCTGACGTTCTATATATGGAAATTGACCAGAAAATTACCATGGATACAATGGTGCAACTCCCATGGCCGAATTATGATAATTTCACAAAGTTATTTTATTATTTAATTAATTAACTAATTATTATAGGTTAAATTTCGGGTTGTTACATTTTCCCCTCCTTAAGGGATTTCGACCCGAAATCTCTAAGGATAAAAGAATGTATTAAATGTTTTCATCCAAGTTCTACAACCAACTACTCAATCATCACCCATTACATCCATTGTCCAGTAACGACCCATAATTTTACCACTTTGAAAATGAAATATTTAATTTATTTTAAATTTTCAGATATACAATTTTGAAACATAAATAATCATGTTTTATGTAATAAATAATAATGGCGAACTTATTTATATAATTTGATTACAAAATCAAGAAGCTCAGATTTTCGTCGAATGACAAAACCCGGTTTTTGATAAAATTGAAGTTTAATATTGTAATATGGTTTTATAGATTACATGAACTTGTTTTAATTATCTAAAGATGATAAGAAATGTATTTTCGAGTTTTGTTTACATAAATAAATAGTTTGACAAATACGTCAAAATATGACCGTAAAATATTTTGTCAAAAATCAACGTTTTGTTCAATTTAAATTGTAGCAACATTATTTCACCTTTGTTAACATGATTTTAACTCATATTAAACACATTTAAAAAAAATCACAATTAGTCACATCAAAAGCTAAGAAAATATCTAAGATATTTTCATAATATAACTAAATAAGAATACTTAAAAGTTAAGAAATTAAAAAGCAAATTTACCATCACCTTTCACCTCCTTACACATATTTTCCATCTCATTAAATATTAGTACTTAAGGATCTAATCTTGCATTGGAATGGAGGAATAAATATGTGGTTAGAAATGAGTTTTGGGTTGAGGGTAGTAATGTCATTTTGTTATAAACTTCGTGTATAAATACCACCATCATTTCTCCCCTTTCTACACATCTTATTCTTCACTTCTTCCTCACTTTCTTCTTCATCTTCTTCTCCAAAGCCTCTCTAATGGCTTCCATGCCATATACAAAAAAATTAGAAAGTAATAAAGTCGAAGTATATACAAAACGAATTGATATCCATTCGCCTAAAAACCAAATTCACTATTTTTCATATTTTACCTCTTTTTCTCATGGCCATAACTTTCTCCAAACTAATCCAAATAAGATTTTTTTTTCAAACTCAAGAGAATTGAGTTGGCTATAATTATCATTTACATCATTTCTTCAAAATCTAAGAGTTATTATGGAAAAATTTCAATTCTTTCAAAGCCATTTTAGGCCCAGATTTTATAGCCGAAAATACCTCTGTTTCTTATTATAATAACTTCCACAAAAATGATTCCATAACTAAATTCTTTTTTTTAGATCATAAAATTCCAGTGGCTACAACTTTTATGTTGAGCACTTCTTCCAGTTTTGAACTTAGCTACGTCAAAATTCCATTCTTTGCAGTGCATTTTTGTGCTTCATTTTTTGTCAATCCGAGAATACCCTCTCTTCTTTTGATCATAACTTATTCATAACTATTCGAAATCTAGTGTTTGTTTTTTTCTAATTCAAGAGAAAGGAAATTGCAACAACATTATAGTAAACCGCTTTTGCAAATTTTGAGAGTAAGAGGGTCAAAAACTAGAGAAAAAATGACCTATTTTTTGGGTCTAATTTTCAGATTTCAAGGTCAAAACTCCGCCACTTCTTTTCTATACTTTTGACCAACCTCCATCCCAAGCCTTGGCCAAGCATCAGGAAGGAGAAAATGGAGCTTATTTTGATTTGGTTTCGAAGCATGGTAGGAAGTATGGGTTAGATCTTAAGTTCCTTGCCTTAAAGTTTGTTAGAGTGGAATCCAAAGTGAGTTATTTCTTCCTTTAAGTTCATTAAAATCTTTGCTAAGTTGAAGAAACTTTAAGTGTTAACTGTTGTTTGAAAATCCTTATTGAATGCTTGCTTACTATGTTTGCTAAAATAATGGTTTGATTTCCTTGTTTGACTATATTTGGGCGGTTAATTAAGTATTTTAAAATTTAGATGTTAAATACAATGGGGTATGCAGAAACGATTAGTATACATGTTTCGCCTGTGAGATACAAGCAGACTTGGACGAGGGATGGAACATGTCAAAGGGAAAGCCCGGATGCTCCAAAATAAATATCAAACCGTTTTAGACTAAGATAAAATAAAAAGAGACAAAAATATTTGATAGAATGAAGCGTTGATTTATCATTTATTATTGTGTTTATTTTGTTAATTGATTGTTTGGTTGTTTGGATTGCGCTCGACCAGTTTATGAGCACTGATTATTATTTATTGATGGTTGACTTTGCTCGACCAGTTTATGAGCAATTAATTATCCATGTGCATGGGCTGGGTAGAAAACAATTATAGGCTAACACCTTGTGATTTATTTCACAATTTGACTATTAGGTATTTAGCGGTAATATTAGGTTCACTTTAATTTAATGAATTGTTTTGAAAATTTGTTTTCAAATGAAAATGTTATGAAATATTTTCCCTTTAAAAGAAATAGAAATGTTTGGTAATGAATATTTTGAAGTTATATTATATAAAAGTGATTTATATAAGAATGGTTTTATAAAACATGCTTTATAAAACGAAAAGAATTTTAAGGATTAAACCCGATGGTTTTAAGATGATTTTTGAATGGATTTGGTAAATGAAAGTTTTTATAGATTTGAAAGTACTTGTGAATATTATTGAAATGATTTATCACTTTGGGATATAAAATGATTTGTTATGTTACCGATGATTCGGGTAACCCGTAACTAAAAGTAGGCAAATGTTTTTGGTATAGTCCACTCTTGGAATAGAGGGATGTACTTATTTATCGATTGCTTGAAGGCTGGGACCTAGTTGCCTTGTTATTGGGAGAAACCTCCCGATCTGGTTGTATATGGTTTGATATGCTTTTATTACAGTATTTGGTATTTCCAAATAAACTTTTGAAAAGTGATTTAGTTTAAGATCCCAAAGTAAAGTATAATTTGAATATATATATATATATATATATGCATGCATATATATATTTCAAAAGTTTTGAGATAAAAATTCAAGAATAAAATCTAAAGAGATAATTTCCGTAAAGGTAATTAGATTTGAAAATCTAAAATTAAAGATTAAGCCTAAGTGGATAGTTTTAGGAATTGCATATTTTTTGTTGCATCGTAGGCTCCATGAGTCCTATTTGCAATAGGAGAACTACATTGGCTTGATCCTGTTACCCAATTAGATAGAGGTACGTAGGGCAGTCACAAGTGGTAGTGATGCAAACCCAATAATAACATAACATTTTTATGTTTATTTTTTTATATATCATGTATTGATGTATTTTTCCTGCTTACTATTTTATTCCACATTTTTCATGTTTGTTGAGTTAGCAGAAACATCTATTATTGTCTCTCTCATTAGAGTTGTGCAGCGGTAGATTTATTTGTATTTGTATTTGGTACATATTAAAGCACACCTAGTAGATTAAACTGATTACTATGATAACTTATACAATTGAAATTGTATCCTATACATTTAATAGTGATGAATATTTATCAAATATTATGTATTTAGTTGGTAGTTTTCATTCGTAGTTTTGGAACAAACAGGTTTTTCGGTGATTCTGATTGGTTCGAAAACCCGGGTTGTTATAGGTGGTAGCAAAGCTTAGGTTAGGTGCCTAAGTAAAATTTTTCTAGGTTAGTAAATCAACCTAGAAATTTTATAAATGAAATTACGTCAATTTGATAAATACAAATTAATAGGATAAGGTACCGTACCTTTGACCTAAGATATTTTCATAATATAATTAAATAAGAATACTGAAAAGTTAAGAAAGTAAAAAAGCAAACTTACCATCACCTTTCACCTCCTTACACATACTTTCCATCTCATTAAATGTTAGTACTTAAGGGTCTAATCTTGCGTTGGAATGGAGGAATAAATACGTGGTTAGAAATGATTTTTGGGTTAAGGGTAGTAAGGCCATTTTATTACAAACTTCATGTATAAATACCATCATCATTTCTCAACTTTCTACCCATCTCATTCTTTACTTCTTCCTCACTTTCTTCATCTTCTTCTTTTTCTCCAAAGCTTCTCTAATGGCTTTCATGCCAGATAAAAAAATTAGAATGTAATAATGTCGAAATATGTACAAAATATGCAAAATGAATTGATATCCATTCGCCTCATAACCAAACTCACTATTTTTCATATTTTACCACTCTTCTCATGGCCATAACTTTCTCAAAACTAATCCAAATCGGAATTTATTTTTTTAAAACTCAAGAGAATTGATTTGGCTAAAATTATTATTTACATCATTTTTCCAAAACCTAAGAGTTACTATGGAAAAATTTCAATTTTTTAAAAGCCATTTTCGGCCAAGATATTATGGCTGAAAATACCTTTGTTTCTTATTATAATAACTTCCACAAAAATGATTCAAATAAAGAAATTATATTTTTCAGATCATATAAAATTCCAGTGGCTACAGTTTTTATGTTGAGAACTTCTTCCAGTTTTAAACTTAGCAATGTCAAAATTCCAATTCTTTGCAGTGCATTTTTGGGCTTCATTTTTTATCAATACGAGAATACCCTCTCTCCTTTTGAGTATAACTTCCTCATAACTAGTCGCACGCGTAACTACCACCATGCCCATGCTACCTTTTGCTCACCTATTGGGTCTTCTTATTACCTCAAACGCCAGGATAAGCACGCCCCTCGTCTCACTTCGGGCTAATGTGAGACCACCGTGTGTCCATAGAAAATAGGGAAAATGCTGTTGGTACTGGCCTGTCATCCAAACAATATCTAGTTGCACCCTTATTCCAAATCCCCTGTGATTTGGACTTCTAATTAACCAATTACTACCATTTTTAGCATAAGTGTGCCCTCATCTCACTTCAGGCTAATATGTGACCACTGTTTTGTCTAATACAGAATTCTATTTGGTACAGGTCCTACTTTCATCTTTACTTATTAACTTAGATTGTAACGATCCAAAAACTCTAGTGGGTTTATTTACTTAACTAATTGAAATTTTGTCAAATTTTAAATAATAAAATTTTGAAATATGAATTTGATATTTTGAATAAGTCTAATTAAACATAGCAAAGGGAAAATTTTCATTTGATGATATTGAAGTTTATTTTCCTATGTAATTTTATTTAATTTCAGGATAGTTAAATTTGATGATAATAAAATGTTTACCAAACCTGAATATTTTTCTATAGAAAAATTGTAAATCATCTTTTGAGCAAGACGTCATATTTCGTTTCTCCAAATTTTGACCGTTATTCCTCCGTCAATCTTATTTTCGGCAAAATAGCAACATTTTCATACCAATATCGACTTTCGATAGGATGATCGTACCACTAATATCTGTATACCGTTTTGATCGTCTTGTCGTCCTGATCTCTGCGGTATATTCGACTCTATGTTTTAAAGTCCGGTACGCAATGAGATCTGTAAACGTCGGCAACCGTATCGGTAACTAGTTGCGTATATTGGTTCTTGTACCCTTCATTCCCTACCGTATAAACCCAATACCCACTGTTATTATTTCTGGTTCAACTTCCAACTTCTGCTCATTCCTCCTGTTCATTTCTATTTGCTGTCAACCTCTGTATTTTCGCATTATTCTCCTTTACAGCCGTTCCTTTCTTTTCATATGCCTTTCACCTTCTTTATAAGTTATATGTAAAAGTTATTATATAACAAAATAATTAAAGCCTGCTCTTTCCCTAAGGCTTCTGTCATCTCTTTTCTTTTCTTCTAAAGGTTTCATTCATTTGCAAAGCTTTATCAACTCCTCTCTCTTCTTTCACGTTTATAAAGCAAGTACACAATAAATATATAACTTCCAGTAGCAGCTTATTCATCTTCACTCTACCATACCTCTCCCCTTCCTCTCTTTTCACCCACCACCGCCTAGAACTCCACTTCCCCTCCGCCTAACAGCAGCCACCTCCGCAATCCTCCGCAAGCTCCTCCACCACAAAACCAAGCCGCCTCATCAACCTCCTTCGCTGGATCCGCCACCGCCCATCGGCCTGCAAACTTACCGCACCTCCATGTATCGCGTGAACTGAGCCCTTCCAACACGCATGTAGCCGAGCCCGTGCCACCCAAACAACTCACCCACCAGTGCCGATCACCTTCTTCATTCAGCACTCATCGAAACCGCACCACCCCAGTTCGACCTCATCTAGTCCCTCTACATCGACACTCGGGTCCATCAGCTGCTCCACCTTCTTCCTTCACTGGTCACTGTCGCCTGGCCGTAAGCTCAGCCACTTTTAAGTCGCTGTGCCTTCCCACTTTGTTTCGGCCAACGAATCCTGACCCGTGGCCTTTTGTTGTGTTGAGAGTATGTATACATATCTTATATTCTATCAGTAATCATCTAGCCGGTAATATGTTAGTACAGGATGTGTTAGTTTATACATTATTTAATATGTTATATAATATATGTTCGTTTGATTTATACAATGTGGTAAAAGACTGTAGCATATTTAAAGATTTATAGTTTATTTATATACTAAAGGATATAAAAAGTTATATTGATTTGATAAGCACTAACCTTAAGTATGAAGCTTATGTATCATATGCGTTTACGTAAATTTAATAAGTCTAAGTATTTGTTTTGTTAGCTTATATATATATATAAATATATGGGTTTTAAATCTTGGTTTATATTTTGCTCACGGTTTTACGTTTTACCTTAGAATAAATATAGGGTCTGGTTTGAAATATTATAGTCTTTTTAAATATATAAATTTTAAGTGTTGTTTATAATATGGAAACCATATATATTACTTATACATTCTATTGGCTGAAAGTTTAACTTTAAGTGATTGATATTCAAAAGGGATATATACGTTGATGTGTCAATTCATGCTAACTTTTAAATGCAGTAAGTACGGGTATTATTGAATGATAATATATAGCTTGATATAACGTGTACGGTGTTTAAATATATAGCGTGTACTGTGTATTGTTATATCATAAGGTGTATATATATATTGTTTTAATATGTTACGAGTTATTCATATATTAGTTTGTTTATAAGTAATGTGTAATATATATAATCTGTTGTATTGAAATTTTGTTTTTCCGAGCTTTACATTATGAGATAATCACATATTTTATATGTGAGTTGTAACAACTTGTTTGTAAATATTTTTCATTTTATTAAGCACATATGTGTACTTATTTCAAATTACAGTATGTAGATATGTTAATTTCATTTTATGGGTTTATTTTACAAAACAACGACTTAAATATATATATATATATATATATATATATAGTTTAATATATGCTTGAAATCTAAAATATGACTTTTATATACAAATAGTTATATATAGCTATATATACAAGTTCGCTTATATCCATTATCTTCATCGATCCAATTCTGACTTGTTCTCGTCAATTCTGATCTATCAGCTTGTCCGTCGTGTTCGTATCCATCTAGCTTTGATTTGGAAATTCGTGCTTGGATTTGTCATTCAATTTCAGTGTCTGTATCTGTGTTCGTATCCACATCATCTTCTGTTCTCTCTATCCTCGAAAGGCGAGTAGTAACTCAGATTAACGTTCTTATATTCATTAAATTTGATTACAACCGAAACGACAATTGAAATATGCTGCTGTTAGTAATTTACATTATTATATATGCTATTATTTATATCTGTTCACCTGTAACATCTGACACCATTATTTGTTATTTATATTGATGATATTTGCCTGTTATATTATTATCATATCTGTTATCACTCTGCAAGTTCCCTGTTAGTATAGAATTCACTATGGGTTGAAATGATACATACCCGAACGAACTTTCGAATAGGAGAAAATCGTTATGGGTTGAAATGATAGACCTAAGCGATTTTCATTGAATTGAATTTGGGATCACGGGCTTAAATGATATACGGATTGAAATGACAAATATTCATATCACTTGACCATAGAATAGAAAATTATATGCAGACACAGTTGGTCTATATATAAATAATTTGAAATGATTACTATGGTTTTGGAAGGAAATGTATGGTTTTATATAAATATTGGTTTTAGATATTATATAAATGTTATTTTATAATTCTTGGTTTTAAGGTACACGTAAATTTGTTTAAATATAAATAAGCTTAATAATAAAGTTTGATTTTATTAAATTATAATATGGATAAGTATTTATTTAAATTATATTTTAATATAGAGTTTGTAATGATTTAATAAATTAAGGTTGAGAAGATAGATTTGAAATTGACTTGGAATTGTATTTAATTAAGAAATATATTTAATTAGAAATCGATTTGGAACTTATTGAATTTGAGGTTTTTAAAGGATATAATTTTATAACTTGATTTTGGTTAAGGTGATTTAAATGAATATTTCAAGTTTAAATAAGTTGAAGGAAGTATTTAGTTTATTTGTGATTTGAGGTTTTATTTAAATAATATTGGATTTATTAAGTGAATATTTCAAAACTAAATAATAATAAAGTTAAATTACGATATACATGAAATTATCAAATTTAGTTTTGAGATTGTGAAATAGTTAAAGCTTTGGAATATATCGAAATTTAAATGGTTTATTTGTGGTTCAAATCTATATTTGAAATCGATATAAATTGAAATGGTTTATTAAGAAATGAATGAATTTGAAATTTATGAATTGGGATTTGATTTAAATTGAATTTTGGATTCAAGTTGATTTGAATAAATTTGTGAAGTTTGAGGAAATTATTTTATTTTATAAAGAAATTTTAAATTTAAAACAATTTTATATTTTACTTTATAAATTATTTTAATTTAAACTATTTTAATATATCAACTATTTTATTTTAAACTATTTAACTTATAACTCTTTTTTATATAAACTAATTTAAATTATCAACTATTTTATTATATATACTATTATTTATATATAAACAGTTAAGTGGGAAGTGTTATGATTCCAAAGCATTATGATTTTTAAATTTTGATTTTCAAAGTACTATGATTTTCCAAAGTGTTTGGTTTAGAAAGTATTATAACTTTGAAGTACTAAGATTTTTTAAATGGTATATTTGAGAAGGATATTTTTAAAATGGAAATGATATCGTATTTGGTTTTGAAATGGAAGTGATATCGTATTGATATAATTTTGAAATGGCAATGATATTTAGTCTTCAAATATAAACTATTTTGAAAGTTTATTAAATGACCAATCGGTGTAATAATTACGTAGTTATTGAAGAGTCTGGGATCGGTTAGGGACGTACTCTCTGTCTAAAATGAAAACCACATTAATAACTATTATACACGGTGTGTGATCCAAAATGAAGTGGTTGAAATGATGACGTTGCTGGATTTGAAGGAAGAGAACGATAATGGATAGCCTTGACACTTGTGTCAAATTGGAAATGACTTAAACAGGAGTCGTGCCGGGCCAATGAGGTTAGATGCCTCTAGCGGACACACTTCTTCGTAAACTATTCATTGCTTGTTTTGATTGGAGCGCACCCTTGAATTGGGAGTGTTGTTTCGCGGTGTTGCGATCGTTGCGGCGATGCGTTCTCACTAGTCCGGATCAGGCAAACGATAGTTTCACTACCTTGGGTATTGCCTCATATGCCTTGTCATACTCATATTCCTATGCGCGACCACTACGATTTGTTTTGTGTTATACCTATGGAGTACTCCCTGATAGCCCACTAGTTTACGGTGGAGTTTACAGTGCTGTATAGACTATGACGCTTATATAAAATGTGTTAAGGGGGATAATGGCAACGCCTTAACGCAATTTTGATACTTTATATTACGGATAGTCATTATCTACTTAGCGTACATATAAATAGTTTAACGGATCCTTAGAGGATGGTTATCCCAAACATCTTTTGAGTTACTTGTATTTTCAGTTGTTATTTCACTTGGGTTGGATTTATTGATATAAGAATGTTAATCCTGACTCGATTGTTTTGTGTTTTTCTATACGCTCGGGTCAGACTGGGTGTATAAGTATTCGAGACTCACCTTTGGAGTTGGAGCTTTGCTTGGAGATCCAGCTATCTATCTAGCTTTTAGATATTCAGCTGATTCTAGTGTTGTATTCTGATTCTTGTATTTGACTATTGTATTTGAGACTTCTATTTGTAACTTATTTAACTCATATATATACAGTAGCTTCATGAACTACTATTCATTTTGTATCCGCTGCATATTGTTATATTACTCTATGTCTATGATTCTATGATTATTTGTTTACTGTATATACTGAGTTTTGCCAAATATAAACTTACAATCTGGTATTTTGAGCAATTCAATTCTGACATGTTTGGATGTGAATGGTTGAAAATATCAGGTCGTTACATTTGGTATCAGAGCTATGGTTTTATGAAAAGTGTAGCATATAAAGTAAATGTAGTTACAGAGTCACTTTCGTTCATGGTTGAATCTCTCCTTCTTTGTCTCGGTTTCTTTTGAATTTTGGAACTCCCCTATCTGTTCTGAAGTCCACTCTTGTCTTCCCATATCCAAATTCTTCTTGATTCTGGAGTATCCCATAACTCCACTTCGAATGATCTCTATAATAGCCCGGTGGTCTCGCCAATCTTCGAATGATTTGTAAAGGGGTAAAACTCCTTTACAATAGGCATTGAATTACCGAAATTTATGTATCCTCGGTTTAAGATGCTATCTATCTCCTGCTATGTCTGAATTCTATCTTTTGCGATTGAATGTCGATTTGCCTCGGAATTCTGCATCGATCTTATTCTTGAAGTCATGGTCGACCCGGTTAAGGTTGCCCGCGATTTATATGAACATATCCATCTTCCTATTTTGTTATTTAATCATCTTATCTTTGTTTCAAAACCTACCTTCGAATCAAAATTCTCTTTGATTTGAGTCCATCAAATTTGAATTTCTATCCTTACTTTGAAATCCATTCTTGTATCGTCGAGCGAGGAAGTGTATTTGCAAATTAATATTTATAATGTTTTACATATATATTGTGTTGTTCGAGTTGTTGAAGTTGATTTGGGTTTTCGATCGATTCGTCTGATCAACGCTATCGATAGGATTTCCAAAACACTTGAACAAAGCAAACTGACACAATATTATTTTCAAATTTGGTAAATGAATTAGATTTTTGTATGATTATATTATATATATAAGTATAATCTTCTGAAATTGAATTGTTAACTGAATTGGTTGTCAAAAATGATAATATTTGATTTTCATTTATTGTTTTGTAAACCATTGACTATTTCAACATCCAGTTTTGAAATTTAATTGAATTTAAATTTAGAATTTAAGAATTTAATTTTCGGTAATTTCAAACTTTGGTTTTAAAGTTTTAGAAATGTAAATGTATATTATTTTTGAATAGAAATTGTTTCCAAAGAACTTTTAATGTTAAATCAGTGTCCTTCCCTTTTGTCGTTGGAAAATAATTTCGGTGATGGCGGCCGCATCATCGACATTCATTTTTGAGTTTCGAAGTGGGGAGACCATTTAGTAGCTTTGCTACTCTTTTGTTGGGAAAATGAATTTGATTTGAACTTCTTAAGAATGACTTTATTTATAATATATATTATATATATAAGTATATGATTATAGATTTGATTTGGTATATGTATAGTATTTGTATATTTATCTATAAAATGGTTTGAAGTTAACTGGAAATTTAGTTCTTGAAATTATGTTAAAGGATGATTTTAAATAAAGCCAAAATTTTGAATAAATATTTAAAATTGAATTTTTTTAAGGAAATTTAGCTTGTATAATAATTGCATTCCAATTAACTTACCTTAATCATTCAGAAGTTGAAAATATAATTGAATAATTTACAATGTAGAACGATGATTAATAATTTTATAAATAAAAATTGAGTGGTTGTAATAAATGTTGTACACTTAATTTTAATTATAAAATGTTAATATAGATTAATAGAATAACAAGTTAATAGAATAAGAAATGAGATAAATAAAATAAATTCTGTTTTTTTGGCAAGGCCGACGGGGTTGGATGGTCCCCGACCATTTTATTGCAACACCGATGAGAACTACACACTACAACAACATCGAGCAAAGGCTCATAGAAAACTGAGAAAACACGGAGCTACATGCATAAGGAAAAAATACGAAAAAAGAAAAAATAAGGAAAAGGAAAAACACAGACAGTTACATAAAGGAAGGCACACCAATTCCAGGATCAAAGGCGAAAAGCATCTTCAGAGAATATTCAATTTCGTGCATAATCCACGACTTAAAAGTAGCAGCAGTTTTAGCATGAACAGCATCAAAAACTCTACAGTTACGTTCTTTCCACACCGCTGTTATAAAACTCTTAAGTGCAACTCCAAATATCCTTTTTCCTTCATGTTTGTTACCTGTCTCAGCATATATTCTCTCCCATTCAGCCTGATTCACATTTAAGGGACAACTACTGCATATTTTCGCCATTACTTCAGACCACAATTGCTTAATGACAGAACATTCGAAGTATATATGTTCAATAGTTTCTGGAAGATCACAGCAGAATGAGCAGAGAATATTCACGTTCATACCAATAGAAAAAAGCTTAACTTTAGTTAATATTGCTCGGTTCAGAACCTTCCGCAGCATTAAGTTTTGTCTATAGCTACTATCTTTATTCCATGTTCTCTTCCACCATCTCCAATTCTGGCTCAAATTGTTTTGCATCAAGAAATCATACGCCAAACCAGTTTTATACTTACCTCTTTTCTGTCCCCAAACAATGTTATTAGAAGTAGTTGGCAGTGGAGTAAAATCCTTAATTTTTTCCCAAAGTCTTTGCACTCTTTGGTTCGAAGAGAAAGTGTTCATCCTCTGAAAGTTATCAAGCACATCTCTGACAAGCGTGTGAGAGTGGACTCCAGTTTGTTGTATTTCACTGTAAGTGAGCTGCCTTCTTAGAATTAGTCCTTGTTCAAGCCATGGGTCATCCCAGAAAAATACAGTGTTCTCGTGACTGGTGTTCAACTGAATCAGAGGAAGAAAGAGTTCTTTGGTCTTGTGAATGTCCCGCCATGTCCAACTCATGTTCTGCTGCATAGTCATATTCCACAACCTCCTATGCTTCATAACATTACTTTTCGACCACTTTGCCCAGAGACTATCAGGGCAGTTAAACAAAGTGTCAACATTTCTAGCAAAATAAGCCTTATTCCACTGTTTAAGATTAATTAGACCAAGGCCTCCCTTGTTCATCGGTTTCTCAACAGTTATATTTTTAGTAGGAGCAATAAATCTTCCAGTCGTTCTGCCACTCCACAGGAACTTCATCATAGCACTCCTTATCATTTTCATTAGCTTTAATGGGAGAACAAAAGATCTGGCCCAATACACTTGCATTGCAAAGATCACTGACTTAATTAAAGTAAGTCTACCAGCTTGACTCAGCTTCCTGGTTGTCCAACAGTTCATTCTAGCAGTGATTTTTCATACATAGGAAGACACTGGTTAGTCGTGATTCTGGATGTAGTCAGTGGAAGACCCAGGTAGGAAAAAGTGCAGTGGTTTCTAGTTAATCCAGTAATCTGAGTAATCTGATCGGCATGAGCTGTGCTAACTCCAGCTAGAATAATTTTAGATTTTTGGACGTTGATCTTTAACCCCGTCATAGAATAAAAATGCTCAAGGGTTAGCATTACGTTCTCTATAGTGTCAATGTTAGGAGAGCAAAACATAATTAAATCATCTGCAAACATTAACGTAGTGATTTGTGGGTCTTTGCATGCCGGATGAAGTTTAATTTTCCCTTGTTGAACAGATTCATTTATCATTCTCGTGAGCATTTCCATAACAAGTATGAAGATGTATGCTGACATGGGGTCTCCCTGCCTTATACCTTATTTACTATTGAAAAAACCAGTGGGTGATCCGTTGACAATGATAGAATAAGTAGGAGAAGAGATGCATTCATAAATCCAAGCTATGAAGTGAGGAGGAAAATTCATATACCCCATAATGCGAACTATACTATCCCACTGTATCATATCAAATGCTTTCGTTATATCAAGTTTCATCATTATTGCTTTCGGGGGAGTATTACTTCTTTGATATCCTTTAATTATTTCGTGCGCAAGAAGAATGTGATCAAGGATATTTCTTCCAAGCAGAAACGCTGTCTGGTTAGTGGAAACAAGAATTGGGAGGACTTTCTTCAAACGAGTAGCAATAACCTTGGATATACATTTATATATGGTGTTGCAACAGGATATGGGCCTGTAGTCCTTAACATGATGAGCATTGTTGATTTTACGAACTAAAGCTATGTTAGTGTAGTTGAAAGACCTATAGAGCTTACTCTTAATGAAGAAGTGAGATATGGCTTTGCAAACGTCAAAAGACACAATGGTCCAGCATTTAATGTAAAAGTGAGCATTCAAACCATCAGGACCACCGCATGAGTTAGCATTAAGGGAAAACATTGCCTTTTCAATTTCTTCATGGGTAACTTCATTACAAAGCAGGTTGTAATTATCATCATTAAGCATAGGCATGATGTCCAGAGGGATGTCATCAATAGAAGAGTTGAAATTGTTAGCGTTGGAATATATGGATGTGAAGTATTGTTCAAATGCTTCATTGACATTACCAGCAGTAGTTTGAAGGTTATCTTGCATATCAAAGATGGTAGCTATATTCTCTTTTCTGTGTTTGTTCTTGAGACTGTCATGAAAGTAAGCACTGTTCTTGTCTCCTTTTTCCCACCATTTAATTCGCGACTTTTGTCGAATCATGTCACTTTCCTGAGCAAGGGCATCATGGTACTATTGAGACAAAGAAGCTTCGATAGGAGAAAGACTAGCATCATGAACATTTTCCATCATAGACTTCTGAACTTCAACAAGCTGATTCATAATATTAGAGCTCATTTTATCACCTTTGCCAAATTTGTTAAAAGCCCATATTTTCAGAGTATTTTTAGTCTCTCTAATTTTTTCCTGCAAAACAAAAGGAGGATTACCATACTTACTAATACTCCAAGCAGATAAAACAGTAGGTTTAAAATCATTTTCATTAGACCAAGAATTAAAAAATTTAAAATTTGCTTTTCGTCTCTCGTCCACTCCACGAAGATGTATGATTTGAGGGGAGTGGTCAGAAAGGAGAGGGGGTGGGAGATGGTTGAAAAGGAGGGGCCATTTAGTTAGTGCAGCATGGTTGGAGAAAGAGTGATCTATTCTAGAGAATGTCCTGCTTCCATGCTTTCTTTTATTGTTCCATGTATATTGCATACCAACAGATTTGATATTAACAAGATTAGCATCACTTATCGCATTGTTGAGGGGAAGAATTTCGTTAAGGGACAACGGATTTCCTCCCACTCTATCAGAGAGAGCTTGACAGCAGTTAAAGTCACCAAGTATTATCCAGGGATGGGAGGTCTGTCTCAGGTAAGGAATGACCGAAAGTAAGGGAGATCTAGCAGCAATAGAGTTGGACGTATATATAAAGGAGATGTAGAAAGAGTTATGATCAGAGATGTCTATAGCATGACAGTGTATAAGTTGGGAGGTGGAGAGGATGGGGGTAATGTTAACATGGTGGGGATTGTAAATAATCATAATTCTGCCATATGGTGATTCGTTGAGGTTGTGAATAAGCTTCCAGCCCGAGTTTATATAATCAGCTGCCTTTATGGTAAATGTGTGGTTCAGTTTTGTCGCAAGAATTGCCAACACTGATAATTGCTGAGAGGAGATAAGTTGTTTACACTGGTCTTGTTTAATGATATGGTGTGCCCCCCTAATATTCCATGCTCCAATGCGTAACATCATTAGAGAACTCTAGCATTAAGAAGCTCAATCTTCATTTTCCTTGTTACTGCTTGCTTAGAAGACAAGTAGTTTGGAATCGTAGCTGATAAGGGGGTAGTTTCATTGTTTTCAGAACCATTGGGCAGAGGGGTAGAAGATGATTGGATTTGAGCATGGAAAGGAGTTGTGGATTGTTGATTGGATTTGGTTGAGGAAGGAGATGCATTGGGATTAGGTTTGTAAGCTAATGGTGGTTTAATTTTGGAGTATGTGTTTGGTTGAGAAGCAGTAAGTGGACTTACTTTAGTAGGGGGACTTGATGATATTACTGTACAATCTTTTTCATCCATGTGCATGTCAGTACATGTCACAGCAACCTTTTTGTTTTTAAAGTTCCTGCTTTTACTCTTGTTGTTTTTACCACCACCAGGACTCATTTCTTTATCACTTACAGATTCACATTCTGTTACACTTACATTTCTTCCTACACTGATTGATGTTATGTCTGTAGAAATGTTTTCTGATTGCTGACTTTGTGCTGTGTGGGTTATTTCGACTTGGTTCATTGTATTGTTACCCTGTTCCTGTTTCCTTGTATAATTTCCATCATTGTTTATTACAGATGCCCTATTTACTCCCTGAATACCACTACCTTTTCTACTATCACTTTTTCTTGCATCTTGTATCATGTGTATGAAAACATCATCTTCCATCCCTTGTAAAGCTTCATACTTATTTGATATCAGAAGTTCTTCTGTTGTGTCCTTAACATTTGTATTATCAGTTCCATCTTTTTTTTCTCCACTAGCACTTTCATTATTTTCTTGGTTGTTGGCTTCTTCAATTTGAGTTTGGTCTACACTGGTTGCTTTAAGCATTTCACTTCTTTCATTTCCTTGCGCAAAACTGATACTCTCAACATCATTATTTTCAACTTCATTCTTTTCTTCATCTTTATCACAATCTACTTCTTCGGTGTTTCCCACTTTGTATTCTTTGTTAGTTCCATACACAGCTGAAAACTTTTTCTTTTTATTGACACGTTGCCATCTCCTTGAAATTTGCATCTGAAAGGGTTTAACAATTTTCGTAACATGCACAACACCCCCTGTTGTATCTTTCTTGTTTCCTATTTTTCCATTCTTTTGTGTTTCATTTACCTTGACAGTTTCTCTCATATTCTTATATTCACAGTACTTAGTTGTATGACCAAATTTCTTGCATGTAACACACACATCCGGCCTCCATTGATATACAACATGTATTTTCTGATAGCCACCTTCCACTAGTTTAACTTTAAATTCATTTACTAACTCCTTGTCTGGTTTCACTTCTATAAGACATTTGGCAAAACTTAACCTATTTTGTTGCTCAGTTACTTCATCCATACATAGTAATCTACCCAAATGACTACATAACCAGTTGATTCCTAATGGCAACCATGCAAACAGTGGGAGATTATAGAGATGAACCCAAACTGGTACTGAGCTTACAGAGCCAGTTATATTACTGACTGCGACATCATATGGTTTTATTATGAACATTTTGTTGTTCATAATAATTGGGTCATTCTGAAGAACTTTACTTCCATCTTCTTCACTGGTGAAATTGAAGAGGAAAACAATACCATCCGATTTGACTTTTACTGAGCCTTTAAGTTTCCATATGTTTTTGAGCTTTTGAATCACAGCAGTATACGAAAGCGGCTTATCCAAGAAAAAACCTACCAATGTATCGGTCCAATTCTCAGCACCGGCATCAAGGACACTCTGCGGTGGCACAAGCACGTCTTTTTCATACACAGGGGTTAGATCAACGGGAATGTACTTCCCAGCATTTCTTAGTTTATGCTTAAACAGAGAAGTCCATTTGAGTTCATCTAGACAATTGGTTTGTCGGGCAGAGGTCAGTGGCAGAGCAACAACATCTGGAGGCCTAGAAGGTTGGGGGACAGGGAGAAGAAGCGGGGGTGGAACTGGAAGGGTGGCGCTGGAGGACGTTTTGAGGGAATTAATAAATTGAAATAAAATCAACTTAATGAAATATCTTGAATTTAAATTCAATTATTGAATATTAATTAATTTAAATTGAATTTCATTTTGAAAGAAACCTTTTGTATCTAACATTAATAAATGTGAGATTAAATCAATTTAATGGAAACCTTGAATTTAAAAAACCAATTGTTGAATATGCATGAATTTATTTAGATTGAAATTTATATGGTTTGAACTAATTGTTTTATTTTGATTTCAACCTATTTCCTTTCTAGTTGTTTCTGTTCTCCTACCTCCTTCCTTTTCGAGGACGAAAAGTTTTGAGTGGGGGAGAGTGTAACGACCCGAAAATTCTAGTAGGTTTATTTATTTAACTAATTGAATTTTTTTTCAAATTTTAAATAATAAAGTTTTGAAATATAAATTTGATATTTGGAATATGTCTAATTAAACATAGCAAAGGGAAAAATTTCATCTGATAATATTAAAGTTTACTTTCTTGTGTAATTTTATTTAAATTCAGTTCAGTTAAATTTGATGACAATAAAATGTTTACCGAACCTGAATATTTTTCTATAGAAAAATTGTAAATCATCTTCTGAGCAATACGTCATATTTCGTTTCTCCAAATTTTGACTGTTATTGCTCCGTCGATCTTATTTTCGGCAAAATTGCAGCATTTTCATACTGATGTTGACTTTCGATGGTTTGATCGTAGAACTAATATCTGTATACCATTTTGATCGTCTCGTCGTCCTGATCTCTGTGGTATATTGGACTCTGTGTTTTTAAGTCCGGTACGCAATGGGATCTGTAAACGTCGGCAACCGTATCGGTAGCTAGTTGCGTTTATTGGTTCTTGTACCCTTCATTTCCTACCGTGTAAACCCAATACCCGCTGTTATTATTTCTGGTTCAACTTCCAATTTCTGCTCATTCCTTATGTTCATTTCTATTTGTTGTCAACCTCTGTATTTTCGCATTATTCTCCTTTACAGCTGTTCCTTTCTTTTCCTATGCCTTTCACCTTCTTTATAAGTTATATGAAAAAGTTATTATATAAAAAAATGATTAAAGCCTGCTCTTTCCCTAAGGCTTCTGTCATATCTTTTCTTTTCTTCTAAAAGTTACATTCATTTGCAAAGCTTTATCATCTCCTCTCTTCTTTCACGTTTATAAAGCAAATACACAGTAAATATATAACTTCCAGTAGCAGCTTATTCATCTCCACTCTACCATGCCTCTCCCTTTCCTCTCTTTTCACCCACCACCGCCTGGAACTCTACTTCCTCTCCGCCTAACAACAGCCACCTCTGCAACCCTCCGCAAGCTCTTCCACCACAAAACCAAGCCGTCTCATCAACCTCCTTCCCTGGATGCGCCACCACCCATCGGCCTGCCAACTGACCTCACCTCCTAGCGTCGCGTGAACTGAGCCCTTCCAACACGCATGCAGCCGAGCCCGAGCCACCCAAACAACTCACTTACTAGTGCCGACCGCCTTCTTCGTTCAGCACTCACCGAAACCGCACCACCCCAGTTCGGCCTCATCTCCTTCCTCTACATCGACACTTGGGTCCATCAGCTGCTCCGCCTTCTTCCTCCGCTGGTCACTGTTGCCTGGCCGCAACCTCAGCCACTTTCACGTCGCTGTGCCTTCCCACTTTGTTTCGGCCAACAAGTCCCGACCTGTAGCCTTTTTTTGTGTTGAGAGTATGTATACATATCTTATATTCTGTCAGCAATCATCAAGCTGGTAATATGTTAGTACAGGTTGTGTTAGTTTATACATTATTTAATATGTTATATAATATATGTTTGTTTGATTTATACAATGTGGTAAAAGACCGTAGCATATTTAAAGATTTATAGTTTATTTATATAATAAAGGATATAAAAAGTTATATTGATTTGATAAGCATTGACCTTAAATATGAAGCTTATATATCATATGCGTTTACGTAAATTTAGTAAGTCTAAGTATTTGTTTTGTTATCTTATATATATATATATACATGGGTTTTAGATCTTGGTTTATATTTTGCTCATGGTTTTACGTTTTATCTTAGAATAAATATAGGGTCTGGTTTGAAATATTATAGTCTTTTTAAATATATATAAATTTTAAGTGTTGTTTATAATATGCAAACCATATATATTACTTATACATTCTATTTGCTGAAAGTTTAACTTTAAGTGATTGATATTCAAAAGGGGTATATATGTTGACATGTCAATTCATGTTAACTTTTAAAGGCAGTAAGTACGGGTATTATTGAATGATAGTATATAGCTTGATATAACGTGTACGGTGTTTAAATATATAGCGTGTACTGTGTATTGTTATATCATAAGGTATATATATTTTTTGTTTTTATATGTTGCGAGTTATTCACGTATTAGTTTATTTATAAGTAATGTGTAAATATATATAATCTATTGTATTAAAATTTTATTTTTCCGAGCTTTATATTATGAGATAATCACATATTTTATATGTGAGTTGTAACAACTTGTTTGTAAATATTTTTCATTTTATTAAGCATATATGTGTACTTATTTCAAACTACAGTACGTAGATATGTTAATTTCATTTTATGGGTTTATTTTAGAAAACAATGACTTTGATATATATATATATATATATATATATATAATTTAATATGTGCTTGAAATCTAAAATATGATTTTAATATACAAATAGTTATATATAGCTATATATACGGGTTCGCTTATATCCATTATCTTCATCGAACCAGTTCTGACTTATTCTCGTCAATTCTAATCTATCAGCTTGTTCGTCGAGTTCGTATCCATCTAGCTTTGATTTGGAAATTCGTTCTTGGATTTGTAACTCAATTTCAATGTTCGTATCTATGTTCATATCCACGTCATCTCCTGTTCTCTCTATCCTCGAAAGGTGAGTAATCACTCAGATTAACGTTCTTATATTTATTAAATTTGGTTTCAACTAGAACGACATTTGAAATATGCTGCTGTTAGTTATTTACATTATTATATATGCTATTATTTGTATATGTTCACCTGTGACATCTGACACCATTATCTGTTATTTATATTGATGATATATGCCTGTTATATTATTATCATATCTGTTATCACTCTACAAGTTCCCTATTAGTATAAAATTCACTATGGGTTGAAATGATGCATACCCGAATGGACTTTAGAATATGAGAAAATCGTTATGGGTTGAAATGATAGACACAAGCGATTTTCATTGAATTGAATTTGGGGTTATGGGCTGAAATGATATATATACCTGTATATATTTAAATTGCGGACTGAAATGATAAATATCCGTATCACTTGACCATAAGATAGAAAATTATATACAGACACCATTGGTCTATGTATAAATAATTTGAAATGATTACCATGGTTTTGGAAGGAAATATATGGTTTTATATAAATTTTGACCTTAGATATTATATAAATGTTATTTTATAATTCTTGATTTTAAGCTATGCATAAATTTGTTTTAATATAAATAAGCTTAATAACAAAGTTTGATTTTATTAAATTATAATATGGATACGTATTTATTTAAGTTACATTTTAATATAGAGTTTACAATGATTTAATAAATTAAGGTTGAGAAGATAGATTTGAAATTGATTTGAAATTGTATTTAATCAAGAAATATATTTAATTAGAAATCGATTTGGAACTTATCGAATTTGAGGTTTTTAAAGGATATAATTTTATAATTTGATTTTGGTTACGGTGATTTAAATGAATATTTCAAGTTTAAATAAGTTGAAGGAAATATTTAGTTTATTTGTGATTTGAGGTTTTATTTAAATAATATTGGATTTATTAAGTGAATATTTCAAAACTAAATAATAATAAAGTTAAATTAAGATAAACATGAAATTATCAAATTTAGTTTTGAGATTGTGAAATATTTAAAGCTTTGGAATATATCGAAATTTAAATGGTTTATTTGTTGTTCAAATCTATATTTGAAATCGATATAAATTGAAATGGTTTATTAAGAAATGAATGATGTTGAAATTTATGAATTGAGATTTGATTTAGATTGAATTTTGGATTCAAGTTGATTTGAATAAATTTGTGAAGTTTGAGGAAATTATTTTATTTTATAAAGAAATTTTAAATTTAAAACTATTTTATATTTTACTTTATAAATTATTTTAATATAAACTATTTTAATATATCAACTATTTTATTTTAAACTATTTAACTTATAACTCTTTTTTATATAAACTAATTTAAATTATCAACTATTTTATTATATATACTATTATTTATATATAAACAGTTAAGTGGGAAGTGTTATGATTCCAAAGCATTATGATTTCTAAATTTTGATTTTCAAAGTATTATGATTTTCCAAAGTGTTTGGTTTAGAAAGTGTTATAACTTTGAAGTACTAAGATTTTGTAAATGGATATATTTGAGATGGTTTTTTTTTGAAATGAAAATGATATCGTATTTGATTTTGAAATGGAAGTGATATCATATTGATATGATTTTAAAATGGCAATGATATTTAGTCTTGAAATGTAAACTATTTTGAAAGTTTATTAAATGACCAATCGGTGTAATAATTACGTAGTTATTGAAGAGTCCAGGAACGGTTAGGGACATACTCTCTGTCTAAACCGAAAACCACTTTAATAACTATTATACGTGGAGTGTGATCCAGAATGAAGTGGTTGGAATGATGACGTTGCTGGATTTGAAGAAAGAGAACGATAATGGATGGCCTTGACACTTGTGTCAAATTGGAAATGACTTAAACAGGAGCCATGCCGGGCCAATGAGGTTAGCTGCCTCTAGCGGACACATTCTTCATAAACTACTCATTACTTGTTTTTGATTGGTGCGCACCCTTCAATTGGGAGTGTTATTTTGCGGTGTTGTGATCTTTGCGGCGATATGTTCTCACCAGTCTGGATTAGGAAAACAGTAGTTTCACTATCTTGGGTATTGCCTCATGTGCCTTGTCATACTCGTATCCCTATGTGCGACCATTACGATTTGTTTTGTGTTATACCTATGGACTACTCCCTGATAGCCCACTAGTTTACGGTGGAGTTTATAGTGCTGTATAGACTATGACGCTTATATAAAATGTGTTAAGGGGGATAATGGTAACGGCTTAACGCTATTTTGATACTTTATATTACTGATAGGCATTATCTACTTAGCGTACATATAAATAGTTTAACGAATCCTTAGAGGATGGTTATCCGAAACATCTTTTGAGTTACTTGTATTTTCGGTTGTTATTTCACTTGAGTTGGATTTATTGATATAAGAATGTTAATCCTGACTCGATTGTTTTGTGCTTTGCTTTACGTTCGGGTCAGACTGAGTGTACCAATATTCGAGACTCACCTTTGGAGTTGGAGCTTTGCTTGGCGATCCAGCTATATATCCAGCTTTCAGATGTTCAGTTGATTCTAGTGATGTATTCTAATTCTTTTATTTGACTATTGTATTCGTGACTTCTGTTTGTAACTTATTTAACTCTGTAATATATAGTAGCTTCATGAACTACTATTCATTTTGTTTCCGCTGCATATTGTTATATTACTCTGTTCTGTGATTCTGTGATTATTTACTGTATATGTTGAGTTTTGCCAAATATAAACTTACAATCTGGTATTTTGAGCAATTCAATTCCAGCATGTTTGGATGCGAATGGTTGAAAATATCAGGTCGTTACATAGATAAATTATTTAAATAAGCCTTTACACTTTTCTCTACTATCTATGCTTATTAATTTATCCTAAGTCTTAAAAAATAAACCTTATTATGTCCTTTTTCTTATTATAACCTACGTTATAATCATGCTTATTACATAACCCAAGGTCTAAGCATGAAATAAGCCTCTTTCATCTATTACTCTTTTTATTTATAAGTCTAAGTTATAACTAGGCCAGTCTAGTTCAGTCCAATTAATGTCATAATTAGGCATAATTTCAGTCCAATTATGCATAATTTAGTCCAATTCCATTTATATTACAATCTTTGTAATTTACATCTTATATTCCATTATTTCAGTTTCTTACAATTTAATCCATATTCGCGTTAATCATATTCTAATCCATATGCAAAGAAGGAGTAATAAAAGAAAACTGAAAATGGGAGAAAATCCAAAGCATAGATAGAATTTGTAAATAACGTATAAATAACAGTAAGTAAACTAAAGTACTGTAAATAAACGGAAAATCTGTAATTAATAGAAATAAACTAAAATTACTGAAAAGAATAGCTGAAGTAAATAGACTGAAAATAATTCTAAAAACTGTAAATAAACTACTAAAAAGCCTATTCCAAAAATCATAGTAAAACTACAACTATTGGAAACCCTATTATTTTAAATTACTTAAAGAAATCTAAAATAAATAATTACAATCACTCACCTTATGCCCTAAGCTCTTCCCTTGGTCTTCCTAGATCCACTTGGAGTTGTTAAATAATTTAATTTATAACGATTTTCTCCTTGAAAAAATTATTCCGTTTAGGGTCCTTCCTAAAAAGGTGAACTCAATTGGAGAAAACCTAGAATGAGAAAAGGTGTTAGGTCTAGGAGTCTATTTATAGAGGTAAAAGTGGATCTCAGACCGTTGGATTTTAAAGATCGAATGGGATGTAACAACGTCATTGGCTTAATAGGAGCCGTCAGATGCAAGAATAGAAGGACCAGATCGAGGTAAAGAATGCAAAACACGTTATTACGTCGGCAAAATTCGCTCTGGAACGTTCGTTCGTAATTAGCGGAGGCGGGTCGACCGCCTGGTGCCCAGGTCGACCTGCCTTATATATATATTCTCAATTTTTGTTTAATTTGTTGCTCGTTCATATTAGCTCGGTTTTTGACGTTCTATATATGGAAATTGACCAGAAAATTACCACGGACACAATGGAGTAACTCCCGTGGCTTAGTTCTTATAATTTCACAAAGTTATTCTATTATTAATTAATTATTACGAGTTAAATTTTGGGTTGTTGCAGGAACTGTAGCTCCATGCTTAATACGGAAGAAATAACATTTGGGGTTATTCTTATCTCTAATTTAAATAACATTTGCTTTGATCATTTTGATATGATTTTGAAATAAGAAATCTTTTACAAATGTTTTTTAAATATTCTTAAGCTGGTGGGATAAATATATGAATATTATGATAAATATTTTGGAAAGAGATTTAAATAAAAGAAAGATTTATTTTGTTGATTAGTGGTTGCTATAGGTAATTAAATCTCCCAATTTTTTTTTTCATTTGATAGTTAAATAACTGACTATCAAATCTTGGCCGGTTTTGACTTAGGAAGTAAATAAGAGCTTCATGTGTTCATACGGTTTGAATTCCATCGGGAGAATTCATTTGGTAAAACGTATCTAGCTTTAAGCGATATATAAGAGATCCCTCTGGGACTCTGTACTTCTAAAAGAACCAAGACTGTGTCAATTAGAAATTATTGCCCGTTGGTTTGGAGAGACTGGGGTCAGATATATTATCCGAAAATCACTTTGACCTAACCTTTGCATTCGAGTAGAAGATATCTTGAAGATGTTAGAAGATGGAGTTCTTTAAAGTGCAAGGGCTACCGGCCACTAATTCTGGGAGTGATTTCAAAATGGATGTAGTGAAGGTAGTGCCTTCGAGTTCATTCAGACCCAGAACAAACTTGTATGGATGAATGTTGGTATTGCATTTTTGCTTGGTGGGCAGTGTTAGCATTCTAAGATGGTCTGCTAAGTGAGGAGGTAAATCGTTGCCACAAGCCTCACACTCCAGTAATGGCTATAATAAGGTAGATGCGGCAAGGCTATGTGGGTCGCTCCTATAAGGGCGTGTCATCGCTTTTCTAGATTATCGTATTGTGGATTTGGTTGTACATAAGCGCTCTCTATAATGGTTGGGAACAATCGGTGTAATGACATATTTAGTACTATCCAATCAGGGGTAGGTTGGTTTTGTGTTGGTAGGGTTGCAAAGGTAATTGGGGCCCACGGTACATTTTTATTTAGAGGTATACTATTTTTTGAAATGTAGTCCCTTACCTTGCCATTTGTTGGAATCCATTCTCCAATAAGCGTCTTGATTATTGATATTTTGAACCCATAGACATTATTAAAATATTATTGGATTTTTATAATAAAAATTATTTGGTTATGGTAAGGTAAAAACTCATCCGTGTTTATTTGCGGCATGGTCTTACGAGATACCTTTTATTTTCAAAAATGGTTTCAAATGTAGAATTCAATATGATTTGATTGAGCTTTCTCATGATAGTTTACGAGATTGATCCGGACGTTATTTTTTTATAATGCTCAGGTCATCCTGAGCATATTTTCTAGATTTAGATAGATGCTTCGGAGCTTTCAAGTGGCGAGCTAGATTCCTCCAGACATAGTCATGTATCTTCTACTTTTCCACTACTTTCTTTTCTGTTTTGGTTAATCAGCATTTAGAAGGACATGCTGTCATAACTGTCTAGGTTGATAATTGGATAGTGTACTCTGATGTAGTGTATAAATAAAGATGATCACTTTCTGTAAATATTTTGTGCATAGTATATATATATATATATATATTTCTCGTCACGATTTGAGATTCTATTCTGTCTTTTCTTTTTTTTAACCCCAATTGACCCATCTTTTGGACACTTAAATGATCATCATATAATACCGAGGATGTATTAAGTATCAACTTAAGGTGTAAGAAAGGAAGATTATTACAATTGGTATCAAAGCTTAGGTTGAGCGAATACCGAGGCATTGGTGGTGTAAACTCATTATAGATAAGGTTAGTAATACCCTAGAATGAATGAACTCATCAGATATTGTTAGTAACACCATAGGATGAGTCTGAGTGTACTGTATTACATATACATACATATATACATACATACACACATATATATATATGAGTATGTATTTGCCAGTGTATAAAATTGTTTTATATTATATTGTTTGTATGTTGATTGGTTTAAGGATTCTGGTCTATGCATCTGGCCAACAATATCAACAAGGATTTCCTAAACACTTGAACAAGTCCAATCGACACAATATTGTTTAAATATGGTTAATAAAATAATTTTACCTAGGAATATATTTCATAAAAAAGAAAGTTTTCAAAAAAAAAAAATTTATGTAGTTGTCTATAATGTGGTTGTTGTTAAGAGTTTATAATATTTAATTTTTATCATATATGGTTTGTTTAGTCATGCTCACCTAGTTTTGAGCATTGGCTATGGATTGTGGATTCATCTGCAATCCTTCTTTTCAAACCATAGGTTGGGTAGATAAAAATTGTAGGAATACTAAATCGAACACCTTTTTAAGTTTAACGGTTTGGCAATATGGTGTTCGAGAATATGTTGGGTTAAAATTTTGATCTTAATATGAGGTATTAATTAAAAAGAAATATTTCAGATGATTTTATAAAAAGTTGATTTAAAAAAAAAACAAGATTATAAAATATGTTTTGAAAATAAAATGTACTTTCAAAGAATTCAAACCTGGTGGCTTTGCTAGAGTTTTCAATTGATTCTTGGAAAAGCAGTAATAATTTTACTTGAAAATACTCTAAGGCATAAATATTTTGAAAAGAAATTTTTTTCTTTAGATATTTTGGAAGATGATTTTTGATTAGTTTTGCAATGATATGAATAATCTTCTAAGTGACAATCGGAAGTTTTCTTAGGCGGATGTGGTAGTGTACTGTTTGAACTAAAAATGGTAAAAACACACAGAAGTTTATGTAGTAGAGATTAAATGAAGAAAAGTAAATGAAAATGATAAAATAAACAAGAAACAATTGTTTATAGTGGTTTAGCAAAGCAATGCCTACGCCCACTATGAATTTTTATTGCTTATTTCTGATTTGGAGATAAAGTTCTCAGGAGGTCGGTAAAACTCCAACACTTAGAATTTTACGGTTATAATAATATAAAAAATAATGGAATTGGAGCCAAAATATCCCCAAAAATGAGCCTTACTCCCTATTTATAGAGGTAGGGGCCTAAAATCTAGTTTGAAATATCTCCAAACCATTGTGCATGAAGATGATTCTTCCAATATTATAGTGACATCTCGGTAGAAGTTGGGACTCAGAACCGATCCCTAGGTGGGAGTCAGTACCGATCCCAAGATGCCCATATTTGGCATCTTCAATCCCTCACCTCGAATCATCTTATAGTTAGCTTCTTGATTCCATAGTTGTTTATACTTGTTGTAACTGTTTTCTGAGCCCAAATGATGATGTGAAGGAGAACAAAGTTGTGGTATCAAGTGTCTATGGAGTTTGATGGGGAAATGCATTGAATAAACAAACCAAGTCTAAAAATAGACTTTTGGCATCCTAGTAAGCTTATGGCAGAAGATGGGGTCCACCCAAGCTGTTCTTGGCAGTCGACGTCGATCCCCAATAGGAGTCGGTATCGATCTCCAACTTAGGGAATCCCATCATCTTGTTGCCATTCATGGTTTTGGCTTTGACTTTGTGCTATCCACGCTTAGTTTTGGACTCCTGGGCTATGTCTTTGGGATTTCCACCTTGATAACCCAGTTTGTCCAAATCTTGCCTGGTCAAAAGGCGGGATAACACTTGCCCCCAAAAGTACATCTTGTTTCCAATATGATGTGCATTGAGACATGTTTGGATTTTCGTGAAGGATTCCACACTGTGCTTTAAATGGTTGTTATCCTTTTGCGTATCGATTCTATGAATTGTCATATCCATAATGATCCATGTGATGTTCTGCTAACATCCGAGACTATAAATGTAACAACCCTGTTTTAAAGCGGTAAATTAATTTAATTAAAACATGAATGTTTGAATTTGATTTTGGTAATCACTATTTTTCGAATTGAATTATTATTCAATAAAAAGTCTAATTAATAAAAGATTTTTTTATTGTAAAACTTGAATTAATTAATAAATTCTTTTTTGAGAATATTTGGAAATATGAATAAATGTTTCAATAAATATTGAGTATTTTTGAAGTATATTTAATTTTGTATGATTGGTATAGTTGGAAATTAATTTATTTATATTAACGTGATATAATTAAATAGAGAGGGATGGGTATGAAATTGTAAAAAAAATTATGCAATCTGGAAAGAAATTTTAATCGAGGGAAGTGTAAACAAAAACAATTTGAATAATAATAGATTTACAATTTAATAAAAGATCACGTAAAATAAAATCAAAATATAATAGAAATGGAGAAAATGAAGCCCAAGCCCATTTGCAAAATCAACACCCTTTTTGTTAAATGCATGGATGGGTTAATAGAGAGGACCGACTTCCTCTCCTTCACCCAAAAAAAATCCCCAAATCGATTATCAGTAAAAAAAGAGAACGAAAGAAAATCATAACGCCCAAATACTCCTTACAGACAAACTCGTCGTGGAGGAGAAAGAGTCTTGACGTTAACATGCACGATTCGAGGTAAATGACGCATGAGTTCTGTGATGTCCTTGAATTTTAGGCAATATTTATTTGATAATCTTTATCTAAAATTATTTAAATTTGACATTATTGATTGATAATCTAATTATTGAATTTAACAATATTGATCCTTTCAAAAGCAAATAATATTTAATTGGTAAAATTTATCTTTCAAAACTAATAAAAACCTATTCAATTTATAATACACACACACACACATTGTGAATAAGAAGTTTGGTTTCAATTTAATTAAAATATTTTCAAATTACAATATATATATATATATATATATATATATATATATGAATATATTATGATTTGGAAGATTATGATTGAATTTAATATAAAACTTTTCAAAGGCTATTTAAAAATTAATCTTATATTTTGAAAACACTTAAAGTAAATATTTATTTTGTTTAAAAGTATGATAGCTTAAGATAGTATATTATAATAAGAGTTTAATATTTTTTCTTTTAAAATTTGAACTGGAAATAAATTTAGTTTATATATATATATAATATCAATTTAAGTATAATAACTTAAGTTAAAATTTAAAATAAGATTTAATTTAATGTCCATTTCTTTTATTTTAATTTTCTTTCTTTTAAATATAGCATGGGAAAATGTATTTTGAACATATATAAATAAAAAATAAATTGATATAAACATATTGATATAAAATATAAGAAATTAATTAAATAATGAATTTTAAACACTTGTAATATAAGTAATTAATATAATATAGAGATTGAATATGTGTAAGACCATTATAACATGTAATTCACATTTGTGAGCTTAAGTGCATTTCAAGTTAACAAGTGGCAAACATTGATTTTCTTTTAATTGAAATTATATGTGAATTGTTTTAAGGCTAGGCTGTGTACAGGTTAAAACATTTTCTGTTTCAACTCTTTCTTTCTAGAATCAAAACCAAAAAAAAAAATTAAATCAAACAAACAACTGCAAGCTTCTCTGATTCGGGCAGAAGTTTCAAAAATCCAACAAGCAAAGGTTTCAAAATTCAACTTAAAGCAAGCAAACTCAACATCAAAAATCAGTGCGAATCAAATACAACAAATTGCCCAGAACAATGATAATATGCTCTCTGTTTCTTCAAGTTTCAGTGAGTAAACATTTTTCTTTAAAAAAAATCTTTGGTGCTAATGTATGTGATATATCTGTGTGATGATGATGAATATATGTTTGCATGGATGTTTTTATCTTAAATCTGGTCTGAATTATGCTATATATTGAAAACATGTCTGTGTATATATACATCTATGTCTCTGTTGAATATCAAGCTTAGATCAATTTTTAAAAAATTCTTATCTTCCCAAGTAATCACTATTAGACTATAATTATTAAAAAGAAAATGATAATAACAATGTAATCTTGTTTTTAAAAATATTTTAAGTGTTTATATTTGGTAAATATTCGGGAAACTGAAGATTACCGTAAAATAAGTTGAAAACCAATGAATATGATTTCATCTATGGATTTTAGAATCTGATTCGTATAAGAGAATCATGACTTTTAATATGAATTTGGTGATTCTTAAAATGGTATATGTCGTGAATTAGTGGGATGATCGGTTTTTGCTATATTGTCAAATATCGATGAACGGCGAAGTGGTGAGTGACGAGATCAGTACTGGAGGAGGTTGGAGTGTTAGGGATCTCAGGAAAAATAGTGGAAGGAGTTATTAATGGCCATGGTTGCCTGGGAGTGGCGAAGTAGGGTTTTATACCCAGTTTTGTCGACGTTGTTTTAGAGACTTTCCCGATGTCGATGGTGAATCGGTCTCGATCACGAGGGGTGAGGTCGTAGCGTGGTATCGTGATGATGCTCTGGATGAAGCGGAATGAGCTCTGGTGGAGGAATTCATCGTCGACATGGGAATTTGGTTGATTTGGTTAGTTCCAGTTTCGATCGATCAACAAAAATTCGTTTTGCTTTCGAGTTCTGTTATCTGGGTTGTAGTGTTGTTTGTCGAGGTCATCGGCAGCTTGGTGAGGACCGGAGAGATAGTCGGAGTCACATAATTCCGTCGTGCACGTATACGGTGTATTTTTGTGCACCTGGGTGTTGTTAAGGTTTTGAGGTAGTAGTATGCTTGGGCGGATTCTCGTGTTGATTTCGTGTGTGTCTCGAGAAGAAGAGCGCTCGCGAGTATGCTCGGGGGAATTTCTAGTTATCTCGGGATTTCTATATTTTGGCCCGGGTCGTTTGTTCCTGGTAGTATGTGCTGTAATTGTGTTTCCAGGGTTGAAATGCAAAGGTATTAAGTTAAAGCTAATGCAAATTTTAAAGTGTATTAAATTAAATAAGTTTTCAGAGGAAGATAATCAAGTTTAAAAACTAGTTTCAAAGTTTAATTCTAAAGTTAAATGTTTTCATTAAGATTTCTTTGGTTTAAATAAAGATTTAACAAGTTTTATTAAAAAGGAAAAAGAAAATGTTTACCCAAGTTTTAAGATATACTTAAGGTAGATAAGTTTTTAAAAGATATGATAATTAAGTTTCAAGAATAACTATTTATTTAATTTATTAAACAAGTTTGAAAAGGTTTTCGAAGATTTTAAATGTTAAAATTAACTGTTTAAATTGTTTATTTAAAGTAAATTATAAATTTTTAATCATGTAATTGATTCCTAAATATTTTTTTCTAATGATATAATTAATGTAATGAATTTAAGACAATTGGTTTAATTGATTAAGGATAGTTAATTACTTGATTAATTAAGGGTTAATTAATCTAAGTAATTAAGGGTAATTAATCTAAGTAAGTAAGGGTAATTAATTAAAAAGAAATTAGTTAATGGAAGTAATTAAGGGGATTAATTACTCAATTGTAATTAATTAAAGGGGATTTTCACTTCAAGGGCTTATTTGTGCAAGGTAATAAGTTTTAAGGACACTAATTCTGAAAAATTAGTTTTAAGGACATTTTACATGAAAAAGATAAAAGAATTTATCATTTTCAGTTATATATCAATAACGATAAAAGGATTTATCATTTTCCCGTATAACATAAAAAGATAAATGAATTTATCATTATGCTGTAAATTGTCCTTAAAACTAATTATTCAAAAGTGATGTCCTTAAAACTTATTACCTTGCAAATAGAAGCCCTTCAACCTAATTTCCACTTAATTAAATTAATGTGATTAATTTAAGTTAATTAACTAGTTTAATTAATTAAAAATAATCACTTGATGATTGATTAAGTATAATTACTTAATGTGATTAATAAAGTGTAATTACTTAGTGTAAGTAATTAATGTGAATTATTGGATGTAATCAAAGAGAATAATTAATTAATGGAAGTAATTATGGATTAAATACTCAGGGTAATTAATTAAAGGATTAATTAATATAATTAATTAAGGAATTAGTTAATTAATGTAAGTAATTACTGGATAGTTAACTACTTTATATGATTAATTATGGTTGATTAATGAATGTGATTAATTAATTAATGAAAGTAATTAGAGGGTCATTAATTAATGTAATTGATGAAAATAATTAAAAGGTTAGTTAATTAATGAACGAGATTAATTAAAAGATAATTAATCAATGAAGTGATTATAGTGTAATTAATAAATGTAATTAATTAAGGATCAATGTAATTAATTATAGTTAATTAATTAATGAGAATAATTAAAGGTTAATTAATGTGAATGGTTAAAGAATAATTAATTTTTGTAATTAATTAAAGGCAAATTACTTAATTAAAGAATAATTAATCAAGGATGATTAATTAGGATGGATAATTAAGGGATGATTAATTAATTGGGTTATAATTAATTAATGTTAAGTAAACAAGATTTAAAAGTAATTAATTTAATCCATTGGTGGTAAATTAAATAAATTAGAAATAGTGTGACTAATTAATATTGCTTATGGATGATTGAATGATTTTGAAATGCTTTGGATTATTGATATATCTGATATGTGATACGTGTTGCTCTGTGATATGAGATGTTTTGGATGAATTATGATAATATTGATCATCTATCTGTGATAAGGTAAACTATCTATCTGTGTGAATATAGATAATATATTAAATTGTTAAAACCCTTAAACAACTTGTACATTTAGATGGCGTTTTGGATTTCGATAAGACCGGGATCGAATTTCCAAATTTGGATGTCCGAAAACCACATCGATCCAAATTAAACGATAGGTCGTGAACTCAAGTGAAGATGAAGACTCGAAATGTAAGGGTTATTTGTCGTTAAAACTCTAAGGGTGATTCCAAAACTAGTATAACAGAGATAGTGTTTTCAGATTCGAGATAAAGATTCAGAGTGCAAGGGCTATTGTCGTTGATTCTTAGGGTGATTCCATAATGAGTGTAACGAGAAAATGCCTTCAGTTTCTTTCGAACCCGGAACGAACTTGTATGGATTGAATGCTTTCAGAATATCATCATTGGAGGGCGATGAGCATTCTAAGATATGTGTTCTTTAAAGGTAATCGTAGCCTCAAGCCTCATCAACCGGGAATTGCTAAAACATGGGAGGTGCAGCAAGGCTAAGTGGGTAGCACCCAAGTAGGATAAGATTTCCCCTGTTTAGAGGTCCCTTTTTATTCGGCTGTGTGGGCAGTTGGTCATGAACAACTACGGGGTTGTCTTATTCGGGATTATCCAGTAAGGGATGGTTCCGGTCTTATGTTGCAGGGGATCAGGATGGATACATGGTACAATGATCTAGGCCACGAACTGTTACGGGCGGTACCCCAGTAGCCCTGCCATTATATGGAATCCAATCTCCAATAAGTGACGTACGTTTTGATTGTGCCCAACTATGTTGGAACGTGAGATGTAAGCATTCCAGCTATTTCTGTATTTTACTTGAAAACCCTAGACACTATTATAATATCATTGGATTTCCTATCAAATGTTTTGGTTATCGTAAGATAAAAGTTTTTCCATGTTTATGTGTGGGAAGTCTTACGAGATACCTTTCTTTCCAAATGACTTTCAAAATTAAGTAATTTTAACCCATTTACTCACACCAGACGCATGTCTGACCTGGAGTTTATTTTCTGTTTTATTAAACTCTTGGGTACTTAAATTTTTACGAGTAGCTAAGGGATTCAGGTTAGCCTTGACGAATTATGGAGGAGATTTGAAGAAGGAGGCTTCAGCATTTAGATATATGTATTTCCGCTGTGTTATATCTCTGTGATGATGTATGTATTGTACTAGAGTTGTTTGATAGACAGATTTTTATAACTGTCTAATGTGTTGTGATGTGTAAGTTGTGTAACTCTGATAGAGGTTGTATACTATGTAATAACTTTGTGATTAATATATTTTATTCATTCCGCTGTGAGATTCTGATATTGTTTAGTTCTTTCTTTCTATCTTTTCTCTTTTCTATCCCTTTCTTTCTTATTAATGATGCGTCTTTCTATGGAATGAAAGGCGGGCCGTTACATTGTGGTATCAGAGCGCTAGGTTGAGAGAATACCTAGGCTTTGGAGTGATATCTTTCTTGAGAGAGCGTACTTGTGTGTGTGTATCTATATATATATCTACCTGCTTTGTTGGATTACCTGTCCGGGTTTGCCAATATGAGTTCTTTGGTTGAGGGTAGTGGTGTGAGTAGCACGACTAACACTATTGGAGGAAGTCCGAGTGTTGAAGGGGGAAGAGTATCTGCTGAGGCTGTAAACCCAATACCTCCCCGAGTAAGCGTTGCGGCATGGTGTAAGGATTTCACCAATCTCGGAGGGAAGCCTTTTTAAGGTTTGGAGTCCATTTTTGGTGTGCAAACTTGGTTGCGCTCGTGCGAGCGGATCTTCTAGAATTTGGATCTGTCAGATACGCATAAGCGAGTAACGTTATCTTGGCAACCTTAGGAAGGAGCAACTATGTGGTGAGACGCAGTGATCATGGATATTTCCGAAGGTGTTTCCTTTGGAATAAGTTTAGGAAGCTTTGGAGGAGTAGTTGATACCTACTACAGGGAAGACTCGTTTGTGTAAGGAATTTTTCTGGATCTCAAGTAAGGGAGTTTGTCTGTATCGGAGTATGAGACTCAGTTCGACGAGATGTTTTATGCTTGGTTTGAGGCCCGAGTTTCTTAAGGAGATGGTTTCCCATGTCAAAGGCTCGTTTGAGGGAATGGTTGATATGGTTTTGAGGATAGAAGAGCTTATGGATTAGAAGTCTTTAGCATCTGTGGCATCAGTGCAGCTCGTAAGTAATTTTATGTGTCAACAGGAAGGTCTTCTAGCTAAGCAGTGTCCTAGAGTGGGAATTCAGAAGCAGCAGAGTGGACCGTCAGCTTCTTCTGATAGGCGGAGGTGTTCTTGAAGGGTTGACCTTATTTTGGAATTTCGATGGATTGGTTAGACAAGCATAAATTGTTCTGATTGGTGAAAAGAGAACAGTATCTTTGGAACTAAACTGGGTTAGGTAGACCGCAGAAGTGGCTTGCGATAGTTTGATTGTTCTTGTGGGTAATCTTTTTGTTTGGGACTGAGGCATCTCTAGAGGAGGTAGAAGCTATCGAAGCTGTCAAAAATGTTGTGGATGTCTTCAAGGTAGTCATAGGTTTGTCCTCATTGGCGATTGAGTTCCGTATCGATTTGGTTCTTGGAGCTATACTGGTGGTTCAGCTTAGTAGAAGGATGGCTCCTAGAGGGAGGTTTGGTGAAGCAGCTCAGGATTGATCGAATCTAGTTTTCTAGTTGGATTTTTGCTGTGGTGTTTGTGAATGAATCAGATAGGTTACTAAGATTTTATGGAATTTGATGGACAATGTTTCCGGGATGGGTTGATCAAGTCTGTGCTTGTGTTCGTCGATAGCATTCTCATCTTCTTCAGATTAGAGTTGTGCAACGGAAGCAAGATGGGAGCTATTCTAAAATAGAAGCAACCTCGGACTCCTCGGAAGTTGTGTTTGTCTTGGATGAGAGGATTTCTATAGTAAGTTCATTCGAGATCTGAAGGCTTGGTTGTCTAGTACACCTGTTCTGGCTACTACGGATTGGAGAAGTAAGTCCAAAGTCTACTGGTGTTTGTGTAATAGAGTTGGTGTACTGGATTTTGATGGATATTGGAAGAACCATCTCGTTTAGTAGAATCCAGAGATCATCTTTTTGTTGGTCCAGATTTGGTCCGAGAGGCATCTGCGAAGATTGAGTTGATAAAGAAGGATGTACGCAGCCCAGGATCTGCAGAAGAGTTTTGTGGATAAGAGACAAAGGGATTCAGAATCCGAAGTCAGAATTTGGTATTTGATAAGGTTTCACCAATCAAAGGAGTTTCAGGATTGGGTGAGATTTGAAAGCTAGCTCAGAAGTGTATGCATCTTTCCGTGTTCTCGAAAGGATAAGTACTATGATCTACAGGATTGAAATGCCAGTCCAGATGGCTGGGATTCGCGATGTATTTCATGTATCTCTAAGGGAGTACGTGTATGATTCATCACTGGTTGTAGAACTAGCAGTTCAGAAGGATTTGGAAGTTGAGATGGATTTGTCTATGATTAGATTTCCTATTCAGATTGTAGATCTAGATATATAGGAGCTCAGGATCAGAGTGGTGTAGCTAGTTTAGATTCAGTAGAGCCAGTATCCCAGTTTTTGTACCCAGGAAAATCTAGATAATATTAGAAAGTTCTATCCAGAATTTTGTCTAGATAGTTAGATTTGTTTGTTTGAATGAATTGGTTGTTATGATTGTTAATATATGGTTGATGTGTACTTTGGTGTTTGTAAATATAACCTTTTTTGGATTGTTAAATTATCTTTGCTTTTCAATTTCAAGGACGAAATTCTTTTAAGGGGGAGGAATGTGATGTCTCGAAATTTTGGGCAATATTTATTTAATAATCTATCTTAAATTGTTTAAATTTGACATTATAGATTGATAATCTAAATATTGAATTTTAAAAAAATTAATCCTTTCAAAAGCTAATAATATTTAATTGGCAAAATTTATCTTTCAAATCTAATAAAAATGTATTCTATTTATAATATATATATATATATTGTGAATAATAAGTTTGGTTTCAATTTAATAAAAATGTTTTCAAATTACAATCTATTACTTAAAAAGGGAAGTAGAAACCAACACTCTAATTAATTGACATCTGTCATCTAACAAATTTCTTGAACCGTCATTTTTTATTTTCTTCTCTCCAAATTAAAATAACGAAGGCAATTGAAATTACCGTGTGTTACTTTATATTTTATTCCTCTTTATCCACAACTGTTCGTATTTCCCCTTCGTTCTCCCTAACCTACAATTATGAGAATTACTGATGGGTAAATTCCATTTATACGGAGACTTCTAAGTAAAACGTAGAACTTTGTGGATGCGACAGTGGCAATCACTTCAACTGAGGCGCCTCCTTCTCCGTTGCCGACTTCATGCCTTCTAACTCGAAACGGAAAATCATGTCTCCTCCTTCTTACTGGAAATGGAAAATCATGTCTCCTCCTTTTAAGGTACCCATTTTCTGAAATTTTCTACAATTTGTTTCATTTAGTTAATTTAGGAATACAATAGTCTGTATTTACATATAAACTTCTTGTATATTCTGTGAAATCTCTGTTGATGTTTTACTCAACAGTTGGATTTGATTCGGTCGACATACTGAAGATAAAAGCGACAGTGGCAATCACTTCAATTGAGGCGCCTCTTTCTCCGTTGCCGACTTCATGCCTTCTAACTCGAAATGGAAAATCATGTGTCCTCCTTTTAAGGTACTGATTTTCTCAAATTTTCTACAATTTGTTTGATTTACTTCTGTTAATTTACGAATATGTTAGTCTGTATTCACATATAAACATCTTCGATATTCTATGAATCCTCTGTTGATGTTTTACTCAACAGTTGGATTTGATTCGGTCGACATGCTGAAGATAAAAGCGACAGTGGAAATCACTTCAATTGAGGCGCCTCCTTCTCCGTTGGCGACTTCATGCCTTCTAACTCGAAATGGAAAATCATGTCTCCTCCTTTTAAGGTACCGATTTTCTCAAATTTCCTACAATTTTTTTAATTTACTACTGTTAATTTAGGAATATGTTAGTCTGTATTTACATATACACTTCTTCGATATTCTGTGAATTCTCTGTTGATGCTTTACTCAGTAGTTGAATTTGATTCGGTCGACATACTGAAGATAAAAGAGACAGTGGCAATCACTTCAACTGAGGCGCCTCCTTCTCCGTTGCCGACTTCATGCCTTCTAACTCGAAACGGAAAATCATGTCTCCTCCTTCTTACTGGAAATGGAAAATCATGTCTCCTCCTTTTAAGGTACCGATTTTTTGAAATTTTCTACAATTTGTTTCATTTGTTAATTTAGGAATACGGTAGTCTGTATTTACATATAAACTTCTTGGATATTCTGTGAAATCTCTGTTAATGTTTTACTCAACAGTTGGATTTGATTCGGTCGACATACTGAAGATAAAAGCGACAGTGGCAATCACTTCAATTGAGGCGCCTCTTTCTCCGTTGCCGACTTCATGCCTTCTAACTCGAAATGGAAAATCATGTGTCCTCCTTTTAAGGTACTGATGTTCTCAAATTTTCTACAATTTGTTTGATTTTCTTCTGTTAATTTACGAATATGTTAGTCTGTATTCACATATAAACATCTTCGATATTCTATGCATCCTCTGTTGATGTTTTACTCAACAGTTGGATTTGATTCGGTCGACATACTGAAGATAAAAGCGACAGTGGCAATCACTTCAATTGAGGCGCCTCCTTCTCCGTTGGCGACTTCATGCCTTCTAACTCGAAATGGAAAATCATGTCTCCTCCTTTTAAGGTATCGATTTTCTCAAATTTCCTACAATTTTTTAAATTTACTACTGTCAATTTAGGAATATGTTAGTCTGTATTTACATATACACTTCTTCGATATTCTGTGAATTCTCTGTTGATGTTTTACTCAATAGTTGAATTTGATTCGGTCGACATACTGAAGATAAAAGCGACAGTGGCAATCTCTTCAATTGAGGCGCCTCCTTCTCCGTTGGCGACTTCATGACTTCTACCTCGAAATGGAAAATCCTGTCTCCTCCTTTTAAGGTACCGATTTTCTTAAAATTTTCTACAATTTGTTTGATTTACTACTGTTAATTTAGGAATATATTAGTCTGTATTTACATATAAACTTCTTCGATATTCTGTGAATTCTCTGCTGATGTTTTACTCAATAGTTGGATTTGATTCGGTCGACATACTGAAGATAAAATGACAGTGGTGTTTAAAATTCCTCTATAGTATCATACATAATTTACATGAAAGGTTGGTATTTAAATGCATTTCAAATTCATTAGATGAAACTAATTGCAGGAAACTAAAATTCGTGTATTTTTTGTCTGTATTTAAACAATGAAGCCATAGGACTTGCATGAATTAAAATATTCTATGTCGTCCAAATTTTTTGTCACACTCTGTGATATACGTTGGTTACTATTCATAATATCGATATTTAAGTTCTTCTCATTTGCTTATTTTGTTTCTATTTAACTTTTTACAACATGGTAGTAATACATTTTCATTTTAACTACGTAGTTGTTTCATCATGTTTAACTCATTAGTTTCTTCTTAGAAGTTATATTTTTCAAGCTGTGTTACCAAGTAGTTCCTTCATTACTGACCTCTTTGCAAATATATCCACATGAAAATTTTGCTATTATATTTTACGATTATTTATGCACGCACACAAATACATACATCTAAATTATCGAATGTTCATTATTGACATCTTTCAATCTCTAAAAAAAGTGTTGTTCATTTCATTTATGTAAGCACTTCATATGCATTTAATGTACCAGATTCCTTTTGCTGCATCTAAATTGGGCACAACTTTTTGACTGTTATAAAATTTCTGGTTAAAATTTTCATTGCAAAAAACCAAGGTTGGTAATATTTCTCCTCTTCAATGAGATGTTCATTGTAACATCAGCATGCATGCATCATCAACCCTTTTATGTTTTAGTTCTCTATTTTATTGCAATTTATTCCATGCAAACTGAAATAGTTCCTCCAATAGAATTTTAATCCACTGTTTGGGCTTTATATTCAATTACTATAGTAATGACTTAAGTTCATTTCTATTTTATTTTCTTTGTTTTTAACATGCTTTCATGCGTTTTTTGTCAACTTAATATGAAAGTTACGATGATGATATAACCTTTCATTTTGACTGCATTAGTTTTGGTTCACAAATATTATGTTTGGGAAGTATAAATTCTATTTACATCCAGTTTTTTGTATATATAATTTTAGGAACATTTTGACTCTTCCTGAACATAATTTTCATCTACTTCTTATTGCACATAACACACAAATCGATCGTACAAACATGCAATTAGTAAACAAATAACTAAAAGCATACATTAACAAAGGAACAAAATTGTTTTATTCGGCTACTATTTCGAAGAGAGGAAACTGACCACCAAAATTTAACAATTTTTTTTACCATTTACACTGTACGGAGGCCACATCCTTTAGGCATAGTTAATTAACTCAATAACATCCCATTTCTAACATATTGGTAAAGTTAACATGCAATGTTACATTTATTCCATATCAGCCTCATTTTCTTTTTACAAAATAATTTTGGATGCGGAGTATCTGCATTCAGATCCTATTATCCTGTCATTACAATACCTAGAATAAAAGTCTTATGTACAAGCATTCAACTCATAACAGCATATTGAATTAGAAGATGAATTTTGAAATACATACTATTGACTCATACCAGTTTCTTAAGTTTATCTTCTACACCTTTCAACAATTTTCCATGCTCAAATTAATAAAACTGACGTCTATATTTATAACAATAAATATATATTAGCATTCGTGCCATAACTTGGACAATTGGTGAAAGAAAGACCCAAAATAAAAATGCAAGGCAAATTCTTATGTTCCTGTTTCTTTTCCTATATATAAGTAAATCTAGGCCATGTATTTTTGAATATTCTCATCCATTGGAGAATAATATTATTTTTCATGAAGTTTCCACTGTTAGACTCTTTTATCCTATCATTATAGTTTATTCCTTTTAAGTTACTACATTCTAACTTCTTAATACATTGGTTATGCAGGTTTCATCGTTTTGGCTATGTTGCCCACTGACTAAGGAAAGCAGCAAGTAGAAATTATTTCTACCGAGTTCAATATATTATAACTGGAGGTACAACCCTTCGGATACTCCACTAATGAATTTTATCTAACCTATATTAGAATATAATTAAGTATGCACTACTTCTAGATTTTATCTGAAAAGGTTTTAAGAAATCATGGTAACATGTAAAATCTAATGCATTGATCTATTCACAATGGAAATTATGGCAACAGCCCAATTGGAAGGAACCACTTTATATACATTCAGCAGATGAAACGAGTTCATTCCCCTTGAATTGGTATCCTTTAATTAATTATACTTTGCATACTGTAAAGGCTAAATGAAGTTTGCATGTTTTCGTCATTGGTTCATGTGTTTATTTGCTAAAATTCACTTTGTAATTTTTGGTTTTGTAATCGGCAATCTCCTTTTGGGTACACACTTTATTCAACTACACTTCCAACTGCCTGTAATGGAAATGATGTCATGACTGTAGAGCGCTGTTCTATTCTATAAGAATTATAATATTTATTCATCCATGATAAGGAACAATCATAAAGTAAGACTAATTTGCTCTCTATGTTTCTTGAATTATTCTGTTGATAGCCTTTCAATAAAGTACAATCAAAACTTTAATATCTCAGTAAAGCTACAAGGATAGAATTTTAAGAATGAAATAAGGCCTGAATATCATCCAATGGCTACTTTTCATTGCGTACTTTGAAATCCACATTACCCCGTGAATTCCATCATATTTTAGCACTTCCTTGACCAACTGGTTTCCGGCCCTGTAGCATAACTAACTCTAAACATCTGCATAACATCTTTAATAATTGTATCTAACCTCCTTAGTTCAGTGATGCTGATGGGATTGTTGCAGACAAAAACAGTATGCAAAGGGAAGTCACAGTTAAACAAGAGATCAGGATGTCGCTTGGTCTTCAACCTTGGTAATGGGAGGTGCAGCGATCCATATATACACAACTCCGTTATTGTATTAGTTTATTCTTCTTTGCCATTTAATCAAATTGGTGTATAAATTTAGTAATCTCGAAAGTTACTAATTTTCCAACAGGATTTTAATATTTACATTAACATTGTACAATTCTGTGAGTTGGTGGCAAAGCGTAAATCAATATGGAAAGGTAAGTTGACAAACAATCTTTGTATGGATAGTTTTGAGGATGATATTTCAATGTAATAAGGTTAAGCCATCAAAACTAAATATTACACAATGTTAGCCATTGAACATTTCACGCATTTGTAAGTGTAAGACAAATTGTCTTTTGAGCATCAAATATTTATAATTAGTAGTCATGATAGATTTGAATAATCTTACAAAATATTCTTTGTTGATTGCCAATCATGTCAAGTGGTACATTTACAGTCTCAACTACAATAAATGTGATGAACTGACCATACTAGCATGCTATCAAACCATTTAATTCGTCAGGGAATTTTTTTTCCATAACTAGCAGCCAAACTGGTTATGAAATATGGCAAACAAGTTCAAAGACACTGAATTTGCAGTCTGAATGATATGTATGCTCTTACTTCCTGTGAAACATAAGCATTATACATGTTACTAGGAAGCATTGCTAATTTTCTAATATCCGACCTTCATAATATAATGCTTGCTCTCCCTGGGAGTTCAAACAAACCAACATCAAGATATATTATTCCTATTCCTTAAGGCAATTTATTTATCCTTTTAATCTTTAACTTACAACATGCTAGCATGATATGTTTTATAACGTTTCATTAGTCCTGTCTCATGATAAGTGAATTATGTTGGTAACAGATGAGCTGTTCGAACAACTAAGGAGGTGAGGGTAGACTCTATCAAATCTCATATTGCCTCCTTCTGCGTCATGAATCTGAACTTAGTAAGATTTCAATGTACAGCTACAATAAAATTTATAACTTATTTTTTGCTGACTGTAAACTACATTTAGACTAAATAGGTATATTGAAAAGGGGTATCGTATTATTCGTATAGATTATAATCTATCTTCCTACTCGGTATACCAACAGAAATGATGACGTTATTCATTGTTTTACTGTTTAACAAAGTGGTTAATTATTTGAAATCGATCAATTTTAACTGATGATATGATATTCAAGACTCAAGGACATTCAGACGACGTATTTTGCTGCGTCATATATAATTTTCTTTCTTATCTTTCTCCATTTCATGTCATAATTTTTATCAACCGATGTGTCCTAATTTTAACCGGATCCATGTTTAAAAGTATATAGATCTCTATGGGGATAATATCTTGCTAAAAGCAATGTGCAAAAATTTATACATGGAAAGAATGCAAAATTGTATAATGTAAACCGATATAAATTAAGGCAGTATAAAATTTAGATATGCCATGCTTAGATCGTAAGTTTTCTTGCTATTATTTTTAGACAAATCACAGTACAATACTTGATAACTTTACTTTTGAACCACTTGCTACATACCTCTAAGCCTTTACGATTACTCTATAAAAGATGATATGCATGCACATCAATATGTACAACTTATATAGTCACACACAAAAATGTATAGGTGACTATGTTGTATTATTATATAGCTATCTCACTCTAAGGCACGATTAAATCGCTTTTTTTCAAGAATGTTTTTGCCTTTCTCAGATCAAAGAGACTCTCAGAAAACGTTCTTTCAGGATACAATGGAGAGTGTTTTGCGCAAGCTGTGATTACTTGCACAAATCATATGAACACTCAAATTTGGTCGGATGATGCTAAAAAAATAGTTATTTTTTTCTTCGAAAATGAAGGCTTCCAAGTATATATATAAGGAGAAGGCGTCTGTTGGTGGTGACTGTTCGAAATGAACATATATCTTCCTAGCATTCATGCTCGGTTGCTGTTTGAATTTAAATTCAAACAGTAAACGAAACATACCATTTTTGAACGGGGCGCTGCCCCGCACCACGCCATGGGACACTGCCCCTTGAACCCAAGCGACTTGAGCTGCTAGGTTGATCGTCGTCAGTGGGGGCGTTGTCCCCGTACTCCCATGGACCCTCCTTCGTAGTGGCAATCATTTAAACAATTTTATGAACAACTTCCAACAGATTATGTAAAAATATCACGCATACACTACACTACGAACATTATATTTTACGACCATGTCCATGGTAGGTCGCTAGCATCCAACATAAAGTTGAAAATATAATTACTAATCATCATATCCAAGACATTTGAGCACATCTATTAAAAAGGAAAATTTAGTACAAAACACACACACACATATAATTCCACTCTATACATATGAATATGAGAAATAACAATATAATCATACAATAAGCACCCACAATTGTCAACTTCACAACTGCCCGTGTGCGTATTCTCTTCAAGAATGCAAATTTATTTTCCTCCTTTTATGTAGTATTGGTTTTTATTTAGTGTGAGTTATTTTATTTCAATAATTGTTTATAGCCTTTCTACTGTTTTCTTTGGTTCCTCTCTCGGTTGTTATCTGCATCTTACTTGCTCGAATTAATTTGCTCCACTAACCTTCTGTTTATGTGTACTTACAGAAATATTTGTTATAACCAGCAGTGTATTATGACTATTTACAACTGTTTTTTTATTGGTATGTTTCTATTTTTCATATGTATTCAATAAATGTTCGATCTTGGTTCATTCTTAAGGCTATCAATCAGTCCAATTGTTTTTTTAGTACTGATGGAGCTCAATTTTTCTCTCTTCTGTAACTGCAGTTCAATCAACACAACTCCTAAATTTTCATCTCAGGTTAAAGGAGAAACTTTCTTAATTATGTTAATGATCTACAATTATACAACTAACTATACCTGAAGATCAAATCTGATTATTTGTTTTTCTTTTTAGTTAACTGGGTGAAATAAATAATTTTGTGGATATTCATATTATATTTTGGATGTCATTGGATGAAGCTAAAGAAGTTACTACGATAAGTTTGCAGAGCCAAATAAAATTAGAATTTCAGAAAACAGAAAACATCATACCTTTTTCTTCGTTTTATTCTAATATGTACAAACCGTATATTCCACTATTCTTTATGTAAAATGAAATCCACAATTTTTACTCCATTCGTACTGTGGCTTTTGAATTTCAAGTACTGACATAAGTTGCATAACTCCGAAACCTCAACAAAACTAGAATTGGGTATGTTTACGCCGTGATTGACTATTTTTAAATTTGTAACTACTTCCAAAGTGCCTTACACTTTCAATTACCATCCAGCTTGCTACGAAATTTGGAATCTTTCCAAACGATTTAGGACAACTAATAATATCCAACTGACATTGTTGTTGGAAAAACGAACAAAAAACCATGGAAAATATTCACCATTCGTGCAATAGGGACTGTTTGCACAAATGTATGTATGTGCACGCAAACGTTTTGTTCGCTATTCGGGTCAGATGTGGTAGATCCAAAGACATAAGCTAAACTATACTTCGAACTATTTCTAAGAATGTGTGGTAATCTATAAAAAAATTAGTAGTACAAATTAAATAATTCTACATATCTTGAATAACATTAGAAATTCCTTAGATTTTAATTACACACATGCCCGTGTGCATAGCACGGACGACGCACTAGTATATATATATATATATATATATATATATATATATATATATATATATATATATATATGAATATATTGTGATTTGGAAGATTATGATTGAATTTAATGTAAAACTTTTCAAAGGCTGGGCCCCTACCAGTTTTATTGCAAACATCAATAAAAGTAGAACAACAGGGAAAAACTGAATGGAGAAAAACAAGAAAAAAACAAGGAAAAACAACATTATCAAGCCCAAACATTAATCAATGTCTGCGGGAAGATACAGACACTGTTCTTCAATTGCTTATAAGTGCAGCCCTTGACTTCATTCCAGAGTACATCATCATTACTTCTTTCATTTTCAAATACTACGGCATTTCTTTCACTCCATATTACAGCCATGTATACTTTCATGCATACAGCCAAAAGTATGAAAAAATTAATCTTATATTTTCAAAACACTTAATGTAAATATTTATTTTGTTTAAAAGTATGATAGCTTAAGATAATATATAATAATAAGAGTTTAATATGTTTTCTTTTAAAATTTGAACTGGAAATAAATTTATATATATAATATCAATTTAAGTATAATAACTTAAGTTAAAATTTAAAATAAGATTTAATCTAATGTCCATTTCTTTTGTTTTAATTTTCTTTCTTTTAAATATAGCATGGGAAAATGTATTTTGAATATACATTAATAAAACATAAATTGATATAAACATAAACATATTGATATAAAATATAAGAAATTAATTAAATAATTAATTTTAAACACTTGTAATATAAGTAATTAATATAATATAAAGATTAAACATGTGTAAGACCATTATAACATGTAATTCACATTTGTAAGCTTAAGTGTATTTCAAGTTAACAAGAGGCAAACATTGATTTTCTTTTAATTGAAATTATATGTGAATTGTTTTAAGGCTAGGCTGTGTATAGGTTAAAACATTTTATGTTTCAACTATTTCTTTCTAGAATCAAAACCAAAAGAAAATTTAAATCAAACAAATAACGGAAGCTTCTCTGATTCAGACCAGAAGTTTCAAAAATTCAACAAGTAAAGGTTTCAAAATTCAACTTAAAGCAAGCAAACTCAACATCAAAAATCAGTGTGAATCAAATACAACAAATTGCCAAGAACAATGATAATCTTCTCTTTGTTTCTTCAAGTTTTAGTGAGTAAACATTTTTGTTTAAAAGAAAAAATCTTTGGTGCTAATGTATGTGATATATCTGTGTGATGATGATGAATATATGTTTGCATGTATGGTTTTTATCTTAAATCTAGTTTGAATTATGCTATATATTGAAAACATGTTTGTATATATATACATCTATGTCTTTCTTGAATATCAAGCTCAGGTTAACTTTTAAAAAAAATCTTATCTTCCCAAATAATCATTATTCCTATGATTATTAAAAAGAAAATGATAATAACAATGTAATCTTGTTTTTAAAAATAATTTTAAGTGTTTATATTTGGTAAATATTCTGGAAATTGAAGATTACAGTAAAAATCTAAAATAAGTTGAAAACCAATGTATATGATTTCATCTTTGGATTTTAGAATTTGATTCGTATAAGAGAATCATGAATTTTAATATGAATTTGGTGATTTTTAAAATGGTATATGTCATAAAGTAGTGGGAGATCGCTTTTTGCCTTATTGTCAACTTCCGATAAACGGCGAAGTGGTGAGCAACGAGATCAGTACTGGAGGGGGTTGGAGTGTTAGGGATCTCGGGAAAAATAGTGGAAGGAGTTATCATTGGCCATGGTGGCCAGGAAATGGTGAAGTAGGGTTTTATACCCAGTTTTGTCGACGTTGTTTCAGAGATTTTCTCGACGTTGAGGGTGAATCGGTCTCGATCGTGAGGAGTGAGGTCGTAGTGTGGTATCGTGATGATGCTCTGGATGAAGCGGCATGAGCTCTGGTGAAGGAATTCATCGTCGGCGTGGGAATTTGGTTGATTTGGTTAGTTCCAGTTTCGATCGATCAACGAAAATTCGTTTTGCTTTCGACTTCTGTTATCTGGGTTGTAGTGTTGTTTATCGAGGTCGTCGGCAGCTTGGTGCGGACCGGAGAGATGGTTGAAGTCGCTTAATTCCGCTGTGCACGTGTACGGTGTAGTTTTGTGCACCTGGGTGTTGTTAAGGTTCTGGGGTAGAAGTTTTCTCAGGTCGATTCTCGTGTTGATTTCGTGTGTGTTGAGTGTGCTCGGAGGAATTTGTAGTTGTCTCGGGGTTTCTATATTTTGGCTCGGGTCGTTTGTTCCAGGTAGTATGTGATGTAATTGTGTTTCCAGGGTTGAAATGCAAAGGTATTAAGTTAAAGCTAATGCAAAATTTAAATTGTATTAAATTAAATAAGTTTTCAAAGGAAGATAATCAAGTTTAAAAACTAGTTTAAAAGTTTAATTCTAAAGTTAAATGCTTTCTTTAATATTTCTATGGTTTAAATAAAGATTTGACAAGTTTTATTAAAAGGCAAAAGAAAATGTTTAACCAAGTTTTAAGATATACTTAAGGTAGATAAGTTTTTAAAAGATATGATAATTAAGTTTCAAGAATAACTATTTATTTAATTTATTAAACAAGTTTGAAAAGGTTTTCAAAGATTTTAAATGTTAAAATTAACTGTTTAAATTGTTTATTTAAAGTAAATTATAAATTTTTAATCATGTAATTGGTTCCTAAATGTTTTTTTCTAATGATATAATTAATGTAATGAATTTAAGATAATTGGTTTAATTGATTAAGGATAGTTAATTACTTGATTAATTAAGGGTTAAGTAATCTAAGTAATTATGGGTAATTACTTAAAAAGTAATTAATTAATGGAAGTAATTAAAGGGATTAATTACTCAATTGTAATTAATTAAATTAATGTGATTAACTTAAGTTAATTAACTAGTTTAATTAATTAAAAATAATCACTTGATGATTGATTAAGTATAATTACTTAATGTGATTAATAAAGTGTAATTACTTAGTGTAAGTAGTTAATGAGAATTAATGGATGTAATTAAAGAGAATAATTACTTAATGGAAGTAATTAAGGATTAATTACTCAGGGTAATTAATTAAAGGATTAATTAATATAATTAATTAAGGAATTAATTAATGTAAGCAATTACAGGATAGTTAACTACTTTATATGATTAATTAATTAATGAAAGTAATTAGAGGATCATTAATTAATGTAATTAATGAGAATAATTAAAAGGTTAGTTCATTAATGAATGAGATTAATTAAAAGATAAATAATCAATGAAGTGATTATAGTATAATTAATTAATGTAATTAATTAAGGATCAATGTAATTAAATATAGTTAATTAATTAATGAGAATTATTAAAGGTTATTAATGTGAACGGTTAAAGAATAATTAATTTGTGTAATTAATTAAAGGCAAATTACTTAATTAAAGAATAATTAATCAAGGATGATTAATTATAATGGTTAACTAAAGGGATGATTAATTAATTGGGTTGTGATTAATTAATGTTAAATAAGCAGGATTTAAAAGTAATTAAAGTAATTAATTTAATTCATTGGTGGTAAATTAAATTAATTAGAAATGGTGTGACCAATTAATCTTGCTTATGGATGATTGAATGATATTGAAATGCCTTGGATTATTAATATCTCTGATATGTGATATTCGAATGCTTTAAGAACATCGTCATTGCAGGACGATGAGCATTCTAAGATATGTGTTCTTTAAAGGTAATCGTAGCCTCAAGCCTCATCAACCGGGAATGGCTAAAATAGGGGAGGTGCAGCAAGGCTAAGTGGGTAGCACCCAAGTAGGATAAGATTTCCCCTATCTAGAGGTCCCTTTTTCTTCGGCTGTGTGGGCAGTTGGTCATGAACAACTACAGGGTTGTCTTATTCGGGATTATCCAGTAAGGGATGGTTCCGGTCTTGTGTTCCAGGGAATCAGGGTTGATCCTCGATACGGTGATCTAGGCCACGTACTGTGACGGACGGTACCCCAATAGCTCTGTCATTATATGGATCCAATCTCCAATAAGTGTCGTACGTTTTGATTGTGCCCAACTATGTTGGAACATGATATGTAAGCATTCCAGCTATTTCTGTATTTTACTTGAAAACCCTACACATTATTATAATATCACTGGATTTCTTATCAAATGTTTTGCTTATCGTGAGGTAATTTTTTTTCCATGTTTATGTGTGGGAAGTCTTACGAGATACCTTTCTTTCCAAATGACTTTCAAAGTTAAGAAATTTTAACCCGTTTACTCACACCAGACGCGTGTCTGACCCGAGCTTATTTTCTGTTTTCTTAAACTCTTAGGTACTCAAATTTTTACAAATCGCCAAGGTATTCAGGTAGCTTTGACGAATTTTGGAGGATATTTAGAGCAGGGTCCTTAGCGTTTATATATCTGTATTTCCGCTATGTTATATCTCTATGATGATGTATGTATTGTACTAGAGTTGTATGATTGATAGATTTTTATAACTATCTAATGTGCTGTGATGTGTAAGCTGTGTAACTCTGATAGAGGTTGTATACTATGTAATAACTTTTTGATTAATATATTTTATTTGTTCCACTGTGAGATTCTGATATTGTTTAGTTCTTTCTTTCTACCTTTTCTCTTTTCTACCCCTTTCTTTCTTATTAATGATGTGTCTTTCTATGGAATGAAAGGCGGGTAGTTATAAGTTCTGTGATAGCTAACGTTGGGCATAGGCGATCGATCGCCTACGAACACCGAGGCTTGGAAGTCGGTTTTCGTGCGTTTATGATTGATCTTCGCTTGGTCGCTACTAAGGTTGGACTCGAAGATGGAGGCGTAGGTGCAGTTGCCATTGTGTGAGGCGACAAAGTGCGACTTGGGCAAAGGATGGTCGAGCATGGCATAAGGGACGAAGTCATTGTAGCTGGTATGGCTGTTGGCATGGCATTAAGCAGTAAGTATTTTTCCTATTGACGATTGACGACTATGCAAGGATTGGAAGTTAGACCAACTTGATTCTTACATCTTCCATTCGATGAGTTATTTTATTTAACTCATACACCTATATTTAAACCAATTATATTGTTGTTTGTATGCCTGACTTTAGTTATGAATTTCGTCAATATTTGGTAGTGATGGAATGGTAGGATTGAAATTGTAACGTCCCGGAAATTTTCGACTTTCGAAAATTCAACATCGATACTCACTTTATCGACTGCCGAGCAATCGAAGGCCAAAAACCCGAAATGTTATGGTTTAAGAAAAAGAAAAAGAGAGAAAAAGATAGAAAATAGAGAGAATAGAGAATAGAAAATAGAACGGAATAGAAAACAACAGAACAACAACAGAATCTCAAAATTCGCAGCGGAAAACCATATAATAAATAAATGAATAATCTTTAAACAAAGAACTATATCAGTTATTACATTACATCACATCATATCATCATTACATCAGAGTGTACAACAACAACAAACAACATACAACATCAAAGAGCGGAAAAGAAATACTATATAACTAGTAATACGTCATGCCATCCAGCTTGCCTCCAGCAACTCCAGAATATCCTGATAAACCTAACTTTTGACTGCCCGTGTGGAAATTGGTGGGCACCCAGAGTTTAGGAAGGAAAACAATAAACTCCGAGTCAGTCATGTGACTGGTGTGAGAACTCAAAACAGTTTATTTATCTTTAAAATCAAAATAGAGGAATATTTTTAAATTCAATTCGCAATGCTTTTAAGAATGAGAGTACCATAAGGCCTCCCGCACACACACACAATGCAAACGCAGAATCGGAGGAGATTTCTCCTTATGATAGTCAAAGATGCTTGATACGCATTAAAAAGACATTTGATATTATTACTAGTGCATAGTGTAGGAAATATTTCGAAAATAAAGATATAAATCTTAGCCAACATAGACATTTCGAACTATGCCTACTATAGCTACCATCCAAACAGTGGGGCGCCACCATAAGTGAATGATAGGTTCTACAACTAATACCGTACAAGGCTCGTATTGGATGAATGGATTTTCCAACAAATGGTCAGGCCAAGGAACTTCCCATTGCCACATGGAAACGCCTCTGGAAGGACGCCCCGAGAACCAAACCGTTCTCTGCTAAACAAAGCCGGGAATCCCTTTTCTCAAGGAATATTACAAACCCTCAGATATGCCACCCCCGGTCCTTTAGGACCTTTAAACGAGAGCGCTCTCTAACCAACATCACACCATAATAATAAGTGTTTCAACATGAGTAAGTATCTGGGCTCCATACCATGATACTACCCTTTTCCAGAAGGAATGGTCATACCCTAGGGAAGTTATCCCTGAAAACCTTGCCGCACAATTCCTGTTTCGACCATTACCGGTTTGTGAGGCTCGACGAAGTCACGTCCACAAAAACATACTTTATACAAAATCCATGCTTTGGGTCAACAAATGATCATAGAAATGATCACAAAGATAGACGATCAAACAAATGATCCTATCACAAATAATCAACACAATGATCATTTCACAGCAACACTCAGCATGTCACATTACCAAAATTGGGAATATATCGCTGATAACCTTCAACTACATAACCTCTGAGCTCGTACGTCTCAGAGAAGGGTGTTAAGCTAAAAGAATAAATTCTCCGCCACCAACAGAAATATATTTGAAAGAAATCTGCTTTATATCTCAATCTGTAACGTCAGACATACAATCCATACAAGTCTGTTCCGGGCTCGAACAAAACCGAAGGCACTTCTCACGAAGCCCTTGCAATCCGGATATTCACAATCCTGATCGGATTTCACCATCACATATGGAGAACTCTATACCAGAGCAACTCGGTGCAGAGTCAATCGACAGGTCATCCTATCGCTCTCGCAAATACCGGGTCTTCAACACCGATCTTCAATGCAATTCACAACGACGTATCACATATTCGGAATGGGTTCTACGACCCCATGGTCCTTTCCCGGTTAACCCGAATAGTGAGCGCTTATTCAAAAATAAGTGTGGCATTCAAATTCAAACAAATCACATCAATTACCCATTCAAAGGGAAATATTGATAGTCGGTTATTGAACTATCAATGGATATGCACACATCACCAGATTCCAAATAATTTTCCAAATTATTTCTTTTCCAAAATATCTTTACAAGATATATTATTTTCACACTTCAAAAATAAATCAATATTTATTTTTAAACAAGTTCCCCTTCCTTTTATAAATTCCATAGTGAATTTATATTTCACAACATCCATGCATATTCGATTTCAATTATTCATTTCAATTTATCTTCAAAAAGATAAATTCTCAAAGTATTTACTTTTTATTGGAAAACATTTCCATACTTATTTAATAAGTAATTCACAAATCTTTTATTTTCAACACTTGGAAAACATTCAATATACTTAAATCGAGATTAAGTATATATTTCATTCTTTAAGGAAATCATTCTCATAACATATTTATTTGGGCCAAAACGAATGTTACGTAAAACATCGTTACAACAACCCAAAATCACTAGTATAGGGATTCGAAATTAAAATAGATATATAAATCCCAATACTATACAAAACATTTCCTTTCGGAAATCATTAACTATAACAACAGTGTTACAGTCCACCATTTCCTTCTATTTCTCGAAAACGTTTATTTCAACAACAAATGTTGAAATCTATGGTTTCGAATCTTAACATATTTTAAAACATCGTTAGATCGTTTTAATTCTATTTAAAACATCAATTCTAAACATTTTCTTTAACATATTATTCACTATTCAAAACGTGAATATACTTCATTAGCCAATTTCATCCTTTTATTCATTTTATTTCAAAGGATTATTCACAGTCAAAAACGTGAATATAACTCCATTAATAGGTTTCAACAATTTACTTATCAAAATAAGTCGTTTGCGAATTTATAAAACAACGTTTATAAATTCCTTTTCTATTTATTTTATAACAACTCCTTTTATAAATTCCTTTATTAACCTATTCAATTTATAACTAAATGATATACTAAAAATTCATATTATAAGTCAAATACTTATAATTTATTTGTCTGCAAAAATCGTTCCTTTGAACTTCATAATTATAAATCTTATAACTTATAAGATTCAATTATTTATCCAATTCTATTCTTTCAATAACTTCATAAAATTTATAAATCTTACTATTTATAAATTTCATTTATAACTTCTCCATTTTTAATTTTATGAATTCCATTCATTTACAAAATTCGTTTTCACTTCATTCAAACACTTATAAAAACTCGTTTTATAATGTCAATATTTCAATTTATAAATATCCATTTATAAATCTCTTAATATAAATCAATTTATATTATTCTTTAAAACGTCTTTAAACTCCTTTAAAACTTCATCATTTTGATTTATAAAATAATTAAATTTTATAAATCCTATATTTAAACTTTTCACAGTAAATTCAGAAATCCCGTTTTAACTATTTTATAAAATCATTAATCCATATTTCTCAAAAATCATAATTTTTATAACATTAAAAATTATACATTTATTTATTTAAAATGGATAAATTCCGAAAAATATTTTATAAACGTATACTTTCAAAAATCACTTTAAAATCATTTTAAAATCCCAAAATTTGGTTCAATGATGCTACATACCAAATAGTCAATCATGACAACAACGACATCATATATCGATATGATAGTCCATCAAATATCAAAATATCTGAAATCAAAAATAAATACTGTTGAGGAATCCAGTTGGATCCCTCCAACCTGTTTTCCTGCATCCACAATCATTAGCACAATACCAATTTCGCTCCAGTACGAAATTATCGCGGTATATGGGATTTAATATTATCCGCTTAATAGACGGCGCAATAGGGTCTCATCCGCTAAAAAAATGCGGGAAATCAATAACTCCAATATATACATATGCCAATATATATATATTGCTATTATATATAATACCAATTTCACTGTTTATGAAATATTCGTGGTATATGTTTTTAACAAATAACATCCGCTTACTAACGGCGTATAATGTCTATTTTAACAATCAATAGATAACAATCATCATTCAAACATGCATTCAAATATTTTAAATCTAACTATTTAAAATAAAATCGAAACTGATTCGATTGAGTGAGAAGTTCTCACCTTGATTTCAATTTTGTTTTAGCGATTTATTTCGAATAAAATTAAACGGACGTTTAATTTTACCCAAAATTCTCACTAACTCCAAACGACTCCAATCCAATTTCATCGCGTAGTGCTCGTCCATACGATTCCAACGCAACTGGTTTCGCGCGTTTTCGACCTCGTATGAAAAAGATATGCCATTTACAAGTTTACACGATTTTATATATATAAATTACAACTAATATAATTATCTTTAAACCTACAGCCATTGGATCTCAACCCCTGCAATCTCCACCGCACGTTCCTTCTTCCTTCTCTCTCGTTCTACAGCCGCACCATGTAACCCATCACTCAAGATTAGGGTTAATTAATTCGATTTCCACTTCGACTTCTGCAACGATCAGAATGCGCCAAATCGAAGGCCTCCACCTCCTCTATGTTCGGCCTGAGCATGGTGGCACTCGGCCCCACCCTTTCTCGTGCGCACGGAGATGAATGGCCCACGCACGCACCCCGCTGGCTCCCCCTCCGACGCTCCAAACACGATCATCACCGTATGGATCTGAAGCTCTTGATACGCTCTACGATATTGCTGTTGAACACTTCGCGTGAATGTCAACGGAATGTGAGTGATTGAGGGGAGAAAGAGGAGAATTTCTGGCCATAGATAGTGGGGGTGGCGGCTACTAGGGTTAGGGTTAGATGTTTATTTTTTTTTAATTTGTGAAGGGGTGTTGGTGTATTTATAGGGAAACGACGAAACACTATTCATTCCGGAAATTCCGAACTCCGATTTACGCGCCGTAACCGGCGTTTTTAGGGTTTACCCCGCGTTCCGGACACAATGGAACAGGTTTGGAAGCTAATTCGGACATCTGTGCGAGTTATGGCTACAAACGTTCAATTTGAAATTAAACCGATTAAACGATTTTCTAGGCGTTTTAATTCGTACCGGACAAACGGTAAATCCAATTGACACGAAATTTGAAACCTTAAAATAATATCACATTACGGATCCGATGAAACTAGTTTCGTCAAAATCCGAGACTTTTTGAAAAATGGCTATTTTAACTCGCCAAATTAAAATTAAAAACAATTCGATGCGTTTCGAGCTGCCACGATCAAACGATAGCTCCGATTGACACGAAAATTGAAATCCGATAATAACTAACTATTACGGATCCAATGGAACTGGTTTCGTTCAATTCTGAGACTGTTCAAAAATTGACTATTTTCACTAGTCGATTTTAAATATTAAAATATTCAATTTTCACAAATTAACTCTTAATTCGATTTTAAAAGTTCTAAAATATCGTTCTAACTCCAACATGATAAAATAAAATTTTACAAATCATTTTCAATCATATTTAACTCAATTTTCAATTATTTCCATAATTTAACATATTAAATTATCGATTTAATTATTCAATTAAATCTAATAATTCAAATAAAAATTTATTCGACTTATAAATTCACTTATTAATATTTAAAATTAATTAAATATTCACATTTTAAATTATCAAAAATTCTGGGTCGTTACAATCTTCCCCCCTTAAAAGAATTTTGTCCTCGAAATTATCAAGTAAGAAAATTACAGAATCTATTAACTTTCCAAAATCCATAGTTAAACTTCTTACAAAACTTTACTAAGTTTTCAAATCATACTTAGTTATCTTTTCAAAAACAATTACTATTGTTTAACTTTCAATTCCAAAATCAAAGTTTATAGTTTTCAAAATTTTCCAAATTTTCTCAAATTTTTTCTAACGCCTTAAATTTCCGGAAAAATTCGCCATAGTCTCCTTTGCGCGGCTCGATCCGAAAAAAAATGACAGTATATATATCACAAATATACATCCCATCAAGTAATGAGGCATCCCGAAGGGAAAAAGTATAAAAGTACGGTATGTAATCCGAGATATGTACCTTATATTTTATTAGCAAGCATATACGGCTAATATAACGCGAAAGCGAGTTCCAAATGCGAAGCAAACGCGATCCGCACCTACTAATCACTCAACAAACAACATGAGAATCATGCATATATGAAAATAATCTCAATGTACATCATATAGTAACATAATAACTATATATGTCAACATATCAAATGTAGTAAAACAACAAATGCAAACATCAACCAACTATTATTCATCTAACATCCATAACCAATAAATATTCATTTATATTCTCATTAATATTCAATGAATTGGGTTTTCAATTTAATCACATTTGATTCATTAACAGCGGATGTTCTACTAACATTTATTTTCAATTAGTTTTATTCACTAATTCATATTCAAGTTGGTTCACTTCCAAATCAAATTCAATTCTACTTAAGATTTACTTAACTTCAAATTGGATTTTAATCACTTTAGCTTTCAATTTCATTAACACTTAATGAATTATATACAATCAACTAACAATCAAATAACAACCAATGTTTATTAATTTCAACCAAATTCCTTTACTTACATTCATTCCATTTGGTTTAACACCTTTACTTTCAATTGGTTTAATTAAATTGATTTTGCATTCAATCTTTCTACTTCCAATAACATCATATTTTAATGAATTAACACTTATATTCATTATTTCATATCAATTATTCACATTCAATTGATTAATATTCAATCCATCTAATTTACTTTGATACCAATATCAATTTCATTCAACATCACTTAAGTTATATTCCATTTAACTTTAAATTCATTTTTATTTACAACTCATATTCATATAGTTTCACTTCTTATATATATAAGTTTATTTCACAATTGTAAATCACTTTAATTATAATTCAATTCTTATAATTCTTTCACTTATACAATTATTCTTCAATTTAGATTATTCAAACAACTAAACAATCAACTTATATACCTTAATAATTCTGAAAATTATTCCTTCATATATAAAATATACTCAAGGTAAAATTATTTCATTTACCCAATTTTAAAACAATACTGTGTCGAATTGTTCTATTCAAGTGTTTAGAAACCCCTTCGGCATAGTTGTCGAGACCACGCTGACGAAGGTTCATATGCCACTCAACAAACCAATCATCACAATGTAAAACAATTTTATATTCACTAACAAATACGCACTCATATCTATTATTACACTCAAACTCATTCTAGAGTACTACTGACTCTATCTCTAATGAGTAATACCTAACAGAACCATGGTTGTCGCTTAACCATAAGCTCCGATACCAAATGTAACGTCCCGGAAATTTTCGACTTTCGAAAATTCAACATCGATACTCACTTTATCGACTGCCGAGCAATCGAAGGCCAAAAACCCGAAATGTTATGGTTTAAGAAAAAGAAAAAGAGAGAAAAAGATAGAAAATAGAGAGAATAGAGAATAGAAAATAGAACGGAATAGAAAACAACAGAACAACAACAGAATCTCAAAATTCGCAGCGGAAAACCATATAATAAATAAATGAATAATCTTTAAACAAAGAACTATATCAGTTATTACATTACATCACATCATATCATCATTACATCAGAGTGTACAACAACAACAAACAACATACAACATCAAACAGCGGAAAAGAAATACTATATAACTAGTAATACGTCATGCCATCCAGCTTGCCTCCAGCAACTCCAGAATATCCTGATAAACCTAACTTTTGACTGCCCGTGTGGAAATTGGTGGGCACCCAGAGTTTAGGAAGGAAAACAATAAACTCCGAGTCAGTCATGTGACTGGTGTGAGAACTCAAAACAGTTTATTTATCTTTAAAATCAAAATAGAGGAATATTTTTAAATTCAATTCGCAATGCTTTTAAGAATGAGACTACCATAAGGCCTCCCGCACACACACACACAATGCAAACGCAGAATCGGAGGAGATTTCTCCTTATGATAGTCAAAGATGCTTGATACGCATTAAAAAGACATTTGATATTATTACTAGTGCATAGTGTAGGAAATATTTCGAAAATAAAGATATAAATCTTAGCCAACATAGACATTTCGAACTATGCCTACTATAGCTACCATCCAAACAGTGGGGCGCCACCATAAGTGAATGATAGGTTCTACAACTAATACCGTACAAGGCTCGTATTGGATGAATGGATTTTCCAACAAATGGTCAGGCCAAGGAACTTCCCATTGCCACATGGAAACGCCTCTGGAAGGACGCCTCGAGAACCAAACCGTTCTCTGCTAAACAAAGCCGGGAATCCCTTTTCCCAAGGAATATTACAAACCCTCAGATATGCCACCCCCGGTCCTTTGGGACCTTTAAACGAGAGCGCTCTCTAACCAACATCACACCATAATAATAAGTGTTTCAACATGAGTAAGTATCTGGGCTCCATACCATGATACTACCCTTTTCTAGAAGGAATGGTCATACCCTAGGGAAGTTATCCCTGAAAACCTTGCCGCACAATTCCTGTTTCGACCATTACCGGTTTGTGAGGCTCGACGAAGTCACGTCCACAAAAACATACTTTATACAAAAGCCATGCTTTGGGTCAACAAATGATCATAGAAATGATCACAAAGATAGACGATCAAACAAATGATCCTATCACAAATAATCAACACAATGATCATTTCACAGCAACACTCAGCATGTCACATTACCAAAATTGGGAATATATCGCTGATAACCTTCAACTACATAACCTCTGAGCTCGTATGTCTCAGAGAAGGGTGTTAAGCTAAAAGAATAAATTCTCCGCCACCAACAGAAATATATTTGAAAGAAATCTGCTTTATATCTCAATCTGTAACGTCAGACATACAATCCATACAAGTTTGTTCCGGGCTCGAACAAAACCGAAGGCACTTCTCACGAAGCCCTTGCAATCCGGATATTCACAATCCTGATCGGATTTCACCATCACATATGGAGAACTCTATACCGGAGCAACTCGGTGCAGAGTCAATCGACAGGTCATCCTATCGCTCTCGCAAATACCGGGTCTTCAACACCGATCTTCAATGCAATTCACAATGACGTATCACATATTCGGAATGGGTTCTACGACCCCATGGTCCTTTCCCGGTTAACCCGAATAGTGAGCGCTTATTCAAAAATAAGTGTGGCATTCAAATTCAAACAAATCACATCAATTACCCATTCAAAGGGAAATATTGATAGTCGGTTATTGAACTATCAATGGATATGCACACATCACCAGATTCCAAATAATTTTCCAAATTATTTCTTTTCCAAAATATCTTTACAAGATATATTATTTTCACACTTCAAAAATAAATCAATATTTATTTTTAAACAAGTTCCCCTTCCTTTTATAAATTCCATAGTGAATTTATATTTCACAACATCCATGCATATTCGATTTCAATTATTCATTTCAATTTATCTTCAAAAAGATAAATTCTCAAAGTATTTACTTTTTATTGGAAAACATTTCCATACTTATTTAATAAGTAATTCACAAATCTTTTATTTTCAATACTTAGAAAACATTCAATATACTTAAATCGAGATTAAGTATATATTTCATTCTTTAAGGAAATCATTCTCATAACATATTTATTTGGGCCAAAACGAATGTTACGTAAAACATCGTTACAACAACCCAAAATCACTAGTATAGGGATTCGAAATTAAAATAGATATATAAATCCCAATACTATACAAAACATTTCCTTTCGGAAATCATTAACTATAACAACAGTGTTACAGTCCACCATTTCCTTCTATTTCTCGAAAACGTTTATTTCAACAATAAATGTTGAAATCTATGGTTTCGAATCTTAACATATTTTAAAACATCGTCAGATTGTTTTAATTCTATTTAAAACATCAATTCTAAACATTTTCTTTAACATATTATTCACTATTCAAAACGTGAATATACTTCATTAGCCAATTTCATCCTTTTATTTATTTTATTTCAAAGGATTATTCACAGTCAAAAACGTGAATATAACTCCATTAATAGGTTTCAACAATTTACTTATCAAAATAAGTCGTTTGCGAATTTATAAAACAACGTTTATAAATTCCTTTTCTATTTATTTTATAACAACTCCTTTTATAAATTCCTTTATTAACCTATTCAATTTATAACTAAATGATATACTAAAAATTCATATTATAAGTCAAATACTTATAATTTATTTGTCTGCAAAAATCGTTCCTTTGAACTTCATAATTATAAATCTTATAACTTATAAGATTCAATTATTTATCCAATTCTATTCTTTCAATAACTTCATAAAATTTATAAATCTTACTATTTATAAATTTCATTTATAACTTCTCCATTTTTAATTTTATGAATTCCATTCATTTACAAAATTCGTTTTCACTTCATTCAAACACTTATAAAAACTCGTTTTATAATGTCAATATTTCAATTTATAAATATCCATTTATAAATCTCTTAATATAAATCAATTTATATTATTCTTTAAAACGTCTTTAAACTCCTTTAAAAACTTCATCATTTTGATTTATAAAATAATTAAATTTTATAAATCCTATATTTAAACTTTTCACAGTAAATTCAGAAATCTCGTTTTAACTATTTTATAAAATCATTAATCCATATTTCTCAAAAATCATAATTTTTATAACATTAAAAATTATACGTTTATTTATTTAAAATTGATAAATTCCGAAAAATATTTTATAAACGTATACTTTCAAAAATCACTTTAAAATCATTTTAAAATCCCAAAATTTGGTTCAATGATGCTACACACCAAATAGTCAATCACGACAACAACGACATCATATATCGATATGATAGTCCATCAAATATCAAAATATCTGAAATCAAAAATAAATACTGTTGAGGAATCCAGTTGGATCCCTCCAACCTGTTTTCCTGCATCCACAATCATTAGCACAATACCAATTTCGCTCCAGTACGAAATTATCGCGGTATATGGGATTTAAACATTATCCGCTTAATAGACGGCGCAATAGGGTCTCATCCGCTAAAAAAATGCGGGAAATCAATAACTCCAATATATACATATGCCAATATATATATATTGCTATTATATATAATACCAATTTCACTGTTTATGAAATATTCGCGGTATATGTTTTTAATAAATAACATCCGCTTACTAACGGCGTATAATGTCTATTTTAACAATCAATAGATAACAATCATCATTCAAACATGCATTCAAATATTTTAAATCTAACTATTTAAAATAAAATCGAAACTGATTCGATTGAGTGAGAAGTTCTCACCTTGATTTCAATTTCGTTTTAGCGATTTATTTCGAATAAAATTAAACGGACGTTTAATTTTACCCAAAATTCTCACTAACTCCAAACGACTCCAATCCAATTTCATCGCGTAGTGCTCGTCCATACGATTCCAACGCAACTGGTTTCGCGCGTTTTCGACCTCGTATGAAAAAATATGCAATTTACAAGTTTACACGATTTTATATATATAAATTACAACTAATATAATTATCTTTAAACCTACAGCCATTGGATCTCAACCCCTGCAATCTCCACCGCACATTCCTTCTTCCTTCTCTCTCGTTCTACAGCCGCACCATGTAACCCATCACTCAAGATTAGGGTTAATTAATTCGATTTCCACCTCGACTTCTGCAACGATCAGAATGCGCCAAATCGAAGGCCTCTACCTCCTCTATGTTCGGCCTGAGCATGGTGGCACTCGACCCCACCCTTTCTCGTGCGCACGGAGATGAACGGCCCACGCATGCACCCCCCTGGCTCCTCCTCCGACGCTCCAAACACGATCATCACCGTATGGATCTGAAGCTCTTGATACGCTCTACGATATTGCTGTTGAACACTTCGTGTGAATGTCAACGGATTGTGAGTGATTGAGGGGAGAAAGAGGAGAATTTCTGGCCATAGATAGTGGGGGTGGCGGCTACTAGGGTTAGGATTAGATGTTTATTTTTTATTTATTTATGAAGGGGTGTTGGTGTATTTATAGGGAAACGACGAAACACTATTCATTCCGGAAATTCCGAACTCCGATTTACGCGCCGTAACCAGCGTTTCTAGGGTTTACCCCGCATTTCGGACACAATGGAACAGGTTTCGGAAGCTAATTCGGACATCTGTGCGAGTTATGGCTACAAACGTTCAATTTGAAATTAAACCGATTAAACGATTTTCTAGGCGTTTTAATTCGTACCGGACAAACGGTAAATCCAATTGACATGAAATTTGAAACCTTACAATAATATCACATTACGGATCTGATGAAACTAGTTTCGTCGAAATCTGAGACTTTTTGAAAAATGGCTATTTTAACTCGCCAAATTAAAATTAAAAACAATTCGATGCGTTTCGAGCTGCCACGATCAAACGACAGCTCTGATTGACACGAAAATTGAAATCCGGTAATAACTAACTATTATGGATCCAATGGAACTGGTTTCGTTCAATTCTGAGACTGTTCAAAAATTGACTTTTTTCACTAGTCGATTTTAAATATTAAAATATTCAATTTTCACAAATTAACTCTTAATTCGATTTTAAAAGTTCTAAAATATCGTTCTAAATCCAACATGATAAAATAAAATTTTACAAATCATTTTCAATCATATTTAACTCAATTTTCAATTATTTCCATAATTTAACATATTAAATTATCGATTAAATTATTCAATTAAATCCAATAATTCAAATAAAAATTTATTCGACTTATAAATTCACTTATTAATATTTAAAATTAATTAAATATTCACATTTTAAATTATCAAAAATTCTGAGTCGTTACAGAAATAAAATAACCTGCCAAAGTTTTTAATTAAACTGGTGTTTGAATTGATTGAATTATGTGTTTAAAATATGGAAATTGGATAGATAGTTGAACTTGAATCAAATTGTTAAAATAAGGTTATACGTTAAGATTTAAATTGTCATTTGTAAGTTTAGATTGATGATTGATTATGAATGACATGTATATTGAAAACCATCAAAAATACATTTAATTTTGGAGTTAAATTATACGATGATTGTGCATTGTTGAATAAATCAGAGTTTGTCGGAAAGCAACTCGGATTGATAAACAATTTTGTATTATGGAATTATATTTTATAAAGCGATGTTAGCTCTAGATGTTGAATTTTCATTGGATATTATTTAGATTATTTAAATGTTTTTAAATGAATTTCAAAAATGAGATTTTATCCATTTTCATCCTTATTGAAAATTAATTTATAAAATATATACTTAAATTATATTGTTTTCTTAACTTGTTGTGTATCACAAAATTTCCAATTAAAACTCACAAAAATAAGAAATATTTGTTTACAAAATCTTATTAAAATTATTATTTATCAGTATAAAATTGTGGAAATGCTTTAGAGGCAAAAGATAAAATACGGTATTATTTTAGAAAAATGGCTATGAAAGTAGTAAATTCAATTTCAAAAATATTTTATCTATAAAAGCTGTTTGTATGATTTTAGAAAGAGTTTGAAAGCCTTTGGAAAATTATATCTTTATCTATTTGTATATATATTTAAATAGAATTTCAAAATAAAGTAAGTTACCAATTATGAAAAGTAAAGCTTTGTTTTAAAATAAATTTAACTAAAATTTTAAGTTTATAATTAGTTATGGTTTTAAAGTGTTTATGAAGCAATATTATATATATTTATATAGATATGAAATAAAGTGAATTATCAATTATTAAAATACTGTTTTGATTCAAAGACCTAATAAAGAAATTCTATTTTTAGACTTTTGTAACTCTTTTCTTTTTATACATGTAAATTATTGGATTTCAAAAGCGATAAAAGTTTAAAAAGTGAATTATGGATAAAATATTTTAAAAATCATTTTCTATAGGATAAAATTATATTAATTACTTTAACCTATAAAATATTGTTGGCTTTTATTTTATTTAGCTTTTGGCTATTTTTATGCAAGTTTGAATTAGATTTCTATTGAAATCCGTGATTTTCTATGAAACAAAGAATTTTAACAAACTATTGAATTGTCAGATTGGTACGAGACTTTTTCTACAATACTTTAGTTTATTACTATAATTTATTAAATAGAGTTTGAGTGGAAATTACCAACTCAGAGTAAATACCTGAATTTACTTTCTGGTATGGGACAATCGGCTAAATTCTTGTGATTACTGGAGTGACAGTAGTTAACACTTAGAGTTGTATTATCTTAGGGTGTTCGAATTTCAGACTGCTAGATCCCCGAGAGAAGATAACTCATTTTTCATCGATCTGAAAATCGGTACAATTTTAGATTTGGGTTAGCAGATCTCTTTCGGAAGATCTATTATGGTGTAAATACGGTTGTCTCTTTCGAAAGGCAGATTTTTACATGCATCATAGTCTATAGATCTGCAATCTATCGGTTTATTTTGTTTTATACAGTTAGACAATGTTTACCTCTTTAGGAAGGTAAATTTGCATAGGACAAATTAGGTACATGACTGCTCTTTTCTTTGAGCGATGTCCCTAATCTGCAGTTTCTTTCGGAAGGCTTCCTTTCTATGTAGTGGGTCTCTTTCGGTAGATTCCGTGTCATTGTATTAAATTGATAGATGACTACCATTGTTATTTCATTTTTGATGATAATTTCTTTAGAGATTTTTAGTATGGATATTCTATATCCTTTATGGCTCTGAGGAATTTTGAATTGGTTAGCACCATATTTTGAGATGATAGTCTATTGAAACCTGATATGGATTTATGAAATGGTGATTTGTTAAATATGCCTTATTTGAGTATTTGTTTTGGGCATATTTTGTTTATCACTTATTTGGTTATTGTTAAGTCAAATTTTTAAGTTCTGTATTTATTGCTTTGATATGCCTTTTTGAAGACTTGGGTTTTAGGCATATTTTAAGATGACTTATTTTAGAATTAAATCATTTATGGATATATACACAGTGAATTTAATCGATATTCCTTATTATAATAGTTTGTTCGACATATTTTATATGGCTTATTATTTTAAGTCATAAAGTTATGATATTAATGTCTCATCTATTATTTAGGTATAGTCTGACCCATTTATTATTTTAATACTCGGGTCAGCCAAGACTTTACAGGTACATGGACCTATTAACCTTTTATTTTGGGCTAGCATTGAAGTAGACTATTTTGATAGTTTTAGTTTACTTCATACTTGTATATATTGGTAATTAGGAGTTTATGTCATCTATATTATATAGTAGTGACTTTGTACTTGATAAAAGATTTTGGATATCATGTATATACTTATTTGGGTCTAGTACTCATATTTTGTAGACTCACCTTCTATCATGTATAAAATGATGTATATTATTCTGCTGTGATTTATGACTCTGATTTTGATTTATCTATATTATATACTATTCTGAATATTTTAATCGGTGTGTTTATTACTTTGTATTAATACTATTCACGTCTAAATTTCAGTTTAGATCCTCAAAATGGTAAATAAGACGTGTCAGTGTTAGTATAAAGATATATTCACATTTGATCGCCCTTAACCAGCCGTATTCCTCGGATTAGCAGACGACATTACTTGTAATGTTTTTTGCTAAACTGGACATAGCGGTGGGGTCGTTATAATAAATCTAGAATGTGATCCTCTTGTCTGTTATTCCAAATCTGATGATTTTAAACTAATTCCTTCCACGAGTTCCCCAGGTATAAGTCCAACTTTCCTTCAACTTTAGTTGTTAAGTGTTGGGTATATACCCATAGCTCATCACATGTGCATAGGCACTCACACACATACGCATAAACCATATGTATGCTTGTACATGTTTGTATGTTTTTTAAGACTCAGTACCAATCTCTGGTTTAGGAGTTTGTACCGACTCCACACTTGGAAAGTTTACCCAATTTTTGACCTGAGAATTCAGGTTTGAGACATTATATAACCCATTAGTTCTTGCTTCGACTCCCTACTTGCTCATTGTCTTTGATTTAAAGCTTTAAACTGCCTCCATAATGATTCCTTGCTCCCTAATTAAGTTCCACCTTCTCATATCCCCGATCGACGGTGCCACCGACCCGAATCCTAATTTTAGGAGCCCATTTCTACTTGATCTATCTCTTCTTTTGAATCTTGAATTTGTAGTAATAGGTAGGGGTATGGTGAACTTAATGATGGGGATGAACTAGAACGACCGTGGATGTGGATGAAGGAGGGTGTTAATGGTCGTGGTTTTTGGAGTTAGCGGGGATGAAGGAGGCCTTTGATTGTGGGGGTCGGTGAGGCTCCCACACTTAGGAGAATTTTTGCCTACTCCAAGTTTCACTACTATACTTTTCGTTGGGGATTCACGACGAATTCCTCTTTCATCTCAAACATTTCCAAAGCATGGCTGATTGCATTAAACTAGTCGGGAAGGTCAGCGATAATGTCCCATCGACCATATCTAGACTTTAAAATGAACTGCTAAAATAAACAATTAAATATAACCCAAATTTGAATTGCACCACACTGCACCATATTGTACTAGAATCCACTTTTAGCACGAAGGGCACGGTTTATAGTTAATCTTCTATGCTGATTATCTATCAATCTTTTTAAAGAAATGGACCAAAGACGTTCCAAACATCTGGTTGTGCAGACTATAGGCGCTTCACCTTTAATATATATCGAAACCAACGTAGATTCAAGCTTAGCTACAACTTCTCAAGCACAACAAACTCCTATCCAACAAGAGTAGCAACTGAAGATTTCATGTGTTGGTCAACAAAATCTAGAGAATCCCAAAGTAAAGCAACAGATGCTTGAAAATTTGATTGTACCGATAGACGGGCTTCAAATAGGTACAACACCCAATTCTCTTAAGGATGCTGCAATACTGAATAACTCGATCGATTTTATTCCTTCCAAAATTGATGAAGAATCTCTTTGGAGGATATGTAGTAAACACGATGTCCCATTTATCCTAGCACTGTCTCACGATCAGAGAGTCACGATCCTCCAGAAGGGTACATAGCTTGCAACAGGCATTTGTGCCTGGCGGATTGCGTCCTGCTATTTAGTCAATTCGTTCATCAAGTCTTGAACTTTATGAGACTGGCTCCTATACAGCTGCATCCAAATAGCTACGCTATTCTTTTAAGCATTTATCTAGTTTTCTCTGAGCATTTAAACCGAGTGCCTATCAATGAATAAATCTGATATATTTATAGCTTTAAAAGCCGTAAAGAAAACCCCTCTCTTATTTACCTAAAGCCGATAAGGGGTTATAGAATCATCCCTAGGGATTGGAACAAGGTGAGTTATTTCAAGGCTGAGTGGTTCAATGTGCGCTGCCCACCCAGATTCACTCGTAGATGGATATTCAGACGTAACTTTTATTCCAAACGCCATCCATGCATTTGCCTTAATCTGCATTCTTAATTTATCACTCTCCATTGTATAAATGTTCTAGGGAGACCCGGTGGTGGATCACTTTTGGGCACCGTTAGTACTCTTATAGCAATCCCAACTGAGAATACATATATAAGAACTCTATTGACAGACAGGAATCTTCTCACTCGTGACTCATTAGAGGAAAGCTGCAGCACCGACATTGTTCCAGTTATCGACATTGAGGAGGATGATGATGATAATAATGATACCAATCCCCCTACAGGAGGCGAAGTTGATCCTAAGTTGCTCCTAGCTCCATGTCTTGGGGCTGGAGCCATAGAAACCATGGAACTAGAACACTAAGGCATCGAGGAAGTTGAAATTATTGGAGAAGGTGGTGAGGACGGCCAAAGTAAGATTTAAGTGGGCCATGGTTCCTAGACTGAACGACCCAAAGACGACCCACCGCCTGCTTCGAAGAGAAATTGATTGTGAGAATTTTGAAGGCGCAGACTTCCACTCAGTCTCCACCTGCTATAAGTGTAGAGAAGACTCCATCTATTCCTTCAACGGGCACATTTTCTAGTTTAGAGCCTGTTCCAACGAAGCTCGGTTCCTTTTTGGTAACATCAGCATCGATGACATCGGTTCTTAGTTTTACTTTGAGAAGGAAATCATTCCAACCAGTGCGGGAGAAGTTACTCCCATGAGTAAAGCTCTAGTAAATGGTCCGTTGGGGGGACACTAGGGCACACACACGCACACATTACACAAAACTCGCATTTGACCCACGTCCTTACCCATTCGATCTAACTCATCCTTGTTTACTTTATAAGCTCAGTGGGCAAGAGAAAATAGTCATTTCGTTCCCTAGAAGAGAAAGTGTATCATGTACAATTCCCCCGGTCAAGCTCGTACCATCAATGGAGTGGTCAGGACTATGATTCAAGTTATCACACCAGTCACGACAGAGACGACAGGACATGAGTAGTTACGGCAGGGACCATTCTTCTCATGATTCCACTTTTAAGTGTCGACCTAGATCTATATCACCTCCTTCTAGAGACCCGGCTAAGAAACCTGACCGCCACAATGATATTCTACTGGCCGACTCTTCTTGAGCTCCACCACCTGCCTCTGTCACTTTCCAATCCGCGATATTATCTCACTTTGGTCGATCTTTTGAGCATAAAAATCATAAAAGTGGCTCTGATACTTTTCACCAGAGGCCATGAAAGGAAAGCACTATTGCTCCTACCATTATAGAGGTAACATGTAGACGTTACGGGGGTGGATGGTTGAGCTTAAGAGCAAATTCCCTAACTGTTATTTTGAGGGAGTTAAGTTCATATCAAATTTAAAGAGAATTCCTGCTAAAGACCAACAAAGGGCCATTGACTGCACGATCTATGTCCATAATCAATACAATAAATGGGCGAAGCTGGTTGAAATGATTTTAAATTTCTCAACGGACAGGGTGCAAGAGGTAGAAAACCAGAAACTCATTGAGACTGAGAACAACCAAATCATAGCCGCTCTCGATACTAAGCTTGAAAATTCAAGAAATATCAAGCCAAAGCTGATAAGAAGGTCGAGGAGGCCATTAAAGCACTAGAAGTAGAGAGATCTAAGCATTTGAACGAAATCGAGCAAGCTCATCATCGTAACCATGAGCCTGTAATGGCAAGGGATGTTGCCAAGAGGAATGCAGCTGAAGTGGAAACCAAGCTCGAGCATCAGATCAAGGAAAAAGATGAAATGCATAAAAGTTTCTCAAGATGCACGTGACCAGCTGACCGACGTTAGGATTGAAAGGGACATGAGCCTGAAAAGTTCATGGATGTTGATGCTCTCGTCAAGAGAGAAGTTGAAGCCGCGGTAAGACAGGTTGAGGAGTTGGTAAAGGAGTAGATGATGAAGAAATTTGAGCCACTGATTACTCAGTACAATGCCAATGTACTCAAATTTCAGAATCTAGAGTGGTTCAAGGAAGATTACACTTTAATGCTTGCCAATGCTGGGAACGGGTTATAGAGGTAGAGAAAGAATTTCTTAATGTTAGTAATATTGATATGGAGTAATTGGAAAAGGAGATTCTAAAGGAAAATGAGCCCACAATCCTTCATGACATCTTATTCATCCGGAACTTGATGCAACCGTTCGAAAAGAGTAAGGCAAAGGTTCTGGCTATGCATATCATTCTGTTACAGCTGGTCAAACTCTCGGGACTCAAGATGCTCTCGGTTCCACTGTTGATTCATCTACTGACATTGGTTGTAAGTCGAGAAGCCACAGCTCTAGAAATTCACTGTTCTCTCCCCTATTCCTGATGGAACCCTCGGCAGAACTCCAACTTACATGGAATTTCAAACTGAGATTTACTTCTCCAATTAGAGTTGATGTATCGTCGGTTAACATCACTAAGCTCCCTCTTTATATTTCTTTCGCTATAGGTCAACCTACGATTGCTCCACTTCCTCCTAAGGATTCTCAACTGGGCCACAAATATCAACAACTGAGTCTGTAACCGTCACGATCTCGACAACAATTCCTATCATTTCGATTGAGGAGACCTCGAGCCTTGACGAGTGCATGGTAGATGCTTTTTTGGATGAAGGAAATGATGAGAATTGGGAACTCAAATTGAGATGATGTTATTATTACTCAGGTCCCCCAGTCCTTGTCGGGCCCTTTCATGCTTGAGCTTGAGCAAAAACTTGGGGCGGATATCCTCTTTGCTAGTCAAACCAAGCAGGAGCAAATAGAAGTTTCCCTTCTCCATTATCAATAACTTTTCCTAGGAAAACCATTTTCACTCCAATTTACATTCCTCCACCTAGGGTGCTCGAAGTATATTGACAGTATTTTCGCAAAGCATTCCGGCCTCCATTTCTCCGCCCAAGAGCGGCTAGAGTGCGTCGGCCAGATCTTTGCAAAGCACACCCTCCAAAGGCCAAGGCGGTAGAGGAAGAGGTGGAATGAGGCAAGGAGAGAGCTCGAGTGAAGTCTTCCCTAGTTCTAAAAAGATAAAGAAGTCCAAAAAGAAATAGTCACTAGTTTGTTCTTCCGTATAGGGACTCCTTTTGTTGTTGCCCAGCTTTGTTCGGGTTTGGCCTCCTATTACTACATTTTTGCTTTTAGTGTGAACCATTTGTACTTAATTTCCTAATTTGGCATTAATAAAAAATTCCTTTTATTTTGTAGAAGTCTTTGTTCAAATTTGTTTAAGTATTTAAGTAAATATGCTTTCCATTCAATGAACCTGTGGTTTATTTCCTTTAGTGATCATTTTTGGATCATGTCCTTAATTCATTCTGTAATTTTCCGACTCACATCGTTCTAGTGAATGTAAAGCAATCCTTAGGGTAAACCGCTTAAGATAGTGGCTTAAATATTTGTTTCCAGGATAATAAGTTCCAACCGCACCAAACTCCGGGCGCGAATTTAATCTAACTACTTAAAATCGTAGTCTGAACATCCTCATCTAGGATGTTAGCATTTGATCACTCCTAACTTTGGGCATCAACCGAAGGCTTACAGATTGGATCCCATGTTACCCCTAGTGCGGACCCACCATTCTTCTTACTCCGAGCAAGGTCATGCCCATTTTTGTTTATACTTCTACCCCTAGTCTAGGGACGAGATCTAGTTTGTGGATGAACGTGTTTCATCTACTCCGGCTCCTACATTGGGAATGAGAGTTAGAGTACGAAGGCTTGTATCACATCCGATCTGCATTTATACTCCTGTCTTCAATCCGAAGGCAAGAGTTGGGATGTGGACAGTCATATCATGTTCGGCTTATGTTTATACTACAGCTCCTGCTCCGAGAGCAAGAGCTAGGATGCGGAGAGCTATGTCGTGTCCGGCTTATGTTTATACTCCTTCCCCCAATTTAAAGGAAAGATTTAGCTAATTTCAATCTCCATACATCAAAAAGGGATTTCATGTTCCTGATTATGGGCCATAGAAGTATGACCGGCACTTTTTTCCCAGTACTTGCACACCTGCATTAATCATATGCAGATTCATTCGAGTTCATCAAGTCACAACGGTTAAGAAATGGAGAGACAGAATTCCAAGCTTGAAATGAAGTTTTATTTGATTAAAGATGGAAGGTGAAATTTTTTTGTCTTATTACACGACTCTAGCCTATTATTTACAAATTTATTCTCTAAGTGAAAAAATGTCGTAGGGCTCGCTATTCCACGCCCTTGAGAGTGACATCCAGTCCATAGTTGCTAGCTTGAAAGTGTCATCTCCAAGATTTTCCTCTATTGCGTACGGACCTTTCCATATTGGGCCTAATTTCATAGGGCCAGGGAAGATTCAAACTCGTTGATTTCAAAGGTCTGACTCCTAACTTTGATGTTATAATATCGTACGACTTGGTGTCTACGCGTAGCTACTCTCGACTCAACTTCAGTTTGCTTCTCATTAGTCATATCAAGAGACTCCCAAAGGAGTTGCTCATTTGTTCATGGATCGTAGTGGATAACCTAATGAGAAGGTACTTCCAGTTCGATCGGGATCATGGCCCTCGATCTGTAAGCTAAGGCGAACAAAGAATGGCCAGTCGCTGACTTATGGGTGGTTCGATAAGCCTAAACTACTAACAGGAGTTCATTGACCCATTTGCCTTTGGATTTCTCCAATCTTTTCTTAGGAAGGAACTTGGTAATCTTATATACAGCTTCAACCTATCCATTCGCCTGAGGATGTGCTAACGCTGCAAATCTCTTCTCTATGCGGTGCTGATAGTAGAAATCCTTAAACTTCGTGCTATCGAGTTATGTGATCAATAACGATTGCTTGTGGACTCTAAAGCGATATATGATATTCTGAACAACAAAGTTGATTACTTTCTTTGTAGTAATCATGGCCAAAGGCAATATCTTTGTCCATTTAGTAAAGCAATCAACCGCCATGATGGCGTACTTTGCGTCACCTTTTAGATATCGGCAATAATCTGACAATATCAATCCCCCAAACTACAAATGGCTAGGGATTGACCATTTGAATAATTTCTATTAGTGGGGCCCTTAGAATTTTAGCAAATATCTGACAGTTGTCACACTTTTGGGTATAATCAGTTGCATCTCGATTGACAGTTAGGTAGAAATATTCGTAATAAAGGATTTTCTTCACCAAGGTCTACCCCTGGTATGGTCTCCATAGGAACCTTCATGAACTTCTCTCAGCATTTTTTTGGCCTCGTCATGAGTGACACACGGAAGTATGGGGACAAAGAAACTCTTCCTGTACAGGAATCCTTTTTGCATGATGTGTCCCGAAGCTTGGCGAAGGATTTTGCATTGTTTATTCTATCTCTCTAAAAGGATCCCTTGTTGTAAATAATCTCGAATCGGAGTCATACATGAATCCTGTTCAGGCTCAGTTTCCAAGATCCTATCGACATCTATCTGGTCGATGCTCGCAGCACTTCCATTGGAACCAGGCCCATGAGATGCGCATCTTCGGAACTAGCCAACTTGGCAAGCGAGTCGGCTCTCTCATTTTCCTCTCTGGGAATATGAGTGATTGTGCAATATTTAATGTCATTAAGCAACTCAAGAACCCAGTTCAGATAGGGATCTGGACTTGCTCCTTTTGCCTTTTATTCTATCCAAACTTGGCATACCACTAGGTTGGAGTCATAGAAAATGTGTAAAGTCTTTATTCCTAATTCCTTGGCGATCTAGTCCTACAATCAAGGCTTCGTATTTGTCTTCATTACTCAATGTTGGAAAGTCAAGTTTCAAGGTGTAGCAGACTGGGTGTTCTTTGGGAGTGACAAACACAACTCCAGCACTAGAACACCGATCATTGGATGCACCATCCGTGTACGTCTTCCATCCAACTTATTTTTCTCCACTACTTTTCGAAGAATCGTCTCGTGCAGTGAATTTAACTATGAAATTCGCCAAAGCCTGACCCTGGATAGTTCTACGAAGGTGATAGGTGATATTGTACTACCTCAATTTGATGTTCTAATTTAACAGTGTTCCAAAAGCCTTAAGTCGTTGCAAGACTTGTCGTAATTTCTTTTCCGTAAGGACATTAATCGGACGAGCCTTGAAATAGGGGCAGAGATTTCTCAAAGTGACCAACGGGCAGTATGCGAGCTTTTCCAATCTTGGGTATTTTTTAAGCTCCTGTCAACCGCTTGATAATGTAGTAGACCGGTCGCTGGAAGCTAGATTCCACATGCACAAGTGCAGTGCTCAGAGCACGCACCGACACCGCCAGATATAAGAACAAAACCTCATCATCCACCAGCTTTGGGAGAATGAGAGGTCTCTCCAAGTGGTGTGCAAGATCCTAAAATGCATCTTTGTAGCCTTGATTCCACTCGAAATTTCTCTTTCCCTTCTTGATCACCTCGAAGAAATGGATGCATTTGTCAATTGCTTTGGAGATGAATTGACTTAGGGCGGCAACCTTCCTGTTTAAGCTTCTAACCTCCTTGTTCATCTTTGGTGTTTCAATCTCTCTCAAAGCCTTGATTTTTTTTCTGGATTGGCTTTAATTCCGCAAGTGTTGATGATGAAACCCAAGAATTTTCCTAATGCAACATCAAAAGAGTATTTCAAAGGATTGAGCTTCATCCCATATTGCCGGAGGACATCAAACATCTCTACCAGATCATCAACGTAAACTTTCGTTGATCGTTCGATCTGTTTCTTAAACATCCGGTTCACAAGTCTCTGGTAGTCGCTCCTGCGTTCTTTAATTCAAAGGGCATGATAAGATAACAATAGAGTTCAAGGTCGGTAATGAAGCTAGCATGTTCCCGATCTATGACGTGTATCGGGATTTGATTGTATCTGGATTACATGTCCATGAATGAAAGTAACTCATGTCCAACAGTTAAGTCAACTATTTGATTTATTCTTGGAAGTGGGAAGCTATCCTTCGAGCATGCTTTATTCAAGTTGGAATAATTGCTGCAGTCCTCCACTTTCTTCTTTCTTCACCAAAACAGGGTTTGATACCCAATCCGGGTATAAAACATCACGGATGAAGCCGTTATCCTTCAGCTTATCCACTTCTTCTTTGAGCGTAGCGGATCTCTCCGGGCCCAGGCTGTGTCATTTCTGTTTCACAGGAACGCATTTAGGAATTATGTTTAATGCATGGCTCACTATCCCGAGTGAGATCCTACATATATTCGAGTGTGTGCATGCAAGCACATCTAGGTTTTCCCGGAGAAAACCAACCAACTCCCTCATCACATTAGTATTATCGGCTCGGTGGGAGTTGCTTGTCCACCATTCGGCTCTTCTCGTCCGTCCATGTCATTGTAGAGTCGACTAGTTTACCCGAGTTGGGGCTCGGGCGTAGTTGCTATGCATCCAATGCCTTTATGTAGAGGACCCCCGCTACACTCATCCCTTTCTCTATAACAACCCATAAATTTCGTAAATATTTTTAATTCAATTTATTTGAAAACTTTGATTTTAAATTATTTAAAAATTGAAATTTTGGAATTTTCCAATGTAACTTTGGACTTTGTGTATAAATTAATTTCCAAATACAATAAAATAAATATTTTTTGAAACTTTTATATTTTGGTCAACTGAAAGTCAAAGTTTGACCATAGTTGAAATTTTTAAATTTGAATTTTAAATTTCTAACCTTTTTATTTAAATCTGGGTATGATTCTGATATTCGTGTTGCTTTTCGTTTCATAAAATTCTATTTTATGCTCTTTAAATTGGATAACTTTCAACGTTTTACACGCGATTATTTCACCATTTTTCCATTTATTTTCTATTACACATTTTCCTACATCATTATATTTCATTTTCTGTTTTCTATTCTCTATTTTATTTTTATTTTTCAATTCTCTATTTTCTTTTAATTGATTTTTGGCTTGGAAATTTCAAGAGACCTTGGTTTCTTTTTTTGGAAATCAAGCAAAGCTCTTCATTTTCTACCCTTTTCAATTACCCTAGCCGCTACTAACCTTTACAATTCAGGTACAAAAAAGTTTCTCATCCCTTCTCATTTCTCATTTGTTCCTGAAAAAAAATACAGTAAGTTCGTGGCTTTTCCTTTCTTCTTTTCCTCTTTTTCAATTTGTTTTTCTTTTGTTTTCTTCCTCCTAAGCTCGGCTACATGCCCTAGCCGATCATCATCTCTTCATCACCACCTCAGAACGGCCTCCACCATCACCTCACATCTTCCCCATGCCATAGCCGTGACCATAGAACAAAAGCCCTTCAGCAAAATTACAAATAACCCTAGTCGAGCCTTCCTTATGCATCCACTCCTCTTTGTTTGTCTTGGCCTCAGCACAAAATTCATCACCTAGCCATGAAAATCCCATCTCCAAGCCTATTCAAATTGCCTTGACCAGATCTGACCCAAACCCACACTATAGCCAAGCCACCTTGCATCTTGACCGAGCACAATTGCATAGAGCCGAGCCCAAAACTCCTCTTGATCCATGCCTTTGCCTCCACTTGACTTTTGCTTGCCATTCCCTTCATATTTCATCTCCTAGCCGTGCATAGGTGACCAAGGCCGAGCCCTTATGCCCTAAATCAGATCATGGCCGAGCCATGTGGGGTGATGGTTGAGCCATTTACATTGTGGCCGAGCCCATTTGTTAATTTAAACCAATTTTGCTTCACTTTGATTCATGTTTAATTCATCATTTTGATTTATAATATGATGTTGAATGATATTCTTATGTATGGTCATATTTTATTTGTTTACAAGTTTTAAATATTGGCTCATCATCCACTCGAATCTAGTCGTGCCTTTTCGTTCTTTGCGGAGTTTGGAATTGTGTTTTGGATTAGATCTCTTGCTTTAGAAGGTGAGTTATTCACTCTAGACATTCCGTACTTATATAATTGTGAAACGATGACAAGTGGATATATAGTAATGGATTTGCTATGTTGATAAGTTCAAACATGCCTGTGATATGATTATATGATGTTAAAATCTATTTATAAACCAGTTACATCATCTGATATGTTGTATTATACTATACTGTTTATCGTATTTACTGTTTCTCACACTGCAAGTTTCCTGTAGAATAGAATCACTATGGGTTGAAATGGTACATACCCGATCAGACATTAGAATAAGGAAAAATCGTTATGAGCTGAAATGTTAGGCTCAAGCGATTTTTATTTATTTTATTTGACTTAGGATTGTAGGTTTGAAATGATAGAACCCGGATTTTTATTTTTAAATTACGGTTCGAAATGATACATATCTGTGTCACTTGACCTAGGTTAGAAAATTATATACAGTTTCGTGGTTAATTTAAAGTATTTTCTAAAAAATTATTAAGTATTTTTATAACGACCCACCTTTTTGGACAGTTCAAACCAACGATCAAATACACATGCCGATTCCAAACCGTTCAAAAGGGCAGATGGTTATTGGGGTAAATAAGAAAAGAAAAGAAAGAGAAATAAAGGAAATGAAACAACACAGAATCTCGCACCGGAAAGACAAAATATAATAGTCAAATAAACAGTTCATGAAGCTGTTTACAATACTTTGATCATTATTTATACAACATTTATCAGAGTTATACATATACAACAAAACAAATAAAATAATGCAGCAGACAACATGATGCAAAGATAATAATAGAATAGTATACCAAATCTTCGACTTCGTCCTCCAGAAAAGATCTTCAATAAGCTAAAAAACTCAGGTCTGACCCGAGCGTAATGAAAAGACAAAACACTCGAGTCAGGACTAAAATATCCTCATGTAAGTTAAATCAATAGTAAATAAATATGAGTGTAACGGCGTCAAAGATGTTTACGGGGTTTGACATATCATATCCAGTGTCAACGTGCGTGCAATAACTTAAGAGATGTTACGGGATTTTCCATCTCTCAAGAATCCGTTAAACTATCTACTATGTAGTACAATACGCTATTATAATATGACTACAGTAAAGTAAAAGTATTAAAATAGCGTTAAGGCGTTACCATAATTCCCCTTAACACATTTTTATAATGCCATAGTCTATACAGCACCGTAAACCCCACCGTAAACTGTTGGTTATCAGGGGGTACCCCATAGGTATAAAACAAAACAAAAACGTAGTGGTCACGAATAGGATAATCAGTATGACAAGGTACATGAGGCGATACCAACTAGAATACTAGTAGTTGCGTGATCCGGACTGATGTTGAGCATAGCCAGCAGCTACCTCAACACCGCGAAACAACACTCCCAAATCGAGGGGTGCACCCAAATCGAATCATAAAAGTAATAGATATGGTATCGAAGAAGTGTGTCCGTTAGAGATGGCGAACCTCAATGGCCCGGCGCGGCTCCTGTTTTAGTCATGTCAGGGGTCATCCAATATCGTTCTCTTTCTTCAATCAACGCGTTCACCAAACCATCCACTTCATTCTGGATCAACACTCCGCGTATAATAGTTATTAAAGTGGTTTTCGGTATTGACAGAGAGTATGTCCATATCCGATCCCGGTCTCTTTAATAACTACGTATTATTACACCGGTGGCTCTTTTACATTTCAATCGATTCATAATTTATATCAAAATATCATATTCGCTTCAAAAAAAAATCAAATCCTTTTCAAACATCATCATATCTATTCAAAATGTAAGGTTCCGTTTCAAAATCATTTTTCGTCTCAATATCTCATTTCGATTTCAAAATCATTTCGAATTTTAATTTAGGTTGCAACTTCATTTAACCCAATTCGTATTTACATTCAAGATTTAAACATAAACATTTCACCTTATTGACCAGCTTGAAATTTTAGAAAATAGTTTAAAGTAGTTTAAAAGTGGTTTTAAATAATTAAAATAGTTAAAGATACTTAAAATCTTTAAATGGATTTCAAATAGATAAATTAATTTAATATAGTTAAGTGGATTTAAGATAGATGAAATATAATTAAAATAAGTTAACCTGGTTTAAGATGGGTTAAAAATAATTTAATATAGTTAATATAGGTTAAAATAGTTTAAGTATTTGAAGATGGTTTATAAAACAGAGTAGTTTGGAAAAAAAATGAAACAGCTTCAAAACCAAGCCATTTCAATTATAGCTTCCTAATTCAAACAATTTCAATTTCCATTCTACCGATTCAATTTCGATTTCAATTAAAATCAATGTCAACTTCGACTTCAAATTAATTCAATTCTACATTCACCTTCAATTCCTTCAATTTCAATTTATATCGATTTGGAGCTTGATTTTTCAAAATATCAATTTATAACACTTAACAAAATTTATCCTTCAATATTCAAATTTAAATCCAAATTTCAAATATGATTCAATTCCAAGCTTAATTTCAAAATATCATTTTTATATCACTTTTACTTAGTAACACTCAAAGCTCGAAATAATGTTCAATCTTTAAAACAAATAATTTTCGAAATTCAATCATATCCAAATTTTAAATTTCAAAGTCTCAACTTAAATTATTTAACAATTTCTTTTAACCAAAATTTATTTCAATTCCAAACTCAATTTGCGATAATTCGATTTCTATAAATTGATTTTATTTATAACTTTTAAATCAAAACATTTAAATAAATTTCAAATCAACGATTTTAAAATTTATTAATTTACCCAATCCGGTGTCCGTATATAATTTTCTATCCTATGGCCAAGTGATTAGTTATTTCAATTTAATGTCAGGGATGAATATATATCACTTAAATCAAATCATAGTGTCATATGTATGCATAACAGGATATATATATATAAGCAAATAAACATCCAAACAATAAAATATCAACCAATAGCATCCATCGAAATAAAACATCCAATAGATAATACAATTCACGGCAATTTCATAGTTCTCAATATCAGGTAATTTAATCGCAATTCAATTTTAATTTCAATTTTGACTGTCAATTTAATTTTTCAACGGTGAATTCAAATGACAATCTATATGACAATTAAATTTTATCAAACAACGACAAATAAAATTCATATCACTTCATAATATCAAATTTAACTACCATAAAGATATTCAGTACGTTGTGAGCGTTATAGAACACTCACCTTGTTTTCAATGTAGTTCCAGCGTTTTATTCCGAATAAAATTAAACGAGCGTTTAATTTTACCCGAAATTTTCTCTACCTCCAAACGATTCCAATCAAGCTCCATCGCGTAGTATTCGACAAAACGATTGCAACGCAATTCGTTTCGTCAGATTCTGACCTCGTACGAACAAGTTATGACATTTATAAGTTAATACAAATTTTTATAAAAATTAATTACAAATTTAAACCTAACTACCATCATCTGCCGTCCATTTTGCTTTGAAAAATCATGGCCGCCCATCTACTTCTTCTCCCTCCCTTCAGCACACGTTCGAATGCGAACCCAAGCCGTCGTTTTAGCCCTAATTCACGCACCCTATCCTTGTAGCTCGAAGACGATCAGAGACCCTCACCTTGTAGCCCACCACGCGAGCTACCTACTCCTGCAACCATTCAAAGCTCGGCCGCCTCGTAGCCTCGGAATTCGAGCTCGAACGCAACCTGTTCATAGCCACTTTGCCGCCAATCTACACCCGTATATCTCATCATAACCGTTGAAATCGTAGAACTCGATGCTCTCTACAAGTTTACAGTTGAAAACTTTCCGAAATAATCGATGGATTTGGAGAAATTTGAGGGAGAAGAGAGTTGAATTTCGGCCATTGGAAATATCACTCGCGGCTAAAGCAGATAGCTAGGGTTAGGGTTTAGTTTTGATGCAAATGAAAATAGTTAGGTCCTTTTATAGAAAAAAACGACGTACACTATTCATCCCGAAATTTCCGAACTCCAAATCTCGCGCGGTGACTGGAGTTTCTAAGGTTTACCCCGCGTTTTGGACACAATGGAATAGGTTTCGAAAGCCAATTCAATCATCTGCGTGAGTTATGGCAATAAACAATCGATTTTACATTAAATCGGTTAACTAAATTTCAAGGCGTTTTGGCTTGCCCCAGACAAACGGTAAATCCGATTGACACGAAATTTGCAACCATACAATTATTTAACATTACGGGCCCGGTGAAACTAGTTTCATCGAAATCCAAGACTGTTTGAAAAATGGCTATTTTAACTCGTCAATTAAATATTAAAATATTCAATTTTCACAAATTTACTTTTAATTCGATTTTAAAAGTTCTACAACATCATTCTAACTTTAATATGATAAAATAAAATTTTACAAATCATTTTTAATCATATTAAACCCCGTTATTCAAATATTCAATAAATTCCAAATATTAAATTTAAACAATTTTGATTATCCAATAATTCATTATCCTTTGAAATATTTGAAATTGAACTTATAAGATTCAACTTTTAAAACCAATTCACATCTTAGAACACTATTTCCATTTTACAGTTATTCAATTATTCAATAAGCTTTAAATATTTACTTTAAACAATTTACCTGTTCAATATTCAATTATTTGATTTTAAATAGATTTTACCTATCAATCAATTACTCTATTATACCCCATGAATTCAACATTTATTATCCTATCCAACTATTGATTGCAAAGGCATTCACTAAGTAGCATTTATTTTTCAATACTTATCACTATCCAAATCTTCGAAACAAATCTATTAAAATTTGTATTTTTACCTAAATAATTCACAATTCTTATTCACTTATTTACATTTGTTTTTCCATATATTCCCTTATAACCAAGTTATAACATTTGAGTCAATTCAATTAGATTGGAACTCCATTCAATCTATAAATAATTACTTGAATAATTATTGTTGCAATTCATTCCAGTTATTATTATTCCAAACGAATTACAAATTTTTTTCTAACATTAAATCATGAAATCTTATTAAATTTGCTATTTTAATTATCGAAAATTTACGGGTCGTTACACTCTCTCCCACTCAAAACTTTTCGTCCTCGAAAAGGAAAAAGAAGGGAAAAGGAACTAAGTATAGAATTCAACATTAGGTATATTTTATTCAAAGTTACCAACTTATAAAACAATAAAATTCCATTTATAAAGTCATAACTATGCTTCCACTAAGTTACTCTGAACGACTTTCTAACTTTAAAGTTAGTTATCAAAACAAGTTATAAAATTTTAAAACTTGAAAAATTTTCTAACACCCGGATTTACAAAAAATTCGGCAGAGTCTCCTTTGCGCGGATCGATCCGAAAAGAATGACAGTATATATATCACAAATATACATCTCATCAAGTGATGAGGCATCCCGTAGGGAAAAAGTGTAAAAGTACGGTATGTAATCCGAGATATGTACCTTATATATTATTAGCGAGCATATACGGCTAATATAGCGCAAAAGCGAGCTCCAAATGCGAGCAAGCGCAATCTGCACCTACTAAACACTCAACAAACCATGAGAAACATGCATATATGAAAATAATATCAATATACACCATATAGCAACATAACAACTACATGTGCCAACATAGCAAATGCAACAAAAAACAAATGCAATCACCAAATCAATTATCATCCAATTATCATCCAACAAATCCATAACCAATCAATATAAATTCACTTCTCATTAATATTTATTGACTTGGTTTTTAATTTTAATCACAGTTGATTCATTAACGTTGGATTTTACTAACATTCATTCTCAATTCAATTAGTTAACATTCACTAATTTATATTTACATTAGTTCACTTCCAATTTGAATAAAATTAAATTCTATTTAAATTCATTTAACTTCCAATTTGATTTCAATGATTTATAGCTTTCAATTTCATTAACACTTAATGAATTATATACAATCAACTAACAATCATATAACAACCAAATCATACCCAACATAACCAAATTATTAATTTTACATTCAATTTGGTTTATCTCTTTCAATTCCAATTGATTCTTAGCCATACCAAATTCTTTTGTTTACATTTACTTCATATTCAGTTTCAATTAATAACCAATTTATTTGCAGAACATTTTATTAATCATCACTTTAATTTATAGTCATTCCATAAAAGTCTAACTTCTTATATATGACTTTTCTTAGTTTATAGTTATCTCAAAAGTTACAAATTTATCTTCACGTGTTTTTCTTTTTGTTGCAAATTTATATTTAATTCTACAACCAGTTTACAAAGACATTGCTTGACTCAATGGCCTTTTCCTTAAGTTCACTTACTTGTTCCATTTATCCATTCATCATTTCATGCTATATTTAAGTATATAACATTTTTATCACAACCAAATTTTTCATTTATATACATTTTAATTCCTTTTAAGTTTTCCTTACTTGTATACTTCAATTATTTTCTGGTTCTGTTTATTTGTACAATATCTCATTACATATCCAACCATCATATCAACTTTTTAATATTTGATAAGTCATATTATATGTTATTAGAATGCAAATTTGGTATTATACAAATTTATAGAATTTCATTTCACTTAATTAGAATGTTCACAAATTTGATTTATTTAAATCCTCTTTACCTTTCAACTTTAAAGGTACTTTACAACTCTAAAGTTTTCCCAACATAAGCTTAGATATCTTAATCCTCTTATTTTATAAATTCTTGTTATTCACATTTTATTCAAATAATTTGAAATTCACTAATTATCATAAATTAGAAATTTAAATGCCCAGTTCTTTTCAAATCGTTTGAAATAAACATATACACTTATATCTTTAATATATCAAATCATACCTCTGGAGTTTAAACCGAAACCCATTTACCCAAAATAATTTAGAAGAAAAGCAAAGCTTCTTAAAAGTCTCCCCCACTTTGAGACTCGAAAATGAACGTCGATGATGCTGCGCAGTCATCACCGAAATTATTTTCCAGCGACAGAAGAGAGGAGTACTGAATTCATTCCTTCTTAAAAATCCTTTCAAAATATTTCTCATAAATATTTTCCAAATAACATCACAATATATTTTCTTCAAAGCTTGAGAACCATTGTCAAAACCTCCGGGTCTTAAATTTAATATTTTCCAATTTAAATCTATTTTAATTTATAAGTCACCTTTATAAAATATTCTTATAGGATTTTCTTTCTTAAAATATTCCACAAGTGTTTTATCATTGTTCATTTTGTAATTCACCTTATTTATTAAATTACAATATCCAATTAATGATAATAACCAATATTATCATTCCTAACAACCAGGTAAGCTAGATAAGTCACAATAATTTCTGAAATTTTTCTTTATATACAAAATATAATTAGAGAAAAATTATTTCATTTACCCAATTTCAAAACAATACTATGTCGAATTGTTCTGTTTAAGTGTTTAGAGATCCCTATAAATGACGTTAATTACTCGTATTGACTAGGATCCATAAGCCACTCAACAAATCAACCGACACAATATAAAACATTTTATATCACTAACAAATACGCTCCCTCATATATATACACTCAGCGACTCATCATAGGGTATTACTACCCTATTTTTAAAGAGTCAGACCCCACAAAGCAAAGGTTATCGCTAAACCAAAGCTCTGATACCAACTATAACGACCCACCTTTTTGGACAGTTTAAACCGACGATCAAATACACATGCCGATTCCAAACCGTTCAAAAGGGCAGATGGTTATTGGGGTAAATAAGAAAAGAAAAGAAAGAGAAATAAAGGAAATGAAACAACACAGAATTTCGCAGCGCAACGATAAAATATAATAGTCAAATAAACAGTTCATGAAGCTATTTATAGTACTTTGATCATTATTTATACAACATTTATCAGAGTTATACATATACAAAAAAACAAATAAAATAATGCAGCAGACAACATGATGCAAAGATAATAATAGAATAGTATACCAAATCTTCGACTTCGTCCTCCAGAAAAGATCTTCAATAAGCTGAAAAACTCAGGTCTGACCCGAGCGTAATGAAAAGACAAAACACTCGAGTCGGGACTAAAATATCCTCATGTAAGTTAAATCAATCGTAAATAAATATGAGTGTAACTGCGTCAGAGATGTTTACGGGGTTTGACATCTCATATCCAGTGTCAACGTGCGTGCACTAACTTAAGAGATGTTACGGGATTTTCCATCTCTCAAGGATCCGTTAAACTATCTACTATGTAGTACAATACGCTATTATAATATGACTACAGTAAAGTAAAAGTATTAAAATAGCGTTAAGGCGTTACCATAATTCCCCTTAACACATTTTTATAATGTCATAGTCTATACAGCACCGTAAACCCCACCGTAAACTGGTAGTTATCAGGGGGTACCCCATAGGTATAACACAAAACAAAACGTAGTGGTCGCGAATAGGATAATCAGTATGACAAGGTACATGAGGCGATACCAACTAGGAAACTAGTAGTTGCATGATCCGGACTGATGTTGAGCATAGCCAGCAGCTACCTCAACACCGCGAAACAACACTCCCAAATCGAAGGGTGCACCCAAATCGAATCACAAAAGTAATAGATATGGTATCGAAGAAGTGTGTCCGCTAGAGATGGCGAACCTCAATGGCCCGACGTGGCTCCTGTTTTAGTCATGTCAGGGGTCATCCAATATCGTTCTCTTTCTTCAATCAACGCGTTCACCAAACCATCCACTTCCTTCTGGATCAGCACTCCGCGTATAATAGTTATTAAATTGGTTTTCGGTATCGACAGAGAGTATGTCCATATCCGATCTCGGTCTCTTTAATAACTACGTATTATTACACCGGTGGCTCTTTTACATTTCAATCGATTCATAATTTATATCAAAATATCATATTCGCTTCAAAAAAAATCAAATCCTTTTCAAACATCATCATATCTATTCAAAATGTAAGGTTCTGTTTCAAAATCATTTTTCGCCTCAATATCTCATTTCGATTTCAAAATCATTTCGAATTTTAATTTAGGTTGCTACTTCATTTAACCCAATTCGTATTTACATTCAAGATTTAAACATAGACATTTCACCTTATTGACCAGCTTGAAATTTTAGAAAATAGTTTTAAGTAATTTAAAAGTGGTTTTAAATAATTAAAATAGTTAAAGATACTTAAAATCTTTAAATGGATTTCAAATAGATAAATTAATTTAATATAGTTAAGTGGATTTAAGATAGATGAAATATAATTAAAATAAGTTAACCTGGTTTAAGATGGGTTAAAAATAATTTAATATAGTTAATATAGGTGAAAATAGTTTACGTATTTGAAGATGGTTTATATAACATAGTAGTTTGGAAACAAAATGAAATAGCTTCAAAACCAAACCATTTCAATTATAACTTCCTAATTCAAACAATTTCAATTTCCATTCTACCGATTCAATTTCGATTTCAATTCAAATCAATGTCAACTTTGACTTCAAATTAATTCAATTCTACATTCACCTTCAATTCCTTCAATTTCAATTTATATCGATATGGAGCTTGATTTTTCAAAATATCAATTTATAACACTTAACAAAATTTATCCTTCAATATTCAGATTTAAATCCAAATTTCAAATATGATTCAATTCCAAGCTCAATTTGAAAATATCATTTTTATATCACTTTTACTTAGCAACACTCAAAGCTCAAAATAGTGTTCAATCTTTAAAACAAATAATTTTTGAAATTCAATCATATCCAAATTTTAAATTTCAAAGTCTCAACTTAAATTATTTAACAATTTCTTTTAACCAAAATTTATTTCAACATTCCAAACTCAATTTGCGATAATTCGATTTCTATAAATTGATTTTATTTATAACTTTTAAATCAAAACATTTAAATAAATTTCAAATCAACGATTTTAAAATTTATTAATTTAGCCAATCCGGTGTCCGTATATAATTTTCTATCCTATGGCCAAGTGATTAGTTATTTCAATTTAATGTCAGGGATGAATATATATCACTTAAATCAAATCACAGTGTCATATGTACGTATAACAGGATATATATAAAAGCAAATAAACATCCAAACAATAAAATATCAACCAATAGCATGAATCGAAATAAATCATCCAATAGACAATACAATTCACGGCAATTTCATAGTTCTCAATATCAGGTAATTTAATCGCAATTCAATTTTAATTTCAATTTTGACTGTCAATTTAATTTTTAAACGGTGAATTCAAATGACAATCTATATGACAATTAAATTTTATCAAACAACAACAAATAAAATTCATATCACTTCATAATATCAGATTTAACTACCATAAAGATATTCAGTACGTTGTGAGCGTTATAAAACACTCACCTTGATTTCAATGTAGTTCCAGCGTTTTATTTCGAATAAAATTAAACGAGCGTTTAATTTTACCCGAAATTTTCTCTACCTCCAAACGATTCCAATCAAGCTCCATCGTGTAGTATTCGACAAAACGATTGCAACGCAATTCGTTTCGTCAGATTCTGACCTCGTACGAACAAGTTATGACATTTATAAGTTAATACAAATTTTTATAAAAAATAATTACAAATTTAAACCTAACTACCATCATCTGCCGTCCATTTTGCTTTGAAAAATCGTGGCCGCCCATCTACTTCTTCTCCCTCCCTTCAGCACACATTTGAATGCGAACCCAAGCCGTCGTTTTAGCCCTAATTCACGCACCCTATCCTTGTAGCTCGAAGACGATCAGAGACCCTTACCTTGTAGCCCTCCACGCGAGCTACCTACTCCTGCAACCACTCGAAGCTTGGCCGCCTTGTAGCCTCGGAATTCGAGCTCGAACGCAACCCGTTCATAGCCACTTTGCCGCCAATCTACACCCTTATATCTCATCATAACCGTTGAAATCGTAGAACTCGATGCTCTCTTCAAGTTTACAGTTGAAAACTTTCCGAAATAATCGATGGATTTAGAGAAATTTGAGGGAGAAGAGAGTTGAATTTCGGCCATTGGAAATATCACTGGCGGCTAAAGCAGATAGCTAGGGTTAGGGTTTAGTTTTGATGCAAATGAAAATAGTTAGGTCCTTTTATAGAAAAAACGACGTACACTATCCATCCCGAAATTTCCGAACTCCAAATCTCGCGCGGTGACTGGAGTTTCTAAGGTTTACCCCGCGTTTCGGACACAATGGAATAGGTTTCGAGAGCCAATTCAATCATCTGCGCGAGTTATGGCAATAAACGATCGATTTTAAATTAAATCGGTTAACTAAATTTCTAGGCGTTTTGGCTTGCCCCGGACAAACGGTAAATCCGATTGACACGAAATTTGCAACCATACAATTATTTAACATTACAGGTCCGATGAAACTGGTTTCATCAAAATCCGAGGCTGTTTGAAAAATGGCTATTTTAACTCGTCAATTTAATATTAAAATATTCAATTTTCACAAATTTACTTTTAATTCGATTTTAAAAGTTCTACAACATCATTCTAACTTTAATATGATAAAATAAAATTTTACAAATCATTTTTAATCATATTAAACCCGTTATTCAATTATTCAATAAATTCCAAATATTAAATTTAAACAATTTTGATTATCCAATAATTCGTTATCCTTTGAAATATTTGAAATTGAACTTATAAGATTCAACTTTTAAAACCAATTCACATCTTAGAACACTATTTCCATTTTACAGTTATTCAATTATTCAATAAGTTTTAAATATTTACTTTAAACAATTTACCTGTTCAATATTCAATTATTTGATTTTAAATAGATTTTACTTATCAATCAATTACTCTATTATAACCAATGAATTCAACATTTATTATCCTATCCAACTATTGATTGCAAAGGCATTCACTAAGTAGCATTTATTTTTCAATACTTATCACTATCCAAATCTTCGAAACCAATCTATTAAAATTTGTATTTTTACGTAAATAATTCAAAATTCTTATTCACTTATTTACATTTGTTTTTCCATATATTCCCTTATAACCAAGTTATAACATTTGAGTCAATTCAATTAGATTGGAACTCCATTCAATCTATAAATAATTACTTGAATAATTATTGTTGCAATTCAATCCAGTTATTATTATTCCAAACGAATTACAATTTTTTTCTGACATTAAATCACGAAATCTTATTAAATTTGCTATTTTAGTTATCGAAAATTTATGGGTCGTTACAATTTTCAAATGTAAAAATATGACATTTTAACTTAAATTGGATTTAAATGATTTACATAAATTTTATAGTGATTTTCTGTAAGTAAAATGTGTAAGTAAATAATTTGTTAAAATGTACTTGTAATATGACTTAACTAGAAAATTGGAAATTTGGTTTCCAAATGAATATTTTCTTTAGTTAAGTAAATAAATGGAAATTCAATTTTATTTATGAAATGGGTATTTTGAAATAAAGAATTAAGTTATTTGTTAAAATAAAAGTTAAGTAAAATAGTGTACCTTTGACTTAATAAATGAATTATAGTTAATTGGATATTTTGATTACAAAAGTTATTTTTTTAAATCATAAGTAAATGATAACCAAATGAAAGTTTTTGAAGCATGAGATATTTTTTTAAAAGTTAAAATGGCTAAAAATTGAAGTTTTAATGTTTCTGAAATGTTATAATAAAAGCTGGAATTAGTTGGTAGCATTTCAAAAATGCTGTGGTTTTAACATAGCATTTACTAAGTGCTAACATTTCTGAAAGTGGACTATATTCTAAAATAATAAATAAACTACTGTAGCACTTTGTAAGTGCTGCTGTTGCAGAAATTAAACTATATTCTGAAATAATAAATAAGCTACTGTAGCACTTTGTAAATGCTGCTATTGCTGAAACTAAATTGTTTTGCAATAACCAAATACCTAATGTAGCACTTTGTAAGTGCTGCTGTTTCTAAAACTGAACTGTTTTGAAATACTAAATTACCTACCGTGGCACTTTATAAATGCTGTTGTTTCTAAAAATAAAATGTTTTGAAATATTACTATATCAACCGTAACTAAAATTTATTTTATAAGTGCTGTTGTAGCTGAAATTTACAATGTTTTTGGAAATTTTATAATTGAATGAATGAACTTAGGAATGCTATAACTTTGAAATGAATATTATTTGACACTGAATTTAAATGGTTTAAATGAATATGTTTTGAAGTGAAATATAAACCATTTTGAAATTTATAACCACGGTCATAATAACGTTGGGTTGTTAAAGAGACCGAGATGGGATATGGGCATACTCTCTATCGATACCGAAAACCACTTTAACAACCCTATACGCGATGGAGATTCCAAAATGAAGTAGGATGATGGCGATGTTCTATTAAGGTATATACATGGACCCGACTCCCGTGAGTTGGCATAAGGTGGCTAAAATAGAAGCGATTGACGTGCTAATGAGGTAGCTCCTCTTATCAAACACGCTTCTTCGTATGCCATTCTATTACTTTGTGATTGATTGGTGTGTGCCTTTGATTTTGGGAGCGTGGCTTGAGGTGGGTGGTAGTGGCTGCTATGCGTTACCACCGGCCCGTAAGCGTAATTCGTATATCTACCGTGGCATTGCCTAGTTGTGCCGTGTCACCTACCCTAGCACGCCTCGTACGATTTTGGTTTTATGTCGTAGCCCGTGGAGTATCCTCTGGTGGCTTCCCGTTCAGGAGGTGTTATGATACAGGATAAACTACGGGGACTATGTATGTGTTAAGGTGGAAAATGTAAAGCCTTAACGCTATTTTAAAGTAAGTTTATTTTTACTTTAGACATTATTATAATAACGTATATTACTACATGGTAAATAGTTTAACAGATCCTTAAAGGATAGGCGTTCCCAAGCATCCTTTAAGTTACTTGTGCATTTTATTACAGTTCACTTGAGTTGGTTTACATTGTATAAGTATGTATGTCCTGACTCGAGTGTTTATTTTCTTACGCTCGGGTTAGCCTGAGTATTTTAGCTTTGGAATTGACCTTTTGGAGCTAGGATTTGCTGGAGATCATCATTTATCTAGTTGCAACCTTTTTTTTCAGTATTTCTATTCAGCTTAAGTACTAGTGGACATTTATGTACTGGGATTTCTGTTGTATTTACTTTTCAGACTCTGTATTTTGTACTTGTTTGAGACTTTGTTGGAGACTGTGTTGTGGTAGCTTCATGAACTACTACTGTTATTTTTATTTCCACTGTGAGTTATTCTGATTTATTTGTGTCAGTGATTCTGTGATTGGTTTTATTTGCTCCAAATCATATTACAATACAATGTTTTGAATTATTCAAGTCAAGCATGTGTGGTTTTATTGTCGATTTGAATAGTCTAAAATAGTGGGTCGTTACAGTTGGTATCACAGCTTTGGTTTTAGGCAAACCTTAGCCTGCAGAGCAAAAACTCATTAGAGATAGGGTAGAAATACATGAGAATGAGTGAAATCAATCTTAGAATCCTTTCTTTGTGAGAGATAGGTCTGTCAATGAATACCCGAAATATTCGAAATACGTCCGCATCCATACCCGAAAACATGAAAAATATCGGATATCCGAAAAGCGGATGCGGATATCCGATATCCGAAACATATTTCGGATACGGATACGAATATGGTTGTATCCGTATCCGATAAATATCCGTCTGGTTTGAAATTAAATATTTATATAATAATATGTTATTTTATATCCATAAATCTAATACAAATACACTAATTTATTGTACGGATTTTGTGTGATTGGATTACCTATTGTTAATTTGATGTAATTTATGTATTACAAGGTTTTTTCAGTCAAAAAAAATGAAATATGCATTATATTGATTAATTTTCGGATATTTTCGATACATTTTGAGGTTCGAATACGGATATTTTCGAATATCCAAAAATATCCGTATTCGCTAACCGGATATGGATATTTTCGGATATCCGAAAATATTAGCGGATATGGATACAGATAATATTCAACCGTTATTCACGGATATCGGATACAGATTCAGATATGGATTTTCATTTTCGGATACGGATACAGATACAGCACTATCCGTATCCGACTGCATCCGTTTACAGGCCTAGTGAGAGAAGGTATTTTAAAGTATAAAATGATTTTCAAAGGATTTTAAAAGAGTATTTAGATATAAAAACTTTTTTGTTTTTAAATTTCTTAACTTCGTTCTTTTCCTTATCCACCTTGTTAGTAATTTCTTTGTTCGGGATATTCAATTCTCGTTGCATCTTATCTTATCTTACCTAATCTTGTCTTTATTTCTCAATTACCTCTGTCCTAAAATTCATTCTTTATATTTCAAGTTGAGTCATAGGAATGCTAGAAGTAGGGGACGTGGTGTTGCCCCAGCTCCTGAACCTGTTGCACCAGTTAGGTTCACTAAACTCTGTAAGGAATACAGTTAGCTTGGTGGCACCAAGTTCACCGGATCTGAGGGCATTATTGAGGCTCAATAGTGGTTGAAGGACTTGGAGAGGATTTTCTCAGATCTTGAGATCACCAACGCCCAACACATCAGTTGGCAGCTTGGCAATTGAAAGGAGCAGCCTTGGATTGGTGGGAGTCCATCACAGCCCACACTGCTGAGGTTGACATTTCTTGGGAACAATTTAGGATTATCTTCGTTTATCTTGAATTTGGTTTAGTTTCTCTTTTTGAAATCTGTCTTATGTTTCTTTATCGTGCTTTAGGGTTGAAGTAGATGCCCGAGGAAGGGAAATCTCAGTTGTATAGGGAATTCATGGATTTGAAACTGGGTGATATGTCTTTTGCTGAATATGAGAGGAAGTTCAATGAATTCTCTAAGTTTGGCCTTAATCTGATTGACATTCCTCTCAAGAAAAATGAGAAGTTCATTGCTGGTGCCTGTCCGGAGTACTATGATCATCTCATAGCTCATGTGCATAGCCCTTTCACCACTCTGATGGACATGGCCATTAGATATGAGAATCCTACTTCTAAATATCCTCCAATAGCCTGTTCTGCTTTAGCGCAGTCTTTTTCTGGTAATCCTAGGAAGAGGAAGCCCAACTTTCACCATTAGAAGAAGAATAGGAACAAGACTTCAGGGTTGGGATTATCTTCTTTGCAGAGGCAGTCTATAGAACTATTTGCCATTACTTGTTTCAGATGTAATCAGAGGGGACACTATGCTAATAGCTGTCCTATTTTAGTTAGTGCTGCTATTCCTCCGGCTCAATTGACCAGGTGTGATCTCTATCACATTTGTCTGCACCTTGGCCATTTCAAGAAGGACCGCCCTACTCAGCATAGGGGCAAGTCATCTGGATTTTTTGCTGTTACTTTTGCTTCTTCACCAGCTCTACCACCTGCACCTATTCCTGCTCCTGCTCCTGCTCCTGGTGATAACCAAGGTACACTTCAGGGCACTTTTTCTCTCTTTTATTTTCTGGTTCGTGTTGTGTTTGATACTGGAGCTTCCTATAGCTTTATCTCTGTGGATCTTTGTAATAAATTTGAGCATCTTCTTTCTCCCGCATTGGCTCCTGTACCTTTGTGTGTTTCAAATCCTATTGGCGGTTCTGCGAATCTTAGTAGGATTTGTAGAAATGTGAACTCTTCAACTCTAGCTATCGGTTTTCTGGTGATTTCTATGTTCTGAGTTTTGATGCTTTTGATCTATTGCTTAGAGGCGATTGGCTAAAGAGTCATGATGCCGTTATCTCTTGAAATTCTCGGACTGCTTCTCTTGTGGATAACTTTGGTAATTCTTTGGTGATTCAGTGTAGTTTGCCCCAAGATTTTGCTGGCAGCTTTATTTATTCTCTTGATGCTTCTCCTGGTGATATTCATTCGACTCCTGTAGTCAAACTCTATCCTGACATATTTGGTGAAGTCACTTCTTTACCTCCTAAGCATGAAATTGATTTTCGTATTGATCTTATTCCAGGAGCTCAACCTGTAGTTCTTCCTCCTAGAAGAATGACACCTCATGAGAAGGTCGAGTTAAGGAAGCAAATTGAGGACTTGTTCTACAAGGGTCTGATCAAACCTAGCCATTCCGAATAGGGAGCAGAAGTGGTTTTCGTCGCTAAGTCCGATGGTTCTTTGAGGATGTGTGTGGATTATAGGGAGCTGAACAAGCTCACTATGAGGAACAGATATCCTATGTCTTGCATTAATGATATGTTCAATCGGCTCCATGGTGCTACTGTTTTCTCTTAGCTTGATCTTGCCACAGGTTTTCACCATCTCAGAGTTGCTGAGAAAAGTATCCCCAAAACTGCTTTCCTTAATGAGAATGGTTAGTTTTGCCTTTTGGTTTGACTAACGTTCTTGCTTTCTCTGTTGAATTGATGAATCGTGTTTTTCGTGATGTGCTTAATAAGTTTGTTCTAGTCTTTGTTGATGACATCCTTGTCTTCTCTAAGTCAAGGGAAGAGCATGAGTCACATTTGAAATTTGTTCTGGGGACTCTTAGAAATCATTAGTTGAAGGCTAAATTCTCGAAATGCCTTTTTGGACACATGAAGTCTAATTTCTCGGGCATATTGTTTCTAGTAATAGAGTGTCTGTTGATCCATTCAAGATCGCTACGATCAATGTAAGTTTTTCTTTCTCCTCTTTTTGTAATCGGTTCATTCTACCTTTCCTATGGTCCTTATTTCTCTCTATTCTGTTATTGGGAAACTCCTAGGACTCCAACTGATATTCACAGTTTTATAGGCCTTGCCGGTTTTTATCGGAGATTCATTGAGAATTTTTCTCGGATTTCTGCACCTCTCACTGCTTTAACTCAAAAGAATGCTAAGTTTATATGGAGTGATAAGTGTGAATCTGCATTCAATGTGTTGAAGCGTAAGTTTACTTCCGCACCAGTGCTTACTGTTCCGAATGGAAATGAGGGATTAACGGTATATATTGATGCTTGTCGTGAGGGTTTGGGAGCTGTTCTGATGCAAGATGGAAAGGTCATTGCTTAAGCTAGCCGCCAGTTGAAGACCCATGAGGCCAATTATGTGGCTCATGATCTGGAATTGCTTGTTCTTGTCTTTGCTTTGAAGCCTTGGAGGCATCATCTTTTGGGTGCTAAGTTTGAGCTCTTTACTGATCATCAGTCTTTGAAATATATCTTCGCCCAAAAGGATTTGAATCGGTGTCAGGTTCGGTGGCTTGAGTTTCTTGCTTCTTATGATCTCGACATTAGCTATACCCCTGGGAAGGCTAATGTTGGGGCCGATGCTTTGTGTCGGAAGAAGGCTATGTTGTGTCAGCTTGTTGTTTCTTCTTCTCCTCTTTTGGATCGTATCATTGCTAAGCAGGACGAGGATAAGATTATCAGATTGATTAAGGAGAGTGTTCGTAGCAGAGTTGGTGGAAGTAGTCCTGATGGTAGTGGAGCTCAGATCAATGATAGAGGTATTTTGAGGATTAATAATCGGATTTGTGTCCCAGATGTTGATGGATTGAGGCAAGAGTTACTTTGGGAACATCATCGATCTAGACTTTCTATTCATCCTGGTGTGACAAAGATGTATCAGGACATGAAGAAGCTTTATTGGTGGAGAGGTATGAGGTGGGATATCTCTATCTTTGTTAGCAAGTGTGCAACTTGTCAGCAAATCAAGGCAGATCATCAGAAGACTCCTGATTTGTTGCAGCCCCTTGAGATTCCCAATTGGAAATGGGAACAGGTTTCCATGGATTTTGTTGATGGTTTACCTAGGACTTGGAGGGGTAACGAGAATACTTAGGTTATTGTGGATAGATTGCAAAATCAGCTCATTTCATTCCAGTCCAATCTACCCGTTCTGCTTCAAGTCTGGTTGAGATTTATATGAGGGAGATTGTTCGTCTCCATGGTGTTCCTATCAGCATTGTGTGTGATTGGGATCCTATCTTCACCAGTCAGTTTCGGAAAGCTTTTCAAGAATCTTTGGGAACTCGTCTGAATCTGAGCACTGCTTATCATCCGCAGACCGACGGTCAAACGGAAAGGGTGAATGAGATTCTCGGGGATTTTCTTCGTGCTTGTGTTCTGGATTATGGAGGATCTTGGGAAGATCATCTCCATCTTGTTGAATTCATCTATAACAACAGTTATCAGTTATATTTTCAATCTTCTATTTTGATCTTATCTTAGTCTTTTATCTATCCCATTCCATCTTTGAATTCAAGCTAGTATTGAAATGTCTCTGTTTGCTGCTCTTTACGGAAGACCTTGTAGGTCTCCATCTTGCTGGATTGAATCCGGTGATCGTTTGGTTCTTGGTCCTGATATGATTTTGGAGGCTTCTAAGAAGGTTGACGAGACTAAGAGGAAGATGAAGTTGCTCAAGATAGGCAGAAGAAGTATGCTGATCGTCGTAGGAGGAGTTTGGAGTTTGCTGTTGGTGATTTGGTTTTCCTTAAGGTCTCTCCCTTAAGGAATTTGATTTGGTTTGGTCATAGAGGGAAGCTTGCTCCTAGGTTTGTTGGTCATTTTTGTATCTTGGAGAGGATTGGTACTCTAGCTTATCGTCTGGATTTGCCTGAGAAATTTTCTAGAGTACATAATGTATTCCATATTTCGCATCTTCATCGATATCTGCATGATCCATCTTTGATTATCCAGCCTTCTGCTCTCGAGAGTTTGGATATTGAGCCTAATTTGACTGTCGAGAGGAAGCCACTTCGTATTGTCGAAAAAAGTACAAACCAGCTGAGAAGGAAATCTGTCAACCTGGTCAAAGTGCAGTGGAGTACCGATGATCGGGATTGTACATGGGAGACGGAGGAGAGCATGCGCGCTTCGAATCCGGAATTGTTTTTTAAGGTACTATTTGCTTTTCTACCTTACCTTTCCTTGTTTCATGTCTCGTTCCTTTTCGAGGATGAAAAGTTTTGAGTGGGGAGAGTGTAACAACCCATAAATTTTGTAAATATTTTTAACTCAATTTATTTGAAAACTTTGATTTCAAATTATTTGAAAATTGAAATTTTGGAATTTTCCGATATAATTTTGGATTTTGTTTATAAATTGATTTCCTAATGCAATAAAATAAATATTTACCGAAATTTTTATATTTTGGTCAATTGAAAGTTAAAGATTGACCGCGTTTGAAAATTTTAATTTTGAATTTTAAATTTCTAATCTTTTTATTTGAAGCTAGATATGATTCTGATATTCGGGCTGCTTTTCGTTTCATTAAATTCTGGTTTATACTCTTTAAATTGGATAACTTTCAGCCTTTTACACACGATTATTTCAGCATTTTTCTATTTATTTTCTATTATACATTTTCCTACTTCGTTATATTTCATTTTCTATTTTCTATTCTCTATTTTATTTTTATTTTTCAATTCTCTATTTTCTATTTTCTTTTAATTGATTTTTGGCTTGGAAATTTCAAGAGACCTTGGTTTCTTTTCTTGGAAATCAAGCAAAGCTCTTCATTTTCTACCCTTTTCAATTACCCTAGCCGTTCATAACCCCTCCACTAACCCTAGCCGCCACTCACCTTTACAATTCACATACAAAAAAGTTTCTCATCCCTTACTCATTTCTTACTTGTTCCTGAAAAAAATACAGTAAGTTCATGGCTTCTCCTTTCTTCTTTTCCTCTTTTTCCATTTGTTTTTCTTTTGTTCTTTCCTCCTAAGCTCGTCCACATGCCCTAGTAGACAATCATCTCTTCATCACCACCTCAGACCGGCCTCCACCATCACCTCACATCATCCCCAAACCATAACCGTGGCCATAGAATAAAGCCCTACACCAAAATTGCAAATAACCCTAGCCGAGCCTTCCTTATGCATCCACTCCTTTTTGTTTGTCTCGGCCTCAACATAAACTCCATCACCTAGCCGTGACCATCCCATCTCCAAGCCTATTCAGATGTGCCTTAACCAGATCTGACCCAAAGCCACACCATGGCTGAGCCACCTTGCATCTTGACCGAGCACAATTGCATAGAGCCGAGCCTAAAACTCCTCTTGATCCATGCCTTTGCCTCCACTTGACTTTTTCTTGCCATTCCCTTCATATTTCATCCCCTAACCGTGCATAGGTGACCAAGGCCGAGCCCTTATGCCACAAATCAGATCATGGCCAAGCCATGTGGGGTGATGGTTGAGCCATTTACATAGTGGCCGAGCCAACTTGTTAATTTAAACCAATTTACCTTCACTTTGATTCATGTTTTATTCAATATTTTGATTTATAATATGATGTTGAATTGTATTCTTATGCATGGTCATATTTTATTTGTTTATAGGATTTAAATATTGGCTCATCATCCACTTGAATCTAGTCGTGCCTTTTCGTGCTTTGCGGAGTTTGGAATTGAGTTTTGGATTTGATCTCTAGCTTTAGAAGGTGATTTATTCACTCTAGACATTCTGTACTTATATAATTGTGAAACGATAACAAGTGGATATGTAGTAATGGATTTGCTATGTTGATAAGTTCATACATGCCTGTGATATGATTATATGATGTTAAAATCTATTTATAAGCCTGTTACATCATCCGATATGTTATATTATGCTATACTGTTTATCGTATTTACTGTTTCTCACACTACAAGTTCCCTGTAGAATAGAATCACTATGGGTTGAAATGATACATACCCGAACATACATTAGAATAAGGAAAAATCGTTATGAGCTGAAATGATAGGGTCAAGAGAATTTTTACTTATTTTATTTGACTCGGGATTGTGGGTTTGAAATGATAGAACTCGAATTTTTATTTTTAAATTGTGGATTGAAATGATACATATCCGTCTCACTTGACCTAGGTTAGAAAATTATATACAGATCCATGGTTAATTTTAAATATTTTCTATTTATTAAGTATTTTCAAATATAAAAATATGACATTTTAACTTAAATTGGATTTAAATGATTTAAATAAATTTTATAGTGATTTTCTGTAAGTAAAATATATAAGTAAATAATTGGTCAAAATGAATTTTTTTAGTTAAGTAAATAAATGGAAATTCAGTTTTATTTGTGAATGGGTATTCTGAAATAAAGAATTAATTTATTTGTTAAAATAAAAGTTAAGTAAAATAGTGTATCTTTGACTTAATAAATGAATTATAGTTAATTTAGATATTTTGATTACAAAAGTTATTTTTTAAATCATAAGTAAATGATAACCAAATGAAAGTTTTTGAAGCGTGAGATATGTTTTTTAAGTTGAAATGGCTAAAAATTGAAGTTTTAATGTTTCTGAAATGTTATAATAAAAGCTGGAATTAGTATTGGTAGCATTTCAAAAATGCTGTGGCTTTAACACAACATTTACTAAGTGCTAACATTTCTGAAAGTAAACTATATTCTAAAATAATACATAAACTACTGTAGCACTTTGTAAGTGCTGCTGTTGCTGAAAGTAAACTATATTTTGAAATAATAAATAAGCTACTGTTGCACTTTGTAAGTGTTGCTGTTGCTGAAACTAAACAGTTTTGTAATAACTAAATACCTATTGTAGCACTTTGTAAGTGCTGTTGTTTCTAAAACTAAACTGTTTTGAAATACTAAAATACCTACCGTGGAACTTTATAAGTGCTGTTGTTCTAAAAATAAAATGTTTTGAAATATTACTATATCTACCGTAACTGAAATTTACTTTATAAGTGCTGTTGTAGCAGAAATTCACAATGTTTTTGGAAATTTTGTAATTGAATGAATGAACTTAGGAATGCTATAACTTTGAAATGAATATTATTTGACATTGAATTCAAATGGTTTAAATGAATATGTTTTGAAGTGAAATATAAACCATTTTGAAATTTATAACCATGGGTTATAATAACATTGGGTTGTTAAAGAGACCGAGATCGGATATGGGCATACTCTCTGTCGATACCAAAAACCACTATAATAATCATGTACGCGATGGAGATTCCAAAATGAAGTAGGATGATGGTGACGTTCTGTTAAGGTAGATACGTGGACCCGAATCCCATGAGTTGGCATAAGGTGGCTAAAACAGGGGCGGTTGACGTGCTAATGAGGTAGCTCCTCTTATCGGACACACTTCTTCGTATGCCATTCTATTACTTTGTGATTGATTGGTGCGCACCTTTGGTTTTGGGAGTGTGGCTCGAGGTGGGCGGTAGTGGCTGCAACGCCTTACCACCGGCCTGGAAGCGTAATTGCTATTTCTACCCTGGCATTGCCTAATTGTGTCGTGTTACCTACCCTAGCGCGCCTCGTATGATTTTGTTTTTGTGCTGTATCCTGTGGAGTATCCTCTTGTGGCTTCTCGATCATGGGGGATTATGACACTGGATAGACTACTGGGACTATGTATGTGTTAAGGTGGATTTCTATTTAGCATAACTACTAGTGGACATTTATGTATTGGGATTTCTGTTGTATTTACATTTCAGACTCTGTATTTTGTACTTGTTTGAGACTTTGTTTGAGACTGTATTGTGGTAGCTTCATGAACTACTACTGTTATTTTTATTTCCGCTGCGAGTTATTATGATCTATCCATGTCCGTGATTCTGTGATCGGTTTTATTTGCTCCAAATTATATTACAATCTACTGTTTTGAATTATTCAAGTCAGACATGTGTGGTTTTATTGTCGATTTGAATGGTCCAAAATAGTGGGTCATTACAGTTGATACCAGAGCTTTGGTTTTAGGCAAACCATAGCCAGCGGAGCAAAAACTAGTTAGAGATAGGGTAGAAATACCCGAGAATGAGTGAAATCAATCTTAGATTCCTTTATTTGTGAGAGAATGTATTTTAAAGTATAAAATGATTTTTCAAATGATTTTCAAAGGATTTTAAAAGAATATTTGGATATAAAAACTTTTCTTGTTTTTAAATTTCTTAACTTCCTTCTTTTCCTTATCCACTTGTTAGTAATTTCTTTGTTCTTGATATTCAATTCTCGTTGCATCTTATCTTATCTTATCTAATCTTGTCTTTGTTTCTCAATTACCTCTGTCCTGAAATTCATTCTTGATTTTTCAAGACGAGTCATAGGAATGATAGAGGTAGGGGACGTGGTGTTGCCCCAGCTCCTGAACGTATTGACCAGTTAGGTTCACTAAACTCTGTAAGGAATACACTGAGCTTGGTCGCACCGAGCTCACCGGATTTGAGAGAATTATTGAGGCTCAACAGTGGTTGAAGGACTTGGACAGGATTTTCTCCAGTCTTGAGATCCCCAATGCCCAATAATGTTAGTTAGCAGCTTGGCAATTGAAAGGAGCAGCCTTGGATTGGTGGGAGTCCATCACAGCCCACACTGCTGAGGCTGACATTTCTTGGGGACAATTTAGGTATCATCTTCGTTTGTCTTGAATTTGGTTCAGTTTCTCTTTTCGAAATCTGTCTTATGTTTTTTCATCGTGCTATAGGGATGCTTTTCTTGTGAAGTGGATGCCCAAGGCAAGGAAATCTCAGCTGTATAGGGAATTCATGGATTTGAAACAGGGTGATATGTATTTTGCTGAATATGAGAGGAAGTTCAATGAACTCTCTAAGTTTGGCTTTAATCTGATTGACACTCCTCTCAAGAAAAATGAGACGTTCATTGCTAGTGCCCGTCCGGAGTACAATGATCGTCTCGTAGCTCGTATGCATAGCCCTTTCACCACTCTGATGGACATGGCCATTAAATATGAGAATCCTACTTCTAAAGATCCTCCAACAGCCCATTCTGCTTCAGCTCAGTCTTTTTCTGGTAATCCTAGGAAAAGGAATCCCAACTTTCACTATTAGAAGAAGAATTGGAACAAGACTCCAGGGTTGGGATTATCTTCTTCACAGAGGCAGTCTGTAGACCTATCTGCCATTACTTATTTCAGAAGTAATCAGAGGGGACACTATGCTAATCGCTGTCCTACTTTAGTTGGTGCTGCTATTCCCCCATCTCAGTTGACCAAGCGTGATCTCTGTCACATTAGTCTGCAACCTGGCCATTCCAAGAAGGACTGCCCTACTCAGCAGAGGGGCAAGTCATCTGGTGTTTTTGTTGTTACTTTTGCTTTTTCACCAGCTCTACCACCTGCACCTATTCCTGCTCCTGCTCCTGGTGATAACCAAGGTACACTTCAGGGCACTTTTTCTCTCTTTTATTTTCCGGTCTGTGTTCTGTTTAATACTGGAGCTTCCCATAGCTTTATCTCTGTGGATCTTTGTAATAAATTTGAGCATCTTCTTTCTCCTAAGTTGGCTCCTATACCTTTGTGTGTTTCAAATCCTATTCGCGGTTCTGCGAACCTTAGTGGGATTTGTAGAAAGGACTTCTGTACCTTTGAGTATTTCAACTTTGAATTCACCTTCTGGAGCTAGGATTTGCTAGAGATCATCATTTATCTAGTTGTTATCTTTTATTCAGTATTTCTATTCAGCTTAAGTACTAGTGGACATTTATGTACTAGATTTCTGTTGTACTTACTTTTCAGACTCTGTATTTTGTGCTTGTTCGAGACTTTGTTTGAGACTGTGTTGTGGTAGCTTCATGAACTACTACTGTTATTTTTATTTCCGCTGCGAGTTATTCCGATTTATTTGTGTCTGTGATTCTGTGATTGGTTTTATTTTCTCCAAATCATATTACAATCTACTGTTTTGAATTATTCAAGTCAAATTTGTGTTGTTTTATTGTCGATTTGAATGGTCCAAAATAGTGGGTTGTTACATTCTCCTTACGCCTTGCTTCTCTTAGTTCAACGATATAACACTCGCGGTTGGCTACTTGATCTCTGTGCACGTTCTCCACTCCATTATCAGTAAGGAATTTCATAGTTAAACATCAAGGAGTGATGACCGCTCTAAATTCAACTAGCGCTAGTCAGTCTAAGAATGTGTTTATAAGTAGCATTGATATCCAACACATAAAATGACACACCTGCAATCGCCTGTGGTCACCCTCACCAAGTTCCATTGGTAATTCGACAAACCCTATGGCTTCAGTAGCCATCCCGTTGAACCCTGGTATACAGTCCAACAAGTTTGAATTCTCTCTCCTTTAACATCGTTATATCGTAAGCTTTTTTGAACAAAATATTGACTGAACTCCTACAAGAAATAAGCACCTTTCATACAATAACATGACCAATCACTATTGAAATCACGAGTGGATCAATCGTTGAAGCCTCGAATCTGTTAGCATCCCTGTTTCGAAAAACAATACCATCTGTCATAGTTCAAGATTGTTTTGTCGGAGCTTCATCCTCGATAGTGTAACAACTTTTGTTCTCAGCATGCTTTAAGGCTCCAATATATCTATCCATTTCTGCAAATCTTTTATGAGCAGGATGAGGCCCACCGATGATTATGTTTATCACTAACCAATTTTTAGGCCGCCTGAATGCATCAGGACCGAGCTCAGCGTGCCCTCGCTGGGAAGATGACCCAGGGGCTCTAAAAGTCCCTGCCCGCTATCCTGCAGGGCTTTTAGATATTGCTAGAATTTCCTTTTCTTTATTAATTCTTCACTCACGTCATGCAAGTGTATGCACCTATCAGTATTATGACCATGATCTCATGGAATCTACAGAACTTGCCCGACTTCCTCTCCTTCTCAGTTGACTCCCTATAAGCTGGCTTTCTATATGGTTCGGTATTCTGAGTAGCCAGATAGATATTCTCTATCAAGTTCTTCAATTTAGTGTGATTGTCATACTTGGGACCTCTGAAACAACTCCTGTTATCTGGCTTTCCCTTATTTGCTCCATCGCTAATTTATTTTCCTCCTTTGTTCTGATTACCAATTTTCACATCAACATTTCCAAAGCTACCATCAAATTGCCATACAGCAATACTATTCAGCATCAATTCTTCATGGACCCTATGTGCATCCTCCTAATGTAGATACTCATTAGTTTTTTCTGTAGAAAGCTTCCATTGTCGATGGTTGCTTTCTTTCTATCCAATCCCTAAAATATGAGTCGGGATAAACTCCTCTACAAAGCGCCATCTGAAAGTTACTATGCTATAGGATCGTGTAATAAGGATAAACTACTAGTGCGGATAAGCAAGTAAATAGTAAAAGCAGTAAAGTAAATGACACCAGAGATTTTTATACTGGTTCGAACTCCCGTTCTACGTCCAGTCCCAGACTCCTTCTGAAATTAAAATAGCAACCCCCACTTAACCGGAGGAATAGGTTTACACCGCCTGAGCAACCGAATAGGACTTCTACCGCCTAAGCAATCGAATAGGACTTCTACCGCCTGAGCAACCGAACATGACTTATTTACAAATAACAAGAGTATCTGACTGTAATGTGCTCTTTGAATAGCACTGATAAGTCAATTAAGTACAATCTTCCTATAATCTTCTCCTTTATGATATATAGTGTAATGTGCCTTGAGAATTATGGAAGATAGAGTGATCAATGATCAAAGAATGTAAGCAGTTTGAGTGCAATTTGAAAACTAGAGAATAGATCAGAATTAAAGAATCTTAAAATAGTTTTCAGTAAATCGTTTGTTGAATTCTAAAATATATTTATAGACTGTAAAAGTTTGCAACCATAAATGAAAAAATATATTGAAAAGAACAGGTGCAACCGTTGATTTTGAAGACGTTACTCTTTGATGAAGAGAAGCGTCTATTCATGAAAATAGCAATTAGGAGTATTCGGTCGTCTGAATCAAATTAAAATGCAAACGGCAAGGTTTTAGAATATTTCTAGCCTTATTCAGTCATCTGAATATATTCATTCAGCCGGTTGAATATTGTGAAACAATGTTTCTGTTTTAGTATTCAGCCGACTGAATGAATGCATTCAGCCGGTTGTTTCCAGCCTGCTGTGCATGTTCATGCACGTGTGTGTGTATATCAATTCAGGAGAGATTTTAACAAAATTCTAAATGAATTAAAGACTCTAGATACAACATAATCAGCTTGAAAACTCTGAATATGAATTTGCAACAAATCTCCTGCAAAAATGATTAGTATACACTGAATATTTTATATAGCTTGTCATAATCAAAAACGATGTAAATCGAGATTCCAACATTCTCCCCCTTTTCGATGATGACAACTATATAATCATTAATATAAATATTCATAATATTGTTACTCCCCTTATCAATGTGCATAGTTATTTAATTAACTTTCCCCCACTTTGTCATCGACAAAAAGAAGGACAATAATGCAAGAGGAATATTATTGTAAGAAAAGAAAGGCAATATATAAAACATACTTAAATATTCATAGAACAAGACATAAAAAAATATGATAAAAAATTGAAACAACATAACAAACATAATTAAAACTCCAAAACAAACATAATTAAAACAACCGTAATTAAAATTGGCTAGAGAGAGAAGGATCATCGTTAGCAGAACTCAAACTCGAAGAAGTCCACTGAAATGGGGAAAGGTTGTAAGCTTCGATGGATGTAGACCCAAAGCAAGAAACTTTATCCCATATTTTATTTAGAAAACTATTGATCGAGCTGATTTATCTTTCCGTTTCTTTTCAAGAGACTTAATTTCTCTATGAAGTTCGATTGATTCCGGGAAAGAGTGATAATAGCTTGTCTGAGGGAAGTGTCCGGGTCAATCACTTGAATTGAATCATCGTCCTCTTCTTCTTCTTCATGTTGAGTATAAGAAGAGGAAGCAATACAAGTGTCATGAGGTTGTAAAGACCTTGTTGAACATTTTGAGACCATTGTTTAAAGGAGATGATTTGTGGTGGAGGAGGCCAGTGAGGAAGATCCATCAATCCTAAAGTTTATGTGCCTAATTCACTAATACTCGAAAATTCGGGGTCGAGCATTGGAACGTTGACGTTGAGTAGGATACGCATAATATAAGCACCATAATGTATGGTCTTATATTTTTTTCGAATTGTGATGTCTTGAAATTCATCCAAAATAATTTTTCCCCAATTCACTTGTTGATTGGAGTAGATTGAACAAAGAGCTTGGAAATCTCTTTTATAAACCTTTTCATAACTCCCCGTTCTTGGTTGTAGAGGAAAAATAAATGCAAGGTAAATGAGGCGTGCTTGGGGCCTTAAGAAGGTAGATTTTAAAGTACTCAAATTTGTATGTTGATCGGACAAGAAACGATGTGAAACCTCATCTCGATGATCCATATCAACTTCAATATCATCAATATCAATGCCTTGATAGGGACAATTTAGAATATTACCTAGTCTTTGTAAAGGCAAGAAAATTTTAATGCCACAAACTATTGAACAAACACAATCTTGCTGATTTTGAGGATAATGGTGATCTAAATTCAAATTAGCAAAAAAGAGTTTGATCAAAAGATGATTGATTTTGACATTATTTGGAGCATACCCTATTAGACTATCAAAGTGGAATTGCTCCACCAATTCTCTAATCCGGTAGGCCGCAAAATCTGGAAATTTCATGAAACCTCTTTCGAAGATATTGGAGTTCTTCATAGAATTGTACCGGGAAATTGCAACATCATTCCATAACCATTGTCGAATATGGTCTTCGAATGGTCCGGAGGTTGGTTCTCTAGAGAGTTTGGACCTTGGTACCATTAGAGACTAAAAAGGGAAGAAAAAAGTTTGAAAAACTTGAATATGGTGGCTAGGGTTCTGATATGAATGGGTAAGAAATGAAAAGGTGAATATATAGTAGGTAAAAAGCAAGGGCAAAAGTGGAAGAAAAGAAAGTAGAGGCAGGTTAAAAAAATGACTCAGATACGTATTGCTTCAAGTTGTGCAACTGGAGCAAATGTTTCTTCATAGTCAATTCCTTCTTCTTGATTATATCCTTGTGCGACTAATCTAGCTTTATTCCTAGTTATATTACCTTGTTTATCTGCTTTATCTTTAAAGACCCATTTAGTACCAATGACTGTTTGATCACTTGGTCTAGGAACTAGTTTCCAAACTTCATTTCGTTCAAATTGGTTTAGCTCTTCTTGCATAGCTATATTCCAAAAGTCATTAGTAGATGCTTCTTTTGCATTTTTGGGTTCGATTTTGGAAAGAAAAGCTACATGGCCCATTTGATTAATGTGATTTTTAGTTCTAACATGTGAATCAATTCCTCCAATGACATTTTCTACTGGTGGTCACGTAAAACCCTAGGAGGAGATTTTAATTCATTTTCATTATGGTCAATGTTTTCATTTTGTTCAATATTTTTAGAAAAGTCTTCATCTTCGTAAATTCTTTTGAGTAACTATATTTGTGATTGTCTTAGGAGAAACCTTAAAATTTACTAAATTTGAAATTTTCGTCGAATGAAACATGAAGTGTTTCTTCGATTGCTTTTGTTCATTTATCGAAAATTCGATAAGCTTGCTTCGATCTGAGTATGCTATGAAGATTCCTTCATCGGATTTTGGATTGAATTTTCCAAGTCGATCTTTTGTATTTAAGATAAAACATTTTAAACCAAAAGTTTTAAAATAAGAAATGTTTGGTTTTCAATGATGAAACAGTTCATATGGAGAGTGTTTTGTTAAACGTCGAATGGAGACACGATTTAGAACATAGCGAGCAGTTGCTATGGCTTCTGTCTAGAAATGTTTTGGTAATGTTTTTCCATTTAACAAAGTTCTTGCACATGCTTGTAATGTTCTATTTTTCCTTTCTACAACACCATTTTTTATGGTGTCCTGGGAAAAGAAAAATTATGGTAAATTCCCTTTTTATTACAAAAATGTTCAAATGCTTCATTTTTAAATTCACCTTCATGATCACTTCTAATATTTTTAATTTTTTGTGATTTTGAATTCTTTTTGCAAAATTCTTGAAATTCTCAAAAGTATCACTTTTATTTTTTAAGAAAATAGTCCAAGTGAATCTTGAAAAATCATCTACTTTAACAAATACATATTTACTATGATTTATAGACTGAATTTGAGTTGGACCAAAAAGATTTAAATGCAATAATTCTAATGGCTGTATAGTAGAAATATTTTTCTTCGATTTAAAAGATGATTTTGATAGTTTTCCTAATTGACAAGCATCACAAATATTGTTTTACTTTGAAGTTCATTTTTGGTAAACCTTTTACCAAATTATTTTTAGATAATTTATTTATAGTTATGAAAGTAACATGATAAAATATTTTGTGCCATAACCATGGATCATTTTATTTGGCTATTAGACACATATTTGTATTATAATTTATATTCATATTTAAAACATAAATATTTTTATCCCTAAAGCCTTCAAAAATAAGATTCTTATGTTGATAAAAAATACTACACTTATTTTCAGAAAAAGAAATATTAAATCCTTTGTCACACAATTGGCTAATACTAAGTAAGTTTTGTTTCAAACCTTTAACTAATAAACATTTGTAATAAGAGGTAAATTAGGTATGCCGTTATTGCTTACATCTCCTTTACCGATGACATATCCTTTGGAATTATCTTCAAAAGTGACAGAACCTCCATTTGAGTAGTTAATATTTGTTAGCATCTCTTTGTTTCCTGTCATGTGTTTTGAGCAACCACTATCTAGTATCCATTTTCCTTTGGATGGTACCTGCAAAATATAGAATTAACATTGGTACCCACCATTTATTTTGGGTCTTAAGAGTTAGGTCTTAGGAAGCCAAACCCAAGAGGGTTCAGAATTCCTTTTAAACACAAAATCTTTGTTTTTATGAACAATTTTTTTAAAAGACTTTATATACTTGTTTCTTATTGAAGAATTATTAGTTTTAGGAACCCAAATTTTAATTGAAATAGTAAAATTGGAATTTTTAGACCTAGGTATTTCAATTTTATTTTTATATGTAAGAATTCTTTTTCTTTGGAATAATTTTAGAAGTCTGTTTATATCCTAATCCTCTATTATTTGAAACAATTTGAGAATTTTCTATAATTTTTGAATGATTTTCTCTGCCTTTATTAACATTAGAAACATTTGTAGTGATGTCTTCTAATTTTGTTTTAAGGCTAGAGTTATCTAACTCTAAAATCTTGATATTTGATTTAAGGTTATGATTTTCAATTAATAAAGAATCATTACTTTCTTTCTGAGTTTCTACCTCTTGACTTAGCAGAAAAGGTTGAGATGACATATTAGAACAAGATTCTTGAGTATCTTGGAGTTCTTCTTCTAAAATTTTCTTTTCATCTCTTAACATTTCTACTTCAATTTCAATTCTATTAAATTTTTTAAGAGTTTCTTTGTACTTTCTATTTTTTCCTTTTAATTTGCCAAGTAATTCTGAATTGATTTCCAAAATATCATTGAAAATTAAATCGCCTACCTCATCTTTTCTAGCCACAAAGCAAACATTGGGTTGTTTTGAATCACTGTCCGAGTCACTTCTTGATGATGAGGATGATTCTGTATAGTCCCATGTGACTGAGAAAGCTTTCTTCTTGAATCTGTCTTTCTTATGCTTATACTTGTCTTTCTTTTTCTTAGGACAGTCTTTCTTGATATGACCTTTCTTGTGACATTCATAACATTCTAGAGCAGATGTTGATGGTTTGTTTGTGTTGATACTATTGCTGGAGTTGTTTTTGTTATATCTAATTTGTTGCTCTTTCTAAATTTAAAAAAGATTTTGAAATTTTTAGAAATAAACGCCATATCTTCTTCATCTGAATCTGATTCATCTTTTTCTGCCTGGAATGCTATATTTTTCTTATCTTGAGCTTTTACTCGTTTTGCCTGGAGATTACCTTCATAAGACATTAGATTACCAATCAACTCTTCTGGTCTTATGGTTGAAATGTCGTTAGCTTCTTCGATTGCTAAGACTTTTCGTTTCCACTTATCCGTTAGTGAGTTGAGGATTTTTGAAAAATGTAAAAATCTGTGTAAATTTCTTTTAACGCTATCAAAGAATGATATATATCTTGAAATCTAGAGTACATTTCATTTATAGTCTCATCTTGTTTCATTTTAAAGTTCTGAAACTGATTTTTGAGCATAGAAATTTTATTTTATTTGACTTTGTTAGTACCTTCATGTGTAACTTTAAGAGTATGCCAAATTTCATGAGCAGTTTTACACATGCTTATTCTATTAAACTCATTTTTTACTAATGCACAATACAACATATTCAAAGCTTTATCATTTGCAGTAGCATCTAATTTTTTTGTGTTAGACTACTCTGAATATTCAGTAGTAGGAATAATATGTTCAGATTGCATAATGTTCCAGGTTTCATAACTACTAGCTTGTATATATATTCTCATTCTAGTGGCTCAATAGTTATAATTAATTCTGTTAAACAGTGGTGGTTGTGCAGTAGATTAGCCTTCTAGGAAGGTAGAGTTAACAGCAGTATTTGTGTTATTTTCCATATTATGACAATATCATATAACTATGTTATGGTTATATGATGACCAATGCTCTGATGCCAAATAAAAGTTACTATGCTATAGGATCATGTAATATGGATAAACTACTAGTGCAGAATAAGCAAGTAAATAGTAAAAGCAGTAAAGTAAATGACACTAGAGATTTTTCTACTGGTTCGAACTCCCGTTCTACACCTAGTCCCAGACTCATTCTGGAATTACTAGCAATCCTCACCTAACCCAAAGGAATAGGTTTACACCGCCTGAGCAACCGAACAGGATTTCTACCGCCTAAGCAACCAAATAGGACTTCTACCGCCTGAGCAACCGAACATGACTTCTTTGCAAATTACAAAAGTATCTGACTGTAGTGTGCTCTTTGAATAGCACAGATAAGTCAATTAGTTACAATCTTTCAATAATCTTCTCCTTTATGATATATAGTGTAATGTGCCTTAAGAATTGTGGAAGATAGAGTGATCAATGATCAGAGAATATAAGAAGTTTGAGTGCAATTTTAAAACTAGAGAAAAGATAAGAATTCAAGAATATTAAAATAGTTTTCGGTAAAACGTTTGTTGAATTCTGAAATCTATTTATAGAGTGTAAAAGGTTGCAACCATAGATGAAAAATATATTGAAAAGAACAGGTGCAACCTTTGATTTTGAAGACGTTACTCTCCGATGAAGAGAAGCGTCTACTCATGAAAATAGCAGTTTATTTACCCGTCTGAATAAAACTATTCAACCGTCTGAATTAAATTAAAATGCAAACACCAAGGTTTTAGGCTATTTCTGGCCTTATTTAGCCGCCTGAATATATTCATTCAGCCGGCTAAATATTATGAAATAATATTTCTGTTTCAGCACTCAGCCAGGTGAATGAATGCATTCAGCCAGTTGTTTCCAGCCTGCTGTGCATGTTCGTGCACATGTGTGTGTATGTGTGTGTGTGTCTATATATATCAATTCAGGAGAGATTTTTAACAAAATTCTAAATAAATTAAAGACTCTATACACAACATAATCGGTTTCAAAACTCTGAATATGAATCAGCAACAAAATCCCCTGCAAAAATGATTAGTATGCACAGAACATTTTATAAAGCTTGTCATAATCAAAACGATGTAAAATTGAGATTCCAACACCATCAATACCATATCTTCCTTTGAATCTGTTATTTCTGTTATGAGCATGTGGAACCGATATAAATAATCCCGTTGTGACTCTCCTTCAACTTGATATACAATAGATAACAACATCACATGCTTTGGATGTGAGGTATGCAAACAGAATTTCTCCAAGAATTTCAATCATAATTCAGCAAAAGATGATACCTCGGTGGAAGCCGAGTGAATCACGTTGTAGTTACCCTTTTTAAGAAAATTAGAAAATAGCAGCACTTAACAGCATCCAAAGTCCTGGCTGAATACATGTGCCATTCATATCTTAATAAGTGTTGCCTAGGGCCCTCCATTTCTCCATATAACAGAATCGTTAGCATGTTGAATCTCCTTAGATATTTTGCATGAAGGATGTCCTTTGTGAATGGGTTTCGATTAGCATAAGTTCCCTAATCATCATTAATTCTAGACTAGTTTTCACTAACCAACCTCCAAACCATATCTTTCAAATAATCTGAATCAACAGGTTTGACTAAATAGTAGTGATCGGGTCCTGTCCTAAGTGTTCGGCCTGGCGAAAGCTCTCGGGAAGATGCTCGATATGAGGTTCCCTAAACTCAGGGGGACCTCTTCATCTAGCATTCCTCCCTATTTGATTCCCATGAGTAGCATCATTGAAAATATTGTGATTTTCCAAATTCAGACCTTCAACATCACATCCAGGGAAGACATCCTATCTACCTTTTAGAGGATGGGCCCTAGGCCCACCATTTTGGGGGTTGGTACCGAGTCCCAAGTGGGGGTCGGTATTGATCCCAAAACTCGAGCCTATGGATCATCCTCTTCCTTGTGCATAAGTTCTAACAGCATGTCTTCCTTCCCTCCAACTTTGCTCGGATGAAGAAAAACCTCTGACTTTAAGCTGGAATCCCATCCACTCCATCTGTGGCTGTTTTGAGTCAACTTATTCAATTGCCTTAAGTCTATTGCATCATGTTATTTATCTTTTGTTGGCTAGACTGGAATCTGTCTTCCATCAGCTTCATCATCCTATTCATCTCCACTCTAGTCACAATGTCAGTAGGAGCCTGGACCTCAGGTTGAGTTTGCTGAACAACTACATCTCCTTACCGAAGATTTTGATTCTCAGTTTTAGTAGTAGCTCTAGAATTGGTAGAACGATCTCTTCTTAATGGGGCCATAGTAGAAAGCTTATGGTAGACATTTGCAAAACTAAGTTGTAAACTTAAAAGATAGAGAGATTGGATCTATCTCTTGGATATAGGAAATCCAATAGTAGGCGATGGATCCAAATGACCTAAGAATATGTTATTCTCAGTGAAAGCACCAAAATGTTTGAACCAAAAATGCAAAATACACCCAGAAGTTTATGTGGTAGAGATTAAATGAAGAAAGTAAATGAAAATGTGGAAATAAATAAGAGATAATCACTTATAATGTTTCAGCAAAGTAAGCCCTATGTCTATTTTGAAGTTTTATTGCTTATATCTGATTTGAAGGTAGAAGTTCATGGGAGTCGGTATAACTACAACACTTAGAATTTCAGAGTTACAAGAATATAAGAGAAAATGGAATTAGAGCCAAAAGATCCCCAAAAATGGCCTTACCCCATATTTATAGAAATAAGGGGCCTAAAATCTAGTTTGAAATATTTTCAAACCGTTGTACATGAACTTGACCAATTCTTCCAAAATTATTGGTGACACCTCAGCAGAAGTTGGGACTCAATGCCGATCCCTAAGAGGGAGTCGGTACTGATCCCCAAGATGCCCATATTTGGCATCTTCAATCCCTTGCCTTGAATCATCTTGTAGTTAACTTCTTGATCCATATTCGTTTGTACTTGTTTTAGCTTGTTTTAAAGCCTAAATGATGGAGTTGAAGGAGAAGAATCAATAAACCAACTTTGGAAATAGACTTTTGGCATCATAATAAGCATGCATGTAGAAGTTGGGGTCCACCCAAGTTGTATTTGGGAGTCGGTATATCTCAGTGAGAGTCGGTAACGATTCCCAACTTCGAGAATCCCATCATCTTGTTGTCTTTCATGGTTTTGGCTTTGACTTTTCGACTCTGTCTGTGCTTAGTTGCTGGACTCATGCACTATCTCACTGGCTTTCTGCCTTGATAACCCCAAGTTCTATCTATTCAGTTTGTCTGGATCCTGCCTGGTCAAAAGGTCGGACAACGTGCACTTAGTAAATTATTCTCTTTGTCATTGTACGATCGAAATGAGTTTGAATCCGAATGAATCCAAAGAAGGTGGATGATAAATCTTTTCTTAAAATCTATTTAGTCAGAAATATATATATGTATATATATATTATTGTTTCAAAAGGGGATTTGAAAAGAAGAAGTATTTTTTATAATTAACTAGTTTCGGTGACTCGAAAGTGACTAAAAATGGACAGAAGAAGTGTTCGGATGGTAAACACTTCTTTTGAGTATTATCCTTCTTAATAAAGGGATATATGATACTATTTGGTAGTATCTAGTTCCTAGACATCATTTTGCGGTTACTCGAGCTATAAGTGTATTTCTATGGGTTAAAAATATAGTTCATTTCAAAGATATTTTTAAAATAAAACCCAGGTATTTGGCTTATAAGTTTCCAAAATAAAAGGATATTTTGACTAAAGGTGGGTTAGTAAATGAGTTTTTAATTGGTTTAAAATTGAATTAACTAAATAAGAAGGTTTTATAAAATTGGTTTTATTAGATAGTGCCTTTGGGGTTTTAACACCTAGGAGGTTAAATATTATTTGATGTTATTGGGCCGGCTAATAAATATTTTTACCTTAGAGGTGTCTAACAAAAAGTAGACTCTACGACATAATTTGGATACCAGCATCCTACTTTTCTTAGCTATTTAACAGCCCGAATGGGCAAAGAAGTTGTGTTGGTCGACTTAGTTTTAAGAGATAAATTAATTTGGAATCTACATCTGAATAATTAATAGGGAATAAAATTAAAAATCAGATGTTTTGTATTTACTTTTAGGATATAGGAGAGTATTATACAAGTTGATAAATTTAAAATGATTTTATGAAATTAAAGGGTTTCATAAATAAAGTAGTATTATTTAAAATGTTTGAACCTAAGTTGATATTTCGATAAAATGCTTTCATAAATCTTTTTGGGAGGGTAAAGGTAATTGTGAAAATAGGAACCTTTAGATGAGTACTTAAGTTGTACATAGATTCTTCCTTCTTTTCACATAATTCTCGATCCAACATTCGAGTATATAACCTGAGGTATTTCACACCATTTCGAAGAAGGATCTATTACTCGATTTTTGACGATGAACACTTGATGAGGATTATTAATGTGGAATCAAAAGTTTTCTATCAGAGTATATGGCTATGTAAGAAGAAAGGAGGTTTCTAATATGGAAACCTGATTAGAGTCCGCATTGGGAAGTCGGGTGAGTGATACTAGTTCAGAAGTAAAATTATGTATTTAGTGAGTGATCAATTGGATTTTGCACAAGAACGGTCTATGTACAACATATGGACTGATGAGTAGTGTTAAGTGTTTTCTAGGTTAGGGTCGTGGAAAAATTTCATGGTCGAAATTCTTTTGAGGAGGAGAGTGTCACAACTTGGAATTTCACCCTTTTGATTTGAGAGTATTTAATTAATTATAGATATTCAATTAATGGATTTTATAACTAAAATAAAACTCTTTTAAACAATAAATAACGATGGTGAAATAGTTTTTAAAATTTGTTTGCAAAAAAGTTTAGTTCAAAGAAAAATCTAAAATGTGATCAAGTTTTCCAAATTTTCGACTTTTCATTGCTAAAAGTTGTCGAAAACATTGTGAACTCTTTATGTGTAAATATACACATTATAAATAAGTTAATACATTTTAGAAAATATGTATATACATTTATACTTAAGTTTATAAATATAAGTTGTTACATTTTCTGAAATATAAAATAAAAAGATGTTTAAAATGAAAGATGCTTTAGGAAACATAAAAAAATACAAATACACCTAAGCATTAAATGTATGTTGGCATGGAAAAGAAGGGGAACATTTTAGGGGCATAAGTACAAGGAGGTAGAGTCTAGTATGGTGACGTGAAAGCATATTTGTGGAGTGCATGTACTTAAGGGGTAATTTAGTAATTTACCAAATTCATTTTATATAAAAGAAATTCATTAATTTCTCCATTTCATGTTCCACTTCATTCTCTTTCTCTCAAACTTTCTTAAGCTTTCTAAAATTATTTCCATAGCCTCCATGGATTTTCAAAGTTTTAAAAACTTTTGTTTTTCACTCTTGAATCTGTAAAGCATAATTTAAAGACTCTTCCTTCTACTTCCTACACCTCCACTCGAACCTCTCTTGTTTCGTAAGACCACCAAAAAACAATTTTCCTTGAAATAAATTAAAAATCTAGGTCGTATACACAACATAGTGAAGCTTGCTTTGTCTTGGTAGCTTTTGGGTGATTAAAAGCTCACCTTTACATAAAGTTGGTAACTTTATTTTTGTGGATGTTTAGCTGTTAAACTAGTTGATTGGTCGGGTGATTATGATACAGATTTAATATACATGTGTACGCATGTATGAATAGTTAAATAGAATTTAGAAAAGTGAAGTAAAAGTTAGCAAAGTATGGAAGTTAAGATCTTAACTGGTTGATTGTTGTGATGGTTTATATATGGGTTTTAGTCATGTACATATTGATGTATGTCAAAGAAAAGGTTAGTATGTTGAAGTGGTTAGTTGTGACTTCGAAATCCTTCGGTAGCTTTACATTTAGAAATGGTTTTATAAAGGTTTATTATTATTATTTTATTTTTTAAGAAAGGGTCTAAATATTTATTTAATTACTAATTAAAGTTAAGATTTAAATAATACTTAATTAACATTTGAATTACTGCTTAGTGAAGGTTTAAATTATTATTTAATTATTCATTATAGATTAATTGTGACTTAATTATTCATTTAAAGATTAACTACTATTTAATCATTTATTGAAAGATTAGCTACTATTTAATTATTTATTAAAAGGTTAATTATTTTAGTTATTAATTAACGGTTTAATTATTAGTAAATAAAGAGTTAAAATGTTATTTAATTATTTTTAAATAAAAGTTTTAAAGTTTTAAACAACTTTATTTCTATAATAGGTTTTGTTTTTAAAAACTACTCTCTTTTAAAGAATATTTTTCATCCAATGGATTTCTTTCTCGATTACCCTTAAGTAACCTCAAATGAAATGAAGTCCAATGACATCTGTTTAGCAGAATAAATCACTATTCTACTAATTAAATTATATTGACATCTATTAGTAGAATAAATCACTGTTATGCTATATTTCGCTGAATAGGTTATGTTTGACATCTATTAAGCATAATAAAATCTAGTGGTGCTATTTTGGTAACTTATATATTTACCTATATATTGATTGATTGTTATTTGTTGATCACTTTTACATATCTACTTGTTATATAAATACCCACTTCTTAACATGGAAAGTTAAACTTAACTAAATGCAAACCACTGTGGTTTCTAAGCCTCTTTCAGAATTTGTGAAATCAAATATTTATATTTATCCTTTTTGAAGATGACTTAAAATTATTATCATTTTAAATATGATATTTAAAGGGTAATTAAGTAATTATTTTATTTAAAATGTCTGAAGTCAATTTAATACCCTTGAAACGATGGTTAAAAAAATTATTTTGTTAATAGGTTTTAAGAATAATTAAATGAAGAATGTTTAAATAATAACTTGGTTATCTAAAAGTTATTAAATAATTAATTGTTTATCAAAGGAACTTTATTGATTAAATATTATTAAAGAAGTTTGTTTAAAATATGGAAAGTTTATAAAAGGAATTTTTTAAACAGAAAATAGATCTTGAAGTTTGGGAAAGAGTTTTATAAATGATTTTGGATATTTATAAAAGAGCTTTGTAAATGATTTTGGATATTTATAAAAGAGTTTATAAATGTTTTTAATATTTATAAAAGAGTTTTATAAACAGACTTGGAGATTTATAAGGAAATTTTATAAATAGATTTGGAGTTTTGTTAAAGGAGACTTCCATAAACGAAAGAGATTTATTAAAAGGATTTATAGAAGAAATATATAAAAGAATTTGAGATTTGGACTTCCCTTAACTGACCTTCTTAATTATGGTAGTTTCGAACTTTCATTCCATGCTTAACACCGAAGGAATAGTGTTTAGGGTTATTCTTATCTCTTACTTAACATTTGTTTTGACCCTTTTGATATGATTTCGAAATAAGACATCTTTCACAAATGTTTTATGAATATACTTATGCCGATGGGATAAGTATATTCAAAAAATTTTGATAAATATTTAGGAAAGAGATTTAAATAAAAAGAAAGAATTATTTAGATGCTTAGTAGTTGCTATGGGTAATTAAGTCTCGGAATTATCGTTGTTTGTTCATTTGATAGTTAAATAATCGACTATCAAATCTTGGCCATTTTTGACATTGGAAGTAAATAAGAGCTTCATGTGTTCATACGGTTTGAGTTCCCTCGGGAGAACTCATTTTGTGAAATATATCTAACTTTAAGGGATATATTAGAGATCCCATTAGGACTCTAGTATAGTCTTTTTACTTCCAAAAGAACTGGGAATGAGTCAACCAGAAATTATCGATTGTTGGTCGGAGAGACCAGGATTGTTTATATTATCCGAAAACCACTTCGAACCAACCTTTGCGTTCGAGTGGAAGATATCTTGAAGGTATTTGAAGATGGATTTCTTTAAAGTGCAACGGCTACATACTACTAATCTAGAGGGTGATTTCAAAATGGATGTGGTAGAGGTAGTGCCTTTGGTTTCGTATAGACCCAGAATGAACTTGTACGGATGAATGACAGTATTGCATTTCTACCTGGGGGATGGTGTTAGCATTCCAAGATAGTTTGCTAAGAGAGGACGTAAATCGCTACCTTAAACCTCACACCTTGGTAATGGTTAAAACTGGGTAGATGTGGCAAGCTATATAGGTCGCTATTATAAGGGTATGTCATCAACTTTCTAAATTATCATATTATGGATTTGGTTATGCATGAGAGCTCTCTATAAATGTTGGGAACAAATGGGTTGATGATATATTCGGTATTATGCAGTCAAGGGTAGGCCGGTGCTGTGTTGGTAGGGTTGCAAAGGTAACTACGGCCTACTGTACACTTCATCTAGAGGAGTACTGTTTTTTGAAAGGCAGTCCCTTACCTTGCCATTTGTTGGAACCATTCTCCAATAAGCACCTTCAATTTTGATTATATACCTATTTTTGTTATGATGTACACACATCATAGCTACTTGATTATTGATATTTTAAACCATAGACATTATTATAATATTAATGGATTTTTATAATCAAAATGGTTTGGTTATCGTAAGGTAGAAACCCCGTCCGTGTTTATATGCGGCATGGTCTAACGAGATACCTTTTATTTTGAAAAAGGGTTTCAAATGTATAAGTAAATATGACTTGATTGAGCTTTCTCAGGCTGATTTACCATAATGATCCCGATGTTATTTTCTTTTAATGCTTGAGTCAGTCCGAGCATATTTTCTAGATTTACCAGGCTGCTTTAAAGTTTTCAAGAGACAAGCTGGATGCCTCTAATATGTAGTCAGATATCTTTCACTTTTTTGCCGCTTTCTTTTCAGTTTACGTTAATTAGCATTTTTAAGGACATGCTATTATAACTGTCCAAGCTAATAATTGGATTGTGTACTCTGATGTTGTGTATAAATAAAGATGATTTCTTTTGCAAATATTTTGTGCATATTATATATTTCTTGTCATGATGTGAGATTATGTTCCATCTTTTCTTTCTTTAACCCCAATGACCTGTCTTTCAGATACTTAAATGATCGGCATATGAATACCAAGGATGTATTAAGTGTCGTCTTTAGTAGGTAAGACAGATCGTTATAAAATCTATAAAAAAAAGTAATTTATTGATTTAAATCAAATTTAATTATTTTGTCCATATCTATATCGATGTGTGCATACATAACATTTATATATTCGCATTTCATTAAATACTAATAATTCAAACATCAAATAAAATAAAATATAATGATCAATATTCCAGAAATATTAATTATTATTTAATATTCAATAATCATAAATTAAGTAAATCATTTGTTTTTTTCGATCATTTATCATTATGGTTGTGCGGTTGAAAGGTTGAAATTCATTCGATGACTAATAATGAACAATTCAAATATTAACGTTCACACATCACATGTGTAGTTAAAGTGCTTAACAGTTCTATAGCGGTGCATAAAAAGGTGTAGCGGGGATATAGCAGAAAATAGTGAAGGTGTAAAAGCTTTGCTGGAAATAAAATTAAATATCCAAAGTTAATTTATTCTTGTTATCACATCATTTTTGTAGGAAAAAGAAATATATCTTAATCTTATATGACAAAACAAAGAATATCATGATTTATGTAGTCCTGACTTGGTTACTAAAATACACTTATAACTTATGTTGAGCATTTAAGCCTTAGACTTAAGTCTCTACCCTACCTTTGTTAATTTGGTTTAAAAAATAACTAGTCAAATTAACCATTTTGTATTAATTTTGCTAAATCATGTGCTAAAATTCATTGACCTAGCGGGTGTAGCTGAATATAGCGGGACTTTAAGCGGATCTACTATTCTATAGCGCTAAATTGAAAAGACATAGCAGCCGAAGAGTGCTATGCACTTTAACAGGGATTTAGCGGGGTTTAACCGTATGGCACCTCATCTTAGCTAGTGGTGTGATATTTTGGCCGAATTTATCACTTACATAAATTTTTGGTAAAAATCAAATTTTACTATTATAAGCGGTACTTTATAACAATGATTATTTACATTAGTTCTCTCATCAACACTATATCACATTGGGAGTTACGTAATATGGTTTTGTTCAAAATTCCAACATCATCCACATTTAACTTAATACTACCAAACATAAAATCATTGGATCAATAATAATAATTATTAACCGTACTGCTATGGCCAGAGAATTTGACTTGAAGCTGACTAAAGTTGACTATGATATAACCACATATAACTAAGAAGACGAATTCTCTATTGAATAGTGTTTCACTTTCAATACTTCAACTCAGACCTAACTATAGTCCTTCAACGAACGCCATGCTTTGATTTAACCCTAATCAAAGTGGTGCATCCACGTTATTATTCTATAATATTCTTAAATCTAGGAAACTGTATTACTTCATCACGTCAAGATTCTCTATTTTTCCTTAGTTATATGAACCAACAAAAAACCCTCAAGTGAGTCATTCCATAATTATATAATAACTACCAGTACGTACCACCTCGGTGTTCCCAACAACCATTAGTAATACATTACTCATCATTTGGATAGAATTATGTACTCTAGTCTCAACGAATATATTAATATCCTGTCTAAAAACATCTTGAATAGGAATAATTAAAATAATATATCATTTTCATGTGATAAATTTCTCATGATTACAACAGATTGTAATTACTCATATCAATTAAAGATTTTCTGTTTAATATACTTTAAATTAGTTGCTTAATTAATTATATCATAATATAATAATTATATAATTGGTTATCAAGTAGGATATATGCAATGCATTCAATAATTGCCCCTAGGGCATACCCCTAACTCTGTCACAAAAGAACACTGTTAGATTTTATAGATTATAAATGATAATTTAACTACTGTTTACACCATACCACTAGTGATATAACTCTCTCACTAGACCTTGTCTAATCCCCTCTATATTTCCCTCTTTATGCAAATTATAGAAGAACAGGTTAGTAGGTGAGTTAACAAGGATAAGGTGGGTGGAGGAGGTAATAATGCACCCTTGAGATATATTTATTATATTCATTTTCCTATGTACCTTATTGTATTATCAGATAGATTTTTGTAGTATTTCTATTTGGAGACTCCTTTTTAGACACTTCTAGTTTGGACTACTGTTATTTTGATATGGTATCATTTTGGATTATTTTCAATAAATATATTATATTCTTTCCACCATAAGAATTGAAAGTATAGAATGTTTAAAGCTATACCTATCTATATGTAGCAACTAGTCGTCAAGATTACCCAAAATTAAATAAAAAAAATTAATAAATAGGTTTTCCATATGAGATGAATATAAATGTTAAAATTCTAGTATAATTTTAGAAATTTATATAAGTGAATTTCAAGAATGAAATATCAAATTGATAGACTTAAATATAATTTTGCGGCAACTTTTATATAATTTATATGAATTGATATTCATACATTTCGTAATATGGGAAAACAAGCATGACATTGTATTTTTAACTAGTTGGTACATTTTTTATGTCAAATTGATACAAAATTATATTCTAAAGTATGATATGAAGGTATTAGGTCTAGAAAGTACTTTTGTGAAATTTTATTTAATTTATATCAATTTATAAAGATGTGATTTCATAACATACAAGAATCAGCCCGGTTTTGTGTAAAATTGATTTAGGATATAATATCACATCAAAACGGTATAGAAATGATTTTTGAAGTTAAGATATATATATATATATATATGTATTTGAATTTATATATTTAATTATGGATTTATATATATTTATATTCTAAGAGATATGATTTATTTAGTGAGAAATGGAAATAAATAAAGTTTGAGCTATTAAATGAACTATATCAGAATAAATATAATATATATATATATATATATATATATATATATATATATATATATGTATATATTACATAAAAATATTTATAAATTGCAATTTAATATGTCGAGTCTTACTATCATTTTATTTTGATTTTATAATGATTTTTAAAGGTAATTTGAAGATATTATATATATATATATATGAAAATGCTATATTTCTATTTTCTGGAAACAAGCTTTAAAACATCGATTTGAACAAAAATTTCGAAATGATTTCTATACAAACTTTTTTGATGAAATAAAATTAAAAAGGTAGTAGAGAATCATATCTTAATTTAGAAGAAAATGGATCGAGAATTCGATTTAAAATGAGTGAGAAACAAACAAAACAGAATTTGAAAAGTACATGTTATAGGCTGTGTATTTTAGACGACAACCAGTGGATCGGTTGGCACAATAGGCGGATGTGGACGTACTTTGATTATGTTTTGTAATCAATCGGAACCAAATCTAAGAGGGTATGGTCTGAGGTATTCTGGGGTGTTCGGATAGCGATTAGGCTATGTTTTAAGAGTAGAATTCCATGTTGTTTTGGTTGAAGTTTGAGGAATCAAATTTATTATTTACAAACATTGTTGCAATGTAAATTAGAGTTTTAAAAGGAGAAAAAAGAATTAGCAACACTTTGCTTATTGGGTTCAATATAAAACCCTATTTGGCCCATTATGCAACATTTGAGATGAGAAACAAAGTACATACATTATCATTCTCATTCTTGTTTCGACAATCAGAAAATCAAATTCTCTTAAGTCTCAAAACCCTAGCTTCAATTTCTTCTCAAAACAAGAATAACCAAAGGGCTTTGGACTAATTCATGTAAAAATCAATCTCAGGTAATCTTCCTCTCAATTTTGGGTGTTTAATTGATGTTTTTTTCAACTTTTAGCTTTGGGTTAATCCCTTTTACTTTCTACTTTTTGAGTTTAATCTAGAATTGATTGTTTAGGATCACTAGCCCAGGATAATTCACGATCTTTCTATCAATTCAAGCCTTAATCGGTGAGCATAACTAACACTTCTAGTCCATAATGAACTACATGTGGTTATTTGGGTGTTTTCTTGAATTTATTGTTGAAATAAATCTCAATATCCTATATTGTTTTCATGATTCAGCTATACCATTTTCTATTATGCCGAAACCCTTATTGTATGACCACTTGATCCGTATATTTATGGATCATTATGTGTTGCATTAGGTAAAATCATCATCCTTGAGCTCAAAAAAACACCCACGGACCAATAACCAGCATCATCGGACCACCATAAGGCGGTGGAATCACGTGGGATTCTGCCCCAGGCGCTGCCACCGGTGTGTTTGTACCAAAAAAGGGCAAAAACAATCTTCAGAAGTTTTTAAAGAGATAAAAATGAAGAATATAAATTTAAAAGGTGGATTATCTAACAAAAAACTCCAAAACTGATAAATAAATGCACAGACACAAGCGATTTAGAGTGGTTCAGTGTGTTGCCTACGTCCACTATGAAGTCTTTTGACTTTCTTAATACTCTTTTGACGATTACACTTGATTACAGCAAGCAACGGTGGATCACAACTCTCAAATTTGAATACAACAGCAGTAGTAGGTTGCAAAGTTCAGTCCGGCAGAGTCTGGGCACTTGAGAATCAAAAGATCCTTCTTCTGTAGGCTCTGGGGCTTTATTTATAGGCATGGGAGGCTGATATTTCACTCAAACTTCGAGAGACTCCTTCTGGCACGTGAGTGGGCCTACGCGATCGATCCCGTGAAGTTTCGACTCGACCTGTGATCGATACGAATGCAATTCTTATCGATCAAGATTTTTTCCAATGGAGTCGAAACTTGGTGGGGACATTCTTTAGCATGTACGTAAGCTCCTGTGAAAATTTCATAGCATTTGGACTTGTGGATCTCGAGCTATGATCGATACGAGATGGAGTTTTCTGGGAAGGCCGTTTGTTTCGAATCGATCACTTCGAATCGACCTATTCAAATCGATGATTGCACGTGTTCTCGTGATGACGTGGCACGCACCCTTCAGATTGATCCACTTTTACGCTGTGTTGATCGAGTTGCTTCCAAAGATCTCGCCTCGTTCGTATCGAAGTCGTTGACCTATTCGAATCGATCAATAGTATGTTTTTCGCATCGATCTGCAATATGCCTTGTTCGAATCGATGGAGGTGGACTAATTCGAATCGATGGAGGCACCTCTGTTCGCATCGATGAAAGTGGTTCCTATTCGTATCGATCGAAGTCGCTACAACTTGATCGATACAAACAGGCGATATTATGATGGATACGAACAACGCTTGCTCAATGGATACGAAGCAGTGGCTGTTTGGTGGATATGAACTAGGATCAATTGATGGATGCGAATATCAGTAGCCTGAACAAATAAGAGAGACTGGTCGATGCGAAGTGGACTATAACTGATCAATACGAAGCGCACTATCGGTTGCTGGGTGCGAAGATGATTGACACGAAATGGATGGATTCGAACCGTGGCTTGACGATGGATACGAAGCTGATCGATATGAACTGTGGCATGACGATGGATACGAATCTGATCGATTCAAAATATGGTTCACCGATGGATACGAACATGAGGTTATTTCCTCCAACTTGCATCGATCATAACTTGAGCATACAAGCTCGGATTGACTTGAAATTTGGAATGCTGGCTTTTATGGTTTCGCTTGTCGCATCTTATCAATTGTAGCCTGATCCGGACTTGGACAAAATTCATCGATATCCATAGCGAACCTGTGCGTACTCAATATCCGGGATGAGTGATCCTTTGATTTCCATTCAGTTCTTTGATATCTCGGCCTTACCAAAAGGCGGGATAACATTTGCCCCCCAAAGTACGTCTTGTGGAAACATGATGTGCTTTGAAAAGTTGCCGTCTTCGTTTTGAACAGTTGTCGTCTTTTCGTTGAAGGTTGTAATCTTTGAAAAAATTTCTCGGTAATGTGAACTGCTGATTGTCAACTGTTGTACCCTATGTTGTTGTAGCTGATTATTGTATGATAGTGATTAGCCGTTTGTTGCCGCAATCGTATATCAGACGAGCATTCAATTCCTGTAAATGGTGAAAATTGAATATTAATCCGACATGTATGCATATATGTTAACCTGAATCTCGTTAACGTTGCACGTTTACGAGTCGTTGCCGGTTTTCTCGTATCGAATCCAGTATCGACACTCTCCTGAACCGATATGAAATTCGAGTTGCAACAATGCTTGATGGTTGTTTTTGGATGTTGCTTCGTATCGATCCTCTCCTGAATTAATATAAAAGGTTGAAAATTTGCTCTCGCATTGCTACACGCGAAATAAACAATTCGTATCGATAGATAGGAGTCTCAATGGACACGAAATGATCGTTCGCATCGATGGTTGCAAGCTCCGATGGATACGAAATTGTTATTTCGTATCGATGAGCTCGATGTCGCTGGATTCGAACAGATGATTCTCAATTCGTATCGATGAATGCTGGCCTCTGGAATTTGTGAATCGATGGATTTGAATAGTGTAGTTCGCATCGATGGACCATGGATGGACCCGCAAAATCCTCGATACAAACAAATGTTTCGAATTGATAGAGCTTAATGACTACTTCGTCTCGATGAAGGCTTTGGCTTATGGATTCGAATAGCTAACTCGAATCGATTCGGAGGAACCATTGCTACCGGTCATTTTGACTGAGAGACGAATCACCCTTTCCCTTCACACTTGCGTCCATATAAATATTCTGGACTTAGCCATTTTTTTACTTTTTTACTTTTGCTTTCACTTTGCTTCCTGCCTTCGCATCGATCCAAAATCTTGGAATAAGAAGAACTGTGCTTGCCTTCGAATCGAATCAAACCTACAGGGATCTTCGTCTCCAAAACAGTCGACCCTTAATCCTTAAACTAACCACTCGAAATTACGTAAACAGTCGATAAATTCGTGTAGACATTCACGAGACTCGAGATTCAACATCAATTCATCCAAGTCATGACCTATTCCGGCGCCGTTAATGCCAGAATTGGGCCAAAGTGGGGTCGGGGAGAGAAAAATGGCGCCCATGCTGTTTGGAGAAGAAGGAGTCTGGGATACGGAGCAATCGATTGATGGTTGCTCGACCTTTATTTCGTACCGATGAAAAGAAGGAGAATGGCTTGGCTTCGTATTGATGATTAGGCATAGTGTTCGTATCGATGCAGAGTTGACTGATGAATGATGGAGTCCTTATCGATCCAAGGTGGATGCACTTCGTATCGGTTTGAAGTGTTTAATGTGAAACCATAGGAAGAATAATCGGTACGAAGTTCTGGGTAAGCGATCGGTACGAACTCCATCACCTTTGATTGATACGAACCTGATCGATGCAAAGTTGCTAATTTGTGATCGATACGAAGTTGGCACAAATCAACCGATATGAAGCGTATCGATTCAAACTTGAGTGATACGAAGCATATCGATTAGAATTTGACTGATACGAAACGTATCTATTCGAATTTGATCGATACGAAACGTTTCGATTCGAGCGCAATTGATACGAAAATGAGGCCTCTCTGACTCGATAGGAACTTGAGCCGTGGCGATCGATTTCAAGCCGGAATTTGATAAATCTAGAGAACTTTTGCACATTTGAACATTTGACTCCGACGAGCCTCTACCTTGCATAATTGGACTTAATCATTTCACTGCATATCTGAATGCCTATGGAAGCTCGTCGATGGAACTGGAACTTAACAAAAATATAACGAACTCTCACTTGGATTGATCGCCAATATCTGGATGGCATGGTTGTGACGGTTAGCGATGATGGTCATCCCAACTGGATTTTGAAGTCTTGTCGTTTGCATACTTTCTTTAACTCTGTAGCATTTTTCAAGTACTTCACAACACTACACTATACAACACATTCACACACTTCACACTGGGGGATGCATGGGCTTACTATCGTCTAATGATGACTTCTCTTAAGTTAGTTAGTCATAGAACCTTCAAGCTCACAGCAACAGGATTTAGTTCCTCCAATAATCGAGATACCGGCCATCGAGGCTGAAGTCATTGATCCAGTCCCAGATGAGGCACCTGGTGCATCTTTCATTGCTAATCCGGCAGACTTTGTTCCATCCAATGTTTCCAAAGACATGCTGGGACGAATTTGTCTGAGGCATGGCTTATCTTTTAATGATGTGCTATTACCGGTACCTGATGATAGGTCGCACTGCCCACCGGAAGGATATACCGCATTCAATCGCCATGTGTGCGCAGCTGGGATGCTTCCCCCGTTTAACCAATAAATTAGGGAGGTACTGTCATTTCTAGGAATTTCTCCATCTCAAATACACCCGAATGGATACGCTTTGTTGAACGGTCTGTTCATTGTATTCGTGGAGCATCTCTACTGACCACCGATCCCAACCGAGATCAGATATCTATTTAACTTTAAGAGCCGGGCGGATAGCCCATCTTTCACATTCTTGGAGGCGGTAAGAAATTTCCAAGTAGTTATGAGATCCTAGACGAGGCTAAGTTACTTTAAGACGGAATGGCTTTATGTCCGATGCCCCTCGAGATTTGCCAGTCGATGGCTATTTCGACGTAAGTATTGCAGTCTTCTCAAATAGCCGATAAGTCAGTTATAACTGAAGTCAAACTTATATCTTTTTCTCTTTGCAGCGATAATTCAACGACTCGAAGGTGTTCACTTCAAAGAAAGAGTTTGGATTATTCAAGAAGTTCCAAGTGAAGAGAGAAATATTGACTCAATTCCGACGGATAGGAACCTGAGAATTCTCGGGATGATTGAGAAAAAACAAGTATAAGGCTTGAGGGGACGCTACAGACTGGCTCGAAGAAACGGACTAAGTGCACGACGCCCCCATCTTGTTATAACCGAGGAAGTTCATTCGAAGAGGACACACACTGACGACAAACCTTTAGTAGAGCCTTTAGATGCAGTCCTGAATTCCAAAGGAAAAAGAAAAGGCAAGGTAGCTGCTTTTAAATATTCTAAATCCAAGAGATGGAAAACCGTGGTCATGTCTCGGCCCACTTCTGGGATTAGAATTTCGGAGGTTTCTCCCCCACGAGTGGAAAATCTCTTCGAAGGGCTCGCTGATACCCCAATTCCAGACTGTATGTCCTTCCAACATGATGCCGGATTGGAAGAACTTCAACATGCTATAGATTTAAGCGAGTCCCTTCCCACTAGCGTGGTCGATGCTTTTGGTTGGTCGGGGGGTTGCACATACATACACAATTCACAGCACCACACGATTTTTGACCATAAGCTGTCCACTATTGGAAGATTACTAACTCTATTCATGTTTTACTTCGTAGATACGATGTCTGGCCGTGGCTCCATTCTTGGTAGTCTACGAAATACTCGTCAATCTTCATCATACTATGAGTCGCGTAGAAGATAAGGAGACAGGGATTACGACCAAAGGTACTCTAGTCAAGAGCGGTATGAAAAAGACAGGGGATACGTACGCTGATCTCGATCTCGCTCACCCTTTCCCAGAGATCCTGCACTGCCTCCAGTTCATGTTTCACGGCCTCCTGAAACTTCACGGCATAAGCCGTCTTCTCATGCTCCAAGGTCTGATTTTCATCGTAGAACTGAAATAGTGGCCCCCAACTACGGAACAGGTCCTTACTAAGCATACCGGGGAAGGAGCGATCAAGCTTGCTCAATTGAAAAGGGATTTTCCCGATATTTTCTTTGATGATTACATCTTCCCCCCGCACTTGAAAAGAATTCCAACGGAGGCCGAGAACATAGTGCATGATTATGTTGCTGATATCTTCTTCCAGTACAAGGAGTGGTCAAAAGCTGCGAGAAAGGCATCGAAGGTGGCTTTCGATCGGGCTGCCACGATTGAAAAATTGGAGAAAGAGATCACACAAAAAGACCAGATTATTCAGGTACTCCATACCGAAGCCGACTGTTCTCGAAAATCTAGAATGAAAGCTACCAAAAAGGCCGATGATGCTCACTCGGCCATGTATAGAATGAGGCAGGAACATTATGCCATGATGGAAGACATGGGCCATAGGAACACCACCGTCACAGCTGAGCGGGACGCAGCCCTCAGAGAGATCAACGAGCTTAGGTCCAAATTTACTGAAATTATTACAGAAAAGGGCACTGCCAGCGTCTCCGCACAAGAAGCATGTGATCAGATGGTGGTGCTTCGGGTTAAGAGAGATGCGGCTGTGGCTAAAGTCCGCTTGGTGGAGGCCGAGGTTGAAGAGAAGGTCCGGCTGGTGGAGACCAGGTTGGAGGCTGATATAGAGGAACTTCTTATCACTTACAACGCCAACGTGTTGAGACATAGAAACCTGGCTTGGCTCGATAGTTATCCAATACATCTCTATAATGCATGGAACCTGTTGGTCGAAGAGGAGAAGGCGGTGCCTCTGGGTGGAGCATTTGATGAGTTCGAACAGGAGAACCGCATATTGAGCGAGGATGAAAAGAAAGTTCTCCATGATGCAATGATTTCACAAGAAAGAGAGAAGCTCGGCACCCAGCATCATGAGATTGGGGATGGCTCAGGCGTGGAGCATCACACCACAAGTTCTGAGATTATCGCTCCATCTCGATCTGAGCCTACTTAGGTGGTTGAGCCTCAGCCTATCCCGGCTTATGACCTCGAATAGCCACGTCTATCCCCTATCAAGGAGCACACTTCTGAAGCTGCCCAGCCATCTGCGAGTCAAACTGAGGAAGGTATTCTGAACAAATATTTTGTGTGTTCTAAATGAAGGACTTGTTCTGAAGCATTTGCTAACACTTGCTCTTCTTTCTTTGTTCAGTGACCAGAGTTATATCGACAGCGCCTCCTGCAATCCAAGAATCACATCAAACGTAGGAGGCTATTACTACTGAAGCGACCGCTATGTCAACAATCGCGCCCATCGAAGGCACGCAAGGAAGTTCACTTTCTTTTGACGAGCAAATGATGAACGAGCTTCTAGGTCATCGCAGTGACCCCTTCGCAGACTTGCCGTTTGTTATTAGTGGACTCGCACCCACCTCTAGCGCTTCAACACAAACCACTGCTGCCCCCAGCGAAGCCCGATCTATTCGAGAAGAAGAAATTCTGGCTGAAATCAATGCTGAGTTGGAGGCAGCGGCACATAGTGGTAGTCTTGAGGGTGGAATGGAATTCCGGTCTAGTTCCACTTAGAATGATATCACCTGGGGGTACACTTGTTGATACTAATGTGGCCATTCCGCCCCTAGTTGTAGATCCGGTTCCTCCGACTCCGCCTGCAGAGAGCATTCCTCTAGACTTAAGCTCGGAGGACGATGTCGACATCATGCCTCCGTCTGGAGGTGATCCGCCAAAGGGTAAAAGCTCAAAGCGAAAAATCACTAGTGGCTCTAGCGGATCCACACCAAGGAAACTGAAGAAGAAAATGAAGTAGATAGGCCTCTCCGGTGCATTTTTTAATGGTTAGGAACGTGTTTTTCTTTCATAGGCCGTGTATAGATGCGGATTCGGCCCCTGCTAGTAGGAATTTTTTGGAAGAACTTGTATATGTATCTTCACTTTTAATTAGTTGAAATGAAATTTTGTTCTCTTACTTCAACTGTTATTCCTGTCTTTTATACTTAAGTGTTGTAGCGTTTGAATCTCAGTTTAGTGCACTCGTGGAGTTTCAACTCTTAAGTTGAGTTCATTTTATTTTCCAAGTATACAAATTACGAACACAAATCATAACGGGAGATTTAGTAGGACTTTTAAAGTTGCACTGCTTCGGTCAATGATTAACACTTAAGCTTTGCCCCCAGTTCCGAGGATAGGTTAAACGATCGGCTCGCGATCGCTATTTGTCTTTATCATTTCAAGCTTAACATCGTCGGACCGATGCTAACACAAGTAAGAGTTGAGCGGTCGAATCACACTCTCTTACTCATAGTAGTCACATCCGCATTCCGGGGATCTACATTTGCATTTCGGCCATCAGTCGCGCCTGTTGAAGTTTTTAAGCACATGTGCACACTCTGTGGAATTAGGTTAGTTTATGAGCGATCGTTCGCACTCGAGTTATATTTATACTCTGACCACTCTCTAGGGACTCAGAGTTATTTGCAATCGATAATCTGGCTCACACTCTGGGAACCCGTAGACTATCGATGTTTGTAACACAGTTCGCACTCCGGGAACTTGGACTTAGCGTTATTCTCCAATTCACACTCTGGGAATTTGGAGTTAGTATTTATGCTCTGGTTCGCACTCTGGGAATCTAGAGTTTATGTTTATACTCCATTTCATGCTCTGGGAATTTGGAGTTAGTGTTTATGCTCTGGTTCGCACTCTGGGAACCTAGATTTGATGTTTATACTTCAACTCGCGCTTTGGGAATTTGGAGTTAGTGTTTATACTCCGGCTCACACTCTGGGAACCTAGAGTTGTTGTTTATACTCCAATTCATGCTCTGGGAATCTAGAGTAGCCGAAAGATGGTCAGTCACATCTGTTTAGGCTTTTTATGAGTTCGTTCGCACTCTGGGAACGAGGGATTTATCGGGATCATGGACGATCGGTTCACATCCACCCCCAAGTTAACAAGTGATGTCGTTAGATGGACGGGTCCATTCTCCTCGAACTTGGTGAGGATACGGTCAAAGTCGTTAGGCAGACGGATCCACCCTCTCCAGAACCGTATTTATGAGTTTTATGCTCCAACTCACACTCTGGGAGTTTATAATTGGTCAAAGGATTGTCGTGTATCAATCCCTTTTGATTTTGGTGTAGTGACTTGCCCTCGAGCTCGGGTTTCACTTAGTGAGTGACCGGTCGTATCACAGTCACTCCCTATTTGAATAAATTCCACCGCCTGATGGAACTTACCTCTATGTGCATCGTGATGTTGTACGTCATATTCAATAAATCATAGCTCTGGATCGAAGAGATGGCATTTTATTGCTGAAATGAAAAAATATGGCAAAGTCAGTTGCCTTATTAAAAAAAATCAAATTTCGAAATGTAGAAACAAATTGTAAATGGAAAAAAATAGACTAAAGTAAATAGAGCCTGTCATGAGTAGTAGCGACGGAGACTCTCGCTGTTCCAGGCTCTTGGCAAAGTAAGACCGTCAATGGTCGATAACTTGAACGTGCCATTTCCGAGCTTTTGTGTAATCACATACAGTCCTTTCCAATTTGGCTTCATGTGTGAAGGAACTAGATAGATTCTTTTGAGAACGAGATCGCCGAGTTCAAAGGTTCATGACCGAACCTTGGCATTGTACAATCGGGCGACTCGACTTCGATATGCGGCTGCCCTCAAATCAACCTCTTCACGCTTCTCATCCAGTAAATCCAAAGATTCAGCAAGTAATATGGCATTTATCTTTGGGTCATAATAAGTCACGCGATGAGAAGGTACTTCATCTCGACTGGAATAACGGCTTCGGAGCCATAAGATAGAGAAAATGGAGTGTGTCCGGTCGCGAACTTGTGGGTCGTTCGGTAAGCCCATAAAGCCATAGGGAGTTCATCAACCCACTTGGTCCCGGCCTTTTCTAGTCATTTCTTCAGAATAGACTAGATAACCTTATTAACAGCATCAACTTAGCCATTCTCTTGAGGGTGTGCAACTGCGGAGAATTTCTCGTGGATATGAAATCGTTGACAGAAATTCTTGAATTCAACACCGTCGAACTGGGATCCGTTATCAGTAATAATGGCATGTGGGAACCAAATCGGCAGATAATGTTGCGAACTACGAAGTTGATTACTTTCTTCGTCGTGATTGTTGCAAGAGGTTCGGCTTTAGCCCATTTGGTAAAATAATCAACTGCGATGATGGCGTACTTCGCTCCACCTTTGGCCAGAGTTAGAGTGCCAATAATATCAATGCCCCATACTGCAAACGGCCATGGACTGACCATTTGGTCGCAGTAGGTGGGGCTCTGGGAATTTGAGCATGTTTCTGGCATTTATCGCATTTCCTGGCATAGTCTGCTGCATCACGGTTTACAGTGGGCCAGTAATACCTATATCATAGTACTTTCTTAGCGAGAGCTTATCCCCTGGTGTGATCGCCACATTCTCCTTCGTGCGCATCATGTAACACTCGTTTAATTTCATCTTGCGCGATACATCGAAGGAGAGGAACAGAATATCCTCTTCTATACATGATTTCATTCTGAATGGCGAACCGCGAGGCCTTTCGAAGAATCTATCTTCTCTCACTCCTACGCTCAGGCAATGTTCCATGCTCGATGTAGTTTCGGTACGGAGTCATCCATGATTCCCTACCGGGAGCGGTTTCGAATACGAAGTCTGTATCCATCTGATCTATACTCGGAGAAGATAATGTCTCCACAGGAACAAGCCCCATTTGCTGTGCTTCACCCGTACTCGCTAACTTCGCCAATGAATCGGCCTTTTGATTGTGCTCACGGGTTATGTAGAAGATGGCATAATAATCAAACTGATCAAGTATTTCCTGGACTCGAGATAGATAAGCAGCTAATCTTTGATCCTTGGCCTGATGTTCACCCCGAACTTGACATACGACTAATTGGGAATCACAATAAATTTCCACAGCAATAATTCTCAGATCACGGGCGAGTTTTAATCCAGCAATCAAGGCTTCACATCCAACTTCATTATTGGTCGCACGAAATTCAAATTTCAAAGCATAGCATATGGATCAGCCTTTGGGGGTTTCAAGTACTACTCCAGCACTCGAGCACCGATCATTGGATGCACCATCAGTATGCAGCTTCTAAATGTATTCGGGAGATTTACTGGTTTTAGGCAAGTCCTCTGGAACGGTAAATTCAGCTATGAAATCTGCTAGGACTTGTCCTTGAATGGCTCTTCTTGGAGTATAAGTGATATCAAACCGACTCCGTTCAATGTTCCACTTGAGTAACCTACCAGACATCTCAGGCCGCGTAAGGATCTGTCGTAACGGTTGATCGGTGTACACAGTGATAGGATGAGCTTGGAAATATGGACGAAGTTTCCTTGAGGCAGTGACTAGGAAGTAAGCCAATTTCTCTAGCTTTGAATAATTTCTCTCAACTCCGGTTAGTTGTTTACTAACATAGTAGACCGGTTTCTGCACTCGGTCTTCCTCCCGAACTAAGGCAGCACTGATCGGATTTTCTGATACCGCTAGGTAAAGGTATAATTGCACGTGATCAATTGGCTTTGACAAAATCGACGGTGTAGAGAGATGTTGAATCAGTGCTCGGAATGCGCCTTCACACTCCGTGGTCCATTCAAAGTTTCGCTTTCCTTTTCAGATCAGATCGAAGAAGAGGACGCATTTGTCGGTGGACTTTGAAATGAACCTGCTCAATGCTGTACCTTCCCGTTGCGACTCTGGACCTGTTTTATGGTTCTTGGAGTTTGTAGATTTCTAATTGCCCAGATCTTTTTGGGATTTGCTTCTTTTCCTTGAGCGTTCACGATGAACCCAAGAAACTTTCCAGATGCGGCTCTAAAATGAAACTTCAGCGGATTGAGCTTCATCCTGTATTCTCTAAGAATGTCGAACATTGATTCCGAATCTCTGACATGATCAGTGGAGAATCGCAATTTTACCAGCATGTCGTCTACATATACTTCCATGGTCTTCCCGATCTGGTTGGTGAACATCCGATTGACTAGGAGTTGATACATTGCTCCGGTGTTCTTGAGTCCAAAAGGCATGACTCTGTAGTAGTAGAGTCCTAGATCGATTACGAAGCTGGTATGTTCTTGATCAGGTAAGTGCATGGGTATCAGATTGTAACCGAAATAAGCATCCATGAAATACAATAACTCGTGTCCGGCCGTTGAATATACGAGCTAACCAATTCGGGGAAGTTGAAAGCTATCCTTCGGGCAAGCTTTATTTAAGTCAGAATAATCAACACATGTTCTCCATTTCCCATTCAGCTTTCGGACAAGTACGGGATTGGATACCCACTCCGAGTATAAAGCATCTCGAATGAACCCATTTGTTTTTAGCTTATCGACTTCTTCTTTAAGGGTGGTAGATCTCTCTGGATCCATACCACGCCTTTTCTGTTTGACCGGGATACACCGCGGATCAATATTCAGGGTGTGGCTCACGATGTCCGATAAGATCCCATACATATCAGAGTACGTCCAGCGAACACATCAAGATCTGTCCAGAGAAATTCAACCAATTCATATTGCGTCTGTTGGCTCATCTATGACCCAATCTTTAGCATTCTTGAATCATCATCATCATCAATCGGAACATCGATCCTCAGTTCAACCGTGGAAACTTGACTGTCTTTAGATTCATCTTTTCTTTCAGTGTCTCTCGGGTCAAGATCCCTCTGGAATTGGTAAGGGTGCCCGGGCCTGGGCCCAGGCACCAATTGTCAATTGTCGGCAAAATGAACGCAGAGAGATTCCTCTACGCCCTTTCCTTTCTCCTTTCGTTGTGCCTCACGCAGCTCAGCAACATAACAGGCTATCCCACCAGCCTGATCTCCTTGAACTACTCCGACCCCACGATCGGTGAGGAACTTCAGAGTCAAACACCATGGGGCAATGGCTGCCTTGAATTCAGCAAAGGCCAGTCGGCCCAAAAAGGCATTATAGGGAGAATCAATGTCTAGAACAACAAACTGTAAAATACGGACTCTCCGACGTTCTCCAACCCCCAATTCCACTGGCAGTTCCACCACTCCAGTGGGTATAGTAGCACTTCCATTGAAGCCGTGGATTCGAGATTGATAAAGTTTCAAATCCTTGGCTTCCATTTTCATCAAGTCGTAAGCTCGCTTGATCAAAATATGTACAGAGCTCCTACTGTCAACCAGGATCTTCTTCATCCAAGCAGGACCTACCTAGGCAGATATGACTAGTGGGTCGATAGTGGCGGCTTCGACTTTATTAGTATCTTGGATTCTGAATACGATGTCATCAGTCATTGTCCTTTTTTGCTTGGTCGGAGCCCCGTCATTAGAATTGCTACAATACTCGAAGTCCGCATGCCTGATAGAGCTGGCATACGACTCCATTTCCCTACAGCTTCGGTCTGCTGGATGAGGACCACCACTTACTGTATTTATAACTAACCTCCCGCCTGTACGAGCGGGTTCCTCCTGCCTTTCTTGATTCTGCACACGATTTTGATTTGATGGGCCTGCACCTCCTGACTGCGGCGCCCGCACGAACTGATGCAACTTTCTCTCCCTGATCAACTTCTCAATGAGGTCCTGTAAATGACGACACACATTTGTATTGTGGCCATAGCTTTCATGAAACCTACAAAACTTTCCCGTCTAAATCTGCCTCTTCGATGATGGCTTCGGAGCAAGCTTCTTGTATTGCATGGCATTGCAGGTCTGCAAATACACGTTCTTTAGCGACGTATTCAAGGGAGTGTAATTATCGAACATTGGAGCCCTACGTGGGACTCGATTTTGATCTCGCTTCTTATTCTGATTATCATTACTTCTTGGTTGAGTTTGCTTGTTCTGTATGTTCAACTGAACCTTTCCGGAACCCTCACCGGACTGTTTAACTGCAGCATTACTTTGTATGCCCTCCATGCTGGGTCCCACGCCATCCTGCTTCCTTGACTGTTTCGCGTCCTCTCATCTCAAGACTTGAGCAGCTTTGGAGTAGAAACAGTCCAATGATGCAGGGGGTTTACCAGCTAGCCAATTTCTTTATTTGGAGTCGAGATCAATCCCCTTCGTTAGTGCCATTAGAATAGAGTTGTCATTGGGATTGCTTATCTCTGCACATGTAGCATGAAATCTCTCTAAGTAGCGTCTAAGTGTCTCCCGGGAGCTTGTGTAATATCATGGAATTTTGGACAAAATAAATTTAATAATCCGTGTTTAAAATTGAATTGAATTAATAATTTTTGTTAATAAATTTGATTTGATTTAATAATCTTCTTTATTTAAATATTTAATTTGTGAATTTGTTTTTACTAAACTAATAAATCTATTTTCAATTTAATATGTATATGTATTTATATGTATTTTAAATAGATAAGTTGTTAAATTAGTATAGCATAATTTTAATATTTTGAAATTAGGAGTTGTGATTTATTTTTGGATTTAAGTTTTTCAAAAATATTTAATAAAATACTATATGATTTTAAATATATGAGATAAATGTTTTATTGGTTTAAAATTCATTTTAACTTAAGTTTGAATATTAAAATAAGTTATAAAATGTTTGTGTTATTCTTTTTAAAATATTGATTTATAAAATGTGATTTGTTTATTTAAATATGAAATTTAAAATACAATTTAAAATAAGAAACATGTATTCAAATAAGTTATAATCTCTTTATAAATTTATTTCAAGTAATTTAAAATATTATTTTCAAATGATTTATTTGTATATTATTTTCATTTATAATAATACTTTGCTTTATTCTTTAAATTTTTTTATCTATACATAACTAAGTATTAAAAACTAATTAATTAAGTTAACTTTCATTAACACTTAATCAAAATACTAATTACTTAAAAGATACATGTGTAAGCATATTAAAAACCTAAGTTAGCAAGTGTTATGTATTTAAGCATGAGAATTTACAAGTGTCCGTTTCTTTTACAAGTTTCATGTTTCAATTTTTATTAAATTATAAACAAGTTATAAATTTGCATTTTCTTTCTTTCCTTTCCTTTTCTCATTTTCATTTCTCAACAAAGAAATTTTCATCTGAAACCCCTCTTCATAATTCAAGCTCCTGTAACCAAATGCAAAGCCAAATGCCTAGCAAACTGCATTTCTCAAATCTGTAAACCAACTTGCATTCAACTCCTCAAAAATACAAATCTGCATTTCAATTTTAATCAAGAAAACATGCATGTTCTTGTAAACTAAAGCATACATGTCATTCCCTGTAATCAACTTCCAAAATGCACGGCATTTCTCAAATCCCTTGTCCATTTTCAATATTTGCATCCTCCAAGACAAAGGCCTGCATTCAATTCATTTTTTCAAAACTCTATAAACCTGCATTTTATCTGTAACATGCAAATTAAATCAAGTATGAAGACCTGCACTTTTCTAAAGTCCGAAAATTAGGCTACTTGCATGTAGAACCTGGGGACAAATGCAAATGTAAAACATCAGCATGCATGTGAGGTTAAGGAGCAATAGCATTTTTTAAAAAGCATTCAAGCTGCTGCATGCAAATTAAAGGCATTCAAGCAAATTTTCAAAAAGGATTTCAAAAAGGATTTTCAAAAATCTGGGCTCTGCATAATTAAGGTGAGTAACCTTCTTTTATAAATTAAAGGTTAAATTTTGTTGCATGATAAAACAAATAAATAAATATTTCTTGTGTTTAAGCTTACTGTCTGATGTGTGAATTGCATATATATATATATATGTATGCTGTTAAAAATTGCTATGCTCTGTCTTGTTACCTAGTTCAAGTTTCAAATTAGATTCTTATATCCTTAATTTGTCTTTGTTAAATTATAGGATATAGATAAGATATGTAGGTTAGTTTCAGAATTTAGGCTTTAAGATTTTATTTAAGTAAAATTTAAATAAAACTTACTGAAAATAGGTAACAGAGCATTAGAAATTTTGTAAGTGAAAATATGAAACTATGCAAATAAATGTTTCAGGGTTTCAACTCAAAACATCTTACAAAATTAAGATTTTTAAAAATAATATTACCATTTATAATGTTAGAAACAAAATACAGTTTTGAAATTACTGTATTTTACATATTAGTTAAGTACAGTTGAAGCTTGCATTGGATTTGGGTGAATTTGATTCTGAAGATAGTGTAGCTATCAAAGATTATAGGAAAAATACTTAATTGGATTGAAATTAAATTTTGAGATTGCAATTTAGGATTTTTAGTTATGAACCCTAGTTTTACTGGGTTTATGAATTTGGGTACTGCGGCTTCAACAATGGATCGAGTTCAAAGATCTTTTGGGTATTGTTAGATGATGTACTGATGGAGTTGTTGACGGAGTTTCAAGGGTGACGGTCGTCGGAGGTGATTGGTTGAAGCGTTGACAGGTTGGAATGTTAGGTCTCTGTATTCTTCCAGGTTTGGGAATTTTGGTTGCGGTCTTGAATTTGAGAAAGTGTCGATCTGGTTGTTGTTTGGATGGTCGGAGGAGTTGAACGTTGACCAAGGGAAGGTCGCGAAGTTGGTCATGGATGGCCGAAGTTGGTGAGTGGGTGCACAGGGAGGAGTTGTGCATGTGGTGATGTTGGGTTTCAGGTTTTGTTGCTCGGGATTGTCACGAGGAATTTAGGTAGTAACTCGAAGCAATGATACTTGTGACTCGAAGTAAATCATAAGTTACTCGGGTATAACTTTTTGTTTCAGGTTTTTATAAAACAGAAACCTGTCTCTGTTTAAAGAATTAAAAAGTAAAGTTTGAATTTTAAACTGTAATTTAACTTAGGCTTTAAAACTGAATTTAAATATGAATTCAAAAAAGTTTGAATTCTAGTTTTTGTAATAATTTGAGTTTTTAAAATGTAAGTATGGTTTTAAAATAAATAAAAAAAGAAACAGAAAACCTTTTTTTGTTTTTAGTTTTAAAAGCAGGTTTTAAAATGTAAACTAAGATTTAAATTTAGTAAACCTAAGTTTGAATCTGATTAATTTGAATTTGAGTTTTTTTTAATAATTTAAGTTTGAAATTTAAGTTTGGGTTTTTAAAACTTTTAAGTACAAAAAGGGTATTTGGTTTGAATTTAAACTGGAAATTTTAAAGTAATTTTGAATCTGAGATTTTAAAACCTGGAATTGGGTTTGAACTAATGTTTTTAAAATAAATAAAGTTTAAATTTAAATTATTTAAATTACTTTAAATGGTTAAATGATTTGCATTTAAATTGAATATGTAAATTGTAGGAAGAGTTTTAAAGAGTTAAAACTAGAATGAGTTTGGAAGTTATATTTCAATTTTGAAATTTAAAAGAAATTTTTAAATTGGTTTGAATTTAAATTGAATTGTAAATTTAAATTGTTTTAAACTTATTGATAAAGTAGATGTTTCTTTTAACATATAAGATAAAAGTTTTTGAATTGTTTTAAAATCTTATTTAAGATAAATTTGAATCTTAAGTTTAAAAGGGAAGTTAAATGGAATTTTAAAACATTTTGTTTTAGGTGCTTAATTAGGTAAGAGATGTTTATCTAAAGATAAATAAAATTTAATGATTAGGTTCATTAAATTATTAAGGTGATTAAGATGAATAATTAATTATTTAATTAATGATGTGGATGATTAATTAAGTAATTAATAATTTTTAAAAATTTGATTAATTAGATTTGAGATTAATTAATTAAGGTTAATTAAATAAGGATGGTTAATTAAATTTTAATTAATGATTAAGATTTATTTAATCAAGTGATTAAAGATAATTAAGATTTTAATTAACACTTAATTAATTAATAATTAGAGGTTAATTAAATTGTAATTAAATATTAATTAATTGATAATTAATAATGATTAATTTAAGTTAACTCTTAATTAAGTAATTAAGAAATGTTAATGAAGGTCATTATCTTAAGATTATTTAACAATTAATTAATGTGATTAATTTTTGATAATTAATTGGATTAATTAATTAATAATAATCAATTGTTTATGTTTAATTACTTAATGGAAGTAATTAATGAATTAATTACTTGGTGTAATTAATTTGATTAATGTGATTAGTTTAGATTAATTAAGTTAAATTAATTTAAACATTTGTGGATTGTTGATAATTACTTATGTAATTAATGGGTTTGTAATTACTTGGAGAAGTAATTAATTAAATAATTATTGAATGTAATTAAAGATAATTATTATAGAAGTAATTTGGATTTAAATTACTTTGAAAATTAAGCAAGTGATTATTGAGGATAATTAATTAAGAGTAATTAAATTATGGGATGAGTAATTAAAGTAGTTAATTACTGGGTGTTATTAATCAAGGGTATTTAAGATATATATATGTGGATTAAATGAAGATTAATTACTTATGTAATTAATTTATATAGAGATTGATTAAATGTAATCAGAAATCATTAATTAATTAGTTAATGATGTAATTTAGAATTGATTAATTAAGAAGTAATCAATAAATGAAGTAACTAATTAAAAATGGATTTATGTAATTAATTTTAGTTAATTAATTGATTAAGTAATTATAAGTTAAATATGTGTTAAGAGTTAGATATAATTAACGTATGTAGTTAATATTAAGGCTAATTACTTATTGTAATTAGGGAATTACTAATCAATAAGGATTAATTGAAATAAATATTGAGATGATGATTGATTTGAAATCAATTGATGGTTAAGTTAAGCAGGATTAATGATGAAGTAATTAATTTAATTTATTTTAAATTAATTAGAGATTAAGTAATTAATTTAATTCATTTTAAATTAATTATGAATGGTGTGATCATTAGATCATTGCTTATGTTTGATGATTGGTATTAATTGCCATGTATGGGTTGTAATCTCAGCTACGAGATGAGTAATGTTATGTGATATGAATGCATTGGTTGCTTTTGGATGATAATGTGGATTATCTGATTTTGATATGAATTATCTGTTGATAATGATAATGTTGATTATCTATTATGTTGTGAATTATCTATCGGTGTATACTTAGATAATGAATTGAATTGTTTTAAACTTAAAACAACTTGTACTTAAAAGACACGTTTTGGATTTCGATGAGACCGGGATCGGGTTTCCATATTTGGATATCCGAAAACCACATCGATCTAAATTAACGTTAGGTCGTTAATCCAAGTGGAGCGAGTGAAGACTCAAGGTGTAAGGGCTATACGTCAGTATAACTCTGTGGGTGATTCCGTAATGAGTTTGACGGAATAGTACTTATAGATTCGAGATGAAGATTCAGAGTGCAAGGGTTATCGTCGTTAACTCTAAGGGTGATTCCAAAACGAGTGTAACGAGATAATGTCTTCGGTTTCGTTCGAATCTGGCACGAACTTGTATGGATTGAATGCTTTCAGTACATCGTCAGGTGGACGATGAGCATTCTAAGTGTTATGTCGTATAAAGGTAATCGTAGCCTCAAGCCTCATCAACCGGGAATGGCTAAAACAGGGGAGGTGCAGCAAAGCTTCGTGGGTAGCCCCCACTTGAGAGCAAGATTTATCCTTGTCTAGAGGTCCCTTTATTTCGGCTTAGTGGTGCGGTTGCTGATCACAACTGCGGGGTGGTCTTGTTTGGAACTGTTCAGTAAGGAACGGGTCCGGCTTTGTGTTGCAGGGGAGCGGGCGTACTCCTCGGTACGGTGATCTAGGCCACGTACTGTGACGGGCGGTACCCCAGTAGCCCAGCCATTGTGTGGAATCCAAAATCCAATAAGTGCCAACGGTTTTGATTGTATTACCCACTTTTGTGGCTAGTAGCTGGAATTTAATGAATGTAACAATTTCGGCTATTTCTTATTTACTTGAAAACCCTAGACACTATTATAATATCATCGGATTTCCTATAAAATATTTTGGTTAGCGTAAGGTAAAAACTTGTCTATGTTTATGTGTGGGAAGTCTTACGTGATACCTTTTCTTTTCAAAGGTTTTTCAAAGTTAAGCAACTTTAACCTGTTACTCACACCAGACCCATGTCTGACCCGGAGTTATTTCTGTTTTTCTTTAACTCTTGGGTACTCAAATTTTTACGAGTAGCCAAGGGAATTCAGGTTAGGATTCAGGTTAGCTTTGACGAATTGTGGAGGAGCAAATGGTGCAGGAGGCTTCTGCGTATAGTTATATAGTTTTCCGCTGTGTTGGTATCTCTGAGTGTTTTCTGTGTTGTGATTGAGTTGTAATAACTAGACAGGTGTTTATAACTGTCTAGTATGTGTTGTATTTTCTGTGTAACTCTGATATTTGATGTATACTATGTAATACTTATGTTGTTAATATAATTTATTCGTTCCGCTGTTGAGATTCTTGTGTTGTTTCTTCTTTCTCTTCTTTCTTTTCTCTTTTCTATCCTTTTCTATCTTAATTGATGATGCGATTTTCCGGGAGTGGAAAGTCGGGTCGTCTCAGCTGGTATCAAAGCATTAGGTTGAGTGAATACCTAGTCTCTGGAGTGGTGTCTATCTTGAGAGAGCGTATTTGTATTTTTAATATATATATAATTGTTTCTACCTATTAGTTGGGTTACCCGTTCAGGTATTCCAATATAAGTTATAAAGGTAGATGAGGTAGAAGTGTGTGTAACACGACTACCATTGGTTGGAGTTTGAATGGATGAGGTTGGAAGTGTATTTGTCGAGACTGTAGACCTAATACCGTCTCGAGTGAGTTCTGTAGTGGTGAAGTACTTCATCGATCTCTGAAGGAAACCTATTAAGGTTCGGAGTTCATCTTTGAAGTGCAGAGTTGAAGTTGGATCTGTCGGTTGGGCAGAAGCAAGCAAGCGATGATATCTTGATATCTCAGGAAGTAGTAGCTGCGTGATGAGATGCAGTGACTATGGATATTTCCGAAGATGTTTCTTGGAACAAGAGTAAAAAGTGGATCGGCTCGGTGATGTGGCCGAGTTTAGCAGAGTAGATCCGTTTCTTCGATGGATTGGCTAGGCCAGCGTGAGCTGTTCTGTTTGGTTGAGAGAGAGCAGTTTCTTTGGATTTAGGCTGAGTTTTGCAGAGTGTTCTGAGTTGGTAAGGAGTCTTATGGCTGAGTAGTTTCTCTGAAGTGGAGTTCAGAAGCAGCAGAGTGGATTCATTTCTCTGGTAAGTTGGCTAGGCAAGCATAAGCTGTTCTGTTTGGTTGAGAGAGAGAGAGAGAGCGGTTTGGAGTGTTTCTGTTTTGTCTTTTCCGGATAAGAACAAGTTTGTTCTGTCTTCCGTTGTTGAGAAGCAGGGTTTGTGTTCTTGGTTTTTGAGTGATCTTGATGAGATCATTGGATTGTTTTGATTCAGTCTGTTTCTAATGGAATCAGCATAGAGTTAAGCTGATCAGGATGGATGTTGGTAGCCCAGGATCGTCCGAAGAGTTTTTATGGATAAGAGATGGAAGAATTTGGATTTTGGAATCGGAGATTTGATTTGGGATAAGTTTTTCTCTGATCCAAAGAGCTATAAGTTTGGGAAGCTAGCTCCATAGTGTTTTGGATTTCTTCTGTGTTTTGGTAAGATCAGTGTTTGGTTTTCTAGAGTTGAATTGCCAGTTTGGATAACTGGGATTCAGTATGTTTTATGTATCTCTGAGGGAGTACGTGTTTGATATTTCTGGTTGTAGAACCAGCAGTTTAGGATGGTTTGGTTGATGAGTCAGACTCGTTTGTAGTCTGATATTCAGTATAGAATTGTTGTTAGGAGCTCTATAGCTTAGTATTGATTGTATTTTATAGAGCGAGTATTCCGATATATATATACCGGGGAAACTCGTGAAGTTTTATCCAAAATTCTTTTGGATAATTAGATTTGTTCTGATTGTGTGAATTGGTTGCATTGGTTGTCAGCACATGATTAACATATGCTGTGTTTTAAAATAAAAGCTGTAAATAGATTATTAAATTACCTTTGTTTTAAATTTCGGGGACGAAATTCTTTTAAGGGGGAAGGATTGTAATATCCCGGAATTTTGGACAATATAAATTTAATAATCCGTGTTTAAAATTGAATTGAATTAATAATTTTTGTTAATAAATTTGATTTGATTTAATAATCTTCTTTATTTAAATATTTAATTTGTGAATTTGTTTTTACTAAACTAATAAATCTATTTTCTATTTAATATGTATATGTATTTATATGTATTTTAAATAGATAAGTTGTTAAATTAGTATAGTATAATTTTAATATTTTGAAATTAGGAGTTGTGATTTATTTTTGGATTTAAGTTTTTCAAAAATATTTAATAAAATACTATATGATTTTAAATATATGAGATAAATGTTTTATTGGTTTAAAATTCATTTTAACTTAAGTTTGAATATTAAAATAAGTTATAAAATGTTTGTGTTATTCTTTTTAAAATATTGATTTATAAAATGTGATTTGTTTATTTAAATATGAAATTTAAAATACAATTTAAAATAATAAACATGTATTCAAATAAGTTATAATCTCTTTATAAATTTATTTCAAGTAATTTAAAATATTATTTTCAAATGATTTATTTGTATATTATTTTCATTTATAATAATACTTTGCTTTATTCTTTAAAATTTTTTATCTATACATAACTAAGTATTAAAAACTAATTAATTAAGTTAACTTTCATTAACACTTAATCAAAATACTAATTACTTAAAAGATACATGTGTAAGCATATTAAAAACCTAAGTTAGCAAGTGTTATGTATTTAAGCATGAGAATTTACAAGTGTCCGTTTCTTTTACAAGTTTCATGTTTCAATTTTTATTTTTCTTTGATTTTTAGTTAAATTATAAACAAGTTATAAATTTGCATTTTCTATCTTTCCTTTCCTTTTCTCATTTTCATTTCTCAACAAAGAAATTTTCATCTGAAACCCCTCTTCATAATTCAAGCTCCTGTAACCAAATGCAAAGTCAAATGCCTAGCAAACTGCATTTCTCAAATCTGTAAACCAACTTGCATTCAACTCCTCAAAAATACAAATCTGCATTTCAATTTTAATCAAGAAAACCTGCATGTTCTTGTAAACTAAAGCATACATGTCATTCCCTGTAATCAACTTCCAAAATGCACGGCATTTCTCAAATCCCTTGTCCATTTTCAATATTTGCATCCTCCAAGACAAAGGCCTGCATTCAATTCATTTTTTCAAAACTCTACAAACCTGCATTTTATCTGTAACATGCAAATTAAATCAAGTATAAAGACCTGCACTTTTCTAAAGTCCGAAAATTAGGCTACTTGCATGTAGAACCTGGGGACAAATGCAAATGTAAAACATCAGCATGCATGTAAGGTTAAGGAGCAATAGCATTTTTTAAAAAGCATTCAAGCTGCTGCATGCAAATTAAAGGCATTCAAGCAAATTTTCAAAAAGGATTTCAAAAAGGCTTTTCAAAAATCTGGGCTCTGCATAATTAAGGTGAGTAACCTTCTTTTATAAATTAAAGGTTAAATTTTGTTGCATGATAAAACAAATAAATAAATATTTCTTGTGTTTAAGCTTACTGTCTGATGTGTGAATTGCATATATATATGTATGCTGTTAAAAATTGCTATGCTCTGTCTTGTTACCTAGTTCAAGTTTCAAATTAGATTCTTATATCCTTAATTTGTCTTTGTTAAATTATAGGATATAGATAAGATATGTAGGTTAGTTTCAGAATTTAGGCTTTAAGATTTTATTTAAGTAAAATTTAAATAAAACTTACTGAAAATAGGTAACAGAGCATTAGAAATTTTGTAAGTGAAAATATGAAACTATGCAAATAAATGTTTCAGGGTTTCAACTCAAAACATCTTGCAAAATTAAGATTTTTAAAAATAATATTACCATTTATAATGTTAGAAACAAAATACAGTTTTGAAATTACTGTATTTTACATATTAACTAAGTACAGTTGAAGCTTGCATTGGATTTGGGTGAATTTGATTCTGAAGATAGTGTAGCTATCAAAGATTATAGGAAAAATACTTAATTGGATTGAAATTAAATTTTGAGATTGTAATTTGGGATTTTTAGTTATGAACCCTAGTTTTACTGGGTTTATGAATTTGGGTACTGCGGCTTCAACAATGGATCGAGGTCAAAGGTATTTTGGGTATTGTTAGATGATGTACTCATAGAGTTGTTGACGGAGTTTCAAGGGTGACGGTCGTCGGAGGTGATTGGTTGAAGCGTTGGCAGGTTGGAATGTTAGGTCTCTGTATTGTTCCATGTTTGGGAATTTTGGTCGCGGTCTTGAATTTGAGAAAGTGTCGATCTGGTTGTTGTTTGGATGGTCGGAGGAGTTGAACGTTGACCAAGGGAAGGTCGCGAAGTTGGTCATGGATGGCCGGAGTTGGTGAGTGGGTGCACAGGGAGGAGTTGTGCATGTGGTGATGTTGGGTTTCAGGTTTTGTTGCTCGGGATTGTCACGAGGAATTTAGGCAGTAACTCGAAGCAATGATACTTGTGACTCGAAGTAAATCATAAGTTACTCGGGTATAACTTTTTGTTTTAGGTTTTTATAAAACAGAAACCTGTCTCTGTTTAAGGAATTAAAAAGTAAAGTTTGAATTTTAAACTGTAATTTAACTTAGGCTTTAAAACTGAATTTAAATATGAATTCAAAAAAGTTTGAATTCTGGTTTTTGTAATAATTTGTGTTTTTAAAATGTAAGTATGGATTTAAAATAAATAAAAAAAGAAACAGAAAACCTGTTTTTGTTTTTAGTTTTAAAAGCAGGTTTTAAAATGTAAACTAAGATTTAAATTTAGTAAACCTGAGTTTGAATCTGACTAATTTGAATTTGAGTTTTTTTTGAATAATTTAAGTTTGAAATATAAGTTTGAGTTTTTAAAACTTTTAAGTATAAAAAGGGTATTTGGTTTGAATTTAAACTGGAAGTTTTAAAGTAAGTTTGAATCTGAGATTTTAAAACCTGGAATTGGGTTTGAACTACAGTTTTTAAAATAAATAAAGGTTAAATTTAAATTATTTAAATTACTTTAAATGGTTAAATGATTTGCATTTAAATTGAAGATGTAAATTGTAGGAAGAGTTTTAAAGAGTTAAAACTAGAATGAGTTTGGAAGTTATATTTCAATTTTGAAATTTAAAAGGAATTTTTAAATTGATTTGAATTTAAATTGAATTGTAAATTTAAATTGTTTTAAACTTATTGATAAAGTAGATGTTTCTTTTAGCATACAGGATAAAAGTTTTTGAATTGTTTTAAAATCTTATTTAAGATAAATTTGAATCTTAAGTTTAAAAAGGAAGTTAAATGGAATTTTAAAACATTTTGTTTTAGGTGCTTAATTAGGTAAGAGATGTTTATCTAAAGATAAATAAAATTTAATGATTGGGTTCATTAAATTATTAAGGTTGATTAAGATGAATAATTAATTATTTAATTAATGATGTAGATGATTAATTAAGTAATTAATAATTTTTAAAAATTTGATTAATTAGATTTGAGATTAATTAATTAAGGTTGATTAATCTATAATTAAGGATGGTTAATTAAATTTTAATTAATGATTAAGATTTATTTAATCAAGTGATTAAAGATAATTAAGATTTTAATTAACACTTGATTAATTAATAATTAGAGGTTAATTAAATTGTAATTAAATATTAATTAATTGATAATTAATAATGATTAATTTAAGTTAACTCTTAATTAAGTAATTAAGAAATGTTAATGAAGGTCATTATCTTAAGATTATTTAATAATTAATTAATGTGATTAATTTTTGATAATTAATTGGATTAATTAATTAATAATAATCAATTGTTTATGTTTAATTACTTAATGGAAGTAATTAATGAATTAATTACTTGGTGTAATTAATTTGATTAATGTGATTAGTTTAGATTAATTAAGTTAAATTAATTTAAACATTTGTGGATTGTTGATAATTACTTATGTAATTAATGGGTTTGTAATTACTTGGAGAAGTAATTAATTAAATAATTACTGAATGTAATTAAAGATAATTATTATAGAAGTAATTTGGATTTAAATTACTTTGAAAATTAAGCAAGTGATTATTGAGGATAATTAATTAAGAGTAATTAAATTATGGGATGAGTAATTAAAGTAGTTAATTACTGGGTGTTATTAATCAAGGGTGATTAATATATATATGTGGATTAATTGAAGATTAATTACTTATGTAATTAATTTATATAGAGATTGATTAAATGTAATCAGAAATCATTAATTAATTAGTTAATGATGTAATTTAGAATTGATTAATTAAGAAGTAATCAATAAATGAAGTAACTAATTAAAAATGGATTTATGTAATTAATTTTAGTTAATTAATTAATTAAGTAATTATAAGTTAATTATGTGTTAAGAGTTAGATATAATTAACTTATGTAATTAATATTAAGGCTAGTTACTTATTGTAATTAGGGAATTATTAATCAATAAGGATTAATTGAAATAAATATTGAGATGATGATTGATTTGAAATCAATTGATGGTTAAGTTAAGCAGGATTAATGATGAAGTAATTAATTTAATTTATTTTAAATTAATTAGAGATTAAGTAATTAATTTAATTCATTTTAAATTAATTATGAATGGTGTGATCATTAGATCATTGCTTATGTTTGATGATTGTTATTAATTGCCATGTATGGGTTGTAATCTCAACTATGAGATGAGTAATGTTATGTGATATGAATGCATTGGTTGCTTTTGGATGATAATGTGGATTATCTGATTTTGATATGAATTATCTGTTGATAATGATAATGTTGATTATCTATTGTGTTGTGAATTATCTATCTGTGTATATTTAGATAATGAATTGAATTGTTTTAAACTTAAAACAACTTGGACTTAAAAGACACGTTTTGGATTTCGATGAGACCGGGATCGGATTTCCATATTTGGATATCCGAAAACCACATCGATCCAAATTAACGTTAGGTCGTTAATCCAAGTGGAGACAGTGAAGACTCGAGGTGTAAGGGCTATACGTCAGTATAACTCTGTGGGTGATTCCGTAATGAGTTTGACGGAATAGTACTTATAGATTCGAGATGAAGATTCAGAGTGCAAGGGTTATCGTCGTTAACTCTAAGGGTGATTCCAAAACGAGTGTAACGAGATAATGCCTTCGGTTTCGTTCGAACCCGGAACGAACTTGTATTGATTTCAGAACATCGTCAGGTGGACGATGAGCATTCTAAGTGTTATGTCGTATAAAGGTAATCGTAGCCTCAAGCCTCATCAACCGAGAATGGCTAAAACAGGGGAGGTGCAGCAAAGCTTCGTGGGTAGCCCCCACTTGAGAGCAAGATTTATCCCTGTCTAGAGGTCCCTTTATTTCGGCTTAGTGGTGCGGTTGCTGATCACAACTACGGGGTGGTCTTGTTTGGAACTGTTCAGTAAGGAACGGGTTCGGCTTTGTGTTGCAGGGGAGCGGGCGTACTCCTCGATACGGTGATCTAGGCCACGTACTGTGACGGGCGGTACCCCAGTAGCCCAGCCATTGTATGGAATCCAAAATCCAATAAGTGCCAACGGTTTTGATTGTATTACCCACTTTTGTGGCTATTAGCTGGAATTTAATGAATGTAACAATTTCGGCTATTTCTTATTTACTTGAAAACCCTAGACACTATTATAATATCATCGGATTTCCTATCAAATGTTTTGGTTAGCGTAAGGTAAAAACTTGTCCATGTTTATGTGTGGGAAGTATTACGTGATACCTTTTCTTTTCAAAGGTTTTTCAAAGTTAAGCAACTTTAACCTGTTACTCACACCAGACCCATGTCTGACCCGGAGTTATTTCTGTTTTTCTTTAACTCTTGGGTACTCAAATTTTTACGAGTAGCTAAGGGAATTCAGGTTAGGATTCAGGTTAGCTTTGACGAACTGTGGAGGAGCAAATGGAGCAGGAGGCTTCTGCGTATAGTTATATAGTTTTCTGCTGTGTTGGTATCTCTGAGTGTTTTCTGTGTTGTGATTGAGTTGTAATAACTAGACAGGTGTTTATAACTGTCTAGTATGTGTTGGATTGTCTGTGTAACTCTGATATTTGATGTATATTATGTAATACTTATGTTGTTAATATAATTTATTCGTTCCGCTGTTGAGATTCTTGTGTTGTTTCTTCTTTCTCTTCTTTCTTTTCTCTTTTCTATCCCTTTCTTTCTTAATTGATGATGCGATTTTCCGGGAGTGGAAAGTCGGTCGTCTCAGCTTGAGTGACGCTGGATAAAGTATTAACATCTTTAGGCCTTTCCATATGCATTCGGAACTGTTCTACGAACTTGGTGGCCATTTGGTCGAAGCAAGAAATGGATCGAGGTGGCAATCTTGTAAACCACATGGTAGCAATACCCTCCAAAGAGATGGGAAAGCTACGACATTTCACTGCATCATCTGCTCTTGAAGCATTCATCAGCCATTCATACTTTAGGATATGTTGATTTGGATCTAAATTCCCTTCATAAACTGGCAGAGCCAGCATTCTGAATCGCCGAGGAGGTTCGGCATAAAGTATGTCATCTGCGAAAGGGGTATAACTCTAGGAGATTCCCCAGTCGTCGTTAGTAAGACCTTGGCTGTCACGGATCATTTTTCGAATCGGAATGTCCGGCATCTGGACATTCTGTACACGTTGAGCCAAGGTGTGGTCGGGCTCCACAGTGCAAGGCTGGACCGGGCGCTGTTGATGGTCTAGGTCTCGCCACTTTGGCTCATAATCTTCAGGGACGTATGGTTCAGGAGTACGTCCATGCTGATGTTGGTTCAGATCGGTCATAGTGTGGAACTATACCTCCCCGAGAGGAGGGACGAGAAACTGGCTGATGGGCCGAATCTCAGCTGCCCAATGGTCATTGCGGGTTGATGTTCGGTGGCCTGCATGTAACTCCCATCTAGCCGGGAACGGGTGGACCTGTGATGGTAGTCAGGCGAGGCAGAACTTTCCATGGAGGAGTTGGAAGCATGACCCTTCTAGATCTCTGCGCCTTTGGTGGTTTAGCTGGCTGGTCAACTCAGCATTAGTGCGTAGCTGTTCAGTTAATTGCTGCCGACTCTGGGTTAATTCTTGGAGCAGCATCTGAAATTCTTGTCTCATGACCGGGCCTGACGGATCTGAGGGTCCGGTAGCGTTTTGGTTGGATGGAGGTAATTGCGTTGGATTCTGTCAATCCTGTCCTTCCTGATCAGCCGTATTGGAGGTGGTCCTTGTGCTTACTATTATGAGAGATGAAGTCCTTTCCTAGATTTTTTGCAAATTTGAATAGGTTGGAAGGATTCTGGAGTAGAGATCGGATCATCCTCTTAGATTCTGGTATGGACGGTAGATCCAAGGAGCAGGAGAAAAACTAGGTTTTTCTCAGTGAAAGTACCAAAGTGTTTGTACCAAAAATGGACACAACACGATGGACCGGTCCTTTTGGACCGGTGCACTAGTTGAACACCTGGGCAGAGTCCTAGGTGATGCCCATCACCTCCCGATTGCCCGTTTAACCCCTTGTTTGCCCGGTTTCTCTTTATGAATGTATCCGTTGTTGTGTGCTACCATTCATGTTGATTTCAATGATTTATATGGGATTTGAATTGTGAATTTGATAACTCTTTTTAAGTTTAAGTTTCCATGGAATTTCCTATGGAATATATGCTACAAAATACATTTTTTTGCATAGTTTCAAATTGAGTTTTCAAGCAGATAATTCTTTTATTCAAAACTGATTTATTATGCTATTTAGTATAGGAATTGTAACGACCCAGAATTTCAGTCGGTCGAAATTCGTATATTTAATTGATTTAAATATTCACAAGTAAATTTTATAAGTCGAATAACTTATATTTCGAATATAATAATGGATAATTAAATTGTTAAGTTAATATTTAAAATTGCAGAAATAATTGAATTTTTTAATTTAATGTGAATAAAAATGATTTACAAAGTTGATATAAATTTTATTTGAATTAGAATGTCGTTGGTAAACTTTTAAAACTGAATTAAAAGTTAATTTATAGAAATTGAAAATTTAAATATTTAATTAACGTGTAAAATAGTCATTTTGGACAACGTCTCAGATTTCGACGAAACCTATTCCATTGGATCCGTAATGTTACATTATTTTAGGATTTTAAATTTCACGTCAATCGGACTTACGGTTTGGTCATATGAAGCTGAAACGTTAGAGATTTATTTAAGTAAATTTTAATTAAAATAATTCGATTCGAAAATCGATCTTCCAAATATGATGGAATTGGCCTTCGATATATATTCCATTATGTTTGGAGCAGGGGTAAAACACTATAAACGCCTGATAGTATGCTTCATTTGGAGTTTGAAATTTTTTCGGATGAATAGTTTCACAAAATTTTATATAAAAGGACTTCATTATTTCCTTTTTCACAAACATTAGGGTTTTAAACCCTAGCCGCCGTTCCTTAATTTCAATGCCCAAGAACGTTCAATTCTTTCCCCCTCAAAATCTCTCGATCCATCAAATGAATCAAGAAACTTTCTAAAGCAAAATTTTAGAGCTTCACAAGCGACATATCCATATGGCTATGATTGGATTTCACGATGTAAATTGACGATGATATAGGCTTGAACGACCGATGTTTGAGAATGAAAAATGAGAGGATGGGGGCATGATGTGACGACCCGCCTTTCAATCCATAGAAAAAAGTATCGTCATTAAGAAAGAAATAGGTAGAAAAAGAATAGAAAGAAAGAAAGAACTAAACAATAACAAAATCTCACAGCGGAAGCGGAAAATATATTATATCACATAGATATTACATAGTCATAACATATCAGAGTTATACAGTTACAACAACATCACATTAGACAGTCTTGAAGACCTATCTATCCATTACATTCCAAAATACAAAACAGATGATACTATCACAGCGGAAAGATATATGTAGATACGCCAAGTCTCCTGCCCAAAGTCCTTTCCAATATTCGTCAAGCCAACCTGATCACTTAGCTACTCATAAAAATTTGAGTACCCAAGATTTTAAGAAAAACAGGAATAAACTCCGGGTCAGACATGCGTCTGGTGTGAGTAAATGGTTAAGTTGTTTAACTTGAAAAATCTTTTTGCAATAAAAGGTATCTCGTACGACTCTCTACAAATAAACATGGCCAAGTTTTTCCCTTACGATAACCATAACATTTGATATGAAATCCAGTTATATTATATAAGTATCTAGGGTTTTCAAATAAATATTCACATAGCCGAAATTGTTACATTATTAAATTCCAACATACATAAGTATACAATCAAGTCCGAGACCACTTATTGGAGATTGGATTCCATACAATGGCAAGGCTACTGGGGTACCGCCCGTCACAGTACCTGGTCTAGATCACTGTACCGAGAATCCACCCTGATCTCCTGCAACACAAGATCGGAGCTACCCCTTACTGTATAGTCCGAATAAGACAACCCCGTTGTCGTGGCCAACAACCGCCCACACAGTCGAAAAAGAGACCTCTAGACAGGGGAAAACCTTATCCTACTTGGGTGCTACCCACTTAGCCTTGCGTGCACCTACCCTGTTTAAGCCATTCCTGGTTGATGAGGCTTGAGGCTACGATTACCTTTTTAGAACACATATCTTGGAATGCTCATCGTCCTCTATTGACGATAGTCTGATAGCATTCATCCATACAAGTTCATTCCGTGTTCGAACGAAACTGAAGGCACTATTTCCGTTACACTCATTTTGGAATCACCCTTAGGGTTGATGACAAATAGCCCTTGCACTCTGAATCTTCATCTCGATCTTCATTTGAGATTTCATGACCTATCGTTTAACTTAGATCGATGTGGTTTTCGGATAACAAATTTGATATTCGATCTCAGTCTCATCGAATTTCTTTTAAGGCCTAGTTGTTTAAGTAAAACAATTTAATTCAATCTAGAACATTGTATTCACTTAGCAACTTCATCATAGATAAATAATTTACATTTATCAAAGCTATATCCAATGTATTGCACATCACAGAACATCACAGATTAATACACTATAAATATTAATTAATCCAAACATTCTATATAATTAATCATCCACAAGCAAGATTAATTAATCACATAATTATAATTAACTTAATTACTCAAAATAAATTAATTACTTATGAATTAATTATCTAACCCTGCTTAATTAACACTAATTAAGTACAAACCATTTTTATTATTTTAATTAATTAATGAAATTAATTAATCATCCTTCATTACTTACATTAATTAATTGTTCTTTAATTACTGATTAATTACCCTTTAATTACTAATTAATTATCCTTTCATTATTAATTAATTTATTAATCTTTAGTTACCAATAAATTAATTTAAATTACTAATTAATTAATCTAAATTACTAATTAATTTCCTTAATTACTAATTAATTAATTAGTCTTTAATTACTTCTATTAATTAATTAATCTTTAATTACCCAAGACCTTAATTAATTAAAGATAAAACATTTATCCTTATTAATCACTTAATTATCTTTTAAATCTTACTTAATAAACTTTGGAATTTAATTATCATTAACATATAAATTAACTGAAGACCTTCAAGTTAATTAATAATTAAAAACATGTTACCCTTTTAATTAACTACTTTAATTACACCACTTAATTTAAGTTTAAATAAACTTAAGAATTAACTTAATTAATTTAAAATAAATTATACAACTTTTCTCTAACCAAATATTTAAAAACATTAATTATATAAAAGAGAATTGATTTAAGAAAAAAGTTCAAAGCTTGATTTATTTTAATTTTAAAAACTTGCTTTATTTAAAATTTTGAAATTGTAACAATAGATACCCGAGTCAAGCCCAGTACCAAACCTGAGCCCAACCCGAGAAATTTTCCTTTTTTTAAACTTTGTTTGGTTCAAATTTTAAAACTGTTATACATGCTAAACTCTCGCACATCTACCCGATACCACACTCGAGCCACTACACCACTACCCCGAGATCCCACCTAAGGCCAACCTTCTTCTCAAAGCCTACAGCCATCAAACCAAACTACTGGCACGAATGCACGTGCATGCCTGAACGCCGCAGCTCCGTTCATCGCTACCACATCCAACACGTAGTCGATCATCTCGCCTAAGATTCCGACCACCCAGAATCCCGTATCCACCGCGAACTTGAAATCGAACAAACATGAACCAACTGGAATAGAACTGGACACCCAAGAATCACCTCGACCCGCCATCTCAGGTCACCGGAGACCATGAATCTCCGACCAAACCTTCGCCGAAGACCCACGCACCTAATCCTCTTGCTCCGGTCAATCCCGATGCATTGATGACGTCGAAGTTGCCTGGAAACCATAGTCGACCAAACCTGGGTCTAAAACCCTACTTCAATGTCATGCCGCCGCCAAGGTGATCGATAAATCCACCTATTATTTTTCCCAAGATCGCCCGCCTCCAACCAAGCTTCAGCCACGATCTTGAGACCCCAACATCCTCCGATCACCAGAAAATGCCAAAAACCCAATCCCCATTCAACCCGAGATTCCTCACTTAAAACAACGTTAAAAATCTTGATTCTTCTTTTAAAATTCATGATTTACAAAAACGAATTTGGTGATGTAAGAGAAACTGGAAATCATGGAGTTTGAATTTTTGACATGCTTTAAGTTCTACTGTATTTTCTGATTTTTTCAGAGAAAATCAAACCAATAATACTTAGAAATATTTTTAAAATTAAGATCTTGTTAATTTAAACACTTTTTATTTGAACAACAAAGTCTAAAAAGAATTAGGGGATGAGATTTTGAATTTTGAATAAGATTTAAACCCTGTAAAACAAGAACAGGGCAAACATAGACATGCACATCAATATCACATACATATATACATGAAATCACTTTTACACAACCATGCAAAGCACATTTCATATCATTCATTCAAGGATTATCACATGCATCTGGTTATCGAAAACTTTAGCATTTTTTAAAAAAATTACTCACTGTTTTTAAATGTTGAACAAAGGAGCTATAAATCTGGAAAACTGGAAAATGCTTTGATCTGAACTTGGTTTTTGAACTTTGATCTGAAACGTAGTTGTGTTGTATCAGGATCTTGCTTTAAGTTGAGATGAATCTATGCTTTGATTGCTACAGGTATGAGATAGTTGTTTTGTTTTGGATTTTATTCTTCTCTAGTTTTAATTTTCTATAGTTTGGTTACCAGGTTTATTTTTGAATAAAAGCAAATGAGAAGAGAAGTGTATAGATATATATAGCCTTGATTTCCTTACATTTTTAAAAATGGATAAAATAAATAAATTGACACTTGTTATTTGCATGTTATAATTAACTTACACTTGTCTTTTTGCATGCCTTATGTTTTTAATATGTTTTTATATAAATTTTATATTATATTTTCTATTTTAATTAATGCATTTCCTTTTATTAATATTTATATAATCTTAAAGAAAATGATTTAAAACTAATTATACTTTAATAAATAATCATATATACATATATAGTAGTTTTTTGAATCCGATTTATTTTTAACATATTTATTTTTGAATTTCAAATCAAAATTCTATTTAGAATCTATTTATATATATACATACATAAACAACACATAATTTATTTTTTTGAAAAAGAATAATTTGCCAATTTAAAATTATTTATAAAAGAAGATTATCACTGCCTAAAAATTCCGGAATATCTCATTCCTCCCCCTTCAAAAGAATTTCGTCCCCGAAATTTAAAAGCAAAAGATAATCCAAAATCTTTTATTTCAAACAATCAAACATACATATCAGCCTTACAATAACATCTAAAGCAAACAACTCATTCAAACAAATAATCTTAACTATCCTGACACAAATCTGGATAGGCTTTCCTAACACTGTCTGGAGTTTCCCAGGTATAATCTCTGGGATCCTCGCTCCACCGAATCTTAACCAGCTTTACCACTTTGTTTCTGAGCTGCTTCTCATCTTGATCAACTATTTGGACTGGATGTCTGACCACAATTAAGTTCAGTTTGACCTCTAAATCTTCATGGACTGCCGATTCTACAACTAGGGATGGGTCGTACATGTACTTTCTCTAATGAGATACGTGAAATACATTGTGAATTCCAAACATCCGGTCTGGCAATTCAATTCTGTAGGCCAACGCACCAATTCTCTCGAGCACACGGAACGTTCCAATATATCTCGGGGCAAGCTTTCCTGTCTTTCCAAATCCGACTGCTTCTTTTATCTGGGTAACCTTGACAAAAACCAAATCTCTGACTTTGAATTCCAATTGCCTTCATCTCTTGTCCGCATAACTCTTCTGACGATCCTAGGCTGCTTTCATTCTTTTCTTGATTAGCTCCACCTTTGTAGATGCCTCTCGGATCAAATTTGGACCAAGAACAAGACAATCTCCCGATTCCACCCAATAAGACGGTGATCTACAAGGTCCTCCGTACAAAGCTTCATAGGGTGCCATCTTAATACTCACCTAATAACTATTATTATACGAGAATTCCACTAAATGAAATGGTCCTCCCAAGATCCACCGAAATCCAGAACACAAGCCCTCAACATATCCCCAAGTATACGATTCAGCCTTTCTGTTTGTCCGTCGGTCTGGGGATGATAAGTTGTACTTAAACTCAATCTTGTACCCAGAGCTATCTGTAGAGCTTCCAAAATTTGCTGGTAAAGATTGGGTCACGGTCACTCACTATGCTGACAGGAACTCCGTGCAACCTGACGATCTCCTTCAAGAAAATCTCCGCTAAAGATGCTGCAGTTCTGTTTGCCTTAACTGGGATGAAGTGGGCGCTCTTGGTCAGCCGGTCTACGACTACCCACACAACCTCATTTTCTTTTCTAGTCCTTGGCAACCTGTTGACGAAATCCATCGATATCATTTCCCACTTCCATTTTGGGACTCCCAGAGGCTACAACAATCCTACGGTCTTCTGTTGATCACCCTTTACCTGTTGATAGATCGCACATCCATTCACGAAGGTAGCAAAATCCTACTTCATGTTCGGCCACTAGAAAACTCACTTCATATCTTTATACATCTTCGAGATCCTTGGATGGATACACAACCTAGAGCGATGACTTTCTGACAAAACTTCTTGCCTTAGATCCTTGATATTTGGAACACAAATTCTTCCGTTGATCCTCAAAGTTCCCTGGTCATCAATCTCAAAACTGGAGCACTGACCATTCTTGACTTTCCTAAAGATTGCTCTCAAACTTCTTTCTGATCCTTGCTTACTTGCAATCCTTTCAAGTAGAGACAAAACAACTTCCAAAATAGCCAAAACTGCATTCCTACTCAAAGCATCAACCACTACATTCGTTTTCCACAGATTATAGAGAATATCCAGATCATATGATGCCCAAAATTCCACCCATCTTTTCTACCTCAAATTCAGATCCTTCTGGGAGAAAAGGTACTTTAAAGGTTTATGATCAGTGAAAAGATCGAACTTCTCTTCCAACAGATAGTGCCTCCAAATCTTCAGAGCAAAGACAATGGCCAGCAATTCCAGATCAGGCGTAGCATAATTTTTCTCATGCGGCTTCAACTGCCTACTCGCGTATGCAATCACTTTCCTATTCTACATCAGCATAGCACCCAGCCCTACTCCACAAGCATCCATGTATACTTCGAACTTACTTTTACCATCAGGAATAGCTAGAACAGGTGCACTGGTCAACATTGGCTTCAAATCCAAGAATGCCTCTTCACACTTTGGGGTCCATTTAAACTGTTCTCCTTTCCTAGTCAGTTTGGTCAAGTGCAAAGAAATCTTAGAGTAGTCCCTGATAAATTTCCTATAGTACCCTGCCAAACCAAGAAAATTGTAGACTTCCATAGGGGTCTGCGGTTGCTTCCACTCTTGAATAGCTACTACCTTGGCCGGATCCACAGAAATACCCTCTCCAAAAACAATATGCCCAAAAATCTAACTTCCGACTTCCCGAAATGGCACTTTGAAAACTTTTCCTTCAGGACATGCCTCCTCAAAGTCTTTGATACTATCTCCAAATGATTCTTATGCTCCCCCTCAGATTTGGAGTAGATGAGAATGTCGTTGATGAACACGAGCACAAACCTGTTAGCACATCCCGGAAAACATGGTTCATTAGATCCACAAAATAGGCTAGAGCATTGGTTAACCCATAAAGCATAACCAGCCACTCAAAAAAACAATTGGGTCCTCTGAACGCAGTCAAGGGTATACTTTCTTCAACTACCCTTAGCTGGTGAAAACCTGAAGTTAGATCCAACTGGGAGAAAACAAAAGCTCCATGGAGCTGATCAAAAAGATCGTCTGTACGGGGAAAGGGATACTTATTCCTAATAGTCACCTTATTCAAATCGTGATAATCTACATAAAATCTTAATGACCCATCCGAATCGGTCACAAAAACTACTGCAAAACCCCAGCTAGAATAACTAGGTCGGATCAAACCTCTTTCCAAGAAATCTTGTGTCTGCTTCACCAATTCTTCTCTCTCTCGGCGCCATCCTTCTATTGCGTTGAACAACTAGTATTGCTCCCAAAACTAAGTCGATCTGAAACTCTATCTCTCGATGTTGAGGCAAACCTTTGAATTCTTCAAAGAGGTCTCGAAAATCTCTGACCACCTCGATGGATCCTACATCTTCTTGAGATGCCTCAATTCCATGAAAAAGACTATTCAGGTGAGCGCCAGAACTATCGCAACTCACTTTTGCAATCCTTCCCAACTCGGTTTCCAAGGACATAATTCTCTCTTCACAAATCAGAACAGCCTTATGTTTGTCCAACCAATCCATTCCCAAAGTAAGGTCAAACCCTTTAAAATCCAATACAAAAAGGTTGCACAAGAGACTATGAGACGGATAAGAAATTCTTAGACCCTTACAGATCATATCTAACTTGGTCACTCCCCCTATCGGATGGGATACAAAAATAGGGCGGTCCATAATACTAGGGGTAAGATGAAACTTCTCTACCGTATCCAAAGAAATGAAACTAAGGGAAGCACCAGAATCAAACAAAACTCTAACAAAAAGGCCATCTAAAAGCAAAGTACCTTTCAGAACGCCTTTGCCTTTCCTATCTGTAGAACTTGACGGTGCCCCTTGAATAGCAAACACCTTAGGCGGTTGAGCTCTCTGAAGAATTGGACAAGCCTTTACCATATTCCCTGGCTGTTGACAGTTGAAACACAAAGACTTTTGAACTATTGAGAAACCGGGTCCACTCTGATGCTACTGCTGCTGAGCACTACCTCTGGGACACTGCTTAGCCAAATGACCTTCCTGCTGACACACATAACACTTCCGAGCTCCATTATTGCCTCCTGGTTTACCTTTGCCTTGCTTCTTCCAATTTAGGTTAAATTTCCTTTTGTTCGGATTGGAAGAAGTTCCACTCGGTGCTGCCACAGATGCCAAAGATTTCTTATTCATAAGCTCCTCATACCTCAATGTCATGTCTATCAATTCCATGAATGATCCCTTGAGATGAGTCGTCATCTTCTCGTGAAACTCGGGCCTCATTCCAAGCACAAACATCTCATTCTTCTTAAGGGGTGTATCAATAAGACCAGGTCCGTAGCGAGACAATTCGTTAAACTTAGTTTTATATTCGGATACAGACATACTTTCTTTCTTAAGATCCAGAAAATTTCTATACGGACGAGTCTTCCCAGCTGTAGGCATAAGCTGTTCCTCAAACAGTTCCTTAAACTTGCTCCAAGAAATATCATCCTTAGAAATATTCATGGTAACTGCATCCCACCATGCAGCTGCTCCTTCTTGAAGTTTCCACGATGCCATCACTCTCTTTTGCTCATCTGATAGATCCAAACTCTTAAAAGTTCGCTCACACGAGCGGAACCAAGCATGAACTTCAATGATGGCCTCCGTTCCTTTAAAAGGCTTCCTTCCGAGATTGGTGAAATCCTTACACAATGCAGCAAAGCTTATTCGAGGCGGTATTGGGTTTACAGCCTTGCCGGTTACCCTTCCTTCATCAGCATACGGACCTCTTCCATTAGTGGTCATCGTGCTGCTCACACCTGTGCCTATTCTTCCTCTAGAACTCATGTTGGCAACCTGGACAGGTAACCTAACAATTTAGACAGGTATATAGATATATAAAAATTACAAATACGCGCTCTCAAGATAGATACTACTTCAAAGTCTAGGTATTATCTCAACCTAGCGCTCTGATACCACCTGTGACGACCCGCCTTTCATTCCATAGAAAGACATATCATCATTAAGAAAGAAATAGGTAGAAAAAGAATAGATAGAAAGAACTAAACAATATCAGGATCTCACAGTGGAAACGGAAAAATATATTATATCACATAGATATTACATAGTCATTACACATCAGAGTTATACAGTTACAAGAACATCACATTAGACAGTCGTGAAGACCTGTCTATCCATTACATTCCAAAATACAAAATAGATGATACTATCATAGTGGAAAGATATATATAGATACGCCAAGTCTCCTGCTCCAAGTCGTTTCTAAACTTCGTCAAGCCAACCTGATCACTTGGCTACTCATAAAAATTTGAGTATTCAAGAGTTTAAGAAAAACAGAAATAAACTCCGGGTCAAACATGGGTCTGATTTGAGTAAACGGTTAAGTTGTTTAACCTAAAAAATCCTTTTGAAATAAAAGGTATCTCGTAAGACCCTCCATAAATGAACACGGACAAGTTTTCCCTAACGATAACCAAAACATTTGATAGGAAATCTAGTTAATTATAATAGTGTCTAGGGTTTTCAAATAAATATTCACATAGCCGAAATTGTTACATTATTAAATTCCAGCATACATAGGTATACAATCAAGTTCGAGATCACTCATTGGAGATTGGATTCCATACAATGGCAGGGCTACTGGGGTACCGCCCGTCACAGTATGTGGTCTAGATCACTGTACCAAGGATCCACCCTGATCCCCTGCAACACAAGACCGAAGCTACCCCTTACTGGATAGTCCAAATAAGATAACCCCGCGGTTGTGGCCATCAACCGTCCATACAGCAAAAAAAGGACCTCTAGACAGGGGAAAATCTTATCCTACTTGGGTATTACCCACATAGCCTTGCGTGCACCTTCCCTTTTTAAGCCATTCCCGGTTGATGAGGCTTGAAGCTACGATTACCTTTTTAGAACACATATCTTGGAATGCTCATCGTCCTCCATTGACGATGGTCTGATAGCATTCATCCATACGAGTTCATTCTAGGTTCGAACGAAACCAAAGGCACTATTTCCGTTACGCTCGTTTTGGAATCACCCTCAGTGTTAATGACAAATAGCCATTGCACTCTGAATCTTCATCTCGATCTTCATTTGAGATTTCACGACCTATCGTTTAACTTGGATCGATGCGGTTTTCGAATAAAAAATTTGATATCCGATCCCGGTCTCATCGAAATCCAAACGTTTCTTTTAAGGCCAAGTTGTTTAAGTAAAACAATTTAATTCAGTCCAGAACATTGTATTCACACAGCAACTTCATCACAGATAAATAACTTACATTTATCACAACTATGTCCAATGTATTGCACATCATAGTACATCACAGTTTAACATACTATAAATATTAATCAATCTAAACATTCTATACAGGTAATCATCCATAAGCAAGATTAATTAATCACATAGTTATAATTAATTTAATTACTCAAAATAAATTAATTACTTATGAATTAATTACCTAACCCTGCTTAATTAACATTAATTAAGGACAAACCATTTGTTATTATTTTAATTAATTAATGAAATTAATTAATCATCCTTAATTACTTACATTAATTAATTATTCTTTAATTACTGATTAATTACCGTTTTATTATTTATTAGTTATCCTTTAATTATTAATTAATTGATCTTTAATTACTAATTAATTAATCTAAATTACTAATTAATTAATTTGTCTTTAATTACTTCCATTAATTAATTAATCTTTGATTACCCAAGACCTTAATTAATTAAAGATAAAACATTTATCCTTATTAATCACTTAATTATCATTTAAATCTTATTTAATAAACTTTGGAATTTAATTATCATTAACATATAAATTAACGTAAGACCTTTAAGTTAATTAATAATTAAAAATATTTTACCTTTTTAATTAACTACTTCAATTACACCATTTAATTTAAGTTTAAATAAACTTAAGAATTAACTTAATTAATTTTAAATAAATTATACAACTTTTCTCTAACTAAATATTTAAAAACATTTATTATTTAAAAGAGAATTGATTTAAGAAAATAGTTTAAAACTTGATTTATTTTAATTTTAAAAACTTGCTTTATTTAAAATTTTGAAATTGTAACAACAGATACCCGAGTCAAACCCAGTACCAAACCCGAGCCCAACCCGAGAACTCTTCCTTTTTTAAACTTTGTTTGGTTAAATTTTAAAACTGTTATACGTGCTAAACTCTCGCGCATCTACCCAATACCACACTCGAGCCACTACACCACTGCCCCGAGATCCCACCCGAGGCCAACCTTCTTCTCAAAGCCTACAGCCACCAAACCAAACAACTGACACGCATGCACGTGCACACCTGGACACCATAGCTCGGTTCATCGCCACCACCTCCAACACGTCACCGATCACCTCGCCTAAGATTCCGACCACCCAAAACCCCGTATCCATCACGAACTCGAAATCGAACAAACGTGAACGAACTGGAACAGAACTGGACACCCAAGAATCGCCTCGACCCATCATATCAAGTCACCAGAGACCACGAATCTCCAACCAAACCTTCGTCGAAGACCCACACACCTAATCCCCTTGCTCTGGTCAATCCTGATGCACTGACAACGTCGAAATTGCTTGGAAACCAAAGTCGACCAAACCTGGTTATAAAACCCTTCTTCAACGTCGTGCCACCACCATGGTGGCCGATAAATCCACCTATTATTTTCCTGAGATCGCCTGCCTCCAAGCAAGCTTCAGCCTTGATCTCGAGACCCCAACATCCTCCGATCACCAGAAAATGCCAAAAACCCAATCGCCGTTCAACCCGAGATTCCTCACTCAAAACAATGTTAAAAATCTTGATTCTTCTTTTAAAATTCATGATTTACAAAACCAAATTTGGTGATGTAAGAGAAACTGTAAATCACGGTGTTCGAATTTTTGACATGCTTTAAGTTCTACTGTATTTTCTGATTTTTTTCAGAGAAACTCAAACCAATAATACTTAGAAATATTTTTAAAATTAAGATCTTGTTAATTTAAACACTTTTTGTTTGAACAGCAAAGTCTAAAAAGAATTAGGGAATGAGATTTTGAATTTTGAATAAGATTTAAAACCTGTAAAAAAAGAACAGGGCAAGCACAGACATGCACATCAATATCACATACACATATACATGAAATCACTTTTACACAACCACGCAAAGCATATTTCATATCATACATTCAAGATTATCACATGCATCAGCTTATCAACAACATTATCCTTTTGAAAAAAAAGTTTACTCACTGTTTTTAAATGTTGAACAAGGGAGCTTTAAAACTGGAAAATGCTTTGATCTAAACTTGGTTTTTGAAATTTGATCTGAAACTTAGTTGTGTTGTATCAGGATGTTGCTTTAAATTGAGACGAATCTATGCTTTGATTGCTACAGGTTTAAGATACTTGTTTTTTTTGGATTTTATTCTTCTCTGGTTTTAGTTTTCTATGTTTGGTTATCAAGTTTATTTTTGAATAAAACAAAATGAGAAGAGAAGGGTATAGATATATATATATATATATATATATATATATTGATGCAGCTCAGACCAGGGTCGAAGAATTGCGAGTTAACGGCATGAGTCGTTCACGACATAGTGGGAGTTTAAGTCGTTCACGACTTAACAGATCCGAAGGCAAAGGCATGAGTCGCATACGACTGAAGGGAGAAGGGTTAGGTTGGTCACGACCTAATAGGCTAGGAGAAGAAGAGTTACGACCTAACAAAACAATAAGTCGTTCGAAATCTGAATCTTTAGGTCGTCTACGACCTATAACTACAAGTGTTAATGAAGAGGCCTTAAGTCGTTCGCGACTTAACAGAGGGAAGGATAACGAGTCACGGAGGAGTGGGTCGCTCGGAGTTAAGGCGCCTGGTGATAAGTCGTTGGAGATAAGTCGCTCAGATTTAGGTCGCTGGACCTTGGGTGGTGATGCCTACAAGATGAGTTGCTTGATTCATGAGTCGTTAAGTCGTTATGCTGAAAAGTGTTAAGTCGCGGTCTGTTTAAGTTGTATGTTGTACATGTATGTGTCGTATTGTAATATGAGTCATGAGTCGTCTCGTTTTTTGGTCGCATAATTGTAATGCCGTGTGAGAAGCTGTTGAGTCGCTGCCGACTTATATGTGTTGTGTTGTAATTTGGGTATGGTGTTGTTGCTAAGTCGAGAGCCTTAAGTCGTGAGTCGTGAAGTCGTGGGGGATGAGTCGTGTACGACTTAAGGACCGGTTGTGAAAAGCTATAAATAGGGAGTGTGTTGTACATTTTGGGTTGTTGATTTTGGAATAAAATTTCTTGTTGATTGCTGTGTGCTTTCGTCTTAAATTGGTAGTTGAGTGTAATCTCCTATATCCACTTTCGGTTATTCGAGTGCGCTCGAATCAACGATTGTTGAAGCCGATTCGCGGAATCAAGTGCGCTTGATCAACGTTTGAAGAATTGAAGATCTTCTCTCACGGTATCGTGCGCGATCAACATGTCGAAGATAGCTAGAATTCGGTATCTTTGTGATCAACGAATTTGGGCATTTCAGTATCTTCAATCCACCGATTGCTACTTTCATCAATTCATATCGTTTGTTAATTATCCGCTGCGTCAGTTTTGGTATCAAAGCTAGACTTAGCCAATCATAGCTAAGCCGAGTCTTGGAGCAAATATTTGAAGTTGAAGTTTGAAGTTGTTGTTCATCGTGTTCATCTTGAAGTTGCAACGAGTTTGAAGATTTTGATCCATTTCAGTTTGGATCAAACTTGGAAGAGTGTTTGAGTTTGGTCGCGAGATCTTTGCACGCCAAAATTGAAGGAGAAGTGCTTGGAGCCGTGTGTGCTTTGTTGAGCCGAGCCGACCTAACCATAGGTCGTTACCTATGGCCAAGCTAAGGTGATAAGTCGCAAGGCCTATTTGAGCTAAGTGAGGCCGAGCCAAGTTGCCAATAAGCAAGCTTGTTTGTCGTGTGTTGAAGTTTTGTGTTCGATTTGTTGAAGTATTTGAGAAGTTTTGAAGTGTTTGTGAAGAGTTTCCAATCATGCCGCCAAGGAGAGCTAACCGTCATCAAAATGTTGAAGCGTTGTATAGAAGAGAAGAAGCCGAACTAATGGAACAACGTATTAATGAGAAATTTGATGAAGGCATTGGAAAGTTAGAGAAGTTGATGAATGATTTGAATCAAACTCAAAGGAGGAGATCACCAATCCCGAACCATGGAGGAAACCGAGTTTCGCCATCGGTTACGGAAGCGAGGAGGGTATCACCGCAATCTTTTAGAGAAAGAAGAGAAACATCAATTTCATCGAGAAGAGATCGCCATGACTATGGACATGAAGAGAGAAGAACTCCACGAGAATTTGTAAATGAGCCATATAGAGATGAAGAGAGACATAGTAGAAGAGACATGCGTGATCGAAGGGATGTTGATGGTCGAGATCAATATAGACGTACATTTGATTTTGATGAAGAGGGTGATAGAGCTAGCATGCATTATCGAGATCGAGACCAAGTTCGAAATTCATATCGAGATGCAGATGATGATCGTCGATGGGAATCGGGTATGAAGATGGAAATTGCAGAATTCAAGGGTGGAATGGTAGCTGAAGAACTTCTTGATTGGTTGTCTAATGTTGAAGAGATCTTTGATTTCAAGGAAGTTCCTGAGCATAGAAGAGTGAAGTTAGTTGCTACAAGGTTGAGGGGTAGAGCTTTGGCGTGGTGGCAGCAAACTAAACTTACAAGGGAGAGAACGGGAAAGTCAAAGATTGAATCATGGGAGAAGATGAAGAAGTTGATGAGAGCTACATTTTTACCTTACAATTATCAATCACTCATGTACCAGAGGTTGCAGAATCTGAGGCAAGGGACGAAGTCAGTTAATGATTATGCAGATGAATTTTACCAACTCATTGCCAGAAATGATATTATGGAGACAGAAGAACAGCTAACTGCTAGATTTGTTGGAGGGTTACGAATGCAGATCTAGGATATGGTTAATATGTTCGATCCAAGATCTGTTGCAGAAGCACATCAGAAAGCGTTGGCTTGGGAGAAGCAGGGAAGGCGTGGAGGTGGTGTGTTTACTAATGCCAACAATCAGGTGAAGGGTGTTAGTGGAAGTTCTAATGTTCCTAAACCTGTCAGTAAGCCAGTAGTAAAGGAGGCTGAGAAGGCGAAGGTTAACAGTGGTTTCAAGTGTTATAATTGCGAGGAGTTGGGTTACAAAAGCAATGAATGTCCGAAGCCGAAGAAGAGAGCAATGGTTACTGAGATTGAAGAAGAGGATGAAGATGCAGAATGTTCTAATTCATTACCAGTTGAGGAGGAAGACTTATTGTCCGGAGATGAGGGTTGTAATCTTATGATGAGGAGTTCTTGTCTTACACCAAAGCAAGAGGATGATACTAGTTGGTTGAGGAGCAATATTTTTCAGTCTACATGTACTATTCTGGGAAAGGTTTGCAAGTTCGTTATTGATGCTGGAAGCTGTGACAACGTTATCTCTACTGAAGCAGTAAGGAAGTTGAACTTGAAAACTGAGACGCATCCTAAACCGTACAAATTAGCCTGGTTAAGGAAGGGTGGTGAAGTGAAGGTGTGCCGAAGGGCTTGTGTTAATTTTTCTATTGGAAAGAAGTACCAAGATGAAATTTGGTGTGACGTTGTAGACATGGATGTGTGTCATCTGTTGTTGGGCAGACCATGGCAGTTTGATAGAGCAGTACAACATGATGGTCGTATTAATAGCTATAGTTTCATGTTCGAAGGTACTAAAATCACTTTAGTTCCCAAGAAGCAGCAACAGAAGGAAAGCAAGCTAGAGGAGATCGAAGAACTGAAAACTTTGCTATCTTTGAAGGAGTTTGTTAAGGAAGTTGAAGAGGAGCCTGAAGTCTTTTTGTTAATTGGACGAGATTGTAGTGAAGAGGTTGAAATCCCAGACGAGGCGAAGCCAGTTTTGAAAGAATTTGAGGATGTATTTCCAGAAGAGTTGCCCAAGGAGTTACCGCCACTGCGAGACATTCAACATCAAATCGATCTTGTTCCGAGAACAGTATTACCACATAGACCACATTATCGAATGAGTCCGAAGGAACATGAAGAGTTGAGGAGGCAGGTGGAAGAGTTACTTGAGCAGGGACGTGTGCAGGAAAGTTTGAGTCCATGTGCTGTGCCGGCTTTGTTGGTACCGAAGAAGGACGGGACATGGAGGATGTGCACTGACAGTCGAGCCTTGAATAAGATTACTGTGAGATATAGATTTCCAATGCCGAGGTTGGATGACTTGCTAGATAAGTTGAGTGGGGCTACTATCTTTTCGAAGACTGATTTGAAGAGTGGTTATCATCAGATTCGAATTAGACCGGGAGATGAATGGAAGACCGCATTCAAGACGAGAGAAGGTTTATATGAATAGTTGGTTATGCCGTTTGGTCTATCAAATGCACCAAGTACATTTATGAGGGTGATGAATCAAATTTTCAGACCGTACATTGGAAAGTTTGTTGTAGTTTACTTTGATGATATTCTGATTTATAGTGCGAGCACAGAGGTGCATGTAGAGCATTTGAGAAAGGTGTTAATTATTCTTCGTGAGGAACAATTTTATGCAGCTACGAAGAAATGTGTGTTCATGACTCGAAGTGTGTTATTTTTGGGATATGTTGTATCTGAGAAGGGAATCCAAGTGGACCAGAGTAAAGTTGAAGCTGTTAGAAATTGGCCACAACCGAGAACTATCACTGAAGTTAGAAGTTTTCATGGATTGGCATCATTCTACCGAAGATTCATTCCACACTTCAGTAGCGTGATGGCACCAGTTACTGATTGCATGAAGGGGAAACAATTTTCTTAGACAGAGGAAGCTGGGATTGCTTTTGAGGAGATCAAGGAACTGTTGACGACAGCACCAATTCTTGTTTTGCCAGATTTTCAATTATTGTTTGAGCTACATACTGATGCATCAAAGGTTGGAATTGGGAGAGTCTTGAGTCAGAGTGGAAAACCCGTTGCTTAGTTCAGTGAGAAGCTATCAGGGGCAAAGATGAGATACAGTACATACGATGTTGAGTTTTATGCTGTTGTGCAAGCTGTTAAACATTGGAGGCATTATCTATTTCAGAAAGAGTTTGTTCTTTACAATGATCATGAGGCGTTGAAACATTTACAAGGACAGGATAAGATTTCAGCGAGACATGCATCATGGATTGCTTATTTGCAACAGTTTACTTTTGTTGTGAAGCACAAATCTGGGGTAACAAATCGTATGGCTGATGCTTTGAGTAGGAGGAGACATTTATTGACTACAATGAAAGTTGAGGTGATGGGGTTTGAATTATTGCCAGAGTTGATTGACGAAGATCCTTACTTTGCAAAGTTCGTTGAGAAAGTTAAGGATGGAGATACTGATGAATTTATGATGGTTGATGGATTCTTGTTTAAAGGAAATCGATTATGTATTCCAGAGAGCAGTTTGAGATTGAAGATTATCTAAGAGTTACACGAGGAAGGACATGTGGGCCGTGATCGTACATTGCATTTGATTTCTCAATCTTATTTTTGGCCGTCAATGAGGAAAGAGGTAGAGAGATTTGTGGAGAAATGTCATATCTGTCAGGTTTCGAAGGGAACGGCTACGAATGCGGGGTTATATATGCCATTACCCGTGCCTATTAAACCATGGGTTGATATTAGTATGGATTTCGTTTTGGGTTTGCCTAGAACTCAAAGGGGAAATGATTCTATATTTGTTGTGGTGGATAGATTTTCAAAAATGGCACATTTTGTTGCTTGTAAGAAGACGGCGGATGATGTTCGTGTTGCTCAGTTATTTTTCGAAGAGATCTATCGACTTCATGGGTTGCCAGAATCTATTGTATCGGATAGGGATACTCGTTTTCTGAGTCACTTTTGGCTTAGTTTGTGGAAGATGGTGGGAACAAAGCTGAAATTTAGTAGTGCTTATCATCCGCAAACTGATGGGCAGACAGAAGTTGTTAACAGATCATTGGGAAATTTGTTGCGATGTCTTGTGCAGGATAATCTGAAGAGTTGGGACATGAAGTTATGCCAGGCAGAGTTTGCTCATAATCATGCAGTGAATCGTAGTACGGGATTCAGTCCATTTCAGATTGTATATTCAAATTTACCAAGGGGACCGTTGGACCTAACGGTAGTGCCACAACCGAAGGGGACGGTTAAACGGGCTGTTGATTTTGTTGATGAATTAACTGAATGTCATAGAATCGTTCAGGAACGATTGGAGAAAGAAAATGAGAAGTATAAGAGAACTGCAAATTTGAAGCGACGAAATGTTGAATTTAACGAAGGTGATTTGGTGTATGCTGTGTTAACGAAGGAACGTTTTCCAATGGGCGCTTATAACAAGTTGAAAGCCATAAAAATTGGTCCTGTCGAAGTTGTGAAACGAATTAATGAAAATGGTTATAAGTTGAAGCTGCCGGAGGATGTGTACACTTCTGACGTGTTCAATGTTAAACATCTTGTGCCATATTATGGAGATGAACAATCTGATGTAAAAGAACTCACAAATTCGAGGACGAATTTTTCTCAACCAGGGGAGGATGATGCAGCTCAGACCAGGGTCGAAGAATTGCGAGTTAACGGCATGAGTCGTTCACGACATAGTGGGAGTTTAAGTCGTTCACGACTTAACAAATCCAAAGGCAAAGGCATGAGTCGCATACGACTGAAGGGAGAAGGGTTAGGTTGGTCACGACCTAACAGGCTAGGAGAAGAAGAGTTACGACCTAACAAAACAATAAGTCGTTCGAAATCTGAATCTTTAGGTCGTCTACGACCTATAACTACAAGTGTTAATGAAGAGGCCTTAAGTCGTTCGCGACTTAACAGAGGGAAGGATAACGAGTCACGGAGGAGTGGGTCGCTCGGAGTTAAGGCGCCTGGTGATAAGTCGTTGGAGATAAGTCGCTCAGATTTAGGTCGCTGGACCTTGGGTGGTGATGCCTATAAGATGAGTCGCTTGATTCATGAGTCGTTAAGTCGTTATGCTGAAAAGTGTTAAGTCGCGGTCTGTTTAAGTTGTATGTCGTACATGTATGTGTCGTATTGTAATATGAGTCGTGAGTCGTCTCGTTTTTTGGTCGCATAATTGTAATGCCGTGTGAGAAGCTGTTGAGTCGCTGCCGACTTATGTGTGTTGTGTTGTAATTTGGGTATGGTGTTGTTGCTAAGTCGAGAGCCTTAAGTCGTGAGTCGTGAAGTCGTGGGGGATGAGTCGTGTACGACTTAAGGACCGGTTGTGAAAAGCTATAAATAAGGAGTGTGTTGTACATTTTGGGTTGTTGATTTTGGAATAAAATTTCTTGTTGATTGCTGTGTGCTTTCGTCTTAAATTGGTAGTTGAGTGTAATCTCCTATCTCCACTTTCGGTTATTCGAGTGCGCTCGAATCAACGATTGTTGAAGCCGATTCGCGGAATCAAGTGCGCTTGATCAACGTTTGAAGAATTGAAGATCTTCTCTCACGGTATCGTGCGCGATCAACGTGTCGAAGATAGCTAGAATTCGGTATCTTTGTGATCAACGAATTTGGGCATTTCAGTATCTTCAATCCACCGATTGCTACTTTCATCGATTCATATCGTTTGTTAATTATCCGCTACGTCATATATATATAGCCTTGATTTCCTTATATTTTTAAAAATGGAGAAAATAAATAAATTAACACTTCTTATTTGCATGTTATAATTTAGTTACACTTGTATATTTGCATGCCTTATGTTTTTAATATGTTTTTATATAAATTTTATATTATATTTTCTATTTTAATTAATTCATTTCCTTTTATTAATATTTATATAATCTTAAAGAAAATGATTTAAAACTAATTACACTCTAATAAATAGTCATATATACATACACAAGTTTTTTTAAATTCAAATTATTTTTAAGATATTTAATTTTGAATTTCAAATCAAAATTCTATTTAAAATCTACTTGTATATATACATACATAAACAACACATAATTTATTTATTTGAAAAAGAATAATTTTCCAATTTATAATAATTTATAAAATTTGATTATCACATTAATATTGCTTAAAAATTCCAGGATATCACAACCGAGCTTCACGTGGCTTCGGCCGAAGGTGGGGCTTGCTTTGACGCTTTGAGTGGTGGTGGCTGATGGGCCTCTAAGGCGGCGAGGTGGTTGCAACATATCAAATGGAAGCGGAAGCAAATGGTTTTCTTGCGAGTTTGAACGAAAAAGAAGGGCACGACCCTGATTTTGTTGAAGAACGGCCCAGATTAAAGAAGGTTTAAAAATAAAATAAAAAGTGTAAATAATTTTTATTTTAATTCATGTAAACTTTGAAATTGTGTAACTTCATCTCACGATGTCGGAATTTGACGAAACAAGTTGCATTCAGTTCTTTTTGACGAGCACTACGTGATAGAGCTGGATTGGATTGATTTAGAGTTGCTAGCAATTTTAGGTAAAATTAAACGCTGCAATGGTAAAAGGAATCAAAGTGAGTACAACTCACTCTTTTTGACTCGCTTATATTTTTATATAAGTGGGAATAAATTTATTTTATGTTGATTGATGCTTGTTTGGATGATATATGACATATTATATATATATGTATGTGTATATATATATATATATATATATATATATATATATATTGATTCGTTTGGATTTATTCCCGCATATTTTAGCAAATGAGACCTATACATTCCCATGTATGAGTGGATGACCTTTTGTACGCGTGTCTGCCTCGAAGGGGACATTGTACATATTTTTTCATATGTATATTTGTTCAGGTGAAAGGTTGGAGGGAACCATCTGGATTCCTTACCAGTGTTAATTTTTATTTACAGATATTGTGATATATGTTGTTATCATGTGATATATGATGATTTGGATGCCATGACTGATATAAATCACCTTGTTTAGTGCTGTTGCAGCATTGGGCCATATTTTGGTAATTTAAAATATTAAAGTGATGATTTCAAATTGAAAAGAATTTCAAAGTGATTATGAAAATAGTTGTTTTATTACCTTTTGAATTGTCAAAGAAATGAATTTATTTGAAATAAATAACTTTTGTGAAATATACCTAAATGTGATTTTTGAAATATGGTGTTAACTATTTTGTAAAATAAGTTAAAATTGAGAATTTTGAATTTATCATAAATGGATCATATATACATATATATATAAGATTTATAAAATTGAATTTTTATAAATGATAATATTGAAATTATAAAGGAGTTTTATAAGTGTTAAAATGAAATTATAAATGGATCTTATAAGTAAATAAGATGATTTATAAATTTGTGAAGTTATAAAAAGATTGAATTTGAAAATAAGAGATTTATAAGTGAATTAACTTATAATTGGATTTTCGCATATAAATGAGATATAAATGGAATTGGTAAATAAAGGAATTTTATAAATGGAATCTTTTATAAAATATAAATGGAATTTATAAACATTGTTTTATAAATCCAAAATCAACTTATTTTGATAAGTTAAAAATGAAAGCTTATTAGAGAGATTATATTCACGATTTTGGACAGTGAACAATCCTTTAAATCAAATATGTAGAAGTAACGAATTTGGCAAGAGAATTTATTCACAATTTTGGATAATGAATAATCCTTTAAATTAAATTTGTAGAAGCAATGAATTTGGCAAGAGAATTTATTCATGATTTTGGACAGTGAATTATCCTTTAAATTAAATGTGTAGAAATAATGAATTTGGTAAGAGAATTATATTCACGATTTTGGACAGTGAATAATCCTTTAAATTTAATGAATGTTTTGGGAATTGATATTTTAATGAAGTTTAAATGGTTTGAAAATGTAATAAAATGTGGATACACTTATTATTAAAATAAGTATGTGGAAATGTTTTCCCGATAGTGAAATATTGAAATGGTTTTGAGAATATATCTTTTAAAGACAATTTGAGGTGAATATTTGAAAAGTGATTTAATTAATTAAAGATTAATTAAAAGGGCTTAGTGATTGCTTATGGTGCTAGATAATTGTAGTTTCTTTGCTAGTTAAATAACTGACTGTCAAATTTAGCCATTTTTGTTCCTTAACTTGATGTGAGAACTATTTAGTCGTACACTTAGTACGTAGCCATCCGTGTAGGCTTGATTATCGTTTGTGTTGAGGATGTTGATTCGTGTAGTGCTAAGCGATTACTCCAATCTATCGAGCTTCCTTCTTTGCCGAAGGATAGCAAGTTGAAAGTTGGAGACGTGATAATTCTATGAGACTTGGTTTCTGTATGAGGTTGAGAAACGCTTTTGCATTGTTGGTGCGAAGAGACCGAAATCAGATTTTTTTGAAAACCACTTCGGACCAACATATATGCATTCGATTGTGTAGGTTATCGATGATATTGAGATTTAGGATTTTCATAGTGAAGGACTGCTTGTTGATCGTTTGGGGTTAAAATCCCAATACACATATAGTAGCAGTAGTCCCTTCGTTATGAAATATCCAATGCATGGACTATTCGCTACTGATCCTAGGGATAACCCGACATGATGTGGTAGGAAAGTGCCTTCAGTTTGTCCTGTTCCTGGACAACTTGTATGGACGAGTGTCTGACACTATATTTCTAAGATTACGTACATTGGTTTTTACAAACGTACATCAGTGGTGGCAGAGAAGGCAACTTCTCTTAGCTTAACACCCTCCTTGAGGCATACGAGCTCAAGGTTTGTATTTTTGTGGAAGGCAATTAGTAGGCAACGAAAATGGCAATGTGACATTCAAAGTGATGTGATGTGTGATATGTGAAAGGTAATCGTTAGCTCGAGCCTCATCAACCGAAAATGACCGAAACAGGTTTGAATGCGACAAGGCTAAAATGGGTAATTCTCAATTAGGACAAGATCATCCTCTTCTAGATATATTTCTTCCTGCTATAACATTCAGTATGTGAATTAATGTGGTTTGTACGCTATGAGGGCTCTCGGAAAGGTCGGTAACGACCGAAAGAAGATATATTCGGTACTACGTATTATAGAGGTAGGCCAGTTTTATGTTGGTAGAGGATCCTTTGTAATGGTCCTCGACACATTCCTCTAGAGATGTACTACCGGAAGGTATTCCCTACACCTGGTCATTTGTATGAAAATCCAAACTCCACTACGTGCTTACCATTCTGTTTGTAGAGCCTAGTATGCTAGAATTTAATAATGGTAATAATTTCGGCTATTTTACTATTATTTGTGCAATAGACACTATTAATATAATTTGATTTGATATGAAATATTTTAGCTATCATAAGGTAAAAACATTTCCGTGTTTATGTGTGGGCGTGTCTTACGAGATACTTTTGTTTTGAAAGGAAAAGTTTTGGTAATCTAATAAATTCAGTTGAGTGTGTTTTCTTACGTTGGTTTACTAGACTGATCCGAGCATTCTTTCCTTTCAATGTTTGGGTCAGACCGAATTTATTTACAGGTTCAGATATGGTGCTTTTGGAGCTTCAGTAGGAGAGCTGGAGATCTTCATGGCGTTTATACGTATCTGGTTATTTTCCGCTGCGTTGTTGTTGAATATTGTCCGCAATTATAAGGATAGGCTATTATAGCTATCCTGGCTGATGATTAGTGATTGATTATTGAACTCTGACTGATGTATGTATATTATAGCTTCTTTTTTGTAAAGATCATCAATATGATGTTATATGTTATTTCGCTGCGATGTGAGATTCTGTATTGTTCTATTTGGTTTTCTCTTCTCTTTTTCTTCTCTTCTCTTCTTCTCTCTTCTTTTTTCTTTTCATGACTTTTCGTCAATCTGTGCTTTTTAGGTCGGACATGTGTGGTTTATTGTCGATTCAAAGGGTATGAATTTGCGGATCATCACACGTGGTATCAGAGCTTCGGTTTTGTATATTCCTAGGCTTTGATGTGTACTCAATATAGATAGGGTCAGCACCACCCTAGATTGAGTTCGAGTGTATTATATATATAAGCGCGTGTTTATGAGTGATTATAAAATGAATTATATTGTGTTTACTTATCCGTTGAGTTGTTTGTGAATTCTGGTCGGTATGTGGGACGCCCTGTTATTGATAGGGATTTCCAAACACTTAAACAAGGCAAGTCTGCATAGTATTGTTTTGAATTGGGTAAATGAAATAATTTTACCTCGATTATATTTTATATATAAAGGAAATAATTTTTCAAAAATTATTGTAGTGTATATAATTGATTGTTTCATTGTTTGAAAGTGTAAATATATATAAGTTAATAAAAACAGTTTGAATAATCTAAACAAAAACAAAAATTGTAAAAGAATAAATTATATAAGCAAATGAATTATAAAGTATGGAATTATAATTAATATGATTTACCATTGTAAAATAATATTATATATAAGAAATGAAACTATATGAGTATATTTATAAATATGAGTTGTAAATAAAATGGGATTTAAACTAAGAATTTGAGAATTTGAATCCCATTAATTTTTGAAAGTTATTTTTCAAAGATTAAAGAGATTATATTATTATAAATCTAAATAAGATAAATAAATTTGAAATGAACTTATATAAGTGAAGTAAAATAGTGAAATCATATAAGTAAGAATTTATAAATGTGATTTATAAAACAAAAAAGGGAATTTATGAATGAAATTTATAAATATAAAAAGGGATTTTAAAAGAATATAAAGCACTACGTTCACTACCATCGTTGGAAAATAATAAGGGGGCTGACTGCAGCATCATTGATATCATTTTCGAGTTTTTGTGTGATTGATTTGCTACCATTAATAAATTGAAAATTGAAGTTTTTTCATGATAAACAAATTTGAATTTAAAATCTAGTTTGAAATTGATAAATATAAGTGAAATGAGTTTTGGACTTATAATATGAAATAATAAAATTGAGTTAGCATAATAAAATATATGATTTGAAATTTAACTAAAGGAAAGTTAAATAAAGTAAATGTGATTTGGATTAGATAAGTTATGGAAATGGAAATAAAACTTAAGTGGTAAGTTATATAATTTGAATTTGGAAGTTTAAATAAATAAGTTGTATAACTTATAAAATAAGAAAATGTAAGTAAAAAAACCAAATATTAAAATGGTTAAATGACTTTTCTTAAGAAAAACGAAATCTGAATTTGAATAGTGATATGAAATTTGACTTAAGTAAAAGTTAAATAAAATGAATTTAGAAATGAAATCTATGTTAAGTTAAAAGGAAACGAAATAAAATTTAACTCAAGTAAAGAAAAAGAAATGAGCTAATGAAGTGAGTTAAATAAAATAGAATTTGAATTAAAATAGAAGTGAACTTAAGTTGTACAGTGAAAGTAAATGCAAGTGAGAATGAAATGAAATATAACTTAAGTGATGTTGAATGAAGTTGAATTTGATATCAAAATAAAGTAATAAAGTGAATAATGAAATGACGTAATTAAATAAAATACGGATTGCATGTTAATCAATCGAATGTAAATGAATTGATATAGAATTAATGAATGTAAGTGTTAATTCATTAAAAGCTAATGAAATTAGGAATTGACTAATTGAATGAAAATCAATTAGACATTAACCAATTGAAATTAAATGTTTCAAACCAAAGTGAATGTAAATGAAATAAATACAAATGTTTGAGTGTAAAGTAAATAAATAAATACAAATTGAAATTAAATTCGTCGATTAATAGGGATATACATTGGTTGTTAGATGGTGATGGTTGGTTGTATAGAAATTCATATAAAATTGAATTAATGAAATTGGAAGCTAAATATTGAATTCAAACTGGAAGTAGGTGAATCTAAATAGAATTGAATTTGATTTGGAAATGAGCTAACATGAATGCAAATTAGTGAATGTAAACTAATGGAATACGAATAAATGAATGTTAGTAAAATCTAATGTTAACGAATCAAATGTGATTAAATTGAAAACCAATTTAATGAATATTAATGGGAGATGAATGGTTATGGATTGATTGGATAGATATTGGTTTGTTGGATGATATTTGGTTGGTGGTTGAATTTATTGCATTTGCTATATTGGCATATGTAGTTGTTGTATTGGTATATGTTGTATATTGATATAACTTTCCATATACACATGTTTCTCATTTGGTTGTTGAGTGTTTAGTAGGTGCGGATGGCGTATGCTTCGCATTTAGAGCTCGCTTTTGCGCTTTATTAGCCATATGTACTCGCTAATAATATATAAGATACATATCTCGAATTACATATCGTACTTTTATATCTTTTCCCAACGGGATGCCTTATCCTCTAAGATGAGATGTATATTCGTGATATTTACATATTGTGATTTTTCCGGATTGAACCATGCAAAGGAGGCTATGGCGAAATTTTTTGAAAATTTAAGTTTTTAGAAAAAATTTAGAATATTTTTATAACCAAAATTTTGGATTTTGGGTTTAAAGTAAAACACTTAAGAGATTTGGTAATCCAACTTAACGAGTAGTTTTGAAAAGTTAATAGTTTTGGTGGCTTTTTCTTACTTGGTAACTTCAAGGATGAAATTCTTTAAAGTATGGGAGAATGTAACGACCCAGAATTTTAGTCATTTGAAATTAAGATATTTAATTGATTATAAATATTCACAAGTAAATTTTATAAGTTGAATAACTTATATTTGAATATGATAATTTATTTGGATAATTAAATTGTTAATTTAATATTTGAAATTGCAGAAATAATTGAATTTTTGAATTTAATGAGAATAAAAATTATTTGTAAAGTTGATACAAATTTTATTTGAATTAGAATGATGTTGGTAAACTTTTGAAAATGAATTAAAAGTTAACTTATAGAAATTGAAAATTTTAATATTTAATTAACGTGTAAAAATAGTCATTTTTGACACAATCTCGAATTTCGATGAAACTGGTTTCATTGGATTCGTAATATTATATTATTGTAGGATTTTAAATTTCATGTCAATCAGACTTATGATTTGGTCATATGAAGCTAAAACGCATAGAAATTTATTTAACTAAATTTTAGTTAAAATAATTCGATTCGAAAATCTATCTTCCAAATACGATGAAATTGTCCTCCGATATATATTCCATTGTGTTTATAATAGAGGTAAAACATTATAAACGTCTGACAGCACACTTTGTTTGGAGTTTGAAAAATTTACGGATGAATAGTGTCATAAAATTTTATTTAAAAGGATTTCATTATTTCCTTTTTTCACAAACATTAGGGTTTTAAACCTTAGCCACCATTCTTTAATTTCAATGGCAAAGTACGTTCGATTCTTTCCCCGTCAAAATCTCTCGATCCATCAAACGATTCGAGAAACTTTCTAAAGCAAAATTGTAGAGCTTCGCAAGCTCAACATATCAATACGGCTATGATTGGATTTCGCGATGTAGATTGGAGGTAATATAGGCTTGGACGGCCAGTGTTCGGGCATGAAAACCGAGAGGATGAAGGCGCCGAGTTTCACGTGGTTTCGGCCGTAGGTGGGGCTCGCTTCGACGCTTCGAGTGGTGGTGGCCGATGGGCCTTTAAGGCGGCGAGGTGGTCATGACAAATCAAATGGAAGCAGTGGCATATGGGTTCGATCGCATGTGAGTTTGAACGAAGAAGAAGGGCATGGCCCTGTTTTGTTGAAGCGATTCTAATGAGCCGGATAAAAGAAGGTTAAAAATAAAATAAAATAAAATGTGTAAGTAATTTATATTTTAATTCATGTAATCTTTAAAATTGTGTAACTTCTTCATACAAGGTCGGAATTTGTAACATTCCTGATTTTAAGGCCAAATTAATTTAATAATTAATTTGATCTTTGGAATTAAACTTTGAAATACTTGGTAATTAATATAAAATTTTGAATTAAGTTGTGAGGTTAACTGGTAAAATTTATTCGAGTTTCTCCAAAAACAATTAAAATGTGGGTTTTATAAATAGATTGTGAAAACAGTGATTAATAAAAGCTTTAAAATTTATATATATGTATATAAATGGATTTTTAAATTGAATCTGGAATTTGAAATTCAAGAATAAATATTCTGAGAAATAAATGGGATCTAAGAATTTTATAAACTAGTAGAGATTTGTTTTCTATTTTATATACATGTATGTAAATATATACATTGTGTTGGGAAGATAGGATTTAAGATCAATATAAGAATCATTTTCTTTAGGATGTATAAATAGTTATAAAAGGAAATATAAATAGAAAATAATATAAAGATATTTGAATTATGAAATGGATTTTAAAAGTTGTTTGAAGTTAAACCTTTGTTCAAAAGACTTATATACATATAATCTATATATGTGTTTTTTATTAAAATACAACTAAACTTTGAAATTAATTTCTTTAAAAAAAGTTATGATTTGTTCAACGACTTGAATTTAAAATTTAAAACAAGAATAAATATAAAATATTTACCTTTTGGAATTTAATAAATATATTGGGAATAAAATTGGTTTAATAGATAGATTAGATTTAAAAAGCTTTGATGCGTATATATCTTTCGAAATATGAGCATACGTATTAAAATACACATAAGATAAATCAATTCACAAATTGATTAAGGATTTAAAATAGAAAAAATTAAATCTGAAATAAAGTAAGATTTAATTAAAATTTTAAAATGCTTTCCTCTTATATAATTAAAGATGAATATAGTAAGAAAATATATATATATACATGAATTTGTAAGTAAATTTCAAACAACGGTTTAAAACTAAGTTTTGAAACTAATTTAAACAAAGGGGTTTCAACATAAAATTTCTTATTTTAACAAGTGTAAACCATGCATAAGAAATTGAACAAGTGTAATAACTTTGGAATACAAATGAACAAGTGTCAAAAGAGATTATTTTCTTTTGAATTTAATTTTGAGAACATGCATAGAAAAAATGGTCAGGCTGTTCATCTTTCTCAAGCCTGAAAACCAAAGAATTTGAAATCCTCCTCAATCTCAAAAATGAAACTAAGTTTAAAACCTGAAACCAGAAAATGAAAACCCAAACCAAAACAAAAAACAATCAAGGCCTGAAAACAATTTTGAAGCAAATCAATCTACAAGTTTCAAAACCTGAAGCAATCAGGTTAAGAATGCAACTCGGATTCAAAGCAAATTCTTTACAAGTTCATCTTGGAAATAAAGCTTCAGGTTCGAATCAGTAGAACAGTTCAAACAAATAGATTCAACAAGTTTTCAATTCAAAGCTTTATGCAGATCCAAGTACAAGGAACAAAGTTTCAGGTCAATATAAAGATCAGAGCAACTCAATATCAAGATTTCCTCAGTAATAAAGAATCAAACCTGTAATCAAAGATCAAACAGCAGTTTTTTTTTTTAAACTTTTCAAGCCTGGAAATGTAATGACCCGATATTTTCAACCATTCGCATCCGCACACATCGGACTTGAATTGCTCAAAATACCGCGTTGTAAATTAAAATTTGGCAAATCTCAGAATATACAGTGGATAAATAATCACTGATCACAGATACAGAGTAAATAATAATGCAGCGAAATTAAAAGAGATAGTAGTTCATGAAGCTACTATATAAAATAAGATACATCAGAGTTAAACAAGATACAACAGAAGAGTAACAAGATACATCAAGTACAAATTAGAATACATCACTGAAACACTGGATACAAAAAGCAAAATAGATGACTGGATCTTCAAGCAAAGTTTCAACTCCGAAGGTGAACCTTGAATGCGGAATCACTCAATCTGACTCAAGCGTAAAGCAAAACACAAAACACTCGAGTCAGGACATAAATACTTATGAACTGTAAATCAACTCAAGTGAACAGTAACAAAATGCATCAGTAACTTAAAGGATGCTTGGGATCGTCCATCCTTTAAGGATCCGTTAAACTATTTACTATATAGTAATATTGCGCTATTATAATAATGTCTACAGTAAAATAAACATACTTTTAAATAGCGTTCCGGGTTACCCATATAGCCCTTCACACATAATAGTCCCAGTAGTCCATCCAGTATCAGCATATCTCCAGATCGGGAGACTACCCTAAATACTCCACGAGCTACGGGAGAAAACCAAACTCGTAGTAAGTTTCAATATGGTAGGTGACACGGAACACAAGGCAATGCCAGGGTAGACATACCAATTGTGCACACGGGCTGGTGGTAACGTAGCAGCGACATACGCCCACCTCGGAACACACTCCCAATCAAAATCGGAGGATGGCCATCTAATCCACCACAAGTAAGAGTATAGTATCGAAGTAATGTGTCCGACCAGAGGAGCTACCCCTTTTGGCCCGAGATCGCTTCTATTTTAGCCACCTTACGCCAACTCACGAGAGTTGGATCCACATAGTATACCTCAAGAACAACGCCACCATCCTACTTCATTCTCACCGCGTACACGATTGTTAAAGTGGTTTTCGGAGTTGGCAGAGAGTGTGATAACTTCCGATCCCGGTCTCTTTAATAACCAAACGTTATTATAACGCTTTGGTCATTTCAAAATAGTTTATACTTCAAAATTATCAAATCATTTCATTTCAAACTATATTCCTTTCAAAATAGTTTATACTTCAAACCCAAAACCATTTTTATTTCAAAACTATTTATTCAATCAAAATAGTCTATACTTCGAAACCAAAACCATTTTTATTTCAAAACTATTTATTCAGTCAAAATAATTTATACTTCGAAACCAAAATCATTTTTATTTCAAAACTATTTATTCAATCAAAATAGATCATACTTCGAAACCAAAAACATTTCAAACATATATTCATTTCAAAATCATAATACTTTCAAAGTATAACTCTTTCGAAACCAAAAATACTTGAAACAATTAAACTTCGAAAATCTTAACATTTCAAAATCATACATTTGAAATCATGAAACATTCCTTTAACTCTTTACATTTTACAAATTTGTTCAGTTAAACCAAAATTTCAAATTTCCAATTTAATTCAAATCAAACCATCAGTTTCAATTCAGTTTCCTTACAAAACATTTCAAATCTTATCAATTTAAATATAGATTTGATCCACAAAATAAACTATTAAATTTTTAATATACTTCAAAGCTTTAATATCCCACATTTCAAAACTAAATTTTATAATTTCATATATCTCAAATTTGACTTCATTATTACATAGTTTTGAAATATTCATTTCATAAATCCAATATCATTTAAATAAACTCAAATTCCAAGTAAACCAAATATCTTTTCATACAAATATAAACTTCAAATATTCATTTATCAAAATCAAATATCATTCCAAATTCATATTCTTTCTCAAAAAAAAGATCAAATCATTTCCAAACCATTTAAATCATCAAAATATCATATCCTTTCAAAACCTCATTATCAAATCATTATTTGAATTCAATTTTAAATATTCAAATTTAAATATCATTTTAAAAAATCAATTATGTCATTTATTTATTATTTCAAATATCATTACAAAATACATTTCAAAATTTCATTCAAAAATTCACTTATCTCATTTCATTCAAATTAACACGTAACCAGTAAACCTTATTTAAATTCAAATTTAATTTAAACTCCTTAAAAATTCAAATTTAAATATTAAATATATATTAAAACTTCTTAAATTTCACAAATAATCAATTCCAAAAGTTAAATCATTTAACACTTTAAAATATGACTCAAATAGTGTTAAAATTTATAATATTTCAAACATTGTCAAAATATAGCAACGACGGCATATATAAAGTGCTATCGTAGCTTAAAATTTCCAAAATAGTTTAGTTTAGGAACAACGGCATTTATAAAATGCCGTAATAGATATTTAAATAGTTAAATTCAAAACAACTGCATTTTTAAAGTGCTGTCATAAAAGTACAGCATTTTAGAAACGCTATTAATAAAATTCTAGATTTTATTATAACTTCAGAAACATTAAACTTCAAAAAATTTCTATTTTAAATTTTTAAATCATATTTCTAGACTTCAAAATTTCACATTTAAATCAACTTAACATATGATTTATCACAACAAAAATTTATAATTAAATATCAAATTAAAACTCACTTTCATTCGTTAAATCAAAATTTCACTGTTTCTTAACTTATAAATTTCAACAAAACTTAACATTTTTCTTCAAATATCATTTCACAACTTTAAATTTAATTTCCATTATTTACTTACATTTTTAAAATAAAATTTAAAGTCAAAAATCACATTTATTTCAAATTTACGTACTTAAATTCACAATTTCAAGATTTAATATTCTTAAAACCATAAAATATATATTTTTAAATTAAAATTCATACTTTTAAAAATACATATTTTAATAAAAATCATTTAAAAATATACCATAGGGTCTGTATATAATTCTTTAACCTAGGTCAAGTGATACAGATATATATCATTTCAATCCGCAATTTAAAAAGAAAGCCCGGGTTCCATCGTTTCAAACCCGCAATCCCAAGTAAAATAAATACAATAAAAATCACTCAGGCCTATCATTTCAGCCCATAATGATTTTTCCCTATTCTAATGTCCGTTCGGGTATGTATCATTTCAACCCATAGTGATTCTACTCTAACAGGGAACTTGCAGTGTGAATATATGCATAAATAGTATAAACAATGCCGATGTCACAATATAATGTCATATATCAAATGTCAGGTGATAATTAACAGTTTTAACATGGTAATAACATGACATAGCATATTATATGATCATCAATAACTTGTAAAAATATTTTATATTACTATACACTTACCGTCAATTCACTATTTCATAAGTAAATATGTCAGAGTGAGAAAGACTGACCTTTTACGAAGCTAGGGACCAAAACAACACACAAGCACGATTCAACACGACATAGCATCACGTTGGATTCAAATGAGAGAGATAGCCAAGATATGATTTTTGTATGCAACAACCAAAACAAGACATTGAAAACATGAATATTCAATACAAAACAATGTTGAATAAATTGAAATATAAAAGCGATAAAGACAAGATAGCTTAACCTTGCCTCAACCATCCAAATGCTTGGCCATAATGGAAGATATGCTAGGCTAAAGTGATGTTTTGGTGGAAAATGGCTCAGGTTTGGATTCACATATGTATGGCAACATGAAGTGAAGGGGTGGGAGAGTTGCAAAGTGAAGAAGGTGAAGGGTTAAGGAAAAATAGGTGATGTTTGGTCATTATTTTGGCTCGACTTGGTCATCATAGAGGCTCGGCCATGCTTTTATAGGTCAGGTCAGTGGAAGTGATAGCTGGAGCTGCGGCTAGAGGAGGTGGAGCTGCTGCTGGTGGTGGCTAAAGGGGTGGCCAAGGTGATAGATGAAGGGTAGGTGAAGCATATGTGGTATAGGCATTGTTTTCAAGTAGATTTTTGCAAAATTGTGGAGCTAGCATCATAGGGAGGCCACGACCTGGACTTGGTCAGAGGAGAGGCATGTGGTGCTGCTGCAGGTGGTGGTGGTGATGATGGAGGTGAGGGTGGAGAAGTCGGGCCTAGCAAAGCAAGGAGAGGAACAAGCTAAAAACAAGGAAAGAAGAAGAGAAAAAGTGGAAAATTGGAAGATGCCATTAGCATTTTTCTCAAAAAACAGAAATGGTCGATGTTTTTTCTTCAGATGTGAGAAGTATCTCACGTGAAAACAGAAGGAGATACATGGAAAACACAAGAAAAAGGATGGTCAAAGCATAAAAAGTCAAAAGGAAATGAAAAGGCAAAGGTTAAATGAAAAGACATAGAATATAAATGGGCTTTTGTCTTTTGAAATTTCTATTTTTCTTTTAATCAAATTAAAAAATAAAATTTCAGTAAATAAAAATAGAAAGCTGAACAAAGTAAACTGAAAAAGAAAATAAATAAATATTTTGTAGAAAAATATAAAATAATTAAGAAAATAGCACAATAATCGAAACTAGGGTGAAAAATTGTAGATTAAATACAATAAGCTTTAGAAAATTAAAATCACACTTTTAAAATGTTTTAAAAATAAAATAAATACATAATATGACATATTACACATACTAGAACATGTTTTGAAAAATAAAAATATCATTTATATAAATTAAAATAGACAATTTTTTTAAACAAATCAATTTACATACAATATTATAAAAAGCATAACTTTCACAATATTAATCGGATTTCAACGAAACGAAAAGCAGTATTCTTGAAATTTTATTTATTTTATAATAAAAGATAAAATTCAAATTTTCAAATATTTAAATTTTAAATTTGAAAGTCAAAGTTTGACCAGATTGACCAAAAATCCACATTTTTGGAAAATATTCAATTTATTCATGTTTGAAATTCTAATTTACATAAAAATCAAAATTTATATTTAAAATAACAAAATTATTCATTTTAATAAATAAAAATAAAGTTTTTAAATCAAGAATTTAATTTAGAATAATTAAAATATACAATTAAAATAATCACGAAATACAGGGTTGTTACACTCTCCCCCACTCAAAACTTTTCGTCTCCGAAAAAGAATGAGGTACGGAAAAGAACAGAAAAAATAAAATGAAATAGGATTAAGACAAGATAACAAGAAGATCGAAATAATACCCGATAACTATTGTTATAGGTGAGTTTAACAAAGTGGAATGGAATAAAGCGCACAAACACAAAAAAGATCCTCTGGAATCTGATTCACCCTTTCCGCTTGACCGACGGTCTGTGGATGGCAAGCAGTGCTCAGATTTAAAGATGAGTACCAAAGATTATTAAAGATTATAGAAAGATTTCTAAACAGACTGGTATAAGCAATAGCCTCTCATTCTGTAGCAAGGCAAGGGAAATAAGGACAACCAGAAGATAGTTTGAAAAACAAAAATAAGATAATAAATTTGAAACCATGAAAATTTCAACTTAAATTGATAATTAATTTTATATAAGTTAAATAAATCTTAACCATCTCTAATTTCATTATCTTATCATCAAATTATCTTAAATTAAGATTTGAAAAAAAAATCATTAATTATACTCATAATGTACTCAATAAAATTAATTCTTCTTTATTCCTAATTATAATTAAATTTATTCCTCTCAATATATTTTATCACCTATGTTAAATATATTTATACTTATTATAATTGTTTTAAATTATTCTTAGTTCCTTAACATCATTTTATATTGTAAATTATTCCATTACCCTTTTTCTTTATTTAACTCTGTTAATCTTTTTATAACTAAAATTTAAGTGTATAACATTTATTATAACCACTCAAATTTTATTTATAAATTTTTTTTATATTGTATATTATCCAATTACATATTCAACTTCTATATAATTTAGTTAGGATATATTGGAATGAAATTGTGTATTATACAAATAAAACTTTCTAATTCAATCTTTTCAAGTATAATTTCAGGATTTGGATAAGTATTTAAAATTTAGGAATTAAAGTTCCGATAACTTCCAAACTATTTAGAGATAAATAAATGAACATATACTATATATATATATCCATTCAAATATAAATCATATATCAGTATACGTTATAAATCCATTCTTATTTTAGAAATTCAAATCAAATAAATTCCCCAAAACAAAATTGTAGCCAGACTATTAGAACGGTCTCTTAACTTCGAAACTCGAAAATGAATGTCGATGATGCTGTAGTCATCACCGAAATTATTTTCCAGCGACAAAGAGAAGAGCACTAATTTTAAACTTTAAAATTCTTTGGAAACAAATCTCTATTCGAAAATACTTTAAATAATATATCCTTTTAAACCTTTAAATACAAGGTTTGAAATCCATCAGAAATTAAATTCTCAAATTCTTGTTTTAAATTCATTTTAAATCTCCAAATAAATTTATAACCATGTTTATAGTTCAATTATTTATGTATGAAATAGGATAAATGATATATAAAATCAATATTATTTCATAACAACCAATCAACAAAATACAGAAAAAAATCTATAATATAGTTACAAAATTTATTTCATTACAAAATTGAAAAAAACATATTGTGTCGGTTTTCTCTGTTTAAGTGTTTTGGAAATCCTATCGACGGCGTTGATCAGACGAATCGATCGAAAACCCAAATCAACATCAATAACTCAAACAACACAATATATAAAACATTTAAATATTTGTTTACAAATACACTTCAAGAATGATTTGAAGATAAGTTGGAAACAAAGATGAGATGATTAAAGAACAGAGTAGGAAGATGGATAAGCTTATATAAATCGCGGGTAACCTTAACGGGGTCAACCGTGACTTAAAAAATAATATTGATGTAGATTTCTGGGGTAAATCAACATTAGATCTCAAGAGATAGAATTTTAGGATAATAAGAGATACTAGCATCTAAACCGAAGATATAAAATCTTTGGTGAATCGATGTTATTGTAAAGGAGTTTCTCCCCTTTACAAATCAATTTGAGATTGGTGATACCGCCGACTCACTATAAAGATCATTCGAAGTGGAGTTATGGGATACTCCAGAATCAAAAGAAGACAAATAATGAGGGACACGAATGAATTTTGGAACCACAGGGATTGTTCCAAAATTCAAAGGAATCAAGTCAAAAAGGAAGAGATTCAAACTTGAATGAAAGTGATTCTGTAAATACATTTACCATATATGTTGAGTTTTACCTAGAGCTACCAAAGCTCTGATACCAACTGTAACGGGCCACGCCAGTGGGGTAACGCCCACCGTAGCATACATTGGTACCTGTGTTCTGCCTTTACGGCTAGCCTCTCGACTGCCCCACCAACCCCTGCGGTGACATGCAGGAGTAAGAGTCAACCGTTCGCTACCAAACCAGGAAGCGAGAACCCCCTATCATGTTGCACCCTCCAAGTGCAATGGCAGACACACATGTCAGACTTGAATTGCTCAAAATACCACGTTGTAAATAAAATTTGGCAAATCTCAGAATATACAGTGGATAAATAATCACTGATCACAGATACAAAGTAAATAATAATGCAGTGGAATTAAAAGAGATAGTAGTTCATGAAGCTACTATATAAAATAAGATACAACAGAGTTGAACAAGATACAACAGAAGAGTAACAAGATACATTAAGTACAAATTAGAATACATCACTGAAACACTGGATACAGAAAGAAAAATAGATGACTGGATCTTCAAGAAAAGTTCCAACTCCGAAGGTGAATCTTGAATGCTGAATCACTCAATCTGACTCGAGCGTAAAGCAAAACACAAAACACTCGAGTCAGGACATAAATACTAATGAACTGTAAATCAACTCAAGTGAACAGTAACAAAAGGCATCAGTAACATAAAGGATGCTTGGGATCATCCATCCTTTAAGGATCCGTTAAACTATTTACTATATAGTAATATTGCGCTATTATAATAATGTCTACAGTAAAATAAACATACTTTTAAATAGCGTTCCGGGTTACCCATATAGCCCTTCACACATAATAGTCCCAGTAGTCCATCCAGTATCAGCATATCTCCAGATCGGGAGACTACCCTAAATACTCCGCGGGCTACGGGAGAAAACCAAACTCGTAGTAAGGCTCGATATGGTAGGTGACACAGCACATAAGGCAATGCCAGGGTAGATATACCAATTATGCACACAGGCTGGTGGTAACGTAGCAGCCACATACGCCCACCTCGGAACACACTTCTAATCAAAATTGGAGGATGGCCATCTAATCAAGCACAAGTAAGAGTATAGCATCGAAGGAATGTGTCCGACAAGAGAAGCTACCCCTTTTGGCCCGAGATCGCTCCTGTTTTAGCCACCTTATGCCAACGCATGGGAGTTGGGTCCACGTAGTATACCTCAAGAACGACGCCACCATCCTACTTCATTCTGCAAACTCCACCGCGTACACGGTTGTAAAAGTGGTTTTCGGAGTTGGCAGAGAGTGTGATAACTTCCGATCCCGATCTCTTTAACAACCAAATGTTATTATAACGTCGTGGTCATTTCAAAATAGTTTATACTTCAAAATGATCAAATCATTTCATTTCAAACTATATTCCTTTCAAAATAGTTTATACTTCGAAACCAAAACCATTTTTATTTCAAAACTATTTATTCAATCAAAATAGTTTATACTTCGAAACCAAAACCATTTTCATTTCAAAACTATTTATTCAATCAAAATAGTTTATACTTCGAAACCAAAATCATTTTTATTTCAAAACTATTTTTGAATCAAAATAGATTATACTTCGAAACCAAAAGCATTTCAAGCATATATTCATTTCAAAATCATAATACTTTCAAAGTATAACTCTTTCGAAACCAAAAATACTTGAAACAATTACACTTTGAAAATCTTAACATTTCAAAATCATACATTTGAAATCATGAAATATTCCTTTAATTCTTTACATTTTACAAATTTATTCAGTTAAACCAAAATTTCAAATTTCCAATTTAATTCAAATCAAACCATCAGTTTCAATTCAATTCAGTTTCCTTACAAAACATTTCGAATCTTATCAATTTAAATATAGATTTGATCCATAAAATAAACTATTAAATTTTTAATATACTTCAAAGCTTTAATATTCCACATTTCAAAACTAAATTTTATAATTTCATATATCTCAAATTTAACTTCATTATTACATAGTTTTGAAATATTCATTTCATAAATCCAATGTCATTTAAATAAACTGAAATTCCAAGTAAACCAAATATCTTTTCATACAAATATAAACTTCAAATATTCATTTATCAAAATCAAATATCATTCCAAATTCATATTCTTTCTCAAAAGAAAGATCAAATCATTTCCAAACCATTTAAATCATCAAAATCATATCCTTTCAAAGCCACATTATCAAATCATTATCTGAATTCAATTTCAAATATTCAAATTTAAATATCATTTTAAAAAATCAATTATGTCATTTATTTATTATTTCAAATATCATTACAAAATACATTTCAAAATTCCATTCAAAAATTCATTTATCTCATTTCGTTCAAATTAACACATAACCAGCAAACCTTATTTAAATTCAAATTCAATTTAAATTCTTTAAAAATTCAAATTTAAATATTAAATATATATTCAAACTTCTTAAACTTCACAAATAATCAATTCCAAAAGTTAATTCATTTAACACTTTAAAATATGACTCAAATAGTGTTAAAATCTATAATATTTCAAACATTGTCAAAATATAGCAACGACAGCATTTATAAAGTGCTATCGTAGCTCAAAATTTCCAAAATAGTTTAGTTTAGGAACAATGGCATTTATATAATGCCGTAATAGATATTTAGTTACTTCAAACATAGTTAAATTCAAAACAACAGCATTTTTAAAGTGCTGTCATAAAACTACAGCATTTTAGAAATGCTATTAATAAAATTCTAGATTTTATATAACTTCAGAAACATCAAACTTCAAAAAATTTCTATTTTAAATTTTTAAATCATATTTCTAGACTTCAAAATCTCACATTTAAATCAACTTAACATATGATTTATCACAACAAAATTTTATAATTAAATATCAAATTAAAACTCACTTTCATTCGTTAAGTCAAAATTTCACTGTTTCTTAACTAATAAATTTCAACAAAACTTAACATTTTTCTTCAAATATCATTTCAAAACATTAAATTTAATTTCCGTTTTTTACTTACATTTTTAAAATAAAATTTAAAGTCAAAAATCACATTTACTTCAAATTTACGTACTTAAATTCACAATTTCAAGATTTAATATTTAATTTTCCTAAAACCATAAAATATATATTTTTAAATCAAAATTCATACTTTTAAAAATACATATTTTAATAAAAATCATTTAAAAATATAACACGGGGTCTGTATATAATTTTCTAACCTAGGTCAAGTGATACGGATATACATCATTTCAATCCGTAATTTAAAAAGAAAGCCCGGGTTCTATCATTTCAAACCCGCAATCTCAAGTAAAATATATAGAATAAAAATCACTCAGCCCTATCATTTCAGCCCATAATGATTTTTTCCTATTCTAATGTACGTTCGGGTATGTATCATTTCAACCCATAGTGATTCTATTCTAAAAAGGAACTTGCAGTGTGAATATATGCATAAATAATATAAACAATGTCGATGCCACAATATAATGTCATATATCAAATGTCAGGTGATAATTAACAGTTTTAACATGGTAATAACATGGCATAGCATATCATATGATCATCATTAACTTGCATAAACAATTTATATTACTATACACTTGCCATCAATTTACTATTTCATAAGTAAATATGTCAGAGTGAGAAAGACTCACCTTTTACGAAGCTAGGGACCAAAACAACACACAAGCACGATTCCAAGGGCACGACAAACACCATTCAGCACGACATAGCATGACATTGGATTCAAATGAGAGAGATAGCCAAGATATGATCTTGTATGCAACAACCAAAACAAGACATTGAAAACATGAATATTCAATACAAATCAATGTTGAACAAATTGAAATATAAAAGCGATAAAGACAAGATAGCTTAACCTTGGCTCAACCATCCAAATGCTTGGCCATAATGGAACATATGCTAGGCTTAAGTGATGTTTTGGTGGTAAATGGATCAGATTTGGATTCACATATGTATGGAAACATGAAGTGAAGGGGTAGGAGAGTTGCAAAGTGAAGAAGCTAAAGGGTTAAGGCAAAATAGGTGATGTTTGGTCATTATTTTGGCTCGATTTGGTCATCATAGAGGCTCGGCCATGCTTGTACAGGTCAGGTCAGTGGCAGTGATCGCTGGAGCTGCGGCTAGAGGAGGTGGAGCTGCTGCTGGTGGTGGCAAAGGGGTGGCCAAGGTGATAGATGAAGGGTAGGTGAAGCATATGTGGTCTAGGCATTGTTTTCAAGTGGATTTTTGCAAAATTATGGAGCTAGCATCATAGGGAGGCCACGACCTGGACTTGGTCAGAGGAGAGGTAGTGGTGCTGCTGTAGATGGTAGTGGTGATGATGGAGGTGAGGGTGGAGAAGTCGGGCCGAGCAAAGCAAGGAGTGGAACAAGCTAAAAACAAGGAAAGAAGAAGAAAAAAAGTGGAAAAATGGAAGATGCCATTAGCATTTTTCTCAAAAAAAGAAAAAGAAATGGTCGATGTTTGTTTCAGATGTGAGAAGCATGTCACGTGAAAATAGAAGGAGATACATGGCAAACACAAGAAAAAGGATGGTCAAAGCATGAAAAGTCAAAAGGAAATGAAAAGGCAAAGGTTAAATGAAAAGACAGAATATAAAAGGACTTTTGTCTTTTGGAATTTCTTTTTTTTCTTTTAATCAAATTAAGCAAATAAAATTTCAGTAAATAAAAATAAAAAGCAGAAAAAAATAAAGTGAAAAAGAAAATAAATAAATATTTTTTAGAAAAATATAAAATAATTAAGAAAATAGCACAATAATGGAAACTAGGGTGAAAAATTGTAGATAAAATACAATAAGCTTTAGAAAATTAAAATCACACTTGTAAAATGTTTTAAAAATAAAATAAATACATAATATGACATATACACATATTAGAGCATGTTTTGACAAATAAAAATATTATTTATATAAATTAAAATAGACAATTTTGTTAAACAAATCAATTTACATAAAATATTGTAAAAAGCATAACTTTCACAATATTAATCGGATTTCAACGAAACAAAAGCAGTGTTCTTGAAATTTTATTTATTTTTATAATAAAAGATAAAATTCAAATTTTAAAATATTTAAATTTAAATGTCAAAGTTTGACCAGATTGACCAAAAATCCACATTTTTGGAAAATATTCAATTTATTCATGTTTGAAATTCTAATTTACATAAAAATCAAAATCTATATTTAAAATAAATAAAATTATTCATTTTAATAAATAAAAATAAAGTTTTTAAATCAGGAATTTAATTTAGAATAATTTAAATATACATTTAAAATAATCACAAAATACAGGGTTGTTACAGGAAAAATCAAAATATTCTAGTTCAAAAGCAAAGTTTCATCTGGGCAATTCATCCAGAAATTCAATAGTCTTTGTTCTTTGTCTTCGATTTTCTTAGGTGAGCAAATTGACTTATTTAAATTTGAAATCTGTGATATATTTGATGTTTTGGCTAAGTGGTTGTTATGAGAAATGATGAATGAATGTATATCATGTTTACATGTCTGTTTAGTGTATGCATGTCTGTAATATGCATATACTTCTCTGATTTGAAGTACATGCTTTAACAAATTTAAAAAAAATCAAAATCCCCATTTTCTAATCCTCTTTAGACCCTAGGATTCAAACAAAATGTTTTTGTTAAATCATAATTTAGCTCTTAATAATATTTTTAAGAAGATCAGAAAGTAAATTTTTATCTGAAACAAGAATTTGCAATGAAAATCAAATAAATGCAAAAAATCAAGTATCTTAATTTCTTGAATTGATTAGATTATATGATTTGTTTTCGAAAATGATGATTTTTAAAAGAAAATTCACGATTTTTAAATTGGTAAATCTCGAAAAATTGTTAAAAGTCAAATTTTCGTTCTAAAATCAATCTCTATCGTTCTCGTCAAAGTGGTGTGTTACGGCCTATTCTGAAGGATGCAGGTGGTCGTGGGGAAGACATCGACATGGCCAAATTTTGAAATAGGGTTTGGATTGGGAGAGCGAGTGGGTTATAGGGTTTTGGGATTAGGATGGGTTGACATTGTTCCTCGAATTTGTGTGATGTCGTCAAGGGACCGGAGGGGATCAGATCGAGAGGGATCAGCGACGCAGCTTTGGGTGCGGCGGCATGAACTTGGATGTCGAAGGTAGGTACTCCGTGGGGATTTCCATAGATCGGTGGGTTTCCTGGAGTTGATGGTTTAGCTAAATTTTGATTTTTTGGTGGAACCATTGAGCTGAGTTGTCGAGTTCATCGGTGAGGTCATAGTCGACGTGTTGAGGGTGGTGAAATTGGCCGGAAGCGCGACGAGCTCCTATGCACGTACACGAGGTATCAGGGGTGTCTGGTAGTTGCTATGCTACGTTGGCTTGGGTGTAATCTCGAGAATATGATGGTATTACTTGAAGATGAGTCTGAACGCGAGTGTTTTAAACTGTATAATTGGTTTTTAAAAATTTAAAACAAAAAAGGAGAAGAGAGCTCGGGGATTTTTAAATTTAGCTTGAGCATTATAGGATATGTCTCGGGTTGATACCAAGGTGGGTTGCCTCGGTCTGATTGCGTTGCAGTGGAGTATTTAACTCGAAGTTATGTGAGATCGTGAGTTTGCTAGGGGAAGTTTGAAATCTGCTCGAAAATTTTGTGCGGTGGCTCGAGTGTGGGAAATTTAGTATAAAAATAGTTTTAACTTTAGAAACAAGTAAATTCTAATTAGCAAAATTTTTTTTAAAAAAAAGAACTACTTCCTTTCAAAATAATAAAGGTTTATTTAAGCTTGGGATTTATAAAAGGTTTTAAAATAAAATTTACTTTGGGTTTAAAAGTGTTTTGATATATGTACATGTACCTTTATTTTTTTAAAGTTTATTTTAAATAAACTTAATAACGTAATTAAGAAATTTATTAAGAAAGAGATGTTTTTAAAGATAATCAGCTTAAAGGACTAAGTTGATTGGTTAATTAATTAAAAGGTTATTAATAAAATTTTAAAGAATAATTAAAGTAATAAATTGAGATAAATGGTTTGTCTTTAAATTATTCATTAATTAATGTATTTAATTAAACGTTTATTTAATAAATGAAAGAAGTTAAGAATAATTAACTAATGTGATTAATTAGTTAAGGTAATTAATTTGAGAGTAATTAATTTAAAGATTAATTAATTTAGGAAAGCGATTAGGGATGATCACTTAATGTAATTAATTAAGGATAATTAATTAAATGCCAATTAATTAATTGTTAATTATTTTTGGTAATAATTAATTAAATGATAATTAAGGGTTAATCAATGAAATTAATTAAGGATAATTAATTAAAGGATAATTAAATTATTAGTGGTTAATTTTTTTATGATTAAAGGTTGATTTATTGATTAATTAAGAATGATTAATTAATAATAAATGGTTAAAGGTTAATTAATTAAAAGAATTTGTAATTAATTAATAGTAATTAACCAGGATTAGTAAATTATTCATAAGTAATTAATCTGATTTAATTTAATCAGATGACTAATAAATCTTACTTATGAATGTTTGGATTATATTTAATGTTTGAATGGTTTGATGTTCCTCATATGTGATGCTTCGTGATGCAAATTATTCTGATTTGTGCTGTGAATTGTGATGCAATTTATTCATCTGTAATGCAATTTATTCATTCGTAATGTAACTTATTTATCTGTGAATCTATATATATAGATAAGCGTTATTGGAATGTACCGCTTATCGATATTGATACGATTGAATTTGTGATGATTGATGTTGTTGCACTATTGTGTGGAACCCCTGGACTACACCTTACACGCACAAATATGGAATGCACGAGGAAATCGGTTAAGCCACAGATTTTGTTATGATTTTAAAGATTGAATTTTTGAATCCAAAATAGTTTTGGAATTAAAATTTAAAGCTTTTTGAAAATGAGTTTCAAAAATAAAAGGTTATTTTGAATAACTTAATAAATTTTTGAAATTTAAATAATTTAATTTGAATTGGAATTCAATATTTGAAATTGAATTCAATAATTTGGAAATTATGGTTTAAAAAGATTATACAAGTTATGAAGGTGTTTATATAGGTTTTTAACCATTTAAATGTTTTGGGAATTTAAATTTAAACCCAAGTTTTATACTTGATTGGCTTTAACTTATGTAAATGTAATCAGCTTTAAATTATGTGAAAGATTATTAAACCTTGTTTTGAAATCAAAGAGAGTTTTAAATGGTATATCTTTCATATAAAAGATTAGAATTGGAAATGGTTTGAAAGTTATGAATTAAATCTTTAATTTAAAGATTGGATAAGTTTATCCAATTCGAAATGAAATTGTTTTGAAAAGCCGTGAATGAACCTTTGTGGAAAATCGGTGAACTTTGTGAAATAAACGTTTTTTTGTTTGAAAGATTTGAAGTGGTAATTTGTTTAAACCATTTGAAAGAAAGGTTTTGAATAATCAGTTGTGACTTAACTGAAATCCTATATCCATACGTTTTTAAATATTGCGCTCATTATTCGGTTTATCCGGGAGAGGACCTTGTGTAATATAACCCATTCCGAACAATGATACGTCGTTATGGATAGCATTTTAGGACCGGTGGTGAAGACTGGGTATTTTCGAGAATGAAAGGATAACCCGTCGATTGTCTCTGCACCGAGTCGCGCTGGTATAGAGATTCCCTAAGTGATGGGAAGTCCGTTCGAGATTGTGAATACCTGGATTGCAAGGGCTTTTCGGAAGTGCCTTCGGTTCTGTTCGAATCCGGAACAGACTTGTATGGATGTGTGTCTGACATTACACTTTGAGATGTAAAGCTGGTTTCTATCAAATACATTTCTGTTTGGTGGCGGATATTTATTCTCTTAGCTTAACACCCTTCTCTGAGACGTACGAGCTCAGAGGTTATATAGTTGATGGTTATTAGTGATACATTCCCAATTTGGTAATGTGGCATACGAAGTGCTGCTGATCATTTGTTGATCAAAGCATGACTTTGTGAAAAAGTGTAGCTTTGTGGACGGGACCTCATCGAGCCTCACAACCCGGTAATGGTCGAAATAGGAAAGATGCGGCAAGGTTTCAGGGGTAGCTCACCTAGGGTATGACCATTCCTTCTGGAAAAGGGTGGTATCATGGTATGGAGCCCAGATACTTACTCATGTGGACAATGTAGTATATTTATTACTGTGTGATGTTGTTGGTGTAGAGAATCCTCGGATAAAGGTCGCAAACGACCAGGGGTGGCATATCTTAGGTTTTACCCTCGGGAAGGGGGTAGACCGACCTTGTGTTAGCAGAGAGTCGGGTAGGTTCTCGGGGCGTCCCTCCAGAGGCGTACCCATGTGGCAATGGGAAGTTCCTTGGCCTGACCATTTGTTGGAAAATCCAAAGAAACAATACGCGCCCTTTACGATTTTAGTTGTATAACCTGCCATGGAATGTGGCGGTAACCTGCTATTGAACATGGTAGCTATAGTAGGCATACAATAATGGTTGTATGCTGGCTAAGATTAATATTATACTTTCAAAATGTTTTCCACCATGTACTAATAATAATATTAAAATGGTTTCACGTATCAAGCATTTTTGACTATCATAAGGAGAAATCTCCTCCAATTCTGCGTTTGCATGGTGTGTGTGGCGGGAGGCCTTATGGTAGTTTCATTTTTCAAAAAGCATTGCGGATTTGAACTTTAAAAGCTTTTGTTATTTGTTTTAAAAGATAAAACTATTTTTGTTTGCTCATACCAGTCCCATGACTGACCCGGAGTTTATTGTTCCTTGCTAAACTTTGGGTGCCTACAATTTTCCCACACGGGTAGTCTAGAGTTGGGTTTTTTAGATAGTCGAATGGTAGGAATTGATTCGTTAGCCTTCGAAGCCTTTTGGATTTGTGGATCGCACTTGCTACACTTCAGCATTCGCAACTGACCTTCCTTAGCTTTGTGCGACTTGATGGGAGTTCTCGCTAGCTTTGGATTGGAGATGGAGTTCTTGGAGTTTGGCATTGAAGACATTATCTTTCCGCTGCTATTTCTTGTATCTTTGATAGTATTGATATCTATTGTGTCATTCTATTGTATCATCATTGTATTTGAATATTACATCAAATGTTGTATATCAAATGTGTTATTCATTTTCTTTCTCCGTGTTGTTATACTTAATGTGTTATAAGCTCCGGCGAACCAGATTCGACGTTGACTCTTACCCTTACACGTCCTCTTTAAGGGGTTGGTTAGCCTTAAGGCATGACAGTCGAAAGGCTGGCCGTAAAAGTAAGGGCAGGGTGCCAGTGTATGCCACGACAGGGCTGGGATGGTTGAAAAGCCTACCAGTCGAGATTAGCCGATGTCGATGGTTGAAAAGCCTAGACCGTTACAGCGGTATCAGAGCTGAAGGTTAAAACTTTAGCTCAGGAGTATAACACATTAAGTAACTCATTAGAGATAGGGTGAAGTATACCCTAGAATGAGTATTCCTAAGATATCTGTTTGAATGTCTCAGTAAATTCTCTTACTATTCAGTAAGTATGAGTGCAAGAAGAGAACGAGATAGGGGACAGGGAAATACCACTACAAATGGTCAATACCCTGCAACAGTGGAAACAACTTTCTTATCAATCTCCTTTGATTCGTTTTTTCAATTCTTTGATTGCTTCGTGGCAGCTCGAGGAAGAAGCTTCGGTGTGATGGTGGCCCTACGAATCATGTAGATAAGTCTCTATTTCATATTCTCTTCGTCAAATTTCTATCATCTTTTCGTTTATAACTTTGATAAATTTGAAAATTTAAATTGAAATAAATTGGTTAACTAAAATATAAAGTTAAATAAATTGTATTTATAAAACGATTTCGATTAAAACCAAATTTGAAATTCTATTGTAATTTCTTGTGAACATCAAAGTCCGAAGAGGGACAAATTATAAATACTTTGGGATATTTCAACTTGAATTGAATCCATTTGTTCGTTCTTTTGGGTCTAGATATGTTCTACGAGTGGTTAGTTATTCCTTCGAACTAACCAGTGCCTATGCATATTCGTAGATCTGAATGACCCCGAGTATCTTGTAAAGAGTTAAATAGATTCGTTCTTGTATCTATTATTGATATTCTGATTTGGTAAACCAAATACAGAATAGATAATCGGCTTGATTTATGAGTTGATTCTCTATCTTTGTGTATCTATCCATTCTTTGTTGTCTCCTTGGCAAATTTCGGGGACGAAATTTTGTTAAGGAGGGAATCTGTAACATTCCTGATTTTAAGGCCAAATTAATTTAATAATTAATTTAATCTTTGGAATTAAACTTTGAAATATTTGGTAATTAATATAAAATTTTGAATTAAGTTGTGAGGTTAATTGGTAAAATTTATTCGAGTTTCTCCAAAAACAATTAAAATGCGGGTTTTATAAATAGATTGTGAAAACAATGATTAATAAAAGCTTTAAAATTTATATATATGTATATAAATGGATTTTTAAATTGAATCTGGAATTTGAAATTCAAGAATAAATATTCTGAGAAATAAATGGGATTTAAGAATTTTATAAACCAGTAGAGATTTGTTTTCTATTTTATATACATGTATGTAAAAATATACATTGTGATTGGGAAGATAGGATTTAAGATCAATATAAGAATCATTTTCTTAAGGATGTGTACATAGTTATAAAAGGAAATATAAATAGAAAATAATATAAAGATATTTGAATTTAATTTTATGAAATGGATTTTAAAAGTTGTTTGAAGCTAAACCTTTGTTCTAAAGACTTATATACATATATAATCTATATATGTGTTTATTATTAAAATACAACTAAACTTTGAAATTAATTTCTTTAAAAAAGTTATTATTTGTTCAACGACTTGAATTTAAAATTTAAAAGAAGAATAAATATAAAATATTTACCTTTTCGATTTTAATGAATATATAGGGAATAAAATTGGTTTAATAGATAGATTAGATTCAAAAAGCTTTGATGCACATATATCTTTCGAAATATGAGCATAAGTATTAAAATACACATAAGATAAATCAATTCACAAATTGATTAAGTATTTAAAATAATAATTTTAAATCTGAAATAAAGTAGGATTTAATTAAAATTTTAAAATGCTTTCCTCTTATATAATTAAAGATGAATATAGTTAGAATATATATATATATATATATATATATATATATATACACACACACACATGAATTTGTAAGTAAATTTTAAACAAGGGTTTAAAACTAAGTTTTGAAACTAATTTAAACTAAGGGGTTTCAACATAAAATTTCTTATTTTAATAAGCGTAAACCATGCATAAGAAATTGAACAAATTTAATAACTTTGGCATGCAAATGAACAAGTGGCAAAAGAGATTATTTTCTTTTGAATTTAATTTTGAGAACATGCATAGAAAAAATGGTCAGGGTGTTCATCTTTCTCAAGCCTGAAAACAAAGAATTTGAAATCCTCCTTAATCTCAAAACTGAAACTAAGTTCAAAACCTGAAAATGAAAACTCAAACCAAAACAAAAAAAATCAAGGCCTGAAAACAATTCTGAAGCAAATCAATCTACAAGTTTCGAAACCTGAAGCAATCAGGTTAAGAATGCAACTTAGATTCAAAGCAAATTCTATACAAGTTCAACTTGGAAATCAAGCTTCAGGTTCGAGTAAGTAGAACAGTTCAAACAAATAGATTCAACAAGTTTTCAATTCAAAGCTTTAAGCAGATCCAAATACAAGGAACAAAGTTTCAGGTCAATATAAAGATCAGAGCAACTCAACATCAAGATTTCCTCAGTAATGAAGAATCAAGCCTGTAATCAAAGATCAAACAGTAGTTTTTTTCAAGCATTTCAAGCCTAGAAAAATCAAAATATTCTAGTTCAAAAGCAAATTTTCATCTGGGCATTTCATCCAGAAATTCAATAGTCTTTGTTCTCTGTCTTCGATTTTCTCAGGTGGGCAAATTGACTTATTTAAATTTGAAATCTGTGATATATTTGATGTTTTGGTTAAGTGGTTTTTATGAGAAATGATGAATGAATGTATATCATGTTTGCATGTCTGTTTAGTGTATGCATGTCTGTAATATGCATATACTTCTCTGATTTGAAGTACAGGCTTTAACAAATTTAAAAAAAAATCCAAATTCTCATTTTCTAATCCTCTTTAGACCCTAGGATTCAAACAAAATGTGTTTGTTAAATCATAATTTAGCTCTTAATAATATTTTTCAGAAGATCAAAATGTAAATTTTTATCTGAAACAAGAATTTGCAGTGAAACTCAAATAAATGCAAAAACTCAAGTATCTTAATTTCTTGAATTGATTAGATTATATGATTTTTTTTCGGAAATGATGATTTTTAAAAGAAAAATCACGACTTTTAAATTGGTAAATCTCTAGAAATTGTTGAAAGTCGAATTTTCGTTCTAAAATCAATCTCTGTCGTTCTCGTCAACGTGGGGTGTTAAGGCCTGCTCAGAAAGATGCAGGTGGTCGTGAGGAAGACTTCGACCGTGGCCAAATTTCGAAATAGGGTTTGGATTGGGATAGCGAGTGGGTTATAGGGTTTTGGGATTAGGATGTGTCGACATTGTTCCTCGTGAGGGTGATTGGATTGAGAGGGATCGGTGCGTGAGGGTGTGGCGTAGCTTTGGGTGCGGCGGCATGAACTCGGATGGTCGAAGGTAGGTACTCCGTAGGGATTTCCATAGGTGGGTTTCCTGGAGTTGACAGTTTGGCTAAATTTGTTTTTCTGGTGGAACCATTGAGCTGAGTTGTCGAGTTCATTGGTGAGGTCATAGTAGACGTGTTGACGGCGGTAAATTGGCCGAAAGCGCAGCGAACTCCTGTGCACGTACACGAGTTATCAGGGGTGTCAAGTAGTTGTTGTGCTACGTTGGCTCGGGTGTAATCTCGAGAAGATGATGTTATTACTCGAAGATGAGTTTGAGCGCGAGTGTTTTAAACTGTATAATAGGTTTTTAAAAATTTAAAATAAAAAAAAAGAAGGAGAAGAGAGCTCGGGGATTTTTAAATTTAGCTCGATTATTCTAGGATATGTCTCGGGTTGATACCAAAGTGGGTTGCCTCGGGTCTGATTGCGTTGTAGTGGAGTGCTTAACTCGAAGTCATGTGAGATCGTGAGTTTGCTCGGGGAAGTTTGAAATCAGCTCAAAAATTTTGTGTGGTAGCTAGGGTGTGGGAAATTTAGTATAAAAATAGTTTTATCTTTAGAAACAAATAAATTCTAATTGGAAAAAAAATTAAAAAAAAAGAACTACTTCCTTTCAAAATAATAAAGGTTTATTTAAGCTTGGGATTTATAAAAGGTTCGAAATAAAAATTACTTTGGGTTTAAAGTGTTTTGATATATGTACATGTACCTTTATTTTTTTTAAAGTTTATTTTAAATAAACTTAATAATGAAATTATTAATTTATTAAGAAAGAGATGTTTTTAAAGATAATTAACTTAAAGGACTAAGTTGATTGGTTAATTAATTATAAGGTTATTAATAAAGTTTTAAAGAATAATTAAAATAATAAATTGAGATAAATAGTTTGTCTTTAAATTATTCATTAATTAATGTAATTAATTAAAGGTTTATTTAATAAATGAAAGAAGTTAAGAATAATTAACTAATGTGATTAATTAGCTAAGGTAATTAATTTGAGAGTAATTAATTTAAAGATTAATTAATTTAGGAAAGTGATTAGGGATGATTACTTAATGTAATTAATTAAGGATAATTAATTAAATGGCAATTAATTAATAGTTAATTAATTTTTGGTAATAATTAATTAAATGGTAATTAAGGGTTAATCAATGAAATTAATTAAGGATAATTAATTAAAGGATAATTAAATTATTAGTGGTTAATTTTTTTGTGATTAAAGGTTGATTTATTGATTAATTAAGAATGATTAATTAATAATAAATGGTTAAAGGTTAATTAATTAAAAGAATTTGTAATTAATTAATAGTAATTAACCAGGATTAGTAAATTATTCATAAGTAATTAATCTGATTTAATTTAATTAGATGGCTAATAAATCTTACTTATGAATGTTTGGATTCTATTGAATGTTTGAATGGTTTGATGTTCCTCATATGTGATGCTTCGTGATGCAAATTATTCTGATTTATGTTGTGAATTGTGATGTTATTTATTCATCTGTAATGCAATTTATTCATTCGTGATGTAACTTATTTATCTATGAATCTGTGTATATAGATAAGTGTTATTAGAATATACCGCTTATCGATATTGATACGATTGAATTTGTGATGATTGATGTTGTTGCACTATTGTGTGGAACCCCTGGACTACACCTTACATGCACAAATATGGATTGCACGAGGAAATCGGTTAAGTCACAGATTTTGTTATGATTTTAAAGATTGAATTTTTGAATCCAAAATAGTTTTGGAATTAAAATTTAAAGCTTTTTGAAAATGAGTTTCAAAAATAAAAGTTATTTTGAATAACTTAATAAATTTTTGAAATTTAAATAATTTAAGTTGAGTTTGAATTCAATATTTGAAATTGAATTAAATAATTTGGAAATTATGGTTTAAAAATATTATACAAGTTATGAAGGTGTTTATATAGGTTTTTAACCATTTAAAAATATTGTTTTGGGAATTTAAATTTAAACCCAAGTTTTATACTTGAAGAATGGCTTTAACTTATGTAAATGTAATCAGCTTTAAATTATGTGAAAGATTATTAAACCTTGTTTTGAAATCAAAGAGAGTTTTAAATGGTATATCTTTCATATAAAAGATTAGAATTGGAAATGGTTTGAAAGTTATGAATTAAATCTTTAATTTAAAGATTGGATAAGTTTATCCAATTCGAAATGAAATTGTTTTGAAAAGCCGTGAATGAACCTTTGTGGAAAATCGGTGAACTTTGTGAAATAAACGTTTTTTTGTTTGAAAGATTTGAAGTGGTAATTTGTTTAAACCATTTGAAAGAAAGGTTTTGAATAATCAGTTGTGACTTAACTGAAATCCTATATCCATATGTTTTTAAATATTGCGCTCATTATTCGGTTTAGCCGGAAGAGGACCTTGTGTAATATAACCCATTCCGAACAATGATACGTCGTTATGGATAGCATTTTAGGACCGGTGGTGAAGACTGGGTATTTTCGAGAACGAAAGGATAACCCGTCGATTGTCACTGCACTGAGTCGTGCTGGTATAGAGATTCCCTAAGTGATGGGAAGTCCGTTCGAGATTGTGAATACCTGGATTGCAAGGGCTTCTTCGGAAGTGCCTTCGGTTCTGTTCGAATCCGGAACAGACTTGTATGGATGTGTGTCTGACATTACACTTTGAGATGTAAAGCTGGTTTCTATCAAATACATTTCTGCTTGGTGGCGGATATTTATTCTCTTATCTTAACACCCCTCTCTGAGACGTACGAGCTCAGAGGTTATATAGTTGATGGTTACTAGTGATACATTCACAATTTGGTAATGTGGCATACGAAGTGTTGCTGATCATTTGTTGATCAAAGCATGACTTTGTGAAAAAGTGTAGCTTTGTAGACGAGACCTCATCGAGCCTCACGACCCGGTAATGGTTGAAACGGGAAATATGCGGCAAGGTTTCAGGAGTAGCTCCCCTAGGGTACGACCATTCCTTCTGGAAAAGGGTGGTACCATGGTATGGAGCCCAGATCCTTACTCATGTGGACACTGTAGTATATTTATTACTGTGTGATTTTGTTAGTGTAGAGGATCCTCGGATAAAGGTCGCAAACGACCGGGGGTGGCATATCTTAGGTTTTACCCTCGAAGGGGGGTAGACCGGCCTTGTGTTAGCACAGAGTCGGGTAGGTTCTCGGGGCGTCCCTCCAGATGCGTACCCATGTGGCAATGGGAAGTTCCTTGGCCTGACCATTTGTTGAAAAATCCAAAGAAACAATACGCGCCATGTACGGTTTTAGTTGTATAACCGGCCATGGAATGTGGCCGTAACCTGCTATTGGACATGGTAGCTATAGTAGGCATACAATAATGGTTGTATGCTGGCTAAGATTAATATTATACTTTCGAAATGTTTTCTACAATGCACTAATAATAATATTAAAATGGTTTTCGCGTGTCAAGCATTTTTGACTATCATAAGGAGAAATCTCCTCAAATTCTGTTTTTGCATGTGTGTGTGGCGGGAGGCCTTAGGGTAGTTTCATTTTCCAAAAAGCATTGCGGATTTGAACTTTAAAAGCTTTTGTTGTTTGTTTTAAAAGATAAAACTGTTTTTGTTTACACATACCAGTCCCATGACTGACCTGGAGTTTATCGTTCCTTTCCTAAACTCTGGGTGCCCACAATTTTTCCACACGGGCAGTCTAGAGTTGGGTTTTTTTAGAAAGTTGAATAGTAGGAATTGATTCGTTAGCCTTCGAAGCCTTTTGGATTTGTGGATCGCATTTGCTACACTTCAGCATTCGCGACTGACCTTGCTTAGCTTTGTGCGACTTGATGGGTGTTCTCGCTAGCTTTGGATTGGAGATGGAGTTCTTGGAGTTTGGCATTGGAGACATTATCTTTCCGCTACTATTTCTTATATTTCTTATTGTATTGATATCTATTGTTTCATTCTATTGTATCATCATTGTATCCGAATATTGTATCAAATGTTGTATATCAAATGTATTATTCATTTTCTTCCGCTGTGTTGTTATACTTAATGTGTAATAAGCTCCGGCGAACCAGATTCGACGTGTGGAACTACGGCATTTTAATACGAGTGTCGTATTCGGTGCCGGTTTTCGAAGGTCGAGTCAGGGTCATTACAGAATTTGATGAAACAAGTTGCGTTGTGTTCGTTCTGATGAACACTACGCGATAGAACTAGACTAGATTGATTTGGAGCTGCTAGGAATTTTGGATAAAATTAAACGTCCACTTAATTTTATCAAAATAAAACGCTACAACAGTAAATGTAATTAAAGTGAGTACAACTTACTCTTTCGGACTCGCTTATATTTTTAATAAGTGGGAATAAATTTATTTCATGCTGATTGATGCTTGTTTTGGTGATATATGATATTATATGTACATATTGATTGATTTGAATAGATTCCCACATATTTTAGTGGATGAGACCCTATACGTTCTCCTGTATGAGCGGATGACCTTTTGTACGCGCGTCTGCCTCAAAGTAGACATTATACATATTGTTTCATATGTATATTTGTTGCAGGTGACAGGTTGGAGGGATCCAATTAGATTCATCACCAGTGTTGATTTTATTTACAGATATTATGATATATGTTGTTATCATGCGATATATGATGACTTGGATGCCATGACTAATGTGAATCACCTTATTTAGTATTATTGTAGCATTGGGCCACATTTTGGTAATTTAAAATATTAAAGTGATGATTTTAAATCGAAAAGAATTTCAAAGTGATTTAGAAAATAAATGTTTTATTACTTTTTGAATTGTTAAAGAAATGAATTTATTTTAAATATATAAAAAGTTATAATTTTGATGTCATAAGTATTATGATTTTTGTTAAATATACCTAGATATGATTTCTGAAATATGGAGTTAACTATTTTGTAAAATAAGTTAAAATTGAGAATTTTGAATTTATGTCAAATGGATTATTTATATATATAATATTTATAAAATTGAATTTTTATAAATAAAAATAATGGAATTATGAAGGAGTTTTATAAGTGTTAAAATGAAGTTATAAGTGAATCTTATAAGTAAATAAGATGATTTATAAATTTGTGAAGTTATAAAAAGAGTGGATTTGTAAATAAGAGAATTATAAGTGAATTAACTTATAATTGGATTTTGGCATATAAATGAGATATACATGGAGATGGTTAATAAAGGAATTTTATAAATTGAAGTTTTTATGAAATGCAAATGGAATTTATAAACATTTTTTTATAAATCCAAAATCAACTTATTTTGATAAGTTAAAAATGAAAGCTTATTAGAGAGATTATATTCATGATTTTGGACAGCGAACAGTCCTTTAAATTAAATATCTAGAAGCAATGAATTTGGTAAGAGAATTTATTCATGATTTTGGACAGTGAATAATCCTTTAAATTAAACGTGTAAAAGCAATGAATTTGGCAAGAGAATTTATTCACGATTTTGGACAGTGAATAATCCTTTAAATTAAAAGTGTAGAAATAATGAATTTAGGAAGAGAATTATATTCACGATTTTGGACAGTGAATAATCCTTTAAATTTAATGAATGTTTTAGGATGTGATATTTTAATGAAGTTTAAATGGTTTGAAAATTTATTAAACTGTGGATTCACTTATTATTACAATAAGTATGTGGAAATGTTTCCCCAATAGTGAAATATTGAAGTGGTTTTAAGGATATATCTTTTAAAGATAATTTGAGGTGAATATTTGGAAGTGATTTTATTAATAACAGATTAATTAAAAGGGCCTAGTTATTGCTTATGGTGCTAGATAATTGTTGTTGCTTTGATAGTTAAAAAAACGACTAACACATTTGGTCATCTTAGTTCCTCGACTTGATGTGGGAACTATTTTTTCGTACACTTAGTACGTAGCCATCGGTGTAGGCTTGATTATTATTTGTGTCGAGGATGTTGATTCGTGTAATGAAAAGTGATTACTCCAATCTATCGAGCTTCCTTCTTGGCCGAAGGATCGCAAGTTGAAAGTTAGAGACGTGATAATTCTATGAGACTTGGTTTCTGTGTGAGGTTGAGAAACGCTTTTGCGTTGTTGGTGCGAAGAGAGCGAAATCAGACTTTTTTGAAAACCACTTTGGACCAACGTATATGCATTCAATTGTGCAGGTTATCGATGATATTGAGATTTAGGATTTTCATAGTGAAGGACTGCTTGTTGCTCGTTTGGGGTTAAAATCCCAATATACATATAGTAGCAGTAGTCTCTTCGTTATGAAATATCCAATGCAAGGACTATTTGCTACTAATTCTAGAGATTAACCGACATGATGTGGCAGGAAAGTGTCTTCGGTTTGTCCTATTCTTGGACAACTTGTATGGATGAGTGTCCGACACTGCATTTCTAAGATTACATACATTGGTTTTTACAAACGCACATTAGTGGTGGTAGAGACGACAACTTCTCTTATCTTAACACCCTCCTTGATACATATGAGCTCAAGTGTCACGACCTGAAATCCGGGGTCCAAAAATCGACATCAAATACCTCACTCGTATTCGAATGCCGCAGATTCAAATGTCGAACTCCCGTTCGGATGGAGCTTATAACACATTAAGTACAACAACAAACACAGCGGAAACAGAATGAATATATCATTGATATACAACAGTTTGATACAATATGGATATCAACACTATCAGAGACAACATACACAGCGGAAAGAATAACATCAACAACAAAAGCTTTAAAGAGATCCAATGCCCATACTGCAACTCCATCTCTAATGCTCCAAAACCAAATAGCTCATCCTAAAAACTTTGAAGACTCCAATCCAAAAGCTCGAAACCACCATCAAACGAATTAAGCAAACTCGATCCACAACGCGATTGCCAAACCAAAAACTTCGAAGGCTATTGAATTTACATCTACTAGCTGATTATCTGAAAATCTAACTCTAGGTTGCCCGTATGGAAAATTGTGGACACCCAGAGTTTAGATAGGGAACAATAAACTCTAGGTCAGTCATGGGACTGGTGTGAGCAAACAAAAACAGTTTTATCTTTTAAAAAACAAACAAAAATAATTTAAAAGAAATCCGCAATGCTTTTTGGAAAAATGAAACTACCATAAGGCCTCCCAGCACACACACAATGCAATCGCACATTTGGTGGAGATTTCTCCTTATGATAGTCAAACATACTTGATACACAAAAACCTTTTTGATATTATTATTAGTGCATAGTGGAAAACATTTCGAAAGTATAATATTAATCTTAGCCAGCATATGTACCATTATACTATGCCTACTATAGCTACCATTTAAGAATGGCAGGTTCTAAAACTGCAATCGTAAAGGGCTCGTATTGGTGATTGGATTTCCAACAAATGGTCAGGCCAAGGAACTTCCTGGGCCACATGGGTACGCCTCTGGAGGGACGCCCCGAGAACCTAACTGGATCTCTGCCAACACAAGGCCGGGTTACCTCTGTAACTAGGTAACTACTACATGAGTATGCCGTCCCCCGGTCGTAACCAACCTTTATCCGAGTGCCCTCAACACCAATAACCACAAAGCAATAGATATGCAGCAACCACATAGGTTAAGTATCAGGGCTCCATACCATGATACCACCCCTATTCAGAAGGAAATGGACATACCCTTAGGGGGTGCTACCCCTAAATAACCTTGCTGCATTCTTCCTGTTTCGACCATTCTAGGTTGTGTGGTCCGACGAGGTCACGTCCATAAAGCTACACTTTACACAAAAGTCATGCTTCGATCAACACATGATCAGCAGCAATTCGTATGCCACATTACCAAATTGGGGCTGGATCACTAGTAACCATCAACTACATAACCTCTGAGCTCGTACGTTTTAGAGAAGGGTGTTAAGCTAAGAGAATAAATTCTCCGCCACCAAACAGAAGTGTATTTGATAGAAACCAGCTTTACATCTCAAAGTGTAACGTCAGATACACATCCATACAAGTCCGTTCCGGGTTCGAATAGAACCGAAGGCACTTTAAAAGAAGCCCTTGCAATCCGGATGATCCCTAATCACGTCCGGACAACCCATCACAAAAGGTGATCAAATCTCTATACTAGGGCCATTCGATGCAGAGACATTCGACAGGTCATCCTTTCGCTTTCGAAAATATCTGGTCTTCACCACCGGTCTTCAAATGCAATCCATAACGTCGTATCATTATTCAGAATGAGTTATATAACACAAAGTCCTCTCCCGGCTAAACCGAATAATGAGCGCAATGTTTAAAAACATATGGACATTGGGATCTTAGTTAAATCACAACTTAAAGCCCAAAACCTTTTCTTTCAAATGGTTTGAATCAAAATTTCATTTCAAATCTTTTAAACAAAAGATTTACCCTTTTAACATCCCTTTCAAATTGAAACAAAGTTTCGCCAATCTTTAACAAAGATTCATTCATAGCTTTCAAAACTATCTTAATTCCAAATCTTTTATACAAAAGATACACCTTTAAGATCCTCTTCAATTTGAAAACAAAGTTCACCAATTTTTAACAAAGATTCATTCATAGCTTCCAAAACAATTACATTTCAAAACTTGAAATCCTTTCAATACAAATTGGAAATCCTTTCTCTATATGAAAGCTATTATTATTTGAAAAACAAAGGTTTTCGTTTTGGAAAAATCCGATTGCATTTGCACAAGTTAAAGCCCTTCAAGTCTAAAAATTGGGTTAAATTCAAATTTCCAAAATAATATTTTTAAAATGGTTTAAAACCCATATAAACACATTTATAACTTGTACAACCTTTTTAAACCATAATTTCCAAACATAGAATTCAATTTCAAATCTTGAATTTAAATTCAAATCAAACTATTTAAATTTCAAAACTTTGTCAAGTTATTCAAAATAACTTTTATCTTTAAAACTCATTTTCAAAAGCTTTTCATATTTAACCCAATTCCATTTCCAAAACCATTTGGATTCAAAATTCAACTTTAAAACCAATTCAAAAATCTATGACTTAACCAATTTCCTCGTGCAATCCATATTTGTGTGTGTATAGTGTAGTCCAGGAGTTTTACACAATAGTGCAACATCATCAATCATTATAGATTCAAGCACAGCAATATTGATAAACGGTATAATCCTATAACGCTTATCTTCATTCACAGGTTCACAGATAAATAATATAAATTCATCACAGATAAATAAATAATTACATTCATCACAGCTCAAATCAAAATAATTCATATCACAAAGCATCACATATCAGGGAATTGAACAGTTCAACATTCAATTGAATCCAAACATCCATAAGTCAGATTAATTAATCATCTGATTGATGTAAATCAGATTAATCACCAATCCTATTTAATTAACATTAATTAATTACAATCATTTGATTAGTTATCCTTTAATTATTTATTTATTAATTAATTAATTAATCTTTTAATCATTAAATAATTAACCTTTAATTATTTAATTATCCTTTAATTAATTATCCTTAATTAATTAACTATCTTTGATTAATCTCATAAATTAATTGATCTTAAGTTAATTACAAAATTGATTAACCCTTAATTACATTAAGTAATTATAATTTAATCTACCTTTGACAATTAATCAATTAATCTTTATTTAATCAAATTAGTTAATTTTTCATTAAGTAATTTAAGTAATTAATCCCTTAATTAATCACCTTAAGTAATTATTATTTAATTGCTTCCACTAAGAAATCAACCCTTTAATCATTTTCATTAAGTCATAAATTACATTAATTAATTGATTAACCTTAATTTAATCACAAAGATTAATTTTCCTTAATGATTAACCCTTAATTATCAATTTATAAATTAATCTTTAATTACCCAAGACTTTAATTAATAAATAAATCAACCTTAAATCATTAAATAATTCCCTTAATTAATTAATTAATTAATTAATCCTTAATTAATTACCATTTAATTAATTATTCTAATTAATTACAATAAGTGATTATACCTAATCACTTACAGTAATAAATCTCAAATTAATTTTAATCACTTGATTGATCAACTTTAATTATTCATCTTTATTAATTATTCTTAATTAATTATTCCTCAATTAAGTTACTTAAAATTAATTGATAAATTAACCTTAAATTAATCACAAAGATTAATTTTCCTTAATGATTAACCCTTAATTATCAATTTATAAATTTATCTTTAATTACCTAAGGCCTTAATTTACTTAAGATAAACCACTTATCTTAATCACTTATTTTAATCACATCATCAAATTCCATTTGAAACATTTAAGAACATTTTAAATAATTATTTCAATATAATTATTCAAATCCAAAACAATTCTAATATATTTTTAACTTAAAAACTAAGTTTTTTGAAAACTTATTTAAAACTTGTTTACAATTTAAATTCGAAAACTTGGATTATTTTCCTTTAAAGCTTATTTATTTTTAATACACTTTAAAATTTATTTTAGCTTTAAAATTTTTTATTTTTCTTTGTATTTGAACCCTTAGTTTTACATCTTTATTCACTTTCAAATCCGGTAAAACTTAAAACATCTTTCTTTTAAATTTTGAAAACCTACACAAAATTTTATTTTAATTTTTGATGACCTTTTATCATTCAAAAATTTACCCGAGCATTTGTTCGAAATTCCCGAGCTAAACTAAAAAGTACTCGAGCAAACCACCCCTGCTATGCTACTTCGAGTCGATCGAACGAAACCCACGAGTCGAACCCGAGGCAAAACCTTCTTCTCCCTCCTCCTCTTAAACTGATATAATGGATACATGGTGCACGTGAACACCCGATCGGACCGTCGTCGACCAACTTTGAGACCTTCAGCATATCATCGTCGACCCACCGAACTTCCCCAACCACCGAATTCTGACGAAATTGACCTGAATCAAAATCGAGCTGATCACATTCTTTCCTGGAACCAATATCCTCAGCCAAATCGCCTTACCGACGATGATCCAGGTCACCGTCGACCACGCCGATACATCACAGACACATCTCCACCTGCAGCTTCTACCCCACCTGATCCGATTTCGATCGATCAACCCACAACGCCGAATTTCTATTTCAAACTTCGACGAGCAAAACCGGGTTTTAAACCCTAAAACTACCTCGTGCCACCGCCATGACCATCAGAAGAATTGTTGAACATTTTTCCCCGAATCCCTATCACCTAGGATACCTTCAGCTTAAATCTCGACCCCTGTTGCCTCGCCGATCGACGACAATTTGAATTTAACTCAATTCCTTTCATCTCGAAATCTCTCGCTAATTATATCCTTAAAATTCTTGAAATTTACACCAAAATTCATAGATTTGCAAAACGAATCCATTCATGTAATTAAGATTTGAAATCCAGATGTATCATTTTGAACTAATTTTAGACTATTACTGTAAATTTTAAATTCTGAAATGATTACTTAATATAAAATTTCGATACCATTTTAAAAAAATAAGATTATACACTTACAATCATTTTTCATTTATACTCCTAGGCTTACAAGTGAATGATCGAGGAGATTTTGATTTTTTTTACTTCCTTTCTAGCCTGTCAACATAGAAAACAGGTATATACCTATACATGCATATTTTAATTTCCGTATATATATATATATATATATATATATATATATATATATATATATATATATATATATATATATGATCACAGATATACAGATATAATTTTCACTCTATTCAACATTTTACAATCACACAACAAGCATTTCGATCAGATTTATTTATATATGTAAAGATAAAGAGTTTACTCACGTTGATGTTGAATAGAGCCTGCAATTTGAATCTTCTCCTGGAAATTTTTGGTTTTTTTTTTGAACCTTGAATTTGTTTTGGTTACTTGTATTGAATTGCCTTTGAATCTTCTACTTTGTTTATTGATTTCTAGGTTTAAGATGTCATTACGCCATAGATTGCATACTGCAACGCTAAGAAGTGATGCTAGAAGTGCCTAAAAATGGGCAAAGGCAACACTTTCTCGGTGATGCATTTTGTCGCGTTGTCGTAGAGTCAAAGGCAACATCTTTGCGGTCCTAGGGCAACATCGGTTCTGTTGTTGCCATAGGACCAAATTTACTAAAATGTGGGCCCCACAATATGGGCCCCAACATGTGGGCCACATTGTAAGGCCCACTAATTCTGTGGCCCACCTTTACGGAACCGTGTTGTGGGGCCCATATTCATTAATCTATGGCAACACTTTTACCATCCAATGGCAACACTTTGCCAGTTTATTACCACATTTAACATCACATACTGCAACATTATATCATACCTATGGCAACACCTTTTGCAATTTAAATTGGAAATGTACTGCAACATTATATCATATCTATGGCAACATTATACTACAACATTATATCATATCTAATGGCAACATTACACTGCAACAAAGAACTTTTCATTTCAGAATAACCAGCAACACAAGTTTTACTTAGTCAAGTACAAAATAACAAACATACTTAAAAACATAGCCAGTGTATTCATAGTTACAGCCAGTACATACTAAATTCTACTTATTAACAGTAGATTCATATTTGCGAGCCTCCAGTGCCATCACTTTAGTAATTGACAGTGCAAGGATACCTTCGTTAATAATTCTAGTTCTGAACAAAGCTGAAACTGTATAATTCTAACAGAATATAGAAGCAAAGTAATTGCAGTTTCAAAGAAAACAAACTTTTCCAGAACAGGCAAATTACACAAGTTTTCATTCAACAATCAATAGAAAATAAGGAAGAAGAAAGCAGAAGCAAGTTAGGTACAATGAAAGCCTACAGTCTGAAACTAACATGTCAAAATTTACGCTAATTGATTGGGTTGATGAATCCATTAAATATTGAGTGAAACATGGGTTAAGTTTCTCACATGTATATGTTAACTAGTATCAGTTGTATCTACTGTTATATAGTATACCATTGTTATTTATAAACAAAGTATATAATGAAATGACTTCAAATTCATAACATTCATTCATGTTTAATTCTCTACCAGAATCGGGTCACCTACCCTCTAGTAAAATATCAGAGCAGGTGATCCAAGTTCTTCTCCACCGCAGCAATTTAACATGTAAAAATCTGGTAACGTACACCCGATCTAAATGATCATTTGCTTCAGTGTATTATAAATTAACTGATTATTTACCAAAGATGTTGCCATTGACAATATGAATTAATCTAAGGACTGTTAGTTACGATGGTCATAACCTAGCTAAAATAGGTTCAAAAGGATATAAAAAATGTTCATTTATCTATACTTCTAAATTGTTAGGTAATTTTAATTACTTAAGCAGTTATTAAGCTCCTTATCAACCAAATTGACGGACCTACTTACATACAACATCAATATAACGGTATAAAGAGCAGCTATAGGGAAAAAAATTCAGAACGACCATTTTTTATGTTGCATATTTAATATTTTGAACCATGGACGGTTAAGAATGATCCTAGTCAATTTCATTTTCACAAGTTTTAGTACTCAAACTAATTAGTTTTTAAATAGTTAAAAATATATATCTATTCATTTTGTTTTTCCAAAAAATTATTTATGCCCCTAGTAAAATATTGACATTGGCCAAATTGATATCGTCAAAAACAATGTGCTCAGAACAAAGTGACCATTATATATATGCAAGAACCACAAATGAGTGTTTTAACCAAAGGTAACATATGTTCTATGTCTATACCTATAAAATAACACACTATCATGTGATAATAACGAGAAATGTAAATGTGGATCGATAAGAAGAAAAACAAACTTACTGGGAGATTGGGAAACAACATAAGCGGCCCCCTGTAAGGAACAAGTACCAGAGACCCTTCCTTTCTTCTGATAGTAACTATTGAACGCAAAACTGGCATGGGCCTCTATTGTATCTGGATCGTAGCAATCCGCACCCGGTTGTATCTTCTTACAGTCTGCTCCTCCTCCACAGGCGTAGTCTAATGCTTTTTGTAGCTTCTCCTTTCCCACCTCTGCATTTGCAACACACCATGTCTCCCCTGTTGAACTCTTCACAACCCTTCCACTTCCAGATCCTTCACCGCTTCCCTTGTTTTGCGGCGATCCAACGCTTCTCCTTCCTCTTCGATCTTGCCATCTGTACAGTTTCACAAATTATATCAATGTCAATGAAATATATGATGTGCATATCATAAGACAGAGGAGCAATGTAGTTTATAAATTTATTACCATATGATACTTCTTTCAATGATTAATTGCATCTCCATACATACATGAAAAATCTTATGCACAATCAGCCAATTATTAATCCAGATTCGACTCTGAATCAATTCCATATAGAATAAAGTTCCATATTGGATAAGATTAAATTTCAAATGTTGATGTTATGATGCAAAGATAATAGGTATCTAAAACATGGGATTCAAAAGTTTTAAAACTTTGAATGGTGGGGTAAAATGCAACGTGAACCTTGAAGGGCATAATTCACTTTATATTCTAACATTCCTCCAACAGACATGAATGGGATAAGAATCGAATGACAATTGAATAACTTTTCGATGAAAATAACGGGTAATAATAATTAACCTTACTAACTTTCGAAAGGTATTAGATAATGTAAATCGTGATAAAATAGCGCTACATAAAAATCAATTAGATAATCAACATTTAACTTTAAATAAAAAGAAAAATAAAATATACCTCAAACCAGCATTTCCACCATTGCCGCCTTTGAAACTCAGCTGAATATCGTAAACTTTCTCCTCGTTAGGATAAAACAACCCATAATTACAACATTCTTTGTACAATTTTCTTTTTCTACAAAATTTATACCATCACTTCAAACTCCATTTCATTTCATTTCATATACATACTCCACTCTCTGGTTCTTCTACTGTCATTCATTTCTTAACCCATTTCTTAATTCATTTCTGTCAAAACATTCTCTGACATATACCACCATATATCACCAAACTACAACATTCAACCATACTTGCCATACTCTACAAACTTGCTGCTTCTACTCACAATCACTACCAAGCATAGCCTTAATCTCTACCCTGCCAAGTATTCAACCACCTCTGTTACATACTTCTATGCACCTTACATTCATATCATCATCCCACTGCACACACTCCTAGCACAAGCAACCATTCACTAACCTACAAAACTACCATTACTTGCTTTTCATTGCTGCCATACCACTTTTCTGCCTCCCCAATAACCATCCTTCCCTACCATACTTCTGCAATACAACGAACAACTTCAACATATAAACCAAAACTGCTCTGTCCAACCACCCTTATCACTTCTGCCTAAACCACCACCTGATCATCATTCCACTCTGGCCATACCTCTTGCCGACTGCAAACACTTACATACCACTTCAACTTGCTCATCACTTAAGCACACATATCAACAGTTCTAGCACAAGCAACATCACACAAAATTACAACAACAGATACTGTGCACCACAGTTCATATTTCTCTGACCAACATTACATTTCAAATCGCCTCATCTCCTCTGTCTCTGCCACTAGAGCAATGTAACCACATCAACGGCAGTGCCCTACCCATTGCCTTGCTTTGCTTTCAACATTTCAACATACACACTGCAGTTCCACGGTATCACCCCGCATCACAGTCATAACATCTCCACCCAACCCATACTTCATTTCTCAAACAACACCTCTACAGCCTGCTCCTATACACCCATCACCATACGTTTCTACCAATTGCAAACATCGGTATTCAACAAACTCACTCCCTCATAATTCAGTGCTTATCAATTCATCCACCCCCAACTAGTTGCTCAACCTTCCCCAAACAATGCAACTGAAATCACTACCAAAATCGAACACTGCGGCGAATTCGCCTATCATCGAATCACCTGACCTCAACCCCAAATCCAACTCGTGAACCACCTCGAACCCCTTCGAACTGTCGAACCTAAATCGATCACCACCGTAGGAAACCCAAACCTAAAAACATCATACCTGAACAGCTGAAGATCCGGACGATTAAGGCAGCGATCAACTATTTAAAACCCAAGCGCGCTAGCAAAAAAACCAAAGTGGAAGAGAAGCATTAAAGCAATTCACAGTAATAATACGAATAATACGAATTTAGTAGTAAGAGAAGCGTTACCTGATGTCCATGTGGACGTAAGAAAGAAGATGGAAAAGAAAATTCTTGTGACGATTATGAATATACAGGGCGAAGGAGGGCGAAGTTGGGCGATGGTTTTTGCTTTGGGTGACCATTTAGATTCGCGGTTGCCACTAGTTGTTCAAGCAAGGTTTGGGGAAAATGAAAGCCCTAATTGAAATCGCAGAGTGTTTGAGAGGTTGACGGCGGAGTACGTATTTTGTTAAGGGTTTGAGCGAAACCCTTCAATATTTTGTTAACTTTTGCCGCTTTGTTTTTCCTTTCCGCGTTATAAATTATTTCAACCCGCTTTTTTTCCAGCCCGCACTCATTTTTTATAATATTTTTATGAGTCTATAGCTACTGCAACATAGTGTTGATATCTATGCTAACCTCCTCAAGCTAATGTTCTAATAGACAAAAATCAGCATAACTATCGTTACATTGTAGCTAGCAACATCTTGTATTTTCATTGCAATAGGCCATCAATGGCATAGTGTGTTTTCAGGCTTGAAAACTTGGAAAGATTTTGTTTGATCTGGTTCATAACTTCCAGATTGAAGTTTGTTTTGATCTGTTATTGATTTTTTTCTTCCTTGATTCCAGATTTTGAATTTGAGAATGAAGATGAAGAGAAATGTAGAGAATTTTAACTGAAATGAGTAACCTGGTTTTCTCATTTCATCATTTTTTCTTTAAAATATATTATTGTAATTAAATTTTCAAAGGAGAAATTTGTGTGCCACTTGTAATTATTGTTAACACTTGTAAGTTTATATTAACACTTGTTTTACAAATGTCCTTATATGATAATTTTATGTTTAAATCCCTCTTTCAAATAATTTTATAAACTTTGAACCTTACTTTATTTTAATTTATGAAACAAGTTTTTTTTCTATTTTTTTTTAAATATATACAAATCTTATTTAATTTCAAAAGATATTTTAAATATTTTATCAAATCTCATTTTATAAATTTACAATTTAATCCACAAATTTATATTAATCACTAAATTTAATTTTACTCAAAACCGGGATCGTTACAAATTCCCCCTCTTAAGAAAATTTCGTCCTCGAAATTTGCCAGGGAGACGACAAAAAATAGATGAAAGACGGAGAAATATCTTTCCAGGTCAAACTAAATATCTATTTCATATTTGGCTTACCAAATCATAATATTATCAATAAATACGAGAATGAACTCATTCCATATCTCACAAGATACTCGGCTTACCAGATCTATGAAGATATACTGGGGCATTGGTTAGTTCAAAAGGATAACTAACCGTTCATAGAATGTATCTAGACCCAAAAGAATAGATAAATGAAATCTTAGTTCAAAATATCTCGAAATATTCGCTAGCTTGTCCTTCTTCGGACTTGGATTCACATAAGAAATCATAACAAAATTCTCAAATTTGCTTTTGACCGAAATCGTTTCATCGATACAATTAAATTTAACTTCATATTTCATTAACCAATTCATTTCAATTAAAATTTCAAATTTATTAAATTTAAAACGAAAAGCTGATAGGAACTGATGACTAGAACACGAAACGGGAATTTATCTACAACAATTCGCAGGGCCACCATTACACCAAAGCTTTTTCTTTGTAGCTGCCATGAAGCCATCAAAGAATTGAAATTGGATCAAAGGAGAATGAAAAGAATTGTTTCCTTATTTTTACAGGGTATTGGCCATTTACAGTGGTACTCCCCTGTCCCCTATCTTGTACCTATCTTTATGTTTATATAGGACTTATTCCTACTTTGATGTTTATAGGTGGCGCACCTATCTTAAGGTTTATAGGACTTGTTCCTATCTTGGAGTTTATAAATCATGTACCTATTTTGATGTTTATAGACTTATATATCTATCTTGGAGTTACATCCATGAAGGTGAATTTATTTCACCAATCTTGGAGTTCAGGCGCCTTTCCCCTTTTATGTGAATTTCTCAATTTCTGTTATGATTTTTAGATTTGATGCCATTTGTATTTGTTAATACCCTAGGTATTGATTTTGATGACAACAACCACATAAATATTACTACTAACTTATCTCTGAGTTATGCAGTCATATCAGATATATTATGGAAACATTTACAAAGTTAAACAAGAATACTGTGGAAGTAAGTGAACTAGAAGAAGATTAATTAGAGCAATTGAAGAACAAAACCCAATTAAGAGAAGAATGTTGAAGGATAAAGTGTTTGAAGCGATGAGGAGTTGGTTAAACTTTAGAATATCTTGATAAAGAGCTCATGGCAATTGTACTTGAAGATCATCAACCATTGACTTCAATCTAATTACAAAATAATCCATAAATATAAGGTAATTTGAAATGCTGAAAATTTGCAACACTTATTAGTGTTGCTGTTCATTTTGCAACACACCCATGTCGACATGGGGGGTAGGGGATGTCGACATGATAGCCATTTTTTAGAATTTCAAATTTTAAATGAAGAGACATTTCCCTCCACCTCTTCACCAAAAGACACGTCTCTTCAACCACTATATAATGGCCTCTGAAACAAATTTTAACATCAAGAATTATTATTTTCTCTTACTCCTTCTCCAAACATTTGCAAAAGAAATCCATTGCATATTCTTTCAATCTCCTTGCAAATCGATATTGTTTCACACCAATTCTTCACTGATTTGCAAATCACACAATATCAGAGAGTTGTACTTTAATTCACATCATACTCTCTCTGCTTTCATCCTATTCCTCAAAGAATTCAAAGATATATTTCCATTGGAGGTCTATAGGATCATTGCATCAAATCTGCAAGAACTGCATTGAATATACGACTACTTGCTATAGTTTGTTGTTGGTGATAAGGAGAAGGTGTTCTTGTAGCCTGTAAAATCAAGAGGGTGTGTTTTGTAGCCCATGAAACGAAGATTGTAAAGGTGTTCTTTCCAATTGTGGAAAGCAAGCGATTATAGTGGAATTCTGCACGATAGTGTGCAGGACTGGATGTTGGATTGGTTAATCCGAACCAGTATAAAAATCCGGGTGTTATTTACATTACTGCATTTTACTTTATTACTTACTTATTCTCTGATTACATCTTTCTGTTTTCTATTTGAGTAAATACCGTTTTATATTCATAAGTAAGTAGTTAATACACATTTCACCACTTCTAGAGTGTAAATAACCTTAAGATCCAACATTGTGTTGTAGCTACTCCAGTTTCCAACATTTGGTATCAAAGCTTTGGTTTTCGAAAAATTCAAAACTTGGTTTCTGAAAAGTATAAATGTCTAATGACACTAGTAACACATTTTTTAACACTTTTGTGGAAGGGCAATCTACCATTAGACCCCCTCTATTTGATGACAGTAGTTATGCATATTGGGCTTGTAGAATGAAATGTTATTTACAGTCTAGTGGTTTGGATATTCGGAACATTGCCCAAATAGAGTACATAGAGCCTCAAACTGAATATTCAAAATGGACACTAGACCAAATGACACAAGCACTTAATAACTCCAAGGCCATGAACATTTTATTTTGCTCCTTAGATAGAAATGAATTTAATCGAGTGTTTATTTATAGTTCTGCATATGAAAGTTGGAGAACACTACAAGTCATACGTGAAGGCACCAGTAAAGTAAAACAAACAAAGATATCTATGCTGAAACCAAATGAGTCTTTTTCTGATATGTATTCCAGATTTCAAGACATAGTACTTGCATTAGTATCATTTGGAAAGAAAATTGCCAAAGAAGACCTAGTCAGAAAGATCTTGAATTCACACCTAGCGAATGAGATCAGAAGACTCTGGCAATCAAAGAAGGCAATGATATTAGTACTATGAAAATAGAAGATTTAATTGGTAACCTAATGACCTATGAAGTAAAGTTGCAGATTAGAAAAAAGTATCAGGAAAATGAGAAGAAATCACTAGCACTCAATGCTATGATCGATAAAGATGAACTAGATGATGATGCTATTGATGATGATATCGAGTTTATGACCAAGAAGTTCAAGAAATTATTTAAGTATTGGATAAAAATCAAACTTCGAAAAACTAATAACAATAATTCTAGAAATGGAAATGTTGTTAAGTGTTTCGAATGTGATAAACCTAGTCATTTGAAAAGAGACTGTCCCAAACTGAAGAAATCAAAGTCAAACACTTTCAATAAGGAGAGAAAACAGGCATTCAATACAAAGTGGGATGATTCAGATACATCATCAAGTGATAGCGATTCAGAAACAGAAAATGCCACAAATGCTTCATGGCAAAGGATGACCAGGTATGGAATTTTAATAAAGAAATTACTAATGTTTTGAATGATATGTATCAGGAATATAAAATACTTAGGAAAGAGTACAACAATAGTTTGGCAGAGATAGATAGATTAAAAATATTTAATGAAAGGTTAACTGAAGAAAAACAATGTCTAAAAGATGAAATTGAAAGACTTAATGGTTATAATGATTAAAAGGATTTGACACTTGGAAGTTTTAATAAACTAAAAAGTGAAAATGAGTCCTTAAAATTAGAAAATCTTTCAATGAAGTCACAGACCACTGATCTGAATGACAAAACAACATCTTTGAACAATGTTATTCTTAAATCTAATAAGGATTTTGACAAAATGGAAACCGATGTTGATAAATTTAACAAAGGGAAGGATAATCTAGAAAAATTATTATTTACATATAAACACACTAGGAATTAACATGGACTTGGATACAGCTCTAAGGCTAAATCAAAGAAAAATAGTATTCAAAATACTAAGTTTGTTAAGGCTACCAAGTTCAAACCAAAACCTAGGAAATTAAAGTTAAAACCTCCAAATAGATTTATTAATTAATGATTCCAAAAAGGTTGGACGATATTGAAAAAGAAAAATATATTGATAATTTTATTAATAAGGTTCATTCATTTAATGATTATATTTTGAAAGGACATTCAAATTCTTTATGGGTTTGGCATCCCAAAACTTAACCCCATGGACCCCAGAATAAAAAGGGTACCAGTGTGCATATTTTACAATTTTTCAGGTACCAAACAATGTATATCAAATAGCAGATGCTCGAAGCATATGATAAGAAATCTATTGAACATTGGATAAATATGAAAAGTATTTGTTATTGGCATCGGCAAAGCCGGTAAGTCTAAAAGTCATCTTATTATTTGATAAGTTTATTTCATGTTTTGAATTGATTTGGTTTCCCCTCATGTGTTTTATTTATAAGCATTTATCTCTATATACAAACTGTACATATTGTCTAGCAGTGATTTAAACGACTCTTTTTCGCTCTTTTTCGCTAATGACAAAGGGGGAGAAAAGGTATAAATATACTAGGAAAAATGATAGGGGGAGTGCATAGAGTTAGGGGGAGTCAAATATAAAAGTATTATATTTTATCTCTCAAATATTTATATGGTTGTCATCATCAAAAAGGGGGAGATTGTTAATACCCTAGGTATTGATTTTGATGACAACAACCATATAAATATTATTACTAATATATCTCTGAGTTATGCAGTCATATCAAATATATTATGGATACATTTACAAAGTTAAACAAGAATACAGTGGAAGTAAATGAATTATAAGAAGGTTAACCAGAGCAATTGAAGAACAAAACCCAATTAAGAGAAGAATGCTGAAGGATAAAGGTGTTTGAAGTGATGAGGAGTTGGCTGAAACTTAGAATATCTTATTAATGATCTCATGGAAATTATACTTGAAGATCATCAACCATTGACTTCAATCTAATCACAAAAATCCACAAATATAAGGTAATTTGAAATGCTGAAAATTTGCAACACTTATTAGTGTTGCTGTTCATTTTGCAACACACCCATGTCGACATGGGGGTAGGGGGATGTCGACATGCTAGCCGTTTTTCAAAATTTCAAAATTTAAATGAAGAGACATTTCTCTCCACCTCTTCACCAAAAGACACGTCTCTTCAACCATTATATAATGGCCTCTGAAAACAAATTTTAACATCAAGAATTCTTATTTTCTCTTATTCCTTCTTCAAACATTTGCAAAAGAAATCCATTGCATATTCTTTCAGTCTCCTTGCAAATCGATATTGTTTCACTCCAATTCTTCACTGATTTGCAAACCATACGATATCGGAGAGTTGTACTTTAATTCACATCATTCTCTCTCTGATTTCATCCTATTCCTCAAAGAATTCAAAGATATATTGTCATTGGAGGTCTATAGAATCATTGTACCGACACTGTAAGAATCTGTATTGAACATACGACTACTTGCCATAGTTTGTTGTTGGTGATAAGGAGAAGGTGTTCTTGTAGCCTGTAAAATCAAGCGGGTGTGTCTTGTAGCCCGTGAAACCAGGATTGTAAAGGGTTTTTGCCACCCGTGGAAAGCAAGCGATTATAGTGGAATTCTACACGATAGAGTGCAGGACTGGATGTAGAATTGGTTAATCCAAACCAGTATAAAAATTCGGGTGTTATTTACATTGCTACATTTTACTTTATTGCTTACTTATTCTCTGATTACTTCTTTCTGTTTGCAATTCGAGTAAATACAGTTTTACATTCATAAGTAAGCAGTTAATACACATTTCACCACTTCTAGTGTCTAAATAACCTTAAGATCTAACAATGCGTTGTAGCCACAACAGTTTCCAACAGTATTATCACCGAATGATTTCAGGGATTCTGCTTTTAGAGGATATTTTGTGTTTTGATATTTGGTGATTACACACTTGGAGTTTATTGAAGCATTCTTATTATTAGCCAATTCTTGGCTTTTTGTTCATATTTGAGATTTATATCATTAAATCCATTGTTTATCTTGCTTAACCCATTTATTATAATCTAGACTGACCTGTTTATTATCTTATAATACTCGGGTCAGACCGAGATATTTCAAGTGCTATAGTTTGATAGTTCTAGAGAGGATTTCACTCCAGTTGTCTAGTTATCATTCATCTTATCTTTACCTCATATGTGTGTACATATTCATACAGTGTTGTATATATTATTGAGTCTATACATATTTATTTCAGGAGATATAGTACAGATATATTATATGGATCGTTGTGGCCATAATCTCGTATTTGATATTATGTATCTATTCGATTTGTTCATCTTGTATCTATTTGTATTTTGGTGCATATATTCTGTGATCTGTGATTCTACAATTTGTATTTATTATATATTATTCTGAATTATTATTTTAGCCACCGTTGTTTGGTTTTAAGCCTAGATTGCATATGTCGATTCCACTTGTGATGAGAAAAAAATATAGCATATTAATCAACATATCGATGCTCACTTAAAATAAAATTCACGGATGATTGCTCTTAACCAACCTTGTTCTCTACACTAGAAGACGATATTACTCTGCAATATCCTTTGTTAGTGTGGGTCTCGGTGTGGGGCATTATAGCTTGGTATGGAGATGATTTTAGAATAAAATATGATATTATGGACACAAATTCTGTCGTAGGTAAGTCTTAAAGACCGTTTATTCGGGATTCTTGGGTAGATAATAGGAATCATCTCTTTTGAAATAAGAAGTATCTTTTGGGATTCTAGAAATGTCTCCTTTCGTTTCCACTCTTTAATGTTTCTATTATCGGACTTTGTGATACCCAAGCGATCTTTGATCCAACCTTATCCATTTCAAAAGTGTAGTTAACTGACGGTTGAGTCACTCGTTCTAGTATAGGGCAATCCCACAAGACTAGTTGAGACATAATGCATAGTCTGTCCAGCAACTCATGAAACATAATATCATTTTTTATAGATCGGAATCGCATAGCGGAATCAAGTAGATTGTTCTGCTGGGTACGTTATCTAATAGATTTGTGATCGATTTTTATCGGACATTGTTTGCATAGGGTTCATAATGATAATCTAAATTAAACTAAGAGTAATTTTTTGATAATTTTAAATTCTTTTTGAAGATTAATAATTGAATCTTACGGTATCTTTGTATTAGAAATCACCACAAGAGAAATTGAACTTCTTGGGTATAAAATAAACAAGGATCTAAAACTTGTAATTATAAGATGCCTAAGGGTAATGATTTTAAGTTTGTTATGGTATGTAAGAACTAAGGCATATCAACATATAAGTATTCTTCATTTTTAAGAGAGGATTTGTGAAATATATTTTAAGTGTTAAGTTGCCTGTTAGAAGCTTTAAGGATTCTGGTTGTGGACGTTTGGCCGAGTACTTTATAGGGATTTCTAAACATTCAAACAAGACAATTGGACACACACTTTTTATTATTAAAGTAGTGGTTTAAGAAAATCAATCAAACCAAAAATCTTATTTTTGGAAATATGTTAATTCAAGAAAGAATTAAAATATTCTTGAAAACTAATGTGGTTTAAAATAAAATGATAATTGGAAGATGCATACGAAGGGATGCATATAACTATATATCAAAGTCTTGGAGAATATAAAGGTATTTCTATATTATGCATATAACTATATATCAAAGTCTTGGAGAATATAAAGGTATTTCTATATTATAAAAGGAATAGAAATATAATTCAAGATAAATTATATGAGTAACAATTTAATAATGGGATTAAATGCTTAATCATAAGAGTTCGCTAAGAACAATGGCTAGGCGATGTCGATTTTTATCAACACCGCAGCCAATGGTTAAGGCTATTTATTCGAATTAAATAAAGAGGTAACATTATGTGATTTTTAGAACATTTGGGTATTATTTTAATATTTGTTCTAGAAAATTTAATTTGATATAAAGCTTCAGCTAAGCTAGAGGAACCATTGCAATCTAAGTAAAAACAGACATATGCAAATCTTTAAATAGCCACATCATCAAAAGCTAAATAGAAGCATGGTTCTTTTACTTGAAACAATCGGAAGAAAATTTGTAAGCCTACAAATAATCTTATGATGAATAATATTAAAATTTGAGATGCCATTTCTAACTATACAAAGAAATATTAAAGGAAATTTGATATATTCCTGAAAAGGAGTGAGAAACTTAATTATAATTTGTGAGACACACACACACACACACTCACACTGAGTTTGTGTGTAAATTGATTCTATATTAAATTAAGTAATGCCTAAGATTTCAAACTAGAATAACCAAAATTTGTAAAATGTTTTGGAACTTCAAAAGATGAGAAATTGTAAATGAAAAATCCTAGAGTAGGAATAAGACTATATTTATAAATGAAAAACCAAGGGTAAGAATAAGACTATATTTATACGTTGAGTTTTACCCAATATAAACATTGTTGAAATAATATAAAACCAATCTAAAATTTTGAGAAAGGATAAAATCAATCATTTGAAAGGATAAATCGTATCAATGAATTCTTTTTGTTTATTTACTATATGATAAGTAATGGTAATGGACCTATGCAGGATCTCTTTTGGAAATGTAATCAAAACTATACGAATGCTTTAGAATGAGTTAGATAACTGGAACTTTTCTATTTAAAAAAATAATAAGTTTTGTTCTCTAAGAAATTTGGAAGTAAATAAGTATATACAAAGTATTTGAGAAACCATTTCTTATATGGAAAAACAGAGTTATTTCCTTTCAAACTATAAATTCTTATTGGATTTTATTAAATCTTAGCCTTTAGCTATTTAAATACTATTTTGGATTCTACGACGTTTTGGATTTGGAGAAAACCTTTTGAAATAAATATTTTGAAAACCATAATTCTAAAATATGGAGAATATCAATGATCAACTTGGTGTTATTGATTTATTTAAATGTTCTCAAGTGACGCTTCATCGAGTATGGTATAACACATTCAATAGAATGTTTGAGTGGAATATACTAACTATTTGCGAATATATGAATTTCACCGGGTAGTGGGGGATATTTGGGTTAAATCCTTAGGATTGCCTTTGGAACAATATTTAACACTTTAAGGTTACATTCACTTTTGGTGTTTGGCATAGAGCTGATAGATCCTTAAGAGAATGTAATTCAGGTTTTTCAGTGATATCCGAAATGAGTGAGATTTACTAGTTTTTAGTAAATACATGTCATGACCCGGAATTTCATCTCTTTAATTTGATGATATTTATTCAATTTTAAATACTCAAATAATAGATTTTATAATTAAAATAAAACTCTCTTAAGTAATAAATAATAATGGTGAATATTTTTAAAATTTGTTTGTAAAAATATGTAGTTCGAAGAAAAATCGAAAATGGGACCGAAACGCGTTTTCCTAATTTTTGATTGTTCATCGGCTAAAAGTTATCGAGAAGGTTGTAATCTCTTTTTTATAAACATACACATATGAATATAAATTAGTTAGGATACATATATATATATATATATATATATATATATATCGATGTGTGTGTGTATTTGTATATGTATATACATACTTAAATATTAAAGTAAGTTTTGATGTTTAAAAATTAAGATAAAACAAAAGATGCCTTAAGAGACTTAAGTACTTTAGGCATTAATTGGCCGTTGGAGCAAAGAGAGGGGAAAGGGACAAGAAAGTGGCACAAGGACAAGGGCAGGAGGCAAGCCTGATGATGTGGCAACAACATATAGGAGGGTATAAGTGGAATTAGCCACTCGGCATGAGGTTATAAATAACAACTTCATGCTCTCATTTTCATTTTCTTTCCAAATTTTACCTCCCACTCTAATTGCCATAACTCCTACTAAAATACTACGAATGAAGAATTTTTTTTCGAATTCAAATAAATCAAGTTGGCTACGATTTTCATTTACACCGCTTCTTCAATTTCAGAGTATTAGTGGGTCAAAAATATATTTCTATCACGTTCATTTTCAGCCATAGATTTTCGAGTAGGAAAATACCTCTTCTTCTTTCGGCCATACCTCCCTCTACACTGGTCCAAATTTATTGATTCTTTTCTTCAAATTGTAGAGAAAAGAATTGATAGTCCTTGAGATGATGGTTTTGATGACAAAAACCTTAGGACTTGTTATACAATATAAATACTAACATTATAGTTTAGATATATATGTATACGCAGGATATAAACATGCAGGTACCAAGAATGAAGACTGTACAGTATAGAGATTCAAGACTGAAGATATCAAGATTGAAGACTCATGAGTATCAAGATATCAAGAGTTCAAGATTTCAATAGTACAAGATAAGTATTGAACCTAAAATTATTTTAAAACTTCTTGAAAGCCTTACATCTTTATTCGAAATTTATTCGGGAAATGGAATCCACTTCGAGCCTATTAAAGGGATGGAACCTTAGTGGGATGGAACCCACGACAATATCTAGTGGAACATATAGTGGTCCTATTTGATATCCACTAATTTTATAAAAATGCTTTTCAAAAATATATCTCTTATTTTTTTTAAAATGTTTTCAAAAACTTTCTTTTCAAAAAGACGTCTTTCTTTGTTTTAAATATTTTAGCCTCAAAACTATTTTTATCATTTTTAATATTTTGATTTCAAAATTATCCTTATTTTTAAACCATCTCTTGTTTTAAATATTTAGTTTTAAAATATTTATATACTCAAATTTTAAATCACTTTATAGATTAAGATTATACATATTAAAAATTACTTTCTAAACTCTTTTACAAATTTAAACTATGTTCAAATATATTTACAAAGTTTAGAAATTGTTTTGACAAATCATAGAAACCAGTTTTAATAAGAAAATCAAAACATAAATTTTACCTTGAGCATGTCGACATTCCTCAACCCCCCATGTCGACACGGTGTCCGTTATTTTCAAATTTCAATTTTCAAAAGAAGTGTCTATTCGTCGTTTCCTTTCATGAATATATATGGTTGTTGCTCTACTATAAATACCAGTAATTTCTAAACGAATTTTTTATCAGATTTCATTTATTTTCTCTCGTCTTCATCTTTCATATTTATTTAAAAGAATCCTAAACTATACTCTGTCGAAATACCAAGTGAATCAAACTTGATTATCTCTTGTTTGATTCTCTACCACTCTCTCTATAAGATCTCTGTGCTATTCAGATTTGTAGAATCTTTTGTAAATCAAACTATTGAGCAAAAGGTGCGGTTGAGCCTTGAAATCAGTTGGTTGTGATTGTAGCCTCGGAAATCAATTAAGCGATCATGTAGCCTGGTTAAATCAAAAGAGTTTGCCCAGAACTCGAATACAGGAGGGTGTACCTCGTAGTCTTGAAACTGAAGGTGTAATTTGGAAGATTATTTTGATAAGAAATCCGTACAATTATACAGGACTGGATGTTGGATAACTCCGAAGCAGTATAAAATCCTAGTGTGTTCTTTCCTTTACTGCTTTTATTTAGTATTTGCATCTGTGTCTGATTCTGTGATTATATCTGTGTTTGTGAATTGCATTTGTTGGTGATCAAATTACATAAGTTTCAAAAAGATTTAGAAAATCCATAAAACACTATTCACCCCCTAGTGTTATTACAGCTTTACGATCCGTATTCCGCATTTCTCACATTTGGTATTAGAGCATAGGTTTTCAAAGTTTTCATAATCCAAATTTTGAAAAAGTTTTTAAAATGGCTATTTTTGAGGATTTTGTTAACACTAGTTTAAAACTGTTCAAATCATCATTGTCTCATAAGTCTACATATAGTTATTACAGAAAATCAAGTTATCTACCGAGTTTGTATTCTGTGCAGAAAGAAAAATGTTATATGGCCTTTAAAGAATCAACACTCAATGGACAAATTATGCAAATCAAGAAGAATAAGTGGATACTTGATAGTGGATGTTCAAGACACATGACTGGTTATCCAGATTTGCTGAATGATATTATCTATAAAGATGGAGGATTGGTTAATTTTGGAGATAACTCAAAAGGATATGTGATTGGCATCGGTAATGTTCGTAACTCTAAAACTCCTACTATTTCTATGTTTTATTAGTTAAGAATCTGAAACACAATCTTCTTAGCATTAGTCAACTTTGCGATAAAGGATACAAAATTAAATTTGAAAAAAATAAGTGTCACATCAAAGATAATAATTCAAATATTATATTTGAAGGAATTAGGAAGAAAGATATTTATATTCTTAGCATGAAAATCTCAAATGATAATCTATGTCTTTTGGCTAATACAAGCGACCCTTGAATTTGGCAAAAAAGATTTGGACATTTGAATTTTAAACTCTTATCTAGACTTTCTAAACTTGATCTAGTAAGAGGTCTCCCTAGAATGAATTTTAAAATGGATAGTATATGTGATGCTTGTCAATTAGGAAAACTTAGGAAGAGTTCTTTCAAATTAAAAGATATGATTTCAACTTCAAAACCTCTTTAGTTACTTCATCTAGATTTATTTGGTCCGTCTCAAATTCAATCAATAAATCACAATAAATATGTCTTTGTAATTGTATATGATTACTCTATGTTTACATGGATAACTTTTATGAAACATAAAAGTGATACTTTTGATTTATTTAAAAATTTTACAAAAAGACTTCAAAACGAACTTTCTTTAAAAATTATACTGTTCGTAGTGATCACCATGGGGAATTTGAAAATGAAATTTTTTAGAGATTCTGCAATAAAAATGGAATAACTCGTAATTTCTCTTTTCTAAGAATTCCACAACAAAATAGAGTGGTAGAATGTAAAAATAGGATGATTCAAGAGTGTGCTAGAACAATGCTTTCAGATAGTAATTTATCAAAACATTTTTTGGCTGTAGCGGTCGCTACAGCTTGCTACATTTTTAATAGAATATTAATTAGACCGTTAACTGATAAAACACCTTATGAACTTCTTTACAAGAAGAAACCAAAGGTACCTTATTTTAAAATCTTTGGAAGTAAATGTTTTATTCTAAATACAAAAGACAATTTGAATAAATTTAATCCTAAATCCGACAAAAGAGTCTTTATCGGATATTCTAATAGAAGTAAAGCATACATAGTTTTCAATTTAAGAACTAATACCATTGAAGAAACAATGCATGTTTTGTTTGATGAAAATTTCAAATATGTTGAACAAACTAATGATGAAGAAGTTTTTTCTACCCTAAATAATGAACCAGCTGAAACAAATAATGAAATTATTCATCCAAATAAAAAGGTTGAGCTTTTAAAAGATCATCCTATAGAAAATATACTAGGAAATATTGAATCTGTTGTTAGAACTAAAAATAAACTAAATAACATGAGTAATGTAGCTTTTATATCATCTATTGAACCTAAAAATCCAAAGGAAGCATCGTCTGATAATTCATGGATTCTGGCTATGTAAGAAGAACTGAATCAATTCACCAGAAATGATGTTTGGAAACTTGTTCCTAGACCCGAGGATAAAATTATAATAGGAACTTAATGGGTTTAAATAAATAAAATGAATGAACTAGGTGAGGTCGTTAGAAAAAGCTCGATTAGTCGCACAAGGTTATTGTCAAGAAGAAGGAATAGATTTGGATGAAACCTTTACACCCATAGAAAGATTAGAAGCCATTAGAATTCTACTTGCTTTCGCAAACTATAATAACTTCAAATTATTTCAAATGGATGTTATAAGTTCTTTTCTAAATGGATTTGTTAAAGAGGAAGTTTATGTTAAACAACCTCCACTCTTTGAAGATGAAAATTTTCCAAACCATGTTTTCAAACTTAAGAAAGCCCTGTATGGTCTGAAACAAGCTCCTAGAGCATGGTACGACAGACTAAGATCTTTTTTATTGCAATCAAATTTTGAAATTGGTAAAGTAGATAATACTTTTTTCATTAAAAGAAATAAAAATGATATCCAACTAGTACAAGATTATGTAGATGATATTATTTTTGGTTCAACTAATCATGAAATGAATAAAGAATTTTCTGAAATAATGACAAAAGAGTTTGAGATGAGTCATATGGGTGAACTTATTTTCTTCTTAGGTTTACAAATAAAACAATTAGATAATGGTATTTTTATTAGTCAAGAAAAATATGCTAGAGATCTAGTTAGTAAATTTGGTATGACTACTGCTAGTCGAAAATCCACTTCCATGGAAACCAATGAAGCTTTAAATAAAGAAGATCTTTCAAAAGATGTAAATAAAAAACTATATAGAGGAATGTTTGGATTACTACTCTATATCACTACGAGTAGACCTGATATCATGCATAGTGTTTGTCTCTGTGCAAGATACCAATCTCAACCCAAAGAGACTCACTTAAAAGTTGTGAAACGTATCATAAGATATGTTAAACATACTTTTGACTATGGTTTATTTTACCCTAAAAATGATTCATTTGATTTAATCTCTTATTGTGATGCCGACTATACTGGTTGCAAATCTGACCAAAAAAGTACAAGTGGAACTTGTCACTTTTTGGGGTATTCTTTGGTTTCATGGTTTAATAAAAAGCAAAACCATGTTTCCTTATCAACAATTGAAGCAAAAAATTTCTCTACTACTTTGGCTTGCTCTCAAGTCATTTATATGCAACAAACCTTAAAAGATTTTGGATTAACAATTTCAAAATCACCAATTTATTGTGATAATACTAGTGCAATAAATTTATCTAAAAATCCTACTCATCATGCTAGGAATAAACATATTGGTATCAGACATCATTTTCTCAGAGATAATATAAGTAAAGAGATTATTTCTTTTGAATTTATCAACTCCGAGAATCAAATTGCTGATATTTTAACCAAACCATTAAATCAACCTATATTTAATAAGTTAAGAAGAGAACTAGGCATTTTTCAATAACTGAGATATAGAATATACATATAGTAACATATATTTTTAATAAATAGAGGTATACAAGAAAACCAAATTTATCATAGGGATGTTGACATACCCCTACCACCCTTGTCGACATACAACGGTAAAGTTTGAAAATTTGATTTTCCCTCTAAAATCAGTTTGGTAGTTATATAAACCTATGTATTTCAAATCTTTCTGTCTTCTCACTTCTCTTTCTCTGTAATAAACTTCTGAAAATCAAAGTTAATGGCTTTCTCCACCAAAATCAAACCAAAATGACACTGTTTCTTTCCCTTCTACTCATTCTGGTCCATTCAAACGCACTACACTTGCACATGTGGTAAAGATTGAAGAATCTATGAAGGATGCTATGCAAATGTTGACTGAACTTCAAGTTGTGCAAATAAGGATGGCAAAAGAACAAGAAAAGCAAGGTAAAATTCTTTGGAATTTGCAAAAATTCCTGATGGATAATCATGCAAATCCTATTGTGATTAAAGAAGATTCTCCCAACATTCAAGTGCATAACCCCTTATAGCACAGTAAAGAGAAAGAAGAAGAGGAAGAAGCACCTATGGAAGAAGACAACAACGTGGTCTGCGTAGGTGAAGTCTGTTTTGACAGAGATGGGAATTTGGTCAAACAACGTGGAAACTTTTGCTTTCATTATCCAAATTGTTCGATTCACAAATCTCCATTTGTCAAAAACTCATCGTTAGTAGTGTCATTCTGTAATTTATGTACTTGAATATATTTGTGTGTTTATGTTAAAACAAATAACATCATATATAATAAAAAATTTGTTTCGCTTATTATACTTCCTTATTAGTATTTAGTTTGGATAGCATTAGATTAAGGGGGGGCCATATATAAGTTTAGAATTAGTTTTTGTCGATGACAAAGGGGGAGAAGTATAAAATAGAGTAATTAGAGTAGTTAGGCTTAGATTAAGGGGGATTTATTAGTTCTAGGGGGAGTTATAGTGAAGGTGAAGTATATTTTATAAACATGGGTTGTCGTTATCAAAAAGGGGGAGATTGTTAGTCCTTGAGATGATGGTTTTGATGACAACAACCTTAGGACTTGTTAAAAAATATAAATACTAACATTATAGTTTAGATATATATATATATATGTATATGTAGGATATAAACATGTAGGTACCAAGAATGAAGACTGTACAGTACAGAGATTCAAGACTGAAGATATCAAGATTGAAGACTCATGAGTATCAAGATATCAAGAGTTCAAGATTTCAATAGTACAAGATAAATATTGAGTCTAGAATTATGTTAAAACTTCTTAAAAGCACTTACTTCTTTATTCGAAATTTATTCATGGAATGAAATCCACTTCGAGCCTGTTAAAAGGATGGAACCCACGACAATATCTAGTGGAACATATAGTGGTCCTATTTTGATATCCACTAATTTTATAAAAATGCTTTTCAAAAATATATCTCTTGTTTTTGAAAAATGTTTTCAAAAAATTTCTTTCCAAAAAGACATCTCTATTGGTTTTAAATATTTAGCCTCAAAACTATTTTTATCATTTTTAATATTTTGATTCCAAAATTGTCCTTGTTTTTAAATCATCTCTTGTTTTAAATATTTAGCATTAAAATATTTATATACTTGGATTTTAAATCACTTTATAGAATAGGATTAGGTATATTAAAAATTACTTTCTAAACTCTTTTATATGTTTAAACTATATTCAACTATATTTACAAAGTTTATAAATTGTTTTGAAAAATTATAGAAACCAACTTTAATAAGCAAATCAAAACATCAATTTTGCCTTGAGCATGTCGACAATCCCCCATGTCGACATGGTGTCCGTTATTTTCAAATTTCAAATTTCAAATTTCAATTTTCAAAATAAGTGTCAATTCGTCGTATCCTTTCACGAATGGATATAGTTGTTTCTCTACTATAAATACCAGTAAGTTCTACATGAATTTTTTTTATCAAATTTCATTTATTTTCTCTCCTCTTCATCTTCCACATTTATTCTAAAGAATCCTAAACTAACTCTGCCGAAATACCAAGTGAATCAAACTTGATTATCTCTTGTTTGTTTCTCTATCACTCTCTCCATGAGATCTCAGTGCTATTCAGAGTTATAGAATCTTTTGTAAATCAAACTGTTGAGTAAAAGGTGCGGTTGAGCTTTGCAATCAATTGGGTGTGATTGTAGCCCCGGAAATCAATTTGGTGATTTTGTAGCCTAGTTAAATCAAGAGAGTTTGCTCTGGACTCAAATACAGGAGGGTGTACCTCGTAGTCTTGAAACCGAGGGTGTAATCTGGGAGATTATTTTGATAAGAAATCCGCATGATTGTACGAAACTGGGTGTAGGGTAACTCCGAACCAGTATAACATCTAGGTGTGTTCCTTCCTTTACTGCTTTTATTTAGTATTTGCATCTGTGTCTGATTCTGTGATTATATCTGTGTCTCTGAATTGCATTTTGTTGGTGATTAAATTACATAAGTTTCAAAAAGATTTAGAAAATCTACAAAACATTATTCACCCTCCTTCTAGTGTTATTCCAGCCTAAAGATCCATAATCCGCATTTCTCACAAGAATTTCCAAGAACTTTCTACCTTTCCATCTCCATTCATACATTTGAAATAGATATATGGATTTCAGTAAAAAAAATATGTGATTCAGTAAACAGAATATACATTCTAATATTGCCTCGTCGATCCATATGGGTCGACGAATAGTGAATACACTTTGACAACTTTTCCAAATTTCGTAAGTAACTTATCCAAAAGTCGGTTGGAAGATAACCCATTTTTGGGTTCGATTTTTGTGAAAATCCGAGCTGCCTCTACCTTCCATGGTCAAGCTAATCACATCATGGCCAAACTCTTAAACAATTTTGGTCGAATCCATTTCTCCCACCAGGCCTCCAAAAGCTTATTTCTTCCAAGTTAAAACATGGATCTCAGCTTGATGCAAAAGTTAGGGAAGTTCGAGTCATTTTGGATAGCTTATGGTGAGTTAAAGCTCGCAACTTTTAATAAATTTCTTAAAACTTTATTATAGTGTTACCTTGGTTATTAATATGTTGATGTTGATTGAAATCAATAATGCTATATATGGTTTATGTATGTTTATATGTAATGTTGATTCTTAGCTTGGATAATGAAAATGAAAGTTTGTAGTATTTGAAAGTTAGGACCTTTCTTGTTATATGTCGTGATGGCATGTATAAAAGTTGAGCTCATGCATATGTTGTTATATGTTAACGGAAAGTTTGTGGTTAATGGTTAGTTGCGACTTCAAAATCCTTTGGTCGAAAACTAGTTTTCTAACTTTACTTTTTTGAAATATTTTAATGAAGCTTCAAAACCTGACCTCTATTTTTCTAACTTTATTCTAAGTTATAAAAGTAAGTTAACATATAATGATAGAGCTTTGGAAGTGATTTAGAACATAAATCAAGTTTTGAAACTTCGGGTCATATAGCGATAGTCGCTATAAATGCAATTCATAAGATGAACTCTTTTTGCAAATTAAAAGTGTTTTTCGCTTAAGTTTATTTTTGAAAAGTGTTTTCAAAACATACTTTAATTAATAAAAAGTAATTATTATTTAATTAATTAATTATTTAATGATTAATTAATTAATTTAATAAGGTAATTAGTACTTAATCATTAGTTAATAAGGTAATTAGTACTTAATCATTAGCTAATAAGGTAATTAGTACTTAATCATTAGTTAATAAGGTAATTAGTACTTAATCATTAGCTAATAAGGTAATTAGTACTTAAGTATTAATTAAGTAGGTTAATTTAATTAGTTAATTAATAAAAGGTTAATTATATTTTTAACTAATTAGTTAAGGATTAATTTTCATTTAATTGTTTATTAAAGATTAATTTTTAATTATCTATATGTTATAAAAAGGTTCAATTATCTAATGAAGTTAAGATTTGATTAAAGAAATAATTAATATTTAAATTATTATTTAATGTGGTTCAAATTATTATTTAATAATTAATAGGAGATTAATTATGGTTTAATTTTTTTTAAAGATTTAATATTATTTAATTATTTATATAAAGGATAATTATTATTTTATTATTTATTAGTTAAATATGGTTTAATTATTAAGTTAAGGATTATTTTAAATAAAGAGTTTGAATGTTATTTACTTATTAAATAAAAGTTTTAAAGTTAAAACCACTTTATTTCCTAAGATTGGTTTCGTTTAAAAGAAACTCACTTTAAAAAGGAATGTTTTAAATCCAATGGATTTCTTTGTCGACCTTCCTTAAGTAACTTCAACTGAATATGAAATCCAGTGACATCTGTTTAGCAGAATAAAACACCATTCTACTAATTAACTTGTATTTGATATATGTTTGGTAGAATAAATCACCATTCTACCATAGTTCACCAAGTAAATTATGTTAACATCTATTAGGCAAAATAAAAACTCATTCTGCCATTATATTAACTTAGATTTGTGTCTAGCAGAATGAATCCTCATCTGATATTTTAGTAACCTCGACATTTACTTATATGATTGATTGTTATTGACTGATTCCCTTATACATATCAGTTGTTTTGTAAATACCCATGCTATAATTTGGATAAGTTAAACTCAATTAAACGAACCATTATGGTCACTAAACCTCTTCATGATTTTTATGAAGTCAAAATTTTCATTTTTCCTTTTTGATAATGGCTTAAATTTTATTCCATTTTAAAATATTTAAAGGATAATTAAGTAATTGTTTTATTAAAGATGTTTTGAAATAATTTAATACTTTTATAAATGACTGTTTAAAAATCATCATTTTGTCAATGTGATTTAAAGATAATTTAATGAAGAATGTTTAAATAGCAACTAGATTATTTGAATGTGGTTTTAATAGTTGATTGTTTATGAAAGGAACTTCATTAACTAAAATTTATTAAGGATGTTTTATTAGATAAAAAAGTCTATAAATGAAATTTTATAAATCATATTGATATTTATAAAAGAGTTTTATAAATAAACTTTGGAATTTATAAAATATTTTATAAATAGATTTGGAGTTTAAAAGAAAGAGGTTCATTAAAAAGAAATTATAAAAGAAGTTTATAACAGAATTTGAGATTTGGATTTTCCTTAACTGACCTTCCCAGTTATAGTGGTATGGAACATTCATTCCGCACTTAACACTGAAGAAATAATGTTTGGGGTTATCCTTATCTCCATTTTAAATAACATTTGTTTTAATCCTTTTTGATATGATTTTGAAATAAGAAATTTTTACAATATTTGTGAATATACTTATGCCAGTGAGGGAAGTATATGAATATTTTGATAAATATTTTGGAAAGAGATTTAAATAAATGAAAGATTTATTTTGAGGCTTAGTGGTTTCTATGGGTAATTAAATCTTTGAATTGTTGCTCGTTTGTTTATTTGATAGTTGAATAATCGACTATCAAATATGGACCAAAATATAATAGAAATATCCAAGAGAAACACGCGAGTTATATAGCACAGTCATCTTCGATGGTGCTGTATTGTGCGTATAAATCTCATTTTCTTCTCCTAGTAAAAATAATTAGGAGATCCGTCCACTTAAACATTTAGGCGGTGATCCTTGATCCCATGTTTTGTCTGATTATTTCCTAAAGAATCAGGGTTGAGTTTATCGGAACTATCGAATGTTATTTCGAAGAGACCGGGACTGGAAAGTATAAATTATGCAAATACCACTTAGATCCAACTAAAGCATTTCGAACTGAAGATATCTTCAAGATGATTGAAGACGGAGATTTTGAAGTGCAAGGGATACTTGCTATTAATCTTGAGGGTGGTTCAAAAATGGATGTAGTAGGGGTGGTGCCTTCGTTTTTGTTCAAACCCAGAGCGTACTTGTACAGATGAATGCTGACATTGCATTTCTGCCTAGAGGGCAATGCTAGCATTCCAAGATGGTTTGCTATAAAAAATGGCAATTTTAATCTCAAGCCTTGCACCTAGGAATGACTAAAATCAGGGGATATGCTTCTATGTGGTTCACTACCATTAGTGTATGTTCATCACCCATTCTAGATCGATATTTAGATCGTGTACGCTTGGGGCCCATTTAGGTTGTTGATCCCAACCAAGGTGATGACACATTCGATGCTGTCCAGTATAGGGTAGGGTCGGTCTTGACTAGTAGGGAGTCCATGTGAGGCTCTTGGTATGTTTTATCTAGAGATGCGCTATGATAGGTAGTACCCTTGTGCCTTGTCATTGATGGAATCCATTTTCTAATACGTGCTTTTACGGTCTTGATTGTATACCTACTGTGCTGGAATTTAATTAATGTAACAATTTCGGCTATGGTTGATATGTATTTGTATCCTGGACATTATTATAATATCACTGGATTTATATAAAAATGGTTTGGTTATCATAAGGTAAAAACTAATCCGTGTTTATGTATGGCATGGTCTTATGAGATACCTTTGATTTTAAAGGATTTTACAAGCTATAATAAATAAAATTCCTTATGATCTAGGTTTCTTACGCTGGTTTTACCAGACTGATCCAGACGTTATTTTTCTTATAATGCTTGGGTCAACCCAAGCATATTTTCCAGATTTAGCCGGATCCTTTGGAGCTTTCAGGAGACGAGCTGGATCCTCCAAGACATACTCATGTATCTATACTCTTCTGCTATTAGTTATCCTTGATGCTTGCATGCTTGTTGTATATTTATCAAAATTATATGGACAGGCTGTTATAACAGTTTAGGGGGATAATATGGTAATGTACTCCGATGTTGTGTATAATAAAGATGATTTCTTTTTGTAAAGACTCATTCAAAATATATATTACTCATCACTTTTTGTGAGATTCTATTCTGTCGTTTCTTTCCACACCCTAAATAACCTGTTTTTCGATCACTTAAATGATCAACACATGAATACTGAGGATGTATTGAGTATCGTCTTTAGGTGTAAGAAAGGCAAATCCTTACACATGGTACTAGAGATAGGGTAAGTGAGACCCTAGAATGAGTTTGAGTGTATATATTGAGTGCGTATTTCTTAGTATTATAAAAATGCTTTATATTGTGTTGATTTATCGGTTGAGTGGTTTATGAATTCTGGTCGAGACGTGCGGTACCATGGTGTCGATAGGTGTTTTTGAACACTTAAACTGGGCAAATCGACATAGTATTGTTTTAAAATCTGGTAAATGAAATAATTTTATTAGGAATAAGTTTATATATAAAGAAATAATTTTCAAAAATAAAATATAGTTATTATTAATGTGTTGTTCTTAGGAGTTGATAATATTTAACTATTATCATTTAGGGTTTGCTCGGTCATGCTCGTCCAGTTCTGAGCGTTGACTATTATCTGTTAATATATCTAGAAACTTCCTTTCGGAAACCTAGGTTAGGTATATAAAATTCATGGGAACATTGAAATGAACATTTTATGAGTTAAGTTTCATAGTTTGACTATAAGGCGTTCGATGATAATATTGGGGTAAAATTAGATTTATAAAATAAGGCGTTTACTAAAAAGAAATACTTCAGAGATTTTATAAAAAGTTGATTTATAAATTATGATTATAAAAACTTATTTTGAAATTAAGATGGATTTTATAAAAAAAATTAAATCCAGCGATTTTTATAAAATTTTCAAATGATTCTTGGAAAAATAGTATTACTGGAAAATATTTTAAAGTATAAATATTTTGAAAGGAATTTGAGAATAAGATTTTTCTTTGGATAGTTCAGGGAATGAGTCTTGATTTGTTTTGTGTTGATCAGAATAATCTTCTACATGACAACCGGATGTTTGCTTTGGCGAGCGTTCTAGTGCATGTAGTAAATTATTCTCTTTGTTACGGTATGATCGAAATAAGTTCAAATCCTAATGAATTCAAAGCAAGCAGATGATAAACATTTTGTTAAAAACTATTTAGTCAGAAATATATATATATATATATATATATATATATATATATATATTATTCTGAAAAGGGATTTGAAAAAGAAGAAATATTTTATAATTAACTAGTTCGAGTGACTCGAAAGTAACTAAAATTGAGCAGGTTATGTGCTCGGATGGTAAACACTTGTCTTAAGTATTTCCCTTCTTGGAAAGGGGATATATGATATATTTAGTGGTATCCAGTTCCTTAATATCATTTTGGAGTTACTCAAGCTATATATATGTTTTCAAAGAGTTAAATATAAAGTATTATTTCAAAAAAAAAATTAAATAATACCTAGGTATTTGACTACTAATTTTTCAAAATAATAAGGTATTTTGATTAAAGAATTGGGTAATAAATGAAGTTCTAAATTTGAGCCAATTTAAGGAGGTTTAGTAGACTTAGTTTATTTAAAACCACGTCCTTTTATTTTAACTTCTAGGAAGTGAAAAATTATTTGATGTTGTTGAGTCAACAAATAAACATTTTTACCTTGTCAGAAAAAAGTATATTCTAGGACGAAATTTTGATACAAGCATCCTGCTCTTCTTAGCTACTTACCAAACCGATTTGGTAAAGATGTTGGATTGGTTATCTTAGTTTTAAGACCTAAAATTATTTTGGATTTACATCTGAATAGTTAATAACTAAATAGAAATAAAAATCCAATGTTTTGTATATATGTTCTTAGGATGTAGGTCAGTATTACTCAAGTAGTAAATTAAAATGATTTTATGAAAAGGTTTTATAAATAAGTTGTGTCATTATAAAATGTTGGACCTAAATTGGAGTTTTGTGAAAAAAATTCATAAATATTTTTAGGAGGGTTAAAAGTAATTGGGTAGATAAGAACCTATAGATGAGGATGTAGGCTGTTCGTAGATCATTTTTCCTTCTCATATAGTTCTTGATTCGAGATTCGAGTACAAGATTAGAGGTGTTTTACACCATTCTGGATAAGGACTTATTACTAGATCTTGATGGCGAATAGCTAGTGAGGGTTCTTATTGTCGAACCAAAAGTTTTCTATCATAGTATATGGATGTGTAAGGAGAATAGAGGTTTCTAATTAAGAAGTCCGATCGGAGTCCACACTAGGAAGTCGGGTGGGTGATACTTGTTCGAAAATGAAAGCTATGTATTCGAATGAGTGATCAAATAAAATTTTGCATAGAAATGATCTAAGTACGTAATACGAACTAATGGGTAGTGTTAATTGTTTTTGAGTTGGGTTGTGGTAAAATTCTAGGGTCGAGATTCTTTTAAGGAGGGAGAGTGTAACGACCCAGAATTTCACCACTCTAATTTAGGAATATTAAATTAATTTTAAATATTCAAATAATAGATTTTATAATTAAAATAAAACTCTTTTAAATAATAAATAATAATGGTAAATTATTTTTTAAATTTGTTTATAGGAATATTTAGTTCCAAGAAAAATCGAAAATGTGACCGAAATTCATTTTCCTAATTTTCGACTTTTCGTCAATTAAAAGTTGTCGAGAAGGTTGTAAACTCTTTTGTATAAACATACACAAACATACAAATTAGTTAGGATATATATATGTGTGTGTGTGTGTGTGTGTGTGCATGTGTGTGCACGCTCGCAGTTGTATATGTATATACATACTTAAGTATGTAAAGTAAGATGTGATGTTTAAAAATTAAGGTAAAATAAAAATGCCATAAGAGACATAAGCACTTTAGGCATTTATTGGATGTTGGAGCAAAGAGAGGGAAGGGGGACAAGATTGTGGTGCGAGAACAAGGGAAGGAGACAAGCTAGCTGATGATGGCAACAATTGATAGGAGCGTAGAGTGGAATTAGCCACTTTGCATGAGGTTATAATTAGTAATTCCATGCTCTCATTTTCATTTTCTTTCCAAATTTTACCTCCACTTATCATGGCAATAAATCCCTCTAAACTACTCTAAATAAAGAAATTATTTTTAAAAACTCAATAGAATTTTTGTTAAAATCATTTCTTCGATTTTCGAGTGTTAATGGGTCAAAAATACATTTCCAAACTCATTTTTGAACCCATATTTTAAATTTGAAAATACCTATTTTTCTTTTGACCGTATCTCCCTCAAAACAGATCCAAATTTAGTGATTCTTTTAATGAAATCGTAGAGGAAAGAATTTCCAAGAAATTTTCCTTCAATAACTTTTCCAAATTCTATGAGTAACTTGTTTAAAATTTAGTTGGAAGACGACCCATTTTCAGGATTGAGTTTTGTGAATTCGGAGATAATCCGAACCCTCTCTACCTTCCGTGGCCGAGCTAATCACATCATGGCCAAACTCTTAAACAATTTTGGCCAAATCCATTTCCCCCACCAAACCTCCAAAAGTTCATTTCTTCTAAGCTAAAACATGGATCTAGGCTCGACTCAAAAGTTAGGGAAGTTCGAGTCATTTTGGATAGCTTATGGTGAGTTAAAGCTCACAACTTTTGAGAGTGTTTTTAAAACTTTATTATAGTTTTATCTTGGTTGTTAATATGTTGGATATTGGTTCAATAATGTCGTGTATGGCTTATGCATGTGTATATGTAATGTTGATTCTTAACTTGGAAAATAAAAACGAAAGTTAGCAGTATTTGAAAGTTAGGACCTTTCTTTTTATATGTTGTGATGGAATGTATAAACGTTGAGCTCATGCATATGTTGTTATATGTTAAAGGAAAGTTAGTGGTTAGTTGCGACTTCGAAATCCTTTGGTCGAAAACTAGTTAATGAAGCTTCAGAACCTTACCTTTGTTTTTAAAACTTTTTTCGAAATTATAAAAGTAAGTTAACATAAAAAGGTAGAGTTTTGGAAGTGATTTAGAACATAAATCAAGTTTTGAAACTTTAGGTTATATAGTGATAGTCATTATAAATGCAGTTCGTGAGACGAACTCTTTTTGCAAATTAAAAGTGTTTTTCACTTAATTATATTTTTGGAAAGTGTTTTCAAAACATATTACAAGTAATAAAAAGTAATTATTATTTAATTAATTAAACATTTACTTAATTATTATTTAATTAATTTAATAAGGTAATTAGTACATAAATATTAAATAAGTAAGTTATAATAAAAGGTTAGTTATATTTTTAATTAATTATTTATGGATTAATTATCATTTAATAATTTATTAATAACTAATTTTTAATCATCTTTTATATAAAATGGTTTAATTATTTAATTAATTTATAGTTAAGTTAAGATTTGATTAAAGACATAATTAAGATTGAAATTTTTACTTAATAAAGGTTTAAATTAATATTTATTAATTAATAATAGATTAAATATGGTTTAAATATTTATTAGAAGATTTAATATTATTTAATTATTTGTGTAAAGGATAATTATTATTTTATTATTTATTCGCTAATCATGGTTTAATTATTAAATAAAGGATTAATCATTTTAAATAAAGAGTTTGTATGTCATATAATTATTAAGAAAAGTTTTAAAGTTTAAACCACTTTATTTCTTAAGATTGGTTTTGTTTAAAAGCAACTCACTATAAAAAGAAATGTTTTAAATCCAAGGGATTTCTTTGTCGACTACCCTTAAGTAACCCCAATTAAATATGAAATCTAATGACATTTGTTTAGCAGAATGAACCACTATTCTACTAATTAATTTTTATTTGACATCTGTTGGTAGAATAAATCACTATTCTACCATAGTTCACCAAGCAGATTATGTTGACATCTATTAAGCAAAATAAAAGCCCATTTTGCCATTATATTAACTTAGATGTGTGTTTAGTAGAACAAATCCCCACCTGCTATTTTGGTAACTTGGACATCTACTTATATGATTGATTGTTATTGGTCGATTCCCTTATACATATCTGTTGTTATGTCAATACCCTTGTTATAACCTGGATAAGTTAAACTCAATTAAACAAACCATTGTGGTCACTAAGCCTCTTCCCAAATTTTATGAAGTCAAACATTTTCTTTTTTTCTTTTTGATAATGGTTTAAAGTAACTTGCATTTTAAAAAAAATTAATAAGCAATTATTTTATTAAAGATGTATGAAATAATTTAATACTTTTCTAAATGACTGTTTAAAAATTATCATTTTGTTGATGTGATTTAAAGATAATCTAATGAAGAATGTTTAAATAATAACTTGTTTATTTAAAAGTGGGTTTAATAATTCATTGTTTATCAAAGGAGCTTTATTGACTAAAGTATATTAAGGAAGTTTTTTTAAATAAATAAAGTTTGTAACTGAAATTTTATAAAAGATTTTGGATATTTATAAAAGAGTATTATAAATAAACTTGAGAATTTATAAGATGTTTTATAAATGGATTTGGAGTTTAAACGAAAGAATTTATTGAAAAGAATTACAGAAGAAATTTTTAAAAGAATTTAAGATTTGGATTTCTCTTAACCGACCTTCTCAGTTATGGTGGTATCGATCATTCATTCTGCTTATAAAACAGAAGGAAGAGTGTTTGGGGTTATCCTTACCTCTATTTTAGATAACACTTGTTTTAATTCTTTTTGATATGATTTTGAAATAAGAAATTTTCGTAATGCTTTGTGAATATACTTATGCCAATGAGATAACTATATGAATATTTTGATAAATATTTGGAATTAGATTTAAATAAACGAAAGATTTATTTTGAGGCTTAATGGTTGCTATGGGTAATTGAATCCCTAAATTTTTGCTTGTTTGTTTATATGATAGTTAAATAACCGACTATCAAATCTGGACCAAAATATAACTCTAGAAATACCTAGGAGAAACATATGAGTTATATGGCACAGTCATCTTTATGATGTTGTACTGTGCGTACAAATTTCTTTTGTTCTCCTAGGAAAAAAATAAGGAGATCCGTCATTTGAAACGGTTAGTGGGAAATCCCTGCTCCTATGTAATGTCTGATTGCTTCTGAAAGAACCGAGGTTGAGTTTACAAGAACTATCAAATGTTGTTTTGAAGATACCGGGGTCAGATAAGTAAAAATTATTTGAAAACCACTTTTATCCGAATCAAGCGTTTCGAACTAAAGATGTCCTGAAGATGATTGGTGATTGAGCTTTTGAAGTGTAAGGGCTACTTGCTATTAATCCTGAAGGTGATTCCAAAATGAAAGTAGTATAGGTAGTGCCTTCAATTTCATTCAGACCCAGAGCGAACTTTTATGGATGAATGTTGGTATTGCATTTCTTCCCGAAGGGTAATGTTAGCGTTCCAAGATGGTTTGTATAAAAAAGGTAATCGTAACCTCAAGCTTCACACGTGGGAATGACTAAAATTAGGGGATATGCTTTAAGGCTATGTAGTTCGCTATCATTAAGGTGTGGTCATCACCCAATCTAGACCGATATTTAGATCATGTCTGCTCGGGGCCCATTTAGGTTATTGATCCCAACCAAAGTGATGACATATTCGACGCTATCCAGTAAGAGGTAGGGCCGATCCTGACTCCTAAAGAGTCAGTATGAGACTCTCTGTGTGTTTTATCCAGAGATGCACTGTGATAAGTGGTACCCCAATGCCTTGTCATCGATAGAATCCATTTCACAATATGTGCCTTTACGGACTTGACTTTATACCTACTATGCTGGAATTCAATTAATGTAACAATTTTGGCTATGATTAATATGTATTTGTATCCTAGACACTATTCTAATATCGCTGGATTTTATATAAAAATGGTTTGGTTATCGTAAGGTAAAAACTCATCCGTGTTTATGTGCGGCATGGTCTTATGAGATACCTTTGATTATAAAGGATTTTACAAGTTATAATAAATAAAATTCCTTGTTATTTAAGTTTCTCACGCTGGCTTTACTAGACTGACACGAGCATTATTATTTTTATAATGTTTGGGTCAGCCTGAGCATATTTTCTAGATTTAGTTGGATCCTTTGGAGCTTTCAGAAGACGATCTAGATCCTCTAACGTACTCACGCATCTTATATTCTTCCGCTGTTAGTTGTCCTCGATGCTTGTTTGTTGTATATTTATCGGAATTGTAAGGACATGTTGTTATTACTGTCTATATAGATAATATGTTAATGTACACTAAGGTTATGTATAATAAAGATGATTTCTTTTTGTAAAGACTCGTTCATATTATATATTACTCATCACGTTTTGTGAGATTCTATTCTAACTTTTCTTTCTTCACCCCAAATGAACCATCTTTCAGAAACTTATATGATCGGCACATGAATACCGAGGATGTATTAACGGTCATCTTTAGGTGTAAGAAAGATAGATCGTTATAATACTTGAATTTCACCATGCGGTATGGGACGTTTTGGTTTAATTCTTGTGATTACTAAGAGTAATAGTATTTGGCACTTTAGAATTTACTCTCGTTTGGTGTTTGGCTGGGGTCGATAGATCCTTAAGAGGTATATTCATGGATTTTTATACACAATCCTTATGATCGAGTTGGACTTGATTTTTCTAGACTTTAAAAGAATATAATCTATAAACGGGTTTTGTGATAAATCAAAGTTACATTACGAGTCAAGAAGTTATATCAAGGAGAAATCTTAGGATTAATCCGCAACTTTTGAATAAGATTACTTAAGCAATATTTTATAATATTAGGATTGTATTTTGAACAGAGAAAACACTTTTGATAAATTGAGATTTGAAAACTAAGTTTAAAAACTTATTTGGAAAATGCACAATTATGAACCTATTTTGAGTTATAACTTTTATTGATAGCTAAGGTTGGAAATTGTAGAATTTTCATTCTTTAACAAGTTAAAGATTATAAATTTTTTGAGAATTCAATTCAATTATTTAAGTTTATCTCAAATAAATAATAAAAAAAAGTATATTTAATGGAAAAATTAAATAAAGAACTCTTAATGATTTGAATATGGATAAAATCTTAGTAATCTACCTAATGTTGCACCTTGACTCAGGTAGGAGCCAAGTGGATCATATCTACCTTGATTGAATTTTTCCATTGTTGATAGTTTCTAATCCAATATGGGTATGATTCCTTTCAAAACTTTGTCGTGTAAATCATATCGACCAGTCTCTTGTTAGCTTAAGTTAAGGAAAGAAATTGATCTTAAGTCCCGATTTTATTTATGAATCTTTTGGTAAGATCTTGGAAATTTCTACTGGAGATCAAATCTTTATTCATGTTTCTTCCTTGATTGGACGACTAATACTTCAATCAATTTGGGATGATATCTCTATGATATATGGAACCCAACCCAACCATTGAGTGTGGTGGCACTGTTTCTTATTGAGTCCTTTTCTAGTCCAATTTTCTAGCATTCATGATGTCCTTCCTGTGTTTCAACCTTGAAAACACTTGGAAATTCTGATTCTATTCTTAGGCATAGCCTCTTTATTTCACTTGAGATCTCTCAAAACATAAATTTTGATCAAGGCTCTATTCCTGTTGTTGCCTTAGAGGTTGAATACCTACGAGATATAGTTGTTTCATCCATCTAAATCCTATGACCCAATGGCCTCAAGGACTGTCCTTAAAAGACTAGAAAGAGTTATCAAGCGAGAACATCCTATGTGGCTTTCTAATGCTTTTTGTTGGTGAGATTCATGTGTAATTGTCTCTTTTTCTTAGCTTATCCCTTTTGAATTGATGCATCATTCATAGTTTGTTATTGACTTTTCACTTAAGAAAATTGCAGGGACGTAATTTTCATAAGGGGAGGAGTCTGCAACAACCCTAGTCAAGAATACCTGAAATTAAACATAAAATATGGTTTAATTTATCTTAATTAATTTTAAGATAAAATTTGGGAATTGTATTTGGTTTTATTTCCAATTTGAAGTAAACTTGCAATTGAATAAATTAGAAATTTATTAAATCGGTTTCCAAATAAGATAAATATAAATGGGAAATTTATAGCGGTTAGAAATTCATATGAATGAATTTCTAGGATGAAATATCAAATTGACAGACCTAAATATAATTTTTAGGAATTTTTTATATAATTTATATGGATAGATATTCATACGTTTTGTACTATGGAAAAACGGGCATGAAATTGTATTTTTAACTATTTGGGACATTTAATTATGTCAAATTGATACAAAATTATTTTATAAAGTATGATGTGGTGGTATCTGGTCTAAAAAGTATTTTTGTGGAATTTTATTTAATTTATTGGAATTTATAAAGTTGTGATTTCATAATAAATGAGAATTAGCCCGGTTTTATATAAAATTGATTTGGATACAATATCACATCAAAATGGTATAAAAATGGTATGTGAAGTTAAGATACTTATATTTGTGAATTTATAAATTTAATTAGGGATTTATAAATATATATTCTAAGAGATATAATTTATTTAGTGAGAAATGGAAATAAACAATGTGAGCTATTAAATGAATTATATCAAAATAAATATAGTGTGTATATATATATTATATAAATATATATATATATATATTGCAATTCAATATATTAGGTTCTACTATGATTATATTTTAAATTTGTAATGATTTTTAAAGGTAGTTTGATTATATATATATATATATATATATATATATATGAAAATGCTATATTTCTATTTTCTGGAAACTTGCTTTAAAATGCCATTTTGTACAATAATTTTGAAATGATTTCTATCCAAACTTTTTGATGAAATGAAAGTAGAAAGGTAGTAGAGATTCATATCTAAATTTAAAAGAAAATGGATCGAGAATCTGATTTAAAACGAGTGAGAAACAAGCAAAACAAAATCCAAAAAATACATATTATAGGTTGTCTATCTTAGACGGCAACGGGTGGACCGGTTAGCACAACTGGTGGACAAGTTTGACCTACTTTGATTAGGTTTTACAATCAGTCGGAGCCAAATCGAAGGTGGTTTGATCCGGGGTTCTTCTTGGGTGTTCGCGTAGCGGTTAGGCTATGTTTTTAGAATAAAATTCCATGTTTTTTTTGTTTGAATTTTGAATAATCAAATTTATTGTTTACAAACATTGTTTTTAATGTAAGATAGAGTTTTAAAAGGATAACAAAAGGAATTAGAACACTTTTCTTATTGGGTTCAATACAAAACCCTATTTGGCCCATTAGGCAACATTTGAGATGAGAAACAAAGTACGTACATTCTTATTCTTATTTCAGTAATCGGAAAATAAAAATTCTCTAAAGTCTTAAAACCCTAGCTTCAATTTCTTCTCAAATTCAAGAATAGCCAAAGGACTTTAGACTAATTTTGTAATGACCCATGAATCCGCATTATTTAAGCTGACAATAAACCACACATGTCCAACCCAAATTGAATGGAAAGATGAATAGTTATGGGATAGAAAGAAAAAGAAGAAAGAACGGAACCTTACTTGAATGGAATAATATATATTATTTAATAATAATCTTTACAACAAATTTTTTTTAAATACATATACCATAGTCTAACCTAGATTCCGCTTGGATAGTTATAATACAGGTCCTTACACTTGTTGAAAAACAAACAATACATGATGCAACGGAAAATAGAATATGTCCATACGCTAATGTAGATCTCCAGCTCTCCTCTAGGAACTCTAAGCATCTTCAGCTAATCCTAAAACTACTCAGATCTGACCCGAGTATAAAAATACCTAGATCAGTCTAGCAAACTAGCGCGACAAACACAAATCTTAAATGACAGTGTCATAGATCAGAGGTTGGTGACAAAAACCATTTGAAAAGAAAGAGTATGTCATATGATCGCGCCACACTTAAACACAGATGGGCTTTTACCTTATGATAACCTAAACATTTTTATCAAATCAATTGATATTATTTTTAATGACATTCATTGATAACATTTTTCAAGCAAACATACTCAAATAGCCGAAATTAATACCATATTAAATTCCAGCATACTAGGCTCTACAGTGCAAGCAAACATATTCAAATATGCATATATGTGACAAATTAATATGGTGTTGATTGGCATATTAATTTAGTTAGAAATCATAGTGCAGGTAGGGATTAATTGGATAGTAAATTAATTATGAGTATATATGAAATCTATTAATTGGGTGATTAATAGGGTAATCTTATTTAAAAGAAACGTTACATTTAAAAATATATGTTTCCATAGGTTGCCAGAGAGAAGGGGAAAGTGATTAATGAAAAGATTGTTGAAGAATCAATTTGAAGTAAAAAAACGCAGAAGAAAACATATTATTTTAATATCCATGGACTGAGTGTATGCTTTGGATTTTAGGATTTTATATCCATGGTTAGCACTGATTTGTACCACTATAAATATAGGTGCAGAGCCTCATTTTTATTCTTATTACTTTTCTCTTGCCTATAGAAGCTCTGCCATTTTTCTATCTCTTCTACACATTCTTAATAACAAAATTTTAGATCTAATTCACATGAATTCGGATCTAAATAGAAAGAGAATAGAATGAATTAGGGAATTAGGAATTGGTTCAAATCAGAAGGCTATGTCAGAGGTAAAACCCTAGATCTGAGTTTTATTTGTTATTTCTAATCCAAATCTCTTCCTTTTCTCTTTCACATATATAGATCTATAAATATTTAGTTTGTAATTCCAAATAGGGATTACAAGGGAGGTGAATATAGATGTTAGGGATGGATCTGATATAAAAACATGGAGATTTAGAAAGCTAGCAATATAAGTGTATTTAATTATATCTTTTACGTTTATGATATATTATCGTTAAATTACCATTAAATAAATTTATTCATCATTTCAGTAATTGATTCCATTAATTAGTTATGTTGAACTGTAAGAAATTTACAGTTATTTACATCTAATTTGATGTTATAATTAAGCCTAAATGCTAATTTCTTTTTATTCTCTTTGTACACGAATAATATAGTTAAAAAAAAATTCGCGATTATGGATTAAAATGGGAAAATACTATATTAGATGTAAAATAAGAAAAGTTGGAATAAAGCTAGAAAAATGGAATTCTGCAATAAATTACGCTAAAACGGGAATAATAAATTAATCTAATAACTTGATTTAGAAGTAAGTGATAGATTAATTAGTTAGTTTAGAAAATATGATACATTTCTATAATTTAATATTTAAAAGATAATGATAAATGTAACTGCAAGAATAAAAGAAAGAAAATGCAAACTAGCGTAAAATAGAGAAACTGCTGTATTTTACACTATTCCAAAATAATAAAAGAAATACCTCGCAGTTACGAATTATTGTTTACAGTATTATTTAGTATTAATACATGGAAATGGATTTTTAGTATAGTTTTCATAACCAACCAAATAAAATAGAATTACTTCCTAGAATAGAAGATAATAAAGTAAAGCATGAAAGGAATCAAGTATATTATTAGAAAATAATTTGAAGCTGTAAACGATAATGAACCTAGATCCGCATTTACTGCTCAAACTATACAATAAGACAGTTATTATGATAAGTGAATTATATGTTATACGAGAGTTAAAGAGAATTATATATCATAATAAAAGAAGGCAGCCTAGAACAGAAGAGAGACACTTGTAATCATATACATATTATAAAAGAAGATAAAAGTGACAATTACAAGTAAAATTATAACATAGGTTATAATTAAAGTAGAAAGTACGAAAATGTTTATTTAAGGTTTAAATTAAGTTAATAAGAAAATAGAATATAGATAATAGAAGATGATTATTTAATAAAATTAAGACTTAAATTGAGTTAAATAAGCAAGGTAATAAAAGTGGCAGTACCAACAACATTCCCTATTAGATCCAGGGTGGTCTCACAATAGCCAGAAGTGAGACGAGGGTAAGAATATGCTAATTACGGTAAATAAGTAGCCAACAGAATAAGAAAACTAAACTAAATGCAAATTAAAAGATTAGACTTAGGGTCTAATAAAAGAGTGAGATGCGTTTGGAGTAGTCCAAAGGATGAAGAGCCCAACGAAGCAGTTTATCACAGATTTCAGCAAAGGAGAAGCACGCCCAACTTAGTTATTTTGGGCTAGAAGGAAATACGAGACTTCAGCGGGACATGAGGATACTCTAGGATGGCCCTCTAGGTAGGCCTAACGAAGCTGCATCCCTGGAGGCAGGTCTGTAGGTGTTCCATCTGGAGAGTATGCCTTGACTGCTTTTTGCATGGCAGGACCATTATAGGAACTCGGAAGGGGTTGGTGTTTGGAGCGGGATATTTGTATGTCCCAGTACTTGCAAGTAAGTTTAGAGGAGACCCAAAAGGATAGTCGCATGCCGATATCGTCCAGCATCAAAACCAAGAGCGAGTTGGGAAAAGTCTAGAGTTAAAACCAAAAGTCCAATGACTCTTTCACTATCGAGACATTGGAAGAGGGGCACCACCAATTGGATGTTAGGTTGTTTGCAGTAGGGCACGACTGCTTAACTCTTTAGAGGTCTTTCGATTAGTTGAGGGGTGGCTGCGCGGGGCAATAGCCACGATGAGAAAAGAGACAGACCAACTAAAATGTCTGCATTATAGGCCTAACGAAGCCGTCCTTTATAGATATAGAAAGTTCCCGATGATTTTCATACAAGGTAGACCTTGTTGGAGGGATTCAAAGAATAGACAGAACGATTACATATAGTCCTCAATGAACGTACTGGATGGTACATTGCGGATATCCAAGCATTAGTATAGACTAGTGCGGATGTATTTTTACGTTTTCATAGTAGACGACGGAACATTTGTATTGTAGGCCTCACGAAGCTGTCCTTTACAGATGGAGTCACAGAACGCGATAGGAACAAAATGATGGAGTCCTTTGCGAGGAGGATACGGAGTGCACTATGGGTAGTACTTAGGACCAATATGGTCATTGATATATCAGTTATTAAGTTTTAATCTACTAAGGAGTAGATGGGTACGATTCACACATAGAGGCGAGAATATGATAAACATATTGAACCTAATATAACAGTAAATGGAAATAAAACGGTATGTGTAGAATTAAGCTTAAAAGTGTATAATTTATCCATTCACCGAAACATTAATTCTGACCCCCTCCTCATAACATCCTACAGATTAGGTAGATGGCAGAGACTTTCCAGCTTTAAGACACTTGTTTAAAAAGTGTTATTATATTGGTGAGTATTTACTTACTATTATATTTTAGTCAATTCCGTTGTGAGATATTTAATTAAGCTCTGGTATATTTGTTTTTCCCTATTTGTAGGATACCAGATTCCCAACTCGGCTTTCAGTGGGCTTGGGTTTTATCATTTTTGCGAAAAATCCATACCTACTGGAATTCGAATTGTTACAAGGATTTTGATCGTGTTTATACCGATTCATCCAAGTTTGGGTTTTGTTCTAAATTGTTTCCATTCTTTTACGCATGGATGTTGTTCTATTGAGGTAAAAACTCATTCTGTGTTTAACGACATGGTCTCATTGAATTATTATAAGTTTCTATATCTCTTGAGTTTTCTCACATTGGTTTTTCCAATCTGATTCGGATGTTATTTTATTATAATGCTCAGGTCAGATCAAGTTTTTCCATGTTGTCATTAGTGGGGCGTGGAGTTCATGGGGTCTAGCTGGATGTTTGCCTGCCGTGGTATTTTTATTTTTCACTGTATTATTACATTTACCCATCAGCAATTGTAAGATCAGAAAGTTATAACTTTCCAAACTGATGAGGTTGTTTTAAACTCTAATATACCATATATAATAGAGTGACAGCTTTTATTGTCTTTGTTATATTATATATTGTCATTCCGCTGTGAGATTCGGTTTCTCCTCTTCCTTTCTTTTTGTCCTAACAATTTGCCTTCTCAACAATTGGATGTTCGGCCCTGAAATACCGTGAATGTATTTCGTGCTGACTTTCAAAGATCGAAATGGCAGGTTGTTACACTTGGTATTAGAGCTGAAGGTTAAGTGAGAACCTTGGCTTTGGCTTTGTTCGGGTACACTCATTAGAGATAGGGTAAGTGATACCCTAGAATGAGTTGAGTTTATACATATACGAGAGCGCATCATGCTGATCCTTCTCTAACTAGTACATCACGCTGATCCCCTTATCACGAGTACATCATGCCGATCCCTCTAGCTTTATAACTCATGCCGATCCCTCTATATTTCCATTCAAACTGACCATCCTGCCAAGTAACCATGTCGACTCCTTATCATCTTAAGCGTATACCGATCCCTTCACTATCTTATCAAAGTTGACCAAGAACCATGCCAACCCCTTTTCCAACCAAACTAATCTCCATAGTTTCGACATCGTGCATTGTCTATCTGTTAACCCAATTCACCCTCGGCTTCGCATAAGTCCTGCAGTTGTGGCTTCATGGTCACTCTCCTTATCAACAGTCAAATCTACCTTCTATGATGAGCCCAATATAGCCGGGCTAGGGTACTAGGTAACGCTTGCTCCCCAAAGCACGTCTTGTGAGTAACACGATATGCTTTGAATTGAAAAAAGTCTGAGTTACCGAAAAGAAATCCATCTAACTCTCCCCAGTCGACTTCTGCTCCTTTATCGACCTTCAACAATGCAAAATTGATGTCATGTTCCATTAGCATATACAAACTCAATCATGTAGGTTCCATAGGTTTTCGTCCATTTGATTCGTTCTCGAACTTCACTATTCAGGCCTGACCACGGTTCCAGTTTATTTCAAAAGGTTGAATTCTTGAACCGTTTCCTAGTACATTCACATACTCGTTTCTGTTGTTGGCTCCTGGACGTGTTCGAATGTCTTCAGTTTGTTGCCAAGCTTTTTTACTCTGTACGCTTACGTTTGCAGTCTAGACTTCATGATATTGGTCGTTATTTGGTTTAGTTGTCTACCATTTTCCTTTACTTCCTTTTTATTTCATTCATTCTCATCATCATTTTCTTTTTTCTCTCTACCCCATTTTTAGGAGGGATCAGCATTCGGTTTATCGATCTCTTGTTGAGTCTGCATGGATAGGGATTGGTGAGTTCTGAAGCTAATCCCTTTTTAATCATGACCGAGTCACCCGAGATGACCGTTTCCACTTCCTCTCATACATACATGTATATAACCTCACTTCTCCTTCCTTCTTATTAGCTTCCCTTCATACTATTGCTTCTAAATTTTACTTGGACATTTCATGTCTCTATTTACCTCTACACTTTCAAGCTTCCCATCCACTGAATCCGCAACATCGCAATTCCCAAAAACATTCCTCCAACTCAAAACCTTAGCGTTAAGCATGAAGTCAAACAATTCCTTCATAGTCACTTTTCCATAATCATCGATTCTCAAGTCCGAACCGTCACCCCCTTTAATTTACCCCGACATATATATAGGTCAGAAATTTCCTTCATTTGCATTATTGAGTTATGAATCTCGAGTTTGGATGGGCTGAGTGTTTTCTAGGTGCATAGCTTAGTGAATAGTGTCGGGATATTAGGATGACGAAGAGAAGAATGAGGAGATGGATAAAAAAATGATGAGAAAAGAGGGTTCGGGCGAGATGGTGTGGAAAAAGGTTAAGCTATAGAGGGATCGGTGAGGAATTGATTGAAATAATGGAGGTTTAGTTCAAAGTGGTTTGGCGAGGGGTCGTTATACTGTTGTATTGGTGTGGGATTGGCATTGGAAACTTAAGTGGAGGGATCGGTAATGGTAGCTAAAATTTAGGGATCGACATAGAAGCTAGAACATAGGGATCGGTATAGAGGCTAGGGGTAAGGGATCGGCATTGACAATGAACGCTAACTTAACTCTGGTCATTCAAACACCGAACTGCACACTGCCTTACCTAAACATAATGACTCGGACTATTGGACTTAAGCTAAAATGAACATACTTCCGGACTTCTTGTCATGGACTAAATAAAGAACTGGATAATAATTAGATAATAAACTCCATAACTCAATATGTCGATGACAGATCCTAAAGCTCTCATTGCCGATCAACTTCTTCGTCGATTGAGACGGTCAGCAATGACGGTCTCTCTGGATGGGACTCTAAGTCTTAACGTTTCATTCTCACTTTTTTGATTTCAAACTGTCTATGATTGTTTCACAATACGATGCACTAGTTCACGCATGGTACAGGGAAATAGGTTATTATTTCTAACGTTGATTGTCTACTGAGTATAGCTGACATAGATCTCAAGCTACATGACATGCTTCGACAAAATTTCTTCCGAGTCTGCCGTAAAGCACAGTAGTTTTGTGGAAAGGTCAAGCTCTGCCACCCTGTCTAATAAACCTTCTCCGAGTCACTGTACAGAATAAGTAGAGGCATCTAACCCACAGGTAAATCTTTTTTCCAAAATTCCAGTCCTTCCCATAGAAGTTATCAGTCCGGCTCCCGATGCTATTGAGGGTGCCATCATCCTAAACAATCCTATTAGCTCACAAGCGTCTAGAATCGGCAAAGCTGCTCTTCGTCGATTGTGCTCCATCCATGGAATTTTGTTTAATGACATTTTAGTTCTATCGAGGCAAGACGGACCTCAGTTTCCCTCAGCCGGATATACCGCTTGCTACAAGTTTATGTGATGGGCTGGATGTGTGCCACCTTTCAACTCCTACATTCGAGAAATGCTGAGGTACATGGAGATCACTCCTACTCAGATACACCCTAACAGCTATGCCTTCATTCATGGAACTTTCCATCTCTTTATGAACGTTTGGTTCCATTAGTCAACTCAAGAAGACATCGGATACATTTATAATTTCAAATGACAGACATGGAGTCCTTCATTTATCTTTCTTGAACCCTCACCCAAATACCAAGTCATAACGGGCTCATGGAACAAGCTCTCTCTATTCAAACCTGAGTGGTTTTATGTATGGTGTTCTCCCTTTTTTGCAAGGAGATGGTTGGAAGGAAGCAAGTGCTACTCTTGTCTTCGTCTTTAGTTCAAAGATTCACATCGCAACTTCTTTCTTAAACATACTAATATCTCTAGTTCTTTCAAGTGTTCACGCTCGACCCTAAGGCGTCGAGTATTCTAGGTCCATTTCAGCCATTCGTGCTACTCCCGTGGAGGATCGGGACATCAAACTTCTTATCACTGATAAGCTACTCTCATTATTTGGGTTGTTGGAAGACGACTGCAAAATTGGACTTCCTAGGAGTAAAGTAGTCCCGAAAATTATTGTTGAAAGAAGGGTAGGAGCAAGCGACCCGATGGTGCCCCTTGTTGAGGGAACCCGGGAAGACATCGAAGAGGGAGAGATAAAAGAATCTCAAGATGCGGGATCGAGAAGCGAAAGTGTAGGCCCTAGGAAAGCACCGGCAGTCGAAGTGCCACAAACCAACCAAATTCAAACTCCTTTGAAGAAGATAAAAAAGTTGGTGTAAAAGCTATGAAAGAGAAAGGCTGGGGCAAATCTAGAATTTGTCATAACCCCACTCGAAAAGGAGACATCTTCCAAACAAATGGAACGTTCGTTGAAGAGACTCTCTGACATTTCGATTCCAGATGAGATATTAAATTAAGGCTTCGCTAACATTGATGTCGAGGGGCTCAACTCTCCCGTCAGAAGCGGTAAAGGTGTGCAACCCTCCAACAGAGGGGAGGAAACTCCGATGAGTAAAGCTAATGTTACTAGTCTGCCAGGGGGAAACATTAGGACACACACAAACACTTGCACTCCACCACACATTCGTTATTAATTCTTCATGTTACAACCTTTAATATACTCTTATTTGGCTCTTTACAAGTGTAACGTTGCATTCTCATGCTTTTGACCGTCTCCGGGGTTCTTCCACTTACTATCGCTCAAGTTGGGATTCCGAATCTAGAAGATGCGGAGATAAAGATGATGGGCGAGACAAAGACTATTATTCTCGAGAGTTTTCTTCTTTATCCAGACGGAAGTCTCAACCACATGGTCCTCACCATAATGATCAATCACACCTCCTCGCTTATAGCGGAGATAAGTCCTCACACCGAGGTTTTCTGGCTACTGTGCCTCACGACCAACTTTTCGCATCGTTAAGTTCAAGGCAATCACACGAGCGGTGTTCTGGTAAGCACCCGCTCATTACTTTTGATCAGCTTCCGCCGGTTCCTGCTCATGATCCTACTGCAACAGAAAAGTTGGCTGAACTCAAAGCTACTTTTCCAAAAATCTGCTTTGATGGACTTAAATTCCTCCCATCCATACACATTATTCCCGAAAGTGCTAAAGAGAGCTCATTAGCATGTATGAACGACTTGTATGTCCAGCATGAATCGTTTGTTCACTTGGTCGAGAAAATCTCTAAAGTCTCCATCGAGCGCCAGCATGAAATTGACCACCTCAAGATGGAGGCTATTCACGACAAAGACATCATCAAGCATCATGACATTGAGCTACTTGAATATAAAACCCAACTTGCCACGGAAGAAAAGAACGCGAAAGATATGGCAGGGGCGGTAAGTCATTTGGAGACTTCCCATAAAAGGGAACTGGATGCAGCGCTTCATTGCAGTGGCAGTCTGGCCTTAGAAAAGGACTCCTTATACAAGGATAAAGAGGTATTAGCTTGCCGTGTGGAAGAGTTTGAAAAATTATTATACAGAAAAGGGAGGAAAATATCGAGGTGTAGAAGGAATCGTAGAGATACTACGAGGAGATCGTTAAGACAAGAAACTTAAGAAGGAAGCTTGGTGAACAATTTTCCCAGATCGAAGCCTTAAAAGAAGTAGCCCGTGAAGAGGGCAGAATAGAAGTGCTCGAAGAAGCCAATTCCCGGATAGAAGTGCCATCGAGTCCGATAGAGAAGAGATCAAGAACTTGTTCGATCCGCTCATCGTCGAATATAACACAAAAGTTCTTCTTCACCGTGACTTGACCTTTCTAGGCAAAAGCTACCTTGAATCGCTCGTCGAAGCTTAGGAGGTTATCACCAAAATCAAGAAGGAATAACTGGGAGTGGTACAGCTTAATGAAGAGGCGCTCGTGCAAGAGGTGCTTCGAGGAAATGAGTCGTCTGATCTGGACGCTGCGAAACTTCAATTCTCTAAGGCTCCTATACCGTAAAAAGAAGAGGACTTCGCTGGGTCCTCTAGAACTGATCTCAAGGGTCCTTCTTCTATTCAAATGACTGAAACATCATCTTCTCAACTAATGGAGCAACATATCAACTACGATCCAGACAAACCCAGCCTTGGTCCACAAATGTTATCTCCCATTCTTGAAGGGAGCACTCCAATGACCACTGAGAGCCAACTAGGTGTTGACATCGCACATATTTTCTTTAAATTCAAAAATTTATTTTTTTTGGTGCATAACGGTCATTGGCTTTAACTAACTTTTGCAGGTCATCCCGGTCTAGAGTAAACTCCTAGGAGCGATGTCGCCATGGAGCAACAAGAGAAAACGGCCGAAGCTCCGGTTGCTGTAGATATTCTAGGACCCTATGCTCAAATCATCGGTCAACTTGGTGAGGATAAGCCTGAGGACCTATCCATTTCCAAAGAGTTGGATGATGTAGTGATCACGGGCGCCTCGGAGTACACCACCAAAAGCAGTATGAAGAAGTAGATTGAAGAGGTAGAAAAATTGAAGCGTGAAGAAAAAGGAGAGCCCTTTGAAAATCCTGATCACGTACCTCTATGGGTTATTCCACCCGGTGGGACAATTCCTATTGAAATTCCTCCTTTTTCATGCATCTCCACCAAGAGCAGTAAAGGGGCCTGGAAAAGACGCTCAGTTGATTCTACTCCTGAGAAACCGAAGAAGGAGAAGAAGTCGAAGAAATTGTTAGTACTTTGTACTGTTGTACATAGTTTGGATAAGTCAGACGTGTATTTTCTTTTCTTAGTAGTAAGTGTATGGGAATGAGTCCCGACATTTGGAATAACTTGTAACTGATTTTTAAGATAGTGAATAAAAGCTTTTGTTTTTTGATTAGTCATCGTGCGAACTATTACTTCAATAGTATAGTAATTACTTCCCATTTCATGTACATGTAATAATTTTCACAAGTCTCATTAATAATTCACTATCTTCATCTCAAGGCTCCTCTACAGTCGTTATCTTAAGTCGTAAGCAACGCTAAGCTAGAACTGTAATGAATGGTTATGTCTTACCTCTAGCAGTTTGAATTTCTTCCGTCGAATTGAGATTGGAGTTCTTGGGATAGAGAATAGTCAAAATTCATCTATCAACCCATTGAGTTAGCAAGTTAGCCCGCATTTTGGGGACTTGGAGTTATTTTATGAGCAGTCGGTCCATGCTCAATTTATATCCGGGCTTCGGTTCATACTTCGGGGACTTAGAATTTTCCTGTGCATGATCGGGAAAAATTGCTCATACTCTAATCCACGATCTGGGGACTCAAAGTTTTTCTCAAGGGCGGTCGTGTTTCCGCCCGTGGCAATCGTTTTTCTGCCAAATGGTTTATACTCTAGCCCACGGTCGGAGGCTTAGAGTTTTTCTCATGGGCGGTCATGTTTCCGCCCGTGGCAATTGTTTTCCGCCAAACGGTTCATACTCTAACCCACGGTCGGGGTCTTAGAGTTTTTGTCATGGGCAGACGTGTTTCCGTCCATGGCAGTCGTTTTTCCACCAAACGGTTTACGCTCTAGCCTGCAATCGAAGGCTTAGAGTTTTTCTCTTCGGTAGTCGTGTTTACGCCCGTGGCAGTCGTTTTTCCACCAAACAGTTTATATTTTTTCCTGTGGTCGGGACTTAGAGTATTTTCATGGGTAGTCGTATTTCCACCCATGGCAGTCATTTTTTCTCTAAACGGTTTATACTCTAGCCCATAGTTGGAGGCTTATAGTTTTTCTCGTGGGCAGTCGTGTATTCGCTCGTGGCAGTCATTTTTCCACCAAACGGTTCATACTCTAGCCCGCATTCGAGGGCTTAGAGTTTTTTTTGTCTCCTCATTGTCAGTGTCCTTTGTTCCTTATTGTGAGCGCCGCTCTTTGGTTCATCTACGGGAATCGCCAACCGAGAAAACTTACGTAGGTTACCTTGTTCAATCCCATCAGGGATCGGTATGTTTGATCGACTTCAAACTCCGTTAACCAGTTCACACATTGCATATATCGATATCAACTAGTTTCATTGTATACTTAGCATAAAATATAATAGCAGCAACTTATGTGAAGAAGGCTCCAGATTTTATTCATCATATGGAAAGAAACAGAACAACTTGTCTTATTAAACATTGAAAAGACCAAACGCTAAAGTCAATGCCGAAAGAAACTAGTACTGAAATACAAAAGAAATAGTCTAGGTGAAATAGCGTCGTAAATGCTCGTTATTCCATGCTCTTGGAAGTGTCGTGCCATCAACAATCGCTAGCTTCAAAGTTCCTTCTCCAAGCCTCTGTTGAATGACATATGGTCCTTCCTTGTCGGATTCATGTGCGATAGGACCCGAAAAAACTCGTTTTAGGACTAGATCACCAACTTCAAAGGTTCTCGATTAGACTTTCATGTTGTAATGTCAGGCGATTCGATGTCGGTGTGCAACTGCTCTCAAATCGGCCTCCTCGCGCTTCTCATCGATAAAGTCCAAAGATTCCAAGAGAAGATCTTGGTTCGTTTTGGGGTCGTGGTAATTCACTCAATGAGAAGTGACTTTGAGTTCCACTTGAATAGCTGCTTCAGTTCCATAAGTTAGAGCAAATGGAGTATGACCAGTCGCGGACTTGTGAGTGGTCCAATAGACCCAAAGTGCCGTAGGAAGCTCATCCACCAACTTACCTCTAGCCTTCTCCAAATGCTTTTTCAGAATAGATTTGATAACTTTGTTTATAGCTTCAACCTGTCCATTTCCCTTAGGGCAAGCGACCACCGCAAACCTCAAAATTCTTTAAATTCAACGCTATTGAATTGAGTCCCATTGTCAGTCACGATAGTTCGTGGAAGACCGAAATGGCATATGATGTTTCGAACAATGAAGATAATAACTTTCTTGGTTGTGATCGTTGCTAACGGCTCCACCTTGGCCCATTTGATGAAGTAGTCAACCACGATAATCGCGTACTTCACGCCTCCTTTGGAGATCGGTAATGTGTTGATGATGTCGATACCCCACATAGCAAATGGCCATGGACTGATATTTTTGTGATCTCCACGGTGGAGCTCTTGGCACTTTTTCATATATCCAGCACTTGTCGCGTTGTCTCACATAATCAGGAGCATCCCGGTTCACAGTTGGCCAGTAGTATCCATAACGGAGTATCTTTTTGCTAAAGTTTGTCCCCTAGTGTGGTCGTCGCATTCCTCCTCATGGACTTCTTTGAAGACAGCTTTATCTTGTAATGGGTGATACACTAGAGTAAGGGAACGGAAACCCCCTTTCTATACATAGTTCCTTCTTGCATAATATACTGTGAAGTTTTACGAAGGACTAGGCCCTTTTATTTTCTCTTCTTAGGCAAGATTCCATGCAGTAGGTATTCTTTAAATGGAGTCATCCATAATTCCCTCTTGGGCTCCATTTCCTACACTTGGTCAACTTCCATCATATTTATGCTTGGTGTATGCAATGTCTCGACTGGAACAAGCCCATCTGTTGTGCGTCACCAGAAATCGCGAGCTTCGCTAATGAATCGACTTCTCCGTTTTGCTCACGTCGGATATGCAAAATGTCATAGTATTTGATATCCTACAACAGCTCCTGAACTTGGGTAGGATACAAGGCAAGTCGTTTTCGCTTAATCTGATAATCCCCTCTTACCTGATAAACCACCAGTTGTGAGTCACAAAATATTTCAAGTGACTTTACTCCAAGCTCTCTTGCGAGCTTTAGCCTAGCGACCATTGCTTCATATTCGGCTTCGTTATTTGTAGAAGAAAAATCAAGCTTCAGAGCATAGCAAATTTTCCGGTTCTCTAGAGTTGCGAGAACAATCTCAACTCAGGAATAATGATCATTAGATGCTCCATCGGTGTACATCTTCCGTCATACAACAAGGATTACTTAGTTCTCTGGGGGATCATCCTGCACGGTAAACTCCGCTATGAAGTCTGCCAATGCTTGTCCCTGCATGGCTCTTCGCGGCAGATATGTAATGTCGAACTGGCTGATCTCGATGTTCCATTTAAGTAACCTTCCAAACGTCTCAGGTCATTGTAGAACCTGTCGTAACGTCTAGTCGGTATAAACGTTGATCGGATGGGACTGGAAATTTGGACGAAGTTTGCGCGATGCAATATCAAGCAGTACGCTAATTTCCCTATCTTTGGGTAATTTATTCCTGCACCCGTTGACTGTTTACTGACATAATACACTAGTCTCTAAACCCGATTCTCCTCACGAATCAAGGCGACACTGATGGCATGTGACGATACTACTAAGTAAACATACAACTCCGCATGATCTACAGGCTTTGATAAGACATGGGTTCTCTCCAAATGATCCACAAAATCTTGGAATGCGCCTTTACAATCTTGCATACACTCAAAATTCCTCTTTCCTTTCCGTATCAGGTCAAAGAAAGGAATTCATTTATCAGTTACCCTGGAGATGAATCGACTTTGTGCAGCAACCTTCCCATTCATACTCTACAGTTGTTCAATGGTTCTAGGTGCTTATATATCCCGAATGGCTTGAATCTTCTCTGGATTAACTTCAATTCCTCGGGCATTGACTATAAAACTCAGGAACCTTGTTGATGCAACACCAAATGAGCACTTCGGAGGGCTGACTTTCATTTTATAGAATCAGAAGGATATCGAACATCTCCGCTAAGTTTTGAATGTGGTCGTTTGATCGTCGTGACTTCACGAGCATATCATCCATATAGACTTCCATCATCCACCCAATATGATCCTTAAACATTTGGTTAACCAAACGTTGATAGGTTGCTACAGCGTTCTTCAATCCAAATGGCATCATTACATAAAAGTATAACCCAACATCCATCACAAAACTGGTATGTTCCTAATCTGGGACATGCATCGGGATTTGATTGTACCCCAAGTATGCATCCATAAATGATAACAACTCGTGTCCAACTGTTGAATCAACCAGCTAATCAATTCTAGGCAGGGGAAAATATCTTTAGGGCACGCCATGTTCAAATTCGAATACTCAATGCAAGTTCTCCACTTCCTATTCGCCTTCTTCACCAACATGAGATTAGATATCCACTCATAGAGGGCGTTGCAAATAAACCAATAGCATTTAAGTTTATCCACTACCTCTTTAAGAGTTACAGGTCTTTCCAAATCCATGCTCCGACTTTTCTGTTTCACTGGGACATATTTCAGATCAATGTTTAATTCATGGCTCGCGATGGCAGGTGAGATCCCATACATGTCAGAATCAGTCCAAGCGAATACATCATGATTCGCTCGGAGGAAATCAGTAAGTTCTCTCATCATCGAAGGGCTGAGTTGCGATGCAATCCTCAACACCCTCGATGGGTCGTCGCGGCTAACTGTTATATCAATTGTCAACTATACCGGTGGCGCCTTGGTTTCCTTGGGTTCTTCCTCATCATCCATCGGATCTATATCTCTATAGAACCGACTGTGGTACCTAAACCAAGGCTTAGGCGTCGTTTTTCAATCTTTAAATGCAGACAGACTTGTCCACACCCTTTCCCTTCTCTTTTCGCTGAGCCTCTCTCAACTCAGCTACATAACAGGCACGCCCAGTTCCCTGATCACCATGCACAACACCTACTCCATTATCAGTTGGAAATTTCAACGTCAAACACCATAGGGCCAAAGCTACCCGAAATTCAACCAGGGCTGGATGACCTAGAAAATCATTATATGGTCAATCAACATCCAAAACAATGAACGGTATGATCCACACCCTCCTACGTTCACCTTCTTCCAACTCAACTGGCAACTCAACATAACCTACTACTTCAGTTGCCACACCATTGAAATCATGTATACAAGCTTTCGATGGTTTCAAATCCTTTGGCTCCATCCTCATTTGATCATACGCCTTCTTAAAGATAATGTTCATAGAATTTCACAATCAATCAAAATTCTTCTCACCAGAGCAGGGAAAATCATGGCTGAGATAACTATCGGATCAATAACAGGGGACTCTACTCTACAACATCCCTACTTCTGAATACTATCTCACCCATCATCGTACGCTATTACTTGGCCGAAGTTCCATCCTCCGTATTCAAACAACATTCAAAATCCATATGTCTCATTGAACTAGCTTAGCACCTCATTTCCTGCCAACTCCTGTCCGCGGGATGTGGTCCACCAACTATCATGTTTATTACCAACCTTCCATCGGCCCATGCAAGCTCCTCAGTCCTGTGTGGAAATTGCTCTCGATTAGGTCAGACGTGCCATGCCCGCCGTCCTGTGGATTTTTCACAAACTGTTGCAACTTTTGCTACTGAATCAATTTCTCAATGGCATCTTGGAGATGTCTACACTCGTTAGTATTGTGCCTGTAACATCCATGAAATCAGCAATACTTTCCGATTTGCTTTTGTGCATCTATCGACTCTTTCGGACGCGGCTACTTATATTGAAAAGTATTGCAGGTGGATAGGTAAATGTTCTCCACGAATGCATTCAAAGGTGTATAGCTGTCATACATAGGAAACCTGGGCTTCGGCCTTTCGAGCTCCCTCTTTCGGTCTCGATTCCATTCACCATTTCTTTTCTGCTGATTCGGCTTATTTTGAACATTGACCTACACCTTCACAGAACTCTCGTCGGACTGCTTTATCGCGATGTTGGTTTGCACTACCTCCCTACTAGGCTCTGTGGCATTGCCCTTCCTTGGCAACCTGGCTTCCTTCTTTCTCATAAATTAGGCCGCCTTTGAATAGAAACGTTCCAATGTGACCGGCGGTTTTCTAGTTAGCCGATCATCGAATTTAGATTTTGGGTCGACCTCTCTCATCATAGCCATGAGTATCGCATGATCATTTAGGTTACTGATTTCAGTGGATGCAATATGAAATCTCTGCAAATAGTCCTTCAGTGATTCGCATGGAGCCTGGATTACACTCGCTAATGACATCACATCTTTAGAGCGAGTAGCATGGATCCGGAATTTCTCCACAAACCTTGTTGCCATTTCGTTGAATCTTGGGATTAATCGTGGGGGTTATCTTTTGAACCGCATCGTGGCGATCCCAAAGAGAGTTATCATGAAGCATCTACATTTGGTGGCATCATTTGCTCTTACTGAGTCTATCAACCATTCGTACCTCGTGATGTGATGCCAGGGGCCAGTTTTCCTCTTATAAGCAGGCATCGTAGGCATGTTAAACCTTCTAGGATACTTCGCATGTAAAACACCATTGGTAAATGGGGTGTGGCTCCTAGAGACTCCCCAACCATCGTTTGTCAAGCCCTAGTTCTCCATCACCAACTGTCTAACCATTGCGGATAAGTCCGGTGTCTGGATAGCTAGCCCCAAGTGGTGGTCGTGCTCCCCCTTGCGTGACTGTTACGATCGGTGTCTCCGTGCCATTTCATGCCTCCTTGGCCTATCATCCTCCCGATGTGCATTTTGAGTATTCACTTCATTATCATTCCGGAGTGGTAGTTGGTCAGCATCCAAGCATACTCTAGCATCCAAGTTCCTAGATTTGACTCGAGCATGACCCCCAACTTCAGTTGAGGAGAAGTCCCCCTAGCTGAAGGATCGGTACCTACCCCTAGGGAGGGATCGGCACCGACCCGTGTTGGCAGGCCATGTTGGTCTACTAAGCATTGCTCCGACGTCCCTATTCGTGCTGCATCAACTATACGACACCTTCGTATGTGATGTTTGTCTGATGAAGTTGAACTATCTAACACCGAGTAAGAAGCGAGATCCCTTCTGGCGCTTTGGCGCTGCTGTCGAGCAATCTGGTTCATTAAGTTGGCATTAGTCTGGATTTGCTCATTTAGCTGCCTATGACAGTCCATTAGCTCTCTCATCAAGTCATTGAATTCAGCTCTAATTATGGAATCTGCGGGGTTTTGGACTGCAACAGGGTCCACATTCACATTAGCAGGTTGATTGCTCGGATCTTCTTGTTGGACTCAGGCAGTTTCATTGGCATCAACATTCTGGGAAGTAGATCTAATGCGGCTTACCATTCCGGATTTCTTTTCTTAGATCTCGATAAATCCGAGTAGTATCTGCAAGCTTCTGAAGATGAATCTGGATCTCCTTTGGGGGATTTCCCCAATCCAGTAGCAACAAAGGTGATCCTAACAGCTCGAGAATCAACGTTATCGGTGAAAGCACCAAAATGTTGCAACCAAATAGGCCACAAACACTCAAGAATAGATTTAAGTAGTGAAATAAATGAATAAATTAAATGAAAATAGAGGTAAATCACAAAATATCAAGAAAAATACAGCAGAAAGCAAAAACAAGATTTATAGTGGTTCGACGTTGATTGCCTACGTTCACTTTGAATATTCTCTTTATTGCTTCTCAATTCACTTGATTACAATTACAAATAGTAAGAAATAGAAAGAGATTAGAAAATAATGGAGGAAGTTAGTTACAATAATGATGGAGTTTAACTAACAGCGTAAGAGCCCTTAGAATGGCACATGTGCCTGTATTTATAGATGAAGGTGGCCTCCAATCTGACTGAAACTTCGGCAATAGAACCTCCTTAACTATATGGGCTCACCATAGGAGGGCTAGACCCAACTCTTAATGGATAGGGATCGGTACCGATCCTTCCATGAGTCGAGTTTGGGATAGCGGTCCATATGGCAACTCCCTTATGGTCTAACATGATGGCACCGCTGTAATTTTAGTCTCGGGATAGCAACAAAAAAATGCAGTTTTGATCAATTTAACTTCAGAATTTCAAAAATCCTAAAAAATGAAACTTTTAGATAAAATTCTTAGCTTTCCAGAACATCAAAGATTATTCAATTTGGATAAAAATTGAAAGAGTTATGCATAAAATGGTTCATATGTCTAAATTAAACACTGCTGTAATTTTTGATCTCGGGACAGCAACAATCAAGCGCATTTTTAGTCCATAAAACTTAAAAATATCAAAAACATCAAAACAAGAAACTTCTAGAGAAAATTCTATGCTTTTCTAAACATCTAAGATTTTTGAATTTGGTTAAGAAATGAAAAGGTTATAGCAAAATTCGTTTCAGCCACAATCACAAAACAAATATTACAGCAGTCATGTTTTTCTAGCAAATTCACCAATGTAAATCGTCATTAACCACATGAATCCAAAAATAAAAAGCGTGAGGGTGCTTCAAATATCATGACATTTAGACATGCGGGGCTCTAGTTCTTGTAGTACTTTGGTTCGAATCCCAATCTGGTTAAGGGAGTTCCGACCCCTTTTAGATCTTCAACGTACACCAAACCATATTTTCTGAGAGGTGTATGATGATCCATCTCTTATAAGCCTTACTATGTCGATCCATCTCTCATGAGTACATTATGCTGATCCCTCTCTCATGAGTGCATCATGCGGATCCCTCTCTCATGAGTGCATCATGTCAATCCCCCTCTCACGAGTGCATCATGCCGACCCCTCTAGCTTTATAACTCATACCAATCCCTCTATATTTCCATTCAAATTGAACATCCTACCAAGTAACCATGCCGACCCCTTATCATCTTAAGCGTATACCGATCCCTTCATTATCTTATCCAAGTTGACCGATGACCATGCCGACCTCTTTTCCAACCAAACTAATCTCCATAGTTTCGACATCCTACATTATCTATCTATTTACCAATTCACCTTGGGCTTTTCATAACTGCCCGGACTCTATCTTTGAGTCCTGTAGTTATGGCTTCATCGTCACCTTCCTTATCAAGAGTCAAATCCGCCTTCTGTGATAAACCTAATATAGCCTGGCCAAGGTACCAGATAACATTTCTCTAGTTTTAAAGTGTTTTGTAAACATGTTATCTCAAAGTAATATTTTAAGAAAATGTTTTAGAAGCTATTATAAGTATTTTTAAAGCATTTTTAAAAGTATAAGCAAATGATTTCAAAAGGGGTTAGGAATTGCTTAGTGGCTAAATCATGTTTTGTTTACTTGTTTGGAAAGTAATCAACTATGTTTAACACTAAAAGCCAAGCAAGGTAGAATTCTCAATTTGTGAGAGTTAAATTTGATTTTGAGTGGGTATAAAATCAATAGTTCTTTAACCTACCGACTTCCCACTTGACCATGGAATAGTTAAGTTAGAATGTCGAAATCGTGTTAATCTTGTTGATTACTTATGCGTTTATGGAAGTCATTAATACTACACTTAAAACTAAAAGACGATGAGGTAAATTTATCTATTTGTGAGAGTCAAGAACGAAGTATCTAGAAAAGGCTTTGATATGAAACTAGTGCTCTAACTTACCTGGCTTCATTCTGGACCGAGGGATAGTATCAGTTGGAATGCCGAAAACATGTTTAGTATACAAACATTGATTTGTGTAAATAATTGTTTTTGACTAGATAGTCGATTAGTCGACTATTGAACTTGACCTAACATAACCTAATAAGTATCAAAAAGGTTTACAGTTTCATACCTTTGAGAACCCGTAGGAGGAGAATTCGTATAAAACATCTCTAGCTTTTGCTTACTTCTCGAAGAATAGGGGTTAATTTAACCAAAAATTCATCAATTGTATTGAAGTGTCCAATAAGCATGAAAAGTGTACTTATATGAGATGAATCAAACCCATAACCACTTCAAAACCATATACATGATATATGTTCTAGAAGCAGTTGCGAAGCGAAATGTTATAGAGTTGAACTGTCTATCCTAAGGTTAAGTTCAAGAGAGAGCTCAGCATTAACATTTCAAAAGATGCTATCGTGTGGGACTGTCTATCTTAAAGAGTATTCTAAGAGAGTAAACATCATTAGCATTCATTGGAAGACTCATGCGTGAATTATTTGGAGATTTGAGATATGTTCGATATCCTTTAATTCATGTAGTGATTCGTGATTTTTTCGAGTTGATGGAATCCAATTGGTGATTCATCTTCTGTTCGGATAATGAAACTCATGTGAGAGATGCCGATTGTAGCCTCAACATTGAAAATGACTAAAAATAGAGTATGATGCATAGTCTTGGGTTTAGCTTACCTATTAGGGCATATCAACTCTAGATCTAGAGTATGTTGATCGATATGTTGCGTACGAGAGTTGTTGATACTTGGTGCCATGCACTTCATCGTTAGTCCAGTTGTGTTTTACCATATAGTATATCATATTTGGAGATATATGATGCTCAGAAGTTAGTTTTTGATCCTTGTATAGATTTTAGATTTGGCTTGAACAAAGATATCTCTATGGAAAAATTCATATACAAATGCACCTTAGCGATATTAATTGTATACCTATATTTGTTATATCGTATGCACAATAGCTATTTTATTATTTATGTTCTGTACCCTAAAAATTATCTATTATACCTATATATTCATTTATTGGATGGTTGGTTTAATTTGAGGGGAAAATCGTTACAGTAATCCATACGGTATGAATAGTTACTGTTATATGTTACATGCATCTTGGGTTCTCTCATACCAAACTTTTGTCCAACGCTTAGTTTTTTTCCTAAATTCCTCGTGTACTTTTTCAAGTAGGCTAAGTAAAGCAAGTTATAATTTGGACACTTTAGAGTTTATGAGACGAGCCGAAGGCTTCCTTAATCTACCTATTTCTATTTATTTTTTTGCACTGTATTATGTTTGTATATATCAGCACTATGAGGATAAACAATTATAATTGTCCATGCTGATGATAGTACTTGGGTTTTCTAACTCTGAAATTTCTATATTCGGAGTAACCCTTTGTACTATTTTCTGATATTATATATCAACGTTCCATTGTTAGATTCTAATGTAGTGTTCCCTCTTTCTTGTTCTATTCTTTTTTTTACTTTAACTTTCTGTCTTCTCGACATTTGGGTGCCCGATGTACGAATACCAATGACATATTTAGTGTTAATATTTGAGGGTCAAAAAGTCGGGTCATTACATTTGGTATTGGAGCCTTAGATTGAGCGAACACCTTGGCTTTGGTTGGGTATAGATGACTAGAGATAGGGTATGCGACACCCTAGAATAAGTCGATTATATTACACATGTGATAAAGTATTTCTATTTTCAAAACTAGACTTTTAAATTATACCTTAGGAATATCTCTTTCTTAGTAATTCTTTCTTTGAAATAACTCTATCATTTAGTGTCCTAAAGAAGTTTTGCTTTGATTAGGTAGTAAGAGAAATGAGTTCTAAAGCTGCTAATGCTAGAGATGGTTGGGGTAGTGCTGTCATAAATAATGGGACACGGGCTTCGAGGAATCTTGCGTATGTTGAGGAACCGAGGGTGAATGTTGTAGAGGGGGTCATGCAAATCAGACCTTAGATGGGTTTTGTTTTGCTTTGTTGTAATTATGAGAGGCTAGGGGTAGGGGTTTATTGGCTCGAAGACTATTTTTGAGGTTCAGTCTTGGCTTAGATTGTGTGATCGAATATAAAGAGATATGGAGTTAGAGGAGGCGATAAGCATTGGTTGGCATCACGACAACTTACGGACATGGCCATGGATTGGTGGAGTTCTATCACTACTGATGTCCAAGAGAATTACTTCTCTTGGGCCCAATTTAAGGAGGAATTCAAGATGAAGTTCGTCCCAAAAGTTGGGAAGACTTTGTTGTTTAGGGGCTTCCTCGACTTGAAGCAAGGGTCCATGACAGTGGCAGAGTATAAGAACTGATTCATTACATTGTGCCGGTTTAGGTTAGGGTTAGTTGACATGCCATTGAAGAAGAATGAGATGTTTATGGTAGGTATACATACCGATTTTCAAAGGGACGTGACTAATCACCTTATGGGGTCTTTGTTGAATTTGGTGAATATGGGTTGAAGTTTGAGAGTTTGGCACCAAAGCCTTTTGTTTCTACACCGGTTGAGAGTAGTAATAAACGTAAGTTTCGGTTGCCAACGATTAGGTGCACCCTCTTTTGCTATAACTATGGGAAGAAGGGCCACTTTTCTAATATGTGTAGGTCAGGTGGAGGAAGACAAGTAGTAGAAGCACCGATTGTAAAGGTTCCAAAGCTTAAGGCACAGTTTGCATCGAAATGTTATTATAGTTGCCATTAGCCTGGCCATTTTTATTAGAGATTATCATATGCTAAAGAAAGAGGAGAAGCATAGGGTTTTCGCTATTTTTACAACACCTTCCAATTTTGCAGTAGACATGTGTAAGCAGATTTTTGAGGGTATACTATCTGTTTATAGCTTTCCCATTCATGTTTGGCTTGATACCAGTGCCTCTCATAATTTTATATCCCGTAACTTGATTATTTAGTCATGCTCGGCATGTTAGGAGCATGGACTATTGTGTTGGATATTAGTTTATGCTCGACCAATTTATGAGAAGTTTTACCTTTCTATATCATGGGTTAGGTAGACAGTAATTGTGGGTACAAAGAAATGAAAAACTTATGAATTGAGTCTCACAATTTGACTATAAGGTGTTCGATGATAATGTTGGGTTGAAGTTAAATTTTATAAAAGATGTTTAATATAATAAAAAAGGGAAATATATAATAAATTGGAAATAAATATTAGTGAAAAGATTTTATATAAGAAAGTAATTATATATAAGTATTGAAAATGTGCTATGGATTGTGTAATATAGATATATAATGATACAGTGTAAAGTGATGATAATAATACGGTAATAATGCGGAGTATAAAAGCAGTAAAGTAAAATGGCACCTGGAATTTTTATACTGGTTCGGAGCACCGTCCTACGTCCAGTCCCAGACTTCTTCTGGAATTTCTCTAAAAAAACAACCCTCACTTAACTCGGAGGAATAGGTCTATACAACCCCTGAGCCGCTGAACAGGGACCTAAGCCGTAGAACAGGATTTCGCCTCAACAGCCGAAGAGGACCTCACTCGCCCGAGCAATAGAACAGGACCTCAACAAATATAGAAAATAATTTTGACTTATGTGTGTTTTGATAACACGGATTTGTTACTTATAGTAAACCCTTCCTGTAATCTTCTCCTCGAGTATAAATATATATATTTGAAGTATATAAAGAAAAGAAAGGTATAGTATTTCTTTAATGTAGAATAATTGAAAGTATGATAGCAAATAGATCCAGAAAGTTAGATTAGAGAGATAAGAAAATTCGATTGTGGTTAAGTGATTTGGAATCAAGTTGGAGTTTGTATTTATAAAGGTTAGAAAGTAGCGACTGTCGGTAAAGAGTTTCGATTGAAGTGTTGTGTCCGAATCTTTTCATTAGAGGTTTGCAACTCTTCACAAAAGTCATGTCTTTTCGAAAAGTGGTTGTCATAGAAATTCAGTCAACTGAGCCTCTAGGTCAGTCGACTGAATATTCAAAGTAATTTTTGAATTTAAATTTGTATGTCTATGTATCTGTGCATGCTACACAAAATTCCCAGTGTCAGTCGGCTGGATCTCTGGGTCAGTCGACTGACCTGGTTAAATTTGTGCAGTAAGCGTAGTTTACATAGGTATATTAATTTCTATAACTTTAAAATACTTTTATAATTTAATTGTATGCTTATATATGTATAAAATATTTGGGAAATATAATGATCAAATATATAAGCTAATATAGACGTAATCGAGGAGAGATTTTAACAATATTGATCTACGACTTAAAAAACAAAATACCATAGTTGATGCATCGATTTTAAGTCTCATCTCCTTGTCTCTTTTTGTCGTAGTAGTCGTCAAATCTGTATGTCGTAGTGATAGTTTCGTGTCATGAACCAAAACCAAGTCTCAACATTCTTCCCCTTTTTGATTGATGACAACCTGTAAATAAATATAAATTTCGACTGCATATATATATACCATAAATACTTACTCCCTTCGAATCTTTGACGCTCTATATCCTGCATTCTTATTATTAGCAATAATATTTCTCCCCCTTTGTTATCGACAAAAAGGAATAAGTAATATGAAGTTATAATTTCATAGATACTACGAAAACAAATCATTCATACATTAAACTTCCATAATCCAGAGTGTTTGAAATAAATAAAACATAGTGGCCATTTAGTACAAGCCATACGAAAATGAAAACTAATAAAAAGATAATCATCTTAAGCCATTGGTTGCTTACCCCTGCCACTATGTGATGTCTGACCACCACAATCGCCTTCATCTCCATCATCATCACTACTGCTTGCTTGATCATCATCAGAAGAAGACCAAGTAAAGATGGGTTGCTTCCTCGGATCGCCTATAGTAGCCGTAGATATCTCGGAAGAACATGGGATAGCTTGCCATAATTTGGTAAAAAATTCTTTTACAAGAGTATTTTTTAAAAAATTATTTATATTTTTGAAATTGATATGACAGAAACGTTTATGCCATATCCAGGGATCATTTTCTTTAGGTATTAAACACGTATCTGAGTTATGATTAACTTTCATATTCAAAACATAAATGTTTTTATCTCTATTTCCTTCGAAAATAAGATTTTGATTCTGATCAAGAATACTGCATTTATTTTCAGAAATGATATTTTAAAACCTTTAACGCATAATTGACTTATACTTAATAGATTATGTTTTAGATTCTTAAATAATAAAATATTTGTAATAAGAGGTAAATTAGATGTAACGTAATTGCTCACATCGCCTTCGCCGATGATATATCCCTTGGAATTACCTCCAAAAGTGACAGAACCTTCATCTGAGAATGTAATATTTATCAGCATATCTTTGTCTCTTGTCATGTGTTTTGATCAACCACTATCGAGTATCCATTTTTCTCTTTTCTTGAGTGGGACCTGCAAAAAATGTGAGATAACGTTGGTACCCACCTTTTCAATAGGGTCCTAAGAGTTAGGTCTTAAGAAACCAAACCCAAGTGGGTTTAGTATCCCTTTTATAGATGTAATTTTTATTATTATGAACATCTTCTATAAATGAACTAATATACTTTTTCCTTATTAACTTGTTGTTAGTTTTAGGTACCCATATATTTATAGTTTTAGAAACTAGTCTTTTTGAAGATATGGGTATTTTATCATACTTAACTTTGTTTAAATTAATAGATTGTGAATCCTTGATTTTCTTCTTATATTCTAAACCATTTTTATTACTAACAGATTGTGAATTCTCAATAATTCTAGATAGATTTTCTCTTCCTTTATTAAATTTTGAAACATTTTTAGTGATACCATCTACTTTGGTCTTTAGACCTGAATTTTCTAGTCTTACCATTTTAATATTAGTTTTTAAAACATGATTTTTAGAAACAAGACTATCATTCCTTTCTTTTAGAGTTTTAATTTCTTGACTCAGTAATATAAGTTGAGAATTAACATTTGAAAGAGATTCTTGAGTTTTCTCAAGTTCTTCTTCCAATATTTCTTCTCGTCTTTAAGCATATCTCTTTCGAATTCTACCTTGTTTTGATTTTCTACAACCTCTTTATATTTTCCTTTGGGACTTTTTAAAGTATCTAATAATTTAGAATTTATTTCTATCATATCATCAAAAGTTAAATCACTAACCTCATTAGCTTTAGCCATAAAACATACGTTAGCTTGTTCATTGTCGCCGTCACTTTCACTTCCCGAAGAAGAAGAGGAGGAATCTGAATCATCCCAGGTGACTGAAAATGCTTTTCTTTTGAATTTATCCTTCCTTTTATTTCGATATTCTTTCTTTTGATATGGACAGTCCTTCTGCATATGCCCCTTTTTATGACAGTTAAAACATTCCATAACTGATATAGATGGTGGTTTATTACTTGAGCTTCTCTTGCCATTATTTCTGTTTCCTTTTCTATATTTCAAGAATTTCTTAAAGCTTTTGGCAATAAAGGCTAGGCCGTCTTTGTCCGAATTTGATTCTTCTTGTTCTACATGAAATGCTATATTCTTTTTATCTTGAGCTAGAACTCTTTTTGCCTGCAAACTCACTTCATAAGACATTAGATTTCCTATTAACTCTTCGGGAGTTATTTTGGAAATATCTTCGCTTCTTTAATAGCGAGAACTTTTCATTCGCATTCTTCCATTAAAGAGTTAAGGATTTTGGATACAATATCAAAGTCTGAATATTTTTCTCCTAGTCCTACTAATGAATGATAAATATCCTGAAATCTTGAGTACATGTCATTTATAGATTCATTTTCTTTCATTCTAAAATTTTGAAACTGATTTTTGAGCACGGATATTTTGCTTTGTTTGACCTTGTTGGTTCCTTCATGTGTAACGTTGAGTGTACGCCATATTTCATATGCAGTATTGCACATGCTAACACGGTTAAACTCATGTTTATCTAAGGCACAAAACAACATATTCATGGCTTTTGCATTAGCTGTGGCATCTAGTTTCTGTGTATTTGACCAAGTGGAATATTCTTCAGTAGGAATAGTATATTCTGTCTGAGTTATATTCCATGAATCAAAACCATTTGCATGCATATATATTCTCATTCGTGTGGCCCAATAGTTACAATTCATTCCATTAAATAGTGATGGACGTGCAGTGGATTGTCCTTCAATAAAGCTAGCGTTAATGCTAGTGTTAGTGTCCATATTATTGGATTATCAGATAACCGTGTTACGGTTATATGATGACCTTGCTCTGATACCAAATAAAAATATGCTATGGATCATGTAATATGGATATATAATGATACAGTGTAAAGTGATGATAATAATGCGGTAAATAATGCGGAATATAAAAGCAGTAAAGTAAAATGACACCAGAAATTTTTATACTAGTTCGAAGCACCATCCTACGTCCAGTCCTAGACTCCTTCTGGAATTTCTCTAATACAACAACCCTCACTTAACCCGAAGGGATAGGTCTATACAACCCCTGACTAGCCGAATAGGGACCTAAGCAGCAGAACAGGATCTCGCTTCAACAGCCGAAGAGGACTTCACTCGCCTGAGTAGCAGAATAGGACTTCAAGAAATACAGAAAATAGTTTTGACTTATGTGTGTTCTGATAACATGGATTTTTCACTTATAGTACACCCTTTCTATAATCTTCTCCTCGAGTATAAATATATATATTTGAAGTATATGAAGAATAGAAAGGTATAGTATTGTTTTAATGTAGAATAATTGAAAGTATGATAGCAAATGGATTCCAGAAAGTTAGATCAGAGAGATAAGAAAATTCGATTGTGATTAAGTGTTTTGGAATCAAGTTAGAGTTTGTATTTATAAAGGTTAGAAAGAAGCGATTGTTGGTGAAGAGTTTCAATTGAAGTGTTGTGTCTGAATCTTTTCGTTAGAGGTTCGCAACTCTTCACAAAAGTCGTGTTTTTCCGAAAATTGGCTATTATAGAAATTCAGTCAACTGAGCCTCTAGGTCAGTCGACTGAATATTCAAAGTAATTTTTGAATTTAAATTCGTATATCAATGTATCTGTGCATGCGGCATAAAATTCCCAGTGTCAGTCGACTGGATCTCTAGGTCAGTCGACTGACCTGGTTACATTTGTGCAGTAAGCACAGTTTACATAGGTATATTTTTTCTATAACTTTAAAATACTTTTATAATTTAATTTTATGCTTATATATGTATAAAATATTTAGGAAATATAATGATTAAATATATAAGCTAATATAGACGTAATCGAGGAGATATTTTAACAATATTGACCTATGACTTAAGAAACAAAATATCATAGTTGATGCACTGGTTTTATTTCTCGTCTTCTTGTCTCTTTTTGTCGTAGAAATCATCAAATCTATATGTCGTAGTGATAGTTTCGTGTCATGAATAAAAACCAAGTCTCAACAAGTATGATTTATAAATATGGTTTATAAATGAAGAGGATTCAAACTGAGAATTTAAGAACTTAAATCCAGGTGTCTTTGAAAAAAATTTCAAGATTTTAGCAGAAGTAATAATAGTATTATTTGAAAGTAAATATTTTGGAAATTGATTTACGGAATTAAGCTCATGATACTTAGTAGCATTGTACAAAGTATTTGATAATGCTTTCAAATGATTCTGGTTGGGTACCAAAAGTATGGGTTGATGTACTAAGCTCACTTCTGTTGCTTGGAAATAATTTTGGTGATGACTGCAGCATCGTCTGCATTCATTTTTGGGTTTCTAAGTGGAGGATGCAACAGAGTTATTTTGATAAAACTGATTTCAGTCCAAAAGTATGATTTCATATAAAAATGGTATATGTATATATTATTATCTCAAAATGATTTGGATTAAAACCCGGGTGTTAGTTCTAAAGTTTTCTTTAAAGAAACTGGAACTTTATTAAGTTATTTTATGGGCACAGGTAGTCTATGCATTAGGGTTGTATGGTAGATGCGCCATGTTATGATATGATTGGTCGGTAGTTTCATTTGTTAGAATGAAACAGGATTTTCGATGATTTTGGATAGCCAAAAACTTCTAAATCATTATAAAACTTGTAGTTAAGTATTTCTGAAAATATAAAGTTGAGTTTATATAATGCTTGAATTTGAAATAAGTGGTAAGTTAAAACAAGTTCAAACTATTGATCATCCTTGTTGAGTAAAATGAATTTGATGTTTTGTGCACACTTAGATGTAGTGGAGTATAATGCGAGTATAAACTTAAGTTATAAAATGTTTATAAACTTGGAGTTAGGTTTTTAAGAAATGATCCAGAAATGGTTGTAGTATTGAATGCCATACTATTTGTATAAAAGTATGTGATATAAAGAATTTGTGTAGTTAAGAAACCAATAGGATAAATATATAAGTTATACGTAAATCATTTTATTCACATGACTATTCTTGGTTCGGTATTTGAGGACAAGATTTCGAGGTTGTTTACACCAGTTTGAACAAGGATTTTTCATTCGATTCATGATGGTGGACACTTGATTCAGATTCCTGATATAATCCCAAAGTTTTCTATCATAGTATATGGCTATGTAAGGAGAATGGAGGTTTTGAGTCAAGGAACCCAATCGGAGTCTGTACTAGAGAAGTCAAGTGATTTATACTAGTTTGAAAGTAAAATCTATATGATCGAGCAAGTAATCAGATCAGATATTGCGTACGGATGGTCCGGGTGTATCGTACGAGCTTCCTTACGTTTGTAAGATATGTTATGTTGACTTTGAAGAGTATGAGGAATGACTCTTCGATTTGTTATAAGGTAACGTGAATAATCGTCAAAGTAATAACCTAAGGCTATTGAGCCGAAGGTATGCTTAATAGATGGTTTGTAGTCCTTGGACGATGAGAGAATTTTGAACTTGAGCAAACCATGAGCTTAGTTTGCTAGTGATAGCGAATGCTATTTGAATATTTGTATGCTTGTTCCTTTATTAGGTTGGTAAAGTACGGTGGAGCAAGGATGCTTGGGATTGTATAAAGAAGACGGAGGACGATTTGAGGAGGTTTTATCCTGAGCTGCTTATAGACTAGGGGTTCCTTCCTATCTTAGTATCCTATATCTTTCGTAGTGTTCTCACTTCTTAAGGTGGAGTCAATTAGTTTGCATTTGATATATAGTTTAGTTTGTATATAGTGTCAGTGGTACTCTCTATATATGTATCTTGTCCTTTTATCTTCTTTGATTACCGTTTTTGTTTGAATTTCGAGGATGAAATGTTCTAAGTAAGGGAGAATGTAGTGACCAGGAAATTCGAACACTTTATCTTCGAATATTGTAACGTTTTGAAATATAGTTAAGTGTTATAATATGATTTTATAATCTTGTTAAACGTCTTTTAATTAATAAATGATGATAAAAAATATGTTTTTGAATTTTGTTTACCAAAAAGTATTCTTACAAGAAATGTCGATAATGTGACTGAAAATTGGTTTATCGATAAACAATTTTTTATCAAAATAAGTTGTTCGAACTTTTTTGCACTAAACTAATGAATCTATGAAGATATTTGGAGCTAATCAACTTACTTCTCTACATAAATAAAATGGAACATTTTAGAAGCATCTAAATGGATAAGGGATATTTTAAATGTAAGGGTTTTAATGGTCATTTGCTAAAAGTAAGAGGTGTAAAGGAGAAGTGATGGGAATGTGGAGGGGTGAGCCTTTCCTAGCATGGTGGGAGGGTAAGAGCGAGCTTAGGCAACACCGTATGAAGCCTATAAAAGGAGGGGCATATCCTTGAATTCATTTCACAAATTTTTACAAAACATTGTTATCGCACTTTTATATCTTCTCTTCACTAATTTCCAAAGAACATAAATTTCAAAACAAATTCAACTCAAAACTTTGCCACAAGCCTTAGGACAACATCACAACACCTTCTATCAAGTTAACATAGTCGCGAGCAATGGTAGGCTTATAATAGCCTAGGCAAGTGCAAAAACTAGAAAGAGGTAGGAAGTTAGGTGTTGCAAGGTGGAGTTTGGACTTGAGTTGCTTGGACTTGCTTGTTTGCTTGCTTTTTTGCTTGCTTAAGGGTTAGCTAACCTACAACCTTTGAATGAAAATATATTGTTTATATTTGTTTGTGAGTGAATATTTCTTTGTGATTGAATGGATATTGATATATGTAGTAATGTTAATACTTATTTATAATATTCTTTCGATTCTTGCTTTGAAAGCAAATGGAATATGTTATCCATATGTATGGAATTGAATGGACTTAAAGACTTGTATTGTAGCCTTGGAACAAATCACATAGGTCGTATTTGAACTTTGGTTAGGTTGGACTTGGATTTGGAAGTTCTTTTGTAGCGATAGTTGCTTAAGATGCACTAGAGAATTACCTTATGTTCGACAATTTCAATGGAACTTTGTAGAGAAATCCTTAGGCATTTGTTATTATATTTATGATGTTTTATATGTATGCTCACCGCCGTAAAAGTCTGAATTCAAAATTTGAGTAACATATCAAAAGGTGGCCAAACTTACACTTGTGTAAAACTGCCCCGTTTTAGCCTTTGTTTTGGACTTTAAAGATTTGAAAAGATATTTAACTTTAAGTATTTTGTTTCATTCTTTTATAAGTTCTTTCTAACTCTTATTAGAGTATTTTAAAAGTGGTATGAGATAGTTAAGTATTTTTAAGAACTATTTATGAATTTTTAAAGAAGATGGTTTATTTATAAATATATAGAAAACATGGTTTTTTTTTCAGTTTCAAAGTGTTTTATAAACTTGTCATCTTAAAGTAGTATTTTAAGAAAATGTTTTAAAACCTATTATAAGTATTTTTAAAGATTTTTAAAAGTGCAAGCAAATGATTTCAAAAGGGATTAGAAATTGCTTAGTGGCTAATCGTGTTTTGTTTACTAGTTTGTAAAGTAATTAATTATGCTTAACACTAAAAGCCGAGCAAGGTAGACTTCTCTATTTGCGAGAGTTAAGATTGATGTTTGAGTAGGAAGAAAAGCAATAATTCTTTAACCTACCGACTTCCCTTTTGACCGAGGAATAGTTAATTTGGAATGTCGGAAACGTGTTAATCGTGTTGATTACTTACTCCTTTAGGGAACTCATTAATACGATATTTTTCACTAAAAGTTGACGAGGCAGATATCTGTCTATGAGAGTCAAAAATGAAGCGTCTAAGCAAGGCCTTGTTATGCAACCAGTGCTCTAACTTATCTGGCTTCACTCTTGACCGAGGGATAGTATATATTAGACTGTCATAAACGTGTTTAGGATACGAATATTGGTTTGTATAAGCGATTGTTTTTGACTAGATTATCGATTAGTCGACTATCAAACTTGACTTAATATAACATAGAAAGTATCAAAAAGCTTTACGGTTTCATATGCTTTGAGAACCCCCGGGAGGGGAATTCCTATGAAAAGTCTCTAGCTTTTGCTTACTTTTAAAAGAACCAGGGTTAAGTTAACCGAAAATTAATAAATTGGTTTTGTAGCATCCAGTAAGCAGGAAAAGTGTACTTATATAAGATGACTCGAACACTTAACCACTTCAAAACCATATAGGTGATATATGTTTTGGAAGAGGTTGTGAAGTGAAATGTTATAGAGTTGAATTGTCTATCCTAAGGTTAAGTCCAAGGGAGATGTCAGTGTTAACATTTTGAACGATGCTATCATGTGAGACTGTATATCTTCAGGAGTATTCCAAGAGAGAGGATAACGTCAGCATTCGTCGGAAGACTTCTGTGGGAATCTACATGGAGAATAAACATCTGTTTGAGATGCTCAAATCCATATAGTGATTTGTGATCTGTTCGAGATGTTGGAATCCAATTGTGGATTCGTGTTTTGTTCGAGTGTTGAAGACTCCTATGGGAGATGATGAACGTAGCCTCGACATCAAAAATGACTAAAAAAAAGAGTAGGATGCACAATCTTGGATTTAGCTTACCCATGAGGGTATATCAACTCCATATCTAGACTATGCTTATCGATATGTCATGCGTGGGAGTTGTTGATACTCGGTGCCACGCAGTTCATCATTGGGCTAGTTGTGTTTTACTTTATAATATATCATATCTAGAGATATATGATGCTTGGAAGGTAGTTTTCGATCATTATCATGGAGTTCGAATTCGGCATGACAAAAGATGTCTCCGTGGAAAAATCCATGTATGAACGTGCCTTAGCGGGATCGATTATATACCTATTATTATTGTGTCATATACACAATAGCTATTTTATGATTTATGTAATATACCATAGAAATTATCTATTGCGTTGATATATTCACTCATCGGATGGTTGGTTTCATTTAAGGGGAAATCATTACGGTAATATATGTAGTCTCAATATTGGGTTCTCTCATGTCGGACTTATGTCTAATGCTTGGTTTTTGTTTTCTTTAAATTCCTTGTGTACTCTTTCGAGTAATCTTAATAAAGCAGGTTTTACTTTGGATGCTTCAGAGTGCATGAGACGAGATGGAGGCTTTCATTATCTATCTATTTCTATTTCTACTGGACTATATTATGTTTGTATATATTATCTTTGTGAGGACATGTATTTTTAACTGTCCAGTTGATGATTGTACTTCGTTTTTTAACTCTGAAATTTCTGTATACGGAGTAACCCTTTATAATTTTCTTTTGATATTGTATATTTTCATTCCGTTGTGATATTCTGTTGTTGTGTTCCCTTTTACTTATTTTATTCTTTTTTTATTTACCCTAACTTTCTATCTTTTCGACACTTGGATGCTTAGCATACGAAAACCGCAGGTGTATTTAGTACCGACATTCGAGGGTCGAAAAGTTAGGTCATTACAATTAATGATGTTTATTCATTAACCCTCATTAATTAGTTAGCTATGCTCGGCCAGTTTATGAGCAGTTTTACATTTTCACTACATGGGTTGGATAGATAGTAATTTATGGTAACATTGGAATGAATACCTTATGAATTAAGTTTCATAGTTGGACTATAAGACATTCGATGATAATATTAGGTTAAGAAGTTAACTTCAATAAAAGATGTTTATTATAATCCAAAGGAAAGAAAGATATTTAAGAATAAATATTTATGAAAAGATTTTATGTGAGAAAGTAAATTTTTATAAGTATTGTTTATAAAATATAGTTTATAAAAAAAAGAGGATTTAAACTGAGAATTTGATAACTTAAATCCTGGTGTTTTAAAAAGTTTATTTCAAGATTTTTGAGAAAATAATAATATTATTATTTAAAAGTATTTATGGATAGAAATATTTTAAAAAAGGATTAAGGGAAATAGAAAGTACTGAACTCACTTCTCTCGTTGGAAAATAATCTCGGTGATGACTGTGACATCATCGGCATTCATTTTCAAGTTTCAAAGTAGGAGGTGTTATCGGAGCAGTTTGCTACAATTTTTTTTGGTAAAACCGATTTTGATTTAATCCCTAAAGTATGATTTAATATAAAAATATATATGTGTATATTATTATTTCAAAATGATTTGAAATAAAAATCTGGTGTTTAGTTATAAAGTTGTCCATAAGAAAACTTGAGATAAAATATAAAGTAATTCAATAAAAGTTTTGAAATAAGCTTTTTATATGAAAAAGATTTGTTTGTCTATTATGTAGGGTGCCCAAGTGATAGTGGCATAGCCTAGAATAATGACGAAACCTTTTCATTTTTTCCATTGGTAAAGTGTGTTTAATAAATAAATGAAACTTTGTTAAGTTATTTTATGGACACATGTATCTTATACATTATGACAAGTTGGTTTGTGCATCATACCATGATATGTTATTTGGTAATTTTCATTTTTCTTAAATGAAATAGATATTTTGGCGATTTTGGACAGCCGGAAACTTCTGAATTATTATAGAATTTGTAGTTAAGTGTTTTTGAAATTATAAAGTTGAGTTTATATGATACTCTAATTTAGAAAGTAGTAAGTTAAAACAATTTTTAAATTTTCTTAACATCCTTATTAGGTAAAATAAATTCGATATTTTGTATATACTCTTAGGATGTAGTGGAGTATTATACAAGTATGAACTTAAGTTATAAAGGTATATAAACTTGAAGTTATGTATTTATGAAATTATTCAAAAATGGTTTTAGTATTAAATAACATACTATTTGTATAAATTAATGTTATATAAAAAGTAATTGGTATAGTTGAGAAACTAATAGAATAAATACGTAAGTTGTACATAGATCATTTTATTCACATAATCGTTCTTAATCCAACATTCGAGTATATGGTTTTGAGGTGGTTTATGCACGTCTGAACATGATTTTTCACTCGATTTTTGATGGCGAACACTTGATACGTATTCATGATATGATTCTAAGTTTTTCTATCATAGTATATGGCAATGTAAAGGAAATAGAAGTTTCTAGTCAATAAACATGATTGGAGTTTGCACTGGAGAGGTTAAGTGATCTATAATAGTTTAAAAGTGAAATTATGTGATCGAGCGAGTGATCGGATTGATGTTGCATACGTATGGTCCATGTACATCTTATGGCCTTTATTATATTTGTGAAGTATGTTTTTTAGCATAAGAAGAGTTTGGGAAAGGACTCATCAAATTGTTTAAGGTTGTATGAATTATGGACTAACTAATAACTTGAAGTGGTTGAGCATAAGGTACGCTTAGTAGATTATTTTATTGTTCTTGTGCGATAAGTGGATTTTTGAACATGGGAAAACCATGACCCATTTTTACTAGTGATTATTATACTGTTAAGTGTTAATGCATGATTGTTTCTTTGGTTGCTTGTGTTGGAATTTCGAAGATGAAATATTTTAAGTGGGGGAGAATTAGATTGTAACGGCATGAAATTTCGAACACTTCGTATTTAAATATATGAATATTTAAATAATGGAATCTTGAATTTAAAATGATTAAATTGGTTTAATAACCTTGTTAACCCCTTTTTAACAATAAATAATGAAGGAAAACTTGTTTTTGAAATTTGTTTACAAAATAAATAGTTTGAAGAAATATCGATAAAGTGACCGAAAATTGTTTTATCAATAAACAACCTCAAAACGCATGAGATTATCATCTCAAGGCGATATCTTTTTCTTGTGACAAAACCAATGCCATCGAGACCGAAAAAATAAGACGATGTACGCTGACGAGTTTTCTAGCGATCCGACGTCCCATGTGATCGAACGAGCTAGGAACGTATGATGATTTATTTGAGAAAACTAATTATAATATATATTTTATATAAAATATAAGCCCTCCCACAACACTCCTCTCTCTCACTCTCTTCTTTTTCTTTTACTGTAAAAGAAATAACACAACCACCACCTTCATCGAATTGTTTTGAAAGCGACAGGGAACGAGAGATGCCAACGTCGGATCCGTTTGACTTGAGTAAGCAGAGGCTTCAAATCTATATGGGGTTTTCCATTTGCAATTGTACTTGGTCATGGTCGATACTTCGGAGGCCGAGCTAGGGTTGGCGATTATAGGGCATCAAGGAGGAGTTTGGAAAATGAAGGGTACCGTTGGCCCTTCTTTGGCGATGTGCGCCTTCCCCCACAGTTGCAGCTCCTACAGCCACTGTGTCTAAATTACAACATCAGTGGTAGAAGAAGAGATGCTACAAGTTGGAATTTGATGGAGGATCCCAAGTGTGTTGAAGTCAGATGCAATGCAATGAGAGCGCGTTGGCAGTGATCATTTGTCATTTCATTAAACAAAGAGGGAGCTATGAAAAGAGAGGCATAGGGCATTGTGTGCGTGTAAAGGCTTCATGCATAGGGAATTGAAATTAGGGAAAAGGGGAAGATGTAATAGGGGGTAATTAAGTTAATGAATATTAATTAATTCATATTTTTAATTTAAATTTTATAAAATCCATATCTTTTGCATTTGAGATCCAATTGAGAGGTCATCTTTGCCTTTGCACTCGTAGTGAGATTATCTATATCTTAGTTTGGCTTGGGCTTTGGCGAGTAAAGTCACTCATTAATTTGTATATGCTATGTGTATTTTTTTTTTGTTAAAATATACGTTAAAATGGATAACAATGCAAGTTATTACCTTTGGAACTCGTCTAGCTTTGGAAAGCGAGTAATAATATTATATATAGCATAATATCTCTTATAACCCTCTAAACATGTAACGTGGCCAAGCCTTATTGTTTACAGTTTTGATAATGTTATAAATGAAGTTGAAGTGTGTTATGAATGTTTGAAGCATCGCTATAAACGCACATTGAAATTCCTTATATTTAACATGTGTTAAATTGGTTAAAATGTGAATATATTGTGACAAGGAGGTATATTGTAACAGACCGCCTTTTTGTACGCTTTAAATCGACGATAAACCACAAACGTCAGACTTAAACCATATAGAAGGGTGGATTGTTATGGGGTAAATAAGAAGGAGCAGAGAAAGAAGAAAAAAACAAAATAGAATCTTGCAGCAGAACGATAAAATATAATAATCAAATAAACAGTCCATGAAGCTGTTTACAAAATATTCGATTATACTTATATATTACATATCAGAGTGACACATACCAGGGAATAATAAATAATGCAGTGGAACAGTATGAAGGTAGTGGAATAATATAGTAAATAATAGTAATAAAATCTTCGTCTTCGTCCTCCAGAAGTAAGGTCTTCAAATCCTGAAATGCTCAGGCTGACCTGAGTGAATTGAAAAGACAAAACACTCGAGTCAGAACTAAACGATCTTATGTAAGTTACATCAGTGGTAAATAATATGAGTGGAATGGCGTCAGAAATGTTTACGAGATTTGACATCTCCTATCCAGTGTCAAAGGTGAGTGCAGTAACTTAAGAGATGCTTGGGATTCACATCTCCTAAGGATCCGTTAAACTATTTACTATGTAGTAATATTTCGCTATTATAATAATGTCTATTAGTAAAATAAACTTACTTTAAAATAGCGTTAAGGGATTACCCATATAGCCCTTAACACGTAATAGTGCCAATAGTCTATACAGTACCGTAATACCTCCTGATCGGGAGGCTACCAGAGGATACTCCATAGGTAGGACACAAATCAAACTCATATAAGGCACGCTAGGGTAGGTGATACGGCACAACTAGGCAATGCCAGGGTAGATATATCAATTACGCTTCCGGGCCGGTGGTAACGCATAGTCGTAGCTACCGCCCACCTCGAGCCACACCCCCAAATCAAAAAAAAAATCAAAAGTGGCCAGTGAATTAATCCAAAAGTCAAAGTATAATATCAAAGGGATGTGTCCGATCAAAGGTGCTACCTCATTAGCCCGTCAATTGCTCCTGTTTTAGCCACCTTATACCAACTCACGGGAGTTGGGTCCACTTATATACCTCAAAGGAACGCCGCCGCCATCCTACTTCATTCTGGAATCTCCACCGCGTACACGGTTGTTAAAGTGGTTTTCGAAGTTGGCAGAGAATATGACAACTACCGATCCTGGTCTCTTCAACAACAAACGTCATTATAACACCATGGTCATTTCAAAATAATTTATACTTCAAAACCAGAATATAATATCTATTTCGAAACCATGTAAATACGATATCCTTTCCATTTCAAAAACCAAATCATTTTGATATCATTTTTATGAAACCCAAATCAATATAATATCATTTTTATTCCAAACATATCTCTTTCCAAAATCATAGCACTTCAAAGTTATAACACTTTGAAACAAAACACTTGAAATATAACTTCCACCACTCAAATGGTTTAAATATTAGAATACTTTATATAATAAAATGGCTTCTTAGATTTCATAAATCAATTTCAAAACAGCTTGAATTTCTAAATTTCAAATTTAACCAAATCCCAAATCATAAATTTCAATACAATTCAGTTTCCAAGTAAACTATTCCAATTTATATCGATTTCAAAACTAAGTTTGGTAATTACAATTCAACAAATCAATTTTCTATTATTTAGTTTTGAAATATTTTTACATAATAAATCCATTATCATTGAAATAAAACTCAATTTACCAATAACTAAATATTTCGTTCAATTTATTTATACTTGGAATATTCGTTTAATTCATCTTAAACCGAACTCCAGTTAAAAAAATCATACTTTTAAAGTCTCAATTTTATTAAATTTCAAACCCATTTCATATTTATCTTCCCACCATATTCTCATTTGAGTCGTTATAAACTCCAGAAATATAATTCAAATAAATACTTAACCATATTATATCTTATTAAAATCAAACTTTATTATTAAACTTATTTTATACTTTAAACCAATTTTATACGCTTAAAACAAAGAATTTAACTATACATAAAATAACATTTATAAAATATCCAAATCAATATCTCATAAAACCATATATTTCTTTACAAAACCATAGAAATCATTTCAAAATATTTTTATATATAGACAATGGTGTCTGTATATAATCTTGTACCCTATGGTCAAGTGATACGGATATTTATCATTTCAATCCGTAATTTAAAATAAAAATACGGTTACATCATTTCAAACCGCAATCCCGAATGAAATAAAATGCTCAACAACATGCAGTTTATAACAATATACAATATAACATTCATTCATCCAATATCAATCATCCATTTATCACAATCATCATCCAATTCAAACAATAACATCAATATAGAACAGGTAATAAATAACAGGTATTTACTGGCAGTTTATATTCAATAATAAATTAAATAACAATTTAATTCAATAACTTCAATTTAACTGGAATGATGATAAAAATATGCCAAACAGTCATAAATAAATTTCTAATCACATCAGAAATTAATTTAACACACATAAGAAATTTTAGAAGTTGTGAGTGGGTTAAAACACTCACCTTTTGAATTTAAATTGAATTTAAATCCAACTTAATGAATAGTCTTAGAATCTTTCCAAACCAGCATCAAAATGTTCGGAATTCCAATACGAACCTAGTGGAGAAATCCGCGCGTGAAACGGACCTCGTATGTGAAAGTTATGTAAGTTAGAACATATGAAAATTAAATTTAATTAAAATAGACAAAGCAAGATAATATTGCATGTCATCGTCCCCTTTGCCTCACTCAGCTACAGGAAACAAGGCGTTCATTCGTTCGAATGCGCGAAGCACCGCCACCTAGGGGATGCCACGACCAGCCGGACCACCACCCTATGCCGCGTCGACCACGCCAGAGACGAGCCGCCTCCATCCCCCTTTACGCGCGTCACCCACGTGGCCTTCAGAGGCCGCCGTCGCCACCAAAAAGAACTAGGGTTTCGAACACAAAATCGCAAATTCCCACCACCACACGCAAAACCATGTCAAGCGACCACCAGCGTCGAACTCCATATGTCGAGCTGTTCAAAACCCATATTTTAATTTCGTCGATTGATGACGAAATCAAAAACGCCTAATTCAATTTTGACCGCAATTTTCGATTGATTTGAGCATCATTTCCGAAAACAAACACTTGACACAGATTCCTATTATCGAGATATTCGATATATAATTTTTCTGAATTTTTTTGAGGAGTTTGAAAATTTGGCTTTGAATTTGATTTGAAACTGGAATTGGAAATTTTGGTTTGTCTACCATTGAGGAGGAGAGACGGCTGAAGTTTTGTACATACAGAAATAAGAAATAGAATGATGCTAGGGTTTATAACTAGATATATATAGGTAGGATTGAAAATAGAAAGAACGGATCAGATCTGATTGAACGATAGATGGCTCGAAAAGCCCGTTTTGACTCCGGGACGAAATTGGACTAGCCCATATATCAAAATAGATGTTTTTAAAATATTTTAAACGCAATGGAATAGGTTTCAAGTCAAAATTCCATCGTATGAAGAAATTATGCTAAAATCAAGTTATTTCATATTGATTTCAATTGATTTCAATTTAATTGATTTCTGTGCGTTTCGAGTCCGTACGATCAAAGACAAGCCCGATCGTTACGAAACTTGAAATCCTATAATAATTCACCGTTACGGATCCGATGAAACTAGTTTCGCCGAAATCCGAGTTAGTGGCCAAAATGGCTATTTTCTAGTTAATTAAATAAATTAATAATTGATTAACTAAATCAAGTTTTCAATTTCAACTCTATAATTAACAAATTTCATCATTTTTAAATTTCTTAATCAAAATGTCAATTTAGAGTTGATTAATTTATCAATTTCAGTGTAGCCTTAATTCCATTAACTTCATAAATTATAAATTTAATTTCCAATAATTCTATTTAATTTACCTTTCATTCTATTATTCAATTCATTGCTTTCAAATGGATGCATTTAACATTGGATTCATGATCTATTACCGTAATATTCTTAGATTTCATCTTAATCTCCATTAACGTAATATTTAAATATTTAATTTCAATTATTTGCAATTAATCCAATTATTAAATTTAAATTAATAATCTTGATTCCCATTCTTACTTTATTATCAAACAACAATTATTATAATTACTTTCTAGCATTGACCCTATCAAACTACAATTTATTACGTATTATTTTATCAATTAATATTACTTTGACTCTATTTCCCAATTTTCTAGTTACAATCAATCAAAACCTTACAATTGTCACAATTTATTGGGATTGCACTAAATTTGTTATTTATCAACTTGCTTTAACCTCGTTACCTTAATTTACGTTCATTTGCTATTAAGAAATATATTATTTCATTGGTTATTTCAACACTTACTTTTATTTACTCATTTTCTATTTTATAACGAAGTGCAACAATTTACACTATTACATTATTGGGATTTCACTCCAATTGTCAAAATAAATTCTAATTACCATTGCTACATTTCATTTCTAACATTCGCTTCATTTTATATTATAAAGTTTTTATTTCTTTCTTGATTTAGTTACAAAATTGTATTAAATTAACCAATTTAACTATCGAAATTTACGAGTCGTTACATATATATTTGATTATTTTCCACACATTAAAAGAATTGGCTAGCGAAGTGTAGTAATCGTAAAAGTTAGAAGCGAAAAGTTCGTTATGGATGCACTTTGAAAATGCCTTGTGTTCGATGATTTTTAAACTTAACTTTGAAAGACATCCTGGGGACTTCTTTACACTTTTACAAGTATAATAAGTGTACTCATCACTAGAAAAATATAAAAGTTTAAAGAGAGAATTAGTTTAAAGGAAAAAGTTTAATAATATTTTATTTTAACGGACGCTAAAATAAAACTTCCGTCAAAAGGACAAGCGCGAAAATTTGCACGATCGTTCGTTTCTGCTTTTTTATTTTCTTTTCTTCTCTAAACAAAATTTCTTCTCAATCAAGCAATGGCAACCCCAACCCAAAGAAATTTTCTTCCTGAAGCTGATGTACAACCTAAATCGACTTCCGAAGCTAAGTCGATCAACGTAAATCCACAAATTCCAACAAATCCAGAACAAATCAACGATGAAACTGGAATTTCAAAAACTATGGCTTCAACTGCAATGCGTACAGCAACAAAGAGAAGACAAAAAAATAAACCATCCACGGTTGTCGATTCTACTGATATTGAAGAAGAAACAACGAGAATGATAAGGTCTAGGGAAGCAAAAACTGTAAAAGAAGACGACATGAAGAGACAAGAGCTTTGTGATGAAATCATCAGTAGAAAAAGAAAGACGACGGTACAACATCTGATTTATTTTTGTTAAAAATAATATTTCAATATTTAATAGATAGTAAATGATAATAAGATCGACAGTTATTGAATGATACTTCAATACATTATTTGATTTAGTGCATGCATCATATTTAAATATTAGATGATAGATGAACATAGCATACAGTCTTTGACAAATGACAAACAACAATAACATGCATAGTTATAGCATGATAGAAAAACAATGCATTATACAATCATAGTTGAATATAACACTTTTTTTACTGTATGTATAATGATGCAATGATAACTGAAAAGAACATTTCCATATTTGATATATGGCAGACAATAATTAAATAGATAGTTATTGAATGATAGTTCAATCTATAATTTCATTTGTATACGCAATATCAAAATTTGAGATGATAGATGAATATAGCATACAGTTTTTGATGGTTGATAGACAACAATAAAATGCATTATTATTGAATGATAGAAAAATATAGCATTTCATAAAATGATAGACAAACATAGCATTCAGCCTTTAAACTATAGAAGCATAATTGAAAAAGAGTAATGATAGACAAACATAGCATTCAGTTTTTAAAGTATAGAAGCATACATCGAAAAAGAGTAATGGTAGACAAATGTAGCATTGGATAAAATGATAGACAAACATAGCATTCAGTTTTTAAAGTATAGAAGCATACATCGAAAAAGAGTAATGATAGACAAATGTAGCATTGGATAAAATGATAGACAAACATAGCATTCAGTTTTTAAAGTATAGAAGCATACATCGAAAAAGAGTAATGACAGACAAATGTAGCATTGGATAAAATGATAGACAAACATAGCATTCGGTTTTTAAAGTATAGAAGCATACATCAAAAAAGAGTAATGATAGACAAATGTAGCATTGGATAAAATGATAGACAAACATAGCATTCAGTTTTTAAAGTATAGAAGCATGCATCAAAAAAGAGTAATGATAAACAAATATAGCATTTGATAAAATGATAGACAAACATAGCATTCAGTTTTTAAAGTATAGAAGCATACATTGAAAAAGAGTAATGATAGACAAATGTAGCATTGAATAAAATGATAGACAAACATAGCATTCAGTTTTTAAAGTATAGAAGCATACATCGAAAAAGAGTAATGATAGACAAATGTAGCATTGGATAAAATGATAGACAAACATAGCATTCAGTTTTTAAAGTATAGAAGCATACATCAAAAAAGAGTAATGATAGACAAATATAGCATTTGATAAATGATAGACAAACATAACATTCAGTTTTTAAAGTATAGAAGCATACATTGAAAAAGAGTAATGATAGACAAATGTAGCATTGGATAAAATGATAGATAAACATAGCATTCAGTTTTTAAAGTATAGAAGCGTACATCGAAAAAGAGTAATGATAGACAAATATAGCATTTGATAAAATGACAGACAAACATAGCACTCAGTTTTTAAAGTATAGAAGCATACATCGAGAAAGAGTAATGGTGGACAAATATAGCATTTGATAAAATGACAGACAAACATAGCATTCAGTTTTTAAAGTATAGAAGCATACATTGAGAAAGAGTAATGATAAACAAATATAGCATTCAATGTTTAAATTGCACAAGCATAAACTGAAAAAGAGTAATGATAGACAAATATAGCATTCAATGTTCGAAATTGTACAAGCATACATTGAAAAAGAGTAATGATGGGCAAATATAGCATTTCTACAAATAATGATACATAAATATAGCATTATTCTATTGTGCATTCATAGTTCAGAAATTAGATTATAGTTTGTTAAATACTGACTTATTGATTCATAATTTTTTGTGCAGGAATCAAAAGGTAAAAAATCAAAGAAAGCAAAAATAACAAAAGATAAAAAATCAAAGAAATCATGTCAGGAAAAAATTCAATATCGATGTAGCCTGCTTCCGATGATTAAAATTTTCAAGAAAATTAAGGAAAAAGGAGGTTATCTTATATAGCAGTTGAATTATTAAAAACACACACCTTTTGAAAAATTTATGCTGGTTCTTTTCAAAGAAATTTTATCCATAACTGCTTTTACAAAATCACCAACAACGTTAGATGATACAATAGACACATTTTCTATTACTGACGAAGCTTTTAAAGTAGGGAATGTTTTTATGAAAATCAAACCTGAAGATGTTTCTATTCTATTTAGCTTACCTTTGTCTGGAATCAATATTTTTCCATTACCTAAAATGAGTTTACAAATCCTTCCAGACAATTGTAAGGATTTTGTATTAAGAAATTTTGGAACAATAGAGCACATAACAAAAGATCTTACAGTTTCAAAAATAAATAATCTTCTAGAAACACAAAAATTTGAAAATGAAACTGATTTTCCAAAATTGATTATCATTCTTGCAATGATAACCTTCTTCTTTTCTTATAATCAAAGATACTTGCCATGGGGATATATTCCTTATATTATTGATGACAACAAAATGAACTCAGTGTCTTGGCCAGTTTCAATTCATCATTCATTGATTAGAGCGTTGACGGCTTTCAAAACAAAGCCAAGAAACATGTCAGGTTGTTCCATGCTCCCAGTTGTAAGTGCAACATTCTAACTTTATATTAATACATCTATCTCTATAAATTAAATTATATACATTATATATTTTTACAAGCAATATTTTATTTGTAGTTTTTCCTATGTGAGCATGTCAATTTGATATCTCCGTTGGCAACGTACTGTTCTCCTTTACCAAGATTTGGAAGGTGGAATATTGGAAGTTTGAAAAAGATAATTTCAAAAGAAACATTGATAAACATGGACAGTAGCAAGGTATTATTTCTCACACAAATACAAGAAATGTATAATGATAGATATATCATAACATAATGTATATTAACAGTTTTCATTTTGTTATTATACAGTCATACTTTAAATGATAGTTACATATATCATTTCATTTCTGCACAAATACAATTTTCCATAGTTGCTAATAAATAATGATAGTCACATATAGCATCACATGAAAAATGAAAATTATATAAAAAATTAGTTCATTCATTGTATCTTTTAGCTCATTCATTACTATTTATGTTATTACATGGATTTTTTTGACATAAAAGACTTGAATGAAGATGAAAAGGCTCTTCTTCAACAAAAAAAAGGAATAAAAATTTGTTCAGCTGGATTCAGATGAGAATATTATGATGCAAAAAATAGAAAACTTGGAAGAGTCATCAAAAATGCAAGTTGACTCAATGAAACAGTACATTCAAGATTTGGAAAATAAATTAAAGAAGAGTGAAAAAGAAGTAGAAAAGGAGAGACAAAAAAGAATACAAGCAGAATCCATTGTCACACAGTTGAGAATGGAGATCAAAATGTTAAAATCAAAACCAAGAGAAGATATAGAAACGCCATCATTTGGTCTGAAAATAACTCAGGAAATAAAAAAGATGGAGGAAGAAAAAAAACAACAGCATCAGGAGAAACCTTCAGAGGAAACAGAAAAATCCCCGACAGTGAATAAAAGAACAGAAAAGAAACAAAGCTCTTTAGTTTTGAGGGTTAAAAAGCGCCAAAGAAGGAATAAAATAGATCCTGATTGTCAATATCACAGAAAAACAAAGAAAAATGTTGACAATGAAGACCAAAAGGAGAAACCTGAAACTAAAGAAGGTCAAGAAAAATATACAAGTGAACAAAAACAAGAAGAACAAAATAAAGAATCTGAGTATGAAGAGGAATCTGACACAGAGACAGATGAGCAACTCACTACAATTGAAAATGAAGAAACAATTGATGTTGATATTGATGGGTACTCGCCATCAACTAAAGCTTACAAGAGTAGAGATATAACAAAAAGCAGTATTCTAAAATTATTGAATGAAGAACAGCAAAACAAAATTCTTACTTTCTTCAAATTTAATGAAAATGAGAAGTAAGATTTCTAATCTTTTTTCTTTCATTATATTTGTAATTAAATAAAATTGAAAAAAAAACCAACTTATCAATTATTGATTTTCAATTACAGCACTGTAGCATATGAAAACGATGAAGGAAATAAAGGAGGAATCACAATAGTCAAATCTACGCTGGAAGCTGTTCTATTTGAGGGACTTACAGATGGACAGGTATGCATCAAATCGTAATTATAATAGTAAAAAAATGTATATAAATGCATAAAATGAAAGAATGATAGGTAAGCCTAGCATTCAACTTTCAAAGTGCATATAAATGAATTGAATGAGTGAATGATAGCTAAAAGCAGCATTACTGTTTGTAAAATGCATATAACTATATAGAAAAGGAAAATGATTGTTACAACTAGCATTCATAGCTTTTTAAGTGCATATAAATGTAAAAAAAAAATAGAATGATAGTTAAAACTAGCATTCGAAATTTCTAACTGCATATAAATGTATTAAATAAAAGAATGATAGTTAAAAACAACATTGGTATTTGTAAAGAACATATAAATATATCGAATGTCAAAGATGCTTGTTTAAACTATCATTTACATTTTTCAGTGCATACAATGAAGTAAACATGTAAATCATAGTGAATACTAGCATAAATATTCCTGGTTCAAAAACAAAATATCCCATCAAACTTACAACTTTCTTTGTTTGGTTAAACAGATTATTGATTGGTTTTATTACAATCAAGAGATGTATGAACATAGTTACTACTTCAGTACAATGATGATGGTAAGTATAAACTTTTTATTATAAAATGTTAAAAAATAATATAAAGTATTCTAATTGCATATGAATGTGCAGAATGCTTTAGCACACGATCTGCAAACTGTGATCAAAGACATAGTCATGCCAATAATAGCTGTTATTGTCAAAGCTGAATTTACAGAGAAAATTTTCTTCCTTATACAATACACAAACCATTGGAGCGTGTTGATGCTAAACTATGAAACAATGCAGTGGAGTCATTATGATTCAACCAAACCAAAAAGCACATCAACAAGGACTTCAAGCCACAGCTATAACCTGTTGAATATGCGCTTATATGATTTTTGTTTGATGATAATAAACATATATATATATATATATTCATTTAAATGTATTTGTTAATGTACTATTTTATTTTTCATAGATTAAATAAATATTTGTTGAATAAAATAAATTACACAGAATTTGAATTCAAACAGAAATTTTATATTTATTATAATTTTGAATAGTACAAATTCAAGCTCTCACTATACATATACAATTTTGATTCTAATTACATCACAATTCAATTTACATAAATTCCTCACTACATATCACTCACACTCGTAGTTTATCTTCAACTTCATTCCAGTTAGAATCCAGCATCTGAGCAATCTGCAAAAATATTCACTAACGCGGTAAAATTGAAAAAGAAATATTTTTGCAATAAATAGTGAACTTTGAAAATATTTGCCTCGGTTATTTGGGTTGTTCGTCATCATTTACATTTGAATTCATCATACATGAACAATGTGACATTCACAGTGTATCACTGTACATGCCACAAGGCCGTGCACACCGATATACACTTGATAATGTTACAGGGACAAGTGAGCACAAGGTCAAACCCAAAATAAAAGGACGGGTTCAACTCAGGTGCAATATAAATAAAATCACGACACGAGCACAAGGTCAAACTCGAGTTTTAAAACTGGGTTCAACACAAGGTCAATGCACAGACTGGAAATTCAAGAAGGCACCAAACAATAAACTGAATGCAAAGGTCAAGCCATAGTTGTTGTAACATACGCGATTTTTCGTTGCCGAAAAACCGAATAGTTAGGGTTTTAAGAAAAAGAAAAAGAAGAAATAGGGAGAAAAGAACATAGAAAATAGAGGGAAAGAGAATAGAAAACAGCAGAACAATATCATAATCTCACAATTCGCAGCGGAACAACATATAATAGATAAATGAATAATCTTTAAACAAAGAACTATATCAGTTATTACATTTTATACATTACATTTCATTACATCATATCATCAGAGTGTACAACAACAACAAGACAGCGGAAAAAGAAATACTATATACTAGTAATACGCCATGCCATCCAGCTTGCCTCCAGCAACTCCAGAATATCCAGAATATCCTAATAAACCTAACTCTTAACTGCCCGTGTAGAAATTGGTGGGCACCCAGAGTTTAGGAAGGAAAACAATAAACTCCGAGTCAGTCATGTGACTGGTGTGAGAACTCAAAACAATTTATTTATCTTTAAAATCAAAGTAGAAGAATATTTTTAAAGCCAATTCGCAATGCTTTTAAAAATGAGACTACCATAAGGCCTCCCGCACACACACACAATGCAAACGCAGAATCGGAGGAGATTTCTCCTTATGATAGTCAAAGATGCTTGATACGCATTAAAAAGAACATTTGATATTATTATTAGTGCATAGTGTAGAAAAAATTATTTCGAAAGTAGAATATAAATCTTAGCCAGCATAGACATTCCGAACTATGCCTACTATAGCTACCATCCAAACAGTGGGGCGCCACCATAAGTGAATGATAGGTTCTACAACTAATACCATACAAGATCGTATTGTTTCTTTGGATTTCCAACGAATGATCAGGCCAAGGAACTTCCCATTGCCACATGAGAATGAACATCCCCGAGAACTTAACCAGCTCTCTGCCAACACAAGGCCGGGTTTCCTTTATCACTAGGTAACTACTACACGAGTATGCCATCCCCCGGTCCTTTGGGACCTTTAACCGAGCGCTCGTAATCAATTCACACAATCATAAAGTGTTTTCAACATGAGTAAGTATCTGGGCTCCATACCATGATACCACCCTTTTCCAGAAGGAAATGCACATACCCTAAAGGGCGCTACCCCTTATAACCTTGCCGCATCTTTCCTGTTTTGACCATTCCGGGGTGTGAGGCTCGACGAAGTCACGTCCACAAAAACGTACTTTATACAAAAGCCATGCTTTGGGTCAACAAATGATCATAGAAATGATCACCAAGATAGACGATCAAATAAACGATCCTATCACAAATAATCAACACAATGATCATTTACAGCAACACTCGGCATATCACATCACCAAATTGGGAATATATCGCTGATAACATTCAACTACATAACCTCTGAGCTCGTACGTCTCAGAGAAGGGTGTTAAGCTAAAAGAATAAATTCTCCGCCACCAACAGAAATATATCTGAATGAAATCGGCTTTATATCTCAATTTGTAATGTCAGATATACAATCCATACAAGTCTGTTACGGGCTCGAACAGAACCGAAGGCACTTCTCATGAAGCCCTTGCAATCCGGGTATTCACAATCCCGATCGAATTTCCTATCACTTAGGGAATCTCTATACCAGGAGCTACCAAGTGCAGAGACAATCGATAGGTCATCCTATCGCTTTCGCAAATACTCGGCCTTCAACACCGGTCATCAATTGCAATTCATAACGACGTATCACATATTCGGAATGGGTTATACGACACCATGGTCCTTTCCCGGTTGACCCGAATAGTGAGAGCTTATTCAAAAATAAGTGTGGCATTCAAATTCAAACAAATCACATCAATTACCCATTCAAAGGGAAATATTGATAGTCGGTTATTGAACTATCAATGGATATGCACACATCAACAGTTTCCAAATAATTTTCCAAATTATTTCTTTTCCAAAATATCTTTACAAGATATATAATTTTCACACTTCAAAATAAATCAATATTTATTTTTTTAACAAATTCCACTTTCTATTCATAAATTCCATAGTGAATTTATATTTCACAATATCTATGAATATATGATTTCAATTATTCATTTCAATTTATCTTCAAAAAGATAAATTCTCTAATATTCACTTTATATTGGAAAAACATTTCCATACTTATTAAATAAGTAATTCTCAATCCATTTATTTTCAACATTTGGAAAATATTCAATATACTTAAATCGAGATTAAGCATATATTTCATTCTTTAAGCAAATCATTCTGTTAAACATATTTATTTGGGCCAAAACGAATGTCGCGTAAAACATCGTTACGACAACCCAAAATCTCTAGTATAGGGATTTGAAATTAAAATAGATATATAAATCCCAATACTATACAAAACATTTCCTTTCGGAAATCATTTACTATAACAACAGTGTTATAGTCCACCATTTCCTTTTATTTCTCGAAAACGTCTATTTCAACAATAAATGTTGAAATCTATGGTTTCGAATCTCAACACATTTTAAAATATCGTTAGATCGTTTTAATTCAATTTAAACCTCTCATTCAAAACAATTTCTTTAACATATTATTCACTATTCAAAAACGTGAATATAACTCCATTAATAGGTTTCAACAATTCACTTATCAAATAAGTGGTTTACGAATTTATAAAACAACATTTATAAATTCCTTTATTAACCTCTTCGATTTATAACTCAATTATAAACTAAAGGTTCGTATTACAAGTTAAATGCTTATAAAACGATTATTTTACAAAATCGTTTCTTTGAACTTCATAATTATAAATCTTATAACTTATAAGATTCAATTATTCATCCAAATATATTCTTTAATAATTTCACAAAATTTATAAATCTTACTATTTATAAATTTCATTTATAACTTCACCATTTATAATTTTATAAATTCCATTCATTTACAAAATTCATTTTCACTTCATTCAAACACTTATAAAAACTCGTTTTATAATGTCAATATTTCAATTTATAAATATCCATTTATAAATCTCTTAATATAAATCAATTTATATTATTCTTTAAAACGCCTTTAATCTCCTTTATTATTTCACCATTTTGATTCATAAAATAATTAAATTTTATAAATCCTATATTTAAACTTTTCACAATAAATTCAAAAATCCAATTTAAACTATTTTATAAAATCATTAGCATCATATTCTCAAAAATCAGTTTTTAACTATATTTCTCAAAAACCATAAATTTTATAACATAAAAATTATAACGTTTATTTATTTAAAATGAATTAATTCCAAAAATATTTTATATTTTCAAAAATCACTTTAAAAAATCATTTTAAAACCCCAAAATTTGGTTCAATGATGTTACACACCAAATAGTCAATCACGACAACAACGATATCATATATCGATATGATAATCCATCAAATATCAAAATATCTGAAATCAAATAAAAACTGTTGAGGAATCCAGTTGGATCCCTCCAACCTGTTTCCTGCATCCACAAACATTAGCACAATACCAATTTCGCTCCAGTACGAAATTATCGTGGTATATGGGATTTAAAATATTATCCGCTTAATAGACGGCGCAATAGGGTCTCATCCGCTAAAAAATGCGGGAAATCAATAACTCCAATATATACATATGCCAATATATATATTGCTATTATATATAGTACCAATTTCACTGTTTATGAAATATTCGCGGTATATGTTTTTAATAAATAACATCCGCTTACTAACGGCGTATAATGTCTAATTTTAACAATCAATAGATTACAATCATCATTCAAACATGCATTCAAATATTTTAAATCTAACTATTTAAAATAAAATCGAAACTGATTCGATTGAGTGAGAAGTTCTCACCTTGATTTTATTTCCGTTTCAGCGATTTATTTCGAATAAAATTAAACGGACGTTTAATTTTACCCAAAATTCTCACTAACTCCAAACGACTCCAATCCATTTCCATCGCGTAGTGCTCGTCCATACGATTCCAACGCAACTGGTTTCGCGCGTTTTCAACCTCGTATGAAAAAGATATGATTTTTCAAAGTTTTACACGATTTTATTATCATAAAATTCAACATAAATTTTATTTTTTTATAAACCTAACATAATCTGGCCGTTGCTTCCTACATATCCTCATCTGAACCGTCCCTACTTTCTTCTTCATTCACGCGTCCATCAGTAAAAGAGGCCGAACCCATTTTAGGTATTTAGGATTTAAATTCGCACCCCAACGCTTCACTTCCACGACTATCAGAGGGTTCCATCGCGTGCGCCTCTCCTCACTCCACCCACGGCCCAAGTGTGGTCACGTGCGGCCCCCCCATATGCACGCAGTTCGAGGCCGAACGCGCGCGCTTCCTCCTCATTTTCTGGCCACCACACTGCTCGAAACTCGATCACCACCGGTCATCATGAAGCTCTCACTGCCGTCTACAATTCTCTAGTTGAAAGTTTGTTGCAATACTTCACGGATTTGAAGAGATTTGAGGGAGAAGAGTTGACAATTCTGGCCGTTCGTTTGAGGGGAGGCGGCTAGCGTTTTGATTTTCTTTTTTTTTCTTTTTTTAATTTATGAAGGGTAGGGGGCTATTTATAAGGAAATGAACGAACACTATTCATCCGGAAATTCCAAACTCCGATCTACGCGCCGAAACTGACGTTCCTAGGGTTTACCCCGCGTTCCGAACACAATGGAACAGGTTTCGGAAGCTAATTCGATCATATGTGCGAGATATGGCAGCAAACGTTCAATTTAAATTAAACCGATTTAAACGATTTTCTAGGCGTTTTAATTTATACCGGACAAACGGTAAATCCAATTGACACGAAATTTGAAACATTACAATAATATCACATTACGGATCCGATGAAACTGGTTTCGTCGAAATCCGAGACCTTTTGAAAAATGGCTATTTTAACTCGCCAAATTAATATTAAAAATAATTCGATGCGTTTCGAGCTGCCTCGATCAAACGATAGCTCTGATTGCTACGAAAATTGAAATCCGGTAAAAACTAACTATTACGGTTCCAATGGAACTGGTCTCGTTCAATTCTGAGACTGTTCAAAAATTGACTATTTTCACTAGTCGATTTAATATTAAAATATTCAATTTTCACAAATTAACTTTTAATTCGATTTTAAAAGTTCTAAAATATCTTTCTAACGCCAACATGATAAAATAAAATTTTACAAATCAATTTCAATCATATTTAACTCATTTTTCAATTATTTCCATAATTTAACATATTAAATTATCGATTTAATTATCCAATTAAATCCAATTATTCGAAATAAAATTTATTCGACTTATAAATTCACTTATTAATATTTAAAATTAATTAAATATTCAATTTTTTATTAATTAAAATTCTGGGTCGTTACAATCTTCCCCCCTTAAAAGAATTTCGTCCTCGAAATTAACAAGTAAGAAAAGTTACAGAATCTATTAATTTTCCAAAATCCATAGTTTAAACTTCTTATAATAACTTACTAAGTTTTCAAATCATACTTAGTTATCTTTTCAAAAACAACTACTATTGTTTAACTTTCAACTCCAAATCAAAGTTAAAGTTTTCAAAACTTTCCAATTTTCTCAAATTTTTTTCTAACGCCTTAAATTTTCGGAAAAATTCGCCATAGTCTCCTTTGCGCGGCTCGATCCGAAAAAAAATGACAGTATATATATCACAAATATACATCTCATCAAGTAATGAGGCATCCCGAAGGGAAAAAAGTATAAAAGTACGGTATTTAATCCGAGATATGTACCTTATATTTTATTAGCGAGCATATACGGCTAATATAGCGCGAAAGCAAGCTCCAAATGCGAAGCAAACGCGATCCGCACCTACTAATCACTCAACCGACAACATGAGAATCATGTATATAGACAATAGTATCAATATACAACATATAGTAACATAATAACTATATATGTCAACATAGCAATTGAAACAAAAGCAATATTTTCAACCATCAACCAACCATCATCCATCTAACATTCATAACCAAATCAATATTCATTCATATTCTCATTAACATTCAATGAATTGGTTTTCAATTTAATCACATTTGATTCATTAACAGTGGATGTTTTTACTAATATTCATTTTCAATTAGTTTATATTCACTAATTCATATTCAAGTTGGTTCACTTCCAAATAAAATTCACTTCTATTTAAGATTCACTTAACTTCCAATTGGATTTCAATTACTTTAGCTTCCAATTCCATTAACTTAATGAATTATATACAATCAACTAACAATCATATAACAACCAATGTGTATTAATTGCAACCAAATTTATTTACTCTTCTTTATATTCAATTTGGTTAAATATTAAATTGACTTCCATTCAATTTATTCAACTTCACTTAAGTTATATTCTCTTTCAAATATCATTTGTTTAACTTAACTTAAGTTTCCACTTATAAATCAATTCAGATTCCAAATTCTAAAGCAAATTTCCATTTAACTTTAAATTCGTTTTTTATTTACAACTCTTATTCATAAATATATTCATATAGTTTCACTTCTTACATATATAAGTTTATTTCACAATTGTAAATCACATTAATTATAATTCAGTTCTTATAATTCTTTTGCTTATACAAGTATTTTTTTATTTAGATTATTCAAACAACTAAACAATCAACTTGTATACACTTTAATAATTCTGAAAAATTATTTCTTCATATACAAAATATACTCAAGGTAAAATTATTCCATTTACCCAATTTAAAATCAATATTGTGCCGAATTGTTCTATTCAAGTGTTTAGAAACCCCTTCGGCATAGTCTTGCGGACCACGCTGACGAAAGTTTATATGCCACTCAATAAACCAATCATCACAATATAAAATAATTTTATATATTCACTAACAAATACGCTTTCATAGCTATTATTACACTCAAACTCATTCTAGAGTACTACTGACTCTATCTCTAATGAGTAATACCCAACAGAACCATGGTTGTCGCTTAACCATAAGCTCTGATACCAAATGTAATATACGCGATTTTTCGTTGCCGAAAAACCGAATAGTTAGGGTTTTAAGAAAAAGAAAACGAAGAAATAAGGAGAAAAGAACATAGAAAATAGAGGGAAAGAGAATAGAAAACAGCAGAACAATATCATAATCTCACAATTCGCAGCGGAACAACATATAATAGATAAATGAATAATCTTTAAACAAAGAACTATATCAGTTATTACATTTTATACATTACATTTCATTACATCATATCATCAGAGTGTACAACAACAACAAGACAGCGGAAAAAGAAATACTATATACTAGTAATACGCCATGCCATCCAGCTTGCCTCCAGCAACTCCAGAATATCCAGAATATCCTAATAAACCTAACTCTTAACTGCCCGTGTAGAAATTGGTGGGCACCCAGAGTTTAGGAAGGAAAACAATAAACTCCGAGTCAGTCATGTGACTGGTGTGAGAACTCAAAACAGTTTATTTATCTTTAAAATCAAAATAGAAGAATATTTTTAAAGTCAATTCGCAATGCTTTTAAAAATGAGACTACCATAAGGCCTCCCGCACACACACAATGCAAACGCAGAATCGGAGGAGATTTCTCCTTATGATAGTCAAAGATGCTTGATACGCATTAAAAAGAACATTTGATATTATTATTAGTGCATAGTGTAGAAAAAATTATTTCGAAAGTAGAATATAAATCTTAGCCAGCATAGACATTCCGAACTATGCCTACTATAGCTACCATCCAAACAGTGGGGCGCCACCATAAGGGAATGATAGGTTCTACAACTAATACCGTACAAGATCGTATTGTTTCTTTGGATTTCCAACGAATGATCAGGCTAAGGAACTTCCCATTGCCACATGAGAATGCCTCTGGATGGACATCCCCGAGAACTTAACCAGCTCTCTGCCAACACAAGGCCGGGTTACCTTTATCACTAGGTAACTACTACACGAGTATGCCATCCCCCGGTCCTTTGGGACCTTTAACCGAGCGCTCGTAATCAATTCACACAATCATAAAGTGTTTTCAACATGAGTAAGTATCTGGGCTCCATACCATGATACCACCCTTTTCCAGAAGGAAATGCACATACCCTAAAGGGCGCTACCCCTCATAACCTTGCCGCATCTTTCCTGTTTTGACCATTCCGGGGTGTGAGGCTCGACGAAGTCACGTCCACAAAAACGTACTTTATACAAAAGCCATGCTTTGGGTCAACAAATGATCATAGAAATGATCACCAAGATAGACGATCAAATAAACGATCCTATCACAAATAATCAACACAATGATCATTTACAGCAACACTCAGCATATCACATTACCAAATTGGGAATATATCGCTGATAACATTCAACTACATAACCTCTGAGCTCGTACGTCTCAGAGAAGGGTGTTAAGCTAAAAGAATAAATTCTCCGCCACCAACAGAAATATATCTGAATGAAATCGGCTTTATATCTCAATTTGTAATGTCAGACATACAATCCATACAAGTCTGTTCCGGGCTCGAACAGAACCGAAGGCACTTCCCACGAAGCCCTTGCAATCCGGGTATTCACAATCCCGATCGAATTTCCCATCACTTAGGGAATCTCTATACCAGGAGCTACCCAGTGCAGAGACAATCGATAGGTCATCCTATCGCTTTCGCAAATACTCGGCCTTCAACACCGGTCATCAATTGCAATTCATAACGACGTATCACATATTCGGAATGGGTTATACGACCCCATGGTCCTTTCCCGGTTAACCCGAATAGTGAGCGCTTATTCAAAAATAAGTGTGGCATTCAAATTCAAACAAATCACATCAATTACCCATTCAAAATGAAATATTGATAGTCGGTTATTGAACTATCAATGGATATGCACACATCAACAGTTTCCAAATAATTTTCCAAATTATTTCTTTTCCAAAATATCTTTACAAGATATATAATTTTCACACTTCAAAATAAATCAATATTTATTTTGTTAACAAATTCCACTTTCTATTCATAAATTCCATAGTGAATTTATATTTCACAATATCTATGAATATATGATTTCAATTATTCATTTCAATTTATCTTCAAAAAGATAAATTCTCTAATATTCACTTTATATTGGAAAAACATTTCCATACTTATTAAATAAGTAATTCTCAATCCATTTATTTTCAACATTTGGAAAATATTCAATATACTTAAATCGAGATTAAGTATATATTTCATTCTTTAAGGAAATCATTCTCTTAAACATATTTATTTGGGCCAAAACGAATGTCGCGTAAAACATCGTTACGACAACCCAAAATCTCTAGTATAGGGATTTGAAATTAAAATAGATATATAAATCCCAATACTATACAAAACATTTCCTTTCGTAAATCATTTACTATAACAACAGTGTTATAGTCCACCATTTCCTTTTATTTCTCGAAAACGTCTATTTCAACAATAAATGTTGAAATCTATGGTTTCGAATCTGTACACATTTTAAAACATCGTTAGATCGTTTTAATTCAATTTAAACCTCTCATTCAAAACAATTTCTTTAACATATTATTCACTATTCAAAAACGTGAATATAACTCCATTAATAGGTTTCAACAATTCACTTATCAAATAAGTGGTTTACGAATTTATAAAACAACGTTTATAAATTCCTTTATTAACCTCTTCGATTTATAACTCAATTATAAACTAAAGGTTCATATTATAAGTTAAATGCTTGTAAAATGATTATTTTACAAAATCGTTTCTTTGAACTTCATAATTATAAATCTTATAACTTATAAGATTCAATTATTCATCCAAATATATTCTTTAATAATTTCACAAAATTTATAAATCTTACTATTTATAAATTTCATTTATAACTTCACCATTTATAATTTTATAAATTCCATTCATTTACAAAATTCATTTTCACTTCATTCAAACACTTTTAAAAACTCGTTTTATAATGTCAATATTTCAATTTATAAATATCCATTTATAAATCTCTTAATATAAATCAATTTATATTATTCTTTAAAACGCCTTTAATCTCCTTTATTATTTCACCATTTTGATTCATAAAATAATTAAATTTTATAAATCCTATATTTAAACTTTTCACAATAAATTCAAAAATCCAATTTAAACTTATAAAATCATTAGCATCATATTCTCAAAAATCAGTTTTTAACTATATTTCTCAAAAACCATAATTTTTATAACATAAAAATTATAACGTTTATTTATTTAAAATGAATCAATTCCAAAAATATTTTATATTTTCAAAAATCACTTTAAAAAATCATTTTAAAATCCCAAAATTTGGTTCAACGATGCTACACACCAAATAGTCAGTCACGACAACAACGATATCATATATCGATATGATAATCCATCAAATATCAAAATATCTGAAATCAAATAAAAACTGTTGAGGAATCCAGTTGGATCCCTCCAACCTGTTTCCTGCATCCACAAACATTAGCACAATACCAATTTCGCTCCAGTACGAAATTATCGCGGTATATGGGATTTAAAATATTATCCGCGTAATAGACGGCGCAATAGGGTCTCATCCGCTAAAAAATGCGGGAAATCAATAACTCCAATATATACATATGCCAATATATATATATTGCTATTATATATAATACCAATTTCACTGTTTATGAAATATTCGCGGTATATGTTTTTAATAAATAACATCCGCTTACTAACGGCGTATAATGTCTAATTTTAACAATCAATAGATTACAATCATCATTCAAACATGCATTCAAATATTTTAAATCTAACTATTTAAAATAAAATCGAAACTAATTCGATTGAGTGAGAAGTTCTCACCTTGATTTTATTTCCGTTTCAGCGATTTATTTCGAATAAAATTAAACGGACGTTTAATTTTATCCAAAATTCTCACTAACTCCAAATGACTCCAATTCCATCGCGTAGTGCTCGTCCATATGATTCCAACGCAACTGGTTTCGCGCATTTTCGACCTCGTATGAAAAAGATATGATTTTTCAAAGTTTTACACGATTTTATTATCATAAAATTCAACATAAATTTTATTTTTTTATAAACCTAACATAATCTGGCCGTTGCTTCCTACATCTCCTCATCTGAACCGTCCCTGCTTTCTTCTTCATTAACGCGTCCATCAGTAAAAGAGGCCGAACCCATTTTAGGTATTTAGGGTTTAAATTCGCACCCCAACGCTTCACTTCCACGACGATCAGAGGGTTCCATCGTGTGCGCCTCTCCTCACTCCACCCACGGCCCAAGTGCGGTCACGTGCGGCCCCCCCATCTGCACGCAGTTCGAGGCCGAACGCGCGCGCTTCCTCCCCATTTTCTGGCCACCACACTGCTCGAAACTCGATCACCACCGATCATCATGAAGCTCTCACTGCCGTCTACAATTCTCTAGTTGAAAGTTTGTTGCAATACTTCACGGATTTGAAGAGATTTGAGGGAGAAGAGTTGACAATTCTGGCCGTTTGTTTGAGGGGTGGCGGCTAGGGTTTTGATTTTTTTTTTTTTTAATTTATGAAGGGTAGGGGGCTATTTATAAGGAAATGAACGAACACTATTCATCCGGAAATCCCAAACTCCGATTTACGCGCCGAAACTAACGTTCCTAGGGTTTACCCCACGTTCCGAACACAATGGAATAGGTTTCGGAAGCTAATTCGATCATATGTGCGAGATATGGCAACAAACGTTCAATTTAAATTAAACCGATTTAAACGATTTTCTAGGCGTTTTAATTTATACCGGACAAACGGTAAATACAATTGACACGAAATTTGAAACCTTACAATAATATCACATTACGGATCCGTTGAAACTGGTTTCGTCGAAATCCGAGACCTTTTGAAAAATGGCTATTTTAACTCGCCAAATTAATATTAAAAATAATTCGATGCGTTTCGAGCTGCCACGATCAAACGATAGCTCCGATTGCTACGAATATTGAAATCCGGTAATAACTAACTATTACGGATCCAATGGAACTGGTCTCGTTCAATTCTGAGACTGTTCAAAAATTGACTATTTTCACTAGTCGATTTAATATTAAAATATTCAATTTTCACAAATTAACTTTTAATTCGATTTTAAAAGTTCTAAAATATCTTTATAACGCAAACATGATAAAATAAAATTGTACAAATCAATTTCAATCATATTTAACTCAATTTTCAATTATTTCCATAATTTAACATATTAAATTATCGATTTATTTATCCAATTAAATCCAATTATTCGAAATAAAATTTATTCGACTTATAAATTCACTTATTAATATTTAAAATTAATTAAATATTCAATTTTTTATTAATTAAAATTCTGGGTCGTTACAGTTGTCATGACTCAACTCAAATGCAAAACTTCAACAAATCAAAACAGCATCAAAGCTTATGTATGCAATGCCTCAAATGACTCAAGTAATGAAGCACTGAAATGATGCAAATGTCCAGACAACAACATAGCACAATGCACCAAGTAAGTAACAATAAGCAACAGGGCCAGACCAAAGTAAGGGGTGTGCAGTCCGGTGAAGTTGGTCTGGTGATGGTCGAATGGTTGTGGGTGGAATGTTGTGTAAAGTGAAGTGCTATTGTGCAATGGGAGAAACAATGTGCAGTGAAGTGCTCTTTTGGAGTTGAAGTAGTATGAGTGGTGCATAGAAGTAGTTGAAGTAGTAGAAGTTAGTGAATTTTGGTCATAGAGAAGTCTGGTAACAGAGATGAAGTCGGGAATTCTTAAATGCAAACAAATGGAATGCAACTACAGTGATCAAATAGATTGCAAGATGTATGCAAACATAAGGCGTGAAACCACAGTGCATCAGGTCAAGGTTGTATACCAAACTGATACAAGCACTTACATTATCAAAGTTCGGGACAAGACTTAACAAAGGCTACAGAAAGTAGCAGTGTGCGAAATGAAGCAACTGTGAAACTGGACAGTTACACTAATGTGCCAGAGAAAGGAAGATCACAACGTAGCATCAATAATGCAAACAACTTATATACAAGCTACAAATCCATGAAACAGATGTACAAACTAAAACTCCAAAAGGACCAGGTTATAAAACTACAAGTACAGGTACAATATAATGCAGACCTGATTAAAACAAAGAAAGTGCATTTGAAGCACAACCAAGTTCAGTTGGAAGTTAAAAGATGAACCAGACAGTGATGCAAATAGTGAACTACAATATTGTAATGATAACAAAGTCAAAGCCTGCAGTAAATCAAGTTCGAATTAAATGCAGATGATAAACAACTCGAAGTCAAGTGATAAAATTCATGTTTAAAAAGTCAAGTGCCAAAGACCAGGTGTAATGAAGTTGATGCCAGAGAAATCGAATTCGTGAATGTATACTGTATAAAAAAATCAAGTATGTATCTGCAATTTTTGGAAAAATCAAAACAAATCAAAAGAGGAAAGTTTTTTTGCCGTATGACTCAAGAAAAAAATCGAACGCTGCATAATCAAAGCCGTGTGCATCAAGTCGTAAAGATATCAGGAAAGCAAGAATTAGGAAAGTGTCGAATTCATATAAATACATCACCCAAGTTCATCATCGGCTGGGCGTGGAGAAAACAAGGACAATCAATAAATCCAAATTAAATCCTGACAAAGCAAAAGGTACGAACAACGTACCAAGGCAATTCGCAATCTCGAGGCAAGCAGTCGATCGACAGAGAAGCAGCGAGCAACACACTCGGTCGAGCAAGGCAACACACAAACCAGAGAATCGAATCTGAGAAAGCCCTAATTTTGAGCAACAGAGACAAAGCCGACATTTTCAGAACCCTAAATTGCATCAAATAACAAAAGAGGAAGTGGCCGTGTTTTTGTTGTGGGTCGGGTTGCTTTGTTTAAAGGGAAAAATTAGTACTCAAGCTTTTACTTATTTTTGCTCTTAATTTTTTTAAGCCTGTTTTTTTTCGAATCAAATCTTGGTAAAATCACCACCTAGGATTTAGGTAGTGTCAGATTGTCTAGTTAGAATTAGTTCAGTAAGCAGGGTTTGCGAGTTTGCAAAACTCTATAGGCGGTAGCAGGGTTTGCGAGTCTGTTAGAGTGTTTGTAAGTGGGAGACTGTTTAATTCTAATAGAAATCTAGGAATGCAGCAGTAGGCAGGGGTTGCCGAAGCTGGGTAAATTTTATGTGTGATTTACTGTTCAGCATATTTACTTTTCTGCAGTTTGTTTTTGTGTTTAATTCGAGAAAATTTGCTATAACCCTATTCACCCCCCCCCCCCTCTAGGGTTAATCTAGATCCTACATAACCAAGCCATCATTCTTGTAAGAAAAGTATAATATTTATATCAGTTTAACATTAATATACAACACCAATTATTCTTCTTACAGAAAGACAAAATTGAATTAATGTTCAAGAAGCAATGGGCAGAAGTTGGAATACTAAACAAAGAATTTCACAAACCTAAAGTGTTGCAGCCAAAAAGCCCACCACAGAATTGTGATTCGTAAGTAAATAATTCCAATTCTACTCTTGTCATTTTAGTTTGTATATTCATCAAATTTTTATTATTCTATTTCAAAATACCGCTGGCTATATCTAGTGATCAACATGATACATACACCTACAACTGAAAAATTTAAAATGCACAAAACTGTGAAAATGAAAAAAAAATGACAGTTAAAACTATCATTTATATTTTTTCCGCGGTTACAAATTTATCAATTATCGCATATGATTGTTTACACTATCACACATATTTTTAAATTCTTTTGGATGAGAGTAAACATGCAAAACAATAACATAACATCATTTGTATTTTTAAATTGCACTATAATGCATTAAATATGTAAAATGATAGTTAAAGCTAGCATTTCTAATTGGCAGTTCATTGAACTGCATCTGTTGAACAAAAAGATTACGTATAAGGTGCACATTGCAAACTCATCAATGATATCTTTATGAATGCATTGATTAGTAGTGTAATAAAAATATAAAGCTATATTTTAGAATTCTAGTGTAAAGAATACTATTTTATTTTAGCATTAGGTTATACTGTAATGTTAACTAATATTTTTTATCTGAAACAGACTTGATTGTGCATTCTTCGTCATGGCAAACTTAAAAAAACTGGATAAGGATGAAATGCCAGATAAATATTCAAAGGAAATGCTTAGCAACCTGAGAGCTACAGTGGTGTTTGACATACTCAATCATCCACAATATAGTTGGTCAATGCTGAAATCCTACAAAAATTGTACATAAAAATAGTTGTTGCATTGTAGATTTTTTGAACTTTACATTTATTTGAACTGAAACACTTCTGCTAATTGAACTAAGATGGATTCTGAGATAGAGTGTAAGATGGAGTCGGAGGTGGAGTTTGAGATGGAGTCTGACATGAATTCTGAGATAGAGTCTTATATGTTATGCAACACTTGTATTTTGTTCTCAATGTATAAACAGCTAAGATGTATTTGAACTTCTCAATTTGAATCTGACTTGATTATAATCGTCTGTTTTCAGTGCATGAACTACAATGTACAAACTAAAGATATATTAAATTGTCCTTTTTATGTGTTTTCTGATGATTCTACTGTATTTCTGAAGTCGTAAATAATGTTTTATACTGAAATGCTAGATAGAACTATCATTATGCGAAAACACATTTTACCATAATTGAATTGTGATGAATAATGCGTAAATTTAACTGAAATGCTAGAAAGAACACTTATATGAACTCTGTTTCAGGAGTGATGGCTACTGTTTATACTGTAACTTGCATTTAACTGAAATGCTAGATACAACTATCATTCAACTGTACATCATCATACTGTCAATAATTCACAAAACCACTCATGTAATCTCATTAGCTAATCATATGAACTCTGTTTCAGGAGTGATGGCTACTGTTTACACTGTAACTTGCATTTAACTGAAATGTTAGATACAACTATCATTCAATTGTACATCATCATACGATCAATAATTCACAAAACCACTCATGTAATCTCATTAGGTAATCATATGAACTCTATTTCAGGAGTGATGGCTACTGTTTACACTGTAACTTGCATTTAACTGAAATGCTAGATACAACTATCATTCAATTGTACATCATCATACGGTCAATAATTCACAAAACCACTCATGTAATCTCATTAGCTAATCATATGAACTCTGTTTGAGGAGTGATGGCTAATGTTTACACTGTAACTTGCATTCAACTGAAATGCTAGATACAACTATCATTCAACTGTACATCATCATACTGTCAATGATTCACAAAACCACTCATGAAATCTCATTAGCTAATCATATGAACTCTGTTTCAAGAGTGATGGCTACTGTTTACACTGTAACTTTCATTTAACTGAAATGCTAGATCTTTCATTCTTGCACAACAGCATACTCAGTTATATACAATAACAGATTATGGGTTTCAATGTTGAAACTGTATTTCAGATAATATGCATACTGAGTATAATGAAATGCTAGTTACAACTAGCATCAGGGTGAAACGATAAGTACACCTAACATAGAATAGAAATGTTAATGCTAAAATGCAGAACTCATACAGTTCTTCATATCATTTTATATACTTTGCAGTATGATTAAATAATAAATTCCTAAAAACAAAAATTCAACAACAAAGCAAAATATAAGAAAATCAGATATATGAAGCTAAAACAAATTAACCAAAATAGTTAACATTTTATTTTCTAATGAATTCACAAAATATGACTTCATTCTTCTATAAGCTGTAGCAGCTTTACAGGTAAAAAAAAATTCTATTACACTAACAAAACACATAAATTTTCTTAACTTTTTAAAGAAGCAAGACAATTCCTTTTGTTATGGCTAACTACATTACACTGGCTACATCTGTTTCTTTTACTTTGAGAATATCCAAATCCACCATGCCTCTTTGTAGATGGTCTTCCTGCACCACGAACTTCTTTAGGAGGCCTAATCAACACATCATTTTCAGCAACAACTGGTTTATCAAAATCTGGAATTGGATTGATAGCATTTGCATACGAGGATTTGAAAGCATTAACAGTAAAATATTCCTCCACAAAATCATAAACTGATAATCTAGACTTGTTAATGCACTTAATTGCATGCGCACATGGAAAACTAGTAACTCTCCATTGATTACAACTGCATAAACGATTTTTAAGATCAACAACCTGTGACTTAGGAGATTTAACTTCAAACACAAATTCCGAAGACTTATAAACATCCCAACCAAAGCCATCATCTACTAACTTAGACAAACGTTCCTCTATAACAGGACAAAGATTTGTAGTCCACAAACAACATTCCTCTCTTCGTCTTGCCATTTGCACCATAACTTTTACTCGAATACCATCCAAACAAGAAGTTATAGGCATAACTCTATCTTCCAAAATCCATGAGTTGAAACTTTCTGCAACATTTGATGAATGTTCACCATAACGCTTTCCTTGAAAAAACAAATCTGCCCAATGGTCAAAAGGTTTATCTCTAAGAAAATTTTCTGCGTATGTACCCCCAATATTCTTAAATCTAGAAAGATATCGCTCAAAATCATACATATTAGAAGCTTTAGCACAAAGTTTGAACAAATCCACAATAGATGAATCGCCTTTAGCTAACTTGACAACAGTACCAATATTCTGTTCCATGTGAAGTAAACAATAGCTATGATATGAAGAAGGAAATATTTTCGGAACACCTAAAATGAGACCCCATTGACGATCAGACATAAAAACTAAAGACTGATCTTCATTAAGCATTCCTTTCAGATGTGATAAAACCAAGACCAATTAGATTCATTTTCATGTGAAACAATCCCCATAGCAAGAGGAAAGAAACCTACAAAATAAACAATTAATAACAGCTTAGTAGTAAGAAACATAAATTATAATAAGCATCAAAACCTGTATTAATTGACAATAATTTATATTATACACAATTAAATTAGATTCAAAATGATATATGAATATAGCATATGTTATTTTGAAGTCTTCCAGTAACTGCTGCATAAAATTTTAGTTCTTGTTTTTGTAAACATTTCTACTACAAACATTTCTACTGTAACCAACTCAATCATTAAATAAAATGAAGAAAGAACTCTACTGTAAACATGGATGCAGTATAAATTGTGTACAACTTTGAACAATGATAGTTTAATATATCATTACCAGAAAAATAAATAAGTAATAAAACAAACAAAAGTAAAATGAAACTCATACCTTGGTTACCATTTTTACAAGTAGGAGCTAACAAAACACCTGGTCTTCCCTTCAAAGCAGATGCATCCAAAAAATATTAATGGCCGACAGTGTTTAAATCCAAGCAAACAAGCACTAAAACCAATACAAACTCTCTCAAACTGATTAGTTGAAGGATTAACTTCCATGGCCACGTAACTACCAGGATTATACTTCTGCAATGCCTTCAAATACCAATTTAAATCGTTATATGACATAGCATCATCCCCATATATTTATTTTAAAGACAACTATTTTCCGCTATAAGCATAATAATATGACAAATTAAAATCGTACTCTCGTCTAAATTCGTTCATAATATCATTTGGCTTCTTCATAGGAGCATCTCGAATTTGATCAATGATCAAAGATTTAACAAATCTACAAGAAATATTAACTTTATTAACATCTCTAAGACCGGCTCCACACGAATGATGAAAATTGTACGGTCTGATAAAAAAGCGAGAGAGTAGACTAGGATCCGAAGAAGCATTAAGATAAAACTTACAACCATTCTTCAACCAAGAGAAATTAACTGAAATTCTATCAGGAGAATTTCTTACAAAAATCAAATCATAACCATTTTTAATTTGATATGCCATTAAAAACTCCCAAAAATCCTCGGCTCCATTAAAACAAAATCCAAGAAAATCCACAATACTTTTTTGAGAACCTTTCTTTAACATATCTTTCAAGTAGTAAGAAGAATCATCATGTGAATCACTATTACCACCAGAATTACTACCAACTGAAGTGCTTTGAACACTTGCATAGCGTAATCCACAGCCAGCTTTATCAGATTCTATAGCACAAACTTTTTCCTTAACAGTGAACTTAAAATATTCACTCTTCTTGAAAATTAGAAAACACAGAATACTAATCAAATCTGAATCAGTATCAATGATTATATTCTTATTCTCGAGAACATAAGATATCTCAGTACAAAATGGACTAAGATGTGGCCAAACTTCATTGATTTCAGTCTTAACAGCAAACAAAGAGTTCCTGTGGTAAGTCGAGTAGAAAAACAATTCTCATTATGTTCAAAAATAACCAGCAAACGATTTGCTTCATCATTGTAGATACCAGTGCTGCAAAACAAATTAAAAAACCAGTTAAAAATGCTAAAATAAAATAGAATAAAAGAAGAATCTCAAATTAAGCGCTAAATAAAACAAATATAAATCAATTAAAAAACAGACGACAAAATAAAAATAGAACAATCAAATTGAAACAAATTATGAATACAAAAACAAAGAATGCTATATAAATATAGCATAACACAACAAACCACGTATACAATTTAGTGCAATGATAGATTAACATTAAAATTGTAAAACAATAAACAGTGCCGAATAAGCATAACAGTACAGAGTAAAATCTTACTTTGCCATTGAAACAAATCCAAAATAGGTAATGAAATCTGAAAGAAGGCAAAACTGTGCAACCTACAGAAATAAAAATATACCTAATAATCTAAATTTATTACATCAGAGAAAGAAAAGAAGAAGATCGAAAAAATAAGAGCAATATACCTGAATGTAAGGAAATTGATCAATAACAATCAGAGGACGATGAAGATTGACGACAAAGAAACGCGGTGAAGATCGATAGATAGTTGAAAAGATCGAATACAAAAATAAAGAAAAACGCATGCTTGAATTGAAGATCGATGAAGTAAGATCGGTGATATCAAAATAAAGATCAACGAGAAATTAAAAAGCAAATTTAAATTTTTACAGAAGTTTGTCCTTGGAACGAAAGAATAAAGCCTGCGTCGTTCAAACGAAAAAAAAAAGATACGCGTCTGTAGGCCCAAAAAAAGAAGTAATACTTCCTCCTGCCATTTTCCTGTATTTTTAAAGTATTTTTAAATAAAAATAGTTTTTAGAAAATTAGTCAAAGATTTTGATATAGTACTAAAAAATTTATGAAATATAACAACTCTTAGAATTTTATTATTATTTTTTATAAACCCTAGTACGAAGAGTAGAGCCCCAACCCAGCTAGTCCGACCAGAGCCAAGAATGGGAGATTAGCTAGCCTAGTAGGAAGCATTCGTTTTCCAACCATGTTTAGTTGGATTTAACAGGAAACATAACTTCCCGCCTTGAGGGAGTAGGGCAGATAGGTATAGAAATCGTAACCTCATTAACTCGTGACATTTGAATTTTGTTAATTATTTTAGTTTATAAATAAATTAGTATAATATAAGTATATACTTTATTTTAAAAAGTTTTTTAGTAAATATATAAGTTGAGTTTATAAAGAAATAAAGGAAGATTTGGATCGTAATATTTAAGTTAAATAAATGGTTTCTTCAAGTTAAGTAAAAGTATATTAACTTGTTAAATTAGGGTAGATAAGTGAATACAATTAACATTATAATTAGATATACTTCAGAAAGCAACAATAACAAGGAAAAATCAAGGGCCGTCGGTGCTTCCTTTTTCTTTTTTACGAATTTCGCTTTTCCCGTTCGACCTCTTTTGTATTTCCCATCACCCAATCCCATTGCGCACAAACATCATATTCGCTCATAAACATCTAGGAGCGAATTTAATAAATTGGCTAATTCCATTCGTTCTTCCAAGAACTGATTAAATCACAGTAATAAGGGTTTCTTTTGCTTTAGATGTGACAATGAATCACATTATGCTAGGGATTGTTGAGAGCCTATGTGTTGTTTCAAGTACGTGGGTTTTGGACACAAAAAAATCGATATAAGAAGGATTTGAGGGGTTTAGTTCAAGGAGTATTTAAATATTTTAGTACCCCTGAACATGGCTTTCAGTTTGTTCTGAAAATAATGAAACCGAAGAGAATTTTATTGGACCATTTATGGATTCAAAGAGAGGAGGGAATTAATTTCTTGGAGAATTTATTCAAACATTTTGATGCTATAAATTCAGTGATTATCGGTAGAAATACTAAGAGAAAGTTTGGGGATGTTGTCAATATTGTTGATGAGGGTAATGTGTTCGAAAAAAAGTCTGATAGGTTGGGTAGCTTTGTTTCTTGAAAGACAGTGAGCAAGAATGTGGAGTTCAAGGATTTTTCCTTGTTAGATAATTATATTGTTAAGGAAGCGGCTTCGATAGATAAAGATTTATCTTCTAGGAGATTGGTAGGTGACAGAATACTCTTGGATCCTTCTATATTAGAATTAGAGGGTGTTTATCATATTTCAAATTCTTTGATTGATTTGAGAGATGATTTGTCAGCAGCTGAAATAATTGTTGTTAGTTGGCTAGTGTACTAAAACAGATAGCAAGTAACTATAAACTCGTCGCACAAGTTTATTAATTAGAATTCCACTACACTCGAATTATGTATTAGATAATTGTAACTATAAATTACGTTGTAAATAAATTACAACAACAACAACGTTATACTATTTATAGAAATAGCACAATGTATAAACGAAAGATTATAGAATAAACTAGAATCTAACCGGATATCGTCTGAGACTTGTTGTAACAATTTCCTTAAGAGTTTTATTTCAAAATTCCCCCAAGATACAACATACGTATTCTGCTCGAGATTGTAGTGAGCATATCACTCTGTGATTTAGAGTATAGCAGCAGAAGAGAAGAAGAAGATTCAGATTTCTAAAAATGAGTGAGGAAAGTGATCAGTTTTCCTTCCTATTTATAGTTGGTCCGTATCTCTTCCGAATGGTCGTGTCTGCACCCGTTCGATCAAACAGTCGCGTCTGTACCTCTTCGTATAGTCATATCTGTTTTTCTATCATCGCTGCCCTTTAACAGGTCGCACCGGCTCATGTTGCATCCATTCGCCCGTGTCTGCTTCAGTCGGGTCGCGCCCGCCTGTCTTCGGCCGTACCTGTTTGCTTCTAACGGATCGCACCCGCCACTGTTCGCGCCTATTCAACCCGCGTCCACTTTCGAACAGATCTGCATTTTTTCGTATGGCCTGCAACTGTCAGAAAGCCCGGTCCAGTTTGCAGTAAAAATACGAGTATCATATTAGACCCAAACCCGATCCCGGGCCCGGCCCGGTCCGGTCGGACGGACGGCGGCGGCGGCGCGCGTGTGTGTGATGGTGATGCGTGATCTCCCTCCTCACAACGAAGCATACATTTGGGAGCCTCAGGCCCCCAACCTCCTCATGAGAAAGCCATATATAAACCAATATAGCTCTCAACAATTTGGCGATGTGTGACTTTGTATATTTCAATTCATTCTATTTAAGGGATTCCAACAATCCTCCACATGAATGATAATATACATATCCCCTACACAAAGCGAAATATCACAGAGTACATATGGAATAATGCTTTATCGTGGATAAGTAGATATTTCACTTTGAACTTTCCCTAGTTAAAACTTATCGGATCTACTTGGCTAATCGGTGAATTATTTCATCTTGAACCGTCGGCCTTTATTGTATACCCAGACAATATGCTTTATGAAGCATTGATTCTCTTCTCATCCAATCTCTTGGTTTTGTTCATTTTGGTCTTGAACATATTTTGGTTCTGCAAGTGTCATAGAGAATTTAAGCCTTTAATCTTCTTATAGAGCCGACCCAGCTCACACTTACATAGGTGATTGCAACCATTAAGAGTATCCTACAAATACCCCACTTGTTATTTCCAAGATGTGGTCATCATTAAAAAACATAGTTTTAACCTATTAATACTTCTGTAGGCATGCATTTATATTTTGCACCATAGGAATGGAATAGGACTATGTCCAAACAAATGCATTACATCTTGAGTTATTCAGAACTGGTTTGCCTATTGATCATAGTCCGTGGGATCTCCAGTCGCTAGGATAAGTTTCCGTATAAGATAACTCTTATTAGTTTAGGCTTTTAAACTCATTCCCCTCGATGCACAGTCAATTTTCTCTCATGATAAACCTTTAGTAAATGGATCCACTAGGTTATCATTTGTTCTCACATAATCTATGGAAATGGTTCTATTTGAGAGTAACTGCCTAACTGTGTTGTGGCGTCGACGAATATGTCGTGACTTTCCATTATACACAAAGTTGTGCACTCTGCTTAGCGCAGCTTGGTTATCACAGTGTATGCATATGGCCGGTACAGGTTTAGGCCAAAATGGAATATCTTCCAAAAAGTGACGAAGCCATTCTGCTTCTTCGCCTGCTTTATCTAAAGCGATGAACTCCGATTCCACGGTGGATCGAGCTATGCATGTTTGTTTAGTAGATTTCCATGACACTTCTGCCCCTGCTAAGGTAAAGACATAACCACTCGTTGATTTTGATTCATCTGAATCAGCAATCCAATTTGCATCACTATATCCTTCTAAGACGGCAGGATATTTTCCATAATGTAAGGAATAGGTAGTGGTATTTTTAAATATCCAAGCACTCTCATTAGTGCTTTCCAGTGTTTCTTCCCTGGATTTCTCGTATACCTGCTCAATCGACTTACAGCATAAGCTATATCTGGTCTTGTGCAATTCATGAGATACATGAGACATCCTATTACACGAGAATATTCCAGTTGCATTACACTCTCATTAGTGTTTTTATGCAGTAATTCTGATGGATTAAAAGGTATATTTACTCCTTTAATTCCAAAATTTTGAAATCTTTCAATTACTTTTTCTACATAATGTGATTGAGATAACTCAATTCCATTAGGTGTTCTTATTATTTTTATTCCCAAAATAACATCTGCAACACCCAAGTCTTTCATGTCAAAATTATTGATCAACATTTTCTTTATGGTCTCAATTACCTGAGTATTTGGACGAATATTAGCATATCATCCACATATAGACAGATCATCACATATGATTGTCCAAGTTATTTATAATAAACACATTTGATTCATTTATACGAAAACCATTTCTCATCATGACACTATCAAATTTTGCGTGCCATTGCTTTGGAGCTTGTTTTAGTTCGTATAATGATTTGACTAATCTACAGACTTTGTTTTCATTTCCTTTGGAAATAAATCCCTCAAGTTGCTCCATGTAAATTTCCTCATCGAGATTTCCATTTAAGAATGTTGTTTTTACATCCATTTGATGAATCTCTAGATTATAGATGGATGCAATTTCATTTAACATTCATATAGAGGTTATTCGTGCTACCGGCGAATATGTATCACAAAAGTCTACTCCTTCTTTTTGACGATATCCTTTGGCTACTAATCTGGCTTTATACTTGTCGATAGAGCCATCTGCTTTCATTTTCTTCTTGAAAATCCATTTGTAGCCAATTGGTTTTATTCCTGGTGGAATATCAACAATTTCTCAAGTTTTATTACTTAGAATTGAATCAGTCTCACTTTGAATTGCTTCTTTCTAACATAAGGATTCAGAAGATGACATTGTTTCCTTATATGTTTGAGGTTCGTGCTCTAATACATATGTAAAAAAGTCCGAACCAAATGTTTTGGAAGTTCTAGCCCTTACGCTTCTTCTTGGTTCAGCATCCTCAATTTCATGATGAGTTTCATCTTCATGTGAATTGTTTGATTCTTCCCCTGTCCTTTTTGGGACATTATTTCCTTCATTCCTTTTGTGCGGAAACACATCTTCAAAGAATGAGGCATCACTTAATTCCATGATTGTATTTACATGAATATCAGTTATATCAGACTTGAATACCAAAAATCTATAGGCACTACTATTTTGGGCTGGCCTAAGATAATAACAATCTACTGTTTTTGGTCCAAGTTTGACTCTCTTGAGAGGCGGAACTGGAATTTTTGTCAAGCACCCCCACACTTTGAGGTATTTAAAAGCTTGATTCGTGTCCTTTCCATATCTCATATGGAATTGTTTCTGTTTTATTGTGAGGAACCTTATTTAATATATGATTAGACATATTTAGGCTTCCCCCCACAATTTCGTCGGTAGACCAGAAGTTAAAAGCATTGCATTAATCATATCTTTTAACGTTCTATTCTTCCTCTCGGCTACACCATTTTGTTGTGGTGAATATGGAGCTGTTGTTTGATGAATTATTCCATTTTCTTCACAGAATTGTTCAAATGGTGATTCATATTCTCCACCTCGATCAGATCTTAGTATCTTGATCTTTTTATTTAACTGATTTTCTACCTCAGCCTTGTATTTTATAAACGCTTTTATTGCTTCATCTTTACTATTTAAAAGATATACATAGCAATATCGCGTATAACCGTCAATAAAAGTAATGAAATACTTTTTCCCACCTCTTGTAGGTAGTGATATAAAATCACATAAATCTGTATGTACCAAACCTAATAGTTCGGTGCTTCTGTCAACAGATTTAAATGGTTGTTTGGCCATTTTTGCTTCTACACATGTCTCACATTTGTAGTTCTTATCTACTTGGAATTTTGGAATTAATCCCAAGTTTGATAATGTTTTCATTTTGCGAAAATTTATGCATCTCAATCTATCATGCCATAGTAAAATTTCATGCTCAAGCAAATAAGAAACTTTAATTTTATTAATAGCACAATCAGAATAGGCCATCACATAAATATCCCCTTCCTATATACATTCTAGCCTTGGACAAAACCATCTTGTCTGACTCGAACACCATCTTGAATGCCTTCTTTGATAGGACTGCACCAGAGATGAGATTCTTACGTATGTCTGGAACGTGGAGCACGTCATTCAACTTAACAGTTTTTCCAGAAGTAAACTTGAGGATTAATGTGCCACTACCTTCGATCATGAAACTGCAGAATTACCCGTGTAGAGTTTTTCTTCGTGATTGAATTTGTGATATGTAGCAAACATGGATTTGTCAGAACAAACATGACGAGTAGCGCCCGTATCTACCCACCATTGGTTAGGATTCTGAATCAGATTGCATTCAGATACCACCGCTGAGAAGTTGGACTCGTCTACTTCCATGTTATCCACTATATTTGCCTCGTTCCTTCTTGTGTCTGCAATCTTTAGCGGCATGTCAAACTTTTCCACAAATCCAACATTCGTCATTAAACTTCTTGGTTCATTTGTTGTCTTTTGGTTTGTTGTCTTGAGCTTTCCTTTTCTTCTGGAAATTCTTCTTTTTGTTTTTAGTCTTTGACCCTTCAGCCACAAATGCCTCCTCGCTTGGTTTTGTAACTGCACGGTTGTCTGCCTCAATTTTTAATCTAACTATGAGATCCTGTAAAGAGACTTCCTTCTTCTTATGCTTTAAATAGTTGCGGTAATCTCTCCATGACGGCGGTAGTTTCCCCGTGATGGCTTCGAGCAAAAATGATTCTCCAACCTTATGACCTTCCGCTTTGAGTTTATGAATGATGATTTGCAGTTCATGCAGTTGAGCGGTTACTGGTTTGGAGTCAACCATCTTGTAGTCCATGAATTTGTCTACAATGAATTTCTTAAGACTGATATTCTGCATCTTGTACTTTGTGGTAAGTGCATTCCAGAGTGCTTTTGATGTCTTTAAAGGCTGATATACTTTGTATAGCACCTTGTCGAGACAATTCAGAATATAAAAAATCGGAATGCTTCCACGTATTCACCTCTGCTTCCTTGCCTGGTGCAGGAAGGTTCCTCCTCCTCGAGGTACTTTTGCAGACCGAGTGTGGTGAGATAAAACAACATCTGATTCTCCCATGTCAAGAAATCATCACCATCTCCCTTGAACGGTTCAGGTCTGTTGTGAGTAGTATTCTTTGAAAATTCTACTGTTGTCATCTCTGTTTTAGTAAGAAAACAGTAAAATTCTTAAGATGTTAGTTGGCCAGTGTACTAAAACAGATAGCAAGTAACTATAAACTCATCGCACAAGTATTAGAATTTCACTACGTTGGGATTCTGTATTAGATAATTGTAACTATAAGTTACATTGTAAATAAATTACAACAACAACGTTTTACTATTTATAGAAACTGCACAACGTATAAACGAAAGATTATAGAATAAACTAGAATCTAACCGGATATCGCCTGAGGCTTGTCGTAACAATTTTATTTCAAAATTCCCCCAAGATACAACATACGTATTCTGCTCTGCATCTGTTCGTATGGCCTGCAACTGTCAGAAAGGCCGGTCCAGTTTACAGTAAAAATACGAGTATCATATTAGACCCAAACCCGAGCCCGATTCGATCGGACGGACGGCGGCGGCGGCGCGCGCGTGTGATGGTGATGCATGATCTCCTTCCTTACAACGAAGCATACATTTGGGAGCCCCAGGCCCCCAACCTCCTCATGAGAAAGCCATGTATAAACCAATATAGCTCTCAACAATTTGGCGATGTGGAACTTTGTATATTTCAATTCATTCTATTTAAGGAATTCCAATAGTTGTTTCTAAGGACATTGGTTTATCCAAAGTCAATCACTTGAAGGCTGTAAAGCAGCGGGTAAAATCTGATTTTAATATTTTCATGTCTAGGAGTTTCTCATTTGGTTTTAGAGTTGAAGAAGGGGTTGTGGGTTCTGATTTCTATAAGATAGCTAATGATGTTTTTGTATTGGGGTCTGTTAGTCGATATATTGATGATATTGGCTTAGAGAAGGTTCATAATTATGGTGTGGATTTTATTGGGTCATCAGTTTCAGTTGTCTCGAATGTCAATGGGTTGGTTTTAGATATAGGAGGTCATTTGAGTTTTAGAGTTGATGAGGGGAAGTTAAGATCTAAATCTCGCTTTACTTCTGATGTTGGTGTTGGGATGGGGTCTAATAGTCGGCATACTAATGATGTTGGTTTGGTGCTTGTTCAAGACTGTGGTGAGGTTGTTGGAGTGTCACCAATTTTTGACTTATCCTTTTATAGTGAGAAGCGTTTGGATATTAATTCATTTTATAAACAAGGGAGATTGTATGATATAGTTGACTATAATGAATCAATTGCTTTTGTTTATATGCATGGGAAGGGTAGGTTTTGTTTTGGTAATGATGTACAAGGTTATTTTCTTTTTGTGAATGGTTTGGAGACTGTGCATGTTTTACCTTTAAACATGCATAGTGTTTTCTTGCATTGTATATAGTCTTGGTTCTTTCGCGTGAACAAGTTTGTTGGTTTGATAGTCAATGCATCCATTGAAAATAATGGGTTATTTGATCAAGTTGATAAGCGGGAAAAAGTTTGGTCTCATGATATAGTCAATTTTATGGATAGGAATGATTGTCTCTACATGGGTAGTGGCGCTTGTGATAATATTGGAGAAGCCAGTGTTAATTTTTGTTTACGTTGGGCTTTTTAAATGTGTTTTGTACTACTACCTTGCTTCATTAAGAAGACCTACATCTCATCCTATCCTTGTTTGTGATTTTACTCACATTTCCAAATCTGTTAAGAGAAGAAGTAGGAGTAATTCAACTGCTAATATTAAAAGAAGTCCTGTATTATTGAAATTTAAAATTTCTCGTTCCTTGGCATGAGGGCAGATGGTATTAAGCTGTTACTTCTGTTGAAATTCATGGTGAAACTTCTGACGTTTTTTGCTAGTTTGGGTTGTTTTTTCTTTTGAAGTTGAAGTTAAATTTAAGCGTTCACAACTGGGATAGTAATATGCTAGACAGACTTTTGAGGATCTATATTATACACAGTCGTTAGACTGAGTGAGCAATTTTTATTTGGTAGCTGAGTGTTGCTTTGGTTTGGGTTATCGGTGTTTGTTATTTTGGAGGTGGTATGTAGGTTAAGTAGTTGCAGTGGAATTTTGGAGGTTCTGGCAGTTTGTCATTGTTGTAGTTGAGGTCGTGGGAGATGGTTCAGAAGTCTTTGCATTTCATGGAGATGTTTCGGGCATTGGATTCTTATTCGAGAAAACTATTTAGGGTGGGTCCTTAGCTTTATAGGTTTTTCGGGAGGGTTTTTTCTCTTATTTGTATGGGGGTTTTTGCTGCTACCTGCCAGACATGTTGGCAGCTCCTTTTTAGGGTAGAGTAAATTATACGAGTGCTCTACTCCTTATGTGGATCACTCGTATTCCTCAAAAAAATATTATAATTACAAATATAATTAAGATTATAATTAAGAATATAATTAGAAATATAATTAGGAATAAAACTAGGATTACTATGAGGAAAATAAATAGGAATATAATTAGAGCTGAAATAAGGAATATTTTAAGGTAATTATAAGTGAATGGTTTTGGTTTGTAGTAAACAATGTTTGAGTAACATTTGTTTTTAAACCTTATAAATATAATTAGATCTTTAAAAAGCAAGTTTTAAAGATAATGTTTAAAGTATGAAATGTTTTGCGTTTGTTGCAACAATGTTTAAGTAACATTTGTCTTAAACTCTTATGAATATAATTCGATCTTTAAAAGAGAGTTTTAAACAATGTATTGGTAACATTTGTTTTTAAACTTATGAATTATATTTTAAAGTGGAAAATATTATGAATATACTTAGATCTTTAATAATGAAATTTTAAAGATAATAACAAGTATGGAATCTTTTGGAATAAAGATTAAAAAAATTATGTGTATAATTTATAAAAGAGGTGGGGTTTATAGTAACGATGTTTTAATAACATTTGTTTTAACCTCTTTGATTATATTTTAAAGAGTCTAAATGAATAGTAGAATACGTGAATAGTGAAATACATAAATAGTAAATAAAAGTATATATCTTTTATAAAGGGAAATCAAACCTATATCTAGTTTAATAAGTTAAGTTTTAATAAATAAGAAGTTTAATTAAAAGTAAGTTAATTAATAAGAAGTTTAATTAATAAAGAAAGTTTTAATTAGTTAGAAATTTAATTAGTTAGGGGTTTAGTCAATTAAAAGTTTAATTATATAAAGAAGTTTTACTAATAAAATAGATTTTAATTAACAGGAGATTATTGTGAAGGACAAAAATATTCAGCATTTTAGCCTCAAGGGCAGACCTTCAGTATTTTAGCCAGAGGGCCGACTATAAGTTTTTAGGTATTGATAGCAATTTTTAGGTATCAGCTTATAGTTATCAGTAGTAGTTTTTAGGTATCATTTTTTTGTTTGATAGCAGTTTTGGAAGAATGTTTGTCCTTATGAATAATTTTGGAAGAATGTTTGTCCATGTGAATAATTTTTAGGAGAATGTTTGTTCTTGTGGTTAAAATATTGAGTTCGTGTCCTTGAGGCTAAAAATATACGAATCTTTGTCCTTTAAATTAATTCCCCCTTTTAATTAATAAAGGATTAGATAAATAAAATGGGACTAAAAGTCGTTTATGTGACTTGATCGTGCTTTGTATGTGTTAATCATGCTTTGTATGTTTACTTGTTTATGGAAAGTATTTAGTCATGTACCAAGCACTAAAGCTGACAAAGTAGACTTGTTTCTATCCGTGAGAGTTAAGAATGATGATTCAAGTAGGATGTAGAAACAATAATGCTCTAACTCATTAGGCTTTATTCTTGGCTGAGAGATAGTGGATGTTGAGAAGGTTGGAAATGTGATTAGTATAAAAGACTTGGTTTCCATATGCAATCATTTTCATTGTTGTTGAATTTGACCAAATTATCTTGGGAAGTATCCAAAAGAAACGAAAATTATATGGTACAGTTACTCATTCTGTGATGATATAACCTGTATATAAACTCTTCTTGCTCTTCTAGGACAAGTGATAAGAAATTCGTTCGAATATGAGATGATCTCTACCTTTACCGTTATCTGATTACTTTTGAAAGAACCCGAGTGAAGTTAACTGGGAAATTCTTCGATTCAATCTTGAGGAGACTGGATTCGGTAAGTTTTTTGTTTATGAAAAACCACTTCAAGACTGAGATACATGTTCTATCTCTTGAAAGTGGATCTGTTTGAGATGCTAGAATATATGTGGAGATTTTTAATCTGTTCGGGATGCTGGAATCCATTGGGGGGTTCGTGATCTGTTTGAGTTGTGGCTCGTATGTTGAGATGCTGAACGTGACTTCACCATTGGCATATGACTAAGACAGAGTAGGACACACAATCTGAGGGTTTAGCTAACCCATATGGATACTCCATATCTGGAGTATAATTATCGATATGATGTGTGCGAGAGTTGATGATAATTGGTTCCACATGGTTCATGTTCACATGTTCGGGCATGGGCCATTGTGTTTACTTTATGATATTTTTTATTTAGAGATATACAATGCTCGAAAGTTAGATTTTGATCCTTGTCATGAAGAATCATTTTCAGCTTTTAAGCTAGAGGTGTCTCCATGAAAAATCCATATGCGAACCCGCCTTATTGGTTTTGATTGTACTTCAACATGGCTGTAGCATGTTTAATGTAACCATCATGACTATTTTCTAGTTTACATTCTTCATCCTAAACATTACCTATTATATCGTAATATGTGCTTATTGGATGATTTAGCTCTTTTGAGGGGATAACCATTACAACGGTCTCAAAAGGTGTTGTTATATGTCACACATATTTCTTGTGTTTCTCATACCAGACTTTTGTCTGACCCATTGTTTTATCTTTCCCTTATTTCCATGGATACTCTTTAAAGTAATTTGAGAAAGAGAGGTTTTATTTTGATGTTCATTGGGCTCTTAGAGAGAAGCTGGATGTTTTATCTACCGTAGTATTCATATTTTTGATGCATAACTTTATGTGTGTGTGTGTATATATCAGTAATTGTAAGGATGAACTATTATAACAGGCAGATGATAGTACTTTAATTAGCAACTCTGAAATGTTATGTCTATTAGAGTAACGTTGTGTACTATCTTTTAATATTACATTTTATCATTCCGCATATGAAGTTCAAATGTTTTTTTCCTCTTTCTTATCATTTTGCTTCTTTTTCTTCTTTTTCTTCACCCTAACGTTCTTTCTTTCTGGCACTTGGGTGCTCGATATGTGAATACCGTGGATGTATTCGTGTTGAAGTTTGGGGATCGAAATGATGCTTGTTATAGATGATTTAATTACGTTTGTATTTATCTCACATTCTATCATTTTTGTTATTATCTGTATATTATACACTCTTAGATTGTGATTATCCTTATGGATTTTTTTGTATGATGGATACTAGGTAGATGTTGTTGTCTTTTTTTGTGTGTATTTGTACGGTAGAAAGCAAGTTTCATTGTCCATCATTTAGAATTTTAGGGACAATATTCTTTAAAGGAGGAGAATGTGACACTCTGTAATTTTACATAGTTAAATAATTAAATTAAAGGTAAAGTTATAATTTTACATAAAGAAAAAATAGGTTACATAATATGAAATTAGGTTCCAAGATATCTCCCATTGCATCCGTATTGCTGTTTACAATCAGAAAACATATATAACCTACTGATTGGTAAAATAAACCAAAAATTAGAAAGAGTCAAACCTAATAGCATTTTCATAATATACTTAACTTTGGATATTTTGACTCAGCGCTGAAAATGAGATTATAAATAGATGTGAAAGTCACCTTTTTCTTATTCTATCTTAATTTAAATCTCTTACCCTTAATCTCTACTAATCTCCATTTAATCTCAACCTAAATTAATAATTCTCCACATCAAACCAAATCAACATTAATTGAATAATATAAAGCAAATAACTTTTAGGAAAATCAAAACGAATCAGAAAAGAGACACATCAGACCAGCGAAGAAGAAGGAGGATCCATATCAAATCAGAGTGAGAGCACGCCGAATCAGTGAGTGGGATTTTACCTATTTTATTATGTATTGAAAGACGTAGTATTTCACCCTTTATTGTCTTATATCAAACTATAAATGGTGAAATTGGATAGTAATCACTTTAAACTATACTCATTTATGATTGGGATGGAACATGCCTTGGCTAGTTAACTAAAAAGGTAAAATTTAAAATGTAACGAAACAAGGATTGATCTTTCCCTAATTAAAAAAGTGAAAAATGAAAAAGTGCTCTAATTTTGAAATAATATATCAAAATTATAGTTCTCAATGACATGAATTCATTGGTAGTATTCATTCATCGATTAGGCGAGATGTTTGATTAGGAAATGTGATGATAGTGTGACGCCCCACCTCTATAGTCACAATAACAAGCCTTATTCTTCGCAATAGCAGATGTTATTCCTTATAATAATCTTTGTTATTGTGAGTATAGAGGTGGGGCGTTACAGATAGATTCGATAAACATGGACTGTATGTTGAGATCCAATGGTAAAAACGACAATGATATGACGATTGAAGGATAAGAATGTAAAGAGGAGGTCGAATAAGTTGCCATGTTGAGGTGCGATCTACCCCATTTGGTTGGATCATTGTTATAAATTGACGATTAGGGCAAGGACAATGATTTAGTTGATGGACATCAAAGGGCATGGAATGGTGGTGTCTGACTCAGCTCGGTGTGTAGTTCCAGTAACGTGGTCGGATTGGATCAACTCCATCAGTGGTGACTGCTGCGATGTGAAAAAGGTGGCACTAAATGTTGATAACCATGAGACTGGGATTTCATCTGCATAGTAACGCATCTAATTATTTAACATGATTAATTAATTAATTAATTATGAAAATGCCTCTATCTTTAAATGCTTATAACACTCGTACCAGACCTTCATTTCACACATGGTTCACAACATCATGATCATGGTGAGATGAAGAACATTTTAATACCTTATTTGATGTGTTTTGAGATACTCCCAAAAAGTGCCTTAGTTGGATAACTTCGTTTTACATTACTTGTAATATGTGGCAATAACAGGTTGAGGCATGAAGTCCTCAATAGTGAGTTGCACGTGATTTGGTGATTTGGGGGTTTTTGGTGATGGCGAGTTGGAGCTTTATCCAATGTTTTTAATATAGTTTCGGTGATGGTGAGTTGGGTTCCTAATAGTGTCACATACGGTTTGTTAGGTATGTTGGAACTAGTTTCTAATAATATAGAGTATGATAGGCCTAATGATACACTTCAAAGGAAATTTATTACCAATGGCACTGGTGATATGTGGCATTAGCGAGCTGACTTTACCCATATAGTGCCTTAAGCGATTGGCCACAGCGAGTTAGGTCTTGTCCTCAATAGTGTCACAAATGGTTACGGTGATGACAAGTTTGGACTCATTCCTACTAGTCTGGCATATGGGTTATCACACGAGTTAGAAACTAGTTGTCAATAATGTGGCTTATGATAGGTGCTATAATACACTTTAAAGGCAATTTGTTCTTAATGGTACTCGTAACGTGTAGTGACAGTGAGTTAGGCTTTAACCAAATAATGAAAATTTAACATATGATGTCCCCATAGTATTATACTTTATTTAGCTGACTTGTTGGGTGCAGGTGACACAAGTTAAGCTATGATTTTCAAGCATAAGTATTGTTTTACTTGGTACTATACAATTATATGATGTGTTTAACTCACTAGACTTACGTTTAAACCCCCTATCATTTTCTTCTTTTTAGTTGTATTCTAATAGGTATATAGAGAGGACCGTGGGTGGCTTGGAGGCGTGATGGTGCGATGGAGACACTCAAATTTACTTATCTTTCCATCTGTAATTTTGTTTTAGTTATTCGTAGATATTGGACTATTTCCTTTGCTAGTATAGAGAAATGTTGTAGTTGGAGTTTCTTCAACACAACATCATTCTATTTGTCTATGATTGAGTTATTGATTACTATACTTTACTCCCTCCATTGTAAGTTTAAAAAAGCGCAGAATACTATTGATAGATCTGTGATATGTTATTTTATTTTACTTCAAAATGATCCACCGTGTACGATGTTTGAGATGTCCTCTTCATTTTATGCGTGAATGGGGGCATCGTGGATGGTGGATTGTTGCATAAGTAAGGTATAATATATCACAAACATAACATACATGATGAACCCTATTTCTTATCCATAAGGGGTCTACATCATATGTTCAATATTAAATGTTTTGATATGGTATTTGTGTATATAGATTAGGACTACCCTAGCCTCCTTTTATACCAAATATAAAGAAATGTCCTTTTCAAATCCTTTATTGAGAAATAAACATCCAAAATAAATCTGATTTTAACATGAGTGCATCATTAACAATCAATAATATGTTTTTTTACTTATAATATTATAAATGATTTAGTACCATTGGTTTCATTTCTTACAGACACACGCATCCACTGCATTTTATCAGCAAATCAAACTATTTGATTTTGATGTCAAAATACTTGCTTAAACTCTAGATGCTTATTGTAAGCCATTGTTGTTTCAACATTTGGATCATATCCAAAAAAACCTATATTATTACTCCCACACTTTAGGACATTTTGGCTACTACATGCAAACGGTCTCTTCTAATCATCATCTAAAAGTTCTTTTTCAACATCAATATGCCAAACTCAAACCCATATCATGTGATAATCTATAAGTAGAATCCAAATGGACTTAGGCATGTTGACTAGCTAAATTAATCTACAAATTTTAGCACTTGAATTTGATGAAGTCATTTTCTTTCAAAAATTGGTTTATACAATTCTAACTATATTGATCTTCACTCAAAGACTCACATGCAGCAAATGGATCATATCCATTCAAATCCAGTTACCAAAATCATAATTTTCCATCATACTTGTAATCCATTTCGGGATTCAAAGCATCGCATCATGTGGTGGAGTCTATAATCTCCATGGCATGTCGAAAACTGAGGAGATTGTTATTTGTTTTCTCGACATCTATATGAACTTATAATTTCTATTAAATGTGAGAGAAATTTTATTAGACATTCTAATATAACTATGTCTGTTTTTGGCTTGGTTAAATCTTCTTCATCTACATAATTTATCACTATGTTACAATCATGGATCATATCCAATCCTTTACATTATCATTAATTCTCCAAAAAGAAATTCATTCGTCAAAATGGTGGTATGTCTTGAAATAATAATTTGTTTCTCGATGGGATGGAACGTGCATTTAAAACATTTTATAATTTCCTATAGACTTACATAAAATAAATCTAGATTTAAGTTAATGAAACTTATGTTTATAACATGAATTAGAGAAATGCATATCTTATGCTATTTAAGATTGGTGTTCTTTCCTAATTCATGTCTTATTTGAATTTGCAAACTGTACTTTAAATGAAATTAGATTTAACATATGTACTTACTCTTAAGTAGACATCATTATAGAAAGAAGTAACTCCACTTCACTCATTATCAGTCATACGTTCTCCAACAAAGTCCGATTCCACCTTATATATCCTTGTGTAGCATAAGGACGAGTGACTTTTGAGCATGAATCTTATTCGCTTTTAGGAACTATTGGAACTCTTACCCAAAATACGTACTTATTCTATCAAATCAAATTTATTTCTTTGCATGCTATATTTCTATTTATATTTTATGAACTTTTCACATAAACCTAACTTGTGTACCATATAAACATGTTCATATCTATGGTAATTAATTTTAATAAAGTAAGTGGATCCGCTTTTGGTATATATTGGACTTTGGAATACATGCATATATACATGTATCAATCTAAAGAGATCACTAATTCTTTTTGCCTCTCCCATCAAATGTTGATTTTCCCTTAATCATTTGAAATACAATTCATGCGTACCATATGATAATTAATCATATGATTAAAGAATTATTTCTTAAAGATATGGCTTAGTCCATGTTTCTAAAGTTAATTGTTAAATATTTTAGATGTTCTTATATTTTCGTTATCTAACACATCATTATTGTTATGAACACCAACATATTGAAATACCAAAGCATAAATTTTTCTTATGATGAATATTCATAATATTCATATTAAAATAAAATTGTTTCCACGTTAAGTGAATACTAAAAATAGTTATTATTTCACAAAAAATATTTAGAATGAATGAAAATAGTGTTTCAAAACTTTATCCCCACTAGTAAGTATTGTATGGTATGTCCCAATACTTTTTCTTACTACAGTAACAATGTCTGAAATATGAAGCTCTACTAAATCACTTACTGTGGGCTACTCATATCTATTTTTTGTAACTAATTTATATTGAGTGTTTTAGATCAAACATCTAGAACCCAAAGAAATATACCTTGTTGAAAACAATTTTCTATAAGAAAAAATACATATGGAATAGAAATCATATTTCTTGTTTCTTATTAAGCTTACACTGATATTTTAAACAATTGCATTTTTAATGTCTATTAATAAAGATTAAATGACCATTCTCTCTTCATTCCAACCATGCCAATATTATCACCATTCTAAAATTTTCATTTTCTCTTTCAAATGGTCAACCCATTAAAAAGATAAACCATATTAGGTAAGCCATGCTTAAGTAAGCATATCAAAACAACTAGTTCAATGATCGAGTTCCTAGGTCTATTTGTAGTTATTGGTCTACTGTTGTCTCTAATAGGATCTTTATTGTATTCAATCGTACTGAACACATGATCTCGCAGTATGGTTTACTTTCTCATTTCATTCGACACATTTTCATCGAGATTTTGTACGTTACGAATACGATTGCTCACTATACAACATTTTTAGGTGATCGAATATGTATCAAATATCCATGCTCCGTATTGCTTTATAGCTCCAAACTCATAGAAGATGATACCCAGTCTTAGGCAAATTAATAATTAAGTGAGCAAAACATCAATGTTTTTAATGTTCGTAAAACTTTGGCTCTTGCATAGGTTTTGAAGTGGCAACATGCCAAAAGATTTATTGAAAAGTATATTTTACATGTCTTTATCGACCTTTGATTCGGTACATTTAGTATATTTTAACAATAGACAAATCTATCAATAATATTAACAGTGCAATTTATTTTAGCAAATTTTATAATATCAAACATGTTCTCATACTTATTATATTGGTTTATTATATTAATCTAATAAGTCTCCCACTGAATTATTTATCTCCCAAAAACCCTAAAAGAGATATGAGAATTTCATAAATTCCTTTAGTGGGTTTTAAGATTTGTTTATCATGCTATTACAACCATGAGGTTCCTTAGCAAGTGTAGCCTTATAAATGGTAAATAACCATTTACTATTTATATATCGTATATAACTCCTAACATACTTTTAAGTATGCTTCTAATCATCTTCATGGCCTTGAGGCTGCTCAACAAATTATGAAGTACATTAAATATCCTAAACTCATTATTTTACGATATCCTAAGGGGTTTATGTAACCGTTGAGGTTGCTCAACAAAGTTATATAACATTCTTACTTATCTTGGGATAATATAAACATCACCTTAGATATTATATGGTTTGAGATTGCTCAACAACTATAAGTATATAAGGTACTCTATTAATATTATAAATGATGGATAGCGTTATATGAAACAACATATCGCAAAACAAAAGAAAGCAAAGCATGAAAAAAAATTACACTCCTTGAAACGGGGATTCACATGAAAAGGGCGATCTTAAATTTTGAACTCGCTCCCTAAAAATTTTCGTATTTCGAATCAATTTCCACTGCTCAAATCTTGTTGAGTTTCCTACAGCTCATATCTTCTTCTGATTTGATGCAACATCGGGCGTTAGGACTTTCGATTTGCGGTGGTCTCGTCCTTTGTCGCTCCAAGTTTTGCAATTTGGGTCTTAGGCTTTTCCTTGGCTAGAGTTCATGGCATGATTGCTAATCAGTGCCGATTTCCCTCCTTTATCTGTTCATATTCCGAATTTGCATGCAGATTTGGGTGTGGTTCCACTGTCTAGGGGGTTCGGGCTGCTGCTGTTGATGGGTCGAGACAGTCCATTGGTGGGCATGTTGTTGGATTCTATTCAACAGATGATGCCATTTTGGTAAACGATAATGGCCTATTGATGTTGTAATTCCAGCTCCCGCTCCTCTGTTGCTGCTATTTTGGTGGATGGTTAATGCTCAGTTTAGGGGCAGATGCCCTAAGGTAACTCTTGAACCATCTATTGCCCCCACTTTATTTATTGCGAATGGTCCCTATCCCATTGGTAATATTAAGCTTCCCAAGCTAGCCATTGGTTGGTCTTCCTCGTTTAAGAAGAAGCCTGATAATGCAGGATCCTTCGTTCCCAAAGAGTATAATGTTGATTTTTCAGAAAGTCATGTCCATCCCTCTAAGGAGATTATTGATGTGGGTACTGTATTTTGGAAAGACTATTTGGTCGGTTTCTTTTAGATGAGGTCACCCACAATTCTACTGTGAAATATCATGTCCTTGGTTTGTGGAACATGCGTGATTCGATTAATGCTAATATGATAAGTCGACGTATTTTTTTAAATTTTCTAGCACTTTGGAGAGATCCCTAGTTTTGGAAATGGACCTTATTATTATTGAAAGTAAAGTGTTTATCATTACCCAATGGAATCCATTTGTTGACCTTGTACGTAAGCAAGTTTTATCAATTCTAGTCCGGTCTCATATCTCCAATATCCCCTCTGTCTTCCAATCGCTTGAGGGGGTTGATTGGATTGCCAATCATATATGTTAAGTGATTTGTTTTGACATCTCTACTTAGTGTAGGCAGCAACTCCCTTTTGCTAAGGTCCTTATCAAAATTACCCCTTCGAAGCAAATACCTACCTATATTTCGGTTTCCCTAACCATTGGTAGGATTGCTTGTATAGACATTTTGTATCAGTGGAAGTCGCCTATTTGTGATCTTTGTCATTCTTTTGGCCATTCTATCAACTCATATCCTCATTCAGCAGAAGTTCATGTTAACCTTTTGTCCAAGAATCCTCTTCCTAAGCCCCCAACTAGATGTTGGTAGATCAAATCTGCAAGGTCGGTGATGGTTCATCACGCTGCTTCCTACCCCTCATCTCTTTCCCCTGATCCACTTCCCTCCGACATTCCGATCGATCCTAACCATCGTGCCCTTGCATCACTGTTGCCCTCACAGGTGGCCTCCCCTATTGTGTCACCACTTTATGTGGTAGTTCCCATCCCCCATAACTCTCGCAGCCTTGATACACCTTTGTTGCCCAACGCTTGTCTTGAATTGAAATTTGTTAGAGCTCTCCATCCAGACCCTTCTAGTGCTGAGCCTGTCGCTAAAGAGGTCGTCGACAAGTGGGCCGAGGGCACACCACTGGCTTGGTTTTCTAAATTGGGAACTTGGTCCCATAGGTAAAGTGGTTTGTGTTATCACGCGAGGTGGAATGTTTTCTTCAAATGGTTCTCTAAAGATGATCCTGATGAAAGGGAACTCTACTACTAATAAATAGATGATGAGATGGTTCTCAGCAATGATGGCGAATATAGTGCAAATAACGAGTCGATTTTAGCTGCTCCATATTGAAATTAGAAATTTATTTTCTCCCTGCGTGCTCCTAGTCTTTACCCTGAAATTATTAGCTGGTTCTGTAGATGTGCCCATATTCAGTTCAGATATCTGCATAGAAATATTGCATCTTCCTGGTGCTGCATTATTATTAGATATGTCTTTGTACTATTATATAGTCTGGCCGGTTCCTTTTGTGTACTTTTTTATATTTAGTTTGTTACAGGCCATACATATTGGCAACTTGTATGCTTTTCTAGGCCTTGTACCCAAAACTCCTGTACCTTTCTTATTTTCTTATATATATATATAGTATGGCTTATTTTCTTCAGTTCAAACATCCTTTTAATCAAAATAATAGTAACTTAATATAGTATTACCTACTATTTAAAGGTGATGAGTATAACTCATGATATTATATATCTTTATATACATCCAATGTATACTCCCTTACGTCTTATGGGTTTTAATTTAACCTCCGTTATCATTATACATATTATATATAAACACTAATTATTATAACATTTATAACTTAATAATGTATATATATACTTATATTATTTTTAACTAAACAATTTAGTTAATTACAGACACAACATTCATATTTATTTAATTTAAATAATTTTTAATTTTACCTTTTCTAAGTCATTATAAAATCGTGTAATTATTTATTTAAATTTAAAATAATTTTAAATTCAAATACAACTATTTAAATTAAAAAAAATTGGCTTAGAATACTTTTGAACCTTCCAGAAGGGCATACTCTAAGAACATACCACTTTGATGTGCCAAGTAAAGGTCGAGAGATCGCAAGGTTTCACATTCATAGAACATTCCTTAATTAGAGTAACATTTTTCTTAGTTTAAGCAGTTTTCCTTAGATACCCATCTAATTGGTTTTTATAAAAGATTGTTCTACATGTTGGTCAATTATTCATATAAACATAAAGCAGACTCTAATACCATTGTTAGATCAATTGCATTGGCACAAGAGTAAAAGGGAGAAATAAAAAAAATCATTCTATTAATTTGCACAAGATCGTATTTCTTGTTTATATAAATAATATATATACACTAAATTGTATTTAATATTTGCTAACAAAAGAGTTTGGGAAATATTTTATTCGATTTTATTCAAAATATTTTTTTAATTCAATAACCATACATTATCATTTCAATAATTTAAATTTAAATCCATTAATTTTATTTTGACCTATTTTTATGTTTAATATTTTAATATGTTTGTACTCATTATACAAACATCATTACTACATTAAAAGGTGTAATATGACCCGGAGGAAAATGATAACAAGTGTACAATTGTAACTTACGGTTAATAAATGTATAAGTGATATTATATGTAAACAATAATGTCAAAGGGACATACATCATATAAATAAATTTATATTAACATTGATAAAATTTATTTATTTATTTTATATTTCTTTCAGCCATTTTTATTCTAATTAACATTTACGTACACACACACACGTGTGTGTGTGTGTGTGTATAGTATAGTATTATTTAAAACTAATTTACTGTTATAACTATACATGTTTTAATTTATAAATATTTGTGTTTAAAAAATTTGTAAACTAAAGTTTGATTTTATAAAATATGTTCAAAATTCAAATGTAAAAAGGTTTAACTTTTTCAAAATAAACGTCTAGTACTATATATATTTTCTAAAGCCGCAATTTTCGTTAAATAATGGTAAATAGTGGCATCCCTCAACTTCCAAAATTCTTATTCTTTGTTCTCTCCCATCTCAAGATTAGTCGCCCATCAATTTTCCAATTAAAATCTCATTTGTCTACGCAAGTTGTAAAAGAGAACATGGTTTTATCTCCTCACTTCTCAAATAGAAAATCACCACAAAAAATAGGATTGACTACAAATGAAGGATTTTTTTTACTGTTATAGATGTTGAGGGCACGAACACCATGCTAAGGAATGTCGTGAACCTATATGTTATTTCATATGCGGTCGCTTTAGCCATAAAAAGAATCGATGTTGGATTAATACAAAGGAAAAGGAAATGTCAATAGAGAATTTCCCATCTATGGAAAAGCTAAGTACTACTGACCATGGATTTTTCTTTGTGTTGAAATGTATAAAACTTAAACGAACCCTTCCTGATCGTCTATGGATAAAAAGAAATGAAGGAATTTAACTTTGGAGGAATTGTTTATACACTTTGATGTTATAAATTTGGTTAATATTGGTAAAAAATTTAAGAAAATTTTTTAGGACTCTAGTAAAAGTTTCTGATGTTGATAAGAATAGTGATATTATAAGCATTAATATGCATTCACTAAAGGAAAATAGTATTTTCCGACGGCTGAAAACCGTCGGCGGCGGTTGGAAGCCGTCGGAAAATAAGGCGTCGGGGCGTAGTTTTTCCGACGGCTTTCGGCACAGCTCGCTGAACGTTTTTCCGACGACATCCGACGGATTCCGACACTTGTCGAAAGCCGTCGGAAACCGTTGGAAAAAATGGCCTATAGGCTGTCGGAAGCCGTCGGATGCCGTCGGAACACTGTTACCTGAAAGCCGTCGGAAGCCATCGGAAATCTGCTGTATTTTTTTATTCCTACTGCAATATAGGCTTCCATCCACATTTCCCATCCAAACTCTATTACACCAATACTACAGAATCTAGTATACAATATTCCAACCAAATATCAAAACCCAAACTACACAAAATTCATCAAACACACAAATACATCAAATTACATCAAAATAAAATACATAATATACATAACCATTCCAACATTCACAACAACCCCAACAACAAGTGTTCTACCATGTCATACATACACAACATAACACAAAATCATCAACATCCACATCATCATACAACCACACAAACAAGTGTATCAAACATAATCATACAAAAATCAACGACTATCTCCTCCGTCTACCAAATCATACAAAACTAAAAAAACATACCTGAAAAAGAAAGCAATCAATCAATCTCCTCCAGATCCAGAGCTAGCCGAGGAAGGGAAGCGGCCACCATGCTGCTGCATGTACTATAGCAATTGTGTGGTTTGTATGGCCTATTGGCTGTTCTGCTCCTCCAGCTGGGATGCTCTAGCCCGCAAATCTTCGATATCTTCTAGATCGCTCTGAGCTTTATTCCGCCGATCCCGTCTCTGACTGCTGGCCTGTAATAAATATTTAATTTAGCTGTGTGATCTTTGTAAGTGTATGTGCATATCTCTGTAAGCTAGTAAGTAACATAACGTTCATATCTTCTGCCTTCTTGTGCTTTACTAGTGTGATAAAGTCATTTAGTTGGTTTGAATTCAAATTCAATATGGAGGATTTTTCAAGGTTCAAATATTTTTAAATAATGGAAAAGTGAATAAAATTCAAGTTTATTGTTTTGAAATTGTCCAAATAGCATATTTGAAGTATTTTAAGATAAAATTATATATTCCAACATAGAATTATGACTTAAATATCAAATTAGCAGTAAAATAAATTATTTACCATTTGATTGCCGAATCCGTATCGTCTGTTATGCTCTACTGGATCCATAACAGACTTAAAAATAGCATCCTCCTCATCAGTCGTCAGCTGATCTCGATCCGTATCAGCACGAGTTTCTGGCGCCGCTCCATAAACTTTTCCTGCATTAACAAATTAATAACATCATATCTTATTTCATTATAATTTAACAAGAAAAACAATTACTGATACTGCATAAAACGAAATATGCTTACATGGCTCCTGTTGGATTTATCGTTGTGCCATGTATACGGAACAGTCCTGTCCTGATTTATATGCTTGACAGCATTCGTACGAGTGAACACGTCCATATAGCCCACGGGACCATGCGTCTCAGCTTCCTGAAGTTGATTTTTACATACAATTATTATATATTTAAAATTATATAGCATAAACTATTTACAATTATCACTTGGTAAATTTACCAACTCCTGTCGATACTGCTGAAATGACTTCGACCCTATGCGATGAATGGCGATATTTTTATTTCTGTTTGCAAAGTTTCTATCTGACTCTACGTGTACATTCAAAATTTGATACATTATTTTTCGATCATGTCAAATTAATAATTCAAAAAAAATTAGTATACTTGCCTTCGCCTCGTCAATTTCCCAATATCCCAACCATGCTCGCCATACGCTCTCCCCCATCCACCATGGTTTCTTACCAAATTTTTTAATTTCAGATATCGGGTCCCTATAGTTCTTGCGCATCTTCTTCATCCAGTATCCTCATGCCAGCAGCATATTGTCTGTCTGGATGTCTATCTCAGCCTATGTTTCACGATAAAAAGCAAAAAAAGATCACACTGTAAACGATAAACAGTAGAAAAACAACGAAAATGAAGTAAACATGAAAAACAGAAAAATATACATACTAGGACATCATGCCATATACACTCTATGATGTGAGGAGGGGTGTTATCCCACTTCGGTCAGCAAGCACTCATCCTACTGCAATAAGAAGCTCTAGAAACATCCAACACAACTTTCGAGTGAAGTAGGTCGAGCCCCTGTTTTTAAATACGATACAGATAAGTACGTACGTATATCATAAAAAAATAAGATGCTGAATAAAATTTAATTCTTACCCCTCTGCTCTAGGGACTAATGAAACTACTGGACGCTGTGACTCTTGCGATGGGCTACTGCCATCGCCTCCTGATGATCGAGAAGAGCTCCTACCTCCATATGACATTATGATAAACCTGTGACATATATACACATCATAATATAAGAGAATAATAACATGCTAATGAAATATATTTCATACGTAAATGACATGAACGGTATAAATTGCTTAATTAATGACTGAAATGGAAATAGAAATGAAAATGTGTTATACCTGATTCATAATGGGGTACTGTTCCGACGATAAGCAGATTTCATTGCATTTTTAATAAAATTGCTAAATAAATGACAAATGGAAATGACATAAAACATGTAAACAATGGTAAACAGATTTGGTTTCATAGTCACATCAATTTCATAATACATCAATAATTCAACATAGTTACATCAATTGCAAAAAAACGGATTCATATTTATATCAGTCATCATCGTCTTCTGATTCAGATTCAATCTCGTTTTCTACGATATTTTCCTCTGCACTGTCAAACGCTTCTACCAAAACATTTGATTCATCGATCAAAGGACCAAAATCTGTATGATCGGTTGTAATTATTATTTCGTTATTTTGCTCAAGATCTGCCTGATAAGCTTGTTCGTCCGGAATATTCTTCCCATCGAATGTGAATCTGGCCTTTTTAAAAAAAAACTGCAGACCAATCTGCGTTATCTCTTTTTAGAGACCGATAAGGAGCGTAATAAACTTGCAATGCTTGTTTGGCTAGTACAAATGGATCATACTTGTGATAGTGCGATGTACGTTTTATTTCGATAAGATTATAATCCTTGTGCACATTAATTGCAAAACCTGGAACATTGCTAAACCAATTGCATCTAAATAGAAACACCTCCTCCGCGGGTCGTGAGAAATATGTCAGTTGCAAAATTTGTGTTAGAACGCCATAAAAATCATTTAAGTGATTTTCTGGATCATCACTACCTTTAACAAATACACCAGTATTATTTGTTAATTAATTTGCACCGTATTCTTTGGTGTTAAATTTATATCCATTGACTATATGTCTTGACCACTCTTTTTGGTCCCATCGCAAGATGTTTCAACCCTTCGTCAACAACATAATTTCTCGGCTCATAAACGTAATTTGAAAACCAATCGGAAAATTCTTTACTGAGATCTCTGTTTGGATGTTCACGTTCATAAACACTGTTTATCTAAACAATTATTGTACTAGATTATACACGTGCATGCATTATAGAAAAGAATAAAACACAAATTGTTATTTCAGATTACCTAACAAACGGTGCAACCTCGGCATGATTTAGAAGAATATAAGTGTGTGCTACATGAAGATCTCCATCGTCTAGCCATATTTCTACACATTTTCCAGAAGGCCGACCATGTTGTCTAAAAATAGATAACATTGTTTGAGATGACTCTTGTTCGTCGCCTTCGTCATTACAAGGAACACTTTCAAATGAAATATTCACATGGTCACTGAAATAGTGAGAGAGAAAGAACGAAGCTTCTTCTTCGATGTAAGATTTACATATCGAACCTTCAACTCGTGCTTTTTGCCTCACTTTTTTTTCTTCAGATGATTCAAATATCTATGCAAAATTAATTTATATTAACTTCATCTTTCAAGTGCAATTAAATTACGTGATAACATATTACATACCTCTCAAATGGATACATCCATCCATATTGGACAGGACCTCGAAGTCGTGCTTCAGATGGGAGATGAACAGGTAAATGTTCCATTACATTAAAAAAACCTGGCGGAAATATTTTCTCTAATTTGCAAAGCAATATAGGAATATCCACTTCAAGTTTACGTAAACGTTGCACTTTTAAAGTAGTCGAACAAAGCTCTTTAAAAAACATACTAAGCTCCATTACTACCTTCTAAAATTTTAACGGCAGTAGTTCTTTGAACATAACGGAAAATAAATTTTCCATCATTATGTGACAGTCATGACTTTTCATTCCGCTCAATCTACCATTTTTAAAGTCAACACATCTACGAAGATTTGATGATATCCCATCAGGTTAACCCTTCCACCAATTTTAACACAGCTTTAACTTGATTATTATCTAATTCGTAACATGCTTTGGATTTTTTTACTGTCATTTGGTTTCATATGAAGCTCAGGACGTTTGCATAATTCTTCTGTATCACGTCTTGATTTCAAATCATCCTTCACCTTCCCTTTCACATTCAAAATTGTATTAAAAACATTATCAAATATATTTTTCTCACTGTGCATCACATCTATATTATGACGAAGCAGAAGATGTTTCCAATACGGCAACTCCCAAAAAATAGTTTGTTTGCACCAGTTATGAACAACTGATTTGCCTTCAATTTCTGTTTGCTCTCCAGTTTCATATATCTTTGGATAGTCCCTAACAAGTTCATATATGTCTTCGCTTGATCATATCATCGGTGGTTATCTAGTGTCTACTCTATTAGCTAAAAAGTTTTTCTTGTCACCTCTGAAGGGATGATTTACATGGAGAAAATATTGATGATAATCAAACCATGAAATTTTCTTACCATGAGGTAAAGAAAACGCTCATGTTTCATCCATGCAATATGGACATGCTAGACGATCGGCAGTACTCCATCCTGAAAGCATTGCATAGGTAGAAAAATCACTTATAGTCCACAACAAAGAAGCAAACATATGAAAAAATTTCTTCTTGGACACATCGTATGTTTCTACTCCTTCGTTCACAGTATTTTTAACTACTCAATCAACGGTTGTAAATATACATCGATTCCTTATGTCGGATCGTCGGGAAGAAACATATATTGCGTTTTCATACACATCCATGGAGGTAAATTATACGGTGTGACGATATGAGCCAGGATGAATATTTAGAACCAAATTAAGAAAATGGAGAAAAACCTTAGGTACATAATCTTAATCTAACATTTTGACTCTCCGCTGCAAAATTTGGATACGTTTTATCGAAATGCTTCCATGCTTCTCCATCGGCAGGATCTGTCAATGTACCCTCTTCCTCCGTTCCAACACTATGCCATCTCATATTAGATGCAGTTACAGAAGATGCATATAAGTTTTGAAGCCTTGTAGTTATGGGTAAGTAATGCATACGCTTATACGGAACTTCCTGCCCCTTCTTTTTTCTTGGTTTGTATCTCTCCTGGTTACAAATTTCACAATTTCTAAGGTTTGCGTCTTCTTTCCAAAACAACATACAACCTTTTAAACATGTATCTATTTTCTGATAAGGTAAACCAAAAGCCGACATAAGTTTTTTAACTTCATAGTCATTTTCACACATTAGATTATCGGACGGCATATGTCTTTTTGCAGCTTGTACAACAGCCGTAAACCCAGCTTCAGTGATGTTGTATTTTGACTTCATTGCAATGTATTCTGCGATTACTGACAGCCAAGTGCCGCTTTTACAACCATCTCAAATAGATTTCTTAGCAGCATCTAGTAAATCATTAAAAAAAATTGCTTCAATATTTGGTTCTTCAACATTTCCATCATCGTCGTCAGCTTCAACCATAGGAAACATTGATCGTGCTGCATCTTCGATCATATTTTCTATACGGGTCGTCGTAACTATTTCTTTAACGATGCTTTCAGACTCTACAGAAGTATTTGCTACAACTTCTCCATGACGATCCCAAACATAATACTTGGGTACGAAACCGTTTTGGCACAAATGAACTTTCACAATATCTGGTAACAAATACTTCAAATGTCTACACCTATACACGGACAATGAATTTATGGACCATTTCCGTTATTACTTAAAGCGAATTCAACAAATACGTTTATACCGTTATAAATATCTTCTTTTATTGAGCCCCCCAGTCCTTTTCTTTGGTACATCAATCTCCTCCGTTTAACAAAATAATCAATCATTTTTTCTATTTGAGAAAATGAGAAGTTCAAAATTTAATATTTATTTTCAAGAATACAAATTCGAAAAAGATTATTTTCATGGTCGTATAATATTTGAATTTAAAGAACTATTTCACAAATTTAAAAATATTTTCAAATAGGGCGCATTTTATTTTTTAACGTATCGATAAAAAAATTGTACAGTTTTTTTCCATGTTCGGGCATCCTACTTTCCATTACAAACACAGTAAGCATTTACATTTCGTATATTACTTGGTCCGAAACGATTCAACAAAATTTCGGTAGCATTTCCCTTTTGTTCCCTGCATTGTACACAATGCGCGTACGCAGAAAACAAAAAAGAAATGTCAGGCCGAAATTTTATGAACCGTTTGAGACGAAGTAGTATACAGAATGTAAATGCTTACTGTGTCCATAACTTGTCCAATACAGGGACAAATCCAACAAATATTGTACCAGATGAATATAAATGGTCGTTTTTCGAAAAAAACGACTATTTATACAACGATCGTGTACAACACTCGTCAGACGGGGCCAAAAACTCTCTAAGGGACATTTGTCAGTTAGATGTGCGCATTTTACGAAAAAATACAGTTGTACTAACTGTTCACATTTACAAAAATATATTTAAATTTAACATATTTATTCGATGTATTACACCAACTTAAGGCTCGTTTGATGTACATTTTTGTTGTTGCATAAGTCAATACGTGCACAATATAATATTTCTAGCTCGTGCATTCATTTTATCTTATTCCAACTAACACAATACAATGATAGCAGCGCTACACATATATACAATCATAAAATTAAGGCATACACAACGATTTACATATACACGAACAACCACAAATTATACATTTTTTCACAATTTCACGATAAAATATGAACACCATGGAATGCTAGAAACTATTATAACACTATTGGAAACAATTTCAATCACTAATTAGCCCTAATTTAACAACTTATCTGGATTTAGGGTAAAAAATAGATTTTTGGCGAAAATAAGAGATTATACCTGAGCTAGAGAGGAATAGAAGTTGATTACGCAGCCGGGGAGGATCCGAAAGCTCGAAATTGATGATTGGAAGCTTGGGGAAGAGATTTGGGGATTTTGGGTTAAAAAATTTCGTATGAAAATGAGAAAGAAGGAGGCTCGGCTGAGCCCTATAAATCGCGATTTTCCGTCCGTCGGAAGCCGTTGCCCCACCCTGTCGCTTCTAGACACTTTTCTAGTAGTGATTCCAATTATTGGCCAAAAAAAAGATTGTTGGAGTGGGTCAGGTGATGATTTCTTGGTTGATCGATGATGATTTCTTGGTTGATATAAGGTTGGGAAGTCTTTTAATTCTATACTTAGATTCATTCATGTATGATCCCATAGTAACTATGTTTGTCTCCAAGAATAATATGCAAGATATTAGTATAGATAATATCATGTCTAGAGATAATAAATTATAAACTTCTGCTATTAAATTAGGCATTGAAGGAGATAATTATAACTAATTTTAAACATTGTAACGACCCAACTTCCACACTCCAGGAAGTCGCATCGCTAAGAAGAAAGAAAGGGATAGAAAAGAGAAAAGGAAGGAAAGAAAGAACAGACCACATCAGAATCTCACAGCGGAATCGAATAAATTATAATATATCACATAAAACTTTACATAGTATCATATACATCAGAGTAATACAGCTAATACAACACAAACTAGACAGTTATAAACATCTGTCTAGCATTTACAATCCAAGTATATCAGAGAAACAGATACAACTCAAACACAACGGAACCACTAAATATATCTACACGCTGAAGCCTCCTGCTCCATTATCTCCTCCAGAAACTCGTCAAAGCAAATCCTGAAACACTTGACTACTCATACATAATATGAGTACCCAAGAGTTTAATAAAACAGAAAATAAACACTCAGGTCAGACAGGGGTCTGGTGTGAGTAAACGGGGATAAAAGTTGCTTAACTTTAGAAAATCCTTTGGAAACAAAAGGTATCATGTAAGACTTCCCACACGCTAACCAAAACATTTGATAGGAAATCCAGTGATATTATAATAGTGTCTAGGGTTTCAAGTAAATAAGAAATAGCCGAAATTGTTACATCTATTAAATTCCAGCTACTAGCCAAAAAAGTGGGTAATACAAACAAAACCGTAGGGTCTCGTAGGGTAAATGGGTTTCCATCAATGGCAGGGCTACTGGGGTACCGGCCGTCACAGTACGTGGCGTAGATCACCGTACCGAGGAGTACTCCCACTCCCCTGCAACACAAAGCCGGACCCATTCCTTACTGAACAGTTCCGAACAAGACCACCCCGCAGATTGGTCGTCACCAACTGCCACACAACCGAATATAAAGGGACCTCTAGACAAGGGTAAATCTTGCTCTCAAGTGGGTGCGACCCACGAAGCTTTGTTGCACCTCCCCTATTTTAGCCATTCCCGGTTGATGAGGCTTGAGGTTACGATTACCTTTAGAGAACATATCAATCTTAGAATGCTCATCGTCCACCTAACGATGTTCTGAAAGCATTCAATCCATACAAGTTCGTTCCGGGTTCGAACGAAACCGAAGGCATTATCTCGTTACACTCGTATTGGAATCACCCTCAGAGTTAACGACGATAAACCTTGCACTCTAAATCACCATCTCGAATCTATAAGCACTATTCCGTCAACTCATTACGGAATCACCCACAGAGTTATACTGACGTACAGCCCTTACACCTCGAGTCTTCACTTGCTCCACTTGGATTAACGACCTAACGTTTAATTGGAATCAATGTGGTTTTCGGAATTCCAAATATGGAAACCCAATCTCGGTCTCACCGAAACCAAACGTCATTTTAATGTCCAAGTTGTACTTAAGGGTTTTAAATAATTAACTTATTTCAATATTATCTAATTCACATAGATAGATAAACTACATCTCACAATAGATAATCACATTCATATCATAAACAGATAATCCATATCATCACAAACAGATAAACATTCAACCAAATAATCCATCACAAACCATCATACTTAAACCAATCATCCATATCATACAGATACAACTAATCTCATTACTGAGATCACACCCATTCAATCAATAACATCCATAAGCAATGATTTAATTATCATCAATTATAATTAATTTAAAATGAGTTAAATTAATTACAACCATATCTAATTAATTTAAAATAAATTAAATTAATTACTCATTTAAATCTTGCTTAACATTCATTAATTAATTAACCCAGTTAATTATTATTATTATTTTGAAAAGCAAGAGCTAAAAGCTCACTTTATTAACTAATGAAAAATTACAACCAAAGAAAATGACCAACAAGCAAAAAAAAATACACCCATGACCAAGATTACAAATCAAAACCAGGATATATCCATGACCACACTATGTCCAGATTAACATCTATGACCATAATACAATTAGAGAATTGACTAACAACCCTGACCAAATTACAAACATCAAACGACAGCTACATAACAACTAATGGAATAACAAGGCAGCAGCTTTGAACCAAGAAATCAGAGATGGCATCAGGAAGAAGAAAACAAATGCAAGCAAACTTCTTAAGCCACCAAAACATACATAACCATCAGCATATAAGGTTTCACTCTGTAAAAGCTTCACACTGTAAATGCTTCACTCTGAAAATTCTTCACTCTGTAAATGCATCATCAAACAGACATAACAAGCAACCTTCATATGAACAACAGCATTAACAGTGAAAGCTTCTCATTGTCAATGCATCCAGAAACCTCTCTAGCCAAACTTAAAAAAGAATCAGTAAACAGCAAAAGAAAATAAGAATTAATCTTAACAAGAATCAGATCTTAAAAACCAAAGAATATTCCTGTGTATGTGATCAAACAATTGTGAGGAGCTCCTGATACCGTTACCAAATATTCTATTATTTCTCTCTTGCCAAACTTCATAAACCAATCTTTTTAACATTTTTAGCAGAAGCCTTGTCTGACATGATTTCCATCTAGTAGCTTTGAAAATATTGAACCATTCAATAGGACTTACAGTTGAAGGTTTGTAAAATCCACATGATGATAATAATCTATACCAGATTTGAAAGACAAAAGGACACTCAAAGAATAAATGTGTGTTACATTCTATAATTAGACTTACAAAAAACACAGATATTCTCTGAGATGATTCCAATTCTACAAAGTTTATCCTTGGTATTTAATGCATTAGCCATCACTTTCCATAACAACAAATTTTCCTTAGCACTGCCACCTATTTTCCAAATTCTTGTATACCATGGAAAAAGAGAACCATCATCACAGAGAGATTTGTAAACAAGCTTGATTGAAAAAGTCTTCCCGGACCATACTAGCATATTATCAGAACTTATTGTAGGATAATTTGAAATGATGTTCCATAATTGTCTTAATTGAAAAGAGCTTGTGTAAGGCAAAACTAAACTGCCATCATGAATAAAATCAACAACTTTAGCTTGTTCAGCTATACCAGAGATATTTCTCAAATTGTAATCAACAATTGAACTCAGGATTAAGCCTTGTTTAGACCAGGGAGAGTGCCAAAAAGACAAATCCTTAATCAGATCATGATTACATTGAATTAAAGGAATAAAAGTTTCTCTAAGCTTCAAAATACATCTCCAACTCCAACTACAACTTTGAGGAATTGAAATAGTCCAAAAAAATTTCCTACCAATAAGATTATGATTAACCCATTGTGACCAGAGATTGTTGGCAGATGTAAAAATTTTATTGTAATAAACAGATATAGCAGCTCTGTTCCATTGACAGATATTAGTTATTCCAAGACCACCATGTTTCTTTGCTTCAAAAAGTTTATAGAAAGAAATTGGAATTAACTTCTTAGTAAATGGATCACCATGCCATAAGAATTTATTAAGAGCACTAGTAATCATATTAATAAGCTTAGCTGGAAGAATATAATGCCTTGTCTAATATGTTGTCATGGCTACAGCTATTGACTGAATAATGGTTAGCCTACCAGCTTTTGAAAGTTTACCAACTGGCCATAAGTGAAGTTTTTCAATGATCTTTTCAAACAGTGGCAAGCAATCTTGCTTAGTAATTCTAGATGTAATCAAAGGCAGACCCAAATAGAAAGAATTTCTAGGCAGTTCTTGTAGACCAGAAAAATTAATAATAGCATTCTTATCCAATGGACTTAAACCAGCAACTAAAATATTATATTTAGCCAAATTAATTTGAAGTCCAGTTATAGAGTGAAAAATCTTCAGAGTTGAAAGAATGCATTGTATGTTATCTAGAGTGGGCTTTGTAAAAACAACCAAGTCATCAGCAAAAAGGAGATGAGTAATAAGTGGATGCTTACATTTTGGATGCAACTATAAAACTCCATTAAGAACAAGTTCCTTGAACATAGAATTAAGAAGCTCCATGACAATTATAAACAGATAGGCTGAAATAGGATCACCTTGCCTAACACCATGTATACCCCTAAAATAACCATATAGACCACCATCTCTCAAAATAGAATACATAGGAGAAGAGATACAAGTGTAAATCCAAGCTAAGAATGGTTTTGGAAAATTCATTTTGGACATAACTGCTAAAATAGAATTCCAATGCACAGAATCAAAAGCCTTCCTAATATCAAATTTTAACATACACCTTGGAGAAATGGTTTTTCTTTCATATCCAAACAGCAATTCTTGAGTCAGTAAAATATTATCACTAATAGATCTACCTTTGATGTAGGCAGCTTGATTAATGCTTATAATAGATGGCAGTACAAGTTGAAGTCTGTTAGCTAAAATCTTTGAGATAATCTTATAGATGATATTACAACAAGAAATAGGCCTAAAATCAGTGACAGATGTTGGATTAACAATCTTAGGAATCAAAGCTATTGCAGTAGCAGATAAACCAGCAGGAAGCTTATTATGAAGAAAAAAGAATTTGATTGCATTAACAATATCTGGTCCAATAATATTCCAACTATGTTGAATAAAATAAGCATTAAAGCCATCAGGTCCTCCACAACTATTACTATCCAGACTAAAAACTGCATTCCTAATTTCCTCTTCAGTAATTACACTAATCAGAGAACTTGATTGGGTGTGTGATAATGAGGGAAGAGTAATATTAAAGAGGGGATTTAAATCAAGAATGAAAGAAGTGGATGGTGCTAAGACAGAAGTAAAATATTGGACAAAAGCCTGATTAATACCATCAAAAGTGTTCACCAACAACCCATTCATATCCTTAATTTGAAAAATGCAATCACGACTTCTTTTAACTTTAAGAAAGTTATGATAATACTTAGTATTCCTGTCTGCCTCCTTTTCCAATTTCACATGAAGTTTCTATTTAAGAGATGACACTTCTCTATCAATTACTCTCTCAAGTTCATGCCTTAAATGCAATTCAACTTGTTTTAATAAAGTATCACAGGGTCTGACACACAGTGCTTCCTGAATCTTAATAAGGTCATTTCTAATTTGAGTTGAGAGTTTAGAATCATTACCAAAATGTTCTGCTGACCACACTTTAAGATGAAACTTTAGCACCTTCATCTTAAGGATAATATTTGCCAGAGGGTCTTTGCCAAATTGCATACACCAAACTTGTCCGAGAATAACAAAAAAAATCAACATGCTTAGTCCAAAAATTAAAAAATTTAAAAGTATGTTTTCCTCCACCAAAATTATCAGCTCCATTTTGAAATATTAAAGGACAATGATCTGAAAGGGAAGGTTGAAGAATATGATAAAATGAATTAGGCCAAAATTGAAGAAAAGGAAGATTTATAAAAATATGATCAAGTTTACAAAGAGTTACATTACCATTCCTACTACAATTAGACCAAGTAAAATCAGAACCAAAGAATTTGAGAGAAAATAAATTTGCTTGACAAATAGCACTATTAAGAGGAGATATATCCTTGAGTGATAAAGAACAACCACCAAATTTCTGATCACAAGCAAACATGCAGTTAAAATCACCACCAACAAGCCAAGGACAAGATAGAGGATTTAATGATGGAAGATGATCCAAAAAGATCTGTCTAAAAGACAAAGAATTATGTGCATATACAGAGGTAAGGAGAAAATTCAAACCAGAAGGTAAATGAGTACATTGATAGTGAATGAATTGATCTGAAGCACAGATTCTAGAAAGATTAAAAATACTAGGATTCCATAAAGTCAACAATCTACCATAATTAGCTTCAAGAAAATTATGATCAGAAGACCAGGATGGAGCTATTATGGTTACAGCTTTCACTGAAGATTGAATATCAAGCTTAGTTTCAGAAATACATATTAATTGAATATCCTTTTCTTTTAAAAGATTCCTAATCTCAAATTGCTTAGAGGGTGAATTGGCACCCCTAATATTCCAGAATGCAATATTATTCATTTAAAAGGCAGAGGAGGTAATAATGGTGAAGGATTTTTCCCAGTATGTCTTGTATGAGAATTTTCCTTAGAGGAAGAACATGGAAGAACTTCATGGGGTTTAAAATCCTTGCCTTTATTCAGGTCATAAACAGTCTTAGCACGAGCATCATGACAAGAAGAGGAAGGAGGAGGCAGAATAATATGACTGGGTGGAGACAAATGCAAATATGGAGAGCTGGAAGATAAATTGGAAGGAGATTGATTACTAAATTGAGAACAGCAAGAGGATGTAAGAGTAGATGAGCCATCAACAGAAGAATAGTTAGAGATATTAACAGAAGAAGAACCAGTACCAATATGAGAAATAGAAGCAACAATTGAAGAATTTGAAAGATTTGAACAAGAAGAATTTAATGCAATAGAATTAGATTCAAAAGAAGAATGCAGAGTTTTGTCAAGTGTAGTATTTGATAAAATTGAAAAAGAAGAATAGTTAATTAATCACTTCCTAAGTATTAAACTTGATTAAACAACTTTGATTAATCATTCACTAATTACAATAAGTAATTAGTATTAATTAATTTTATAAATTAGTTAACCTTAATCATAAGTAATTAACATTTAATTACTCATTTATTAGTTAATTATAATTAATTATATTTATCCTTAATTAATTACAATTAATTAATCACTTAATTAATTAATTATTACTTAATTAAACAATCCTTAATTACATCATTAATAATTAATGATCTCTAATATTTAAATAAATTACTTAATTAAAATTAATTGCATTTAGTAGTTAATCCAATTATTAATCACCTTGATTAATATTTAATTAAGTAATTAACTATCTTTAATTACTCATTAATCAAATTAATTATCCAATAATTAATCATTAATTAATTCCTTAATTAATTACTAAAGTAATTATCCAAATTACTAATTACATTCTAGTAATTATCATTATTACTTCTCTAAGTAATCTTGCTCCACTAATTACATTAAGTAATTACACTCTTAAAATCATCAAATGATTTATTTAAATTAATTAAACTAAATTAATTAGCTTAAATAAATCACATATCAAAATTAATTACAATAAGTAATTAATTCCTTAATTACTTTAACAATTAATTATACTTAACAAATTTCAATTAATTAGATTCAATTAATTAATCTAGTTAATTATCAAAATTAATTACATTAATTAATTACTAAATTATCCTTAGATAATTATCACCATTTATTAATTAACATTTCATTAATTACATACTTAAGAAAATTTAAATTAGATTAATAAATCATTTCTAATTAATATTAATCTAAACCATTATTTAAAAGTCAAATAATTAAGTAAATCCTTAATTATTTTAAATGTTTTCAAAATAATTTAATTACTTATTAAATGACTTATTTACTTTCAAAATGTATTAAAACAATACATTTCTAAATTTAAATTCAAATTTTATTTAAAATTCTAATATTTAAAATGTTTAATCATTAAACATTAATTAAATTAAAATAATTATAAACCTTACAATAAAATGAATGTTAAAGAACATTCATTACCTAAATATAAAGAAAGATATAAATTGATTATTTCAATTTCCAAATTTAAATTAAACACTTCATATTTTAATTCAAATACTAAAGGAAACAAATTCTTTTAGGTTTTAAAACTTATTTGAAATCAATTTTTCATTTTCAAATCTATCTTTAAAACATTTGAATATGTTCATCATTTTTAAATTTATAAACTGTTTTGAAATTTAAAACTGGTTTCAAAGAAACTTGAAACAGTTTGAACTCAATTTCAAAAACAAATTTAAATCTTCCTTAAACCATTTAAATCTGTTTCAAAATTTAAAAATTTACAAAACAGTTTGAATAGAAATCTGGATTTTAAAGAATAAACCTGAAACTATTTAAATCTTTGACTTAAACCCATATTTAAATCTTGTTTAAATTTAAGATTTCATTTTTTTTTAAACTTTTGAACTCAAACTACATTTGAATTCAGATTCAAGTATTACCTGAATCAAGTTTTCAACTTAAAATATGAATTTATTCAAAAATTTAAAACTGCAAAACTTCTCAGGCTTAAACCTGAAACAGTTTTAAATTTTGATTTAAAACAGAATTAAAACTTGTTTAAATTTTAGATTTTCATTTTTAAAAACTTTGAATTCAAAATTACATTTGAATTCAGTTTCTACTTCCACCTAAAATCAAATTCCCACACTAAAATTTAAATTCCATTCAACATGTAAAAACTGCAAAAGTCTCTCTGGTATAAAACTGTTTTTAAAACTTGATTGAAAACAGAATTTAAAACTTGTTTAAATTTAAAATTTTCATTTTTAAAGCCTTTAACTCAAAACTCCATTTGAATTCAGACTTAACTTATATTTAAATCAAATTAAGATCTTTAAATTATAAATTTTATTCAAATTCTTAAAAACTGCAAAGCTACAGGTTTATAAACCTGTAACCCCTCTGACCCGAGAAACTCCCTCACTACTTCGAGTTTCATACCAACCTGCTTCGAGATAATTTCACAAAACCCCGAGCTCTACTTCGGGTCAAAACCCTGCACACCCCAATAGTTCACCTGAGTTACCACTGCAACCAAGACCAACCTGTCAACAACTTGTAACCAAATCACCGATCACCAGACCACTTACAACTCCGGTTATAGCTCCATCTACAACCCTTCTGCAACCTCCCAAATTCCCCTCCTACTCAATGCAACATAGAGCATATGCAAATGCTAAGGACTGCACACTTAAAATCAGGTTTTTGAAAACCTGGAAACCTCAATTCAATCACCATCTCCTCTGAAACAACTTCTGATCATTTATCACCTAATTCCATCATTTCTCACATCCACACTCCACTAACATGAAACATCATAACATCCTAAATCCACTAGCTTAACAGACCTCTTCCAAATTCCTGATTTTATTCAATACAGGATAGCTAATACTACAGTTCATTTTAAAAGTAAAATTTGTTTTACACTTTTTGATTTCTAACATACTTCAATGTTATAATCTTGATAAAATAATTTCAGATGTTTGGTACTCTTAATTAAAACCAAAATTGTCAGTATTTGTTACAGAGACAACAATTAAGTTTTCAATTTAGCTAAGTCATGATTTACAAACCTGCATCTAAACTAAACATACACATTTTGTTCACATATCAATCCTAACAGAGAACTAAACTCAGAGATAAAGATTTTCTTTTAAAAATCTTAGTAAAAATAAAACAAACAGGTATGCGGCTTCCTGGCCAAAGCATCATATATATACATAGTTATATATGTATACACAGAACATTCATCACAATTCAATCATACAAGCTTGCTTATTACTATCAATACACATGCAACAGATTATTAAGCTTTTCCATTTGTGAAGTTATTTTCCTCAAACAAAATGAATCACTGCAGTTTTCATCCATAGCAATTTATATATATATATTTTTAATGACAGTTTTTCTTTGAACTTGAGTTCTAATACTTGCATGTGCATTTATTTAAAAGAATACTGTTTTTAAAATTAAAAGTTTACTCACATTTAATTGAAGCTGCAGAAAGTAATTCCAGAGATGCAGATTTCAATTTCCAGGACTCTGTTGAAACTTCATGATGAAATCTGGCTTTGCAAGTTGAAGTTTGCTTGTTGTTGATGATGCATGCAGACCCATACTAATAGCTCAGATTTTATATTGCAGATGATATATGAAGAAAGAGATTGCAGACTTGGTTTAAAATGTTGCAGATTTGAGGTTGCGGATATGAAGTTTGATTTATATTTTGATTTTGCAGATTTGTAATTTGATTCTTGAACATGAGTTAAAATTTTGGGTTTTGAAATTCCTTTTGCAAAAATCTGGTTTTCAGATTTTCAATTGAAGAAAAAGTGTTTTAACCAAATGCTTTTGTTGTGTTTCTATCAATATAACTTAAATTTTAAGAAAAATAAATAAGCTTGCCACTTGTTATGTTAAGTAAGATAAATGATTTACAAGTGTTCACTTAATGTTTTAAAAAGCTAACACATGTTCATTTTCAAAATGGAAAGAAAATTCTAAATTTATACTTGTATTTAAATTATCTTAAATCATTACTAATTTGTTTTTAGCAAGTTTTAAATGTTGTATTAACCTTAGCCTTGAAATAATTACATGTTTATTTATAACTTCGTATAACATTCATTTTAATGTTTGATTGATTATTTTTTTAAATAATATTCTTTATAAAACTAAATTTCAAAAGAGAAGAATGAATTAAATCTATTTCAAAAGAAAAACAATTTCAAAATAAACAAAACAAACTTTTATTATAAAACAAAATTAAACAATATTTATTCTTATAAACAAAATAAATACTCATTTACTTTTCTATAAAAATAAGAAAGATTTTTAAAACAAACTATTGAAAAGTTTACAATACTAATTTAAATTAATTTAAATCAATTTACAAATTATACATTTATATAATAATTAGAAAATATTCTTTATTTTATATAAATTAAAATTAAAACCAAATCCTCTATTTACGATGTATAAACAATTATACATTATAAATAAAATATTTTTAAATCAGTTTAGAAAGATAAATTTATTACTTAAATATCTTTAACATTTGAAAAGGATATCATTAAACAAACTAAATAATTATAATTTTCAAAAGAGAATTCTAGTTTGAATTAAATTATTAAATCAATATTTCACATTTTAAAAATAATTATCAATGAAATTATTAAATAATTATTGCCTAAATTTCCGGGACATCACAAACATTCAACAAATAGAGTCAAATGCTTAAGTTGTGTGGTTGCCATCTCGAACAGTTTGATGCTTTAAGTTGTTTTGATAGTGTTGTTTCAAATATGTGTTTTAAAGCAATAAGATACAATAAGGAATCGGTTTCAGAAGGGAAGTTGAATTTGAATACTAACAGTTGTTTAATGGATAAGGAAAGATTTGAAAATACTGGAATTATGAAAGAGGACATTATTGAGAAAAATGCTGCAAATATAATGATAAAACAAAAAACATGCACACTGACAATGAAGTTTTTCACACATCAAATTCAAAAGTTTCTTTTCGTAATTCTTTTGAGAGATCTAAAGCAATCTTAATGTCAGAAGATATCGATGAAAGGAGGAAAAGCAGGTTATTATGAGGAGAGATAATCATGATAATGTTTTTTACAGACATGATGAGGTAAAAAACTCGCACATTGATGTTATAGATATGCACAAACCAAATTTAAAGACCATTCCTGGTAAGGGATATGATGTGGTTTTAGTACCTGACAGTGCAGTGGATAACTATTTAATGAATATTTATGATGATGAGGTGTTGTAGTGCATAAAGATGATATATGTGTGCTTAAGAATGGAGAGATGTTTGATAGGAATATGGTACAAAATGTAATATATATATATATATATATGTATGTATATGTATACGTGTGTGTGTGTACGCGCGCACACACACGTAGACACATACAGGATATACCAGGCATAGGTACTTCAATGGCAATGGTAAGGGAGAAAACTTGACTGCGATATGTTAAATGATCAAAGGTGCAGTTGTTTTAATGATGTGCATTTGTTTAATATGAGGTTGGCTTTAAAGCATACGATGAGCAACAAACTGGTTGTGGACTGTAAACAGGGTATGTGTTTTGAGCAGAATGTTATTTACATTCTAGATGTTGAAACTGTGGGTTTAGATAATGCAAGTAAAGAGGATAGGGAAGAATTGATGGTGGATGTTGACTCTGTATTACACGCAAAGGATTGGGATTTAGATGCTTGTTTGAGTAGATCAATGAGGAGTACGTTTTCAATAGAGTTGCCATAGAGTACCTATGGAGTCTAATTCATCATGTGGAGAGGATAATCCTACAGTGCATATAGAGTTTAGATGCAATTCGAGCGCGTCTAGATTGGTGAGGAGGAGTTCTCATCTTGTCGAGTAGCTACTAAAGCTTCTAATAGCTCTAACTCACGTATGATTTTCTTTAGGAAGTATATATAAATCCCTATGCTTTGAGAAGTTTATTCACCAATGGTATGCAATATTAGCTAGAAGTTCCGGCTTTATTTTTTATGATATTCAGATAGACACCGAGTATATTAGGAGTAAGGAATTAGAATGAGCTAGAATAGTTGGACCATGAGATACATCAGTTCGAACGTTGTTGGAGTACACGACCTAGGAAAATATAGTAAAATTAGGTCATTTTTTAGAGACGATAACATTGATATTTCTTTATTACAAGAAATAAAAATAGAACACCCTGATTATAGACTTTATAAAAGTTTATGGGGTCTTTATATTAGTCATTGGGTTCATCTTCCTGCCAGTATAGCTTTGGAGGATTAATGGTGGGTTGGAAAGAATACCGCGTTGAATTTTTATAATCTATTGTTAAACCTCATTCGATGCATTTAATTATTAATGATCTTAGTGATGGCTCATTTCGAAATGTTTCTAGTGTTTACGGATTGAATTCTAAATTGGATCGTCAGGTTCTTTAGAGTGAGTGTCTAGAGTTTAGATCACTTGCTCTTGTTCATTGGGTGATGGGTGGGGACTTCAATGTCATTAGATTTCTAGAAGAATGAAATCCTAGAGAAGGAGATTTTTCTGCTATGGAAGAATTTGATTAATTCACTATTAATAGTAATATAACTATAGTTAAACAATAGATGTTACACCTGGTTGAATAAAAGCGATGACCCATCAATGACTCTTTTAGATTGATTTTTTTATTAGTGATAAAGTAGGAGATAAATATCATATTCGTAAGATGGTTGGGCTTCCTAGTATTTACTTGGATCATTATCTAACTATTTTATCTTATAAAACCATAATAATAGAAATAAAATGTTTAGGTTTGAAAAAATGTGGTTATTAGAAAATAAATTTTTATAAGGGGCATTTCACTAGAAGGACAAACTTGCAGTCCAATTATTTTCTAGGACATGCATCCACAGAAATTAATTTCATGGCCAAAGTCAGCAGAATAATTGCTTTTAAGGACAAAGTCAGCGGTCCAATTACTTTCAAGGACATAATTTCATAGGTTTTTAGACCTTAGAAACTAATTATTTTGCATTTTGTCCTTAAAAGTAATTATTTCAGTTGTGTGTCCGAGAAACTAATTGCACTTGCTAAAGAGGCTCTTGTGGCTAATTTCCACTTTTTATAATTAGTTGCAAATAAATGGTTTTTTATGAATAAATATAATTATAAATTTTTGGAAAATATAGCTAAAATATTTGTAAGTAAAATTATAGATTTAAGAATTTTTCTTAAAAAAGGGAATAAAGATGTTTTGGGTAATATTAGAATTAGAAAGGATAAATTACTAAATGAGATCTAAAGCCGAACAAAATAGTAGAATTCAAGAATTTAAATATTTCAGAAAAATTTTTGTTTCAATTTAAAAAACAAATTAAATAAAATTCTAACATAGGAAGAAGTAGTGTGGAAACAGATCTAGGGTTTAATGAAAATAGATGAGGATAATATGAATAATAAAAAATTTCATAAAGTAGCAAATGGTAGAACACGTAGTAATGCCATTAATTCTATTTTAATTCATAATGTTGAGATCTTTGATCAAAAAGAATTAAATGAGGCATTTACTAACTATTATAAAGAAAATTTTAGAACTAAAAATAAGCATATGATTAGAGTTAATTAGGATAAATCATATCCTAACGACACTAGGATTGATTTAGATCCATTTACAAAAAAGGAAATTTTGAGGGCTATAAAAATATATGCCAAATGATAAATCACCTGGTCCTTATGAGTTTTCGTATTATTTTTTGAAAATTTTTGGTGTGTTGTACAATATGGTTTAATAAATATGTTTAACGAATTTTATGATGTTTCATTACAATTAGGTAGATTTAATTTTACTAATGTAAACTTGTTACACGAGAAAGTGGGTACAAATGAGTAAAAAGATTTCAAACGTATTTCACTATTAAATTGTTATTTCAAAATCATTTCTAAGGTTCTAACTAATAGTTTAAACGCTAAAATGAATTAATTAATTGATATTACTCAAACTGTGTTTGTCAAAAGTAGAAATATTATAGATGGAGTAGCAGTAATTCAAGGATTTATTAATCATGGTTGCAAAAATAATATCACTTGTGCACTTTTAAAATTTAATTTTGGAAAAACTTTTGATTTAATTTATTGGTATTTTCTTAAGAATTTGTTATTGGTTAGGGGTTTCAGTAGATGGTTGGGCTAGATTATGTCTTCACTTAAAACTGAAAAATCAAGTATTAGGGTTAATGGTATTTAGGAAATAAAATTCAATCAAAACATGGAATTAGGCAAGGTGATCCATTGCCACTTTTTTGTCTAATTTAGTTGCGGACGTTTTTTCTAGAATTATCAAACTAGACATTAGTAATGAGATTTTATGTAATGTTGGAAATGAAATTATGAGTAATGGCATTTCCATTCTTCGGTTTGCAGATGATACCATGCTCTTTACATCTCACTTACCTAGACATATGTATTTTTGGCAAAGCCGGCGGGTTTGAATGGCCCCTACAATATATATATATATATATATATATTAAATGAGCCTTACAATATAAATGGATACATGGATTACAAGATAAAGATAGAAAAAAAATACAGAACACCATAGGTGATAAGAAAGACACAACATAATAATCTAGGACCACCTAACCAAGGTAACTGTATCGAAGGGATAGGAGGACATAGAGATCGAAGAGTGTATTTCTCTACAAATGCCAAAGTAAATATGCGTACGATTCCAGTTCTTATGATTGAAAATTCTTTGATTCCTTTCCTTCCATATTTCAGACCATTATCTTGAGTACTATTAAGAGCTCATATGTTGATGATTGCTTCCACCTTGTAGCTTTATAAATATTCATCCATTCTATTTTACTATCTCTTACAGGAGATGCATATCCACCTCTTGTCTTTAATTTTGACCATATGAAGTGAGTAAAGGAGAAACTAAAGAATAAATGATGAATATCTTCAACTGCAGCGAAACAAAATAAACAAGAAGTAGAGACAGATAAAACTTTTGTAGCCAAATTTCCCAAGGTGTGCAGAGCATTGTTGAGTACCTTCCAGAGCATAAAATTTAGCTTTTCGAGCATACAAGTTCCATATTATTTTATACCATGGGAAGTTGTTCAGATGTAAATCTCCCACAATCGCAACGTAGACAATATGAGTTGAGTGGTCTTTAAGTTCATATGTCAATTTATTGCTTTATGTTGATTAAATATATTGGGTTTATCTTCAAATAAATGCCACAATGCAGTTATGAAGGTATTACTGGAGTGAGGGAGAGTGATTTCTCCATTGCTAATGTAGCTAAAAGCTCTTGAGATTAATGATATTCCACTCTGTGTTACATTATCATATGAAAGCATACTTTTAAGTATCATCCCTTTCTTTATCCAAGGAGTAGTCCAAAATTTAGACTTACTATCAGAGGAGAAGAGGAGCTTTGTATGATGTAGTAAAATATCTCGTACTTTCACCATTGTTTTCCATACCCAGCTGTGTGCTTGTTTAGAAGCAGCAAGCCATATTTCACCATCTTTTAAATTGTATCCGATGCTCCGTTCAACCTACAGTGAATTGGACATGGTTACAACATTTTGAAAGTGCTTGGACATGCAGCAATATTCCAATTCTTCATATTTTTAATTCCTACCCCTCCCTTACATTTAGGAATTTTCACTTTTCTGAAAGCTATGGGAGACAGTTTTTTGTATGTATTGATCTAGACTATAAGAATTTTATGATTTCAGATCCAATCATAGCAATAAGTTTTGTAGGCAGTAGAAAAGTTCTTCTCCAGTACACTGTCATTGAGAGAATAACTGCATTAATAATAACAAGCCTCCCAGGTTAAGATACGAACTGATTTTCCCATCTATTAAACATAGTAGTTATTTTTTTATATAGAGGGACACATTAAGTAATAGAAATTATCTTAGTAGCAAGAGGTATGCTTAAAATAAGCCAAATCTGACTCAAATGGAAACATTTTATGATATTCAAGCAATCTGTGATCTAGTGACAAGGCAGACCAGCTATTAAAATGTGAAATCTCTGTGAGTTTGTTTGGAAGCCAAAGAACTTGTAGAAGGAGGAAAGGGTGTTCATTATAATTTGAATAGATTTAGCTGTCGGTTTGGAGAATATTAACAAGTCATCAACGAAAGCTAACGATGTCACCATAGACCTTCTACATTTAGGATGCAGTTTAAAAAATTTCAATACAACCTGCTGCTCAAGAGCTAATGTAAATGTTTCCATGATCATTATGAACAAGTAGATATTGGGTCACCTAGCCTTAACCCATTATTGCCTTTGGAAACCCAACAGTATGAGCATTGAAGACAAGAGTATATCTGACAATTGAGATATATTGATATATCCAATTACTAATTTTTAAAGAGAAATTCATCCTTTTAATTATGGTCATCAGGACTGACTAGTTGATAGTATTAAAAGCCATTTTAATGTCTATTTTTAGCATTGCTCTTGGTGATATATATGGAGAGGAGTACCCATGTAGGATCGATTTCACCCTAGAAGGGGGGTGAATAGAGTGATGTTATTAATTATAAAAATTATTGTGGAAGTTTGTATAAAATAATTTAAATACAGATATATTAGGATAATAGCAGCACAGATGATAGCAGAATAATAAATGTAGAAATAGAACGACACAGAATTTACCCATCTTGGTAAAACCCTGCCTACTTGCTGCCCCCAAGGTTTCCACTAGAAATTAAGCAGTTAGACGCTTACACGCGTAAACTCGCGATATCCGCTATCGACTAGCCTTAACTCTACGCTCAAAATCCTACACAACTCAGCCACTGAGTTGCAAACCTCAAACTACGCCACGTAGTTTTTCCCCTGGTCACACAACTAGAAATTACCATTGTTTAAATAAGAAATACAAATTTAAAACAATAATTTAAAAACAAAACCCTAATTTTAACTAAAGCCGAATAACAAGGCCGGCCCACAAGTGATTAAATTTAAATCCCATTTTCGTTTTCTTTTATCTTATAGCTTCGGCCTGGTTTGCTCCAAAAGAATGATGGCTCGTTTCTTGCTCAAAAATTAGGGCTTCGTGTTGAAGTCGCCGGCTTTTTCGATTTGATTGATGATGCTTCGATTTCTTCCTTCTCTATGTCAATCGCTTTCGGCTACTTCAATTCGATCGAGTTCGAATTAATATTGGTATGTTTTCCTTTTTTCTTTTCTGGTTGATTGCTTGAATTCGATCGATGATTCGAGTTATTAGTTTATTTTTGTCAGTTTTTTTCGAACTCGAATTGCAATCTTTGCCGATGATGTTTAGGGTTTTTATAAAGGGTTTGAAACCCTTGATTTTCGTTTGTATATATTTGTTTGAGTTCGTCAATTTCTTTGTTCGGCCGTATGATTTTGATTGAATGTTCGAGATGATATCTGACTTCTTCAATTCGTATATTTTTGGTTACTTGATAATCACGGCGTTGATCTCTTTCGTGGCCACCACGGCTTCGATTTCTGACTTGTTCAATCTTCGATACTGGCTTGTTATGCGATGATATTTTTTGTTTCTTGACTTGCACGGCTTTGAATGGCTTTGCCCACGTCGGCTTTGATCACTGCATCACTGTATCATATATGTATTCTGCCAATTTTAGTTTCACTGCACTGCTATCACATGTCATTGTTACGGCTTGTACCTTATTTACTTGAGTCCTTGACTTTGTTATACTCTGCATATACTCACTGATGTTGTCACTGCATACATTATGTGTGTCATTCGCTTGTTGTTCATTAGCTGGGTCTTGTAGTCTGCATTGCAGTGGAGATTCATTTGAGTCGTGTTGTTGTCTTCATTGTTGACTGTTGCATTGCTCCATGTATTCATGTAGTCTGCACATATAGATCCAGTTGAGCTTGCACTTGTACCATTTTTTTTTTCACTTGAATTTGTACCTGGTTTTGATACATGTGCATTTGTGTGCATTGTCAACTACTCAACTCGAAGTCTGGCTGCATTGATGATGCTATGCACTGTGTAAGTATTACAGTCTTGAGTCATGTATTGTTGTCACATGTGGAAGCTGCTTCTAATGTGGAGCTTGTGAGTAGTTTTCTGGTTCATGCCTTGATATTGACTTAGAGTATTTTGTTGCCAGTCTTGTTTTCTTCATGATTCACCTGAATTTTGCTTCACATGATGTATTTATCGACTGGTTCAATATTGGCTTCATTGTTGTTTTACTGTGTACATGTACACTTGCTTCCATGTAACTTTGTGAAGTCTGGTTGCATTCTGGTTTCTCCTGCCTTGGCTCTGGTTACATGTGCACCATTTTTGCACTGTCTATTGCCTGGTCGACCATTTCAATTCACTGGTCTTGGACTTTGTTATTGTGTGTATTTGTATGTAGCTTGTTTTCTTGATGCAGTCTTGTTCATGGGTTGATTTCGACCTGTTCATTATATTGTACCTGTTTTTGCTGGTTTGAGTTTTGCTGCCTTCATGTACATGCTGAGTCTCGTATACATCGTCTGATATGCATTTGTTTGATGGTCTGAATGGACTGTCTAGCCTTTCACTTGAGACTGTATGTAGCTTGCATGGCCTTTGTTTTACTCGAGAATTATTTGCATTTTGAATTGCACCTGTGTTGAATCCAGCTTTAAAGCTCGGGTTTGACCTTGTGCTTGTGTCGTGATTTTACTTGTATTGCACTTGAGTTGAACCGGCGTTTCATTTGGGTTTGACCTGTGCTCACCTGTTCCTGTAATTTTTTTAAGTGGTGTGCACGGCCTTGCGGCAAGTACAGTGATACACTGTGCATGTCACAAGCTATTCGCGTATGATGAATTCAAATTTAATGATGACGAACAACCCAAATAACTGAGGCAAATATTATTTTCAAAATCCACATTTAATTTTATACTGCAAAAATATTTCCTTTTCAATTTTACTACATCAGTGTTTATTTTTGCAGATTGCTCAGATGTTGGATTCAATCTGGAATAAAGTTGAAGATAAATACGAGTGAATGAGCGATATGTAGTGAGGTGTATTTGTAAATTCGAAATTGTGATGTAATCGAAATTGTATTGTCATTGAATTTGTATATGTATAGTGAGAGTTCAAATTTGTACTATTCAAAATTGTAATAAATATTTGTTTGAATAAAATATCTGTTTGAATTTAAATATTGTGTTATTTATTTTATTCGGCAAGTATTTGTTTAATTATGTGAAAAATAAAATAGTACATTAACAAATACATTTAAATGAATATATATATATATATTTTTATTATCATCAAACGAAAATCATATACTCACATATTCAACAATCTTCCCCTTTTGATGATAACAAACATATATTTAAGATTTTGAATTTGTTAAATGTATTTGATCATTCAATTTGCTCCCCCTATTTGAATGCTTCCACTCTACACAAAGCTCTTCCTTCGTATATGCATGTAAATAAAAATATGCAAATAAGCCTAAATGCAAGTAGAAAATATTTGACCTTTATTTGTCAAAATCTTAACTTTTTCTCTCCCCCTTTTGTTATCAGCAAAAGAATAACAGTGATAGAAAAATAGAGATAAACTGATAGACATTAATACAACATTAAAACTCAATCGAATATAAATATTAAATTTCAATAAAAAAATCAAACAAAAATCATAAATACTCTCGCATATTCCACTTTAGAAGGATAGGGATAATGTCATCATATAAAACCATATAGTTGTGTCTATTTGTGGTATATTTATATCAGGAATTTGAATATCTACTAACCATGCATAACCGTTAGGACTTTTAAATGAGATTAGTAGTATTCCATATTTTAAAAAAAAATGAATTCAAGTATCTTCTAACCATGCATAACCGCGAAGACTTTGAAATGGGATTAGAATCAACTTGTTTATTTAATAAATCAATTTTGATATGCGTTCCATGCATGCATAACAGTAAGGACTTTTAAATGAGTATGGAAACGCATAATCAAAAATTCCAAGTAATTCACCCATCCATAACCGTGTGGACTTTTAAATGAGAGTGAATACTTTGGATATTTAAAAAAAATGAAAAACGAATGATTCCTGTTTAACGTACCACATATCGACATATTATATTGGATTTCGATGAGTGATGGTCGGTAGAAATATGATAGAACTAGAGATGGTTATGGAATTTTTACCAACAAAAAGTGTTTATAACTCTTGTTTAAATTTCTAAAGAAATTTATTAATTATACCATCTCAAGTTATAATATATGATTAATATCAACAATCGTCACTTTTTCAATCACTATTTATCTTTTCGATAATTAGTAGGGAGTCAGATTAGTCAATGTAATCATTTAAAATCATATTCAAAAATAATTATAAAATCAAAATTTCTAAGATGACTAATCTGAAACAAGGTCAAAAATTATTTTTTAGATGGGGTTTTATAGGAAAAGGATGTCTGCTTTTTCAAAATTATTTGAAATAAAAAATATGCAGATATTTTCTTTGAAAAAACGATGCAGTTAATGAATGTTTCAACATAAATCATGTTTCACTAGTAATTTTTCTACCAACTAGATTACTAGTGTAATCTGCATCTGAATTTTTCTTTCACTCGAGATTATCATTAATTGAATGTTATAGACCAGACCGTGAAGTTGCAACAAATTCTTGAAGACCTTTTTGAATGAAATTCTTTTCAGTTTTAATTAAAGCCATGCCAATAAACAAAAACCAAGAATATAGAGTTGGTCGTAAAATAACTAAATGTATTATCATCAACCAATACAACACGATCATTAATCCAAACTAAGGTATATGAAGTAGTTCAAAGACTCTAGAATTTTTTATTGTGTTTTTGGTCATAAGAATATACTTGGCCAATAATATTAAAAAAGTCAGAATCATTATCAACATTCATTTCATTATCACATTACTGGCTGATTTAATTCAGATTACGGTGCAGATTATCACATTTAATACATCGTTCAAAATATACCATTACCTATTTTACCTTTACGATAATTTTTCGTTGTTGCCCATTGTGATTCTGTCACCTTTGTACTAGGATAGGGAACTTTGCTTTGTCGCTCTTTGTGTCCCTGGAACAGCCATAATCCAAGTAACACTGTTGTAGTTCCTTAGCTTGCCACCACACCTACACAATGAAAGATTTTTGTGACCTATTTATTTTTATAGGTCCATGGTTGTTAGTGGCAATAGATTTTGAAAAATAATTTTGTGGAGACCCAAAACTATTTATATACATTCCTTTTGGCACCCAGATTTGTTTGACTTTCAAAGATTTTATATTTGTGCCTTTTGGAACCTAAATTGAAATTTTTTTCACGTTTTTGGGTCTATACCAACAAATGTTTTGATTGTGTCCAATTTTTTTACAAATTGTGCACTCAGATTTGACTTTATTAATTTTTCTTTTAACACATTCAGAATGATTATACCCAAGTCCTTGTCTATCTGTATTGACAGTTTGTTTCCTTAATGGCATTTTCAACGATTTTGCACTTTTGGAAAATTTTCCTAAAGTCATAGACAATTGTTGGACTCGTGTTTTGAGAGATTCATTTTTGTTCAATAGTTGTGTGCACTTGTAGTAGAGTTCTCTCTCCTAGTGTTTTCACATTCCTTCAAAATCAGAATTTCATTTTCAAGCAATTTAATTTTAATTTCTGATTTTTTAATCTCCTCTTCGAATGATGGACACTTATCACACTTAGGGATCCTACTTTGATAGTTTTTAACTAATTGATCAAGCTGTTTATTTAAATCTATCAAAGTATCTTTTTGTGATTCAAATTTGGCATACTTCTCCTTATGCCGTTCAAAACGGCCATTTATTTCATGGAAATATATAAGTAATTTTGAGTGAGTTTTGATACCTCGCTTGTCTTGTCAGCGTCGCTATCAGTTATATTATCTTGAAGGCACATATCAGCTTTCTCACTCTCACTGCTAGTGCTTTTATTATCATCATCAATTGTATTCCACGTGGCTGTAAAATTTCTCCTTTTTAATTTCTTTTCTAGGTCATGTCGATTTTGAGGACAATTGGGCTTGATGTGTCCGGATTTATTGCACATGTGACAGACGATCTCCCATTCTTCTGGGTTGTCCAGTGCTTTGGCTATTCTGCTTTTCAATTTCTGATTTAAAGCTGAATTTCCATATTTTTGATTCCACCTTTTGAATTTCTTCATTACCAGTGCCAGCTCTGCTGCTCCATCATCATCGTCATCATCGTCACTTTCAATTGTTCCTTTTATAGTCATTGTTTTCTTTCGAGTATCTCCTCCTTCACTCACTTCCTTGAATTTCATTTCTAACTCATAAGTGGTGATATTTTCGACGAGTTCTTCAACTTTTATTTTTTTTAAATCTTTTGATTCTTGAAAGGCAGTCACTTTTGCTTCAAAACTTCATGGAAGGACTCTGAGGATTTTTCGGACTATTTCCGATTCCGTGTATGATTTTCCAAGAGCTTTTGATTTGTATATGATGTTGAAAAGCCGTCCGTACATCTCTTTAATATTTTCTTCCTTGGCCATTTTGAAATTCTCGTATTCGCTACTACGCATGGCAAGACGAGATTCCTTGACTTGAGATGTTCCTTCGCTAATAAGCATGGCAAGGCGAGATTCCTTGACTTGAGATGTTCCTTCGTGAGTCACTTCTTGTGTGTGTCATATTTCCTGTGTAATTAGGCAATGTGAGACACGATTATATTCAATATGATCCAATGAACAAATAATAGAATTCATAGCTTTAGCATTAGCATTAGCATTAGCATTAGCATTTTGTAACTTATTTTCTAGATCTGTCCATTGATCAAATGGTTTTTCAATTTCCTGATTATTTACTACTATAGTTGGCGCTTTGTATCCTGTCTCAACAATATTCCAAGCATCAATGGTTTTCAGAAAAAAATTTCATTCTATATTTCCAGTAAGCATATTCACCATTGAACATTGGCGGTCTAACTAAAGACTGACCTCAGTAAAAGCAGTATTAAAAGAAGCCATTTTAAGAATTCAAATATTTAAAACAAAAGTTGGTTTTTGAAAAAAATCAATTTTTTAAAACAAAAATAGCTTTTGTACCTAGCTCCGATACTACTGGTAGGATCGATTTCACCCTAGAGGGGGTGAATAGGGTGATGTTATTAATTATAAAAATTATTGTGGAAGTTTGTATAAAATAATTTCAATACAAATATATCAGGATAATAGCAGCACAGGTAATAACAGAATAATAAATGCAAAAATAGAACGACACAGAATTTACCTAGCTTCGGTAAAACCATGTCTACGTGCTGCCCCCAAGGTTTCTACTAGAAATTAAGCAGTTAGACGCTTACACACGTAAACTCGTGACGCCCACTATCGACAAGCGTTAACTCTATGCTCAAAACCCTGCCACAACTCAGCCACTGAGTCGCAAATTCTCAAACTATGCCACAATAGTTTGTCCCCTAGTCACAAGACTAGAAATTACAATTGTTTAAATTGGAAATACAAATTTAAAACAATAATTTAAAAACAAAACCCTAATTTTAACTAAAGCCCAATAACAAGGCCGGCCCACAAGTGATAAAATTAGATCCCTTTTTCTTTTTCTTTTATATTATAGCTTCGATCTGGTTTACTCCAAAAAGAATGGCGGCTCGTCGCTTGCTCGAAAATTAGGGCTTCGTGTTGAAGTCGCCGGCTTTGTCGATTTGATTGATGATGCTTCGATTTCTTCCTTCTCTCTGTTGATCGCTTTTGGCTCTTCAGTTCGATCGAGTTCGAATTAATATTGGTATGTTATTTTCCTTTTTGCTTTTCTGGTTGATTGCTTGAACTCGATCGATGATTCGAGTTATTGGTTTATTTTTGTCAGTTTTTCTCAAACTTGGATTGCAATCTTTGCCGATGATGTTTAGGGTTTTTATATAGGGTTTGAAACCCTTGATTTTCGTTCGTATATATTTGTTTGAGTTCGTCAATTTCCTTGTTCGGCCGTATGATTTTGATTAAATGTTCGAGATGATATCTGACTTCTTCAATTCATGTATTTTTGGTTACTTGATAATCATGTTGTTGATCTCTTTCATGGCCACCACGGCTTCGATTTCTGACTTGTTCAATCTTCGATACTGACTTGTTTATGCGATGATATTTTTGTTTCTTGACTCGCATGGCTTTGAATGGCTTTGCCCACCTCGCCTTTGATCACTGCATCACTGTATCGTATATGTATTCTGCCAATTTTAGTTTCATTGCACTGTGGTCACATGTCATTGTTGCGGCTTGTACCTTATTTACTTGCGCCCTTGACTTTGTTATACTTTGCATATACTCTTTGATGTTGTCATTGCATACATGATGTGTGTCATTCGCTTGTTGTTCATTAGCTTGGTCTTGTAGTCTGCATTGCACTAGAGATTCATTTGAGTCGTGTTGTTGTCTTCATTATTGACTATTGCATTGCTCCATGTATTCGTGTAGTCTGCGCATATAGATTCAGTTGAGCTTGCACTTGTACCATTTTGCTTTCACTTGAATTTGTACCTAGTTTTGATACATGTGCATTTGTGTGCATTGTCAACTGCTCGAATCGAAGTCTGGTTGCATTGATGATGCTATGCACTGTGTAAGTATTACAGTCTTGAGTCATGTATTGTTGTCACATGTGGAAGCTGCTTCGAGTGTGGAGCATGTGAGTTGTTGTTTGGTTCATGCCTTGATATTGACTTGGAGTATTTTGTTGCCAGTCTTGTGTTCTTCATGATTCACCAGAATTTTGCTTCACTTGATGTGTTTATCGACTTGTTCGTTATTGGCTTCATTGTTGTTTTACTGTGTACATGTACACTTGCTTCCATGTAACTTTGTGGAGTCTGGTTGCATTCTGGTTTCTCCTGCCTTTGCTCTGGTTACATGTGCACCATTTTGCACTATCTACTGCCTGGTCGACCATTTCAGTTCACTGGTCTTGGACTTTGTTGTTGTGTGTATTTGAATGTAGCTTTTTTTCTTCAGTCTTGTTCATGGGTTGATTTCGACATGTTCATTATGATGTACCTGTTTTTGCTGGTTTGAGTTTTGCTGCCTTCATGTACATGCTGAGTCTCGTTGACATCGTCTGATATGCATTTGCTTGATGGTCTGAATGGACTGTCTAGCCTTTCACTTGAGACTATATGTAGCTTGCATGACCTTTGTTTCACTCGAGAATTATTTGCATTTTGAATTGCACATGTGTTGAATTCAGCTTTAAAGCTCGGGTTTGACCTTGTGCTTGTGTCGTGATTTTATTTGTATTGCACTTGAGGTGAACCCGGCGTTTCATTTGGGTTTGACCTGTGCTCACATGTCCCTGTAATTTTATCAAGTGTATATATCGGTGTGCACGGCTTTGTGGCATGTACAGTGATACACTGTGCATGTCATAAGTTGTTCGTGTATGATGAATTCGAATTTAAATGATGATGAACAACCCAAATAACTAAGGCAAATATTATTTTCAAAATCCACATTTTATTTTGTACTGCAAAAATATTTCCTTTTCAATTTTATTGCGTCGGTAATTATTTTTGCGGATTGCTCAGATACTGGATTCAATCTGGAATAAAGTTGAAGATAAATACGAGTGAATGAGCGATATGTAGTGAGGTGTATTTGTAAATTAGAAATTGTGATATAATCGAAATTGTATTGTCATTGAATTTGTATATATAGTGAGAGTTCAAATTTGTGCTATTTAAAATTGTAATAAATATTTGTTTGAATAAAATATCTGTTTGAATTTAAATACTGTGTTATTTATTTTATCCAGCAAATATTTATTTAATTATGTGAAAAATAAAATAGTACATTAACAAATACATTTTAATGAATATATATATATATATATGTTTATTATCATCAAATAAAAATCGTATACTCGCATATTTAATAACTCGTTCAATAATTCATGAGTTAAGAGGATATTATCAAGGATGCTTCTATTGAGGAGGTAGGCAGCTTAATTGGGAGATATCATTGTTCGAAGGACATTTTTAAGTCTAGAGGCCAAGATCCGGGATATGGACTTATATATGACATTGCAGCACGCAATTGTTGTAAACTGAGATACATCACTTGGATTAGCTGTCGTAGGAACAAGGGCAAGGTTGGTTGAATTTATTGAACTAACCATTTTGCTTTTGTTGAAAAAACTGTGGACAACTTTAAACACATCAGTAGAAATTATGGACCAGCAATGCATATAGAAGGTTACAGTGAATCCATCAAGGCCAAGAGAAGCTGATTTCCTTATTGTAAATATGGAGTTCTTTATTTCTTCATCCGAGATAGGATATGTGAGAGCAGATTGCATACACTACGCCATAGATGGCCTATTGCAACGAAAATACAAAATGTTGCTAGCTACAATGTAACGATAGCTATGCTGAATTTTGTCTATTACAACATTAGCTTCAGGATGTTAGCATAGATATCAACACTATATTGCAGTAGTTATAGACTTATAAAAATATTATAAAAAATGATTGCGGGCTGGAAAAAAAGCGGGCTGAAATAATTTTTAACGCGGCAACCAAAAACAAAGCGGCAAAAGTTAACTAGGGTTTCACTCAAACACTTTTATTTCTTCGGCCCGGTATCTCTTTCTTGTGAAAAGTGGCGGCTTCCTGTTGCTTGCTCTCGTTTGTTCTGATTTAGGGCTTCGTGATTATTTTCGAAGCTGCCGACTTTATTGATCAATCAAGGGATATTTGCATGTAGGTTTGTTGATCGATCGTTTCTTCGTCGCTCAGTTTTGGCTGCTTCGATGATCAAGTTCGATTCAACAATCTGGTATGTGATTTGTTACTTTTGCTTTACTATTTTAGCTTGCTTGAACTCGATGATCAACTGCCGATGATGTTACTTGTTTATATTTCGAACCCCTTGATTTTCGTTCGTCTATTTTATACGAATTCGTTAATTTTTTTTATCGGCTGTACGGTTTTGCTTGGACGTTGATGATGATTTCTGACCTTTTCAATTTCGTATATTTGATTACTTGATTTACACGGCTTGCTCTTTGGTCATCACGGCTCTGACTTTGGTTTGAACTTGCTACTGTTTTGATTTTTATAACTATAAATTGACATTGTGAATTTCGGGCTTGACTCTGAACTTGTTGCCTTGGTCATCACGGCTCTGACTTGATGTTGCAAATTGACTTCGGTCATTTTTAAACCTTCCTGCTTGGTTTTATTTCTTCATGTACTTGTGCATTTGAACTTGAATTATTCCTCTCTGTCTTTGTTCAATTTCAGCCTTGACATATCAAACTATTTGTATGTTCGGTAGCTCTGCCTTTGGTTCGACTTGATACTTGTAGTTGTTTTCACTACACATGTATATGCTGCACCATAGTTGGACTTGTCTGAACCTTGAACTGATTTATTGTGTGTTGTTGTATTTGGACTTGTACTCTTGTGTTTCACTTGCACTTGATCACTGTCACTAGTTGACATTATGTACATGTTATCATTCATTCACTTGTGTACTATCTGGAGCTCGAGTTACTTCAATGTTACTTTGCACTTGCAATCAGGTCTACATGGAGTCTGGTCTTTGTTTCACTGGTGCACGTGCTTATCCCTTCATCATGTGTACACATGCATATGTATGTGTGTATATGTTTACGTTAGCTTTGAGTTTCATTCTGAGTCCTGGTGGACTGTCTTGATACACTTGACTTTGGTTACTTATACATAGCATATTGAGTTGGTACATATTGTTTGATCATTAGCTTAGTCTGATGCATTTAAGTCATGTGCAGTTTCACTTGAGTTGTTGCTTGATGAACTTCTTTCTTGAGTTTGAGTTGTTTTCATGTGTACTTGAGTGTGGTCTGGTGCAGTTGCTCATTCGAGCTGCTGTGTGGTTCAATGCACTTATATATGTCTTCATTTGTTGGTTGTATTTGAATTCTTGTGCTCGACAGTTTTGTGATGATTTGTAGTGCACCTGAGTTGAATCCAGCTTGTAGCTCGGGTTTGACCTTGTGCTGATATCGTGACTTAACTTGAGTTGAACCTGGCTTTTGATTTGGGTTTGACCTTGTGCTCACCTGTCCCTATAACTTTATCAAGTGTATATCGGTGTGCACGGCCTTGTGGCATATACAGTGATGCACTGTGTATGTCACAAGCTGTTCTTGTTTGATGAATTCAAAATTAAATGATGACGAACAACTCAAATAACTGAGGCAAATAATATTTTCAAAATCATATTTTATTTTACACTGCAAAAATATTTTCTTTTCAATTTTACCTCGTCAGTGTGTATTTTTGCAGATTGCTCAGATGCTGGATTCAATCTGGAATGAAGTTGAAGATAAATTATGAGTGAACGAGCGATATGTAGTGAGGATATTTGTAAATGAAAGATTGTGATGTAATTGAATTTGTATTGTAATCAAAATTGTGTATGTATAGTGAGAGCTCAAATTTGTACTATTCAAAATTGTAATAAATATTTGTTTGAATAAAATATCTGTTTGAATTTAAACTCTGTGTTATTTATTTTATTCAGCAAATATTTATTTAATTCTATGAAAATAAAATAGTATATTAATCATATACTCGCATATTCAAACAGTTGTGGGGCCCACTTTTTAGTAAATTTGGTACCTATGGCAACAATAGAACTGATGTTGCCTTAGGGCCGCAAAGATGTTGCCTTTGACTCTACGGCAACATGGCAAAATGCATCACCGAGAAAGTGTTGCATTTACCCTTTTTTGGCCTACAGCAACATTTTTTGGCACTTCCTGCATCACTTCTTGGTGTTGCAATATGCAATCTATGGCGTAGTGATATCTAAGGAAAGTTTAGCTATTGGAAGGTTGTTTAGAAATGTGCTGTATGAGGAAGAGGGAAGACCACCCAACAAAAAGGTGAGATAGTTGAGGAAAGCAACATCAACCAGAGGGGGGAAGCATGAGAAAATCCTTGCATATCATTGATCTAATGTATTAATGTTTTAGCTTGTCTGATTTTTAAGGAAGCATGAAAGAGGTTTGTGTTTCTATCTCCAAATGTTGACCAGTTTTGTTTATGTTTTTGCATGGACATTTTAGCTTCAGTATTCAAAACCAGTTCAGGTTGAGTGATGAGTTCACTTTCTTTCTGATTTAAGTTTGGATCTGTGTCGTGCTTGACTTATCGTCTATTGTACCCGTTCAAGTTTAGAGGATATATCAGTAGATAGTTTGTTACCTTCACCATATATTATTCGATCCCAAAATCTTCATGCTGCTTTTTTATTCTTCAATTTCTTTTGCAAGTTGAGCATAGGATTTCCAAAAGTTGATATTCTCTAAGCATCATTTACTACCTACAATAGACTGATATTTTGGTTCCATTCATCATAAAATTTGAAATTAACCTATATGTAAATGGCAGCTGAACCAAAAGAAAGGATTAAGGGACAATGATCAGAAAGGAGAGGCATAGGGATATGAACGTGAATGGATGGCCATTTCGAAAGAGTTTTATAGTTCATAAATCTATGATCTATCTTAGTGAGAATGTGAGGCCATGGTGGCTTTTGTTGTTCCATGTGAAAGGAGAGCCAAAGGATGTTATTTCAATCAAGGAAGCATTGTGAATGGTATTGTTCAAAGGAGAGAGATCGGTAATAGATTGTGGATTTCCACCACTTTTATGCGAGGAAAGATATGAGCAATTAAAAATATCCAATCATTATCCAAGGATAGGAAGGTTGACTAAAATGAGGAATGTAGTCATACATACTTTTTATAACATGTGGAGATTTATTTGCATATATAAATGTGAAATAAATTGATGTAGTAGATGGCAAGTGTATAACATGGGAGTGAATGAACTGGCTATCAGTAATGATTGGAGATAAGGTAAAAATAATTGTATCATACAATATAAGTAATCTACCATATGGGGAAGGGGAGTGAATGATTAAGAATTTCTAGTTTGAGTTTATATATTTTTTTTGCTCTTAAAGAGAGAGTAGGGTTAAGTTTCGATTCAAAGACTGAGATTAGGGAAAGATTATGATCATGATTAGAGACTTAATTTGGTTAAGTTTTACATCTTTGTGTGCTCCTTATATTCCATGTTGCAATGCTGCTCATCATTGATTATACTTCGAGGGTTTTTTGCTCGATTTTCTAGTTCTTCTAATAGTAGAAGATAGTGTTAGCACCAAAATTGGTCACTAACACCCTTGAGTAGAGTTATGTAGAGAGATTAATGAAGTGACTAAATTAGGACTGAAAAATAGTGTAATTCAATGAAAAAGAATAACAAAAACGAGAACACCAGATTTATAGTGGTTCGGCGTAACTGCCTACATCCACTTTGAGTTTAATCTTTATTGCTTTCTCCATTACTTGAATACAGATACAATCCGTAAATCAATCACTTGGATACAAGTTTGAATTAAAAAGAGGAGAGTATAAGAAATGGCAGAGTCTCCCCAGTGTTTCCGGAAAAAAGGGTCCATTTCACTGTGCCCCTGTCCCTCTATTTATAGACGAAGATGGGTTGGACTTCCCTGGTGGGCCTGGCAGCTAAATAACTCGGTCCAAATGGAGTAAACCCCGTGTGTCGACCCAAATAGGCCGAATGACCAAACGCCGAACCTTCATCTTTATGCCGAACGAAGTGAGGCCGGACGCTCTGCGTGCCGAACGAAGTGAGGCCGGATGCTCTGCATGCCGAACGAAGTAAGGTCGGATGCTCTACATGCAGCACGAGATTTGTGCCGAACGGTGCAAGGTGTTGAGTGAGGGGTGTAGGCCGAACGAGGCTGGTAATGCCGAACAGTCCAGGAATGTCGAATGAAGCATGAATGCCGAGCGCTCTAGAAGTCAAACGCTCTTAAATACTATTTGACCCATACGTGCCGAACGTATCTTGTATGCCGAACGTTCATGGATGTCGAACGTTCCTTGTATGCCAAACGTTCATGGATGTCGAACATTCTTTTGATGCCGAGCGAAGCTTGCCGAGCGACGTGCGCGTAACCGTTCTCGCTGAACCATGCCTAAATGCCAAACATGTTGTCCTCATCAAACCCGTATGCCTCCAGGCTCTTCGTGGTCATAATCTTGTCTAGTGCTGATAAGAGTGTCTTCAACTGTCGTTTTGTAACCGGGCCAAGATGTCGGTTAACATTTGCCCCCCAAAGCGTGTCGTGTGAAGCAACACAACACGCTTTGAATCAGCGAGTATTCCTTATCTTCAGAAAGAAATCCATCATGTTTCTTTAATAGTCATTATCCTTCGACTTTATCCTCCCAAGCTGTCATATCCTTCTTTGGCCGTCTTGACACTTGGTTGATTCCCAATATTATAAATCCAGGGTTGTTCATCAGTGACCACTCGTGTCTGATTCTACAGAGCTAGCAAGCTTCAGCTATCTGATCTAGTATTTCCTCAATAACCCTTAGTGAGAATTTAATTTCTGTTGATTTCAAGAAGTCGGACTTGTTCGGATATACACATGCACGTTTGGGTACATGTTCTTTCCATTGGCTCTCGAATACGTTTTATATGCTCATAAGTCGTCGCCAACTCCGTCCAGTTTAATTGCAATTCAATTGCGATTCCTTGTTTGTATTTTCTGTGAAATAAGGGTTGCAATCAGCCACTTGAGGAGTTTTCCAAACCCCTCTTCAGTAAAAACTCTATGATTTTGTTCACAGCTTCAACCTTTAGGATTGGTAAGAAGAGGACGTCAATGCCCCCAAGTGGGAAACGGCCGTGGACTAGCCATTTGAGTAATTTCCATTGGTGGGGTTCTTGGATTTTTGCAAACATCTTGCACTTTTCGCATTGTCTAGCATGATCGACCGTATCTAGATTGATAGTTGGCCAGTAATACCTGTAGAAAAGTATCTTCTTTATCATGGTTTTCCCCCTGATGCTATTACCGCATTCTTCTTCATAGAATTTGCTCAAGATATCATCATGGGCGATGCGCCGAAGCATGGGGATGGATAAACTCCTTTTGACAAACGACTTATTCTTAGATGATTTGGTATGAAGATTTGAGGAGGATCTGTCGTTTTCCATTCCTCCGTTCAGTAAGAATTCCTCATTGTAGATAGTCTTTGATGGGAGTCAACCATGACACCTTTTCATTTTGTTCGCTGAGGTGTGTAATGATGTAATACGTGAAGTCGGTTAGTGGCCCTTGGACTTGGTCGAGATAAGGAGCAAGACAATGCCCCCTAGCAAGATCAACTTCCTTAAATTTGTATACTACCAATCAAGAATCACAAAAGATATGTAAAGTTTTCACTTCAAATCCTCTAGCAAGTTTGAGGCTGGCATCCAAGGCTTCATACTAAGCATCGTTGTTTGTTATAGGTAAATCGAGTTTCAGAACGTAGCAGATTGATCGTTCCTAAGGAGTTATTATCATGACTCCTATGCCATAACACTGATCATTGGATGCTCCATCCGCGTACATTTTCCATCTTATGGTTGGTTCTCTGCTACTCTTCGAGTAGTGTTCTGAGGTAGTGAATTTGGGTGTGAGGTCTGCTGATTTTCGTCCTTAGATAGCCCTTCGAGGGAAATAAGTGATATCGAATTAGCTTAGTTTGATATTTTATTTAAGTAGTCTTTCAGACGTCTCAGGTCATTGTATGCCCTGTCGCAACGGCTGGTAGGCATATACGTTGACGGATTGAGCCTAAAAGTAAGAGTGGAGCTTTCATGGTGAAATCAATAGATATTATGCTAGCTTTTGTAGCTTCGGGTTGATATCCAATGCATGGCTCGCGATGGTTAATGAAATCACATATGCTTGTCAGAATGGGTCCAAGGGAACATATCATCATTTATTCAGAAAATCCAACTAATTCTTTTATCATCACTACACTGAGTTGTGATCCGATATTCAGCACCCGGAAAGGGTCGCCATGGTTGAGTGTAATGTCGACCGTCACCTTAGCAGGTGCCATCCCAGATTCTTTGAGTATAGATGTAATTATTTTGCATAACATTCAATGTGAAATATGGTTGGGACGACCAATAATGATGGTTGCTCTAGTCGAACCCTAGAGTCTTGTCATGAGTTTTTAAGTCTAATAGCGAAGGACTCTGAATGCTCTAATAGATTATCAACAAATGGCCAAAGATCAGGCTTAAAAGCGCATTGAAGGAAATGTCGAGTGGGGGTCAGCCTCGAGTGGCGTGCAACTGTATAGCTGGATCTTGCTATGAGTTTGAATTTGCTTGTGTATTCGAGTAACGCACTTTCTATTCAATGCATTCATGATCCTTTACCCGTCCTTCGGGTTGGAGTGAAAGTCAATTGCTCATGAGCTAAGGTGTCAATTCAATGATTCAATCTCTAGGCATCCTTTCGGTCGTCTCCTTGAGCAACTGTAAGCACTATATATAAGTTTTAATACTGAGCTATCGTAGCCAGTTTTAGGATGACCAGCGTCTTCTCCCAGTCTCGGGTTGATAAATGTACTGCATGGACGGTTAAGTCTCGTCCTAGCTATGTTTATGTTTTCACCTAAGTTCCAAAGACATAGAGGTGATCGGTGAATAGTCGGTTCACATTCATCTTGCTCCTCGCTCGTGCCCCCAGGTCTGGGGAATATACCGATAAGTAGGAAGGCCAGCCACGCCCACTTTAGCTTTACTCTCTTTCCCGTTGAATCGTGGGATCATGTCAATCGATGGGAGACTAGGTCTCACCCATCTCGGATTTTATCGTGCTTTTTCATTCCAAGAGGAATACTTCGATGCCACGTCAGTTTCAGGGCGTAATTTGGACAGTGGATGGTCATCTACGTCCACTTTGGTTCATGCTCTGTAATCAGTTCCTGGGGTAAAGTTGGCTACAAATGCAGTCGGGTTATGCTCATCCAGTTTCATACTCCTTCTGACGAATCGAATGAGGGTGCTGGAGAATTTTTGACCAAGTATTCATGGTTTACCCTCCTTTCCACACTCTGGAGGTCATAGTTTTTCAAGAAACATCCGAGTCACATTCGTATGTGCTTGGTGCGGATCTGTATTGACCCTCGATCTGAGGTATGATGTAGTCGATTGCTCGTAGCTTTGGATGCCATTTCGATTGGTTTTGTATTGAGGCTTCCCTGCAGTCGTTGCTTCAAGTTATAAAGAACGCCACGCTAGAGCTATAGTAAGCTGTCGTATTCAGCTTTTTAGTGATTTGTACCCATGCTCCCAGCATTGATTTGGCCAGGCCACTAGTTGGATGGTCGAACTCCATCCTTAGCGGGTTAATAATCCTTCGGTCGATTCCATGCCGAAGTTTGCGTAATAGAGAATGGTCGGAATCCACTCGTCTATTTATCGATGTTTATACACCACTCTGCATTCTGGTGACTTAGTGTTATTCCCCCCCCCCCCCGGTTGATTCGCGCCCAATTTGTACTCATGCTTCGGTCCATGCTCCAGGGACTTAGAGATTTGTCGTACGGTTTATGCTTTAGTCCACAGTTCGAGACGCAGGGATTTTTGTCAACTCGTTTATACTCCAGTCCGCATTCTGGAATTTTAGAGTAATCTAGTCCGCTTCTGGGATTTGGAGATTCTTCTCAAGTCTTCTATAATCTAGTCCGTGCTCTGGGGACTGAGAGTACCGTAGTCCGCACTCTGGGGATGTAGAGGTTTTTTAAGCCGTTTATACTCTAGTCCGCACTCAGGGGACTTAGAGCACTCTAGTCCGCACTCCGGGGATATAGAGGTTCTTAGGTCATTTATACTCTAGTCCGCACTCAGGGGACTAGGAGCACTTTAGTCCGCACTCTGGGGACATAGAGGTTTCTGAGTCGTTTATACTCGAGTCTGCACTCTGGGGACTTAGAGTACTCCAGTCCGCACTCTGGGGACTTGGAGGTTTAAGTCGTTCATATTCTAGTCCGCACTCTGGGGACTTAGCGTACTACAGTCCTCACTCTGGGGACTTGGAGGTTTAAGTCGTTTATACTCTAGTCCGCACTCTGGGGACTTAGAGTACTCCCGTCCGTGCTCCGGGGATGTAGAGGTTCTTAGGTCGTTTATACTCTAGTCCGCACTCAGGGGACTTAGATTACTCCCGTCCGCGCTCAGGTGATTGGAGCACTTGATGAAGACAAGTCCGGAACCTCCTCCTATACCGACGGGGGTTATGAAGTAGAAATTACAGGCGCCTCTAATCACACATCTGAATTGAGCATGAAGGAGCGGCTCGAGAAAGAGAAGGTCAGGGTCAAGGTCGAGCCCCGAGTTATGGACTTGGACGATCCTTTGAACAAGCCGTTGAAGGTCATCCTTCCTGGCGGGTCCAAGCCTATGGAAGTTCTCCGTACTTCTTCAGTTGCTACCCCTCTATCAAAGAAGAGTACCAAGGGTAAATGCTATGAAGAGGAGCCGTCCGGAAAGGAGTTGAAGAAGTACAAGAAGTGATTACTATCCTCGTTCAACGAGAGTTAGTCTAAGTCATGTAATTATTTTCATTTATTTCCTTAGTCCTTGTAAATAGAATGTCGACTCCGAACTTTGGAGGGGTTGTAATAGGAACTCATTTCTCATTAAAGTTTAGTTCCTTTTTCCGTCTTACAAAAGACTCTTATTGTTCAGTTTTCTTTGTTATTGTGATGTTGATCCAAGCAGTTGTGAGTAACATAGACTTCTCGGTCCATCTTCATATAACTCGGAAACACTTCGGGAGTTGTTGAACTTCCATTCTGCGCTTCGAGCACTTAGAATACATTCTAGCCCGTATGTCAGGGATTTGACAAATTCAAGTCATCTGTGTCATAGTTCATATTCAGGGAACTAGGAGATCTGAATTGCTTATATTCGAGTCCGCACTCTGGGGACTTAGAGTACTCCAGTCCGCACTCTGGGGACTTGGAGGTTCAAGTCATTCATACTCTAGTCCACGCTCTGGGGACTTAGAGTACTCCAGTCCGCGCTCTGGGGGCTTGGAGGTTTAAGTCATTTATACTCTAGTCCGCGCTCTGGGGACTTAGAGTACTCCAGTCCGCGCTCTGGGGAGTTGGAGGTTTAAGTCATTTACACTCCAGTCCACGCTCTGGGGACTTAGAGTACTCCAGTCCACACTCTGGGGACTTGGAGGTTTAAGTCATTTTTACTCTAGTTCGCACTCTGGGGACTTGGAGATTTGAGTCGTTTATACTCTAGTCCGCGCTCTGGGGACTTAGAGTACTCCAGTCCGCACTCTGGGGACTTGGAGGTTTAAGTCATTTATACTCTAGTCCGCGCTCTGGGGACTTAGAGTACTCCAGTCCGCGCTCTGGGGACTTGGAGGTTTAAGTCGTTTATACTCTACTCCGCGCTTTGGGGACTTTGAGTACTCCAGTCCACGCTCTGGGGACTTGGAGGTTTAAGTCGTTTATACTCTAGTCCGCGCTCTGGGGACTTAGAGTACTCCAGTCCGCGCTCTGAGGAGTTGGAGGTTTAAGTCATTTATACTCTAGTCCGCGCTCTGGGGACTTAGAGTACTCCAGTCCACATTCTGGGGACTTGGAGGTTTAAGTCGTTTATACTCTAATCCGCGCTCTGGGGACTTAGAGTACTCCAGTCTGCACTCTGGGGACTTGGAGGTTTAAGTCATTTATACTCTAGTCCACGTTCTGGGACTTAGAGTACTCCAGTCCGCACTCTGGGGACTTGGAGGCTTAAGTCGTTTATACTCTAGTCCACGCTCTGGGGACTTAGAGTACTCCAGTCCACGCTCTGGGGACTTGGAGGTTTAAGTCGTTTATACTCTAGTCCGCGCTCTGGGGACTTAGAGTACTCCAGTCCACGCTCTGGGGACTTGGAGGTTTAAGTCGTTTATACTCTAGTCCGTGCTCTGGGGACTTAGAGTAGTCCAGTCCGCGCTCTGGGGAGTTGGAGGTTTAAGTCATTTATACTCCAGCCCGTGCTCTGGGGACTTAGAGTACTCCAGTCCACACTCTGGGGACTTGGAGGTTTAAGTCGTTTATACTCTAGTCCGCGCTCTGGGGACTTAGAGTACTCCAATCTGCACTCTGGGGACTTGGAGGTTTAAGTCATTTATACTCTAGTCCGCGCTCTGGGGACTTAGAGTACTCCAGTCCGCGCTCTGGGGACTGGGAGGCTTAAGTTGTTTATACTCCAGTCCGCGCTCTGGGGACTTAGAGTACTCCAGTCCACGCTCTGGGGACTTGGAGGTTTAAGTCGTTTATACTCTAGTCCGCGCTCTGGGGACTTAGAGTACTCCAGTCCACACTCTGGGGACTTGGAGGTTTAAGTCATGTATACTCCATTCCGCGCTCTGGGGACTTAGAGTACTCCAGTCCGCGCTCTGGGGACTTGGAGGTTTAAGTTGATAGTAGTCGTATTTCCACTCTTTAATTTGTATTCATCTACCGTATCGAGGCTAATGTTGTCGAATGAACAGTCGAACCACGTTTGCTCATGGAATGGGATCTTGCCCCCAGCTCAAGGGACGAAATTTGAAAAATGGACGATCGATTCTCGTCCGCTTGGTAATTATAGCTCTTCCAATCGGGTCAAGGAAGGAGGTATATGACAGATGGTTGGATCACATCCGTGTTGGGTTAGATAGCAGAATCTCTTACAATTTTCTCCGTATCTCCTTCTTTTGTGTTGAAGGCAGGATTTGGTGTGTAGATGATCAAAGCACGTCCACTCTAGACAGATCTTGGCGTCACTGAGCTTCAGAAGAGGCCTCTGTATTTTGTCAAACTTTGTTCTATGACTTGATTTGAGTGGGCGATCAGGCCATACTAATTCCAAGCCTTGTTCAGGTCTCCGAGTCAAACGTGGAGGTCAATGAATAGATGGTCAGTCATGTCGACTTTATATTTGGGCTCTAATCGTAATGAGCTTTTCAATCTCTAGTTCTTGGCCCTAAATTAAAGGCACATGATTGATGATGAGCGATTGAATTATTCTCATCTAGATGTACTCCACACGTCCGATCATGGTCTGCGTGGATTGGTTGGTGACCAAATCTGAGTATCCAATCTCCTGCATCGTTTTGAAAGTAGTTTAGTTAAAGTTAGTCGTAGTTCATAGAACAATTGAAATAGAAATGGAAATGATTCAAAGAAGATTATGATAAATCTCATTGATAGATGAAGTAGCATCGTGTGCTTGCTATTCGACTTTTGCCCTTGGCTCCTTTCAAAGGGATGTCGGCCGTCAGCAGTCCAATTGATAATCATAGCCCTTTATTAATAGGCATCGGATATTCGCTGCCCGCCATTCTGCAGGACATGTACATACTATTGAAGCTTTACTTTCTAGATCAGCTTTTTGATCACACCTCGGAGGTGTTTGTAATCGCCCGTGTTAGGATCAGTGAGCATTTGGGAATATACAACATTCCCCCGATTTTCTTTAGACTTTGGTGTACTCTCTCGAGGTTGGTTTCCAATATCACTCCGAGTCGTGAGTCTTCAAGTAGAGGTTGTCGATTGAATCTTTCAAAGAGCATATGAGCCAAATTTTTAGGTCTTGTTTCGGCTACTAGGATCTACATCCTTAGTCAACGGGCCTTCATTGTTATTTTCTTTAGTCTGTTCTGTTCCTCCACACTTTGATTTAGATTCATTATTGTCATAGAGACGATCCATGGTCGTTGGAGGCTCTCCAGCTAGCCGGATGCTAAAATATATATGGAGGTCGATTATCCTCAAGTGATCAATATAATATCCCTTTGAGAGTATCATTCGAATAGCAGTTGTTTGTCCGCTCCCTTGTTGTCGTTCAGAAGCTGTCGCTAGATCCTCTATGCCCCGGTCGTTTAGGGGATGTAAGGGAAGTAGATAGAATGTTTCTTTATTAAGTTGGATTTTGAATTCACTATAGGGGTCATATAAGAGATCGGTGTAACTTAAGTTTGGAACGGTCTGGATGCCGCTCGGCATATACAATACCGTTCGGCATTATAGAGGTGGTCGGCATAGAGGTATGTTCGGCCTGGAAGAGCGTTCGGCCTAGAGGTTTGGATCGGCCTGGAGGAGCATTCGGCCTAGAGGTATGGTCGGCCTGGACGAGCGTTCGACCTAGAGGTATGCTAGGCCTGGAGGAGCTTTCGGCCTAGAGGATCGGCCAGGAGTGTTCGGCCAAGATGGTTCGGCCAGGAGTGTTCGGCCAAGATGGATCGGTTAGGAGTGTTCGGTCAAGATGGATCGGCCACGAGTGTTCGGCCAAGATGGTTCGGCCAGGAGAGTTCGGCCAAGATGGTTCGGTCAGGAGTGTTCAGCCAAGATGGATCGGCCAGGATGGATCGGCCAGGAGTAACTCGGCATACACATTTTCTGCAACGATCGGCATAGACTTTTTCTAGGGCGATCGGTCGAATTGCCTTTAGAGGAGGGTTGGCCTTCTTGCGTACATCAGTGAATCCAATCTACGGCTATCAGCTTCCTTTAGATTTCTTTCAAATCTGAGTAGAATAGGAAGTTTTCTATTAGACAACTGGATCTATCTCGCGAATATGGAAATCCAATAGTAGATGATGAGATCCAATCAAGCTGAGAATTCAATTCTCAGTGAAAGCACCAAAATGTTAGCACCAAAATTGGTCACTAACACCCTTGAGTAGAGTTATGTAGAGAGATTAATGAAGTGAGTAAATTAGGACTGAAAAATAGTATAATTCAATGAAAAAGAATAACAAAAACGAGAACACCAGATTTATAGTGGTTCGGCGTAACTGCCTACATCCACTTTGAGTTTAATCTTTATTGCTTTCTCCATTACTTGAATACAGATACAATCCGTAAATCAATCACTTGGATACAAGTTTGAATTAAAAAGAGGAGAGTATAAGAAATGGCAGAGTCTTCCCGGTGTTTCCGGAAAAAAGGGTCCATTTCACTGTGCCCCTGTCCCTCTATTTATAGACGAAGATGGGTTGGACTTTCCTGGTGGGCCTGGTAGCTGAATAACTCGGTCCAAATGGAGTAAGCCCCGTGTGTCGACCCAAATAGGCCAAATGACCAAACGCCAAGCCTTCATCTTTATGCCGAACGAAATGAGGCCGGACGCTCTGCGTGCCCAACGAAGTGAGGCCGGATGCTCTGCATGCCGAACGAAGTAAGGTCAGATGCTCTATATGCAACACGAGATTTGTGTCGAACGGTGCAAGGTGTTGAGTGAGGGGTGTAGGCCGAACGAGGCTGGTAATGCCGAACAGTCCAGGAATGCCGAGTGAAGCATGAATGTCGAGCGCTCTAGAAGCCAAACGCTCTTAAATACCATTTGACCCATACGTGCCGAACGTATCTTGTATGCCGAACGTTCATGGATGCCGAACGTTCCTTGTATGCCGAACGTTCATGGATGCCGAATATTCTTTTGATGCCGAGCGAAGCTTGCCGAGCGACGTGCGCGTAACCGTTCTCGCTGAACCATGCCTAAATGCCAAACATGTTGTCCTCATCAAACCCGTATGCCTCCAGGCTCTTCGTGGTCATAATCTTGTCTAGTGCTGATAATAGTGTCTTCAACTGTCGTTTTGTAACCGGGCCAAGATGCCGGTTAACAGATAGGGAGATATTCAGGTAAGATTTCAAGGTTGAGTATGATTCATATTCTGAATCAAAGGGTGAAAGTGTGGATGGTGTATGTGGAGGGATGTTCTTCTTATTGACCATAGTATTTTTTTTCCATGGTAGATCCAATCAAGAAAGTAGGTTTCTTATTGTTTGAATTATGTTTCTTTTTTGAATTATTTGGAGAGGGAGTGTTTATTGAAGAAGGGTTGAAGAAATATCGATCAAAGAAGATAATATTGTTTGGGATCTGATATGATAGGAAAAACTAAAGGGGGGAAGATGAAATTGGTTCCAATTTTCATCATTTCATTTGGTTGGGATAAGATGAGATTAGATTTTGGTGACACCATGCGCATCTGTGCACGTTTAGGAGATGTGCATGAAGCATGATTGAGATAAGCAGGGATTAGCAACAGTGGAGGCATTTTTGAAGTTGAAGCATGGAAATGAGTTTTTGGATGAGTGTAGACTACTACAAGAGCAAATTTTGTTTGGTTTAATGTGAGTAAATGAGATGTCTTACATTTCTGGACTGGAGCACCATTTTTGGTTATTCTGTGAGCAATGGTACTATCAGATTGGTCTGTCAAGCCCGGTTTCTTTGCATGCATGCATTCATTGGAAGGATGCTTGTTTTTAGTGTGCTGATTTATTGCATTTGCTTTTATGCTTTCTTTTGTACTTATTACATTTCCACTGATATTCAGATTTAATTCATCAGGTGTATTTTCTTTTGTTCCATAATTTTTCTTTATTCCTTCAGCTTCATTTACTTCGTTACCACTGACAGTAACATCCACTTCTTCATTTACCTTTGTTATAACAACACACGTGTTATCTTCATCCTCATTTATTTAACCTTCCTCTATCAAATCAAGGGCAGAGTATTTATTTCTCATTTGTTTATCCTTCTCATTCATATTCTCATTTGTAGATAGTTTTGCAAGCAGACTAGAAACTATTGACCTATCCTTTCCAACTTTATCCTTTACAGTATTTATATTTTTAGAGTTAGCTTCTTTTAAGTCTTCATCAACTGGATTTGTACTGTTCTTTGCAATGTTCTTTCTATTGCTTGTATATACTTTTTTCCACGCTCTATTTTGTACAACACCTGGTTCTAGCCTTTTATATTGTTTCTCATTTTCAACATCTGTTTTCACACATTGTATCTCATCATTATCATACTCATTAGCTTCTAGCACTTCTGTAATTGGCAAAAACTGGACGTTCAGGCTTTTATGCCCAAAAACTTTGTAGTATATACATATATCTGGTTTCCAGATATAGGATACATATATTATCTGGGTTGTTCCATCAGTATTCAGAACAGGAAAGGATGCAACTAGTTCTTGGTTGGGAGATATTTCAATTAGGAATTTTGCCTATTGAATTCATTGAAGAGATTCAGTTGCTTCATCTAAACATACTAGTTTACCCAATCTATTTGCTAACCAATTTATACCCAGTGGAGACCTTAGATATATTGGTATGTTAGTGAGATCCACCCAGATTGGAACTGATCGAATCAATCCATAAATATTACTAATTGTTGGATCCTATTGTTTTATTATAAATAGTTTGTTCTTTATTTGTAACAACCCTGATTGGAGATTACCTTTCAAAATTGAATAATAATGATAATTATAATTTAATATTGTAAATTAAATTAAATTAAAATTGGAGAAATTAAATTTTTTATTTGGAATAAACAATGGATTTTGGAATTTAAAATGAGAAGATGAAATTCCAAGCTTTATTCTATTTTGTTTGAAGTGATGATAGTAAATGGAATGTGGGCTTTAAATAATGAAAATGATTTCATTTTAGAGAAAATACAATAATTGTATTAATTATTGTCCATTAGCTTTTTCTAATAATTTTTAAAATAAGTATGTAATTTTAAAAGGTGGTTTATTTAAATAAAAGATAGAAATTGAGTTAAAAATAAGTTTTGGCTATAAATAATGTCTTGAAATGGTTTGAAATATTTTTCTAAGTGAAAAAATAAATTCCATGGAATTTTAGAAATAAAAACAATGTTTTTTTTCATTTATTTGAGTAAATATTGTATTTTTGTTAAATAAGGGATTTTAATAATAAAAATGTTTTAATAATATAAATTAATCTTTTTTATCGTAAGAAATGTTTTATTTTTCAAGTATGCAAATTTTCATATTTTTCTTTTGTGTAAATAAGAAGAAAATGAATTTTTATTTGTGTATATGTAATATATGCACATATTTCTATGTTAAGTGTTGAATTTTAGCCTAACGATATTATTTATTTTTATTTTCAAACCCAATTAGCCCAATATCACTTAGCCTGCTTAAGAAAAGAAGAAATAGTGTTTAGCTGAACGTTCATTTCAGTCCTCCTTCTGAAATAGAAAATAGAAAACCTTTACACCAATTTGTCAAAACCAAGCTAATTTCTTTAGCAAATTCAACCAATTTCAAATCTGTTTGCAAGTTAGAGATGAAAAAAGGTATATAGCTCCAAATAATACAATTTCGTCACCAAATTCCTTTTACAGTATGAAGTCTTCTATTTTTTTTACTGTATTTATTTTTGCATGTCTGTAATTGCTTTCTACAAGTTCTCAAGGCCTGTAATCCCAAGCAATCAACTTTGCTACAAAATCCGAGCTTTTGCAATAAATCAACAAGAAGAGTTGTATAAGCTCACAGTCTAGAAAAAACAAAAGTGCCAAAGTTTGAAAATTTTACAAATTTGCTTATGTTCGTTGTTTTCCTGTAGTTGAATTTTCTCTGTTATAATATAGTTTCTGTTGCTACTTTGAGACCTTGTATCATGTGATTCCACCAACTAAATGCTGTCGGATTTCTTACATTTGGTATCTTATATGTTGAATTACGTCTTTATAAATATTTGTTGAAAACTGAGGTCATTTGCTATGCTAAACTCAAGCTAGAAAAACAGTTCGCGAGCAGGAATCGCCTGGAACAAAGTCCATATGCCAAGTCGGCTGCCACCTTCCCTTGGTTGATATGCAGGTCGATCCAGTGCCTCTTAGGTCGATCGTATGGTCAACCTAGGGACCAAGGAGGTTGATCTCCATGTCGACCTCAAGGTCGACCTGGCAAGGGGTAAAATGTTGCCTTGCCCCTTTGTGTTTTGACGATTTCGACTTTCGTTTGCTTTATTTTTCCAACTGTGTTCGTGATGTTTTGACGATGATTATAGGCCATTATTTCTATCGATAGATTAGCTAAATTTTTGAGATTGAAATTTTTTAATTTTGAATTAATTTGAATTTAAATTCGAATATCGGTTTGAATGATTTTCCTTGTTTTTATTCATTTTCGAGCACGGTTCTTTCCAAACCCTTTTGAAATGATTTTTAAAATTAATAGGCATTTCAAAATAATGGTTATATAATATTTTGAAGTATTTCAAGTGTAAAACCTATTTATAAGTGTAAAATCTATTTATTCTCTATAATAAGGGAATTTTCAAATATGGGTTTCAAGTTGATTTCGAAAATTAGTTTCAAAGCTTGTTTTTCAAAGTAAATTATTTTATATATAACTCACATGTTTTTGCACATTTGGAGCGAATGAGAAGGAGAATTAAACGTTTTGGTAAAATAGGTGGTATGTGACACGTGCGTTTATACCGATTTGACTGTGAAATTTACTAGTGAGTAGTAAACCGTTTAGTGCGAACGTGTGGTGTGGAAGACACGTTAACACTATTCGGGTTCCTATCCGAGAGTATGTGACACATTTGTCTAAGAGACGTATTTGCCAGTACTGGACCTTCGGGTCATTTGTCCTTGGGGATGTTTGTCTAAGAGATGTTTGTCATTGCATCGTATTCGTCCTTCGGGATATTGGTCTAAGAGACGTATTTATTTATCCTTCGGGAGGTTTATCTAAGAGATGTGGCACCTTATTTGGGAGAACAATACTTGGCAAGCTTCGGTCATGAGCATGTGTTATATCTTTGAGATGATTTCATTGATATTTGTGATTTCTCAAACGTATCATCTTTTTATTGTTGGCCATTTGAGCCATTTGGGATACACACACACACACACAAAGAGTGATTACCTCACGTGAATTTGAACTCTTGTGAGTTCTATTTTTGAGACATGAGTTTCCTACACTGGCGTTATATTGAGATTGCCGATATGGCGTATATTTGAGATTTTAATCTTCTATCTGGAGATATATTTGCCTTGTGATGTATTTGAAGATGGTGATTTCTTTGAGTTATTTTTAGATTGTTGTACGGTGGGTTTGGGACTTCTCCTTTTTAGGAGTTATAATTTTCCCTAAACCATTATTAATGATTTGTGATATGCCGATGATATAAGGCTCGCTATATTTAGCGTTTTATGAATTGTTTTTATCTCTTTGAAATTGTATGTTTGTGTAGTGATAACATATTACCACTTGATGTAACCATACACTTTAAATTGTCTCTTCTCACTTGGGAATATTATCACTTTATCCTTATGCTCATAATATTATCGCTTATCCTTGTAAACTGATTTGTTTAGCTAGATCGACCCGTATATTTATACTCGGGTCAGACCAAGGTGTTTCAGGTTAGGTACATTTAGACTTAACCTATTCTGCTTCCGCGTGGACTATTCTGCTAGTTTTTTTTACAGCTTTTTGTGTAGTCCCTTTTGTTTTCTACTCTGATATGTATATTCTTCTGACTCGCTTGTATATTGTGGTTGCTATACCACTTGACATGTATCATTTTGTATACTCTATGATGCATCTGTATATGTATATATATGTGATGATCTGCTGTTCTATGATGTGTTTTGCACTTGAGTTGTTGTATTTTGTTCTAATAGATCTTATAGCCACCTATGGCTTTGTATTAACTATTTATTAAATATGTCGATCCATTTGAGTTATAAAAAAATATGGCATTTGTCAACATATTTAATAGATATTTAAGACAAGGCTAAAGATGGTCGCTCCTAACCAACCATATTCTCTGCATTGGCATATGGTATCACCCAGTAATACTCTTTGTTAATGTAGGTCTCGGTGTGGGGCATCACAGTTTTGTATCAGAGCCGAGTTCAGAACAAATATGATAAACATATAACAAAAGTACATATTACGGTACATTTAATTGTTATACAAGTGTTATGAATCCCCTAATCATTGTATCGTTGACTTTTTTGTGTCCTTTAGGGTAGATAGAAGTTTGGGAATACGTCGAGGAATGCATTTTAATTTCCTAGTATTCTTATTGAATTAATGATATCTACCCTGTGAATATTCTTTATCCTATCTTAACTTTCAGCTAATGGCTGAAAGAGGCAGGGGATGATGCTCGAATGCTGGGCAATCCAGCGGCTCGCATCTGGACGGTATTTATATGTCTGTTGATCAGTTATGGAGTTATTTAGGAGCACTCAGCCTCCAACTCCTACTCGAGCATCACCTCCATGCAAGGCTGTCTTTGCGTGCTTGTGTAGTGATTTCTCTCATTTCGAAGGAAAGCCGTTCAAAGGCTCTGAATCTGTTCTTGAGGTCCAAGCTTGGATTCGTACGTGCGAGCGCATATTCTCTCGCATGGATCTTTTTGACCATGACAAAGTTCTTGTAGCATCTAGCCTATTGCAAGAGCATGCCCTTGATTGGTACGAGCTTCTCATAGCTGAGCTTGATGAGTCTACTCTTTCATGGACTCAGTTTCGAGAACAATTCGAGCTCAAATTCGTTCCTAAATCTGAGAAAGCTTTATTGGCCTGTTGCTTCCTTGAGTTGAAGCAAGGGAATTCCTCCATCTCTGATTATGTTTCATCATTCGAGGTCTTTTCTAAGTATGGTCTTGAATACGTTAGCACTCCATATACGAAGAATCTGAAGTTTGTCTCTGGTCTTAAGAAGTATCTCAAGAAGTCTTTGATACTCCAGCTCAATCTTTCTTTTGAGGTGTTGGTTAACTCGAAGCTTCAGCTCGAAGCCGTCGAGAAGGGGTACGAGAGTAGTGATGAGGTTGAGGTTCGCAAGAACCCCAAAAGGAATAAGTTATCATTTCATAAGTCAAAGTTTTTCCCATCCAAGAAGAAGAGGCCTGTTGGATGTGGTCCTAATTCTCAGCCTAGTGGAACACCTCCTACTCGGAAGGGGTGTTTCAATTGTGGTTCTCTTGACCACATGATCTGTGACTGCCTTAAGCCTAATATTTGCTGCTATTGCAAGAAAGAGGGTCATCGAGTTGCCACTTGTCCTATTGCTTCGAATACCCAGTCTGGTAAGCTGAATGTAGTGGATGCTTCTGGAGGGTCTTCTCAGTACAGAGGTACATCTCCTTCTATCCTCGAAGGTTCTATTTTATTCCATGGTCGTTTTATTCGAGTTCTCTTTAATAAGGACGCGTCGCATTCATTCGTTCGAAGGAGCTCGTTAATGCTATTTCTTTGGATGTTTCATGCCTTGTTACTTCATTGAGGATTATGAATCCTATCAGGGGATCCGCAACCCTTAGCATGATAAGTGAGGATGTTGGGATTGTTTATGTGGATTTTCTTTTCATGCGAATCTATACGTTATTTCTTATTTGGATTTTGATATAATTTTGGGTATGGACTGGCTAGTGCGATACAATGCCAGGATTATTTGTTCTGAGAGAGTTTTATATCTTCGACATCCAGATTCGTCTGCTCTACTATCATTTGTTCTTTAGAACGTGTAAAATACCAGATTGGCTTCATATTCTCTAGACTTACGAGATGATGATGATATATCTCGTATACCTGTTATATGTGATTTCTCTGATATTTTTGAGCTTGTTTTGAGTTTGCCACCCAAGCGGGCGATCGAGTTCTGCATTGATCTCATTCTAGGCGTGCAGCCAGTTAGTCATCCTCCTACGAGGATGTCTATAGAAGAAAATGAGGAACTCAAGAAGTAGCTTTTAGAGCTTGAGTCCACATAGTTGATTTAGTCCAGTTTTTCACCGTGGGTGTCGCGGTCGTCTTTGTAAAGAAGTTCGATGGAACTCTTAGGCTTTGCACGGATTTGCATCGACTATCACAAGATTAACGAGTTGACCATCAAGAATGGGTATCTGTTGCGTAGGATCGACGATAGTTTGATCAATTGAGTGGCGCTAAGGTCTTTTCTCAGCTCGGTCTTGCCACTGGTTTTCATCAGCTTCGAGTTGCGGAAGATAGCATTCCTCTTACAGCTTTCCATACTCAATATGGATCTTATGAGTGGCTGTTATGCCGTTCGGTTTGACGAACGCTCCTGTTTTCTTTGTCAATCTTATGAATCGAGTATTCTGAGAATATATCGATAGGTTCATCCTTGTATTCATTGATGAAATTCTTGTTTATTCAAAATCTAAATCCGAGCATGCTAATCACTTGAGAATTGTCTTGAGTACCCTTCGTCGCCATCAGCTTAAAGCCAAATTCTCCAAGTGCCACTACTGGGAGAATAAGGTTAAGTTCTTAGGCCATGTTATTTCTTCTGAAGGCATTTCGGTTGATCCCTCGAAGATCGAATCTATCTAGAATTGGAAGACGCCTGAGAATGTTCATGAGATACGCAGCTTCCTTAGATTGGCGGGTTACTATTGTCTATTCATTAAGGATTTCTCTCGTATTATGCTTCCTCTTACCAGCATTACTCGGAAAGGCATTCAATTTATTTGGTCCGACAAGTGTGAAGCTTCTTTTTAGTAGCTGAAGTAGCTTCTCACTAATGCTCCTATTCTTGTGGTTCTGGGAGGGAATCAAGATCTTGTTGTCTACACCGATTCTAGTGATCGTGGCCTCAGTGTCGTGCTTATGCAAAAGGATCGGGTAGTTGTTTATGCTTCCGGGCAACCGCAACCGAATGAAGTTCGCTATACCACTCATGGCCTCGAGTTAGCTGCTATTGTCTTCGCCTTAACGATTTGGCGACACTTTTTATTAGGTGAGCACTTTATTATCTATAAAAATCACAAGTCCTTGGAATATTTGTTCACTCAGAAGAAGCTCAATATGAGGCAACAATGTTGGCTCGAGTTTCTTTCCTCCTATGACTTCGATGTCCAGTATACCCCTGGTAAGTGTAATCGTGTTATTGATGCGCTTAGTCGCTAACATTCGGCTGTTGTTTCTATGATGCTAGCCTAGTGGGATGTTCTTGAGACCTTATCCCTTTGTGATATTCATGATCAAGCTCCATCTTTTGATTCTCCTATTTGATTATTCAGTTCGAAAACTCAACCCAGTTTATTGGATCGTATTGCCGATACTCAGCGGCGTGATCTCGATCTTGTGCACCTTATTTAGATTTGTGAGTCTGAGTCCCGTGATTAGGAGTTGCGGGATTTCAGTATTGATTCTCATAGATATCTTTGAAAGAAGAACCGTCTAGTCGTGCCTTCTGATTTTGCACTTAGGCGTGACATTCTCAATGACTGTCAACGTTTTAAGTATATTATTCAACCCGGCAGTAGTAAGATGTATGCCGATATGCATTGCCTTTATTATTAGGAAGGCATGAAGCACGATGTGGTGAGTCATGTGAGTAATTGCATGACTTGTCAACTTATCAAAGCTGAACATCAGCACCCTTGTGGTCTCCTTCAGCCTCTAGAGATTGCATTGTGGAAATAGAATCAGATTTCCGTGGATTTCATTGACGGACTACCTCGTTCAAGATCGGACTATTCTAGCATTTGGGTCATTATTGATCGCGTCACCAAATTAGCTCATTTCATTCCTATTAGGTTTAATAGGGGTGCTTCTCATTTGGCTAAGTTATATTTCAAGGAAATCGTGAGACAGTGTTCCTAGTTCGATTGTTTGTGACCGTGATCCACTATTCACGAGTCATTTCTAGCAGAGTCTTCAGCAAGCTTTGGTAACAAAGCTTAATTTCGGCACTGCATATCATCCACAGTCTGATGGATAGACTGAACGGGTGAATCGTATTCTTGAGGATCTACTCCGTGCTTGCATTCTAGATTTCAGTGATAGTTAGGAAGATCACCTACCTCTTGTGAAATTCTCCTACAGTAATAGTTTTCAGTCTAGTATCGGTATGGCTCCTTTCGAAGCCCTTTACGGAAGGCCATGTTGATCACCTTCATGTTGGAATCTGGAGAGAAGCTTATTCTTGGCCCAGATTCTATTCGTGGTTCTTTTGAGAAGATTGTTCTTATTCGGCAGAGGATGAAAGAGGCACAGAGCCGCCAAAAATCCTACGTGGACAACCGTAGGAAGCCTCTCGAGTTCTCTGTTAGTGATCTCGTTTTCATTCGTGTTTCTCCTTTGAAAGTGGTTATACGCTTCAGTATGACTGGAAATTGGATCCTCGGTTTATAAGACCATTTCCTATTACTGAACGTATTGATCCTGTAGCTTATAGAGTTTCACTTCTAGCTCATCTATCTGGCATTCATGTTGTGTTTCATGTCTCTCTGTCTCGGAAGTGTCTTCAAGAGTCGGATTCTGCTATTGATTCTCCTAATTTGCGAGAGCTTGAGATCTCACCAGACCTATCTATTGTGCAGCAGCCTATTTGCGTACTCGCTTCGAGGGTGAGATGCCTTCGAAATAAGGACGTATCGCTCGTTAAAGTTCAATGGTCCGCTAATCCTAATGACTGCACTTGGGAAACCAGAGAGTTTATCGAGCATTCATATTATGGTGAGAATATCTCCTTATCTCAGGCTTATTTTTCATTTCTTTTCAGTGATGAAATTAAATAGCTGAATACAAATTCTTCTCTAAAAATTTTAAGGACGCAATTTTGTTATGGAGGGAGTCGGTAAGAACCCTGGATTAGAGAATAGCTTTCAATATTGAATTGTAATGATAATTATAATTTAATATTGTAAATTAAATTAAAATTGGAAATATTAAATTGTTTATTTGGAATAAACAGTGGATTTTGGAATTTAAAATAAGAAGATGAAATTCAAGTTTTATTCTATTTTATTTGAAGTGATAATAAATGGAATATGGGCTTCAAATAATGAAAATGATTTCATTTTATAAAAAATACAATAATTATATTAATTATTGTCCATTAGCTTCTTTTAATAATTTTTAAAAGAAGTATGTAATTTTAAAAGGTGGTTTATTGAAATAAATGATAGAAATTGGATTAAAAATATGTTTGGGCTATAAATAATGTCTTGAGATGGTTTGAAATATTTTTCTAAGTGAGTAAATAAATTTTGGGGAATTTTAGAAGTAAAAACAATGTTTTTTTAATTTATTTGAGTAAATGGCGTATTATTTGTTAAATAAAGGATTTTAATAATAGAAGTGTTTAAAAAATATAAACTAATCTTTTTGTATGGTAATAAATGTTCATTTTTCAAGTATGCAAATTTTCATATTTTGCTTTTGTGTAAATAAGAAGAAAATGAATTTTTATTTGTGTATATGTAATATATACACATATTTCTTTGTTAAATGTTGATTTTTAGCCTAAACCATATTATTACTTTTTATTTTCAAACCACTTAGCATGGTAATGAAAAGAACAGGTAGTGTTTAGCTGTACGTTCATTTCAGTCCTTCTTCTTCTTCCTCTAACTGAAATAGGAAACCTTTTCACCGATTTTTCGAAAACAAGATTATTTCTTCAACAAATTCAACCAAATTCAAACCTTTTTGCAAAAGTAAAAGGTATATAGCTCCAAATCATACAATTTCATCACCATATTCCTTTTATAGTAAGAAGTTTTCAAACTTTGTTTTGAATATCTGTAATTGCTTTCTACAGGTTCTCAAGGCCTGTAATCTCAAGCAAAGGCTTCAAGTTTGTTGCAAAATCTGAGCTTTTGTAACAAGTCAGCAAGGTAAGTTGTATAAGCTCACAATCTAGAAAAAACAAAAGTTCCAAAGCTTGAAAATTTTGAAAATCTGCTTTTGTTTGTTGTTTTACTATAGTTGAATTTTTTCTGTTATAACCTAGTTTCTATTGCTACTTTGAGACCTTGTATTTTGTGATTCCAGCAACGAAATGCTGCTAGATTTCTTACATTGGGTAGCTTGCATGTTTAGTCACATCTCTTAAATTTTTGTTGAAAATTGAGATCATTTGCTATGCTAAACTCAAGCTAGAAAAATAGTTCGCGAGCAGGAATCGCATGGAACAAAAGTCTGTATGCCAAGTCGGCGGCTACCTTCCCTGGGTCGACATGCAAGTCGACCCAGTGCCTCCTAGGTCGACCGTATGGTCAACCTAGGGACCAAGGAGGTCGACCTGGCAAGGGGCAAAATGTTGCCTTGCCTCTTTGTGTTTTGACGATTTCGACATTCGTTTGCTTTATTTTTCCCACTATATTCGTTATGTTTTGATGATGATTATAGGCCATGATGTCTATCAATAGACTATTTAGAGATTTAAAATATGAATTTTGAATTATTTTGAATTTAAATTCAAATATCGGTTTGAGTGATTTTCCTTGTTTTTATTCATTTTCGGGCATGGTTTTCTCCGAATCTTTTTGAAATGATTTTTAAAATTAGTGGGCATTTCAAAATAATTATTATATAATATTTTAAATTATTTTTAAGTGTAAAATCTATTTATTCTCTATAATAAGGGAATTTTCAAATATGGGTTTCAAATTGATTTCGAAAATTAGTTTTAAAGCTTGTTTTCTAAAGTAAATTATTTTATATATAAACTACACGTTTTGCACATTTCGAGCAAATAAGAAAGAGAATTAAATGGTTTGGTAAAACAAATGGTATGGGACACATGCGTTTTTCTTATCGGTTAATTCTCGACTTGTCCGTTTGATCTTTTTGACCTTCGGGTCGAGTTTACCGATGAGATGAGTTACCGATTTGAGTGTGAAATTTACTAGCGTTAGTAAACCGTTTAGTGCAAATGTGTGGTATGGGAGATACATTAACATTGTTCGGGCTCCTATCCGAGTGTATGTGACACATTTGTCTAAGAGACGTATTTGCCAGTTCTAGACCTTCGAGTCATTTGTCCTTCGGCATGTTTGTCTAAGAGACGTTTGTCATTGTCATTGTGACATATTTAACCTTCTGGATGTTGGTTTAAGAGACTATTTATTTGTCCTTCGAGACGTTTATCTAAGAGACATGGAGCCTTATTTAGAAGAACAGTACTTGGCAGGCTTTGGTCATAAGAACATGCTATATCTTTGAGACGATTTCATTGTGATTTCCCAAGTATGTCGCCATTTTATTGAGGGCAATTTGAGCCATTTGGGATATTATACACACACACACGAAGATTACCTCACGGGAATTTGAACTCTTTTGAGTTCTATTTTTGAGATATGAGTTGCCTACACTGACATTTTATTGAGATTGCCGATATGGCATATATGTTAGATTTTAATCTCCTATTTGGAGATTCATTTTCCTTATGACATATTTGGAGATAGTGACTTCTTTAAGTTGTTTTGAGATTGCCATATGGCAGGTTTAGGACTTCTCCTTTTTAGGAGTTATAAATTTCCCTAAACCATTATTGATGATTTGCGATATGCCGATGATATGAGGCTCGCTATATTTAGCGTTTTATGAATTGCTTTATCTCTTTGAGATTGTATGTTTGTGTAGTGATAACATATTACCACTTGATGTAACCATACACTTTAAATTGTATCTTCTCACTTGGGAATATTATCACTTTTTCCTTATGCTCATATTATCGTTTATCCTTGTAAACTGATTTGTTCAGCTAGACTGACTCGTGTATTTATACTCGGGTCTGGCCGAGGTGTTTCAAGTTAGGTACATTTGGACTTAGTATATTCTGATTCCGCATGGACTATTCAGCTAGCTCTTTTCGTTATAGCCTTTTTTGTTTTCCTTTTGTTTGCTACTCTGATATGTATATTCTTTTGACTCGCTTGTATATTGTGGTTGCTATACCACTTGACTGGTATCATTTGTATACTCTGTGATGTATATGTATATGTATATATGTGATGATTTTCTATTCTGTTATGTGTTTTGCATTCGAGTTGTTGTATTTTGTTCTGATAGCTCTTGTAGCCACCTATGGCTTTGTGTTAAGTATTTATCGAATATTTCGATCCACTTGAGCTTAAAAAGATATAGCATTTGTCGACGTATTCAATAGATATTTAAGACAAGGCTATAGATGTTTGCTCCTAACCAGCCTTATTCTTTGCTTTAGCAGACGATATTACCCAGTAATACTCTTTGTTAATATGGGTCTCGGGTGGGGCGTAACATTATTACTATGGGGTCATTCTTACTATCCCATCCTTTTCAGTCTCATCAAAAAGTAGAAATCGAAAGATGGAACCATCAAACTTAACCTTTATATTACCTATTAATCGCTATCTTCGTTTCAATTTCTCAGTTACGTAGGAGTATGACAATGGCTTATCAAGGAAGAAGCCAACCACGTAATTTTTCCATATTTCTTCTCGAGTAGCAATTACAGAAGATGGTGGCACCATGGCATCACCATTAAAGGATACATCCAATTGAACAGGCATGTACTTACCCACCTTACGAGGGAGATTCTTGAATAGGGAAGTTCATGCATGTTCAGATGCATTTGAAGGCGGTGGAAGATGGAAAGAGGTGTTAGGTGTGCTCAAATAAGTTTGGAGCATGAGAGAGGTTATGGAGATGGGAATAGAAAGGATGAGACAACATCAGTAGATAGATTGGGAGCAACAGGAGTTGGGTCAGGAGGCCGAGAGGGAGGAGGTGGTGCTGGAGTAGGCAATGGACGGATGGTTGAGGTGGAAAGAAGAGAGGACGAGTTGAGAGGGGATAGGGCGGGAAAATTTGTTTCAGCTGCCATTAAAATTGAAAAGGAGGAGTAATTACTATTCAGAAGTAACATAGACATATCATAGAACTTAAATTTATACTATATAGTTTTGAATTGCTCTCTGGAATAATGATTAACTTTGACAAGAGTTTCATGTTAGTTTTGAATAGTATAGATAAGATAGAAAATCAAGCGGCTTGTACATTAAATTGTAAAATTATGCAATTTCTCATAGAATATTTAGGATTTTTAATAAGACCAACTACACTCAAACATGATAACCGATTAATAATAATAAATAATATTAAAAAATGATTAGCAAAATGGAATGGTAGATTTTTATTAAGGTGGGTAGGATAGCCCTTATTAACTCTATTTTGTCAACATTAGTCATATACTAAATGTCATTTTATCGCTTTCCAGAATGGGTAATTCACAAAATAGATAAAATAAGGAGGGGTTTTATTGAAGTGGTGATAATCCTAAAAATAAATTTCCAGTTAATTAGGAAATAGTATATAAATCTAAAGGTGAGGAAGGGTTAGGTATTATAAACTTACATAATTAAAACACATCTTTGTCAAGAAAGTTCATATGGAAATTTACCAATAATAACGAGAATTTAATTTGAAAAGAAATAATATCGAATTAATGGTATATAAGTACATATAGTCTACAATATATCTTTAATAATAATACAAATAATATTTATTATTTTTGGAATAAATAAAAAAATACGATATTTACAAATTAGGATTAATAATGCGGTAATTATTTGAATAATATCTCTTTTTGGCATAATAGTTGGATCTCGGTAATTTCCCTTAAAATAGGTAATAATGAACTTTAATAAATTTGTAATTTTAAAATTGTGTTGATTTTAGTAACATGTAGACCAAATTTAAATTTTCCATGGAAATTTAGTTTTAATAGTACTTTATCTAAAAATATATTATCTAAGTTTGCCTTGCTTTATGCTAAATTAGAATTATATAACACTGATAACAAAGATGATTTTGAAATATGGTTTTGGATAATAATAAAATCTATATAAGGCACTTCTTTTTATAAATTTCTTATTATTTCGAATATATATAGATATATTTGGAAGTGTAGTACTCCACCCAAAGCAAAAGTATATATGTGGTTATTTATAAATAGAAAATACTATAAAACTATTAAAAGCGAAAAATATAATTGTTAACGATAAATATTTATACCATAATACGGGAATGGAAAATATTTGAGTGTCGTATCACTAATTGTATTCTTATAAATTGACTTGATACTTTCACTTTAGTATCACTAATAATGATATTAGTTGTGAATTATTTTGGAATTAGCTTTGATTCATTATAATGGTTTTCATAGATTAGTAATTGATACTAATTTTACTAGAATATGTTGGTATTTATGGTTTGAAAGTAATCGAAGGGTTTTTTTTTAAAATATAAACACTCCAACAGATAATTTAATATATATAATTGCTTTGTTTTGTTTTAGTTAAATTTCAAACCCTAGTCATAATAAAGATAATAATATTAGTTTTAATGAATACCTTAAAAAGGTTAAATCTTGCATTAATTTTGTTAAGAAAAATATAGTATTTAAAAATAGAAATAACAATATCACTTTAAATACCTTTCTAATTGACATGTATGCCAATGAATCTGATGCTATATTATATTTATGAAATTAACTAGAGTTGGGAATGTTGAAATTTGAATATAGCATTCAAACTTATGATGTTTAGAAGTTTTAGTCTTACTTCTAATGGTTTAGTTGATTTAACGCATTAACATATTTGCTCATAAGTCTATTTGAGGTATGTATAGATCTATTTCCTTACATGATGCAAGTTATGCCAAGATTATTGTTTCTCGTATATTCTACTTCTCCTCTAGCATATATATATATATATATATATATATATATAATAAACTTATATACATATATATGTTTAAGCCTCACATTGTCTACTGAGTTTTTTTAGTTTTAGCTATTGATATGGCACATTCGACTTGGATGTTATCATTCCTTGGATGAGTTTGACTGAACCGAGCTTTGATATATTGGGCCTTCTATAGCTTATTTGGATTTCCTTAACAGTTATCCGTACTATCCATTTTCTCTTTATGGACTGGATGGGGCTTTTTCTCTCATCATGGCTCTTCTTCCTTGTACTTTTGGCTTCATTTAACTACCATTTTACCTTGTTTATTTCTTTTTAGATTCTTTTTAGGTTTTTTTTGAGTAGGGGAGGAGGGGAATTTTAAATTTATTTAATTTCTATGGATTCATGGGGAATAATCACCTGTCAGACTTTTGGTAGCTCATTCTTCAATGTGGAATAAAATTAAATGAGTGCTCTCCATACAGAGGATCCCTCATTTTTCTTAAAAAACTAATTTTTAAAATTGCTTCCAGTATGTATAAATTTATTCTTTTTTATTTTAATAAATACGATTGGATTTATTAGGTCTAAAAATTTCAAGTTCTAAATTTAAAAACTTTGTCTTACTTTTAAACAAAATAAAAAAATAAAAAATTATTATTTTGTTCTGAAATCTGAAAGCATTAAATGGTTTTTTATAATACATGCACACAAAAATTCCCAAAATTATTCATTAAGTAAAGCAAAATAATTTTTTTAATTTTTTTGGACTGAAAACTATTCTAATGATTTAAATGAACAAAATAATTACTCTAAAGAATGTATTCGAATTATTTTGGAATACATAGGACCAAATCTATTTATTTTTAAATTTTATTAAACTTGAATATTATATATATAAGTATATAAAATACTTTTGTTTATTAATTGTATACTAAAATTATTTTTCATTATTTTGTTATAATCATGGTCAAACTTATCAATGGGATATACAAGCATAGTGTGAAGATGATATGTATATATGTAATTAAATGATTAAAATATAGAATTACCTTCTCCTTACGATCTTCTCGATTGGCGAACACATTAGTTGTTTTTTTTCCCTTTTGTCTCCTTAGCTATGGGTTGCAACGCTGTCACCTTGACATCACCAATGTCGAATGGAGACAGGATCTATGTTGGTTGAGTGTAGAGAGAAAGATAATAGAGGCCACCTATCTATAAACCATCAAATTGATAGAGTTAAGAGTATGCCCTAGAGGAAGTTATGTAATTTGTTACATATATCTAACTCGTAGACCAATCTTCTTCGAAATAAAGGTATTTTCTTTCTATTATATACTTGATATAATGTGGTTATGTTAATTATTCAATTTAATTAAAAGTATATTTGATAGAAAATCCATAAATTCCATATTTTGTGATAGTATTACAAAGTGTTGTAACCGTGAGTAATTTATCACAATAAAACAAATATACTATTTTAAATGTTTCTAGCAAGGTGCATCGAGACTGGATATTGATGTATCCATCGAGACTAGAGTATGTAACGTTCTTCAAATGTTGGGCAGTGTATTACTCATGACTGCTGGAGGGCACCAAGGGGTTACGTACTGATAGTTATTGGATAACTATGAAATGACTCACTAGATAGTTTACTGTTGGTTAATATAACTATGGTCAAGCAGGGAATATCGATGTGACTAATTTACAAAGTTCTCTCAGCTTGAGAATACTGTTAATCTTCAATGTGGAAGCTCCGCTATGATTATAGTTAAATCATGGCATGGCGTTCATCGAACGACTATAGTTGGGTCGAGTAGAAGCACTGGAAGTGAAACACTATTCAAGAGAGGATTCATCTCCTCGGCTATATAATGTTAGTATAACAGTCAAATGAAGTTAACTCAAAGTCAAAGTTTCTAGCCAGAGTATTTCAGTTAATAATAATTGTTATTATTGAATCAAAGACTTTGTGTTTGGACTATGAAGTTGAATGTAAACGACATTGGAATTTTGACCATTAGAAAATTCCATAAATCCAAAGTGATATAGTTTTGACAAGGAGAATTGGTGTATATAATTATCACTATTAGGTATTGCTTATAATAAGTAAAATTGGATTTTACCAAAAGATGTGTAAGCGATGAATTCAGCCAAAATGTCACACCACCTATTAAGTAACTTGTGAACGCTAATATTTGAATTGTTCAATATTAATCGTTGACTGAATTTACATCTTTGAGTCGCACAACCGTAACGATGAATTCTCGAAAAACCACATGATGTAATTAATTTATAAAAAGCTGTAAATTAATTATTATTTTAGAAATATTAATTATTATGTATTTTTTGATGTTTGGGAGTTATTTGTAATTATTTGGATGCATTTATATTTGTGCGCATTGATATATGATATCATTGTAATTAAATAAAAGATAATTACATGTGTTAATTTATGGAATATTATGTCATTTGTTGGTACGTAATTTTCAGCCATACCATGTATAAAATAGGAGTGAAAAGAGAAAGTTAATCAAGAGAATTAATTAGAGAAGTTTTAATTAAAGATTGGGAGAGGTATCCTTCTTTCAAATAAAACATATTCTCTAATTCATTCTCAACGTACAGTTGAGTTTCTCATTTTTTATTGTTCTTTTTGTAACTTTTCTGGTTCTCTCCTTCTTTAATGGCTGAAAATATGAAATCTTCCATGAATTCAATTATTCCTAAACATAAATATAAATAAAATCAATTATGAAAAGTGGTTTATTCTTTTTGATCCTTGCCACCTCTAGAGGGTGATATCCAAATCTAGGAGATTTGATTCATGATTCAGGATACGATTCATTGGCTACATCTAGAGGAAAAATTCAATGTTTCAAGGTGTACTTTATGGCTTTGGGAATAAGGTATGATCTTTTTATTCTAATAATTTTGATGTAATGTTTTAATGAACAAAATTAATATCTTAATTTATATGTATATAATATTGTTTCATTTGATTTGAAAAGGTTTATGTATTTCAAATTGTTTATTATATGAATTGATTGGTTATTTTATTTAGATAAATCAAAACTGAAACTTGTATATGATTATACAATATTTTAATTTTAGATCTATGTTTAAACATACAAATCAAGCGTAATTTTTTTCTTTGAATGTTTACAAGTTCTTATTGTTTGCATTTTTCTGTAATAGAGACTTACATGTGATTAAATGATGTTTTGATAATAAATTAATTATAATTTGTTTCTAAATTTGTTTCCCTATTTGACATTAGAATTGTCCTTCTTTAACTATTTAAAGGATTTTAACATATTTCTTAGTTCAGTATGTGTCACCTTTTGTTTTATGATTATTAATTCATATAGGTTGAATCTCCTTAAATTTGAAAGTTTATTTATTCTTATTATCTACATCTTATTGTAATTGAAACCCACATATGATTAAAAGATGTTTGGATAATAAACTGATTATAATAAATTTATAAATTTGCTACCTTATTTGACATGACTAATATCTTTCTTTACATATTCAAAGGATTATTAACATATTGCTTAGTTTAGTGTGTTTCACTTTTTGTTAAAAAAAACAATTATTCAAATAGGTTGAATCTCTTTAGATTTGAAAGTTTATTTGTTCTTATTTTCAGCATTTTATTATAATTGAAACCTGCACATGATTAGAGGATGTTTTAATAATAAATTGATTACAATAAACTTATAAATTTGTTATCCTATTTTACATGACTAATACTTTTTACGTATTCAAAGTATTGTTAATATATTGCTCAGTTTAGTATGTTTCACTTTTGTAAAAAAAATTCATATAGGTTGATTCTCTTGATTTAATTGTATACATATAGATTTTGTTAACTAATTTAAGTTTATATAAGTTCATAAATACATCACAAAATTTAAATTTTATATGGTTTATTCTGAATTAATTAAGATGTTTTGGGTTAATCTTTCTATAGAAGTATATATATATATATATGTATGTATGTATGTATGTATGTATGTATGTATGTATGTATATGTACATATAAAACTTAATGTTTATATTTCAAATTATATAGTTTAAATGCTTTATTAATATCAGACAATTTTAAATGAGGCAGAGTTAATGCATATGAATTATCGTTGGCTATCCCTAATCTTATGTCATAATGATTTATTGCTTGCTAATTGAATGCTGCATAAATCAAATTTTTCAAAAGGGGGAAGATGAATCATTCATCTTTATCATCATTTATTTATTTTCTTTTTGTCCCGTATGTGATTGCCTTTAAACTTATTCTTATTTATTCATGTTCATCATGTTATCAATTGATACTTGCCTTAGGTTTAACTATTTTGTCACACAGTTAAGGAATGAATATATTTGATATATTCACACCTTATTTTTGTATCTCATTCTTAATTATTTTAGAATCAAATTAATAAAACAAAATATGGTATTAAATAAAATACTGTTGTTATTCAAAACAAATTTAGATAAGATTCTAAATACACTTAGACTTCATAGGCCAATTAAGATCCAAAATAGCTAAATTTTTGAAGTTCACCCATTTCTTCCACTGCGAACTGGCCTAGTTCCAACAATGGTATCAGAGCCTAATAGCCTATGCGGCCTAAATTAGTCATGTTAGGGCTAACTAATTAAGCTTTCCCATTAAGTACGGTTTCTAGAAAGGTAATGTCTAGAATTGAAATTGGGTAATCAAGTATCCTATCCTACCTGCTATCCAGCCTGGCCTGAAAGGTGGAGTAAGCCCAAAGGTTACCCCTAACAGAAAAGGCCCAATTTAATCGGGCCTTGGCCTAGTTCCAAGATAATTTTGATAATTGAGATAAGATTTTTAATTTAGAAGTTAAATTTAAAATAAAAACATGTTTATTATAAAAAGTTATAATATAACACAAATTTTCAAACTGTTTGAAAAGGTAATGAAAATTTCAAAATGTTTAACACTGTTAAAATATTAATTTCAAATTTTAAAATTTATTAATAAGACTAATAAAATAAATTAATTAAATGAGCTAATTAACTAATACTTGTATGCATGTATTATATATGTTGATATATGTTATATTATTTTGAAGTGTTAAGATAACATAAGTGTACATGAATGTCAGATAAATTTTGAAATTGATATAATTTAATTAAAATTGTTTAATTAAATAAATAAATTAATGGTTAATTAATTAAATTAAAAAATACACATATATAAGATATATGTGTTATGCTACAAAGATTATAACAGATATGTCCAATATAAAAGTTGTATTGGAATACTAAATTAAAATTAATTAAGTAAGATTTAATTAATAAAATGTTATACATAAGATTATTGTATAATTTAATTAAAGTATAAAAGTTATATAATAATGAAACTTATATAATATGAGTGCATAAACTAAAGTTGGAACATTAAAGAAACTCAAATAGACTTAAGGAAAAAATACATACGTAAATGTATGTTTACTGTGATTTTTGATATGTCTGACACTTGAATCGCAAGGGTATTTCATAAGAAATACATTATCCCATCAGTCGATATCACTCAATATAATATACTAAAGATTATAAATCTTCAATATAATGTTGTCCTCTATCATATATATTAATAAATTACTTGCATGCTCCTTGGTTGTTGAGAAAACTCAACCTGCAAATGTTATGTATAGTATTATTAATATATTGAATTGATGAGGTAAGATAACTATATGTATTTATTGAGCAAACTCAAGGCACATATACTATACTTAGGCCATCACGATACGGTAGGTATGAGTGAATAATCTCTTTCGATTTGTTGAGAAAACTCAAGGTCGAAATGAGATTAGGAAGGACAAGGAAAAATATGTTAGGGGTTGTATGTGATACAATCGATAAACAGTTTCCATCGTTTGTGGTGCTAAGATTTGTTGAGCAAACTCAAGGTCGGAATACCAAGAAAGACGAGTCCTAACATAAACTAGCTAAGTCGAAAGACTTCTATAATTCAACTTAGGGTTTGGAGAAAGATAAAAGACTTGGGAGCCTTACTAGAAAAATGAAATGGTAACATTTAACCTTTCTAATATTGTAGGAACATATGCTAAATAATGTTATAATTATCTATAATGATATATTTGTGCATTTAATATGATTGATAAAATGCTTATCATTTAACATATACAAATGAACTGAATTTAAAGTTAATAAATGGAAATATAATACCCACTATTAATTTCCTATTGCATGTTAACATTTCAACACCCATGCAAGTGCTTGACTTTACAACTACTGAATGAATTCATGGTTTGGTCACTTATGCATTTATTTGATCAAGACCATGTATTGCATTCTATGAGTTTTGAACTCTAAAAGCAATACAAGACTATGGATATTTGATCCATATAAAATTGCATATAAATATCATATGGTGAACGATCAAAGTTTGTAATGTATAATATTTCGATGAAACCAGTTCATCTGAAAAACAAAATAAACCTTAGTGTGAAATCAGATATTCAATCTGATTGATTACAAAAGGGATCGTATTGTATTAATGTAACATAAGACCAAAAACTACAATATCAATATAGGAACTCGATCGCTGAAATGTCATTTTGATCGATTTACGTAAAGTGCAACGTATTTGACGTCCTTAAATGTTAAGGATAATCGAATGTGCTTTTGTAAAGAGTTTGTTATGATATCGTAGTATGATATTCTTTTAAATAGTTGGATCATTTGTAAGGAAAACGAATGTATAAGAATTGATGTAATTTAAGGTATAGTTGGGATAAAGAAAATGAATAGTCACTTCTGCTTCATAAAGAAACATTGAAAACGAGAATTGTAATAATAATTGGTACTTAATATTGGAATAAGAAATACGCTTTTTATTTTGAAATGTATTTTCATATAGAAAATTGTTTTCAATGAGATTTATTTCTTTGAGCTCAAGATATTTGATCAATGGACTCTTCATTGTAAATTGTTGCAGTGTATGGAATAAACAAATTTTATTAAGTGAATGATGGACCTCCGAGTTTAGTACATTATTATAGTACTGATGGAAATAATGGGAGCATCTCATAGAGCACATATTAATTGCATCATAGTACGAAAATTGTTTTCGTAAAACTTATCATACATTATTTCATAAATAATGATTATTTTTTGGTATCTACTGAAAAGAAAAATAAACATAGCCATATTTCAATATGAATATTGTGGATATTCTTTGTGAAATAAAACTACAATGTGGTATTATTTTTTATAACAAAAGTGATGCATTGGAAAATATAAAAGTAACTAATATTATTTATAGTTGTTTTGGAATTATAGACTAAGCCGCAGTTTGAGAAACAATTTTATTGTATGATTTTGAATCATATGATACCTGTTAGTTATATCTCAAACAATAAAGGGCTATGCACCCATTTAGTGGGAGTATCATAAGAGTTGCTAAACTCTTCAGATTTATACATATAGATATATGCAATCGTAATTCTATAAATACCAAAAAGGTTACATGTACTTCGTCATATTCATCCATAAGTTATCATCGACATGGACATGTGTATTTGATACACATGTAGTATGTATATGGCAAACTTATAGAATATAAAATAGAAGTAAATAAAATAACACACGATAGAAATGATTTGATTTGATCGAATGAGTGAGTATATTGGAAAATGTTCCGGATGTACCTAAAATGAAAAAAGATTCAATCTCAAAATTACTTCTCTATATGATACATAATGTTGCATCGATATGGAGTAACCGAACTTTGTTGGACAATGTACGATTAATTGTGAGTGATGTTGAGTTAGTTTCTTTCTATAAGGTAATGTACTTAAGGATAGTACACAAGGTTAATATTATTTCACCTGAATAACAGTTTACAAAATTTTACAAGATAAGGGTTTGTAAGAAACTCCAACATATCCTAGACCAAGGAGTTGGCAGGTTGTGCGAGTCGAAAGATTGCACATAATAATTATTTATAAGGGATCTTGTATGAATCTCCCTAAAAGAGATTTTGGAAGACTGTCATTAGATGACATATTTATGTTTTTAACATAAGTTTTATAAACTAAAACCAAATCAGTTTTATAAATAAATAAATTCATAAAACATTTATGAATACCTATTCTATTGCACTAAGAAACAATCACTGTTTCAAGATATACCAACTTCATTATAAAGAATTTTTTTTGAGGAATTATTGGTTGTAAAATGGAATTGTATACGATCCATAGATAGAACTGATTACATGACATGAAACGAAATTAACTAATATAAACGAACACATAGTATTATAATGTCTAATAAGTATTCTCGCACATCCAAGAGAAACTACGAGTTTCTTAATAATTTCGAAAATATATAATCCTAGATTTTTTAATTGAACCATTCAAAATGTTGACTCTATACGTTTTCATGTGCAAATCTGAAAGAATTCCAAGTACACTATCAAAATATAGATTTTAGTGGTCCTAACTGAAGGGATATGATCCATCGACCATGACTGTGTCTTTATGAGTAAGACTAATGCAGTTGAAATTCAATGAGCGATGTTGATAAGAATAATATCGTAAATTTCAATTGTTGAAATTAGCGTAATAGATTCGATATTCAACACCTTCAAGTCAATTCAGATTTACTAACAAAATTATCGCTTGATAAATCCTAGTGTTTTAGTACATATGTATTGAAATAGAAAATTCTAAATAACAATTTAGAGTAAGCTGTTTACATATATTAACCAAAAATATCTCAAAGTCGGTGGGAGCAATGTTGAATTTGTGAGTCTTTGGATATGATCCAAGAAATGATACGAATGTATCAATTTATAAGCATCAAGATTAGGCAAGCATTTTGATAGACATATCAAATAGTTTGATTTCAATCAAAGTGTAGAGGAAGCGTGTGTTCATAAGAAAGAGCGTTTAAAGGTACATTGATATTTCTAAACTATAAGTAAACAATACATTGTTGATTTTAACGATGTACTTGTGTTAAAATCAGCCTTAGTTGTTTTAATACTCAACACTGGATTAATAAATGTTTTCTTTATAGTAAGTTTAAAAGATTTCGAGAATGTCCCAAATGATATGCAAGGACACCTTATTAAAATGTTTAATATGGAACATGAATGGTTGATTCATTTGCATTGGCGAAAGGAATTATCATACATGTTGTGTTGTCTACGACAATATGATTTGTTATGTATTTAATACATGAAGCAAAAATCAAATCCAAATTGATATCACTAAATGGTTGTTTGAAGTGTTCTCGTGTATTTATAAAATACTAGAGAGTTGTTTACAGAAATAAAAACTCTTTATGAAGGAGTGTTCGAACTCAAACTTCAAAAGTCATATTAAGTACAGTATGTCAATAATAAATTCAAGTTAAGAATCTTTAAGTTGGAAATGTTCCAAATAAAAGACCGTGTCTTATTCAATTTAAAAAATGCTACACACATCGCATTGAATATTGCCGCAATAAAAAATAATACTATATATGAAATTATAAGTGCATAAATTTATAACTGGGCCGATCCCAAATGTTGAGAATATCGTAACATTGCTATATGAAAACAATGTCGCAATATGGTTCGTAATAGAACTTAGAGCTCATTAGAGGTCGAGAGACATACTCCGAAATGTTCCACGGGATAAAGCAGTTTATCACCGTCGGAGAGAGTTGATTCATAGAATAGATAATTGAAACATAATAGCATACCTGTTCATAAAGGGACTAGCCCAATTGGTTTTGAGAAAATCGATTGGAGATGTTGGAATAAGATTCCATAATTGACCGTAGGTGAAAGTGGGAGATTGACAGAGTTAAGGGTATGCCCTAAGAGTAATTATGTAATTTATAACATATATCTAACTCGTTGACCAATCTTGTTCGAAATAGGGGTGTTTACTTTCTATTAAACATTTGATATAATGTGGTTATATTAATTAATCAATTTAATTAAAAGTATATTCAATAGAAAATCCATAAATGGCATATTTTATGATAGTGGTTACAAAGTGTTGTAACTGTGAGTAATTTATCACAATAAACAAATATACTATTTCAAATGTTCCTAGCCAAGATGCATCGAAACTGAATATTGAAGTATCCATCGAGACTAAAGTATGTAACACTCTTCAAATGTTGGGCAGTGTATTACTCATGATTGCTGGGGGCACCAGGGGGTTATGTACTGATAGTTTTTGGATAAATATGGAATGACTCACTAGATAGCTTTTTGTTGGTTAATATAACTAAGGTCAAGCACACAATATCAATGTGCCTAACTTACATAGTTCTTTCGACTTGAGAATACTATTGATCTTCAACGTAGAAGCTCTGCTTTAATCATAGTTAAATGTGGCACGACATCCATCGAATGACTACAGCTGGGTCGAGTGGAAACATTAGAAGTGAAACACTATTAAAGAGAGGATTGTCTCCTCATTATATGAGGTTAGTATCATAGTCAACTGAAGTCAATACAAAGTCAAAGTCTATGGCCAGAAATTCAGTTAATAATTATTATTATTGAACCAAAGACTTTGTGTTTGGACTATAAAGTTGAATGTGGATGACATTGGAATTTTGACCATTACCAAATTCCATAAATCCAAAGTGATATAGCTTTGACGAAGAGAATTGGTGTAAATAACTATCACAATTTGGTGCCGCTTATAATAAGTAAAGTTGGATTTTACCAAAAGATATGTAAGCGATGGATATAGCCAAAATGTCGCACCACCCACCAAGTGACGTTTGAACATCAATATTTGAATTGTTCAATATTAATCACTAACTGAATTTACACCTTTAAGCCGCACAACCGTAATGATGAAATCTTCGAAAAACCACATGATTTATTTAATTTATAAAAAGTTGTAAATTAATTAAATTAATTAGTATTTAAGAATTATTAATTATTACTTATTTTATTTGATGTTTGAGAGTTATTTTTAATTATTTGAATGCATTTATAAAGTTATATTTGTGCGCATTGATATATGATACCATTGTACATACATTTGTTAATGTATGGAATCTTATGTCATTTGATGGCACGTAATTTTCAATCATACCTTGTAAAGAAATAGGAGTGAAAAAAGAAAGTTAATCAAGAGAATTAATTAGAGAAGTTTTAGTTAAAGAATGGGTAAGGTTTTCTTCTTTCAAATAAAACATATTCACTAATTCATTCTGTATGCATAATTGAGTTTCTCATTTTTCATTCTTCTTTCTGTAACTTTTATGGTTCTCTTCTTCCCTAATGGCTGAAAATATGAGATCTTCCATGACTTCAATTATTCCTAAAATTAGATACAAATAAAATCAATCATGAAATGTGGTTTATTTCTCTCAATCCTTGTAGCATCTGGAGGCTGATTTCTCTAGTATTTGATTCATCATTCAAGGTACGATTCATATGCTATATCTAGAGGAAAAAATCAATTTTTCAAGGTGTACTTTATGACTTTGGAAGTAAGGTATGATCTTTTTATTCCAATAATTTTGTCATAATGTTTTAATGAACAAAATTGAATATCTTAATTTATGTGTGTATAATATTTTCTCATTTGATTTGAAAATGGTTTACGTATTTCAAATTGTTTATTGTACGAATTGATTGGTTTTTTTATTTAGATAAATCAAAACCAAAAATTGTATATGATTAGACAATATTTTAATTTTAGATCGATGTTTAAACATTCAAATTAAAACGTAATTTTTTTTCTTTGAATGTTTACATGTTCTTATTGTTTGCATTTTTTCTGTAATAGAAACTTACATCTGATTTGTGACGACCCACTGCTTCGACCCTCGAAAATAGTCATAAATACACTCAATGTATAACATATTGAACGATCAAGTGTCGGAAAGACGGATTGTTGAGGGAAAAGAAAAGTAGGTAGAAGAAAGAAGGAACTAAACAAAACAGAATCTCACAAAGAACAGATTAATGTACAATATCAATAGCCATTTACACAAATCAAAAGTTGTAATATACATAACTCAAATCAGAGTACATAAATCAAGAATTACCATCCTAGACAGTTATAACAGGCTGCCCTCACAATTGCTGAAAATTTCAACAAAACATTGCAGTAGAATAAAATCGAATATGAGTTATACTCTTTATCATCCAGCTCATCTCCCGAGCTCCATAGCACTCTATCATGTATCTGCAATACTCGGTCTGACCCAAGCATTATAACAAAATAACACCCGAGCCAATCTGAAAGACCAGCATGAGAAAACACACTTAATTTGAATAGCTAAAGTTATCAAAATCCTTTGAAAATCAAAGAAATCTCGTAAGACCACGCTACACATAAACACGACCGGTTTTTACCTTACGATAACCAAAACATTTAATATCAAAATCATCTGATATGATAATAATGTCCAAATAAAAATACCTATTCAAATATCTGAAATTTTTACATTAACTAAATTCCAGCGTACTAGGCTCTACAACCAAAACCGTAAAGGTACGTATTAGAGAATGGATTCCATATGAATGACTTGGCACTGGGGTATCACCTATCACGGTACACGTCTGTTTTGGATAAACCGAATATGTGACGACCCGTCTTTCTCTCCACAGAAAGACGTATCATCTTTAAGAAAGAAAGGGATAGAAAAGAGAAAGATAGAGAAGAAAGAAAGAAACCACATCAGAATCTCAACAGCGGAACGAATAAATTATATTAATCACATATGCATTACATAGTATACAACATCATCAGTGTTACACAGCTTATACAACACATACTGGACAGTCATAAACACCTGTCTAGTTATACAACTCAAATACAACTCAACAAATCGACACAGAGAACACACAGCGGAACACTATACATATATCTACAACGCTGAAGCCTCCTGCTCCATTGCTCCTCTAAAATTCGTCAAAGCTAACCTGAATCCCTTGGCTACTCGTAAAAATTTGAGTACGCAAGAGTTTAAGAAAACAGAAGATAAACTCCGGGTCAGACATGGGTCTGGTGCGAGTAACAGGTTAAGGTTGCTTAACTTTGAAAAACCTTTGAAAACAAAAGGTATCACGTAAGACACCCCACCAATAAATGTGGGCAAGTTTTTACCTTACGCTAACCAAAACATTTGATAGGAAATCCGGTGATATTATAATAGGGTCTAGGGTTTTCAAATAAATAAGAAATAACTGAAATTGTTACATGATTAAATTCCGGGTACTAGCCACAAAGTGGGTAATACAATCAAAACCGTAAAGACACGTAGGAAGAATGAGTTTCCATCAATGGCAGGGCTACTGGGGTACTGCACGTCACAGTACGTGGCTTAGATCAGCGCACCGAGGATCCACCCTAAATCTCATGCAACACAAGACCGGAACCAACCCTTAATGAACAGTCTCGAACAAGACAACCCCGGCAGTTGTTGCAATCAACTGCCCTACACAGAATATAAAGGGACTTCTAGACAGGGGTAAATCTCGTCCTACTTGGGCATGACACACTTAGCCTTGCTGGACCTCCCCTGTTTTAGCCATTCCCGGTTGATGAGGCTTGAGGCTATGATTACCTTAGAGAACACATCTCTTAGAATGCTCATCGTCCACCTAACGATGTTCTGAAAGCATTCAATCCATACAAGTTCGTTCCAGGTTCGAAAGAAACCGAAGGCATTATCTCGCTACACTCATTTTGGAATCACCCTCAGAGTTAACGACAATAACCCTTGCACTCTAAATCTTCATCTTCACTTGAGATTCACGACCTATCGTTAATTTGGATCGATGTGGTTTTCCGATATCCAAATCTGGAAACCCGATCCCGGTCTCATCGAAATCCAAAACGCCATCTTTTAGGTCCAAGTTGTTTTAAAGTTAAAACAATTCAATTCAATTATCTATATTCACACAGATAGATAATTCACAATATCACAATAGATAATCTACATTATCATCACAATAGATAATTCACATTATCATCACAAATGGATAATTCACACAGCATTACTTATCTCATATCCGAGATCTCAAACCATTCAAGGCATTCAATATCATTCAACATCCATAAGCAATGATTTATTAATCACCATCTATAATTAATTTAAAATGATTTAGATTAATTACTTCATCTCTAATTAATTTAAAATAAATTAAATTAATTACTTCATCGTTATAAATCTTGCTTACATACCCATTAATTAATCACATACGAATTTATTAATCATCTTCTAATTATCCATTTTAATTAATCATCCTTGATTGATTGTTTTTTAATTACATTCAAGTAATTAGCCTTTATTTAATTTCACAAGTTAATTATCCTTATCCTTTCAGTAATTAACCTTTAATTACTTCATTAATTAATTAAAATCAATTACATTAATCCTTAATTAATTACAATTAGTTAATTACTTCATAATCACTTATTGTTGATTAATTAATTTTAATTGATCAACCCTTAATTACATCATTAATTACATTAATTAATGATCCCTTAATTACTTCTTTTATTAATTATTAACCATAATTATAAATCACTCTTAATTAATCGCAAACAGTAATTAACTACCCTTGATTACTTTATTAAATAAATTAATTATTCCTTAATTAATTATCTTTAATAATTAATATTTAATTTATTATATTTATTAATCACCCTTGATTAATCCCATTCAGTAATTAATTACCCATAATTAATTACATCACTTAGTTATCTTTAAATAACTTAATTAATCAATTCTTAAATTAGTTACACTAAGTAATTAATTATTAATTACTCTCACTAAGTAATTATCCTTTGTATTAATTACACAAGGTAATTAGACCCAAATCACTTTCAATCTTCAATTAATTACATTCTGCAATTACCATCACTAATTACTTCACTAAGTAATTATACTTTATTAATTACACTTAGTAATCATGCTTAAACAATCATCCAGTGATTATTTAAATTAATTAAACCTAATTAATTAACTTAAACTAATCACATAAATTTAATTAATTACCTTGAGTAATTAATTCCTCTAATTACTTTCATTAAGTAATTATACTAAAACAATTTCCATAAATGATTATCTTTAATTAATATAATTAATTATTAAAAATTAATCACATTAATTAATTATTTAATAATCCCTAATTAATGATCTTCATTAACTATTATTAATTCTTTAATTACTTACCTTAAGTAATTAAACTTAGATTAATCATTATCAATTACAAATTAATTAATCTTTAATATCTAATTAACTAATCTCTAATTATTTAATTAATTAAGTGCTTAACTATAACTTAATTAATCTATAATTACTTGATTAATTAAGTTCTAATCATTAATTAAAAATTTAATCTTATCTAATTAATGATTCTTAATAACAAATTCATTATTCCTTAATTAATTAACTTAAACCTTAATTAACTAAATTAAACCCTTAATTACTTAATTAATTAATCCAAATCATTAATTAATTAGATTAAATTAATTATCCATCTAAATTACCTTAATAATTTAATGAATTACAAATCATTAAATCCTAATTAACTTTAAGATAAACATTAATCCTATTAATGATTAAATTATCATTAACAAAGCATTTAAAAATAATTTACTTTTAAATTTACTTTTAAATTCCATTTAAAATTTAAAATGAATAAAAGTTTTACTTTAACAAAGTTTAAACAATTTAAATCCTTTTAAATCGCATGTTAAAGATTACTTTATAAAAGAAGTTTAAAACCAGATTCATTTTAAATTCAAATTAATTTAAAATACACTTTAAACATTCAAAGTTGTTTAAATCGATTTAAATTTAAAAACTTTCTTTAATTTCAAAACTAGAATACATATTAAATTTTGATTCCTGATTTAACTTAGATTTAAAAACTTTACTTACATTTTAAAACTTCATTTTAAGGTTGTTAAAACAATTTAAATTTAAAAAATTATTTTATTTTTAAACTGAGATTCAAAGTAAACTTGAATCAGATTTAAACTTTGATTTAAAACTTGTTTTAAAACTTTGCTTTTTATTTTAAAACTTCATTTTTAAAATTTTAAAAACTCTACAGGTTTCTTTAAAACCTATAACAAAATTATTAACCTGTGCCACTCCATATTTGCTTCGAATCCAAAACCAAACTCCCTCAAGCAAATCATCCACTTAGCTCGAGTAAAACACGAGACACAACACCCTGACCAGACTAAACACGACGGATCAAAGCAAGTGCACCGTGCACATGCACGGCGCTGCCGACCATCTCAGATCGTCGCCGATGATCTCCTCACATCAACAACCACCCAAACACCACACCACGATCATCAGATCGAACATCCAGACACGAAATTGAATTCGAGGTCTTCAACCCATCCTGGAACAAACTGGAACAACACTTACCCAAACCTGGAACGCCTCGATCACGAAACTCCGACCACCGAAAATTCTGCAACTCTGGCCATGTCTTCGTCAACGACTAAGCTTCCATCTCTTCAGAACCCTGTTGCACTCGATCAGCTATAGAAGCCGTGCCGACCAAATTACCTAGCCTAGTTAAAACTAGGGTTACAAACAAGAATCCATCACTGCTACCTCCACCATGAATTAAATATCTTCCTGATAATTTTCCTATCATCACTGATTACTCCTCCATCATCAGGAAGAAACCCGACCTCTCCAAACATTTTGGATCGCCAAAAAATCCTAATATACCATTTCCAGTTCAACCCAGAACTGCACCCTCAAACCCAAACTAAAAATTATGACTTTAGTGTTAAAAATCATGTTATAGTTTATGTATTCAATTTATAATCCTGAATTTATAAATTACAATGTTTGAGTATTGACTTATATATACATGCACTGTTGTTTTTAGTTTTGCAGAGGCACTCAGGCTTTATTTTGACTAAATTAAATTTTTAAACATCGGTCTAAGATAAATCAAACAATTTTTGTTTTATAACTAAATCCTATCAAAAACTAGATCAAGTGGTAATGGATTTAAATGGAATTCTTAGCCTGGGAAAAACAAAACAAGAACAGAGCACTTATAAACAGCATGCACACCAGAATAAAGAATGAAGATAAAGCCTCCAGCTTTGAAAACAGCCTTTGAAAATCTTTTGAATCTTTAAAAACTGAAATGCTCTTGATGAAAACTTGATTGCTTGCTTTGATTTGAAAATGCAGTTTTATGCAGAAGACAAATTTCCAGATTGAAGAAAAACGCAGGCTTGCATTCAGATTTGACAATGTACAGGTTTGAACAGGTTCCAGATTTGCATCTGAAATAGTTACAGGGAAAATGGTTTATAGGGATTTTTGATCAGAGATGTTTGATTACAGATTGAAAGAATGCTTGCATTTCGGTTTTACTTTGAGAAATCAGTTTGAGGAAATTGATTTTCAGATTTGAAAAGGAAGAGTTGTTTAAATTTTCCTCTTAGTTTTGAGTAAAAAGATAGAAAAGAAAAAAAAGAATGAAGGGGAAGAAAAATATGTTTATAAAGGCTGAAAATTATTAAATAAAAATAAAAGAAAATATAAAATTAAACATGACACTTGATTTTAAGTTTAACGTTTGTCACATTGTTTAATCTATTACTTAACACATGTCATTAGATGTCTTAAGGAATTTACACTTGTCTTTTAATTATTATTTTTAATTTAAAATGTTAAATAAAGCTTTTAATTTAATTTATTAAGTCTTATGTAAATACATTATGAATTTCTTATGTAAAGAAAATGTAATAAAAACAAATTATAAATAAAAACTTATCCAAATATTTTAAGGGTCTATTCTTTTGAATTTCAAAATAAATTCCAAATTCAAATTCAAATTAAACTTTTAAAATCCAAATTAAAGTCAACTTATTCAATTTGAAATGATAATTCCATTTCTTATTTAATTCTTTAATATAGAAAAATTATACATTATTAATATTGTTTGAAAATAAAAAATTTGACATTTTAAATAATTTATAAAAGAGATTATCCTATTATTTATTTTCAAATCATATTTATCAAGAAATATTTAAAATGAAAATAAAACAAACCTTAAAAACATTTATCCTAAGTATTTTAAAACTATATAGTTATTTATTTAAATAACTTTGAAAAGCTTTATATTAACTTTAAATCAAATTTCCAAATTACCAAAATGTATATTAGAATTTCAAAACATAATTTCATTTGTTAAATTTAAACCAAAGATTTCCATTTACAATACATACACACACACACACACACACACAGATATATATATATATATATATATATATATATATATATATATATACATACACACACATTATAAATAAAAAACATTTTATTAGCTTTTTAAAAGATAAAATTCACTAATTAAGTAATTATTAAAAGAAGATTATTAAATCAATTCAACTTTATTATTAAAGATTATCAAATCAATTTAAATTTTTATACAGATGATTAAATTGATATTTCCCAAATTCTGGGTCATCACAGAATATGTTGTCACCCTGGGTGTTCGCATCCTTTTCTAGCTCCTTCCACGTATCGTAGTAATAATATCCGAGGGTATCTAGAAAGGTGATAAACATACCCTAATTGGGTGCGACCCACTTAGCCTTACTGCATCTTCCCTGCTTTTCAGTCATTCCCGGTATATGAGGCTAGAGGCTACGATTACCTTTTCAAGGAATTTTCACTTAGAATGCTCATTGTCCTCCAATGACAATGTAATGATAGTATTCATCCATACAAGTCCGTTCTGAGTTCGAACGGAACCGAAGACACTATTCCTACTATATCCGTTTGGAATCATCCTCAAGATTAGTAGCGATTAGCCCTTGCACTTCACTGCTCCATCCTCGACTACATGCTCTTGTTTTCACTTCCAAAATGTACTCGTTGGATCGAAGTGGTTTTCAGATAACTTATCCGATCTCGGTCTCATCGAAACAACATTCAATATTTCTGGTAAACTCAACCTTGGTTCTTTAGCAAATAAACATATTAAAATAAGATTGGAGATCACCTTCTAACCGTTAGTGGACTAATTTCCATATTATCGTCCGGGGAAGAACGCATTGAGTTTTATATGTACAATATAGCGCCTTAAATGAAAACTGTACCATATAGTTCCTGTGTTTTCCCCAAGATATTCCCAAAGTTATATTTTGGGTCTAGATTTGACAATCGGTTATTTAACTATCAAATAAACAATCATTCAACAAAATATTTCATTTCCATTAAAAAACACCAAGTCTTGTTTAATTTAAATTTTAAATAAATTAAATCTTTCTATCCAAAATTATGTACTTATCTTGTCAAATTCAGTATATTCACAAACTATCCTTTTCGAAATATTGAAACCCTTTAAAATAATAAGGAAAATACCACCGCGGCAACAACCATGGATCCACGGCTGAATGGTTACGTCTCTATCCTAGAGAAATCCAAGACATAACTACAGGCACTCTCTACCTCTGATTCCGCCATGAAAGAATATCATTACTTCCCGAAAACTTTATTAAATAGTTTTTTTTCAAAATAATACATATAAATTTCCTATATAAATTTCCAAGTTCAGTTTACGCAAATACTCTTTTATAAAGTTATTATATAAAAATAATATTAATGTTGCATAATTTATCCTTTTAAAATAATAATACTAATTAATTCTTAAATACTAATTAACTTAATATAAACTAACTTAATTAATAATTAAACATATTTTATACAATTTAAAATGACTAAATAATTAATTTTATGAAATATTCTAAAACCCTTTTAAATTACCTAGTCAATAATTAAAAATCCTTCTTTTCGAAACAAATTTAACTTCTCAGAAAGATTTATTTTTCAATTCCAATATAGCTAGTCTAACATTTATAAATCCCTCTCGATTTATCACCAATTGATTTACATCCCAATTTTGTAAATCCCTTTTGACATTTTTAAAAGAAAAGTCTATCGTTTTCTTTTAAACCATTTTTCCCACCCCACTATAAATTCTCAACGTGAATTTACAACTTCGATTTATCAAGTGATAATTATTCACTCTACTTTATAAAACCTTATTTATAAATCCCGTAGTCTCATCTTCCATTTACAGTGGTTTCACTTCACTTAAATCCATCATAAATTGATTTCTAAATTAATTTCCAGTTATAAATCAATTTCTTAAATAATCCAAACTATATTCCAAACCCAACCCAATCTCGATTATATTTCCATTTGTAATTAAGAAATCTTATTTAAGATCCAATATATTCAGTGTCACATTTATTCCCAAATGTACTCTTTTCCCTAATCTATTTAAAATCTTGATTTAAAACCTTTTAGATTTAAAACAAGTACCACTAAGGAATTATTATTTAAAATCCTTGTTCCAAACCACTATTTACAGTATTCCAAAATAGTTAAATACTAATTTCGAGTCAAACTAATTTTTTTTTTTCAAATTCATTTCTTTTAGTTAATCCAAAATTCACTATAAATAATTCACTTTCGAATTTCATTAAAATTTCTTTCCAAATTAAAAACATATATTTATGGTATTTTTGAAATACTAAAATCCAAGCCAAAACTACCATAGCATTCAATAAATTCAAATCACACTATAATCTATCATAGATTATTCAAATAGATCATATATCAATATATATATATATGAAATTTAATTCAACATTTTTGAGGAATCCAGTTGGATCCCTATAACCTGTTTTTGCTGCATCCACAGATGTTAATACAACATAGAACACCAATCCCGCTTTGGGGCGGGATATCACGGTATATAGGGTCATCCGCTATTATGCAAGGCGCATAGCGTCTCATCCGCTCCAATAGGCGGGAATAATCAATCGAACTACTAATATATAATACTATATATATATATATATATACTATAACATCCAACTAATAATAAAAATTATCAAATCATTCAATCAACTAATAATTTTAAGTTTCAACTTTTAAACTAAACTAGCCATCCAAAAACGAGTGAGATTAACTCACCTTGAGTTTCTTTTTTCCAACGTTCCAATTTTATATTAACCGAACAACGTCCGATATAACCTAAAATTTTAGCTAGCTCCGATCGATTCCAAATTCTTTTCAGCACATAGTATTCGTCACTACGATTCCAACGCCGTTTGTTTCGTCCAATTCCGACAGTACGTAAAAGTTATTTGCAATATAAGATTACGTGAATTTAAACACACACACACACACACACACATATATATATATATATATATATTCTTAAATTTCTTTATATACCCTGAACAAAAATCAGGCCGTTCTTCCTGGATCAAGCAAATCACAGCCGTTCTCTTCATCTTCTCCCTGATGTTGATTCCAGACATCACTACGCAGCAATACCCATCACCAGCTTCATTTCTTTGATCTTCTCTACCTCCATGATGCTCTAGCAGACGATCGGTGACTGCCATCGTGTGCGCCCATGCAAGTACCGCCAACGCCCATAATCTCAAGAAGCTCGGCAGTTGCCACATCATGAAAAACGAGATTGAACGGAAACCCTACTTGGTCGATTTCTGGTCACGACGTCAAACTATAGAAAAATTCCTTCGTTAGATGTCTAGATCTCAAGATGCTCTTCGATTTTGTTTTAGGATTTGTTGGATAATATCGTGTGGATGGAGAGATCGGGAGGGATGAAGTCAGGCACGTTTCGGTCATTGAAACGTAAAGGACGTGGCTGTGTTGATTAAGGGCGAGGGTTTGAGGACTGTGCATGCATACATATATATATATATATGTATGTATGTATGTATGTATGTATATGTGTATATATGTACACGTATATATTATTTTAATATTATCTTCACCGTTTACGCACTTTTTCGAACGAACTCCAAACGAAGCATGCCGCCTGGCGTTTAAAATGTTTTAGCCATATTTTGAACACAATGGAACCAGTTTTGAAGCCTAATTCGATCATATATGGAGGATAGCTTTTCGAATCGAATTAAAACATTAAATTTTCAATATTAATTTCAACGTGTTTCCATCCCGTACGACCAAACGGTAACTCCAAACACTACGAAATTTGAAATTATATAATAATAAACTAATACAGATCCAATGGAATAGGTTTCGTCAAATTCCGAGGATTTGCCCCGGAAGGCTATTTTAACAGGAGATTAAATCGAGCGATTTTCAAAATCGAAAAAACTACTTGAAATTTCAATTTTAAAAACTTACTAACTCAATTATAATTCAAATAGAATTTATATCCATATTAGAAACCATTTCGATTCATATAAAATCACAAATTCAATTTTTCACTATATTCCCAATATTAAATTCCATTATTAAATTAACATATAAAATTCTAAATTTTAATTTATCAACTTTTAATCCCATCTGTAACGACCCGCCTTTCATTCCATAGAAAGATGCATCATTAAGAAGAAAGAAAGGGATAGAAAAGAGAAAAGAAAGGAAAGAAAGAAACAGACAACATCAGAAGCTCACAGCGGAACGAATAAATTATATTATATCACATAAAATATTACATAGTATCACATACATCAGAGTTTTACAGCTAATACAACACAAACTAGACATTTATAAACATCTGTCTAGCGATTACAATTCAAGTACATCAGAGAAAACAGATACAACTCAAACACAGCGGAATCACTATATATATCTACACGTTGAAGCCTCCTGCTCCATATCTCCTCCAGAACTCGTCAAAGCAATCCTGAATCACTTGACTACTCATACGTAATATGAGTACCCAAGAGTTTAATAAAACAGAAAATAAACACTCGGGTTAGACAGGGGTCTGGTGTGAGCAAACGGTTTAAAAGTTGCTTAACTTTGAAAATCCTTAGAAAACAAAAGGTATCACGTAAGACTTCCCACACATAAACATGGAAAAGTTTTTACCTTACGCTAACCAAAACATTTGATAGGAAATCCAGTGATCTTATAATAGTGTCTAGGGTTTTCAAAATAAAATACAAAAATAGCTGGAATGCTTACATCTCACGTTCCAACATAGTTGGGCACAATCAAAACCGTACAGGCACTTATTGGATTTTGGATTCCATCAATGGCAGGGCTACTGGGGTACCGCCCGTCACAGTACGTGGCCTAGATCACTGTACCGAGGAGTACGCCCGCTCCCCTACAACACAAGCCCGGGACCATTCCTTACTGAACAGCCCCGAACATGACCACCCCGACGATTCTAGCTAGCAATCGCCCCACACAGCCGAAATAAAAAGGGACATCTAGATAGGGGTAAATCTCACTCTCCAGTGGAGGCTACCCACGAAGCCTTGCTGCACCTCCCCTGTTTTAGCCATTCTCGGTTGATGAGGCTTGAGGCTACGATTACCTTTATAGGACATATCAATCTTAGAATGTTCATCGTCCGCTTGTTCTGAAAGCATTCAATCCATACAAGTTCATTCCGGGTTCGAAGGAAACCGAAAGCATTATCTCGTTACACTCATTTTGGAATCATCCTCAGAGTTAACGACGATAACCCTTGCACTCGGAATCACCATCTCGAACCTGAAAGTACTATTCCGTCAAACACATCACGGAATCACCCTCAGAGTTATGCTGACGTATAGTCCTTACACCTCGAGTCTTCACTCTTCACTTGAGATTCACGACCTAACGTTTAATTTGGATCGATGTGGTTTTTGGAATTCCAAATTTGGAGATCCGATCCCTGTCTCATCGAAATCCAAACGCCATCTTAATGTCCAAGTGAATTTAATTTGAATAATTAATTTAATTCATTATTATCTATTTACACACAGATAGATATTTCACATATCACAATAGATAATCACATTCTCATCATAAATAGATAATCTGTATCATCATCACAAATAGATAATCATCACAACCAGATAATCCATATTATCATACTTTATCTAAGCATCCATATCATACAGATACTACTCATCTCATTACTGAGATCACATCCATCCAATCAATATCATCCATAAGCAAAGATTTATTAATCATCATCAATAATTAATTTAAAATGAATTAAATTAATTACTTCTATCTCTAATTAATTTAAAATAAATTAAATTAATTATCACATCTATAAATCCTGCTTATATATCCATTGATTAATTAACCTAGTTAATTAATCATTCACTAAGTATTCAACTTGATTAAACATCTATGATTAATCATTCACTAATTACAATAAGTAATTATTCTTAAATTAAATTAATTTCATAAAATTAATTAACCTTAATCATAAGTAATTAACATTTAATTACTTTATTTTTTAACTATAATTAATTACATTTACCCTTAATTAATTACATTAATTAATCACTTAATAATTAATTATTACTTAATTAAACAATCCTTAATTACATCATTAATTATATTAATTAATGATCTATAATTTATGTTTAAATTAATTACTTAATTTAAAATTAATTACATTTAGTAAGTAATCTAAAATTAAAATACAATTATTAATCACCTTTGATTAATATTAATCTAGTAATTAACTGCCCTTAATTACTCATAACAAATTAATTATCCCACAATTAATTATCTTCATTAATTAATCCCTTGATTAATTACAAAAGTAATTACCAAAATTACTTTATTAAAAATCATTTCCCACTAATTGCATTCCAGTAATTATCACTTATTATTTCTCTAAGTAATCCTGCTCTATTAATTACGTTAAGTAATTACACTTATTAAACCATCAAATGATTTACTTAAATTAATTAAACTAAATTAATTAACTTAACAAATCACATTATCAAAATTAATTACAATAAGTAATTAATCCTTTAATCACTTTTATCAAGTAATTATACTTAACAATTTAAAATTAATTACCGTAAATTAATTAATCTAATTAATTATCAAAATTAATCATATTAATTAATCACTTAGTTATCCTTACATAATTATCATTATTAATTAACAATATTTCCTTAAATTACTTCCTTAAGAATATTATCTTGGATTAATCATCATTAATCATCTCTAATTAAATTAATTCTAAATCATTATTTAAAATCAAATAAATAAGTAAATTCTTAATTAAATTCTTTTATTATCTTAATTGTTCTAAGGTAATTTATTTACTTATTAATGATTTCATTACCATTCAAAGTGTATTTAAATAATACATCTCTAAATTAAATTCAAATTTCATTTTAAAATTTAAGATTTCAAAATGTTTAACTATTTAAACATTATCCAAATTTTAAATAAATTTATAAACCTTGAAATGAAAATAAATGTTAAAGAACATTCATTACTTAAATGTAAGAAAAGTTTAAAACTAAAATACTAAATTTTATTAAAGAAATCAAGCTTTTAAAATAATTTGATTATCTAACTTTGATTCAAATATTAAAGAAAAGAATTTCATCAAGTTTAAAACTATTTGAAAACAACTCATTTTTAAAATATATTTTAAACATTTAAACTTGTTCAATATTTTAAAACCATATTTGTCTTGATTCAATACTTGATTTAAATCTTTCTTAAATTTTAATATTTTCATTTTAAAACTTTGAATAATAAAAAAAATTCACTTGAATTCAAATTCATCTTAGACTTGGAATTTAAATCCTAGTTTGAATCCCTGCCTTAAATTTGAAATTACATTCAAATTTTAAAAACTGTACACAGACAGGTTATAAAACCTGAAGCAAACAAACCCGAGACCACCAAATTATCACTTCGAGTTAACAACCCAAATGCTTCGAGACAGAAACACAAACACCCGAGTGTAACTTCGAGACACTAGCCTGCACAAACCAAAATTGTTCACCAGAACTTGTATGTGCACGGTGCATATGCACCGGCACTCTGACGAACTCCATCCATCATCCCACTCTCCACCAAGTCGCCAACCACCATCCCACATGATCACGACCTTCCAATAACCTATTGGAGATTGAAAACAAAATCCAGTAATACATTGCAACCTGGAAACCTTACAACTGCATCACTTCTAAACCTGTCAACACGAGAAAACCCATCTCCGACCATCAACATCGATGCGACTTTGGCCATAGCTCCATTTACATTCCCTCTGCAACTTCCCAAAACCCTACCTCACTCGATACATCACAGAAATCAAGAAGCTACCTAACCTCGACCACTTCAAACTAGGGCTTGAAAACCTGAAATCGGCCACCACGGTCGCCACAGTTATTTGACAATCCATCTGAAATTTTTTTCCTACTCACCCATTGACACTCCACCTCCAAGAAGAATCACAACTTCCAAAACTCACTAGATGATCAGGTAGACCAAAAAACCCCAATCTTGCTCAAAACAGAAATACTAACTTCACAGTAATTTTAAAAATATGATATTTGTTTTAAAATTCATGTTTCAAACATGCATTCTAGTTATAAACTTGTTTTAATAATTCCAGAAGTTTTATACTTCTTTTTTTTAAACAAATACTGTATTTTCTTGTAACAAAGACACAGATTTTATTTTCAATTTAGCTTAGTTAAAATTTTCAAACTTGAATTTATACTAAACAAACAAATTTTGTTTACCTATTAATTTCTAACATAGATCAAATCCAGAGGTAAAGATTTTCTATTTAAAATCCTAGCTTAAAACATAAACAGGTATGCAAATACCTGGCAGTAGCAATCACATATGTATATTGATATATATACACAGAACATTCATCAATATGCAATCACCCAAACATACATATTTTTATCAATCCACATGCACAGATACTTAGGCTTTTTGCATTGTGAGGTTACTCATTTTTAAATTAAAAAACAGAGCAATTTTCATCATGACAGTTTTGATTTCTATGGATTAGAACTTGAGTTCTATAAATTTTGTTTAGCTTTGATTTTTAAAGAAAAACTGTTTTTTTTTTAAAAAAAAAAGAAGCTTACTCACCTTTAAAATTGAAGAAGCAGAGAACAATTCCAAATGCATTCATATTCCCAGGAACCTGTTTTGAAATGCTTGCTGAAATCTAGGTTCTACCCCCAATTTAATTGTTGAATTTATTTGTTGAAGTTGCTTTTACTTGTTGAATTAAAACTGCATTTGCTTCCAGTTTGATTACTGAATTATTGCATGCAGATCCATCTTCATATGCTTGATTTGTACTTTAATTTGATGTTGTAACTTGATTTCAGATTTGAAGAATTGAATTTGCAGATCTTATACAGTTTTGGTTTTGCAGAATTTAGATTGTATTTGGATTTTGATTTTTACTTAAAATCTGATTTTCAGATTTCATTTGAAGATAATGGTTTTAACAAATGCATTTGCAAGGTTTCTTATCTAAAATAATTATTTCAAAAATAATTTAACATGCCACTTGTTACATAAAGTTTGTAATGTGATTACAAGCGTCCTCTCTAAGATTTAAAAGCTTAACACATATGCCTTTTAATATAAAAAAAAAAATTTCTTAGTTTATGAATATATTTAAATTCATTTCTAAAACAAATTTCTAATGTATTCAACATGTTTTAATATGCTTAAGTACATTTAGCCTTTAAATGATTACAAATGAATTACCTTTACACATTTTAATGTTTACTTGAATATTTTAAAACAATATTTTTAAAACTAATTTTCAAAAGAGAAAATTTTAAAAAGAAAAGAAATGTTAAATTCAATTTTATTCAAAAGTTTTCAAACCAAAATATTATACTTTAATATAATTGAACTAAATCTTATTTCAAAAGAAAAACAATTTTTAAAATATAAAAAATAAACTTTTATTATAAAATACAATTTAAACTATTTTATTTTTATAAACAAAATAAATATTTACTTATATTTCTTTTGAAAATATAAGATAGACTTTTAAAGCAAACTTTTGAAAAGTTTTCAATACTAATTTAAATCAAATTAACCCATTTACAATTTATACATTTATATATATATATATATATAATAATTTGAAAATATTCTTATTAAATTTATATTTAAATTAAAATCAAATCCTCTATTTACAATGTATACACATATATACATTATAAATAAAATATTCTTTATAAGCTTAGAAGGATAATTTTTATCACTTAAATATTTTTAACTTTTGAAAAGAATAAAATTCCCAAATAAAATTATTATTATCATTATAAATTTTAAAAAGAATACCATTTAACAAACTAAATAATTATTAACTTTCAAAAGATAATATTTGTTTGAATTAGATTATTAAATCAATATTTCACATTTTAAAATAATTATTAATGAATTATTAAATAAATATTGCCCAAATTTCCGGGACATCACATTCCTCCCCTCTTAAAAGAATTTCGTCCTCGAAATTTAAAAGCAAAGGTAATTTAATAATCTCATACAGATTTTAATTTTAAAATAGCAAACATATGCTATCAACCAAATACTAGCAACCATAGCAACTAATTCAAACAAACAATTCTAACTATCCAGACAAAATTCCGGATAAGATTCCCTAGAGTTTCCCAGGTATAAACACCGGGACACTCCTCTACAGAATCTAAACTGGCTACACCACTCAGATCTAGAGCTCCTATGTATCTAGATCTACAAGTCTAAACAGGATACAGGACCACATACAAGTCCTGATCAACTTCCAAATCTCTCAGAACTACTGATTCTAAGACCAGTGATAACCATACACGTACTCCCTTAGAGATACGTGAAATACATAACGAATTCTAGCCGTCCGAACTGGCAATTCAATCCTGTAGACCAAACTCTTAATCCTTAAGAGAATACAGAAAGATCCAATACTCTTATCCACAAATCTCTCTGTCGATCCTGGGCTGCCTTCAACCTTCTAGATCAATCCAATCTTTGCAGATGCCACACAGAAAAAATCTGGACAAAGAAATAAACGATCTCCAGATCCTACTCAATAAAATGGTTCTCTCAAGATCCATCAAAATCCACCACACAAACTCTACTACACAACATCAGAAGACTCCAAAATATATTTCCTATAGAAATCCTCTGATCCAAGACAAAACTCAAATTCCCAAAGAATTAGGTGATGTTCCTAATCGGGAATAGCTGCCACCATGCTTCCGCCGCACAACTCTGGTTTGAAAATGCTGTTGATGAACACAAGTATAAACTTGATCAACTAATCATGGAATATTGTTCGTCAAATTCCATAAAATCTCAGTGACCTATCCGATTCGGTCACAAACACCACAACAAAAATTCAACTAGAAACTAGATCCGATCAAACCTAACTACTCAAACAGGCCTCTCTCTCAAGATCCCTCCTACTAAGCTGAACCACCGGTAAAGCTCCAAGAACCAAGTCGAACAGAACTCAATCTATTGATGCGGATGCAAATCTTGACTCCTTCAAAGATATCCGAAAAATCCCAAACCACTTTGATAACTCAAATATCCTCTAGAGATGCTTCAATCAAAACAAAGGTTACTCAAAAAATTTCCGAACCATCGCAAGTCACTTTTGCGATTCTCCTCAGTTCAGATCCCAAGAAATTGTTCTCTCTTCAACAATCAGAACAGCTAAAGCTTTCTAATCAAAGAAGAAACTAGTGGTCCACCTCCAACCACAAACATCACACCCATCTGAGCTTCCAGAAGAAATGGACAAGCTACACCATCTGCCCGGCCTACTAACAGAAGAATCACAGAGATTTCTGAACCATCGAAGAAACAGGCCACTCACTGTTGCTACTACTGCCAAAAACTTCCTTATCCAAAAGCTCATTGAACCTCAAAGCTACACCAGCCACTTCCACAATAGAGCCTTCCAGATAGACAAATATCTCTCAGGAAACTCGCTCTCAAACCAAGCTCAAAACACTCTGCCAAACTGAGTCTCAAACTCAAATACAGACAGATCTCCTTCATAAGGTTTCCAAGATACCATCGCTGGCTACAGCACTTCCTACTGATCCAAACTCAAGAAAATCCACTCATACGATTGCAACCAAGCTTACAATCCAAAGATGAACTCCGAACCTTGGAACAATTTCCTTCAGAGATCGGTGAAAGCCTTCACACCAAACTGCAGAACTGCTCAAGATGCTCAATACTGCCCAAGCAGATTCACTTCCAACCTCAAACACTCGGACTCCAACCATTTGTAGTTGTGTTACACACACCACTACCCTATCTACCTTTATTACTTATTAGAAAACCTGAACGGGTAACCCAATCAAATAGGTAGAAATATATATATATATATATATATATATATATATATATATATATATATATATATATATATATATATATTCAAAATTACAAATACGCTCTCTCAAGATAGACACCACTCCAGAGCATAGGTATTCGCTCAACCTAGTGCTCTGATACCACAATGTAACGACCCGCATTTCATTCCATAGAAAGACGCAACATTAAGAAGAAAGAAAGGGATAGAAAAGAGAAAAGAAAGGAAAGAAAGAAACAGACAACATCAGAAGCTCACAGCGGAATGAATAAATTATATTATATCACATAAAATATTACATAGTATCATATACATCAGAGTTTTACAATTAATACAATCACAAACTAGACAGTTATAAACATTTGTCTAGCGATTACAATTCAAGTACATCAGAGAAAATAGATACAACTCAAACACAGCGGAATCACTATATATATCTACACGTAGAAGCATCCTGCTCCATATCTCCTCTAGAACTCATCAAAGAAATCCTGAATCAATTGACTACTCATACGTAATATGAGTACCTAAGAGTTTAATAAAACAGAAAATAAACACTCTGGTCAGACAGGGATCTGGTGTGAGTGAACGGTTTAAAAGTTGCTTAACTTTGAAAATCCTTAAAAAACAAAAGGTATCACGTAAGACTTCCCACACATAAACATGGAAAAGTTTTTACCTTACGCTAACTAAAACATTTGATAGGAAATCCAGTGATATTATAATAGTGTCTAGGGTTTTCAAAATAAAATACAAACATAGTTGGAATGCTTACATCTCACATTCCAACATAGTTGGGCACAATCAAAACCATACAGGCACTTATTGGATTCTGGATTCCACCAATGGCAGGGCTACTAGGGTACCGCCCATCACAGTACGTGGCCTAAATCACCGTACCGAGGAGTACGCCCGCTCCCCTACAACACAAGGCCGGGGCCATTCCTTACTGAACAGCCCCGAACAAGACCACCCCGGCGATTCTAGCTAGCAATCGTCCTACACAGTCGAAATAAAAAGGGACATCTAGACAGAGGTAAATCTCACTCTCCAGTGGGGGCTACCCATGAATCCTTACTGCACCTCCTCTGTTTTAGCCATTCCCGGTTGATGAGGCTTGAGGCTACGATTACCTTTATAGGACATACCAATCTTAGAATGCTCATCGTCTACCTGACGATGTTCTGAAAGCATTCAATCCATACAAGTTCGTTTCGGGTTCGAACGAAACCGAAAGCATTATCTCGTTACACTCATTTTGGAATCACCCTCAGAGTTAACGACGATAACCCTTGCACTCTGAATCACCATCTCGAACCTGAAAGTACTATTCCGTCAAACTCATCACGGAATCACCTTAAGAGTTATACTGACATATAGTCCTTACACCTCGAGTCTTCACTCTGCACTTGAGATTCACGACCTAACGTTTAATTTGGATCGCTGTGGTTTTCAGAGTTCCAAATTTGGAAATCCGATCCCGGTCTCATCGAAATCCAAACGCCATCTTAATGTCCAAGTGAATTTAATTTGAATAATTAATTCAATTCATTATTATTTATTTACACACAGTTAGATATTTCACATATCACAATAGATAATCACATTCTCATCATAAACAGATAATCTGTATCATCATCACAAACACATAATCATCATAACCAGATAATCCATATTATCATACTTTATCTAAACATCCATATCATACAGATACTACTCATCTCATTACTGAGATCACATCCATCCAATCAATATCATCCATAAACAAAGATTTATTAATCACCATCTATAATTAATTTAAAATGAATTAAATTAATTACTTCTATCTTTAATTAATTTAAAATAAATTAAATTAATTATCACATCTATAAATCCTGCTTATATATCCATTGATTAATTAACCTAGTTAATTAATCATTCACTAAGTTTCAACTTGATTAGACATCTATGATTAATCATTCACTAATTATAGTAAGTAATTAGTCTTAAATTAATTTCACAAAATTAATTAACCTTAATCATAAGTAATTAACATTTAATTACTTCATTTATTAACTATAATTAATTACATTTACCCTTAACTAATTACATTAATTAAACACTTAAGAATTAATTATTACTTAATTAAACAATCCTTAATTACATCATTAATTATATTAATTAATGATCTCTAATTTATATTTAAATTAATTACTTAATTTAAAATTAATTACTTAATTTAAAATTAATTACATTTAGTAATTAATCTAAAATTAAAATACAATTATTAATCACCTTTGATAGATTAACTTCCCTTAATTACTCATAACAAATTAATTATCCCACAATTAATTATCTTCATTAATTAATCCCTTGATTAATTACAAAAGTAATTACCAAAATTACTTTATTAAAAATCATTTCCCACTAATTGCATTTCGGTAATTATCACTTATTACTTCTCTAAGTAATCCTGCTCCATTAATTACATTAAGTAATTACACTTATTAAACCATCAAATGATTTACTTAAATTAATTAAACTAAATTAATTAACTTAACAAATCACATTATCAAAATTAATTACAATAAGTAATTAATCCTTTAATTACTTTTACCAAGTAATTATACTTAACAATTTAAAATTAATTACCTTAAATTAATTAATCTAATTAATTATCAAAATTAATCATATTAATTAATCACTTAATTATCCTTACATAATTATCATTATTAATTAACAATATTTCCTGAAATTACTTCCTTAAGAATATTATCTTGGATTAATCATCATTAATCATCTCTAATTAAATTAATTCTAAATCATTATTTAAAATCAAATAAGTAAGTAAATTCTTAATTAAATTCTTTTATTATCTTAATTTTTCTAAGATAATTTATTTACTTATTAATGATTTCATTAAAATTCAAAGTGTATTTAAATAATACATCTCTAAATTAAATTCAAATTTCATTTTAAAATTTAAGATTTCAAAATGTTTAACTATTTAAACATTATCCAAATTTTAAATAAATTTATAAACCTTGAAATGAAAATAAATGTTAAAGAACATTCATTACTTAAATATAAGAAAAGTTTAAAACTAAAATACTAAATTTTATTAAAGAAATCAAGCTTTTAAAATAATTTGATTATCTAACTTTTATAACTTTGATTTAAATAATAAAGAAAAGAATTTTACCAAGTTTAAAACTATTTGAAAACAACTCATTTTTAAAATCTATTTTAAACATTTAAACTTGTTCAATATTTTAAATTTTACAAAAACTGTTGAACTCAAAATCTGGATTCAATGTAGGCTTAAAACCATATTTGTCTTGATTCAATACTTGATTTAAATCTTTCTTAAATTTAAATATTTTCATTTTAAAACTTTGAATAATAAAAAAAATTCACTTGAATTCAAATTCATCTTAGACTTGGAATTTAAATCCTAGTTTGAATCCCTGCCTCAAATTTGAAATTACATTCAAATTTTATAAACTGTACACAGACAGGTTATAAAACCTGAAGCAAACAATCCCGAGACCACCAAATTATCACTTCGAGTTAACAACTCAAATGCTTCGAGACAGAAACACAAACACCCGAGTGTAACTCCGAGACACTAGCCTGCACAAACCAAAATTGTTCACCATAACTTGTATGTGCACGGTGCATATGCACCGGCACTCTGACGAACTCCAGCCATCATCCCACTCTCCACCAAGTTGCCAACCACCATCCCACATGATCACGACCTTCCAATAACCTATTGCAGATCGAAAACAAAATCCAGTAATACACTGCAACCTGGAAACCTTACAACTGCATCACTTCCAAACCTGTCAACACTGAGAAAACCCACCTCCGACCATCAACATCGATGCGACTTTGGCCATAGCTCCATCTACATTCCATCTGCAACTTCCCAAAACCCTACCTCACTCGATGCATCACAGAAATCAAGAAGCTACCAAACCACGACCACTTCAAACTAGGGTTTGAAAACCTGAAATTGGCCACCATGGTCGCCACAGTTATCTGACAATCCATCTGAAATTTTTTTCCTACTCACCCATCAACAGGCCACCTCCAGGAAGAATCACAAAACCCACTGGATGATCAGATAGACCCAAAAAACCCAATCTTGCTCAAAACAGAAATACTAACTTCACGGTAATTTTAAAAATATGATATTTGTTTTAAAATTCATGTTTTCAAACATGCATTCTAGTTATAAACTAGTTTTAATAATTCCAGAAGCTTGATACTTCTTTTTTTAAAACAAATACTGTATTTTCTTGTAACAAAGACACAAATTTTATTTTCAATTTAGCTTAGTTAAAATTTTCAAACTTGAATTTATACTAAACAAACAAATTTTGTTTACCTATTAATTTCTAACATAGATCAAATCCAGAGATAAAGATTTTCTATTTAAATCGCAGTTTAAAACATAAACAGGTATGTAAATTCCTGGCAGCAGCAATCACATATGTATATTGATATATATACACAGAACATTCATCAATATGCAATCACCCAAACATACATATTTTTATCAATCGACATGCACAGATACTTAGGCTTTTTGCATTGTGAGGTTACTCATTTTTAAATAAAAAAAATAGAGCAGTTTTCATCATGACAGTTTTGATTTCTGTTGATTAGAACTTGAGTTCTATAAATTTTGTTTAGCATTGATTTTTTAAATAAAAACTGTTTTTAAAAAAAAGAAGCTTACTCACCTTTAAAATTGAAGAAGCAGAGAACAATTCCAGATGCATTCATATTCCCAGGAACCTTTTTTGAAATGCTTGCTGAAATCTGGGTTCTACCCCCAATTTGATTGTTGAATTTATTTGTTGGAGTTGCTTTTACTTGTTGAATTAAAACTGCATTTGCTTCCAAGTTTGATTACTGAATTATTGCATGCAGATCCATCTTCATATGCTTGAGTTGTACTTTAATTTGATGTGGTAACTTGATTTCAGATTTGAAGAATTGAATTTGCAGATCTTATACAGTTTTGGTTTTGCAGAATTTAGATTGTATTTGGATTTTGATTTTTACTTAAAATCTGATTTTCAGATTTCATTTGAAGATAATGGTTTTAACAAATGCATTTGCAAGGTTTCTTATCTAAAATAATTATTTCAAAAATAATTTAACATGCCATTTGTTACATAAAGTTTGTAATGTGATTACAAGTGTCCTCTCTAAGATTTAAAAGCTTAACACATATGCCTTTTAATATAAAAATACATTTCTTAGTTTATGAATATATTTAAATTCATTTCTAAAACAATTTTCTAATTTATTCAACATGTTTTAATATGCTTAATTACATTTAGCCTTTAAATGATTACAAATGAATTACCTTTACACGTTTTAATGTTTACTTGAATATTTTAAAACTAATTTTCAAAAGAGAAAATTTTAAAAAGAAAAGAAATGTTAAATTCAATTTTATTCAAAAAATTTCAAACCAAAATATTATACTTTAATATAATTGAACTAAATCTTATTTCAAAAGAAAAACAATTTTTAAAATAAAGCAAAATAAACTTTTATTATAAAATACAATTTAAACTATTTTATTTTTATAAACAAAAAATAAAATTTACTTATATTTCTTTTGAAAATATAAGACAGACTTTTAAAACAAACTTTTGAAAAGTTTTCAATACTAATTTAAATCAAATTAACCCATTTACAATTTATACATTTATATATATATATATAATAATTTGAAAATATTCTTATTAAATTTAAATTTAAATTTTAATCAAATCCTCTATTTACAATGTAAACACATATATACATTATAAATAAAATATTCTTTAAATAAGCTTAGTAAGATAATTTTTATCATTTAAATATTTTTAACTTTTGAAAAGAATAAAATTCCCAAATAAAATTATTATTATCATTATAAATTTTAAAAAGAATACCATTTAACAAACTAAATAATTATTAACTTTCAAAAGATAATATTTGTTTGAATTAGATTATTAAATCAATATTTCACATTTTAAAATAATTATTAATGAAATTATTAAATAAATATTGCCCAAATTTCCGGGACATCACACCATCCAAAAGTCCAATATCAAAATTCTAATTCAAATAGAATTTAAATCAATTTTAGAAATTGTTTTCATGTACATATAATTCAAATTCACACATTATCCAATTTTAAAATATTAAATTTACTATTCACCCAATCCGTTAAATCAATATATATTTGAAAATTTTAAATCATTCCACTAATTCAACCAAAATCTCCCTGTTCAAAATAAATTAATAATTCAAATTCAACATTTAAAATAAATTAAATGTTCAAAAACAACCGATTAAAATTCCGGGTTGTTACTTTCCTTCCCCTTTACAGGAATTTTATCCTTGAAATTGCTAAAGTAGGAAAAATGATCCAAATCCATTTCTTTTCAAAGACCCACTTAGTTAAAATTCGATATTCCACTTTCTAACTCGTCAGTTTAACCCCAAACAATTAGTTTCCATTTCTAATCCAAAACTCTTTATTTCAATTTCAATCAAAATCAACTTTTCTGTTAACGAAAATTTTCCAAAAGTTTTCAAAAAAAATTCAAACATCTTAAATTTTTGAAATTTTTTGACAGTCTCCATTGTATGGAGAGTCTTTTGCAATATCACGAATATGATAAATATATATACATCGACCTACACGGTCGGAAACACAATTATATATCAATATATTTCATTTTTTTGCTTTTAATGCGTAAGCGTACCTTATAATAGCATTATTAAGCATGTATGCTAATTTTATATGTAATTACATAACCAAAATCTATCCAAACAGCTCCCTGTACTTACCGAAAATAAGCGCATAAGTTTCAAAATTATGAAATTCTCATAACAATACACCCATTTTACCAATCTAATTACAAGTTTCACAAACAAACATGTCATATCATCTGTTTTAGAATGCATATGCAATTGCAAGATTCAAACACTCAATTATACACTTCCAACTTGATTTCCATATCATTTATTCAATTTTAGCTTGATTCGCAATCCATTCAATTTTATTCTATTCACATTCACACTTATTATATTCATATACATCTTATTAAGTTTCAATTTATTCATTTAAATTGATCCTAAATCAATTCATCTATTTTCCATTGATTCTAATTCAAGTCATTCACCAAACCTTGTTCTCGTTATTTTTATATTAAGCAACATTCCAACCCATGTTAACTTATCCATAAATCATTTCATAAATAATCACTCAAGTTAAGTTTCCATTGCAATCAAATTCCATTTCATAAATTTATTTCTAAGGTTTACTATAAACATTCCATATCGCTGCTTAAGTTATAATCAGCTTTAATGCTTAAGTTCACACTCAAACTTATCCAATCTATACTCCAAAATCATTTTCAATTCATTTACTCTTAAATTGAATTTATTTCTTGTTATCAAATACTTAACCAATTTTAACTTTGTCTTACTTTTCCACTTTATCAGTTTAATAAGTTATACCAACTTATCCATTCACAATTCGCTGAATTTTCCCTTAATTTTATTCACATTCTACATCTATACCATATAGTTATAAAATCACTTTACAATTAATATTTTCATTCAATTTATTCAAATCCAATTCACCCTCTATTTATAATTCAAAATTTTGAATTTCCATTCTTTTACCATAATGTCAAACCATTTTCATTTTGGTTTACCATTGCATTTCTTAATTTATAAGCTCCAGAACTTATTTACTTAAAATCTCACATTGCTTACTTGAGTCTGTTCACAATTTATAATCATAACTTAGATTCAATATATCACTTTATACTTTAAATGTATCCATTCCACTAAATAGTCATAACATAAAGTTATATAATCATTTTACATTCTAAACTTTATATTCAATTCAATCCTGATCCACTTCACTTTTGTTTAGCTTATCTTAAGTTAAATTTCCACCCATCTTACTCATTTTAAACTTACTTAAGTTAAACTTTAATTTCAAGATTAAAATTCACAACTTTCTTCTTATCTGTATCGACTCCAATTTGTAACTTTAATAACTTATTTCCTCATGACTTCAGAAATCATTTAAATGGAAATCCTAGAATTTAATTACCCGATTTTTATTTCAAAACATTTCGAAATCATAAATATACATATATTCACTTTTTTATATCAAATTATACTTTCGAAATTTCTAAAAACAACTAAGTTTTGCACAAAACAATCCCCTTAGTTTGTTTACCAAACAATTCCAAAGCAATTAATCATGGCTATTTATTACGGCAGCAATCCTTCACTTAGAAACTCGAAAATGAACACTGATGATGCGCCTGTCATCACCAAAATTATTTTCCAACGACTAAAGTGAGTTCGGTGCTTCCTTATTTTCAAACTAAATTTAAAACAGTTTCTATTCAGAAACATCTCAAAAATAATAGCACCATTCTTCTTCACAACCTCTTTGGAAAACATTTCCAAAATCTCCAAGGTTTAAAAATTTCTCAAATCTTAGTTCAAATCCATTTAAAATATTTTTCAAAGCTTCCGGGATTTAAATTTCAAATCCTGATTTGAATTCATTTTTAGCTTTTACTCATATGTATAATTCAACAGCATATAATCTCCCTTGGTTATATAAACCATTTCAATTTTATAATCTTGTTTCGTATATAATCATATCAACCAAACATCCAAATATATATAATAATTTCAAAAAATTATTTCTTTTATATCCAAAATATAGTTTGGGTAAAATTGTTTCATTTTCCCTCTTTGTAAAACAATATTGTGTCGGTTTACCTTGTCTAAGAGTTTAGAAACCCGTATCGATACGGTTGTACTTCCCGTACCGACCAGAGTTTATAAACACCAAACCGATAAGTCAACACAATATAAAACATTTTATGTTCACTAAAAAATACGCACTCGTGTTTATTAGTACACTCAAACCCGTCTAGAGTACTACTCTATCTCTATTGAGCAATCCCCACCAAAGCCTAGGTATATCGCCAACCTAAGCTCTGATACCAACTGTAACGACCCGTCTCTTCGACCCTTGAAAATTGTCATAAATACGCTCAATGTATAACATGTCCAACGATCGAGTGCCAGAAAGACAGATTGTTGAGGGAAAATAAATGTAAGTAGAAGAAAGAAGGAACTAAACAAAATAGAATCTCACAATGGACATATTAATGTATAATATCAATAGCCCTTTACACAAGTCAAAAGGTGTAATATACATATCTCAAATCAGAGTACATAAATCAAGAATTACTAGCCTAGAATGTTATAATAGTCTATCCTCACAATTGCTAATAATTTCAACAAAACACTGTAGCGGAATAAAATCTAATACGAGTATTCGTTATCTAACTCAACTCCAGAGCTCCATAGCATCATATCATGTATCTGTAATACTCGGTCTGACCCGAGCATTGTAATAAAATAACACCCGAGTTAGTCTGGAAAACTAGCGTGAGAAGACACACTCAAGTTGAATTATTAAAGTTAGCAAAATCTTTTGAAAATCAAAGTTATCTCGTAAGATCACGCCACACATAAACATGAAGGGTTTTACCTTATAATAACCAAAACATTTAATATCAAAATCATCTTATACTATAATAATGTCCATGTACAAATACTTATTCAAATAGTTGAAATTGTTGCATTAATCAAATTCCAGCGTACTAGGCTCTACAGCCAAAACCGTAAAGGAATATATTAGAGAATGTATTCCATATAAATGACTAGGTGCTGGGTGTCACCTGTCACAGTACACATCTAGAAAAATGTACCAAGGACCATATCGGGATCCCCTATAACACAAGACCGGACTATCCCTAACCTGGATAGACCAAATATGCTCTCATTTCGGGTGTTCCCACCCTTTCCGAGCTCCTTCCATGTATCATGGTGATAATATCCGAGGGTATCCACAAAGGTGATAAACATACCCTAATTGGGTACGACCCACTTAGCCTTGCTGCATCTCGCTTACTTTTTAGTCATTCCCGGTTGATGAGACGAGAGGCTACGATTATCTTTTTAAAGCATGTTCACTTAGAATGCTCATTGTCCTCCAATGGCAATGTACTGATAATATTCACCCATACAAGTCCGTTCTGGGTCCGAATGGAACCGAAGACACTACTCCTACTACATCCATTTGGAATCATCCTCAGGATTAGTTGCGATAGCCCTTGCACTTCACTACTCCATCTTCGACTCCATGCTCTTATTTCACTTCGAAAACGTACTCGTTGGATCGAAGTGGCTTTTGGATAACTTATCCGACCCCGGTCTCTTCGAAACAACGTTCGGTGTTTTCGATAAACTTAACCCGGTTTTTTAGGAAATAAACAGATGAAAATAAGATCGGAGATCACCTCCTAACCATTAGTGGATGGATTTCCTTATTATCGTCCTAGAAGAACACAACGAGTTTATCGTATAGTATAGCGCCTCGAACGGCAACTGTACCATATAATTCCAGTGTTTTGCCCTAGATATTCCCAAAGTTATATTTTGGGTCAAGATTTGATAATCGGTTATTTTACTATCAAATAGAAAGTCATTCAACCAAATATTTCATTTCCATTGAAAAAACACCAAGTCTTACTTAATTTAAATTTTAAATAAATTAAATCTCTTTATCCAAAAGTATGTACTTATCATATCGAATTCAGTATATTCACAAACTATCCTTTTCAAAATATTGAAATGCTTTAAAATAATAAGGAAAGTACCAATGTGATATCAACCATAGATTCATAGCTCAATGGTTACGTCTCTATCCTAGAGAAATCCAAAATTTAACTACAGGCACTCTCTGCTTCCAATTCTGCCATGAAAGTATACATTACTTCTCGAAAACTTTATTAAATAGTTTTTTTTCAAAATAATGCTTATAAAATTCCTATATAGATTTCCAAGTTTATTTTAGGCAAATAATTTTTTTATAAAAGTTATTATATAAAATAATATTAATATTGTATACTTTATCCTTTTAAATAATAATTCTATTTAATTCTTAAATACTAATTAACTTTATATAAACTAACTTAATTAATAGTTAAACATATTTTTAACAGTTTAAAATAACTAAATAATTAATTTTATGAAATATTCTTAAACCCTTCACTATAAGAAAATTGTTTATTGATGGCATAGTAAGATTGCATGGTAAGGTGACTTGCAATCGTTGACTATTCAGTAGTACGGTCATGCTATTGATTAAAAAGGAAATGTTCACGCCTATGTCTTTTACTCTCCCTCTCATATTTCAGGCTCTACCGCGTGAATATCCCATTTCAACCTCCACTTCCAAATTAAGCCCTAGATTAATCGTTAGTTTAAAATCCCCTTTCTCGCCATTCCTCAACTTCGCTGCTTGCTGCTGCTCCGAGTCGTAATATCTTCCCAAGCCGCCTACAAGATCAATCGCATTTCCCTTTCCTTCATGGTATAGATGTCGCCAGCACTACTCCACACCGCGGCCACCAAAAATGCATTTGCATGCCCATGTCGATCATCCCAATCATGAGCATAATTCATATATATATATATATATATATATATATATATCGCAATTTTTAATTTCAAGAATATGGATTAGGGCTGAAATTGGATTGTGTAATTCGTTTGAGAATTGGATTTGGGTGTAAATTCATATGCATCTTGACATTTTTTTATTTCATCATAATTTGAGTAATTTTTTCCAATTAGGATTGTGATTGAGGTTTGAATCATATTGTAAAAATTGAATCATAATTGATTTTGAAAGATATGATTTGAAATGGGATCAAATTTTAAGATTATTGATATTGATGAGCTATAGTAGGTCATGTTCTCCCTTTATTATTTCCCTTTATTGTTTCAACTGTCTCACAATGGCTTATTGAGTACACTTCATTGCTATTTGTCCTTGTATAATCCTGTCTTCTTCTGTTATTCAGGATCACGAGTACGGGGCTCAATTTTAGATAGGAAACAATGCATTTTATAGTGGTAATTTTATCCAAGTAAGAAACCATCATCGTACTTGTAGTATAATATCCATCATTTTATCATGCATTTATCATGCTAACCCTGCTACTTATAAAGTATAAAATAATATAGCAACAACAATTGAATAATGTATTTACGCTGTGGAAGTTTTTGTTCAAACGTATCTTTTTGTATACGCATCTCATGATATACATGTCATATCATTATAGCACTGACTACTAATCAAGCTCTATTTCTTTTTCTTTTACATTTCATTTACAGAGAATTAATCAAAACTTGTCTTTGGGAACCAATTTCTTTTTGGTTTGGTCATTAGAGAAAATTTGGTTTAGGATTTGCTGGTTGATACAACACAGAGAAGATGGTACCATTTTCTTATTTTTGTTGTTTATACCAAAATCTTGTGCTGTATGAATTGTCATTTGAACGTAGCGAGACTTGAAGTTGTGCCTGTTGTACTACCATATTACTAAACAAATCTTCTGATATTTTGTAAATGTTTTATGGTATTTCGTTAAGTCAAGGATACTACATGACTGCACTAGAACCATGGGTCTACGGAGTTGAGATTTTGGTAATTAAATCTGGAATAAATAAAAAAATCTAGAATTTGTTAATGAATTAGTAATGGGGATGAAATGTAAGAATGTTAATGCAAGTTAATAAATAACTAATTCAGCGCAATCCCAATTAATTGAAACAATTGTAGGGTTATAAATTGATTGTAAATAGTAAAATTTGGAAATAAATATTTGTCAATTTATTAGGATTTGAACTATAATAATTGGATTAATTGTAATTAAATGAAATTAAATATCTAAATATTACGTTAATTGAAATTTAGATGGAATTTGAGAATATTAATGTAATAGATGATGAATCCAATGTTAATTTCATCCATCTGACAGCAATGAATTGAATGGTAGAGTGAAAAGTAAATTAAATGGAATTATTGGGAACTAAATTTATAATTTCTGAATTTAATGAAAGTGAGGTTAACACTGAAATTGATAAATTTATCAACTCTAAATTGACATCTATATTTGTTTAAATTAGTGAAAAAGATTAAGAAATTTAAAAACGATAAAAATTTTCAATTGTAGAATTGACATTGAAAATTTGATTTAATTAATTAATAATTAATTTAATTAATTAATTATTAATTTAATTAATTAATGTAAAAATAGCCATTTTTTTCACTGACTCGGATTTTGAAGAAACCAGTTTCATCAAATCCATAACGGTGAATTATTATAGGATTTCAAATTTTGTATCGATCGGACTTGCCGTTTGATCGTACGGGCTCGAAACGCCTAGAAAATCAATTTAATTGAAATCAATTTGAAATAAGCTGATTTTGGCGTAACTTCTTCATAGGATGGAATTTGGACTTGAAACTTGTTCCATTGATTTTAAAATATTTTAAAACATCTATTATGATATATGGGTTGACCCAATTTCATTTAGGAGTCAGAACGGGCTTTTTGGGTCATTTATCGTTCAACGGTCCAAACCAATCGTATCCGTTCCTCAATTTCTCAGCTCTACCTATTTGTATCCTGCTATAAACCCTTGCAGCGTTTTTATTTCTTATTTTTGTACGTATAGAAACTTCTACTGCTCCTCTTCCTCAATGGCTGAAAACGCTAAATGTTCCAATTTAGTTTCAATTCAAAATTCGACTTAAAAAATTCAAACCCCTTAATATATATTGAATTTTATATCAATTTGAAGCTCTCAACAAGCACATCTCAGATCTGTAATTCGTTTTCCAAATTGAACCATGATTCGTCCAGAAATTAAGGAACAAATCACGTCCGTTCATCGTGCCGAAATCAACTTCACCTGATCGACAAATTGGTGGTACCATGGCGTAGAGATCGACGAGAGGAGTGTATCGGAGTGGTTTGCTCGGTGATTTGACAGTTGGATTTGTTGCGATAATTCGATTAGGTCACAAAAATTAACGGCGGCTGCCATCGTTTGGCTCGATCGGCGGCGAGGACGGTGGCCGTTCGAGGTCGTAGGGGAGCTCTCAGGTGGCGCACGAAGTTGGAGGTGGCCGTAGGTTAGGCCGTGCTGATGCGAGGTTGCGGCTCCAGTAGGCTCGAATGCGATGTACAGGGGGAAGCGGTAGGGTTCCTGTAGTGATAAGGTGATGACGTGCATAGCATATTATTATTTTTATTAAAAATCATTTAGCTTCTAACTGCTATAATTTTCACATACGAGGTCCTTTTTATGCGCGGTTTATTTCATTGGGATCTTACCGAAATTCCGGACATTTGGCGCTGGTTTGGACGAATTCTGAGACTGTTCAAATTTTGGATTTAAATTCAATTTAAATTCAAAATGCGGGTGTTTTAACCCACTCTCAACTTCTAAAATTTCTTATGTTTGTTAAATTGATTTATGATGTGATTAGAAATTTATTTATGACTGTTTGACATATTTTGAACTATCATCTCAGTTTATATGAATTTATGTGGATAAAATAGTTATTTAATTTATTATTGAATATAAACTATCAGAAAATACCTATTATTTATTATCTGTTCTATATTGATGTTATTGATTGAATTGGATGATGATTGTGACAAATGTTTGATGATTGTTATTGGATGAATGGATGTTGTATTTTATATTGTTATAAACCACAAGTTGTTATGGAAGTTTATTTCATTCGGGATTGTGGTTTGAAATGATATATAACCATATTTATATTTTAAATTACGGATTGAAACGATAAATATATGTCTCACTTGACCATGGGATAGAAATTTATATACAGACACCTGGTCTATATATAAAAATATTTTGAAATGATTACTAGGGTTTTGAAAAGAAAATTATGGTTTTAGATAAATATTGATTTTTGATATTAGATAAAGGTTATTTTGTCCTTGATTTTAAGCTATGTATAATTTGTTTTAATACAGAATAAGCTTAATAATAAGTTCGATTTTTATTGAAGATAATATGGTTAAGTATTTATATAAATTTTATTTTAATATAGAGTTTATAATGATTTAAATAAATTAAGATAAATTGGAAATTTATTGAAATTGAATTTATTTAAGAATTAAACCCAAATAAGTTGATGTAAAATTTATTAAATTTGAAACTTTAAAAGGTATGATTTTTAACTTGATTTTGGTTCAGGGTGAATTAAATGAATATTTCAAGTATAAATAAATTGAAGCAAATATTTAGTTATTTGTAATTTGAGTTTTATTTAAATGATTATGGATTTATTATGTAAAATATTTCAAACTAAATAACAGAAAAGTGAATTGTTGAATCGTAATTACCAAAATTAGTTTTGAAATTGTTGAATACCTAAAGCTTCAAAATATGTTGAATTTGAAATGGTTTATTTTGTGGATCAATCGGTTTTGAAATCAGTAAAATTTGAAATGGTTTATTTGGAAACTGAACTGAATTGAAATTTATGATTTGGGATTTGGTCAAATTAAAATCTAGAAATTCGAGTTGTTTTGGAATTGATTTGTGAAACTTAAGAAGCTATTTTATTGTAACGACCCGCTGTTTTGGACTATTCGCATCTGCACATGTCGGACTTGAATAATTAAAAATACCAAATTGTTAATTTAAATTTGGCAAAACTCAGATATACAGTAAATAAATAATCACAGAATCACATGCACAGAGTAATAATATGCAGCGGAAGTAAAAGAGATAGTAGTTCATAAAGCTACTATATAAATATATAAGATTCATCAGAGTTTACAACAGACGAGTAACATGATACATCAGATACAAATCAAAATACATCACTGAAATCATCGAATAATGGAAGCAGAATAGATGGCTGGATCTTCAAGCAAAGCTCCAACTCCAAAGGTGAGTCTCGAAAGCTGGTACTCTCAGTCTGACCCGGGCGTAAAGCAAAACACAAAACACTCGAGTCAGGATTAATATTCTTATATCAATAAATCCAACTCAAGTGAAATAACAATCAGAATACAGGTAACTCAAAGGATGTTGGAATCATCATCCTCTAAGGATCCGTTAAACTGTCTACTATGTAGTAGTGTACGCTAAATAGATAATGTCTATCAGTAATATAAAGTATCAAAATAGTGTTAAGGCGTTACCATTATTCCCCTTAACAGATTTTATAAGCATCATAGTCTATACAGCACTGTAAACTCCACCGTAAACTGGTGGGATATCAGGGAGTACTCCATAGGTATAACACAAAACAAATTTGTAGTGGTCGCGTATATAGGGATACAAGTATGACAAGGCACATGAGGCAATACCCAAGGTAGTGAAACTACCATTCGCCTGATCCGGACTGGTGAGAACGCGTCGCCGAAGCGATCGCAACACCGCAAAACAACACTCCTGAAAGTACGAGGGTGCACCAATCAATCACAAATAATGAGTAGTAGTTACGAAGAAGTGTGTTCGCTCGAGGTGGCTAACCCCATTTGGCCCGGCACGGCTCCTGATTTTAGTCATTCCAATTCAACACAAGTGTCAAGGCTATCCATTATCGTTCACTTTCTTCAGTCAGCACGTACATCGTTTCAACCACTTCATTCTAGATCACCACTCCGCGTATAGTTATTAAAGTGGTTTTCGGTTTAGATAGAGAGTATATCCATAATCGATTCCGGTTTTTTTAATAACTTTCGTAATTATTACACCGATTGGTCGTTTAATAAATTTCAAAACCAAATCAAATCCAATTTCAATTAGAATTTATAAATCAACATTTCATTTGTCTTTCAAATCAATTTCCAAAAATCTATGTTTCAAAACTCCCTAATTATCATTTCAAGGTCTTACAATTCAGTTTCAATTTTATTTAAACAATTTCAATATTGATTCAAGTTCATATATAAGTTTTATTCCGAAAATCGTTTAAATGATTAAATTCAACATTCAAACTAATTTAAATTCATTCATCGACTTCATTCGTTAAGTTACTTTATTATTCAAAACAATTTTACTTAATTCCCAACTCATTAAGTCAATTGCTTAAGTTCATCTTCATTTTATAAAAACTTCAAATTAACTAAATTAGATTCGTCAAATCAATTCTCAAAATTACAAGTCTTACATTAATTTCAATAAATCACATTTTATTTCTTGTTAAAGAAATCCAATTTCGTTCATTTACTTACTTAGTTACAAATCCCAAACTCAATTAACAAAACTAACTTTCACATGTTCGAGAAGTTCAATTTCATTTATTTACTTATTTAAATATTTTTCCAAACTTTATAAATTAAGCAACTCCATTTCATTTGTTAACGAAGATCAAATTCACTTAAACGAAAGTTCGATTTTCTCTTATCAAAGAATTCAATTTTTATTCAATTATCAAATAATTAAATCTCATTCAATTATTAAATAATTTCAATCTTAATTATTAAAAATTTCAAAACTTAATAATTACAAACTTGATTATAAATTCAAACTTAATTATTAATTCATTTCCACTTAATTATGAATTCAAACTTAATTATCAAATCATTTCAACTTAATTATAAATTCAACTAAATAATTTCAAACTTAATTATAATTTCAAATTCAATTATTACATGATTTCAAACTTAATAATTTCAAAACTCAATTATTACTAATTCCAAATTATTTATTAATAATTCCAAATTTAATTATTAAATAATTAAATTTCAAACAACGTGTTTTCATCAATTACTACGTTAACATTTGTTTCAGATTTCAATCTTTACATTTTCTTTTTAAAAAAAAAATTCAAATTCCAACTTCATTTCAAAACTTATTCTTTATTCGAATAAAATCATTATTTTATTTTTAAATCAAATTATTGACCAATCGGATCTTTATTTAATTTTCTATCCTAAGTCAAGTTCATTTGGGTATTTATCATTTCAACCCGATTCCAATTTCAATTCAAAAATACAAACATAACAAAGGGAACTTGCAGTGTGACAACTGGGATGGTATCAAAGTAAATAAACAAGAAATAACAAAAATCAAACACAATCAAATAATCAATTCAAATAATCCCGAAATAATCGTATTAATTCGCATTGTTGTTTGTACGAATTAATATAATTATTTCTAGAATCTACACTATCATTTCATGTAGATTAAAGATTATTACATTACGTTTTTTTTTCCACTTGTCGTTCAATTTCAATTTCAAATTTAATACTACAACAATTAATCCAATATACGTTCAAAGGTTCAAAGTGTAATTTATCAAATTCTACGTGTCAATCAACTTAACAATTAAAAGGGGTCGTATTATTCAAATTAACTAATCAAATTCAACATATATGTCAATTCACAATTTTTAAACTATCCTACGTCAAATTCAATTGCATAATATTTATCACTTTATACATTACAATTTAACATCCAATATAAACAACAAACAAACAATCAATTTATCAACCAAACTGGATTATTATTGCAACATAACAGATAACGGTGTCAGATGTCAAAGGTGAACTGATACATAAATAACAGTGCAATAAATAACAGCAGTATATTTCAATTGTCGTTTCAATTGAAATCAGAATTAATAAATAAAAGAACATTAATCGTGAGTGATTGCTCACCTTTCGAGGCTAGAAATTATAGAAGGTGACACGGATACGCCTACTGATACGGACACTAAATTGAATTTCGCATCCAAGCAAAGCAAAATCGGCACGAATTTCACGATCAAAGCTGATTGGCCCGAATTGATGAAAACAGATCAGATCGGAACTGGAACGATGAATATAAATGGTATAAGAGAGCTTATATAACCATCTATAACTATATATACATATGAAATTTATATATTTAAATTCAGACATAATAAATTTAATATGCATGCGTTTCAAACATAAATATTAAATCAACTTACTTTTACAAAGAAAACATATATTTATATAAACAGATAATATATGGATATTAGTTTAAACCTTTGTATATATATAAGTAGGTAAAATATTAGATATGAACTATAGATGTAATACTGTAACAAAGCTGCATTCACTATAAATAAACTTATATAAACCTTTCCTATAAACCGAGTAATGGGCATCGGTTTATAATATAAAATACTCCTGTTAACAGTATCAACATATCCTAACCGCAACTATTAATATATATCTTTTTTTTTATATAAAATATATAGTAACCATTTATACTTTTTTTTTCTTTCCATGCTTAGCAGACATGTTTTTGTGTACCAACCTATACAACATATTATATATACTGAAATATGCTAGCATCAATATTAAAACTGTACAAGATGAAACGGAGGCCACGAAACAGAGGCCTAAAATTTCCCTGACTAACCCATTATATATAACATAGCTTCTTTTAAAACTTTGTAAGCTAACTGTTTATAATATATATAATATAAGCCAATACATATACTCAACTTATATAATATAGAAACAACATATTACATACTGCTAATATAAAAGTATACTAAGATAAAATAACTTATATATGTAGACATCAAGTTACATACCTTTATATAACTACTTTTTTAAACCGATCTTCTAGCCTTTGAATAATTGCATATATAAAATATATTGATATACATACGCATAAAATCACTGTTTAATAACTAATATACATTACCTTAAACACATCATATAAATATCAATATAACTTAGGTACAAAACAGGTTTTGTACAAAATAAAATATAACAAGTTATCTGTGACCAGTATCCATATGTATATAAGACCCAACGGGCATGCGAAAATAAGCATATATAGGTTACTATATATATATGCACACATATGCAGACTTATATATTGCAACATAACTTAGATAACATAATATACATATATACAAACTATTATATATAATATTCACCGAAATAATGCCTGTAAACAAACCTATATTCAAAGATAAGTGGATGAGAAGGAGATAAGGTGGCTTCGACAGAGATCTACACGATGGCCAGGGTGTGGGATCTCGTGCTGCATGCGGCCATGTCGAAGTGGAGGGTGGTGATTGCGGCCGAGGTGGAGGAGTACTCGTGGATCTGGGGACGATTGTGTTTCGGGTTGCATGGGGGTAGGCAGCAACAGGCAGGGGCATGCCATGGAGGGTGCGAGTTGGTTGCCGATGTGAGACGGTGGCGGGAGAAAGAGGAAGAAGGCGGGTCGGTGACTCAGGTTGGTGACGTGGCGCTGAAGGTGGATGGGTTCGGTCAGCAATGGGATGGCTTTGGAGGTGGGAACGGCCGAAGGTTGTTGGCCGTGGTGATGATGTGGGTAGATGCGACGGAGGGGAAGTGGGATGCTGGTCGTGTGTACGGTGATGGAGATGCTGAGGGTTGGAGAAGAAAAGGTGGGGAGGAGGCCAAAAGAAAGTTTGATGAAGAGATGAAGAGTGGCAGGGTAGTGAAATGGAACAGGCGAAGGAAACTTGTAAACTTTATTTTTTTTCTTGGCTAGTGGAGATGAACAGTTAGTATAACCTATTATTTACATTATTAGATCCAACTTTCCAAATGCCCTGAAGCAATAAAGTGGTGTACGTGAAAGTAATCACCTAACCAACTTCTATAGGAAATTATGAAAGTTACGCATGAATTCATGGCAAAAATTAAAGACAAATGACTAGAAATCCTACGTTGGGAAACTGAATGGACATAGGAAAGTTAAACGGGTACCGATGCATTAGACCGTTACGCAGATTTCGCCGCGTACCGGACTCCGAAACATACGAACGAATATGCTGCGGAGATCAGCACGGTGATACGATCGAAATGATATACAAATATCGATGGTACGATTTAATTATAAAAATTCGAAATTTTCCTACAAGCGGAAAATACATAAAAATCGCAGAAAAATAAGATCGACGGAGCCAAAGATGTCCGAATTTGGAAAAACGACAAACTGACAACTTGCTCAAAAGATGTTTTACAATTTTTCTATGTAAAAATATTTTGATTTTAAACTGATTAAATTGAAGTAAATTTACGCGCGAAATAAACTTTCATATTTTCGGACGAAAATTTACCGGTTGCTATGTTTAACTAGACGTATTCCAAATATAAAACTTTTATTTCAAAATTTTACTATTTAAAACTTCACAAAATTTCAGTTAAAAACGTTACTAAAACCGGTTAAATCTGCGGGTCGTTACATTTATTATACAAAGTATTCTAATATTTAAACCATTTAAGTGGTGGAAGTTATGTTTCAAAGTTATGAGTTTCAACGTATTATGATTTGAAAGTGTTATACTTTAAGGGTTTTGATTTCGAAGTGGTATAGCTTTGAAAGTGCTATGATTTTGGAAAAAGGATATATTTGAAATAAAATGATATTATATTGATTTAGGTTTTTATAAAAATGATATCATATTGATTTAGTTTTTGAAGTGGAAATGATATTGTATTTATATGATTTTGAAATGGATATTATATTCTGGTTTTGAAGTACAATTATTTTTGAAATGACCGCGGTGTTACAATAACGTTTGGTTGTTAAAGAGACCGGGAGCGGAAGTTGTCATACTCTCTGCCAACTCCGAAAACCACTTTAACAACTATGTACGCCGTGGAGGTATATACGTGGACCCGACTCCCGTGAGTTGGCATAAGGTGGCTAAAACAGGAGCGATTCCGAGCCAGTGAGGTAGCTCCTCTTATCGGACACACTCATTCGATACCATTTCATTATATTCTGACTTTGAGATTGGTTCGGTGGCCACTTTTGATTTTTTTTGATTTGGGGGTGTAGCTCGAGGTGGGCGGTAGGTGCGCGCTATGCGTCACCACCAGTCCGGATAGTAATTGGTATATTGTAACGACCCGTATTTTTCGTATTGATAATCGTAGAATTATTTGGTCGTTAGTGTTGTTCTTGATTGTTCGAAGTTTAGGTCGTATGGGAGTTAGCTTAGGTCGTGAGACAGTTTGGGTCGAAGGGAGCGACCTAAGGAATTGACCGAATTAATGGCTTTAGGTCGGTTGAACCGAGTTAATGACCTAAGTGTTTTGAGCGGCCTAAATTTAGTTACGACTTAAGGGGGTTGTGAGTTAACGACCTAAGAAACTCACGAGTTAACGTGTTACGGGTTAAGGAGCTAGCGGCTTAGGATAAACCGACCTATAGAAGTCAACGACCTAGTGGTGACCGACCTAGTGGTGATCGACCTAGTGGTGACCGACCTATAGTAGTAAACGACCTAACTTAGAATGCGTAAGTTGTTAGGTCGTGTAAGTATTGGGTCGTAGGTCGTGGTATTTTAGGTCGTGGGTGCTTTTGGGTCGTAGCATAGTTAGGTCGCTGAGTAGTGAGGTAATGCAGTAGAGAAAGGCTTAGGTCGTAAATGACTTAAGATAGGTCGCAGTGTGAGTTAGGTCGCAAGGATAGTTAGGTCGCAACACTTTTAACCCGCCTTTCTTTTTAAGTCGTTGGGACATCTGGGCCGTTGATTTCGTAAGTCGCGCACGAGTGTTAAGTCGCATGAGTCGTTAGGTCGGTGGGGAAGATAGGTGGTGGGTCGTAGGTCTTTTGGTTGTTAGGTCGGAGGTTTTTAGGTCGTTAGGTCGGCAACAACCTAGGGGCGAACGACCTAATTTTCAGCCTATAAATAGAGGCGCCTATCTTCACTTTTTGGCACCGGATTTTGAAGCGACGAAGTGCTGCCATTTTGAGAGCTCGACTACAACATTTCTTTATCTTCTTTTCTCCACTCCAATCTAGTTCTAACATCTATACAAGATCGAAGATCGAGATTGAAGATCCAAGAGCTAAAGTTGAAGATCTTCATCCAACCAAGCTAGATTTCATCGTTTCAAGCGGGATTTCGACGAATCAAGCTTGAAGCTTCGCTATCCAGATCTGAAGTTGATAGTTTTTGAAGTGTTTGGGTGATTTGGTGAGTGGTGGTTATCTCTCACGCGGACCCAAAGGAGTATATTGGATTGGTGGTTTGTTGGAGTGTTGTAGATAGTGATTTTATGCATTTTTCCTTAGATCCAAGTGTAGATCCATTACTTATGAAGATGTTTACTTATGCAAGTTCATTTATCAAGTTGTAGAGATAAAAACCCATGATTTATATTTGTTGGATCTATGCTAAAAACCCATGATTCATGTATGTTATATCTATGCTCATTTATTTACGAAATTGCCATTGTAGTTATAAATGCCTACTTAGACCATATTTGATTACTTGATTGCTTAAGCTAATGATTGATTTGATTGATTGCTATGTATGTTAGTTGATTGATAGTTAGATCTAGACAAGGTGGTCGAAGATGATTCAAAAGCTAAGTGGAAAGGCTCTTGAATGGTGAAAGCTGCTTGTGGCATATGAAGCGGATGTTGAAGCTCATATGTATGGATTAGATGATGTTGAGATGAGACTTTGCTATGATGCGATGAAGCGAAGCATGATGTGAGATAGCCTTGGTTTAATCCAGACGGGATCATCCCAAGCATGTTGATAACTCGATGATGCGATGCGAGTTGGTTGATAATGGTTAGCTTGAGAGGCGCTTGAGCTAGTATGAAAATAGTCGTCGAGGAGGATGACTAGGAGGCTGAGATCTCATCGTTGTTGAAGGTTCTAGCATGCTCAAAGCAAGAGTACGTTGGAACGGGCTGCGACGACGTTCCAAGCACGGGCTGCGACGACGTGCTAGTACTCTGGGTAGTTGCGAAAATTCCTAGGCACGGGCTGCGACGACGTGCGGAGTTATGTCTAGAACCGGGGTTACCATTAGCCCTTGACAGATGGTCGTTCAACTAACGGTGAAATCAAGGCAATGATAACAGTGATAGCCAGAGTCATGGATGTTTGGACGCTTGATTGTATCATCATTCGGTCTCAAGAGCGGTGTTTTCTGGGTGCTTATCTGATCTTGGTTTAGGCCTTGGGGGTTTGTATTTAGAAAACATCGAACTTGACTCGAGTGATTATTGCTTTACTTTAATTGCTTGCTATGTTATGCTTGCTTCTCCTTAATGTGTGTCTGGGGGCTATCACCGTAGAAAGAGGTGGAGTGGGATGGTTTGGTTCCTATTCTTTTTATCCCTTATACTCTTTTGGTATATTTGATAGTTGATTTACTGCTCACTAAGACTTTGTCTGACTCAAGGTTTTATGTCTCCTCTTATTACCTTGGGCTGTTCATCCATGTTGGGATGGGCAGACTAGGTAGCAGGTGACAGGTGCTGTTCTTGGAGATCTACGCTGATGATGACAAAGACGAGCAGGAGGCTTTTTCATATTATTTCATATTATATGTACTGGGTGTTCCGCTGCTGTATTTGTTTGAGTGTTATGTAGTGAGGCTTTGATGTATGGATGATTCATATGTTTGTATAAAACTATTATGATGCTTATATGATGATGTCCTGTTCTATAGAGCTTCACTATATTATATTTCTCTATTATATTTATCCATGCGCTGTGAGTTGTACGATAGATTCTGCGATGTTTATTCTACCTTGACGGTCATCCATGGCTGCCTGGCACACCTTCAGCGCACCATTCTCTTGTTTCCGTGCAGGAGTCATGGGCGGTCGTCACATTTGGTATCAGAGCTTTGGTTAATCGATTTTAGCCAACGCTCGCTGACGTAATTACGTATGAGAGACGTAATTGTATTTTGATGGATGATTACTATATATAATATAGTAGTTTAGAAGGATTTGAACTCCTCATGCAGTTGTTTCTCAAGGTGTTCTAAATCATTCCTTTTTGTAGATATTAAGGATGATCCGAAGTGAGAGACAAGCTGCGAGGGAAAGCCGTGCTGCTAGGGAAGCTGTTGATTATGCTTTTATGTTTGAGGCCATGATGACTTCGATCATGAGGAGGATACCAGCTTCAGGACCGTCAGTAGATGTGGGAGTTCAAGTTCAAGCTCCAAGACCGGTGGATTTTGCTAAGCTTTGCAAGGACTATACTTCTCTTGGAGGAAAGGTTTTCTTGGGAACGGAATCGACCATTGAAGTGCAGAGATGGATAGATGCTTGTAGAAGAATTTTTGGTGACTTGGGAATTGAGGATGCAACTAAGAGGAAGATCGCATCAAGGCAACTTCAAGGGAGAGCTTCGGATTGGTGGAATTCTATCACCATTGATACTCCAGAGGAGGAGATTACTTGGGAGCAATTCCAAGTTAGATTTGAAGCTAAGTTCATCTCTACGGCTCAGAAATCTGTTCTGTTTAAGAAGTTTGTGGAGCTCAAGCAAGGTGGGAGACCAGTTCTTGAGTATGTTTCTGAGTTTGAAGCTTTGTCCAAGTATGCTCGATCGTATATTGATTCTCCCTATCAGAAGAATGAGAAATTTGTGACCGGTTTGGACACTTATGTTGGAAGGCAGTTGGTGGATCATTTGGACGATCCGTTTGAGAAGATTGTGGAAAAAGCCCTCAGGCATGAGTGTTTGTTTCCTAGGGAAAGTTCTGTTGTCGCTGTAACCAAGGAAGGATCTAAGCCACAGCAGAGTGGAAACAAGAAGAGGAAGCAGCAGCAACAGAAGGGTAAGGATAGCCAGAAGAAGCCAAGGGGCGAAGTGACTTGCTACAATTGCCAACAGAAGGGTCATCTCTCCAAGGATTGTAGGAATCCAAGGGTGCCGGCGAAATGCCACAATTGTGATAAGCCAGGGCATTTTAGGAGGGATTGTCCGGAACCAAGGAGGGATAGGCAGATTGTGCAAGCTTATGCTATGGGAGCTGTGTCGTCGTCTTCAAAAGCTCCTACTGCTAAAGAGAAGGGGAAGAGTGTGGTGGTTCAAGGTACTCTTTCCATTTGTGGTGTTCCAATTAGAGTGTTGTTTGATACTGGAGCGTCTCATTCTTTTGTTTGTGATGATTTGGTAGGCCGGTTAGGTTTGAAACCGGATATTGTTGATAGGCCATTGGTTGTGACAAATCCAGTTGGGGGTTCGTCATGTTTGTGTATGATATGCCATGGTCTAGTTGTGTCGAGTCATGATTGCTCGTTTGTTTGTGATTGCTTTGTTCTGAACTTTGCGGGGTTCGGAATTATTTTGGGTATGGACTGGCTTAGGAAGTATGCGGCAAGGATTGATTGTGAGAGGCTGGAGGTGACAGTCGGGAATGTGGAAGGGCGAAAGGTTGTGATACGATGTAAGCATGAAGAAGGCGTCTTCATGAGCTTCATGTATTCGCTGGTTGTTCCACAGGATGGACTGTCATCGGTGTCTATTGTGAATGGATTTGAGGATGTCTTTGACGAGGTCAAAGGGTTACCGCCGCATAGGGAGATCGAGTTTTGTATCAATCTAGTTGAGGGAGCCAGACCTGTTGTGATGCCTCTTAGGCGGATGGCGCCTAGGGAGCAGCAAGAGTTGAAGGTGCAAGTTGATGACCTTTTACAGAAAGGATTCATTCGGCGTAGTGTGTCCGAATGGGGTGCACCAGTTGTGTTCGCAACCAAAGCGGATGGATCGTTGAGGTTGTGTGTGGATTATCGTGAGCTGAATAAGGTGACTAAGAAGAACAAGTATCCATTGCCGAGAATAGATGACTTGTTTGATCAGCTCCACGAGGCGAAGGTGTTTTCTCAGATGGATTTGGCAACGGGATTTCACCAGTTAAGAGTGGCGAAGGATAGTGTGCCGAAGACTGCTTTCAGGACACCATCCGGTTTTTATGAGTGGCTGGTGATGCCATTTGGATTGACGAATGCACCAGCGTATTTTGTGGATCTTATGAATAGAGTGTTCAGAGATCAGTTGAACAAGTTCGTACTTGTGTTCGTGGATGATATTCTGATTTATTCCAGAACTGAGGAAGAGCACAAGACGCACTTGAGGATTGTTTTGGAAATCTTGCGAAAACATCAGCTAAAGGCTAAGTTTTCAAAGTGTCACTTCTGGAAGAGTGAAGTGAGGTTCTTAGGCCATGTTATCTCTGGAAATGGAATCGCGGTTGATCCCGCTAAGGTGGCAGCAATCCAGGATTGGGTTAGACCTAAGAATGCATCTGATGTGAGAAGTTTTCTTGGATTAGCAGGATATTATCGTCGGTTTATCAAAGACTTTTTCAAGATAGCTGCACCATTAACAGGATTGACGAAGAAGAACCAAGTGTTCAGTTGGGATGCTAAGTGTGAGCAAGCTTTTGGAATCCTGAAAGAGCGACTGACAAGTGCTCCTGTTTTGACTATTCCAAGTGGGAATGATGAGATGGTGGTTTACACCGATGCATGTGGTACTGGACTTGGAGCAGTGCTAATGCAAAAGGATAGAGTTGTTGCGTATGCAAGTCGACAACTAAAGCCGCATGAAAGGAATTACCCGACTCATGATTTGGAGTTGGCGGCGATTGTGTTTGCTCTGAAGATGTGGAGACATTATCTATTGGGAGTTCGATTCGAGTTGTTTACGGATCATAAGTCGTTAAAGTATCTTTTCTCCCAAAAGGATTTGAATCTTCGGCAGCAACGGTGGCTAGAGTTTTTGGCATCATATGATTTTGGTATAGCTTATACTCCGGGAAAAGGTAACGTAGTAGCTGATGCGTTGAGTCGAAGACATGCCGGATTGGGAGCCATGTTTTCGGAATGGAAGAGTCTCGAGTATTTGGCTGGATTTGATTTCAGGCCCAGATGTGAATTGGAACCTGAGATGTTGGCAAACTTATCGATAAGGCCTACTCTGGTGGAGAGAATTGGCGAGAGCCAAAAGCGAGACGATAAGCTTGTCAAGATTATCCGAGATTTGGAATCTGGATTGGACCCAGAAAAGGATAAAGGATTCGAAGTCGATCGAGAGGGTTGGCTTCGGAAGCAAGGACGACTAGTTGTTCCCGATATAGATGGATTGAGAGATGAAGTTCTTAGAGAAAGTCATCACTCGAAGTTGACAATTCATCAAGGTGGAAATAAGATGTATCGGGATATGAAGAGAACCTATTATTGGGAAGGTATGAAGAAGGATGTTGGAAATTTTATTTCCAAGTGTATGAATTGTCAGTTGGTTAAAGCAAGACAAGAGCAACCAAAACTATTATATGGGTCGTTACATTCTCTCCCCCTTAGGAATTTCGCCCCCGAAATTCCAAACAAACAAGAGCAACCAAAACTATTCTGCATGCCTACCATCCATAGCAATCAACAAACCATGCATCCAATTACTAGCCTAGCATGCAGAATTCTAAAACTTAGAACAAGCTACAAATTCATGAGATGTCACGACACCTTAGGGCCATACCTCGAAGAGTTCAGGATGAGCTGCCTTCATCCTCTCTTCCTCCTCCCACGTACAGTCGTTAACATCATCACTCCATTGTATCTTGAGCAACGTAATCGTCTTCCTCCTAAGCTGTTTCGTGTCGGTTTCAACAACACGAAGCGGCTTACGAGGTCTCGAAACAACTGGATCAACTTCTAAATCTTCACAGCTATCAGCAGAAACCACCGTATTCGAGTCATGCACATACTTCCGTAGATAAGATACATGAAAAACATTGTGCACACCCGCCATCTTTTCCTGTAATTCCAATCTATGAGTGAGCTTTCCAATTCGCTCGATAATCGGGAATGGTCCAACAAATCTCGGAGTTAACTTTCCTTTCTTTCCAAATCGAATAACATTCTTCAGAGGAGAAATCTTCACAAAAACCATATCACCTACGTTGAATTCCAAATCCTTACGACGATTATCGACATAACTTTTCTGACGATCTTGGGCTGCCTTCATTCGTTGCCGAATGATCCCTATACAATCCGAAGTCTGTCGAATCATCTCTGGCCCAAGTATCAGTTTTTCTCCAGTTTCCAACCAACATGTCGGAGAGTTACACGGTCTTCCATACAGTGCCTCATATGGTGCCATACCAATACTTGACTGGTAACTGTTATTATATGCAAATTCCACCAAATGAAGATGATCTTCCCACGATCCTTCGAAATCCAAAACACATGCTCTCAAGAGATCTTCCAAAACTCGGTTGACTCTCTCAGTCTGACCATCGGTTTGGGGATGATAAGCTGTACTCAAACACAACTCGGTTCCCAAAACTTCCTGGAAGCTCTTCCAAAAACCACTAGTGAACAATGGGTCTCGATCGCTCACTATACTCTTCGGAATACCATGGAATCGAACTATCCACTTTACATACAACTCAGCCAACTTCGATGCCGTCCTAGTTGATCGAACAGGAATGAATCTTGCACTTTTGGTCAAACGATCTACAATCACCCAAATCCCTTCATTTCCCGCTCTCGTCCTAGGTAGACCATCGATAAAATCCATCGATATCTGCTCCCACTTCCATATAGGAACCTCTAATGGCTGAAGTAATCCACTGGGCTTTTTCTGCTCTGCTTTAACCAACTGACAATTCATACAGGTGGAAATAAGATGTATCGGGATATGAAGAGAACCTATTATTGGGAAGGTATGAAGAAGGATGTTGGAAATTTTATTTCCAAGTGTATGAATTGTCAGTTGGTTAAAGCAGAGCAGAAAAAGTCCAGTGGATTACTTCAGCCATTAGAGGTTCCTATATGGAAGTGGGAGCAGATATCGATGGATTTTATCGATGGTCTACCTAGGACGAGAGCGGGAAATGAAGGGATTTGGGTGATTGTAGATCGTTTGACCAAAAGTGCAAGATTCATTCCTATTCGATCAACTAGGACGGCATCGAAGTTGGCTGAGTTGTATGTAAAGTGGATAGTTCGATTCCATGGTATTCCGAAGAGTATAGTGAGCGATCGAGACCCATTGTTCACTAGTGGTTTTTGGAATAGCTTCCAGGAAGTTTTGGGAACCGAGTTGTGTTTGAGTACAGCTTATCATCCCCAAACCGATGGTCAGACTGAGAGAGTCAACCGAGTTTTGGAAGATCTCTTGAGAGCATGTGTTTTGGATTTCGGAGGATCGTGGGAAGATCATCTTCATTTGGCGGAATTTGCATATAATAACAGTTACCAGTCAAGTATTGGTATGGCACCATATGAGGCACTGTATGGAAGACCGTGTAACTCTCCGACATGTTGGTTGGAAACTGGAGAAAAACTGATACTTGGGCCAGAGATGATTCGACAGACTTCGGATTGTATAGGGATCATTCGGCAACGAATGAAGGCAGCCCAAGATCGTCAGAAAAGTTATGCCGATAATCGTCGTAAGGATTTGGAATTCGACGTAGGTGATATGGTTTTTGTGAAGATTTCTCCTCTGAAGAATGTTATTCGATTTGGAAAGAAAGGAAAGTTAACTCCGAGATTTGTAGGACCATTCCCGATTATCGAGCGAATTGGAAAGCTCGCTTATAGATTGGAATTACCGGAAAAGATGGCAGGTGTGCACAATGTTTTTCATGTATCTTATCTACGGAAGTATGTGCATGACTCGAATACGGTGGTTTCTGCTGATAGCTGTGAAGATTTAGAAGTTGATCCAGTTGTTTCGAGACCTCGTAAGCCGCTTCGTGTTGTTGAAACCGACACGAAACAGCTTAGGAGGAAGACGATTACGTTGCTCAAGATACAATGGAGTGATGATGTTAACGACTGTACGTGGGAGGAGGAAGAGAGGATGAAGGCAGCTCATCCTGAACTCTTCGAGGTATGGCCCTAAGGTGTCGTGACATCTCATGAATTTGTAGCTTGTTCTAAGTTTTAGAATTCTGCATGCTAGGCTAGTAATTGGATGCATAGTTTGTTGATTGCTATGGATGGTAGGCATGCAGAATAGTTTTGGTTGCTCTTGTTTGTTTGGAATTTCGGGGGCGAAATTCCTAAGGTGTTCCGCTGCTGTATTTGTTTGAGTGTTATGTAGTGAGGCTTTGATGTATGGATGATTCATATGTTTTGTATAAAACTATTATGATGCTTATATGATGATGTCCTGTTCTATAGAGTTTCACTATATTATATTTCTCTATTGTATTTATCCATGCGCTGTGAGTTGTACGATAGATTCTGCGATGTTTATTCTACCTTAACGGTCACCCATGGCTGCCTGGCACACCTTCAGCGCACCATTCTCTTGTTTCCGTGCAGGAGTCATGGGCGGTCGTCACATATATCCACCCTAGCATTGCCTTGTGTGCCGCGTCACCTACCTTAGCGAGCCTTGTACGAGTTTGGTTTTCTCCCGTAGCACGTGGAGTATTTAGGGTAGTCTCCTGATCTGGAGATGCGCTGATACTGGATGGACTACTGGGACTATTACGTGGTAAGATCTATATGGGTAACCCCCTAACGCTATTAAAAAGTAAGTTTATTTTACTAATAGACATTATTATAATAGCGAAATATTACTACATAGTAAATAGTTTGACGGATCCTTAAGAGATGTGATTTCCGAGCATCTCTTAAGTTACTGCACTCACGTTAGACACTGGATGGAAGATGTCAAATCCTATAAACATCTCTAACGCAGTTATACTCATATTTATTCTGTTGATTTAACTCACATAAGATCTTCTAGTTCTGACTCGAGTGTTTTGTCTTTTCAATTCGCTCGGGTCAGTCTGAGCATTTCAGGATTCGAATACTTTATTTCTGGAGGACGAATATGAAGATTGTATTACTATTATTTATTATATTATTCCTCTACATTTATACTATTCCGCTGCATTATTTATTGTTCTCTGGTATGTTTAACTCTAACATGTGTTGTATAAGTATAATCAAATATTTTATAAAACAGCTTCATGAACTGTTTATTTGATTATTATATTTTTGGCATTCCGCTATGAGATTCTGTTTTGTTTTATTTCTTTCTCTGCCTTTCTTACTTACCCCAATAACAATCCGCTCTTTTGTATGATTTGAGTCTGAGGTGTGTGATTTATCGTCGATTTAAAGCATACAAAAAGGTGGTTCGTTACATCTGTTATCAGAGCTTTGTTATGGTGATAAACCTTAGCCTTGTGGTGTCTGACTCTTTATTAATAGGGTAGTAATACCCTATGATGAGTCACTGAGAGTATATATATGAGAGAGCGTATTTATTAGTGTTACAAAAGGTTTTAATATTATGTTAATTTGTTCTGTTTTGTATTTAAAAATTATGATTGATGCATAGGACGCTATGACATCAATAGAGATTTCTAAATACTTAATAGTACAGACCGACACAATATTTGTTTCGAATATAGGTAAATGAAATAATTTTGCCTATTATATTTTCTATATATAAAGTAATAAATTTTATAAAGGTTATATATTGGTTGTAATATATTGGTTGTTAGGTAGTGAAATTCATAAATATTGATTGGAAACAAAATTTGAAGAAAATAAAATAAATGAAAGTTGGAAATTTTAGAACATAAGTTCTGGGATTTTGAAAATTACTTTCAAAGGATTTTGGAATATAATAATATCGTTGTAAGTATTTTCTGATATAAATATTTCAATATAATTTGAAAGAATCGTTTTAAAGAAACTTTGAAAGAAATAACTTATGTACCCCCCTCTCTGTCGCTGAAAAATAATTTCGGTGATGAGTGCACGCATCATCGACATTCATTTTCGAGTTTCAAGAGGGAAGGCCACTGTAGTAGTTTTACTACAGATTTATTTGGGTAAACAAATATAAAATTTTAATTGCTTTAAATATAATTGTATATATAAGTTGTAGGTATATATATTTTCTATTATTTTTTTTTAAAATGATTTGAAATTTAACCCGATATTTAGTTCTTAAGTTTCCGTTAATTAATAGTTCAATTATTGTAGTGAAATGAAATGTAACTAATTAATAATTGGAATCTTTGATTAAAATAGGAGATTAAATGCTAGGTTATAAATGAAATTAAAAGAAATTTGGAGTTCGTATCCTATAAAGCAAAGGATGTGATTATTGAACATTAAATTAATTTAAAGAAATGAGAAAACTTGTATAACTTTCAATTACATTCTTAAAGGCACATGTATAACTTACCAAATATTAAAAGTCGTAATGTTCAATAAGAAAATGTAATGGAAATTGTACAAGTAAAATTATGTAATGAAAATGTTCAATAGTTTTCTTTTATTAATAGGAATTGATGTTATAACTGTTATAAACTTAAGTTATAATTTGGAAGGTTATTGAAATTAAATGTGATAGAGAAGGGAAATTGTAAGTAAAAGATTTTAAACTTAAGACAATGAAATTGATATGCTAAGAAATTAAATTGCACATAAATTCTATAAATAAATATATGTAAATAAATGAAGTTATGCAATAATGAATAAATATAAGGCAATAAAAAAAATTGGCATGACCTGAATAAATGAAAATGAATAATTGCAAGTAATAAATGAAAGTAAATGAAATAAACACTGAATGAGTGAATCGAAATAAAAGTTTGCAAGAAATAAATGTAAATAAAAAAGATAAATCATTATATGAATGAAAAGGAAATCAAACAACAAATATTATGAAATGAAATTAATAAGAATGAATTTGATCTATTGTCTGAAATTGTTGTTTGTTTAGTTTATGGTTGTTTGGGCAACGATACTTTAAATTTGTTTAGATGTGTAAATAATCTATTTAGTTTCATTTAAGACTGTTGAGTAAATGGTGCACTTAGTATTTTATTTTTCATTCTGTACAATTTAAAGTTTTTGAACCTGAATAACTATTTGTTTTGTTTGATATGAATGGATAATGGATTTATGTTGCTTTTATATGATGACTGTATGTTGGTTGCAAGTGATTGTTGTTTATATTGATTTGTTTGTAAGTGGTTTAAACAACTTTAAATATTTCATTTTATATAATTATTAACTCTTTTAGATTATATAAGTGAAATGCAGGTTATGGAAGCAATTGCTACTGCTTTTGGTTTCATAAATAAGTGTTATTTGCCCAACAAATAGGTACGTTCATGGATTACGGTTTTATTGCGTTATTATATTGATTTCCCGTGTTGGGATATATTATTTGGAAATTATATGTTATATATTGTTATATTTGATATTATATTTTCTTTCGAGCCACCCCGTACAAAGGAGACTCTGCCGAAATTTTCCATAAATTTTGGACTTAGAAAATATTTTGAAAAATGTTTTCCAAACTTTATTAATTTGAGAATAAAAAGATTGAATGGTTATAAATTGGTATATTTTATTTAAATTAATTCATTTTGTAAAATTATTTTCTTACGAAGTCAGTATTTTGAATAAGATATATTGACTATATAATTTCTTCTTTTCCCTTCAATTTCCTTTTCGGGGACGAAAAGTTTTGAGTGGGGGAGAGTGTAACGACCCGTAATTTTCGATGTTTAAAATTTATTAATTTAATAAGATTTTGGTAATTAAATCTGGGAATAAATAAAAAAATTGGAATTTGTTAATGAATTAATAACGGGGATGAAATGTAAGAATGTTAATGCAAGTTAATAAATAACTAATTCAGCGCATTCCCAATTAATTGAAACAATTGTTGGGTTATAAATTGATTGTAAATAGTAAAATTTGGAAATAAAGATATGTCAATTTATAAGGATTTGAACTATTATAATCGAATTAATTGTAATTAAATGAAATTAAATATCTAAATATTACGTTAATTGAAATTTAGATGGAATTTGAGAATATTAATGTAATAGATCATGAATCCAATGTTAATTTCATCCGTCTGACAGCAATGAATTGAATAATAGAATGAAAAGTAAATTAAATGGAATTATTGAAAATTAAATTTACAATTTCTGAATTTAATGAAACTGAGGTTAACATTGAAATTGATAAATTTATCAACTCTAAATTGACATCTAGATTTGTTTAAATTAGTGAAAATGATTAAGAAATTTAAAAACAATAAAATTTGTCAATTGTAGAATTGAAGTTGAAAATTTGATTTAATTAATTAACTATTAATTTATTTAATTAATGTAAAAATAGCCATTTTTCCACTGACTTGGATTTCGACGAAACCTGTTTCATCGGATCCGTAACGGTGAATTATTGTAGGTTTCAAATTTCATATCGATCGGACTTGCCGTTTGATCGTACGAGCTCGAAATGCCTAGAAAATCAACTTTAAATAAGCTAATTTTTGGCATAACTTATTCATACGATGGAATTTGGACTTGAAACCTGTTCCAATGATTTTAAAATATTTTAAAACATCTATTTTGATATATGGGTTGACCCAATTTCATTTCGGAGTCAGAACGGGCTTTTTGGGTCACTTATCGTTCAACAGTCCAAACAAATCATATTTGTTCCTCTATTTCTCAACTCTACCTATTTATATCCTATTATAAACCCTAGCAGCCTTTTTATTTCTCATTTCTGTACGTACAAAAACTTATGTTGCTCCTCTTGCTCAATGGCTGAATACCCTAAATGTTCCAATTCAGTTTCAATTCAAAATTCGACTTCAAAAATTCAAACTCCTCAATATATATCGAATTTTATATCAATCTGAAGCTCTCAACGAGCGCATCTCAGATCTGTAATTCGTTTTCCAAATTGAACTATGGTTTGTCTAGAAATTAAGGAACAAATCATGACCATTCATCGTGTCGAAATCAACTTCACAGATCGACAAATTGGTGGTACCATGGCGTAGAGATCGACGAGAGGAGTGCATCGGAGTGGTTTGCTCGGCGATTTGATGGTTGGATTTGTCGTGATAATTCGATTAGGTCACAAAAATTAACGGCAACTATCATCGTTTGGCTCGATCGGCAGCGAGGAGGGTAGCCGTTCGAGGTCATGGGGGAGCACTCAGGTGGCATGCGCAGTTGGAGGAGGCCGTAGGCTAGACGGTGCTGATGCGGGGTGGCTGCTCCAATAGGCTCGAACGCGATGTATAGGGGGAAGGGGTAGGGTCCTTTAGTGATAAGGTGATGACGTGTATAGTATATTATTATTATTTTATTAAAAATTGTTTAGCTTCTAACTGCTGTAATTTTCACATACGAGGTCCTTTTTATGCATGGTTTATTTCGTTGGGATCGTATCGAAATTCCAGACATTATGGTGCTGGTTTGGACAAATTCTGAGACTGTTCAAATTTTGTGTTTAAATTGGATTTAAACTCAATTTAAATTCAAAATGTGAGTGTTTTAACCCACTCACAACTTCTAAAATTTCTTATGTTTGTTAAATTGATTTATGATGTGATTAGAAATTTATTTATGACAGTTTGGCATATTTTGAACTATCATCTCAGTTTATTTGAATTTATTTGGATAAAATAGCTATTTAATTTATTATTGAATATAAACTGCGAGTAAATACCTGTTATTTATTATCTGTTCTATATTGATGTTATTGATTGAATTGGATGATGATTGTGATAAATGTTTAATGATTGATATTGGATGAATGGATGTTGTATTTTATATTGTTATAAAATGCAAGTTGTTATGGATGTTTATTTCATTCGGGATTGCGGTTTGAAATGATATATAACCGTATTTATATTTTAAATTACGGATTGGAATGATAAATATCCATACCACTTGACAATAGGATAGAAATTTATATATGGTTTTATATATAAATATTTTAAAATGATTTCTATGGGTTTTGAAAAGAAATATATGGTTTTTGATAAACATTGATTTTAGATATTATATAAAGGTTATTTTATCATTGATTTTACACTATGTATAATTTGTTTTAATATAAAATAAGCTTAATAACAAGTTCGATTTTTATTGAAGATAATATGCTTAAGTATTTATATAAATTTTATTTTAATATAAAGTTTATAATGATTTAAACAAATTATGATAAATAGGCAATTTATTGAAATTGAATTTATTTAAGAATTAAACTCAAATAAGTTGATGTAAAATTTCTAAAATTTGAAACTTTAAACGGTAGATTTTTAACTTGATTTTGGTTTAGGGCGAATTAAATGAATATTTCAAGTACAAATAAATTTAAGGAAATATTTAGTTATTTGTAATTTGAGTTTTATTTAGATGATTATGGATTTATTATGTAAAATATTTCAAACTAAATAATAGAAAAGTGAATTGTCAAATCGTAATTACCAAACCTAGTTTTGAAATTGTTGAATACTTAAAGCTTGAAATATACTGAATTTGAAATGGTTTATTTTGTGGATCAATCGGTTTTGAAATCAGTAAAATTGGAAATGGTTTATTCGGAAACTGAATTGAATTGAAATTTATGATTTGAGATTTGGTCAAATTAAAATCTAGAACTTCGAGTTGTTTTGGAATTGATTTGTGAAACTTAAGAAGCTATTTTATTATATAAAGTATTCTAATATTTAAACCGTTTAAGTGGTGGAAGTTATGTTTCAAAGTTATGAGCTTCAAAGTATCATGATTTGAAAGTGTTATACTTTAAGGGTTTTGATTTCGAAGTGGTATAACTTTGAAAGTGATATGATTTTGGCAAAATGATATATTTGAAATAAAATGATATTATACTGATTTAGGTTTTTATAAAAATGATATCATATTGATTTGGTTTTTGAAGCGGAAATGATATTGTATTTATATGGTTTTGAAATGGATATTATATTCTGGTTTTGAAGTATAATTATTTTTGAAATGACCGCGGTGTTATAATAACGTTTGGTTGTTAAAGAAACCGGGATCGGAAGTTGTCATACTCTTTGCCAACTCCGAAAACCACTTTAACAACCGTGTACGGGGTGGAGATTCCAGAATGAAGTAGGATGGTGGCGGTGTTCCTTTGAGGTATGTACGTGGACCCGACTCCCGTGAGTTGGCATAAGGTGGCTAAAACAGGAGCGATTCCAGGCAAGTGAGGTAGCTCCTCTTATCGGACACACTCCTTCTATACCATTCCATTATATTCTTACTTTGAGATTGATTCGGTAACCACTTTTGATTTTTTTTTTATTTGGGGGTGTGGCTCGAGGTGGGCGGTTGCTGCGCGCTATGCGTCACCACCAATCCGGATAGTAATTGGCATATCTACCCTGGCATTGCCTTGTGTGCCGTGTCACCTACCCCAGCGAGCCTTGTACGAATTTGGTTTTCTCCCGTAGCCCTTGGAGTATTTAGGGTAGTCTCCTGACTGGAGATGCATTGATACTGGATGGACTACTGGGACTATTACGTGGTAAGGGCTATATGGGTAACCCCTAAATTTTATTAAAAAAGTAAGTCTATTTTACTAATAGACATTATTATGATAGCAAAATATTACTACAAAGTAAATAGTTTAACTGTTCCTTAGGAGATGTGATTCCCATCTCTTAAGTTACTACACTCACGTTAGACACTGGATATGAGATGTCAAATCCCATAAACATCTCTGACGTCGTTACACTCATATTTATTCCGTTGATTCAACTCACATAAGATCTTTGAGTTTCGACTCGAGTGTTTTGTCTTTTCAATTCGCTCGGGTCGGTCTGAGCATTTTAGGATTCGAAGACTTTATTTCTGAAGGACGAAGACGAAGATTTTACTACTGTTATTTACTATATTATTCCTCTACATTCATACTATTCCACAGCATTATTTATTATTCTCGGGTATGTGTAACTCTGATATGTGTTGTAAAAGCATAATCAAATATTTTGTAAAACAGCTTCATGAACTGTTTATTTGATTATTATATTTTGTCATTCCGCTGTGAGATTCTATTTTGTTTTATTTCTTTCTCTGCCTTTCTTATTTACCCCAATAACAATCCGCTCTTTTGTATGGTTTGAGTCTGACGTGTGTGGTTTATCATCGATTTAAAGCATATAAAAAGGTAGTCTGTTACAACATACTGTTATATATATTATAACATCCAATTGATAATAAAAATTATCAAATCATTCAATCAACCAATAATTTTAATTTTCAACTTTTTAAATTAAACTTGCCATCCAAAAACGAGTGAGATTACCTCACCTTGAGTTTCATTTTTCCAACGTTCTAATTTTAAATTAAAATGAAAACATTGGATTTTACCTAAAGCTAGCTCCGATCGACTCCAAATCCTTTTCAGCACTTAATATTCGTCACTACGATTCCAACACCGCTTGTTTCGTCCAATTCTGACAATGTATGTAAAAGTTATTTACAATATAAAGTTACACGAATTTAAATAAATACATACATACATACATACATATATTAATTTCTTTATACCCTGGAAAAAAATCTGGCCATTCATCCTGGATCAAGCAAATCACTGTCGTTCTCTTCATCTTCTCCCTCACGTTAATTCCAGACATCACGTATGCGTTAAAACCCATCACCGCCTTCGTTCCTTTGATCGCCGCTACCTCCATGATGCTCTAGCAGACGATCGACGACTGCCATCATGTGCGCCTACGCGAGTACCACCAATGCCCATAATCTCAAGAAGCTCGGCAGTTCCCACATCATGAAAATTGAGATTGAATTGAAACCCCATTTGGTCAATTTCTTGTCACTACGTCAAACTATAGAAATCCTCCGTTAGATGTCTAGATCTCAGGATGCTCTTCGATTTTGTTTTAGGATTTGTTGGATAATATCGCGTGGATGGAGAGATCAAAGGGGATGAAGTTAGGCACGTTTCGGCCATTGAAACGTAAAGGAGGCGGCTACGTTGATTAATGGCTAGGGTTTGAGGATTGTGCACGCAATATATATTTATATATATACATATATATATATATATATATATATATATATATATAACCTTAATATTATCTTCACTATTTACGTACTTTTTTGAACGAATTCCAAACGAAGCGTGCATCTTATAATATTTTACCCCTATTCCAAACACAATGGAACAAGTTTCGAGGCCTAATTCGATCGTATATGGAAGATAGCTTTTCGAATCGAATTATGACATTAAATTTTCGGTATTAATTTCAACGCGTTTCCATCCCATACGACCCAACGATAATTCCAAACGCTACGAAATTTGAAATCCAATAATAATACACTATTACGGATCCAATTGAACTAGTTTCGTCGAATTCCGAGACTGTGCCCAGGAAGGCTATTTTAATGCGTCAATTAAATCGAGCGATTTTCAAAATCGACAAAATTACTTGAAACTTTAATTTTAAAAACTTACTAACTTAATTATAATACAAATAGAATTTATATCCATATTAGAAACCATTACGAATCATATAAAATCACAAATTCAATTTTCCACTCTATTCCCAATATTAAATTCCATTGCTAAATTAACATATAAAATTCCAAATTTTAATTTATCGACTTTTAATCCCATCCAAAAGTCAAATATCAAAATTATAATTCAAATAGAATTTAAATCAATTTTAGAAATCATTTTCATGTACATTTACTTCAAATTCATATATTATCCAATTTTAAATTATTAAATTTACTATTCACCCACTTCGTTAAATCAATATATTTGAAATTTTAAACCATTCCACTAATTCAACCAAAATCTCCCTAATAAAAATAAATTAATAATTCAAATTCAATATTTAAATAAATTAAATGTTCAAAATCAACCTACTAAAAATCCAGGTCGTTACATGATTAAATGATGTTTTGACAATAAATTGATTACAATTAATTTCTAAATTTGTTACCCTATTTGACATCATAATTATCATTCTTTAACTGTTCAAAGGATTTTAACATATTTCTTAGTTCAATATGTATCATCTTTTGTTTTTTGATTATTTGCATACAAGTTTAATCTCCTTAGATTTGAAAGTTCACTTGTTCTTTTTATCCACATCTTATTGTAATTGAAACCCACACATGATTAAAGGATGTTTGGATAATAAATTGGTTACAATAAATTTAAAACTTGTTACCCCATTTGACATGACTAATATCTTTATTTATGTATTCAAATGATTATTAATATATTGCTCAGTTTAGTGTCTTTTACTTTTATTTTAAAAAGATTATTCAGATAGGTTGAATCTCTTTAGATTTGAAAGTTTATTTGTTCTTATTATCTGCATTTTATTGTAATTGAAACTCTCACATGATTAAAGGATGTTTTAATAATAAATTGATTACAATAAACGTATAAATTTGTTACCCTATTTGACATGAATAATACTTTTTAAGTATTCAAAGGATTGTTAATATATTGCTCAGTTCAGTATGTTTCACTTTTGTAAAAAAAAAATCGTATAGGTTGATTCTCTTGATTTAATCGTATGCATGCATGTTTTTTTAACTATTTAAGTTTGTATAATTTCATAAACACATCTAAATATTATATGGTTTATTTTGAATTAAATAAGAAGTTTTGGGTTAATCTTGTATATAGAAATAATTATATATATGTAAACATAGATATATGTGTGTGTGTGTGTGTGTGTAAAACTTAATGTTTATATTTCAAATTGTATAATTTAAATGCATTATTAACATCGAACATTTTTTAAAGAGGCAATATGAATTATTATTGGCTATTCCTAATCTTATGTCATAACGATTCATTGATTGCTAATTGAATGCTGCATAAATCAAGTTTTTCAAAAGGGGAAGATGAATCATTCATCTTTTATTTCTTTCCTTTTTGTCCCTTATGTAATTGCCTTTAAACTTATTTCTATTTATTCGTATACATCATGTTATCAATTAATCATTCTTCCCTTATAATTATTCTGTCATACAATTAGGGAATGAACATATTTGATATATTCAAACCTTATTTTTATATCACATTCTTTATTATTTTAGAATCAAATTAATAAAACAAAATATGGTATTAAAAAAATACTGATTTTATTTAAAATAAATTTAGATAAAATCTAAATACATTTAGACTTCATAGGCCCATTAAAGATCCAAAACTGCTAATTTTTTTGAAATTCGCCCATTTCTTCCGCTGCGGGCTGGCCCAGTTCCAACACAAATATCAAATATTTCCCCTTTTCTCTTAAACCCAAGGAGATTAGGTCACTAGTATCCACCTTTAGTTATGGTTGGCTCCTATTGACTTGCTTGATCAAAATGCACACTGACTCCTCTTTGAATTAATTATTTAATCATGTTATTCAAGTTCCTATTATAATCGAACCGATGTATAAATTTTGTACAATGTTCCAATCGATTTTAAGCTTTAAATAAATAATTAAAAATTCCACACAATTTCAATACAACATATGTGTTAATCTATCATTAACTTATAATATTTATAAAAAAAATTAACATTGATAAATGATCATGTTAACTCTTTATTGTGGACTCAATCCTCGGTCATTATGCAAAAAATTAAATACCAAAGCCAGCGTGGACTTCGCTAAAGTACATTATCGGTCATAGTTCAAAATTTATAGATTGTTTAGGATTAATCCAATTTCTAATCTATAATAAGCTAACCCAGTAATGAAATTTTGTACATATATTATTTTCATTATCATACACCGCTTAGTATTTAGAGATTGATCTAATGTCAAAACTATATAAATATCCATATTTAATTGCGCAGACATCGATCATCACAATATTCATATGTACAACCATCTATATATGCATTGACACATTAAAGCCTTACTATGTAGTTTCTTCAAAAGTAGTACAAAAACATCACATCAAAACCCAGTTCTAGTATTGCTTCCTACGTGACTCGATCCTATTAGGTTTAGGTTCAACTAGACCTAACAGTTCATCAATGGTTGACCAGTGAGGATATAATTGGACGACTAGTCGTAAGTTGGCTGTGAGCCATTTTGGCCCCCATGCCTTTTTCCTTTCTTCTTACTTATTTTATTTTATCTAGTTTCTTGTTTAATTAGATTTAGGTTCATTAATACACTTCATAGTTTAATAACATAATTTAACTATAGTTAAACCATATGATTCTGCACGTTAATCCTACATTTCACACTCACAAACATGACAATCCACATCTTAATGGGTATGAATTTTCGTTAATCGAAAACCCAAGTCTACCAAAGTACAAATCATTGGTTTTGGTATCTTGCAAATAAACAAATGCATATCAAAACACTACTGATATAAACCCCTAACGGAATAGTAAATTATAATAAAACATATAGCTATCAACCATGGTTAACACTTATGATATCTAGTGTCCTTGTCACTATCAAGCGTGCATAAGGAAATCTTTCCTTCCATCATTCCCTCCTTGCATCAGTACATGTTCCTCTAAAGCTATCATGTGTGTTGTAATGAGGAGTGGGTCAGAACAACATTCTAGTGATTGGTGAGTTACACACTTTATATATAACACTAGTTTATGCCGATTGCCTTCCATTACATATTATGTGTGACTCCACGTACGCGTACAATATGCTCCATCCACTCGAAGTAGACAATAACTATATATGCATATACATACATATATATAAGTACCACGGTCCCCTTAGGACCAAGATACTTCCTTGCTAGTATTCGTAACTCAATACCTCGTCAGGTTCCATTGTCAATTTAGTATCACGTCCTCGCCATCATGTATACCAAGGAAGTCCTGTAGTGCTTAATAATGGCATTAGAATAGTTTAGTCGTATCCTATTCATTTTGAAAGACCTCCATTAAGGATTATCTAGTCTTGCCTCCTAACAAAATTATTAAATAAAACTATGGTTGTGCATGACCTAAATGTGATCTACACTAGTAGGTGTATCACGTTTAGGCGTAACCCTCGTCCTTCTACTGACCACTCAGGAACGATGGCGTTCTCGACCTATGAAATATCTTCTACTCTTGTATATGGTACTAATCTCACTGACATAGCGTGAGCTTTTCTCACCATCCCATTTAGATTTCCTAATGCAATCTAGGAAATACCTACTTGTTACTTAACACCCACCTAAAAGGTTGAAGCAGACTCTACTTGTCCTTTGACACTTCAATCGAGGTGAATTATCATACTTGGTATTCTCTTCACGTATACGTGAACGTATAATGCCATGGGTCCTATAGTTGGATATGCCTAATATCAGTATAATATATACAAAACCACCGATGACCCCTTGTGGTGGGCAGACTTCTGTTGTGTAACACTACTGACCTCGCTTATAATGACTAAATTATTTCATATTTAATCCAAGTTATTAACTAACTTTAATAATTCACACATATCATAAATGCATACTTGAGGCTACGTTTATATTCATAATTATTTATTAACTACACCTTCAATATTCAATTATTAATAATATTCCTTTACTTTTACATGCTTTTACTTCTCATTTTATTAGTGTCAATTTAGTATCATTTATCGCTTACTTTTAACTTAAAAGATTTAAATATCATTTACCGTTCATTCCCCCTTTTTATTTTTTATTTTCTTGAAAAAATTACTTCATATACAATAAAAAAGCATATATTTGCATGATGTCTCATTAAAACCTTGCAATCCCCCTAACATATATGGATGTCTTGCTAGAAAAAAGAGTACATAGCATGCCCATATATTACATTACAACAAGCCAAAGTCTGATCTAAATTGTCAAATAGATGAAGGAGTAAACAACATAAAGACGTACTCAAAACCATCCATACGAGCAACTTGTATCAGTAATCAAAATAAAACAAGACAAAAGAAAAAACAAAACAAAAAATAAAAGACCCCAAGAACACGTGCTCGGATCAAAGAAAACGATGGCCACTAAAAAAAATAACTTCGAGAATTCTCCTTCGGGCGAGAGAAAGCGATTAGCTTTACCAAAACAAGCCAGAAACAGTCAAACTTCTCTGAGAAAATAATGGCGACGACTAGAAATTCGAAAGAGGAAAATACAGATCCAAGCCCACGAGTAGAAAAAGCAGAGACAACTTCATGGTAGGCAGGCAATCGGGGCAGTGATTATGTTGAGTTCTTCCAAGATAAGTTTTTCATCTGTACTTGTAATGTTCAAGTTCATATTATACTAGATTAAGTACTTACAGTCCTAAAGTAGGAGTCTTAATCTTAAATTAGTGGGCAATTCGATGCGTTTAAAGACACGGCTATTTTTTTCGCATTATATATTTCAGACCATCGTGGTAAATGCAATATTACTAACTTGGTTAATTAATGAGTATCTATTCTGGTTCTGGCATGTAAACTCCAAGATGTAACTAATGTCGAATCTATTACCGAGACTGAGATGTAGCTTATTCATAATTTACTTCAATAACCATCTCGAATAATTATAGTAAAAGGAGGTGGTCTCTATCTTTAAACTAATTTAAACCAAATATACAAGTTCGATCTATAGTAGAGTTCCATTTGCTGATTCTTTCTTTAGTGTTTAATTTGTTTTCTTTTGCTAGTAGAGCACAAATGGACATCTTTGAAGCACGTTTTTTGTTCAAATTATTTTATCCCAATCGAAGCATGTTTGCATCTAACTTATTCCCATGCGGATTTCATATTGAACTGACTAGTTTTATTAGGAATCTAGAGCCAGAAATCATGTTTCATGTGGTTTTAAATGGTTAATTTGTGCACTGTAGTACGAATTTGTATAGGAATGTATTCTAAATGTTGTTTCCATTCATTGCCAAATATAAGTTTAGATACTTGTCTTTTACAACCACCAGACACAACCATGACGTTCCATCCAAACTTGTCAATCGGAGAAGATCCATTTAACCATGGGTCGAACCAGATGTCTTATCATCACCATTTACAAATTTTCCTATCAATATGGCCTTTACACCATTGTATGGCCCTTAACAATGTTTTCCATGTATTTGATGCATTATTATCCGAAGTATCAGTCAAAAAGTAAGCTTTTTGCAGTACTTATTGTGTGCATCCATTTAGCCCAAAGAGAATCACCATTAATATAATTCCATAGAAGTTTAATGGCGACTGCTTTGGCAACTTCATCTATTCTTTTAATGCCTAAACCCCCCTCACTCTTGGTTTTATACACATTATCCCAGCACAGTTTATGTGTTTTGGATTTCCATATGAAATTAGCACAAATGGAGTTTATTTTTGAATAATAGACACAGGAAATTGAGAAAATTGAAGCAAAAATTGAATCATTGGAAAAATTACAGATTTAACCAATTCATGTCTACCACTAATATTCAACAACTTATTATTCCAATGGTTGAATATTTTTTTCGTTTTGTCAATTAGCCATCCATAATCTCTTATTTTTAATTTTTATTAGATAAAGGAATGTCTAAGTACATAATCGGGAGATTTCCGGTACTGATTCCAGGGTGTCAGCAATTTGAATCCTACATTTTGCTCCTTTGCTAAAGAATAAGGATGATTTAGTGGCGTTTAAATCAAGAACAGATAAGTGCTTTAGATTTTGAAATTTTTGTTTAATACTTTCTGCATTCTGATTAGTAGCTTTAGTCAAAATTAAGATATCATCCGCATACAATAAGTGGGTAATAATTGGCTCAGTTTGATAGATGGGGGTAATATTACCTTTTAAATACTCTACGTCAAGACTGATAGTCAAGAATTCCGTAGCAATAGAAAATAGATACGGCGAGAGGTGGCCCCCCGGTCTTAACCCTCTCGAACTGTCAATTAATCATGGAGAGCCATCAATTAACACAGAAAACGAAAGAGTAGAAATACATTCGTAAATTAGGTCCGTAAAATGTAGAGGAAAACCCATAGAAATTAGCATATGATGAATAAATTCTCCATTGGTTTTATCATAAGGTTTATTCAGATTAATTTTCGGGCATAAATTGTTAGAATTGTTTCTGTTGAATCCTCAAACTAATTCATAAGCTAGCAGGGAATTTTCAGTAGTCAGTCTGCCGAGAATGAAGGCATTCTGATTATATGAGATGAGTTCATTCATGTAATCTTTCATTCGATTGCAGAGGAGATTGGCTAATGTCTTGTAAGAGACATTACATAGAGAGATTGGTCTAAAATTAGTCATGTCCACAGCTTCAGGTTTTTTTGGGATAAGACAGATAAAGGTATGATTAATTTCCCTAATAAGTTTTCCAGTTTGACGAATCCCATTCATAGCATTCCAGATATCATGTTTAATTTGCTCCTAATGGACTTTGTAAAATTTTGAATTAATTCCATCTGGTCCAAGAGAGTTGTTATCATTAGTCTAGAATATAGCTTCTTTAATTTCCTCTAGCTGAAATGGTTTATATAAACTATGTGTAGCATTGCCAGACAAAATTTTCTTACAAATAATTCCTGGAAATGGATTTGTGGCCTGCTGTGATAAGAACAGTTCAGATAAATATTTATTAGCCTTATTCGCAAGTTTATCTGATGTTGATACCCAAAGGCCGTTATCATTAAGAAAAAAATTACTCCTCCTTTTAGGATGAACGACTTTAATTTTACTGGAAAAAAATCAGTAGGTCTGTCCCCTTTGGTTAGCCAATTAATTTTCATCCTTTTTTGATTATCCACTGCAATTTGTCTCATAACTGAATGTAGTTTTTCATTACTTACAGAGTACTGCTCCATTAAACTGACATTCAAAGGATCCTTCACAAGTTAATTATAAAGCTCATTAGTATCATTCTTTATTTTATCAACCTTTGTGTGTATATTATTTTTACTTAGCCCAATCATTCAATATAATTTTGGCTACTTTCAATTTTCATAAGAGAATAAAAGGAGGATTTCCAGAGTACTGTTGGATCTGAGCATCCTGCATGGTTGACTGGTAATTAGAGTGAAGACACTAAGAATTTTAATATCTAAAAGGCACTCGAACCCTTTTATTGTTATGAATTAGAAGATTGGTAAAGAGGGAGTATGATCACTCAAAGAGCGACTTCCAAAATGAATACCAAATTAAAAATTTTGTCCAGCCATAAAGAGTTGACAAAAACGCGATCAATTTTACTATGAATAAAGAAACTTTGACCTCCCCTCCATGTATAAAAATTGCCCGAGAAATTAGGCTCCACTAGTTTAGAATAGGAGATACGTTCTATAAAATTGTAATCACCCATTGAGTTAAATAGACCATTAGACATTCTATCATTAGGAGATAATATAGAGTTGAAATCACCCGCCATAAGCCATGGTAGATTAAAGCTTTTAGATTGTTCAGAAATATACTTCCAAAGTTCAACACGCTTCAATTATTCATTAAAACCATATATTGCGGTGCATAATATACTAATACCATTAGCATGATACAAAATGCAAGGAATATATTGGTTATTAGAATGTAAAATGATATTCGATCATTGAGATGAGTCCCTAGGATTAAAATGTAGCTATCTGACCAGTAGATATATTATGAGAATATTTCCAACTAGTGTTAATTCTGGATATAAATTTATCAATATGTCTAAAGATAATTTATTTTCAATAATGCCAAGAACGGAAAATTCATTACTATTTAAGAGATGCAATACTTATTAGATATAATGGAATATACGAGAATATGAGATATGACTTCGTATTGCTAGGGTTTCTCTTTTGCTATGCTATCGGTTTCTGTAGGTAGCAGGCCTTGGGCCAGTACAAAGCCCATTTCATTTATATCTTCTTTTCACTGTTGTAAACTCTATAAATAGAGTATTGTCTTATACATGTAAATGTATCAATTCAGTCTACAATAAAATCATCATATTATTTTTACTCAAAATCTAATATGGTATCAGAGCAAAGATCAAAAACTGTTTAACAACAGAATCATATTTCTTTTGAATCCATCAGAATTCAACCTCATCATTTGGATTCACAGCAGTTCATCAGTGTTTTGATCATCATCTGAAACTGCTGCTGCTATCTCAGTTCTATTTCTTCCTCAAGAATCAAAAAATCATCATCAAGCCTTGCCAAGAAGAGTTGTCAGAATACTATCATCATTCAACTCAACGGCTGCTTTCAGATTTAGAAGAAAACGAGGAAATCATCATCAAAGAAGTCAAGAACTGAAACAAGAATCACTATTGAATCTTCATTGAGCCTTACCAGCAGATCTAAATACTGGTTGCTCTCAGATTCTTTAAAAAAATCTCAATCAAGTCACCTGTAAATCTATTGCTTGCTTATTACCGTTCTTGGCCATTTCTTTCCACAAATCAGGTTCTTGATTAAACTTTATCTCATATTCACATTGCATTGAATCTTTGTTGTTTTTTCTTGATCATGGCTGAAGGAGCCTCAGATAATAACTCCTCTACATCTGCAAATCCAACACTGAACTCTACTGCACCATCTGTTATCACTGAAAATATATCAAAAATCATAATTAGTCCACAACCACAGCTAATTCAGACTCAATTGGATGAAACAAATTACTTGTTGTGGAAATTCCAAATTCAAACTGCAGTAAGGGGTTATGGATTAGAAGACTACATTCTTGGCATCAAGGAAGTACCACAGCAATTCATTATCAGTAATGAAGGAAATTCAATTTTGAATAGAGAATACACCATACATCAAAGGCAAGATAGCTTACTCTCTTCCTGGATTCTATCAACTATAAGTGCAAATCTATTGCCACAACTCATAGGATGCAAGAATGCACATGAAATATGGCATACTGTAGAACAAGTATTCAGTTCTCAATCAGCAGCAAGAGTAATGCATTATAAGAGACAGTTACAAAACTTAAAAAAGAATGGTATGGCTATGAGAGATTATCTCTCCAAGATTAAAACATTGTGTGACTTACTTGGTGCTGCTGGATACAGTGTCAGTGACACTGAACAGATCTTGCACATCTTAGGTGGATTAGATGATGAATATGAATCTATTGTGGCTGTAATATCATCTAGAGATATCACACCATCAATATCATATGTTCATTCCACACTTCTTGCTCATGAAGGCAGATTAGAACAAAAGAAACCAATTGCCTCGGACCTCTCAGTCAATTACATTTCTAACAAAGGAAAAAATCAAGAAAAGACACAGCCAAGAAATGAATCAAACTACTACCAGAGAGACAATCAGAGAAGCAATCAATTTTTCAGAGGCAGGGGCAGAGGTGGAAGATATAACATTAATAATGGAAGGCCAAGATGTCAAATATGTGAACGAATTGGTCATACAGCTAATAAATGTTACTTCAGATTTGATATTCACTATACACCTGGGCAACAAAACAATCAGAGACCAAGTGCTAATATGGCAAATATTCAACCAGATTCAAAGCAACAATCTGAAGTAGCTAAAGTGGAAGATATTCAGGATGATACTTGGTATCCAGATTCTGGAGCTACAAATCACGTTACAAACAATCTGAGCAACTTAAACTTGGGAAACAAAGAATACAAAGGTAAACAGTGTATACACATGGGCAATGGTGAGGCAACTAGAATTACTCACACTGGTAATGGTTACATAAAAGGTGAAAAGATTTTATATCTTAATCATCTTTTAAGAGTTCCACAAATAAAGAAAAACTTACTCAGTGTGTCTCAATTTGCTAGTGATAACAATGTATATTTTGAATTCTATCCAACTTATTGTCTTGTTAAAGATATTCTAACAAACAGAATTCTCTTGCAGGGTAAAACTGTGAAGGGACTGTACAAGTTTACTCTAGCTGATGCAAGAAGTAGTGCAAAACAAAATCTGTGTTGTAATGTGTGTGAAATATCACAAAGCAAAAGAAGTATGAGTATGTTTAATCAATGGCACTACAGACTTGGTCATCCAAGTGCAAATACTGTAAAGAAAATACTTCATAATAATAAAATTTCTTTTGATAATGCAGTAACTTCATATGTCTGTACCTACTGTCAGCTAGGAACAAATCATAAATTACCATTCAAAGATTCTGAAACCAATTATGTTAAACCTCTAGAACTAGTAGCTACAGATTTATGGGGTCCTGCACCTATTGATACTGATTATGGTTTTAAATATTATATATCATTCATAGATGCATATTCAAGATTTGTATGGATATACTTTCTAAAAACAAAATCTGAAGCATGTTATGCAGTTTTACAGTTTGTTGCACAGGCAGAAAAGCAAACTGGAAATGAAGTTAAGATTATACAAACTGATGGTGGTGCTGAATTCAAAACTCTCAAAGAATTCTTTCAAAAAAAGGGAATACTTCACAGAACTACTTGCCCTTACACTTCAGAACAGAATGGACTAATTGAAAGATAGCACAGACATGTGGTTGAAACTGGACTTACCATGCTAGCTCAAGCATCCTTACCCTTAAAATTCTGGCCAGATGCTTTTAGCACAGCAGTATTTCTAATTAACAAGTTACCAACTAAGGTTCTGCAAGGAAAGAGTCCAACTGAAGTACTACACAATGTTCAACCTGACTACAAAAATCTCAAAATCTTTGGATGCCTTTGCTTCCCATGCTTAAGACAGTACAACCATCACAAACTGGATTACAGATCCTCACCCTGTACTTTTCTAGGATATGCCAACAACATCAAAGGATACAAATGTCTTGATAGTAAAGGGAGAGTATTCATTTCAAGACATGTAGTCTTCAATGAAAACATATTCCCATTCAGTGAAAAAGAAATAAAGACAACTCAGAAAATTTACAACTCAAAGTTCTCTATACCTCCCTTGCCACATGAAGTGTATGAAGAGGTTCAGAGTGATGGCACTGGATCACAACACACTGCACACATTGCCGAGTCAGATCATGATCAAACTGCAAGCAGCTGCCAAGCAACTCACTCTGATCCCAGTCATCAATCTAATGAAGAACATAGGAGTAACCAAATTCAAACACCTTTCCCACAATCTCAATTTCAGGAAGTAACAAACTAGAATCAATCTTCTATACCTGCAGTAACTGGTCATCACATGATCACAAGAGCAAAAAGTGGCATTTTCAAACCAAAGTTATATACTGTTAATCTGGATACTACTGAACCATGTGCATATCAACAAGCAATACAAAATGAAAACTAGAAAGGTGCAATGGACGAAGAATATGCAGCTCTTATGAAAAATAATACATGGAGTCTTGTCACTGCACCAAATCACAAAAATGTCATTGGATGCAAGTGGACTTACAGATTAAAAAGAAATGCAGATGGATCTACAGCAAGATACAAAGCCAGGCTTGTTGCCAAAGGCTACTCACAACAACAAGGACTTGACTTTAATGAAACATTTTCACCAGTTGTCAAACCAACTTCTGTTAGAATAATTCTTACAGTGGCTCTATCTAGAAATTGGAAAATAAAACAGCTAGATGTCAACAATGCATTTCTGAATGGATTACTTCAAGAAGAAGTTTACATGGATCAACCTGAAGGCTACAGGAAAAATGGAAACAACCTGGTCTGTAAACTAAATAAAGCTATATATGGTCTCAAACAGGCACCAAGAGTATGGTTTGAGAAACTAAAAACAACACTGATCAAACTTGGGTTCAACCATACTAGATCAGACAACTCACTGTTTACTAAATTTTCGAAAAATATTATTATGTATGTATTAATATATGTTGATGATTTCATTATTACAGGAAATGATGAGACTGAAACCACCAATCTTACTCAACAGCTAAATAGTGAATTCTCAATTAAGGATCTTGGTGATCTCCATTATTTCCTAGGAATAGAAGTTAACAGAGTGTCAAATTTTGCTCTACAACTAAGCCAGAAAAAGTACATATCTGAAATACTACTCAAAACAAAGATGGATCAAGCAAACAGTCTACCTACACCTATGGTATCCAACTTACAGTTATCAAAACACAGAGGTGAATCATTTACTGATGCAAAATACTACAGAAGCATTGTGGGAGCGCTTCAATATGTAACTATACAAGACCAGAGATTACTTATAGCGTCAACAAAGTTAGTCAATTCATGCAAAGCCCTTTAGATGAACACTGGAAGGCAGTGAAAAGAATTCTCAGATATTTAAGGGGAACAATAAATCATGGATTAATATTAAAACACTGTACTAATATCAACCTATTTGGTTTTGCAGATGCTGACTGGGCTACGGACCCAGATGATCGAAGATCAACATCTGGCTACTGCATTTATCTTGGAAAAAATCCGATATCGTGGTGTTCAAAGAAACAAACCACAACATCACGGTCTAGCACAGAAGCCGAGTACCGAAGTGTGGCTAACGCCACAGCAGAATTGCTGTGGGTTAAATCTCTTTTAAGTGAACTTCAGATCAACATCTCTAACAAGACTGTATTATGGTGTGACAACTTGAGCACCGTCTCTCTCACCGCTAATCCAGTTCTACATGGCCGAAGCAAGCATATAGAACTGGATCTACACTTTGTAAGAGAGAAAGTTCTACAAGGAATTATTGAAGTCAATCACTTACCGAATACTTACCAACGAGCCGACATTTTCACCAAAGCCCTTTCTTCCAAAAGCTTTCTTCGGCTCAAACAGGAACTCAATGTTGAAGATGGTGCTAATCAACAACATAGAGCTTAGATCTGCTAACAAGACCGTAGCTTTGTTACTGCATGAATTACCACTTCAAGTTTAGAATAAATCCTTGCTCTTTCTGTCGTCATCTCATTTTTTCATCTCAAGGCGTTGAGATCAACTCTTTTTCAAGGTCAATCTCTCTGGAATTCCCAATTTGCCAAATCCCAAGGCTTAGTTAACAAATCAGAAGAGACCAGACCTCAATTGACAAGATCTAAAGGGAGCATCCTCAGATTTATCAGAAATTTCAGATGAATCAAGGGATCGCAAAGTCGCCGCCATATTTGAGGGAGAATATTAGATATAATGGAATATACGAGAATATGAGATATGACTTCGTATTGCTAGGGTTTCTCTTTTGCTATGCTATCGGTTTCTGTAGGTAGCAGGCCTTGGGCCAGTACAAAGCCCATTTCATTTATATCTTCTTTTCACTGTTGTAAACTCTATAAATAGAGTATTGTCTTATACATGTAAATGTATCAATTCAGTCTACCATAAAATCATCATATTATTTTTACTCAAAATCTAATAATACTTCACACTGTTTGACGGGGCATTCTTACCTCTTATGTTCCAAAAAAGGAACCGCATCTATGGATTGCTTTCTGAACTGCTACTGTCTTCAGGGAAAGTAGCTGTCCCTGTTAACTTGGCTTTTTTGTCTTTTTATTTTTACCTTTTAATCGATTAACTAAGCTTGTCCATGCAGGGTTCTCGATAACATTAGAGGAGACCGAGGCTTTAAACTCAAAGGGCGCTTCCTCTGTTCTTACTTTCCTAGTAGATCTTGGTCTAGCGCTAGAGGGAGGATCAGAGACCTGATCAATGTTTACCTGGCTCGGGGAAGGGTCCAGAGGCACTTCAGACATTTCAACAGAGATTTCATTGTCATTATTAGTATCTATGATATTTGATTGTATCTACATTGCAGCTTCTTTAGTCATAGGATTGTTTTGGATATTTGTATAATAGTCAAATTACAAGTATTCGACTGGATGTTGTGTGGATGATCTTTGACTTTTTTGTTGAAATATTGATAGAATCAATTTTGAGATTTTTTATATGAATATCTACCTGTTTTGGACCGTCATTTTTCAGTTGAGTCTCCATGTTGATAGAGTTATATACCAAATTGTTATCATTGTTATCATCTAGTATCATCTTAGAGTCATTTGAACCTGATTTCTGAGTAGTTACCTTGGGAACCCAAACTTTGTTAAATTGATAGTGATCTTCAGCATGGTCAAAATTTGAGCAATTTGAGCAAATGGATGATTTCCTTTCATACGATACTTCTTGCCAAATAATTTTGTCCCTTTCATATAGGATAGGAATTTTTTGAGGAAAATTAAAATAGTTATTAATTTCAATTAACACTCTGGCATAGGGCAATTTTAATTATTCTTTCAGTAAATTTATCCAATTTGATGGGAGGAACCAAGCACAGAGGTGATACGATCAATCCCCTCTTCTGTCCAGTAATCAAGGGGTAAGTTGGGGAAGCGAATTCATATCGGGATAAAATAAAGAAGTTCTTTGTTGACATTGCATTCTAAGGGACCACCTCTTCATCATCATTAACTTTTTATTGTAATAATGACCTCCTTTCCTAAATTTATCATAATCTTGCTTTTTGTTGAACTTAATGACATAAAACCATTTTCCTTAGAATAAATCAAGAATTCATCTTCTGGTTTTCATAATTTAATAATATAATCTTTGAAATATGGATAGTATGGCTTAGGACCAACAATATAAACTACAATGAAATTTTTCCATTATTTTCTAGCATCTTGAACAACCTCGGCAGACATTTTAGCACATTGCATAGAATTAAATTCACGGGGGTGGTAGTACTTTAACGAATAGAAACTGGGATATTATTACCCTTGACTACTTCATTCCATGCCCTGCTAGACATAGTGGAGAAATTCCATTTATTAGATTCAGATCTGTTATCGGATTGTTTGGGATGATCAATGTTGCTATGGTTGGGGACGTGATTATGTGATACGCTACGATTATATGTCGGTCTTTGATTCTTATTAAGTGAATCGTGAGGATAGGAGTTTTGGTGCTTGGGTATGAAATGTATTTTTAGGTTGGCGCTTCCATTTGTGAGATATGACTAGAGTGAAGACATTGTCATTGGTTTCAACATAGCTAGGAGGGGAGATCAGAGGGAAACCGGGAGGAGGTTCAGGCAAGTGGGGAAGGGGGCGGTTATGGAGGTGGGGAGGTCTGAAGATCGGGGATGCTAGAAAGGGACATGCCGAGATCATGGAAGCAACAGGGCGAGGCGAGCGAAAGGGGATACCGAAGAATACTGGATGCGATGGCAACCAGAAGGATGGAGGCGTCACAAAGAAAATTTGTGGTGGCTAGATTAGGGTTTCCTCCCCCCTTTAATTATTAGATCTATTTTCTGTTCCTTTTTCTCTCATGTTGTCTTCTTTGGTTGCTTACTTCATTATTTCTTATTCCAATAATTTGCCTACATTTTGTTGAGACTTGGTTTTGATTCATGATATGAAGCTATCACTACAACACATAGATTTGACGACTGCTACGAAAAAAAAGACAAGGAGTCGAAACTTTAAAAACCGGTATTTTGTTTTTAAGTCTTAGGTCAATATTTGTCAAAATCTCTCCTCGATTATGTCTGCACTAGCTTATATATTTAATCACTATATTTACTAAATATTTTATACATATATAAGCACACATTTAAATTATTGAAGTAATTTAAAGTTATAGAAATAAATATATATGTAATTATGCAAACTGCACAAAAATGACCAGGTCAGTCGACTGGCCTACTAAGACAATTGACTGACACTGGGGTTTTGTGTAGTATGCACAGTTACATAAATATATACGAATTTAATTTTAAATTACTTTTGAATCTTAAGTCGACTGACTCTGTAGCTCAGTCGATTGAATTTCTATAACAACTATTATTTTGAAAGGACGCGAATTTTGTGAAGAGTTGTGAACCTTTGACAAAAATATTCGGACGCAACATTTCTATGAAAACTCTTCACTAACAGTTTCTGCTTTCTAACATTTACAAATACAAACTCCAACTTCATTTCAAATCACTTAATCACAATCGAATTCTCTCATTCTCTTATCTAACTTTCTGAAATCTATTTGCTATCATACTTTCAATTATTCTACATTAAAAGCAATATTATATCTTTCTATTCTTTATATACTTCAAATATATATATTTATACCCGAGGAGAAGATTATAGGAAGGGTGTACTACAAGTGACAAATTCGTATTATTAGAACATACATAAGTCAAAACTATTTTTGCAATTGTTGAAGTCCTGTTCTGCTGCTCAGGCGAGTAAAGTCCTCTTCGGCTGTTGAGGCGAAATCCTGTTCCACTGCTCAGGTCCCCGTTCGGCTGCTCAAGGGTGTATAAACCTGTTCTTCCGGGTTAAGAGAGGTTTGTTGTTTTAGTGAAATTCCAAAAGGATTCTGGGACTGGACGTAAGACGGTGCTCCGAACCAGTATAAAAATCTCTGGTGTCATTTTACTAGACTATTGTTTATTCCACACTATTTACTATGTAGTTATCATCATTATACTCTATATTATCATATATCCATATTACACGATCCATAGCACACTTTCATTTGGTATCATACCATGGTCATCATATAACCGTAACACAGTTATCTGATAATCTAATAATATGGACACTAACACCAGCACTAGCACTAGCATTAACACTAGCTTTGTTGAAGGACAATCCACTGCACGTCCACCACTATTTATTTGCATGAATTCTAACTATTGGGCCACACAAATGAGAATATATATGCAAGCAAATAGTTTTGAATCATGGAATATAACTCAGACAGAACATACTATTCCTACTGAAGAATATTTCACTTGGTCAAATACACAAAAATTAGATGCCACAGCTAATGCAAAAGCCATGAATATGTTATTTTGTTCCTTAGATAAAAATGAGTTTAACCGTGTTAGCATGTGCAATACGGCATACGAAATTTGGTATACACTCAAAGTCGCACATGAAGGAACCAACAAGGTTAAACAAAGCAAAATATCCACACTCAAGAGTCAGTTTCAAAACTTTAGAATGAAAGAAAATGAATCCATAAATGACATGTACTCAAGATTTCAGGATATCTATCATTCATTAGTAGGACTAGGAGAAAAATATTTAGATTTTGATATCGTATCCAAAATCCTTAATTCTTTAACGGAAGAATGGGAAAGAAAAGTTCTCGCTATTGAAGAAGCGAACGATATTTCCAAAATAACTCCAGAAGAATTAATAAGAAACCTAATGTCCTATGAAGTGAATTTGCAGGCAAAAAGAGTTCAGGCTCAAGATAAAAAGAATATAGCATTTCATGAAGAACAAGAAGAATCAGACTCAGACAAAGATGACCTAGCTTTTATTGCAAAGAACTTCAAGAAATTCTTGAAATATAGAAAAGGAAACAGAAATAATGGCAAGAGAAACTCAACCAGGAATAAACCACTATCTTTATCGGTTATGGAATGTTTTAACTGTCACAAAATGGGCATATGCAGAAGGACTGTCTAGATCAAAAGAAAGAATAATGAAATAAAAGGAAGGACAAATTCAAAACAAAAGCCTTTTCGGTCACATGGGATAATTCAGATTCCTCATCCTCTTCTTCGGGAAGTGAAAGTGACAGCGATAATGAACAAGCTAATGTATGTTTTATGGCTAAAGCTAATGAGGTTAGTGATTTTACTTTTGATGATATGATAGAAATAAATTCCGAATTATTAGATACTTTAAAAATTCTCAAAAGAAAATATAAAGAAGCTGTAGAAAATCAGGACAAGGCAGAATTTGAAAGAGATATGCTTAAAGAGAAGAAGAAAATATTAGAAGAAGGACTTGACAAAACTCAAGAATCTCTCTCAAATGTTAATTCTCAACTTATATTATTGAGTCAAGAAATTGAAACTCAAAAAGAAAAGAATGATAGTCTTGTTTCTGAGAACCATGTTTTAAAAACTAATATTAAAATGGTAGAACTAGAAAATTCAAGTCTAAAGACCAAACTACATGGAATCACTAAAAATGTTTCAAATTTTAATAAAGGAAGAGAAAATTTATCTAGAATTATTGAGAATTCACAATCTGTTAAAAATGAACATGGTTTAGGATATAAAAAGAAAGTAAAAGAGTCACAATCTAGTAATAAAGTTAAAACATCCTCATCTTCAAATAGATTAGTTTCTAAAACTATAAGTATATGGATACCTAAAACTAATAACAAACTAATAAGAAAGAAGTATATTAGTTCATTCATAAAAGATGTTCATAATAATAAAAATTATATTTATAAAAGGGATACTAAACCCTCTTGGGTTTGGTTTCCTAAGATCTAACTCTTAGGACCCTATTAAAAAGGTGGGTACCAACAATATCTCATATTTTTGCAGGTCCCACTCAAGAAAAGAGGGAAATGGATACTCGACAGTGGTTGCTCAAAACATATGACATGAGATAAGGGTATGCTGATAAATATCAGAAGGAGGTTCTGTCACTTTTGAGATAATTCCATGGGATATATCATCGGAAAAGGCGATGTGAACAATTACGGTACATCTATTTTACCTCTAATTACAAATGTTTTATTAGTTAAGAATTTAAAACATAATTTATTAAGTATAAGTCAGTTATGCGATAAAAGATTTAAAATATCATTTTCTGAAAATAAGTGTAGCATTCTTGATCAAATAAAAATCTTATTTTCGAGGGAAATAGAGATAAAAACATTTAGGTTTTAAATATGAAAGTTAATTCACTCAGATATGTGTTTAATAGCTAAATAAAATGATCCATGGATATGGCATAAACGATTTTGTCATATCGATTTCAAAAATATAAATAAAATTTCTAAAAATAATCTTGTAAAAAGATAACCAATTATGAACTTTAAATTCAATGAATATGTGACTCGTGTCAATTAGGTAAACTAACTAAATCTTCGTTTAAATCTAAAAAAGTTATCTCGACATTACAACCGCTCGAATTACTTCATATGGATTTATTTGGCCCTACCCAGATACAATCCATAAATCATAATAAGTACGTATTTGTAATAGTTAATGATTTTTCTAGATATACATGGACTATTTTTATGAAAAATAAAAGTGATACCTTTGAAAATTTCAAAATATTTGTTAACAAATTCAACATTTAAAGGGTATTAAAATTAAAAATATTAGAAGTGATTATGGAGGTGAATTTGAAAATATACAATTTGATAACTATTATAAAAAGAAAGGAATATTACATAACTTTTCATTTCCTAGAACTCCACAATAAAATGGAGTTGTAGAACGAAAGAATCGAACTCTACAAGAATGTGAAAAGAACTTTACTAAATGAAAGCATGTTACCAAAACAATTTTGGGCAGAAGCTATTGCAACTGCTTGTTATGTTTTGAATCGTGTTTCTATTAGACCTCTCACCAAAAATACTCCTTACAAACTATTTAACGGTAGAAAACCAAACATATCTTATTTTAAAATATTTGGATCAAAATGTTTTATATTAAATACTAAAGATCATCTTGGCAAATTCGATTCAAAACGTGACGAAGGAATATTTCTTGGATATTCAAATCGAAGTAAAGCTTATCGAAGTTTTAATAAACGAACAAACACTAATGAAGAATCACTCCATGTGTCTTTTAATGAAAATGCTAAACTTGTTTCTACTACAATTAATGACAATGACTTACTTAATAAAACAAAAAAAACAATTCAAGAGAAGACGACGATATCATTTTTCTAGAGAAAATGAAAACACTGTTAATAATTTAGAAAATAGAAATACTACTAATACAATAAGATCTCCTCGAAAAGTTTTGTGATATCATCCTACAGAAAATATAATTGGAGAAATAAATTCAAATGTTCGAACTAGAAGTCAATTAAATTTAATGAGTAATGTAGCTTTTCTCTCTACTGTAGAACCTAAAAATACTAAAGAAGCATCATCTGATGAAAATTGTATTGTTGCTATGCAAGAAGAATTAAATCAGTTTGAACGAAATGAAGTTTGGGAACTAGTACCCAGACCAACCGATCAGACGATTATAGGAATTAAATGGATTTATAAAACAAAGCAGATGAATAAGGAAATATAACTAAAAACAAAACAAGATTAGTAGCACAAGGATATAATCAAGAAGAAGGAATAGACTACGAAGAAACGTCTGCTCCAGTTGCTAAACTTGAAGCAATACGAATCTTACTGGCATACGCATGTTTTAATAATTTTAAACTTTATCAAATGGATGTTAAAAGTGCATTTTTAAATGGTTATATTAAAGAAATTTTTTATGTTGAATAACCTTCTTTATTTATTCATAAAAAATATCCAGATCATGTATATAAACTTAGGAAAGCTTTATATGGTTTAAAACAAGCACCATGTGCTTGGTATGAACGTCTTAAAAGCTATCTAATTAATTCTAGATTCGAAATAGGAAAAGTAGATCAAACATTATTTATAAACACTCTAGAAATGATATATTAATAGTCCAAATATATGTCGATGAAATTATATTTGGTTCAACTAATAATGAATTATGTAAAGAATTTTCTGAAATAATGACTAGAGAATTTGAAATGTCCCATATGGAATTATCATATTTTCTAGGACTTCAAATAAAACAAGTTTCAAATGGAATTTTTATTAATCAAGAAAAATATTGTAATAATCTTATCAAACATTTTGGAATGGAAAACACTTCTGCAAAACCAACTCCTATGAGTACAACAGCACATCTTGATAAAGATGAAAACGTTAAAAGTGTAGACCAAATATTATATCGTACTATGATATGATCACTACTTTATTTAATAGCAAGTAGACTAGATATTATGATGAGTGTATGCTTATGTGCACGATTTCAAGCGGACCCGAAAGGATCACATCTACGTGCAGTAAAACGTATACTATGCTATCTTTGTAAAACTACAAATTTCGGACTTTTCTATCCAAAAGAATGTTCGTTCGAATTGGTATCATACATCAATGCTGATTTTGGAGGATCTTGAACATATAGAAAAAGTACAAGTGGTACGTGTCACTTTATTGGTAAATCGTTAATATCATGGTTTAGTAAGAAACAAAACTGTGTCTCTCTATCAACTTGTGAAGCAGAATATATTTCTGCAGCACTAGCTTGCATGCAAGTAATTTATATGCAGTAGACACTTAAAGATTTTGGAATCAATCTATCAAAATCAACAATTTACTATGATAATTCTAGTGCAATAAATTTATATAAAATTACAGTAAATCACTCGAGCACTAAACATATAGATATTAGACATCACTTGTTACGTAATAATATAGAAAAAGTTATAATAAATCTGGACAACGTACCATCAGAAAATCAGTTAGCCGATATTTTTACTAAACCGCTATTAGAGAACACGTTTATAAAATTGCGACGTGAGCTCGATATAATTTCAAGTAAGGATATATAAATAAAAAATATAAAAATTTTAAACTAAAAATTCAAAAATAAAATTTTTAGGAAAAATTCAAAATTCTGACCATGTTGAGACTCGAACTCATGTTCTGTTGTGAATAGGCCACTGTCTTAACCACCTGAGCCATTAATGTTTTTTGTTCTAGTTTATTATGGCCATTTTATTATATGGCAACAAGTATTTTATACTACATTATATGTCACATTTATCTTTATAATCTACATTACTAATTTTATAAATATTAAAATTGTTCAAATTAGCTCAGCCAACAAAAACCAATGTCTATACATACTTCTTGGCTAGAATTAATATAATCCAACAATTAGTATCCTATTTTTTCTTAAACTAAATCTATAAATATGCGCATATTCCTTTTCTTATGCACTCAAAATGTAACAACCCGTATATTTGTACCATTTAAATTGACGATATTCCATACATGTCAACTTAAATAATACAAAACACGAATTATTAATGGAGTGTGTGTGTGTGTGTGTGTGTGTGTAAATGAGAATCATCACAGAATCACAGAAATATAACATCACATAATAGTGTAGCGGAATTACAACATAGTCATAAGAGTAGTTCATGCAGCTACCATAAATACAACAATGTCTCAAATAAAATGAAATAGAACAACATAGAAGTCCAATAGTCCAAATAGAAAGAACAATACTGATAAGATAAAGATAATGATAGTCTTCGGTCTTCAGCTCCAAGTAGAACAACAACAGCAATCCTCAGTCTGATCCGAGCATAAGCATAAACAAACACTTGAATCGGGACATATATTCTTATACAGATAATATGGTTCAAAGTTCAAAATAACAATAACTCAAAGATGAATGGAATAACATCTTTCAGGATCCGTTAAACTATTTGTGCATAGTAGTGTACGATAGATAGATAATGTCTAACAGTAAAGTAAAATATCAAAATAGTGTTAAGGCGTTACCATTTTCCCCCTTAACACATTTTACATAGCATTATAGACTATATAGCACTGTAAACTCCGCCGTAAACTAGTGGGATATCAGGGAGTACTCCACAGGTATTTTGCCTGACCCGGACTGGTGGGAACGCATCGCCGCAACGATCGCAACACCGCGAAACAACACTCCAAATTCAAGGGTGCGCACCAATCAATAATGAGTAATTTACGAAGAAGTGTGTTCGCTCGAGGTAGCTAATCCCATTTGGCCCGGCACAGCTCCTGTTTTAGTCATTTCCAATTTGACACAAGTGTCAAGGCTATCCATTATCGTTCTCTTTCTTCAGTCACCACGTACGTCATTCCAACCACTTCATTCTGGATCACACTCTGTGTATAGTTGTTAAAGTGGTTTTCAGTTTAGACAGTGAGTATGTCCCTAACCGATTCCGGTTCCTTTAATAACCTTCGTAATTATTTTACCGATTGGTCGTTAAATAAATTTCAAAATCAAACCAATTCAATTACAATTAGAATTTGAAATTCAAGATTTCATTTGTCTTTTCAAAACAATTTCCGGGATTTACGTTTCATAACTTCCCAATTTCATTTCAAAGTTCTATAATTCAATTTCAAAAGTTAAATTTAAACAATTCAAATATACACTTAAATTTGTATGTAAGTACCATTCCACAATCATTTAAACTTAATTTAACGTTCAAATCGATTTAAACTCATTTATCGATTTCATTTGATATTCATCAAATTAATTTATCATTTAAACAATTTCCATTAAATTTCTAACTCATTAAATTTACTTCTTAAGTTCAACTTCATTATCAAAGCTTACAAATTTAATTTAAATTAAATTTGTCAAATCCAATTCTTTAAATTTCAAGTCTTGCATTTGTTTCGATAAAACGCATTTTTATTTCTTGTTAAAGAAATTCAATTTCATTCATTTATTACCTTCGTTACAATTTCAAACTCAGTTAATAAAGGGATTTAGTTTCACTTATTCAAGAAATTCAATTTCACTTAATAAGAAAAATTCAATTCAATTTAATTATTAAATAATTCAATCTCATTAACTTATCAAATAATTTCAAATCATAATTATTACTAATTCCAAATTTAATTATTAATAATTTTAAAACTTAATTATTAATAATTTCGAAACTTGATTATTAATAATTTCAAAACTTAGTTATTAATCAATTAAATTTTAGACAATGTTCTTTCGTCAATTACTACGTTAATATTTTGTTCAGATTTCAAATATTCACATTTTCCTTTCATTTAAATTCAAATTCCCATTTATTCCAAAACCTTATTATTATTCAAATAAAATCTTTATTTTATTTAAATCAAATTATTGACCAATCGAGTTTAATTTAATTTTCTATCCTAAGTCAAGTTATTTGGGTATTTATCATTTCAACCCGATTCCATTTCAATTCAAAAAATAAAAGCATGGCAAAGGGAACTTGCAGTGTGATAACTGGGATGGTGTCAAAGTAAATAAACAAGCAATAGCATCCATACATAATAATTCATCAATTTATTTAAATAATCTCGAAATAATCGTATTAATTTACATTTGTTATTTATGCAAATTAATATAATTATTTCTAGAATCTACACTGTCATTTCATGTAGATTAAAGATTATTCCACTAATTATTTATACGGTTTTCACTTGTCATTCAATTTCAATTTTCTACTACAACAATTAATCCAATATACGTTCAATGGATCAAAGTGTAATTATCACTATTCTATATGTCAATTAATTTAACAATTAAAAGGGGTCATATTTAACAAATCAATTTAATATATAAATCAGTTTTAAAACTGTTAACTATCCTATATCAATTCCAATTTAACTCTAACAACAACAAACAATATCCAATTTCAACATCACATAGCAACCATTCATCATCCAAAACTTGTATAAGAATATAAGTCGTGAAAATTTATTTCACCTTTCGTGGATAAAGAAATTTGACGGCGAAGCACGAATGAAGTCGGTATGACACGAACAAACGGACACTGTAAATATCGAAAAAAGAGAGACGATATTAATTCAGTGAACATTCCTATATAATTTATAAATATATATAAATGCGCTTACCGATGACAGAGAAAAGAACAAAGCTGAAGATCGATGCTGCTGCAAAAAGCTTAACCGGTCGCTTCTGCACACAACAAGCAAAGAAAAGTGGTTACTATTTTGGCAACCAAAATAGATATTTGCGAACAATATCTAAAGCAACAGTGTGCTACTGTTCACTTATTTATTATTATTATTATTATTATTATTATTTTATATAAACAGCCGAGCCAAAATGAATTTCTTTCCAACTCCACCGTACGCTTTCATCAACCTCCCACCTCCCCTCAGCAAGACACGCAACTCTCCTTCCCTATAATTTTTTCACATGCAAACCCACTTAAGTCACTCACATATCCCACACAGTTACAATCCACACACGCTTCAATAAACATGCACACACACGATTCACGGCCCAACACCAAACACAAGTTGCCTTCACCATGCATGCGTCCACATCTTCATCAATCCTCTCCCCCTCAACAATGTTGTACCTTCCCACTTATTAACGCACGCATTTCCTTTTGTTTTATTCTCTCTTTGTACAAACCAAGTTGTACATATTCACTCAAGCATGCACCACCCAGTTTTATCTTCCCAACTCATGCTATAACACGCACGCACCCATCAACCCATAGCCCAGTCACACCCTCCCCCTTCATTATGCACGCTTCCAATCTCACTTTATTTTTTTTGTAAATTTGGATTTGTTCAGGTGTTGCACTTGATGGAGGTTTTGGACACACTAGTGCATAATGAACTGCTCCGAAGTGTATAAGATCTGCAATGTACAAAGGTGGAAGGTTCAGTTCTTTAGATATGTAGTCCAGTACAACTCCAGTTTGTGATACTACGAGATGCTCAACACGAGGAGCTCCATAACTTGTAGGGCACAGAAGCAAACGACTGTACTCCAAATACCCAGCAGAGTGGTCTTTCGCGACTTTTCTTTCCTCTTCTTGTGCTACAGAGCAAAGAACTGATGGTTTTTCTTTGTTTTTGGACTTTGTAATGAAGGACGAGCTTTTCACAACATTGCGCTCTATACAAAGAGTAGAAGTGGACAGTAGAAAAGATGAGAGTTTTAGGGTTTTTGGTTTAGACAAGAAGAAAGGAACAAGTGATGAGGAATTTTTTTTATTTCCAGAAAGAAAAGAACAAGGAAGAAGAAAGGAAGAGGAGTGTATTACCTGAAGCTTTCAGACTGAGGTGAGGAGGAACAGTGAATGAATAAAAATGGAAGAGGCGTTTCTTTTAACTTTGAAAATTTATTAACAGTAATAAATTTTTTTGAGCTTCCAAGTGTCACGTGCATTCCAAAATTTTCTCACCGAAATTCCAGACGTCCACACTAATTTCCCAGCCAACTCCCAGCTTCCAACTACCGTCTTAAATGCCTCAGCTGAGATTAATTTTAATTTTTTTTCTTTTCTTTCAAGTGGATATGGGTAAAAGAATTTTGGGTTGCAATTGTTTAACCGGTCCGTCTGGTTAAACTAATGCGACTATTTTTTACGTCGGACTCTGATTAGCACAAATAAATATACTGTTTTGATCAGTGCGACGAGGCGCTTCCAACGGTACACAGATAATTGCGATATGATAGTTTTATAAAACTCGAATTTATGCCGCTTAAATTGTACGATTTGCAAAATAATTTAAACGGAACAAGCGGTGACAGTTTTTGACGACACGAATTACATCATCTTGATCAGAATAATTTTTACAACATAACTGTGTAAAAATATTTTGATTTGAAAGATAAATTTTACGCAGCTTTATATAAACTGATATACAGTAAAACGCGAACGAAATTTACTGTAATATTTTACGACGAAACTTTTTCTATATTCATATCTAACTGGACGCATCTTATAAATAAAGTTGGGACGTTAATTGAGATCGTTTATAAATTTCAAAATTTTTATATCGAAACGATGGATTTAAAATTTTTAAATTGGGTCGGAAATTCAGGGTCGTTACACAAAATAAAAGACATCATTCGATTCTCTCTCTGAAGCAAAGCATTAATTTATAGCAGTTTTTAAAACAATGTCAACTTCCTCTACAACAGACTTTACCGAAATCATTGTCTCGACCAACTTTCCAAAAAATCCGAACCATATGGTTCACCATCATCAGTCTACCACACTGGATATACTCGGACAAGAAAAAGGGAAAGAAGACCTTTGATATTTCCCCAAACACAAAACAAAAGATCGACGATCTCCACCATTATCAGTAGGAATTTCTAACGCTACAACGATAGATTATTACGAACAAAAAATAAACTCTAGACGGATAGGAATAATTGAGCACATCGCTACGAAATTCTACAGGCCATCATCACACCCGATAGACAAAATGTTGTTTCGCCTATTAGACAACCATCGACTTCGTCTCCACCGCGACCACCACACTCACCAAATTCGCAGGATCGCAACGAAGCTTCGAATGTTCGTCGTAAGCAACTGAAAGAATTCAAGACACTAAGTCCTAAGAAATAATCATATTTTTTAATCATTTTTCATTATATTTTCAAATAAATTCTCTATATATGTACATTTATATTTGAAATAAATTTATTTCTGGTGTGATAAACGATAACTCACATATAAAAAAAATTAACATTTAATAACAAGATAAAGTTTGTTCTAAATAATTCGTTAAAATAAAAATTATTTAAATTAATAGAATTAACAAACATAAATAAAATATACACAATTCACATCATAAGAAATTCATTGTATAAAATACTACAGGTCAGTCGACTAGATCAAGAGATCAGTCGACTGACAGTGTAAACAATTTTTAATATATACATGGCCAGTCGACTGTTTCAGGGCCTCACTGGACCAGAAGATTGAAAATTATCAACCTTCAGCATCAATCGAGTGAAGCCCTAAGCCAGTCGACTGACGCAGCAATATAAAATTTTATATAACATGCCCATTCGACTGTTGCAGGGCCTCGGTCGACTGGACCAGAAGATCGAAAAATTTCAATCTTCAGCATCAGGACTTACGCCCTAAGCCAGTCGATTGAGCTGTAGATCTGAATTGTTTTTTACTTTTTCACCTACCCCCTTTACCTTCTCTCCTCTTTACCACTGCAGATTTCAAAGTTCTCAAAACCCTAAGCTCTCCAAAACTCTAATTTTTTTCCTCAAAATCAAATATAAATGGCTCCAAAACGTAAAGGACAAGCCTCCTCCTCATCTTAACCTCCTTCAAATGAACAGATTCGGAGGTGGCTATTTGATGACACTGCAATGAAGAGGTGAAGATGGATGCAAGATTCAAGAATATTCGAAGGTTTGTTCGTCAAATTCCATGATTTTTCACCGTATCCATTCAAGGGTTAGCTCGAAGGAGAAATTTAGAGTCATTAATTGATATCGACGACAATAAACACAAAATCAATCAAATTATGGTGAAATTGTTCTACGCTAACCTAAATTTGGGTCACCAAGATGTTCCAAATCAACAAGATTGCATATGCAGTCTCGTATGTGGTAAGCCCGTCTTCTTATCTCTAGACCGCATGGCTCATATTCTACAAACAGAAAATGATGGTGTTGAATTAGCTACTATTGATGTTGATTTGGTTGTTCGAGACCGCGTAAGCCATTTGTTTTTAGAAGACGATATGAGTCAATTATAATTGATGTCTTTACGACCAAAGGCACGAATTATTCATTTGGGCTCTAATGAAAACCATAACTCCTAGAACCGGGAGTTATCAACTTGTCTATGAAAATAACTTTAAAGCTTTGTATGCAATTTTTGGGAACATCAGAGTAAACTGGCTTCGTTAAATTCTTGATGAGTTTTTAAGCTTCAAAAACGGTAAGATGAATATAGTTTACTACGGTGAATATATTATGCATCTTCTGAAAGCTTGTGAAGTTTCGAAACCGGATTCACCAGTGTCTATCGTTGGATGTTTGAACGCTCGGACTTTAGCCTTGATAAAATTACCGATTGCCCGACCCTCATATAATATCTTTTGAAGAATGGACCCAAAGGCAAACATCTCAAATCCAACCAGAATAACATGGCGAGCCATCTCATCGACCATCTCGTCAAAGATCGACTCATTATCAATAAGAAGAAATTATGATTCCAAATGAAGGTCTTCAACCACGTGAACCCATCAATGTAATGTGCCGTAATCAACAAATTCTATAATCAAACATCATCAAAGTTGATAAGAAGCTCGATAAAGTCAAAGGATATTTTACCAAATTGTGGCATGCTATATCATGCTCTTTTGGAACATCTACTGCTATTATAGGCGATCTGGGTAAGCAACCCGTATTTACATGGTCTTCTTCTTCTTCTGACGACGATCAAGCCAGTAGTAGTGATGATGATGGTGGTGAAGGAGATAGAGGCAGGGGTAAACAACCGATGGAGTAAGATGTTCATTTCTTTCATTCAAGACATTTGTTTTTATAATATGGCTTGTACTAAATAGCCATTGTAGTTTATTTATGTTGAACACTCTTGACTATGGATGTTAAATGTGTGGATGATCGTTCTTGTTTTTATTTCATATTATCTTTCACATTATAATATCATATTATTTATTCCTTTTTTCGATGACAAAGGGGGAGAAATATTATTTCGCATTAGAATGCAGGAGATAGAGCGTCAAAGATTCAAGGGGAGTAAGTATTTATGTTTTATATATAAAGTCGAAATATGTATCTATTTACAGGTTGTCATCAATCAAAAAGGGGAAGAATGTTGAGACTTGGTTTTGATTCATGACATGAAGCTATCACTACAACATGCAGATTTGACGACTGCCACGAAAAAAGAGACAAGGAGACGAGACTTTAAAAACCAGTATTTTGTTTTTAAGTCTTAGGTCAATATTTGTTAAAATCTCTCCTCGATTATGTCGACACTAGCTTATATATTTAATCACTATATTTACTAAATATTTTATACATATATAAGCACACATTTAAATTATTAAAGTAATTTAAAGTTATAGAAATATATATATATATATATATATATATATGTATGTATGTATGTATGTATGTAATTGCGCAAACTGCACAAAGACCAGGTCAGTCGACTGACCTGCTGAGACAGTCGATTGACACTGGGATTTTTGTGCAGCATGCACAGTTACATAAATATATACGAATTTAAATTTTAAATTACTTTTGAATCTTCAGTCGACTGACTCTGTAGCTCGGTCGGTTGAATTTCTATAACAGCTATTTTTTTGAAAGGATACGACTTTTGTGAAGAATTGTGAACCTTTGACGAAAAGATTCGGACGCAACACTTCAATCAAAACTCTTCACCAACAGTTGCTGCTTTCTAGCCTTTATAAATAAAAACTCCAACTTCATTTCAAATCACTTAATCACAATCGAATTCTCTCATTCTTTGATCTAACTTTCTGAAATCTATTTGCTATTATACTTTCAATTATTCTACATTAAAAGTAATACTATACCTTTCTATTCTTCATATACTTCAAATATATATATTTTTACTCGAGGAGAAGATTATAGGAAGGGTGTACTACAAGTGACAAATCCATGTTGTCAGAACACACATAAGTCAAAACTATTTTTTGTAATTGTTGAAGTCCTGTTCTGCTGCTCAGGCGCGTAAAGTCCTCTTCAGCTGTTGAATCGAAATCATGTTCTGCTACTCAGGTCCCCGTTCGGCTGCTTTGGGACTGAACGTAGGACGGTGCTCCGAACCAGTATAAAAATCTCAGGTGTCATTTTACCATACTACTGTTTATTCCGCATTATTTACAATATAGTTATCATCATTACACTCTGTATTATCATATATCCATATTGCACGATCCATAGCACACTTTCACATTTAATCGCTTATTGTTTAATTTCTAACTTGTCTATTATTGCATATATTGGTTATACATTTAGACTGTTATTATTGTCCCTATATAATTCTTTAATTTATGCCTAGGGATTTCTGCATTTTAATGCGTTGGAATTATATCTTTCCCAAAAAGAATTGTTAACATTGTAAACTTCTATAAGTTACCCAAAATGGGGTTTGTGTTATGATCAGAATTACAAGAAATTTTTTTTTTTTATTATTGAAACACCGTACAAAGTACAGTAAACATCCTTATTTTGTACATCTCTTTCTTTTAGGCATATTACTTGTCATTTCAAATGTTACAAATTTATTCATATTTATAAAACTTGATAGTCTATAAAAGTTTACATTGCAACATACTTCATTCCAATAAATTAAAATACTACTTAAATCCCAATTCAATTTATAATAACCTTTATTTCATACTAACTAACATGTGTCTTTTAAATCTACAAATCTGGAATATCAATAAAATCTTTTTAATTTACGGACTACAACTTACACCCTTACTTTCTAGATTAAAGTTACAATTCACAGAATATGTTGGCATGCATTTCAATTTCATTACACGCATATAATTAAGCCTACAACTCCAAATAATCATGTGCAGGCATACAAGGAATAGATTTACAACAAAATAGATCTAATATTATATTAAAAAATATAATTTCTCACTCACCTTTTTAGCTTTTTAAATCTCCAAATCTAAACCATGTTATTATTGCTTGACTCCCTTTTTCTCTCTATCAAAATATGTACTGCAAGCATATACATATTTATTAGAAATTTAGATCTAAGAAGAGATTTGAATTTAATTTAGATTTGGATTTAGATTTACCTCTTCTTCGCAGAATTGATTCAACCTTATTCTTCTTTATTTTCCGTTATTCTTCAAACATGTATAAGTGATATACTAATTTTTAATGTCTATATTTTCTTGAATTCGTAGAGAAAATAAAATGGCAGAGCTTTGTTCATTGATTCATAAAATATGAGAAGAAAAGTGAGGGATTAGGCCTATATTTATAGGCCCACAAAAGAATTGCATCCGTTAGATTTTAATTTATTAAATCTAGACCGTTGGGCGTAGGTTCATTCTCACCAAAAACTACTTGGCCAATCAATCACCCAACGTCTATCGGTCGACCGACGTCTGAATACAGAACTTCAGACATCTGAACGTAGAAAATGGATAAAAATAATAATATAGTCTCAGACGTCTTAGAACACCATTCAGAGGTATGAAACTGGGCTCGGGGAAAATATTTCAAATTACAACTATCATCTTTGAAGAGACATAACTCCATCTCTCCTCCGTAAATCTTCACGGGTAAATAGTGACGACTCTAGTCTGAAAGGGAAGAGATATGACTACTAGAAGCAACTCTCTACAACTATATAAACAAGAATCAAGATGAATCAAAGTACTGACTTACTTATTCACTTACTTCCTACTTATCCAATTTGTTCTACTATCTTGATCATCTCTTGTTTTAATCATCCACTTGCTAACTAATCTACAAATCTAAAATCATACACTTCATATTCTCTCAAATAATATTACATTCAATCATTCAAGAGATATTGGAAGTTCAATTATATGATATAGTCAAAATCTGTGTAAAAGAGAGCAAAATATTGATAAAGAAACTCTGCTATTGTAAACCTGTTCCTCCAGGTGAAGTGAGGGTTATTTGGTGAAAGGAAATTCTGAAGAGGAGCTTCGGGACTGGACGTAGGAAGGGAGGTTTGAACCAGTATAAAAATCCCTGGTGTGATTATTCACATTTACATACTTTGTTATTATTACACTATAGTTTAGTTTAGTCATATACTTGTCATTTATATAATCGATCCACCATATATTAAACTTTCAATATACATTAGACTTTCAATTGGTATCAGAGCAAGGTTTGATTAAAAGTACTGTAACAAGTCTTTGAATCACTAATATGGCAAGTATCATTCAAGAAGGTCAGTCTACCACATGTCCCCCACTATTTAATGGCTCAATCTATGTATATTGGTCAACTCGTATGCGTATTTTTATGGAAGCCAATGATTTAGAAATATGGTCTGCTACACAAAATAAATATGAAGCACCTGACACTGCTATGAACACGTGGATCGATGCACAAAAGACCTTAGCATCAAACAATGCTAAAGCTATGAACGTTTTATTTTTCTCTCTAGATAAATATGAATTTTCACATGTCATGTTATGCACAACTGCATTTGACATTTGGCGTACCTTGTAAATTACACACGAAGGTACAACAATGGTCAAACAAACTAAGATTTCAATCTTGCAAAACTAATTCTCCTTATTCAAAATGAAGCAAAATGAAACTATTGTTGACATGTATTCTAGATTTCAAACTATTCAACATGATCTTATGGCATTAGAAAAGTTAAGTTTACTGATTTTGATTTAGTTTCTCGAATACTCAACTCTTTAACATCCGATTAGGAAAGGAAGGTATTAACTATTGAAGAAGCTAATGATTTTTCTACTCTCAAGGTTGAAGAGTGGATTGAAAATTTAATGTCATATGAAGCTAACTTACAGGCAAAAAAAGAATAAAATATTGAAAAGAAGAGCATAGCATTTCAAGCAAAGAATGATGACTCGGACTTGGATCAAGAAGAGATAGTCTTCATTGCCCAGAATTATAATAAATTCAAGAAATTTATAAAGGTGACCAAATTCCCAAAAAAAAGGGAAGTCCAATACAACAAATCTATCTCAAATCAAGAGCTATGAATGTGATCAATACGGACATATGAAGAAGGATTGCCCTAATCGCAACAATGGGAAAAAGAACAAATTTGAGAAATTTAAGAAGAAAAGAGCTTTTAAAGTCACTTGGGACGATTCTGATTCATCATCTTTCGAGAGTGATAGTGATAACGATGGAGAACAAGCTAATGTTTGTTTTATGGCTAACATTGATGAGGTATGTTCTGAACTTAGCTATAATGAATTATTAGAGTTAAGTAGTGAACTTGATGACAAGTTTAGAAAAATCAAAAAATTGAATAAAGAACATCAAGCCAAAATAAATCGATTAGAACTAGAAATTGAATTATTAAAGGATGAAAAAGTTATTTTAGAAGAAGAATTAGAGATTTCACAAGAAATATGTAAAATGTCTATCGAATATGATACACAACTTAGCGAAATAGATAAGTTAAAACTTGAGAATAATAATTTGATTAAGGAGAATATTGAACTAACAAGTAGTATAGAAATTTCAAAACTGAAATTTATGAATTAAAGGATAAACTAGAAAAAATTTACTAACAATGTTTCAAAGTTTAACAAAGAAAAACAAGATCTTGGTAATTTAATTAAAATTTTGAAACCTTTCGGTAATCGAAATGGATTAGGATTTGAAAAGAATTCACAAAAGAAAAAAGGTAATACTATAAAGAGAAGTATATTTTATAAAAGTTATAAAACGACACCAAAGTCAAGTAAAGAGGTAAAATCTAAGAGTATAAAAATTTGGATACCAAAGTCTAATAATAAGTAAATTAGACAAAAACATATTGATAGTTTTCTATTGAGTGTAGTATTTAACAATAATTATGTTTTTAAAGGACCCAAACCCACTTGGGTATGGCTACCTTCCCCTTCTAACATTTATGACCCTAATAAAAGAAGTGGGTGCCAATTGAAATATTTGTGTTCTATAGGTACCCAAAAATAATAACAAGGAGAATTGGATACTCGATAGTGGCTGCTCTAAACATATGACCGGGAATGCCAAGTGCTCTCAAATATAAAATATATCGATGGAGGCACCGTAGCCTTTAGAGACAGCTCAAAAGGATATGTCATCGGAACTGGAGAAGTCATAAACATCGGTATTTCTAACTCTCTTATTATTTCGAATGTTTTATTAGTACAAAATTTAAAACATAATTTGCTTAGCATTAGTCAACTATGTGATAAAGGTTTTCAAATAAATTTAGAGAAAAATCGATGTAATATATTTGATAATAATAAAAATTTATTATTTGAAGGATTTCGAAATAAAAATATTTATATTTTGAATATGAATATAAAACAAAATTTGGATTTATGCTTGACTGCTAAACTTGATGATCCATGGCAATGTCATAAACGATTTTATCACATGAATTTCAAATATATAAATAAATTATCAAAACATGAACTAGTCAGAGGTTTACCAAAAATAAATTATAAAATAGACAATTTGTGTGAAGCGTGTCAAATTGAAAAATTAAAAAGGAGTTCTTTTAAATCTAAAAATAATATTTCAATAAAATAACCGTTAGAATTGTTGCATTTATATTTATTTGGTCCTACTCAAGTAAGATCAATAAATCAAAAAGGTATGTTTTTGTAATTGCTGATGACTTTTCACGATATACATGGACTGTGTTTCTAAAACATAAAAGTGACACTTTTGGTAGGTTTAAATTTTTTGCAAAAAGAATTAAAAATCAAATGAATTTGTAAATTAAAAAATATTCACAGTGATCACGAAGGAGAGAAAATGAACTTTTTACAAACTTTTGCAATAAAAAGGGAATTAATCATAATTTTTCAATACCACGTATATCACAACAGAATGGTTTAGTTGAACGGAAAATCGAACATTACAAGAATGTGGAAGAACAATATTAAACAGTAGTAATATACCAAAACATTTTTGGGCTGAAGCTATTGCCACGACTTGTTATGTTTTGAATAGTGTAACACTACGACCAATGACAAAAAACACTTGTTATGAAATATTTTTTGGTAAAAACCCTAAAGTATCATATTTTAGAACATTTGGATCAAAATGTTTCATATTAAATACCAAAGACAATCTAGGAAAGTTTGATCCTAAGGCCGATGAAGGAATATTTGTTGGTTATTCGGATCGTAGTAAAGCTTATAGAATTTATATCAAAAGAACGAGTATTATAGAAGAAAGTTTACATGTTTCTTTTAATGAAAATTTTATAACTACACACATTACTAACGAAGAAGAAATACATTCAAATGATTCCTCTAACACACCTCACAATAATGATGAAGCTATTGATCAAGATAATAATCTAGTTTCGCCTCCTAGGATTTTAAAGAATCATCCTATAGATAACATCATCGAAGATTTAAATTCTAGAGTAACTCGAAATCAACTTAATCAAATAAGTCATGTTGCATTTGTTTCAAATTTTGAACCAAAGAACTATAAAGAAGCTTCTAAAGACGACTTTTGCATTTTAGCTATGCAAGAAGAATTAAATCGGTTCGGACGAAATAATGTTTGGGAACTCGTACCAAGACCAGAAGAACAATTGGTCATTGGAACTAAATGGGTTTTTAAAAATAAAGCCGATGAAACCGGAAATATTGTTCGAAATAAAGCACGTTTAGTGGCATAGGGGTATAATCAAGAAGAAGGAATCGATTACGATGAAACTTTTGCACCTGTAGCTAGATTAGAAGCTATACGAACTCTACTCGCTTTTGCTTGTCATAACTATTTTAAATTATATCAAATGGACGTCAAAAGTGCATTTTTGAATGGTTTTATCAAAGAAAACGTTTATATTGAACAACCACCGTTATTTGAACATGAAAATTTTCCAAATCACGTTTTTAAATTAAATAAAGCATTATATGGGTTAAAACAAGCTCTTAGAGCATGATACGATTGGCTTAAAACTCATTTAATCTCATCAAGATTTCAAATTGGTAAAATTGACTTGACTTTATTTATTAAAAAAGAAAATAATGATATTTTAGTTATTTAAACTTATGTCGATGATATCATATTTAGATTAACTAATGAAAATTTACAATTCTATAATATAATGAAAAATGAATTTAAAATGTCACACATGGGCGAATTAAATTTCTTTTTAGGATTACAAATAAAACAACTAGAGAATGGTATCTTCATACATTAAGAAAAATATTGCAATGAACTATTAAAATGTTTCGGTATGGATGAAACATCTAGTAAACCTACTCCTATGAGTACTACGGTCCATCTTGATAAAGATGAAAACGGGAAAGATTTCGAAGAAAAATTATATGGAAGTATGATAGGTTCATTATTATATTTAATCGCAAGTCGACCCGATATAATGATGAGTGTTTATCTCTGCGCACGTTTTCAAGCAAAAACCAAAAGAATCTCATCAAAAAGCCATTAAACTATTCTGAGATACTTATCTAACACAAAAAACTATGGACTATTCTATCCAAAAGGATCATCCTTTTAACTTGTATCATATAGCGATGCAGTTTTTGGAGGATGCAAAATGGATAGAAAAAGTACTAGTGGAACGTGTCATTTCATTAGACAATCTCTCGTCTCATGGTATAGTAAAAATCAAAATTATGTTTCTTTATCCACTTGCGAAGCTGAATATATTTCAGCGGCATTAGCATGTGCACAACTAATTTTGTAACGGCCCGCAAATCCGTACCCCTTGAGTTAACCCTATTCTACAACAATCAACTCAAGTTGCACAAAATTATGAACCATTTGGGTTTAAGAAGAAGAGGTAGAAGAAGAGAAAACAAAATCAACATCAGAATCTAACCATCGCAGCGGAATAAAATATAATAGATAATATATAATCTTTACTCAACATCAAATATTTCTGTTTATATATTACATCATCGGAGTACATCAGTCTCATCTCACATCAATACAATACAATGGATACACAACCACTCAAAATACACAACTCAAACAGCGGAATATATATATATATACAAGTACATGAGTACGTATCGCCATCCTACTCGACTCCTGAGCTCCACAGCAACATATCCTGTATCCTATAATACTCGGTCTGACCCGAGCATTACAGTTAAATAACAACCGAGTCAGTCTGGAATACCAGCGTGAGAAAATCACACCCAATTGATTATTAAAGTTTCAAAAAAATCCTTTGAAAACAAAAGCATCTCGTAAGACCACGCCACAAATAAACATGTCGGGTTTTTACCTTACGATAGCTAAAATAATTTTTATAGAAATCCTCTGATATTATAATAGGGTCTATTTACAAATACTTATAAAATAGCCGAAATTGTTACATGATTAAATTCCAGCTACTAGCCACAGAGTGGGTAATACAAACAAAACTCGTACAAGGCTCGTAGGGAAAATGGATTTCCAACAATGACTAGGCACTGGGGTACCACCTGTCACAGTACGGGGCCTAGATCACCGTACCGAGGACTACTCCCTTCATCCCCTGCAACACAAGGCCGGAACCATTCCTTACTGAATAGTCCCAAACAAGATAAACCCCGTGGTTGGCGCGATCAACCACCCACTAAGCCGAAATATATATAAGGGACATCTAGACAGGGGAATTATCTTGTCCTGCTTGGGCATGACCCACCTAACCTTGCTGCATATCCCCTGATTTTCAGTCATTCCCATTTGATGAGGCTTGAGGCTAAGCGTTACCTTTTAGAACGTTTTCACTTAGAATGCCCATCGTCCACCTGACGATGTTTCGCAAGCATTCGTCCATACAAGTCCGTCCCGGGTTCGAACGGAACCGAAGGCACTACTCCTACTACATCCATTTTGGAAATATCCTCAGGATTAGTAGCGACTAGCCCTTGTACTTCACTGCTTCATCTTCGACTCCGAACACGTATTTCGCACGAAACGTACAAACCGGATCGAAGTGGTTTTCGAGAAATAAATCTCGATCCCGGTCTCTTCGAAACGATCAACGCAGTTGGCCAATATTGATAGTCGGTTGTTTAACTATCAATTAATATTCACAAACATCCATCAATCAATAAATAATTTCCAAATTATTTATTTGCCTCAAAATATCTTCACAAGATATATTTTCTATTTTCAACCCTTTGAAAGCAGTTTCCAATCCAGCTTCCTTTTTACAGAATAAATCTCCCAAATATTTACTATCTCCACTGAAATAACCAAACACTAAACTAGATTTTAAAAATAATTTAAAAAAAACACTTTACTTTGAAATATACTTTAAAACATTTAAGTTAAAACTACTTCCAGAATTTGTTAAGAATACATACGATATTAATATTCGAAAATAAGGTTACTAAATAAAATATAAAACTTAATTTTCACTTTTAAAAAAAATACTAAATCACTCTTTAAAATAATTACTACTATAATAGATTTAAAGGAAATACTTACTTTAGAATTTAAATATTAGAAATAATAATTTTTTCCAAAACTTGCTTTTTTTAAACAACTTAAAAAAAACTTTAATTTGTATTTAAAATTTCACTTTGGAACGTACTTGGTTATTCAGGGAGAATTTCCAATCTCAATTACTCAAATCAATTTCTCAAATTGATTTCCAATTTATTCCATTGAAATAAATTTCTTTACTTACTCAGTTCCTTTCAAAATTTATTAATTATGGACTTTATTTTCATTATTATTATTTTCCGTTTAATTTTAATCATTTAACTGAAATATAAAAATTTCAGCTTTTTCCCAATTTCTTCTTAATTCTTTTCAAAATTCAAATCTTAAATTTAAAATAAATGTTTTGTTCTTTTATATAATATCACTGAATATTAAAATTCATTAACTTTCTGTTTATTCAATTATTCCTTTCCATACACAGAATTTATTAGTTAGCATTTTGAAACACTAATATTCTTATCCAATTCATTTTAATTTATTTACATTCTTTATAATTATTTTCTTAAAAATTCACTCCTTTTATTATTTCTTTCCACAGATCCAATGCTATACAATTTGATAATTCAGGGTACCAGAATAATCCAAGCAACTATAGCATTCAATATCCAATATAATCCATTACAAAATATCCAAATAATCATAACAGAGAATAATAAACAATTTAATTATATATCGAGGGACCCAGTTGGATCCCTCCAACCTGTTTTCCCTGCATCCACAGATGTTAGCACAACATAAATTCCAATCCCAAATATACTATACCATAGCACACCAATCAATTCAGCCATTCAACAATTATTTAAATTTAATCATTTAAATTTAAATTTAAATTTAAATTTAACTGAGTGAGATTAACTCACCTTTGATTCCTTTGTTGCAATCCATCCTATCTCAACTTGTTTTTCCACGATTTTTAACCTTGAATAAACAATTTATATGACTCTATTAATATTCGAAATAATCGAACAATCGCTTATTACTAAATTATTTAACTTACTAACAACCTTATTCAAACTGATAAATTCCCTTTTAATGAAATTGAATTGGTTACCGGTTTAATTTTAATCAAATAATTTAAGTCCGAGTTAATAAGGTTAAGTAACATCGAATTTAGGTGTTAGAAATAATTAACTACTCGAACAGAAAACAATTCTACATCCTAACAGTTTATTAACTAATTATAAGTTATATATATATATATTTCTCAAAACCCTTAACCTGTTTTCAATTCTGTTTACAAGCGTTACAATGAACATGAATTTCATCTCCTTCTTAAATTATCAAAGGATGGAATGTTAAATCTATAACTAAAATAGATTTGATCGATATTACAAATTTTATACCTGCTGCAATCCTACTTGCGCTCGGCTTCGCACTGTAACCCAAATTCGAGCTCGAGCCCCGAAGTCCACAACGCCTAAAACCTATCTTCCCAGCCCTACGAACCTGCGACCATCCAAAAACCTCTTCTGCTTCCTTCTCAGCCACAGCCGCATCAACGATAATCGATGAAAACTCCTTTACCAACGAAGCACCCTCCACCTACCGCCGCTGCACAAACGAACGCTCACCCATGTGCTCGCGACGAGATCGATCGACGTTCGATCTCGGTTGGAGAACGAACAACACAATCGCCCTCCTCCCTCGTTCGCGTACGAGCCTTAGGCCACGGCGAATTTGATGCGAAGACAATTTGGAACGAAAGGGTTCGTTCTGCCATTTTTTTTTTTTCGAGTGCTGGGTTGTGAAAAGGAAGAAGGGGTTCGGTCCTATTATGTTGAGTTTGTCTTTTATAACGTGGCTAAAAGCTTCTCCTTGAAGCTTCTTCTTTTATTATATCATTAAAATTTATTATTATATTTAGTTCGAGCATTTGATTGTTGATTGAACGATTTTAAATTGGGAAAGTATGTGACTAGATGACAGGAATTAAATTAAATTTTATTAGATGATTATCAATAAAATTTTCAGCGCGTTTATACATCGTACACTCACACCACTGCTCCAATTGCTACGAAATTTGAAATCCGATAATAGTACACTATTACGGATCCAATGGAACTGGTTTCGTCGACTTACGAGACTGTGCCTCGGAAGGCTATTTTTAAAATTCAATTTAAACGATATATTTTTAAAACTGAACAAATCAGTATTAAATTCAATTTTTAACTCTTCTATTATTCTCAGCACTATCAATATAAATTTTATAAGTTTTCAAATTATTTTAATAAGCTTAAAATTCCAGATTCAATATTTTATCCAACTTCAAATTATTTAATTCAATAACTTAATTGCCAAATAAATTATGATATTCATAATTTAAGTTAATAATTAACCTTTAAATATTTAAAATCAATTAAATATTTCGATTACGAATGCTTAAAAATTCCGGGTCATCACATTCCTCCCTCCTTAAAAGAATTTCGTCCCCGAAATTACTAACTAGGAAGAATGGCCCAAAACCCGTTACTGTTTCCCTAAACCAAACAGTTTTCTAACGATTCAACATTTTACCAATTATCTTTTATATAAAAGACTCATTATCTTTCTTACTAACTTCCAAACCTTTCTCTAGTTCCAAACCATACCATTTGTTTAACCCTTCAAGTTTCAATTTAAAACCAAATTTTGACTTCTCAAAATTTTCTCAAAATTTTTCTAACTCCCTAAATTTCTGAAAAATTTCGCCAGCGTCTCCTTTGCGCGGCTAGCTCGGTACAACTACAAAAATGGCTCTACGGCCTTCCAAATCCAAAAAGAAAAAAAAAAGCCAAGTGGCTCAATCCAAATCCAAATCCAAATCCCAATCAAATTCCATACCAAATTTAAATACGTACCTTTTGTTGGGCAATTCAAATTTATCTCTTGAAATCAAATCCACACTTCTTTTCCCTTTTTATAATACCTGCATATTCTGCTTAACACTAATATCCAACCTCAATATTCTCAAATCATCATATTAACTTTCTTACCAAATGTCACTATTCATCCAAATATCAATTTATAATATATCTGCAATATCCAATTTCCAACTAAGAATTGATCATTCCTTTCTTAAGTTTAACATTAAGCAATTTATATGCTTCTTATATCCCTTTCCACCTTACCACTTAAGTTTATATCTATTTCTATTCAATTTAGTTTCACATTCCATATGAATTTTATTTGTCATTCATTACTAATTCATATCATCATTTTAATTAGTTTCATTCACTAACTTATTTAAATTTCCCAGTTTGAAATCGTTTTCGTTAACAAAAATTTTCAAAATTTCCAAAAATTTTCTAACTTTCAAAATTTCTGGAAAATTTTGGCAGAGTCTCCTTTGTACGGAGGAGCTTTTACAATTTGACAAAAGAGATAAATATATATACATCGACCCACACGGTCGGAAAAATCAAAAAACAGTTCATATTTCCTATTTTAATTGCGTAGGCGTACCTTAGTTAGCATTTTAAGCAAGCAGCTTATTTATTTTTAGCATATAACACAACCCAATCCAGCCTCACGGCTTCCAGGTACCTGTACTTACTCAGTTTAAACTTGTAAGTGCCAAATATAAAAAGTTTAACACATTTCACTTACTTGCAATAATTAAAACATATGAATTCTAAAAGAAATTCACATTAAACATTTTTCTTTAAGCAACTTATACAGTTTTTCATACTAAACTAACTGTTTCAATTAATTTATAAACCATTTTCATTAAATTTGAATGGTTTTCAATCCATTCGTACACAACTTTACCAATTCGAATGGTTTAAAACTCAATTGCTTACATTAATTTATTTTTAAGCAAATTGAACTCACATTTAATTCAATTACTTCCAAAATCAATTTATTTTACTCATATCAACACATAGAATTTTAATTACTTTCATTTACATCAAATGACAATTTATTCTATACAATTTAACGAGATCTATGTGAATAAATAGATATTTATGTTTATAACCAATTTCAATTGATTTCAACACAATTTATACTTAATTCAATTTCATTTCGGATTTATTCACAATCCATATATTTAGCTCGACCCATTCCATTTAAATTTCATTTACCATCTATTTATTTTCACTCATTCCTTATTTGTTTATTCCAAACTATTTTATTTAGCTTGAAGACACTCCAGGCTATTTCATTTTATAACCATTTCTCAACTCGTTTAAAATCACATTTCATTTGATACTTATTTATTTCATCATTTATTTATTCAATATAATTAGTTTATCCAAATTCACTTAAACTATTCTAATAAACTTGACTCATTCTATTTTCCTTATTGCCTCAAGTTATCTCAATCCCTTAAAAATTTAAATGGTTTACAATTATTTATTTAAGCAATTTCATTCCATTAAATATTACTGGCAACTCACCGAATTTTACTTCAATTGAAATTTGTTTTTACTTGATTTAAAACCAATCCAATTATTATTAAACTTTGTTTAAGTTGAATTCAATTCAACTCTCCTTCATTCATTCAGCTTAAGTCAATTCCCTTCAATTTATTCAAATTTTATACTTAAGCTCATTCTCAGTTTGCAAACAAGTTCTCTTTTCAATTTAACTTGATTCTATTTCAATCCAATCTCATTTGGAATTTGCAATTTCATTTGATTGGTTATTATAGAATTTAACTTCCCAGATTCAACTCATTTAATTTATCACAAAGCCATTTCCATCTTATTTCCACTGATTTGGATTTGATTTGCAATTCATACCTTTATTATTTTAATCCATTTCATATTTTTTTATTTTATACTTTCAAATTATATTTACTTTGTTAACACTTCAAGTCGAATTTCCATTGATAACTCAAGTTCTGATTCCACCATCCACTTTTTAATTTACCATCCAATTTTATTAACTTACATTGCAATTCCATTCACAATCACTCCACTTCATCAACAATTTGAATCCAATTTAATTTAAAACTTGAGTTTATTTCCAAACTTTATCATAAACTCACAATTCAATTTCATTAACTAATTTATTAGTTCTTCTCTTGTTTATAATCCAAACTTGAATTTTTTATTCCAAATATCACTCCCCTTTTAATTTTTCTTAGTTCGATTTAGTTTATAATTCAAGTTTTGATTTTTATTTTATTTTCCAATTCATCTAAAATATTTATTTTTGGGTTTTCTATCTCACCTTCAAATTTAACAAGTCACAACTTATTCTTTACACAATCTCATTCATTCAAGGCTTAAATATATTCATCTTCTATTTTTAACTCAAGCCTTATGCTTATCTACAACCCAAACATATTTTATTTTAAGGATTTTTAATTCTTTTACACATTATTCTTTTATTTCAATTCCAATCCTTATTCCACTTATTTTCCATTTATTCAGGTAAGAATATAATTCCATTAAATAATTCAATTGAATTCTTTTTCCAATTCAATTTTATTCTAACTCAGTTTTATTTAACTCAATTCGATTTCAATTTAATCCGAATACAATTGGATATTATTTTCAACTTATTCAATTTATTTTAATTCAGTTAAAATTTTATTCCCAATCCAAATTAATTTCATTTTTGCCCTTTAAATTTAAATTCCATTATTCAAGGCTTATATTCACTTCATTTTCATTCACTTAAGTTAAATTTATTTGCTGAATTAAAATTTTCAATCCCTGCTTATTAATATCAACTTCTCTTTATAAGTACATTATTTGATCATTTATTCATTCACCAATTCATTATTTAACCCACAAATGTTATATCCAAACATTTATTATTTTTAGTCCATCCTGACTACTTTTCCCATTCCACATAACTCCACACAATACAATTTTAAATTCCAGTTCTCAGTTTCACTTACACCGTTGAATTTTTGTTTTTCAACATATTCCAAAGTTAAACAACCTTCAATATTTCAAAATTCCCTTTAAAACTTTCTATATCCAAAATTCGTTTGATAATTTCAATTTGTCCCTTTGAATTTCAAAACTCAACCAGTATTGCAAACAATTTCAATTCAAAACAATTTGGTAGCAATTTCACTTCTGGAAACTCGAAAATGAACATCGATGATGCTGCAGTCATCACCGAAGTTATTTTCTAGCGACCAAAAGAGTTCAATGCTTTTATTCTCTTTCTAAAATCCATCCAATATTTTTAAATTCCAAATCTCTTTAGATTTTAAATCCAATTCAACAATATTTCTCAAAATGTTTTATTCTCCTAACTTTTGAGAATCATTATCCAATTCAAAGAAACTTAAATATCCAAATTCCAAACCCTTTAGATTTAAATTCAAACTTTTCTTTGGAATTTAATCTTACTCTAATAATTTATTACACTATAATTTACATTTACAAATTCATTTAATATGAATTGGTTTCTTAGTTTTTAATTATGAATTCAATTTCCTAATCCTGTTATGAATCACATTCATAAACTTCATCTATTATGTCAATTTATTCCTTAATCTTTAATTATTATTTCAATCTTTATTCAATTATCATACAATGATAATAATTTAATATTATCACTCCTATTATCCAAACATCCATGTATAGCTATACTAATTAAGAAAATCATTTTCTTTTATAAACATAAAATAAATTTGGGTAAAATTATTTCATTTACCCTAGTTAAAACAATACTGTGTCGGTTTATCTTGTTCAAGAGTTTAGAAATCCCTATCGATGACATGGCGTCCCACACATCGACCAGAATCCATAAACACTCAACCGATAAATCAACACAATATAAAAACAATTTTATATTCACTAACAAATACGCACTCATATCTATTAATACTCTCAAACTCATTCTAGAGTACTACGGACTCTATTCAATGAGTAATTCCCACCAGAGCCAAGGTAATCACCAACCTAAGCTCTGATACCAAGTGTAACGGCTCGCAAATCCGTACCCCTTGAGTTAACCCTATTCTACAACAATCAACTCAAGTTGCACAAAATTACGAACCATTTGGGTTTAAGAAGAAGAGGTAGAAGAAGAGAAAACAAAATCAACATCAGAATCTAACCATCGCAGCGGAATAAAATATAATAGATAATATATAATCTTTACTCAACATCAAATATTTCTGTTTATATATTACATCATCAGAGTACATCAGTCTCATCTCACATCAATACAATACAATGGATACACAACCACTCAAAATACACAACTCAAACAGCGGAATATATATATATATATATATATATATATATATATATATATATATATATATATACACAAGTACATGAGTACGTATCGCCATCCTACTCGACTCCTGAGCTCCACAGCAACATATCCTGTATCCTATAATACTCGGTCTGACCCGAGCATTACAGTTAAATAACAACCGAGTCAGTCTGGAATACCAGCGTGAGAAAATCACACCCAATTGATTATTAAAGTTTCAAAAAAATCCTTTGAAAACAAAAGCATCTCGTAAGACCACGCCACAAATAAACATGTCGGGTTTTTACCTTACGATAGCTAAAACAATTTTTATAGAAATCCTCTGATATTATAATAGGGTCTATTTACAAATACTTATAAAATAGCCGAAATTGTTACATGATTAAATTCCAGCTACTAGCCACAAAGTGGGTAATACAAACAAAACTCGTACAAGGCTCGTAGGGAAAATGGATTTCCAACAATGACTAGGCACTGGGGTACCACCTGTCACAGTACGGGGCCTAGATCACCGTACCGAGGACTACTCCCTTCATCCCCTGCAACACAAGGCCGGAACCATTCCTTACTGAATAGTCCCGAACAAGATAAACCCCGTGGTTGGCGCGACCAACCACCCACTAAGCCGAAATATACATAAGGGACATCTAGACAGGGGAATTATCTTGTCCTGCTTGGGCATGACCCACCTAACCTTGCTGCATATCCCCTGATTTTCAGTCATTCCCATTTGATGAGGCTTGAGGCTAAGCGTTACCTTTTAGAACGTTTTCACTTAGAATGCCCATCGTCCACCTGACGATGTTTCGCAAGCATTCGTCCATACAAGTCCGTCCCGGGTTCGAACGGAACCGAAGGCACTACTCCTACTACATCCATTCTGGAAATATCCTCAGGATTAGTAGCGACTAGCCCTTGTACTTCACTGCTTCATCTTCGACTCCGAACACGTTTTTCGCACGAAACGTACAAACCGGATCGAAGTGGTTTTCGAGAAATAAATCTCGATCCCGGTCTCTTCGAAACGATTAACGCAGTTGGCCAATATTGATAGTCGGTTGTTTAACTATCAATTAATATTCACAAACATCCATCAATCAATAAATAATTTCCAAATTATTTATTTGCCTCAAAATATCTTCACAAGATATATTTTCTATTTTCAACCCTTTGAAAACAGTTTCCAATCCAGCTTCCTTTTTACAGAATAAATCTCCTAAATATTTACTATCTCCACTGAAATAACCAAACACTAAACTAGATTTTAAAAATAATTTAAAAAAAACACTTTACTTTGAAATATACTTTAAAACATTTAAGTTAAAACTACTTCCAGAATTTGTTAAGAATACATACGATATTAATATTCGAAAATAAGGTTACTAAATAAAATATAAAACTTAATTTTCACTTTTAAAAAAAATACTAAATCACTCTTTAAAATAATTACTACTATAATAGATTTAAAGGAAATACTTACTTTAGAATTTAAATATTAGAAATAATAATTTTTTCCAAAACTTGCTTTTTTTAAACAACTTAAAAAAAACTTTAATTTGTATTTAAAATTTCACTTTGGAACGTACTTGGTTATTCAGGGAGAATTTCCAATCTCAATTACTCAAATCAATTTCTCAAATTGATTTCCAATTTATTCCATTGAAATAAATTTCTTTACTTACTCAGTTCCTTTCAAAATTTATTAATTATGGACTTTATTTTCATTATTATTATTTTCCGTTTAATTTTAATCATTTAACTGAAATATAAAAATTTCAGCTTTTTCCTAATTTCTTCTTTATTCTTTTCAAAATTCAAATCTTAAATTTAAAATAAATGTTTTGTTCTTTTATATAATATCACTGAATATTAAAATTCATTAACTTTCTGTTTATTCAATTATTCCTTTCCATACACAGAATTTATTAGTTAACATTTTGAAACACTAATATTCTTATCCAATTCATTTTAATTTATTTACATTCTTTATAATTATTTTCTTAAAAATTCACTCCTTTTATTATTTCTTTCCACAGATCCAATGCTATACAATTTGATAATTCAGGGTACCAGAATAATCCAAGCAACTATAGCATTCAATATCCAATATAATCCATTACAAAATATCCAAATAATCATAACAGAGAATAATAAACAATTTAATTATATATCGAGGGACCCAGTTGGATCCCTCCAACCTGTTTTCCCTGCATCCACAGATGTTAGCACAACATAAATTCCAATCCCAAATATACTATACCATAGCACACCAATCAATTCAGCCATTCAACAATTATTTAAATTTAATCATTTAAATTTAAATTTAAATTTAAATTTAACTGAGTGAGATTAACTCACCTTTGATTCCTTTGTTGCAATCCATCCTATCTCAACATGTTTTTCCACGATTTTTAACCTTGAATAAACAATTTATATGACTCTATTAATATTCAAAATAATCGAACAATCGCTTATTACTAAATTATTTAACTTACTAACAACCTTATTCAAACTGATAAATTCCCTTTTAATGAAATTGAATTGGTTACCGGTTTAATTTTAATCAAATAATTTAAGTCCGAGTTAATAAGGTTAAGTAACATCGAATTTAGGTGTTAGAAATAATTAACTACTCGAACAGAAAACAATTCTACATCCTAACAGTTTATTAACTAATTATAAGTTATATATATATATTTCTCAAAACCCTTAACCTGTTTTCAATTCTGTTTACAAGCGTTACAATGAACATGAATTTCATCTCCTTCTTAAATTATCAAAGGATGGAATGTTAAATCTATAACTAAAATAGATTTGATCGATATTACAAATTTTATACCTGCTGCAATCCTACTTGCGCTCGGCTTCGCACTGTAGCCCAAATTCGAGCTCGAGCCCCGAAGTCCACAACGCCTAAAACCTATCTTCCCAGCCCTACGAACCTGCGACCATCCAAAAACCTCTTCTGCTTCCTTCTCAGCCACAGCCGCATCAACGATAATCGATGAAAACTCCTTTACCAACGAAGCACCCTCCACCTACCGCCGCTGCACAAACGAACGCTCACCCATGTGCTCGCGACGAGATCGATCGACGTTCGATCTCGATTGGAGAACGAACAACACAATCGCCCTCCTCCCTCGTTCGCGTACGAGCCTTAGGCCACGGCGAATTTGATGCGAAGACAATTTGGAACGAAAGGGTTCGTTCTGCCTTTTTTTTTTTTTTCGAGTGCTGGGTTGTGAAAAGGAAGAAGGGGTTCGGTCCTATTATGTTGAGTTTGTCTTTTATAACGTGGCTAAAAGCTTCTCCTTGAAGCTTCTTCTTTTATTATATCATTAAAATTTATTATTATATTTAGTTCGAGCATTTGATTGTTGATTGAACGATTTTAAATTGGGAAAGTATGTGACTAGATGACAGGAATTAAATTAAATTTTATTAGATGATTATCAATAAAATTTTCAGCGCGTTTATACATCGTACACTCACACCACTGCTCCAATTGCTACGAAATTTGAAATCCGATAATAGTACACTATTACGGATCCAATGGAACTGGTTTCGTCGAATTCCGAGACTGTGCCTCGGAAGGCTATTTTTAAAATTCAATTTAAACGATATATTTTTAAAACTGAACAAATCAGTATTAAATTCAATTTTTAACTCTTATTATTCTCAGCACTATCAATATAAATTTTATAAGTTTTCAAATTATTTTAATAAGCTTAAAATTCCAGATTCAATATTTTATCCAACTTCAAATTATTTAATTCAATAACTTAATTGCCAAATAAATTATGATATTCATAATTTAAGTTAATAATTAACCTTTAAATATTTAAAATCAATTAAATATTCCGATTACGAATGCTTAAAAATTCCGGGTCATCACAAATTTACATGCAACAAACCTTAAAAGATTTTGGAAAAATAATTGAAAAATCCCTGATTTATTGTTATAACACTAGCGCAATCAATCTATTTAAAAATCCAGTAAATCATTCTCGAACAAAACATGTAGATATAAAACATCATTTCTTAAGGGATAATGTCAAAAAAGGAACTATAACTTTAGAATATGTTAACACTGAAAATCAAATAGCCGTTATCTTTACGAAACCATTAAACGAACAAACTTTTGTAAAATTACGACGAGACTTAGGCATTTGTTCACTTACTGAACTTTTAAACTAAGGAAATTTTCTTATATCCACAAGTTTTTAGCTAATTAAAAATCTTTAAAAATTTAGACAATAATTTTGGAACATAAAAATACTACCTATTTTATATTTGGATTATTATAAATCTAACTTTTAGAAGTTTCTGTTTAAAAATATATCAAATATAAAAATCAAAATGTCATCTCAATAAATAACTTCACATAATTCTAGATCGCCATCCTTAAACGTATCCACCCCTTCACTTCGAACTCCTTCACCTCCTCGTTCCCTACCTTCTCCCGACGTCTTAAAAAATCGATGGGGACTATCACCACTACTGAAGAAATCCAAACAAGAAAAATCGCCTACAATTCATGAAAAACTTGATGGAATATCACATTATCAATTCGCAATGATGGATGTTCAAAAAGAAATATACTATACATAGCAAGGAGCAATCAAACATTTGAATTTTCTAGAAAAAGCTCTATATGCTATATGCGGTCATTCTCCAATAAAGAAATGTTTACATAAAAAGTCTCCATGCTTTGTAGAAACTCCTAGGGACGAACCGTCAACGTCTTCACCCAAACCTCCTTCCTGGTCCCCAATTAACTATGGTGGTCCCACCTACAAACCAAATTCATGGGATCGTCGGGAATGCAACCAAGGCAAATAAACTATGACGTTTGTAAACAATTATATATATATATATATATATATGTATATGTTTTTGTGTACTATATTCCGTTCATCAAATAAAATTTTCAAACTATCAACAAAAAACTAATCTGGAGTTTTTTCAAACGTCTGAAAAAGATTCCACGTGTCTGAAAAAGGAATTTGGAACTACTAATAAATGTTCCCAGATGTCTAAACTCTTTTCCAGACGTTTGAAGTTACTCTCTGTCTCGTATTTGAACTTTCTAGATGTCTGAATTCTATTTCTAGACGTCTGATTCTACTCTTTGTTTCTAAATTAAGCATCTTCAGACGTCTGATCCACTATTTCAGACGTTTGGAACTGGAAACGACAGTTTTTTTTAAAAACCTATCTCTAATTGATCAATTCCCTTTTCCTATTTCAACTCATTTCCAAATCGAAATTTATCAAAATCTAATAATCAAATTTTCACCTAATTAATGCCACGGCGACCTAAAACGATGGGAGTAAAGAAAAGGAAGCATGTAGAAGAATCTTCCTCTCAATCACTGATGGTAACTGATACTCAAATCAACACTTGGTTGTTTCAAAATCCAATAAATAGATGATGCTTTGACTACTTGAAGATTAAGAAGATGCATCTCGGTCCCTTATATAGCCTAATAAAATTTCCTTCTTATGATATGGATGACATATGTGAGCAAGGTGAATTGCAAACTCTTATTTCTTTTAATGCTAACAATGTTTCTATCGATCAATTAGCTATATATCTATTTTACGCTAATCTGCGTAGTCCATCGGTATGGACTATTAAGTATGATGAAGATTGGTTATGGATGAGTGTCTATGGAAAAAACAATCAAGTTAACCCCTGCTATAATTGGTCGTTTTTTAGAATGCTCTTATACGGGTCATAATTTATCTGAAATGGAGGACATGCGATTCAAACCCCGTGATACTATCACTCATCAATTATGGGAAAATCAAATGCCTATGTTTTCATCCAAATTCCTTAGGCCACGTGCTAGGCTCCTTACCCGAATGCTTATAAATACAGTTATCCCTCGATTAGGTTGCCATGAACAAATAACTGATCTTGAACACAAAGCACTATACGCACTATTTAATCGCACTAAGATCAATTGGGATATGTTCATCTTCGACGAACTAAAAGGTTTTTGGAATAGATCTCGTTAGACTATCATTTACCCGACCTTGTGATTCCTCAAAGCACTAAACATCCCATCATACATTTCCGCTTTTGAGGAGTTACCTATCAAAAATAGTGGAACAAAATTTTTCAACCTTATGCATTTGCCGGAGGAACCACCATCTTATATGACTTTTTTAGAATGGAGAAATGCACAAGATCAACCTCCTCCTACACAACAACAATTAGAAGGTAATACAGAACTACCAAGGCAACCATCTCCACCTCCTCCTTCTTCGTTTGAATATCACTCTGATATGGAGACTATGGAAGCACGAACTCAGTCTAATGCTAATGAAAGTATTTCTCACTTAACCTTACAAAACCAAGTGATCCTATCTAGAAATCAAATTCTCCTTGATAAACAAATAGCAAGGCTTGATCACATTGTCCACAAGGCTTTCCAAAGTTGAAGACTCTATTGCGTCAATAGTTTCCAAACTTGATCAAGCACTTCGACAAGCTCGACAACCTTCTTTTGACTAGTCTACACCTTCTCCATCTCCTCATACATCGCCAAAGACCGGCGATAAGGACAAAGGAAAATTGGACTCCTCTCATGATGAACTATATTGACTTCATTCAAATATTTTGTTGTACTCTACTATCTTCTCATAATTTTGGTAAGACTATCAATATTTTGCTGTGCTTCAAGATATAATCATAATTCTTGTTACTGTTGTAATTATGTCTGTATATCATACTTGGCTTTGCGTTATGGTTATGCCTCTTTAATTATTTTTGATAACGACAAAGGGGAAGAAAAATAGATATGCACACCTATAGGGGAGATTAAATTTCGGGGGAGAATCCATCTGTAACTATTATCTAAGTATATTAGTTATCATCGTCAAAAAAGGGAAGAATGTTAGAACACTTAGTTTACGATTTCAACGATGACAACTGTACAATGGAAATCATATATATTATACAACTATGCAGATACTACTCAAAGCAAGACAAACCGCTGTTGTAACAAGATGAATACTAAAGCACTAAAAGAAATTCATCTACAAAGTTACACGAAGATCGAAGAGAGATGCAATCAAGAATAAACCCAGGAGAACTTCAATTAACAGGTTCAGACGTCTGAATGCAGAACTTCAGACGTCTGAACGTAGAAAATGAATAAAAATAGTAATAGAGTCTCAGACGTCTGAGAACATCATTCAGACGTCTGAAATTGGGCTCGGGGAAAATATTTCAAATTACAACTGTAATCTCTTAAGAGACACAGCTCCATCTCTCCTCCGCAACTCTTCACCGGTGAACAACGATGACTCTAGACTGAAAGGGAAGAGATGTGACATTAGAAGCAACTCTCTACAACCATATAAACAAGAATCAAGATGAATCAAAGTACTAACTTACTTACTTCTTACTTATCTAATTCATTCTACTATCTTGATCATCTCGTGTTCTAATTATCCACTTGCTAACCAATCTACAAATCTGAAATTATACACTTCCATATTCTCTCAAACAATATTGTATTCAATCATTCAAGAGATATAGGAAGTTCAATTGTACGATATAGTCAAAATTTGTGTAATAGAGAACAAATATTGATAAAGAAACTCTGCTATTGTAAACCTATTCCTCCGGATGAAGTGAGGGTTATTTGGTGAAAGGAAATTCCGAAGAGGAGCTTCGGGACTGGATGTAGGACGGGAGGTCTGAACCAGTATAAAATCGCTGGTGTGATTATTCATATTTACATACTTTATTATTGTTACACTACAGTTTAGTTTAGTCATATACTTGTCATTTGTATAATCGATCCACCATACATTAGACTTTCAATATACATTAGACTTTCATTTTCTTTAACACTCTTTTCTTTTCATTTATTTCATATCATTTTGCTTTAATTTGATTAATGTTAATCTTCTTTACATGTTGAATATCGACTAACATAATTAACGTTATTATATTACCATTTATTTCCTGATTTTCTTTCCTTCAACCTTAACATTCTTATTGATTAAAGTTTGTTTTAACATCAATTAATTCTTATTTATTTATTTATTTATTTTATTTTAGGTGCTGATTTAATTTGATTTAACATTGATCTCCTATGATTACTTCTTTTTAATCTTTGATTCGATTAGATGTAACATAGCCAATTACTTAAATGATCAAATTTACATCTAATGTTACATTAATGTAAGTTATTAGTACTTATTTACTTCTACGCCCAATTTATTTACTTACTGGCATTCTTTGTTAGGTTTAACTTGATTGAGTGCCTTTACGGAACAATTAGGGAAAATGACAAACTTTGAAAAAAAAATTAGGCTAAAGAACATTAAGTTTTAGTTTTTAAGGTGAAGGACAAATGTTGGTTATAATTTAGGTTGCAGGAAAAACTTTGAAAAAAAATTAGGCTGAAGGACAAATGCTTGTTTTATTTTAAGCATTATATTAAGTTTTACACCATAAAAAACTGGGATTATCCTTCAGCCTTAAAAAACATTTGCTATCATTCAACCTAATTTTTGTTCAAAATTTTTCCTTGTGCCTATTTTCATGTTGCTATTGTAACACCTCGTAAATTTGACATTAATTATTTAATTAGTTAGTTAATTAGGCTGCAAAAAGGGAATTTGTGTAAACTATGGAATTTGACCACAAAAGTTGCATCATTGCGTTCGAGGAGAAATTCTAAGCAACTTTCATGTTTGAAGTTTTATGATCGGAGTCCAAATGAAGAAACTACAGACGAAAGACGAATTTGAAATGTAAATAATTAGATTAGAAATTAGCGTTTATGCAATAAATATTTAGGGACCATAGGTGACCCGTTTATTGGGTCCGTCGACTTGTAGTGGTCAACCCCTCTGACAAGGGCGATCACCTGCTTCAAGCGTGTGGGCTAGGATTTCATTTGACCCAATGGCCCGAATTTTATACATTTTAATCTAATGGTCGTGGTTGATTCTAGCGTCTATATATTCAGGCCTAACTCTCTCTTCTTTTCTAATATTTTTCTTAAGGCAGCAGCGAAGCTATGCCATTTTCTCTTCTCCATTATTTACTAATTTATAAAATAAATTATTTATGTTTGTATATATACAAATTGAAAAAGAATATAAATCAAATAAGAGAAGGAGAAGAGCGAATCAAAAATATGCAATAATGAGGTAATATATATCTATATATATATATATCCCTTCAACATCAAATCTCTTCTCAGATATATATAATTCTAATATATGTATATACCTTTTTGATACATATTTCATAGAATAAGAAGGAAATGGAGTTGAATCAAAGGATTCACTTGAGATCTGTATATTTGAAATGCTATTAGAAGGTGAGTGGAAAATTTATATATTGTTTATGATTTTGAATCTCTTCCATTGGTATATGTTTGATGTTTATACCTAAATCAATACGACTTATGAATTGTAGACTCAAACTAGCATAGAAAACTATTGCCTACATATTCTTGTTTTAGATCTGATAGGTATTATTGTCACACCTTAATCTAGAAATTAGTCCCAAAAGTTATATGAATATTGATTAGATATGAAATTTATTCCAAATCTGAAATTGGGCTGTAGAATATTATTATGATTTTGATTATCTTAGTTATGTTGAATCAGGAATTTTCCATAGTTTAATTTGTCAAAAGAACATCCGTTTGATTTTTATAAATTTGTTTGTATTTCCATATTGCATAGAATAAGCAACGTTTGATTTAACAAGGAGTATATGCAAGAGAAAAGGAAGAGTGTGAGGTACATATTTATTCTTCGCAGTTTACACTGTCTATTCCAATAAAAAGAAACTAATCATTCCTTGTAATTTCGAATGAGGAAAATATTTCCTTTTATTCTTGATCTTTTCTTTTAAACTAATTTATGGAAATCACAATGGAGAGAATCTTCCTAAGAAATGTAATTTTAGAAAATTAAATATGGAAAGAATATTCTAGTTGAAGGTTTGCGACTAGAATATATTTGGTAGAAGTAGATATTTATACGCATTTATACGCGCTAATAAATATGATGATATATGCCTAACAATCTTGTAGGATATGAGTTATACGTAGTGCTAACGTTGATTTGTGAATAGGAAACAGGAGGAAAGTTTGGAAAGGTTGTAACTCTAATTAATGGGTAACAAAAATGGAATGGATTCGGCAGTTACAAATGATTAATAGGGTAAATGGATTAATGGGACTGATAAATATGAAAGATTAGATAAATAACTATGGAATATTTATAAAATGTTATTAATTAGAAATTAGTAAGTACACATAACTATCTTAGGAAATGTCTGTTAGGATGATATTCTTTTATCATGGACAAGTTGGCATTTATGGAGAAATAGATAAAGGGTGGGGATAATAGGAGGTTGAATATTTAAGGTAAATTATATAGCCTTAAATAAGTAAAAGGAGATTAGTAAGCTAAGTTCAATATCCAAATCAGGAGATAAGCTTAGTAATAATAAAGCCTGGGATAATATGGCTAATGTTTGTAAAGCTTAGAATGGTTAATTGGACTTAGTAGGTTGGGATGCGAGGTCAATAGAGTTATACAATAGAAGTCTACCCTTCACTTTGAGGCTACCAACAATTGTGTACACTACCTACTGATGTGAGACATCTTTAACCATAGGACCCATAGAATAATTGGGCTTAGAAGATTGGGATGCGAGACCAGTAAAGTGACACAATGGAAGTCTGCCCTTCACTCAAAGGATACCAGTAGTTATGCACAATTACTATTAAGTAGGACATCACCAATTATAGGACATATGAGAAACAATTATGGATAATAAGATCTGCTTAGGGTTTGAGGTATTAAGTGGTTATTTGAGGGTCCGCCTCTTTCTTATTAAAAAGCATTAAATGTTCCAAATTATTGATTGGGAGCGCTAGTGGATATCTCGGGAAAGGTCCGCTTTGGGTTTAAGGTATTAAGTGACCGATTTAGGGTCCATCTCTTTCCTATAAAGAAGTATTAAGTGTTCCAGTGAGAATCCAAGTGATGTCAGCTAGATATTATTAATGAGGAGTCTGTATTGGGGTTACGTATTAAATGACAAAGGCCTACCTAGAATATAGCTTTTAAGTTGTCAGAGGTATGCCTAGTCCTTATTAATAAGGTATTAAGTGGCTTGTGCATTGTTTCTCATATTGCTAAGACTTTAATGACGATAGATGCATTAGCATATGGCTATTATGTGTTATAAATCTATAAACAGTGGTTAAAGGTCTTTATATAGCTTGGACCAATAGACCAACAATGACGATGCCAAAAGCCCGCTTCATATTTGAAAGTATTAAGTGGCCGATAGGCTTATGTCAATATTTTGTACCTTGAGAAGGGTTATGAATTCGAATTTCAAACAACCGCATATATATAAATTTCTGAAACAACTATTTAATTATGAGCTAAAGCCCAATAAAGCTTATCAAAGCCCATATATTTTAAATGCTAGCGTCTCCTTCACCTAACTCTAATTCAAACAAATTTATAATGAAATCGGTTAGTAAAATTCACTCTTTGCAACGGAAACTCTGACCAAATTCATTTGTTTGTAAAATTATCATATTGCTCTTAGAGTTGAAACTACCAAAGTACCTTAATTAATTTTATTTATAAAAATTATAGGGTATTTTGATTTTTAACTTCAGTGTTGAAAAAATAATAACCTTGTACCCAACAAGGAAGCATTAGTGTGTCCCAAACTTGAATATGCAAGGGTTGGATTCACCTCAAGTAGATAAATTAAAGTCCTTTACTTTCAAAGATTCCTGCTTGAAGTATTACACCATCTATACTTAAAAGTAAGTTTGAATATGTCATATATCATTAAACGTAACCGCTATTTATAATACCTAGTTTATTTAAACATTCCTAGTATACTTTTCTTTTGGTCATGGACTCTCCCATGATTTTGAAAGTGTTTGATCATTCTCTATTGGTTCATCCCATTTTCTATATTGTTTTAAGAATTTTTTGAATAAATATTAGTAACTGACATGAAATTATAAATTGATGTGAAAATCGCAAAAATAAAGTAAGGTATAAAAGATAAAATACAATGCGCATTACATAATTACACGAAAGAAAATATAAGAATGAATCTAGCATCATTGAAAGTGAGTAATTATTTGGTAAGAAATGTTATGAATTACCTTAGAATGGTATTTAACGGGTTTGAAATTGATTGAATGTTGAAAAATATATGTTTTTCAATAATTATATAAGAGGTTTTTAATAAAGATTTAGAAAAGAATATTATTTAAAACCTTTGAAAATTAGTATTTTTCTTTTCTAAATTTAACTGAAGGAGTTGAAAATGGATATTTTATGATAGATCCCTTATGAATCAATAAATAATTGAAGTATGTGATTTGTGTAGAATTCTATATTGTGAGAACTTTGAGTAAATGGATTAGTTATATCAAGTGGTATGTGACGTTCGGTAATATTTATTGACTACTCCTTTGACTCGTTATATAGAATAATTGTGTGATGAGGAGTTTAATTTAAACGGATGAGCAACACCAAGTGATATGGGACACTTGAGCTGATATTTGTTCGATTACTTTTTGTAAGTAGATGTCACTCATATAAGGTTGATTTTATAGGGTATTATATTTATGGTGATACGAATTGAGATTGAGCAGGCTGAGAGTCGTAAGTGTGTCTCTCTATTATGTGTATACTCGTATTATATGACATGGAGTAAATTAGATTAGGCTAGAATCCATCCTAGCAGCCTGATTGTGCAGTCACTCCCAGAATCCATGACATACCTTTTGATATGTATGAATGAAAACCACTGCCTGTGCATCATATAGGTCAGTAGTTTGTTACCATTTTGGGGCACTTGCAGTCTAGATGGTCATTATGTGATTATTGATCTCTTGGATTTTATTGTGAGTCCATGAAGTTGAGTAACCCTATACAAATTGATTATTCCGCTATCAAGAATAGCTAGAGATGCTGAGAGCGTGTAGTTAGACCATGTACATATCTTATATATAGTTACCTAAGACATGACCTTTGCTATCAAGGGTATGCCATGTTTGTGTCTCATATATGTTTTGTTTGGTAGTTTATTTATGTATTTTCATATATGTTAAGTATGACAGACCCCATGTATGTCAAATTACAATCATCTATGAGATAATCTTGGGCAAAGCTATGTGTTTGCACATATGGTACTTGATGATTTTGTGTTTTAATGATATTTTGATTAGTTTGATATTTCATCAATTTTGATATTATACTTCTTAATGTGTTATTTGATTATCTAATGATTGAGTGATGAGATGTGCATGGTATGTGGTATGTTGTCATACATATATGGAGTTGTCCGCATGCCACATTGTGATAAATAGTTGTTGCTATCATTTGACACTTATATTCTAGATATAGTATGAACCATGTGTTATTTATAATATTTGGGTTAGTCTGTGACATTTCAGGTACATGGACAAGTTAACCAGTTTGTGGATGATAAGCACAGAGGAGGAGGATTATGTATTGTAAAGTTGAGTAACGCTTTGTTTATTTATAGCTACATGTGCACATGTGTTGTTGAGATGTATATATTTGGACATGCTATGTATATTTTTTATGATAGTGGGCATTTGACTATTTTCATAGACCCACTTGACTTGTGTATATTTATATTATAAGTTATCACTTCGTTGATGATTCTATGTTCTTTGTGAGTCATTTTATATTATGTATTGTTCTATCCTAGAAACGCACGTGTTTATTGCCTCATGTCGATATGGAGTACATATATGCGAGTTTATTTGATTTTTGGATATATATACCAGTATTAGCCTAAGGAAATATTCATATATGACAGCCTAATATCTCCTCATTCTTTATATTATCAGACAGCATTGTCTAGTAATACTCTTTGGTAGTATAGGTATAGAGGTGGGGTATTTTAGTTTGTATTAAAGCAAGTTTATAACAACATAGAGTATAAGAGACACGGGTCTTGACCTAGATGAAACTTAGAGCCGATGTCCTCGTAGGTGTGTGGTAAATTATTGTATATACCTAAGTGATAGTATGAGCACACGATTATTAGCGGGTAATCATCATGGGATATACTTACTATTTTCCTCCTATATTATATTTATACTTCTACCTCTTTCTTTGTGTTCATCTTTATAAGAGACGAGATGTTTGTTCAATGAAAATTTTAAAGGTGGAAGTTATTGGTCGGACCAGTAGAGTCGCCATTAATGAAGTGGATTAGACCTCTACATGGCTTTGAAGTAAGAATGAAATTGCTTGGTTAGGGAAGCATTAGAAGGTCTAACCTAAATCTCGCACATTAGACAAATCGCATAAATAAGTTGTGATGATGTGAGTATGAGTTGAAAGATTCAGTAATGATCAAAGTGGCACAACGGAAGTATACAGTAACGCATGTTATTTCGACCGACGTATGTTATATTGTGTGCTAATAAATAAATATTATTTAGGCTTAGTCTAGAGCATAGGATTAAGTAGGAGTATTTACTCAAAACTGTGAACCCACAAAAGTCTGGATGAAGCCAGAAATATTAGAGCCAGTAGTTTTTCCAAAACCACAAAGGAAACTAGAAGAATTCTTTTATAAGATTAAAAAAGTAGTAATAATAATAATAATAATAATATATAACCAAGACACCGAATGAAAAAAAACTTAAGTAAATGCTTGCTTGATGATGTGATTAGATGATCGACAGGAGTTTGTTACTATTATTGATGATTGATTAATTGATTATATTTATTAACGTCTTGAGTATGTGTTATAATAAAAGCAAGCATATGATTTTGGTAAAGAAAGATAATTAATTATATAGTAGAATAATTGAAAAGTTTTACTAGTTAAATTCATGTTAATTTGTCCACCGAGTACTTTAAGAATCCGGGTCGATGCATCTAATCAACGTATCAATAGGGATTCCTAAACATTAGGATCAGGCATTTCGACATAATAATTTTGGAAAGAATGAAAGCAAAATTTTGAAATGGAATATAATGATTTGAAAAGAATATAATGTTCTGAAAAAAATACTATGTTTTTTTGTTTTGGAAAAAAACAAAATAATGTTTGGAAAGAGGACAATGTTTTGAGAAATATATAATAATAAATGTGGAAATTAGCACAAGGGCCTCTTTACCATGTGCAATTAGTTTCTAGGACACACAAACGAAATAATTACTTTTAAGGACAAAATGCAAAATAATTAGTTTCTAAGGCCTAAAAACCTATGAAATTATGTCCTTGAAAGTAATTAGACTGTTGACTTTGTCCCTAAAAGTAATTATTCTGCTGACTTTGGCCTTAAAATTAATTCCTGTGGATGTGTGTCCTAGAAAATAATTGGACTGCAAAGTTTGTCCTTCTAGTGAAATGCCCCTATATAAATAATGTTTTGAAAAGGAAAATGTTTTGAGATAACTTAAATAATATTTTGAAAAAAGCATAATATTTGAAAATCTTATAGCTGAATATTGATGCAAAAAGAGTGAATTATTTATAGAAATAGAAAACTAAAATTTTGAAGAAAAAAAATATGGTCATAAATATAGAGATTTTCGAGTTGAGTTTACTTGATTTAATTTGAAAAGATACAAGTATATATTTATAATGTAAATAATATATATCACTATACTGAATGCAAATATATGAGTTCCAATTAAGACTAATTTAAATAAGTATGTTATTCAAATATTTTGAATAAGGAATTGTTGTTTAGAATATATATATATATGTATATGTATGTAATTATGTTTAAAATACAATAAAAACAAAATTTTGGTGGATCACGAATCAAGATTAATTTTTATCAATGATCTTGAAGTGTGGTTCTAAAAAAAATTAAATAAGATACTAATGAATGAGACATCATTTATAAAATTTTTGAATTGTAAATATTTTGGGAAAAAAGTATGTAGTAGAGTTGTATTGAAAAAAAAATTCAAATAATAAGTTAAACTTATTTTATAGAGTTGAGGAAAGCTTCTTCTTAATATGTAAGTATGAAGCATGTGATAAAATTGTTCATCTTTGAATTAAAATTTTGTATTGTATGGCGGTTTTCTAAATTAGAAAAAAATAAAGAAGAGAGAAAAAATGAGAATTTTGGTTAGTTCGTGTTTAACTTTTTTTTAAATATGTTAAAAAAAAAAATCTTGGAATGTGATTGTTTCAAATGTGAACATTGCTTTCAATATGAACATAATTCTTATAACATAGCGCACTTTTAGGACTCTGATTTGGAGAAAATAAATAGTTTGTTAACCATCAAATTAGTATTAAATACTACTTTGGAATTTTTAGGTGAGCGAAATGTAACATGAAACTTAGCAACCCACTTTGATGATCTGTACCATTTCGGACAGAAATTTTGATATTATGAGCTGATTTTGATGAATCTTTTTACAATTAAAATATATTTTAGCAAGGAAAAACTTTCATGTTTTTCACTTTTCGAAAATGTGAAATTTATTAATGTTTAGACCAGTTTTTAGTTGCAACAACAACTCTAGCACGAGCATGTAAACTTAGAGATTTAATACCCTGTTGTTTTGAAAATAACTTTCAAATCAATCATCCAGTTTCTACAATCTTGTACTTGTACTAAAGCTAAGATAAGATAATAAGGAACAAGTTTTGTTATGTTGATTTTGCAAATTTTGTTGTTTGCTAGGCAAAAACACATTTTGAACTAATGGGCCTATGGTATAAAAATTGTTTTAGAATTTGTAATGTTTAGTGAAACCAACGTAACTTTTGATGTAAACCGCATTTTCAAGTTTCAAAAAATGTTTTAAAGACATAATACATCATGCTAAAACTTCACTTTATGCATAAAATAATTATGTATTTTTAACATGTTAAACTTATTCGAAAAGCGACTTAGCTTAGAATGCGATATCATTCCTTTGTTATTTGAATGCTATATCACTTTACACTTTTATATGATTTCATATGAGTTATTTTTTGAATTTAGTACATAGGGATGATTATTTTGGTTGAGCTTGGTGCAAGCTCTCTTTTTCTTGCATGAAAACTAACGAAATTCGCTTAAAATGCAAAGCAAAGGTATTTCTTTGCTGAGTTTTGGCACATCAGCATGTCTCCATATACATGCACTTCATTGATGGCTCCACCAAACGAAGCTTCCAATGTGCTGACGTATCGATTGAACATTCCTTCATCACCTCCTAACAAGCACGTACATGGTATTGACAACAGTTTCTTATAATAAAAGGAATTTCCAATATTATGTGCCATTAATCTCATATATATACACCATATTCACGTCGTATTCCTTGCGATGTAAGACTTATCCATCCAATCCACGCACACATGGCGCGAAACACACCTAACAATCTCTATCTTGGTAAGTATTTCCTCAAACCTTCTTCGGAGCATACTGAAGAAGCCCTGCAGTTAGGACAGACTGCTTCCACTTCTTTTCCATAATTATGTGCTTTTACCATAGCTCACCTTAAGGCGAGTACTTCCACTAAAGTCATCATGGAGATATCGAGTCCTGAACCCAATAATGGCTGGTTGCATATCCATGAGTCCTCTTCTAGCAGTGGGATCAGGCTGCTTAACCATGTCTCTATCTCGACGAGTCATTCTTTTTTGCTCAAGCCTTAAGGAGTCATGCTTCGGTCACTCTTGCATCATCTACTGGTCCCATGAAGCATCGGCTCTGATGACCCAAAATTTAATTACCTTAATAATGAATATTTAAATATATTTTTATTAACTAATTCATGTATTTTACCACTCAAATGAACTCCTTTTAAATCATAACTAAAGATGGTGAAATAGTTTTTGTAACGGCCCGGAATTTCACTACTTTGATTTGCGAATGTTTAGTTAATTTTAAATATTCAAATAATAGATATTATAACGAAAATAAAACTCTTTCAAATAATATTTAATGATGGTTAAATAATTTTCAAATTTTGTTTACAAAAATAATTAGTTCAAAGAAAAATAGAAAATGTGCCCAAAAATCGGTTTTTCGGATTCTCGACTTTTCAGTGTCGGAAAGTTGTCAGAAAATGCTGTGCGCAATTGTATAACACATACACACACTTTTACAAATGAGTTAGGACTTTTAATATATGTATGTATGTATGTTTTAACTTAAGAAATATAAAATATATGATATGACTTTCTACGTAAATATTTAAAAAACCAAAATATAAATGTAAATAAAAGTGACATAAGTTATCATATCTTTAGAAACATGAAGTACTCAAGGAAATAAATGCATGTTGGCTTGGAAAAATGATGGGGAGACATGGTAAAAACATTGACTAAAGTGGGGAGACGTGCATGGTGATTTGGCAAAAATCTAGGGGAGGTTATGTACTTAGGGGGTGATTTGGTAATTTCAAATTCCACTTAGTATATAAAGCATTTTCCTAATTTATTTTAATTTTAATCATTCTTATCTTCATTTCTAAACTTCATAAGCTTGTAAACAATCTTTCATCGCTACTAAAAATATTTCAAAGTTATAAAAAAAACTTAGTTTTCTACTTGAAATTTCAATAAAAGCTTGCTAAAGACTTCTACACTCATTACTTCACTTTCTCTTCCAAAATCAAGCACATCTTTACCTTAAATAGCCAAGGCCGCACCCTTATATTTCTATGGTCGAACCATATTTAGCATAAGCTAAGCTCATTTCCAATGTTTCAAAGCAAAGTTCAAGTCTTTACATAGGATTCAAATATCCTATGTCTTTTTGCAAAATTTGAAAAGATTTCATTTAAACTAGGTGAGTAAACTTTAACCTCTTTGGGAAAGAAGTTTGCTTTTATATATGGTTATTATATAGTTGTGTACATGTTTTTTGTTGTTTGGATTATGGCATGGTTTGGGGTATGTGTATGTGATAGCTTGTGTTTGAGTTTGGGAATTGAATGATTGTTTAAGTGATGCATGCAGTAGGAAGATAGAATGTTTGTTATATAAGTTATGATTTTGTTTATATATGGAATGTATGCTTATGTTTGTATAAGCATGGATATGTCATGAATGGTTTGGAAGTTAGAGTTGCAACATCTTGAAAAGGACATGAGATCCTCTTTGAAAATTAAATCGTTTACTTGTTTAGCTTAGTAAATGTTTTGTTTATTTTTAATTCTAAATTAGTTAAAGTTCTAAACTTTCTTCCTTTACGTTTTCTTTTAAATATGAACAAGAGTGAAAGTTTAGGTTTTGGATGGTAACTTAGAAAAGTAATTCTAAGTTACGGCATCCATAGCGATAGTCGCTATGGATGCGGTTCGGAAATATACGATTTTCAAGTTTTTAAGTTTCCTTTTAAAATTGTTTTGAAAACCATTTCAAACTTAATTAGATATTATAAAACTTAATTAACTTTTAATTTATGATTTAAATAAATAATTTATTTATTAAAAATAATTAACAATTAATTAAGTAATTAAGTTAAGTGATTAAGGTTTAAGAATTAATTAATTAAGTCAATATTTGTATTCAATTAAGAAGTTTAATTAATGATTAGTTAAGTTAAGGGGTAATTATTTTAAATAATTTTGTTTAATCAAGTTGGTTATTTTTTAAAAATTAATTATTTGATTAGTATTTAATTATTTGATTAGTTATTATTTAATTAAGAGTTATTTATTTACTTAATTATTAATTCATTAGGGTTTAATTTATCATAAATGTTTATTAAATAAAGTCTAATTATTTTTGTTTTTAACTAATTAGCATTTAATTATTATTCAAATAAATTTTAATTATTTAATTATTTTTTATTAATAAAGTGTAACTATTAGTAATTAATTAAGACTTAACTAAGATAATGAAGCTTTAAATTTTGATTTGAGTATAATTAATTAAGGATAAATTAAGCTTTAATTTATGATTTAACGATGATTTTTTTATTTAAATTACTTTAGAACTCCAACAGTTCTTTATGTTAAATTAACCTTTTCTCTCAGTGAATTGTTTTTAACCTAAGATTCTCTTGTCTATGTGTAACAACCCGATATTTCGAACCATTCGCATTCGCACTTGTCAGACTTAAATTGCTCAAAAAAATAGATTGTTAATTTGTATTTGGCAAAACTCAGCATATATGGTAAATAAATCAATCACAGAATCATAGACACAGAGTAATATAATAATAAGCAGTGGGGTAGATAAATAGTAGTTCATGAAGCTACCATAAAACATCAGAGTCTGTGATAAAATACAATAGAATCTCAAACACAAACGAATCTCTAATACATAAGCAACTGCGAGTCTGAACATAAATGGTTAGAATAAACTGAAAGCACTGAAAGCTGGATAGATTGATCTTCAACAAAGCTCTGATCTCCAAAGGTGAGTCTCAAATGCTGTGACACTCAGTCCGACCCGAGCATAAAGCAAAACGCAAAACACTCGAGTCAGGATTAACATTCTTATATTATTAAATTTAACTCAAGTGAAATGTCAACTGAAATGCAAGTAACTTAAAGGATGTTTGGGATTTCCATCCTCTAAGGATCCGTGGAACTATCTACTATGTAGTAATATACGCTATTATAATATGTCTATAGTAAAGTAAAGGTATTAAAATAGCATTAAGGTGTGACCTATATCCCCCTACAAACTCGTAGAAAGCACGTACGACATGCGAGAAGGCACTCGAGGAAATGCCAGGGTAGATATATCGTTTACGTATCCGAACTGGTGGTAACGCATAGCAGATACTACCGCCCACCTCGTGACACGCTTCCAAATCAAAGGTGCACCCAATCAAATCACAAAAGCAATAGAATGGCATCGAAGAAATGTGTCTGATAGGACGAATTACCTCATTTAGCCCGACGTGGCTCCTATTTTAGCCGCATCAAGCTGACTCATAGGAGTCAGGACTACGTAAACACCATATAGAATCATCACCAAACCATCCTGCTTCATTTTGGAATCTCCACCCATACACAGTTGTTAAAGTGGTTTTCGGTATTGGCAGAGAGTATGACAATACCCGATCCCGGTCACTTTATAGTCAAACGCTTATTTCACACCGTGGTCATTTCATTTCAAATAGTTCATACTTCGTATCAAAATATCATATTAATTTCAAAACCATATCAATTCGATATCATTATTCACTTTATATAATATTCATTTCTAGAATAGTAACATTTTCAAAAGTATAAAACTTTTGAAATCATAACACTTTTGAGATCATAATACTTTTGAAACCATAACACCTTTGAGATCATAAACTTTTGAAACCAGAACACTTTTGAAATCATAACACTTTCAAAATAAACAGTTCAAATATTGAAAACAGTATATATATAAAACAGTTATAAACTGTATATATTAGAATAATTTATATAATAAAATAGTTTATATATATAATAAAATACTTTATATAATCAAAATAAAATTTCTCCAATTCCACAAATCGATTCAAATCAGCTTAGATTCCAAAATTCAATTATAAATCAATCCATGTTTAACACTTTCAATTTTAAAAGGTTAAAGATTCGATTCAAATTCTCAATCAACCATTTCAAATTTTATCGATTTCAAATCCAGGTTTGAACGAGCATCTCAATTCCAATAAGATTCAAGGTTTAAATATTTAAACAATTTCAATATAAGTTTCATTTATATTTCAACGTTTAACTTTTAATTTTATTCAAATTGGAAAATATTCGCCTAATTTATTTTAATAACAATTAAATAAAATCTTGATTTATAAATTTAAATCAATATTCAATATTTGGTCTCAATTTTTTTTAGTGAGAATATTCATTTAAATCACCTTTATATCAAATCAAGCTATAAATCATATCTTTCAAAATCTAAAACTGGTTAGTTCAATTCAATTCTTATTTAAATTAAATTTTTAACCAATTAAAATTTCAAGTCAACATTTATTTATCTTTCAAACCTCTATTATTAAGGTTATAAATTTTTTATACAAATACTTAAACATATTATAAACCAAATTAAATTAAATTTTATTATATTAAATTTTATTATTAAATGTATTTGCATTAATTATTATTTTATATATTTTTAAAATAATAAAATTATAAGAAAATCTTAAAATTTATATTTTTCAAAACTAACATGTAAATTAAAATTTCCAAAGCATAGTATTTAAAATCTAAATTTTAATACATATAAAAATAGCATTTATATATTATATAAGACAATATTTATTAAAACCTATATATTTCCTTTCAAACTTTAGAAATCATTTTCAAAATATAGACCAACGGTGTCCGTTTATAATTTTCCATCTTATGATCAAGTGATACAGATATTTATCATTTCAATTCGCAATTTAATTATTTACAGGTATATATCATTTCAATTCGCAATCCTAAAAATCAAAAATCAATGGAAATCGCTTCGGTTTGTCATTTCAACCTATAACGATTTTTCCCTATTCTAGAATATCGTTCGGGTTTGTATCATTTCAACCCATAGGAAATTCTAAATTAACAGGGAACTTGCAGAGTGAGAGCAAATATGATAATAATATAGCATTTCAACAACAGGAATGTATCATCAGTAGCAAATTTAATTATAATACAAATAATAGGTTATGGTGTCAGATGTCATTGGTGAATAATTACAGATAATGGCATAGCATACATAATAATTTAATATTTAACGGTTCAAATTTAACAGCATATTTCAATCGTCATTTCAAGTGAATTAAATTTACTAAATATAAGAATGTTAATCGTGAATGATTGCTCACCTTTCGAGGTTAGAGAGATTTGACAATGAAATGGGTTACGAATCCAAGCACGAATTCTAAAGCAAAGCAAGATGGACACGAATTCAATGAACAAAGCTGATAATCGGAATTGATGAAACAAATTAAAAAAATTGATATAAATAGAAAATATTTTATTAAAGTCGATATTTAATTTAAAACACTTATTAAACTTCAAGATCTTTATATATATCGTATTTAAAAGTCAATACCAAAATCAAACAGCATCTCGGCTATGGAAACAAACCTATTAATAACAAGGATCAAAATATTTATACATTATTTTAAAATTTTCTATATATATTTCTAACAATCAAAATATCAATATATATAGTTTATACATAAATAAACACGTCGAGATTTACATATTATAGTTAAGATCAAATGAGACTTTTATATAATAAAATTCAAAATCAATAAACAAATCAATATATATATATATATATATATATATATATATATATATATATAACTACAGACTTATATACATATTATATTCAAAAATCAATATTATAAAACCAACATAAACTCATATGTTCTTATATATATATATATATATATATATATATATATATAAATTAATATATACGTAAATATAGCTTACATATATATTATACTTTAAAATATAACATATACAGAAGGTTGCAAAGCCAGTAACCTGACAAGATAAAGGATCGAACAATCCTCATTATTTAATTAGTACGTATATAAAGTATTAATAAACAAAATAAGAGAAACGGCTTTACTACGTATATGTAACTACAAAGAGGCTACAACATATATAAACTATGTGTATGTACTATTTATAAACTTATTATATAAATATGTATATATAAACATACATTATTATTGTAACATACATACGTATATACTAACTATAAAAGAAATCTACAAACAAAACTTTATAGACCCAATATATATGAACATATAGATAATAGATATCTTATATAAGCTTATATATGTAACAGCAAATTTCATACAACTTATTTAAACTCATATATATATATATATATATATATATATATATATATATATATATATATATGTATGTATGTATGTATGTATGTATGTATGTATGTATGTATATACACACACACACACATCATTGTATACCACTTGTACAGCTCATATATCATAAACAAGTTATGTCATATTTATATAATATAGCACTGTAATCTATGTAATAATATAACTTATACATACTATAACTTATACACACACACACAAAAACATATCACTTTATATATATACAACATAAAACAACAAACTTATATAGACTTTATATATATAAAAAGCTCATATATACACCTTTATAGGAAGAGGAGAAGTGAAGGTTGCTCGAGGAAGAGGCTGTCATGGAGGGGTCCGGCCGCACGCGAAGGGGACCGCTGAGGTGGCGGAAGAACAACACAATGAGAAGAGGTAGGGGAAGGCTTCGGCAGTGGTTGTGGAGCATAGGCGGAGGGGGTTCGGTTGCCAGGTTGAGGGGGTGGGTTGTACGTCACTCGGGTGGTGGGTGACGCGGGCTAGACTTGCTCGTTGGATGGGATTGCTTGTGGCTGACACGCGTGCTTGGTAAGGTGAGGCAGTGCAGTGATGTTTGGTCAGGAGAATGAAGTGGCGTGGGGTTTTTGACTCATTTAGGTGGATATGACTTGAGGAGAGGGAGGGTTTGTGTGTGCTGAAGGCTTACGGAAGGGAGCTATGGCGTTTTGCTGAGGCTTAACAGAGGCTTGTGCTGTTGGGGATTAGCTGCACATGGGTTTTGATGGCGTGGGTTAAAGTGGAGAGGAGAAGATGGCAGGGCACTTGACACTCGAAGCAGAAGAATTATAACTAGGAGAAAAACACGAGCAGGGACACGAAGCAACGAAGGTATATATGGTTTGTCTTATTTCAGAATGAAGATGTGGAAGGATAATGAAGGGATATTTAATATATATCAAACTCATATAATAGAAAGGGTATAATGAGAATTCAGGTAAAATAATAAAGGAGATGGCTTTCGATAGTACACGGCTGGGCAATTGAAAGGACATAAACAACATAGCTCAAATCCGGAACTGTTAAGACAAACCATTTCTCAGATTTCACCATGTTTCGGATGCCAAATTGCACCAATGAATATACTGCGGAGATCAGCATGATGTAACAAACAAAATGGTACACAGATATGAGCGATACGACCATCCTATCAAAAATTGAAATTCGGTACTGAAAACGCTGTTAGAACGCCTAAAATAAGATAAACAGGATTAGAGGAGTTCAAATTTGACGAAACGAAATATGACGTCTCACTCAGAAGATGATAAACAAATTTATTATATAAAAATATTCAGCTTTTGAAAATATTCTATTTTCATCAAATTAGCTGATTTTAAATTGGAACTAAAAATTACACAATATAATTAACCTTTATATTTTCCAACAAAAATTTACCAGGTGCTTTGTTAAAACAGATGTATCCCAAATATTAAATTTCCGTTACAAAATTTTATAATTTAGTTTCAAGCAAAATTTCAGTTAATAACATTATTAAAACGGTTAAAATTTATGGGTCGTTACACCATGCCATTAAGTAGCCAAATAAAATTAAAGTAGTTATAGTAAAACGTTGACATGTTTTATTGAAAGTAAGTCGACTTGTACTAATTGTAAAGACCACATTTTGAGAATGCGATAAATGCAAGAGAGTTGATTTCGATAGGCAGGTCATGATAAATTAAGTATATGAAAGGTAATTACATATGTAAATCCTTACACCCAGATAACGGAGTTTTTCACTATTTATAACTTGACCCGTTTTAACTGAAGAAGTATGTTGTGTATATTAGAGTTTCTTAGTGAGAACTCGAATACTGGTTACATACTTCCAAAAGAATTGAAATTGAGTTAGCTGAGAATCATCGCTTAGTTTGGAGACATCTGTTTCGGGTAAGAATAATTTACCCGAACCACATCAAACTAATAACGTTCGTGATGGAGTGTCATGAAGTATGTTGTGGAGCTGTATTATTCTTCCTGAGGGTGATTCTAAATTGGAAAAGAGTAAATTTTGAATGTTTATTCGATCCCGAAACAACTTGTATGGATGAATGCTAGCATTGCATTGGTTGCCTGGAGGCTAGTGTTGGCATTCCAAGATGGTCTGCTTAAATGAAATTTTAAAGTAAACTCAAGCCTTACAACCGATAACTAAAGCGGGGGTGTGCAGCAGGGCTTTGTGGGTCGCTCCCATTAAGGTATGATCATCGCCAAATCTAAAGCGATATCTTCGGTTTATGTATGCTTCGGGATCCCTTTTTATGGTTGCTGATCGCAACCAAATGGTGATCGAATTCAGCCCTATCCAGTAAGGGGTAAGGCCGGTCCTGAGTCGCAGAGGTGTAATGCGCTATGGCCTTTTGTATATTTTATTTTGCGGCGTATGGATTCGGTGGGTAGACCCTTACCCTTTCATAATTGCAAACCATTTTCCAATACGAGCCTTCGAACTTAATTGCATACCTATTATGCTAGAATTTAATAGTATAACAATTTCGGCTATGATTCCATATTTATTTTAAATCTAGACATTATTGATAATATTATAGGATTTTATATAGAAATTTTTCTGTTATCGTAAGTTAAACATATACTTTAATCACACTAGGCCTATGTCTGACCCTGAGTTTTATTTCTTTCCCTTAAACTCTTGGGTACCCAATTTTTTGTAAGTAGCCAAGTAGTCAAGTTTCTCTGGAGCATTTTGGGAAGTAGCATGGAGCCGAAGCTTTCGCTATATCCAGTAGTTATGTTTATTTCCACTGTGACTGTACATTATGTATTATTAATTTAGGTAGGCTAATATAGCTGTCCTTGTTGAAAATAGTATTTGTTGTAACTTTGATGTAACAATTTGGAGTAACTATATGTACTATTCTATGATGATGTATATGTATGTATATGTAACTCTATCATTTTTGAGAAAATTCATATTTGTTCCTTTGTCTTTTATTTTCTTTACCCCACGACCTATCTTTTGGACACTTAAATGATCGGCACATGAATACCGAGGATGTATTAATTGTCATCTTTAGGTGTAAGAAAGGCATATCATTATAGATACCATGTTGAGTTTTGGCACTCCAGCACGTCAATGTATGTATGCTTCATTATGTATGGTAGTGGCATCTAAGGAAGCTTTCAATGTGTCGGCATCCCAATTGAACATCCCTTCATCGCCTCCCAACGAGCACATACATGATATTGGCAACACTTGCTTGTAAAAAAAGATTTTCCAATGTTATGTGCCACCAGTCCCATATATACCATGTTATATGTCATATTTCTTTCGATGTGGGACTTATCCGCCTATCCATGCATCCACAACGGGAGCCACACCTAACAAATGGGAGGGCCTCCAAACATCTATATGAACATACTCTAAAATAGACTTCAGCTTATGCTCTCCAGTACGAAAAGAAATCTTTGTCTGCTTGCTAAAAATACACTCCTCATAAAAGCCAAGCATTGAATAACGAACATAAGACCAGCCTTAACATCTCATTATGAAGACCATCCTTAGCATATTATAGAGTAATCTTACTACAACCATATATCATGGAGTTAATAAAAGCAATATATTCCTTAGGCAAAGAACATAAGGGAATCACTGCTTGAGCCTCGTCTTTAATCTCAACGTCTGTTGCCTTAAGGTTCATAACCAAGGTAGAAGAGCATCGACGCGATTCATAAGATTAGCATCAGGCTTCATCTTAAATGAATAGAATTATACTGCCGAAGAATAATCTAATTTGTATAAGGTTTGTCTTGATATGCATCAGATATGCATCCCATAATTCCTCCATTATCTTATTTTGAACAAACTTTCTAAGAAATTCATCTGAAAGACTCAATTAGATTGTTGTGAGAGCTTTATCTTCCATCCCTTCCAAAACATCTGCCTCAATGGCCTTCAATTTCTCCAGCATATAAACAATGTTTAAGTCTTCTCCTTCTTCAATATGCCTCCATTTCCATCTTCCAAGTTCCAAAATCTCCTTTTCCATCGAAACGTGTAACACTCTAATTAACACCAAATCTACCAATAGATTTTTTAGAATTTTCCATTAGTACCCAAATAGGACAAAAACACTCACTCTGATACCAAACTATAGTGAGAAACGCAGGGAAGGATTTATCACTAATATGAAGAAGCAATTAAGCAGGATCTAGTCTTGTCGATTGAACACCAATGCATTAATTACGCTATCACACAAGATCAAATAATAGAAAGAAAAGACATAGCAGATTTAGCATGATTAGGATTTGTATCTTACGTCCATGGGGACCCAACAACTTTATTACTTCACCAATTTAGAGAAAAGAGATAACAAAATAGTAGAGATTTCTTAAAGCAGAGAAATCTTATCTCTATTACAAATCTACAGAAGAATATTTAAGAGGAACTGTTGCTTGAAAAGAATGAGATTCTTTTCCAATAGCTTGAGGTTGAATCATAAGAAGAAATGAAATTAATTAGGAAAACAGATAATCAATTTTGTACAAATTTTGAAACATTGCGATTTTCCCAAGATTTGATTTGCCTATGATTTAATGTAGATATCTATCTTCTTCTATGAAAAGATGCACATATCTAGTGTCCTCTTGTTGTATGTTTAACCAATCTATCAATTAAATTAATTAATTTGTTTTTTCTTCTTATATACCTATAGATTTGAGTCATATTATGAACATTTTTTATGCATATGGTGACACACACACATTTATATATTATTGTATTGTTTTCCCATGTTTGGAATGTACAGCTATTGGGTTGCCTCTTTAAAGATGTATATCATGTAATTATATATGTTGTAAATTTTTAGAACACTCTCGGTACAAAGGAGACTCTACCGAAACTTTTCAAAAAAATTGAGTTTAGAATAATTTCATCATTAAATGAATCTATTTAAATTCTTAGCATGTGATGAGATGATGAAGAGGAAGTTTGATATTTGTTTATGTTAAGCCATATAGAGAATCAAATTAATTTTTAAGAGGCCATATGGAGCTTTGTCAATGGGATATTATCATAGGTGGCGGAAGTTTGGATATGGGTTGAGAGCAACGTTCTTTCGTGTAAGAAATTGCAAAGACGTAATTTTCTTAAGGGAGGAAGTCTGTAACAATTTTACTTTTCGCAATGTTGTAATAAATTATTTTTAATTAAAATAAAACATTTGAGTTCAACTTTTGGATAATTTTACTTTTGAAGATATATTTTGTTGGGTTAAAATTATTCGATAAAGGAGCTTATTTTAATAAATTAAACTAGTTAATAAATTCATTTCAATAATAGTATATTGAATTCGAATAAATTATTTATAGTGAACATAAGTACTTTTATATTGAAAATAATTGTTAAGTTGTTGAAATAGATGAAGGAAATTTTATTTGACATTAGCACAAAAAATGAATAAATCGATAAAGATAAATAATTACTAAATTTAAATTCTTTGAAAAATTGATCAATATATTTCATGTGTTCAAGATAAGTTAATTTAAACTGAAAATGTATTTATATATAATGGTAAGAGTCATTTATATGGAAATATAGAAATTTAATTTGCTATTTAAAAAGACAATTTGAAATCTATTTTATTTGAAGGACCTAATAGTAAAATGAAAAAGGAACCGGTGCTAACAAATAGAAGTAACGCATTTCCTCTCCTTAATTATAAAAAGATTCACATTCTTCCTTTTGCGTTGATCCAAAACCCAAGACCCACATCCATAAAATAAAGAATGTTCCCATTTATTTGAATCTAACCAAAAAATCACAAAATCAAAACAATCGCAAGAGTGATTCAGGGAAAAGAAAAAAAATGTGATGCTACGGTACAGCGAAGATGGGAAGAGTGGCATGAGGAGAGATAGTGGCAAGTTAGGGAGGTCACGTTCTTCGACGCACAACAACAAGCACATGTGAAGCAATAGGCGAGTAGTGCACACATCGTTAGGGCGATTGGTATGATGTCGGAGGAAAGGTGCGACATGGGTTTGTAGGTGCAACAATAATGTAGACATAGTCAAGAATGGTGGTTTTGGTGATGGGCTAAGCAGTGAAGCTATGATTTCGGCAACATTGATTTGGAAATTTTGAGGGTAGAGAATGATTCAATAAGGTGAGTTACCTTTGTAATTCACATCTATCTCTAGATCTAATTTTCATGATTTTCTTTGATTACTTGGTGATGAAGTATGGTTAAAATGGGTTGCATTGATTAGAATTGGTTGATATATCCTTATCAATTATTGTTGTAATGAAATATTTGCTAATTGTTGAGTACACACGTAATATATTATTGCAAAATAAATTGATGATTTCATTAGTTAGGCATGACACTAGAAACAGATAGGAAGAGAATACATGAATTAAAGATGGAAGCTTTGAGTGTGTAATAGAAATATTTTAAATATGAATAGTGATTTTTGAATGAGTTACTTTATTTAATATTAGAAATGTTATAATAAATAGAAAATAGAAAATTGGAATAATGTTGAGAAATTTAGTTAATAGGAATTATTTAGAAAGTAATGATTTTTGGGATTTGATTAAATAAGTGAATTTTTGAATATGTATATGTGTGTATGATTATATAAATATTTGAACAGTGTTAATTGAAAGTGAAATAATAAAAAATCATATTTCAAAATGATGATATGATTTTATTGGATTTAATAAATTGGAAGTTTATAAAATAATATTGGAAAGTGATAATAAGTTGGGTGTAATTTACTTATTATATGGGAATTATTATTTATGGGATTCATTATATATATATATATATATATATTATTAAGTGAATTAAAGTAATATATGGTAGAGTTAGGGGTATACCCTAGGTGCAATTATTAGTTGTTACATATGTCTAACTCGATAATCAATCTTGTTCGAAATAAAAGGTGTTTTCTTTCTATTATATACTTAATATAATGTGTCATACATAAATTAATTAATTTCATTAAATTTTTAGAATAAAATATTTAACTGGTATGTTCTGTTATAGTTGTTACAATGTGTTGTAACCATGAGTGGTTTATCGTAATAAAATAAACATATCATTTTAAATACTCCTAGTCAAGATGTATCAAGACTGGATATCGATGCATCCGTTGAGACTAGAGTACATAATGCACTCCAAATGTCCGCCAGTGCATTACTCATCGTTGGTGGAAGCATCAATGGGTTACGTTTCGATAGTTATTGGATAATTATAGAATGAATCACTAGATAGTTTTCTGTTGGTCAATATTACTGCGGTCAAACAGAAAATATTAAGAACGTTGTTGACCTTGAATATAGAAGCTCCACTTTAGTTATAGTTAAACGGTTGCATGACATCCATCGAACGAATATAGTTGGGTCGAGTGAAAGTATTGGAAGTGAAACACTATTCAAGAGGGGATTCGTCTCCTCGGTTATATGAGATTAGTATCACAGTCAACTCAAAGTCTCTGGCTAGAGTAGTTCGGCTAATTTATTATTATTATTATTGAACTAAAGACTTTAGGTTTGGACTATGGGGTTGACTATGGACGATATTGAAATTTTGACCATTATCAAATTCCACAAGTCCAAAGTGATATAGTTATGACGAAGAGAATTGGTGTAAAAAATTGTCGCTACCAGGTAACGCATAACAAAGTAAATTGGATTTTACCAAAACCAAGTGTAAAGAATCAGAAATTTTAATAATGTAATTAGCCAAAAATTTCTTGAAATTAAACAATAAAATTTAAAAATGAAAATTTGATATTTGGTATACGTCTATTAAAGATAGCAAATGGCAGATTTTCATTGAAAAATATGAAAGTTTATTTGATTGTGAAATTTTAAATCATTTAATTAGATGGAAATAAAATATTTTTTAAATCTGAATATTTTTATATAAGAAAAATGTATATTATTTTCTAAGTGAGACGTCATATATCGTTTCGCCAAATTTGGACTGCTCTAGCTCCGTTTATCTTATTTTCGGCGTTGTAGCAGCATATTCGGCAGCGAAAATCGAGTGTTGATAGGAGGGTCATGTTGCTCATATCTGCGTAGCATTCTATTCGTCTCGTCATGCTGATCTGCGTAGTATATTCATTTGTGCATTTCGGTATCCGGTACACGGCGAAATCTATGAAACAATCGGCCGTATCAATTCCGTATTTGAGCCTGTTTGGTTTCCTTTGTCCTTTTACTTACCTACCAGCTGAAAACAAATAATTATCTGCTTTTATTATTTTCAGAAGATTCAACTCTAGCTTTTAACATTCCTATTCGTTCAATATATATACCGTCATGCTTTCATTATCTTCCCTTCTCTTTGTTTGTTCGTGCGCTTTGGAAAAAAATAATATAGCAAGTTGCGTTTATATTTCCTAAAGCATTCATCATGCGGGTTTGTTTTCATTTTTTCTCGAGTTAAACCCTGGGTGCTGTTATATTTTGCCGAAGCAAACCCTATAGCCGCCCGCAACAGCTTCTCGTGCTCGTCACCTTCTCGTGTTCCACTATTTGTCAGATTTCCATCACTTTTCACCTTTGCTCAACTCCGAAACCTATCTCTGCCATACATCTTCTACTCCGCATCCTTCCTCTGCCATTGTTCAACCCACGTCCACCATAGCAGCTACACCCATCACCAGAACCGAGAAGTAGCAGCCCATAGCCATCTTTTCTCCGCCTCTTTCCTAGTCAAACGCCCCGACGACCACCATAACTTCATTGTCGAACGACCTAAACCTACCTCGCCTTAGAACAGCAGCACGACATCCTTGCCGTGCTCCACTTCCACAAGCCTCCCTGGAATCCACCTCTACTTCACCTTCCACACCAAGCAGCACGTGCCCACCTCCCCATAGCCTTCAGCCATCGATCGCCACAAGCCCTGTAGCTTCCCTCTACCGAGCCTGACCTGTGCCAAACACTGCAAGACAGCCTCCCCTACCATGCGAGTAGCGGTTCCTGTCCGACACAAGCACGACGGCCACCCTCTCCGACCATTTCCTTCCCACCGACCATGCGACAGTCAACCTAAGCCCGTTTTCCCATGGCCACATCAACCCACACTCCATCGACAACCACTAGCCTCAGCCCCTGGTCTTATATCCCGGCAGCCTTTCTCTTCTTATCTTATATATATGTTGCACATATGTTGTGTGTGTGTATTGGCAGAAAAGTTATAAATTTGTTTTCCTTCTATCTAAACTTTTATATACATAAGTTTACTTATATATATTTTGAATTTTTCCTTGAATCAAGTTGTTAGATTTTTTTGTGTTTGTCGTAGCTCTTCGACGTGTCATGTCTGTATCCGTGTGCGTATCTCTTGCTTGTCATTCTGTTGCTCCTCTAGTCTTGAAAGGTGAGCGATCACTCACAATTAACATTCTTATATTTAGTAAACTGATTTCACAAGAAATATAAATTGAAATATGTCGTTAAATTTTAATTGATTTGTGATTAAATTGTTAAATATGATATGTTATTATTTGCATTTGTTCACCTATGTAAATTGACAGTATTGACACCAATAACCTGCTAGTATATATATTATATTTGAATTGTTAATTATGATCATATTTGTCATTGATATGTATGATGTTTTATTGTTCTCACTTTGCAAGGTCCATGTTAGTTAGGAAAATCCATATGGGTTGAAAGGATACATACTTGAACGATATTATAGATTAGGCAAAATCGTTATGGGTTGAAATGATAAACCCATGCGATTTTATTGGTTTTTGAATGTTGGGATTGTGGTTTGAAATGATATATACCCGTAAATTCTAAATAATTGCAGATTGAAATAATAAATATTCATATCACTTGACCATAGGATAGAAAATTATATACGGTCATAGTTGGTCTATTTTGAAAATGGTTTTCAATGTTTTGAAAAGAAATAAATGGGTTTTATCAAATATTGTTTTTTTCTTTTTTTTAAAAAAATACAAAGATTTTTATTTTAATATATGTGTGTAAAATTTATATTTTTAAAATTATATGTTTGAAAATTTTAAATTATAAGTTAAGTTCGAAAAATAAAAATTTTAAGATTTTACTTATAATTTTATTATTTTTAAATATATAAAATCTAGTTTGATGTAAAATAAAATGGACTTAATACAATCTGATTTAATTTAATAAAATTTAATATTATAAAATTTAATTAATTGGGTAAGTATATATATTGTATTTAAAATTGTATTAAAATTTGAAAAAATAATTTAATAACTTTCATAAATTAAGGTTGGAAAGGTAAACCGAAATTGATTTGTAATTTTAAATTGGTTAATAATTATAAGGGTTTATTTGGAACCTATTGATTTGAGATTTTAAAGCATATGGATTTATAACATGGTTTAATTTAAAGTGATTAAGTGAATATTTTCAAAATTATAAATGAAGTTAGATATTTAATTTTGATTCAAAATTTGTAATTTGAAACTTTATTTAAATATTTATAAAGGTGGATATTTTCTAAATTAAATAAATTGAAATTGAATGTTTAATATTGATTTAAATTTGTAATTTGAGATTTTATTTAAAAATGATTAAGTGAATACTTTCAAATTTAAATAAAACTAAAGTTGAATTTTGAAATATAAATGAAATTTATCAGATTGAGTTATTGAAAATGTTCAAATATTTAAACTTTTTTTTTTGAGAGAAACGGATGTGTAGTGCGACACTACACAGCCGGTTATATATAATATTAAATTAAGTAGGTAGTGCGATCAACAAGCCTGATCGCTGGCCAAAAACTAAGATAGCAAAGTTTTAATAAGACAAGTATCAGAACAAGATACAAAATCCAGACTGCAAAATGCTACAATAAGAAACAGGGGACACAGTGCCCATGCTTGAAGCCTTAATACGACAAGTAGTGATGGGGCGAGCTACGCATGACGACCAAGAGGCCCGCGGATGGGAGAAGCTGTTGTGCTGCCTGCTGATTTGGTTGGTGGGGTGCTAGGACACGGAAGCCTTAGCCTAAAAGGAGCAGAGTGGCTGTAACCTGTAAAAGAAGAGTAGTAATAAATGATGCGCCTGCATGTACCTTCGAAGTGTGATTTGGGATTGTTGAAAATGTGTGCGTTACGCTCTATCCAAACACACCAACTGAATATAACCACTAGAGGATCCAAGTGTTTATCCGACGGATTGGATTGCCAGAAATCAAAGAAGGAGATGATAGATGGAACATAGCCCAGAAGGTGTGCAGAAGTTGCGGCCCAGACCCGGAAGGAGAAATCGCACTCGAAAAAGAGATGGTGAATACTCTCAATGTCATTATTACAGAAGACGCAATTGGGGTCCTGCGCTATGTTGAGACGAAATAGCCTATCTCTAGTATTGGCTCGTCCATGGATAAGGCACCATTGAAAAAATAGCATTCTAGGTTGGAGCTTATACTTCCAGATCCTGGAGAAGTTGAAGAGACGGCCTGGATTAATTAGATGCGCATAGCAAGAGGCAACGGTGAAGCCAGCTGAAGGATTAGGGGCCCAAAGAATCTTATCAGGTGATTGAGAGGGGTGGATGGATTGGAGGATGGAGACAGCCTGATGAAGCTCTGCTAAGGTGGTGAGGTCAAAATAGGAAGGAGGGACAATGAGGTTCGGACCCAAGGCAAATAGTTCGGAGGTGGTAGAAAATCTGGCGTCCGAGTGTGAAAAGAGGTTAGGGAGGGTGGAGGAAAGGGGAAGCTGACCATACCAGGTATCCAACCAGAAGATGCAGTTAGCGCCATTACCTATGCTTACATGGAAGAGTGTTCTAACTCTAGGAAGGGTGGAGAGGACCCCGGTCCAGAATGGTGATGGTTTGAGACTGGGATCGGAATGGAGGACGAGATGCGGGTTAGATCGATAGTAAAGGGAAGAGATCCAGGATTTCCAAAGGAAAGAATCGGGAGAGAGAAACCGCCAGAGCCATTTGGCAAGAAGCGCGAGGTTGAAGCAGTAAAGATTAGTAATACCTAGGCCACCATTTCTAGTTTGCAAACAGGCTGTCCTCCAGTTGACAAGTTTCTTAATTCTGCCACCGTTCCAAAGAAAAGCACTTCTGATCGAGTCAATTCTTTTGATAACCCAGGTTGGGAGTTTGTAAAACGACATCCAATAAGAAGGGATGGCCGACAAGACCGACTTAACAAGAACTAGACGACCTGCAGCTGATAGGGAATTAGCTTTCCAGGAGAGAAGTCTATTTTCAATTCTGGTGATGAGGGGGAGCCAGTCAGCCTTGTGAAGTTTGGTTGGGCGGAGCAGGATACCCAGATAGGAGATGGGAAATTGCGCGATGCTACAGTTGAGGAGGTTGGAAAAGGTGCTACCAAGGTGATCGGAGTTCCCAAGCATGATGATGGAGCTTTTGCTGAAATTGATGGATAGGCCAGAAATGAGTTCGAATGAGTAGAGGGCTACTTTAAGGCAATGAATGTGGTTGACGTTTGGGGTTGCGAAGAGGATAGTATCGTCCGCAAAATGGAGATTAGATATGGTTAGGTTTGAGCTGGGGAGCTGGGGAGATTTCAAATATTTAAACTTGAAACCTATTTAATTGGAAGTTGTTTAAAATTGTAGTTTAAACCTGTATTTCAAATTGATATAAATTAAAATGGTTTAATGAGAAGTTGAATTAAACATTTAACCTTTTTATTGAAATTGCTGAACTGAGATTGATTTATATTGAATTTTGGAACTAAAATTGATTTGTGAAATTGGGAGAAGCAATTCTAATTTGAAACTATTTTTGATATAAACTCTTTTAAATATATAAACTATTTTTATATATCCACTATTTTTATATATAAACTATTTTAATATATAACCTATTTTAAATATAAACTATTTTTAATGTATAACTATTCAATATATAAACTACTTTCAATATTCAAACTATTTAAGTTAGGACTGTTATGATTTAGATTTAATGGATTTAAATGTGAATACTTTGATATGATTGTTTAACCTATTTTGTGGTTATGATTTTGGAATGAACATGATTTAAAGTGAATAATGATTTCGAAAATGAATATGATTTAAAGTGAATATGACTTTGGAAGTAATATGATCTTGAAAATGAATATGATTTAAAGTGAATATGATTTCGGAAGTAATATGATTTCGAAAGTGAATATAATTTCGAAAGTGATATGATTTTGAAATGAATATGATATTTTGATATGAAGTATGAACTGTTTGAAATGTACATAAACACGGTGTGAAATAAGCGTTTGGTTGTTAAAGAGACGGGGATCGATTATTGTCATACTCTATGCCAATACCGAAAACCACTTTAACAACTATGCATGTGGTGGAGATTCCAAAATGAAGTAGGATGGTTTGGCGACATCTATATGAGGCATGAACGCAGCCCTGACTCCCGCGAGTCGGCTTGATGTGACTAAAATAGAAGCTATACCTAGGCCAAGTGAGGTCGCACCTCCAATCGAGCATGCTTCTTCGATACCATTCTATTATTTTGTGATTTGATTGGATGCACCTTTGATTTTAGGAGTGTGTCTCGAGATGGGCGGTGGTAGTTGCTATGCATTGCCACCAGCTCAGTTCTGCAAAACGGTAGTATCCTACCATGGACATTGCCTCACGTGCCTTGTCACATGCCTTATCGCGTCCACTACGAGTTTGGTTTGTACCACACTTATGGAGTGCTCATTGAGTATCCCACCAATTTGGTGGAACTTACAGTATAGACTACGGGAATATATATAAAAATGTGTTAAAGGGGATATAGGTAATTCCTTAACGCTGTATTAATATTTTAATTTACTGTAGACATTATCTATGAAGCGTATTTTATTATGTATGTAGATAGTTTAACGGCTTAAGGATGGACTCCCAAACATCCTTTAAGTTATATTGCATTTCATTTAGACATTGCACTTGGGTTGATTTATTAGCATAAGAATGTTAATTCTAACTTGAGTGTTTTGTGTTTTGCTTTATGCTCGGGTAAGACTGAGTGTCATAGCATTTGAGACTCACCTTTGGAGCTTAGAGTTTACTTGCAAATCTTTTATCCATTCAGCTTTCAGTTATTTGTAGATGTTTGTTCAGACTTGTCGGTTGCTTTTGTATTGGTGACTTCCATGTACTTTGGATTTTCTGTTGTATTTGTTTCAGACTCTGATGTTCTGTAGTAGCTTCATGAACTATTATTCATCTATTCCACTGCTTATTGTTATATTACTCCGTGTCTGTGATTTTCTAATTGATTTATTTACTGTATATGCTAAGTTTTTCCAAATATAAATTAACAATCCGATGTTTTGAGCAATTTAAGTTTGACATGTGTTGATGATTGTCGATTTGAATGGTTCAAAATATGGGTCATTACATGTGGTATCAGAGCTCTGGTTTAGGCAAACTTAGCATATGGAGTAAAAACTCATTAGAGATAGGGTAGTAATATCCTAGAATGAGTAAAATTAATTACAAAATCATCTTCGTTCGAGCTTGAAATTCTTTGTTAGGATCCTCTTTTATTTGGATTTCTTTTGAATTTTGGAACTTTTCCTTTGTTCTAAAATCCATTCTTATCTTTTCCTGTTCGTGTTCTTTTTTATACTAGAGCATCCCATAGCTTTCTTTCTGTTGATCTATGTAATAAATTGAGTACATCGTGCAATCTCAATTGGAAACTTCATCCTTATGTGTGACTAATCCTATCGGCAGTCCCGCCAACCTTATTGTGATTGTAAAGGGGTGAAACTCCATTATAGCAGGCGTCGATTTACCGGAGATTTCTATGTCCTTGGTTTTGATGCATTTGATATTTTACTTGGGGTGATTGGTTAAAGCATTATGATGCGATTATTTCTTGCAAAACCCGAGCCGTTTCTCTAGTAGACGACCACGCTAATTCAATTGTGATCGAATGTAGATTGCCTCAGGATTATGTAGGCAGATTTATCTTTTTGCTAAATTCTCAGCCTAGTAATCTTGACTCCACCTCGATAGTCAGGGGTTATCCTGATGTTTTCGGTAAAGTCGCTTCTCTATCTCCCAGGTGGGAAATTGAATTTCGCATCGATCTTATTCCTGGAGCACGATCTTGCTATAGGTTTTCACCAACTTCGTGTAGCCGAGGAGAGCATTCCCAAGACAGCTTTCCAATCAGAGAATGGTTTTTATGAATGGTTAGTCATGCCCTTTGGATTAACCAATCATCTTGCCTTCTTTGTGGATCTCATGAATCACATTTTCCATGATGTTCTCAACAAGTTTGTCCTGGTTTATGTTGATGATATTATCGTCTTTTCTAAGTCTGAGAAGGAACATGAGTCACATTTAAGCTAGGTTCTCCAAGCTCTTAGGAGTCATCAGTTTAAAGCCAAATTCTCTAAATGTCATTTTCTGGAGGGATGAAGTCCAATTCATTGGGTACATTGTTTTCAAAATGGAGTATCGGTTGACTCAGTTAAGGTTGTCACAATTAATACAAGTCTATCCATCTTTCCCCTTTTGTAATTTAACTATCCCATCTTCCTTTCGAGCCTATCTTCTTAGTCAGAATTCTCTTTGATTAGGATTCCTCTAAATTTGAATCACTATCCTGGTTCTAAATCCATTCTTGAAGCATCCTATGAGAGAACATATTTGTAATTGATATAAAAATGTTTTATATTATGTTGTTTGAGTTATTAAGTTTGAATTTGGGGTTTTGATCGATTCGTTTGGCCAATGTTTTCGATAGGAATTCCAAAATGCTTGAGCAGAGAAACTGACGCAATATTATTTTCGAAATTGGAAAATGAAATAGTTTTATGTATGATTGTATTTTATATAAAAATTACAATTTTTTGAAATTAGATAGTTAAATGAATTGGTTGCTAGAAATGATAATACTAGATTATCATTTACTGTTTGCCAACATTCCTAAACCATTAACTATTGTTGTATGTTATAAGGAGGTGAAATTTTAAAGCATGGTTTAATAAATCTTATTTGCAAATAAATGAAATTAAATTAAGGATTTGAGAATTAATTTTCAATGATCTTCAAAATTTGGTTTTCAAAATTTTTAAAAAATATATTATTTGAAAGTATTTTCGAATGGAAATTGTTTTCAAAGAATTTTAAAAGTAGTAAGTCAGTACTCTCCTGTTATATTACTGGAAAATAATTTCGACGATGATTGCAGCATCATAGACATTCATTTTCGAGTCTCAAAGTGGGGAGACACTTGGTAGTTTTGCTACACTTTTGTTTTGGAAAATGGATTTAATTTGAAATTTTTAGTACGATTTGATGTATAAAATATATATATATATTTCAAAATGGTTTGAAGTGAAACCGGAAATTTAACTCTTAAGTTCTATATTAAGTGATGGTTTTCAATTATTGCAATGAAGCAAAAAATTTGAATAACTGAAGTGTCTAAAATGAGAAACGGAATTGAAATAATTTAAAACTGTTGAACTAGGATAGAATTTATTTGTATAATACTCGATTGCATTCTAAAGCATATATAACTTACCTGAAACATTCAAAAAGTTAAAATGTTAATGTGAATATGTAAATAAAGGTTATATAAGGGAAACTTAAGTAATAAAAATGCTTAAACTGAATTTTGCTTAATAGAAATGTCGTAAATAAAAGGTAAAGTGCTCAATTATCTTAGAAACATTTATAAAACTTACCTGGGAAAAGTTTAAATGTAATGAGAATATGTAACCGAATAGTATACAATATAAATGTAAGTAATAAGATGTCCAAAAAAATTAAAATAATATGGTTTAAAATTAATGGTTGTATCTAGTACTATGTATTTTGAATCCATATTTCCTTTCTTTTGCTTCTATTCTCTGTCTCATTCATTTTTAGGACAAAAAGTTTTAAGTGGAGGAGAGTGTAACGATCCAGAAATTTTAACGATTTTGATAACGTAATTAACTAAATTTTTCTTGAAATTAAATAATAAAATTTTAGAAATGAAAATTTGATATTTGGTATGCGTCTATTAAAGCATAGAAAGTGACAGATTTTCATTGGGAAATATGAAAGTTTGTTTGGTTGTGAATTTTAAATTTAAATTTAAAATCAGTTAATTAGATGGAAATAAAATATTTTTGAAATCTGAATATTTTTATATAATAAAAATGTATGCTATTTTCTAAATGAGACTTTATATTTCGTTTCGCCAAATTGGATTGCTCTAGCTCCGTTTGTCTTTTTTTGGGGGTTTTAGCATCATATTTGGCAGCGAAATCGAGTTTTGATAGGAGGGTCATGTCGCTCATATTTGTATACCATTATATTCGCTTTGTCGTGCTGATCTCTGCAGTATATTCATTTGTGCATTTCGGTGTCCGTTATGCCGTGAAACAATCAGCCATATCGGTTCCGTATTTGAGCCTGTTTGGTTTCCTATGTCCTTTTACTTACCTACCAGCAGAAAACAAATAGTCATATGCTTTTATTATTTTCAAAAAATTCAACTATGGCTTTTAACATTCCCATTCGTTCAATATACATACTGTCATCCTTTCATTATCTTCCCTTCTCTTTGTTTGTTCGTGCTTTGGAAAAAAAAAATAGCAAAGTGAGTTTATATTTCATGAAGCATTCATCATGTGCGTTTGTTTTCATTTTTTCTCAATTTAAACCTTGCTTGCTCCCATATTTTGCCGAAGCAAACCCTGTAGCCACCCGCAACAGCTTCTCGTGCTCCTCACCTTCTCATGTTCCACTGTTTGTCAGATTTCCATCTCCTTTCACCTTTGCTCAACTGCCGAAACCTATCTCCACCTTGCATCTCCTACTCCGCATCCTTCCTTCGCCATTGTTCAACTCACGTCCACCAATGCAGCCACACCCATCACCAGAACCAAGTAGTAGTAGCCTATAGCCATCTTTTCCCCCACCTCTTTCCCAGTCAAACACCCTCACGACCACCATTACTTCATCACTGAACGACATGAACCCACCTAGCATTGGAACAGCAGCCCGACAGCCTTGCCGTGCTCCACTGCCACTAGCCTCCCATGAATCTACCTCTACTTCGCCTTCCACACCAAGCAGCACGCGCCCATCTCCCCATAGCCTTTAGCCGTCGATCTCCATAAGCCTTGTAGTCTTCCTCTGTCGAGCCTAACCTGCACCAAACACTCCAAGGCAGCCTCCCCTAGCATGCGAGAAGCAGTTCCCCTCCGACCCAAGCACGGCGGTCGCCCTCTCCGACCATTCCCTTCCCTCTAACCATGTGGCAGTCAACCCATGCCCGTTTTCCTTTGGCCGCATCAACCCACACTCCATCAACAACCACTAGCCTCAGCCCTTGGTCTTATATCCTGGCAGACTTTCTCTTTTTATCTTATGTATATATATATATATATATATATATATATATATATATGTTACATATATGTTGTGTGTGTGTATACTGGTAGAAAAGTTATATATTTGTTTTTCTTCGATCTAAACTTATATATATAAGTTTGCTTGTATATATATTTTGATTTTTTTTCTTGAATTAAGTCGTTAGATTTGCTTGTGCTTGTCGCGACTCTTCGACATGTCATGTCTGTATCTATGTGCGTGTCCGTGTCTGCTGCTTGTCATTCTTGTTGCTCCTCTAGCCTCGAAAGGTGAGCGATTGTTGGGCGCTTTTACACCACCACCGAACCAACAAGGAAAGGCACTACCGAATCAAGGAAAGGAAGCACTACCTGTCCAACCATATTCCCTCGCACCACCGAACCCACCACTTCGGCCATGCCTGCTGAACCAAGCCCTCTCTATCACCCACCGGACTACGTACAGCCGAACCAACACATCCTCCTCGTACCACCGAACCACCCATCACCGGACCACTCCATCACCGGACCAAGTTCCATGCCGAATGAAGCCTCGCCGAACCAGCTCGTCTCCCCTACCTGCCGAACCAAACTCCACTTCCATGCTCCACCGAACGACATGCCACCGAACCAACCTACTTCACCTACCACCGGACCAACCCTCACCACAACTACCGAACCAAACCAAGACCGAACCAACCCTCTACACACCACCGAATCAAACTCCACCAAGCCACGGCCGAACCAAGCTTCGCCGAACCAGATATGCCAGACCAGATTGCTTCATCCCAGGCCCACCAACAGCTATATACATCCAAGACCCCTGCCCCCAGCCTCACTCTATAAATAGAGGGGCAGGGGTACAACAATGGCAGACAAGTTTGAGAGCTCAAGCAAGGAAGGAACTTTCAAACAACTTTCTTATACTTGTACTTAAAGCTTTGTACTTGTAATCTGAAAAAGAAAGGAGAATAACATATAAAGTGGACGTAGGCACATTCTGGCCGAACCACTATAAATCTGTGTGTCTTTTACAGTTTAGCCCCTGCTTTTTTCATATTTGCATAAGTAACCTAAAACCTTGAAAATAACACATAATCAACTAAATTATACGGATTGGAGGTGTTTGCCCATTTTTTGCGCAAACATTTTTGGTGCTTTCACTGAGAACTTGGAACTCGAAGCTTCAGCTTCCCTCATTCAACCTTCTTTCCCAATAGCACCCTTCATTGCCTAGGAAACATGACTTCCAGGCCGAGAAAAGACGCCAGCAAGGGAAAGAACGTTGCAACCAGCAGCGCTTCAGATCCAGTGGATCCAGATCAAGAGAACCATCCCACTACGACCGCAGATCAGGCAAATCCGACAGCCCCTGCCGCGGAACAACCGGCAGCAATCACTAGGGAAGATCTAGACAGAGTTGTGACTGAAGTAACTAACCGCTTCGCATCCCAACAAGAAGCTTTGGTGAACCAACTCATGTCACGCTTGAGGGATGCCGAAGAATCCAACCGCAACACTGAATCATGGGGTGAGTCTCAATCTGGAGGATCTCAGAGACAGCAAAGGTCTTCCCTCTTCGAAGAAGCTATCAACAGGAACAACAATGATAGGGGCCGCGCCCGTACTCAGCCCGAACTCCGACTCGAGGAAGCGCTTGGAACCGAACCCAATGGGGGAGGCACCAGGCGAGGGTCGGATGTAGCTGACCCGGTCATGCCGCCTAATCGTAGAAACCCCGCTGAACGGAGCCGAGCTAGAACCCAGCCCAAAGTTGACCCCATGGAAATGCTCGAAGCAGAACCCCACAGGGGAAGATCAAGGCAGGGAGCAGCTGTAGCTGGTCCTAGCATGCATCCGAGCAGCCAAAGACAGCCACTGGATAACGTCAGAAGTGATAGGCTATACCATCCCTACAGGTCATCTGGACGAGATCGATCCCGCAGAGAAGAACCAAGCTCATTTTTGTTCGCTCCAAATTCTGATGAAAGGATGGCACGATTATTCAGGGAATGCGTCCGACGGGAGCAAAGAGATCGAGGGATAGGCGCTAGGGTAACCAGCCCTTTCACCCGCGACATCGAAACCGCCATCACCCCTCGAGAATGGAAAATGCCGACGATGGAACCGTACAAGGGAACTTCCGACCCCGTTGTACACCTACAAAGATATACACAACATATGCTCATGAGCGGGGCAACGGAAGGAGTATTATGCAAATGCTTTCCACTATTTTTAGCAGATCTAGCCACCTCCTGGTTCTGCCATCTACCCCAAGGATCCATCAGTTCATGGGAAGTGTTGAAGGAAAAGTTCATTAGCCAGTTCCACATTCATGTGGAACAACCCAAGGATGCTTATTCTCTATCCAATGTCAAACAGAAATCCGGAGAGACACTGCAACAATATCTAATCCGGTTCAACGCCGCAGCGGCCGCAGTCCAAGATGCTGATGAGAAACTCACCCTAATGGCCCTCTGTAGTGGTGTGCACCCAGATACCAAGTTTGCTAGAAGACTAACTAAAGAAAAACCAGCTACCTTGCCCGATTTCTTCCATGAAGCTGGGAAGTACATGAGACTCGAAGAGGCTGCCACTGAAAGGCAGACAGGACCACAGGCTAAGACGGCTCATGCAAACGCCCCCGCCGCAGCGAAAGACGTTCGGAGAAACGACTGCAGAGACAATGCAGGGGGCAAGAAGGGAGAAAAGCGCTTGTACCGACCAGGACCGAGATTTGACGCTTACACTCCCTTGAATGAAACAGTCGAGAACATCTTCCTGGCCACCCAGGACGAACTCACATACAAGCGCCCCCCGTACAAGAAAGAGTCAGATCGCGCAATCCAGTCCGGAAAATTCTGCCGTTTCCATGAGTCTCATGGGCACGATACCAATGAATGCCGCCATCTCCGAGACCTAATTGAAGAACACATCAGGAGAAAGAAATTAGAACGCTATGTGAAGGGACAGGACAGGACCCCAGCTCCTGCCAAGGAAAACCCAGGGCAGCTCCACCCAGAGACAGGCGGAGAAAACCGCAACACCAGCGGCTCTAGCCAAGAGAAGATAGTGGTCCATACAATATCAAGAGGGCCACACATCACCGACAAGAGCTGGGCAGAAATGGAAAGATATGGAAACTCACTCAGAAGCGAGGATGACTGCGTCAATTCCGTTATGGAGGAATGCCACCCTAAGCGGAAGGAAAATCATGACATCACATTCTGTGGGCGCGACCTAGAAGGAAGGCAGTACCCACACATGGACCCTATGGTCATCTCTGCCTGGTTCGGTCCAGCCAAAGTTTTCCGAATTTTAATAGACAGTGGAAGTTCAGTAAACATCTTATTCAAGCATGCTTTCGACAAAATGAAGCTGTCAATGAAGGATGTATCCCCCTGCAACAAACCACTACACGGTTTCACTGGAGAAGCAAAGATGCCTCTCGGACAATTGGATCTCTTTGTTGAATTGGGAAGTCATCCCCGCTCCGCCGTTCGAAAACAAACATTCGTGCTAATAGACAACCACTCGGCCTACAATGCCTTTTTAGGAAGACCAGCCTTGTCCGACTTCCAAATTGTCCTTGCCCCATGGTGCCTGAAGATGAAGTTCCCAACGGATAATGGAGTGGGAGAAGTAGAAGGGGATCAAGACGCCGCTCGAGACTGCTATGTAACCGAACTTCGCAATAATCGCAGGAGAGATAAAGGGAAAAATGCAGAGACTATTCTCTGCATGAAAAGCTTGGAAGCATAGAAACTAAAGAAAGCCCCTCCTCTTCGGTATACCAGTGATCCTTTCAATGAATTAGACCCCAGGGACAAAGAGGAGGAGGCCACCGCCGAGCCTGCAGAGGCTATGGAATTCGTATCTGTAGACAAATGCGACCCAAGTAAACTGCTGAGAGTCGGATCTCAGTTAAAAAGAGAATTAAAGAATCAACTCATTGATTTTCTTCGCCACAACATGGATGTATTTGCATGGACGCACGCTGATATGACTGGAATCTCCCCGGACATAGCATGCCACGCACTAAACATCGATCCTACCAAGATACCGGTAAAGCAAAAGAAGAGAAGTATGGGGGCAGAACGATCGGCAGCCCTCAAGGAAGAAGTAAAGAACTTACTTGCCAATGACTTCATACGTGAAGCCATCTACTCAGAATGGATCGCCAACCCGGTACTGGTAAAGAAAGCTAATGGGAAGTGGCGAACATGCATTGATTTCTCCAACTTAAATGACGCTTGCCCGAAAGACTGCTTCCCACTCCCCCGAATTGACCAACTCGTGGACATCACTGCCGGACACGAACTCTTATCCTTTATGGACGCATACTCAGGATATAACCAGATCCCTATGCACGCCTCCGATCAAGACCACACTAGCTTCATCACTGACCGAGGATTGTACTGCTACAAGGTAATGTCATTTGGACTTAAAAACGCCGGAGCTACTTATCAGCGCCTCGTCAACAAGATGTTTGCAGAACTGATAGGACGAACCATGGAAGTTTATGTGGACGACATGCTAGTGAAGTCAAGAAAAGCCAACGATCATGTAAGCCACTTGGGTGAGATGTTTCAAGTACTTCGCAAATACGGAATGAAGCTGAATCCTCTCAAGTGCTCCTTCGGAGTATCATCTGGAAAATTCCTAGGATTCATCGTCCTTGCCAGAGGAATTGAAGCAAACCCCGAACAGGTCCAAGTTTTGAAAAACATCAAGATACCTTTCACTCGAAGGGAAATGCAAAGCCTAAATGGGAAAGTAGCCGCCCTAAGCAGATTCATCTCCAAGGCAACTGACAAATGCATTCCTTTCTTCGAAGCTCTGAAGAAAGACAAGGGAAAATTCGAATGGACCGATGAGTGTTCAACAGCTTTCCTTAACCTAATTGAACACCTCCAGCGGCCACCAGTACTCTCAACTCCGAATGAAGGCGAAGAACTATACCTATATCTTGCTGTGTCATCCCATGCTCTAAGCGCCGCTCTGGTAAGAGAAGAAAATCGCACACAACGGCCAGTGTACTTCATAAGCAAAAGGTTCACGGGAGCAGAAGCCAGATATCCTAAACTTGAGAAGCTAGCGTACTGCTTACTAATCACGTCACGGAAACTGCGACACTACTTCCAGTCTCATTCCATCCGAGTTCTAACCGATCAACCACTAAGGCAAGTACTTCGTCGTCCCGATACCTCTGGGCGGTTACTTAAATGGTGCATTGAATTGAGTCAATATGATATCACCTACCATCCCCGCACCGCCATCAAGGGACAAACTATGGCCGATTTCATTGCCGAATTCACCACTGGTGAAGGTAGGGAGCAATCTGAAATAGCAGAAGGTATCAAGTGGAATCTCTTCGTAGATGGAGCGTCGAACGAACAAGGCTCGGGGGCAGGCGTTGTGATCATCACTCCCAGGGGAAGAAAGCTGCGTTATGCACTAAGGCTAGAATTCGCTGCCACCAATAATGATGCCGAATATGAAGCAGTAATAGCCGGATTAGAGCTCGCCCTGGAGATCGGAGTCAGTTCCTTATGTCTTCACAGTGATTCGCAACTCATCGTAAATCAAATACTAGAGGAGTTCCAGACTCGAGGAGAACAGCTCACGGCATATCTGAAAAAGACCAAGCGGTTGCTCAATCAATTGGATCACTACTCAATCAAACACATTCCTCGAGAAGAAAATCAAGAAGCCGACGAGCTGGCAAAGCAAGCTAACATGGGAGATGATACCACTTCCGGAACGATAACTGTCTCAAGGCTACTAACCCCGAGTTTCGAGCAAGTAAACCTGATAGCTGCAACCGAAGAAGAAACATGGATGACCCCTATCCGAGAATACTTACAAAACAGCACCCTACCCGACGGGCGAAATGAAATTAAGAAAATTCTAAGGAAGGCTTCCCGCTACACAATACAAGAAGGCATCCTCTATCGGCGCGGCTTCTCTAACCCCTTATTGAGGTGCGTTGCTGGAAGAGAAGCCAAGGAAATTCTATCCAATACCCACCAGGGAAGTTGTGAGGACCACACCGGAGGGCAGACCCTAGCAAAAAGATACTCCGATATGGGTATTTTTGGCCCACCTTGAACAAAGACGCCTTAGACTTCGTCAAGAGATGCGACAGATGTCAGAAATTTGCCAAGATTCCTCGACTACCCACAAATGAGATTACTCAAATGACCAGCCCTTGGCCCTTCGCAGTATGGGGAAATGACTTGATTGGCGAACTGCCAATGTGCCGAGGCGGAGCCAAATATGCTATAGTGGCAGTTGACTATTTCACCAAATGGGTGGAGGCGGAACCTCTAAATAAAATATCCTCGGCAAAAGTTATCAACTTCTTGATCAAAAATATTCTGTGCAGGTACAGAGTCCCACTCAAGATCATATCAGATAACGGACTCCAATTTGACAGCGAAGAATTCGCCGATTGGTGCCAAGAGCACGGAATTCACAAAAGCTTCTCATCTGTAGCTTATCCTCAAGCAAACGGGCAAGTCGAAGCTGTCAACAAGATCCTCAAAACCTTAATCAAGAAGAAACTTGAAAAGTCGAAAGGCGCTTGGGTGGACGAACTTCCTACGGCACTTTGGGCCTATCGCACATCTTACAGAACTTCAACAGGGCATACTCCTTTCTCCTTGGCATACGGATCGGAGGCCATGCTCCCAGTTGAAACTATAGTGCCCTCTCACCGTAGGATCCACTACAGCCCGGAAGAGAACGAAGAACTCCTCCTCATGTCTTTGGATCTGATTGAGGAGAGAAGAAATGATGCAGCACTCAAAGCAGCAGCTCACAGACAAAAAGTGGCAGCACTATACAACTCCAAAGTCAAACATCGCAGCTTACAAGAAGGAGACCTTGTCCTCAAAAGAATCTTTCCGCGCCCCGGGGCACTGGACCCCATCTGGGACGGACCATATGTAATTCATAAAGATCTCCACAACGGAGCTTATATTTTGTCAACAGTGGACGGAGAGGTGTCCCAGAGGGCATGGAACATCCGACACCTCCGTCGATACTTTTCTTAACTTGTACTGCCCATATGAAGTGAATTAACAAAGAGAATCAGTGGACGTAGGCATTTTCGTGCCGAACCACTTTAAAAAACTTGGCACTTGTTAACTTGTTCCTTTATATCTTGGCTACTTGTTAAGCTTTATCCTTTGCTGTTGAACAAAATCCTTTGCAGATGACATTTCAATCCAGAGCTTCACAACACAACTCCACCTAGACAAAATCTAACAGGTACGCTACGCTCCTATGCCCTCGCCAATGAGACACTTTGCTCCGGTATCCCTCTACCGCGAGTTAACTCATTGTTTACCTCGGCCCTTAAAGCCGACTGTAATAAGCCGAGTATAAGTCATCAAAAAAAAGGCCGACTATAGCCGATGGCAGCTCACTACAGCGATTCGGCTCGCCGGCAACTGTGAACCGATCATAAGCCCCAACATAAGGTGTGGCCAGCCAGGGGCAGTTCACAGTTGACGATCGGCCCCCACGCTAGCCGGCCACAGTAAATCGAATAATACCCATGATTACGGGCCATAATGGCCCGGGTAGTTACTGTGCGCGATCGGCTCCGATGTGTCTTAAGTGCGGCTGTGGTAAAAAAGAAAACTCCCCGCAGAGGCGTAAGATGGGTGACAAATGTCTCCAAGACCCACAGCTAGGGAAATTGACTACAAAACCCGTTTGCCACGAACTTAAGCACATCGACGGCCTTCCGTGACTGGAAGTTTTACTTTTCCTATATTTCAATTTCATTTAAAACTTTTCTCCTATTCTCCGTAACGGTGCTTGAAAGTACAGGACATGAAATAGGGAACGTTTGCTAATGGGAACAGAAACTCACAATCGGATAACGAGACACTCAACAGCATTCCGTGCTTTGTCTTACAGGGCGCACGAAGTTGCCGTCCACAGCCGAAACATGAAGGGCGGTACCTTCTACTTTTATACATTAATGCATAGCTGCAGTTCATATTCACACATCACATTTACGTTGCAAAATGAGAAAATTATACTTTAAGCAAAAAACTTGGCATCAGGCACAGTCAAGTCACTAGTAACATGCATAGTTACATCACTTACACAGCACAACAAAATAGCAATAAAATTCCAACATAAAGGAATCAGCTTATGTTATGAAATTACATAAAGTCATTCATCACAAATAATATTATTACAGTTACATCAATGTTTTGGACTAATATGAACAGCAATAAAAAGAAATCAAAAGGTAACCAGCTGTATTAGTGCTAACCACTACACCTCAGAACCAGCTCTCCGAATCTACTTGGTTGCTGGATCGGAACTCCCAGCGTGTTGACCAGAGGTCCCACCTGTCCAATTCAGAAGAAGAATCCATCAGATAAACAGCGAACGATCAAGTTATGAAAATCTAAAAAGGGAAAACTCACCGACGCCCGCTTCTTGGTCCTCATCCCCCAACTGCACACCGGCTTCCTCCGCAGCAAGCAGCCGCATCCCCTCCTTCACCGCTACCTTCTCCTCCTTTGAGAACTGGACGGTTACCATGTCCATCCTGAATGCCGCTCCACCTTCCTTATCCGCATCGGCCTTGGCCTCCTCCAAAGCCCGGAGATATATGCTAGCCATGATCCGGGGATAGTCATCCATCTAAGATAGATTACCCTGCTTCCAGGTACGGAAGTACATATCCTGCAACATCTCATCCATCATCCCCTCATTCTCCTCAAACTCCCTCACCCGGGCCTCGGAGGACAACAACTTAGTGACGGCAACATCCCTCTCCGATCGATATCTCAAGCGGTCAGCCTGAAGAGACCTCCTCATTTCCTCCATCTCTTCCTTTAGCTTGGCCTGAGCAAGCTCTGCAGCTTCAAGCCTCCCAGACAACTCTTCAATCCGCTCGAGATCCGCATTCCGAACCTCATCCACCGTCGCAATGGCCATATCAATCCGCCCCTTCCAAGCAGCCTCCATTTTTCGCAATTCTGCCCTGCTGGCCTTTTCCAGATTCTCCTTCAACTGCCTGGAGGCTGCCTCGTGCTGAGAAATCTGGATAGCCTGATCGGCAAGCTACTTGTCCTGATCAGAAACCTGTAGCCACAGCCGGATGTTAACACTCCCGGTTTCCTCCCCAGCCCTAGCCAGTCGAGCATGATGCTCCATCAACTTCTTGACCTCCTCCGTGACCCGGTCAATGTTGGCCTTGGCTTCGTCCCCCATAGCAGCTATCCGAGTAGTGAGCAGATCCAAATCTAGGGACTTAGCCTCATCAAGAATCCGAACCATGGGATTGCGGGGGAGAAGATGCTCGCCCGTGGCCTCGTCAAATAATATATCCTGAGAGCTTGGGTCCAAATCCGGGTGGCCGACAAAGGGATTGCGAGGCACGTCGGGACGTTTTATGCGGATAAGGGTAGGGTTCTCGGAAGGAGGCGGAGAGGGGGCAAACTCCGTGGTCTCCTCCGCGGTATCTCGGGAAGGCTGAGTAGAAGGCTGAGGACCAGGTGGTGAATCAAACAAGGATCGCCTCCTCTTCCTTTGCTGGATACCTTCCTCAATGACTCGAAGAAGAGAGTGATATCTAACTACATCCCCGGAATGGCCGGTTGGCGGCTTCGGCTTAGTAGAAACTCTCATCAACTTGAATTGTTCGAGGCGGTGTCGAACGTCTGAAGTTTTGGCCACCTCGCCTGCCCCTGTAATAAAGAACAAGTGTTACGAACATACAAGGGTCCATAATTCAAGAAATATGTTAACTTAAAAAGAATGAGAAGGCACGTCTGTTATACAAACCCTGCGGAGAAGGAGAATACTGCAATAAGTCCTGAATCTCAGTCCAGGACGGAAGCGAACCATAAAATATTCTTAAGTCCCTATCATAAATGGAATCTGCAGAAGTCAAGAGTTCACCTTGAATCGCTGGAGCCACCTCAGCTGAAGAACTCTTAGGGAATGGATCGGCGCCAGCCCCAGCCTTGTCAACCTCCTTTGCCTTCTTCACCGAGGCTGATCCTTCCTCCAACCCTTCAAAAGCCTGGCGGAAGGCATCATCCGTCCACTCCTGGATCTCCTCTGCCTGCTCAGAAGACAAAGCCCCGACACCACTACCACCCTGTCCTTCACCTTCTCCATCTCCTCCGCTCTCCTCTTCATCTCTTTCCTCCTCTCCACCTTCCTCCTCCGGAATATCTGGACATGTACTGGGAGAGGGTCCATCAGACTTCTTAAGCTTCTTTCCCCCAACGGCTGGAGGCACCGAGAAAGGTCTCTTCTTGCTACTCTTCACAGTAGCCCCATCCTTGGCTTTAGCAGCCCTCTCCTCGGCTGTATCTCTCTGTTTAACCACATTTTGAAGTGGCAGAATCAAGTTATACTCCAGGAGAGTGGCGTTCCTGATCAGGAAAGAACCCGATCCATCCCTTCCCGAAATGGCCTTTATTTCAGTGGCCATCCGAGCCAAGGAATCAGTCTCCACAACCGCAAAGCCACATGTTGCTAGCAAGAAATAAAAGCATATAAGAAGAAGCATTTTGATCGGGACAAGAAAAATATAAATGAAGTTCAACTTACAGCCGGAAGTGAAAAGGCGGAAAGAAACAGAGTCATCCCTAATGAAAAACCATTCCTTCTTGAACATACTAAACTTCGAGTACAAATCCATAACAGGCTTGAAGGGCACGGCCCCTTCCAAACTGATGTATGGAGACCCCTTCTTTTAGCCTCTCAAGTTGTACAGATATCAGATCTCCCGGTTGGAAGGTGGACGCCCATATCTCCTCTGAAAGATGACGAAAAGACTCACCAGAATGGCGTAGGAGTTAGGCTGAAGCTGGAATGGAGCCACCTTCAGATATGTGATAAAGCTAACTATCCAAGCGTTGAGAGGCGGGATAGCACCACACATGCAATGATATCTGCTGTAAGCAAAGTAGCCTTCGGGGGGGGTCATACGGCATCACTCCGTCCCCCGGCAACCGCATAAGCGCTCTATCTATCCCGAAGGAACGGGATATAACGTCAAGCTGCTCCTCTTTAAGGGAGCTAGGGAAACAGTCGGGCGGAGAATTCAGAAGCTCCTGGGGACCATACCCGTCTACTAACGACCTCGGGGCAGGTCCGTGACGTTCAGGTCCTGACTGGGCTGGGGGCATGGCAGAAGGCCCCTCTCTGTCTTGGGATCTCTTCTTTTCTGATCGGGTTTCCACTCTTTGAGACATTTATCTGCAACACCAAAGCAAAAGCACATCGTTAGAACAAGGAGTATGGAAATGTAAACCCATAGGTACATGCAGCCTGGAGACTTGCTCACAATTCAAAACTCATTCGCAGAAATAAAAGTTTTCAAGTTTCATTCGGTAGTGAAAGTTCAAGTTTCACTCGGTAGTGAAAGTTCAAGTTTCATTCGGTAGTGAAAGGTCAAGTTTCATCCGGTATTGAAAGTTTAAATTTCATTCGGTATTGAAAGATCGAGTTTCATTCGGTGCTAAAGGATGAAGGTTCATTCGGTGTTGAAGGTTCCAAATTCATCCGGTACTGAAAGTCTTTAAAATCATTCGGCAGAAGAGAGCTCACCTGGTCCGGTAGATAAGATGGACTCGGCACAATAGTTGATTCGGCTGTTCAATAACTGATTCGGCTATTTTGTTCGATAAGGAATAACGAAGGCCTAACGCCCCTATTTATAGGCAAACACAGGGTACCGGACCAACTGGTTCGGCAAATAGGGACTGAATGAGGATAACCAAAAACAAAGCGCGACATATGCTGGCATATGCCCCACTTTGGGGGGCAAATGTTGGGCGCTTTTACACCACCACCGAACCAACAAGGAAAGGCACTACCGAATCAAGGAAAGGAAGCACTACCGGTCCAACCATATTCCCTCGCACCACCGAACCCACCACTTCGGCCATGCCTGCCGAACCAAGCCCTCTCTATCACCCACCGGACCACGTACAGCCGAACCAACACATCCTCCTCGTACCACCGAACCACCCATCACCGGACCACTCCATCACCGGACCAAGTTCCATGCCGAATGAAGCCTCGCCGAACCAGCTCGTCTCCCCTACCTGCCGAACCAAACTCCACTTCCATGCTCCACCGAACGACATGCCACCGAACCAACCTACTTCACCTACCACCGGACCAACCCTCACCACAACTACCGAACCAAACCAAGACCGAACCAACCCTCTACACACCATCGAATCAAACTCCACCAAGCCACGGCCGAACCAAGCTTCGCCGAACCAGATATGCCAGACCAGATTGCTTCAGCCCAGGCCCACCAGCAGCTATATACATCCAAGACCCCTGCCCCCAGCCTCACTCTATAAATAGAGGGGCAGGGGTACAACAATGGCAGACAAGTTTGAGAGCTCAAGCAAGGAAGGAACTTTCAAACAACTTTCTTATACTTGTACTTAAAGCTTTGTAATTGTAATCTGAAAAAGAAAGGAGAATAACATATAAAGTGGACGTAGGCATATTCTGGTCGAACCACTGTAAATCTGTGTGTCTTTTACAGTTTAGCCCCTGCTTTTTTCATATTTGCATAAGTAACCTAAAACCTTGAAAATAACACATAATCAACTAAATTATACGGATTGGAGGTGTTTGCCCATTTTTTGCGCAAACAGCGATCACTTACGATTAACATTCTTATATTTAGTAAACTGATTTCACATGAAATGATAATTGAAATATGTCGTTAAATTTGAATAGATTAGTGATTAAATTATTATATATAATATGATATTATTTGCATTTGTTCACCTATGTAAAAGACAATATTGACACCAATAACCTGTTAATATATATATTATATTTGAACTGTTAATTATGATCATAATTTCCATTGATATGTATGTTATTTTACATTATTATTATTTTATTGTTCTCACTCTACAAGTTCCCTGTTGGTTAGGAAAAACCCTATGGGTTGAAATGATACATACCCAAACGATATTATATTAGAGAAAATCATTATGGGTTGAAATGATAAACCCAAGCGATTCTATTGATTTTTGAATTTTGGGATTGCGGGTTAAAATGATATATACCTGTAAATTTTAAATTATTGCGGATTGAAATGATAAATATCCGTATCACTTGGCCATAGGATAGAAAATTATATACGGACATCATTCGTCTATTTTGGAAATGGTTTTCAAAGTTTTGAAAAGAAAAGATGGGTTTTATTAAATATTGTTTTTTTCTTTTTAAAAAAAATATAAAGATTTTTATTTTAATATATGTGTGTAAAATTTAGACTTTTAAAATTATATGTTTGAAAATTTTAAATTATAAGTTAAGTTTGAAAAATGAAAATTTTAAGATTTTACTTATAATTTTTATTATTTTTAATTATATAAATATATTTGATATAAAATAAAATAGATTTAATAAAATCGGATTAATTTAATAATATTTAATATAATAAAATTTAATTTAATAGAATTTAATTGGGTAAGTATATATAATGTATTTAAAATATTTGTTTAAATTTATGTAAATATTTTGAAAATAGATTTTAATAACTTTAATAAATTAAGGTTGGGGAGGTAATTTGAAATTGATTTGTAATTTTAAATCGGTTAATAATTGAATTTAAATAAGGATTTATTTCAAACTTATTGATTTGATATTTTAAAGGATATGGATTTATAACTTGATTTAATTTAAAGTGATGAAGTGAATGTTTTCAAAATTAATTATAATTGAAGTTAGATATTTAATTTGAATTTAAAATTTGTAATTTGAAACTTTATTTAAATATTTATAAAGGTGGATATTTTCACAATTAAATAAATTGAAATTGAATATTTAATATTGATTTAAATTTGTAATTTGAGATTTTATTTAAAAATGATTAAATGAATACTTTCAAATTTAAATAAAATTAAAGTTGAATTTTGAAATATAAATGAAATTTATCAAATTGAGTTATTGTAAATGTTTGAATATTTAAACTTTGAAACCTATTGAACTGGAAGTGGATTAAAATTGTAGTTCAAGCCGGGATTTGAAATTGATTAAATTAAATTGGTTTAATGAGGATTTGAATAAAACCTTTAATCTTTTTAATTGAAATTGTTGAACTGAAATTGATTTATATTGAATTTTGGAACTAAAGTTGATTTGTGAAATTTGGAGAAACATTTCTAATTTGAAAGTATTTTAGATATAAACACTTTTAAATATATAAACTATTTTTAATATATCCACTATTTTTATATATAAACCATTTTAATCTATGACCTATTTTAAATATAAACTATTTTTAATTATAACTATTCAAATATATAAACTACTTTCAATATTCAAACTATTTAAGTTGGAAATGTTATGATTTTGATTTAATGGATTTAAATATGAATACTTTGGTATGATTGTTTGACCTATTTTGTGGTTGATTTTGGAAATGAATATGATTTAAAGTGAATAACGATTTCGAAAATGAATATAATTTAAAGTGAATATGATTTCGAAAGTAATATGCTTTCGAAAATGGATATGATTTAAAGTGAATATGATCTTGAAAGTAATATGATTTTGAAGTGAACATAATTTTGAAAGTAATATGATTTTGAAATGAATATGATAATTTGATATGAAGTATGAACTGTTTGAAATGAAAATGACCACGGTGTGAAATAAGCGTTTGGTTGTTAAAGAGGCCTGGATCAGATACTTTCATACTCTATGCCAATACCGACAACATTTAAACAACTGTGAAAGTAGTAGAGATTTCGGAACGAAGTAAGATGGTTTGGCAATGTCTATATGAGGTATGAACGCAACCTGACTCCTGTGAGTCAGCTTGATACGACTAAAACAGGAGCTCTACCTTGGTCAAGTGAGGTTGCACCTCCAATCGAGCATGCTTCTTCGATACCATTCTATTACTTTGTGATTTGATTGGGCATTTTGGGAGTGTATCTCGAGGTGGGCGGTAGTAGCTGCTATGCATTACCACCGGATCGGTTCTGCAAAATGGTAGCATCCTACCCTGGGCATTGCCTCGCATGCCTTGTCATATGCCTTATCGCTCCTACTATGAGTTTGGTTTGTTTTGTGCCTATGGAGTGCTCATTGAGTATCCCATCAGTTTGGTGGAGCTTACAGTATCTATATTGACTACGTGAATATATATAAAAATGTGTTAAGGGGAATATGAGTAATGCCTTAACGCTATTTTAATATTTTACTTTACTGTAGACATTACCTATTTAGCGTATTTTATTATGTATCAAGATGGTTTCATGGATCCTTAAGGGATGGAATCCCAAAAATCCATTAAGTTATATTGCATTTCATTTAGACATTTCACTTGAGTTGACTTACTGGCATAAGAACGTTAATCCTGACTCGAGTGTTTTGTGTTTTGCTTTATGCTCGGGTCAGACTTAGTGTCACAGCATTTGAGACCCACATTTGGAGCTTGGGGATTTGCTTAGAGTTCTTTTATCTATTCAGCTTTCAGTTACTTTCAGTTATTTGTTCAGACTTTTTAGTTATTTTTGTATTGGAGACTTCTATGTACTTGGGATATTCTGTTGTATTTGTTTCAGACTCTGATGTTTTGTGGTAGCTTCATGAATTACTATTTATCCATTCCATGGCTTACTGTTAAATTACTCTATGTTTGTGATTCTGTAATTGATTTATTTACTGTATATGCTATGTTTTGCCGAAAATAAATTAACAATATTATGTTTTGTGCAATTCAAGTTTGACTTGTATGTATGATTTTCGATTTGAATGGTTCGAAATAGCGGGTCGTTACACCAAGTGAGTGTTAAATTTGAACGAAATGTCACACCACCTACTAAGTGACGTGTGAACATTAATCTTTGATTTGTTCGATATTAATCACTAATCAAATTTACACCTATGAGTCAGACAACAGAGACGTTGAATACTCCTTCGATTATATGTTTAATTAATTTATAATTGTTATACATTAATTGGTTTATTAATATTTATGAAATATTATTAATAAAGTTTTTATTTGATATGTTGAACAATATTAAAAATTATGTTTATAATTGTTATGAATATATCAATCGATATATGATATCGGTACGCATTTAAATTGGATTTTAATGAATTAAATATTGTTTGGGCTTGAAGTGGATTCAAAGCCTATATAGAGCTTGAGATATTCAACTAAAATTAGATCATGGTATGGTCGGCCATATAATGGTCTTAAGGGTAGGGTTTTGATGTGTTAAAAGATAGAGAATGAGTAAGAGAAAATTAAGGATCTAGATCCTACATTTTCTCTCTAGTCTCTCCTTTATATAAGAATCATAACCCTCATTCTAAAATAAGTTTTTTAGAGTCTTCATTCTCATCTTTTGCTGACTGAAACCATACCCATCTCTCCTCCAAAGTTTCAAGCATAAAATCAAATAAAGTCAAACCTATACGATAATTGATAGTCACCGATTTGAAGCTAGAGTCTTTTGGATGGTGGTAAGATTCAAAGAATTTATTTCAACATCTCAACGTGTAAAACCTAGGCTTTTATGAAAGTTAAACAGTTATTGAATATTATTATTTATTATTGCATTATATTGTAGGTTGTTAGACTGTATTACGAATCTGCGTATCAATGTTTTATCACATATTAGATGGTTGAATATATTAGCGCATCTACTATATGATAATTAAAAAATTCATTTATATGCATACTAGAGTTAAACACACGCCCTAAAATAAAATAAAATATTTTTTTAATTCAGTAATATTATATATGATTTTATTAATTAATAAATTATGTCTTAAAGATTAAAATCATATAACAAATATTTTAAAATATATACCCCTGCATTTCTTGTTTCTTTTATTCTATTCTTCTTTGTTTCTTTTCTTTGGAGTTGCTAGTATGTTAGTTTACTCCTCTTTTGTATGCTTGATTGTTTTTCAATAAAACTTGCAGGGCCAGTGTAACGACCTAGAGTTTAGTCATTTGAATTTGGAATATTTAATTTATTTTAAATATTAAAAAGTTAATTTTATAAGTTAAATAACTCGAATTTCAAATAAAATGGTTGTTTGAATATTTGGAATTGTTTAAATAATTAAATCTAGAATTTTATGTGAATGAAAATAATTTCGAAAGTTGATTTAAATTCTATTTGGATAAGAATGAAGATGGTAAACTTTTAAATTGATTTAAAAGTGATTAATTGGTTTTTATAATAATTCATTTTAAATTAACTTGTAAAAATTGCCTTCCAGGGCACCGTCTCGGATTTCGACGAAACTAGTTTCATTGGGTATACAATTATGAATTATAGGCTATTAAATTTTGTGGCAATTGGATGTATCGTGTGGTCATACGAGTTAGAAATGCATATAAATTAATCTCAGGAATTTATATAATATAATTCAGTTTAAAATGCTATCTTTTGTATACGATCGAATTAGGCCTCGAGACTAGTTCCGTTATGTTTAGAATAAGGGTATTACATATAAAACACCGGGCAGCATGCTTCGATAACAGTTTGGGATTTTTTTTCGAACATGTAGAGCCGAATATTTCCAATTAAAATAATATGAAATCTCTCCCATACTTAAGCACATCACCCTACACGTAGCTACACTATTCAAAGCCATACCGAAGACATGTTGCTTCCTCCTTTCCTCAAAATTAAAGCATTCAACCAGAGAAATGTGTTTCCATTTCTCAAATCAAAATCACCCAATCCTATGGTCGTGGTTCGATGGAGCCATTAGAGGCATTTTTGGTCATAGTCTTCAACTAAGGAAGTGTCGAGGATGCCACGATGAAGGAGTTGAATGGTGGAGATGGGTTGATGAGGTCGAAGGGAGCAGTAGTTCATCATTGAACGACGAATTGAATGGGTGACCTCAGCAGAGTGCTTCAGGAGGACTTAGAGATAGGCATAGGGGTCAATGTGTTCGTGGTAGGGAGGTGGTGCTTCGGTGTTAAGGCGTCGGCGCAGCAGTGACGGAGGTGGCCGGAAATTATCGTGAAAGGCGATTGTCTTAAGGTTCAGTTGGCGATGTGCGAAGGTGAATGGGAGGGTGACATTGGAGCTGGAAGCACGAGCGAGGTCGGGTGAGGCACGTCGATTATGAGGTAGTGGCCCGGTAGTCCCACATGGCGTTAGCCATCTAACGAGGAGGCCAAAGTGAATCACGTTTCGGTATTTAGGGGGAGATGAGTTAACAGAGGGGTTCGCAACTAATTAAGTATGGTTGTTAATTCACTAATGGTTGTAATTAGTATTTAAATGTAATTAATTTATTTATGCATTATCTTATGCTACTAGGTCGAATTCAAATGTGACTTTTTGCTTTGCGTTCGTAATAATGTTGGCTATGTGATGGAGTTGGGTTAGCGAAAATTGTAGCTTATTGAATTTCATGCTAAATATAACGTTCGATTAGATGGAAGCCGGAGTACCTCGGCGGCAACTGAAATAATAGTGAGTTTAGCTCACCTTTTTAGTTAACCATTAGTATTATATAGTTGATAAAAATTGTTGATTGGATGATTTACTGTTTATTTAGTTAGTTGGAATATATTCCCGCCCCTTGAGTGGATGACCTTTTATATATACCTGCCTAATAGCAGATGACCCGTAATATATGATTATATACTATTTGTGATGCAAGGGAAATATACTGGAGGGATCCAACATGATTTTTCACCACTGTTGATTTTATTTATATATATGCTAATATATATGAGCTGTGATGCAGGGAAACAGGTTGGAGGGATCCAATAGGATTCGTCGCTATTGTTGATTTTAATTTCAATAATATTCTTGTCATATAAGCTATTGGATATTAAACTTGATGGTTGGATCCATTTATTATGACATTGTTATTTGTTTAAACTTAGATCTTATAGTGGTAGAAAATCAATATCCTTATTGGTAATGTGCTTGGTAGTTATTGGCCTTAAGTTAGTATTCAAAAATAATATAAATTGACATTTTGGTTGGAATTGGCTTTAGAGATAGGAAATGATTTTAAATTTGAATTTGGGTGTCAGAAAATATTTTGTTTAAAAAGGAATTAATTTTCTATTTTTACTCCTATCTTTTTATCTATCTTTTCTAAGTTATGTATTTATATTCAATATTGTTTTAAGATTATTTCTATTTAGTATTATTTTAAAGATTATATGTTTTTAATATCATTTTAAAAGTTAGTTATTTATATTCAATATTGTTTTTAAAGTTATTAATCAAATATTTTAATACTTCAAGAAATAAATTACTCAAAATGTTTAATATGGTTTGAAATTAATGATATTGATTTATTAATACTATTTTGAAAGTAAATTATCATTATTCATAAAAATGTTGAAAATTAATTATTCGTGTTTTGTTAATAATATCTTTAAAAATTTTAATTATTATTTGAAGATGTTTTAAAGTTAGTAACTATTTATTTATTTATGTATAAGGTTTATTTTTAATAACGATTATTATATAATAGTGTTTGAAGTAAATGATTATTATTATTTATAAATGTTCGAGATTTATAAATAGAGTTTTTATAAACAGATTTGGGTTTTAGAAGTGTTGTTTTATAGAATGATCTGGAGACAAAGGGAGAATATATACAAGATAAAACAAGCTTATAAATGATTTCAGATGTTTATAAAAGAATTTTAGAAATGGGTTTATAGATTTATAAGAATATTTTTATAAATAGTTGTGTGGATTTATAACGAGTTTATTTTTAAAGTTTATAAAAAAGTTTATATTTAGAAATGGGGTTGGGTTTTATAAGCCGTTTTTTATAAATGGTTTCATAGATTTATAAAATAGTTTTATAAATGATTTTGAGATTTATAAGAATTTATAAATGATTTTTGAATTTGTATAGAAAGGATATCTTTCTCAGTTTTGCGAATATACTTATATCATTAAGATATGTATTTAGATGTTTTCCAAGTATTGAAAATAATAGGTTTGTGAATGAATCTTTGTAAAAGTATTTTGATACAAATATTACAAAGTGATTTTAATTAACGAAGATATTAATTAAGGAGGCTAGTGATTACTTATATGCTTAACCAATATTGGTTTTCCCTTTGAAATAAATCCTTGTTATGGATGTGTGCTTGTGGATAGTTAAATAACCGACTATCAAATATGGACCCAAAACATAACTTTGGAAATATATAGAAGAAAAAACATGAGTTATATGGCACAATCATCTTTGATGATTGTATACTGTGCATATAAATCTCGTTTCCTTTTTCTTGGAAAAATGATAAGGAAATCTGTCCGCTAATGGTTAGGAGGTGATCTCCTCTCTTATCTTTGACTATTTATTTAGTAAAGAACCACGGTTGAGTTTATCGACAATTATTGAATGTTGTTTCTAAAAGGCTAGGATCGAATATGTTATCCGAAAAACACTTCGATCCAACTCATGTGTTATGAAGTGAAGACATCTTGAAGATAAAGGAATTTAAGGACGGAGATCTTTAAAGTGCAAGAGCTACCTGCTACTAATCCTAAGAGTGATTCCGGTCCCAGACAGAACGTGTATGAATGAAAGCTGACATCGTGTCGTCAACTAGAAGATAATGTAGCATTGCAAGTTGGAAGCGCTATATAAAGGTAAAACATAGACTTAAGCCTCATCACCCGGGAACGACTAAAACAAAGGAGATGCAGTAGGTCTATGTAGGTCACACCCAAGTAGGGTACGATCATTCCTATGTAGAGTCGATATTAACTCTCATTTGTATACTTCGGGGCCCATCAATGGAGGGGTGATCATATTTGGTACTACCAGTCAAGTGGTAGGCCGGTTTAGTATTGACAGGGGATCATGGCGAGGTCCTCGATGTAATTTTATCTATAGATACACCATGATCGACGGTACCCCAGTAGCCCAGTCATTGTATGAAATCCATTCACAAATAATCGTCGTACGAACTTAGTTGTGCCAAACTATGCTGAAACATGAGATGGAAGCATTTTAGATATTTTCATATTTTACTTTGACCCCTAAACATTATTATAATATCAATGGATGTTCTATAGAAAATGTTTTAGTTATCATAAGGTAAAAACCCATCCGTGTTTATGTGCGAGGCAGTCTTACGAGATACCTTTATTTTCAAAAGATTTTTGAAACGTTGAAATTTAGTTGGGTGTGTTTTTCTCGTGCTGGTTTTATTTTATTATAATGATCGGGTCAGACCGAGCATATTTACAAATTGCTTTGGATGTATAGGAACTCAAGAAGCGAGCTGGTAGTCCAAGATGTATCTACCTATTTCTTTGTGTTCTACAGTGTTGTTTATTGCATTTATTTAACAGTGATTGTAAGAAAGAACTGTTATAACTGTCCGAGCTAAAAAAGGTTAGTCTATTCTGAATGTATATTACATATTTCTTTGGGTAAAGATTCGTTGTACATTATAGATTATTCATTGTGCTATGAGATTCTGCATTGTTTAATTTTCTTCTTATGTCCTTCCTTCCTTCTTCTTTCCCTAACAATCGGGTCTTCTGGCATTCGATTGCTCGACACGCAATGTAGTGGATGTATTAATATCGATTTTTGAGGGTCGATCCTGAGTTGTTACGCTTGGTATCAGAGCACAAGATTAAGCAAGAACTTTGGCTTTGGTGAGGATTACTCATTATAGATAGGGTCAGTAATACCCTAGAATGAGTTTGAGTGTGTATGTGTGATCATGTACTTGTTAGTGGTATAAAAATGTTTATATTGTGTTGGTTGATCTGTTGAGTGGCTTATGGATTCTAGCCAATACGAGTAATTAACGTTATTGATAGGGATCTCTAAACACTTGAACAGAGCAATTCGACATGGTATTGTTTTGAAATTGAGTAGATGAAATAGTTTTAGCTTGATTATATTATATATATATAAAATAATAATTTTTTAGAAATTATTATTGTACATAGTGTGTTTGGTAATATTTGATTATAATCATTTGTTGTTTGTTGTTCTAATAAAAGTTGTTATTGTTATTATACTATAAACAAAGATAAGCAATAAAGAAATGGTTTTATATAACCATAGCGAAATTATATATATATATAAGGGAAATATATAAATATGATCTGTAAACAAAAAGATTAAAAGCTGAGAATTTGAGAATTTAAATCCAATTGATTTTGAAAAGGGTTTTTCAAAGTTTCAGAAAATAAAAAAATTATTTGGAAAATGTTTTTGAATGGAAATATTTTAAAATGGAATTTAAAAGAGATAAAAAGCACTGAACTTTTAACGGTCATTGGAAAATAATTTTCATGATGACTACAACATCATCAACGTTCATTTTTGAGTTTTCAACAAAGTAATTGCAATCATTGGAGTTTTTTTGGTAAATTAGTTTTGATTTAAATTCAAAAGTATGATTTGAAATACAAAGATAATAATTATAGTATTTTTTTCAAAATAATTTGAAATAAGAACAGGGTGTTTAAGACTCTAGAAATTTCCATTTAAGTGTATTATGAAAATATGAGAAAATAAGTTTTATAACTTATAAGTCTTGGAATTAGTAAGTTAAAGAAAATTTTAGATTTGTTGAATATAAATTGTTAAGAAAAGAAAAACTGAAATGAAATTTAACTTAAGTTAAATACAATGAATTTTTTAGAATATATTTAACCTAAGTTAGGTTAAATGAAATAATTTTTGAAATGAAATTTATTGAGATTTGAAATAAATTAATGAAGTGAATTAATGGAATAAATTAGCGAATTGAATATGTTTTAGAATGTCGTTAGACAGAATTCAATAACGGAATTGAATAATGAAATGAGTTAAATGAAATCGAATTTGATTAGAAACAAATATGAACTTAAGTCGTAAAGTGAAAATAAATATGAGAAGTGTTGTATAAAATGTTTGTAAACTTAAGTAAAATTTTATTGAATGATTCATAAATGAATTTAATATGGAGTTAAATGTTATTAAACACAAAATTGATGGAATGGTCCTTAAGCGATATTAATATTGAAAGAATATACTAAGTGAATAAAATGAATGTAAATAAAAAAAGGTGAATAAAAAGAATTGGCTAAATTTGGAAACCAATTGAAATAAATATGTAAGTTGTACGTAGATTATTTTATCTGCATAACCGTTTGATCCAGATTCGAGTACATGACTTCGAGATGATTTACATCGGTCCAAATAAGAATTTTTCACTCAATTCTTAATGGCGAATATTTGATACGGATTCTTGATTGGTTCTGAAGTTCTCTATCATATTACATGGCTATGCAAGGAGAATGATAGTTTCTAATCAAGGAACCGGATCTGAGTCTGCACTAGAGTGCACGTGTGAAAGATACTAGTTCGGATGTGAAATTGCGTGATCAAGCCAGCGATCAGGTTTGGTTTTGTGTACGGATGGTATATGTACATCGTACGGGCTTAAATAAATTAAATGTTGGCATTCAAAAATACAAATGATATGGTTAGAAATTATATGGTCTGATATTATGTGTAAGTAAGATGCAGGTTCATAGAAGCAAAGACTAGTTGACACTTTGGGTTTCTAGAGTTCGTTGCCCGACAAATAGGTACATGTTTATATTGTTGTTTAGTTTGATGGTTTTATGATCAAGTCACTTGGCTTTTGTTTTCTTTTGGCTGATTTGGGTGTGTAGTGACGAGTTATAGTTATTCCGATCTAGCCGTGCAAATGAGGTGCTGTCGAAATTTTCTGTAAATTTAAGAATTAGAAAATATTTGAGAAATTTTGAAAACTTTCTGTTAACTAAAATTTGGTTTTTATGTTATAATTTTGAATGGTATTGGTTAATTCTATGAATGAATTTAAAGAGTTAGGGAAGGTGATAACAAAGTTTCAACAAATTGATTTAGGAAAGTAAAAGGCTTAAAAGAATTTGAAGATCTATTTTAACTAATTGGCTTTGAAAAGTTAATGGGTTTGGGCGTTTTTCTTAGTTGAAAATTTCGGAGACGATGTTATTCTTAGGGAGGAAAATGTAACAACCTAGAACTTAGTCATTTTAATTTGAAATATTTAATTGATTTTAAATAGTGAGAAGTTAATTTTATAAGTTAAATAACTCGGATTTCAAATAAAATGGTTATTTGAATATTTGGAATTTTTTAAGTAATTAAATCTAGAATTTTATATGAATGAAAATGATTTTGAAAGTTGATTTAAATTTTATTTGGACAATAATGAAGATACTAAATTTTTAATTTAGATTTAAAAGTGATTATTTTAGCTTCTAAAATAATTCTTTTTTAAATTAACTTGTGAAAATAGCCTTCCAGAGCTCTTTCTTGGATTTCGGCAAAGCCAGTTTCATTGGATCTGTAATTATGAATTATTATAGGTCGTTAAATTTCATAGCAATTGAATGTATCGTGTGGTCGTAGGAGTTTGAAACGCATATAAATTAATTTAAGGAATTTATATAATATAGTTGAGTTTAAAAGGCTATCTTCTGTATGTGATCGAATTAGGCCTCGGAACAAGTTCCATTTTGTTCAAAATAGGGGTATTACACATGGAACATCAAGCAGCATGCCACAATAGGAGCGTGGGATTTTTTTTCGAATTATAGAGTCGGATATTTCAAATCAAAATAATATGAAATCTCTCCCATACTTAAGCCCATCACCCTACCCATGACAACAGTATTCAAAGCCATACCCAAGACGTGTTGCCCGTTTGTGACGACCGCCCATGACTCCCGCACCAAAACAAGGGAATAGTGCGCAGAAAGGTGTGCCAGGCAGCCATGGACGATAGTCAGGGTAAAATAAAATTCGCAGAATCTCTATCGTAACTCACAGCGCATGGATAAAATACAATAGAGAATTAAAATATAGTGAAGCTCAATAGAACACAACATCATCATATAAGCAACATAGCAGTTTATACAATCAAATGAATCATCCATACATCAGAGCCTCACTACAACACTCAATCAGATACAACAGCGGAACCCAGTACATATAGTAAGAAAACAAATATGCAAAGCCTCCTGCTCGTCTTCGTCATCTTCAGCGTAGAACTCCTAGCACAGCACCTGTCACCTGCTACCTAGTCTGCCCATCCCAAACATGGATGAACAGCCCAAGGTAATAAGAGGAGACATAAAACCTTGAGTCAGACAAAGTCTTAGTGAGCAGTAAATCAACTATCAAGCATACCAAAAGAGCATAAAGGATAAAAGGAATAGGAACCAAACCATCCCACTCCACCTCTTTCTACAGTGATAGCCCCCAGACACACACTAAGGAGAAGTAGGCATAACATAGCAGATAAGTAAGGTAAAGCAATAATCACTCGAGTCAAGGACGATGTTTTCCAAATACAAACCCCCAAGGCCTAAACCAAGATCAGATAAGCACCCAGAAAACACCGCTCTTGAAGCCGAATGATGATACAACCAAACATCCAAACATCCATGACTCTGGCTATCACTGTTATCATTGCCTTGATTTCACCGTTAGTTGAATGACCGCCTGTCAAGGGCTAATGGTAACCCCGGTTTAGCCATAACTCCGCACGTCATCGTGACCCGTGCCTAAGCCGAACGCATCAGCCCAGAGTACTAGCACGTCATCATGACCCGTGCCTGGAACGTCATCGTGACCCGTTCCAACGTACCCTTGCTTTGAGTATGCTAGAACCTTCAACAACGATGAGATCTTAGCCTCCTAGTCATCCTCCTCGACGACTACTTCCATACTAGCTCAAGCGCCTCTCAAGCTAACCATTATCCACCCCAACCCGGACCGCATCACCGAGTTATAACTTTGCACGTCGTCATGACCCGTGCTTGGAACGTCTTCGTGACCCGTCCCATCACAACATATGTCTTGCCTCATCACATCATAGCAAAGTCTCTCAACTTGGAACGTCATCATGACCCGTCCCATCTCAACACAAGCCTTGCCTCATCATATCATCGCAAAGTCCCAACTCAACCATGCTTTGCCTTCTCGCATCATGGCAAGATCCCACATCCTCGAATCCATCCATATGAGCTTCCACATCCGCTTCATATGCCATCGGCAGCTTTCACCATTCAAGAGCCTTTCCACTTAGCTTTTGAATCATCTTCACCATCTTGTTCCAAATCAACTACAAGCTAACTTGGAGCAATCCAATCTAACATACATTCAAACATTCAAGCATTCAAACAAGATATATTAAGCAATATCAACTATAATGGCAATTTCGTAAATAAGTGAGCAAAAGTCCAACATATGTGAAATCATAGTTTTTAGCATAGGTCTATCAAATCTAAAACATGGGTTTTATCTCTAATACTTGTTAAATCAACTTTCATAGATAAACATCTTCAAATATGATGGATCTACATGCAGACTTATGGAAAATGCGAGAAAACGCTAACTTTAACACACAAACATATCACCAACTCCATATACTCCTTTGGATCCGCGTGAGAGATAACTACCACTCACCAAATCACCCAAACACTACAAAAACTACACACTTCAGATCTGGACAGCGAAGATCAAGGTTTGATCCGGCAATATCTCGCTTCAATCGATGAAATCTAGCTCGAACGGATGAAGATCTTCAACTTTGGCACTTGAATCTTCAATCTAAATCTTCGATCTTGGATGGATGCTAACACTTGATTGAAATGGAGAAAAGAAGATGAAGAAATGTTGTAGTCGAGTCTTCAAAATGGCAGCACTTCGTCGCTTCGAAATCCGGTGCCAAAAAGTGAGCCAAAGTCCACTATTTATAGGCTGAATTCTCTCTTAGGTCGGCCAGAACCTTAACTCGGAGCTCGCTATTAGGTCGTTACCGACCTAACGACCTACCTCTAACTCGGCAAGGCCGACCTAACTCTATTCCGAGTCAACAACACACGACTCAAGACACCACACGACCAAGGGTTAAACAGGGGCACGACCTATCTTTATGCCGAGTCAACATACCACGACCTAAAACACAACACACAAATCCTAACTCGTATCAACGACCTAACTTAGGTCGCTGCCGACCTAAGAATACCCAACCATAACTAGGTCGCCTACGACTTAAGCCTTAACTGCATTACAAACCACTCAGCGACCTAACACAACCTTAACTCGCCGCCGACCTAACACCTCAACGACCTAAGACTCATCTGTACCAACTCGTAGACGAGTTATGAGATACGACCTACCTCTCGACCGACCCAAATCCTACTGAGCCATCAACTACACAAGTCATCTACCTTACGACCTAACCTCCTAACGACCTAACTCCTGCCGACCTAACCTCCTAACGACCTAACTCCTGCCGACCTAACCTTAACTCGTCCTACCGACCTAAGCTTCCACTTTTTAGGTCGCTTATTATACTAAGCACTCACCTCTTAGGTCGGCCTATCTCCTAGGTCGGTCTACATGCTTAACTCGGCCAACTCCTATAGCTCGGCAACTCATAAGGTCGATCTTCCCTATAACTCGCTAGCTCATTAGGTCGGTCATACGAGCTAACCTTTAACTCGGTCACATACTAACACGTTGACTCATTAGGTCGCTCACCCCTTCTCACGACCTAACTCCCAAACGACCCAATCCTTAGTTAACTCGGCAACCCTTGAGTCGCTCACAACTAAACTCGGCCAAGCTATATAACTCACTAACGACTCAATCATATAACTTGTTAACAAATCATAGCCAAGTTAACTCGAACACGACTCATCACTTAGCCCAAACACGACCCAGGCTAGAAACAACATAAACAACGCTAACGACTTGTAAATTATACGATATATCGACACGTAAAATACGGGTCGTTACATTCTCTCCCCCTTAGGAATTTCGCCCCCGAAATTCCAAGCAAACAACAGAAATCAAAGATATTCCGCATGCCTACCATCCATAGCAATCAACAAACCATGCATCCAATTCTAGCCTAGCATGCAGAATTCTAAGACTTAGAACAAGCTACAAATTCATGAGATGTCACGACACTTTAGGGCCATACCTCGAAGAGTCCGGGATGAGCTGCCTTCATCCTCTCTTCCTCCTCCCACGTACAGTCGTTAACATCGTCACTCCATTGTACCTTGAGCAACGTAATCGTCTTCCTCCTAAGCTGTTTCGTATCGGTGTCAACAATACGAAGCGGCTTACGAGGTCTCGAAACAACTGGATCAACCTCTAAGTCTTCACAGCTATCAGCAGAAACCACCGTAGTTGGGTCGTGCACATACTTCCGTAGATAAGATACATGAAAAACACTGTGCACACCCGCCATCTTTTCCGGTAACTCCAATCTATAAGCGAGCTTTCCAATACGCTCGATAATCGGGAATGGTCCAACAAATCTCGGAGTCAACTTTCCTTTCTTTCCAAACCTTATAGCATTCTTCAATGGAGAAATCTTCACAAAAACCATATCACCTACGTCGAATTCCAAATCCTTACGACGATTATCGGCATAACTTTTCTGACGATCTTGGGCTGCCTTCATTCGTTGCCGAATGATCTCTATACAATCTGAAGTCTGTCGAATCATCTCTGGCCCAAGTATCAGCTTTTCTCCAGTTTCCAACCAACATGTCGGAGAGTTACACGGTCTTCCATATAATGCCTCATATGGTGCCATACCAATACTCGACTGATAACTGTTATTATAAGCAAACTCCACCAAATGAAGGTGATCTTCCCATGATCCTCCGAAGTCCAAAACACATGCTCTAAGAAGATCTTCCAAAACTCGGTTGACTCTCTCAGTCTGACCATCTGTTTGAGGGTGATAAGCTGTACTCAAACACAACTCGGTTCCCAAAACTTCCTGGAAGCTCTTCCAAAATCCACTAGTGAACAACGGATCTCGATCGCTCACTATACTCTTCGGAACACCATGGAATCGAACAATCCACTTCACATACAATTCAGCCAACTTCGATGCAGTCCTAGTCGATCGAACAGGAATGAACCTTGCACTTTTAGTCAAACGATCTACGATGACCCAAATCCCTTCATTCCCTGTCCTGGTTCTAGGTAGACCATCAATAAAATCCATCGACACTTGCTCCCACTTCCACGTAGGAACTTCTAATGGCTGAAGTAATCCACTGGGCTTCTTCTGCTCAGCTTTCACCAACTGACAATTCATACACTTGGAAATAAAATTTCCAACATCTTTCTTCATACCTTCCCAGTAGTAAGCTCTCTTCATATCCCGATACATCTTATTTCCACCTGGATGAATTGTCAACTTCGAGTGATGACTTTCCCTCAGAACTTCATCTCTCAATCCATCAATATCGGGAACAACCAATCGTCCTTGCTTTCGAAGCCAACCCTCTCGATCGACCTCGAATCCCTTATCCTTCTCTGGTTCCAATTCAGATTCCAAATCACGGATAATCTTGACAAGCTTATCATCTTTCTTTTGGCTCTCGCCAATTCTTTCCACTAGAGTAGGCCTTATCGATAAGTTTGCCAACATCTCAGGTTCCAACTCGCATCTAGGCCTGAAATCAAATCCAGCCAAATACTCGAGACTCTTCCACTCCGAAAACATGGCTCCCAAACCTGCATGTCTTCGACTTAACGCATCAGCCACTGCGTTTCCTTTTCCCGGAGTATAGGCTATACCAAAATCATAAGATGCTAGAAACTCTAACCACCGTTGCTGTCGAAGATTCAAATCCTTTTGGGAAAACAGATACTTCAACGACTTATGATCTGTAAACAACTCGAATCTAACTCCCAATAGGTAGTGTCTCCACATCTTCAAAGCAAACACAATCGCCGCTAACTCCAAATCATGAGTTGGATAGTTCCTTTCATGCGGCTTCAGTTGTCGACTAGCATACGCAACAACTTTATCCTTCTGCATTAGCACCGCTCCTAGTCCAGTGCCACATGCATCGGTGTAAACCACCATCTCATCATTCCCACTCGGAATAGTCAAAACAGGAGCACTTGTCAGTCGCTCTTTCAGGATTATGAAAGCTTGTTCACACTTATCATTCCATCTGAACACTTGATTCTTCTTCGTCAATCCTGTCAACGGTGCAGCTATCTTGGAAAAGTCTTTGATAAACCGACGATAATATCCTGCTAATCCAAGAAAACTCCTCACATCAGATGCATTCTTAGGCCTAACCCAATCCTGGATCGCTGCCACCTTAGCGGGATCAACCGCTATTCCATTTCCAGAGATAACATGGCCTAAGAACCTCACTTCACTCTTCCAGAAGTGACACTTCGAAAACTTAGCCTTCAGCTGATGTTTCCGCAGTATATCCAAAACAATCCTCAAGTGCGTCTTGTGCTCTTCCTTGGTTCTGGAATAAACCAAAATATCATCCACGAACACAAGCACGAACTTATTCAACTGATCTCTGAATACTCTATTCATAAGATCCACAAAATATGCTGGCGCGTTAGTCAACCCAAACGGCATTACCAGCCACTCATAAAACCCGGATGGTGTCCTGAAAGCAGTCTTCGGCACACTATCCTTCGCCACTCTCAACTGGTGAAATCCCGTTGCCAAATCCATCTGAGAAAACACCTTAGCCTCGTGAAGCTGATCAAACAAGTCATCTATTCTCGGCAATGGATACTTGTTCTTCTTAGTCACCTTATTCAGCTCACGATAATCCACACACAACCTCAACGATCCATCCGCTTTGGTTGCGAAAACAACTGGCGCACCCCATTCGGACACACTTCTCCGAATGAATCCTTTCTGCAAAAGGTCATCAACTTGCACCTTCAGCTCTTGCTGCTCCCTCGGTGCCATCCGCCTAAGAGGCATCACAACAGGTCTGGCTCCCTCAACTAGATCGATACGAAACTCGATCTCCCTATGCGGCGGCAACCCTTTGACTTCGTCAAAGACATCCTCAAATCCATTCACAATAGGCACCGATGACAGTCCTTCCCGTGGAACAACCAGCGAATACATGAAGCTCATGAAGACGCCTTCCTCATGCTTACATCGTATCACAACCTTTCGCCCTTCCACATTCCCGACTGTCACCTCCCGCCTCTCACAATCAATCCTAGCCGCATACTTTCTAAGCCAGTCCATACCCAAAATAATTCCGAACCCCGCAAAGTTCAGAACAAAGCAATCACAAACAAACGAGCAATCATGACTCGAAACAACTAGACCACGACATATCATACACAAACATGACGAACCCCCAACTGGATTAGTCACCACCAATGGCCTATCAACAATATCCGGTTTCAAACCTAACCGGCCTACCAAATCATCGCAAACAAAAGAATGCGACGCTCCAGTATCAAACAACACTCTAACTGGAACACCACAAATAGAAAGAGTACCTTGAACCACCACACTCTTCCCCTTCTCCTCAGCAGTAGGAGCTCTTGAAGACGACGGCACAGCTTCCAAAGCATAGGCTTGCACAACCTGCCTATCTTTCCTCGGTTCTGGACAGTCCTTCTTAATGTGTCCCAGCCTATCACAGTTGTAACACTTCAACTGCACCTTCGGATTCTTGCAATCCCGAGAGAGATGACCCTTCTGACGACAGTTATAACAAGTCACCTCGCCCTTTGGCTTCTTCTGACCATCCTTTCCCTTCTGTTGCTGCTGCTTCCTCTTCTTATTCCCACTCTGCTGTGGTTTAGATCCTTCCCTGGTTACAGCAACAACAGAACTTTCCCTAGGAAACAAACTCTCATGCCTCAGAGCTTTCTCCACAAGCTTCTCAAATGGATCGTCCAAGTGATCCACCAACTGCCTTCCCAGATAAGCATCCAGACCAGTCACAAACTTTTCGTTCTTCTGGTAGGAAGAATCAATATATGATCTGGCATACTTGGACAGAGCCTCGAACTCAGAAATATACTCAAGAACAGGCCTCCCACCTTGCTTGAGCTCAACAAACCTCTTAAACAAAACAGACCTCTGAGCAGTAGAGATGAACTTAGCTTCAAATCTAACTTGGAATTGCTCCCAAGTTATCTCCTCCTCTGGTGTATCTATAGTGATAGAATTCCACCAATCCGCAGCTCTTCCCTGAAGCTGTCTCGATGCAAGCTTCCTCTTGGTTGCATCCTCAATCCCTAAATCACCAAAAATCCTTCGGCAAGCATCCATCCATCTCTGCACTTCAATAGTCGATTCTGTCCCCAAGAAAGCTTTTCCTCCAAGAGAAGTATAATCCTTGCAAAGCTTAGCAAAATCCACCGGTCTTGGAGCTTGAACTTGAACTCCCACATCCACTGATGATCCTGAAGCTGGTATCCTTCTCATGATCGAAGTCATCATCGCTTCGAACATAGTTCCATAATCAACAGCTCCTTCATCAGCACGGCTTTCCCTTGCAGCTGGTCTCCCTCTTCGACTCATCCTTAATATCTGTAATAAGAATGATTAGAACACCTTAAGAAACAACTGCATAAGGAGTTCAAATCCTTCTAGGCTACTATATTATATATAGTAATCATCCATCAAAATACAATTACGTCTCTCATACGTAGTTACGTCAGCGAGCGTTGGCTGAAATCGATTAACCAAAGCTCTGATACCAAATGTGACGACCGCCCATGACTCCCGCACCAAAACAAGGGAATAGTGCGCAGAAAGGTGTGCCAGGCAGCCATGGACGATAGTCAGGGTAAAATAAAATTCGCAGAATCTCTATCGTAACTCACAGCGCATGGATAAAATACAATAGAGAATTAAAATATAGTGAAGCTCAATAGAACACAACATCATCATATAAGCAACATAGCAGTTTATACAATCAAATGAATCATCCATACATCAGAGCCTCACTACAACACTCAATCAGATACAACAGCGGAACCCAGTACATATAGTAAGAAAACAAATATGCAAAGCCTCCTGCTCGTCTTCGTCATCTTCAGCGTAGAACTCCTAGCACAGCACCTGTCACCTGCTACCTAGTCTGCCCATCCCAAACATGGATGAACAGCCCAAGGTAATAAGAGGAGACATAAAACCTTGAGTCAGACAAAGTCTTAGTGAGCAGTAAATCAACTATCAAGCATACCAAAAGAGCATAAAGGATAAAAGGAATAGGAACCAAACCATCCCACTCCACCTCTTTCTACAGTGATAGCCCCCAGACACACACTAAGGAGAAGTAGGCATAACATAGCAGATAAGTAAGGTAAAGCAATAATCACTCGAGTCAAGGACGATGTTTTCCAAATACAAACCCCCAAGGCCTAAACCAAGATCAGATAAGCACCCAGAAAACACCGCTCTTGAAGCCGAATGATGATACAACCAAACATCCAAACATCCATGACTCTGGCTATCACTGTTATCATTGCCTTGATTTCACCGTTAGTTGAATGACCGCCTGTCAAGGGCTAATGGTAACCCCGGTTTAGCCATAACTCCGCACGTCATCGTGACCCGTGCCTAAGCCGAACGCATCAGCCCAGAGTACTAGCACGTCATCATGACCCGTGCCTGGAACGTCATCGTGACCCGTTCCAACGTACCCTTGCTTTGAGTATGCTAGAACCTTCAACAACGATGAGATCTTAGCCTCCTAGTCATCCTCCTCGACGACTACTTCCATACTAGCTCAAGCGCCTCTCAAGCTAACCATTATCCACCCCAACCCGGACCGCATCACCGAGTTATAACTTTGCACGTCGTCATGACCCGTGCTTGGAACGTCTTCGTGACCCGTCCCATCACAACATATGTCTTGCCTCATCACATCATAGCAAAGTCTCTCAACTTGGAACGTCATCATGACCCGTCCCATCTCAACACAAGCCTTGCCTCATCATATCATCGCAAAGTCCCAACTCAACCATGCTTTGCCTTCTCGCATCATGGCAAGATCCCACATCCTCGAATCCATCCATATGAGCTTCCACATCCGCTTCATATGCCATCGGCAGCTTTCACCATTCAAGAGCCTTTCCACTTAGCTTTTGAATCATCTTCACCATCTTGTTCCAAATCAACTACAAGCTAACTTGGAGCAATCCAATCTAACATACATTCAAACATTCAAGCATTCAAACAAGATATATTAAGCAATATCAACTATAATGGCAATTTCGTAAATAAGTGAGCAAAAGTCCAACATATGTGAAATCATAGTTTTTAGCATAGGTCTATCAAATCTAAAACATGGGTTTTATCTCTAATACTTGTTAAATCAACTTTCATAGATAAACATCTTCAAATATGATGGATCTACATGCAGACTTATGGAAAATGCGAGAAAACGCTAACTTTAACACACAAACATATCACCAACTCCATATACTCCTTTGGATCCGCGTGAGAGATAACTACCACTCACCAAATCACCCAAACACTACAAAAACTACACACTTCAGATCTGGACAGCGAAGATCAAGGTTTGATCCGGCAATATCTCGCTTCAATCGATGAAATCTAGCTCGAACGGATGAAGATCTTCAACTTTGGCACTTGAATCTTCAATCTAAATCTTCGATCTTGGATGGATGCTAACACTTGATTGAAATGGAGAAAAGAAGATGAAGAAATGTTGTAGTCGAGTCTTCAAAATGGCAGCACTTCGTCGCTTCGAAATCCGGTGCCAAAAAGTGAGCCAAAGTCCACTATTTATAGGCTGAATTCTCTCTTAGGTCGGCCAGAACCTTAACTCGGAGCTCGCTATTAGGTCGTTACCGACCTAACGACCTACCTCTAACTCGGCAAGGCCGACCTAACTCTATTCCGAGTCAACAACACACGACTCAAGACACCACACGACCAAGGGTTAAACAGGGGCACGACCTATCTTTATGCCGAGTCAACATACCACGACCTAAAACACAACACACAAATCCTAACTCGTATCAACGACCTAACTTAGGTCGCTGCCGACCTAAGAATACCCAACCATAACTAGGTCGCCTACGACTTAAGCCTTAACTGCATTACAAACCACTCAGCGACCTAACACAACCTTAACTCGCCGCCGACCTAACACCTCAACGACCTAAGACTCATCTGTACCAACTCGTAGACGAGTTATGAGATACGACCTACCTCTCGACCGACCCAAATCCTACTGAGCCATCAACTACACAAGTCATCTACCTTACGACCTAACCTCCTAACGACCTAACTCCTGCCGACCTAACCTCCTAACGACCTAACTCCTGCCGACCTAACCTTAACTCGTCCTACCGACCTAAGCTTCCACTTTTTAGGTCGCTTATTATACTAAGCACTCACCTCTTAGGTCGGCCTATCTCCTAGGTCGGTCTACATGCTTAACTCGGCCAACTCCTATAGCTCGGCAACTCATAAGGTCGATCTTCCCTATAACTCGCTAGCTCATTAGGTCGGTCATACGAGCTAACCTTTAACTCGGTCACATACTAACACGTTGACTCATTAGGTCGCTCACCCCTTCTCACGACCTAACTCCCAAACGACCCAATCCTTAGTTAACTCGGCAACCCTTGAGTCGCTCACAACTAAACTCGGCCAAGCTATATAACTCACTAACGACTCAATCATATAACTTGTTAACAAATCATAGCCAAGTTAACTCGAACACGACTCATCACTTAGCCCAAACACGACCCAGGCTAGAAACAACATAAACAACGCTAACGACTTGTAAATTATACGATATATCGACACGTAAAATACGGGTCGTTACACCGTTCCTCCTTTCCCTTATATTAATGCGTTCAACCGAAGAAATGTGTTTCCATTTATTAAATCAAAATCACCCAATCCTACGACTGTGGTTTAATGGAGCCACTAGAGGAATTGTTTGTGACGATCCTGAATTTTTGGGTATATGAAATTGAAATATTTAATTGATTTTAAAAAAAATTAGAGATAGTTTAACTTGAATTTCAAATATAACTATGAATTTGGTAATTAATTTATTAAATTAATTTGACGAAATTTGGTAAAAATTTGAATCTTCAGTTTTAAGCCTGTAAAAATTAATTTGATGGCGTAGAAAATTCATATTGATGATACTGAAGATAATGAAAGCTTCAGAATTGGATTTGAAGATGTTTGGTTCAGTTTTGGAATTTATATCGTTTAAATCGGTATTTAAAAATAGCTTTCCGAGGCACAGTCTCGGACCATTGGATCCATAATAGTGTATTGTTATTGGATTTCAATTTTTGTAATGTTTGGAGTGATTGTTTGGCCGTACGATAAACAAATGCGCTAAAATTTAAATCGAAAATTCGATATTATAACTGATCCAAAAAGCTACTTCTTCGTACGATCGAATTTGGACTTGGAACCTTTTCCATTGCATTCGGAATGGGCGTATAACCTTATGAACGGCCGGCGGCATGCCTTGATTGGAGATCGAAATTTTTAATTGCGAAAATCGAAACGATTTGAATTTGTGTTTGAATTATATATATATGAATATAATAATATAAGACAAAATTTTACACGTTTCATCTTTCTTCATACACTTGGCAAACTTCATAACACGCGTTCGTTCAGGAATTAAAAGAAGAAGAAAATATATACATATCTCGAACAGAAAAGAAAAGAAAATAAAATAAATCTATCGTTCTTAAATCGAAATCGATGGTCACATTCCCTTTTTCATTGTCAATCTCGAAATCAAATTGTTTCGAAAAATAATAATAAATAATAATGGCTACCATTGCTTTTCACTCAAAAAAACCGAAATCAAAATCAAATTATTCCCAAATCGAGATCAAAGTCGCGGTTGAGTTTTAAAGGAGATGGCGGCCGTGTGTGTGCGCGTCAGTAGCATGGATGAGCATCGTCAGTCGCGTGGTAGAGCTATGACAAAGAAGCAATGGCGCGACGTCGAAGGCGGCGTGCTGTGGGCCATGCGGCGCGTACGCGCGCATGGCGATGGGAAGTCGTTAAAGCTGGTGTTCGATGAGTAGTCGACAAAGCTTCGGTCGAGGGTTTGACTGGGCCGTAACTTCGATGTCGAGACGCGAGGGGCGCGTGGGTTTGATTGTCAGTGATAAGGGTCTGTCAAAGGGTGGAGTGTGCTTGGGCTGGCAGCAAGGTATTTTTGCTGTTTTAAGATTTCAATTTAATATGTGTATATCGAAAAAAAAATATACAGAAAAGTAAAAATAAAAAAATAGACAAATATATGTATAAATGCACATACCCGTTTTAATTTATATATGTATGTAGATACAAGGTTTTGGAAAATATAAAAGAAAAATAAATATACAAATATCCATTTTAAATTACTAGTTTATTTTCAAAATAATGGATTAGGTGATAAATTTGTTCAATTAATCTATTTATTTAATTTAGCTACTAAAAAAATTTAAGAGGAAAATTATTGGTTTACAATAAATTATTAGTTAATTAAATTTATTAATATGATAATTAATTATTTCAAAATTAAATAGGTAAATGGTAATTGATTTTCCAATTGTTCAAAATATTAATCAATTGTATAAATGTTTGATACAAGGTTTAAAATTCGTGAAAACGAGCTGGAATGGAAAATGGATTACATGCATAATAAAGGTGAGATCTTCTCACTCAAATTTAAGTGATTGAAATTTCAGTTATTGATTGACTGTTTGGATGTGGGAGAGTGTGTGTGTGTGTGGGAGTGTATGTATATATATATTTGGAGTGATTGATTTCCCATATTGTATAGCGGATGAGATCCTATGTGCCGCATAATAGCTGATGATATTATTTAACCCCATATACCGCGATATTCCACCTCGAAGTGGAATTGGTATTTAATTGTTGTGCTAACATCTATAGATGCAGGGAAACATGTTGGAGGGATCCAACTGGATTCCTCAAATGTTGAATTTGTTCCATACGTTGTGTGTTGATTGATTGAAAATCTGTGAATGATTATATCGATGAATTGAATTTATTTGAAGGCTATGATTTAGCCGAATATATTTTTGGTATCGTAGGATACCAAAAATAAAAAATTGGATTTTTGAAAATTAAAGTAGAAAATTTTAAGTAAAAGGATTTTTGAAATTGGATAAAATTAAAAGAAGGAATTTAAAAGTATAAAAGTCGATTTTTGAAATCCGATCGAATTAATTCCAAAATATGGGAAATTTTTTAATAAAGGGATTTTAAGTAATATTGTTTAATAGTTGAAGAAATTATTTAAAATTCGAATTTTAAATAGTTTGGAAGAGATAAAGGAATTTATTTTAAAAGGAAATAAATTTAGAAATCAATTTGAAAATTGATTTGGTGTTTGAAATAAATGTTTGGAAAATCAATTTGGAATTTGATTTGGTGTTGAAATAAATTTTTTAAATAAATTTGGAATTTGATTTGGTGTTTGAAAGTGAATATTTGGAAATCAATTTGAAAATTATATATCCGTGGATATTTGGAAATTTAAATTCACAATAGGAATTTATAAAGGAAAGGGAAATTTGTTTTAAAATAAATATTGGTTTATTTTTTAAAAGTGTGGAAAGAAATTTTCAGATTTGGAACGTAAATTAAAATAAATCGAGAAGGATTTAACTATTGATTTAAATGGACCATTTTGAAATGGAAAGTGTATTTTCTTTGGAAAGCTGAGTATGTTTTTCAAAGTAGTTTTCAAATACAAAATTAGAAGTTCTAGAGTTGGTTTTAAAAGAATATTTTGAAGAAATTATTTTCTTAAGTTATTTTAAAAATCTTTAAAGTAAAGATTTATTTAATTAATTATAGAAGTGATTATTTAAAGATTTAACTGATATTTATTTTAGAAAATGGTTATTTAAATAGTTATACCTTATCTACTAATTTTATTTTAAAATTAGTTTGGACTTGAAGATTTATATGAGACATTGGTATAATGTTTTCATAGCTAATATTTAAATAAGTGTTTAGAAATAGTTTTTATTCTAAATGTTTCCGAATATATTTTGGATAAGTGGTTTAAATTATTTTAAAGAATTTGAACTCGGAAAAATTTTCAGTGGAAATAAATATTTGAAAATTAATTCCACGTAAGGAAAGTGATTTGAAATTTGTTTACAAAGGGTTAAAGTGTGGGAATATATCTTGCAAAGATATTTTGAAAATAAATAATTGGGGAAAAATTATTTAAAATCTGGTGATTGTTGTGAATTATTGATTGATAGTCAAATAACCGACTATCAATATTGGCCTTTAAATGGCAATTGAATTTCGATGCGACCAGAGGTCGGATTCTAAATGGATATTCGAAAACCACATCAAATCTGTGATGGATCTTTTGTTTAAAACATCAAAGTGGAAATTTGTTCTGATTTGCTTGAAATCTGAATGTAACACTTATTTTTAAGAATAAGCGATCATTATTCGGTTTAGCCAGAAGAGGACTTTGTGTCATAAAACCCATTTCGAATAAAGATACGATGAAATGGGATTGCATTAGAAGATGGTGTTGAAGACCGGGTATTTTCGAAAGAGAAAGGATTGCCTATCGAACGTTTCTGTACTGAATTGCTCCGGTATAGAGATTATATCACCCTTTGCGATGGGGAGTCCGGACGTGATTAGTGAATATTCAAATTTGCAAGGGCTTCTTTAAAGTGCCTTCGGTTCCGTTCAATCCCGGAACGGACTTGTATGGATATGTGTCTGACGTTACACTTTGAGATGTAAAGCTGATTTCTATTAAATACATTTCTGTTGGTGGAGGAGAATTTATTCTCTTAGCTTAACACCCTTCTCTGAGACGTACGAGCCCAGAGGTTATGTAGTTGATGGTTACTAGTGATACATTCTCAATTTGGTAACGTGGCATACGAAGTGCTGGTAATCAATGGTTGATCGAAGCATGACTTTTGTGTAAAGCGTAGCTTTACGTACGAGACTTCGTCGAACCTCACAAACCGAAAATGGTCGAAACAAGAAGGATGCAGCAAGGTTATTTGGGGTCACGCCCCTGAGGGTATGTCCATTTCCTTCTGAAAAGAGGTGGTATCATGGTATGGAGCCCAGATATTTAACCTATGTGGTTACTGCAAATTTGTGCTTTGTGGTTGTTGGTGTTGAGGATCCTCGGATAAAGGTCGGTTACGACCAGAGGATGGCATACTCGTGACAGTTAGTTACTAGTTATAGAGATAACCCGACCTTGTGTTGGTAGAAATCCAGTTAGGTTCTCGGGGCGTCCCTCCAGAGGCGTACCAATGTGGCATAGGAGGTTCCTTAGCCTGGCCATTTATTGGAAATCCAAAGAAACAATATGCGCCCTGTACGGTTTTAGTTGCATAACCTTCCATGGAATGTGGCGGTAACCTGCTATTGAACATGACAGCTATAGTAGGTATATAATAATGGTTGTATGCTGGCTAAGATTAATATTATACTTTCGAAATGTTTTCCACTCTATGCACTAATGATAATATTAAAAAGAATTTTGCGTATCAAGCATGTTTGGCTATCATAAGGAGAAATCTCCTCCAAGTATGCGGTTGCATTGTGTGTGTAGCGGGAGGCCTTATGGTCGTTTCATTTTCCAAAAGCATAGCGGGTTTCTTTTTATTTTCTTTGTGAAAATAACTGTTTTTAGGATCTCACACCAGTCTCATGAATGACCTGGAGTTTATTGCTCCCTTTCTAAACTCTGGGTGCCCACCAATTTCCACACGTGCAGTCTAGAGTCAGGTTAGCAGTGGTTCGGGAGCGAAGTCAAGAAGTATGCTGTGGAGATCTGGAGTTCAAGCTGGATGGCGAGGCGCATCACTAGTATATTATATTTCTTTTCCACTGTTGTGTTGCTGTAAACTCTGATAATATGATGTATAAACTGATATAGTTCTATTGTTTTAAAGATATTCATTTATCTTTTATATGTTGTTCCACTGCGAAATGTGAGATTTTGTTATTGTTTCTATTTCTTCTTCTGTCTTCTTCTTCTTTAATCCTAACGGTTCGGTTTTCTCGCATTCGATGGTTCGACATTTAATACAGTGGGCGTATTGATATCGACTTTCGAAAGTAGAAAAATTGGGTCGTTACATTGTTGGTTGAGGTATCCAACTAGGGAAGTGTTGAGGACGACATAATGAAGGAGTTGTACGGTGGACATGACCTTATGAGGTCGGAGGCGGCAACAGTTCATCGTTGAATAGCAAACTGAATGAGTGATCTCAACAGAGTGCTTCAGGCGGTGTTGGACGTAGTCTTGGGGATAAATCTGCTCATGGTGGGAGGTGGTGCTCCAGTGGTATGGTGGTGGCGCAGCAATGACGGAGGTGGTTGGAAATTGTCATGAAAAGATGGTCTTTGGGCTCAATTAGCGGCATATGGAGGCGAATGGGTGGATCGACGTTGGAGCTGGAAGCATGAGCGAGGTTGGGTGGGGCACATCGATCATGGAGTGGTGGTCCGCTGGTCCCACGTGGCGTTGGTGATCGCAAGAAGGGGGAGGCCAAAGTGAATCATGTTTCACAATTTGGGGGAGACGAGTTAACAGAGGGTTCAGCGGCTAATTAAGTATGGTTATTAATTCACTAATGACTGTAATTAGTATTAAATTGTAATTAATTTATTTAAATCTTATAAATGCATTATCTTATACATACTAGGTCGGATTCGAACCTGACTTTTTGCGTTGTATTCGTAGTAATGCTGGCTACGTCATGGAATTGGGTTGGCGATGATTGGAGCTTACTGAATTTCATGGTAAATCGAACATTGTTCGATTTAGATGGAATCAAGAATGCCTCAGTGACAACAGGAATAATTGTTTGTTTCACTCACCTTATTGGTTAATCAGTAATATTATAAGTGGATAAAAAAATTTGATTAAAGGATTGGATGATTTACTCTTTATTTAGTTGGTTTGGATATATTCACGCTCCAGGAGCGGATGACTTTTTATATATACCTGCCTAATGGCAGATGACCTGTAATATATGATTATATACTGATTGTGATGCAAGGGAAACAGGTTGAAGGGATCCAATAGGATTCCTTACCACTGCTGATTTTATTTACATATATATGTGCTGATATATATGAGTTGTGATGTAGGAAAACAGGTTGGAGGCAACCGATAGGATTCCTCGCCATTGTTGATTTTAATTACAATAATATTCCTATCATATGAACTATTGGATATTAAACCTGATGGTTGGCTCTATTGATTATGACATTGTTATATGTTTAAAATTAGACCTGTAGTGGTAGAAAATCAATATCGATATTGGTAAAGCAATTGGTAGCTATTGGCCTTTAAGTTAGTATTTTAAAAATACTATAAATTGTCATTTTAGTTGGAATTGGCTTTTGAGACAAGAAATGATTTTAAATTTGAATTTGGATTTCGAAAATCATTTTATTTAAAAAGGATTTAATTTTTTATTTTTACTCCTACCTTTTTATCTATATTTTTTAAGTTATTTATTTATATTTAATATTGTTATAAGATTATTTCTATTTAGTATTGTTTTAAAGATTATTTATTTTTAATATCATTTTATAAGTTATTTATTTATATTCAATATTGTCTTTAAAGTTATTTATCAAATAGTAAATTATTTAAAATATTTAATATAGTTTGAAATTAATAATACTGATTTATTAATACTGTTTTGAAAGGAAATTATCATTATTTACGAAAATGTTGAAAATTAATTATTGGTGTTTTATTAATAACATCTTTGAAAATTGTAATTATTATTTAAGATGTTTCAAGGTTAATAATTATTTATTTATAAGGTTTATTTCTAATAACTATTATTATATAATAGTGTTTGAAGTAAATGATTATTATTATTTATAAGTGTTCGAGGTCTATAAATAGAGTTTTTATAAAACGATTTGGGTTTTTGAAGGGGAGTTTTATAGAATGATTTGGAGATTTAAAGGAAGATTATTTAAAAGATAAAAAGAGTTTATAAATTATTTTAGATGTTTATAAAAGGATTTTAGAAATGGGTTTATAGATTTATAAGAAGAGTTTTGTAAATAGCTATATGTATTTATAAAGAGTTTATAAATGTTTTGAAATTTATAAAAGAGTTTATAATTGGAAATGGAGGTTGGGCTTTATAAGGGCTTTTTATAAAGAGTTTTATAAATGGTTTCATAGATTTATAAAATGGTTTTATAAATGGTTTTGAGATTTATAAATGATTTTAGAATTTGCATAGAAAGGAAATCTTTCTCCGTTTTGTGAATATACTTATATCGTTAAGATAAGTGTATAAATATTTTCCACATATTGAAAATATAAGGTTTGTGAATGAATCTTTGTAAGAGTAGTTTGATACAAATACTACAAAGTGATTTTAATTTAAAAAAAAAGATTAATTATGGAGGCTAGTGATTACTTATATGCTTAACCAATGTTGATTTTCCCTTTTGAAATAAATCCCTTATTTCGATGTGTGTTTATGGATAGTTATATAACCGACTATCAAACATGGACCCAAAATGTAACTTTGAAAATATCTACGAGAAACACGTGAGCTATATGGCAAGTCATCTCCGATGATGTCGTACTATGTGTATAAATCTCATTTTGTTCTTCTAAGACAAATGATAAGAAAACCCATCCATTAACGGTTAGAAGGTGATCTTCGCTCCTATATTTGACTGATTATTTCCTAAAGAACCAAAGTTAAGTTTAGCGAAAATTATCGAAACTTGTTTTGAAGAGACCGGGATCAGATATGTTATTCGAAAACCACTTCAATCCAACTCAAGCATTTCAAAGTGAAGACAGCTTGATGATGATGAAATTTGAAGACGGAGCTCTTTAAAGTGCAAGGGCTGCTTGCTACTAATCCTAAGAATGATTCCAAGGTGGATGCAATAGAAGTAGTGCCTTCAGTTTCGTTCAGTCCTAAAACGAACTTGTACTGACGAATGCTGATATTGTGTCATCCACAGGAAGGCAATGTAGCATTCCAAGTGGAAAGTGCTATATAAAGATAAAATGTGGCCTCAAGCCTCATCAACCAGGAATGACTAAAACAAGGGAGATGCAGCAAGGCTAAGTGGGTCGCTATCAAGTAGGGTATGATCATCCCTATCTAGAGTCGATATTAACTCTTTTTTTATGCTTTGGGGCCCATTAACGAAGGGGTATTTATATTCAGTGCTACTAGTCAAGTGGTAGGCTGGTTCTGTGTTTGCAGCGGATCCTGGCGAGGTCCTTGGTGTTATTTTATCTAGAGATACACTGTGATGGGCAGTACCCCAGTTGCGTAGCATTGTATGAAATCCATTCTCTAATAAGCGTCATACGTACTTAGTTGTGCCATATATGCTAAAACCTGAGATGCAAGCATTTTAGCTATATTCATATTTTACTTTGACCCCTAGACATTATTATAATATTAATGGATTTTTTATAGAAATTTTTTTGGTTATTGTTAGGTAAAAACCCATCCGTTTTTATCTGCGGCGTGGTCTTACGAGATACCTTTATTTTCAAATGATTTTTGAAACGTTAAAATTTAACTGGGTATGTTTTTCTCATGCTGGTTTACCAGACTAACTTAATGCTAGGATCAGACCAAGCATATTTATAGATTGCTTTGAATGTATTAGAGCTTGGGAAGCGAGCTAGAGGTCCAAGACATATCTACGTATTTCTTTTTGTTCTGTTGTGTTGTTTGTTGATTTTACTTATCAGCAATTGTAATGACAAACTGTTATAACTGCCTGGGCTAAATAAGGTTAGTGTACTCTGAATAGTGCATGTATATTACATTTTTCTTTGGATAAAGATTTTTTGTATGTTATAGATTATTCATTCAGCTGTGAGATTTTGTGTTGTTTAGTTTTCTTCTTGTCTCCTTCCTTCTTCTTTCCCTAACAATCAGGTTTTCTGGCATTCGAATGCTCGATACACAATTACAGTGGATGTATTGGTGTCGATTTTCAAGGGTCAAAAATCCTGAGTTGTTACAGCCAGTATGAAACCCTACTAGCTTTGCTAAAAATTGCAAAATTTTGTTTTTGCACAATAATGATTTGGCAGCAAAGAATACTCAATTTCAATGTATTTTTATATTTATTTTATATTAAGTTATTACTATAACTAATAATTTAACTAGAAATAGATTATGTATATATAAATAAGTCAATATATATATCATACAAATTGAAATTAAGTATAAAATTTTACATAATAATTTTGCATATTTTTATATTTTAGAAATGATTTTCTAATAATTTTAATAAGTAATTCAAATCAGTTTTCAAATTAATTTATAATTACTTATTTAAAAATTATTTTATAAATTAAAAAAGAATTAACATTTTTCTGTCGTAAGCTTAATGTCAGTTTGTATTAATAAAAAAATTATATATATATATATATATTTATGAATGTACACATGTGCTTGTATACTTATAAATGTTTATAATTAAATAAAAAATTAATTAGTTCTTAGGTTAGCTGCAGCAATTCTAATAAAAAATTAATTTAATTTATATTAATTATTGAATGATTTTGTTATTTAATATAAATGAACATTTGTACAAATAAATTTTAAATATTTACATAAATTATTATAATTATTATTTCCACATATTTGTATATATATACATATGATCATATTTTACATATGTATAGTTATACACACACACACACACACACACACACACAACATTTGATGCACATACATGTATTTATTTAGATAGCACATAGAATACTAGGGGGACTAATATGTCTGTTGCAAGGTAAATCATAGCACTTATACACGGGCATATCAAACTATGCATATTTTATTATGTTGCACATGTACGTCACACATATGTATATATGTTTCATATTTTCAAATATCCTACAAAATAATATATTGTAAAATTTTATTTATAAAATTAAATAAAATAATGATTTTATAGAAACTTTAGAAATGTTCTAAATTAATTATCCAAAATGGTTAAAAAAATTAAAATTCAATCATTTTTTTCGTTGCGTGATGGCCCAGTTCCAACAATGGTATCAAAGCCTAATAGCCTGTGTGGCCTAAATTAGTCATATTAGAGCAAACTAATTAAGCTTACAACCCAATTAGTAGGGTGTTTAAAAAATGCAGTGTCTAGTCATAATTATTAGAAAATCAAGTACCCTATCCTACCTGGCTACCGGCCTAGCCCGAACAGCTATGTAAGTCCAAAGGTTACACTTAATAGAAAAGTCCCAATTTGAATTAGGCCTTGGGCTACTTTCAAAATTATTTTGAAACTAAAAGTTTTAAATTTAAAATTTAAATTTAAATTAATTAAATATATACATGTATAATATATACAATTATGTATGCTATATTGCCTTGAATTATTTAAGACAATATGAGTATACATATGTGTATAAATTAATTTTTGAAATTAATAAAATGTGATTAAAATTATTTAATTAATAAATAAATTAAAAGTTAATTAATAAGTTAAAATACATATATATATAAGATATATGTGTATTGCCTATAATTGAATAACAAAATAATTAATTAAAGTGTTAATTACTTAAATAAAATTTAATTAATATAATTTTATAAATAAAATAGTATATAAGTTAAATAAAGTATAAAAGTTATATAATAATAAAACTTATATAATATAAATGTATAAACTATAGGGGGAACAGTAAGAAGCCCAATTAGACTTAAGGAATAAATGTTGGAACCCTGTTTGTATGAATAGTTAAATGATGACAACTATATATATGTGTGTATATATATATATATATTGTTTTGTGAAGGAATTTAAGGATATTGGATCGAAGAGACAAGGAGAAAAGCAAACTGAACATCAACAGATCAAAACACAAGAGTATGTAATTATTCTTAGATTTATTTGTAAAATCTACTGGTTGATTCGTATACGCACACACATCTTATTGCCTACGAGAATTTCAAAAATTACAGTTAAAGTATTTACAAAACAAGGATTTTCAGAATTGTATATATAAAAACTATTTTATATAGGTTAAGTCGAATGAATCCATTTTTAGTCCACTGAGGGTAGCCGACTGAATCCATTTTCAGTCGACTGAACTATTCTACTAATTATATTTTTTAGTTTGTTAAATTTTTTTGGCATGGGAAATTTCAGTGTTCATATTCAGTAGACTGGCTATTATCCTTAGTCGACTGAATAACTTGTAACGACTACTTTCTAAAACAATACTTCGAAGAGATGTGACCGTTCAAGTGGTTTCTTTTCAAAGAGTAATGGATTTAATGAATGATTGTAACCTTTGTAAGCAATCTTTAGATTTCTATAATACATCCTAACTTCAAAAGTGAATAATAACAACTTTCTATCTTGAATCTTTGCTACCTTGAATCTATTTGCTTTCAAAATTCATATTATTCATTCACTCAAGAATTACCTTATATATTTCCATAATCATGGTGCATGCATCTTGAATCATCAAAGGATATTATAGAAAGTCTTGTACTATAAGTCAAAATCTATGTTGATCGAACATAAGGTTGTCAAAGTTAGCTAATTATTGTATCACATATTCTTTTGGGCTAACGGAGGGGGTTTTGGTTAAGTGGAAAATCCGAAGGGGAGCTTCGGGACTAGACATAGGACGGGAGATCCAAACTAGTATAAGAAGTCTGGCGTGATTGCTTCTTACTTTACTATTTACTTCGTTATATAGCTTGATATTGCATATACACATATATACACAAGTTAGCCATATTTCCATAGATCCTTTTGCGCTTTTATTTGAAGATTTTTGATATGTTTAAAATATTTGCTAAAATAATTCAAAATTTAAGAGATTTAAAAATTAAAAGTATTAGAAGTGATCACAGAGGAGAATTTGAAAATTAATTATTTGAAGATTTTTGTAACAAGAAGGGTATTAACCATAATTTTTCTTTTCTACGAACACACAACAAAATGGTGTAGTTGAAAGGAAGAATCATACTTTGCAAAAATATGCACGAACATTGCTAAGAAGTAATAACATACCAAAGAACTTTTGAGCTGAAGTTGTTACTACTTCGGCTTGCTATGTACTTAATTGTGTATCTTTAAAACCATTGACTAAAAACACTTTTTATGAAATGTTTTTTGGAAAGAATCCAAAAGTCTCATATTTTCGAATTTTTGGTTCAAAATGCTTCATATTAAATACTAAAGACCATTTAGGCAAATTTGATCTGAAAGTCGGTGAAGGATTTTTATTGGTTATTCAGAAGAAGCAAAGCCTATGGAATAAATGAACTAACACAATATAGGGGGTTTACACTTCTACAGAATTTAAAAACAAAAATGAAAATAAAGACGAAGAAATTTTAGAAATAAATCAAACTCATATTCTAGAAAATAATACAATAGTGGAAACGAAAATGAAAATATAACACTGATGATACTAATAATGTCTTAAGATTTAAGCTAGAGTTTTAAAAGACCATCCTATAGACAATATAATCGAAGAAGGAAATATGTGAGGCACAACTAGAAGCTAGTTAAATCAAATGGTTCATGTATCTTTTATCTCGAATTTAGAACCTAAAAACCATAAGGAAGCTGCCACAGACGATTTTGGATATTAGCAACGCAAGAAGAACTTAATTAATTTGAAAGGAACAACGTTTGGAACTTTGTATCAAGACCGGATGATCAATCCGTTATTGGGACAAAATGAGTATTTAAAAATAAAGATGATGAAAATGGTAATATAATTCCAAATAAAGCAAGATTAGTTACTCAGGGGTATAATCAAGAAGAGAAATCGATTATAAAGAAACATTTGCCTTTGTAGCTTGATTAGAAGCAATACGAATATTACATTCATTTGCATGTAGTCATAATTTTAAAAATTACATCAAATGGATTTTAAAGTGCTTTCTTAAACGGTTTTATTAATGCAAATGTTTTTGTTCAACAACCACCTCTATTTATTCATGAAAAGTTCCCAAACCGTGTTTTCAAACTTAAAAAAGCGCTTTATGGTCTTAAACAAGCAGCCTGTGCTTGATACGATAGACTTAAAAGCCATTTGTTAAGTTCTGGTTTTCAAATTGGTAAAATTAAAAATTTTATCAAAAAGGAAAATGATGGTATTTTAACCATTAAATTTATGTTGATGGTATAATATTTGAATCTATGAACGAAAATATGTGTAATGATTTTGCAAATATTATTAAAAATGAATTTGAAATGTCTCATATAGGAGAATTAAATTACTTTTTGAGTTTACAAATTAAAAAATAGAAAATTAAATTTTTATTTATTAAGAAAAATATTATAGAGAATTATTAAAAATTCTTTGGAATTGATAACACTTCAAGTAAAGCAATTCCAATGAGTATTAGCATGCACTTAGACAAAGATGAGAATGGCAAGGATATTGGTCAAAAACTATATAGAAGTATGATAGGATCTTTACTTTATCTAACCGCTAGTCGACCAGATATTATGATGAGTGTTTGTTTGTGTGCACGATTTCGAGCACAACCTAAGGAATCACATCATCAAGTCGTGAAACTAATTTTGCGATATTTAACCAACACAAGGATTATAGACTCTTCTATCCAAAAGGAAACTCTTTTGAATTAGTTTCATATAGTGATGCCCATTTTAGAGGTTGCAAGATTGATTGAAAGAGTAAGAGTGGCACTTGTCACTTTATCAATCTTTGGTCTCGTAGTTCAGTAAGAAAAAAAATTGTTTCAATATCGACTTGTGAACCCGAGCATATCTCATCTGCTTTGGTTAGTGCTCAAGTTATATATATGCATCAAACACTTCAAGATTTCAGAAAAAATATTACAAAATCTCTACATATCATGATAACACAGGTGTAGTTAATCTCTACATACGAAGAACCAAATAGCCAATATTTTTACTAAACCTCTTTGCAAAACAATTTTTTTGAAATTACATAGGGAATTAGGCATTTGCTCTTTAAATGAACTAACTGGATAATCTTTACACGTATATTCTTACTTGAGAATATTTTAAACTATTTTTATTTATGGTCAAATTCATCTCCACTTTAGATAGTAGTTCATTTAGTTGGTCTAGAATAAACAATAAATTTCCATCATATATATGGTTTTAGAATTTTTAGTTTCAACTTAATATTAAAACACTTCCTTTAGAAAATCAAATCTTCTCATTCAAAATTTCAACCAAATCATGTCGACTTCTAAAGACAACACCTCCTTGTATGATAAAATCACTACTTCTTCTTTAAATCAAACTGGTTATTCTCCTAAAGGAAAGAAAATTAAACAATCTCTTAAGTTCGAAGGTCACATAACTACCATTCAAGATGATCATTTGATAGTATAGCTCATTATCAAGAAGAAATAATGTTTAGCAAAAAGAAATATATTAGAAGCAATGTCGACAAGTGAACACTTGAATATTATAGAAAGAACTCCAATTACATTTTATGGTAGATCTACAACTAAAAAGTGCATTCTTTCTGCTAGGAGTCCTTCGAAACAACCAAGTACTCCCATAAAATATATGAATCTAAGCGAGACAATTTTTGGGAACAAGAAACATCCGAGGAAGAAACCAAGCCAACTGAAAATTAAAATTGTTTGCACCAAAAATGGTCACAAACCCCAGTATCGCGAAAGCACCAGTATATGAATACAAATCAGCAATATTCGAACACAATTCTCAGATCTAAGCAATATCAAGCACAGCAATTTAGAAATAACAATCAGAAACACATGATTTATAGTGGTTCGACGATCTTGCCTACGTCCACTATGAAGTTTATGACTTTATTGATTCTTTTGATGATTTCAATCCGTTACAGCAGATTACAGTAAGTTATACCTCTGATGTTAGAATACAATGGTGATAGAAAGATGTAGAATTGAATCCGGTAGAGTCTGGACGTCGAATGGCCAAAAAGATCCCTTTTCTACAGGCTTCAGGGGGCTATTTATTGGCGTAGGAGGCTGAGATCGCGCTCAAACTTCAGAAGACTTCTTCCGGCACGTGAGTGGGCCCACGCGACCGGCCCCACCAACTTTCGACTCGATCTGTGATCGATACGAAACGATTTTGTATCCATCAAAAATTGATCCAATCGAGATGAAACTTGGCAGGAACAATCTTTACCTTGTATGGAAGATGCTATGAAAATTTCGTAGCATTTGGATCAGCGGTTTAGGAGATATGATCGGTGCAAGATTGTGAGTTTCGTATGCTGTCGAGTTCGAATCCATGGTTTTGTATCCATCTGTTCGACTCCATCAAGGTATGTGACAACGCGACGACATGGAGCGCATATCTCGCATCGATCCACCTTTTGCTCCGAGTTGACCGCGTCGTATCCATAAGTTTCGCCTCGTTTGTATCGAGTGTTGTTACACAGTTTGAATCGATCAACTACATGCGCCTCGTATTGATTTGCATTTGCCTAGTTCGAATCGAGATAGGTGGCTTAGTTCGTATCGATGGTCACTTCGTATCGATATTTTTGATGGATACGAACTAAAGCTCCCTGATGTATTCGAATAAATGCCTCCATCATGGATGCGAACTAGGCATTGGTCGATCGATACGAAGTGTGTTACTAGTTGATGGATGCAGAGTTGATCGATACGAAACAGTTGCTTGAGTGCGAAATTGATCAATACGAAGTAGGGCTTATTGATGGATGCGAAGTGGGATGGCCTGGTCGATGCGAAGATGATCGATACGAAAATGCAGCTGTCCTGACCGATGCGAGGTCGATGGATTCGAACCGAGGCAAGATGGTGCATACGAGCTGCATCGATGCGAATCAGTGTGCACTGATGGATACGAAAATATGGTTTTTGCTCCAATTTGCATCGATCATAGCTTGAGCATACGAACTCGGATTGACTTGAAATTTGAAAAGCTAGCTTTCATGACTTTGCTTACCGTGGCCTATCAATTATAGCCTGATCCGGGCTCGGACAAAATTCATCGATATCCATGGTGAAGCAAAGTATAACCAATCTTTGAGACTTACTGTCTTTTGTTTCCGATCGATCTTTTGGTATCACGGCCTTGCCAAAAGGCGGGATAACAAAAATAACCTTGTGTTGCGGTATTATCTATATATACATTACTTATTTTTATTTAATTTGTAAATTAGTTACATATACATATATATAAAATAAGTGTTGTTTACCTTCATAATGTTTATATAAAATTTCTACAAAATATACCAACTAATATAAAAGTGATATATAATTAAATGGACTAAAATATACATCAAGAAAATTAAACTTTCAGTATTCATTCGACTAACCCATTCCCCCTGTTGATTGAACCCTGGTATTTTATATAAAACTATTAAAAACTGAATTAGACAGCTGTTTAAACAATTTTTAGTCCATTAAATACAATGCTAGGTTCAGAAATGTAATGTAGTACACTTCAGTCGACTAAAGACACCTCCCAATCGACTCAATTTGTAAAAAAAATTGAAAACAGCCAACCCAAATATAAAATTTAGTCCACTAATATAAACTTTACTCTCTATAGGAAAATTTGTATTGATTTAGTTTACTGAGTTCCCCTATCAGTTGACTGAAAATAGGCAAAATAGTTGACAAAATTTTAAAATTAAGTGGACTAAATTGAACCTTGCTATCTCGAATGCAACTTCTTTGGATTCAGTCGACTGAATTACCCCTTCAGTCGATCGGATTTACAGTTTTTTGTTTTTAAAAATAAAGAAGGTCAGGCCATTTCACTCTAACTTGCCTTTCACACTTTCAAATTCAAAAACCTAAATCCTAAAATCTTAGAAAATTAAAAAATGGCTCCTAGATAAAAGCTTGTGGCAAGAAGAAAGAAGATCTTGGCAGAAAGAGAGAAAGCTTCTTCTTCAAATCCTCTACAACATCTTGATTTTGCTTTAGATAAGTAACTTGCTGAATGGATAGGGAACAGTAAAATTGCCTTGAAGTACTGCAATGAATTTAATGATAAGAGGGTCTTTCAAGAAACATTTTGTAACATCCCCCACTTGGAGGCCCAAAACTAATAGCTACAGATGCTGCAATCATCTATAGTTATTAATCTTCGATGATCAAATATGGTAATGTTAGATACATTGATATAACGAAGGCATATGGATATGGAAGAATTTTAAAATCATTAAGCAACTTTCAATTCCATTTCAAATCATTTCAACATTCATTACATAAATCCCATATCAAAAAACCTCGTTTAGAGAAATTATAATTATTACAACATACGCCAAAAGCGACATGTAAAGATGGCCCTTGTATGATCAGAGTATATAACTAGGCAATTAAACGACTTTTCCTTTACAATAAAACACAATGGAATCAAAGTAGAAAAGAACTCCTAATAGCTATCTTGCCTCATGCACGTCTCTGAAAGCTTATTCGTCTAAAGAGGTACCTGAAAACCTTAACTCTCAAACTACTCAAAATTAATTGAGCACCTGAGAGTCTAAGGGGAAAATATAGACTTCGAGTCAAACATAAAGCCTAGTATGAATAATAACCTACCATCTCAAACCATTTAGATATTTAGTGAGACCATGCGGCTTAGCAGAACAGGCTTTCCCCTCACTGGTATCTTATCCAAAACTTTATAAAAATCATATACCGTGCTTCTACATCCATAATGGTTAAAACATAATAATTTAAAATATTATGATGATTTACAAACAAGTAAACCAATTATGTATTACCCATTCCCGTTCACTTTTATAATTTGTCTCAGTTCTAGTTTCAAGGGTCACTATTAACCTATCAGTTTTCATAGGATTACTAATAACCTATTTAAAAATTATGGACTCCATGTCCGGCTTTATAGTTTTCATAGGATCACAAAGAACCTATTGGCCCCTACCAATAACTTTATTACTTCATGGGTTCTCCCTGAACCTATTGGTAACTCCAATAATTTTCCTCATATCCTAATTTTCATGATTGACTAGGTACCTACTGAATTCTGCCAATAACTTTACCCAGATATAGTTTTCATGGGTTCACTAGAAATTAATTGACCCCTGTCAATAACTCTTCCTAATCATAGTTTTCATGGGTTTACTATGAACCTGTCTATCTGACAACTTCTTCAATTAATTTAGGCATCCTATATTCTGGTCTATCGGGCCTCCTGGGTGCAATTCTACTCATTCAGGAGTTAACTCAATTTATATTCACTACTGGGTCAGCCTAACTGGTTATTCTCCTATTTTGTCTCCCCCAAATATAGTTATGGGTCCATTATAATGTGAATATATTTATATATTTATATATATATATATATATTAGAAGAAGTAAACATAATAACATATAACATAATAACATATAGCATAATAACACCAACACCTGTGGTTAAATATCCTTGAAATCATTTCATATGAAACATTGTTAATCCCTTTAACCTATTATTTAATCAAGGAAAGCTTCTTCAAAAACTCCATGCTAAAATTCATTTTAAAACCCCTTTATTTATGCCATAGTTTTTCCTTTAAAAATGAGATTCGGTTTATTGTTTGGAAACTAAGGCTTTCGAAACCTTTAACCTTTACTTTCAAAACCATAGGATAACCTCCTTCCAAAGCATTCAAATCTTCTTTCCAAAACACTAAGCATATGCCTTTCAAAACACTTTGAATCATCTCTTTCGAAACCCTTAAAACCTACCTTTTGAAAGTATTAAAGCATTACTTATTAACTCTTAGAAGCCTAGCTTCGAAACAATTGAAAGTGCCTCTTTCGAAACCTTTTGAAAGTATCCCTTTCAAAACTATTGGGTTTATTCTAAAAATAACTTTTGAGTCAAAGTGAAAGTAAATGAAAGTACATCTTTTGAAACCATTAACTTTCATATAAAAGAGTTTAGGGAAAATTTATGGCTTCGGAACCGTCCTATGGAAAGCTTAAATCATTTAAGCAAAACATCTGAAGGATAGCTTCGGAACCCCTTTACGAAGCCATTGCCTTTGAAACCGTTAAACCATTTCGAAAGCTTTAGGAGTGGCTATTATCTTTATAAAACAAAAGCTACCTTTTTATCAAGTTGATGACTTCAATCCATTCGAAAGGCATAAGAACAGCACCAGGGTTTCGACTGGTTAGAAACTATCCTTTCGAAGGCTTTAATTTAAAAACAAGGCAACTCATTCGAAATTTATATTTTTGAAACAAAAAGGTGGAAACATGTTTGAAAGCAACTTCTTCAAAAGCTACATTAAGCCCTTTCAAAAGCATTTTTTTGAAACAAGGCAAGTACATATCTTTGGAGAGTAAAACAAAGGCTTGGACCCCTACGAAAGCATTGGTTTCGACACCATAACTTCCACCTTTCTCTAATCAAGTACGTACCAACATAATGATACCTTGTGTATCGGTTTCGACTTGGTTGAGGCAGAAGTACAGGATCGAAGGGTAGCTTCTTAAAGTGGTGAAACAACATTTCTGGATAAAGACCGTTTTAATGCCATTTAAAGTAATTATTTTTTAACTAACTTGCCTATTTGTAAATAATTAATTGGTTTCCATAAACTTTGCAAAAATTTTCCAAAATAAAACTACCATAATTACTTCAGATCTAATTAAAATAATTCAGAAAATAAGCCCTTCCTTAAGTTAAATAAACAAAACATTTAAATCCTTCTTCTAAAATAATTCAATTTCCATAGTAAATTACTTAGAAAAAATCCTCGAAAATCATAGAAATTCGCTTTTAATATGTTATCTAACATATAAAAATTCCCAATCCAAATTCTTCATAATACAGACGAAACTAATTTATAAACCCAATTATTCATATTTTCCTTTGAAATTCATAAGAAATTTTCCATAGTTTGGAAAATTACAAAAACTAAAACACATCTCTAAAATAAAGTTCTACATAACATATAAATTCCTCATGGCTTTTTAATCCAAAATAAACGATTTCTGCCTTAAAACTGTATGAAATAGTTATCAAACAAACTTGTTTGAATTTATCCTATTATAAATCCAAGCATATCATCATCAAAAATCATAATGGATCTAAACTTAAATTCGAAAATCAAATGATCGTTAACAAAAACAGAGATGGTTTTGATTATTATTCGCCTTGATAAGGATAAGGAATTTGAGATTTGATCCTTGGTTAATTCCCTTAGCTTGATTCCTTGGCTTTAGATGAATTTCTCTTCTTTTCTTCCTAAGTAACGGCTTGCTTGAGCTTTAGCTTTTACGTTTTTAAGTTTTTGGAAAATGAAGGTGAGAAACAATGAGAGCATGGGTTTTAGATGTTAAGGAATTATGGTCCGGCAATTCCTAGTATGCCCTCGTGTTAATTGTTTTTTTATTAGCTAACATATAGAACCATTCATAAGCCCATTTATTTAATTAAGCTTGGCCTCTAAATAAATTTTCAAATCATATTCCACTTATACCTCTAATATTCACTTTATTCTATTTATATCTAATTAAATATACTAAATAATATTATTAAAAATTAGAAGCATTACACATTCTATAAGACGTCCAATTTCTTAAATTTAGGATTGATGAACTTGCTAGAGAACATGAATTTCTATCTCTAAACGTTTGTGCACAAAATAAGGTAAAATCCACCTTTTTCTTGTACAAATGTTTTACGCTAATCTCCGTGGAAGTTCCATAAACTAGAAAATAATGAAGATCTTCTTTGAAGCAAGGTTTTGGGTGTTGCAATAAAATAAATTGTGAAAGAATTAGGAAGTATTTTAGGTTGTTCATCAGAGGGGTATTATTTAGACGACATTGACCATGATGACTTTGCTTACAACTCAACTAGTTATTTGTTCATACCTCCCAAATTAGTAGTATCATTTTCAATCTTCATTCAGAAGTGAGAATAAATAAAATAGTACTTCACAAAATTTTATGAAGAACGGGGAATTATGAAAAAATTGTTTGATGATAACTATAAGGTGTTGTATGAAGTTTATTCAAACAAAAAGTTAAATTGGGCTAAGATAATTCATGATGAATCTAGAGTTTTAATGCTTGTTTATGGCACACTATACTCTACAGTTCATTTTTTATGAAAACTTTGTACACTTCGGGATATAAATGTTGATAGCTTAACCGACTTCTTACTGCCTAAAGTTATGGATCAACCATATCTCTAATGAAATTTCCATCAAAAATGGAACCAGTTATTCCATATAATGCTTACCTTACTTAAATGTTTCAGGAGAATATTAGCTAATCTTCAGTGCGACCACAACCTTCGTCTCAACAATCTCCATATGCGAAAATTGAAATGGAATTTTCTTGGTCAATGGATAGTGATAAAGATATTTCTTTAGTTCAAGCATCGAAGAATATCACGGCCCAAATTTGTATTCTTTAGAATTAAGAAATTATATTTAAACATCAACAAAAGATGAGTAAGCAACAAAATATGTTCATGAAAAGTATAATGGGATTTATTGAAAAAATATGGAATAAAATTTCTTCGTGCTTACTCTCTCCTTCACCATCAGGATCGCATGCCTCTTATGACCATGTGAGAGTTGAAAAGCCTTTCTTTCCATTAGTTTGATTTCCTTTTGTTTGCTTATGTGCCTGTGTGTTTGTGTTTACGAACTATTTGTCTTTAATTTGCATTTTGAAGTTTGGTGTTGTGAACTATAAGTAGCGTTTAGGTGATATAGGAGTATGATGTATGAACTATTATCTTAAATATTGTGTTTATTTAAATGTTGAACATGTATGTTTGGTTTTTCAAGTAGAGTTGTTAAGTTTGTATTCATGTTTGCTTTCATATTTGAGTTTCAAGTGATGCTATAATGTTTGTGCTTGCAGTGTACAAGTTCTTGCGATCCTTTAAGTTGTTTTGTATATAGCCCGCCTAAGCGGTGTTTTTTTATTGATGACAAAAGGGAAAACATATAATGACAGGAGGAGCTCATATTAAGAGGGAGAGTACTGTATAAGCGTCCATATCAATTCATATCATATATATAGTTGTCATCGTCAAAAAAAGGGAGAATATTAAAACCCTACTTTTATGAATATTTTAATGATGATAACTATATCTATTTCTATAGTATATTATTTTTTGTAGGAATTTGTAGATATTGAATCGAAGAGACAAGTAGAAAAACAAACTAATTTTCTACATGCATCAAATACATAGGCAAATTATATGATATAATATATAATACAACATGTATGGTAATTTCTATTACTAAAGCACAAGGAATCTATCTTACATGCTCCTTATTAAACATTTTTATAAGGTGTTTTTGCATATCGTTTGGGACATCCCCAACATCCTTTATATTTAATAGAAAAGTTATAATTTACAAATCCAATATTGAGTATCAAACAACCAAAATATTACTAATTTTAACATAATTACATCATTAAGAATTAGCAATATTTTTTTTACTTATAGTCTAGAAATATTAATGTACCTTTTAGTTGTTCTTTCTTATGGACATACGCTTCATCTGCATTTTGACTGAAAATAAAACTATTTGATATTTCTATCAAAATACATACTCAATTCTAAAGGTTATAGAATGATATCTTCATATCCATTCGTGGATCATATCCGAAAACCCACAAACTCAATATCGCTCCCACTGACTTCGATACATTTTGGTCATTATGTGCAAAAAAACTATTCTAAATCATTTAGAATTTTCTATTTCAACGCATATGCATGAAAATATAAAGTCATATAAAGTGGTAATTTCATGAGTACATTGAGTGGCTAATCTATTACATTGATTTCAATAATTGAAATTTACAATGTTGTTTATATGGATTCAGTCGAATGAACCAATCTGCTAAGTGTTTTAGTCTGCTAAATTTTGGTTTTGGCTCCGAAAATTTTGGTGTTCATATTCAATAGACTGACCATTATCCTTAATCGACTATATAACCTGTAACGGTTGTTTTCTAAAACTACACTTCAAAGAGGTGCGATCGTTCAACTGCTGCTCTTCAAAGAATAATGGTTTTTCTGAATGATTGTAACCTTTTTAAGCAACCTTTTGATTTCTATAAATATAGCCTAATTTCAGAAGTGAATAATAACAATTTTCCACCTTGAATTCTTTGTTGTCTTGAATCTATTTGCTTCTAAACTCTATATTATTCCTTCACTCAATAATTACTCTATATACTTTCATAATCATGGTGCATACATCTTGAATCGTCAAAGGCGATTAAACAAAGTCTTGTACTATATGTCAAAATCTGTATTGATCGAACTCAAGATTGTCAAAATCAGCAAATTATTATATCGCATATAACCTCCGGGAAAGGTAAGGGTGTTTTGGTAAGTGGAAAATCTAAAGGGGGGCTTTAGGACTGGATGTAGAATGGAAGGTCCAAACTAGTATAAAAAGTCGTGTGTGATTACATCTTACTTTACTTTACTATTTACTTCATTATATAGCTTGGTATTGCATGTACATTTATACACACAAGTTAGCCATAGTTCCGTAGATTCTTGTGCACTTTCAATCAATACATATGTATAGTATGTGTATCATGATTTCTAATGTATGGGACACTTGAATCATGAAGGTATTTCATAAGAAATACATTATTCCATAAGTCGATATCACTCAATGAAATATATTAAAGATTATGAATGTTCGGTATAAATATTGTTCTTTACCATTTATATATTAACAAATTACTTCCATACTCTCTAGTTGTTGGGTAAAATCAAGCTAGAGATATTAATTGTAGTACTAATAATATACCGATCTAACAAGAGATAAATATATGTATTTGATGAGAAAATTCAAGGTACATATACTAAGGCCATTTGTGAAATGGTAGGTATGACTGAATAATGTCTTTTGATTTATTCAGTAAACTCAAGGTTGAAATGAGATTAGGACAAGGAACCACGGGTTGGGAGTTGTATATGATACAACCGATAAGGAGTTATCCATCGTTTGTGGGGCTATGACATGTTGAACAAACTCAAGGTCATAATTCCAAGACAAACGAGTCCTGATGCCCACTAGCAAAGTCGAAAGACTATCATTTTTTGTCTTAGGATTTTGAGAAAAATAAAAATCTAATGCGAGCCTTATTAAAAAAATGAAATAGCATCATTTAATCTTTTTAATATTTTAAGAACGTCTGTTATATGTAAAGTAAAAATAATCTACATTGATAAATTTGTTAAACTAATTAAACTGATAAAATGTTTATCAATTAAAATATACAAATGAACTAAATTAATATTGACAGAAAGAAATATAAAATATATTTACCAATAAATATTTTTGCATGTTGACCCATATTAAGTACATAATTACACAACTACTAAATAGTTCATGACCTGGTCACTTACATGTTTACTTGCCCAAAACTATGTATTGTCTTTAATGAGTTTAGTACTCTAAAAGTAATACCAGAGTATGAATATTTGGTTCATTTCCAATCACATATAAATTTTATATAGTGAATGGCCATAACTCATAATGTATGAAACTTTGATGAAATTAGTTCATTCAAAAGAAGCAAGTAAACCATAATGTGAGATCATGTATTCAATTTGATTGATTACAATATTGATAATGTTGTGTTAAATGTAACACTAGACCAAAGACTACAAGATAGATCTAACTGAAATGTCGGTTTGATCAGTTTACGTTATCCTTAAAAGTTTAGGATAACCAAATGCACTTTTGTAAATAGTTCATTATGATAATGTATTAAGGATTTCTTTTAAATAGTTCATCCGTTTAGAAAGGAAATCAAATGTATAAGAGTGGGTGTAACCTAAGGCATGGTCAAGACAAAGAGAGTGAATGATCACTTCTGCTTCGTAAAGAAACATTGGAAACGAGAATTGTAAAATAATAATTGATACTTGACATTGGAATGATTAACATGATTTCTATTCCAAAATGTATATTCAAATAGAAAATTATTTTCTATGGGATTTATTTCTTTGAATTCAAGATGATTGATCCGAAAATTCATGAAGGTAAACGAGTTATAGTAAATGAAATAGCATATATTAAGTAGTTGAATGGACCTTCATATTTCAAATGCTATGATAGTAATGGCTAAAATAGTGGAAGCATGCCATATAACACTTATTGGTCGCATCAAGTTATGAAAATTGTTTTCATAAAACACACAAAATATTATTTATGAAATAATAATAATTCAGCATTGACTAAAAAATAAACACAATTTTATTTCAATATGAATTTTCGTTATAAAATAAAACTATAGTATAATTATTTGTGATGCATTGAAAAATATAGAAGTATCCAAATTTATTTGCAATTATTTTGAAATTATGGGCTAAGCTGTAGTTTTGAGAAATAATTTTTATAATGTGATTATGAATCTTATGGTACTGGTAAATTATATCTCAAACAATTAAGGGTAAAGCACCCATTCGGTAGGAGCATCATAAGAGTTGATGAACTCCACGGTTTGATACATATAGATGTATGCAATCAAAAGTCTATTAATTCCAAAATTGGTCCATGTACTTCATTATATTCACCGATGAGTTCTCACCAACGTGGACATGTGTATTTGATGCCCATGCAGTTTATTTATCATAAGCTCATAGAGTATAAAACGGAAGCAAATAAAATAATGTGCAATAGAAAATAAAATTAATTCGACCTGATCGAATATGTGAATATATTAGAAAGTGTTCCAAATGTACTTGAAAATGAAAAAAAATAAGCTCAAAAGTCACTCCTTCCTATGATATATAGTGATGATAAGGAGTAATCGAACTTTATTGAATAAAGTGCGATTAATAGTGAGTGAAGTTGAGTTAACTACTTTCTATAAGGTTATGTTCTTAAGAGTGGTACACAAAGTCAAAAATTATTTTATCTAAATAATGATTTACAAAATCTTACAAGATAAGAGCTATAAGAAACCCGAATATATCATAGGCCAAGGAGTTGGTAGGTTGTGGAGTCTAAAGATTGTACGTAATAATTGTTTATGAGGGATTTTGTATGAACCACTCCAAAAGGAGTTTGGAAACGACTGTCATTGGATGTGCAATATGCGATTTGAATGCAATTATTGTAAAATAAAACCAAATCAGTTTTATATATAAGGGTATTCATAAAGTGCTTATGAATATCTATTTCGTTGCACTGGAAAACAACTATTATTTTAAGAAATACCAAGTTCATAGTGAAGGAATTTATTTTAGAAATTATTGGTAGCAAAATGGATTTGGATATGATCTAAATATAAAATTGATTATGTGGGATGCAATAAAACTAAACTAATCTAAATGAACACATTGCATTAGATTGTATAATAAGTATCTTCACACATTAAAGAGAAACTATGAGTTTCTTATCAATATCGAGAATAGATAGTCCTTTGTTGTCAACTAAACCATAAGAGTATTGACTCTTCCATACAGTATCAAAATATGATTTTGGTAGTATTATTCGAAGGGATATGATCCGTCGATTGCAAATGTGTCTTCAAGATCAAGATTTATGCAGTTGGAATATAGTAAGCAACATTGATATGAACAACATTGTAAATTTCAACTGTTGAAATCAACGTAATAGATTCGTCTATCAATGTACTCAAGTTAATTCGGATTTTACTCATTAAATTACCTCTTGATATGACTTTATATTTTGGTACATATGCGTTGAAATAGAAAATTTTAAATGATTTAGAATACATTGTTTGCACATAACAACCAAAATTTCTCGAAGTCAGTGGGAGCAATATTGAGTTTGTGGGTTTTCAGATATGATCCAAGAGCCAATATGATGATATCGTTCTATAAGCATTAGAATTAAGTATGTATTTTGACAGAAATATCAAATAGTTTTATTTTCAGTCAAAATGCAGATGAAGCATGTGTCCAAAAGAAAGAACCACTAAACTGTACATAAACATTTCTAGACTGTAAGTAAAAAAATACTGCTAATTGTTAATGATGTACTTATGTTAAAATTAGTAATAATTTGGTTGTTTAATACTCGATATTAGATTTGTAAATTATATCTTTTCTATTAAGTATAAAGGATGTTTGGAATGTCCCAGATGATATGCAAAAACACCATATAATAATGTTTAATAAGGAATATGTAAGATGGATTCCTTATGCTTTAGTAATAGGAATTATCATACATGTTGTATTATCTATAATATCGTATATTTTGCCTATGTATTTGATGCATGAAGCAAATATCAAATCCAAATTAAGATCTTTAAATGGTAGTCCAGAGTGTTCTCGAGTATTTATGAAATACTAGAAAATCATTTAAAGAAACTACGAACTCATTATGAAGGAGTGTTCAGAATCAAACTTCATAAGTGCTATTGAGTACAATATGTCAATATTGAATTCATGTTCAAACCTCAACTAAGAAGCTTTAAGTTATAAGTTATAAATGTAATGATAAGATCTTACTAGATACTAAGAAACATACTCCAAATAGTTCAACATGACAAAGGTAGTTTACCAACATCAAAGAGAGCTGATTGACGTAATAAATAATTATACAACATAGCAGATCCATACACGAAGAGTCTAACTCAATCAGTTCTCATCAAATGATCGAAGGGATGAGATTGAGATTCCATAATTGGCCCCAAGTGCAAGTGGGGGATTGATAAAGTTAGAGGTATGCCCAATGCGAATTATGTAATTGTTAAATATGTTGAACTTGATAATTAATCTTCTTTGAAATAAAAGGTGTTTTGTTTCTATTATAAACTTGATAAATGTGTTATATATTAATTAATTAATTGAATTAAAAGTATAGTTAATAGAAAATTCATATGGTATATTTTGTAATAGTAGTTATAATGTGTTGTGACTATAAGTGATATATCACAATAAAACAAACATATCATTTTAAACATTCCTGCTCAAGATGTGTCAAGACTGGATATCGATGGACCCATCGAGACTAGAGTACATAATGCTCTCCAAGTATTGGGTAGTGTATTACGCATGGCTGCTAGGGGCACTAAGGGATTATAAACTGATAGTTACTGGATAACTATTGAATGACTCGCTCGATATTTTTCTGTTGATTAATATAACTAAGGTTAAATAGAAAATATCGATGTGGCAAAATTACACAACTCCCTTGACTTGAGAAAACTGTTGATTTTCAATATGGAAGCTCCACTTTGATTATAGTTAAATCGTGGCATGGCAACTATGGAATGACAATAGTTGGGCCGAGTGGAAGCATTAGACGTGAAATGTTATTCAAGAGAGGATTCGTTTCCTCAATTATATGGGGTTTGTATCACCGTCAATTGAAGTAACTCAATGTCAAAGTCTCTGACTATAGCAGTTCGGTTGATAATAATTGTTATTATTAAACCAAAGACTCTGTGTTTGGACTATAGAGTTGAACATGGATATATTGGAATTTTGATCATTAAAAATTCCATAAGTTCAAAGTTATATAGTTTTGACGAAGAGAACTGGTGTAACTAATTATCACTACCATATAACAGTTAACAAAGTAAAATTGGATTTTACTAAAACCAAGTAAGCAATAAATCTGGCCAAATGTAACACCGCCTGCTAAGTGACATGTGAACGTTAATATTCAAATTGTTCGATATTAATCGCTGACTAAATTTACACCCAAGAGTCATACAACTAAAACGTTGAATACTTCTTTAACTACATGCTTTAGTTAATTTATAATTGTTATAAATTAATTGAATTAATATTTATCAAATATTAATTATAAATTTTTTATTTGATATGTTGAATAATATTAAAAATTATGTTTAATAGTTATAAATATATTAATCAATATATGATATCGATACGCATCTAAATTAGATTTAAATAAACTAATTATTGTTCTGGCTTGAAGTGGGTTTGAAGCCTATATGGGGCTTGAGATATTTGGCTATGATTAGATCAAGGTGTGGCCAGCCATATAATAGTCTTAAGGATAGGGTTTTGATGTTTTAAAAGATAGAGAATGAGTACGAGAAAAATAAGGATCTAGATCCTACATTTTCTCTCTTGTCTCTCCTTTATATAAGGATCATAACATTCCAAAATAAGTTTTTTAGAGCCTCCATTATTGCCTTTTGCCAACCAAAACCATACCATCCCTCCTCTAAAATTTCGAGGATCAAATCAAATCAAATCAAAGCCATACGATTGTCGGTAATCAGCAATTCAAAGCTAGCATCTTTTGGATTGTGATAAGATTCAAGGAGTTTATTACAATGTCGCAATATGCGAACCATAGGCTTTGGTATGGTACAAAACTTATTTATTAATTTATTTAATAATATTATCTATTATTTCATTATATTGTAGGCTTTTAAATTATATTATGCACATAGTGTATCAGTGTTCTATCACATATAAGATGGTCGAATATATTAGTGCATCTCCATATATGTTAATTAAAAAAATCATTTTGTATGCATATTAGCACTAACTTCGTAGCCCAAAATAAAATAAAATAAACATTTTTAGTTAAATAATATTGTATATGATTTTATTAACAAATAAATTATATCTTAAAGACTAAAATCATACAATAAACATTTTAAAGTTATAAAATTTTGTTTTCGCACAATAATAATTTAGCAACAAAGAATACTCAATTTTAATATATATTTATTTTATATTTAATCATCAATTTAACTATTTACTTAACTAGAAATTGATTATGTATATATATATAATATAATTAGAAATTAACTATAAAATTTTACATAATAATATTACATAATTTTTAGATTTCAAAAATGATTTTTTAATAATTTTAACAATTAAAAACCATAATATTACGACTATGTTAAAGAAAAGAAAAAATGGCGTTCTCTTCTCGCATCGATTCAAACTTCGTCTTCCAGAATAATTTCCAGGCTCCTCCTCCTTCTAAATCGTTCTTTCCCAATTCCAATTTCCAACCTTTTCGATCTTACGATCGGATTTTCTATGACTCGACTTCGTGTTTCAATTATCCTAATCCGCCTACCAAGAATTGGATCGGCTCCAGAAAGAAGAATTTCAGCTGCTTCAAACGTGGGGTTATGCGCATTTCGCTAGAGATTGTAGTTTGCCTCTGCGATGTTTTAATTGTAGGAAGTACGGGCATAGAAAGGTTAGTTGCTTGATGAAATCTCATGATTCTAATTCTGGGTTTATCAAACATCTTGGAATTCAAGAACATGGTTTTCAATTCATTTTAAAGTTTTTTGAAGTTAAAAGAATCCTTCTAGATTTTTTATGGGTTCGAAGAGACGAAAGTTTCAATTTTTTAGAGGATATGTTTAATCACTTTGAAGTCGTTAATTCTGTTAATATAGGAATGAATTATAAGGATAAATTTGATGATACAGAATACGTGGATGATACTAAAGAAGACAGTTTGGGTTTTTTGGTAAGGTTGCTTCTGAGAATAATTTGAGGTCAGTGGATAGTTCAAATTTTAGGCTTTTTGCTGATGATTTCATTGTTCTCATTAGAGATGATTCATTGCTAGATGATGTTCCATAGATTACTTTCCTCGACTGTATGAGTTTAGATCCTTTTGTGATAAATTTTGACAAAGGTAGTCAATCTTCTTGCTCGGCCGTGTCATATGAGTGGGAGGATAATTCGACTGTCTATGATGATGTTATCCTTGACATTGATTATACTGTTAACAAAAGGAAGAGTTCTGATTTTAGTAAGTGCAAAAATTCTATTTTCAAGCTTATAGGTTTTGATGTCAAGACTAGTTCTTGTAGAGAAGGGATTTTGAAGAGTGAAAATTCAAATTATTTCAACAATTTAAGTGATTTGGGTGTCTTGGCTATTTTCTCTGAGCATTTTCTTGGTTCTGCTTGCAATATATCGGGTCGGAGTATGGTTGTATGTAAATGGTTATGATGGTTTGTTTTCAGTTGGAAGTTCTACCGTGTTAAACTGGGATATGGATAAATTGAAGTTGCACACTAACAAGTTGTTGACTTCGGAGTTAGATGGTTATGTTGCTTCCAGTTTTTTGGATGGTTTTATGGAGATGCATAGGCTCATGTTCAGATCTCTTTTAAGATCTACTATCATGGTTGACTATGTTGTTTTTCTTGCTCCTGTAGCTGATAGGGTATTAGACATTGTTCTTTTGATTAACATGTTGATGGTAAGCATAGAGTTGGATTTGAGGAGAAGTCTAAATATTTGGATGATGATTTGGTTCGCTGTGATATTGATGAGGAGTCTTCGGGTACTGCTTTGAATGATGTGTGTTCTGCTTTGATTGGAGATGTTTGTTCTAATTAAGCTGTCAATTATCGTACCAGGGGTTTTAGATTTGTTATGTATTGCTGCCTTGCGTCTATAGGTAAATTTTCTCATTCTCATATCCATGCTTGTGATTTGACTCATACATCCAAATCTGGTACAAGGAATAGTAGGAGTTATTCAACTGTTAATATTAAGAGAAGTCCTCATTTAAAACGTAAAGCTTTTAAGTCTTTTGCTTGAGGTTATTGATATATTAGGGATTTATTGTGATAATTGTTGTCTTGGAATTTGTTCGTGGCTTGTAGATGCACTATATTGTGGTTTTTTCTGCTATGGTTGTTGAGGTTGCGGTTGCGGAAGTTGTTACAGATGGCTGCTTATCTTTTGGTGTTGTTTCGGGCTTTTGTTTCTGGGTAGAGTTGTCAGTTTAGGGTAAGTCTTTAGTTTTTTGGAAGGGTTTGATTTTTTTTCTTTTTGTATGGGAGGGGGGGTCTTTAGCTACCTTCTAGGCTTGTTGGCAGCTCTTTTACTACTGATGTTATATATTTGTACATGTGTGCTCTCCTCTTTTGTAGAGGAATGCATATTTTCTTAAAAAAATAATTTTAACAATTAATTTAGATCGATTTTAAATTATTTTATAATTGTTTAGTTAAAAATCATTTTATAAATCCAAAAAAATTAACTTTTTGTGTCGTGAGTTTCATGTTAGTTTGTATTAATAAAAAAATTAGATATATATATATAAATTTTTATGTGCATATGTTTTTGTATATTTATAAATATTAAATATTAAATATATAAAAAAGTTAATATTGTTTCAAGTTTGCAACGACAATTCTAATATTTTTTTAATTTATTTAAATTAATTATTATATGATTTTATTATATAATAAAAATAAAAATTTGTGCAAATAGATTTTAAATATTTTATATAAATTATTATAATTATTATTTCCATATATTTTTCTCTGTGTATGTTTGATTATATTGTACATATGCATATACATAACATTTGATGCACATATATATATTCATTTAGACAGTACACAGAATACTAAAGGGGCTAACATGTTCATTGTAGTGCAAATCGCAGCACCAATACATGGACATGTCATACCATGCACACTATATTATATTGCACGTACACACATATGTGTATATGTTCAAATATATTAAGGTGAAAATTAGCCACAAGGGCCTATTTAGCAACTGTAACTAGTTTCCAGGACACATAACTGAAATAATTACTTTTAAAGACAAAATACAAAATAATTAGTTCCTAAGGTCTAAAAACCTATGAAATTATGTCCTCGAAAGTAATTGGACTACTGACTTTGTCCTTAAAAGTAATTATTCTGCTGACTTTGGCCTTGAAATTAATTTCTATGGATGTGTGTCCTTGAAACTAATTGGACTGCAAAGTTTGTCCTTCCGGTGAAATGCTCCTATATTAAATGATAATATAAAGTAAAACTTTATTTATGAAATAAAATAAAATAATGATTTTATTAAAAGAAATTTAGAAAATTTCTAGATTAATTAGACTACATAGTTCCAATAATAATCTAAAATGGTAAAAAATAAAAATTAAAATTCACTCATTTCTTCTACGTGTGCTGGCCCAATTCCAACAATATATTTTCATGTTTGATTATTTTTATATAAAAAGAATTGAATTATTTTGGGAAGCATTATGAAAGATAGAATTTTGGTTTGTTAAATTAATTTTCAATAACAATAGTTGTATAAGGATTTGAAATGTAAATGCATGTTTTATACACATTGGTTATGGAATTTCATATTATGGCTTTTGGAAATTATTTTAATCGAAAATAAATATGTAATTATTTAAATTTGTTGTTTAAAGGAAATTATAAATTATGAAACTTCTTTGGTATCGTTATTTTGAATTATCAAAGAAGAGTCTCAAGGTTATGAACTATATTAGAAAGGTGTTTAACAGATCTGAAGTTGAATGAATGTTAAAAAATATATTTCCTTATAATTATATAAGAGGTTTTTAAATAAAGAGTTTTGAAAAGAATAAGATTTTATTATTTAAACCTTTTTGAAAATTAATATTATTCTTCTCTAAATTTAATTGAAGGTTTGAAAACGAAGCTTTTATCATAGATCCCTTCTAAATCAATAAATAATTGAAGTGTATGATTTGTGTGGAATTCTATAGCATGAGAACTTTGAGTAAACGGATTAACCATGTCGAGCGATATATGACGTTCGGTAATATTTATCCAATTACCCCTTTGACTCATCATATAAAATAATTGTGTGATGGGGAGTGTAATTAATGAGCATTGAGTAAACGGACGAGTAATACCAAGTGGTATGGTACACCTGAGCTGATATTTTTTCAATTACTTTTTGTAAGTGAGCTGATATTTTTTCAATTACTTTTTGTAAGTGGATGTTACTTATACAAGATCGAGTTTAAGTGGTATTATATTTATAGTGATGCGAACTAAGAGTGGAAAGGTTAAGAGCCATAATTGTGTCTATCTATTATGCATATGCTCCTATTATACAACATTGGGTCAAATAGATTAGGCTAGAATACATCCTAGTGGCCAAATTGTGTAGTTGCTCCTCGAATCTATGACAAACCTTTTTGACATGTATGGCTGAAAGCCACTGCCACTGTATCACATAGACCAGCGGTCCATTACCATTTGTGGCACTTGCATGTTCATGACCATTCATAGCATAATAGATGGATATTAGGTCACGATGGCCGTCGAGGTGACTGAGACTGTAGAAGTAGGGTTGAAAGAGTGCGAGGAAGGCTCTTAGAGCAGGCTGAGAGCTGTTAGTCACCCGTCTGGTTAGTATTGATGAGATGCTATAAACACATACTTATTTACCTAAATGAGATCATTTTTCTTGTGGTTGAGAACCAATCAGATCATTTTTTGAGACCGATGCTGAAAGCATATAGGACTGAGAGCGCAGATAACTATCCATGATATTAAGAGATGAGTAGATTAGTAAAGTTATGAGAGACCTCATGATTATTTCATTGGTTGAGAGGCAAATCGATTACTATATATGTGGTTGAAAGTCTAGATGATCATTATGTGAATATTGTTCTCTAGGATTTGACTGTGAGTCCATGAAGTTAAGTAACCTCGTACACGTCGATTATACTGCTATCAAGGATAGTAGAGATGCTAAGAGCATGGAGTTAGACCTGCTACTTATTTTGTGTAAGGTTATTAGAGAGATGACCTTGGCTACCGAGGGTATATTTTTTTTGGTTGATTGTTTATGTATTTTCATATATGTCAAGTATGATGGACCCCTAGTATGTTTACTTTACGATTATCTGAGAGATAATATTAGGCATAGCTATTTTTTGCCCATATGGTACTCGATGATTTTGTGTATTGATGATAGTTGGATGAGTTTGATATTTCACCCATTTTGGTATTATACTTCTTGACATGCTATTCGATTATTTAATGTGTGCATGGTATGTGGTATGGTGTCATACATATATGGAGTTGTCTGCATGCCACATTGGAAAATATAGTTTTTGCTATTTTTTGACACTTACATTCTAAACATAGTATGACCCGTGTGTTAATTATAACACTCGGGTCAGTAAGAGATATTTCAAGTACATGGGTAAGTTAATAGTTTATGGACGACAGGCATAGGTGAGAATAGTTATATATTGTATATTTGAGTATCGTTTTGTTTATTTGTAGCTACATGTGCACTTGCGTTTTTGAGATGTATGTATTTGGACATGTTATGTGTATTTTTGATGATAGTGGGAATTTGACTATTTTCGTAAACCCACTTGACTTGTTTATATTTTACATTATAAGTCATGACTGCGTTGATAACTCTATATTCTCTGTGATTTATTTTATATTGTGTATTGTTTTGTCTTAGAAACGAACACGTTTATTGCTTTATGCCGATACTAGTACGTATATGTGAGTTTATTTGATTTTTGAATATTTACCGGTATTAACCCAAGGAACTATTCATGTGTGACAACCCAATATCGCCCCATTCTCCATATTATCAAATAGCATTGCTTGGTAATACTGTTTGGTAGCATGGGTATAAAGGTGGGGTGTTATAGAATGTCTAAGGGACAGTGAAACGTAGGGCGTGAAGTATGGTGAAGTATGTAAGATACTTTTGCTGAGATATAATAAGTGATGTTAAATTGTATTTTTCGTGTAATATTTAATAAGTAGAGAATTCATTTAAATTGAATCTTTTAAAGAAATACAAGAGATTATTCCTTTACAAATTTATTTAAGAAATATAGTTTGTTGCGAATTTGATAATTCAAATTGTTTTTTAACAATTTATTATTTTAATAAAAATTATGAGATATAATAAAGATATTTGATTAATTTGTTACAAATTGTAGTTATAATTTAAGTTTAGTTATAATATAAAAAATGAAGACACAATTTGTGTTAAAAAATTGTAATTGAAAATTATAGTTAGCTGCATATTTGAGATGGAGTTTTGTAATTTCTTTTTAATTGTTACGAATTTGTGACATATTAGGTATTATATTATAATGATTTAATTTTTTACAAATTTTAGTTATGTTTCAATTTTCCATACAGACATATAACCGATTTGTAATGGATTAGCCACTTTACATCACGAATACTATTTGGTGCCATTTTTCATCATTTTGGCACAAAATTTAGCTACATTTCAAATATCCATGGCAGATACCTAACTGATTTATCATGGTTTTATGGTGGATTCTTATTACATCACAAATTTTGGTATTAGGTAATGAATTTTTTATGTAAAAATAAAATAAAATAAAATAAATCCAAAGTAGATCCATCACAAATCGGTCTTTTCCATCATAAAGTCTACATCACAGTATTAGTATTTTCTTGCAGTATCAAACTAGATATTAAGTTCATATTTTATAAATCTTCATAAAAATTTATTATATTCAAATATGCTTATTTGCATCAACCTTAAGGCTTAAAACACTTTTGAGCCTTACATAAGAGCAAAAGAACCCTTGGATTAGACCACTTCGATGAGCCAGGTAAAGACCAAAAGATTGGAAGGTTTTACATTCATAAGAACGTTCATTAATTAGTGTAACGACCGCCCTACACCTCCGATGCAGGACGGCTGTCAAAGGAAAAAAAGAAGTAAAGAAGAGAGACAGAAAAGAAGAAAAGAGAAAGAAACATTATCAATCACATAACCCGTCATACATTTTACAATGCATCGAATAAAATATAATAGTCATCACAGATATTAAACGGATGAGAAAATAATAACTACATGAACCACAAAATCAGAATACAAGGGCTCGTACAATTGTAAAAAATAGAAATATTGTTTATACAACTGATAAACTGTCTCTAATAATAGTAAGTTAAACACTGTCAAGGCTCCATAGTGTCATACCATAGAATATGTGATAACAAAATCAAATATAATTATGAGTAAACGTCACCTCCTATTGGTCCATCTCTAGAACTCTATATGTCATCCATATCTGCTCTCTAGTCTACTCATTTAAGCGTACTCGAGATTATAAGAAGTAAAGCATAAAATCTCTTGTCAAGCAACAGTCTTGTATGAGCGATAAATAATCTCAAAATATTATAAAAGTCGATATAGTATATGGAACAGAGCGTGTATGAAAATACCTGACATATTCCTACAACCAAAGACTCAGCACATAACATCAATAATATGCTACTCTACAACATCATAAAGGGGTACTCCACACTAAGTAAAATGTCGGGGTACCTAAGTATCCCTATCTACAATACCTACATCATGAGACATCCCTAGAGTGACAGGTGACTAGTAAAGCAACCATAACAAACATAAATTCATCAAACAATACTAACTGTCATTCGGTCTGCTCTAGATATATGATAACTTATATGATCCTCATGCTAGGGACCAATGGAAAATCCCGGTTTTCAATTATACTCTCATATCGCATAGCTCGAAGGTAGATATATGTCTCGTAGCCCAAAACTAAACATTAGACCCAAAGCCACTGGCCCAAGGTATACAGATCCATACATGATCCATAGGTATCCCTATTAACAATACCCCTACTTCGAATACAATAGAAAACACTCCAAGTTATCAACGATCCCTTAGCACATGCACATCCATTCGTGTCCTCCTTATTGATCAATTCAGATCCGAGCCCTTCTTGCTCAATCCAATTTCCATTATCCAAAAACTCCCCACGGTCCCATTCTTGGCTCCCTCATATATCGAACTACTATCTTCGGTACCTACTTCCACCACGAGTAACAAACCGAAGACATAAAAGTTTTATCATGTAGTTAGATCGCCATCCACCCTTGATGCAAATGAGCCAACACCTCCAGTATGATCTACAAAGTCCTGAAACTACCAACATCGAAACCTAACTCAATGCACCATCGAGTAACCATCCAATATACCAAAACTATCATGTCAAAGCGTCACATCATCGCCTTACCGTAGAGCAATAACATCAAGACCCTAAATTAGTCGCATAAACAAACAATCACATCGCGCACCTCGAAGTCTCCTCACCGTCCATACCAAAGATCGACCAAATCGGCCATCATCAATAATGATGGGCATTGACCACTCTAAAATGGTCAATACCAACCACTTTGGTTATGCACTTAACCAAAAATGGATAAGTACAAACCAAATGAAAACATTTGGCATTTATTCTGAAGTCCGAAGCCCATCCAAGTCCATCGTATTCCCTCTTCAAATCAGTCGACACATATCCTAACACTCTTCTACAACTTATCCCCTTCATTGGGATTTCGATCAAGTTCTACGAAACCCTAACGCATGAGATATTTCCCTGTCACTCGATCGTTAATAAATCAGCGTTTTTAACCAAAAACAAGCAAACATGCAACCAACAAGCATACATACATCCAATATAGTATACAAACAACAAGTAGAATGTGTTTATATCAAGCAATGAGGGAATTCATATCAAAAATAGCCCAAATCTAGTAATTCCCTAAAAATAACAATGGGAAAATACTTTTATTTTCTTTTATAAAAATCAAGTAAGTGTTCAAGTATAATAAAATCATATTTTAAAGTCACACACCATTTCAAAACGTCGTTTTAATACTATACTAACAATCATATAAAGGTAAGAGACAATATCACTCACCTCAACAAAAGCTGTCCAAACCAATGCCAAGGCATAGAGCTCTCTGTCATGAGCACAACCTAAGAAACTGCATTCAAAACAAACCTTGTCATGTGCATGTACAGGCACAAGTAAACCGACCATGCTCCATACCTTCTCTCCTCCCTATCTCGGTCGTTACTCGACGAAATCATGAACCATCTTCGCCAATGCATTCCATTATGCAATCTCATCACCTCGAACATAGAAGTAAGCAACTTGGTTGTGCCTAGGGAAAAGCGACAATAACAGCTGCAAGCGACAACCCCGATGTAGCATTCCATCATAAGGCACCGCACATCGTCAAATCATCGACATCTACTCCCTTTTGCATGAGAATCGCAATACCACTTTCTGATTCACCTCTAATTCCATCAAGATCAAACCCATGATCGCGGCCCAATAATGTTAATGTCGCCAACGATAGTCGCGCATGAGATTGAGCACATAGATTCGATGCGCTCCTCGCTCGAACTCAACGAATCTGGTTTCATAATTTACCGCTGAGTAAATCAATGAATTTTGATTTTTGAATGGAAAGAGAAAGAGCGGCCATATTTTATAGGAAATGAATGGAACGGTGAAATGAATTTTGAGAGAGGGAAAGATTTGGTAATTATCAATTTTTCATACGTTTTAAGCTCGTACGATCATACAACACCTCCAATCACAACGAAACTCGTATGCGTACATCATTTTATTTTTTCGTTTCAACGATATGAATTTCGTCGCTATCTGAGACTATGCCATGGGATGCTAATTTCGCACATTTCGAGATCGTTCTGCCATCGGATTTCCCGATCTTCAGGTATAGCGGTTTTCATACTTATTTTAATTCGCAATGTCAATCCGAACTCAATGAAAGTGCTCAAGTCCTGATTCGGCCGTATGCGAAAAATCATATTTTTGGGCCTTCAATTAATTAATGATTTAATAGTTAAATAAATTATTTAAATATCTTATCCTTAAAAATAAGGATCATTACAATTAGTGTAACCTTTTCCTTGGTTTAAGCAGTTTTCCTTAAACATCCTTCTAATTGGTTTTTCCAAGAGATTACCCTATGTGTTGGTTGATTATTCACATAAATATAATGCGAGCTTTCATACGATATTAGATTAGGTGCATTGGTAGCGAGGTTAAAGGGGTGAATTTAAGAAAATCTTATCTTTGTTATTATTTAATAATACTATTTATTATCGATTTAGTTTTAATTTATTAATTTAATTTAAGTTATTCTAAGTTAATTTAAATTTATTTTTTTATATAATATTATGTTAGTATTCACAATACAAAAATTAAAATTATATAAATATAATAACATAATCAAGGGGTAATATGAATACATCATATGTGTATGATTAATTGTTGTGACTTATGGTTAATAAGTAGGTTCAATGCCATGGTTTAATATAACTATACTAATATGACTATTTTTTTGCCTTGTTTTATTATATATATACAATGTTATTGTAAAATTATATATATATATATGTGTGTGTGTGTGTGTGTGTGTGTTGAAATATACTTATAGATGGATATACGCACACATATGAATATATATATATATATATATATATATAACTATGTATATTAATTATTGATTGACATATGTTTATTTTATAGTTTATTATTTTAGAGTATTTTGAAATAAAGATATTGTTTACAGATTATTTTTAAACTTAAAACCGAGTGCAGAAGAAAAAAAATCATTATTATTAAAATTCTTATGAATACTTTTAGGAAGGCAAGTCGGCTTTTAAACTGGATCGTCCACTTTTTATAAAGTTATATCAGGCATGAGGCGAAAATGAAAATACCTCAATAGTTTTGGTACATATACCTAAGAGCACTATCGCCTATACAAGCTACTTAATGTTGTCACCGATACATTCACCATGTAACTCACAAGCTACACAAAGCCAAATTATAACAGGTTCCATAGCTCAAATACTATAGCCGAACACATTATGACCAAATGACGAAAGACATACACAATTCAAAACAAACATGAAAGATATAACAACAGACCATTACCTATCCAAAACCTGCTCAGCCCATACAAGAGCAACTTATGCAGTGCAGTAGCCATATATCACTGGAGCACCGACAAAACACCCAACTATAACACCAGAACCACAGTCCAAGACAATAGTAAAAGGCACATCACACACAAAATGCCAAAACACGCAACCGGAATATTAATGAATAGATGGTTAGAACAAGAGAGAGAAGTATATCTAACTGATAAAACTTGAGCAATTTTTTAAGCTAGAAACGTAACTAAAAATTAAAAATATAATTTTTATAAGTTGTAAATATATCTAATTGATAAATGACTTAGGTTTAAATATACATGCATGCATGCATGCATGCATGCATGCATATGTATATATGCATATTCAAAAGTTTTTTATTATTTAAATAGCCTAGAATAATTTTGAAGTATATATATAATGTATTCTAAAATGTTTCATTATTAATTAGTTATTAAATGGCATATTTATATTTGGGATTTTTTTTTAAATTATGGACGAACTAGATTAAGGTAGCATGCATCAACATTATATACATACATACATATGTGTGTGTATATGTGTGTGTGTGTGAATTCTTAAACTATGATACTACCTTGTCGTGATCTAACCGATTATCGAACACCTTGGTCACTAGTTACTTTCTTCCTCGAAAACCTTTTTTCTTTCCCCTTGGCTATAGATTGTAACTCCATCTTCTTGGCTTCACCAACATCAACAATGAAGCCTAAGGTAAGGATTTCATCAAGTACGTGGAGAGGATGAAAGGAATGGCTATTTATAGCCAATTAAATCACAAATATCTAGCATCTTTCTCTTTAACCCTAGAAGACCAAATCCGCTTCTCTCCTATGCAAGCTATGATAAGCCATACCGGGTGGTTTATGCTTCGAAACTATGGCCCAAAATGAATTTAACAATTAAATCATTTATTTGATTAATTAATTCAAGTATGTTCGTTAACTAAGTCGACGTATAACTTTTATACTTATTGATTAATTATTAGGCTTCAAATAAATAATTTAAATGCTAATAAAATTTAATAAAGCACTTGTATTTAATTTCACTATTAATTTATAGTATTTATAATTAATTTTAACGTTGGTCCAAGTCGAAAAATGATTACCGAGTTCCAACATAGTTGTGTTGACTCTTTGATAGGAACTCGTTCCTCAGTCAGTATTTAAACAACTTAAATATCGATGCATGTACAGACTTGTTGAAGTACAATAGCAGGGACAACTTCAATCCCTTATATATCATTTAGGTGAAATCCAATTTCTAATCTTTGTCAAGTTCACCTAGTAACGACATTTTGTACACATTTTTTCAATCATCACTGTATCACTTAGATATGTAGAGTTTGGTCTAAGATCAAATACTTTATTAATATATGTATTTAATTACATAGACTAAATTAAATGGTCCAATCCAATAACATTTGTCGATTAGCTTTTATACTCTAATCAGAGATTTTGACTTTAGATTGATTACTAATTACAGTGATACTAACCTTCTACAACAAAGAAGATTAATATCTCTTGAGTAATGTTTCACTTCAAGTGGTTTAACATGTATACAATTATTACCATAACATGGTCGTCATGCCATGTGTTTTATCATATCAAAGTAAGTCTAGCTACTTAAGATTGGCAGTACTTTCAAATTTGAAGATTATTATACGATTACCATGAGATTTTCTATTACCACACAGAAGACTCTCGTTAAGTCATCATGTGATTGTTCCAAACAACCACAAGTGTATAACCCCTTAGTGCCCCCAATAATTATGAGTAATTTACTGTTAATCATATGAAGAACATTACGTTTACTAGTCTCAATAGATGTATCGACATCGTTTTTTCAATATATATTGACTATGAACATTTTAAGAAGTAAGCATACATATATACATACATATACATACATACATACATACATACATACACACACACACACACACACATATCAATTCAATGCTCATGGTTATTAAAGCATTCGTAACTATAATCGATAAAGTAGTCCTACTAAGGATTTTCTACTTATATATATTTAATGTATTTAATTCATTATTTATATCTCTATAACAACATATATATGAAAGAAAAAAAAACTAGACACATACTTTATTTCGAATAATATCATTAATGAGCCCATACCATATGTGGTGGTGTTAGAGGGATGCATTGAAGGACCCATCAACTTAAGGGTGAATGCTTATCGCCTTCTCTAAGAGATTTTAGATGATCTATCTAAAGCAGTCATGAGTTCCCAAAGTGAGTGCACAATCATAAAAGAACACATATACCACGATATTTACAGAACTCAAAAGTATAGTATGAATTATCAGGTTTTAACCTTGTATTTCTAGAGAAATTCACCACATAAATTAAGTTGTAATATCGCTTCTTTACATGCAATTCACTCGAAAGACTTTGAAATATCCAATTTTGATTTTTACCGATTGTCAAATTCTTAATGATTACTTACTCAATATTTGACGGATAACTAATCTTAGCTACTAGTGACGTACAACAATATATTTGTAAAACATACCACGTTAATTGAGTTTTGTTTAATTTAATATCTTACTAGATTCATTTATGCTACGTTAAACTATATGCGCATTTGAATCGACTTAAATAAGTTATATTTTATTTTTTGAAAGATAAATGAATTGTTTTTTAATTTCAAAAAGAATATATATAGTTTAGATGAGTTAATCCAAACGGACTGGTAGTAACAAAAGTACTTATTGGTGTCCTTTAGTAGCGCATAAAAATTGAAACAAAACATGAACACATCTGAAAATTGAAGTGTGACCTAACTCTGTCAAGTTGCAAGTAAAAACCCAAAAGTTGCAAGTCAATAGCAGTAGATTTCCCATCTTTTATATTCCTAAAGATGTGAAAAGTATAGGAATTGGAGTAGAAATGATGAAACCGAATGCATACAAGAAGAAAATATTGATATCGTAGCTTGATTGACTGCAAACGTAATCGTGTGAAAAGATTTCAGTGAATTCATTTCGTTTGGAAAAACGTTTTCGAATAAAAGAAATCTATTAAATAATAGTAAAGTAAAAGAAATTCAAGCTCTCTTATTAATTGTAGGAGCTTTCTATATTCTCCTTAATTTTCTCTTGATATTTTAATTTTAAATTTTTATAATTTATCACTTCATAATTATTCTACTAAACATCTAATGCCAACTTATAATCAAATACATACTTTTAAAACTACCTAAGATTATTCACAAACGCTTTCTTAATTCTCTTCTAATATTTTACATTTAAGTCCATACATTTAAATTAATTACGTAATTCAAAATTTAAACCATATAATAAACTCAGTTATCTAATATTCGATACATCATGTAAATTCTAAAATATGACGATTTCAACAGTATACCATAGTAGCATCAACAAATTGGTAAAATAAAATTTTCATTTGCATATAAAGATATATAAATCACATAGCATAAATTATATACATCAACAATAATAACAAATTTATTTTATAATTTGTTTATCTCAATAAAGTTATCATGTATTGCACTGAAAAATTATATTTTTAATTTCAAATACCTATATTTTAAATTTCCATAGTTACTTACAAACCTTTCACAATTCTCTTCTAATATTTTTTTTACTCATATACATGTATTTAACCAATTATGTAATCTTTATTTTAAATCATTCAAATAAATTCAATTTACTAATATTTGTTAATTCATCTAATAAATCTTAAAATATATCGATTTAAGTATGCCTACAACACGCACACACAAGCAAAGATGATAAAAATGTTATTTTTATTCATATATAAAGATATATGGATCGCATAACATAAAATGTAAACATAAATAATAATATATTGTTAATTTATAATTCATTTATCTTCAAATAATACCATACATTATTAGTAAAAAAAAATCATATTTTACAACTTTTAAAGAATAAATTTATATTTTACAACATTGGGATGTGGATGTATGGATTACTCTAATACAAATTAGGTTATGTCGACATTCTCATTTTCAACATGATATTAAAACTTACCGAACTCACAACTCAAATTAACGCAATATTTTTTGTTGTTGCAAATATTGAAATTGTAAACATGACACTGTTACTACAATGTGAAATTTATGATTAACTGCTATGTTAAAAAAAGGTTTACTAATTAAAATCTTAGATAATGAATAAAAGTTCATTTTCGGATAAGTTGATCGTAGGATATTTTTCTCAACTACAACTACATAACAGAGCTCTTCTCATTTTTTCTCTCTCCTTTCTAACATTCAACTCCATATATTTAATTAGTTAAGCTGATCACTGATTTAAAATATTTAAATATATTCAATTACATAATATTCATTATTCCATTATAAATCTTTAAAATTATATATACAATATTCATATTAATAGAAATGGAAAATTCAATTTTTTTCATCCATTTATATAAAAATACCTGTATCACATAGCATCAACTATTTACATATATAATAATTGCAATATATATATAAGCAACCCTCTACCTTACATCTGAGTGTTGTATAACATTTTAAATTATAATTTTGTTTTATTTCAACAAGTTTATCAGGTAGTACTTAAAAAAATTCAATTTTTCACAATAATTAAAATTTAAATATTATTTTTTAACAACATTACCGTGTGCAACGCACGAGTTACACACTAGTATATTTATGATCACAAGGCTAAACAAGGAAAGATATAACTAAGCGTAAACAAGGAGAGGAATAGTAACGTAAGCGTAAACATGATTTGGAATGTGAAAACACAACAGTGACGTACAAATTAGATTTTCGGTTTCCACCTGTGACAAAATTATGGTAAAATGAACCATTAGATTGGACCGCCGGTATTCATCTTGCATCCTATACCTCCTTCCCTTTTTAAAATAATAATTTTATAATCTTTTATAATCTTAAATTAATCGGAACTACAACTGTAAAATGTCCGCTTATCGGCGTCTAGCCCTAATCGCCGCGGCGTCTGCGACGTCATTATCGACGGTGGCAGTCTTGACATCGTCGCCAGCAGTGGCAATCGACAGGTCATCCGCTGCACTGGAGACGACGAAGCTAAAAATCGGAGATCCTTTTGCAACCGTGCCGGCGAGGGAAGTACACGAGGCGGCGCTTATTGGGACCAGCCCGATCAACGGCCTGGATTTGCTTGTTATTGGTGGAGGGGCCACTGGATGTGGGGTGGCGCTCGATGCGGCAACACGTGGACTTAGGGTTGGGTTGGTCGAGAGGGAGGATTTTTCTTCGGGGACTTCCTCTAGATCAACTAAGTTGATTCATGGAGGTGTGAATCCTATTTTCCCCCCTCTCTTCGTTGATGTCATATTGCAACTTAGTTGTCCCTTATAGGTTCTATTCTTTCTATTGTTCAGTTAGAAGATTGTTTTGGGTTTGTTAAAAACGACTAAAGTTGAAGTTTGGTACTTTTGTACCAACGTGGTTGGTGTCATATGGATGTGCATGGATTCCACAACATATATAACATCATCAACACATAGTTTGTTTATGCTGCCCCTATGATTCAAACCCTGCATCTTTCCCATCAGCAACTTGGTACTCAACCACCCGGCCATACCTTGGAGACCTTTTTAGACGTATTTATAAGAGTTGATAAACACTAGTACAACAAAATGAATCTTACAAGTCTAACGCTCCTATTTATATGCCATGCTTTTCATATTGTAGCTGATGAGAGATTATTTTTATCATACCAACAACTCCTCTTACTACATGTGCAACAACTCCTAAGAATCTCCCTTTGACTCACATCCATTTGCGCTATATTCAAGACCTGTAGTTTCGACACAACCCTATCTTCACCATGGACTTTGATATCATGTTAAATTTCAGTACATTATACCAATGCGGTTATATTCTGTTCGCTCCCATCGGCTATTGGTGTATTAATATTAGTAGGCAAACACTATTTTAACAAAAGAAATTTTGTCATGTCACATGTTTACCAGCTATATCTACACGCTGAACCCTTCAAATTATAACCACTGTGGAACTATGTTCATTTTTTAACCCCTTCTCTCAATACATGCAAGTCATTTCATAACAAACTTATAGTAAAAAATAAAAAATAAAACAAACATTAGGCACTTGTGGATGTAAATTGAATTAGATAGCATCTTGTGTTGCACTTTTAAGATCATAAACTTTATCTCGGAAGAAAATTAATGGGTTTCTCAATTTATTTTCACACATATAAAAACCTGAGTTGTTAAACAGTTGCAAACAACCAATACAACGGATGATCGCCCAGCTCAATAAAGAATACATGTACTTAAGGAAATAAAAGATGTGACAAAATAAAATGATAAGAGATTTGCAGTGAAATGATATGATTGGGTACACTTAGAACAAATTTCACTATATTCACGGAGAATTACAAAAGATGGATTATTGCATATATTTCTGTTAAAAGATCTAAACCTAATTAGAATGATCGATCCCTCCGAATGAGACATTGAATATGCTAATATATTCACGCTAATAATAACAATTTGATCTAATCTAATTTAGTTCAATAATCCATTAATATTGAACCCAAAACCATTAACCGACTTAAATTTTTTTGAAAGTAGTATTTCACTTTCACCAAAAATCTCTTGGTATTCATTCCGCTTTTGATACAAATTTCAAGTGATTCAACGACTTCAGTTATCTCTTTGAAATCGAGACCCATTTTCAGTAGTTTTGGGTGAAAACTATATGATGTGTATCATTATTTTCAATAGTATACAAGTTATAATTATTGAATTACTTTTTGAAGCATTGAACCAGCATTGAAATTAGATTAAAAGTGCACATAGTAATTATCTATGAAAAATTAGATAGATGGCAATTTTTGCTTATGCTAACTCCAATTATACTAATTTAAACCAGTGTGGACTTAATTAATTGTCCACCATGGAAAAGCAAGAGTTAACATGTTTTATGCGGTTCCGTTTGCTTTTGTTAAGAAGTTCTAAATGAAACTTGAAATAATGTTCAAAACTTTTGATGTTGTTTTTTCAGAAGTTCTGATTTAAACCACTTATTCGGAAATAAGCGTTTAAAACTTTATTTCTGCTTATTACTAGTTCTCAAAGCTGAATAATTATTTCTTTCATTTATATATCCTCGTTAACATTTATGAATTATAACAAATTCAAAATTTAAACATTTAAATGCAATAATTAATTCATAATTCAGAATTGATTTTTAGTATTTTAAAATTTAGAAAATCCAAATCTTGAAAATCCAACTTGTAAGAACCCAAAATTTTTAATTTTGAAAATTCAAGTGTATTATATTTTAGTTTTTAGAATATTATAGTTTAGGAAATATTTTTTCCTCTTAAAATCCAAAGCTGAAAATTTATATAGACTACTTTTTAAAGTAGAGTTCCACAAAAAAAAATAAAATAAAATAAAATTTAAAAAAAAAATCATTACATTTAAAAATTCTGATTCCAGACATAGAAATTTTGTAATTAATCATTTCGGAAACCTAATTTTTCAAAACAAACATTTTATAATTTTTTCAGTATTCAAAATTTTCTTATTTCAAACATTTTGTAATTTGAAATATTTAAATTTAATAATTCAGTAATTCAAATTTCATCTTTAATACTCATTATTTAAAAGAACTAATAAAGAGGGGCATAATTGTCAAGAAAACAATATTTCTTAATACTAATCAGAAGCGTTAAAAAGCAAACAAACTAGTAAATGGTTATTTAGCTCAACATTCAGAACTCGGCAATCATCAGTCAGAATTCAGTATTTTAATCAAACAGAACCTCAAGTGGGCATGAACAATATTACAGTCAAATAGAAAAGGAAAATTGTATCATAGACTTATAGTCGAGGTTCGAGGTTTTCATTGATTCTTCAAAGTTTTGATTCAGTCCCAGCAGATACGGAGTGTAATTAGTGACAAAAAAAAGCATTCTTTGACTAAATTGGGAAAGAAGACATTTAATATTTTTACTGTCAAAAAGAAAAGGAAAATCGTATCATAGACATATAGTCGAGGTTCGAGGTTTTCATTGATTCTTCAAAGTTTTGATTCAGTCCCAGCAGATACGGAGTGTAATCAGGGACCAAAAAAAAAGTATTCTTTGACTAAATTGGGAAAGAAGGCATTTTATATTTTTACTAGAGAAAGAACTATATCATTATTTGAATACATACAGTATCTAGCTTTAATTTGTGAATAAGATACAGAAAAATTGAATGTCCGAATCTAAAAGATACCTTGAATTTGCAGTGAGAAATGTAGGACCAATCGGTGTATTTAATTAGTTTGGCTGTTTCAAATTTGATTGTTTTTTAGCTGCTAATAGGGATAGTACTATTTGATATGGTTGTAATTAGTGTGGGTTTTATTGATGTATGTCTATGAAACTTAAGCATCAAAATTCAACACTGAAATCACACCTGAACTAATTAAATTTCTGCAATTCAAAAAAGAAAAAGAAAAATGAAAGCTAAATTAAATCTGAAGCTTCAAACCCTTATTCATAGTTTTTATACTCAATGTTCTAGTCAATTTGTAGCTGGTCGAAGAAATTAAGGTTATGCAAATAGCATATTCGTTATCCATATTAATAAACTGAGGGATAACCATAATGATGGTATGATAATAGTTGATGTATTTAACTTTACTCCATTATCATATATAATCATGTATCGTATATAATGATACTTTCCTCTTTAGGAACTTAAAAAAAAAACTACTTTTGTAAGCCAAGGATGTAAATAGATCCACCACCGTCCCACCCCCTTTTAACTCAAGCCCTCACAGCGGCACTTTTCGATCCCGAGATTTTTAACCCATTTAAGTGATTATTACATGCCTTCGCAAATACCAAGTCGTGAAAGTGCGACTGCCAAGGCTCGAATCTTCTCCCTCTACTGGGGAGGTAGGAACCCTTGCCAACTGTACTAGACCTACTTTCCTCTTTTGGAACTTTTGAAATTGAAATATGCTTGTCAACTCATACTACCTCAGTTTGATTAGTACTATGATATCCAGGAGTTCGATATCTCGAGAAAGCAGTATTCAACCTCGATTATGGACAATTAAAACTGGTTTTCCATGCGCTAAAGGAGCGGAAACAGGTTATTGAGAATGCTCCACACTTGTGCCATGCATTGCCATGCATGACACCATGTTTTAGTTGGTTTGAAGCAGTTTACTACTGGATGGGTCTAAAACTATATGATCTTGTAGCTGGTCGGAGAATGTTGCATTTGTCTAGATATTATTCTGCCGATGAGTCGATTGAACTTTTTCCTACTTTGGCTAGGAAAGGTCATGATAGAGATTTGAAGGGAACTGTTGTCTATTATGATGGCCAAATGAATGATTCCCGCCTTAATGTTGGGTTAGCTTGCACTGCTGCTTTAGCTGGTGCTGCTGTGTTAAATCATGCAGAAGTCATATGTGTTATAAAAGACGAGGCCAATGATCGAGTAATTGGTGCACGTATCCGAGACAATATATCAGGTAAAACATGATTTATTTTTGTCCAGATAAGTACTCCCTGATACTTTTCCAAATTCTACTATTAATACTTTGTACAAGCAACACGCGCGCACGCACGCACGCACACACAAGTTGAATGTCTCACTTTATGGACATATATTAAATACATGTTATATACAGCACAGTGTGCTTGAAATATGTAAATATATTGCCAGTTATACTCATGCATCGTTAGATTTGTTTTTTTTGTGGATGTTTAGTTTATTGATCAAGTTTGGATGTAGTTTCTCCAGTAACAGGGTCCACTTCAAACTCCATTTGTGGACGTTAGATTCGTTTCTTTTTTGCATACATGTCCACTCCAAACTCCATTTGTGGACGTTAGATTCGTTTCTTTTTTGCATACATGTCCACTCCAAACTCCATTTGGAAGCCTCGTGTACTGTGTACATGATGATTTTTTGCACCACTGGAAAAATTACACATATTTGACTCTCTGTGTGTGTGTGGTTCACACACAATATATAAAGTGAGTAACATCAATGTGTTATATAATTCAACAATGGCATTCGTAAAGAGCAATTGATGAAGAAACTCTGCCCTGAACCATTCTAACGGACTTGTAATATGCCTATCTGGGGTTGACATACTTTGGAAGAACCAGATGATGAGAAATTATATACTGGAACTGTATATAAAGTATTCTTCCAGAATCTCGAGTTAAAGTGATGTATGCAGCCATACAATAGTCGTGCTGTTTCTCTCCTCAAATTCTGAGAGTAATCTGTATAAATTTCAAGTTTGTATGACCTTAAATTCTTCACATACAAATACATTTAGTACTTGAATGAATGTGATGTGAAAAATGAGTAGGATGTTAATATTAAAGAGGACTGTAAAAAATGGGGTGCTTAACGAGGTAATGTCTAGGTTGCTTGTATCTTCTTCATTTCAAATTTTCCCAAGAACCCGCAAGTTATTTACAAATTTCGGGGTGAAGATGCATTGTTGTCCCGACTTAATTGTTTTGTTTCAAAATTGAACCTAAATCATATGCAACTTTTGCATGGAGTGAAAGTTGATGGTAAAATTCATAAGATGTAATTTAGTTGGTGATTAGCTTTTGATCCTGCTCAACCGTTTGTATATGGACCAGGGAAAGAGTTCGATACATATGCAAAAGTTGTGGTAAATGCAGCCGGACCATTTTGTGATTCTGTTCGTAAATTGGCTGACAAAAGTGCACAAACTATGATATGTCCAAGCAGTGGAGTGCATATTGTACTTCCTGATTATTATTCTCCTGAAGGAATGGGACTAATTGTCCCTAAAACGAAAGATGGTCGTATTGTATTCATGTTGCCTTGGCTAGGGAGGACCGTTGCAGGAACCACAGATTCTAATACTGAAATCACTATGCTACCGGAACCACACGAGGATGAAATACAATTTATATTGGATGCCATTTGCGACTACCTAAATGTTCAGGTTGGCTATTCAATGTCCTCTCTAACTTAATTTTGGTTGTTGCTTTTGTTTCTTTGATTATGAAACTCTACATTCGTATCATGCCGCTTGGATAATTATATTTGTCAACCTATTAATTGCATCTGAACAATAGTTTATATCTGATTTTATAGGGGTCTTGAGTATGTAGTCTCTATTTTTGACGTGATTGTAAGAAATGTTTATGTGCCAATGGTTATGTAAATCATGTCTCTAATTATGAAAATAGAAAGTGCACTTATGTTTTTCAAAAAGTTTTTCAAAATTTGAAAATTTGATCTGTGTTTTTCTTGAATACGTGTAGTTGTTTTAAGTGTGTTTTTTTAATATCAAATAACTTCATTCATTTACAATTATCGAATTTATCAACTTTTAAAAAGCTTTTTGTTAAGGGCAAGCTAGCTTAAGGAATGAGCAAGTTACCTTGCGTTTTATGTTTTTCAAAAATATGGATATAATTCACATATTTATTGGCACAAGGACCATTTTAATGACTACGCCTAAAATTAGGACGCTCTTCATATTTTCTAAAACTTTTATATCTTGTTTGTTTAACATGATGTATTAAAATACAACTGATCTTCTTCCAAAAGATAAAAAATGTACTGATTGAGCTTATTATATAATTTTGTTTGTTTTATAGTACAAATTTGAATTCGTTTTAGGTAAGACGTGAAGATGTTCTTTCAGCCTGGAGTGGTATACGACCATTAGCAATGGACCCATCGGCAAAGAGCACTGAAAGTATCTCTAGAGATCACGTTATATGTGAAGATTATCCTGGTTTAGTAACAATTACCGGTGGGAAATGGACCACTTATAGAAGGTACAAATTTCAAATGTTGGTTTTAGGTATATGCTATCTTGGCATCATCAACTTCAACAACTTCAACTTAGCATATAAGTATGATATGTAATACTGAATTGTATTTTGGTTAACCTTAAAATTATAAATGTAAACCAGCATGGCAGAAGATGCAGTGGATGCAGCTATAAGGTCAGGCAAATTAAAGCCTACAAATGGTTGTGTGACCGACAAATTGCTTATTGTTGGTGCAGTTGGTTGGGAGCCTTCTTCGTTCACTGTACTTGCACAGCAATACGTGCGCATGAAGAAAACACATGGTGGGAAGGTTATTCAAGGTGTTATGGATAGTTCTGTATCCAAGCATTTGTCACATGCATACGGTACTTTGGCTGAAAGAGTGGCTGCTATTGCTCAGGTAATAATAACTTTAACCATTATTTCATATTTTTTACTGTGGCAGTGGTGCTACTACATTGAATATGCTACACCTGATCAAATATTCTGCTGCATCTGTGCAAACAAATTTGAAGGTTATTCTTAAAAAGTAGGAATTTATAACAAGTCTCGTTGTATTGATTATTATTTCTTTATTTTAGAATGAGAATCTTGGTAAAAGATTGGCCCATGGATACCCATATCTGGAGGCAGAAGTTGCATACTGTGCTCGAAATGAGTATTGTCTATCTGCTGTTGATTTTATAGCTAGGAGATCTCGACTTGCTTTCCTAGACACCGATGCAGCAGGCAAAGCATTGCCCAGAGTAATTGAAATCATGGCTGCTGAACACAATTGGGACAAATCAAGGCAAAAGCTCGAAATGAAAAAAACTAAGGAATTTTTAGAAACCTTCAAGTCGTCTAAAAATGCACAATTTCATGATGGGAAACATACTGGCAAGTAAATACACGGCATTTCTTACCATACCCATTACAGCATAATAATTTATTTTTTATGGTAAACTGTAACAGTGAAACGTGTATTCTTTAAAACGGAATAGAGATGGTACTGTTTGTAATAAATTTATCGCTGTTGCTAATAATTTTTGCAACGGTTTATATACATCTAATCTTTGAATTCCGTCTCCGCGACTGTATGTATGCGTATGCGTGCACACACTATAACATTTAGAGTAATATACATGTATATTATTTATTATTTGTTAATTAGCAATTAACTAATTTATTTAATTAAACCAATTTTAATTGAATTTAATTAATTTCGAGAATTTAATTATAATTATCTTAGATATTTTAAGATAAATGTACATATTTCCTTATATATGTTTTTTTAATTTAATTAGTTAATTAATTAATCCAACTAATTATAATAAAAATTTCAAAAATAATTAATTAATTTTCAAAACATTTTTGGAAAATATTTTATAATATTTTTAAAATTTATTAAATAAAATTAACTTTTTAAATTTAAAATTTCGAAACAGATTTTGAAAATTAGCCCAAGGCCCAAAATCAATTCGGGTCTTTATATCGAGGATAACCTTTGGGCTTATTTCATCCTTCTGACCAAGTCAGTAGCCAAGTGCTTGATTATTCATCCCAACCTCAGACACTACCTTTGTAGACATCCTACTAAATGAGGAGGCTTTAATAAATTAGTCTTAATACTACTAATTTATACTGCATAAACTATTAGGCTCTAATCCAATTGAAGGAACTTGGTTAGGTCGTAGTGGTTTAAATGGATGAATTAAAAAAAAGTCATTTAAATCTAACTAGGCTTATAAAGTCTAGATTATTTTAGATCCAATATACAGTATTTTAAATAAAATCTTTATTTTCTTTAATTTATTTATATAAAGGTGTTTATTTAATTTATAATGTATATGCGTATTGAATATGCATATATGTGTATAGTGCACGTGCATTATATAGAAAGGGTACATGGTTAATGAATCCGTATGTCGGTGTTGGAATTTACAGCGCAACACACATTTGTACCTTCATGTACATTAGTCGTCCATAATTTAGTTTAATATTTATATGCATATTACATATATATAAATATAAAATAATTTTTTATTTTAATTATTTAAAAAATATTTTGACCAATTCAAAATAGTTTGAATTAGTATCTAAAATATTTTGTGATGGTTTAAATTTAAAACCAAATCTAGATCTAGATAAAAATCTATTTTAAATTTAAATTCAAGTTTCAAATATAGATGTGTTCAAATGTACATATATGTATATAAAATTTCGAAATGAACATTTCGAAGATTTTATATTTCGGTTTAAAATATTTATTCATAAATTATTAATTAATAAATATAATCACGTAGGTTAAAATTTTATTTATTTTATTTTAACTTTCGGTCGAAACTATTTTTAACAATTTTGTTTTATAATGTAAATCCGTATAGATTTACATTAAAAAATTATATTTTATTAATCAAAGCATGCATTATTTAAAAGAATCTAAATATATATATATATATATATATATATATATATATATATATTGTTAAATATATTTTGAAACATATATATATAGTTTTAATCCAAATATATATATATATATATAAACAAATTAGTTTTAAATATTATATATATATATATATATATTAGTTACAAAATTCATATTTAAAATTTAATAATATTTAAATTTCAAATTTTTTTTTTGCAAATTGTGGCCGAAAATAATGTGTGAATTATACATGTGTGTGTGTGTGTATTTAAATAATTTGGATGTGTGTGTAATATTAGATAACAATTATATATATAAATTCATTATAGTAATCAACATATAAGAAACATAATTGAAATAGACAACGTATATGATTATAAAATAATAGTGAGATTAAAGTATTATCTAACAACCGTAGCTTTTGAAATACACCTAGAATGTTGAATTTATCTCCTTTAGCTCTAATCCAAACACCTCTTCGAATTTACAGTAAACTAAAGATGAATACCACCCTTGATATAAATTGAATTTGATTTGTTTTTATTTAGAATTGAAGAACTGTACCTTTTGTAACTTGCGGCCAAGACACGAATGAGAGGAGGAAAAAAATAAAATGCAAATTAGTGAAGAGGTGAGGTTTAAATAGGCATCATATTTGAGTAAAAGGTGGAGATCTAGATCTGCTTGTTTACTCTTCTTTTATCCAATTCAAAAAAAAATTACATTCAAAACTTACCCCTTCCCTTCCTTATGGCCAGCCATAATATGGGTCAGATACACCTACAAAACTCTCTAAACCCAATCAGCATTTAATTAATTAAAATCCATTTTAAATATATATCGATATCGTATATCAATACTTACACATATAACTTTTATACACACGCTTTATCACTACTAATGACATTCAAATAAATCAAATAAATTTCATAATTAATATTTAATAAATATTAATTAATTTATAACAACTATAATTTAATTAAATCATGTGGTATTTCGAAGCATTCGACAATGCGGTTGTGCGATTCAAATGTGTAAATTCAATCAACGATTAATATCAAATAATATAAATATTAACATTCATAGTCACCTTAGCAGTGGTGTAATAGTTTGGTCGAATTTATTTCTTACACATTTTTGGGTAATATTCAATTTTATTATTTTAAGTGGTATTTGATAATATGATTATTTACATCAATTCTTTTCATCAAGATTATAACACTTTAGGACTTATAGGATTTCATTTTGGTCAAAATTATATTATCGTTCACATTCAACTTGTTTAACCAAAACGTAAAGTCATTGATTTAATAATACTACTTATTATTAAGCATATTGCTCTGGCCAAAGACTTTGACTTTGAGTTGACTATAGTTGACCGTAATACTAACCTCATATAACCGAGGAGACGAATTCTCTATTGAATAGTGTTCACTTCCAATGCTTCAAGTCAGACTCAACCATAGTCGTTTGATAGACGTCGCACCATGATTTAACTATAATCAAAGTGAAGTGCTGAAGTTACGTAGTATCGTAACTTCGAGATTCTATGTTTAACCTTAATTATATTAACCAACAGAAACTCTCGAGCGAGTCATTTCATAGTTGTCCAATAATTATCAGTACGTAACCCCTTGGTACACCTAACAATCAAGAGTAATGCACTATCCAACTTTTGAAGAGCGTTCTGTACTATAGTCTCAATGGATGTATGGATATCATATCTCCGAACATCTTGATAAGGAATAATTAAAGCAATATGTTATTTTTAATGTGATAAACTTCTCATGATTACAACACGTTATTATTGCTATCACATAACATATTATTTAAGGATTTTCTATTAAATATACTAAAATTATATAATTAATTAACATAACATGGTATAACAAATATATAACAGAAAGAAAACATATTTTATTTTGAGCGAAATTTTATTACAGATTTAATAATTTACAATAGATTACAGAATTGTCCATATAACATACTCCTAACTCTATCATTAGAAAAACAAATGTTTTTAAAAAACGTGCTTCATTTAATTAAATAAATGTGACCAAAAGTAGTGAATTTCATTAAATGAAAGAATTAAACCACGAAATATTTTCAACTATGTTCGAAATAGCCAAGAAATGAGTTTTATATATAAAGTGCTATAGTTTAGAGTCGTGGTTCAGAACTTCAGATTATGTGCTTAAACGATTCCCGTAGACACTTATGGGCCAAATGGATGTAAGTACCCAAACTCATTAAATCGACAATAAAAAAATGTGATGTAACCCTAGCTGCAGCCTTGACATTTCCTTCGTCCACCTAATATCATTTCCAACCTCTCTAATGATAGATAAATACATCTTAATACACAAATGCGTCAAAACATAAAACATCATCAGACCTTACAATTACATGTCAAATCGAAGCACTCGACAAGATAAAGATACAACAATAATTTGTCTTCTTACATTATGCTAGAATTAACCAGAATTACTGTCAAAGCCATTTGTAGCTAACCAAGGTGTCGATATGGATGTTTATTGATGGAGCTTGACTCCAAACTATGTCGATGAGATCGTATCAGGAAGAAGAGTCTAGATATGGGTATTGATATCTATATATTCAAATTGCATTTTATAAGAAAGTATCACTTTTTTTATTATGCTAACAAATTTGTGTATATGCTAGTAAGTAACAAATGAGGTAAACAATTCAAAGGAAAAAAATTAAACTAAATATTAAATCTAGGATGCAGCTTTTAAAATTTAGGAAAAAAGGAAAATAGTGTCTTTTTTTCCAATTTTCCAACTTTGACTATTTCCTCCGCCTCCGATGGACATCAGCCACCACCTACCTTCAACCACCGCTTGCCCTAACCGTCGTTGTCTAAGCAATCGTCATCTAAAGCCATCATCGTCCAAGCCGCTGTCTTCCAGGCGTCTCTTGTCGTTGTCACCATGGATCTGGCTAAAACCTTGATCTCAACTCCCTTGCCATTCTCACACCGTCACCCATGCAATCGTCGACTGAAGCCACCGCCAACCAAGCTGTCATCATTAAAGCCTCTCCCTTGTCGTTATCTCCCTAAATCTCACCAAAACCAAGATCTCACTTCCCTTACCATTCTCACGTGTAGTCGACGTCACCTCAACGTACTATGCCGCCATGCTCAACCCCAAATCGACATCTCTACCGACCAACACCATTGTCTACATCACCAAAAAACCTACAACAAAAAAAAGAATGCTAAATTAAAATGAATCAAATATGCCAAATGATAGTTGAAAATAACATTTGTATTTTAAAGTGCATTAGAATGAATCAAATGTACTGAATGATAGTAAAATAGCATAATGTACCGAATGATGGTAAAAATAGCATTCGTATTTTTGAAGTGCATGAAATCTAATAAAATGTATGGAATGATAGTTAAAAATAACATTTGTATTTTTAAAGTGCATTATGATGTATCGAATGTGCTGAATAATAGTTAAAATTAGCATTTATATTTTTAAAGTACATTAGAATGTATGGATGTGGCGAATGATAGTTAAAATATTTTAATATAGCATTTAAGTTATGACATTCGCTGTCGTGTTTAAAATATTCAGAATGATATTTTAATATGCATTTTAATTACAAAGTCCACTAACATGCTTATAATATTCAAACTTACAGTTTAATGTAGCATTTTAATTATGAAGTCCACTGCCATGTTTATGATATGCAAAAAAATAGTTTAATGTAGCAATTTAGTTAGCGTGTTTATTATTATGCAAAATGATAGTTTAATGTAGCATTTTATTTATGAAGTACATTAGTTTTTTAAAATATACAAAGTGGTAGTCCAATGTAGCATTTTAGTTACAAAGTATAGTAGCTTAGCCATGAAATACATTATCATGTTTAAGGTATACAAAATGATAGTTTAATATATCATTTTAGTTACAAATGTCCGTAGAATGTTTATGATATCCGAAATGATAGTATGATGTAGCATTTTAGCTATGAAGTCCACTAGCATGTTTAAAATATGCAAAATGATGGTATAATGTAGCATTTTAGTTATAAAGTCTAGAAGCATGTTTGTGGTATTTGAAATGATAGTCTGATGTTGCATTTTAGTTATGAAGTCACCTAGCATGTTATGATATCCAAACCTAATCGGATATGTACAGACACAAAAGCAAATCAGATGTCAAACCTAATCAGGTATGTATGAAAATCATTCTATAACCAAGATATTATTAAACCGATCATACCATTCAAATGCAAAATCTAACTAAATGTCAAACGTAATTGGCTATGTATTGATACAAAAGCTATTCGGATGTCAAACCTAATCAGACACATTAGAAAACCAACCTACAACCAAGACATGTTGTTTAACCGAGCATACCATCGAATGCAAAAGCTAACCGAATGTCAAGCCTAATCGGATACATATGGATGCAAAAGAAAACCAGATGTCAAACCTAATCGGGTATGTATGGATGCAAAGCAAACCGAATGTCAAACCTAATTGCGTACATATGGAAACCAATCTATAACTAAGATATGTCGTTAAAACGAGCATACCACTGAATGTAAAAGCTAACTAGATGTCAAACCTAACCGAGTACGTATAGATGCAAAAGCTAATTGAATGCCAAAACCTAATCGGATACGTATGGATGCAAAAGTAAACCAAATACCAAACCTAATCGGCTACATATGAAAATCACTCTATAACTAAGACATATCGTTTAACCAAGCATACCATCGAATGAAAAAACTAATCGAATGTTAAACCTAATCGGGTAGGTATGGATGCAAAAGCAAACCGCATGCCAAACCTAGTTGGGTACGTAGGAAAATCAATCTATAACCAAATATATTGTTTAGCCAGGCATACCATCGAATGCAAAAGCTAACCGAATGTCAAACCTAATTGGGTACGTATGACGCAAAAGCCAACCGAATGCCAAACCTAATTGGGTATATATGGATTAAAAGCCAACCAAGTGCAAAACCTAATCGAGTATGTATAAATGTAAAAGCCAATGGAATGCCAAACCTAATCGGGTACCTATGAATGCAAAACTCAACTGAATGCCAAATCTAATTGAGTACATATGAATGCAAAATCCAACAGAATATCAAACATAATCGGGTACATATGGATGTAAAAGCCAACTGAATTCCAAACCTAACTGGATAAATATGGGTACATAAGCCAATTGAATGTCAAACCTAACCAAATACGTATGGAAAAAAAGCAAACCAGATGCTAAACCTAATCGAGTATATATGGAAAACAAACTATAACCGAGATATATTATTTAACCGAGCATATCAATGAATGCAAATGCTAATCTAATGTCAAACCTTATTGGGTACGCATGGATGCAAAAAACTAACCGAATGCCAAACATAATCGGGTATGTATGGGTATAAAAGCTAGATACCATACCTAATAGAATACTTATTGATGCAAAAACTAAATGGGTACATATGAAAACCAATATATAACCTAGATAAATTGTTCAACCGAGATATATTATTAAACTAATACTAGACAAAGTCCAATAACATGTTTATAATATATGAAATGATAGTTTTATATAGTATTTTAACTGTGTAATCCACTAGCATGTTTTAAAAAATTGCAAAATGATAATTTAATTACAAAGTCTAATAGCATGTTTGTGATATGTGAAATGATAGTTTCATGTGCCATTTTAACTATGAAATCCACTTGAATGTTAAAAGCATGCAAAGTGATAGTTTAATATAGCATTTTTGTTACAAAATCTGCTAGCGTGTTTATGATATCTGAAATGACAGTTCGATATGGTATTTCAGCAATGAAGTCCACTATCATGTTTAAAATATGCAAAATGATAGTTTAATGTAGCATTGTAGTTACAAAGCTTGGCAGCATTTATATAATAACTGAAATGATAGTTTGATGTGGTATTTTAGGTATGAAGTCAACTATCATATTTCTAGAATGATGAACTACAACTTTAAATTACACAATAGTATGCCTATTCCTTCTACTTTCAATTATACTGAAATGCAATATACAACTAGCATAATGAAAAAAGCTTAATGTTCAATGTTTGTGTTGTGAAAATCTTGAACAACATATATTGTTGAGTACTTAAAATTATTCAAAAACATTTAATACACATGTAAGTTCCACAATATTCATGAATGATACAAATAGTTAACTATTAAAACGAAATGCTATATACATTAAGCATTACACTTTAACAATTTCAATAGCAGCCTGAAGCTTACCAGAAATACAATCAACATCAGATTGACCATCTGAAATTAATAAGAGTAACATTCAACATCAGATACAAAATAATAAAATACTAACAGACTAAATAACATAGTACGCACAGAAATGCTAGTTCTATGTATTGACATAATATTAAAGATGCAGTAAATAAATAATAAAACACTAACAGACTAAATTGCATAGTACGCACTCAAACTTGGTTCATCTCAAGTAATTTGAAAATGCTCACGACAGCGTCTCCTATTCTCAGCATCACAAAGCATGACGAGGACAATGAACTCAACTCAAGCAATCCAGAATGGAGGAGCGACGATCTCGGTCTTCATCTCAGAGAAACAATGAAGTGAGACGCATCTTCGAGTCGGCATCTCAGGTGAATAGCAACGGTGAGCTTTGGGCCGACTGAGTGGCGAACTTTGGCAAAAGCATGGCAAAGCAAAGGCCGGTCTCGGGCGAGGCTAGAATGGAGGCAACGCGACTTTATTCAAGGCGACAGTCCCGCTTGTAGTTGGCAAGATTTGACATCGAGTTTGAAGAAGAATGCATGGTTAATTTTTTTTTTTTTAAGATTTTCCTTCAGCCCAAATTATAAAGCCCGCGTCCTTCATACGTAAAAATAATAGATGCGTCCTTCGGTCCAAAAACCTAGCTATGCTTTTTGTAACAACCCAGAATTTTATAACTATAAAATAGGAATATTTAATTAAGTTTAAATATTAAAATTATAGTTATTAAAAATATAACGATCACGATTTAGGTAATAAAATAATAGATCATTTATGTAATATTAACAAATATTGTTAATAGTGGTTTCTAAAAAAAGGATAAATATTCAAATATTACTTTTAATTGGTTAATAATTCATTTTATATATGATAAAATGATGAGAAATAGCTTGTAATAATAAGTTATAATCATGTTTTAAAAAGATAATAACAATCGTAACATTTTTTAGATTTAACAGCGTAAATCGGCAGCACTTTTGAATAATCAATGTAAATGATTTTATAGTTAATCTAGGGATTTTAATCTATGTAAAATAATTAAAATATGATTTATAAACTTTGTTTATATCATTATATCGAGAAAAATATAATGGATAATGGGACCGAAAAACACAATAATAATACATTGAAAAACGTCGCAGAAAACGTTGCATAGAAGTCGCCGAACATCACCGGAATGTCTTATAACCTGCATATAAGTTATTGAAACATCATGTGGACTTCACCCATATGAGTAAAGTGTTTAGCATGAGTGAATGGGTGTGTGGGCCGTGCATAGTGCGTGTAGGCGGGTGTGGGTGTGTGAGATGTGATATAAAGGAGGGTATGGCCTTGATTTGACATAAACACTATGAGAAAAAGCGAATCAGATGACAGATATGCTCTGTTCTTTGAATGAATACCTATCAGTCGTTTATTTTCGTGTTGTCTCATTACATATCATACCACAGATATGCACCGTCGTACAACATGCAGTAACACATCAAAAGAAAAAAAACCATACGTTGTCTGATGTTATAGTATCCTTTCTAAAGTTTTCTATTAGACAACATATAAATATTGACTGATATGCATATCAATTGCACTTATGTTATATTTGCAAAATGAAATAATGAATCATAATTTTATTTAAACAAATATTTTAGTTCAAATCAAATCAGATACAATACAACTTTCTCTATACTTACATTTTCAAATACAATACAACTTTTACTATTCTTACATTTTCAAATACAATACAACTTTTACTATCATTCTCATATATACAACTTTTCTCTACACTCTCATATATAATATATTTTTTACTAGCACTCACTCGGGTTTATTTTCGATATTAATCATTATTTGCTTGCTCTAGCTTGTGTCCAGCCATCTCCAATACGTGTCAAATAAACAACGTAGTAAAATGAAAAAGGAAACAAAATTAAATTGCAAAAATAAAATTGAATTTGAATATTAATATAGCCTCAGTTTATGAGTTTGTTTTCTCTTCATGTTTTAGATAGGGACAAATCTGTATATGTGCACGGGTAACTTATGGTATGCATAATATATCACTGTAAATATCATAAGGTTGGACATCGATTATATCTCACAAACTATTGCAAAGGTCAAACCCGAAGGCTCAACACAATGCAAATGTGCACAAGGTCAAGCCTAAGCCTTCTCGGGCTCAACTCAGGTACATAAGGAAATGGAACTCAAAATGGAAAACCAAACTAAAGGAAGCATAACAAGAAACCATTTCATAAATACATCACAACAAGGGAAAAAGGCATCACAGCAAAGTGCATAAAAAAGTGCAAAGTGCAACAGCATAACAAGTAACCAGCAAAACATACATACATACATACATATGTGTTTGTATGTATATATGTATGTATGTATCAATTTTTCAAAACAGATAAGCATGTGGCAGTATCAGTTTTTCAAGGTTAAGGACATTTAAGGTTTCTGGCTATTCAAGGTTCAGGTCATTCAGGTATCAATTTTTAGGCTATTGAAGGTTTAGGGAAGGCAAGGAAATAAGGGAATTAGAAACCAAAGCAATCAAAGCAAAATGCATTAAACAAATAAGTATAGTGTACATATACGAGTACAAACCAAAACCAAAACCAAAACCAAATCCATAGATAGCAAAACTAAAACTCAAGAGATCGAATGAACATGGCAAACCAAACCAAGATACCAAGTACACAAACAAGTCCAGACAAGAGAAGAGCAAAGTTCAGGTTTAAGTGGTACTTCGGACTCAGGAATGATCACAGTAAGTTCAACCAAATCTAGGAGTGTGGTGCAAGAGTGTACAAGGCACAACAAGATTAACTTGACAAGACTGCACACAAGAAGAGTTCAGATGAAAAATCATAGCATTGATACAAGTAGTACAAGGAAGTAACTACGCAAAAACAAGGCAACAAGCCGGTGTAAAGCAAATAGCAACGAAAACAGTACACAACTACTATCAACAACAACAAAATACAAAAGTATAACACACATACCAGTACATATATACACATACATATGTATATATGAACATATACTTGAGGTATCAGTGAAGTGCCATTTATAAACTCAGATGAACTTAGAAAATAACACAAGGACAATGGCTCACATAAGTCAAGGCAGGATACAAATAGTTCAGAGATGAACAATGCAACTTAAGGGTTTCAATTGTCAAAGGGTTAAACAAGAAATGTGGCATGAAAGCATCATCAATATAAAAGTCAAAACCGATGTAATTCATGCTAGAAATTTCAAGTGGTGGTCACAAATATACGCAAATATGTTGGTGCAATGTCCAAGTCGCAAATCACATATATCACTCAATCAAAAAAATTAACGGCAGAGGAAAATTCATTTGAAATATTCAATTCATGTCAATTGTCAAATTCAATACACGTCAATTGTCAAATGTAATACATGTGAATGTATGTAATTGCACACTCAGGCTTAAACAACACAGTGTAATTGCACATTGCGTAGGATGTATGAAAACAAATGAACAAATTCAACTCGGTTCATCAGAAAAAGGGAAGCTTGAAATAGAAATTCAACAAAGGTCAAAGCATATTGTGAATATATCATAATATATATCACAAATGAACAAGTCAAGTTTTAGCAGATCCCACTATCCAATTCGAAAATAAAAAAGTATTCAAGAACTAAAAAGTGTAACAAGAACTGAAAATAAAAAAAATTCAGCATATACAAGAACTGAAAAATAATACAAACATGACCAAAGCATGTTGGCCAGTGCACTTCAGCCAAGTTTTGTTCATTGTCGCATAAACATCCAAATCATCACAGGCAAATCAAGTCGAGATCAATACAAAATCGAATGGGGGTAAAAATCGAAAGGCAAATCAAGTCCAGATCAATACAAAATCGAAAGGGGAAGAAATCTCAACATATCTATGGAAATATAGGAAATTAGTTCCTATATAAATAACCCAATTGATCGTTGGCAGGATAATCAGATTTGAGAACAATATAAATCAAAAGGGGCAAAAATCATATCAAAATCAATCGATGAAAAATCTACAAGGATTCGCAACCATCAATATCCCTAATCAAAGAACACTCGATAAGGAATGAAGCACACAACCATCAATTTTCACAAAGATGAGAAGACAAGAAGGGGACAACTTCAATTTCATAAAACCCTAATAACGACGAGAAGAAGATGGCGATTTTTTCCTAATTAATAATAAAAAAGGGGAACGAAATAACAAAGGGGGGAATGGAACAAAATAACATAGATGGGGAACATAACGAAATAATAAAGGGGGAAGGAAATAATTAAAGGGGGAATAGAAAAAAAGAGCGACCACGAAATAATTAACAGTGAAAAGTTGGAGCCAAAAATAAAAATTTTGATAATTTAAATAAACGATATATAAAATGTTGTTTGAATAACAACTTGCACATAGGGATTTTACGGGCCATTCAGACAATAGATGAAAGATTATGTGGCTCTTCAAACAATAAATGGTTTTGTCATGTGTTGTGTGAAAAAGTGGGATAACATAAAATCTACCTTATGTTGTGTGATCACTGTTATCTGATTCACTTTGTGGCATAGTGAAAGTTGGAGTGTATGGCTTAGATATGACATAAAATGAGTGGGTGGGTGTCATGGTGTGTATGATGTGATGGGGTATGGGTGTGAAAGGGAAGGGTGTGTGTAAGAGGGTATGGTAGTGATGTGACCTTTAATGAATATCAAAATGCTTAAGGCTTGGCTATAAATACCTCTTCCTTTTCATTTCCTTTTCTCTTCTTCAATTCTCTCTTCTCTCTCAAGCTTTGGTGATGGCTTCCATGCTTTCACTTAGGAAATTTTCAAAAGAAATTAGTTCAAAACCACTTAAAAATTAGATCCTACCATAGATCTAAGCATCTCTCATCATTCCAAAGCCATCTAGCTAAGTTTCAATGCCTTGGAAAGCACGTAAACACCCCTTGGACCGTGAGCTTCATGGAAGGAGAGTGAAGTTTAAGAGCTCTGGTGGAAGAAAAAGAGAAGTAGGTTATGCCGGAGTGAAGGCGTAAAGTACCGAAGGAGTTTGGAAGCAAATAGAAGAGCTAAAGATCAAATTAGTACCTAGTACATGGTTAGGCCAAACCATATTAGGTAGGAGAGGATTTTGGAAGCTTGTCGAAGAGCGGAAGCTGTGGAAAAATCATCCGCAGAAGCTATGGAGAAGGAGGGAGCTATGATGGTAAGATCTCGAGAAACAATTCTTATTTATTGTTTAGATAATCACATGCAAGTTCATATAGTTAATTACTTGTTAATATAATTATATGCAAGTATATAAAAGTTAACTACATAATTATGCATGGATTAGAATGTTTGTTGGTTTTTAATTTATGGTATACTTGGTTGCTAGTGTTGGATGATGACTTATTTGCAAAACAAAAAGGACCATTAGAAAAGAGACTAAGAAATGATGACATAAATGGTTAGTTAATTAACTTAACTAACCCTAAAACTAATTGGAAACGAATAATCATGTATATCAAAGAGTTAGTCTCTTAATGATTTTGAGATGTTGAAAGTAAGAAAGGAATTTAATATGATTTTAAAATCATATATGAAGTAATATCATAATAATAGAATATTATATAATATAAAAATATTGGAAATAATATTTTTAAGTTATAAAAAGTAAAAATAGTTGGTTATAATGTTTTTATAATCAATTATAAATGATTTTGAAGTGTTTCGGATGAGTTCCATAACAATTCACCAAACGGTCAAACCTGAGCACTTCCCGTAAAAGCAGTACGCATTATCGCGACCCGTTACTCAAACGGAAGTGTAGAATGTATTTCAAGTCGGAACGACTTGAAACCAGAAATGTTTTGTCCATAAAGTTGATAGCTTTCACATGAATTCGAAAATCAAGATTTTCATTTATAAATCGCAAGTTATGATTAAATCAGTTTTTTCGTAACGGTCGCTCTACGAGCGACTAAAGGTCAAATTTTATAAGTAAAGTTTTATAATTTCAAAATATGTAAAATAAATTTACAAATTCATTACAAATATAATAATGAAGTTTTGAAAGATAAAAATGGATTTATACTTAATAAAAAAGTATAGTTTTGGAAAGTGACTGGAAAATCATTATTCACTAGCGATTTGACAAATTGGATTTTGAATTAAGGTATTTAGGAGTTTATGACCCAAATCTTTTGCAAATGTTTTCATAATAATTAATTATGATTTTTAAATTTATTTGGGAATTTTCTAAAGAATTAGAAAAATGATCAAATTTTGGAGTTGAACAAATTGTTTAATTAATAAACAATATTTGGAAACAAACTCTGGAGTGACGATAGACTTTGAGGTATGAAAAGGGCTGTTATTTAAAGGATCAAGAATGTGATCAAACCAAGGTTTGAGAGGAATTAGTTCCCCAACTTGGAAGGCCTCATTGTTTACTGATAAATAACTTAAGTTTGAAATCGAAGACTTAAGTTGCGAATGAGGCATTCTCTCTGAATGAGAAATAAAGTAAATAGCAGAAAGAGGTATATGGAATATCTAAGAGTACATCTTGTCCCTCCTATGAGATCTGAGAAAGCAAACAAGGTAGTTAACAAGATGGAGAAATCCATCTGACCTGGTTTATTCCTTGGACGAAGGGTGGAACGGATCAAAAGATGGATATGGATACTTGACAAAGATCAAGTAAAAGTTTGAAAAGCAAAAATTAACTGGTTTGGGACTATTATAACGACGTTTTACGTAATGTTTTTTTTTAACTCGATTAAAAGACAATGTGAAGTTAAGAAATCTTTATTAAAGATAAAAAATGAGATTTTCTGATAGATTTTCCTAAGAAGGAAAAGTGATGTTTTGGATTTAATTGCAAAGTTAAAGAATGGATTAATTAAACCAAAGAGTTTATTAATGAGGCTTAATGATTCCATAAACTTGTTACCTCGCCAGTTGGTCATAGTCGGGATATCATCAAATCGGTTAAAATGGATGGATATCGGGATTGGAGATCGATTGGAAACAAAGCTATGATCGATACCGTCAAAATTGGACCAGGCTCCAATCAAGGTGGGATCGATAGGGAATGATAAACAAGGCTAGATGAGGCTACAATTCAAATTTCAGGTCAATCGAGGTTCGTATGCTCGAGTTATGGATGGATCAATATTAGAGAGGAATGATTTCATATCGATCAAAATGGACATTGACTTTCGATCGATGCTTTCATATCGTTATAGATGGATACGACTATGGATAACACACACTTTCTTTTGTACATTTGCTTTGGACCGATGTAGTTCGTATCGATATGCACGTATCGAATGGATGGCGAAGTAAGTCGGTGCACTTCGTATCAATCAAGACTGGGATCAATAAGAAGAGCGAGGCAATTGTTACAAGGAAAAGCATTTCATATCGATCACTCATTGATCAATACGAAGAAGGAAGCGGTTGATCGATACGAAGAAGGAAGCTGCTGATGGGTACGAAGAAGGCAGCAGGTGTTCACGGATGGATGCAAAAGGTATGGGTACGAAGGCAACTGCACTAACGACTATGCTTCGTATCGATCATGTTCATATCAATCGATACGAAAGGAGCGGTCAAGGTGGAGTGTAAAGCATGGATCACGTGGATGGTAATCTATGGATACGTAAGCTATGGATTGATGGATATGAAATGATGGAGGCGAATTGATGGATACGGGTTCTTCATGGATACAGAATGCTCAACCTACACTAGCAATCTCAAACTTGGATAGATCATATCTCGTAAACTACACACTAGTATTTAATGAAATTTGGAGAACAAGGACTTTGCACTGTCTTCTTTCACATGATCGATTCCAGCCCTACCGGAGTGATTCCTGATCGATATGGATCGATCAGAGATCGATCCCAAACCACCTTAGATTGATCATGTGGGCCCACCTGTGCATGAGAAGAGGTATTTCAAGTTTGGGGTGGATATTTTCAGATCTGCACCTATAAATAGCAGCTCTATGGCAACTAAAATTGAGGCTTCTTCTTCTTTTCTAGGCGAAACTCTATTATTTTGTTTACTGATTTCAAAGACTTATAACTGTAATCCCAATATAAAATGAATATAAGGATCGATTCAAAGTGGACGTAGGCCAGTAATAGCTGAACCACTATAAATCCCATGTCCTTTTCCATTTTCTTTCATTTTAATTTGGTTATTTCTTCACTTTTATTCTCTACATTATCTGGATCTGAGATCTATGTTAAGATATTAAGGATTTGTGTGCAAATACTTGTGCTTTCACTACTTCTGGGGTTTGTGACCAATTTTGGCACAACCAATATTGATAATAAGATAATGGAATAAGTAAAGGGATATATCTGTAAAGATATTTAATGAAATGGAAGATAAAAGAATTAGATGACGGTTGTGATCACATATAAACTTAAGAACTTTTATCGATGATTGGTTTCGAATGAACCGGAGTCGGAGTGGGGTTTATTCCCATCCAAAAACTAGTTCGATCTAATATAAATATGTTGGTGTCAGAAGGTAAAGACATGGAGCCTCAAAGATATGAGCATGGATATGTGATTAAAGATATTGAAGATTGGAAATCTTTGTGATATTGAAGGCCGGGGATCTTTATGATAAGTGGATTGCTTGTTGATAACTCGGAGATACTCCGGAGGTAAATGAATAAAAGTGATCTCTTGTTATGGGATCTGCGATGATTCATGGGCTATGGCTACTGCAATTTGGGATGTAGCAGGATGATGCCTTCAGTTCATCCTGTTCCTTAATGACTTGTATGGAAGAATGTCCGACGTTATACTTCTTAAAAGTTAAGTTGATCTCTATAAAACGATATCCAATGGTGGCGGAGACAGTGACTTCTTTTAGCTTAACATCTATTTCTGAGATGTATGTACCCAAGACGTTTGCGTTGTAGAAATAATTTTGATTAAGAAATGACAAAGTGGCATTCAGAATAGAACAAGTTGTGGTTAGATGAAACGAAGCCTCGCGAGCCTCATATCCTGGAAGATATGGGTTAACTATTTGGTCCCAGATTATGAGATAGGAAGTATGTGCACGCAGTTAGAACTGACCTCTGAACCTCATTGGTCGTGGTTATGTCAGTATCAGTGGATAAATATGCACACATGGTTAGAACTGACCTCTGAACCTCATTGGTTGTGGTTATGTCAGTACCGGTGGACAAACTTTGATAGTGGTATCTGAGATGGATGAAAAAGTCACAGGATCAACGGAAGGAAAAGGGCATTAATTTTCCCTATCATGTTGGAAATCCAATTACCAATACAAGCTTGCACGGATTTGTTTGTATTGCCAAAATAGTTGTGAATGTCATGCACGCATTTCAACTACTCGAAGGTCGTTAAACTTAATAATGTGATAATTCTGACCATTGAATTATTATACTAAAAACAATTTTTCTAAAAAGATCGCTAATAATAATATCAAAGTGCTTCGGTGTAAAAGATATTTTGGCTATCATAAGGTGAAAACCCGTCCGTGTTTATGTGCTGCGTAGTCTTATGAGATGCCATTCTTTCAAGGGTTGCATTTATCCGATCTATGACTCTGTCAGATGATTTTAGTTCAAGTTTCTCACGCTGTTTTATCAAGCCTGACCTGGGTATTTTTAACACTTGGGTCAACACCGAGTAGTTTCAGGTTGGTTAAGCGATCTTGGAATCGGGAAGGTAGGATTTGGTAATTTCTTGGATAAAGATCACTTGGAACTTTCCAAAGGAGTGCTAGAGATCTTCATCTACATGTATGCGTAGTTTTTCTTATTTCCACTGTTCTATGTTATTTATTGTTTAACATTTTTAAGAACAGAGTTTATAATTGTCCAGGTTGACCGTAGCTTAAACTCTGGTTTATATGTTAAAAGTTTTCCGCTGTAAAAAGATTTTTGATTGAATAAAATATGTTATTCCTTACATGTGAAAATCTATTTTTGTTCCGTTCTTGTTTCTTTATTTACATCCCAATAATGATTTGATTTTTCGTGTGTTGAATTTATGGCACTAGGAGTATTAGTGTGGATTTTCGAGGTATGGAAAAGCAGTTCGTTGCACTTGGTATTAGAGCTTGTGGTTGAGTGAAAACCTAGGCTTGTTGGGGTATGACTCATCAAAGATAGGGTTAGTGATTCCCTAGGTTGAGTAACTCATTAGAGATGGGGTAAGTGACACCCCAAAATGATTTTTGAGAGTATATTATATATATATATATGAGTGCGTATTTGTTAGTGAATATGAAAATGATTTAGTTAAATAGTCTGTTGAAAGGTTTATGGATTCTGGTCAATACGGAGGGGCGCCGTTATTGGTAAGGATTCCTGAAAACTTAGGCATGACGAATCGACACTCCAATTTTGAAATAATTATATTTGATATAAATAATATAAGTTTTATAGGATTTGGGGAAATTTTATGGCATATATTCCCTTTGAAAGTTCATTAAATAAGATATGATTCAAGTAGTGATAATCGGAATATTTTTCTTAGTATCGACCATATGTTGGCTTAGGCGAATGCTATTGAATACTTCATGGATTATTCTCCTTCTCATGAAAGGATCAAATTAAGTTCAATTCGTACAAATCCAAATTAGATTATGGATATAGGAAGACATAGATGATTATCTGTGCAGATAAGAAATGGTAACACTTTCATTTAGTAGATTGGTTGATTTAATTTGGTCAATAAATGATATACTATCATTTATGATTTTTGAAAACGAAGATTTAACTAGCAAACCCCTTATGAATTAAGTTTCATGATTTGACTATAAGGTGTTTGGTAATACCGATTTAAGATCAGGAAATTCATTAAGATAATAAAATGGTAAGGGTAAATAACTTGTTAAATTTATAACAATATTGAAAATATATTACGAAGTAATTTAGAAAAATTTTATTTACAAAATGAATTTGTAGACATAGAACCCATAAAGGTTAATTTCAAAAGAAAGATGTTTGGAAAGTTCGGTGGATAAGTTTCGATTTGTTGTATGACGATTAGAATAATCTTCTAAGTGTCAATCTGATGTTTGTTTTGGCAAGCGGAATTGTATACTTAGTAGATTATCCTCTTTATCATTGTGCAATTAGAATGAGTTCAAATACGAACGATCCCAAAGTACGTAATAACTTGTTAAGGTTATAAGTAGATACTTATAATATAATTTCAAATAAGAAATCTTAAAAAGAAAAGATCTACTGACAACTAGTCGAGTGGCTCGTGAAAATAGGCAAGAGATTGTGCTCGGATGGTAAATGCTTCCCTTGAGTATTTCCCTTCTTATTAAGGGAATATATAATATTATCCATAATACCCAGTTCCTAGTCTCATTTTGGAGTTACTCGATCTATACCAATTTAGGAAGAATAAAAGATAAGTTATCTTTGAAAGTGTAAATGAATTTTTTGAGAAGGAATATAAGTGTTTAAACTAAAGATAAGACTTTATGAAATGTTTTCAAAAATGTTTTTGGAGTTAAATAAGTACGTATGAAGTACATAAATCACTTTATCGCATTGGTCGATCTAAGATTTTAGTGCAAAACTTGAGGTGTTTACACCAGTACGGAAGAATATGGATAACCCGATTCTTAACGGCTAACGTTGATGAGGGTTTTTGAGTAGGATGCTTGATTTTTCTATCATGGTTGGGTGCTATGCAAGAAAAGCAAAGGTTTCTAAAAAAGGGGCCCAATTGAAGTCCGCACTAGAGGATCGAGAGATCGATAGTAGTTCGGAAGAAAGCTTGTGAATTCGAATAGTAGATCGAATCATATGTTGCGTATGGATGGTATATATACATCATATGGGAATGATTTTTAAAAGAATGTTTGGCTCTCATTATATTTTTCACTCCAGGTAAATTTAGGGGACGAAATTCTTTAAGTATGGGAGAATGTAACGACCCAGAATTTTATAACTATAAAACAGGAATATTTAATTAAGTTTAATATTAAAAATAGAGTTATTAAAAATATAATTATCATGATTTAAGTAATAAAATAATAGATCATTTATGTAATATTAACAAATATTGTTAATAGTAGTTTTTGAAAAAAAGATAGATATTCAAATATTACTTTTAAATGGTTAATAATTCATTTTATATATGATAAAATAATAAGAAATATCTTGTAATAATTTATAAGAAGTTATAATCATGTTTTTAAAACATAATAACAATCGTAATATTTTTTAGATTTAATAGCTAAATCGGGCACTTCTAAATATTCAATGTAAAGGATTTTATAATTAATCTAAGGATTTTAATTTATATAAAATAATTGAAATAATATTTATAAACTTTGTTTATATAATGGATAATGTGACCGGAAAACAAAATAAGAATACATTGAAAAACATGATATAAAACGTCGCATAGAGTCGTCGAACGTCACTAGAATGTCTTATAACCTGCATATAAGCTATGAAACATCATGTGGACCCCACCACACGAGTAACGTGCGTGGATGAGTGGATGGGTGTGTGGGCCGTGCATTGTGCGTTTAGGGATGTGTGTGATGTGATATAAAGGAGGGTATGGCCTTGATTTGACATAAAAATGGAGGGGATAGCTTCGATATGACATAAAGTGAGTGGGTGAGTGTCATGATGTGTATGATGTGATGGGGTATGGGTGTGAAAGGTTAGGGTGTGTGTAAGAAGGTATGGTGGTGATGTGACCTTTAATGAATACTAAAATGCTTAAGGCTTAGCTATAAATACCTTTCTCCTCTTCCTTTTCACTTCCTTTTCTCCTCTTCAATTCTCTCTTCTCTCTCAAGCTTTGGCAATGGCTTCCACTTAGGAAATTTTCAAAAGAAAATGGTTCAAAACCACTTAAAACTTAGATCCGACCATAGATCTAAGCATCTCTCATCATTCCAAAGCTATCTAGCTAAGTTTCAACGTCATTCGAGCTTGGCAAGCCCCTAAACACCTCTTAGGTCATGAGCATCATGGAAGGAGGGTGGAGATTAAGAGCTTCGGTGGAAGAGAAAAAGAAGTAAATTATGCCAGAGTAAAGGCGTAAAGCACCGGAGGAGTTTGGAAGCGAATGGAAGGTCTAAAGGTCAAATTAATGTCTAGCACATGGTTAGGCCGAACCGTGTTCGATAGGAGAGGATTTGGAAGCTTATCGAGGAGTGGAAGCTATGGCAAAATCATCCAAAGAAGCTATGGAGAAGGAGGGAGCTAAGATGGTGAGATCTTGAGAAATAATTCCTATTTATTGTTTAGATAATCACATATAAATTCATATAGTTAATTACCTATTAATATACTTATATGCAAGTATACAAAAGTTAATTACATAATTATGCATGAATTTGAATGTTTGTTGGTTTTCAATTTTTTTTCATACTTGGTTGCTAATGTTGGATGATGACTTGTTTGTAAAACAAAAAGGACCATTAGAAAAGAGACTAAGAAATGATGATATAAATGGTTAGTTAATTAACTTAACTAACCATATAATTAATTGAAAACGAATAATCATGTATATGAAAGAGTTATCCTTTTAATGATTTGAGATGTTGAAAGTAAGAAAGGAATTTATATGATTTTAAAACCATATATGAAGTTAAATATAATATTATACAATATAAAAATACTGGAAATAATATTTTTAAGCTGTAAAAACTAAGAAGTAAAAATAGTTGTTTATAATGTTTTATAATCAATTATAAATGATTTTCAAGTGTTTCGGATGAGTTCTATAACAATTCACCAAATGGTCAAAATTGAGCACTTTCCATATGGTAGCACGCGCCATCGCAACCCGTAATTCAAACAGAAGTATAGAATGCATTTCAAGTCGGAATGACCTAAAGCCAAAAATATTTTGTCCGTAAAGTTAGTAGCATTCACATGAATCCAAAAAATCAAGATTTTGATTTATAATTCGCAAGTTATGAGTAAATCAGTTTTTTCGTAAAGGTCGCTCTACGAGCGACTAAAGGTTAATTTTATAAGTGGAGTTTATAACTCCAAAAAATTTAAAATAAATTTCTAAATTCATTATTAATATAATAATGAAGTTTTTAATGATAAAAATGTGTTTATGATTAGTGAAAAAGTATAGTTTTGGAAAGTGTCTGGAAAATCATTATTCACTGGCGATTTGAAAAATTGGATTTTGAATTAAGGTATTTAGAAGGAGTTTATGACCCAAACCTTTTGCAAATGTTTTCATAATAAATAATTATGATTTTTAAGATTTATTTAGGAATTTTCTAAAGAATTAAAAAAATAGTCAAATTTTGGAGTCGAACAAATTGTTTAATTAATATACAATATTTGGAAATAAACTCTGGAGTGACGATAGACTTCGAGGTATGGAAATGACTGTTATTTAAAGGATAAAAAATGTGATCGAACCAAAGTTTCAGAGGAAATAGTTCTCCACCTTGGAAGGCCTCATTGTTTATTAATAAATACCTTAAGTTTGAAATCGAAGACTTAAGTTGCGAATGAGGTATTATCTCTAAATGAGAAGTAAAGTAAATAACAGAAAGAGGCATGTGGTATACCTAAGAGTACATCTTGTCCCACCCGTGAGATCTGAGAAAGCAAATAAGGTAGCTAACAAGATGGGGAAATCCAGCTGGCTTGGTTTATTTCTTAGACGAAAGGTAGATCTGGATACTTGACAAAGATCAAGTAAAAGTTTGAAAAGAAAAAATGTAATGGTTTAGGTTTATTGTAACGACATTTTATGTAGTGTTGTTTTTAACCCGATTAAAAGACAATGTGAAGTTAAGAAATCTTTATTAAATATAAGAAATGTGATTTTGTGATTGATATTCCTAAGAAAGGAAAGAATGTTTTGGACTTAATTCTAAAGCTAAAGAATAGATTAATTAAACCAAGGAATTTATTAATGAGGCTTAATGATTCCATACACTGATAATAAGATAATGGAATAGGTAAAGGGATACATTTGTAAAGATATTTAATGAAATAGAAGATAAAAGAATTAGATGATGGTTGTGATCATACATAAACTTAAGAACTTTTATTGATGATTGGTTTCGAAGGAACCGGAGTCGGAGTGGGGTTTATTTCCATCCAAAATCCACTTCGATCCAATATAAATATGTTGGGGTCAGAACATAAATCCATGGAGCCTCGAAGATATGAGCATGGATATGTGATCGAAGATTGGAAATCTTTGTGATACTGAAGGCCGGAGATCTTTATGATAAGTGGACTGCTTGTTGATAACCTCGGAGTTGCTTCCGAGGTAAACGAATAGCAGTGATCCCTTGTTGTGGGATCTGCAACGATGCAAGGGCTGTGGCTACTGCAATTTGGGAGGCAGTAGGATGGTTCCTTCGGTTTATCTTGTTCCTGATGACTTGTATGGAAGAGTGTCTGACATTGTACTTCTTAAAAGATATGTTGATCTCTATAAAATGACATCTAGTGGTGGTAGAGAAGGTGATTTCTTTTAGCTTAACACCCATTCCTGAATGAATTTACCTAGGACGTTTGCATTGTAGAAATAGTTTTGATGAAGAAATGACAAAGTGGCATTAAGAGTAGAACAAGTTGTGGTTAGATGAAATGAAGCCTCGCGAGCCTCACATCCCAAAAGATATGGGATAACTAGTTGGTCTCGGATTACGAGATTGGAAGTATGTGCACGCAGTTAGAACAGACCTCTGAACCTCAGTGGTTGTGGTTATGTCAGTACCAGTGGAAAAATATGTGCACACAGTTAGAACTGACCTCTGAACCTCATTGGTTGTGGTTATGTCAGTACCAGTGGGCAAATATGTGCGCACAGCTGGAACTGACCTCTGAACCTCATTGGTTGTGGTTACGTCAGTACCAGTGGACAAACTTTGATAGTGGTTTCTGAGATGGATGAAAAGTCACAGGATCGGAAGGAAAATGGGCATTAATTTTCTGTATCATGTTGGAAATCCAATTACCAATGCGAGCTTGTACGGATTTGTTTATATTCCCAAAATAGTCATGAATGTCGTGCATGCATTTCAACTACCCCGTAGGTCGTTAACTTTAATAATGTGATAATTTCGACCATTGAATTATTATACTAAAAAGTGTTTTTCTAAAAAGATTGCTGATAATAATAATATCAAAGTGCTTCAGTGTAAAAGCTATTTTGGCTATCATAAGGTAAAAACTCATCCACATTTATGTGCGGCGTGGTCTTATGAGATGCTATTCTTTCAAGGGTTGATTTATCTGATCTATGACTCTGTCGGATGATTCTGGTTCGAGTTTCTCATGTTGTTTTATCAAGCCTAACTCGGGTATTTTTAATACTCGGGTCAACACCGAGTAGTTTCAGATTAGCAAAGCGAGCTTGGAATCAGGAAGGTAGGATTTTGGAATTTCTTGGATAGAGATCGCTTGGTGCTTTCCAAATGAGTGCTAGAGATCTTCATCTACGTATAGGCATAGTTTTTCTTATTTCCGCTATGCTATTTATTTATTGTTTAACATTTGTAAGGATAGAGTTTATAACTGTCCAGGCTAATCGTAGGTTAGACTCTGATTTATATTTAAAAGTTTTCCGCTGTAAAAGGATTTTTGACTGAATAATATATGTTATTCCTTACATGTGAGAATCTATTTCTGTTCTGTTCTTGTTTTTTTATTTGCATCCCAATAATGATTTGGTTTTTCATGTCTTGAATTTATGGCGCTGGAAATATTAGTGCGGATTTTCAGGGTACAGAAAACCGGTTTTTTACACTTTTCCTTGAGTCTATTTTCACGGTAGCAAAATTTGCATTGGAAGTAAAATATTTCAAATATGCTAATGAGTAGCAAATATTGCATTACATGTTTAAACCGCAAAAAGTTCCGCTAACATTTATTTGTGAAAATATGGTTGCTGTTGCACGGTACTTTTATGCAATGCCAATATTTGCTTGTATTGCAACACAAAAAAGCTACACGTGTTGTGGTATTAGTGGTGAAAATATTTATAGTGCAATTGTAAAATATTGTACTTCAAACTGAAGTATTTTTTAAGGGAATATTTGAACACAAAACAGAACATAAAACATGACACATTATATGTTAACCAATGAAATTTAAATAAAAATCACCAATTGTGTTATCAATTTGTGTTCAAAGTCTTTACCTTTTTTAAACGACTACATATGCATGCCCAGACGGGTCTGCATTTAATCACAACGTGCATACATTTTTTGTTGTGACTGTGAAAGTAGATTTGATAATAGCATCCCCATATCTGAACTCCACCTAGGCAGAAGCTGCAAAAAAAATTTACTCGGACTAGAGTAACTTTTTATGCTAACTCGGAACCAGGCGAAACTTCGACCGATAAACTCTGATCTAAATTATGGAAAATATGGAACACTTGGATAATTAAGCTTATGAACGTATACCGCATTACTCTATGGTAATTAAAAGTTTTACTTGGAAAATAATAGGTTACATCTCCATATTTGAACTCCGCCTATGCAGAAGCCGCTATTTTTTTTTCATACTGCAATAACTTCTCCATACTAACTCGGAATCGGGCGAGACTTAGACCAATGAACTCCCACCTAAATTACGGACAATATAAAACTCTTGGATACTTCATCCCTTGACGCACATTGTAGTTCTCCATGGTGACTGTTTGCACCAAAATTGGGCACAACACTCGTCGGAAGTTTTTGAAGAGATAATAAATGAAGAGTGCAAATTAAAACAGAGGATTATCTAACAAAAACTCCAAATAGCATGTAAATAAACGCGTAGACAAGCAATTTATAGTGGTTCGGCGTATTGCCTACATCCACTGTGAAGTTTTTATACTTTTATTGACTTTCTTTCGATGATTACAAGTCGGTACAGCAATCAACAGTGAATTACAATCGGAAATTCGAATTTAACAGCAAGTTTATGATATCAAGTGGTGGAGATCTCAATCCGGCAGAGTCTAGATGCTTCAGAATCCAAAAGTCCCTTTTCTGTTGGCCCTGGGGCTCTATTTATAGGCGTAGGCTGCTGATATTTCGCTGAAAACTCGAAAGACCACTTCTGGCACGTGAGGGGGCCCACACGCACGGTCTCAGGAAGTTTGGGCCCACTTTGGCATCGGTTCGAACTCAATTCGAACCGATCAAGAATTCATCCAATCGGGGTGAAATTTGGCGTGGACATTCTTCAACATGTATGCAAGCTTCTATGAAAATTTTATGGCATTTGGATCAGTAGATTGGAAGATATGATGGATTCGAAATGGGGTCCATTGCATGGCTGTTTGGTTCGAAACCATGCTTTCGAACCGATGGTTTCGAATCCATCATGGCACGTGTCTTCATGGTGACGTGGAGCGCAAACTTCGAAACAACCCGGTCTTCACTCCGAGTTGACCGCTTCGACTCCATAAATCTCGGCGAATTCGAACCGATGGAAGACACGTCATCATGGTTGGTTGACCCAGTGGATTCGAATGAGGCTACACAGGATGGGTTCGAACTTGGCATCATGGATGGTTTCGAACGAGGTTCCATGTTTGTGTTCGAACAACGTCTTATGATGGAATCGAACAAGGATGCTTGTTTGGAATCAAATAAGGCTTTGTGGTGGGTTCGAAGCAGCTACTCTCCGATGGATCCGAGGCCCATTGTTATGAACTTGGTAGGTTTGAACTTGATGGGTTCGAACCCGAGGCATCCCGATGGGTTCGAAGGTGATGGTTTCGAACCTGATGGGTTCGAATCTCAGGCCTTTTCTTTCAAATTGAATCGATCATAATTTGAGCGTATGAACTCGGATTGACTTGAAACTTGAGATGTTGATTCTTACGATCTTCCTTGCCGTGTCTTATCAATTGTAGCTCAATCTGGACTTGGACAAAATTCAGTGATATCCATAGCGAGACGAAGTATGGCCGGTCTCTGAGACGAACCGTTCTCCGTTTCTGATCGATCTTTTGGTATCGCGGCTTTGCCAAAAAGCGGGATAACATTTTGCCCCCTAAAGTACGTCTTGTGGGAACATGACGTGCTTTGAACAGATTCAATTTCTCTAAACAATCACTGCTCTCTCTCTTTTTTTTTGGTTGAAACTTGTATGCTGTATTGTTGTAACCTTGTGTTGACATGATTGATTGCTGTATAATAGTGCTTAGCCGTTGGCTGTTGCGTTTGTAACAGGATGAGTGTTTGATCCCTGTAAATGTTTAAAATCGATTGTTAGTTCGACATATATGCATATATGTTAGTTTTTGTTTGCTATTGAACTTCGTATCGGTTCTCTCCTGAACCGATTTTGAAATTTGAGTTGAGACAACGCTTGATGGTTGTTTTGGAAGTTTCCTTCGTATCGACCCTCCCCTGAATCGATGCAGAAGGTTGAAGGAAACGACTCTGCGTTGCGTAATTGCGACATTTCGAACCGATGGGTGCGAGCTCGGATGGATTCGAAGTCAACATCCATATGGGTGGAGCACGCTTATGCAATGGTGGGTTCGAAACTGATCTTTGAATCGATGACTTGGGTGGATACGAAACTTTCGTTCGTGACAGTGGGCCGTGAGTGTAGTTGTAATTTTGCTGACGTGAACCGGGTTTCGAACTGACGCGCCCACCGTTGGTCTAGCACCGATGGAGCCTCAAACGTATGGGTTCGAAGGTAAATTTCGAACCAGTTCTGCATTTTGACCCGTTGTAACCGGTCGAGTTTACCGGAATGCGAATCGACCCGGTCATCTCTAACCCCCCATATAAATAGCAAGGACCTCGGCATTTTTCACTTTTTACCTTTTTACCGTTCTCTGCATCATCTCGAAGCTTCAGAGAGGAAGGCACTGTTCTTTGTATTCGAATCATTTGAGATCCAAATCTTCAATCCTTCAAACCAATCATCCAAACTAGGTAACTGACCTCGAATCTACACGGCAAAGCTACCTCGAACTCATCACTCCTTCACCGATCGGCCTTTCTTGGGATTTGGTAAACCCAGATCTGGCTTTTGGAGGAATTTTGAATCGATTCAGAGACTCGTGTACGAATCGATGGGGGGGCAACATCATTCTCTTTCAGATTTTGAACCGATCCTTGTGATTTCCCTTGGAGGGGGCGCAGTTCGCACCAAGTTAACCATGGTGTTGAGTTGTATCGGTGCACAACGACCGATACGAGAAGCAGCCGTTGATTGGTCCGAGGCTTTCAACTTCGCATCGATACGAAATATTCCTTTACGACCGATACGAAAGGTATCGATTCGAACTCGATCGATGTTAAGTTGAGGCTTTCCTGATCGGTACGAACTAATTAACCAAGGATCGATTCGAAGTTATCCCCCACTGATCGATTCGAGCTCGGCGCCTGACTATCGATTCGAAGCTCGCTCCTTCGGATTGATTCGAAGTGGTACGGTGATGGGTTCGAACAAGTCACTTGTGATCGGTTCGAAACTCCATATAGCGGATATCAAAGTTTGATATTTTCTGAGCATAATTCCGACGAGCTTCACTCCTACATATTTGGACATGTTAAACTGCATACTTGACCACCTTTCGAAGCTCGTTGACGGAACAATAACAATTTTTATTCGAATCAATTTTCCTTATGTGAAGGGTTTTGCGATGACGGTCAGCACAACTGGGCTTTGTAGCTTTGTCGTTTGCGTGTTTTCTTTAATTCAGCGATATTCATCCAAGTAATGCACAGCACCGCACAACACACATTCACACACTATACACTGGGGAATTCACGGGCCCCTTGTCGTCTAATGATGGTTTCTCATGAGTTAGTCAGTTATGGAGCCTTCGAGTTCGCAACAGCAGGAAACCCCACAAGATATTCAGAGTATAGTTCCCCCGAGGTTAGAGATCCCGGACATTGATCCTGAAATCATCGGCCCAGCGCCGGATGAACTTCCCAACGCGTCATTCATTGCTAATCCATCAGATTCCGTCCCATCTCATATTTTCGAAGATATGCTGGGGAGGATATGCCTGAGGCACGGTTTGTCACTAGACGACGTGCTACTACCGGGGCCAAACGACAGACCACACAATCCGCCGGAGGGGTATACCGCATTCAATCGCCATGCGTGCGCGGCTGGGACGCTTCCTCCGTTCAATGAGTATATTAGAGAAGTGCTATCTTTTTTGGGAATCGCACCATCCCAACTCCACCCGAACGGGTATGCTTCGGTGAACAGCCTGTTCATCGTCTTTATGGAATATCTTCATAGACCACCGGCCCCGACTGAAATCAGATACTTGTTTAACTTCAAAACTCGAAATGATTACCCATCTTTTACATTCTTGGAGGCAGTACGGAATTGTCAAGTGGTCACCGGGTCCTGGACTAGGTTAAGCTATTACAGGACGGAATGGTTCTACGTCAGATGTCCTCCGGGCTTCTCCAGGCGATTGTTATTTAGACGTGAGTATAGCTGAACTTCCAAACAATTACTAAGGCGATTGCAGTCAAAGTGTGACTTATATATTTTTCTTCCGTACAGCGATGTTCCAGCGTCCCGACGGTGAAAACTTTAAGGAGATAGTACGAGTGCTCCGAGAGATCCCGAGCGTCGACAGGGATATCGACGTGTTATTGACGGATAGGAATCTCCGGGCCTGTGGGTTAATCGAACGATGGCAGAGTATAATATTTGACGGGGTGCAAAGAATTGTTTTGAAAAAACATGCCAAGCACAAGAAACCCAAAGTCATTATAGCCGAGGAAGTTGATTCTGAAAGAACTCACACTGACAACGAGCAGTTTTTGGAGCCTACAGACGTGGCTCAAGATGTTGAAGAGCGAAGAAAAGGCAAGGCAGCCGTCATTACGTCAACTAAGAAGGGGAGATGGAAGTCGGTTGTCACGGCCCGATCCACCCCCGGAGTTAGAATTTTCGAGATGTCTCCTCCGTGAACCGAAAGTCTTTACGAAGGGCTTACCGACCTTCCAATCCCGGATGACGTGTCTTTTCAGCATGACGCCGGGTTGGAGGAGTTTCATCGTACTCTTGAATTGAGCGAGCCTCTTATTACTAGCTCAATCGACACTTCTGGTTGGTCGGGGGAAATGCATATTCATACACATTTCACGACACTACATAGTCCCGAGTCTTAGGTCATTGGTTTTGAGAAACCACTAACTATGTTCTCCTCTTTGCCTTGTAGGTACCATGTACAGGCGCGGTTCGATGCTAGGGAGTCTGCGACATGCTCGGAAACCATCGTATCGTGACTCGCGCAGATGGGAAGGAGATAGGGACTATGATCAGGAATACTCCGGATATTCGAGCCGTGAAAGATTTGACACAGATAGGGGTTACAAGCGTCGATCCCGATCGCGTACTCCTCCTCCTCCTAGAGATCCCGTACAATCTCCGGCCCATGTTTCTCGCCCCTCTGAGCCTTCACGTCATACGCCCACTTCCCAATCTTCTAGGCACGAATCTCACCGCTCCAGAAGCGAGGCATCGACCGCCGTAGTTGCGGAACAGCCTCCTGTGGGAATTTCGGGTGAAGGGGCCCTCAGGCTTGCTCAGTTGAAAAAAGACTTTCCAACTATTTGCTTCGACAACTACATTTTTCCCCCACACTTGAAAAGAATCCCTCCGTCAGCGGAGCAAGTGGTGCATGAATATGTGCACGACTTCTACGCTCAGTATAAAGTATGGTTTAAAGCGGCGGAGAAGGCATCGGAGCTGGCCTTTAAGCGTGGGGCCGCCAACGAAAAGTTACAGGCGGAGTTGGCCCAGAAGAGTCGTATTATCGATGTGCTGAACACCGAGGCCGAATCTTCCAGAAAATCAGAGATGGAAGCCATCAAAAAGGCCGATGAAGCCCAACTTACGATGGATAGAATGAAGCGTGAGCATTACGCCATGGTAGAGGACAGGGGCCATCGGAATACTCTGGTCACTGCCGAGAGGGATGCGGCGCTAAAGGAGCTAAATGAGCTCAAATCCAAATTCGCCGAAATCGCCAAGGATAGGAACGATGCAAACAATGCAGCCCAGAAGGCGTGCGAACAAGCTGTGATACTCCGAACCGAACGGGATGAGGCAATGGCCAAAGTTCAAGTGGTCGAGGCGGAGATTGAGGAGAGAGTTCAGCAAGCCGAGGCCAGGCTAGAGGCCGACATTGAAGATCTGCTTATCACCTACAACGCCAATGTATTGAAGCACAGAAACTTGGCCTGGCTTCAGGATTACCCAGTGCATCTCCACAGTGCTTGGGAACGATTGGTTGAGGGGGAAGTGGAAGCGCACCCTGACGAATCGGTCGACCGGTTCGAGCTTGAAAACCGGTTGCTAACAGATGAGGAAAAGAAGGTCCTCCACGATGCTATGATCGCTCATGAGAAAGAGATGGTTGGCGGTCGATCTTTGGAGGCCGGAGAAGGGTCAGGCGTTGAGCATCGTGCCACCGCTCTTGAAATCACCGCCCCGCCTCCGTCTGAGCCTGTATCTGCGGTTAGCTCACAGACCATTCCTGCTTACGACCCAGAGCGACCGCGGTTATCACCAATTCACGAGCACGTCTCCGAAGTCGTCCCACCATCAGCAAGCCGAATTGAGGAAGGTATTCCGAACAAATTTCAAGTGCATTTTCGCTAGAACTCTCGTTTCGAAGTGATTGTTCTTAACCCCTTCTCTTTTTTATCCAGTGACCAGGACTACCCCGGTGTCTTCGACCCAGGAGCCGAGTCAAGGGCAGAAGGCTATTACTACTGAAACGACTGTCGTGACAACGACAGCGTCTACCGGAGCGGCGCCGGAAAGCTCTTTGTCTCTTGACGAACAAATGGTGAGCGAACTACTCGGTCAACAGGGAGACTTCTCTACGGAGTTGCCATTTATTATCAGTGAGCTCCCGCCAGCCTCTATCTCTTTTGTGCAGACCGGAGTTTCCCCCAGCCAGGCCCCATCAACCCGAGATAAAGAAATTTTGGCCGAAATCCATGCTGAATTAGAAGCTGAGGGGCAAAGCGGTAGAGTCGGTGGTGACACTATTCCATCTTCCGTTGCGGGTCCGGTCCCTCCTACTCCTCCGGCGGGGAGCTCTCATTTAGACTCAAGTTCTGAGGAGGACGTAGATATTATGCCCCCGGCCGAAGAGCAGCCACCGGAGAGGAGGTCGTCCAAACGAAGGATTTCCGTTCCGAGTGACTCTGACGACGAACCGCTAATAAGGAAGCCAAGGAAGAAAGAATAGATCGGCCCCCCCAGCATGTATTTTGGTAGATAGGAACTTGTTTTCGTTTTTTGTTAGTAGGCCGTGTATAGATGCAGGTTCGGCCCCCGCTAGTAGGCATTCTTTTTTGGAAGAACTTATTTGCGTGTAAGACCTTGTCTTAAGTTAGTTGAAATAAAATTTAGTTTCTTTGTTCCAACTCTCATTTCTTTTGTGCTTAAGTGTTTATAGCGCTATGTTTTCAGTCCGGTGCACTTGTGGTGTTTTTACCGTCAAGTAGAGTTTGTTTTATTCGCCGAGTCTGAAAATCTTGGTCACAAGTTGTAATCGATGAATAATCGAACTTCGGACATTGTGTCACTTTGATTAGCGATTAACACTTAGCTTTTTTGCCCCCTAGTCTCGGGGAATAACGTTTGTGTTTTGGTGGTTGAGTGCGTTTATTGCGAACTTTAAGCACATGTCCACATTCCGGGGACTTAAGATAATTTGAGATCGATAATCTAGTTTGCACAGAACTTGAGAGTTATCGATGTTTGTAGTATGGTTCGCTCTCCGAGAACCTGGAATTAATGTTTACACTCCACTTCACGCTCTGGGAATCTGGAGTTAGCACGGATGCTTCGGTCCGCGCTCCGGGAACCTGTAACTTATGTTTACACTCCAATTCATGTTTTGGGAACTTGGAGTTAGCATGGATGCTTCGGTTCGCGCTCCGGGAACCTGTAATCCACACTTATGCTTCGATTCACACTTTGGGAAGTCGGAGTTAGCCGTTGGATGGTCAGTCGCATCTACTTGGGCTTTCAGGAATTCGTTCATATTCTGGGAACGATGGATTTGATGCTTATACTCCAATTTGTACCCTGGGAATTTGGAGTCCGTTCACGCTGTGGGAACGAATTGTTGAATGTTTATACTCCAATTCACACTCTGGGAAGTGGGAGTCCGTTCACGCTCTGGGAACGAATTGTTGAATGTTTATACTCCAATTTACGCTCTGGGAAGTGGGAGTCCGTTCGCGCTCTGGGAACGAATTGTTGAATGTTTATACTCTAATTCACGTTCTGGGAAGTTGGAGTCCGTTCGCACTCTGGGAACGAATTATTGAATATTTATACTCCAATTCACGCTCTGGGAAGTTGGAGTCCGTTCGCACTCTGGGAACGAATTATTGAATGTTTATACTCCGATTCACGCTCTGGGAAGTTGGAGTCCGTTCGCACTCTGGGAACGAATTATTGAATGTTTATACTCCAATTCACGCTCTGGGAATTTGAAGTTGGCTCATATTTTGGGAGCTATGGATTCACACTCCGGTTCGCATTCCGGGAACCGAGAGTTGTTTCTATACTCCAATTCGCACTTCGGGAATTTGGAGTTAAAGGAGGGATTGTCGTGTGGCAATCCCTACAAATGTTGATATAATGTCCTGCCCCTGAGCTCGGGTTTCACTTAGCGAGTGACCGGTCATATCACAGCCTCTCTCTATTTGAATAAATCCCACCGCGTGATGGAACTTAGCTCTCCGTGCGTCGTGATATTGTACGTCACACTCAATAAATCACAGCTCTGGCCCGAAGAGATGGCATTTTATTGATGTGTAGTAGCGACGAAGACTCTCGCTATTCCAAGCCCTCGGCAAGGTGAGACCGTCAACGGTCGATAATTTGAACGTGCCATCTCCGAGCTTTTGTGAAATCACGTACGGCCCTTCCCAAGTTGGCTTCATGTGCGAAGGAACCGGATAAACTCTTTTGAGCACGAGATCGCCGAGTTCAAAGGTTCGCGGACGGACCTTGGCATTGAATATTCGGGCGACTCGACTCCGATATGCGGCTGCCCTCAAATCAGCCTCTTCACGCCTCTTATCCAGTAAATCCAGAGATTGAGCAAGTAATATGGCATTTGTCTTTGGATCATAATACGTCGCACGATGAGAGCGCACTTCCAATTCGACTGGAATAATGGCCTCAGAGCCATACGATAGAGAAAACGGAGTGTGACCAGTTGCAGTTTTGTGAGTTGTTCGATAGGCCCATAACGCCATAGGGAGTTCGTCGACCCACTTGCCTCCGGCCTTTTCTAGTCGCTTCTTCAGAATGGACTTTATAACTTTATTAACAGCTTCGACCTAACCATTTGCTTAGGGGTGTGCCACTGCAGAATACTTCTTATGTATACGAAATCGTTGGCAGAAATTTTTGAGCTCGATACTGTCGAATTGGGCTCCATTATCGGTGATGATAGTATGCGGGAGACCGAATCGGCAGATGATGTTGCGCACTACGAAGTTGATCACTTTCTTTGTTGTAATCGTTGCAAGAGGCTCAGCTTCGGCCCATTTAGTGAAGTAATCAACCGCGACGATGGCGTATTTCGCGCCACTTTTGGCCAGAGGCAATGCTCCAATTATATCGATTCCCATACCGCGAACGGCCAGGGGCTAACCATTTGGGTTATTTCGGTAGGTGGAGCTCTAGGAATCCGAGCATGTTTCTGGCATTTGTCACATTTTTTGGCGTAGTCTGATGCATCTCGATTAACGGTAGGCCAGTAATATCCATATCGGAGTACCTTCTTGGCGAGTGCCTGCCCCCCAGTGTGATCGCCACATTCTCTCTCGTGTACATCGTGTAACACTCGCTTGATTTCATCGTGTGTGATACTTCAGAGTAGAGGGACAGAATACCCCCTTCTGTACACAACTCCGTTTTGAATGACAAACCGTGAGGCTTTTCGAAGGACCTGCCTCTTCTCACTCCTGCGCTCAGGCAGTGTCCCATGTTCAATGTAATTTCGATAGGGGGTCATCCACGACTCCCTACTTGTGGTAGCCTCGAATGCATGGCTGACCTCACTTTGATCAATGCTCGGAGAAGGTAGGGTTTCAACGGGAACAAGCCCCAACTGTTGGGCTTCGCCCGTACTTGCCAACTTCGCCAACGAATCGGCCTTCTGATTGTGCTCCTGGGGGATATAGAAAATGGCGTAGTAATCGAAACGATCAAGAATTTCCCTGACTCGAGATAAGTAAGCAGCTAGTCTTCGATCCTTAGCTTGATATTCACCTCGGACTTGACATACGATTAATTGGGAGTCACAATAAATCTCTACAGCGACAATTCTCAGGTCGTGGGCCAGCTTCAACCCAGTGAGTAAAGCTTTATATTCAGCCTCATTATTAGTTGCACGGAACTCGAACTTTAGGGCGTAGCATATAGATCGGCCTTCAGGGGTTTCAAGCACTACCCCTGCTCCCGAACACCGTTCATTGGAGGCACCGCCAGTTTATAACTTCCATATGTGTTTAGGAGATTCGTTACTCTCAGGTAATTCCTCGGGTACAGTGAATTCAGCAATGAAATCTGCTAGAACTTGACCATGTATGGCCCTTCTCGGAGTATAAGCAATGTCAAACTGGCTCAATTCGATATTCCATTTTAGTTGCCTACCAGACGCCTCAGGCCACGTGAGGACCTGTCGTAACGGCTGGTCGGTGTACACGGTGATAGGATGAGCCTGAAAATATGGACGGAGCTTTCTCGAGGCAATGACTAGGCAATATGCCAACTTTTCCAGCTTGGGATAGTTCCTCTCGGCTCCGGTCAACCGTTTACTTACATAATATACCGGTTTTTGCACTCGGTCTTCCTCCCGGACTAATGCTGCACTGATCGCGCTTTCAGATACCACTAAGTAAAGATATAATTTCCCGTGATCAACAGGCTTTTAGAGAATCGGCGGTGTAGAAAGATGTTGAACCAGTGACTGAAACGCACCTTCACATTCTGCGGTCCATTCGAAGTTTCGTTTCCCTTTTCGGGTCAGATCGAAGAAAGGGATGCATTTGTCAGTTGACTTCGAGATGAACCTACTCAATGCTGCGACTTTCCCATTGAGACTCTGGACTTGCTTTATGGTCCTTGGAGTTTGAAGATTCCTGATGGCCCAAATCTTTTCAGGGTTAGCCTCTATCCCTCGGACGTTGACGATTGTTGGGCGAATTATCACCCAGAAGATCTAGGGACCAGGAAGTCACAATGTCACCCGGGCTTGCAGCCTCCACTTCGTTCGACAGCCAAGAAGCTCAATACTAACCTAGATGTCCATCCAACGTTCAACCATCACCTCATTCGGCTCCACCACATTCGGCTCCAACTCATTCGGCTCCACTTCATTCGGCTCCACCACATTCGGTCCCCACCTCGTTCGGCTCCACCTCATTCGGCGTCCTTTATACCACCAAACCACCGGACAAGACCCTTGCCGGTCCAAAGCCCACACCTCGCTACTGCCGAACCACAATTGCCACCGGACCAACCATACTACCGAACCACCACGCCTCGCCACTGCCGAACCACAATCGCCACCGGACCAACCATACTACCGAACCACCACAACACCTACATGCCGAACTAACCAACACCGGTCCAAGCCTCCATATCCACGCAACACCGAATGAGCCTCGCCGAACCACATAGTTGCCAGTCCAGATCGCTTCAGCCCGGGCCCGCCAGCAGTTATATACTTCCAAGACCCCTGCCCCCTACCTCATTCTATAAATAGAGGGGCAGGGGTACAACAATGGCGGACAAGTTTGAGAGCTCAAGCAAGGAAGGAACTTTCAAACTACTTTCATACACTTGTATACAACGCATTGTACTTGTAACCTGAAAGAAAGAAGATAATAACATATAAAGTGGAGTAGGCACATTCTGGCCGAACCACTATAAATCTGTGTGTCTTTTACATTTCAGCCCCTACTTTTCTCATATTTACATACTCATCTAAAATCATTGAAAATTACATATAATCGACTAAATAACACGACTTGGAGGTGTTTGTCCATTTTTTGTGCAAACATTTTTGGTGCTTTCACTGAGAGCTGAACTCAGGCTTCATCTTCAGAACTCAAGCTTCATCTTCTCCCACTCAACCTTCTTCCTAACAACATCACTCGTTGCTTAGAAATCATGCCTTCCAAACAGAGAAGGGATGTTAACAAAGGAAAGAACATCGCAACTAGCAGCCTTCCAGATCCAGCAATCACAGATCAGCCCACTTCAACAGCAGTACCAGATGAAAATCAGGAGAATCCAACTGGTCCCGCAACGGAACAACCAATCACTAGGGCAGATCTGGACAGGGTTGTGGCTGAAGTAACTAACCGCTTCACATCCCAACAAGAAACTTTGGTGGACCAACTCATGTCACGCTTAAGGGATGCTGAAGAGTCCAACCGCAACACGGAATCATGGGGTGAATCCCAATCCGGAGGATCCCGGAGGCAACAAAGGTCTTCACTCTTCGAACAAGCTACCAACAGGAAAAACGATGATAGGGGCCGCGCCCGGACTCAGCCCGAATTTCGACTCGAGGAAGCCCTGGGAACCGAACCTAGCGGGGGAGGCACCAGGCGAGGGTCGGATGTAGCTGAGCCAGTCATGCCACCTAATCATAGAAACCCCGCTGAACGGAGCCGAGCTAGAACCCAGCCCGGAGTTGACCCCATGGATGTGCTCGAAACAGGACCCCACAGGGGAAGATCAAGGCAGGGGGCAACTGTAGCTGGTCCTAGCGTGCATCCAAGCAGCCAAAGACAACCACTGGATAATGCTAGAGGTGATAGACTGTACCATCCCTACAGGGCATCTGGACGAGATAGATCCCGCAGGGAAGAACCGAGCTCATTTTTGTCCGCTCCAAGTTCTGACGAACGAATGGCACGATTATTCAGAGAATGTGTCCAACGGGAGCAAAGGGACCGGGGAATAGGCGCTAGGGTCACCAGTCCCTTTACCCGAAATATCGAAACTGCCATCACTCCCCGGGAATGGAAAATGCCAACCATGGAACCTTACAAAGGAACTTCCGACCCCATCGTACACCTGCAGAGGTACACCCAGCATATGCTCATGAGTGGAGCAACAGAAGGAGTATTATGTAAATGCTTTCCGCTATTCCTATCAGATCTAGCTACCTCCTGGTTCTGCCATCTACCCCAAGGATCCATCAGCTCATGGGAGATGTTAAAAGAAAGGTTTATTAGCCAGTTCCGCATCCATGTGGAACAACCCAAGGATGCTTATTCTCTATCCAATGTCAAACAGAAATCCGGAGAGACGCTGCAACAATATCTAACACGGTTCAACGCCGCAGCGGCAGCAGTTCAAGATGCCGATGAAAAACTCACTCTGATGGCCCTCTGTAGTGGTGTACATCCAGACACCAAGTTTGCCAGAAGGTTAACTAAGGAAAAACCAGCTACCTTGCCTGATTTCTTCCATGAAGCTGGAAAGTATATGAGACTTGAAGACGCTGCTACGGAGAGGCAGTCAGGGCAACAAGGCAAGATAGTTCAGGACAAGGTTCCCACTGCAGCTAAGGACGCTCGAAGAAATGAATCTAGAGACAATGCTGGGGGCAGAAAGGTTGAGAAGCGCCAATATCGACCAGGACCAAGATTTGACTCCTACACTCCTTTGAATGAAACAATCGAAAACATCTACCTAGCCACTCAGGGCGAACTCGGATACAAGCGCCCCCCGCACAAGAAAGAATCAGATAACGCACTCAAGTCCGGAAAGTTCTGTCGCTTCCACGAATCCCACGGACATGACACCAATGAATGCCACCATCTTCGGGACTTGATCGAAGAACACATTAGAAGAAGAAGACTAGAACGTTATGTGAAAGGTCAGAACAGGACTCCAACTCCTGCCAACGAGAACTCAAAGCAACCCCTCCCAGAAGTAGGCGGAGGGAATCGCAACAATCACAACACCAGTGGCTCTAGTCAAGAGAAGATAGTGGTCCTTACCATCTCAGGAGGACCACACATCGCCGACAGAAGTTGGGCAGAGATGGAAAGGTACGGCAAGTCGCTTAGAAATGCCGAAGGATATGTTAACTCCATTACGGAGGAACGCCACCCGAAACGAAAAGAAAACAATGACATTGTATTCAGTAGGCATGATTTGGAAGGAAGACAGTACCCACATATGGATCCCATGGTCATCTCTGCCTGGTTTGGTCCAGCTAAAGTTTTTCGGATTCTAATAGACACGGGAAGCTCCGTTAATATCCTGTTCAAACATGCTTTCGACAAAATGAAGTTATCAATGAAGGATGTATCCCCCTGTGACAAACCACTGCACGGTTTCACTGGAGATGCAAAGATGCCTCTCGGGCAACTTGACCTCTTCGTCGAAATAGGAAGTCATCCCCGCTCCGTTGTGCGAAAACAAACGTTCGTACTAATAGAAAACCACTCGGCTTACAACGCTTTCTTGGGAAGACCAGCCTTATCTGACTTTCAGATTGTATTAGCCCCCTGGTGCCTGAAAATGAAATTTCCAACAGACAACGGAGTAGGAGAAGTAGAAGGAGATCAAGATGCTGCCCGAGACTGCTACGTAACTGAACTTCGCAATAACCGCAGAAAGAATAAAGGAAAAGATGCAGAGACTACTCTCTGCATGAAAAGCTTGGAGGCATAGCAACTAAAGAAAGCCCCTCCTCTTCGATACACAAGCGATCCCTTCAATGAACTAGACCCCAGGGATAAAGAGGAGGAGGCTACCGCCGAGCCTGCAGAGGCTATGGAATTCGTATCGGTAGATAAGCATGATTCAAGTAGACTATTAAAAATCGGATCTCAGCTGAAAACGGGATTGAAGGATCAACTCATTGACTTCCTCCGCCACAACTTAGATGTATTTGCGTGGACCCATGCCGATATGACAGGAATCTCCCCAGACATAGCATGCCACATGTTGAACATCGATCCCACCAAGGTACCAGTAAAGCAGAAAAAGAGGAGCATGGGGGCAGAGCGATCAGCAGCCCTTGATGAGGAAGTAAAAAATCTACTTGCTAATGGCTTCATACGGGAAGCCATCTACCCAGAATGGATCGCTAACCCGGTGCTAGTAAAAAAGGCCAATGGAAAGTGGCGAACATGTATTGACTTCTCCAATCTGAATGACGCTTGCCCGAAAGACTGCTTCCCACTTCCCCGAATTGACCAACTCGTAGACAGCACAGCTGGGCACGAACTCCTATCTTTTATGGATGCATACTCCGGATATAACCAGATCCCCATGCACGCTCCCGATCAGGACCACACTAGCTTCATCACCGACCGCGGATTATATTGTTACAAAGTCATGCCTTTTGGACTCAAAAATGCTGGAGCTACCTATCAACGCCTCGTCAACAAAATGTTCGCAGGACTGATAGGACGAACTATGGAAGTATATGTGGATGACATGTTGGTAAAGTCCAGGAAAGCCAACGACCATGTAAGCCATCTGGACGATATGTTTCAGGTACTTCGCCGGTATGGAATGAAGCTGAATCCTCTAAAGTGCTCCTTCGGAGTTTCATCGGGAAAATTCTTAGGATTCATCGTCCACGCCAGAGGAATCGAAGCAAACCCTAAACAAGTCCGGGCTTTAAAAGAAATAAGGATACCTTCCACTCGAAAAGAAATGCAGAGCCTAAACGGGAAGGTGGCCGCCCTAAGCAGATTCATTTCCAAGGCAACTGACAAGTGTGTCCCTTTCTTCGAAGCACTCAAGAAAGACAAAGGGAGGTTCGAGTGGACCGACGAATGCTTAAAATCCTTCCTCAACCTAATCGAACACCTTCAGAGACCACCAGTACTCTCAACTCCAAATGAAGGTGAAGTGTTATACTTATACCTCGCTGTATCATCTCATGCTCTAAGCGCCGCCTTGGTAAGAGAAGAAGACCGCACACAACGCCCGGTTTACTTTGTAAGCAAGAGATTTACGGGGGCAGAAGCCAGATATCCTAAACTTGAGAAGTTAGCATATTGTTTATTGATCGCGTCACGGAAACTGCGACACTACTTCCAGTCTCACTCCATCAGGGTTCTAACCGATCAACCACTAAGACAAGTGCTCCATCGTCCTGACACTTCTGGGCGACTCCTCAAATGGTGCATCGAACTAAGTCAGTATGATATCACCTACCATCCCCGCACCGCTATCAAAGGACAAGCCATGGCTGATTTCATTGCCGAATTCACTACCAACGAAGGCAAGGAACAATCCGAAGTGGCAAAAAACATCAAGTGGAACCTCTTTGTAGACGGAGCATCGAACGAACAAGGCTCGGGGGCAGGTATTGTGATCGTCACCCCCAGGGGAAGAAAGTTGTACTATGCATTAAGATTGGAGTTCACGGCCACTAACAACGATGCTGAATATGAAGCAGTAATAGCGGGATTGGAACTGGCCCTAGAAATTGGGATCAATTCCTTATGTATTCATAGTGATTCTCAGCTTATCGTAAACCAGGTACTAGGAGAATTCCAGACTCGAGGAGAACGGCTCACAGCATACCTAAAGAAAACCAGACTGCTGCTCGATCGATTGGACCATTATCTAATCAAACACATTCCTCGAGAAGAAAACCAAGAGGCAGATGAACTTGCAAAGCAAGCTAGTATGAAGGACAGCACCATTCCCGGAGCACTAGCAATCTCAAGGCAGCTAGCCCCGAGTTTCGAACAAGCGAATTTGATAACTGCAATCGAAGAAGGAACCTGGATGACTCCTATCCGGAAATATTTGCAAGATGGCATACTACCCGACAGGCGTGACGAAGCCAAGAAGATCTTGAGGAAAGTTCCCCACTACACAATACAAGAAGGCATCCTCTACCGGCGTGGCTTCTCTAGCCCCCTATTAAGATGCGTCGCCGGAAGGGAAGCCAAGGAGATATTAACAAACATCCATCAGGGAGGATGCGGAGATCACACTGGAGGACAGACTTTGGCAAGAAAGATACTCCGATATGGATATTACTGGCCCACACTAAACAAAGATGCCCTAGACTTCGTTAAGAAATGCGACAGATGTCAGAAGTTCGCCAAGATCCCTCGACTACCCACAAACGAAATTACTCAAATGACCAGCCCTTGGCCCTTTGCTGTATGGGGAATTGACTTAATTGGCGAACTGCCAACGGGCCGAGGCGGAGCCAAATATGCTATAGTGGCAGTCGATTATTTCACCAAATGGGTGGAAGCGGAACCTTTAAATAAAATATCTTCAGCAAAAGTTATCAACTTCTTGATCAAAAACATTCTGTGCAGGTATGGAGTCCCCCTCAAGATCGTATCAGACAACGGACTCCAATTTGACAGCGAAGAATTTGCCGACTGGTGCCAAGAGCATGGAATTCATAAAAGCTTCTCATCAGTAGCTTACCCTCAGGCAAACGGACAAGTTGAAGCTGTCAACAAAATTCTCAAAACCCTAATCAAGAAGAAACTTGAAAAGTCAAAAGGCGCTTGGGTGGACGAACTTCCTACGGCACTATGGGCATACCGCACATCTTTCAGAACATCAACGGGACATACTCCTTTCTCTTTGGCATATGGATCGGAGGCAATGCTCCCAGTTGAGACTATTGTGCCTTCCCACCGTAGGATCCACTACAACCCAGAAGAAAACGAAGAACTCCTCCTCATGTCTTTGGATCTGATTGAGGAAAGGAGAAACGATGCAGCACTCAAAGCAGCAGCTCACAAACAAAAAGTGGCAGCACTATACAATTCCAAAGTCAAGCATCGCAGCTTACAAGAAGGAGATCTTGTCCTCAGGCGAATCTTTCCGCGCCCCGGGGCACTGGACCCCATCTGGGACGGACCATATGTAATTCACAAAGATCTCCACAACGGAGCTTACATTTTGTCAACAGTGGACGGAGAGGTGTTCCAGAGGGCATGGAACATCCGACACCTCCGTCGATACTTTTCTTAACTTGTACTGCCCATATGAAGTGAATTAACAAAGAGAATCAGTGGACGTAGGCATTTTCGTGCCGAACCACTTTAAAAAATCTTGTCTCTTTTTAACTTGTTCCTTTATGTCTTGGCTACTTGTTAAGCGTTATCCCTTTCTGTTGAACAAAATTCTATGGCATCTCCACTCAAGACGCACCGCGGCCTCATCTGGACTAGGCCTAACAGGAAACCAAATAGGAAGCATTCACTCATGAGGCTCTAAGCCTGCGTGCTGGGTAGCAGGGCGCTCGGCTATACCCGTGAACAGTTACACAAGACACTCAAAGCTACCGCCTGCGAATAAAACATAAAGGGCGGTACTCTCTTCTCTTGTACATAAATGCGTAACTATAACTTATTCATACACTGACATTGCAAAACGTGAAATTATATTTCAAGCAAAAACTTAACATCAAACACAAGTGGAATCACAGGCATATACATAATTATACTTCTCACACAGCACATAAAGATAGCAATAACATTTAAACATGACAAAATCAGCTTATATTATAAGATCACACGAAGTTATTCTTTGCAAATAATTTTATTACAGTCGCATATCAAAGACTAACATGAACAGTGATAAAAAAAGAAATAAAAAGATGGCAGATGCATCCACACTCCATCACCAACTCCCCCAGCCTACTTAGCCGCAGGATCGGAGCCCCCAGCATGTGGATCTGAAGTCCCACCTGTCCAGATCAGAAGAGGAATTCATTAAACGAACGATCAAGTTATGAAAACACGAAAAGAAAAGAAAGGGAAAAGAATAACTCACCAGCATCCGCCGCTTGATCCTCATCATCCAACTGCACGCCCGCTTCCTCTGTAGCGAGTAGCCGCATCCCCTCCTTCACCGCCGCTTGCTCCTCCTTTGAGAACTGAGCAGTAACCGCACTCAAGTTGAAAGCCTCTCCGCCTTCCTTACCCGCATTCACCCTGGCCTCCTCTAAAGCCTGGAGATACACCTTGGCCATGACCCGAGGGTAATCGTCCATCCAAGACAAGCCGCCCTCCTTCCAAGTGTGGAAGTACATATCCTGCAACATCTCATCCATCATCCCCTCGTTTTCCTCAAACTCCCTCACCCGGGCCTCGGAAGCTTGCAACTTGGTGATGGCGACGTCCCTCTCTGATTGGTATCTCAAGCAGTCAGCCTGGAGTGACCTCCTCATTTCCTCTTCCTTCAACTTGAGGGACCTCCTCATCTCCTCCATCTCCTCCTTCAACTCGGCCTGAGCCATCTCCGCAGCCTCGAGCCTCCCTGACAACTCCTCCACCCGCTCGAGATCCGCATTTCGAACCTCATCCACCGTTGCGATAGCTATGTTAATCCGTTCCCTGCAAGCGACCTCCATCTTCCGTAATTCCGCCATACTGGCCTTCTCCATGGTCTCTTTTAGACGCTTGGAGGCTTCCTCATGCTGGGAAATCTGGATGGCTTGGTCGGCGAGTTGCTTGGCCTGATCGGCAACCTTTAACCTCAACCGAATGTTAGCACTCCCGATCTCTTCCCCGGCCTTGACCAACTTAGCATGATGCTCCATTAACTTCTTGGTCTCTGCGGCCACCCGGTCGATATTAGCCTTGGCCTCATCCCCCATGGTGACTACCCGTGTAGTAAGTAAATCAAGATCTAAAGATTTGGCCTCGTCCAGCACTCTTACCATGGGGTTGCGGGGAAGTAGGTGCTCGCCCGTGGTCTCATCGAATGAAATGTCCCGAAAACTTGGGTCTAAATCAGGATGGCCGGCAAAAGGGTCACGAGGCACGGGGCGAGGCACATCGGGACGCCTTATATGAATGACAGTAGAACTCTTGGAAGGAGGAGGAGGGGGGCAGGGCTCCGTGCTCTCCTCCGTAGTATCACGAGGAGGCTGAGTAGGGGGAGGCAGAGTAGGAAGCTGCGAAGCAGAAGAAGACTCAAATAAGGAACGGCTCCGCTTCCTTTTCTGAATGCCCTCTTCGATGACCCCAAGAAGAGGGCGGTACTTGACTACGTCCCCAGTGCGATCAGTAGAAGGTTTCGCGGAAGCTCTCCTCGACTTAAATTGCTCAAGGCGGTGTCGAACATCCGACGTTTTACCCGCCTGGCCTGCCCCTGGAATAAAGAACAAGTGTTACGAACATACAATAATCCGCAATTCAAAAAAAAAAGTGCTAAGTTAAAAAGAAAGAAAAGTGAGGAGACACATCTATTATACAAACCCGGCGGAGGAGGGGGATACTGCAATAAGTCCTGGATCTCATTCCAGGACGGAAGTGAACCGTAAAAAATTTCTAAGTCCTTATCGAAAATAGAATCGGCAGAAGACAAAAGTTCACCTTGCATCGCCGGAATCACCCTAGCTGAGGAACCCTTAGAGGATGGGTCAGTGCCAGCCACAGCTTTGCCGGTTTCCTTTGCCTTCTCCGTTCCCTTCTCCGTTTCCGACTCTCCCTCCGACTCCCCGAAGGCCCGACGGAGAGCCTCATCCAGTTCGAGGTCTTGTTCAGAGGTTAGAGCAGCAACACCACCACCACCTTGACCGTCGCCATCTCCTCCACCCTCCGACCCTTCTCCAACTTCGCCTCCTTCCTCCTCTTCTACACCTTCCTCCTCCGGGACAATCGGGCAAGTACTTGGAGAAGGGCCATCGGACTTCCTCAGTTTCTTCCCCCCGACCACGGGACGCTCTGCGAAAGGCTCCCTCTTACCGCTCTTTACCTTATCCCCCTCCTTAGCTTTAGCAGCCTTCTCCTCAGCCGTGTCTCTTTGCTTAACCACGGACTGGTGCGGTAAAATCAAATTATACTCCAAGAGGGTTGCGTTCCTGATCAAGAAGGAGGCCGACCGGTCCCGTGCCGGAATAGCCTTTAGTTCAGCAGCCATTCGCACCAAGGAATCATCCTCCACAACTGCAATACCACCTGTCGCTAGCCAGAAATAGAAGCATGTCAGAAAAAACACTACAGTCAAAACATGGAAAATATAAATGAAATCCATCTTACAGCCAGAAGTGAAAAGGCGGAAAGAAACAGCATCGTCCTTGGTGAAGAACCACTCTTTCTTGAACATGGTAAACTTGGAATATAAGTCCAGAACTGGTTTGAAGGGTACGGCCGCCTCCAGACTAATATACGGAGACCCCTTCTTATAGCCTCTCAGGTTGTACAAGTATCGGATTTCCCGGTTAGAAGGAGGACGCCCGTACCTCCTCTGGAAGATGACAAAGAGGCTCACCAGGATAGCATATGAGTTAGGCTGAAGCTGGAAGGGAGCCACCTTCAAATATGTGGTGAAGCTTACTATCCAAGCGTTGATAGGGGGATAGCGCCGCACATGCAATGGTACCTGCTAAAAGCGAAGTAGCCCTCGGGAGGATTATATGGCATCACTCCATCTCCCGGCAGCAGCATAAGAGCCCTATCTATCCCAAAGGAACGGGATATGACGTCAAGTTGCTCCTCCTTTAGGGAGCTAGGAAAGCAATCCGGGGGAGAGACCAAAAGTTCCTGTGGACCATATCCGTCCACTAGAGACCTCGGAATAGGTCGGTGTTGCCCGGATCCTGGTTGGACTGGGGGCAAGGAAGAAGAAGGCTCTCATGTGCCTCTAGACTTCTTTCTATCCGATCGTGTTTCCGCTTTGCGAGACATTTTCTGCAACACAAGGAAAGCAAGGCATTAGAACAGGGAACATAGAAAAGTAAACAAATAAGTGCGTGCAAGTGTGGGATTTCATTCGCAAACTCAAGTTCATTCGGTCATCGTGTTCATTCGGTTTCCATCTCATTCGGTCATCAAGTTCATTCGGTCATCATGTACATTCGGTTTTCCATCTCATTCGGTCATCATGTTCATTCGGTGGTACTGTATCAGGGGCATTCGGTACGCAAGGCATTCGGCCCCAAGGCCGTAATCTCATTCGGTGAAACGAAGACGTACGTGTGTATTCGGCAATAAGTGTATACCTGGTCCGGTATAAGGTTGGTTCGGCAAAACACTTGGTTCGGCAATAGATTGATTCGGCGCTTGCTGGTTCGGTGAAGAAAAACAAGGGGGGTACGGCCTCTATATATAGGCAAACTCACAACCACCGAACCAAACGACTCGCCCAACCGGACCAATAATACCGGACCACCAGAAGCCGAATGTGAATAGCCGGACCAACCAAAAACCGAATGAAATTCTCTCTCTACCGATCAAGACCAGGAACTAGTGGCGTGCAAAGCGCCTCCCTCAGATAAGTACCGAACCCCAGAACTAACTAATAAAATAAGATTAAGATAACGATGAATAAGTCGTAAAATCCTCACCGACGTGGATTAAATCGTTTACACGTGTACGCGACCTCGAATGGTCCATAGGCACGCTCTGAATGGTTGTTAACCCTACCATCGTGGGAATTTACACTTTGACACGCATTCTTAAGCCCATCGGTCATATGGATATTTGATAATTATTATGAAATGGCTAAGCTACTTACACATGTACGGGGTTGCGAACGATCCCTAGGCATGCTCTGAGCTGGCAATAAACCATCTTCACAAACATAAACCGGGCATCGACGATGCCAAGCCCCTTCGGGGCTCACTCTATCGTCCTTAACGGCACAGTCCACTTCAACTCGAATATTTCGATCATGAACGGTCGTTATTCGAAATCACGCTAAAACTGAAAATTTCTTTGCAGGACATTAACGGAATACGAACGTCCGATCACCGGCGTTACAAAGCCAATCTCCCCGCCACAAGAAAAACAAAGCGCGACACATGCAAGCACGTGCCCCACTTTGGGGGGCAAATGTTGGGCGAATTATCACCCAGAAGATCTAGGGACCAGGAAGTCACAATGTCACCCGGGCTTGCAGCCTCCACTTCGTTCGACAGCCAAGAAGCTCAATACTAACCTAGATGTCCATCCAACGTTCAACCATCACCTCATTCGGCTCCACCACATTCGGCTCCAACTCATTCGGCTCCACTTCATTCGGCTCCACCACATTCGGTCCCCACCTCGTTCGGCTCCACCTCATTCGGCGTCCTTTATACCACCAAACCACCGGACAAGACCCTTGCCGGTCCAAAGCCCACACCTCGCTACTGCCGAACCACAATCGCCACCGGACCAACCATACTACCGAACCACCACGCCTCGCCACTGCCGAACCACAATCGCCACCGGACCAACCATACTACCGAACCACCACAACACCTACATGCCGAACTACCCAACACCGGTCCAAGCCTCCATATCCACGCAACACCGAATGAGCCTCGCCGAACCACATAGTTGCCAGTCCAGATCGCTTCAGCCCGGGCCCGCCAGCAGTTATATACTTCCAAGACCCCTGCCCCCTACCTCATTCTATAAATAGAGGGGCAGGGGTACAACAATGGCGGACAAGTTTGAGAGCTCAAGCAAGGAAGGAACTTTCAAACTACTTTCATACACTTGTATACAACGCATTGTACTTGTAACCTGAAAGAAAGAAGATAATAACATATAAAGTGGACGTAGGCACATTCTGGCCGAACCACTATAAATCTGTGTGTCTTTTACATTTCAGCCCCTACTTTTCTCATATTTACATACTCATCTAAAATCATTGAAAATTACATATAATCGACTAAATAACACGACTTGGAGGTGTTTGTCCATTTTTTGTGCAAACAACGATGAACCCAAGGAATTTTCCGGACGCAACTCCAAAATGGCATTTTAGCGGATTGAGCTTCATCCCATATCTTCGGAGGATATCAAACATTGATTCTAAGTCCTTTACGTGATCAACAGAATACCGTGACTTTACTAACATGTCATCCACATAAACTTCCATGGTCTTCCCGATCTGGTCGGAAAACATCCGGTTAACCAAACGTTGATAGGTTGCGCCGGCATTCTTTAACCCAAAAGGCATGACTTTGTAGCAGTATAGATCCAGATCAGTCACGAAGCTCGTATGTTCTTGGTCGGGCACATGCATGGGTATTTGATTGTAGCCCGAGTAAGCATCCATAAAGGATAACAATTCGTGTCCGGCAGATGAATCAACAAGCTGATCGATTCGAGGAAGTGGAAAACTGTCCTTCGGGCAAGCCTTGTTCAAGTCAGAATAATCGATACACATTCTTCGTTTCCCGTTCGGTTTCCGGACAAGTACCAGGTTGGACACCCACTCCGGGTATAAAGCATCTCTAATGAACCCATTTATTTTCAACTTATTGACCTCCACCTTAAGGGCAGCAGATCTCTCTGGATCCATACCACGCCTTTTTTGTTTGACCGGGATATACCGCGGGTCAATGTTTAAATTGTGGCTCGCGATATCCGGCGAGATCCCACACATGTCAGAGTGCGTCCAGGCAAACACGTCAAGATTCGCCCGGAGAAATTCAACCAATTCCTGTTGTGCCCCCTGGCTCAATTGAGACCCAATTTTTAACATTCTCGAATTATCGCCATCATTACCGATCGGGACATCGATAGTTAGTTCGGTCGGAGAAGCCTAACTCTCTGTAGATTCTTCATTGTTGTCGTTGTCCCTTGGGTCAAGGTCTTTCTGGAATTGGTTGTGGTGCCCGGGCCGAGTCCCAAGCACCAATTGTCAATTAACGGCAGAACGGACGTAGAGAGATTCCTCTACGCCCTTCCCTTTCTCTCTTCGCTGCGCCTCTCGCAGCTCTGCAACATAACAGGCTCTTCCAGCAGCCTGATCTCCATGAATCACACCGATACCACAATCGGTGGGGAATTTCAAAGTCAAACACCACGGGGCGATTGCCGCCCGAAATTCAGCAAGGGCCGGTCGGCCCAGAAACGCATTGTACGGTGAGTGTAGGTCCAAAACAACAAATTGTAATATGCGTACTCTTCTGCACTCTCCGATCCCCAACTCCACGGGTAACTCCACAACCCCCGTGGGTATATTAGCACTTCCATCGAAGCCATGAATCCTGGACTGACAGGGTTTCAAATCTTTTGCTTCCATCTTCATCTGATCGTAAACTCTCTTGAACAAAATATTGACTGAACTCCCACTATCCACCAGTATCCTCTTCATCCAAGCAGGACCAACCTGGGCGGATATAACAAGCGGGTCAATAGTCGGGGCTTCGACCTTATTCGCATCACGATTCCGGAACACGATGTCATCTGTCATCGTCTTTTGTTGTTTGGCCGGAGCCCCTTCGTCATAACTACTGCAGCATTCGAAGTCCATATGCCTAACCGAGCTAGCATATGACTCCATTTCTTTCCAACTCTTATCCGCTGGATGGGGACCACCACTGACGGTGTTTATCACTAGCCTTCCGCCCGTTCGGGTGGGTTCTTCCCGCCTTGGCTGATTTGGCCGATCGTTCTGGTTTGACGGGCCCGCACCGCCAGACTACGGCGCCCGTACAAACTGGTCCAACTTCCTTTCCCTGATCAACTTCTCAATTAAATCCTGCAAGTATCTGCATTCATTGGTATTGTGGCCGTAACTGTCGTGAAATCTACAAAACTTGCCCGTTTGAATCTGTCTCTCCGACGACGGCTTCAGAGTAGGCTTCTTGTATTGCATGGCGTTACAAGTTTGTAGATATACGTTCTCCAATGATGTATTTAGCGGAGTATAATTGTCGAACATAGGGGCCCTACGCCTTGGCCCACGGTTCTGATCCCGCTTCCTGCTCTGATTCCCATTATTCTTTGGTTGTGATTGCTTGTTCTGGATATTTAACTGTACTTTCCCAGAACTCTCTCCCGATTGTTTAACAGCCACATTACTTTGAATCCCCTCTCCACTGGGTCCTGCGTTGTCCTGTTTCCTAGACTGCTTCGCGTCCTCACGCCTCAAGAACTGGGCGGCTTTGGAGTAGAAGCGGTCCAACGACGCAGGAGGTATTCCTGCCAACCAATTTCCAAAATCCGAATCAGGGTCAATCCCTTTCATCAATGCCATCAGAATCGAGTTATCATTGGGGTTGGTGATTTCCACACAGGCCTTATGGAATCTCTCCAAATAGTGTCTAAGAGTTTCTCCTGGAGCTTGGGTAACACTAGATAAAGTGTTGACGTCCTTAGGCCTTGCAACATGCATGCGGAACTGTTCCACGAACTTCCTGGCCAGCTGATTGAACAAAGAGATAGAACGGGGTGGCAATCGCGTGAACCACATCGTAGCAATGCCCCTCAAAGAGATAGGAAAGCTCCTACACTTGACCGCATCGTCTGCTCTAGCGGCGCTCATGGACCATTCATACTTCAATATGTGTTGATTGGGGTCCGAGTTTCCCTCGTACATCGGTAACGTGGGCATCCTAAATCGCCGAGGGGGTTCGGCATACAGAATCTCGTCTGTGAATGGGGTGTGACTCCGGGAGATTCCCCAGTCGTCGTTAGTAAACCCCTGACTTTCACGGATCATCTGCCTGATCATTTCCGGAAGATCCGTCACAGCTGCGTTCTGGGCATGTCGAGCCAAGGTGTGGTCGGGTTCCACAATGCGGGACTGGACCGGATGCTGTCGACGGTCCGGATCTCGCATCCTTGGTTCGACATCTTCTGGTATATACGGCTCAGGGGTTTGCCGTCGTCGATGGTGGTTCTGATCTGACAAAGTATGGATGTCAACCCCTGGCTCCGTAGCAATGGTTGCAGGACGGTTGTCGGTAGTGTGTTGAGGAACAGTGCCTCCCCGGGAGGAAGGCCCTGTATGGAAGCTAGCAGGTGGGCCGACTCGTAGTTGCCCAACCGTCAATGCCGGGAGGTCTCCGGTAGCCTGTGCATAATTCCCGTCCATTCGGGGTCGTGAAGGTCGGTTATGATAATCGGTGGAAGCCGAACTCTCCGTGGAAGACTGGGATGCGTAATCCCTCCTAGACCGCCTACGCTTATGACTGTGTAGCTGGCGGGTTAATTCAGCGTTAGCGCGTAGTTGCTCCGTCAACTGCTGCCGACTCTGGGTCAGCTCCTGGAGCAACGTTTGAAACTCTTGCCTCGTTACCGGTCCGGATGACTCCGAAGGCCCGGCGACGTCCTGAGTAGACGGTAGCTGCGCGGGATCTGGCCTATCCCGGCCTTCCTGGTTACCAAGGTTAGAGGTGGTTCTAGTACTCACCATTGTGAATAGTAAGATTCTTTCCTAGGCTTTTATCAAGTCTGAATAGAACGGAAGGAATCTGAGCTTGAGATTCGGATCTCTCTCTTAGATTTATGCAATCCGGTATTGATGACAGATCCGAGGAGCGGGAGAAAATCTGGGTTTTCTCAGTGAAAGCACCAAAGTGTTTGCATCAAAATTGGGCACAACACTCGTCGGAAGTTTTTGAAGAGATAATAAATGAAGAGTGCAAATTAAAACAGAGGATTATCTAACAAAAACTCCAAATAGCATGTAAATAAACGCGTAGACAAGCAATTTATAGTGGTTCGGCGTATTGCCTACGTCCACTGTGAAGTTTTTATACTTTTATTGACTTTCTTTCGATGATTACAAGTCGGTACAGCAATCAACAGTGAATTACAGTCGGAAATTCGAATTTAACAGCAAGTTTATGATATCAAGTGGTGGAGATCTCAATCCGGCAGAGTCTGGATGCTTCAGAATCCAAAAGTCCCTTTTCTGTTGGCCCTGGGGCTTTATTTATAAGCATAGGCTGCTGATATTTCGCTGAAAACTCGGGAGACCACTTCTGGCACGTGAGGGGGCTCACACGCACGGTCTCAGGAAGTTTGTGCTCACTTTGGCATCGGTTCGAACTCAATTCGAACCGATCACGAATTCATCCAATCGGGGTGAAATTTGGCGTGGACATTCTTCAACATGTATGCAAGCTTCTGTGAAAATTTCATGGCATTTGGATCAGTAAATTGGGAGATATGATGGATTCGAAATGGGGTCCATTGCATGGCTGTTTGGTTCGAAACCATGCTTTCGAACCGATGGTTTCGAATCCATCATGGCACGTGTCTTCGTGGTGACGTGGAGCGCAAACTTCGAAACAACCCGGTCTTCACTCCGAGTTGACCGCTTCGACTCCATAAATCTCGACGAATTCAAACTGATGGAAGACACGTCATCATGGTTGGTTGACCCAGTGGATTCGAATGAGGCTACACAGGATGGGTTCGAACTTGGCATCATGGATGGTTTCGAACGAGGTTCCATGTTTGGGTTCGAACAACGTCTTATGATGGAATCGAACAAGGATGCTTGTTTGGAATCGAACAAGGCTTTGTGGTGGGTTCGAAGCAGCTACTCTCCGATGGATCCGAGGCCCATTGTTATGAACTTGGTAGGTTCGAACTTGATGGGTTCGAACCCGAGGCATCCCGATGGGTTCGAACCTGATGGGTTCGAAGGTGATGGTTTCGAACCTGATGGGTTCGAATCTCAGGCCTTTTCTTTCAAATTGAATCGATCATAATTTGAGCGTATGAACTCGGATTGACTTGAAACTTGAGATGTTGATTCTTACGATCTTCCTTGCCGTGTCTTATCAATTGTAGCTCAATCTGGACTTGGACAAAATTCAGTGATATCCATAGCGAGACGAAGTATGGCCGGTCTCTGAGACGAACCGTTCTCCGTTTCTGATCGATCTTTTGGTATCGCGGCTTTGCCAAAACGCGGGATAACAGTGACTAACAGTTGTAATTAGAAAATAACATGCTACATCCCCATATTTAACTCCGCCTAGGCAGAAGCAGCTCTTTTTTTGTTTTTACTGCAATAACTTCTTCATACTAACCCGAAATCAGGCGAGACTTCGACTAATGTACTCCCACCTAAATTACGGACAATATGTAACACTCAGATACTTCATCTTGTGAACACACACTGTAGTTCTCCATAGGGATCAACAGTTGTACTTGGAAAATAATAGGCTATGGCATCCCCATATTTTAACTCCACCTAGTTCAGAAGCCGCTATTTTTTCGTTCAGACTGCAATAACGTCTTCATACTAAATCGAAATCAAGCAAAACTTCGACCGATAAACTCCAACTTAAATTACAGACAATATGGTACACTTGGATACTTCATCTTGTGAACACATACCATAGTTCTATATGGGGACTAATAGTTTACTTAGGAAATAACATGCTACCACATCCTCATATTTGAACTCCGCCTAGTGCAGAAGCCACTATTTTTTTATTCAGACTGCAATAACTTTTTCATACTAATTCAGAATCCGATGAGACTTCGTCCGATTAACTCCTACCTAAATTACGGACAATATGGAGCACTTAGATACTTCATCTTGTGAACGTACACTGTAGTTCTCCATGGAGACTGACAGTTATATTTAGAAAATAATAGGCTACCACATCCCCATCCGCATAGTGGAGAAGCCGCTATTTTTTGTACAGACTGCAATAATATTTTCATACTAACTCGGAATCAGGCAAAACTTCGACCGATGAACTCCCACCTAAATTACGGACAGTATGATACACTCAGATACTTCATCTTGTGAACGCACATCGTTGTTCTCCATTGTGACTAACTATTGTACTTAGAAAATAACAGGCTATATTTCCATATTTGAATATTATTTCTCTATGAGATGTAAAAGGGTATATTTGCAATTTCAAAAAGACACCAGTAAATCTATTTAATGAATTCTCGTTATTAGTAGTAAATAAAAAAGGTTTTTGTATATACTTTCATAAATTAACATTTTATTTGTAAAATAATGTTTTAATTTATAAATAAATAAAAAAAATTGTATTATGGCCGAAAGCGGGGCGTGGTGTATGATTAATAAATAATTTTGAAAAATCAAATAAATATATGCATACATATAAATATAACGAGTTATTATTACTATTATTTTCGTTAATTACAAATTATTTAAAGTAAAGTAAAATTTGATTTTGAATTTTAGTATACGTATACATACATACATGCATGCATATATATATATATATATATACATATATATATATATATATATATGAGGCGTTCAATAGCACTTTTGTTTTTGCAGCATCCTTTAGCCTCCTGATTTCAAGGGCAAATTCCGATTTAAATAATAGTAAGATTTAGAAACAACCATTATCTAATTGAAATATGGGTAGAAAATCAAGGGATGTATTTGTCCATTGCGGTGAAAATCTCAACAAATACAAACATCGCATTAACAATGTACATAAACTATTTACATGTTGCACATGCGCTTTATGCATATAAGTGTAGTTTTATACACTTAAAATATTAAAAGAAATTAAACCTTTTGCAAACAATTTAGATTAAATTATATTTTATTTTAAATATTTTAAATTGCATCTAAAATCAATTAGACTTCCAATCCAGAAATTGATCGGTATAAAGTAAGGCACACTTCACGTTCCTAATTCTGCAACGAACTCCTAACAAATACCCCAAACCAAATAGAGACCCCATGGGAAATGCTACCTAGCCGACTTCCAAATCAATGTGGCTCTGCATCCTAACCCTCCTAACTAGTCGAGGAAACAACTGCGATAATTAAATAAATGGGAGCAATTCATATGGTGACATGGTAGTTAATCTTTGCATTTATTATGAGCTGCATCCTAAATGAATACGTACAGGTTTATATATGAATGGATACTTTTTTGTGTGTGTTATATTCAACAACGTTCGTATCATGATATGCAATATCGTTACTGGAACTAACAGAGACTATCTTTTCCATCTAAATATGGAATTATTTGATAAAAATGTTAAACATCTAAATATGGAATAATTAAATTGCCAAGGCCTAAGGACCATCAGAACCTAACAGAGACTATCTTTTCCATCTAGAAGAAGCCCTCAGCAGAATAGCTGAGCTTTTCCCAACTTGTATTTCATTTTTTTTAATGTTACTCCTTACATTTTAGTTACATGTTCCATTTCTACCCTGTAGGATGTGAAGACTTTCACATCTTACATTTTAGTTACATGTTCCATTTCTACCCTGCAGGATGTGAAGACTTTCACATTAGAAACCTTGCTATTGGTTTCAGCAAAATTATTCTAGAAACCAAAGAAATATTTTGACTTGTATAAAAGTGATAATCAACACATCATTGTTATCGGTTCCACATAAAATACAATATTGAATTGCTTGGTTGACAAACCGAGAATTAAAATTATGTATGTTCCATAATTTAATATATTTTTTATGTACTCAACTATTCATATTGTATGATGATTTGCAACAATCAAAATGCAAATGCAGTTATTCCTCAACTCCAGAGAATCTCTGTACATTACATCCTATGTATGAAGTATGATGACCATATTTCCAGTTTTTTTTGCTGCATCCTCTGTTAACATTAACAAATTTGTAGATGTAGAGTTAATAGCTTTTGTTACTTAGATAAGTTATAATATGAAATATTATAGCAGCTTAAAAATAAGACTTCACTGATACATTTTAAATACTGATGTATAAGAAAATTGTAACACAAACAATAACTGATGAATTATTCCAACAAATATCACACTAATAATACAACAATACAGTTATCAAACCCAATTTGGGAACTTCGATGTAAATGCCAACAATACAGTTATCAAACCCAATTTGGGAACTTCGATGTAAATGTTCCAGTAATGATATAAGATAATATAATTTCATGCAAGACAATCATGATTCTACTCAATTTCTAGTGAAAGTTCCAATTTTATTAACACCACGGAAAAATTGAAGAAACACATGCATAGAAAACAATACTTGGGTTAGAGGATAATTATTTTTGTTTGAATATACAACAAAGTAGAATATGATCATATTTGTTTTTGCTTGCTCTGGAACATTGCTCAAAGTATATGAATATTCAAATATTTTGAGCAAATACAGGAAATAAATGGTTACTGTATATGTCCATAAGTTTGTACAATTTTGCATGGTTTGTTTATGTTCGATCAAACATGTACATTGGTTTTTAAGGACATTTACTTTACATAGCCCTTTTTTTTTGAAATGGTACTTTATATACAACAAATCATTGGGACAACATATCCCATGTCAAATAAACGTTCGAAAGCAAGTTTCGAACTTGACATCCTGCACCAAAACCGAATCAATTAACCACTTGGACAAAGGTGCTTGTCTACTTTACATAGCTCTTCCTACTTGATAAAGCTTTAAATATGTTAAACAGGTTGCTGCATACATTTCATCATTTGAGTCATAAGAAAAAGGAATAATGTGATGTGCATTCATAACATAATGAATGATGCATTAAAGTTAAAAGATACATCGGCAGTAATTTCACAAAGATATATATAACAAAAGAAAGAAAAAATATATTGTATTGTCTTCATCTTCACCCAAATGATTCAAGTTGGATTTTGATTTACTCAGTTATGTAGTATATCTCTAAACTTTATTGTGATCACTATGTTTTAATGAATTTTCTAGTATGCAGTTGGCACTTGCATATGTGCATAGCTATATATCAAAGCGACAGCAGTAACAAAAATACATCAAACATAGCAAGAAGCATAAATGGTGAAATTGAAAACTATATTAGTTGTGAAAGTTTTTAAAATCCTAAACAACAAAAGAAAGAGGCTTATGCATTGGAAAGAATAAAAGATAGGGATTAAACAACTAACCAAGGTCAGGTAAAAAAAACCTCCATCAAGGAGTGAAATAGAACGTGAAAACTATATTAGCATGAGTGTTACTCATAGATCATTTTCATAAGTACCATCATTCAGCATTATATAACTTAACCAAACTACAAATAATCGCGATTATATTCCAATCATATTAAGGAGTTGTAACTCAGAACTAAAACATCAACAATTTTAGAAACTTTCATAGTAAAGAAACAAAATCAGACCCATTGAAGATAATAACCAAAACTATCTTATAAAATTTATATTAGAAATTGAAATCGGATGCTAAAGAATTGAAAATAAAATTATCTTACCGAAGTTTCATAATAAAAAGTAAAAATTAGAACCACCTAATATTAAAAGAAAAAAAATCATTAAAAAAGCATAACTAAAATTGAATTTAGAAGATAAAGATCAAAAGCGTCAAATTAAAAAATATCTGCATTTTTGTGATAAATGCGGATATTCATAACTGAATGAAAAGCTGCAGCAAAGTTATAGAATTATTCGTCTTGGTGTGGTGAATCATACTAAATTTCAAAGAAAAACTTTTAGTTCCAAATAACTAACATGGAAGAGTGTTCAGCGCATAAATACTGAATATATCTAGCACGTAATTGTCTTTACATATGAAAATAGAAGATTCATTGTTAATTGTATGGTTGTTAATTTTAAAAAAAAAAATCATCTGATTCCATATAAGAGCTTTTGATGTTATCTTAGACTAAAATAAAAAAAACCTCAATTTGTCAAATGATCCAAATTAAAATAATGTTTATGCCTTCTGAACTTGCCGGTATTACAAAATAAAAATTACAGAAACTGAAGAAAAAGATGAAAATAACATTATTAATCATGTATGATCTTGTTTGATCTATTTCTCTTTAGGAAGACATGTAGCCAAAGAACAGAAGCAAACAAACCTTTACAATTAGTAGGAAGAGAAATAAATTAATTTGATTTAATCTAAATCCCTAAGAATCACATGCAAAAATAAGTTTAGTATTCAAGCATATAAACAATTCAGATAATACTGATCCTAAACTAAAATTGAACCATATTCTTGTAAAAGACAAACCAATGCGCAATCTATTGCAACTTTATAAATGGTAAAGAAATAAAGCATAATAAAGTACTACCATAATTCTTCTATACCATGCAAAAGAATAAAATAACAATAATCTAAGTACCGTGTTATTGTGATCTTATATAGTAAATATACTTAGAACTGTATAATTAATTGAAATTAACAAAAATGCAGTTACGACCAAACCCACATGACACTAATGATCTTTTGGAATAATTGCTTCTGATTGGGAATCTCCATGAACAAAATCAGTGACATAGAACATGTGTACGTGGATTTTGTATATTTTAACCCTTATTTAATGAAAATAACATTCTAAGAAGAAGAATAATTTAAAAGAAGACAATTGAAACCTCGAACAGTTGACATCTAAAGTGAACATAGTTATAAGTTTGACCTAGCATCTTTTTTGTTCATTTTATTGATGTGCATATAAAAATTTCAAATGAACTTGTACTCTCTAGAAGTCCTACAATAAAATCAATAGCCGACTTCGCATACAGAAAAGTCTTTCCAGTTATAGAACTTTGGCTTGAGTATTTTTTTCAGCTTCTTCGTGTATTTTTCAGTTTCAGGTTTCCATGTATGTATTCGGCAGAAATTAATAGGAGGATACATTAATCAAAGAACAAATAAATCCATTAGAGGCTTGCTTAAAGCTAATAAGAACAAACAAATATATAGTATAATGCATTAGGAAAAAGTTATAGTATGGTCATCATGATTTAAAATGCCACAAAATTTTAAAACACTTGCAGCACGGTCAACTAACAAATCTCAATGTAGGACTCATCCACATGCATCAACATGAAAAGATCAATTATAATCTCCAATAAAAAATATACTGACACATAAAAGTGATTATTCATAGACCCCAAACCAAGAGAAACTAATATAACCATACATTCCAACAATATTCATTTTAATAAACAGGTAAATGACATCAAGTTTCACAAATTTTAATCATGTGATAAATGAGACCATAACTTAAGTTTTCATATCCATTAAGTTTCATTTTAAAGAGTATATAATACTAATCCACATCTATTAAACATTAACATATTTTTGAGTAACTACACATGCAGTATATAAGATTAGAAAGAAAGCTAACCCGAACTTCTGATGAACTTCCATTCGCCTAAGGATACCCCATACCATTGGCCCTGCTCTAGCAGACTCACATCTCTATTTACAGGCTGACACACTCATTGCAGATTCTGGCTCGCTCACTCCCTATACGTGGATTATCATCAAACAGCTCTTCACATTTCTCTTTCAGGCAGCTCCCCATATGACATGTCACCACTGGAACACATTCACGTTAGGTCAGTTCACCGTTTCCGCTATGTTAGCATTACCTTAGTCGAGCTCGACGTATCATACTGAAGCACCAATCATGGTGATGGGCGAAGGTGAGGAATCTCCCAACATAGCAAGCAAACCCTAGTGAACAAGTTCGATTACACATTGAAGCTGATGGAGTGAGCGTGATGTCCAACATCACTTTGGTTATCGGTCGCGAAGGTGGATGATTGGCATAAATCGTCGACGATAACGATAACGATGTTTGATTTGAGGGAATCTCCCAACACAGTTAGCAAACCCAAGCGAGCAAAATCGTTCGATTGAAAATTGAAGCCCAATGGAGCGAGCGTGATGTCTAATATCACTTTGGTTATCGGTCACAAGGTAGATGATTGACATGGATCGTCAATGATAACGATAACAAAGTTTGATTTGGGGGCGATTAGGGTATTTTTTAGGCTGGTATGGAAGGAAATGAAACACATAAGACATAAGATTAAGTGAAAAGAATATTTTACCAAAAGATACGACTGATTATAATTCACTGAATTCTTTTTATTAATAGTAAAGATACACATAACTAACAACTTTTTAGTACACTTAATCAGCCTATGACATTAAGTTCGATAATGATCAAGAAAAATCTTACAATGTCACTTCCAATAATATTCTGAACAATAATTTTACAAGTACTAGAAAAAAAATGACTTAAACGAAAGGTAAGATTAATGGATGTCCGAAGCCAAAATGCTCCTTAACAATAGATACAGTAGTTGGACATAATTACAGTACTAAAAATTGAGTGAAAAGGCGAAGAGTAAAAAAAATATCAAGACGCCTAGCATACATCAAACTTAAAAAGCTTACTCTGTTGATACTGATTAACGTTAAGGGTGTGTTCCTTCATGTAGTTAGCAGTAACAAATTAACTCCATAAAAAAATATTATACGATCATGACAATACAATGAACAAGTTACAATATTACAACTCTCGCTACAATAGTCGTTCACTAAGCTGGACGCCTTTAGATAAGGTGAAATACAACAAATAGGCTGAAAATCACATGTTAGATCTCCTCTATCATTTAGAACCAGTTTGGCTCTAAATGAAGTTCGTTTTCCACAAGAATAGCATTTCCCTTTTGAGATACTTCACGAAATTTCAGCACAAAACTCACTAAGAATAGGAAAATATGGAGATGAATATAAATGGTGACTTAGCATATATGGTCTATGGCCCCATCACCAAATTTCCTGAACTGGGGTAATAAGTCTGAGAACCATGGTTTACCGATGGAGATTTGAAAGAAAACCCTTCATTGCCAGAATTACCATAGATAACTTCTTGATTGTGGACTTGCCTGACACCAAGGCCGAGGCTAGTCTCGTCATTTCCTTTGAACCTAGCATCGTAGTTAGACCTAAACATGCTGTTTAAAGCTGAAGACATGTGTGGGTTATCGATGTTGGCGATTGATGGTGTAGCCGTGTCATGACTAGAGTTTCTAGCAGCAGGCACTTCATGATTGTGCTTTCCTTCGTATGTTGTTATCACAGCTTTTGGATCATGCGGTGCCCTCTCTACATGTTTCCGGACTGAGCATCCAGCATTTGTGCATTTGTAGTAACTCCTACATTACATATAACGTGAATAGATCAGTAACACTTTTAAAGGGGATGCCATATATTAATTTCTAAGTTTGAAAATTAGTGTGTATTTTCTAAGAATTTTTGGAAAACAATTGACCGAAGCTACACGTTTTATGGAAATCGACTATGTTTTAGACATGTTTTGACTTTCAGTCTTGGACTAAAACAAATCAATACTGAATGATTCGTGCAAGTCATGAAAGAAATTTAACGAAAAGATATTCAACCGCCAAAGAAAGATGCACTGAGAAGAATAAGACAGAAGGCAGCACTAGTAGCAATAACATCGGCATGGGGAAAATAGTGAGTACATGAATGGTCGATATAGGAAACAACTTTGCATCACAATTCTATACTAGATAACACATTACACCTACTTGCAGATGTAAATAGTTGTCCTTCCAGACAGCTCGCCAATCATAAAGCATTAATATAGGGATTTAAATCTCTGTGTTTGTTTCCTCCAAGAGAAATTTCAATTGATGAAAAAGAAAAGGATACTCTTAGCAGCTATATATTATAGTTTGATGGGCACTGGTACAAAAGAAATAAATCAGTATCTACTGTTAACAATATGAATACGAGTGCTTTGGCACCTGCGCACGGTGTATACTTAAAAAATAAGCATGGAAAATACTTATTAGTATAAAATTTTAGTTACAACAGCTCTTGTAACAGAGTCCAATTCAAACTCATGACGTTACATAAAATAAAGAAATATTCTTGTCATAAGCAGGATTCTGATTTGTGAAACATGGGAGCATTTTAGGCAGTTTGCATATACACCAAAAAATTATGACAATGAACCCATTTTATTAAAGATTTTTTTTGAAAGTTAGGATCCGAACCCATGACCTTACAAAAAATAAAAAGGTAATTTTGCTAAAAGTAGAATCCAAACACGTGATCTCATAGACAGTAAAAAGATATTTTTGTTAAGAATGGAATTCGTACTTGTGACCTCATATATGAGATAAAGGAATATCAATTCAAACTCGTGACATCACAGAAAATAAGAGAATATACTTGTCAAGAGCAGGATTTGAACTACTGAGAGCTATGAACATTTAAGCAAATTTGCATTTGCACCGAATAAGTGTGATACTAGTATTACCGCAATTATTACAGCAGTCACTATGCCCTACTACAACTTAAGATTTTAGATAAGTGCTTCAGCTCTACCACGAAAAGTGCGAAAACATCAACTTGCTATTTATTCATTGCATTATCAGCTTACCAACTTAATAATGTAGATGTAGATGGGGATAGCCAGTGTTCTACACATAATCCAGTATGATTCTCCAATCTCTATTTATGTCCAAATAGATGGCTTATCCATGATATAGACCATAAAAATCAAGTATCAATTGATTTTGCTACCAACATCATACATTTTTATCTGTTCCTTTACATGCCACAACGAAGAGGCGCATCAACTCATATTCATCTCAGATGGGCAAGTTTTTATTTTACTTACACAGCTATTAATCTGATCTCACCGATACCTTTTTCAACCGCCATTTACAATCTTTTCACATATGTTACTTATCTATGTATTTAGAATAAAATGTTGCAAGGGGTGATCTGCATTCATATTTTTGAAAAGACATGGACATTGACAAAATATTCTAGTTCAAATTCATATTTTTATTATCATAAATTTTATTTAAATTGATCTTGATCCAGTTACTGGCTCTTTGGTTGTCATATTTGAATATCCAACGAAACTGTAATGTAATAATAAATAAATAAAACCTTATGCCCGTTGGTTATAAACATTAACCGTTTGAATGTTAGTTCAAATACTGCATCGTTGACCTACTAAAAGAGCTATTACATTGTGTTTCATGTTATCCAATTCGGATGCTTTTACTGGAGTATTTCTTATTGTTTTACTATGGAAGATACTATAAGGTGTGTATATCACTAGCTTTACCGTATGAAATTCTATTGTATTTTTGGCCATGTCACATTAGTTTTCATCAATCAATCAATCAAAAAAAGGAGAATGTGTCTTCAGTTAGCATTCATACTCTATTATATCGATCAAATATATCTCTGTCCTCTGTCTAACTTCACTCGATATGGAATTTTACCAAAGTCGAATTCAAATGTGAATCCATTTTTATGAAATACAGATATTATATTTTCATTAGCAGTTAATGATATTTATTTATAGCCATCAAATATGAATAAGGTAGTAAGTATAGCCGATCATTATCCATATATGTTGATTATTTTATGAATACTGATTATACCTTTATCATTGAACGAGCGTTATGACACATGCTTCGTGCGTGATGATGGCACGTGCTTCGTGCGTGAAGTATTTTTCTACAAATTGTTATATGTTTAACAAATTCAAGAGAAATGATCTGCACAACTATTTAGCCATATTTTTGCGATAAATCATGTGTAGTTGGTTTGAACTTTTATTTCTATGTTGCAACATCTAATTTTATGTTCGTATGAATTTTAATTTATATTATCAATTAATAAAGAACGAATTTGTAAAAGAAGTTTATTTGTTAGATCTTATTTTTTTTAAGTGATATTAAGATTTGGTAACACTCGTAGATGAAGGTTTTGAATTTGTAAAGTAAGTCCTATTTTTCAGGGATAGTAAGATTTGGTGATATTTATAAAGGAGCATTTTGAGTTTGTAAAGAAAGTTTAGTTGTTAGATCGTATATTTTCAGTGATATTAAAATTTGGTAATATCCGTGGAAGGACGTTTTTGCTAGATCACACTTACCAAAGGTGCCTCAGTGAATCTAAAAAAATAAGTGCTCCGATGGTTTTAAAAAAATTATGCAGTTTTCTTCAATCAAGTACAGGATTACAGACAATATCTTAGAAGTAATATATACCTTGGGTTAGGATTTCCTTTTACAACTTTCTGTCCATATTTGCGCCAGCGGTACCCATCATCCAAGATATCAACTTCACTAATAGTTTGTACAACAACTCGAGGTTCACGATTATTTTTGCCAATCTGAGATGAGTCATATATAGCAGTCTCTTGCTTCCTGTTCACATTTATTTGGACGTTCATTGTATGATACAGAGAAAACACTTCTTTCAAGGATCATTCTACATGTATATTGCATAATCCGTACCTTCGCTTTGATTCAGGATCACCATCTTCTGCTACCTCCTCCCCGTTATTATTGGTTCCTCCAACTTCAGCATCATCATCACTTATTGAATTGGCAGACAGCTCTGTGTTACCATTGGTTTCCAAATGATTTGCACTTAATAACTTGTCTATTGATTGTGTGAGAATTTTGTTAGAACCATAAAAAAGACACATAAAAACTAAATTGCAGGAATCCACAGGTAAGTTTGCATTAATAAACCATCATGTATGCCCAATTTACAGATTTTTTTTTCTCTAGTGCCAACGGTACCGAATTCCTGCAATTCAGCCACCAAACTGTTACAAAGTTAGTAAGTATTCACCTTCAAATCCAGCAAAAGCCGTCTCTCCTTGACTAGTGAAATTTGTACCAACGGCCAATTTACGAAGTTCAGGTTTTGGGTGGTCATGTCTACCTTTATATATAATTTCAGTAATTTGACCATCGTGATTGCGTTCAAGTTGCTTTTTCATTTGACAATTGGGATGCGTGCATTTATAATAGCTCCTGGGAAATTCACACCCTTTGACATGTTTCTGTCCATATTTTCTCCAATTATATCCATCTTCTGATGATTTTTCAGCACTAATTACAGGAGAAGATGTATTACTATTATTAATATCATTATGCGAAATATCGTTAAGCCCGTTGTTTGAATCAAACTGGGATGATTCAGTAGGGACTGCAGTTGTAACTGATAATGTTAAATCATGAGAGGAGGCAGCTATGTTTTCAGACTGAAGTGATTGAGGAGGTTTTAATGTTGGCTGAGTTCGCATTTGCCCGCAATATAAATGTTCTTGTTGGGCCGTGTTCCCTTGGGCCTATATAGATATGTAGAATGTATGAATGTCTAATAATCCCAATGAAAATATATAATACATACATAATAATAATAAAAGTAGCAAGTTTAAGGGGAAAAGGTACGGAATGATTCCACCAACTTTTTAGGCAAAATATACCACGTAAACTTCAAATACGAAATGTGGTTGACATCTAAATTCAGCTTTATAAGTTGGATGAAGTTTTCGGGAATAAGGAGCAATTTTTTTCCTACTCAACCAAGAACTTGTAAATAATGCACCGAAGATCAGTATTTAATGATGCTCAAATCTGCACACATTAAAGTATTTAATGTGGAACAAAACCAATCAATTATAGTGGTTGGATAGACCTATTTTGTTGGGTAAAAGGCAAACAAGTAATACCATAAGCCCTAAGGATGACAGGTTTGAGCGTGAGGTTGATCTTACATGTGGTTTGAACTCAAATTCATTAGCACCACCCACTTCATGTACTTTATTTTCATAAGTTCCTCTTGGAGAATGCGATAAATTAGATGCAACTGTGTTGTTTATTGCTGAGTATAAGGAGAAGGTGCCAGTGGTAGGGGAGGGCTCAGCCTGAACAAAAGCACGAGTAAATTGAAAGTATAAGTTAGCAATAGTAAAATTTGTACTGAACTGTTGATGGAAGACACCGATGTGGCCACAGTTATCAAGCATAGATGATTAGACCAAGGAAACAATGTAAAAAAATACAAGAGCAATTAATTGTGGGTGGCCGAACTAGTGTTAGTCAGCATAACAAACAGAAAGCAATGGTCAAGTTTTGAATTGACCGTAAATAAATCCTATATCCCCCTTGTATGGTATAATTAAACTGATTTGACTTGATTTCTCTAAAACGATAACGATACTGCATTGATCTAATTAAAAACACATGGATTTTGACAGTAGAATTTACAAGCATATAAGAATAATCCAAGACATTTGTACCTGCTGAAAAATAACATTCTGAAAATCCAGCTTATGCGGATATAATATATTCATGTTACTTGAATGACATTGCCTACTACTTTAGCATTCTTGAACGTTGTACTTGAATCCTCTTAACTTGGGTGACAAAATACCTTATAACTAATGGAAGATATCAGATGTTTTAAAAGTTAAACATTCACATTCAGATTCCACTTGCTAGAAAAAGGAATATATGCCTAACCCAATGACTCAATTGCCTTTCATCATTACTTAATAAACTAGGACAAAACAGACAATAGACAAAAAAAAATGAAATTATATTAGATGTAGTACATATTCCACATACAAGGTAACAGAAAATGAAATTATCAGATATAATTTTCTCATGAAATGAACCAGCATAAAGGTCCAGACTAGAATAACTAAGTGGGCATCGTAATAATGTAATGGCTGCGCACAACTTGGCTCTGATTAAACAAAAGATAAAAAATGATTAGCATCTAGTAGGTAGGTACAATTCAGTGTTGGGCTGTACCCTAAAAGCAACTTAGCTCTAATCATGCAATGTTAAAGAGCTAATCGATACACAATGTGCTGCATCATAAGACATTAAGATATAAAGACATGGACAGTGATGATAGCGACAGTTTACAAACATTAACAAATGAAAGTGCCCTGATTTATGGCTATAAAAATATGAGCTAACACCCTTCCATGAAAAGGGCATGGTATTCAGTAATGTTATGCTAGAGTTCAAACCTAAAAATTATGGTGCACCAAATATATAGCAAACTACATTAAGGGATAAGTTGAATATAGGCGGTAGTAAACGAGCTGATAAAAATGCTAAGAAACTGCACAAATATAGCCAGGACTCAAAATGATGCTCTAACTAATGATTGGCTGCAAAAACTAATCAACTGTCTATGTAAGGTAGAACCTAACCAGTATAATGAACAAGAATAATGAAATAAAAGAACAAATTAGTTTAAAGGGTATATAACAATACTTGCTAACTCTTCGCTATAATTTGACACTATAGTTCACTGTAACTATTTATTATGTAATATTCATAATGATTGATGAAGCCGAAACCCTGCATGTAATTTTGATGACATAGACTTAGAGTTTCTGCACCATTCCGCCAAAAACGGCATGGAATTCAAGTTTAAGCTAGATACTACCTTTGAATAGTTGTAATGACTCTGAAAATGTACTTGAATAGCGTATTTCCCCAGTGGTTTTTTCCCCCTTAATTGAGGTTTTTATGGTAACTTTTTTTGTCTATTACTATTTTATTCTTTATTCCTATCCCCCTTTAAATTGATTGCAAGATCAGTCCTGCCGATCAGAGAAAGTAGCTCCTCCCTTGAACGAAATCATTACGCTTAATTTGCTTTCTTCCTCTTATGTAAGCCCGAAACTCCCCATCGGATTTAGCGTCAACAATGAGGAAGCTCAAAGTTCATTTGTCTACAAAGTTTATTACTGTTTTATTCTTTATTCCTTTCCGCACTTAAATTGATAGCAAGATCAGTCCTGCCAGTCAGAGAAAGTAGCTCCTCCCTTGAACGAAATCATTACGCTTAATTTGCTTTCTTCCTCTTATGTAAGCCCGAAACTCTCCATCGGATTTAGCGTCAACAACGAGGAAGTTCAAAGTTCATTTGCCTACAAAGTTTATCTATGATTTCAGCAATAACTTTGTTACCGCTCTTCTAAAAAAAAACATTCATGTCAACTTTTTTCCTAGGCAAATCAAGTATGCTACAATTTTTGTTTCTACTTTTTGGGTAACAATTGAAAGAAAAAAAAATCAAATGTCAATTTTAGACACAGGCTTAATCCGAGATAGCCACGGTGTGTACTTTACGACCTGAGATGTATATCAGAGATACACTCACCCCATCCAAGATCTCATCCAAAATGAGAATCATATGTGAAAACCAAGGTTCAAGGTATCGTCCAATACACCGGAATTCCGGTTGTACCGTACCGTTGCCGTCATTGACCGGTCCGAAATTGGACTATAAATCCGGTTTCGGACTAGTCAAAAAAAAAAATCAGTAGGCGCGACGAAGCAGGAACTAAAAACAAAAGAAAGAAGAACGAACGGGAAAAAAAACCCTGAAATTTTGCCCTAGCTTCTGTGTAGACCGGTCTGAACCAAGTTGAGAATCGAGAATGCTTGCTATAAATCAAGAATCAAATCGATCTTTTGTTTTGTGCCAACGAAAAAGAAAAAAATCTCAAATCGAGCATCTTTGCCGTAAATCGAAGAAAGGCTGCAGGCATGCGTTGATTTTTTTGTTGGACTTTGCCCTAGCTTACTTCAGAGAAAGTCGACAGAGGTAAACATATAAAATACATGGGTCTGGAGCTGTTATGGATTTGGGCTATTATGTGGGCTGGTTTTGTTATTTTCTTATATTGTTTTTTTAATTAAAGTTGGGCTGAAGTCATCTATTTCTAATTATTCTTTTGGCCAAATTAACGAGGCTTTGTCTAATTTAGGATTCTTCGATCAAGTTAATTGTGAATTGTATATTTAACTATGTTTACTTTAGTTATTTGGTTTTTTTTATTAAAAATTACCCATATACGAAACTGGAACAGAAATCGAAACTAAAACCGAAACTTACGAAATTTTCGAAATTGATTGAAACTAAAAAAAAAAATCAAATGACCGAAACCGAAACCAAGTTCTCAAACCTTGGTGAAAACATCGAGATGAAATGTGATTGAAATCTAAAAATTAAAACCTTACGTAGGACATTTATTTATGGATACTTTGGACAGCTAGTGATCACGATGATGTCCATCCCTTGTTAGGGAGGTTTGAAAAGAAGATTCAACCAAGGAATTGTCAAATCGATATTTATTCTTTAAGCCTCCACCGATAATTAAAATCATGATTCCAAATCAAAGGAGATGCCTTGAGTCATGTGAATATCACCTTGACTCAAACCGATCATCAATGTGTATATACTTCTTATATCAATATCTCTAGCCTCCGCTTAGTCTCCGCCTAGGAGTTAGGCAAGATTTACCTCCAAGCTATCCGCATGGACCCGCCTAAGAAATTCTTATTTTTCGTCTAAGAATCCAAATAGGTATCTAGGCACTGGTTATGCATTAATTGAGGCATGATGTCTTGTATAACCATCCACATGCTAATTTTAGTCGGTCTAGCCTCCTTGGTTGTTTTCAAGCCCATCCAAACCCTCAAATTTTCAATTTCAATCAAGTAATGTTAAACAAAATACTGAAACAATATTCAAAATTAGCAAAAATGTCGTGCTCAATTAATCCTCGTATAATCCTCGCTTAAGCGATTAGTCTCTAATTTATAGCTACCGCCTATCATCCGTCTAGCAATTTTGTTTTCCTCCTCTGATCGTTCATGCTTTAAAAAAAATCCTATCGAAATCAGAAATTGATTTCAACATAGAATCTAATTCTGAAATCGATTACGAAATTTAATTCGAAAATTGACAAACTTACTTGATGTTGTCTCAATTTTGTTTCTTTTTTCTGCTTGGAATGAAATGAATAGGATTTTGTAAATTTTACTGGTATAGTTTTTTTTTTTGCAATTCGAGACAATTTTTTACCCTAAGACGTATACCACAGGAGCCTAAGACATATAATTTTGTATGTCTCGCACCCCTATATTGCTTATTTCTAAGCCTTAGAGATAAAAGTACCTTTACTCCGCCCTGCATTGAGACAGATCTTTTAAAATATTGGTTTATATAAAGAAGCATTGCAGTTGTAACTAAATCATCTTAATCATTATAAGATTAATAAAGAGGAGACAAACCAAACAGCACATGTTTCTTAATCATAGCACGATTTTGATTCAAGGGCTTGATTTTAGACAAAAAGTTTAAAGAACTCGCTAATTTTATTTATATTTCACAAGGACATATATAAATGTATTCATATACATACATACGTAAGTATCTTGACGATATATGCATACTGAACCGGCCTTGGACGGGGGGTCCAAAGGGTGACCAGATGGCTCTTACTTTCGTTGAGACCCCAAACTGTATTGAAATATATTAGTTTATTTGCGCATGTTTATAAGAATTTGAAATTTGTGTCAAAAATATCAACAGACAATGTAATAAGACAGTAGAAAGTTGATATTAGTTGAATGGGCCACAAATTCAACTCTTACGTATTGCATTTTTTTATTTTAGATTACTTGTTATAATCATTTTGTCCTCCGCTAAAAGATTAATTATTTCATGTTATTTGGCTTCACATTATCTTATTTATGAAAAAATAGACTCAATTGTAAAATTAGTTAATGTATTAGGATATGTCTTAGCTAATAATCCATGTCACAATGTACGTGGAGCAAACGTCCAATTATAATTATAATTTTTGCTTCAATCTAACTTTATATGGTCGGCCTTGTATGTATAAGCCTTTGGGAAAAAGATAATAGCACATTTCTTTGTTAAAATATAATCATTTATAACAAAAAGTGTGATATTGAAAGGATACCAAGAAACACTAAAGGAGACCGGATTATAGTTTATTCCATCCAGTCGAGAGGATCCTCTAATCAATTTGGAGATCATTTCAATTCCATTAGAAATGAGAATTCACAATATCACACATTGATCAACCAGATCAAACAAACATTCAGCTGCTAACAGAAAGATCAATTCGTTGGAGTTCTTTCATTCTTCCAATAGAATGAAAAGAGATAGAATCAAATCGATTCATAAAATGCCTAAATATATAATACTAAGAGGGGGTTAATAGATGAAGGGTTCTCAATAAATAACCCCCCCCCCCCCCGAAACCGCTTATTCAGTATTTCTTCCATGTTAATATACGTCATCTAAATTAATTAATTACATTTAAACTCGTTGGACTATTTTTAATTCAATGAAACTATAAAATGCATCAATAAATGAAATAATTGATTGTGAAGAAGTATTAAGCGTACAATTAATTGATGAAAAACAACAATCAAAATGTAATGAAAATATTAGGAAAATAATCAAATCTCATTTTTCTATACACGTTTTTTTTTTCAAATCTTTCCCGATTTTCTTTTTCCACGGGATGAAAGAAACGTAAATTGTAAAACTTTGGTTCAACACAATTTAATAACTCAAAAAAGATGGAACACTTTATAGTATTTATTTGAACATCTTTAATAACTCAAAAAACATGGATCTCTTATAGTATTTATTTGAACATCGGCCACATCCTAATGATTTATATAGAAAAATTAATGATATCTTGAAGTTTTTACCGTTTACATTTGCAATATTCTTGATCTTGGGTTGAGGAGGCGAGGAGAGAAGAAAAGAGATATTATTTCATTTTCTTCATCGAGCTATTTTAAAGTGTTATAAACTGAGAGGAGAATGAATAGATGAAGGATAAAGATAATATGAAAAAGGTATAATTAATGAATGGATAAATTCTATCTAATTGTTCGATTGAGTTATATGTCTCTTTATTATTCAACATTAAATAATAACCACTGGTACTAGTCCTTGGTGTTTTTTGGTGCCCTGTGATAAGTTGATAACAACCATTGGAAAATACATATACATTACCTTTAAGGTGAATTCATTTATCTTTGTCCTTGAAATTTAAAAAAGAAGTATGGTCCTTGTTTTATTAGAATTTCCCATAAAAAGGTTCTGAAGTACAAAAATAAGACGTAAGCCCCTATGAGATGATGGGGTGGTTGAGGACCAAACGGTAGAGATGAATGCACAGAGTTCAAACCACGATAGCGGCATAAACATATACCTTGAAGTACTCAACTGTTTGTTAGAGAGCAAAGATATCATTTATAGAAATAAGAAGTATGTTCTTATGATATACCTTTGGCACCAATTTTCACTTACTTGTAATCATTTTTCTGGTGTAATTAATAAGTTTGGCTGATTAATTGCTCCATAGTTGAACTTGATTAATTGACTTATTGACTAACCTTAACCTAAGAAAAAGGAATGTTAAGCACACCCACTCTTAAGAATAGTGTGTGTTTATTCTCCACGTGATTGATAGGGATTGTAGGTTCATGGTTATTGCCTATATTTTAACAGTGATTGTCTACCCTCTCCACCCATGATGTGAAAGGTATAAGCACACATTGTCTAAGAGCAACTTCAACAAATTAAAGGTTCATATTAAGCTCTGAATATTAATAAAAATTGCTAACGGTCGGGCGCCTGAGCTCAGACACCAGTTAAATAAGCTTCTGAGAATTAATCTTTTATTTAATAAGAGATATCAAGTGCCCATTAAATAAGCGCGTGAGCTTCAAACGCCTGTTTAATAAGCGTCTGGACCAATTTATTGAATTGTCTTTGTTGGGTGCCTTTTCTCTCTTGCTTCTGAATATAACGCCTGAATACAAGGCTGTTGGAGATGCGCTAAGAGAAAGTGTTTAGTGTTCCTCGTCTTAGAAAAGCTAATAGTATGTTTTTATCTTAACTCGTGAATCTAGGGGGACTAAATACACAATCCAAACACTGTTTATGAGTACTGCATTAACAACCTATCCCTGGTATCCCCAAAACCTAAATGAATAACTCAACCAAAAATTGATACGAAATTAACAAACATCGTACCTTCACATGATTTCCATCATTCGTAGATGATATAACAGAAAAAATCAACTTATAATCGAAAATCCCTACATTTTTTTTTCACGTTGATTATCTAGACTGTAATATATAAACACAAAAAAGTCCTATATTTAATTATTGTTACTACTTTCTACAAAAGATGCATCACTGCATATTCATAACCAAATAAACCCTAAATCTAACAAATTTATACGAAAAGCAACTCAGATAAATCGAAATCAAGCAAACACACCTTAATATTAGTCAAAAACACAGGCGATTCGAGCAAAGCCCCCGGGCTGAGGCCAGGTGGCACGGTGAGGCAGGGCGATCTCGAAATTGGAAGCTTGGCAGGCGACATCATTTTATACCTAGCTCCATTCGTAGCTCCGGCAGCGGAGGTATCGGGTCGGGCCTGTGAATTAGGATCCGCATAATGCATTGTTACTTTTTTGGATCCAGGAAGAGTAGCGGGGGAATGGATAATAAAGGGGGGAGAGGAGATTGGATTGTGTTGTAATTAAGGGAGGGTATTTTGGGGATTTTGATGCGTGTTCTTCTTCCTTTTTTGTCTTGTAGCGTTTGGGAGTTGGTCTGCTTGTCAGATTATGGCAGACTTGATGGGGTAATTTATTTGTGTTTGTTGTTAGATCTTGTACTTTTAATTAACATTGTAAGTTTAAACTAGGGGTTAGATGAGAAATGATGTTACGTTTAATTGTACTTAAACTTTGAAAGAATTTATCTACTTCAAATTTTCTACAAGGTTCTGAGAAACACTTTCAGGATTGCAAGGAAAAAAGAGTATTCCAGCGCTCTCGTTATGAAGGAGTGCTAAAAAAAAGATGTTATAGGACCTCCTTCCTCGTCTCGTCACCAATGTTAGTCTAATCGTTGAGTTAATAACTAAGAGGTTGATTGTTCAAAAATGAATGTACAAAGCTCTTTCTTTTATGTGGTTGTGTGGACATGCACAAAATGACCATACTAGCAAAGTTCAATTTTTTTGAAATCAAATTTATTGTACATCAAACCAAAATTTTGTAAATATGTCTCATTCTATTAAATATTATTTTTACGAAAAGAATTTTTTTTTTTTTGGTTGACCTGTAACATTTTAAAATGATTGGTCTTAGATTTACATTGTGGACATACTAATTTTTTTAAAATGATTTTAATATCGTGAAAGCATCGCAGCTTTTGAGCATTTATTTTTGGACTGGAATATTAAGTGTGGGACTTATGCAATGTCTAAAACATCATATAAGTCCACGTATATACTATTTTTCCCCATCAAAGCCAATAAAAAAAGTTCAACCTTCCGCCCTCACCAAATTTCGTGAAATATAGGTCACTAACTTCTTCTCAAATGATGGATAATTACAATAAACTTGGTTTTTTTATTTGTCCAACATTTCGTATTTTTCATCAATGGACGATCGTTGCTATTTATTTACTATTTATTTTGAGACCGACTGACTTGATTGTGGAAAAATTTCAACATGTGGGTCACACATGTAAACTAAAATATGTTATACTATTTCGGTATAAAGCCTAGTTAAAAGTAATCAAATAAGCAATAAACATTTAAGGCATAAAGATGTAACTGTCATAGAAAGAATACGTAGAGATCAGAGTAATTTTCAATCTGTTAAAGGAACACGTTGAAAATATCACACTATATATGGGGTTATGATCCCAAATTACACAAATTTTATTTTTCTCTAACCTTCTTCTAAATAAATACAATGTAGACGTGTGCTAATTTGGAAGATCTTTTCTTTTGGATCATTTTCTTTCTCTTAATCAATTCATGAAATTATGGCTTCTGCTGGTTTATTTAATTTCCTCGGTTTCTTCTCAATTAAATGAATATCTGTTCAAATCTAGGATTTATTGATTAATTAGATTTAAAGCGTATTAAATCCTAGCAAGTGGTATCGGAGCCACCCATCATTGATTTCATTGATAAATTTTATGACTTTTTTAAGAGTAAATTTTGAATTGAACTTCTTCTAGAAGTCATTGAATTCAATATCTTACTTAAATTACATATATGCTTAATATATGTATCAAGGTAATTTTTGGTGATGATTTTAGATTTGATCTAGCATCATTTTTTTTTCTAAATTGAAAGTCTGATTTATGAAACTATTTTGATGTAGAAAGATGGATCTAAATGATCCGTTATTTATGAAATAAGTTGAAATTTCGAAATGATTTTATTTTTGAAAAATAATCTGAACTCATTATATTTCAAAACAACTTGTTTTGGTTAAAACATCTATATGTTTATTATGACATATTTTGTAATAAGCTGTGAATTTTGTGTGAGAAATACCTAGGATCTGATATGTGTAGTTTTAGTAATTATTAAGAAATTTTTGTTATTAAAAAATAAAGTTTGTTATTTTGATGTGTTTATTTTGATATATTATTGAGTAACATTATACCAAAATCTGAGATAAGGTTATGTTACTTTGGTTACGTTTATAATATAAGATATGGTTAAACAAATTAGATAATCTATTCTATTATGTATAAAGTTAAATATATGGCTTTTCGTTATCTGCTCTCACATTCATTCTCAAGCCCTATACTGAATTCTCCTTTGTTTAAGGTTCATTTTTTTATTTTTTCCCTTTAATTGTTTTATTATTGTCTTCAAACATTAACCTAGGTGTTAATGGTGTCCCCTCAACTCACTTTTTTCTTATTAGCTTTCTTAAATATATTCATAAGCTGGGATTTCATTCATTATTCATCAACTTCCTAATTCCTTGATTAAACGACACCTCATTACTAAACTTGATTTAAGTATTCAGCCCAATTATCATCACATTTTATTTGTTTTCCAAATTCAATATCTTTAATCTTTCTCAATTTTGCGAGAAAAATTAATGTGTATTATTTCCAATGTAACAAGATAACGGATCTTTGTACATCAATTAAGTTCATCTTATTTGTTTTATTGTGTTTTAACTTCATAGAATTTGATCTTTGCTAATTCATTTGATTTTTCTAATTGAAATTCTTTTGCTGTTAGGTATGATGACATAATATACCATATTGAAGTAGCTTGATTTTAAGAATAAAGAATGATACAAGTGAGTAATATAAGGTCTTCAATATTATTATTTTTGAGGATTTATTTGATATATCGGTGAATAATTTCATTTTTGGTACATAATACTTTCTTGATTAAACTTATATCTTAATTTTGTTGGTGATTAATCTATATTGGATCTGAATACATATAACCCATATTGATTCAATTGAGAAACAAGTATATGAAATTAACAGCCAAGGCGTGCCTGAATCCATCGATTATTAATTAATGTGAAGATTAATTTGGATTAGATCTTCCAAATTGGCACAAGCTTAGATCTGTAAATTCTTTTTAGAAGAGGGTAGAGAGAATATAATAAGACTTATGTAATTTGGGGACTATAACCCCATATATATAGTGTGTGACATTTTTCAATTCGGCCCTTCAACAAACTAAAATTGTCACTCCGGTATCCACATGTTATAATTTTACATGACGAATATACCCCTTAAGTCTTAATATATTTATTCCAAAAATAGATCACGTAATCAGACTTAATTACTAGATAGCACACACGTTCAAACATTAAAATACGTGGCCCCATTATGTTGAATTAGTCCAACAATCTCTCCATGGGCCACATATGTAACTTTACAGAATGTATTCAACTTTAAGAGCTCTTAAATAGTTATCTTGATAACATGGTATATTCAAAATAATCTGGTCCATTGATTGTGTTAACATAAAATCAAAGTGGCTTTCATTACTGTTTTTGTAACTAAACTCATCAATGGTCACAAATATCAATACAATCAAACGATATGGATTAATCATGTACGTGCAGCATGGAAATTACATGAAATGTGATCTTTACATGTCTATTCCCAACTGGTCCTACTTTACTTTAATGAGATCAAATTTCAAATAATATGTATAAACAATTGAAGTGAAAAGAAAACTTTATTTCTGATCATAAAAACCAAAGCATGTCTGTAATCAAAATACAGAGCAGTGTCGCGAAATAAGTGATTAAGTACAAACTCCCCCTAAACCAAAATATCCTTATATAAAAGATACACTCATTTTAGCAACATGCTCATGAAAAACCTTGGGTGCTACTCCTTTTGTAAGCGGATCCGCTGACATGGAATTTGTCCCAATATGCTCTAAGGATATTAGCTCATTATGCACTCTCTCCTTTACAACTAGAAACTTCATGTCAATGTAATTTGACTTGCTCGAGCTCCTATTATTATTAGAATGTAATACTGCAGATCTATTGCCATAATATAACTTTAATGGTCTTTCAATATTATCAATAATGCGCAGCACAGTGACAAAATTCTGCAGCCATTCTGCATGGTTAGACGCCTCATAACAAACCACAAACTATGCTTTCATAGTGGAAGAAGCTATGAGCGTTTGTTTAACGCTTTTCCATGATATAGCCCCTCCGCGTAATAGAAATACGCATCCTGAAGTGGATTTTCCGCTATCAGTGTAATTTTATAGGATGCATCGTGTAATGTATATGCAAGTATATGCTACTAACTATATGATGTAACTAATATAAAGTTAATCTAGTAAAATATAGACTAAGCACACCAAGATCTTATACCCGTTCGGACCTCCCATCCTACGTCCAGTCTCGAAGCACCCCTTCGGAATTCAACTATCAAACGCCCTCATTTCGTCCGGAGGAATAGGCTTGGTTACAATAGCTTGTTCTTGTCAAGTATGTGTTCTATAACATGGATATTGACTATTAAGTACAAATGCTTCCAATATATATATCTAGAGAATATTGATTGAGGAGTTCTGAATAAATGGAAGAGTGAAATACACGTATACGATTGCTAGAGATCAAAAATATATCAGACTATAAAAGTAAAGAGCGCAAGTAAGGTAAGATCTTCTCTTTGATTCTTGATGTTATTTATAGTGGTAGAAAGATTTCTTGAGTAGTTGCATCCATTAACAGGTGTTCTATGGTCACTTCTGATGGCGATGAAGAGTTGCGGCGAAGAGAAGCGAAGATGTCTTTTCAAGCGTGGCAGTTTTTATTTGAATTTCAAAATCTAAGTTCAGTTCCAGACATCTGGTATGTGTTTCAGACGTTTGGCTCTATATATTTTTTGTATACAGTAGCCTTTCAAACGTCTGAGTACAGTAACCAGACGTCTGATCATGTCTGTTTTGAATTCCAGAAGATTTTTTCAGACGTCTGGCTAGTGTCTTCAGACGTCTGAAACTTGTGCATGTTGCTTATGTGCACCTGTGTCATTGCTCCATAGATCATATCGACTTGTCGTCTTTTGTAATGTTCTTTGAGCCTTGTTCTTGTCTCTTTAATGATGTTACTCTAGCAATTACCTGTGGATATATATATATATATATATATATATATATATATATATGCACATTCGATTTCCATTGTATAGTTGTTGTCATCGAAACCATAGATTTGATTTCCTAACAATCTTCCCCTTTTTGATGATGATAATTATACAATGTACTTATATATAATTTATAAATCTCCCCCTGAATATGTGCTTATTTCTAATGTTTTATACATATACTTATATTTCTCCCCCTCGGCATTATCAAAATAATTATAATTTTTAGCCAATCATCAAAGATAACACACAAAAGAAAATTTCATTAATAATCCGAAATTGATTACATTCATAGATTTTGTCAATTGTACAAGAGTTGAAATTCGAAAATCCTAAAATTTATGATTCCTTCGGAGAAGCTTTTTCTTGATCATCTCCTGTTTCTTCTTTTTAGGAAGAGCTAGGCTTTGTAGGAGATGTCGAAGCTAGTTTTAGAGGTTCATCCTCAGAAAGTTTTGAATGTTTCGCGGGAGGAGAAGGTACTAGGGTTGTCCAATCTTCAGAAGGTGGTGTCGCACTGCGAACCCGTTGAAGTACTTCTTTGAGAACCGATAGGACAGTTGAAAGTGATTCTTCAACTGTTTCTAGGCGTGTAGCAAAAGATGTTTCAAAGCTATTAGTACGCTTAGCCAAAAGTTTTTGATTTTGAGATAATATATGTTGATTTTTAAGGGTGAGATCTCGAACGCTTTCATTTGGATTTGTTTATGTTCGAGCTCCACAATCTCATCCTGGCCTGGATACTCAAATGGTGCAGGACGAGGTGGAGTTGCTTCACGATGTTGTTCCTCCTCTTGAGATGGTTCATTGTGTGATTGAGGTGGAGGCTCAACTTGTCTGGTTTGACGATTGTGCATCCAATCTTCAAAAGATATAAATTCTAGGGGAATCTCGGGTAAGCTCATCAGTGAGAAAAACTTGGTGGAAGCATATTTTGGAGAGATTTCTTCAAAAGTTGATAAGTATGAGGGGATGTTGTGAGCACGTAGAAGTCTCATAATATATGTGGGGTAGATAATTGATGGTCGCGATCGAGTCCAAAAATGTTTGAGCTCGTCAAAGATAAATTTGACCCAATTCACCCTTGTTCTGCTAAATAGAGCATATAAGGCTTTGTGCTCTAACTCGGTTATTTGCTCATGACTTCCCATACGTGGAACGATGGTATTGATTATCATTCGAGTAAGAAGTCGTGCTTTTGGACGTAGATATTTAAAGGCAAATTTTGGCATTTCATCCTCCCAAATTTGATGTGTTATACTATTCCTTGGTTTGAAGCGCATATAGAGATAAAATGGACCTGTGTGAAGCTTCTTCTTTTGTATATCCTCATATCTCTTGATTGAGTGTGGTGCTCGATTCATCCATTTTTCTATTTGATCATTAGAGCAAACTTGAGGATTTGAGGATGATGTTGGTTGGTCCTGTTTTCTTTTTGATATCTTAGGATTTTTAGTTCTAGGAGGCATTGTGAATTGAGCAAGTGTAAAAAGATGATTTTGAGAAGAAAATCATCAATGGAGAAATCACAGTTGAAGAAATATATATATGAAAGTAAAAAAATGACGTTATCTTGGTTTTCAAGGTGTCGATTGAATTTCAGACGTTTGGAAGCAAATTCAGACGTCCGATTTGCCTTAATTCGAATAAAGTAGATAACTTAAGATGTCTGGTTTATCTGCTAGACGTCTGGTTCGAGCAAATTTTAAAAAATTGATAGTCAGAGAGTTTTTCCATACGCCTGGGAAAATTATCAAACGTCTGAAATAGGTCAAGTTTTTAAAACTTAGTGGCAGAGACATAACTCAGACGTCTGGATCAAAGTTCAGACGTCTGAAATAGTCTGATTTCAATTTGTAGGAGGCAGAACAAATTTTCAGACGTCTGGGGGGTATAACAGACGTCTGACATATGCACAGTGCTAAAAAATCGAGGTATATCAGAGTGTCAGACGTGTGAGGTCCATATCCAGACATCTGAATTAGGCAATTCTTTTAATAATAGCCTAAAATTTATTGGTTTTGCTTATTTCTCGATTCTCTATTTTTATAAAATGAAATGTAGTATTTATTTACGTGAATCAAAATAACAAATGAACATATATATACATAAGATAAAAATATAATCTATTTAGACGGCGATGGAGTTTTACGATCTTCTGACTTGTTATCCCTCCATGGTTTAAGTGGAGACCATATATTTCCACGTTCGTGGGTTCTCGGGGAGCCAGAGAATCGTCTTGGTGAAGGATCCCCGAAGGTGTACGATACGAGGAAGAGGGATCCAAGGAACTGTAAGGCATCGGAAGTGGTTTATGGACATCTTTCGTCCGTGAAGTATAATACTTCATCGCTACTTGTTCCAAAAAGCTTAGTCGACGTGCCGTGACTTTTTGTTCAAAATATAGTTCTCGTTGAAGATCTATTTGTTGTTTTTGATAGTGATGTATTTCGTCAATTTTCTCCTTTGTGTTAGGAGAAACAAATAAAGATCTCTTTGGACTTCTTGCTATCGGAAGTGAATCCTGTGTGATATGAGGGCCACCTATACGTCGGTTCCTGATTTGGTATGGGTGTAGGAAGCCATTGTGGTGTATCCGCCGAGCTATTCGTTGTAGGTGTCGAGATGGATATATAAGAATTTTCAGAAGTCATGACTATATTTTGTTTCTTGAAAAAAAATGAATTGTATATTTTATTTTCTTGTTGCATAACTGTTTATATATAAGTTTAAAAATTATTTATAGAAATTTTTTAAAAAGTGACTAACTAAAAAACCAAAGCTGCAGAATTTATTAATTACAATTTGTAGATAGAAAACTAATGGCTAATCATAGTTTAAATGAAGGAGTGATTATTAAATGAGCAGATCGTGAAGAGAGCGAATCCCTCAATCTCGTCGGAGTTTAATAAAAATTTGTTCATTTAGTGATTTTGTAAACATGTTTGCTATTTGATTCTCGGTATTTACATATTCTAATGAAATAGTTCCTTTTTCAACATTGTCTCGTAAAAAATGATATCGTATATCTATATGCTTAGTTCACGAGTGATTGATACGGTTTTCTGATAAATTTAATGCACTCGTGTTATCACAATATATTGGAGATTTATTGATGATTTTGCCAAAATCTGTAAGCGTTTGTTGCATGTATATCACTTGTGCACGTGCTAGAGCTGCTCAGATATATTCGGTTTCGCAAGTAGATAAAGAAACACAAATTTTCTTTTTGCTAAACCAAGAAACTAATGGTTGTCTGATAAAGTGACATGTTCCACTAGCACTCTTACGATCTGTTCTACATCCACCGAAATCTGCATCGCTATATGAAACTAGTTAAATGATGATCCTTTAGGATAAAATAAACCATAATCTCTAGCACTAGATAGATATCGTAATATACGTTTAACGGCTCTTAGATGAGATTCTTTTGGTTTTGCTTGAAATCGAGCATACAGACATACACTCATCATGATATCGGGTCGACTAGCCGTCAAATAGAGTAACCAATCATGCTACAATATAATTTTTCATCAAAATCTTTTCCGTTATCATCCTTTTCTAAATGAACGGTAGTACTCACTGGTATTGGTTTGCTCGAAGTTTTATCCATTTCAAAACGACGTAATAGATCGCTACAATAATTTTCTTGATGAATAAAGATACCATTTTCGAGATATATTTTTTGTAAACCTAAGAAGAAATTTAATTCTTCCATATGTGACATTTCGAATTCATTTTTCATAATATTTGAAAATTGATCACATAGATTTTCGTTGGTTGAACCAAATATAATATTGTCAACGTAATTTGCACTGCTAAAATATCGTTATTTTCTCGTTTAATAAATAAGGTTGTATCGATTTTGCCTATTTGAAAACCACATGTAATTAAGTGATTTTTTAGACGTTCATACTATGCACGAGGAGTTTGTTTTTAATCCATATAATGCTTTGTGTAACTTAAAAACATGGTCGGGATATTTTTCGTGAACAAATAATGGAGGTTGTCCTACATATTCGTTTTCTTTAATAAAACCATTTAAAAAAGCACTTTTGACATCCATTTGAAATAGTTTAAATTGTGATGATTTGCAAAAGCAAGTAATGTACGAATGACCTCTAATCTAGCTACTAGAGCAAAAGTTTCATCATAAATCGATACCTTATTCTTGATTATAGCCTTGAGCAACTAAACGTGCTTTATTTCTAACAATATTTCCGTTCTCGTCTGCTTTGTTTTAAAATACCCATTTTGTTCTTATAACTGATTGATCTTCTGGTCTTGGCACTAATTCCCAAACGTTATTATGTTCAGATTGATTTAATTCTTCTTGCATGGCTATTATCCAAAAATTATCATTTGAAGCTTCTTTATAACTTTTTGATTCAAATTTTGACATAAATGCTATATGGTTTATTTGATTAAGTTTATTTCTAGTTACTCTAGAATTGAGATCTCCAATGATATTATCTTTTGGATGAACCTTAAGAATTCTAGGGGATGATATCAAAGTGTTATTTTGCACATTTGTCTCATTATTAATAGAATTTTCTGAATTTGTTATTGGAATAATTTCTTCATCATCATTAGTGTGATGGTTAAGAAGATTTTTCGTCGAACGAAACATGTCAACTTTCCTCAATAGTATTATTTCGTTTATTAAAAATTCTATATGCTTTGCTACGATCCGAATATCCAACAAAGATGCCTTCATCGGCATTCGGGTCAAATTTTCCTAAGTTATCTTTTTTATTTAATATAAAATATTTTGATCCGAAAGTTTTAAAGTATGATACTATAGGTTTTCTTCCAAAAAATATTTCAAAACAAGTTTGTTTAGTCATATGACATATGGTTACTCGAATCAACACATAACAAGCTATGGCAATAGCTTCAGCCTGAAAATATTTTGGTAGACCACTACTATTTAGTAGTGTTCGTGCATATTCTTGTTATGTACGATTTTTTCTCTCTACTGCACCATTTTTTTGAGGGTGAGGGAAAAAGAAAAATTATGATTTATTCTTTTTTTTATTACAGAAATTAGTAAAAAGATCATTTTCGAATTCTCCACCGTGATCACTTCGAATATTTTAATTTTTAAATCCATTTGTGTTTTAATTCTTTTAGCAAATATTTTAAACATTCCAAAGGTATCACTTTTATGTTTTAAAAATAAAGTCCATGTATATCTTGAAAAAACATCAACTATTATGAAAACATATTTGTTGTGATTTATAGATCGTAATTGTGTTGGACCAAATAAATCCAAATGTAATAATTCTAATGGTTTTTTTGTAGAAATATTATTTTAGATTTAAAAGAGCTTTTCTTTAGTTTTCCAATTTGACAATCGTCACATAAATTTTCTACTTTGTAATTTATTTTAGGTAAACCTCTAACTAGCTCATATTTTGCCAGTTTATTAATATATTTAAAATTGATATGACAAAATCATTTATGTCATAACCATGAATCATCATGTTTAGCGGTTAAACATAAATTTGAATTTTTATTTATATTCATGTTTAATATATAAATATTTTTGTTTCTCAAACCTTCAAATATAAGTTATTTGTTATTATCGAAAATATTACATCTATCTTTTTTGAAATTTATTTGAAAACCTTTATCGCATAATTGACTAATACTTAGTAAGTTGAGTTTTAGATTTTCTACTAATAAAACATTTGTAAAAATAGGAGAGTTAGAAATATCAGAGTTGATGACTTCTCCAATGCCCATAACATATCATTTTGAGTTATCTCCAAAGGTTACCTTTCCCCCATCGAAGTATGTTATATTTGATAACATTTTTTAATTTTCGGTCATATGCTTGGAGCATCCGCTATCTAATATCCATTTCTCTTTACTTTTTATTTTGGGTACCTGCAAAATAAAAGATGTTTTAATTGGTGCCCATATACTTTGTTACGGTCCAAGATGTTAGAAGAAGGTAGCCATACCCAAGATAGTTTGGTATCTTTATAAATGTAATTTTTATTATAGACTCATTCTCTAAGAAATTATTAATATATTTTTGTCTAATCAAATTATTATTTGTCTTAGAAATCCAAATTTTTATATTTTTGGTATTCATATTAGATTTAGGTAAACTTTTAGTCTTTTTATAAATATAATTCTTAGCATTATTTTCTTTATGTTTAGGAGTATTTTTAAATCCCATTCCATTTCTTTTACCTGATGGTTTTGAAGTTTTGATAAGATTTTCTAAATCTTGTTTCCCTTTCTTAAATTTTGAAACATTATTTATAATTTTATCTAATTTTTCTTTTAATTCTAAATTTTTAATTTTCAATATTTCAATATTTCTCTTCAAGTTGACATTTTCTTTTAACAAATTATCCTTTACTATTTTAGTTTTATCAAAATCAACAGCAATAGCCTTACTTTCTACCAAATTATTTTTAATTTTTTCATGAGATAATTCTAGTTCTTCTCCTAAGATAATTTTTTCATCTTTTAACATTCCTACATCAAGTTCTAACCTATTTATTTTGGTTATATGTTCTTTGTTCACTTTTTTTATTTGTCTAAATTTATCATCTAATTTCATGCTAAATTCTAGTAATTCGTCATAGCTAAGTTTAGGACATACCTCATCAGTTTGTGCCATGAAACATGCATTAGCTTGTTCTCCTTCACCATCGCTTTCACTTTCAGATGATGAAGAATCCGAGTCATCCCATATTACTTTGAAAGCCTTCTTCTTTTTGAGTTTTTCAAACTTGTTCTTCTTTTTATCATTATTGAGCTTGGGGCAGTCTTTGTTCATATGTACAAATTGATCACATTCATAGCATTTGATTGATGTTTGATTCATTGAGCTTGATTTTCCTCCTTTATGAAATTTAGTCATTTTCCTAAACTTCTTGAATTTGTTGTAATTTTTGGCAATAAATACAATTTCTTCTTCATCTATGTTGGAGTCTTCATTTCTTGCTGGAAATGCTATGTTCTTCTTTTTTGAATTTAGTTCTTTTCATGCCTGCAAATTAGCTTCACAGGACATTAAATTTTCTATTAATTCTTCAACTAAGAGTGCCGAGAGATCATTAGCTTCTTCGATAGTTAGTACTTTTCTTTCCCACTCTGGAGTTAAAGAATTGAGTATTCTAGATACAAATTAAAATTTGTGAATTTGACTCCAAGTGCCATTAAATAATGTTGAACGGTTTGAAATCTATAGTACATATCTACTATAGATTCATTTTGTTTCATTTTAAATGATGAGAACTGATTTTGTAAAATTGAAATCTTGGTTTGTTTTACTTTGTTTGTGCATTCGTGTGTGACTCATAAAGTACGCCAAATATCAAATGCAGTGTTACATAACATGACACGTGAGAATTCATTTTTATCTAATGAGCAAAATAAAACATTCATAGCTTTGGCATTATTAGAAGCTGCTGTTTTTTGTGCGTCGGTCCATGTGTTCATAGCAGTAGTAGGTGCTTCATATTTATCTTGAGTGGTTGACCAAATTTCTAGACCATTAGCTTCCATAAAAATTCTCATACGTGTTGACCAATATGCATAGTTAGAGCCATTAAAAAGTGGGAGTCGTGCTGTGCATTGTCCTTCTTGAAAAATACTTGCCATATTAAAATGAGTCAAAAATGTGTTACTGTACTTTGATCAAACCTTTCTCTGATACCAATTATAAGTTTATAAGATGGATAGTGTAATGTATATGGAAGTATATGCTACTAACTATATGATGTAACTAATATAAAGTTAATCTAGTAAAATATAGACTAAGCACACCAGGATTTTATACTGGTTCGGACCTCTCATCCTACGTCCAGTCCCGAAGCACCCCTTCGGAATTCGACTATCAAACACCCTCACTTCGTCCAGAGGAATAGGCTTGGTTACAAAATCTTGTTCTTGTCAAATATTGTTCTATAACACGGATATTGACTATTAAGTACAAATGCTTCAAATATATGTATCTGGAGAATATTGATTGAGGAGTTCTGAATATATAGAAGAGTGAAATACAAGTATATGATTCCTAGAGATCAAGAATATATTAGAGTATAAAAGTAAAGAGAGCAAGTAAGTAAGGTAAGATCTTCTCTTTGATTCTTGATGTTATTTATAGTGGTAGAGAGATTCCTTGAGTAGTTGCATCCATTAACAAGTGTTCTATGGTCGCTTCTGATGGTGATGAAGAGTTGCAGCGAAAAGAAGCAAATATGTCTTTTCAAGTGTGGTAGTTTTTATTTGAATTTCAAAATCCGAGTTCAGTTCCAGACGTCTGGTATATGTTTCAAACATATGGCTCTATATATTTTTTGTATACAGTAGCCTTTCAGATGTCTGAATACAGTAACCAGACGTCTGATCCTGTCTATTTTGAATTCCAGATGATTTCTTCAGACTTCTGCCAAGTGTCTTCAGACGTTTGAAACTTGTGCATGTTGCTTATGTGCGACTGTGTCATTGCTCCATTAATCCTATCGACTTGTCGTCTCTTGTAATGTTCTTTGAGCCTTGTTCTTGTCTCTTTAGTGATGTTACTTTAGCAATTACCTATGAATAGAGATATATATATGCACATTCGATTTCCATTGTATAGTTGTTGTCATCAAAACCGTAGATTTGATTTCCTAACAATCAGTCATCTAGCTAAATCAGAATTAGAATACCCAACGATCTCCAACTGATCTGATCTTCTATATGTAAGCGTATAGTCTTTTGTTCTTTGAAGATACCTTATAAACCTTTTTGCTGCTTTCCAATGATCCATTCCAGTGTTACTAAGATACATTGCCCAACACTCCTATAATGTATGCAATATTCGGATGCGTACAACACTTGAGCATACATTAGACTTTCTATAGCAGATGCATAACGGATTTTCTGCATTTCTTTAGCTTCAAGGATGTTATTAGGGCATTGTTTGAGAAAATTTTTATCTCCTTTAGCGATAGAGGTATCACCCATTTTACAATCTTGCATGTCAAATCTTTTAAGCACCGTTTCTATATAGTTCTTTTGTGATAATCCAAGAATACCTCATGAGCGATCATGATATATTTGGATTCTTAATACAAAAGAAGCATCCCCAAGATCTTTCATTTCAAAATTATCTAAAAGAAATCTCTTGCTTTCTTGCAAAATATATAAATTATTACATGCAAGCAATATATCATCAACATATAAAATCAAAAATATGAATTTGCTCTCACTGAACTTATGATACACACAGTTATTAATTATGTTTGCATCGAAACCAATGAGGCAACTACTTTATGGAACTTGTGGTACCATTGACGAGAAGTTTGCGCCCATAAATTGATTTCTTTAGTTTGCAAACCATATTCTTTGAATCTCCGAACACAAAGTTTTCTTATTGCAGCATATAAATTGTTTCCTCAATGTCTCCATTGAGAAACGCAGTTTTAATATCCATTTTATGTAACTCATGGTCAAAATGTGCAATAAGCGCCAAAATTATTCTAAAAGAATCTTTCAATGAAACCGGAGAGAGTCCCTTTAAAATTGATGTCTTCCTTCTGAGTAAAATATTTTACTACAGGACGAACCTTATATCTTTCCATATTACCTTTTGCATCCCTTTTGGTTTTAAATATCCATTTACAACCAATGAGTTTCTTACCTTCAGGTAAAGAGATAAGGTCCAAAGCTTTATTGTCTTGCATGGATTTATACTCTTCGTTCATAGCTTCAGTCCACTTTTGAGAATTAGCATCTTGCATGGCTTGGTGAAAGTTGATAGGACCATTTTCCACTAATCCATTATTATCCTCTATTTGTTGAAGAAATACCACATAATCATCCAGAACGGCATCTTTCCTCTCTCTAGTGGATCTCCTTAGCGGCAATTCATTTTGAGGTTGTTGAGTTTTTTCTTGTGGAACATTGTCCTCATCTTGAAGAGGGTATTCTTCCATATTTTTTTATTGTGGTTCTGGATCAACTTCTTCATTAATGACATGAATGATAATCTATACAGTTTCGAAAGAAGTAACTGTAGTAGGAATCATAGATGATGATTCATCCTCAAAAACAAGGTTTCTTACTTCATTTCTACCCCCTAACTCAACATCCTCAAAAAACGTTGTAGTTCCCATCTCAAAAAAATTCTTTAGTATGGGATCATAAAATTTATAACCCCTAGATCGCTCAGAATAACAAATAAAGTAGCTTCTCATTGATTTAGAGTCCAATTTTTTTCATTTGGCCTATAAGGCTTTGCCTCAATTGGACATCCCCAAATATGAAAATGCTTTAGAGTGAGTGGTTTGCCTGTCCAAAGCGCATAAGATGTCTTGGAATCTGCTTTAGTGGGTACACTATTAAGGATATAAACTGTTGTCTTTAATGCTTTCCCCTAGAGTGATTTTGGTAAGGTAGAATGACTAATCATACTCCTCATCATGTTTTTAAGTGTTCTATTTCGTCTCTCGGCAATACCATTCATGCTAGGTGAATTTGGCAATGTGTACTATGGGACTATTCCATATTCCTCTAGGAATTGGGCAAATGGTCCTATGCATTGTTCACCCGATCCATCAGATTTACCATAATATTCACCTCCACGGTCAGATCCGACAGCTTTAATTCTTTTGTTGAGTTGGTTCTCAACTTCTACCTTAAATTTCTTGAACATGTCTAAGGATTCTGATTTATCATGTATAAGATATAGGTAGCCATATCTTGAGTATTTGTCTATGAATGTGGTAAAATATCGTTGATCATTCCATGATGCCATATGGAAGGTCCACAAATGTCCGTATGTATCAATTCTAAGACGTCGGTTGCTCTATTGGCACCTATTTTCTTATTTTGGTCTGTTTTCCCTTGATGCACTCTACACAGATATTGAAGTTTGGAAAATCAACAGATTCCAAAATGCCATTCGACACAAGCCTTTGAATTCTAATTTTAGATATATGACCTAAGCGCTTATGCCACAATGTGGCTGAATTTTCCTTATTAGCTTTTCTTTTAGTACCACGTGATTCCATATGCAAGGCTTCATAATAAGGGGTATTAACATCAAACATATATAAGTTATCATAAACATTGAGAGAACCAGTTCCAACAAGATTTGAATTTATTGATAAACTAAAAAACATTCCCAAATGAACAAGAATAACTAGATTTGTCCAGCTTAAAAATAGAAACCAAATTCCGTCTAAATGACGGAATAACAAAAGTATCAAATAAATCCAAATAAAACTGAGTTCTCAATAACAACCTAAAATGCCCAATAGCCTCCACTTTAACGGATTTTCCATCACCCACATAGATGTATCTTTCAACATCAGTCGGATTTCGGTAGCTCAGGCTACCCTACATAGAAACACTTATGTGAGTAGAAGCGTCGGAATCTAACCACTAAGTGTTTCTAGGTACTGTAGCTAAATTTACTTCAAAACAGACCAAAGCAAATGATGTACCTTTCTTAACACGCCATGCGTGATATTTGGTACAATCTTTCTTTAAATTTCCAGCCTTTCTTACAAAAGAAACAACCATCAGCCTCCTTATGTTGTTTCTTTTCCATTGGATCCTTAATGGTTTCCTTAACCTTCTTTCTCCTTTTGTCTTTTCCCTTATGGGTGTATGCCAAATAAGCATTTCAATCCTATCATGCTTCAATCTCTATTCTTCTTGTATACAATATGAAATGAGCTTATTAAGAGTCCATTTCTCCTATTAACAATTATAACCGACCTTAAACTAGTTGTATTTTAAAGGAAGAGAGAATAGTACCAAATGCATGAGCAAATCATCCAAAAGCTCAAGCTTAAGTGCCTTAAGTTTTAAAGCAACATTACACATTTCCATAATATACTCCCTTATGTTCCCTTTGCTTTGATACTTCATGGAAATCAAGCTCGGCAAAAGCGTGCTTGTTTCCGCCCTATCGTTTTTAGCAAAATGTTTTTCAATCTTAGCAAGGAAATCTTTAGCATTGGTTATCTTTTTAGATACCACACCCCTAAATGCCTCTCGAATGTCACGCTTTATGATCATTAAACTCATGCGATTTGAACGATCCTACCTCTCAAAGTTATTTATAACATCAAAAGAACTTTCATCCGTAAGAGACGTGGGTGCATCCATCCTAATTGCAAGGTCAAGATCCATGCAGCCAAGAATACACTACACCAAAATAGTGATTTTGCAACATTTTATATTTGTTAATTTCTAACACTTATAAGTGTTACAGCCTAGTGACAATAAAAACGTGTTAGGATATCTGGAAAAGTGTTGGGAAATATAAATAATGTTTTTTATCAACTTTCCAACACATCAGTTATAATTTACAACACAAAAAATGTTAGAACGGTAGGTAAATTTGTAAATAATTCACTAAAAATTGGATCCTTTTGTAATCTTGTATATGTAGCATTTTTCTAACGCTTTCCCTTCCATCACCACTATCGGCCGCATAATTTTTAATTTAATTAGGGTCCTCGCGTTCCATCACCATCTTCTACCGCTTTCCCATTCGCGCATCCTCCAAGCTATAAGATTTTCTTCTCGCAACTCATTTGTTGACAGGAGCTTCATCTCTACATCCTACTTACGATTTCCCATTCCATCCCATTTGTGGACAGGCGCGTCATCTCCAGGTACATCGACTAGAGGCTCTCTTTGGTTCGATTTTGATTTTTTATATCGGTTCAGAACTAATTTCTTATTGTTGTTCGATTTCATACCTTGAATCAGGTTTTGTCTTTTAGTTATGATTATTTACCGATTCCACTTTTTAATTTTGCACCAATACATTTTCATTCTTAGTTGTTTACAAACTTGTCTCCTACCCGTGATTTGAAAAGGTGAAGCCTTAATGATTAGATAAAAGTGTAATAAGTGTTTGTAACCTTATTTTTTCTGTACTTTTGTCTTTATGACCTTGTAAGTGAATAAGTTCGTTGTTAGTCCTTATGAAAGTACATGGTTCAGAGCTTAGGCTGCACATATTTAAATGATAGACCTCATGTTTAAGAATGAATGTTACTATTATGTATTTCTTAATATAAGTTGAATTCTTTGTTACCATTCCATTGACTCATTAAACATCACACCATTGTTAAATTGAAGTCTTTACTTTGCCTATAAAAGTGAGTTGTTTTTTAGTTAAACTTTATTGAGATTTTTTTTGTTGTTTATTAAGTTGTTTACATTGTCCAGTTTTGTTTTTTTTAAGTTATCTAAAATAGTAGAGAAACCGAGGAGTATAGACATAACATTAGTGACTTAGGAAGATACTAACGAGTTTTCACAACTAATATTTGTTGATTATATAGTTGATTATTTTCAAAAATATAACACGATTGCAATAATTGTTTAGGATAAAATGTATTAAAATTATCTTAAATGCAACTTGGAGAAGTAAATGAATTTATCTACAAATTAATAGGACTTCTAAATGCAATTTTTTATATTAAAAGTTACAACTTTTACTTATGTTTAGAGTCACATATAAATTTTGGTTTGCATGAATCGTATTTTAAATTAGGAAAACTAAGATATGGTTGGCAGCACTTGATGAACTTTGGCTTATTTTGAAACTATTTTTGATGAACTAAGATCATGTAAAACCATTTGACTACAAACACCAATGATCATTTAACTAAGATATTGTATAGCCTCTACTTTTTTCATGTTATGGTTCAAAAATTAATCAGAACATTGCTAGTTTGAGTTTGTTTGAAAATGTTGGGGATATTATTGACCTAGAAATGCACACTGATACACAAGACGTGCACGCAATGAATTACATGGGGGGTTCTAGGGAGTGCCAGTTCAAGAAAGGGATAGAGAACAAATGTTGTTTAAGACCATAATGCTTTGAATCTGAATGTGAAATGAGGAGGGACAAGGAATATGATACATGGTTAAGTTTAATGATAAATCAAACATGCTCACCTTTGGACCAGGCCCTAAATAATGGTGAGAAGCAGGCATGTGAGAATAACGTGTAGAATTTGATATTTGGCGGGGACAACACTATAAAAGAATCATGTTTCAAATGTTAACACAGGTTTAGAAAAGTGTAAAAATGCAAGTGTGGAAGGAGTGGGACTGGGTTCGGATGGTGAGATTCATAATATAGAGACTTGTGCGTGACAAAGAGCATAAATAATGTGGTTTCTGATATGTCATGTATATATGAAAATTTTAGGACAAAATTTTTGTAGAGAGATACAGGTAGAGGATGTGTCCATAATGGATATAAAATTGGTGGCTATACGTGAGAATGTAGGATTGGAAATAGGTTCAAGTGAAGTGCAATGGATTAAGGACTTTGAAGTGTAGTGATTCGGAATTAGAGCATGTTGATCGGGAGTAAGTGCAAGCCTGTTGTTCATGTTCGCTAAGAATATAAAATTAGTCAACTAAAATCATAAAGAATACCTTTTCTGACAAAATTAGGAAAACCTTCAAAAGGAAAAGAATCTAAATATGAGGTCTATTTATTCAATGCATACATTACATAAGTCACAACTTGATAGTTCTGGTATATGATATTAACATGGTGAATTTCAAAATAATCAGCACCATAAACAGAGAGTTCCTCCACATTTGTCTTATTTAATACATTATCAGTATTGAGCTTATTATTATTAACCTCATCATCTCGTATTGATCACTTATGCCGTAATATAAGTTCAACACCAGTGTTTATCCTATTAGTATTTGACAGTTTAAAACTCGAGTTCACTTTGTCCATTGTCAAATTGTGTTGTTATCATGAAGTTGTACAGAATTATCTCTCTCAATTACGTCTTGCGCATTCTGTTTCTTATTTTGTTAATCCTTATGCACTGTAACTTTGTCACAATCATTGTGATGTAAGCCTACATTATCCTTATCAGAAATAAGGACCATAAGATGATTGTCTTGTCTCAATCCCGAAATATCCCTATCTTTCTTCACCCTTTCCTCATCATTATACTCGATCCCTTCCGCTTCCATGCAGTCCCTGTCATTACTAACATTCTTTTCCTTTATATTCTTGTCACATGAATCCTTTAATTCTCTACTGTTTCTTTCATACCAAATATGCCGAATGCAAGTTATTATTGCTATGCTGAGAATGGCTAATACGATTTTGTTACTTGAAATTACTGTTATGGCTTGCGTGAATACTTCATCGATGTCGAAATTTGCTGGTTGAAACTATATTTTAGAATTGATTGTTGTCCAAATTTAAGCTAACTAATTACAATTGAAAAAAGGTGTTCACTATTTTCCTCCCATTGTTCACATAATTTGCACTTTATATCCACGTTGTTGTTCCACCATGCTAGTCGAGCTTTGGTGTTAAGTTTGTTAATTTTGGCTATTAAAGAATTAATAGACATATTAGGTTCTAATGAAGTGTTCCACACCATCTTACACCATTCCAGTTCACCGATGTGAGCTCTATTTACGTTCCATGCTAGCTTAAGAGAGAAGATTCCTGAAGGTTCAGGGATCTGTTTCTAGTAGTCTTTTTTCCATTGCTTTCAATGTTGATTTAGGTAATTTCTTCTTGAACGTGTGGGGGCAAACAAATCAGATTCAGTCTCCGTTTCCTCAATTTAAATTGTTGTATTCTTTTGAAAAATGATCAATCAACTCTTATATGCGATAAGTGAGTGCTTTATATATAATACTGTCCAATGTTGAACTGTTTCTCAAAATTGGCAGTGGAAAAAACTTGAACTTTGAAAATTTCAGGATATATGATTTGTTACTTCAAATTTAGGTTGCGGTTTTCTATAAATTGCGTTGTTTCTTATAAATATATTTAAAATACCAAATTCAATAAAATAATAAGTATCTTTAATTCACTCTTTTTAGAACTTATTTGAAATCAACTGGTAATAGGTAGATGTAGGTGTTCTTATAATATCGATCAATCTTTCTACTGGACAGTTTTGTATAACTATTGCCATAGTGAGTTGCAATATACTCTATGTCGATATTATAGATTAATGACGTTATGAAAGTAAATTAGAATTTAATTGAATTGTGGGAAGCCAATAAATAGGCAGAATTTTTTTTAGGTGCATGTAAATAACTGTTTTTCTTTATTTACTAGCGAAATACGTGTATTTACTTCAATAATCTGTATATGAATGATATTTAAGATCATTTATGTATAAACCAATATGTTATTAGATTATCTAACGTAATATTATATATTATTTTTCTTTGCAAATCTATATGGTACTAACGTAATATTATATATTATTTTAGTTATGATAGAACAAACGTCAAGAGGGTGGATTAAAAGTCCACGTATAAATTAGGATGCATATAAGCAAGGTGTTCAGAACTTCATCAACTTTGTAAAGCAACACTCCCCATAAGATATCCAGTTATGTGTGTGTCCTTGTAAGAAGTGTAAAAACTCCAAAAAAATCTCAATAGAAACAGTTGAGAAACACTTGATAGTTTTTGGTATGCTTTCGACATATGATGTGTGGTTCTCTCATGGAGAGAGAAACAATGCTACAGTACAAATGACTCGTGCATCAGATTTCGCCCAAGAGTTTCCTATTCAAGACCAAATGCAAGTAGAAGAGCCTATTGAGGGCGCTCTTGGAAATCTTGTTAATGATGTATTTAGAGTGCATGATATGCCACAGGCTAGCGGTGAAGTGAACTTTGAAGAGATACATGTTCAGAAAATGTACCATGAATACAGAAGCAAAGCAAATGAGAAAATATATCCTTCTTGTGAAGATGGACTTACAACTTTAAGTGTAATGGTTGAGCTTCAGAACTTGAAAAATGAATTTAACTGGTCAGGAAATAGCATGATGGAATTGTTAAAATTATTTAAAAAATATCTTCCAAAAGAAAATACATTACCCGACAAGTATCCCACAATGAAAAAAATGTTAAAAGATTTGGGAACGAAGGTAAAAAGCATTCATGCATGCGAAATGATTGCATGTTATTCTGGAAAGAGAACACTAACATAGTAGAATGTCCTCATTGTCATACACCAAGATTTAAAGATAAGGCAAATGCGTTAGGCATAAAAAAATGACAACCCAACCGAGGAAAGTTCTCAGACATTTCCCTTCAATTCCAAGGCTAACTAGTTTATACACTATACCGTGGATAGCTCGTAAAATGTAGTGGCATAAGCATGCTGATCCTTCTTGGAATTTCATGCGCCATCCCGTCGACTCGGCCGAATGGAGATCAATCAAATGTAAGTGGCCAGAATTTGCAAATGAAGGACGTAATATATGGCTTGGTATCGCTAGTGATGGATTTAACCCGAATGGGGTTCGCTCCAATAGTTACAGTTGTTGGCCCGTACATATGATTCCTTATAACCTACCCCCTTCGTTATGCATGAAATAACAATTTCAAATGCTAAGTTTATTAATTGCTGGACCGAAAGCACCAAGTCAAGACATTGATGTATACTTAGAACCTCTTGTTGATGAGTTGAAGAAACTTTGGACGGAAGGAGTGGCTTCTTTTGACACGGACATTGGAGAAATGTTTACAATGAAGGCAACACTATTATGGTGAATCCATGACTTACCAGCATTTGGTAATTTATATGGTTGCGTGACACATGGTTATAAAGCATGTCCAGTTTGTGCTATGGAGACCGAGTCATAGTACATTGGTAACAAGGTTGTTTATCCAAAGTATAGAAGATTTTTGAAGGATGACCATCCATATAGATTAATAAAACATGGATGGTATAAGGATACCGAAGATAAAGAACCGCCAACAAGGTTAAGTGGACCATCCCTTTTGGGAAAGCTTAATTGTATAAAATATTTTCCTGGAAAATTACCAAATAATAAGAAGAGAACGATATATGAAGCTACCGATAAAAGTTTCTTTACAGTAGGAGATGGTGACATAGAAAAATTTTCTTGGTATAACAAGTCAATTTTTTATGACTTAATTTATTGGAGTAGTCATAAAGTGCGATATATTATCGATGTGATGCATATGGAGAAGAATGTTGCAGAGCATCTTATCAACTTAATGTTTAATAAGGGAAATCAATCATCTAAGTTTGCATGGGACAAGATTCATAAAATGAAATGTTGTCAAGTTCTAAAAGATGCCAAACTTCCATCGTGTCTTGGGACAAGATTTGGTAGCCTTGTTACTACTCAACCACCTACTTTGCATATAAAAAAACATATGGGTATCATATTTTTATGCAATACTTGCTTCCTATAATGGATCAACATGCATATCCAAAGCTTTGTGAGTTACGACGAGCTATTTTACAAGTGAGTTTGTATTTTAACATAATATGCTCGAAAATTTTAGTTCGAGAACATGTTCAAGCCGCCAAAAATATGATTTCCGAGGCATTGTGTGTGCTAGCACATTATTTTCCTACAGACTCCTTTGATATAAGGGTTCATCTTATAGTGCATCTAGCTGACCAAGCTTTGCCATGCGGACCTACAAACTATATATGGATGTATCCATTTGAAAGGTGAGATATTATTTTTACAAGGTTTGTAAACATTATTTCAAAATGACAATTTCTAAATATATGTGCATGTGTACATGTGTGTAGGGCTAGAAGAATGCAAAAATATACCTAGTAATAAACGCTATATAGAAGGATCAATCGCTGAAGCATATCTTGTTTCAGAATCAGCTAGATATGCAATGGAATATATGCCGAACCCACGTGATGGAAATCATAGTTCTACACAAGCATCCATTTTAGACGATGGTGATGATATATATGAACGCCCCATCATTGAAGGCAAATATATTAAGCTAACCAGGGTGCAACGTGTTCAAATTCGAAGGTGGAAACTTTTCAGAATCGATGTTCGTGAGAGAGATGAATATTATAGGTATGAATTTTCTTCATATTATGATAAATACCGATGACATAAAATAGCGAATGTAATCACATTATAATATCTAATTTGCAGTGCATATCGCTCTTCTTTAGAAGGTGTGTCTCGTGGTAAAAGAAAAGTTACCACAATGGCAGAAGTAGTTGTACAAACTGAATTTATTCATTGGTTGCACAAAAAAGTAAGTTATTTCAATATGAAAATGGTAGTTTTGTTCATTTTATGTCAGTCATGCAAATTTGTTTGTTTCTGACAGCTACTAGAAGAAAAATGCATGAACACAATATTGTGGCAATATGTTAGTGGTGCAAGGCGGGAAGCCAAAAGCTATCTCAAGTATAGAGTGAATGGATATATATCCTCGCCTCAACAGTATGACGACACTCTTTTGACCCAAAATAGCGGTGTTTGCATGGATGCAATCACCATATTTGTTGCAAGTGCAAAAGATATAAATCCTACATACGATGACACTACTTGGTATGGTATCATTAAAGATATCATACAAGTCAATTATTATGATTCTCAACATGTAGTATTCTATTATGACTGGATAAACATCGCGGATAAGACAAATGGTTGTAAGATTTATACCGATTCACATTTGTTGATGGTGAACTTAAAAAAGCTTAAAAATTCTAATGGAGAGTATGATGAGCTAGCTATTCTAGCAACCGAAGCAGGTCGAGTTTTCTATGTAAAAGACACTCAAAATCCTGATTGGTCCATTGTTCGACGTTCCCCGAAGCGCATGACAGACAATATAGACGACTACACAATACCGACCGATTTTCAGTCTGTTATGAAAGAACAAGCCAACATAGGACCATTATTGAAATGTGTTGAAATGAAATAGATATCATTTTGAAATGAATATTTGTGTTGTTTGATATACTTGGTACTTGGTAAACTAGCATATGAGTTTATGAACGTACATGCTCATGTTATTTGATATATTTTTATTCACAGTTTACTCCAAAACAGTCAAGGCCATGATTGAAATGATATTTTAAGTTTCATTTTGTACTAAAATCTTTTTTATGCAGATCTAAATGTCGAACAATTGCAATGCTAGTGCATCTAAAGGTACAAATGTAGAGCTTGAAGCATATAATCCTTCTCATACAAGTGATAAAAAATACTTAATAATTGTTGATCTTGAGGGTGTTAAAGATGAAGCTAAATGGAGCTCCAGATGCGGAGCCCTAATTCGTTGTCATATACCGATCGGCTATGAAGAGTGGAGAAACGTAGATGATTATTACAAGAACATTTTGTGGCAAGAGCTATTGGTATGTCACGAATTCATCTTATTTAGTCATTTATGTTTTGCACAAGATTTATCCTTAGTACTAAAATTTCTTTGTTAAACAAAATGAATTTGACATGGATATAGATTCCGATCTAGCTTGGCCAATTTTAAAAAAAACTTTTCCATGATATTATCATACGGTAAAGTCTACTTTACGGAATAAATTGCTCAGAGTCAGAGGAACCACCATACCCAAGAATATTGCTATTACTAAATGTCCCGCGGACATTGACAGAGTATGGTGGGAAAAGTTTACAGATAATGAAAATTCAGATAAAAAAGAGCAATTTAGAAAAAACGCCGAAGCCAAAACTAAAAATACTATCACTCATACACTAGGAAGAAAATCATGCCGTGGAGTTTACGACGAAATGGTAAGAAATAGTATAAAAAATATTTCTTGTAAATATTAATATTTAATAGTTAATTAGTTTAAAAATATTTGTTCTTGCAGGTCAAGGAAAATCCGAAAGAGAAAGTTACGCGGACAATGGTTTGGAAGGCGGGACATATAAATAAGAAATTTGGACAAGTTCTTCCATTTGCGGAAAAAGCCTATGTAAGTATTTTTACTTTGGTATGAATTACTGATCAATTTGATTGCCATAAACACAAACCGCAATATTGAAGCACATAACTTTCATCCTCTGTCATATTGAACACGCTCTGGGTTTATTACTTTTAGATTCTTAGTACTAGAATGTATTGAAATTATAATAACCTACATGTTAATTAGTGCCACTCTTCCATTACTGTCAAGCACTCAACACTTCTATAGAAACTCATTATCAAAGTGGTTAGATGAGCATGCGATGGCTATTTTAATTTTACTGGCAAGACCTGAATTGTTTTTGCCCTGTCTCTAAACTATCAATAATTATTTGTACATTGCTCTTTGTTAAATTTTGAATTTTTATTAGTATGTATTGATGAACTAAAAGCAAAATACAGGAACAGTAAATCATTTTGGTTGAGTTTATTTTGTTCGTTCACAATTCAAGTAAATATTGTTTATTTAAAAAAATTATTTCGTGGTTTGGAAGTACTGACAATATTGTTTGACAACCTATTCCTAATGAATTAGAAATTTATATTGCTTAGTCATCTTCGCTTCCTATCAAAGGAAAAGTATGTTAAGCGCCAAAGATGAAGTGAGTTATTATTCGACAGATGTGTCATTTTTTAAGCATCCAGTATCAGTTATTTGGGAACAAATTAAGGATGTATGTGAATTTTGCTATTGACGTTAAACAAATAGTAGTCATCATGTTAGTATTCAATTGAGAGTTTGTAGATGAGTTTATCAAATTTAATGCATTTTCTTAAGATCTTAGTCTGTAACTATACCTTTATAGTTTATTTTTTACTAGAAAACAAAAAGAAAAGGAAGAAGTGATCCTGAGTCTTAACCAACTACACATACCTGGATTAAACTTTTTAACTAGGAATTGAATTTATAGCGAATTTTGGTGCATATATAAGGCATTTATTGGTCACTGATAATTTTCTTTGTTAAAACCTAACAAATTCAGTTTTGGTAGGGTCGTAATGGATTAAGTAATTAATTTGTACATTGATTGTATCAACAAGCCTTAATCATCAGGTTTGTTTTGTGAAACGTATCTCACTTAGCCATATGCCCCTCTTACTATGTGCTTTGTATGAATGTTATATAATACCTTAAAGGCTCAAAAATCAATATGTAATCGTAGTTTTATGTACGAATTTGTGGTAAGGAAATCCTATAGGATAGTGTGTATTCTGACTTCGATACCTCTGCAGTGTGTTTGTTTTGCAATCTGGGTCTCACCACCTCAGAGCATCTCAACCGTTCTTTCTCACGTGTGGTCCAGATTTGCAGATACTATTGATTCAGATTAATACTATGTGGGCTCTGTAGTCCAATACACTCTTATTTTTTCATATAAGTAGCTCAGCATATGTATTGTGTAAATATACTTTTGGTAATCTCTGAGTACAATTCAAATTCAATAATATAAGATCAGTTTTCAATTTGTAATATGGTATCAGAGCCGACTGAAAGCCTAACGGCATAAGATTGTGATCAGCAATCTTTTCTTTGCATCATATCTTCAATCGAAAGATTGTTGTATATTCTCTTCTCAGTTTAAAATTCATCATCGAAGAGTTATACCCTTCCCGATTCAAGTGTATCTGTTCCACCGGCATTCCTTTCTCTCTTTTTTTTTCTCATTGTGCCACGCCTAGCAAGAACCTGAACCAAGTCCAAATTCTTGACTGGCTGCACTCTTTCTTTCATTTTCAAGAACTCAGATCCATCCACTATCGCAAACAAAGAAATGGGTGATGAAGGATCATCAACCACTTCAAGAAATGATAGAAGAGAAACTGCTGGGCCTGAGACAGCACTGATCAAACCCAAAAGTCAGATCATTACCACCCCACTTGATGAAGACAACTACATAGTCTGGAAATACCAGATTGAAACAGCCTTAAAAGGATATGGCCTTCAAGAACACATCAAGGGTACAATGGTAATACCACCTGCAATCATTGAAAAAGACGATGAAACTACTGTTAGTAATCCAGAATACACAAGATATCAAAAGCAAGACAACTTACTGTCATCATGGTTATTATCATCCATCGGCTCAAGTCTGTTATCACAAATTGTTGGTTGCAACTCGTCATATGAGATTTGGTCATCAATTGAAAGAATATTCAGTTCACAATCAGCCGCAAGAATCATGCATTTTAAAAGGCAATTGCAAAATTCAAGAAAGAACGACATGTCAATGAGAGAATATCTTGCAAAGATCAAATCTTTATGTGACAGACTCAATGCAATTGGTCATAAAATTTCCGAAAGCGAGCAAATTCTCACCATAACAAATGGACTAGATGATGAGTACGAATCAGTAGTTACATTCATAGCATCACAACAAACTTTACCAGATTTACAATCTGTGCAGTCAGCACTACTTGCCCATGAAGGCAGAATAGAACAAAGGCGAACTTTACAGAGTGAACTGTCAATCAATTATGCTAGCAGTTCAAGAAACAAAATGCAACAGAACAGCACAGTAAATCAGGGAAGCAAGCAGGACGGTCAAAGAAACAGTTATACACAAAGAGGAAGAGGAAGGGGAAGATGGAATAACAACAATAGAATAAAGTGCCAAATATGTGAAAATTTTGGTCACATGGCTAGTAAGTGCTATTTCAGATTTAATAAAGATTTCACTGGTACACAGCAAACTCAAAGGAATCCCAACATTAACATGACACAAATGGATCAACAACAGAAAAGCAACAATGAAAATTCAAGAACTCAAACAGCCAATTCAGATGAAGGCAATTCAGACAACACAGGCATGGATGATTGGTACCCAAATTCTGGAGCAACTAATCATGTGACAAGTAACCTCCAAAATCTGAACCTAGGCAACAAAAGCTACACAGGTACACAAGCTATATTTTTGGGTAATGGTGAAACAACAAGTATATCACATGTTGGCATAGGAACTATTCAAGGTAAAAGAGAACTATATTTAAACAATCTATTGAGAGTTCCCAAAATAAAAAAGAATTTAATTAGTGTATCTCAATTTGCTAATGACAACAAAGTATACTTTGAGTTTCACCCAAATTTCTGTTTAGTTAGAGATTTGCTGAGTAAAAATATATTATTGCAGGGTAGTTTGAGTAAGGGACGGTACAAATTTAGTGCTGTGAAGAAATCTGAACCCACAGTGAAGAAATATTGGTGCAACAGTGTTCACACCAGTGAGCAAAATAGACAAAGTATTTTAGATCATTGGCATTGTAAACTAGGACATCCTAGTATGAAAATTGTAAAAAGATTTTTAGTGGATAATAAAATTTCTTTTCAAGACAGTAATACTTCTTAGATATGCACACACTGTCAGGTAGGAAAAAGCCACAAATTACCATTTAGCAATTCTGAGACAGTATATAAATATCCTTTTGAATTAATAGCTGTAGATTTATGGGGACCAGCCCCACTGAATTCACTACAGGGACACAGGTACTATCTATCTCTTGTTGATGCATACACTAGACATACTTGGATATTTTTTCTCAAATCAAAATCTGAAACTCATGATGTTTTAGTTCAATTTATTTCACTGATTGAAAGGCAGTTTAATCATAAAGTAAAAATAGTGCAAACAGATGGAGGAACTGAATTTCACCCACTCACAAAATACTTTCAAAACAAGGGCATATTACATAGAATTACATGTCCCTACACATCTGAGCAAAATGGGCTTGTTGAAAGAAAACATAGGCATATTGTAGACACAGGCCTAACACTATTGTCTCAAGGGTCATTACCCCTGAAATATTGGGAAGAGGCATTTACCACAGTTGTTTATCTTATAAACAGGATGCCAAGTAAAGTGCTTGAATATAAATGTCCTTATGAAAAGTTATTTGACATCAAACCAGACTATGATAAGTTAAAAACTTTTGGATGTTTATGTTTCCCTTATCTTAGGCCTTACAACAAACACAAACTAAGTTTAAAATCAAGCCCATGTACTTTTCTAGGATATGCTACAAATCAGAAAGGATACAAGTGCCTTGACAAAAGTGGTAGAATCTACATATCAAGACATGTTATGTTTAATGAAAACAATTTTCCTTTTGCAGGTAAAAATCTTGCAAATAATAAAGACACAACCAATTATCAGCCTGATCATATCAATGTGTGCTTGCCTATCATACCAGAATTAACTATTCAAGAGAAGCAGGAGCACAAAGAAGAAAGATCACAAGAAGAATCACAATCCATTGCAGAAACAAAATCTGACTATAGTGCAAGTGACACACATGAGTGGCCAGCACAACAAATTGAAGAAAATGATAAAGCACAGTCATCTGATGACTCAACACCTAGCAACAGTACTCCTACTATCACAGACATGGGAGATGATATGCAAAAAACAGGACATCACATGATGACAAGATCAAAAGGTGGCATTTTTAAACCCAAGGTGTATAATGCAAGTACAGACGTCATGGAACCAATGACATATGAGCAGGCAGTAAAAGTTGCAGAATGGAGACAAGCCATGAAAGAGGAATATAATGCATTAATTAAAAATCAAACATGGGATCTGGTATCACCCCCAAAGGAAAAAATATTGTTGGATGCAAATGGACCTACAGAATCAAAAAGGATGCATATGGAAAAGTAACAAAATACAAAGCAAGGCTAGTTGCTAAAGGCCATTCTCAACAATTTGGTTTTGATTTTAACGAAACTTTCTCACCAGTTGTTAAGCCTACCACTATCAGGATTATACTTACCATAGCATTAAACAACAAATGGAAAATTAGACAGCTGGACGTACAGAATGCCTATCTCAATGGGGACTTACAGGAGGAAGTATACATGCATCAACCACAAGGATACATCACAAAAGAGAATAAAAATAAAGTCTGCAAATTACACAAGGCCATTTATGGTCTCAAACAAGCATCAAGAGCATGGTACGAGAAGCTCAAAGCAACATTGACAAAAATAGGTTTCAGACCAACCAAGTCAGACAATTCATTATACATCAATACTATCAATCATGATGCTATATATATATATTGGTGTATGTAGATGACATTCTCATCACTGGAAGCAATGAGAATGACATTCTTAAAATCATATAGCTATTGGATCAAAACTTTGCTATCAAAGACATGGGAACCCTCAATTATTTCCTCGGGATTCAAATTAGTAGATCACAAACAAAGATGTTTCTATCCCAAAGACAATATGCATCAGAGATTTTAGTTCGTACTAACATGGATCAAGCTAAACCTCTACCCACACCCATGATCAGTAACTTAAAATTATCCAAGAATAGTGGGGAACCTATTGACAATGTAAAGCAGTATCGAAGCACTGTAGGAGCACTCCAATACCTAACCATTACCAGACCAGATTTATGTTATAGCGTAAACAAGGTTTGTCAGTTTATGCAAAACCCCTTGGATAGCCACTGGAGGGCGGTAAAGCGCGTCTTAAGATATATTAAAGGTACCCAAGACTATGGTTTACTATTATCTCAAAGTAAGGAAATTAAATTACAGGCTTACAGTGATGCTGATTGGGCTAATGACACTGATGATAGAAGATCCACCTCGGGCTACTGTGTTTTCATCGGAGATAACCCAGTTTCGTGGTGTACAAAAAAGCAACTTACTGTATCTCGTTCTAGCACCGAAGCCGAGTATAGATCTGTAGCTAGTACAGCTGCTGAGATCATATGGGTAGAAACCCTAATTCGCGAATTAGGGCTCAAGCTAAACGGAAAACCGCTAATTTGGTGTGACAATCTGAGCACTGTTTCTCTATCTCTGAATCCGATTCAACACTCTCGCACTAAACATATAGAGATCGATCTATTTTTTGTTCGCGAGAGGACAGCAGCTGGCAAACTGGAAATAAGACATATCCCTTCCTTCTATCAACGTGCTGATGCACTTACAAAGTCTCCGTCTCACAAAATTTTTACCAGGTTAAGAGAAGAGATGAATATTATCGATGGGAAGGAATTTCATGGCGGCTAGAGGAAGGAAAATAAAACCCTAGCTTCAATTGAGGGAGAGTATTCTGACTTCGATACCTCTGCAGTGTGTTTGTTTTGCAATCTGGGTCTCACCACCTCAGAGCATCTCAACCGTTCTTTCTCACGTGTGGTCCAGATTTGCAGATACTATTGATTCAGATTAATACTATGTGGGCTCTGTAGTCCAATACACTCTTATTTTTTCATATAAATAGCTCAGCATATGTATTGTGTAAATATACTTTTGGTAATCTCTGAGTACAATTCAAATTCAATAATAAAAGATCAGTTTTCAATTTGTAATAAAATTTTGGTTGATTATTTTCTGTATGAGTTTGCGATTGTCCGTTCCTTACTCATTCGATAAGTTAATTCCCTTTTGTTTACAATGATCTGCCCAGTAAAAAAACACAGTGCTCCAAATCATTCCCCTGTTCATTATATCATACAGAATTAACATAAAAATTTTATGGATTTTGGTCGTACTCCAACTTTTATATATATTTTTTCATTTTCTATGCATGGTACAATCTTTAAAAAAAAGTATACTGTTAGACAGTTAGTTCTCATTTTGGACCTCAACAGACCAACTCAAAGCAATGTGAAGGGGATTATTCCCTTGTGTGGATTAAAATTATTAAATGGATGATCATAAGGCATTCACTTCTTATTCATTTTATAAGTTTAATTCACTTAATCATCGTAATGCATTACTGTATTTGAAGAATATCAATATACATGATCGAGAACACAAGTAGAATATTCAAAAAAAATTACAAAGCAACAATTAATAAGTTCATCCAATCATTTTTATTGTTTGTAGAGCACAACATTAAATTTCTAGTGTTAAGCCTAGCCTCGAATGCTCTGCTATGTTTGAGTTTTGTAGAAACGTTTTCAAAATTCTGTATTCAAAGGTCTGTCCCTGTTGACATTTATTGATCAAAATCATGATAACTGTTCTACATTAAATTTCTATAAGCAACGGCTACACCAACAATACAAAAGAGATACTGATATAAATCCGTCGTTACGATTGGCTGACATGCTTGCCAATATGCCCAGATGTATACATGAGCAAGAAATGCTTATATAATCAGTTTGAATTGCTATTTGAACCATATAATTGATTGCTATTTGAACCATATTATTCATGAAGTATAACGCTCTAGAAGAATGTATCACTATCGTAGTATCTAACATCTGAACTTTCATTTTACTGGATCCGCAAGCATACAAAAAAAGTTTAGACCATTTTTCAAAATTAATAACAAGCTTACCTTATTACGTATTGAATGCAGGCACTTGTGGAGGAAGAGGAAGAAAAACAGAAGTTGGAATGTAGCAGTAACGAGGAAGCAAACACATACGACCTTGACAATGATCTCATCTCTAAAGTTTTTGGGTCCGATAGAGAGAAAAACTATTGTTGTGCAATTAGCTGCACTTCTTCTGCAAAACAAGTAAAGTTGATGCAAGCTTCAAAAGCAATTTCTGATAAGAATATAAAGGAAGATTTTCGTCAATGGTCATCGGAATTACAAAACCAAGTGGCAAATCAAGTTGCAAATCAAGTGGCGAATCAAGTGTCGAGCCAAATCAATGAGGCTCTTAAATCATTTGCTTCATCTTTCTTAACTATGGTACTGGGGTTACAACATAATCTTAATGGTGGTAATGTGACGCCTGTGACCGAAACCGCTTCTAACTTGAATAAATCTCCTTCGAATATTGGAGTTGCTAGTATTACGTCAAATGATGTTGGATTGTCTACAAGGGGTAAACAATTTGTAATGCTACTATCACATGATACGAAGAAGGATGTAGCAAAAGCTTATATTGAAACACAAACTATGTGTCATTTCAAAGAGATAGTTCCAAATATTGAGAAAGTTATTTGGATAACAGAAGTTTTAGAACCGGAAGCACCAATTTACAATGGTCCTCAAAATGGGCACCACAAGCTTTGTGAATTTTCAGATGGGGGCTTTGTGATATGGCCTGTGTTTCGTCTTCGCAATATCTAAAATTCTATTTATTAATAGCTTGTATTATATTGCATATTTAAAATTAGATATGAAATTGCTTTTTTGTAATTTGGATATGATATTGTGGTATTTTGAAATTGGAAAGTTTGTAGCTCATATTATAGTATTAACTTAATATGATATTGTTGCATTTGAGATATGGAAGCATTTTAGACTTCATATTGAATTGATACGATGAATTATATATGATATCGACACCATCATTTATGAGATATTATATTCATTTGTTTTAAGAATTTAATATTAATTGTGTATAAAATAGTGTAAAAACATAATTTCAATTAGTAACGCATATAAGTGTTACCAATATTTTGGGTAACAACACTTATCTACGTCACAAACCTAAATGATAAGCAAAGCATTTTATGCGTAACAACACATATATGTGTTACTAAATAATCATTTTCCAACACTTATAAGCGTTACCGTATATTTCTGTACCAACACTTATAAACGTTATCACATATTTCTGTACCAACACTTATAAGCGTTACCGCATATTTCTGTACCAACACTTATAAGCGTTACTGCATATTTCTGTACCAACAGTTATAAGCATTACCGTATATTTCTGTACCAACACTTATAAACGTTACTGTATATTTCTGTACCAACAGTTATAAGCGTTACCGTATATTTAGGTGCCAAAACTTATAAGTGTTAGTGATACGTATGTTCGTAACACTTATAAGTGTCAAAAATTTGGCCGCTTCATTCCTCACAGTCCATTAGTAACACTTATAAATGTTAGGATTTGCTTGTTTTGGTGTAGTGCTAAGCAATATATTCTCTTTCCAATCCTTAAAGTTTGTTCCAGTCAGAATAGGAATGCTGTTAAGATTGGCAGATGCTGTAGTTAAATTAGTTGTAATTTTAACATAAGAATCAATCAAATATGCTCACATTGTAAAACAAAACCGTAGTAAATTCAAATAATTGGTAAGTCTCTTCTCAAGATACCTAGCACAACATCAATATAAGTCTTTGGATAGTAATATTAATTGTAAGTGGCATACTTGTTGTAATGATCAAACATTGACAAGAAGTTCAAATCAAATATCAATCTTTCTTTGGGCCGATTAGATATTCACTTGCAAAACTATATGATTATCATATATTTATCATCACACATCTATAAATGATTCGGCCAAATATTGGTCTTCCTTTGGGCTGTCTGATATCCACATGAATAAATACACGCAAACATCAAACATTTTTCATGAATAACTAAAATAAGAGAGGTCACTTTGGTGACATGTTATTTCAATTAGTTCACTTGTAATGTAGGATATTTACAGTTAGTTTGCAAAGAGACACCAAATATTTGAATTGTTTTATTTTAACTCGTTCGTTTATGCATATTCCATAAATTTCAGTTTTCAATTTTATACATATTGAAAATATGGTTTCATTGCCGTAATAAATAAATAAATAATTTGAAATCAACCAAAAAACCGTAACAACACATAAAAAATGGTATTTGTAATAATAATTAATGATAAAATATTGCATACTTTATTTAACTATCAATATTCAAGACAGAAGATAAAACATATTTAACATAGCATGGTCCGCACATGTGATATTGCAAGAAAATGAATAACTGAAAACTGTAGTGGTGGTTAACCCCAAACATAGTGGGAAGCAATGAAAAAAAAAATGCCCATGTCAAAATAGCTTATTATATCAGTGCGGCAGGTGATTAGCTTTCGATGAAAGCTTATTTGGAAAAGCAAATATGAATACATGTTTTATAATTAGAGAAAGTGAAACTTATTTTTAATGAGCGGGCCATACATATAAAATACATGTAGCTATAAAATATAAATGCATTAAATAATAAACAATATGTCTTTTCTTATTCCAAATACAAACATGCTGCATCGTTAAATTTATTGCACCTGACGCATTTACTGCATCTATGATAATAAATTTATTTATTTATTACTATAACAGCCACGTTTAATGCAATTATGATAAAAATAAATGCAATTGACCGTTATGTGGTCCAATGCGTATTACAAGAACATTAAAAGGCATGAAGATGCTTCCATATGTGTGAATGAAACAAAATTTAACATGGCAACAATCTATAGCAATAAAAAAATTATACAGTTGCAATACTACTGACAATAAAATATGAATAATATGAGTAGCAACAATTAAAGGCATCGGATCTGAACAAGTAGAATTAATTCATGAATTATTTATATAGATCTGAAACAAAGGCATCAGATGAATCAATAAGAAAAGAGAAAATCTTACAAATCCGAAATAAAGGCATCAGATGAATCAACCAAAATTGTGAATCTCAGAACCCTAATTTCATATATACTTAAAATCAGGAAATTTCTCGATAAAATCAATGATAGGTGGCTCTGATACCACTTATTGATGATTAGTCTATATTAGATCTGAATACATATAACCCATAATGATAACTGAGAGAAACAAGTATATGAAATTAACAGCGGAAGACGTCGATTCTTAATTGATGTGAATATATATAATGTGTGACATTTTTCAGTTCGGCCCTTCAACAAACTAAAATTGTCACTCTGTTATCCACACGTTATAATTTTACATGACGAATATACCCTTTAAGTCTTAATATAAATATTCCAAAAATAGATCACGTAATTAGACTTAATTACAAGCTAGTCTACACATTCAAACATTAAAATATTTGGCCCCATTATGTTGAATTATTCCAACAAATTTGTATAGGGTTATATTTTACAATTGATGAATGAATTACAAGGCTCTGTGTTAATGAAAGGTAATTTCATTCCATGATCATCTAGTATACATATAAGTGAATACTGACCCTTTGTACATACTTTTCACAATTTATCTCATCATGTATATTGAATTCTCAATTATTTGAAGGATTATTAAAATTTATATGCTTATACTTTCATTTCCATACATCTTAATTATTAACGGTAGCGTTATTAATTTCTATAACCTCATTTCATTTATGCATTTCTTTCTTATTGAGTTATCCATTTTAAAAAATTTAAATATACGCTTTTTGGATCATCATCAACTATTTTTGTATAATTTCTTATTTAAGATTTTGTTTTTGCTTGTATATAAATGAGAAAATTTGACCCTTTGTATACCCTTCATTCTTTTTGCAATTCATCTCATCGTGTATATTGGATTCTCAGTGATTTGATGTATTATTAACATTTACACCCTTATAACTTCATTTTCATACATATCAAATATTAATTCTTCTATCAATGGCTATAATTTACCATTAATTTCAATTAACCTATTCCATTTGTTTATTTCATTATGATTTGAGTTTTCCATTTTTAAAAATAGCAACTAACGTATTTTTTGGCTCATTATAATCTAATTTTGTTTAGTTATTTTTTTTGATTAGCTTTTATGTTTGTATCCAAATTGTTGTACTATGAAATAAAGTTAATGGAATCGATAATTTAGAGAATTAAAGAATTGATTTTTATGTAATTTTTAAACTTTGTGCTAATTTATCTCTATTTTTTATTGCAAGACATTATAACATTAAAATTCCAAATAGCCTTGTTTGTTTCTTTATTGGGGATCGACTTTATTGTTTAAATTTAAAGTGTTGTTGGGTTTGGGCTAAATTCATGTAATCCATAATTCAAAGAATTAGAGGATTTATTTTCATGTGATTTCAACTTATGATAACTTATATCTATTGTTTTATTACAATAATATATATATATATATATATATATATATATATATATAGATGTACGTGTATGCGTGCGCGTGCGCGTGCATGTGTTTGCATAGTGATTGGAAATCGTATATTCTATCACTTCATTATATCTAAAGTTAAATATATTTCGTTATCTACTCTCACATTCCTTCTCAAGCTATATACCGAATTCTCCTTTATTTAAGGTTCATTTTTTGTTTTCACACTTTAATTATTTTATTTTTTCTTCAAACATTAATCTAGGTATTAATGGTGTCCCCTCTACTTACTTTTTTCTTATCAGCTTTCTTAAATATGTTCATTTTTTAAGTTGGGATTTTATTCATTATTCATCAACTCCCTAATTTCTTAGTTAAACAACACCCCATTTCTAAATTTAATTTCAGTAACCATCAATTATCATTATATTTTATTTGTTTACCTAATTCAATATCTTTAATATTTTTCAAATTTGCGAGAAAAATTAATGTGTGTTTTTTTTTCTAATGTAACGATAATAGATGTTTGAAAATCAATTAAGTTTATTTTATTTGTTTTATTTTGTTTTGTCATCACAGAATTGATCTTTTCTAATTTATTTGGTTTTTGGATTTTGTAATTTTTAGCCGCTAGGTATGATGACATAATATACCATACTGAAGTAGACTAATTCTAAGAATAAAAAATGATGCAAATGAATAACATGAGGGCTTTAATATCATATTTTTGAGGTTTTTTTTCATATATTGATGAATAGTTTCATTTTTTCCTATAATACTTTCTTGATTAGACTTATATCCTAATTTGTACAGGACTATAAATTATAATTGTTGAATGAATTGAAAAGCTCTACGTTGATGAAAGGTAATTTCATTCCATGATCATCTATTATATATATATCAGTGAATATTGACCCTTTGTATACTCTTTTCACATTTCCTCTCATCATGTGTACTGAATTCTCAATGATTTGAGGGATTATTATAATTTACATGCTTATAATTTCACTTTCGTGCATCTTTTACATATATATATATATATATATATATATATATATTATAGCTCTCATTCGCTTATTCTTACCTTTAACTTTAATATGTTCGATGCATATCTCTATTGCCCGAGAAGTTTAAACTTTAATCATCCGTATTCTTTTTTCTCTTAATTTTGAGAATAAAATCCTTATTTTTAAGCTATTTACAAAATTATCCTTATACTATTCTTATTTCCATTTACCACATTCTTTACGTTATTTACTTATTTATGACCTAATTATAATTTCTTCATCTTCTCCGCAGTTACAATACAACTTTTTTTTAATTTCCTATGATACATCCCATATTCAATTTCTTCTCCATACCATTTCATTTTCACATTTTTTGTCACTCCTTTTTCAAGTTTGTATGTATATTAAAATTTCAAAGAAAATTTTCTATTTATAGTTAATCAAATTAAAGATTCTTTTCAAACAATATTTACTTAATCTTTTAAATTTTTTTACTATGATAAAGTTTGAATTAATTCATCAACGCTTTTATATTCAACATAATATTTATGATAATATCCAACATAATGTTTATAATATTTACTCAATCTTTAAATTTTAGTATTTAAGGAAATGAAGTTGGGTAAAGAGCATTATATCAGTAGTGAAAAATATTCAAACGATAAATTTTCATATTATATTTTAAGAAATATGTTTAAATGTATAAGTAAATTTTTGTTTATTCCTTAATAAATATTTTATGTGGTCTTAGTTGACACGAATGTATTTTTTGTAAAATCATATATGTCTGTCTTAGTCAACCAAGGATTTAATATATTTTTTGATGGTGTTCAATGCTCATAAGCACCATGGTTTTGTCATTTAAGTTCATATATGCCACTAAATGCATAAGGATCTTATGTTATAATGTTGTGCATTTGTTATTTATAAGTTTGTTTAATGTTATGCGATTTTGATTTTTTTTTCAAGTTTGAAGATATTTAGAGATTATGGATTTGACATGTAGTTACGTATAATGTTTATAGGTAAACTCTCGTGCCAAATAATGTTAATTTTTTTTAATTGTTATCAACTTCAATTTATTTGAACTCAAACTAAAATTAATCATGATAAAGTCTCCCTAGATGAAATTTGATTTAATGAGAGAATAAGTCACGGAAGATTAAGTAACATGGTAATTCTCTATGTTTTAGTCAATTGAGAATTAGTCTGTAATCAATTAGTTCCTTTTAATCAATTCTTTTTATCACTAATATAACCAAAGAAATGCAAGTTCAACTTTACGGGCGAACGTGAATTGTACTATAACATTAGCAAATGCTTTTTTACTATAAGAACTACCATACAAAAGCAGCAAAATTGGAACATAAGACCAGTTCCTAACAAGTGCTTTTTTTAATTAACAAATTTAGTAGAAGAATAAAATGATTGAGCAAAGAAATATTTGTTGACATGCAAGTTTTGTCGTATCTTTTTGTAAAAGAATGCATAATTTATCTCCGAGTAAATTATAGTTTCTAAAAAATTTAATTCACAATATGTCTAATTAACTTTGGCTACTTTTTGCATTTTGCTACATAATGCTCCAACTTTTATTTAAGATCTTTGATTTGCAAATACAGCCTTATGTTTGTTCTACTTTACAATATACTAATGCAAAATAAAAAAATTCTATTGATAATAATCAATTTCTAACAGTTCAATTTGTTAATTGTGTTTCCTTACATTGTTTGATCATATTGCTATTTTCTTTAATGAAATGCCATTCAAAATTTATTTTATTTTCATCCAGTATGATTCCATGCGATGTTGATATATTATCTTGCATTGAATTATGTTGATTGTTGCGTTCACATGAATACTTAAAGTTATGTAAAAAGATAATTCGGTTGTTCCAAAAATTTGACTTTACAATATTTATGTTCTATATATATTTTGCATGTCATATTATGTTATATGTATTAAGAAATATAATGCATTAAAGCCACTTTAATGTTTTTCAAATACAGTTAGTGTTCAAATAAGTAGGCTTTTTCGAATTTGAAATGTTATTTATTTGAACCAAAAAATTTAACAATATTTTAATTAAAGCAGTATTTCTCTATGTCAGGTTTGAAACATTACTATCAACAGAACTGTGTACATGTGTATGTGTCCAGATATATATATTCCTTTTTAAATATAGCAAAACTTGTATTGAATATATGCTGCTTACATTTGAAAACCAATAGTGATGCATAGTAATGTACTTCTTACCAAGTTAAAAATAATTGATGGTTGATGTTATTGTTTATTGTATGAAACCACGGTGCTCTAAAAAAAGTAATTATACATTGTGTGCTTCGAGATTACTTAAATAGATTTATCAGCAAATGTTTTTGAAAAGTGTTCAAGAAAAATATACTCTGCGTAAAAAAATTAAATTCATAAACATACACTTCATTTCATAATACAAATTTTTTATTTATATAGTGTTAAACCTATTATATGGGGAACTCTTTGTGCGTAGTAAGGGTTCGCACTAGTTTGATTAAAAAGACAATTTAAGGTAATATTAAGTATCAAATTGTAATGTTGGTTAAATTGATTAATATATTTGAATGAAATCAATTTGTTGTAACACTAATTTATATTTTAGACCACATAATGGCTAATTACATTTACGTAGAACATAACAGTTTATCATTTTTGTTTGATGGTAATAAACACACACACACACATATATATATATATTAAACAGAGAATTAAGGAGAAGGACAACTTTGAAAAAAAATTAAACTGAAGAAAATCAAGTTTCATTTTTGGGCTGAAGGACAAACTTTATAAAAAAATTAGGCCGAAGGACAATGCTAACTATAACTAGCATTATATTTAGGTTTTACACTATAAAAAATGCTAATTATAATAGCATTATATTCAATTTTACACTGTACGAAATGCTAGCTATAATTGGCATTGTCCTCCAGTCTAAATTTTTTCAAAATTTGTCCTTCAATCCAAAAATGAAACTTGTTGTCCTTCATCCTAAATTTTGTTCAAAGTTTGTCCTTGTGCCTATTTTCCACTATATTAAATGTGTTTATTATAGTACTATTGCGATTTCACAGATAAAATAAACAAATTATAATTTCATTTAAACAAATATTTTATTTCAATAAACATTTTATTACAATTTCAATAGCACACATTTACAACATAGCTTTTGCAACATAGCTTCCACTATTTAAATTTTCAAATACAACACTATTTCACACTCACACACAACATTATTTCACTCACTCGGATTTAATTTATTTTCTTCTTGTTTCAGCTGTCTCCACTCCAATCAAGTGCTTTGTCTATCAAACAACAACATAGTAAAAACCCAAAAAGGTACAATCTAAAACTGCAAAAATAAAAATATAATTGAACTCGATAATGCCTTAGTTAAATGGATTGTTTGTTTCCATATTTTAATCTGGAAACAAAAATAAATGTGCATGAGCAACATATGACATGTATCACAGTATATGCCATAAGGACGAGCACATATACAAAATGTACTTGCATTAGTTAAATTTTTGGGACAAATGCAAAGGTCAAGCCCGAAAGCTCAACATATTGCAACTAAAAGTGTAAACGAGGTCACACCCAAACAAGCTCGGACTCAACACAAGGGCAAATGGACAAATGCACAAGACTAGTGAATGCATAACCTTTCTTAAGTCTGCAACTTAAGTGCAACTAACAAAACAAAGTACATACAAGTAGAACCAGACAAGTGCAACAATACAAGTAGGATAGTCACGTGCAAAGTAGACAAGGAATATAAGTGCCCCAACAAAACAAACTTAAATCGAGTGCATAAGCATCTCAACCAAAACCAGAAACAAGGAGTACAAGTGCAACACAGTTTAGTACATGCACAAAAGGCAGCAATTCAATAGCCAAGACAGCATCAAGGAACTTATCACATATCACACAACTAAATAAATATGAAGTGCATGTACACACAACAAATTCAAGACTAGATCAGGCTGAAGAAATGACACATCAGGACAACCAGGTCCAAATGCGCACAAGACAAGAGCAACAAGGCAGAAAGCACAAATAAGATTTCAGCAAAACAAGGTCAAGTACACAAGCACATGCACCAAAGATGAAGTGCAAATTAAAATGGAAGTGAACATGGTATAGACATGCATATACCAAACCAGTGAACAGTACAAATGCAGCAAACAATTCCTAACTAATTACCAAGCAAGACATTATGTATCCATCAACTGATTCGATCACTCTAACATGTATATATATACAGATATATGTATATACATATACATGTGCAACGGTTTTAGACATAATTTGTGAAGACCCGGATTTTCGTGTTCGAAAATCGACATCCATACTTCACTCGTATTCCAAAGCCGTAGATTCAAACGTTGAATCCGATTCGCCGGAGCTTACAACCCATTAAGTACAACAACACAACGGAAGAAAATAATATATCATTGATATACAAGAGTTGATACAATATGGTTACAACAAATGATATCAATACTCTCAGAGACACAAGACTACAGCGGAAGAGATAACAACATCTAGACTTTGCAACCATCGATAGCGGAAAGATAACTCCAATAGAATGTACCTCCAAGAGAGAAAGAAAGAATCTGAAACTGCGTTCCAATCCAATGCTCCAAAAGGTCTCCAATCCAAAAGCCATGATATCCAAGCCACAAGCTCGAACCACCATCGTCACGCTAACTAAGCAAGGTCAGTCTCGAATGCGATCGCCAAGATCCAAAGACTGGATGCTATTGAATCTACACCTACTATTTGATTATCTGAAAAACCCAACTCTAGACTGTCCATGTGGAAAATTGTGAGGATCTAGAGTTTAGAAAGGAAACAATAAACTCCAGGCCAGTCATGGGACTGGTGTGAGCAAACAAAAACAGTTTTGTCTTTAAAACAAACAAAAAAATATTTTAAAGTTGAAATCTGCAATGCTTTTTATGAAAAATGTAACTACCATAAGGCCTCTCGGCACACACACAATGCAATCGCATACTTGAGGGAGATTTCTCCTTATGATAGTCAAACATGCTTGATACGCAAAAACCTTTTTGATGTTATTATTAGTGCATAGTGCAGAAAATAATTTCGAAAGTATAATATTAATCTTAGCCAGCATAGGTACCATTATATTATGCCTACTATAGCTACCATTTAACAATGGCTGGTTATACAACTGCAATCGTTAAGGGCGCGTATTGGAGATTGGATTTCTAACAAATGGTCAGGCTAAGGAACTTCCTTACCGAATGGAACACCCTTGGAGTTACGCCCCCAAGAACCAAATCGGTTCCCTAACAACACAAGGCCGGGTTACCCCTGCCTAGAAGTAACACCTACAAGTAAGCCATCCCCGGTCTTAACCGACCTTTATCCCGGGATTCACCAAAAAATAGCAACAAGCACACAGTTAAATATTTGGGCTCCATACCATGATACCACTTTTTATCCAAAAGGAAATTGACATACCCTAGGGACGCAACCTCTAAAAATCTTGCTGCAACATTCCTGTTTCGACCATTTTCGGGTTGTCAGGCTCGACGAAGTCTCGTCCACAAAGCTACGCTTTTCACAAAGCCATGCTTCGATCAACACATGATCAAAAGCACTTCGTATGCCTCATTACTGAATTGTGAATGTATCACTAGTAACCATCTACTACATAACCTCTGAGCTCGTACGTCTCAGAGAAGGGTGTTAAGCTAAGAGAATGAATTCTCCGCCACCAAATAGAAATGTATTTGATAGAAATCAGCTTTACATCTCAAAGTGTAACGTCAGATACACATCCATACAAGTCAGTTCTGGGTTCGAACAAAATCGAAGGCATTTCACAAAGAAGCCCTTGAAAATACGGATAATCGCTAATCATGTCTGGACTCCCCATCACAGAGGATGATATGAATCTCTATACCGGGGTCATTCGGTGAAGATACATTCGACAGGTCATCCTTTCGCTTTCGAAAATATCCGGTCTTCACCACCGGTCTTCAATTGCTATCCATTTCGTCGTATCATTATTTAGAATGAGTTTTATGACACAAAGTCCTCTCCCGGCTAAACCGAATAATGAGCGCAACATTTAAATATGGATATTGGGATCTTAGTTAAGTCACAACCTAAAACCCAAAACTTTTCTTTCAAATGGTTTAAACAAATTGCCATTTTCAAATCTTTTAAACAAAAATATTTACTTCACACAGTTTACCAATTTGGCTTAGAAACCGGGATTGATACATAATTGGAGGTGCACACGCAAAACTACTAACAATAGAAAACTTAAGTGAAAAGTTCGAAATCAACACAGGGCAAAGAACCAAGCGACCAGAGATATTAATTTAACAAAAGAAATTCAAAATAAAGCTAATTTGATGAAGTCTACAGAAGTCAAGTGCGAAGTCAACACGGTCAACGAAAATGAAAGTATATTGACATATAATTCAGAAAGTTCAAATATACATCAAGACTTGAACAATTCGAGTATTGTGAATCGTTCAATCATAAATCAACGAAAAAAAGAAAACTTTGAAATAATTCAAATCCAAATATTCAGACAGAAAAATAGGGATTAAATCCCTATAAATACCACACAAATCATCACTAGCAAAAAATGTCGAGTTCGAATATACAAATTATAAAAGAGGAAAAAGTTCGTACTGGAATCCGCAATCAAAATTAACTCGACAACGAAGCAAATGAGAGCAATCAAAGTAAGGAGATTGATCGACAAGGCAATCAAGGTAAACAAATTACTTCAATTAATTGACTAGTGGAATCGGTGGCTTCACATTAAAGCAAAACCCTAATTCGAGAACAACGAAAAAGGATCGCCTAAAGGAAATGGTAAACGAAAGGATATAGGATCCAATTTTTCTCTTCTGTTTATTATTTGGACTGTACCCTATAATTAAACTTTAAGCTATATTTTTTGTTTAGGGTTGCTTATCAGTTTCCTTTTATTATATTTTGATTTTTACCTTTTTATAAAAATCTTGTTTTTAACTAGGTACGAACTACGGGACATAGTTTGATAATTTGCAACTCGGGATTTGGGTTGTGGTAGAACTTTGAGCGTCGGGTTAGAACAATTAGATTAGCTAGTGTCACGAGTTTGCGAAGTCTGTAAATGATCGATTGTTTAATTGTAGTAGAAACCTTAGGGCAGCAGTATGCAAGTTTTGAAGAAGTTGGGTAAAATTGTGTGTTGCTTTTATTTTCACATTTACTTTGTTATTATATGTGCTGCAATTTTTATTATTCTGTAAATTTATTGTAAACAATATTCACCTCCCCCTTTTTGGGTTAATTCGATCCTATAAGTGGTATCATAGTGAGGTTACTGGCATAAATGTTTAATCCTGGTTGTAGATTTAGCGAGAGTCGGTCCAGTGTCAGTCCTCTTATTTTTGATGGAATGGATTTTTTTTAAATTGGAAAAAAAATGAAATTTTAACTGAAATATATTAATTTTAAATGTTGGGATATTATTGAAAATGAGCATGATATGATAGACAAGAAAAATTTTGGTTAATGGTCTTGCCATGCATATACTTTATTCTTTAATTAAGCGAGATGAATTTAACTATATCTCTCATTGTTTAACTACATAGGAAATCTGAAACACTCTCGATGTAATATATGGAAGAAAAGACAACAATAGTAAGAAACTCCCCAAAATCGACTCAGTAAAGAATTATGCTTGACTGGATTTCAAAAGATAAATTAGACAATGATAGTAAAGAAGACAGTGATAAGGATGCAACAGCTGATGAGACAAGTGATTTTTTATTCAAAGATATAGTTCTCTTATGTCAAACATTAACTAAAAATATTCATGACCTTGAGACAAAAAATAACAATTTGAAAGTGAAAAATCTAAATTGCATCAAAAAATTGATGGTTTTGAAAACGAGCTTAAAAATATTAAGAAAACTAAAAATTCTAATAACAAAAAAAATTTGAATTACGAAAAAGAGTTTGCTCATTTTCATGAAAATTTTCAAAAATTAGAAAACGAAATTCTGATTTTGGCAAAAAAGACATTTTATAAAAGGAGGTGGAAAGTTTTACGATGTCCGAATACAAATGTGCCAATTTTGAAAGAGAATTTAATGAGGTCAAAGAAAAATTTAAAACCCTTGAAAACGAAATGTGATTATGAAAAACAGCAAAACTGAAATTCTTTGAACAAAGAGAATGAAAAAATCAAGGATTTTGAAAAACTTGAATTCGAAAAACGCTAACTCTTTGAAACTGAAATGCTTGATTTTGAGACCAAAATAAAAGAGCTCGAAAATGAAAATGCGGTCTTAAAAAGATATGATTCTGAAAAGAGAGGGAATGTCATTAGTCGTTGTTCTAAGCTAATAGATGAGAATAATATTTTAAAATCTAAAGTTCTTGAGTTTGAGTTGATAATTCTGAAATTTTCTAATTGAGAAAAATCATTTAATATGTTATTAGAAAATCAACTCTTTATGAATAATAAAGAAGGACTTAGATTCAAAAAATGCCAATATATAAAAAAACGACTAATAATACTACCAGGGGAGAAGTGTGATACTCAAATGCGTAAAATGTGGCAATATAGGACACAACGATAATATTTGTCGACAAAAACAAACACAAAACCGTTAAATAAATCTGGATTCCAAAAGGTACAACTATAAATTTTCCTAAATTTAAACAAGTTTGGTTCCTAAGGGTATAATTGTTAAAATTAACGATTTTCTATGTAAAAAAAATTTGGGTACCAAAGATTTTAAATGAAAATGAAAGTGGTCCTAGATCCTTCGTTGGGCTACTAGCTTCTTCCAAAATAAGCGGGCAAAGGAACAGTTTTAATAAAGACAGATTTCGAGTTGTTCTATATGGTTGATGATCAAAAATTCTATCGTTCCTTAGCCTAGAAAGATGAGATGAAGATCTACAAGAAAACGACATCGAAGGTAAGTAAAGGTATGATCTCTAAACCTTATTTTTTTTTGTTGATTCTGTTTTTATTGACACTGTTATAATATAATTTCCATATCTTGAGCTTCTTAACTCCGATTTTCAAAATTCATGATGTTCTGAAAAGTAGATAGAAAATTATATAAATTATAAAGTATGTATTTTTCCATAATTTGAAATTAAACTAGTGGAAAATTTCAAATATTTGGAATATTGTTTGAGAACTGTTTCAGAACTTCAAAACATAGCTGTAGTAATTTTACCATAACTGAATATATTTACTTCAAAATTTGAAATTCTTGAAGTTTTTGGAAAGAGAATCGATAAAACTATAACTTTACTATTTTGGGATTTTGCGGATTCATTTTTTAGGTTCTTGAAAAACAGTAATTATTTCAGCACATCGCTTGAAAAGTTTCTTCGATTTTTTTTTGAACTGGTACTTTATATACAACAAATCATCGAGACAACATATCCCATGTCAAACTAACGTTCGAAAGCAAGTATCGAACTTGTGACATACTGCACCAAAGCCGAATCAATTAACCACTTGGACAAAGGTGCTCGTCGAGTTTATGCAAACAAGTTGTAGTTTTTTAAATATAACCTTTGAGCGATTCATCGTCTTAAATTGAAACAAATTTTGATAAGTAGCATTTTTGAATATCTAAAACATCCATGTTTTGTGCTGAATCAAATTACATACTTAAAGCTTTCAAATAGTGGTATTCAAATGGATTGAATTTTCAAAATAGGACTTGTCAATTGCTTTGGTAAGATGATTAACTTTCATTTCCGTTCTTCATGACTAACAAATTAATGGTTGGAGAACTGTATGTGGTTTGGATTGATATAATGTTTTTGCCTCTTTCTGATATAAATGGCCTTGCTGAAAATTTTAAAAATCAATTTGAGTGATGTTGTGGTACACATGGCCTTCTTATTTAATAATATCATTTTTGAGCAGCTATAGTATAAGTGATATTAGACATCGCCTCATTTGGAATAATATATGCATTTTCGTCTGTCGTTAAAACCTACAGATGTCGTTTTCATAAACTCCTTGCAAAAAATAGATTTTGAATTTAGAAGTTTTTTGAAATAACTTAGAATTTTTATTTTGATGGAAACACTCTTGTTTATTTTGGTAAGGGGTTTACTCTGGAAAAGATGACCGTTGATTTCTTAATTTTTTTGAAACTTATCCAAATATTAATAGTGCTTGAGAAACAGATGAGTAGTGATCAAATTATACTTCGTAGCCAAAAGAAGTATATGTTCAAAATTTCATAGAAATTAATTTTTTTTCAATTAATACATATTCCATGATTATCTCTATCACAACCACTCTTCTTCAGGTCCATACACCAAAACTTAATATAGTATGAAAAAGTTGGTATTTCAAAACAAGAAAATATTTTTTTTTGTAATATACGATTTTATCCTAAGGTATTCGCTCTCATTTAAAAGTCCTCGCATTTATGCATGAGTGAATTACTTTAATATCCATACTATATATGTTTTTTCACTCTCATTTAAAAGTCCTCACAGTATGCATGGATGAGACTCGTATACAGGAGAGGAATAAATATTCAAGTGGTTTCTATCCTCCTTTAAAAGTCATCATGGTTATGCATGGTTAAAAAATACTTCACATTTTTTTTAAGTAACTACTAACCTCATTTAAAAGTCTTAACGGTTATGCATAGTTAGAATACTTAACTTTTTTGTATAACATTTAAAAGGGTAATTCACAAACTTTTCCTTTATTAAATACCCCACCGATGTCACCATAAATTTCCCCTAAACCGTAAACCTATCATCACTCTAAAGCAGAATTTGTCTTTAGTGCATAAAATATTATGATTTTTGTTTGACTAATTGGAATTTTCAATATATATATTTCTCTCTCGATATGATTTTAATCAAAATTCATCACCATTTCTATTATTATTATTGATGATAACAAAAGGGGGAGAGATGTTAAGATTTTGGTGGATGAGCAATAATCTTACCGATATTCGAGAGTGTTCTTATTACTCAAGAGCTGTTTTTACACTTGTTTTTGAAATTATTTTGGCAAACCAATTTTTCATTGTTAAATTGCATGCATCTGTGTAGAGGAGTCTAGTCGTAGGAGGAATATATAAATATGGGGAGGTTGATCACAATACATCAAACACATTCGCCCGACACAAAATGTTAATATATGTTTGTTATCATCAAAAGGGGAGATTATAGAATATAACAGTTTATGGTATTTATTTGATGATAATAAACATATATATATATATATATATATATATATATATATATATATATATCTGTGTGTGTGTGTGTTTTAAGTGTGTTTATTATAGTACTATTGCAATTTTACAGAATGAAATAAAAATCAAAATTTCATTTAAACAGATATTATATTTCAGCAAACATTTCATTACAATTTCAATAGTGCACATTTACAACACAACTTCCACTATATTTTACATTTTGGAATATAACACTCTCTCACACTCCATACAACATTATTTCACCTACTCACTCAATCAGATTTGATTTGATATCTCTTCCTTCAACTGTCTTCACTCCAATCAGCTGCTTTGCCAGTTAAACAACGACGCGGTAAAAAGCCAAAAAAAAAAAAAACTGAAACTGCAAAAATAAAAATATAACTGAATAGATATTGCCTTAGCTAATTGTGTTGTTTATTTTCATATTATAAACTGGAATAAAAAATAATTATGCACAAGCAACATATGACATGCACAGTGTATCACTATACATGCCATAGGGACGAGCACATATACAAAATGTACTTGCATCAATTAAATTATAGGGACAAATGCAAAGGTCAATCCCAAAGGCTCAACATAGCGCAAGTAGAAGTGTAAACGAGGTCAAACACAAACAAGCTCGAACTTAAGGGCAAATGGACAAATGCACAAGACAAGCAAGTGCCCAAACTTTCTTTGGTTTGCAACTGAAGTGCAACTAACAAATCAAAGTACATGTAAGTAGAACTAGATAAGTGTAGCAATACAAATAGGAGAACACATGGTCACAGGCAAAGTTTACGAGGAATACAAGTGTACCAGCAAAATAAACTGAAATTAAGTGCATAAGCATCTCAACCAAAACTAGATACAAGGAGTACATGTGCAACAAAGTTTAGTATATGCATAAAAGGTAGCAATTCAATAGCCAAGACAACATCAAGGAACTCATCACATGTCACACAACCAAACCAATATGAAGTGCATGCACACACAACAAACTCAAGACCAGATCAGGCCGCAAAAATGACACATCAGAGCAATCAGGTCCAAATGTGCATAAGATAAGAGCAACAAGGAAGAAAGCACAAACAAGATTTCAGCAAAACTAGGTCAGGCACACAAGTGCATGCACCAGAGATAAAGTGCAGATTCAAGTAAACATGGTGTAAACATGTACAGGGCAAACAAGAGAACTACGCAAATGCAGCAAGCAGCTCACACCAAAGTGCCAAGCAAGACATAATGTATCCATCAACCTATGTGATCACTCTAACATGCACATATACTCTAACATGCACATATACACAGGTATATGTATGTATACATGTGTAATAGTTTTTTGACATGGTTGGAGGTGCATGCACAAAACTACTAGCAATAGAAAAATGAAGTGGAAAGTTCGAAATCAATCTGTTACTTATATAGGAAAAGAAAAACCAGATCGCTTATATGAAGACACGTGTCCTCTTTCACTTAGGGTATTTTCGAAAGCATAACATTATCAGTCGGTAACCGATGTGTTTTCTCCTAAATCCTCTGCTTTGAACTCCAGTCGGCACAATGTGTTATTTCCTAAAATCGTTACTTACAATTCCAAAACCATATTCGTTTTCCTCCTCCTCTCTTCTTTATCCACGCCCTACAAACCCTACTCCTTCTTTCTTTCTTTTCCTGTCCACTAATCTTACCCTAAAAATAATCACCATTACAGATGTTATACTGATGGTGAAATTGCGAAGTCGAATTGGGGATCAACATTAGACATGTTATATTGCTGGTGAAATCGCGAAGTCGAATTCGGGATTTACTACAATTAGGTCAGTTATTTGTTGATTTATATTGCTCGAATTACATAGTTTTATATATTTGAACACATAGTTGGTAGGATTTACAATAACGCTTTATCCAATTATTTGTTACTCTAAAATTGTGCTACATCCCTTTTATCTATTTCAAATAAAAGGCTTTCATGTAATTAATTTGTTAACCTAACAATCTTGATTTAAGCAAACAGCTATTACAATTTAGATTCAGTTTGAGCAACGCAATGAAAACTAAATATGGCTGTTAACATCATATTGCAGTTTTGATTCAGTTTTTCTACACAATGGCAGTTGCTATCAATTCCATGATCTACCTCAACTCAATTGCAGTTATCAAATTCAATTTCGAATATTTATTCTTTGTGATCTGCAAATTCCACCTTCATCTTCATAAGCATTCATCTTCTTATTAAATAGGTAATCAGATTTTAATCCTTCAGTTAAATGTATACGTTAGTTTGGGCTTTGTTTTGCAAATTTACTGTTTATTATGGAAGAGCAATCTGCGTAGTTCATATTATTCGTGGAGAATAATAACTTTCTTAATCCTTCAATTTGTTGAAAATTAACTTATTTTCTGTTTTCTCTGTATAAAATTTTGTCTTCTTTTCATCTTAATTCAATTGTCTTAATTCAGTTTTGGCAGTGTACTTGTTGTTATATTCGTTGCTTTTTTTGGTCGCAATTACTAACCTTTTGTTACCAAAATACATTAACAAAGATTAATAATGATAAAATTTGTCCCTTTTTAGGCTGTAAAATTCTCTACTTTTGTTACCGGTTAGAACATGGGATTTCCCTCGCCTACAAATGATAGTCTTTTCCTCATTTTTGAGTTACAAACTTACAATCTTACTGTTTATGCCTTTTCTTTAAAGGATATTACAGACAAAATGATACATAATTTGCATATACCCTATAGGACAATTATGTCTACCTATGAATTTAAAATTTGTAAGTTTCAGCTATGAATAAGAATGATGATGTAAGTATTATGTGTATATATTGTGTGATCGTTTGCAACTTCATTCTCATTCAAGAGTAAAGATGCAAATTTTCATTCAGTTAACATACCTGTATCAATATGGAGCTGCATTCATAAAAAATAATGCAAGGAATACACTACAATAAATGCGCTACAAACGAAAGCTAGAATTGTGTGTTAACTTACGTACAAATGTAATTTATTTGTTAGAATTAATGATGCATAACTAAAATCTAATTGTGAATGGGTGTTACTAATTCTTTTATGTGAAATAAAATAAATGAATGTCGTATGATACTAAAAGTCTGATATTAATTATGAATTTTACTACGTATCAAATAATAAATGAATATTAATCACTAATAAAGAGTTACTAATGTCATGGCATAAGAGGTCTAAAAAAATGATTCTGGATTTCAATTCTTTATAGTTAGGGACATGTGCATATTAGTCCAAAGCTATGCCATGACAAAAATGGTTGTGTTGTATGCCTTAATTCTGTAGGTGTGCATGGTTAATCTGATATTATTTATTCAAATGGGCATATAGCTATATTATATGCTTAATGGTGAATACACTTTGATTAATATGATGAACTATGTTATATTAAGCGCCAAGTGAGGCGAGGCGAGAGAAGTACCACTTCACTTAATGTCACTTAAGCACTGTTTAAGCATCGCCTAAGTGCCGCTTAATTTTTTAGCATTAATTATTCGTATTAATATAAATTTATGTAAAGAGATCGTAATAAGTGCATTATCTGTGTATTCACAAACTGGTCACAAAGAAGTAAATTTTAACTTATAAAGTCATCGGTTGCAAAAGCTAGATTCGGCTTTCGCTATTTATTAAAAGAAAATATACTCGAATTGAGTATAAACCGTGCACATTTGGCAAATAAATATAATCATATCTTAATGCAAAAAACTATTCATCATTCATCAGCACATAGGATAAAAATGATGAAATTTTGTTAGAGAATCTGGCTTTTTTGGTATAATCCAATTCCTTTTTATTTTTAAAATAATATCTTTTAGCTTAGTAGTGTTTAATCATTGCTTAAATTTAAGTGAAGCGCAGATAAGCGTCAATTAAGCGTGCTTAAGTGCTCATCGCTTAATTCTATTGCTTTTTCAAAAATTAATCGTTATACAAGCATTTAGCGCAATGCTTAAGCGCGCTTTTCATTACATAGATGATGAGTCAATAAGAAATTTGTTATAGGACAGATCAACATGAGTTAAGTCTGTGAATAACCTTAAACTTTGGAAAACTTTCTACTTTGTTCTTTCTGTATTCTAATATATGTACTTCGTCCACTTCTCTTGTGATTAACACGAAACATGTTCAGTTTGGAATTCATGAGCCCCTCTTCAGTAAGTTGATACTTAAGCTTTGGAGAACGGTGTATTCTACTCTTTGACGCTTTGCTGCATTGATACACCATTGATTACCTTATTAAACTCTTAGATATTGACAAATCATGGTTATTGGATAGTGACACAAGTGCACTTCCACTTGATTGCATTTTTACTAAAGTGTGGATCAAAAGCAAGTATTTATGTGAGCTGGGCCTAGGCATGGATGTAGAGTTGGGTTTGTACTTAGACAAACTATCCATAAATGATGGGCATAATGCTACAACCATCAACGGCAATGATGCTGCAAATGGACCAAACAGCTGCGATGGAGTCAATGCTGATGATTGTCGATGAAGGTAGTGAAATCTATTATTAATTCTTTTACTATATAAGATAGATTATTAAGCCTATGTTTACCCATTACAAGATATTATAGTATTTACTTTTAAAATTTACTTAATATATTTGATATTTCTCTAAAACCAAATCATCCTAGCATGTTCTGTTTACATACTTTGGTTCATTACTTCAAATAATTGAGATGTTTGATAAATCATTAGCGATCCAACTGTATAAATATTTTAGTGTACCATTTTTATATCGTGTGGCCATATTTATTTTTCGTTGGGAACAAAGAGTAAATGTTGTATTTTGACCATCAGTATTAAAGTTGGTCTAACTTAATGTGTTTAAAAAACACAAAATCGAACAACCTCAATGGTTGATTTTATATATGACAATAGTATTTTGAACTCGAGCAGAAAACAAAAATGAAGTAATCCAAATTGAAATTTAATATGTAGGAGAAAACTACCATGTTCCCCGGGTTTATATTGAAGACAAAGGCCAGGGATTAGCGGAACCAGTATAAGCTCCTGCCTATGAGAGAACAAATTTTGTAAACCATAGAAGGTGACCTTATAGCTGAAGCATGTACATATCAAGGGATAATCACTATTGTCAAAGTTTGTTTGACCTTATAATTGGACAACCAATGAAAAATGATATGTAAGTTATTTTAACTGGTTGTATGGAAATAAAATTAGTGGGTTTATCATTTTTTTTTTATTTTTTTATTTTAGTGCCGCTGTCGGTAAGGATTAGTTTAATAAATCATGTTTTTCTTGAAATTTATGTAGAATTTATCAAACTGCCCATCAAACTGTTTCAATTTTGGAACAACAAAATAATTATTACTATAGAAATATAAGAAGTTAGGCAAAACAATTACATATATGTACGATCATTTTTTAACGTGTTAAAACAAATATTAAAAGAAATATCATACTTCATTCATCCTATATCGTATGTGGATGAGTCCATCTTTGTCCTCTTTCATGATAAAATTTCACCAAATTGAAAAATGCGAAATTATTTAAATATCAACTGGTACTGTGTGCGCAAAATTTTTGTTAACTAACAAAATGCATAATTGTGTTCTTTATGATTATGTGAAGGAATCATACATATAAATTCAAAGTGATTACTAATATTCATATTGTTATTGGTGGACAACTCATGGTACAACTTTTACGAATTAACCTATGATGAGTGCTATGTTTAAGTTTACAATTTACCGATTAGTTGAAAAAATATTACATATGCACGCATCAATCAACTAATGCATTGTACTAAGTTATGCAAAAAATGGAAATTTAACCAGTGAAAATTTTCACATGCATAAATAATTGTATGAAAATTTCAAAGTTTCAACCATGATCATTGGATTACATTGAGGACAAGAAGTAAAAAATCATAATTGGACATCTGTTTGTCTACACATTTAAGCACCATCCCAAAATAATAAAATGAAGTTGTAGTATAAATTTATTCACTTTTACTTCATACACACAACCATGCAAGAACACAGAAAATACTAACATCACCTACACTCACAGACTCAGCAACTGCCCGTGTAGGTTCATATATTTGTTCTACTATATGGTTCATATATCCTCTTTTTACATACCCTTTTAACAAAATTTGATAAAGGTGGATAAATCTTACAATTTAGCAGCAACTGTTTCTTTGGCTTGAATTTTATTCAGTATGTAATCTGGTAAATGCATGTAGTTCTTTAAAAAAAAAGGTTGTTTCAATCTTCATTCATTGTTGTTTTGTTCTTAACTCTCAACATTTATTTGCATATGATCGCTGAAGATTTCACTATCACGGATTTCTATGTTTTTTAAAATCACAGTCACATGTGCACCTTATTATGTTTTTTTGTAACCTTTCCCAAATCAATCGAACTAAGCTAGATTCACACTAAATGTATTACACATGTTTAGGGAGGTGCTATCATGCTGGGAAGGCATTATTTGTTAACTGTATTGAAAAAAAAAAATTAATTCATCTCTAATTGATTACCGGTTTGTTAATTCTGATATTGAGCATTTGAATTTTATTTATTTTACATGTTTCGTTGGTAGATATAATTCGATGATTTGTTGCACCTACTATTTCCTACGTGACATTATTTTCTCAATCACACATTTGGTGATAAATATGAAATTTTACATATTATAATAATTTATGACTACCTTGCATTTTCAACAGTAGTTAGGAAATGGTTGGTCCACTTTTCCAATTCTGAAGAGTCTAATTTCAAGGAAAGATAAGGGAAACTTTGCTTTTGTTAGGCATGTTCAGTAGAAGATGAATCTATTTGGGTTGTGATTTCCTACTCGACTACTTCATCAAATGTGAGAAGGTAAGAAACTTTTTTCTCTATTATTTTCCTCTTTATTTTTTTTATCCAAAAAGAATGATTATGTTAGGAAGTGGGAATGAGATTCTTTTTAGATATACCTATATAGATTTCAAAAAACACGTTAGAAGTTTTGAGAATTATTCCCCACGCGACCAATGATCTAGGATGGTATACGTGGATGGGGATTTTAAGTTTTTCCCCTTCAAAAAATTAACTTCGTTAGTTGTAAAAAAAATTGGTGTGTAAATAAAATATATAATTGATCTTATTGCTATAAACTATATTAATTAGTCCACCTAAATAACTGTACATACAAAGTCACTATGTAAATAGCAAACTGGGCATATAACAACCACTAGAAAGGTACTATTAATTAGAAATGAGAGAAGAAAAAACGAGTAAAGCTTATATGAAATCTAGAATGAATTAAAATTACATATTTGAATATGATTAAACAGTCCAGTTTCTAAAGATTTAATGTCTCAATTTCCTGATGGAGATAATATTGAGTTATCAATTAATCAATTAACGAATAGATTATTTTTGAAATGAAAATGGACATGCTAAAATATGATGACATTACTGAAGGGTTTAGGTTTTCAATAGAATTTTTCGACTGAAATGAACTGTTACGTAAAACATTTCATAATTTGATTACATTTTGTCTCCTATGTGCTCCAATATACTGTTAAATGTTGGTTTCGACTTTTGATTGCTCCAAAATGCTGTTAAAATATTGCTCCAATCAGTAGGTATTTAGCGATTGTTAAATTTATCCACTTCAGTTTAACTTTAAGATTTTTTTTTAAAATGTATATCAGGTTCACAGACACATAATTGTGACACAAAATTGGTTTTGTTAATAAGAAATTCTTCCATAGATGATATTTTTGTCTTTCTTTCATAAGGGATATGATGGAGATGGCAAAAAAATTTGTAAACCCAATATAGTATTATCTCTATGAGTTTTTGAAAGTAATACACTGGCAATATGTGCACACAAAGTCTTAAAAAATGAATGGCTATCCAAATCTATCACATACTAAAATTTATTGGTATATATTTATTATAAAATAAAACCTCTTTCACAGTTTGGAACTATGGAATATATGTATACTTTGTTAAGACTGAAACCATTATGTTAGAAAGATTTTTAGTAATTTAAATTATTGGAATAATTTTTATGTGGTAAATTTAATGTGAAAATTTGTAAACAAAAATTAACATCGGTACGTAGTTTATGACTATAAGTACCTACTTCTTTAGGTATGAAAAATATTACTATTCTCAAACCTATCCACTCAGATACACTTACTCAATTTACTGTGATCTTTCAGCTAAGTTATGTTGTAAATAAATTATATATAGCTTTACCTTTACTTATGTAACGACCCGTAAATTTTTGATAAATAAAATAGCTAATTTAATAAGATTCGTGATTAAATGTTAGAAAAAAATTTGTAATTCATCTGGAATAATAATAACGGGAATGAATTCCGACAATAATTATCCAAGTAATGAAAAATAAAAGCTACTTAGTGAATGTCTTTGCAATCAAAAATTGAATAGGATAATAAATGTTGAATTCATTGGGTATAATAGAGTAATTGATTGATAAGTAAAATCTATTTAAATCGAATATTGAATATTGAACAGGTAACTTGTTTAAATCAAATATTTAAAACTTATTGAATAATTAAATAACTGTAAAATGAAAATAGTGTTCTAAATTGTGAATTGGTTTTAAAAGTTGAATCTTATAAGTTCAATTTCAATATTTCAAAAGATAATGAATTATTGGATAAGCGAAATTGTTTATATTTAATATTTGGAATTTATTGAATAATTTAATAATGGGAATTGGATAACCGTATAACGGAAATGGTTGTTCTATAATTTGAATTTGTTAAATTTTGTAAGTTCGTTTTGAATATTTCAGAAGATAGTGATTCAAGAATAATAAAAAAATTGTTTAAATTTAACATTACAAATGTTTGAATAATTAAATTCCGAATTTGATATGATTAATTTTTATTGAAATTTAATATATGAAAATAGAGTGAATAATTGAAATTTGATTCAATATGATTCAAATTGGTTTCCAAAGTGAATGTAAGTTATATCGGGATTAGAATGGAGTTAATAAGATTTTAAAATTGGAATTTATTGGATAATTGAATAACGGGTTTAATATGATTAAAAATGATTTGCAAAATTTTATTTTATCATATTGGAGTTATAGTGATGTTATAGAACTTTTAAAACTGAATTTAAAATTTATTTGTGAAAATTGAATATTTTAATATTTAATTTTCGACTGAAAAATAGCCAATTTTCGAACAGTCTCAGAATTGGACGAAACTGGTTTCATCGGATTCGTAACATGATATTATTGTAAGATTTCAAATTTCGTGTCAATCGGATTTACCGTTTGTCCGAGGCGAGCCAAAACGCATAGAAATTCGTTTAATCGGTTTAATTTAAATTTGATCGTTTATTTCCGTAACTCGCGCATACGATCGAATTAGCTTCCGAAACCCTTTCCGTTGCGTCCGGAATAGGGGTATAACATTACGAACGCCTAGCGGCATGCCCTGATAGGGGTTCGAGATTTCGAGTTGCGTAGATCGAGGTATTTTGAAATTTAAATAAATATTTTAATTAGTCAAATCTCCTTTTCAGCTGCTATCCCATCTTTTCACTGTACCTTTGACCCATTCAAACACGCAAGAGCCTCTCCTTCTCTTTTTAATAACTGCACGCAAGCTTCAGGCAGAGAAAAACATAAATCCAACTTTAAAAATTTAATTATTGCAAAATCTTCAATGAAAAAATCCCAAACTTCTTCCTAAAATCCTATTTTTGAATTCTCTTCGATTTGGTATGCTCGTTGCTGGGTGCGGCAACTATTGGGGTCGAGGCCGTTCATAGGCGTGAACTAGGGTTGGAAATCGTGGAGGATATAGGCTTCGATTCGCGAAACGGAGCTTTGATTTGAACTCGTCGTCGAAGATAGCATCTCGGAGCAAGTTTTAGTGGTGTGCGGCTATGGTTTGGGACGCGCGACATTTCGCGTCATGCATGAGGAGCTTCAGGCCGCGCCTTCTTATGTGGGGCCGCATGTGTAGCTTGGTGGCCGAGATGGTGGAGCACGCGGAGAGAAGGAGTTTGGCGAAGACAGCATGTCGAACGGAGTACCGGAGCTCCGTATCACTAGGTTTGTGCACGCGCGTGAATGGGTTCATCTCTGTTCGTGTACAGGAAATGGCTACAGAGAGTTTGGGGAAGAAGCTTGAGTGGGCTGGGCCTGTTTGCTTTGGGTATGGATAATTTTAATATAATATAAATTGTTTTATAAATTCAAATGTCGATAACTTATAAAATGTATTACTCTCACATACGAGGTCCGATTGAGACGAGACTTTTTGCATTGCGATCATGATGGCGAGAGCTTCGAAATAAAATTGGTTTGGATGAATTTGGAGATAGTTGAAATTTGGGCTAAAATTGGAAGTCGTCCGGTTTAGTTCCAAATCGGAACGTCTCGGTGACAATGGAAAATCAAGGTGAGTGTTTTATAACGCTCACAACGTACTAAATATCTTTATGCTAGTTAATTTGATATTATGAAGTGATATGATTTTATTTGTCGTTGTTTGATAAAATTTAGTTGTCATATAGATTGTCATTTGAATTAACCGTTAAAAATTAAATTGACAGTTAAAGTTAAATTTAAATTGAAATTGAAATTAAATTGCGATTAAATTACCTGACATCGATAACTATGAAATTGCCATGAATTGTATTGCCTATTGGATGATGTATTTCGATGGATGCTATTGGTTGATATTTGAATGTTTGGTTGTTTATTTTCTTATATATATCCTGTTATGCATACATATGATACCGTGATTTAATTTAAGTGATATGTATTCATCCCTGACAATTAATTGAAATAAATAATTACTTGGCCATATGATAGAAAATTATATACGAACACCGAATTGGCTAAATTAATAATTTTTGAAATCGTCGATTTGAAATTTATTTAAATGTTTTGATTTAAAAGTTATAAATAGAAATCGATTTATAGAAATTGAATTCATCGAAAAATTGAGTTTGGAATGTTGAAATAAATTTTGGTTAAAGGAATTTTGTTAAATAATTAAGTTGAGACTTTGAAATTTGAAAATGGGTTATGATTGAATGTCGAAAATTGATTTGTTTAAATATTTAACCTTAATTCGAGCTTTGAATATTACTAAGTAAAAGTGATATAAAAATGATATTTTGAAATCGAGTTTGGAATTGAATCATATTTGGAATTTGGATTTAAACTTGAATATTGTTGGAAATTTTTGTTAACTGTTATAAATTGATATTTTGAGAAATCAAGCTCCAAATCGATATAAATTAAAATTGAATAAATTAAAGGTGAATGAAAATTGAATTAATTCGAAGTAAAAGTTGACGTTGATTCAATTGAAATCGAAATTGAATCGGTAGAATGGAAATTGGAATTGTTTTGAATTGGGAAGTTATAATTGAAATGGATTGGTTTTGAAGCTGTTTTATTTTGTTTTTCCAAATTACTCAGTTATATAAACCAATTTGAATACTTACATTATTTTAATCTATATTAAATCTACTTAACCCAATTTGAATTATTTTAAACTAATTTATCTATTTTAAATCCGTTTTAGTTTTAAGTGTCTTTTACTATATTAATTATTTAAACTACTTTTAAACTACTTAAACTATTTTCTAAAAGTTTCAAGCTGATTAATAAGGTGAAATGTTTATGTTTAAATCTTGAATTTGAATACGAATTGGATTAAATGAAGTTGCAACCTAAATTGAAATTCGAAATGATTTTGAAACCGAAATGAGATATTGATGCGAAATGTTTTTGAAACGGAATCTTGCAGTTGAAGAGATATGATGATATTTGAAATGTATTTGATTTTTGAAGCGAATATGATATTTTGATATCAATTATGAATCGATTTGAAATGTAAAAGAGCCAACGGTGTAATAATACGTAGTTATTAAAGAGGCCGGGATCAGATATGGACATACTCTCTGTCGATACCGAAAACCACTTTAATAACTATTATACGTGGAGTGTTGATCCAGAATGAAGTGGATGGTTTGGTGAACGCGTTGACTGAAGAAAGAGAACGATTATTGGATGACCCCTGACATGACTAAAACAGGAGCCGCGCCGGGCCATTGAGGTTCGCCACCTCTAGCGGACACACTTCTTCGATACCATATCTATTACATTTGTGATGCGATTTGGGTGCACCCCTTGATTTGGGAGTGTTGTTTCGCGGTGTTGGGGTAGCTGCTGGCTATGCTCAACATCAGTCCGGAAGACGCAACTACTAGTATCCTAGTTGGTATCGCCTCATGTACCTTGTCATACTGATTATCCTATTCGCGACCACTACGTTTTGATTTGTACCTTGAGTATATGGATTGCCCTCTGGTGACTTCCGGTTTTGGGGAAACTACGGTCTTGTATATGCTTTTGGGAATATAAAATGTGTTAAGGGGGATTATGGTAACGCCTTAACGCTATTTTGATACTTTATATTACTGATAGGCATTGTCTACTTAGCGTATATTACTACATAGTAGATAGTTTCACGGATCCTTGAGAGATGGAAAATCCCGTAACATCTTTTGAGTTATTGCACGCACGTTGACACTGGATATGAGATGTCAAACCCCGTAAACATCTTTGACGCCGTACACTCATATTTATTTACGATTGATTTAACTTTCATAAGGATATTTTAGTCCTGACTCGAGTGTTTTGTCTTTTCATTACGCTCGGGTCAGTCCTGAGTTTTTCAGATTTTTGAAGATCTATTCTGGAGGATGAAGACGAAGATTTGGTATACTATTACTATTATTACCCTTGCATCATGCTTTCTGCTGCATTATTTTAATTGTTCTGTTGTATATGTATAACTCTGATAAATGTTGTATAAGTAATTGTCAAAGTATAGTAAACAGCTTCATGAACTGTTTATTTGACTATTATATTTTATCGTTCCGCTGCGAGATTCTGTGTTGTTTCATTTTCTTTATTTCTCTTTCTTTTCTTTCTTATTTACCCCAATAACTATCTGCCCTTTTGAATGGTTTGGAATCGACATGTGTATTTGATCGTCTATTTAAACTGTCCAAAAAGGCGGGTCGTTACAGTTGGTATCAGAGCTTTGGTTTAGCGATAAACCTTGGCTCTAGTGAGGAATAACTCATTGAAATAGAGGTAAACTATTTGAATGAGTTGAGTGTATATGAGAGAGCGTATTTTTTAGTGATATAAAATGTTTTATATTGTGTCGGTTGATTTGTTGAGTGGCTTATGGATTCTGGTCAATACGAGTAATTAACGTCATTGACAGGGATCTCTAAACACTTAAACAGAACAACTCGACATAGTATTGTTTTGAAATTGGGTAAATGAAATAATTTTGCCCTAATTATATTTTTTATATAAAGAATTTATTTCAAAATTTATTGTGATCAATCTAGCTTATTTGGTTGTTGGAAATGAAATATTGGCTATTAACATTAATCGGATATTGTAATTTAAATAAATAAGGTGAATTACAAAAATGAACAATGATAAAACACTTGTGGGATGTTTTAAAAAAGAAAATCCTATAAGAATATTTTATAAAGGTGACTTATGAATTAAAAATAGGATTAAATTGGGAAAAAAAAATTGAATTTAAGACCCGAAGATTTTGAAAATGGTTCTCAAAGTTTGAAGAAATATATGGTAATATTAGTTGGAAATTGTTTAAGGAAATATTTTGAAAGGATTTTTAAGAGGGAATGAATATAGTACTCCTCTCTTATGTCGCTGGAAAATAATTTCGGTGATGACTGCGCAGCATCATCGACGTTCATTTTCGAGTCTCAAAGTGGGGGAGACTTCTAAGAAGCTTTGCTTTTCTTCAAAAATTATTTTGGGTAAATGGGTTTTGGTTTAAACTCCAAAGGTATGATTTGATATATTAAAGATATAAGTATATATGTTTATTTCGAACGATTTGGGAAAAACCGGGCATTTAAAATTCTACGTTCTGTTAATTAATAATTTTCAAACTATTTGAATGAAGTGTGAATAACCAGAATTTATAAAATAAGAGGATTGAGATATCTAAGCTATTGTTTGGGGAAAACTTTAAAGTTGAAAGGTGAAACGACCCGCCCTCCTACTCCCAGGAAGACGTTTCGTCATTAAGAAAAGAAAGGGATGAGAAAATAGAAAAGATAGAGAAGAAAGAACAACAACACCAGAATCTCACAGCGGAACGAATAAAATATAATAATCACATAAATATTTACATAATATACAACATCAATCAGAGTTATACAGACAATACATCACATATTAGACAGTTATAAACACATGTCTAGTTAACACAACTCAATACACAAATCAACACAGAGATATCATCACAGCAGAACCCAATATATATCTACAACGCTGAAGCCTCCTGCTCCATTGCTCCTTCAGAATTCGTCAAAGCTAACCTAAATCCCTTGGCTACCCGTAAAAATTTGGGTACCCGAGAGTTTATGAAAAACAAAAATAAACTTCGGGTCAGACATGGGTCTGGTATGAGAAACAGGTTAAAGTTGCTTAACTTTAAAAATCTTTTGGAAACAAAAGGTATCACGTAAGACTTCCCACATATAAATATGGAAAAGTTTTTACCTTACGCTAACCAAAACATTTGATAGGAAATCCAGTGATATTATAATAGTGTCTAGGGTTTTCAAGTAAAATACAGAAATAGCTGAAATGCTTACATCTCACATCCCAACATAGTTGGGCACAACTAATTCGTACGGCACTTATTGGATTTTGGATTCCATACAATGGCAGGGCTACTGGGGTACCGCCCGTCACAGTACGGGGCCTAGATCGCCGTACCGAGGATTACTCCCTTCATCCCCTGCAACACAAGGTCGGAACCATTCCTTACTGAACAGTCCCGAACAAGATAAACCCCGACAGTTGTTGCAATCAACCGCCCACACAGCCGAAAAATAAAGGGACATCTAGACAGGGGAATATCCTTGTCCTGCTTGGGCATGACCCACCTAACCTTGTTGCACCTCCCCTGTTTTAGCCATTCCCGGTTGATGAGGCTTGAGGCCGCGATTACCTTTAAAGAACATAATATCTTAGAATGCTCATCGCCCGCCTGACGATGTGTTGAAAGCATTCAATCCATACGAGTTCATTCCGGGTTCGAACGAAACCGAAGGCATTATCTCGTTACACTCATTTTGGAATCACCCTCAGAGTTAACGACGATAACCCTTGCATTCTGAATCTTCATCTTCACTTCAGATTAACGACCTATCGTTAATTTGGAATCGATGTGGTTTTCGGATGTTCCTAATGCGGAACCCGATCCCGGTCTCATCGAAATCCAAAACGTGTCTTTTAAGGCCAAGTTGTTTTAGAGTTAAAACAATTCAATTTAGTTATCTATATACACACAGATAGATAACTCACAATATCACAATAGATAATCACATCATCATCATAAACAGATAATTCATATTATCATCCAAACAGATAATAAACAGATAATCCATATCATATAGATATTACTCATCTCATATATAAGTTCACACCCATTCAATAAATATCAATATCATTCATCCATAAGCAATGATTTATAATCATACCATTTATAATTAATTTAAAATGAATTAAATTAATTACTTCTATCTCTAATTAACTTAAAGTAAATTAAATTAATTACTTCATCTATAAATCCTGCTTATACAATCATTAATTAATTATAAATCTAATTAATTAATGATCCACTAAGAATTTATCTTGATTAATCACCATTGATTAATCATTCTCTAATTACAATATGTAATTTGTTTCTAATTAATTTTACAAATTTATTACCCTAAATTATTTGTAGTAATTGACATTTAATTACTTCATTTATTCATTAAATATAATTACTTACATTTATCCTTAATTAATTACAATAATTAATCACTTCACTATTATTATTACTTAATTTACCCATTTCTAAATTCCATCATTAATTACATTAATTAATGATTTCTAATTATATTTAAAATTAATAACTTTATTCAGATTAATTACATTAAGTAATTAATCTTTAATTAAACACAATTATTAATCACCTTTGATTAATAACAATCCAGTAATTAACTACCCTTAATTACTTATTAATAAATTAATTATCCCATAATTAATTATCTCCATAATTAATCCCTGATTAACTTCAAAAGTAATTACCCAACTTACTTCATCTACAATTCATCCTGTATTAATTACATTCAGAAATTATCATCTAATTTCTTCCCTAAGTAATCCTGCTCCATTAATTACACCAAGTAATTACACTTATCAAACCATCAAATGATTTCTTAAATTAATTAAACTAAATTAATTAACTTAATTTAATCATAACATCAAAATTAATTACAATAAGTAATTAATCTTCTAATTACTTTTATCAAGTAATTACTCTTAACAATTTACAATAGATTATCTAAATTAATTAATCTAATTAATTAATAAAATTAATCACATTAATTAATTAAATAATAATCCTTTGTTAGTTATCTTCATTTACTAATAACATTTCTTAATTTATTCCCTAATTAATTTCTAGATATAAATTAATCTAAATTATTAATTAGAGAAATTTAATACATAAGTCATTCCTTAATTATCTTATCTATTTAATCATCTAAATACCTTAATTGTTTCTAAGATAATTTATCTCTTTATTAATGACTTTATTAATATTAAAATGTATTAGAACATTTTAAGTTCAAATTCAAATTCCATTTTGAATTCAAGATTCAAAGTGGTTATTGTTTAAACATTTACCCAATTTAAATTCAATTTATAAATATAAATAACCTTTATTTCTTACATATGAACTTATATAAGAAAAGCTTTTAAACCCAATCACTTAAATCTTTATTTAAATATAAAACTTCCAATTACATTAATATTTTAACTTGCGAATTCAAATTAAAACAATTTGTTTAACCTTGATTTTAACTTACTTTTACCACCTTGATTTTAAATTCTTGATTTAAAATCCAAATTCATTTTAAAACCTTAGATTCAAAATTCAATTGAACCTATACTCTACTTTATATTTAAAACATAGTTTAAATCCTGTTTTGAATTTCAGTTTTCAAATTTAAATTGAAATTTAAAAAAAAACTGAACTGTCAGGTTGAAAACTGGAATTCCCATTTAAATATTTAGAAACCTATATCTTATTTAAGATTTGAATTCAATAAAAATAGTTTGAATTCACACTTCAACTGATTTAAACTTTGTTTAAATCTTGAATACAAATTAAGGTTTCCTGTGAGCTTGTTTAAAAATCTCAAACACTTGCTATCAGGTTACACAAACTGGAACAAGAAAGTTCCATTCATTTGCTACCAGGTTTTACAAAAACTGGAAACAACACTGACTCGAGAGAAAATCAGATTTGCTTCGAGTTTCCTCCTCCTCTGCTTCGAGTCAACACTCGATTAAACTCGAGTCTTCCCTAACAAAAAACTGCACACAGAAAACGGTAATCCCCAACTTCAATGGCACGGTGCACGTGCATCGTGGCCCAACCAACGCCGACCATCCACTCAGGCACCCAACACATCGCCGACTACCTCCAGACAGCGGCACGACCACCCAAAATTCATCACCACGTCCAAATCAAAATGGAGTAATACAAGCAAAATTTGGGAATACCCTTTCACTCCCCTTCCCAAATCTGTCACCGCTTCGCCCCTCCTCCTACGACCTCCAGAGAACCACCACCTCCGGCATCGGCTTCATGAGTGCTTCGACAACCACTCCCCAAATCCCTATGACACTCGATCATCTATAGAAGGAGAAATGATCGGATTTTCCTAGCCTGAGAAAACTAGGGTTCAAAACCAAGAATCCACCACCGCACTCTCCACCAGCCACTGATCGACCACCACGCAATTTTGTCAAACACTCCAGTCACTCCTCCACCTTCATGAAGGACCACGACCACTCTAACCAAGTATACTGGCCGAGACAACCCAAACTTCCCAAAATGAACAACCCAGAAATGCCAATTCAATACTTAGCTATAAAATGTGAATTTACACTTAAAAATCCTTATTTCTGATAAGTATTTAAGTTATGAACCTGAATTGATATTTCAAGATGTTTGAAATTATCACTTAATTTAACCCTTAACTGTTTTTAATGTTTTCAGAATTAACTCTACTTTGTTTAACTTAAATTTTAATTTTAAAATTTACTTTATAAACAAACAAACACATTTTGTTCAGATACTAAGTTCTATCAACCAATAGATTAAGCTCTAATGATTTTTGAAAGTAAAACATGAGCTTAAATTCTAAATACAGAGATGTTTTTCAAGTCATCATCACACACACATGCAGAACACATATACTCAGAAATGCAATAAGATATATACATATCTTAGACAATAATTAAGCAACATATATATTTAAGTATTGTAAAAATCTAAGCTACTCACCTGACAGATGATGAACAGAGCTTTTGAAAACTTGAAAACAGATTTGAACTTGAAATCTGTAAACTGAAATCATTGCTTTGGAACTGAGATGCTGAATTGTTTGGAAATGATTACAGGTTTGGCTTTGGAGATGTTAAACTGGAATGCAAACTTTGATTTGAAAACCTTAAAGTTGAATTGCTGTAGCTTAAAAACTGATTTTTAAAAAGAACTTCATGCATGCTGGCTTGCTTGTTAGTTGTATGATGTTGTTTAAGTTTTGTAAAAGAAAAGAAAAGGCTTGCCATAAAATTTTCTTGTTTGCTGTTGAACGAACTAAACAAAACATTACATATATAAAGAAGACAAGATATGTAAAAAAAAGAGGTGTTTACTGGTTTAGGTATTTAGTTTGTTCAGAGATATTTTCTCTAAATGGAGGCTGAATTTAGCTTTATACAATTCGAAATGACTTGTTTGCTGCTAAGAAATGAAAGCATTAATTATTTGAGTACTATATGTTTCCTACTAATCTTATACATAGATATTCTTCCTCTCTTGCCTGAGTCTTTATCTACAAGCTATCTTTACTTTGCATTTCCATGTTGACTTTGCTTTGCATTTCTATCTATCTGCATATTATTTCTATACTTTGTTTTAACCTTAGCATTTCAAACACTACAGGCATATTTATTTACAGCTACAAATTTGCATTGTCTTGATTCTTTGTTCTAAGCTATTGCATCTTTGTGTTTAGATATTTTGTTTATTTTGTTTCTCTTTTATTTTAACATAACTATAAAATACTAATTTTAATTATTATCTATCATTACACTTATGCTAAATATTTATAAGGTTTATCTTAAGTTAAAACATTTTAAAAGATTTTATTTTAAACTTCAAAACATAGTTTCTTCCAAATATATGTGTGTGTATATATATAACAATTTCTATTTATTTTAAAATCTACTTGTGAAGTTATTATATTATAAATAAAACTCATTATTAAAATAATTTATAAAGATATTATCACCATATAAATAAATTACTTATTTTATCAACTATATTTAAAACAAGAACAAACAACCTTTGTTAAATTTAATTTTAAGTTAAAATCCTTTAAACAAATTTTAACTTTATCTTTAGTAAATTTTAAAGCCACTTATTATTTATTTAATATTAAATTTAAATCAAATTCCTAAATTATAATTTCTAAAAAGATTAAAATAAGAAAATATGTTTTACTTGTTAAATTAAAACAAACTTACTATTTACAATATATACAAATATATATATTATAAATAGAGAACACATTAAATTAGCTTTGAAAACATAAATTATTAGTTAAATATTTATTTTAAAGGAGATTATTAAATCAATTTAATATTATTAACAATTATTATCAAATCAAATTAATTTTTAACACAGATTATTAAATAAATATTGCCCCAAATTTCCAGGATGTCACATTCTTCCCCCCTTAAAAGAATTTCGTCCCCGAAATTTAAACAAAGGTAATTTAATAATCTAGTTAAAGATTTAATTCTAAAACACAAGCATATATCAATCATAAGCTAACAACCATAGCAACCAATTCATCCAAACAAACAAATCTAACTATCCAAACAAGATTCCGGATAGAATTTTCTCGAGTTTCCCCCAGTATAAATACCGGGTTACTCGCTCTACAGAATCCAAACGACAATACTACTAAGCTACAGAACTCCCACTCATCTAGATCTTCAAAACAAGACGGGATATCAGACTACAGACAAGTCTGAAACAACAACCAAAACTCCCTGAACTGCTGGTTCTACAACCAGAGATAGATCTTACACGTACTCCCTCATAGATACGTGAAACACAACGAATCTCAGTTATCCAAACTGACAATTCAATTCTGAAAACCAAACACTTATTCAAAATCAAATCTCCCCCTCTTATCCACAAAACTCTACAGACGATCCTGTGCTGCCTACATCTCTTCTGATCAGCTTACTCTTGCTGAACCAAAGACAATCCAACAAAATGATCTTCCCACGATCGACCAAAACTCAGAACACAAACTCTATACCAAAATCAGAAGACAGATCTCACTCTTCCTATCTAGAAGAGATAAAACAGATGCACTCCATTCTGGCTTAAGATCTTGAAAATTTTCCAGTAGAAAATCTTCCAATCCAAACACTACAACTTCCAGTTGCTACCACTTAGAAATAGCTGCCACCATGCTTTCACTGCGCAACTCTGATTGAGCAGATGAAAATGCTGATGATGAACTCAAGCACAGACTGGACAACACATCCCAGAACTATGGTTCAACAGATCCAAAAATAAAATTCAGAAGTTTTCTCCAAAACCCGAGCTGCTTCACCAAACTCAAAAATGATCTTATTACTAAGCTGAACCATTGGTATCACTTCTGGAATCCAGTCGATACCAAGCTCAATCTCCAGATGCTGACTAAACTCTAACTTCCTGAAGATATCCAGAAAAATCTCTGACAACCCAAGAGAACACTCAGCCAACGCAAGTCACTTCTGCGATCAACCCAGTCTAATTCCAAAGAAGAAACTGCTCTCTCTTTACCAATCAGAACAGCTTACACTTAATTAGCCAATCCATTGAGGAAATGGAATCACTTTGCTGCTTCTGAATTTACTTCCAGAAAAACTTCCAAACCAGAAGACTACCTTGACAGCACCTAGAACACTCCGAGCTGCCACTGCTGACTCAGATGCCAAAGAATTCCTAATCCAAGGCTCTTCGAGAAACTCGGTCCACAGGCCAAACATAAACACCCTGCTGAACGCAGCCACAAAATCGAAGCAGACACACTTCCTAACTTGTTCCAAAGAAACATCTTCGGAGACATCCATAGTCACTGTGTCTCATCACACAGCTACTACATCCTGAGGTATCAAGATAACATCACTTGCTTCTGTCCAACCGACAGATCCAAATTCTAGCTCATCCAAACTTACACTTCAAAATGAACTCCGAACCTTAACAGGTTTCCTTCAGAGAACACTGAAATCCTTACACCATCGAAAGTCTACTCGAGACGGTAATAGGTCTACAGTCTCGACAAATACACTTCCAACCATTGGCGGTCGTGTTACACACACCACTACCCAGTCTACCTTTATAATTCATTGGAAAACCCGAACAGGTAGCCCAACAATAGGTAGAAATATATATATATATATATATATATATAAATATATATATCAAAATTACAAATACGCTCTCTCAAGAAAGAAAACACTTTAGAGCCTAGGTATTCACTCAACCTAGCGCTCTGATACCAAGTGAAACGACCCGCCCTCCTACTTCCAGGAAGACGTTTCGTCATTAAGAAAAGAAAGGGATGAGAAAATAGAAAAGATAGAGAAGAAAGAACAACAACACCAGAATCTCACAGCGGAACGAATAAAATATAATAATCACATAAATATTTACATAATATACAACATCAATCAGAGTTATACAGACAATACATCACATATTAGACAGTTATAAACACCTGTCTAGTTAACACAACTCAATACACAAATCAACACAGAGATATCATCACAGCAGAACCCAATATATATCTACAACGCTGAAGCCTCCTGCTCCATTGCTCCTCCAGAATTCGTCAAAGCTAACCTGAATCCCTTGGCTACCAGTAAAAATTTGTGTACCCGAGAGTTTATGAAAAACAAAAATAAACTTCGGGTCAGACATGGGTCTGGTATGAGTAACAGGTTAAAGTTGCTTAACTTTAAAAATCTTTTGAAAACAAAAGGTATCACGTAAGACTTCCCACACATAAACATGGAAAAGTTTTTACCTTACGCTAACCAAAACATTTGATAGGAAATCCAGTGATATTATAATAGTGTCTAGGGTTTTCAAGTAAAATACAGAAATAGCTGAAATGCTTACATCTCACATTCCAACATAGTTGGGCACAACTAATTCGTACGGCACTTATTGGATTTTGGATTCCATACAATGGCAGGGCTACTGGGGTACCGCCCGTCACAGTACGGGGCCTAGATCACCGTACCAAGGATTACTCCCTTCATCCCCTGCAACACAAGGCCGGAACCATTCCTTACTGAACAGTCCCGAACAAGATAAACCCCGGCAGTTGTTGCAATCAACCGCCCACACAGCCGAAAAATAAAGGGACATCTAGACAGGGGAATATCCTTGTCCTGCTTGGGCATGACCCACCTAACCTTGCTGCACCTCCCCTGTTTTAGCCATTCCCGGTTGATGAGGCTTGAGGCCGTGATTACCTTTAAAGAACATAATATCTTAGAATGCTCATCGCCCGCCTGACGATGTGTTGAAAGCATTCAATCCATACGAGTTCGTTTCGGGTTCGAACGAAACCGAAGGCATTATCTCATTACACTCATTTTGGAATCACCCTCAGAGTTAACGACGATAACCCTTGCATTCTGAATCTTCATCTTCACTTCAGATTAACGACCTATCGTTAATTTGGAATCGATGTGGTTTTCGGATGTTCCTAATGCGGAACCCGATCCCGGTCTCATCGAAATCCAAAACGTGTCTTTTAAGGCCAAGTTGTTTTAGAGTTAAAACAATTCAATTTAATTATCTATATACACACAGATAGATAACTCACAATATCACAATAGATAATCACATCATCATCATAAACAGATAATTCATATTATCATCCAAACAGATAATAAACAGATAATCCATATCATATAGATATTACTCATCTCATATATAAGTTCACACCCATTCAATAAATATCAATATCATTCATCCATAAGCAATGATTTATAATCATACCATTTATAATTAATTTAAAATGAATTAAATTAATTACTTCTATCTCTAATTAACTTAAAGTAAATTAAATTAATTACTTCATCTATAAATCCTGCTTATACAATCATTAATTAATTATAAATCTAATTAATTAATGATCCACTAAGAATTTATCTTGATTAATCACCATTGATTAATCATTCTCTAATTACAATATGTAATTTGTTTCTAATTAATTTTACAAATTTATTACCCTAAATTATTCGTAGTAATTAACATTTAATTACTTCATTTATTCATTAAATATAATTACTTACATTTATCCTTAATTAATTACAATAATTAATCACTTCATTATTATTATTACTTAATTTACCCATTTCTAAATTCCATCATTAATTACATTAATTAATGATTTCTAATTATATTTAAAATTAATAACTTTATTCAGATTAATTACATTAAGTAATTAATCTTTAATTAAACATAATTATTAATCACCTTTGATTAATAACAATCCAGTAATTAACTACCCTTAATTACTTATTAATAAATTAATTATCCCATAATTAATTATCTCCATAATTAATCCATGATTAACTTCAAAAGTAATTACCCAACTTACTTCATCTACAATTCATCCTGTATTAATTACATTCAGAAATTATCATCTAATTTCTTCCCTAAGTAATCCTGCTCCATTAATTACACCAAGTAATTACACTTATCAAACCATCAAATGATTTCTTAAATTAATTAAACTAAATTAATTAACTTAATTTAATCATAACATCAAAATTAATTACAATAAGTAATTAATCTTCTAATTACTTTTATCAAGTAATTACTCTTAACAATTTACAATAGATTATCTAAATTAATTAATCTAATTAATTAATAGAATTAATCACATTAATTAATTAAATAATAATACTTTGTTAGTTATCTTCATTTACTAATAAAATTTCTTAATTTATTCCCTAATTAATTTCTAAATATAAATTAATCTAAATTATTAATTAGAGAAATTTAATACATAAGTCACACTTCAACTGATTTAAACTTTGTTTAAATCTTGAATACAAATTAAGGTTTCCTGTGAGCTTGTTTAAAAATCTCAAACACTTGCTATCAGGTTACACAAACTGGAACAAGAAAGTTCCATTCATTTGCTACCAGGTTTTACAAAAACTGGAAACAACACTGACTCGAGAGAAAATCAGATTTGCTTCGAGTTTCCTCCTCCTCTGCTTCGAGTCAACACTCGATTAAACTCGAGTCTTCCCTAACAAAAAACTGCACACAGAAAACGGTAATCCCCAACTTCAATGGCACGGTGCACGTGCATCGTGGCCCAACCAACGCCGACCATCCACTCAGGCACCCAACACATCGCCGACTACCTCCAGACAGCGGCACGACCACCCAAAATTCATCACCACGTCCAAATCAAAATGGAGTAATACAAGCAAAATTTGGGAATACCCTTTCACTCCCCTTCCCAAATCTGTCACCGCTTCGCCCCTCCTCCTACGACCTCCAGAGAACCACCACCTCCGGCATCGGCTTCATGAGTGCTTCGACAACCACTCCCCAAATCCCTATGACACTCGATCATCTATAGAAGGAGAAATGATCGGATTTTCCTAGCCTGAGAAAACTAGGGTTCAAAACCAAGAATCCACCACCGCACTCTCCACCAGCCACTGATCGACCACCACGCAATTTTGTCAAACACTCCAGTCACTCCTCCACCTTCATGAAGGACCACGACCACTCTAACCAAGTATACTGGCCGAGACAACCCAAACTTCCCAAAATGAACAACCCAGAAATGCCAATTCAATACTTAGCTATAAAATGTGAATTTACACTTAAAAATCCTTATTTCTGATAAGTATTCAAGTTATGAACCTGAATTGATATTTCAAGATGTTTGAAATTATCACTTAATTTAACCCTTAACTGTTTTTAATGTTTTCAGAATTAACTCTACTTTGTTTAACTTAAATTTTAATTTTAAAATTTACTTTATAAACAAACAAACACATTTTGTTCAGATACTAAGTTCTATCAACCAATAGATTAAGCTCTAATGATTTTTGAAAGTAAAACAGGAGCTTAAATTCTAAATACAGAGATGTTTTTCAAGTCATCATCACACATACATGCAGAACACATATACTCAGAAATGCAATAAGATATATACATATCTTAGACAATAATTAAGCAACATATATATTTAAGTATTGTAAAAATCTAAGTTACTCACCTGATAGATGATGAACAGAGCTTTTGAAAACTTGAAAACAGATTTGAACTTGAAATCTGTAAACTGAAATCATTGCTTTGGAACTGAGATGCTGAATTGTTTGGAAATGATTACAGGTTTGGCTTTGGAGATGTTAAACTGGAATGCAAACTTTGATTTGAAAACCTTAAACTTGAATTGCTGTAGCTTAAAAACTGATTTTTAAAAAGAACTTCATGCATGTTGGCTTGCTTGTTAGTTGTATGATGTTGTTTAAGTTTTGTAAAAGAAAAGAAAAGGCTTGTTATAAAATTTTCTTGTTTGCTGTTGAACGAACTAAACAAAACATTACATATATAAAGAAGACAAGATATGTAAAAAAAAGAGGTGTTTACTGGTTTAGGTATTTAGTTTGTTCAGAGATATTTTCTCTAAATGGAGGCTGAATTTAGCTTTATACAATTCGAAATGACTTGTTTGCTGCTAAGAAATGAAAGCATTAATTATTTGAGTACTATATGTTTCCTACTAATCTTATACATAGATATTCTTTCTCTCTTGCCTGAGTCTTTATCTACAAGCTATCTTTACTTTGCATTTCCATGTTGACTTTGCTTTGCATTTCTATCTATCTGCATATTATTTCTATACTTTGTTTTAACCTTAGCATTTCAAACACTACAGGCATATTTATTTACAGCTACAAATTTGCATTGTCTTGATTCTTTGTTCTAAGCTATTGCATCTTTGTGTTTAGATATTTTGTTTATTTTGTTTCTCTTTTATTTTAACATAACTATAAAATACTAATTTTAATTATTATCTATTATTACACTTATGCTAAATATTTATAAGGTTTATCTTAAGTTAAAACATTTTAAAAGATTTTATTTTAAACTTCAAAACATAGTTTCTTCCAAATATATGTGTATATATATATAACAATTTCTATTTATTTTAAAATCTACTTGTGAAGTTATTATATTATAAATAAAACTCATTATTAAAATAATTTATAAAGAAATTATCACCATATAAATAAATTACTTATTTTATCAACTATATTTAAAACAAGAACAAACAACCTTTGTTAAATTTAATTTTAAGTTAAAATCCTTTAAACAAATTTTAACTTTATCTTTAGTATATTTTAAAGCCACTTATTATTTATTTAATATTAAATTTAAATCAAATTCCTAAATTATAATTTCTAAAAAGATTAAAATAAGAAAATATGTTTTACTTGTTAAATTAAAACAAACTTACTATTTACAATATATAAAAATATATATATTATAAATAGAGAACACATTAAATTAGCTTTGAAAAAATAAATTATTAGTTAAATATTTATTTTAAAGGAGATTATTAAATCAATTTAATATTATTAACAATTATTATCAAATCAAATTAATTTTTAACACAGATTATTAAATAAATATTGCCCCAAATTTCCGGGATGTCACAAAAGGTAAAGAGGATTTAAACAAATTAAATTTGTGAACATTCTAATTAAGTGCAATGAAATTCTATAAATTTGTATAATACCAAAATTACATTCTGATAACATATAGCAAGACTTACCAAATGTTAAAAGTTAAAATGATGTTTTGGATATGTAATGAGATACTGTACAAATAAGCAGAACCTGAAAATAATTGAAGCATACAAGTAAGGAAAACTCAAAAGGAATTAAAATGTATATAAATGAAAATTTGGTTGTGATAAAAATGTTATATACTTAAATATAACATGAAATGATGAATGGATAAATGGTACAAGTAAGTGTACTTAAGAAAGAAGATACATGAATCGTATTATATCTTTGTAAATTGGTTATAGAAAATAAATATAAATTGCAAAGGGATTGTAACCTGTAAGATAACTGTAAACTAAGAAAAGTCATTTATGAAAGGTTAGACTTTTATAGGATGATTAATAAACTAAAGTGCCGATTAATAAAATGTTCCACAAATGAATTCGTTACTAACTGAATTATGAAAATGCAATAAACGAAAACAAAGGAATTTTTTATAGCTAAGAATCAATTGGAAAATGAAATTGAATTTAATTAAATTATATAGAATGTTTAAAATGAACTTGAGTAAGCAAATTATTTGATATGATGGTTACGAAAAGATAATGTTAAAGAACATCCTATGTAAAGAAATGGATATTCTAACTGAATAATAGATTGTGAATAATTAATTGGAAAAAAAAGAAGTCAATAAAATAATTTAGTATAGATAAATTGGATAGAAATCTATTGGAAGGTAATACGTGAGATCGTACGTATATTATTTTATTCGCATAACGATTTGATCCAAATTCGAGCACAAAATTTCGAGATGATTTATATCGATCCAAGTTAGGATTTTTTTCACTCGATTTTCGACGGAGAACCCTGGATATGGATTTTTGATTTTATTCTGGAATTCTCTATCATAGCATATGGCTATGCAAGGAGAGTAACAGTTTCCAATCAAGGAACCAAATCTGAGTCCGCACTAGAGAGTCGGGTGAACGATACTAGTTGGAAGTGAAATTGTGTGATCGAATAAGCGATTAGATTTGATATTGCTCACGGATGATATATGTACGGCTTACGGACTTAATTAAAAGTTAATATTGGAAATTTAAGATGCCAAATATAAAATGATTCTTTTAAAGTTATATAACGGGATATATATATAAAAGAGATAAACCAAATTGAATGTAAAATTTATAATTTGGTTATGTTGGGTATGATTTTGGTTGTTATATGATTGATAGTTGATTGTATATAATTCATTAAGTGTTAATGAAATTGAAAGCTATAAATTATTGAAATCAAATTGGAAGCTAAATGAATTTAAAAGAATTTAATTTGATTCAAATTGGAAGTGAACTAATGTAAATATAAATTAGTAAATGTTAACTAATTGAATCAAGAATGAATGTTGGTAAAATCCAACGTTAATGAATCAACTGTGATTAAAATTTAAAACCAAGTGAATAAATATTAATGAGAAGTGAATTTATATTGATTGATTATGGATTTGTTGGATGATAGTTGGATGATAACTGATTTGTTGGATGCATTTGTTGTTTGTTGCATTTGCTATGTTGGCACATGTAGTTGTTATGTTTCTATATGATGTATATTGATATTATTTTCATATATGCATGTTTCTCATGGTTTGTTGAGTGTTTAGTATGTGCGGATTGCGCTTGCTTCGCATTTGGAGCTCGCTTTCTCGCTATATTAGTCGTATATGCTCGCTAATAAAATATAAGGTACATGTTTATTTTGTCATTGGATTTGGTGATTTTTTGGATGAGCCACTTGGCTTTTGTTTTTTTTTTGTTGGTTTGGGGCCCGTAGAGGCGTTTTGTAGCTATACCGATCGAGCCGCGCAAAGGAGACTCTGCCGAAATTTTCCGTAAAATCCGGGTGTTAGAAAAATTTTCAAGTTAATTTTTTTTTTATAACTTGTGTTGATAACTAACTTTTAAAGTTGGAAAGCCGTTCGGAGTAACTTAATGGAAGCGTAGTAATGACTTTATGAATTGAATTTCATTGTTTCATAAGTTGGTAACTTTGAATAAAATATAGCTAATGTTGAATTCTATACTTAGTTCATTTTCCCTTCTTTTTCCTTTTCGGGGACGAAAAGTTTTGAGTGGGGGAGAGTGTAACGACCCGTAAATTTTCGATAAATAAAATAGCTAATTTAATAAGATTTCGTGATTAAATGTTAGAAAAAAATTTGTAATTCATCTGGAATAATAATAACGGGAATGAATTGTGACAATAATTATCCAAATAATGAAAAATAAAAGTTACTTTGTGAATGTCTTTGCAATCAAAAATTGAATAGGATAATAAATGTTGAATTCATTGGGTATAATAGAGTAATTGATTGATAAGTAAAATCTATTTAAATCGAATATTGAATATTAAACAGGTAACTTGTTTAAATTAAATATTTAAAACTTATTGAATAATTAAATAACTGTAAAATGAAAATAGTGTTCTAAATTGTGAATTGGTTTTAAAAGTTGAATCTTATAAGTTCAATTTCAATATTTCAAAAGATAATGAATTATTGGATAAGCGAAATTGTTTATATTTAATATTTGGAATTTATTGAATAATTTAATAATGGGAATTGGATAACCGTATAATGGAAATGGTTGTTCTATAATTTGAATTTGTTAAATTTTATAAGTTCGTTTTGAATATTTCAGAAGATAGTGATTCAAGAATTATAAAAAAATTGTTTAAATTTAACATTACAAATGTTTGAATAATTAAATCCGAATTTGATATGATTAATTTTTATTGAAATTTAATATATGAAAATAGAGTGAATAATTGAAATTTGATTCAATATGATTCAAATTGGTTTCCAAAGTGAATGTAAGTTATATCGGGATTATAACGGAGTTAATAAGATTTTAAAATTGGAATTTATTGGATAATTGAATAACGGGTTTAATATGATTAAAAATGATTTGCAAAATTTTATTTTATCATATTGGAGTTATAGTGATGTTATAGAACTTTTAAAACTGAATTTAAAATTTATTTGTGAAAATTGAATATTTTAATATTTAATTTTCGACTGAAAAATAGCCAATTTTCGAACAGTCTCAGAATTGGACGAAACTGGTTTCATCGGATTCATAACGTGATATTATTGTAAGATTTCAAATTTCGTGTCAATCGGATTTACCGTTTGTCCGAGGCGAGCCAAAACGCATAGAAATTCGTTTAATCGGTTTAATTTAAATTTGATCGTTTATTTCCGTAACTCGCGCATACGATCGAATTAGCTTCCGAAACCCTTTCCATTGCGTCCGGAATGGGGGTATAACATTATGAACGCCTAGCGGCATGCCCTGATAGGGGTTCGAGATTTCGAGTTGCGTAGATCGAGGTATTTTGAAATTTAAATAAATATTTTAATTAGTCAAATCTCCTTTTCAGCTGCTGTCCCATCTTTTCACTGTACCTTTGACCCATTCAAACACGCAAGAGCCTCTCCTTCTCTTTTTAATAACTGCACGCAAGCTTCAGGCAGAGAAAAACATAAATCCAACTTTAAAAATTTAATTCTTGCAAAATCTTCAATGAAAAAACCCCAAACTTCTTCCTAAAATCCTATTTTTGAATTCTCTTCGATTTGGTATGCTCGTTGCTGGGTGCGGCAACTATTGGGGTCGAGGCCGTTCATAGGCGTGAACTAGGGTTGGAAATCGTGGAGGATATAGGCTTCGATTCGCGAAACGGAGCTTTGATTTGAACTCGTCGTCGAAGATAGCATCTCGAAGCAAGTTTTGGTGGTGTGCGGCTATGGTTTGGGACGCGCGACATTTCGCGTCGTGCGTGAGGTGCTTCAGGTCGCGTCTTCTTATGTGGGGCCGCACGTGTAGCTTGGTGGCCGAGATGGTGGAGCACGCGGAGAGAAGGAGTTTGGCGAAGACGGCATGTCGAACGGAGTACCGGAGCTCTGTATCACTAGGTTTTTGCACGCGCGTGAATGGGTTCATCTCTGTTCGTGTACAGGAAATGACTACGGGGAGTTTGGGGAAGAAGCTTGAGTGGGCTGGGCCTGTTTGCTTTGGGTATGGATAATTTTAATATAATATAAATTGTTTTATAAATTCAAATGTCGATAACTTATAAAATGTATAACTCTCACATACGAGGTCCGATTGAGACGAGACTTTTTGCATTGCGATCGTGATGGCGAGAGCTTCGAAATGAAATTGGTTTGGATGAATTTGGAGATAGTTGAAATTTGGGCTAAAATTGGAAGTCGTCCGGTTTAGTTCCAAATCGTAACGTCTCGGTGGCAATGAAAAATCAAGGTGAGTGTTTTATAACGCTCACAACGTACTAAATATCTTTATGCTAATTAATTTGATATTATGAAGTGATATGATTTTATTTGTCGTTGTTTGATAAAATTTAGTTGTCATATAGATTGTCATTTGAATTAACCGTTAAAAATTAAATTGACAGTTAAAGTTAAATTGAAATTGAAATTAAATTGCGATTAAATTACCTGACATCGATAACTATGAAATTGCCATGAATTGTATTGCCTATTGGATGATGTATTTCGATGGATGATATTGGTTGATATTTGAATGTTTGGATGTTTATTTGCTTATATATATCCTGTTATGCATACATATGATACCGTGATTTAATTTAAGTGATATGTATTCATCCCTGACAATTAATTGAAAAAAATAATTACTTGGCCATAGGATAGAAAATTATATACGAACAACGAATTGGCTAAATTAATAATTTTTGAAATGGTCGATTTGAAATTTATTTAAATGTTTTGATTTAAAAGTTATAAATAGAAATCGATTTATAGAAATTGAATCATCGAAAAATTGAGTTTGGAATGTTGAAATAAATTTTGGTTAAAGGAATTTTGTTAAATAATTAAGTTGAGACTTTGAAATTTGAAAATGGGTTATGATTGAATGTCGAAAATTGATTTGTTTAAAGATTTAACCTTAATTCGAGCTTTGAATATTACTAAGTAAAAGTGATATAAAAATGATATTTTGAAATCGAGTTTGGAATTGAATCATATTTGGAATTTGGATTTAAACTTGAATATTGTTGGAAATTTTTGTTAACTGTTATAAATTAATATTTTGAGAAATCAAGCTCCAAATGATATAAATTGAAATTGAATAAATTAAAGGTGAATGAAAATTGAATTAATTCGAAGTTAAAATTGACGTTGATTGAATTGAAATCGAAATTGAATCGGTAGAATGGAAATTGGAATTGTTTTGAATTGGGAAGTTATAATTGAAATGGATTGGTTTTGAAGCTGTTTTATTTTGTTTTTCCAAATTACTCAGTTATATAAACCAATTTGAATACTTAAATTATTTTAATCTATATTAAATCTATTTAACCCAATTTGAATTATTTTAAACTAATTTATCTATTTTAAATCCGTTTTAGTTTTAAGTGTCTTTTACTATATTAATTATTTAAACTACTTTTAAACTACTTAAACTATTTTCTAAAAGTTTCAAGCTGATTAATAAGGTGAAATGTTTATGTTTAAATCTTGAATTTGAATACGAATTGGATTAAATGAAGTTGCAACCTAAATTGAAATTCGAAATGATTTCGAAACCGAAATGGGATATTGATGCGAAATGTTTTTGAAACGGAATCTTACAGTTGAAGAGATATGATGATATTTGAAATGGATTTGATTTTTGAAGCGAATATGATATTTTGATATCAATTATGAATCGATTTGAAATGTAAAAGAGCCAACGGTGTAATAATACATAGTTATTAAAGAGGCCGGGATCGGATATGGACATACTCTCTGTCGATACCGAAAACCACTTTAATAACTATTATACGCGGATTGTTGATCCAGAATGAAGTGGATGGTTTGGTGAACGCGTTGACTGAAGAAAGAGAACGATTATTGGATGACCCCTGACATGACTAAAACAGGAGCCGCGCCGGGCCATTGAGGTTCGCCACCTCTAGCGGACACACTTCTTCGATACCATATCTATTACATTTGTGATGCGATTTGGGTGCACCCCTTGATTTGGGAGTGTTGTTTCGCGGTGTTGGGGTAGCTGCTGGCTATGCTCAACATCAGTCCGGATCATGCAACTACTAGTATCCTAGTTGGTATCGCCTCATGTACCTTATCATACTGATTATCCTATTCGCGACCACTACGTTTTGATTTGTACCTTGAGTATATGGATTTCCCTCTGGTGACTTCCGGTTTTGGGGAAACTACGGTCTTATATATGCTTTTGGGAATATAAAATGTGTTAAGGGGGATTATGGTAACGCCTTAACGCTATTTTGATACTTTATATTACTGATAGGCATTATCTACTTAGCGTATATTACTACATAGTAGATAGTTTCACGGATCCTTGAGAGATGGAAAATCCCGTAACATCTTTTGAGTTATTGCACGCACGTTGACATTGGATATGAGATGTCAAACCCCGTAAACATCTTTGACGTCGTACACTCATATTTATTTACGATTGATTTAACCTTCATAAGGATATTTTAGTCCTGACTCGAGTGTTTTATCTTTTCATTACGCTCGGGTCATTCCTGAGTTTTTCAGATTTTTGAAGATCTATTCTGGCGGATGAAGACGAAGATTTGGTATACTATTACTATTATTACCCTTGCATCATGCTTTCTGCTGCATTATTTTAATTGTTCTATTGTATATGTATAACTCTGATAATTGTTGTATAAGTAATTGTCAAAGTATAGTAAACAGCTTCATGAACTGTTTATTTGACTATTATATTTTATCGTTCCGCTGCGAGATTCTGTGTTGTTTCATTTTCTTTATTTCTCTTTCTTTTCTTTCTTATTTACCCCTATAACTATCTGCCCTTTTGAATGGTTTGGAATCGACATGTGTATTTGATCGTCTATTTAAACTGTCCAAAAAGGCGGGTCGTTACAACTTAAATCTGTGTTCCAGTAGTTGTCACAAAATAGCTCCTAAAATTATATCTAGCGGTCACTTCTAGCTTATGGATAGATAGTGGACCTCTATAACCATTGTCATATATAGATTGGGCTGCATTTCATTTCCTTTAGCCCATTGCCATAGTATTCATATGTAATATAAATACTGATTGTTGTACCAGATATATCAATGTACCGAGAATTATTTCAATAAGCAATAAACTCAATTTTCATTTTCTTCTTCTATTCAGTCATCAAAATCAAAAAGGCAGCACTGCATTGCAAATTCTAACACGGTTGCTTTACAGCATTTCGATTGGCATATGAGATCTGAATCATCATCGGATTGGACTTGGATTTTTTTTTAAAATGTGCCGATTATTCTAAACATTGGGAAAATGCAAAAGTTTTGCCTTGAGAGTGTTAAAATGCTGTAAAACATCTATGTACTATGGCTGAATCTGCTACTTTAATGCTAAGCACTTTGGAGGATTTTATTGTACTATTTTTGCATACGTTTGTTTTGTAAAGTGAGTGCAAACTTTGTCAGTTTTTGCCTGAACAAAGATAATCAAATGCGTAGAAATATACATGTTTTGTTTTTTGACAGTGTACAAATATTTATTTTTTGATATTCGTGATTTTAAATGGGTACAAATTTTAAGTTCCAACTCTATTTCATTGTTAACCTCGAAGGAAAGAGGGATGGATTCATTGATAACTGAATTTTAAGTCAACAAGTAGTAATAAAGTAACCTCAATCAGATATTCCTTTTATGACAACGATGTATTGAAATATTCTATCTACAGCTGCTTCCAATCTCATCTATGCGAATTCATCATTAAAAAAGTAACCATTATAGTATGATGTTAACGTACCGAGCTTTAAACTATTTATGTTGCATAAATATAACCAACCCTCAAATTATATTTTCAAAACTAATATGTCTCATTTTATTTTCAGTGATGGCTATTAAGTAATATACATGTTTTCCTTTTGATAAAGCCAAAGAAGAAAAAATTCTAATATTACTTTATGACTGAAACTTTGCCAAAGATTTATACAATTGTGTATGAATTTATAACATTTTACAATCATATTATACCCTACCTTGACATTAATAACCATTTTATAATCATATTCAGATATACACTACTTTAAGTACGACCATTTACAGATAAACAGAAAGGTTATTTTCAACCAGCTTACGACCTAAATTAAAGAATTTCCAGTAACACCAACTGTTTTTCTATCGCTCATGAAACTAAAATAGTGGTTCCGTTTTAGTACAGTAACTGAAATATATGTAGCCTCAGTACATTTCAGTGTCCCATCCTTCAATTTTTTGACCCCTCTAAGTTAATTATTTCATATTACACAATATGCATTTGGATCCCACATTTGTGCAACATAAGATAAAAAAAGTTTTGCAAGCAAATGAAGCTGCATTTTATTCTGGAGTACAAAGGCGATGAAGCAAATAAAAGTTGTTTGGATGACAATTTGAATTAACGAATCCCGTCCACCATGCATACGAAAAAAATCCACAACTAAATAGAAACAAGAGTAATAAACTCCAAAGACCCAACCGACTCATAAATATTATACTTCATACATTAGCATACCTTAACTAATTTAATTTACATAAACCAGAAACATTACCATTTTTCTACTTCAGGTCGAATGTTTATAGGATTCTAATACAAGTATCCTGGCTTTTATCATAGTTAAAAGAAGAAAGATTTAAATATATGAACTTCAAAAATTATAAAAATTACTGATGACCAACAGAATTAGCAAACAGATTGACTATGGAAGTTACCTAACTAGAAACTTGGTACAACAACATTATCTCCTGGCATAACATAAGACACAAATAAACAAATACAACGCGAGTATCAAATTCCAAACAGTATATCACATAAAATATAGACCTATAAGCAATAACAAATAACTCAAAAATTACGTCATCTATTCTTACTTATCTACCCGTGTGACGGGCCACGCACTAGTATACATGATAAAGTACAAAGCGAACAGAGATAGCAAGTAACAAAAGAAACTAAAAATGATCCTAATTTTATCAACTCCACAAAAGTTAAGAGAGAAATTAACACAGTCAACCAAAATCAAAATATATTTGATTGCAATTCAAAATTTTCGAATATATATGAAGATTTGAACAAGTCAAGTATTGCGAATCATTCGATCGAAAATCAACGGAAAAAAGAAAACTTCTAAAAATTTCATATCGAAATATTCAAACAAAAACATAGGGATTAAATTCCTATAAATATCACCCAAATCATCACTGGCAAAAAAATCGAGTTTGAATACGCAAATCAAAAAAGGGAAAAGTTCGTACCAAAATCCCTAATCCATAATAACTCGACGACGAAGCAACCGAGGGCAACCAAAGAAAGGAGATTGACCAATAAGGCAATCAGGGCAAATGAATTTTCTTTAATCAATTGACTAGTGGAAACAACAGCTTTGAATCAAAGCAAAACCCTAATTTGACAACAATGAAAAAGGATCGCCCTAAGGAAGTGGCTAAAGAAAGGATATGGGCTTCAATTTTCCTCTTATCTTTATTATTTGGACCATACCCTATAATTAATCTTTAGGCTATATTTATTTTTTAGGGTTGCTTATCAATTTCTTTTATTGTAAATTTTTTTTATCTTTTTTTATAAAATTGAGTTATGCTAGGATTTTGAGCGTCGGGTTAGGAGAATAAGGTTAACGAGGGTCTCAAGTTTATAGGGCATGTATGCGGTCGATGGTTTATTTCTATAAGAAACCTTGGAGGCAACAGTACGCAGACTTTGTCGAAACTGGGTAAAATTGTGTATCGCATTTATTTCTGCATTTACTTTGTTATTATATGTTATTATTCCATGAATTTATTATAAACCCAATTCACCCCCCTGTAGGGTTAATTCGATCCTACAATTTATTTTTATCATAGAATTAAATGTGGTTGTTGTGGTTGTTATGGTTGTTTTATACAAATGACCATAAATCAACACAAATAAACGTGGAAGCCATAAGATTGATAATGGAAGCTAAGAAGAAGAATAAGTAATACAACTTGAAAGGATGATTCTAATATCTACAGAATGACTATCTTTATGTAGAGATTATTACTTAGGGTTGAAGTAATTAATTCATGATTATAAATCAATGCCTCATCAATTCTCCTGTTCATATGGAAAAAATTTATCCATTTGACTTTTCGGTTTCTACCAATTTGCACGTGCTTGATAAGATTCCCTTAATTGGCTAATTATGGAATTGTTCGATTACTTCAATCTTCCAAATCACTCTCCTTCTCATGAAGATAATTCATTGACCTCTTTAATACAATAAAAGTTGCAATATATTTGAGTCATTATATCAAATATCTTCCAAATCTTCTTTACTTGGAAATATAATATCACCAAAATCAAAAATATCTTCCAAATCTTATTTAATATGGAAATACTGTATCACCGAAATCTAACAATCTCCACCTTAATACTATATTTCCCTTCAAGCTTACCAACTCCACCTACTTATTTTTACTATAAGCAACACCCGTACAAGATATCATGAATACTTCACTGATGAGCTTCAGCATGGCCATTACCTATTGCACTTTGTCAACTAACTCCAGCAATGCCACTATCCGCCAACAAAGTGTTGAAAGTGCCCTCTCCATGTAGTACCTATAAATATTCACCAACATCTCTATCTACAAATTCACTCTTCCCATGTTCCACCAAGTGATACCTAGCACTTCAACAAGCGAATCAAGTTCGAGCAATGGTCATTTTATCCAACCTTTTGGCAAGGCCGTGACACTTGGAAGTTGAATGGAAATTAAAGATAAATCATCCCGAAGAACGGATGTATGCAGGTTTGCTATGATGTTAGTAAATTATGTCCAAATTCAGATCAAGCTACAATTGATATGACATGACAAGCAAAGCCATGAAAGCCAACATTTCAAATTTCAAGTCAATCGGAGTTTATGTGCTCGAGTTACGATAGATGCAAACCAAGGAAATCCACTCATTCGTATCCATCATTTCGCCGATTTCGCATCGATCCAATTCGTATCCATCGGTAGACAAGCCTCTCTTCATATCCATCCAGACAAACCCACTTCGTATCCATTCACATCCACCCATTTCGTATCTATCGGTAGTAACACAAGAGTCCAATTCATATCGATCCACTTTCAAACATGCTTCGTATCAATCGGCCATAGATCGATACGAAATCAACACCTCCGATAGATACAAACCCAATTAATAAGCGATACGAAATGGCCTCTGAACTACCGATACGAAGAACGTAAATTCGTATCGATATGAAGCAAACTGTAAAGGATCGATACGAAGTTGGATGCGAGTGAACGATGCGAAGTTGAGTGCTATAAAGCGATACGAAGGGAATATCCTAGGTCGATACGAACGAGGCACATCCAAGTGGAAGACTCGGTCGCTCGGCATAAAAAGCGGATCAATCCAAAATGCTAGTGCCATGTCATCAGACATCACGTGTCCAGAAGCGATGCGAAGAGGAAGCGATGCGAATCCAACAGCCACCGAAAAATCCAAACTTGCATCGATCATAACTCAAGATCTACAAGTTCAAATGCCACCAAATTTTCACAGAAGCTTGCGTACAACCTCGGGAATGTTCATGATCGATCTCGACTCGACTGGATGAAATCTTGATCGATACGAATTGCATCCGTATCGATCACGGATCGAGTTCAAATGACCGGGGATCGGTCACGTGGGCCCATCTACGTGAGAGAAGAGGTCTTCCGAGATCTGAGCGAGATATTTGCTGCCCACACTTATAAATAGAAGCTCAGGACCTACTGTAAAAGGACTTTTGGCTCTTTTACATCCAGACTCATCATAAATCACCATTGTACTCGAATTTTACTGTTGTAACTCGTTGTAACCAGCAAGCAAAAATTAATAAAAGTCAACCATTCCATAGATGACGTAGGCCAAACGCCGAACCACTCTAAATCTATGTGTTTCTGTGCATTTTTCTTGCTTATCATTGGTGTGTTTGTTAGATTTTCCTCTTTTTCCATTCACATCCTTCATTTTATCTCTTCAAACACATCCGAAGAGTGTTGTGCCCAATTTTGGTGCAAATACTTTGGTGTTTTCACTAAGAAAACCTAGTTTTCTCCTGCTTATTGGATCTACCACCGATATCAGATTGCAAGAATCTAAGAAGAAGATCTAGATTTCAAGTGTAAAGTTCTTCCATCCTATTTAGATCAGCACTAGGACTACTTCAACAGTTGCAGATCCAGAAGGACGGGACAGGTAGCACCCCACACAACTTCCTCCTACCGATCAGAATGCTGCCAGACCTTCAGATCTGCAAGGTCCTGTCACCAGGGAAGAATTTCAATTGCTAATGCAAGAGCTGGAACAAAGCCGCCAGCAGCTTACTCAACAACTCTGTGCCAACGTGGGATTGACCAATCAACTGAATCATCAAAGACGAAGGAGATCCAGAAGGGATCGAGCTTCCTATTCATCCACCAAGAGTTCAGCCTCTTCTGACTACCATCATAGATCCACATACCCATGGCTAGACGGAAGCTATACACAAGCTACTGGACAGCACGCACCATGAGTCTTTTGCAACCGAGGGTTGTCCCATCAACTAGCCATAAGACTGGACCCTCCTCCTAAGGAGGTACTGTTCCTTATCATACTACTGACAATTGCGTTGCCACCGCTGCCATTGATTCGGGAGTCGATGCCCAAAACCGGACAGATCCGAACCGTCGCCAGTATGAATATACACCAAAACCCTATGTCCTAGAAGACATACAACCGAGGAGGTGAGATATGGACCGCCGACCGTGTCCGACCCATCCTCGCATTGTGGAACCCGACCACACCTTGGCTCAACATGCCCAGAATGTCCAGATGTCGGGTATTCCAACGATGTTCAGTCAGATGATCCGTGAAAGTCGGGGTTTCACCAACGGCGATTGGGGAATTTCCCGAAGTCATACCCCTTTCACTGATGATATACTCTACGATGAACCACCTTGGGGATTCAGGATGCCAACTCTACCCATTTATGAAGAAACCTCTGATTCTAATCAGCATATCTTAAAGTACGAATGGTTGATGAACGCTCCACGAGCCGATGACGTAGTTAAGTGTTGAAGTTTCCCGATCTCCCTGGAGGATATAGCAACTATGTGGTTTACCCATTTACCACCTTGATCTATCTCGTGTTTTGATCAGTTGGCAACAAAGTTTGTTGAATAGTTTCACATGCATGTCACAAGGCCGAAAGATGTTAATACCTTGTCTAGTGTCACTCAAGCTCCTAGAAAGACACTTAGACACTATCTGGAGAGGTCTCACACTGCATGCACTGAGATTGGTAATCCCAATGATAACTCAATTTTGATGGCACTAACTAAGGGGATCAATCCCGACTCTGAATTCGACAACTGGTTGGCCAGAAAACCTCCTGCGTCATTAGACCGTTTCTATTCCAAGGCAGCACAGTTCTTGAGAAGGGAGGATGCGAAACAGTCTAGGAAAAGGGATGACACGGGACCCAGCGTAGATGGAATCCAAAGCAATTTTGCTATTAAACAAACTGGGGAGAGTTTTAGAAAGATGCAATCGAACATACAAAATAAACAGAATCAACAGAAGGGCCGTGGAAATTAAAATAGGAAACATGATCAGAATCATGGGCCACGACGTTGGGAACCTATGTTTGACAATTATACTCCTTTAAATACGTCGCTGGAAAACGTGTATTTACAGACCTACAATTCTATTGAGTATAAAAACCTGCTCTGAAGCAATCATCGGAAAAACAAATTCAAATGGGGAAGTTTAGTTGATTCCACGATAGTTATGGCCATAACACAAACGAGTGCCATCATTTGCAGGATATCATTGAGAGGTTGATACGTTAGAGAAAGTTGGAGCAGTTTGTGTGTGCGCCGCAGTCAGGAAGTGCAGGCCCATCGAATCTGAACCATATACCAAAACAGGCGAGACTGGAGGAACCCGCTCATACTGGCGGGAGGTTGGTGATAAATACTGTTAGTGGTGGTCCTCATTAAGCAGACCAAAGCTGGAAGGAAATGGAGTCGTATGCCAGTTCTATTAAGAAGGCGAGCTTCGAATGTTGTAGTAGTTTGGAAGACAGGGCTATGGCCAAGCAACAAAAGACGATGATAAATGACATCATATTTCTAGACAGGGATGCCGATAGGGTCGAAGTCGCAACCATTGATCCACTTGTCATTTCAGCTTAGGTAGGTCCTGCTTGGATAAAAAGGATCTTAGTAGACAGTGGAAGTTCTGTGAACATTTTTTTCAAGCGAGCCTATGATCAGATGAAAATGGAAACAAAAGACTTAAAAGCCATGTCCGTTTCGTATTCATGGTTTTAATGGGAGCGCAACTATACCCACTAGAGTGGTGGAACTACCAGTGGAGGTGGGAGTTGAAGAATGTTGAAGAGTTCGGATATTACAGTTTGTTGTGTTGGATATAGACTCACCATAAAATGCTTTCTTGGGCCGACCGGACCTAGCTGAGTTCAGGGCTGCCATTGCCTTCTGGTGTCTAACTTTAAAATTCCCTACAGACAATGGAGTTGGAGTCGTCCAGGGAGACCAGGCTGCTAGACGTGTCTGTTATGTTGTTGAGCCGCGAGAGGTGTAGCGAAAAGAAAAAGGAAAGGGAGTAGAGGAATCTCTCAGCGTTCGCTTTGTGGAAAATTGACATCTAACGCCTGGGCCTAGGCCCGGGCACCCACCAATTCCCAAGGGATCTTGACTCGAGAGATACCGAAAGTGAAGACGAAAATAGAGACAGTCAAGCTTCCCCGACCGAGCTGACGATCGATGCACCAATGATGATGATGACAATTCTAAAATGATAAAGATTGGATCTCAGCTAAGCCAACAAATTCAAGGGGAATTGGTTGAATTTCTCCAGGCAAACCTTGACGTGTTGCTTGGACAGATTCTGACATGTGTGGGATCTCCTCGAACATCGCGAGCCACACTTTGAATATTGACCCACGACATGTCCCCGTCAAGCAAAAAAGGCGTGGTATGGATCTAAAGAGATCTTCCGCCTATAAGGAAGAGGTAGAGAAATTCAAATCGAACGGGTTTATCCGAGATGCATTATATCCGTAATGGGTATCAAATCCTATACTTGTTCGAAAGCCAAACGGGAAATGGAGAACATGCATTGAATACTCAGACTTGAATAAGGCCGCCCTAAAGACAGTTTTTCGCTTCCCCGAATCGATCAGCTCATAGACTCAACAGCTGAACATGAACTCTTATCCTTCATGGATGCGTAGTCTGGCTACAACCAAATACCCATGTATTTACCTGACCAAGAGCATACCAGCTTTGTAATTGATCCGGGTCTTTACTGCTACAAAGTCATGCCATTCGGACTTGAGAACACTGGGGTAACTTCCCAACGATTAGTTAATCGACTGTTCGCTAACCAGATTGGAAAAACCATGAAGGTATATGTGGATGACATGCTTGTGAAGTCGTGATTCTCCATTGATCATATCAGAGATCTAGAATCGATGTTCAATATCCTCCAAGAATATAGAATGAAACTCAACCCTTTGAAGTGTCACTTCGGAGTCACTTCTGCAAAGTTTCTTGGATTTATCGTCAATGGTCGAGGAATTAAAGCCAATCTCGAGAAAATTTGGGCGATCAGAAATCTTAAGACTCCAAGAACTATAAAGTAAGCCCAAAGCCTCAACGGGAAAGTAGTAGCACTAAGCGGGTTCATTTCAAAATCCACTGACAAATGCATTCCCTTCTTCGACCTGATCAGAAAACGGAAACAAAACTTTAATTGGACTACGGAATGTGAGGATGCATTCCGAGCATTAATTCAACACCTCTCCACATCACCTACTCTATTGAAGCCCATTGATCATGAGAGATTATATATCTACTTGGAGGTGTCAAAAAACACAATCAGTGCTGCCTATTTCGGAAGGAAGACCGGATACAACAACTGGTCCATTACATTAGTAAATGACTAACGTGAGCAGAGAGAAATTATCCAAAGATAGAAAAGTTGGCTTATTGTCTTACCATTGCCTCAAGGAAGCTCCGTCCGTATTTCCAGGCTCATCCTATCACCGTCTACACCGACCAGCCGTTACGACAGGTCCTTACATGGCCTGAGACGTCTGCTAGGTTACTCAAATGGAATATCGAGCTAATTCAGTTTGACATTACTTACACTCCAAGGTGATCTATCCAAGGACAAGTCCTAGAAGACTTCAGTGCTGAATTCACTATCCTAGAGGACTTGCCCAAAACCAGTGAATCTCCCAAGTATATCTGGAAGCTGCATACTGATGGTGCATCAAATGACTGTTGTTCAGGCATCGGAGTTGTATTGGTAACTCCTAAAGGTTGATCTATATGTTATGCATCAAAGTTCGATTTTTGAGCGACCAACAACGAAGTCGAATACAATGCCCTGCTTGCTGGATTAGACTTGCCAGAGATTTGAGAATTATTGCTCTAGAGATTTATTGTGATTTGCAATTGGTCATGTGTCAAGTTCAAGGGGAGTATCAGGCCAAAGATCGAAGGTTGGCTGCTTACCTTGCTCGGGTTTAGGAGATATTGAACCAGTTCGATTATTATGCCATCTATTACATACCCCGAGAGTGCAATCAGAAAGCCGATTCGTTAGCAAAGTTAGCCAGTACAGGAGAGGCACAACAAATGGGAATCGTTCCCGTGGAAACATTATCTTTCTGGAGCATCGATCGAATGGAAACAGATTGGGTATTTGATGTCATTACCGACAAGGAGTCATGGATGACCCTGTTTAGAAACTATATCGAGCATGGAACCCTGTCGGAGTGCATGAGTGAAAAGAGACAAGTTCTTCGAAAAGTTTCATGGTTCATTATTCAGAATGAAGCATGCATACTCTATCGCTCACGATGAAATCAAACGAGTATTGCATGATGTGCACGAAGGGGAATGCGGTGATCACACTGGGGGGCAAGCTCTTGCCAAGAAAGTGCTCCGATATGGATACTATTTGCCGATTGTAAATCGCGATGCAACGGACTACGCTAGAAAATGTGACAGATGCCAAAAACACGCTCGGAATTCTAGATCCCCACCTACCGAAATAAATTAAATGGTCAGTCCATGGCCGTTTGCAGTATGGGACAATGACATTATTGGTTCTCTACCTCTAGCCAAAGGTGGTGCGTAGTACGCCATCGTCGTAGTTGATTGCTATACCAAGTGGGCGGAAGCAGAACCCTTGCTATAATTACATCAAAGAAAGTGATCAACTTTGTAGTATGCAACATTATCTGTCGATTTGGTCTCTCATACACCATTGTCACAGACAACGGAGGCCAATTCGACAATGTTGAATTTAAGAATTTCTGTCAACGGTTCCACATCCAGAAGAAGTTCTTCGCAGTTGCACATCCTCAAGCAAATGGATAGATTGAAGCTATTAATAAAGTTGTAAAGACTATTCTGAAGAAATGACTAGAAAACGCCGAGGGAAAATGGGTCGATGAACTTCCTATGGCTTTATGGCCTTATCGGACAAACCATCAATTCACGACCGCCACACTCCGTTCTCTCTTTCCTACGGTTCAAAAGCCATTATTCCAATCGAGATGGAAATAACATCTCATCATGTAACTTATTATGATCCGAAAATGAATGCTGTATTACTTTTCGAATCTCTGGATTTATTGGATGAAAAGCGTGAAGAGGCTGATTGGAGGGCAGCCACATACTGAAGTCAAGTCGCCCGGTTATACAATGCCAAGGTATGATCCCGAACCTTCGAACTCGACGATCTTGTCCTTAATAGAATTTACCTGGTTCCTTCACATAGGAAACCAACGTAGGAAGGGTCGTATGTTATCGAACAAAAGCTTAGAGATGACACATTTAAATTATCGACCGTTGACGGTCTCATTCTGCCGAGAGCCTGCAACAGCGAGAGTCTTCATCGTTACTACACATGACAGGCTTTATTTGTTCATTCAGTTTACTTTTCATTTGCATTAATAAGGCAACTTACTTTGCCGTATTTTCTTATTTCGGCCTATAATGCAATCTCTTCGAGCCAAAGTTATGATTTTTTTAAATGCATCATACGACCATCACTATGCACAGAGAGCTAAGTTCCACCATACGGTGGGATTTGTTCAAATAGGGAGTGACTGTGATACGACCGATCACTCGCTAAGTGAAATCCGAGCTAGGGACCAAGCTATCACACTGAAGCCAAAAAAGGATTGATACACGACAATCCTCTAATTAACTCCAGATTCTCAGAGTGCGAACTGGAGTATAAACCTATAAATGCGGTTTTGAAAAGGGTGGATTCGTCCACCTAACGACTTCGTCCGTATCCAAACCAAGTTCGAGTAGGATGGAACCATCCATCTAACGCCCTCACTTGTTAACTCGGGGTGGATGTGAGTTAACCATCTACGATCCTGATAAATCCGTCGTCCCCAGAGTGCGAACGAAATCCTAAAGCCTAAACAGATGTGACTGACCATCTTTTGGCCAACTCCAGATCCCTGGAGTGCGAACTGGAGTATAAAAATAAATACCAAATGGGTGTAATTGACCATCCATCAAATAACTCCGGATTCCCAGAGTTCGAACAGGAATATAAACATCGACTAACTCTAAATCCCCGGAGTGTGGATTGGAGTGTAAACACAAGCCGGGTGTGAAATGATCACCTGTAGGACAACTCCAGCCCCTAGAGTTGGGTCATGGTATGAATGCAAAGTTGGTGTGACTGACCACCCAAGAACCAATCTAAGTCCCCAGACCGCGGACCAAGTTTCGAATATCAAATGGGCGTGACTAACAGCCCATAAAATAACTAAGTCCCCGAAGCATGGATGTACCTCCAAACCTTAAGCGGGTGTGACCGACCGCCGATCTACAGGTACAATCCCCAGAGTGTGGATGCGATCACCAATAGATGAGAAAATGTGATTTGATCACCTGAACTCATCTTGTTTTAGTTCTTCTTCGGCGAAGTTAAACTCTATGTATTAAAAGCAAACTACGATTCTTAACCAATCTTTTCAACTTATCCTCGGACTAGGGGTAGAACTTAAGTACCAGCCACTGATTGAGACAGTGCAATATCGGAATTCAACTTAACGCTCGATTGTGACCCGAAGCCATGGCTCCGAAGCTTAGCAACTAAACCCAGGTCCGATTTAAAGACTAAAACTTCACGAATGTATTGAATGGATGTTCGAGCGCCGAAATACTTTAACAAATAAGCACAAGCTGAGCTGAAGACAAAATGAAATTTTATTTCAACTATACTTTGGAAGAAAAAGATAAGTACAAAATTATACAAAAATCCTACTAGCGGGGGACGAACCCGCATCTATGCACGGCCTACAAAAAAGCACAAGTAGATTCCTATCTATCCACCCAAAATTAAGCCAAGGAGACATGTTTATTCTCTAATTTTATTCTTCTTCTTTTTCCTTCGCGTCGATCAGTTGGAACTTCCACTTGGATGCCTCTTTGAGCCCATGCCTTTTGGCAGCTGGTCTGTAGTCGAGGGCATTATGTTAACTTCCTCCTCTGAACTCACATGGATTGGAATGCTTCTTGAAGGTGGAGTCGAAGGGATAGGTTCAATGTTAGCAGGCGGAGGAGGCACACTTGTGTCAACGACTGTACCACCAGGGAAAAGCATTCATAAAGGGGCTGGACCAGGACCTGCCATCCCACCTCCAAAGCTACTAGCCCGCGCAGCTACTTCCATCTCGGCGTTGATTTCAGCTATTATCTCCTCTTCGTAAATTGTTTAATCCTCGCCGGGAACGGTAGCAGTCGGGCCTGAGGAGCTGGTCATAGATGTGCCCCCATGCATAACAAATGATAGATTGGCGAAAGGGTCACTATGAAGACCGAGAAGTTCCTCCATCATCTGTTCATCAAAACTAAGTGTGCACCCCTATGCTCCGTCGGTTGGCACAACAACCATTGTTATGATCGCTTCTGTTATAATGGCCTCCTACTTGTGATACGACACTTGAGATGCAGGAGGCGCGACAAATGTATCTCCTATCACTGAATAGAGACAAAGAAAAAGTTGTTAGTGATTGCTTCAAGTAATGCTTCCCACTTTGAATGAGCATAAGAGATGTTCAGAATACCTTCCTCAGAATGACTTATAGACGAACTGGAGCAGCTTCAGTGACGTGCTCGTGAATGCGAGATAACCGCGGTTGATTGGGATTATATGCAGGAATAGACTGAGGATCAACCATAGATGTAGATTCAGGAAGGGTTGGCATAAGAGTTTCAGGATCTGCGTCGCGGTGCTCAACACCTAAACCCTCTCCAGCTTTCGAATGCTGAGTACCAAATTTCTCCTTTTTATATGTGATCGTGATGTCGTGGAGAACTTTTCTTTCATCTTCACTCAGCACTCGATTCTCTAATTCAAATTCGTCGACTAATTTGGGTTGGTGCTCGGCCTTCTCATCTTCCACCAAGCGGTCCTAGGCACTATAAGTGTGATAGATAGTTATCGAGCCAGGTTAGGTTTCGGTGCTTCAAAACATTGGCGTTGTATGTGACAAGAAGATCTTCAATATCGGCTCCAACCTGGTCTCCGCCATCCTCACTTCATTCTTGATCCTGGCCTTGGCTTCTTTATTTTAAGTGCCGCCACATCCCTTTCATTACAGAGTGGCACAGCCTGTTCGCACGCCACCTGAGCAGCTTTATTTGCATCGTCTTTCTCCTTGACGATTTCAGAAAATTTAGACTAAAGCACCTCAAGCTCCTTCAGCGCAGCATCCCTTTCGGCCATAATAGTGGTGTTTCGGTGGCCCATCTCCTCAACCAAGGAAAAATGTGTCTGCCACATCCTTTCCATAGACTGGTTTGCCTCGTCGGCTTTCATATTGGAATCTATTTCTGATTTCTTGGAAGATTCAGCCTCATTGTTAAGCACTTGTATTATGCGGTCCTCTTGAGCGACATCAACTTCTAATTTTTCAATTGTTTTTGCCCACTCAAAGGCCACGACTGATGCTTTATCTGCAGTCTTCATCCACTCCTTATATTGGCTATAGACATCATGGATGTAATCATGCATAGTTTGCTCCGCCTCAACTGGAATTCTCTTTAAATGCGGAGGGAAAATGAAGCCGTCGAAACAAATATTTGGGAAGTCTTTTTTCAACTAGGCGATTCTCATCGCTCCTTCCCCAGTGGACTCAGTGACCGCTTACTCAGTGACAGTGGGAGTTTCAGCCTCGGTCCTACAGCATTGTGAATCAGACATTGGAACTTGAGAAGACGATTTTTGACATGGAGGCTCTAAGGGTTGTTTCCCATGACCGGAGCATTGTGTTGGAGCTCGCGGAGGTGGAGAGTGTGATCAGGATCAATGTCTATATTCTCTGTCTCTATCCCTCTCCCTATCATAATGCTCCTGGCTAAAATAACCATGATCGCGGTCTCTATCGGCTTCCCTTCTACGGGACTCATAGTAGGAATTGGATGACTTGCGTGCCGAGCGAAGGCTTCCTAGCATAGATTCTCACCTAGTCATTGTGTCTGTAAAATAGGAATAAAAACAGAATCAGTGATCTCTAGAAATGAACAACTTATGATTGGAAATCGTGTAGTACGATGAAGTGTATGAATGCATGTGTTAAACCCCCCGACCAATCGATTATGTCGGCCACACTAGTAGTAAGTGACTCGCTTAAATCTAAGGCACTTTGAACCCTTCCAATCTGAGGTCGTGTTGGAGTGACACATAATCCGGAATAGGTATGTCGGCGAGCCCTTCAAAAAGGATTCTCTATTTGCGAGGGAGGAGCCTTTGAAATTCTAACACCGGAGGCTGGCAGGGTCACGACTACAGATTTACATCGCGAAGACTTATGACGCTTTTGCACAACTGCCTTGCCTTTCCTCCTTCCCTCTAAATCCTGAGAACTGTCTGGAGGCCCGGCCACGGGTTCGTAGTCAGTGGGCGTATTTTGTTCATCGCCCTCCTCAGCTATTATGATCTCGGGCGCTCTATGTTTGGCCCGTCTCGTCGGGGGTGCCCTAAACGATCCCTCAAGTCTTATGCTCTGGTTTTGATGGATTAGCCCAACAATCCTCAAATTTTTATCTTTCAGCACCAAGCCAATTTCTCTCATCTCACCCGGCACTTCCTAAAGAATATGTACTATTTCTTTAAAGTGGGCGCCTTCGGGTCGTGGAATTATGACGGTAAGGAAAGAAAATTTTAGACTCAGCTTCGGTTACAATAATCTCGTAAGCCACTAAAGAAATTATGTCACTTACATCTAACTAACCATCGCCTAGCAAAAACCTGACGGGAATCGGACGTAAAACCACTCCATCTTGAAGTAGGTGAGCCTGGTCCAGGATCCCGTCACGACTTGGCAATTCCTAACTGCCTCTAGAAACGTGAATGAAGGATTGTCTCCCTGACTCTCGGCATTGAACAAGAATCTAACTTCCTCCGGGTTCGGGTTCCAGAGGAGATGCTCCATAAAAATAATGAATAGACTGTTTAGTAATGCATATCCATTTGCATGTAACTGTGATGGAGCAATTCCAAAGAACTCTAACACTTCTCGAATGTACTGCTTAAATGGAGGAAGTGTCCCAGCTGCGCATAAGTGTCGGTTAAAAGCGGTGAATCACTCTGGAGGATCATATGGCCTGTCATTCGGTCCGGGCAATATAACGTCATCTAATGGTAGACCATGTCTTAAGCATATTCACCCCAACATATCTTTGGAGATATTGGATGGCACATAATCTTGTGGATCCACGATAAAAGTTGCTCCTAACAACACGTCCAGAGCTGGATTTATGACTTCGGCTGCAATGGTCGGCATCTCTATTATTGGGGGAAGTGGACTTTGAGGCCCTTGTTGTTGTGATCTTCCAGGTTCCATAACTAATCAACTGAGTAAAAACCATCATTAGATAATAATATGCCCGTGTGTTCCCAGTGTGAAGTGTGTGAATGCATTTTGTAGTGCGGTGTTATATAATAGTTATGAAATTCTATGGAATTTGGGAAAATGTCTAAACGACAAGACTTCGAAATTCAACTGGAGTGACCGTCGTCGCTGATCGTCACACCCATGTCATCCGGACATCGGGAATCGATCCAATTTAAAGTTTATTAGAATTTTATCAAGTTACAGTTCCATCGACAAGCTTCAAAAGGCAGTTAAATATGCATCAAAAAAGTTAAGTCCATTTATGCGAGGCGGAAGCTCGTTAGAGTCAAATGTTCGAGGGAGCAAAAATTTCGTATCCAATAAGACACAACATTGGATCGATCACTGAGAGTCTCATTCGTACTGATCGCAGAGGGAAAGGCTTCGTATCGATCACCTTAGAGCTAGTTTGTATCGATCTCAATCCTACGTCTTCATATCGAACGGTAGAGCCGATGCTCCGTATCAATCGTGCAATTAGATTTTTGTATTGATCACTCTAGATCGATACGAACGCCAACCATCATCCATCGATATAAATCCGCTCCATCCCTCCATGTAAAACTCTATTAGCGACCCATCGGTACGAACTTTAATTATTTTCAGAACGATATAAAGCGCACTTCCTCAATCGATACGAATGATCCTTCACTATCCATCTACCCTCCTTCTTCTCTAAACGACATTGAAGCCATTCTGACCCTCCTAGACCTTGCTCCAACCCATTTTCGGCCTCCTCGTTACCAGAGTCGGTCGTGGATATGAATGGATTGGCAGTTAAACTTGAGTCTCATCATTTCTAGTGTGAAGTTATAAATCAAATACCTAATTTAAAGGTATGATTGAGGAATTAAAGAACTGTGTTAATTTTGGATGAAGGTAGTTTTCATTTCCCGGTTCTTCTATCGATACGAAAGCCAGGACGAAAGTGAAAGCAGATGAAAATTTGGCTAAGTACAAAACGTATTTATATGGACACGAGGTAAAGGTAAAAAATGATTCATCTCCCAGTTAAAATGATTGGTTAGAACGATCCTCAATGTCAACGATATAGAGAATCTGTTCATATTGATCCACACATATCAGTCCCAAGCGCCACTGTTCGTATCTATTTTCCATCGACCCAGAATGCCTTCATACATATCTATTAGTTGCCTATCGATACAAACGATACACGGGAACCATTCGAGTCCATACAACAAGCAACACGAAGCAACAAAGACAAAGCTCATGTGAACTGTTCGAACCCATTGAAAATGCATCGAGACGAAATATTTAGTTCGTAACCAAGACCCTAAAATTCGCGTCCATCTATACAAAATATTCAAAAAGGCCAGCGAATTCGTATCGATCACCATCAATACGAAAGTAAATTGTCAACTCCTCGAATCGATCCTGGAGAGGATCGATACGAAGGAATACACCAAAACAACCACCAAGCAGTGTTACAACTCGAATTTCACATCGATTCAGGAGAGGATCGATATAGAATTCGATAAGGGAAAACTGAAAATGACTCGTGAGCATGCGAACGTTAATGGGAGTCAGGTTAACATATGTACATGTATGACGGACTAATATCCAATTTCTAAAATTCATAGAAAATGAATGCTCATCGGGTGACAATAACAACAACAAACAAAAGTTTGCATCCAAAGCTCGGTTACAATAGTACATAGTACAACAATTGCCAGTCAACAATTCATTATTTGTACTACTGAAGATCAATCGCAAGTTACATCTTTCAATGAGAAGACAACAACTATCCAACAAATAGGATAAGACCTTTTCAGAATGAAGATTGCATCTTTTCAAAGCATATCATGTCCTTACAAGATGTAGTTTAGGGGGCAAATGTTATCCTGCCTTTTGGTAAGGCCGCGACACTAGGAACTTGAATGGAAATTAAAGACAATCATCCCGAAGAACGAATGTACGCAGGTTCGCTATGGATGTCGGTAAATTTTGTCTGAGTCCGGATCAAACTACAATTGATATGACACGACAAGAAAAGCCATGAATGCCAACGTTCCAAATTTTAATTCAATCGGAGTTTCTATGCTCATGTTACGATCGATGCAAACCAAGGAAATCCAATCATTCGTATCCATTGTTCCACCTATTTTGCATCGGTCCATTTTGTATCCATTGGTAGACAAGCCTCTCTTTGTATCCATCCAGACAAACCTACTTCGTATCCATTCACGTCCACCTGTTTCGTATCCATCGGTAGTAACACGAGAGTCCATTTCGTATCGATCCACTTTCAAACATGCTTCCTATCGATCGGCCACAGATCGATACAAAATCTACACCTCCCATCGATACAAACCCAATCAATAAGCGATACGAAATGGTCTCTGAACTATCAAAACGAAGAACGTAAATTTGTATAGATACGAAGCAAACTGTAAAGGATCGATACGAAGTTGGATGCGAGGGATCAATGTAAAGTTGAGTGCTATAAAGCGATACGAAGGGAATATCTTGGGTCGATACGAACGAGGCACATCCAAGCGGAAGACTTGGTCACTCGGCTTAAAAAGTGGATCGATCCAAAAAGTTAGCACCATGTCATCAGACATTGCGTGTCCAGAAGCAATGCAAATAGATTGATGCGAACAGGAAGCGACGCGAATCCAACAGCCATCGAAAAATACAAACTTGCATCGATCATAACTCAAGATTTGCAAGCCTAAATGCCACAAAATTTTCACAAGAGCTTGCCTACAACCTTGGGAATGTTCATGATCGATCTCGACTCGATTGGACGAAATCTTGATCGATACGAATTTCATTCGCATCATTCACGGATCGAGTTCAAAACACCGGGGATCAATCACGTAGGCCTACCCACGTGAGAGAAGATGTCTTTCGAGATCCGAGCGTGATATTTGCTGCCCATGCCTATCAATAGGAGCCTAGGACCTACTTAAAAAGACTTTTGGCTCTTCTACATCCAGACTCCGCCAAAATCACCATTGTACTCGAATTTTACTGTTCTAAATCGTTTTAACCAGCAAGCAAAAATTAATAAATGTTAATCATTTCATAAGGGACGTAGGCCATACGCCGATCCACTCTAAATCCGTTTATTTCTGTGCGTTTTTCTTGCTTTTCATTGGTGTGTTTGTTATATTTTCCTCATTTTCCATTTATATTCTTCATTTTACCTCTTCAAATACATCCGAAGAGTGTTGTGTTCAATTTGGGTACAAACAGGTCAAACTTTAGAACATGCAATGACTCAGTGAACATGTCTGCTGCGTTCTCCTTAGTGTGAATCTTCTAAAGATGCACCTGTTTTTCTTCATTCATATAGAACACAGAAAGACTCTCTTACCTCTATGTGCTTCATCCTCAAAATAAATATCAAATTCTCAGTAGATGTATTGTGCTTTGATTATCGCAATGTACTACTATACATCCATGAATAAAGCCTAAATCACACAATAATTACTTCAAGTAAAGTGCTTTCTTAGCTACTTCAATAGCAGCTATCAATTCCGCCTTTGTAGTAGACAGGGAAACTATAGTCTGCAACCTCCCTCTCCAACTAATAGCTATATTTCCCAATGTAAAGATGTAATCTGAGATTGATTTCATTCGATCTCTGTCTTCGGAATAATCAGAATCATAAAATTCGATCAAACCGAAATATTTCTCCCTGTCGTCAAAGACATCCCCATAATCCGTTGTTCCTCTAAGATAGCTCAAAATGTACATTACTGCTTCCCAATTTAGTTTCCTCGAATTAGCCATATAACGACTAACCAAACCAATCGCATGTGCAATACTTGGTCTCGTGCAGACCAAAGTCACATCAGGCTTTCAACCGCACTAACATGAGATATCGTCTCTATATAATTTTTGTCTTCGTCAGAGATCGAAGAGCTCTTCTCTGGTAGCTTAATATGCAAAGGCATAGGAATACTGCTTGCCGTTGCCTTCTCCATACTGAACCGAGAAAGCACTTTCATATTATATTCTTTCTATGTCAATTCAAAACCTTTGGTTTTCTCTCTCTTTGGATTTCCATTCCTAAAATCTTCTTTACTTCACTAAGGCCTTTCATCTCAAATTCCGCCTTTAGCTTCTATTTTAACCTATCAATTTTAGGTTTGTCCTTGGAAGCGATTACCATATCGATCATATACAAGAACAAATATATCCAGTTATCATCACTCATATGCTTAAAATAAACGCATGCATCTTTAACGCTTTTATCCACACCAAGAATAAGCATAAAATAGTCAAACCTCTTGTACCATTACCTAGGCGACCGCTTCAAACCATATAGAGACTTATTCAACTTGCAAACTCATTCCTTCTTTCCACCATCTACAAATCTTTTTGGTTGATTCATATAGATGGTCTCCTCTAAGTCTCCGTATAAAAAGGCTATCTTTACGTTTAATTGTTCTAACTCCATGTCGCGTGTTGCAACTGTAGCTAGCAATATCCGGATAGAAGTATGTCTAACAACTGGAGCAAACCTCTCATCATACTCCATCCCCTTCCTCTGTGAAAACCCATTTGCAACAAGTCTAGCCTTGTATCTCTCATCATCCTTTACCTTTTATACCCACTTCTATCCTATTGCTTGACTTCCTTGAGGGTGTGGCACCAATTCCCAAGTCTGGTTCTTCTTCAAAAAATCCACCCCCTCCTCCTTAGCATGCATCCATTTCGAGCTAACACTCGAACTCATAGCCTCTTCAAGGTCGAAAGGCTCATCATGCACTTATGTAGTGCGTAGTCAAACTGATCATCTAGGATAATATTTAAATAGTTCCAATCTCCAAATATATTTGGTGGCCTTCTAACTCCAGAGCTAGCCCGAATAGGTATAGCTTTGCCTAAGCTTCTACTAATTCCACCTGAATCGTTTCTGGCTTCACGACCATCACCATCATTGTTAAAGGAATTTTGTGGACTTTCATGTGATGTGTTAACGACTGCAATTACCATGTCTTCTTTTGCAGCTCTAACTCTACATCTAGCTTGACATGTGGAAATAGTTTCTATCTCCTTAGGCCTTTCAACTTTTGAATCTTCTTAACTTAGTGGATTCTCCTTTAGCTTGAACATATCGGACTCATCAAATTTGACATATCTAGAGTGCGCTACCTTCTTTTCAACATGGTTCCAAATATGGTACCCTTTGATGCCTTTTGTATAGCCCAAAAATATGCCTTGATGGGCTCTAACCTCTAACTTGTCATTTCCTCTATGGCGTACATAAACAGGGCTACCAAATATACAAAAATAACTAATATGTATTGATATACCTTCCTATCTTTCTTTTGGAATCTTCCCATCAATGGCTGAGCATGGAATTCAATTGATAATATATGCTGCAGTAGACAAAACTTCAGCCCAAAAGCCTCTAGATAAACCCACCACCAATCTCAAACAATGAGCTTTCTCCAACAGAGTCATATTTGTTAGTCCTTGGGATGATAGTTTTGATGACAACAAACTTAGAATAAGATAATAAAATATAATAAAATTATAGTTTAGATATAAATGTATATGCAGGATTTAACCATGCAGGTACCAAGAATAAAGGCTGTACAATATAGAGATTCAAGATATCAAGATTGAAGACTCATGAGTATCAAGATTATCAAGAGCTCAAGATTTCAATAATAAGTAATTTTATTAGGAATTTTGTTAAAACTCCTAGAAAAGCACTGACATCTTAAAATCCAATTTATTCGTGGAATGGAATCCACTTTGAGCCTGTTAAAGGGATGGAACCCTAAGTAGGATGGAACCTATGAAAAATCTAGTGGAACATTGTTTTGTATCCACTAACTTTTATTCAAAATGTTTTACAAAATTATATCTTGTTTTTAAAATTTTCTCAAAATCTTCCTTTTAAAAGAATCAAAAACATCTATCCTGGTTTTAAATATTTTTAGCCTTAGGATAATCTTTATTTTCAAAACCAAATCATCCTTGGTTTTTAAACTATCTTTTAATAATAATATATTTAACTTTTAATATTTATACTTAGATTTAAATACAACATTATAGTAAAATTTTATATATATACCAAAATATTATTCTCTATATTTACTTATGTATTTTAACTATAGTTAAGTATGTTTATAAAGTTTAAAATAGTTTTAATATAAGATAGAAGTTATTTTCAAAGAAAAACAAATCACCAAAAATTTCTTTGGCATGTCGACATCCTCAAGTACCCCATGTCGACATGGTAGCAGTTTATTTCAAAATTTTGAATTTCAAAGGAATTGTCTATTTGTCATATCCTTTCACAAATGGACATGGCTGTTGTTCTACTATACATAGGGGTGGTTTTGAACGAATTTATATTCATATTTTTCTGGTTTTCACTCCTCTTCTTCTTCCATATTTCTTTATACACATTCTTACCATTACTCTGCCGAAATCAATATTGAATCTAACTAGATCATTTTTGGTTTGATTCTCTATCACTATCTCAACGAGATCTCAGTGTTATTCAGAGTTATAGACTTCTTTGTAATCAATCAAGCAAGAAAAGGTGTGATTGTAGCCTTGGAAATCAATCAAGTGAGAAAAGGTATGATTGTAGCCTTAGAAATCAATTAGGTGAACTTGTTGCCCCTGAAATCAAGTATCTCTACCCAGAGGATTGTGAATCTAGAGTGGCGTACCTCGTGGCCTTGAAATCGAGGGTGTAATTTTACAATTGCTTTTGAAAGGAAATCTGTACTTGTGTGCGGGACCGGATGTAGGGTAACTCCGAACCAGTATAAAATTCGGTGTGTTCTTTCCTTTGTTGCTTTTACTTTATTTCTGCATCTGTGTTTGATTCTATGATCATATATGTGTCTGAATATTGCATACATTTGTGTTCAAATTAACAAAAACTCAAAAAGATTTAGTAATTCCTTTAAACACTATTCACCCCCCCTCTAGTGTTGATCCTAGCCTTAAGATCCATATTTCGCATTTCTCACATTTGGTATCAGAGCAAGGTTTTCAAAGTTTCATAATATGATTTATGAAAAAGTTTTTAAAATGGCTATGTTTGAAAAACTTGTTAATACTAGTTTAGAAATATTCAGATCATCATTGTCTCTTGAGTCTGCACATAATCAATATTCAAATTCAAGTTGTGTACCAAAATTATATGATGTGCAGGAAACATGCTTTATGGGTGTTGAGGAATCAATCCACAATGGAAAAATTGTGAAAAAATCAAAAAGAATAAACGGATACTCGATAGTGGATGCTCTAGACTCATGACTGGGAATCCAGATATGCTGAATGATACAATATACAAAGTTGGAGGACTGGTTAACTTTGGAGACAAATCAAAAGGATATGTGATTGGCATCGGTAAAGTCGATAAATTCGAAACTCCTATTATTACTAATGTTTTGCTAGTTAAGAATCTGAAACATAATCTGCTAAGTTTAGTCAACTTTGCGATAAAGGACATAAAATTAAATTTGAAAAAGATAAATGTCACATTGAAGATAATAATTCAACCATAATATTTGAGGGAATTAGGAAAAAGAATATTTTTATTCTTAGTATGAAAGTCTCAAATGATAACTTATGTCTTTTGGCAAATACAAGTGACCTCTGGATTTGGCATAAGAGATTTGGATATTTGAATTTCAAACTCTTATCTAGACTGTCAAAACATGATCTAGTAAGAGTTCTCTCTAAAATGAACTATAAAGTAGATAGTCTATGTGACGCATGTCAATTAGGAAAACTTAGAAAAAGTTCCTTTAAATTAAAATATATGATTTCAACTTCAAAACCTCTTGAATTACTTCACCTTAATTTTTTTGGTCCATCTCAAATTCTGTCAATAAATCATAGTAAATATGTTTTTGTAATTGTAGATGATTATTCTAGATTTACATGGACAATATTTTTGAAACATAAAAGTGATACTTTTGAATTTTTTAAGAACTTTACAAAAAGGATTCAAAATCAACATTCTCTAAAGATTATAACCATTTGTAGTGATATGGTGGTAAATTTGAAAATGAAAAGTTTGAGGAATTCTGCAATAAAAAGAGAATAACTCACAATTTTTAATTTCCAAGAACTTCACAACAAAACGGAGTAGTAGAACGTAAAAATAGGACGATTCAAGAGTGTGCGAGAACTATGCTTCCAGATAGTAAATTACCAAAGTATTTTTGGGCAGAAGCAGTTGCTACCGCCTGTTATATTTTAAATAGAATTTTAATTAGACCTTTAATTGATAAGACATCTTATAAACTTCTTCACAGAAATAAACCTAAGGTATCTTATTTTAGAATTTTTGGAAGTAAATGTTTTATTCTAAATACAAAAGAAAACTTAGATAAATTTGATCCTAAATCCGACAAAGGTATCTTTATCGGATATTCTAATAGAAGTAAAGCGTACAGAGTGTTTAATTTAAGAACTAACACCATCGAAGAAACAATGCATGTTTCATTCTATGAAAATCTCAAAAAATTTGAAGATACAAACGATGAAGAGTATTTAATCACTCAAAATCAAGAGTCAACTGAAACTAATAATGAAATTAATCATCCTAATAAAAGGACTAAACTTTTAAAATATCATCCTATAGAAAATATACTAGGAGATATGCAATCTGTTGTTAAAACTAGAAATCAACTAAGTAAAATGAGTAATGTAGCCTTTATATCAACTATTGAACCCAAAAATCCAAAAGAAGCATCAACCAATGATTCATAGATTTTGGCTATGCAAGAAGAACTAAATCAATTCACTAGAAATGATGTTTGAGATCTTGTTCCTAGACCTAAAAATAAAACTATAATTAGAACTAAATGGGTTTATAAAAACAAAATGAATGAACAAGGAGAGGTTGTTAGAAATAAAGCCCAGTTAGTCGCTCAAGATTATTGTCAAGAAGAAGGAATAGATTTTATGAAACCTTTGCTCCCGTAGCAAGATTAGAAGCCATTGGGATTCTACTTGCTTTCGCAAATCATAATAATTTTAAATTATATCAAATGGATGTTAAAAGTGCATTTTCAAATGGATTTGTAAAAGAGGAAGTATATGTTGAACAACCACCACTTTTTGAAAATAAAATATTACCAAATTATGTTTACAAGCCTAAGAAAGCTCTATATGGTCTAAAACAAGCTCCTAGAGCCTGGTATGATAGACTAAGATCTTACTTATAATAATCAAACTTTAAAATTGGTAAAGTAGATAATACTCTTTTTATTAAAAGAAATAAAAACAATATTCAACTAGTACAAGTTTACGTAGATGATATCATTTTCGGATCAACTAATTTTGAAATGAATAAAGAATTTTCTGAAATAATGACAAAAGAGTTTGAGATGAGTCATATGGGTGAATTAAACTTCTTTCTAGGATTACCAATAAAACAATTAGATAATGATATCTTTATTAGTCAAGAAAAATATGCTAAAGACCTAGTTAATAAATTTGGTTTGACTACTGCAAGTGGAAAATCCACTCCCATGGCAACCAATGAGTACCTAAGTAAAGAAAATCTCTCGAAAGATGTATATCAAAAATTATATAGAGGAATAATTGGATCACTACTCTATATCACAGTTAGTAGACCTGATATCATGCATAGTGTTTGTCTCTGTGCAAGATATCAATCTCAACCTAAAGAGACCCACTTAAAAGCCGTAAAACGTATCATAAGATATGTTAAAAACACCTCTAATTATGGTTTATTTTACCCTAAAAATTATTCTTTTGACTTAATATCTTACTGTGATGCTGATTATGCTGGTTGTAAATCAAACTGAAAAAGTACAAATGGAAATTGTCACTTTTGGGGCATTCTCTGATTTCTTGGTTTAGTGAAAAGCAAAACACGGTTTGTTTATCAACAACTGAAGCAGAGTATATTTCTGCTGCTTTGGCTTGTTCTCAAGTAATATATATGTAACAAACTTTAAAAGATTTTGGTTTAAATATCTCAGAATCACCAATTTATTGTGACAATACTATTGCAATAAATTTATCCAAAAATACTACTCATCCTGGTCGAACTAAACATATTGATATCAGACATCATTTTCTCAGAGATAATATAAGTAAGGAAGTAATTACTCTCGATCATATCAATTCTAAGAATCAAATTGCCAATATATTAACAAAACCCTTAAGTGAATCTATATTTACTAAATTAAGAAGAGAATTAGGTATTTGTTCAATAACTGAAATATAAAATATAAAATATAAATAACAAAGTATAATTAAAAATTAAATCATAATAAATCAAATAGTAAAAATATCAAACACCATGTCGAAATCCCTCCTCTACCCATATCGACATATAACGATTTTATATTTTTTGAAATTTTTCGTACCAAAATTTAAATAAGTGGTTATATATTCTTCTTATTCCGAAATTTGGATCATTCTTTCTGTTCTTTCTCTGTTCTATCTTCTGAAAACATTTAAACAATGGCCTCATTTTCCAAATCAAACAAAAATTCAAACTTTTCGTTCCCTTCTCCTACTTATGGACCATTTCAACGAACTACGCTTGCACGAGTGACGAAATTAAGGATTCTTTGAAGGATGCACTACAACTAATGACTGAAATTCAAGTGGTGAAACTTAGAATGGCCAAAGAACAAGAACAGCAAGGCAAAATCCTTAGAAATTTTCAAAAATTTCTAATGGACAATCACGCTAATCCTATCTTGATTGATGAAGAGTCTTTAGGAGATGAAGTGCAAGAGGACAGCGAGGAAGAAGAAGAAGAAGAAGCATTCATGGAAGAAGAGCACGTTGAAGATGACGACAAAGTCATTTGCGTTGGCGAAGTGTGCTTTGACAAGGATGGAAATCTTGTCGAACAACGTGGAAATTTCTATTTCCACTATCCAAATTGTTTGGTTCATAGATCTCCCATTTTCAAGGACACGCATTAGTTTCTTTTTTCTCTTTCCTATTGTTCCATGTTTTTACTTACGTTCTCTACGCACATGTAAATATAACAATATAATTGATAAATGATTGTGTTCTTATATTTTATCATAATTATAAATATTATCTTGTATAGATTCTTAGTTAAGGAAGTTAGTAGTTTAGGACTAAGTTTTAGTTTTAGAATTAAGTGTTGATTATTTATGATAACACTATCATTATAATCACATAGTATTAGATTAAGGGGGAGTTATATAGTTTGGAGTTAGTTTTTGTTGATGACAAAGGGGAGAAGAATAAAATATTATAGTTAGGCATAGATTAAGGGGGAGTTGTTAGTTTTAGAGGGAGTTATTAGGATAGAAGTAATATTTTATAAACAAATATTGTCATCATCAAAAAGGGGGAGATTGTTGTCCTTGAGATGATAGTTTTGATGACAACAACCTTAGAATAAGATTATAAAAATATAAATACTGATATTATAGTTTAGATATATATATATATATATGTATGTATATGCATGATTTAACCATGCAGATACCAAGAATGAAGACTGTATAGTATAGAGATTCAAGATATCAATATTGAAGACTCATGAGTATCAAGATTATCAAGAGCTCAAGATTTCAATAATAAGTAATTTAATTAGAAATTTTGTTAAAACTCCTAGAAAAGCACTGACATCTTAAAATCCAATTTATTCGTGGATTGGAATCCACTTCAAGACTGTTAAAGGGATGGAACCCTAAGGAGGATGGAACCTATGAAAAATCTAGTGGAACATTGTTTTGTATCCACTAACTTTTATTCAAAATGTTTTATAAAATTATATCTTGTTTTCAAAATGTTTTCAAAATCTTCCTTTTAAAAGAATCAAAAACATCTATCCTGGTTTTAAAGATTTTTAGCCTCAAAATAATCTTTATTTCAAAATCAAATTATCCTTGGTTTTTAAACTATCTTTTAACAATAATATATTTAACTTTTAATATTTATACTTAGATTTAAATATAAAATTATAGTAAAATTTTATATATATACCAAAATACTATTCTCTGTATTTACTTATGTATTTTAACTATAGTTAAGTATATTTATAAAGTTTAAAATAGTTTTAATATAAGATAGAAGTTATTTTCAAAGAAAAACAAATCACCAAAATTTCCTTTGTCATGTCGACATCCTCAAGTACCCTATGTCGACGTGGTAGCAGTTTATTTCAAAATTTTAAATTTCAAAGGAAGTGTCTATTCGTCATATCCTTTCACGAATGAACATGGTTGTTGTTCTACTATAAATGAGGGTGGTTTTGAACGAATTTATGTTCATATTTTTCTGGTTTTCACTCTTCTTCTTCCACATTTCTTTATACACATTCTTACCATTAATCTGCCGAAATCAACATTGAATCTAACTAGATCATTTCTGTTTTGATTCTCTATCACTATCTCAACAAGATCTAAGTGCTATTCAGAGTTATAGACTTCTTTGTAATCAATCAAGAGAGAAAAGGCATGATTGTAGCCATAGAAATCAATCAAGTGAGAAAATGTGTGATTGTAGCCTTGGAAATCAATTGGGTGAACTTGTTGCTCCTGAAATCAAGTATCTCTACCCAGAGGATTGTGAATCTGGAGTGGTATACCTCCTGGCCTTGAAATCGAGGGTGTAATTGTAAAATTGCTTTTGAAAGGAAATCCGTACTTGTATGCGGGACTGGATGTAGGGTGGCTCCAAACCAGTATAAAATTTGGTGTGTTCTTTCCTTTATTGCTTTTACTTTATTTCTGCATCTGCGTTTGATTCTGTGATCATATCTGTGTCTGAATATTGCATACATTTGTGTTCAAATTAACAAAAACTCAAAAAGATTTAGTAATTCCTTTAAACACTATTCACCCTCCTCTAGTGTTAATCCTAGCCTTAAGATCCATATTCCGCATTTCTCTTAATATTCATCCTTTTAGTGACTCCTTTTGATTGCGAATCTCCAGGTGTAGTGAAGTGTCTTTGAATTCCATGTCGCTTACAAAAATATTTGAACTCCTTAGAAACAAACTCACTGCCATTATCGGATCTCAACACCTTCAACTTCCTTCCGACTTCATTCTCTATCGGTGCCTTCTAAGTTTTGAACTTATCAAATGACTCCGACTTAGCTTTCATCACGAACACCTAAAATTTCCGAGAGTAGTCATCGATAAAAGAGACAAAATACTTAGGTCCTCCAATAGAAGTTGTAGCTATGGGACCCTAAACATCCGTATGGACATACTTTATACTCCTTTGGAATCATGTCTACCAACACCAAAAGAAACCTTTGTCTGCATCCCCAGTACACACTCGTGGCAGAATCTAAATTGCAAAAGTTTTCACCCTTGATCATCTTCCTTCCATGAGCATCACCAAGCACTTCTCCAATACATGACCTAATCTGAGATGCCAAACTCTGGTGGCATCTAAAGCTTGTGAATTATCAACTCCAACACATGACTGTCCAAAAATTATAGATCCTTTCAGTAGATAAAGATTCTGGACCATTACTTCTTCCATCAATATAAGAGAACCACGTTTCACCTTCATGCTATCCGGCTCTATTGTAATCCTACAACCTAAAGATGTTAGCTGACCCAAAGACAGAAGAGATTTCCTTAAATCTAAAACACAGCGGACTCTAGTGGTAGTGCGAACCACACCATCGTGTATGTGGATATGCACTAATCCTTCTTTTAATAACTTCCAAGTAGCATTGTTCCCCATTAATATGGCACTTCTCTCCTTACCTTTATAAGAACAGAAATACTTCTTCCTATATGCCATGTGAAAAGATGCCTCTAAATCCAGCACCCAATGGTCTGATATATCGAAAACAGATGTAGTCAACATATCAGCAGAAACAACCTTCTACACTGCAATAGATGAAGAACCATCTGCTTCATTTCTTTACCTCAAATGTGGGAAATCTTTCTTCCAGTGGCCATGTTTCTTACAATGATGACACATGCTGTCTTTAGACTTGCCTCTCCAACCACTTCTATGCTCCCTTGACTTGGAACGCCCTCTGAAATTATACCCCTTCTTCTCCTTTCTTTGTCTCTCGATGAACAGCTCTTGACTAGCTTTTACACTTTCTCTCATGAGCTTCATTTGATCTCTCATCTCTTCACTCATGAGTTCAGTCTTCACATCTTATAATGTCAGCGTGCTTCTGCCATAGATAAAGCTATTAGCAAATACCATGTATCGCTTTGGAAGCGAGCATAATACCACCATAGCCTTTTACTCTTCATGTACATTCAAATCAATAGCTTTCATCATCATCATCAAGTCATCGAAGAAGTTAAGATATGCTTTCAACGACGTACCTTCTCACATCTTGTAAGTGAACAAAGTGTACAACAAATTAGCCTATTCGTAAGTGACTACTTTATGTAGAGATCTTCTAATTTCTTCCATAAGCCTCCAGCAGTAGTTTCACTACTAATCTCTCGGACGATGTTCTAACCCATGGCCAATTGGATAGTATTAAAGGCTCATTCTTCCATCTCCTTCCTCTCTAATTCTGAGATATATGTTGCTAATGATTCTGCGTCAAACACAACCTGATGAACATGATTTCTTCTCAACACCACATTCATCTTCCATTGCCACTTCTAAAAATTATTATCACTGTTCCACTTCTCTATAGCCAACTGTGAACTGAATATTGCATATAAACCCCTAGTGTAGGGTGCATACTTCTGGGTAGGTCTAACCTCACTTCCATCTTTAGATCCTACCATCTTATTAATCACCTTCTAGCCATAGGCTTCAACAACAACCTTCAAAGCTCTATTGTCAGACTGTTGGCTTAATTTTACACAAATGACTGTAAATCAACCCAAATAAATGTAGAAGCAATAAGATCATATTGTAGTGTGATAAAACAAACAACAATACGAGAATACAAAATAAAAAATCATAAAAGAAAGCAAATAGAGAGTTCACACACGGATTTATAGTGGTTCCACTGTTACGATATAGTGTACTTCCATTTTTAAGGAGAGAAGATTTTTTTGCTTTCTAAGAAAAGAAAAAATTACAAGAGATATAATGGAGGCTAAGAAGAAGAATAAGAAATACAATTTAAGAGGATGATTCTAATCTCTAAAGAATAACTATCTTTATACAGAGATTATTACTTAGGGTTGAAGTAATAAATCAATGCCTCATCAATTATTCTATTTATATGGAAAACATTTATCCATTTGACGTTTTAGATTCCTCCGATTTGCATTTTCTTGATAAGATTCATTCTTTAATCAGTTGATTAGGGAATTATTTGATTACTTTAATCCTCTAGATCACTCTCCTTCTCATGAAGATAATTCATTATCCTTTTTAATTCAATAAAAGAGGCAATATATTTGAGTCATTATATCAAATATCTTTTAAATCTTCTTTACTTGGAGATATAATATCACGGAAATCAACAGTATCTTCCAAACCTTCTTTAATATAAAAATACAGATCACCAAAATCTAACAACGGTAATAAATTAGCTAACTTATTATCATAAATTAACTAAATGTGTCGGTTACAATAAATTTAATGATGCAGCATGTTTCTATTTGAAAAAGAAAGGTACATGGTTTAACTTTGAATACATTTATGTTTGATAGTTACAAATATTTCATATGTTTAACCCATGCACGTTCAATTTTGTGTCTTGAAACGGGTAACAATTAACACGATATGGAAAATTTTGTAGTCAATATTTATTGCAAATATTTTGTATTCATATATTTTAATTAACGCCATTTTTAGTTATGAAAATCATACTTTGCTAATGTTTTTCCTTTGTGTATTATGTTGAAATTTCACATTAACTTTAACGTAAATACAAAAATGAATGAATTAAGGTAGTATACAAATAAATTCAAAAAAATCGGTGCCTCTTTGTAGATTAATTATAACTATCTTACATTCTAAATGAGCTAACTGAAACAATATGTCACCAAAGTGGCTCTCTTGTTTTTATTTTTCTTGAAGAGTGTTAGATATTTGTGTGTATTCATACGGATGTTAGTTGACCCAAAGGAAGGATAAAATGTATCCAAATTAATTAGACATATGTGATGATTAACAAATGACAATTATAAGATTTTACAGGTGAATGATTAATTGTCCTAAAGGAATATTATTATTTGACTTGAATATGTTGTCGGTGTTTGATCATTACAACAAGTGTACCACTTACATTTAATATTATTGTCCAAAAACTTGATATTAATGTTTTGTTAGACATCTTGAGAAGAGATTTACTGATTATCTAAATTTTCTATGGTTGATTTTTGGACATGAGCGTATATTGTCAATCTTTATTTTTTGTTCCAATTTCATTAAAGTATCTACCAATTTTAATAATATTTCCATATTGTTTGGGATTAAATTAAAGATTCGGCAAGAAAATATGTTGTTTGTTCTTGACTTGGTGGATCTAGATCTTTAATTTAGGAGGATAACATCCACCTCTACTATGGTTGAATATTCTTATAATGTTATGAAGAACATAGAGAGGTAGGATAACCCGAACTACAAAAGTTAAATGATCACGAGGTAGAATATTTCAATGGCTTTCAAGGTTTTGGATCAGTTGGGATAATTACTATTAAGGAGTTCTTTATTGAGATAGAAAAACATTTTTCCAAAAAGGTAAGGGGAAACAAGCACGTTCTATAGTGCTTGATTATATAAAGTCAAAGTAAATGAAACATAAATGAGCACTATATGGAAAATATTGCTTCAAAAGTTAAAGGCACTCAAATTATTATTATTATTTGATATTTTATTTATTCATAGTACAAGCAATTTAATATTATTATTAATATTATTTTTAGAAATGCAATGGTCTCTTATTGAGCTTACTTCGTATTGTGCGTAAAAAAAAGGTTGAAGCCTGATAAGATAGCATGTACCCAATTTAATATATACTATTAATAATACACACACACATTGATTAAGGATAAAGTAGTCATTAAGGATCTAGAAGGAAACAAATAACATAATGATGTCGATAGTTGTTTCTTTTATAAAATGTACGGACATATAAAGAAGATTTTACCTGATATCATGCATGTCATATCAAGAATGGTACATATATTACTTTAGTATTTTAAGATGTAAATTTGACCTTAGTATGTAAAAATATTTGGTGCATGGATATTAGTGCGGCACCTCACATAAATAGTTTCATAAAAACTCAATTTCTTAAACTACCAAGCTCCAACTGATGTTGAAAGACACGTCTATATAGATAATGGAAAGTTGGAAAAATTAGAATATACTAAACATTGTTAAGCTATTATTAAGAATTCGGTTATTTTCTTTGGATTTGTTGATATATTTACTTTTTATACTTTTATTTGTATAGTTTTTGGTTTCTATTTCTAATATGAACAAATTTGGTTATTATTGTCAGAAATAGTAAGATTAATCTATCAATAAATTTGTACATTACTGGAATTGAATATCTTGATGTTTATGATAAATCTCTCTTATAAAGAAGTCTTGAATTTAGATATGGCGATTAATGTAATTATTTATTCCATCTTACTAAATAATTCTATAACGAGGCACTAACAATAGCAAATACTTTACTAATATTCTAAGTGACTTAAAACTATAATTTTTATGAATCCATACTAAACAAAAAAAAATAAGATGGGAAGTGCAGTAATTTTTTGATGATATTAAGTTTGGAGGAAGAGCTGAAGACTTGGCGTAACAGTTAGGTCACCCATATAGGGAACTGGATGTCCAGGTTCGAGTCTGAAAATAGCCTCTTTGTAATATGAGAAAAATGCTACATATGTTATTGACCTTCTTAGAGTCCGTAATCGTGCGAGAGCTTCGTACACTGGGTTTCACCTTTTTTTATTGAGTTTGGAGGAAGAAATAAAATATGGATACACTGGGTTCCACCTTTTTTATTGAGTTTGGAGGAAGAAATAAAATATGGATCATTGTCTTTAAAGGGAATCATTACCTTTGATTTAACTATAACTACTTTTCTAGATAACATATATGATTTTTTTTTCCTTTTGTTAGAAGTAAATTAGGAACCATAATAGGGTAATTTTAACATATTCTCTTCCGATTAGGGTTAATGTTTAAGGAAAACAAACTCAACAACCTCAAGCTGCAATTTTACGAAGGAGATCCACTTGAAAAGAAAGAATTATTATTCCGGATAACTATTTGGTTTTCTCCATTAATCAAACTAACAAATTGACTGAGATGATTTGGTCAACTTACATCAATCCATCCAAGATATCAAGTTTAAAAGTGGATTTAAGTTATAAGTATATAGTATAATTCTATATAAGGAAATAAGGTTTAAGATCTTTCTATATACATCAAGATTAGAAGCCCATCAGTTATGAATGGTTATTCAAAACTAAAGGGGATTCAGCACATAATGTGGAATGATAAAAGGCTTTCTTGTATAAAAGACCATTCTCAAAAGGAATCAATAATTTTATAGGAATTTTCTCTTCGGTTTACCAAAAAACTCTTTAAAATGATTACGGGGTTTGTTACAAATTTTGAATTTGATCAATATCAAATGGATATTAAAGTCGTGTTTCTCAATGTAGATATTGATAAAACAACTAAAGAAATTTATTTATGCGCTCAAATAAATTTCTTATCAATGGTACTATAATTTTCATCAAGTTATCACCTCATTCGACTTTGAGGGGAAAACACTAACAAGTTCTTAAAGGGTAATTTTTTTTCATGATTTTGCAAATTAATGATATATTACTTGCCAATATTATTCAGGTATATTGCAAGAAATCAAGATATTCCTTTTGATACATATTTTTTTTTCAAAAAACACGTTGATGATAAAAAAATTTGTTTTTAAGGTTCAAATACACTATATTATCATTTATGGGACCATATTTGGATTGCTATTAAAGGGCTATGTAGATAAGTTATTAAAAAAGATTTGATATACAAATTACCAATCAATTGATTTACTTTTGTCAAAAGAGACAAATTTTGTCTTATACAGTGGCATAAGAACATCCTTGAAGTTAAGAAAATGCAAAATATTCCTCATGCATTTGCATGCCGAGTCTAATGCATGCTAAGGCATGGACATAATTGGATATTGTGTGTGTTTGTGGCAGATGTCTTACCAATCTTGAAAGTGGATCACTAGTTAGCAACCAAAATGGTTAAGAGATATCTTTAAGGAACGAAAAGGTTTTATGCTTACAGATAAAATATAAAATGTGTTGGAGATCATAAAGCATTATGATCCGAATATTTTGTATGTCGTGGGTGCAAAAGATCCACTTCAGGATACAATTTTTTAGTGGAGCTATACCAGGATAGTTTTCATACAGACACTTGTAGCCACCTTCACTATGGAACTAGTATTTGTTTTCTGTTATGAGGTATCCACTGATGGAAACTAATTGTAAAATTTTATCACAAAGTTATGGAATATTAAAAAAGAAAAAGCATTAAAGTAATACCGCAACAATAAACAACTTATTATTTTCTGTTGAGGGTGAGTGCAAAACATATTATAACTCATAAAGCATATTGTGACAAACTCCATTATAGAGGATCCTCTTATAAAAGGATTGTCACCTAAGGTCCTTTATGAGCTTTGCTTAAATGGGTGTATCTTTTATGTAAGTATATTTTAGTTTAGGAGGAGTTTGTATTTGATATTGTCATATAATGCATTACTCTATACTTCGGTTACAAATATACTAAGTTTTTTTTGGATAAAAAATAAAGTAATAAAGTTTTCTTTGCACTCCATATTATGCAAATATTGAACTTCTTTTGATCTCACTAAAGTAGGATCAGTTAAAAATAGACATGCATAGATTACATTTCATATAATTTCTATACTATGCATCCATAATTGATCTATGTCATTTGATTTTATTGGTATATGTGACCACCAATAGTTTTATTTACAATAAAGGCAACAAATGGCTCTTTGCTTTATCATCACAGTTAATAGATGAGGTTATTTAAGATACACCTTGTATTATGAATAACAAATTCTGAAGCTCATAAAGTTAAACATATTTATAAGGATATTATCTATGTGGCCCAAGGGGAAATTATTGGAAAAATTTAACATGTGGGCCATACATGTAAAATAAAATGTGTTATACTATTTCGGTGTAAAACATAATTAAAGTGATCAAATGAAGTAATAAAACATTTAAGGCATAAAGTGTTACTATTATGGAAAGAATGCGTAGAGACTGAAGTGATTTTTAATTTGTTAAAGGGTCGAATTGAAAATATCATGCTACTATATATACTAGTGTAAACCAGTGCTACGCACACGGATTGTAGTAATATTTCATGGTTGTTAATTTGTTTTGCATTTTAATCGATTGTATCTAACTGTAACTCATTTTCTATAGCTATGGTAGTAGATGCGAATATATCATTAGGAGCTGCAAGGTCAAAAGTTTGTTTGTAGGGTATGTCATGTACTGTGCCATTAGATTAGAACCCGGTGCATATTTTAAAATGTATCCGAAGTGTACTTGGTTTTCTAAGGTTCATTGGTAAGGTAGATAAAAAGTCGTTTGATCAAAGTAGTGGACAATGCTAAATTTTGCGATCAGTACAAAGACCATTGCAAGCAATGTCGAAAGAAGCATGAAATGGAATAACTACGTTTTCATAGATTTAAAAATAGGAAAAAGGTTGACAAATCAAGCTGGATTAGTCTAAATATAAGCAACTTGGCCAGTGGCCATTAGAGATTTAGCACGATGTACATGTCAATTCATTAGTGGTTGTGGTGATCATTATTATCATTGTAGGTACATATGTACTCAATAATAAGTCCCACATAGTGCAAATATATTTATTGTTGTTGTTTATAAGCTAAGGGGTGGAGAAGGTAGTTGTTCCAATTGTGTCTAATTAAGTTAAGATGTTGCCTAACATGGTCGAATGATGAATGATATGCAAATTGAGAAATAATTGAAACAATTTTATCCTACTACTTCAATAATGATCCAACGGTTGCCACCTACATCTCTCTTTAGAGATCAAGGGTATTTTGGGTATTTCAAAAAGACGCGGTTGAATTCTGTTCATTGAATTCTCATTATTAATAGTAAAGATGGGGTATTTCGGGTTTTCTAAGGTTCATTGGTAAGGTAGATAAAAAGTCATTCGATTAAAGTAACGGACAATGCTAAATTTTGCGATCAATACATAGACCATTGCAAGTTATGTCGAAAGAAGCATGAAACGGAATAGCTACATTTTCATAGATTTAAAAATAGGAAAAAGGTTGACAAATCAAGCTGGATTAGTCTAAATATAAGCAACTTGGCCAGTGGCCATTAAAGTTTTAGCACGATGTACATGTCAATTCATTAGCGGTTGTGGCGGCCATTGTTTTCATTGTAGGTACATATGTACTCAATAATAAGTCCCACACCGTGCAAATATATTAATTGTTGTTGTATATAAGCTAAGGGAAGGAGAAGGTAGTTGTTCCAATTGTGTCTAATTGAGTTGAGATGTTGCTTAACATGATCGAGTGATGAATGATATGTAAATTGAGAAATAATTTAAACAATTTGAACCTACTACTTCAACAACGATCCAACGGTTGCCACGTACATCTCTATTTAGAGATATAAAGGGTATTTTGGGTATTTCAAAAAGACATGATTGAATTCTATTCATTGAATTCTCATTATTAATAGTAAAGATGTGGTTGTGGTCCTCAAATTACACAAGTTTTCTATGACCCTCCTATAAAGAGAAATACATAAGTAGACTTGTGATAATATGGAAGATCAGATCCATCTCTTTTCTTTCGAATCCATCTATTTCACTTAATCAATTCATGAAATCAAGTATGACTTCTGCTAATCTTTTTAATTCCCATAATTTCTTCTTAGGTAAATCAATATGGGTTATCTATTTAGATCTAGGATTTATTGATTAATTGTATTTTGGCAGTATCAAATCCTAACATTGCTCAGATCGAAAAAAAGATATAGCTCTTTTCTCCTCTATTCCCATTATTTTCCTCTATCCCGATTGAGACAAAACACAGTAAATGAATTTAAGGTGTTATAATTTACACACAATAAATATACACTTTCACCTATTTTTCTTCACATCCACTAAATGATTCCACACACACCCATCAATTTAATTTATGTTTCTTTCTCTAGTATTTTCTCTTCCTAAAAAAAATTAAATATACATATTTATTCACCTATCTTCCAAATAAACAAACCAATATAATGTTTTCACATCTCTTCCCTTCCCCTCTAACACGCTTGAATTCCTAGCCGTAAAAAATAAGTCGATTTTCAAACAGATCGAAACTACAATAAAACAAACAAAGTAAGGTTTTGCAAAACTGTTAATTTTGGAACCCATTTGTTTAATCAAATATTAAATTACTGCATATAATATTATTTCAACCAAAATTAATTTTTTATTGCATACTATCTTAGGAAAAAAATCAATGCAAACTACAATAAATTCAACCTTAAATTTAATGAGATTATAATACACATAATTACCTTGCATAGTTTGAATGGTGATAGAGAAAACTACTAATTTATACAATGATTTGTTCAACAACAATAAATTAGGTCTTACTTACATTATTAATTTCAATATGCTTTATCATTAACTATTGATAGGGGCTATTACTGTGTTTTATAATTAGGGTTTTTTCCATACATGTGCATCATTCGGTTATGCAAAAATGTATGCCTACTTTTTCATTAAGTTTTGCAGAATCGGCCAAAGTGAATTTTATTAGTATTTTGTCCCAATTTGTAGAATACAATAGCTTATAATTTTTGTTTGATGATAATAAACATATATACTTTAATGTGTTTGTTTTAGTACTAATGCAATATCATAAAATGAAATAAACAAATCAAAATTTCATTTAAACAAATATTTTGTTTCATTACAATTTCAAATAGTACACATTACAACATAGCTTCCACTATATTTTACAATACCGTTTTCCACTCTTATATGAAGCTCACTCTTACATACAATACATCCTCATATACAACTCACTCACCCATACAGTTGAATTCAATTTGTTATCTTCTTGCTTCACCTACAAATAACAACGCAGTTAAAAGCAAAAAGAAACAAACAAAATTGAAAAATAAAAGTATAATTGAATACGATGTTGACTCAGTTAATTAGGTTGGTTATTTTCATATATTCAGAAAATTATATAACTTCTCTAGGAAAAGTACAAAGCATTAGAAAAATACAAATATATTCAGAAACTTATATAACTATTAATTCGAGAATCAGTGGCTAAAGATAGCAAGTAACAAAAAATAAGTCATAGCATGAATTGAACAGGTCAAGGTCGAAATCAGAAATTCAACCGAAGTCAAAATATGTTCGAATATATATCAACAATGAATGTAATGATCCGTAATTTCACTGCTTTGATTTGTGAATATTTAATTAATTTTAAATATTCAAAAGATAGATTTTATAAATAAAATTAGACCATTTTAAATAATAAATAGTGATGGTAAAATAGTTTTAAAAATTAGTCTGCAAAAATATTTAGTTCGAAGAAAAATCGAAAATGTGATCGGAATTCTTTTTCCAAATTTTCGACTTTTTGTCAACTAAAAGTTGTTGGAAACATCGTGTACACTATTTTATAATTACATACACACATTTATAATTAAGTTAGGATATAGTATTATATATATAACTAGATAATTTATATGATGTGGCTTTTTATTTCAATAAGATTAAAATGAAAGGAAATGGAAAAGTAAGATGTCATTTTATATCACACCCATACAAACATCTAAGTACATGAAGTGTGGCATTTTGGCTCAAAGGGGGACAAAAGATGGGGCTTTTCCTTGCAAAAGAAACATGGGGAAAGGGGAAACATGGTGAGGTGGCGAGCAAGTACTGGAGAACATGTACTATAGGGCTCTTTAGTAATTTTATTATTTCACTTTATATAAAAATAATTTGTTAATTATTACGTCCGCATTTTAATTTCAAATCTCCATTTTCATACACTTCCTTCCAAGTTCTCATTGTTTCTTCCATGGCCTCTTTATAATTTTCTAATTAAATTCTTCCCATTTTCAAATTTAAAGCCTTAAACATAGTTAAAAATACTTCATCTCCTTCTACATCTCCTCTTCTTTTAAAGCTAGCCCTAAACCCGCCCCATCCGAGGCATGGCCGAACCCAAAGACCCCCTTCCCTTGTTAAAGTCACATTTTTTCAAGAGCAAGCAAAGTTCTAGGTCATTTTCCTAAATTACTGGATGTTCGAGTTGAATCGAGTCACTTTTGATGAGTTAAAGCTCGCTCTTTTAAATAAAGTTTAACTTTATTTTCGACGTTATTTGGCTGCTAAATATGATAATTGTTGGATGAAGTTGATACCGACTTGTATGTGAATATATGTGTCTGGATTTTTTGTGTATAGACTTGAAAATGGAAAGCTCAAGTTAAGTTAGTTAGTAAGTTAATCCCTTACTTGTGTATGTGGACTATAATATGTAAGCTATGTTGTGATGATGTAAACTGTGTTGTATACACTAAAAAGTTAGCTCTTTGACTTGTTAAATGACTCAAGATCCTTTGAAAGATCAAAATCATGTTTTACTAATTTTTGTTTACTAAAAAGATTTCAAGTTTTAACTTTGTTTAGTTTCAAAAACCTTTGACTTACCTTTTTAAAGTAAGTTAACACTTAATGTAAGAGTTTTGAAATTGATTTGGAATGTAAAATAAGATTTAAACTTATGGGTAACATAGCGATAGCCATTGTGTATGCAGTTCATGAAAACAAACTCCTTCTGAATTTTAAAAGTGTTTTTACTTAAGTATTTTTTGAAAAGTGTTTTCAATAAAATGTATACATAGTAAAAAGTAATTGATTATTTAGTTATTTATTTATTTAATGATTAATTATTAGTTAATTAAATAAAGGTATTTAATAATTAAAGGTTAATCAAATAAGTTAATTATTATTTAATTGTTAATAAAATATTAATTATGGTTTAATTAATTATCTAAGGATTAATTAAGATTAATTTTTAATGAATTATTTATTATAAAAGAATTTATTAATTATTAATTATTAATTATTAATTAAGTTGAATTAAATTAAGATTTAACTAATACTTAATTAGGATTTAAATTATTATTTAATAGAGGTTCAAATATTATTTAGTTGTTAGTTATAGATTAATTATGGTTTAATTATTTGTTTAAAGATTAACTATTATTTAATTATTTATTTAAAGGTTAATAATTAATTAATTAATTAATTATTAAAAGTTAATTTAGGATTTAATTATTTATTCAAATGTTAAATTATTATTAAAAAGAGTTTAAATGTTATTTTTCTGTTTGTAGAATAAATCATAGTTCTTCAATAATACATCAAGTAGATTATATTGACATCTATTAAGCATGAATTAAACCATGTTCTACCATGTTGATAACTTGGACATTTTCCTATAAGTGATTGGTTGTTATTGATTGATCCCTTTACATATCTATTTGTCATGTAAATGCTCATGTTATATTTGAAAAGTTAAACTGAATTAAATGAGAACCGTTGTGGTCACTAAGCCTCTTTCTGATTTTGGGAAGTAAAATATTTCATTTTATTCTTTTTTAAAATGGTTTAAAGTTTATTATTATTTTTAAATATGATATTTAAAGGATAATTGAGCAATTATTTTATTAAAATATTTGAAATAAATTTAATATTTTTAAATGATTGTTTAAAAATCATTATTATAATGAGATTTAAGGATAATTAAATGAAGGATGTTTAAATAATAACTTATTTATTTAAAGGTGTTTTAAATAATTTATTGTTTATCATAGGAACTTTATCAATTAGAGCTTATTAAAGGAGTTTTGTTTAAAATAAGGAAAGTTTATAAAAGGAGTACTAATAAATTAAAAAGGAGATCTTGAAATTTTAGGAGAGTTTTATAAATGATTATGGATATTTATAAAGTTTTACAAATGATTTTGGATATTTATAAAACGCTTTTATAAACGGTTTTGATATTTATAAAAGAGTTTTATAAATAAACTTGGAGATTTATAAAGGGTTTTCATAAATGGATTTAGAATTTAAATAAAGGATATTTCATAAAAATGAAAGAGATTTATTTAAAAAGGATTTAATAGAAATTTTTTATAAATGGAATTGAGATTTAATTTCCTTAAACCGACCTTCTTAATTATGGTGTTATGGAACATTCGTTCCACACTTGACACCGAAGTAATAGTGTTTAGGGTTATCTTTGTCTCCATTTCTTTTTAAATAACTTTTGTTTGATCCTTTAATATGATTTTGGAGTAGGAAATCTTTCACAATGTTTTATGAATATACTTATGCCAGTGGGATAAGTATATGAATATTTTGGAAAGGGATTTAATAAATGAAAGATTTATTTAAATGAAACTTAGTGATTGCTATGGGTAATTAAAAATCCGAATCATTGTTGCTTGTTTATTTGATCGTAAAATAACCGATTATCAAATCTTAGCCAGTTTTGACTTAGAAAGTAAATAAAAGCTTCGCGTGTTCATGCGGTTTGAGCTCCCTCGGGAGAACTCATTCGGGTGAAATGTCTCTAGCTTTAATTTATATATTAGTGATCCCTTTGGGACTCTGATGTAGTCCACTTACTTCTAAAAGACCGGGATTAATTCAACCGGAAATTATCGGTTGTCGGTTGGAGAGACCGAGATCAGAGATATTATCTGAAAACCACTTCAAACCAACATTTTCATTTGAGTGGAAGACACCGTGAGGATGATCTAAGGTGGAACTCTTTGAAGTGCAAAGTCTATTTGATACTAATCTTGAGGGTGATTCCAAAATGGATGTAGTAGAGATAATGCCTTCGGTTTTGTTAAAACCTAGAATAAACTTGTATGGATGAATCCTAGCATTACATTTCTGCCTAGAGGGCAGTGTTAGCATTCCAAGTGGGAATTTCTAAAAGAAGGTAAATCATTGCCTCAAGTGCACACCTCGAAATGGATTACACAAGGTAGATGTAGCAGGGCTATGTCAGTCACTCCTATAAGGGTGTGTCATCACCTTTCTAGATTATCATATTATGGATTCGGTTGTGCATGAGAGCTCTCTATAAAGGTCAAGAACAATTGGACTGAACATATTCGGTATTATCCAATAATAGGTAGGTCGGTTCTGTATTGGTAAAGGTAGAACGGTTTTTGTCCTCAGGTGCATTTTATTTAGGGGTGTACCATTTTCAGAAGGTTGTCTCATACCTTGCCATTTGTTGGAATCCATTCTCCAATAAAAGCCCTCGATTTTTGATTGTATACCTATTATTGTTGTGATGTACACACATCAAAGCTACTTGATTATTTGTATTTAAACCCATAGACATTGTTATAATATCATTTGATTTTTTATAATAAAAAGGCTTGGTTATCATAAGGCCAAACCTCGTAGATGTTTATATGCGGCGTGGTCTTACGAGATACCATTTATTTTGAAAGCATTTTCAAATGTAGAATTCAATATGATTTTATTGAGCTTTCTCACGCTGGTTTATCAGATTGATTTGGGCATTATTTTCTTATAATGCTCGGGTTAGCCTGAGCATATTTCTAGATTTAGCTGGATGCTTAAGAGCTTTCAGGTGCAAGCTGGAATTTCCAAGATATATTCACATATCTTATAATCTTCCACTGTATTCTGTTTGCTCTTGTCTGTATTTATTATTAATTGTAAGGACATGTTGTTATAACTATCTAGGCTGATAATATGTTAGTGTACTATGATGTTGTGTATATAATAAAGTTGATTTCTCTTTGTAAAGGTTTGTGTATATTATGTATTTCTTATCACGATGTGAGATTCTATTCTGCTTTTTCTTTCTTTAACCCTTAATGACCTATCTTTTGGACACTCAAATAATCGATATACGAATACCAAGGATGTATTAAGTATCATCTTTACGTGTAAGAAAGACAGATCATTACAGTTGGTATCAGAGCTTAGGTTGAGCGAGCACCTAGGCCTTAGTGGGGTAAACTCATTATAGATAAGGTTAGTAATGCCATAGAAGGAGTAAATAATTAGAGATCGGACTAGTAGTATCCTAGAACGAGTTTGAATGCAGTATATATGTATGAGTACGTATTTATTAATGTATAAAAATGGTTTATATTATGTTGTTTGATCTATTGAGTGGTTTAAGAATTCTGATTGATGCATCCGACTAACATTATTGATAGGGATTTCCTAAATACTTGAACAAGTCCAATCGACACAATGTTGTTGAAATATGGTAAATAAAATAATTATACCTAAGAATATATTTTATAAAAAGGAAATTTTTTAACAAAATTTATATAGTTATCTATGATGTAGTTGTTTTTAAGAGTTGATAATATTTTATTATTATCATATAGTGTTTTTTTAGTCATGCCCACTTAGTTTTGAGCATTGGCTATGGATTGTAGATTCATCTGCGATCCTTCTTTCTAAACCATAGGTTGGGTAGATAGAAGTTATGGGAATATTGAAATGAACACCTTGTGAATTAAGTTGTAGTTTGATTATAAGGCGTTCGAGGATACTTTAGGTTAAAATTTCGATCTTAATATAAGGTGTTTATTAAAAAGAAATATTTCAGATGATTTTATAAAAGGTTAATTTTATGAATCAGGATTATAAAATATATTTTGAAAATAAGATGGATTTTCAGAGAATTTAAATCCTGTTAGCTTTGATAAAGTTTTCAAATGGTTATTGGAAAAGTAGTAGTAAATTTATTTAAAAATATTTTAAGGTATAAATATTTTAGAAAGGAAGTTGAGAGTAAGATTTTCCTTTAGATAGTTCGACGAATGAATCTCGATCCGTTTTATGATGATTCGAATAATCTTCTAAGTGACAATAATATATTTGCTTAGGCGGATGGTAGTACACTTAGTAAATATTCTCTTTTTCGTTACAAAATCGAAACGAGTTCAAATTCAAATGAATTCAAAGCAAGTGGATGATAAATATTTTGTTAAAAGTTATTTAGTGGGAAATTTATATCTACATATAATTGTTTCAAAAAAGGATGTGAAAAGCAGAGGTATTTTTTATAAATAACTAGTTAGAGTGACTCAAAAGTGACTAAAAATGGAAAGGATATGTATTCGGATGGTAAACACTTCTCTTGGGTATTACCCTTCTTGGAATATTTGATACTATTTGGTAATACCCAGTTCCTTGATATCATTTTGGTGTTACTCAAGCTATATATATATATATATATATATATATATATATATATATATTCTATGGGTCAAGTATGCAGTATTATTTCAAAAAGTTCTTGAATAAAATCTGAGTATTGTGCTCTTAATTTTATTAAAAGAATGAGTTTTCAAAATAATAAGGTATTTTAATTTAAGTGTAAGTTAATAAATGAAATTAAAATTGAATTAATTTAATAACAATGTTTAATAAACTCAGTGTTTTTTGGGTTTTAACACCTAAGAGGTTAAAAATTATTTGATGTTATTGAGCCGGCTAATAAACATTTTTTACTTAGAGATGTCAACGAAAAGTATAGTCTAAGACGGAGTTTGGATACCAGGATCCTACCTTTCTTTGCTACTTACTAGACCGATTGGGTAAAGAGATTGAATGGTCGACTTAGTTTTAAGACCTAAATTATTTTGGACTACATCGAATAATTAAAAGTGAATAGAATTAAACATTTGATGTTTTGTACACACTCTTAGGATGTAGGAGAGTATTGTGCAAATAATAAGGTAAAAGGGTTTTGTGTAAGTGTTTCATAAATAAAGTTGTCTTTTTAAAATTTTTGAACCTAAATTGGAATTTTGTGAAATGTTCTCCTAAATATTATTGGGAGGGTTAAAATAAATTAGATCGATAAGAACCTTTAGATGAGTACGTAAGTTTTACATAGATCATTTTCCCTTCTCACATAATTCTGGATCCTATATTCGAGTACATGACTTAAGGAGTTTCACATCATTCCAAATAAGAATCCATCGCTCAATTTTTTATGGCAAACACTCGGTGAGTGTTCTTAATATGGAACCAAAAGTTTTATATCATAGTATATGGCTATGTAAGGAAAGCAGAGGTTTCTAATTAAGAAGTCTGATCAGAGTCCGCACTAGGGAGTCGAGTGAATACTAGTTCGGAAGTAAAAGTTATGTATTTGAGTGAGTAATCAAACAGATTTTACATAGGAATCATCTATGTACATCATATGGATTGATGAGGTGTATTAAGTATTTCTAGGTCAGGGTTATGGTAAAATTTTGGAGTCGAAATTCTTTTAGAGGGAGTATAACGACCCGAAATTTCATCGCTTTGATTTATGAATATTTAATTAATTCTAAATATTCAAATAATATATTTTATAATTAAAATAAAACCTCTTTAAATAATAAATAATGATGGTAAAATAGTTTTCAAAATTAGTTTACAAAAATATTTAGTTCGAAGAAAAATCGAAAATGTGACCGGAGTTTGTTTTTCGAATTTTTGACTTTTCGTTGACTAAAAGTTGTCGGAAACGTTGTGTACACTGTTGCACAATTATACACACACATTTATAATTCAGTTAGGATATTGTATAATACACACACACACACACACACACATATATATATATATATATATACACACACTTAAGTAGATAATTTAGATGATGTGACCTTATTTCAATAAGATTAAAAGGAAAGGAAATGAAAAGGCAATATCATTTTATATCACATCTCCAACAAACATCTAAGTACATGAAGGTGTGGCTTGTTGGTTCAAAGGGGGATAATTGGGGGCTTCTTCCTTGTGCAAGAAACATGAGGGAAGGGTAGTCATGTTAAGGTGGCAAGCAACTAATGAAGGGCGTGTACTAAAGGGCTATTTAGTAATTTCATTATTTCACTTTATATAAAAACAATTTGTTAATTTTTTCCATCCCCATTTTTCATTTCAAATCTCCATTTTTATAAACTTCCTTCCGAACTCTCATTTTTACTTCCATGGCCTCTTTATAATTTTCAAATTAAATTCTCCTCTTTTTCAAATTTAAAGCCTTAAACATAGTTAAAAATACTTCATCTCCTCTTCTTTCAAAGCTAGACCCAAACCCACCTTATCTAAGGCATGGCAGAAACACTAGGCCCATGGTCCAACCCAAAAACCCCCATTCCCTTGGCAAATTCACACTTTTCCAAAAGCAAGCTAAGTTCTAGATCGTTTTCCTAAGTTAGTGGATCTTCGGGTTAATATGAGTACCTTTCGTTGAGTTAGAGATCACTCTTTTAAATAAATATTAATGTTATTTTTGATGTTATTTGGGTGCTAAATATGATAATTGTTGGATGAAATTGATATTGACTTGTATGTGAATATATGTGTTTGAATGTTTTGTGGTATAGACTTGAAAATGGAGGATGCTTTGGAGTAATTTAAAATGAGTTATTTGGAAAATGATATTTTATCCAAACACACACACACATGTATATATAATAAAATTGAAGATTTGAATACTTATCATAATGAATTACTTGCATTAATATGAGTTATACGTACGTGATGGTATTAATTGGAAAGGTAATTATATAGTAAACTATCGTATTTATATGTGTATGATTTTTAACTAAAAACTTATATGATTGAAATTTTGATTTTGCTTTTATGTATTTTAGTGCGAACTATTATAACTTAAAAGTATGATATCTGAATTAAACATGATTTTGTGACTTATTTATGTTTGTAAATTTATGGCATTTACTTTTGTGTTTAATATTTTAAAAGGTCAGCAATTTGAAGAGTAAGTAATGGTATATCGACTTTGGAATTGAATAATGTGACTTTATATTTATTGACTTTTATTGTTGGATTCATCATCATAACTATGATTTTTCTTTATCAAGAGTATGTTTTGTTTGTCCAAATGTTGAAAAGGTTCAAATGGCAGTATGTTGATATGCTTGTATAAAAACTTGTAGATTTGTTTATGTTAAGATAGACACTTAGTGAATAATCATGTGATGGATCGTTTAAAATATACATCCTGCTAGATATAATTATTGCTAGTGTGTTAATGAACTTATAAGTAGCTGGTTCATAAAGAATATTGAAAATGCATGTATCGTGAGGGAATTACATATTTTATAGTTGTCGAATAAAGTTATGTTGAAGCATATACATATTTAAGAAAATTGTATGTATTTTAAGTGAACATGAGAAAATAATTTTCATTTTCGAGTACATAAATGAAAACGAGAATGTATTTGTCAAATATATACTTTGGAAACTCTTTTGATAAACGATTGTCTTATAAATTATTAGAGAAGCATTTATGTATTGTATGTATGAATTTGATACTTTGATAAATAAATATGGAAAATATTTAACTAAAGCATGTTGAATTTTTTACGTGATGGTGTATAAATTAGATTTAAAAAATACTTACTTGCATTGATATGTATAAAATAGATATGAATCATGGTGAATAATAAATAATTCAAGTAGTCCATAAAGTGGTTTAAAATGAGATATTAATACTTATGGTTTACACATTTTTGTGTGATCATTAAATAAAAAGAAAATAATTATTTCATTCCTTTTGTGAGCATGAGAAAAGAAAAACATTTATTTATAAAATATTTATCTAATTTACCAAAATTGGTTTTTGAATATAAGGCTTATAAATAAGGAGAAAATATTTTATCTAAAATACACGAGTCAAATTGCGACGATCACAGTATACCTCCGGTATCCAATATACCTGTAAAGTGCGCTGCGGGGATACCCGGCCGATGCAGGACACTAGCCAGAGATGTAAAGTAATGAAAATCCAAACATAGAATCTATAGGACGTCTCATAGCGCATAGGAAAAATATAACAATCAAATATATATAAAATATGCGAGATAGAACATAACTAAGTGAACAAGAGTAATCGGAGTACATCGGTTCATCATAGTTATACAAAACAAAAAAAAATAAAGATTAGACATCCCAATCTCCAAAATAAACTCGATATACATCTCTAAAGCAATACAAGTATTGATATAGCTCCACAGGACTACACAGTGGAATATAAGCGATAGTAAGCTTCGAAGTATGATATATGAAAGTATAACCTCCTGCTCATACTCCGTATAGCTCCATGCGCTATCTGGACTCGTTATCCATAATCTAATCATTTAGCGTACCTGAGATAATAAGAAAAAAAACCCATAAAACCTCATGTCAAACAACGGTCTGTTGTGATCAATTCATCATCTCAAAAATACTTTAAAATTATATGTAGTAAATAAGGGCATAGGGTACGAAGAACCATACCTGATATGTCCCTACATCCAAAGAGGAAGCACATAACAATCAAAATACGTTAATCCACTATTTTTCCATATAAATGTACTACAATCGAAGTACAATATCTATTGTCTAAGGATATGGTCGAAAATACCTACATTATGTGACCCCTAGAGTGATAAACAACCATAACAAACATATCATCCATCAAACAATCCTCACTATTGCTCGTGTATGTTGGATATATGATAACTCGTATGGCACAATTGTGCCATGATCAAGCACTTTTTAGAGTCTACCTGATTCTACATTATCATCGTATTCTCGTAATTACAGGATGCATAATTTCAAAAACAGGGAAGCTATTATCAAAGATGAAGTAGTTAGGCCCGGAGGCGCCTCCCAAGAACATCAAAAGAGATGTATCTTCATTTGGACCAAGTGAGCATGTAGGACAACCGACCATAAAGGTTAAAATGGGGATGACTTTATTTTATCGCACATTGTGTGAGATTGGCAACCAAGATCATAAAGATGGTTCCAGAATAAGCTCTCGGTCCCCTCGTTGAAAACCAAGATCTAGGGCCCCTATCTGCGCATCTAGAACCCCTAAAGCTTCTCATTTTCCTTTATTGGATTTAGAGACCTCCAAACAAGGAGAGGACTAACAAGAGAGGGGTGGTCCTTCCTACTCCCGAAGGCAAGGATAAAGGGAAAAACAAAGAAGGAGTCGTCGTTGTTATCGATCCTACTGATCCAAACTTTAATGAGTCCCAACAACCCTATCAGCCTATGGGTCTCCTCGCCTGGTTGCTTGTTGAGGTGCCTCCTGTCTCCTTTCAGGGTCGACTGATCTTTTAATGGATGGGCTGAGTGGAGTAAAGGTTTTGTCAGAGTTTTATGATAGACTGGTTAAAGCCAAGGAGGAAATCAGCAAGAAACATCAAACAAAACCTAAAGATTTTTGACTCGAGGAAGCAGATCCATTAAAATGTCTTAGATCGCAAAATAGTGATGGATGCTTTGGAGTGGTCTCAAGCTGAGAAGGTCGAGAAGCTTAAGGCTACTCATGCTAAAGAACTGGAGTAGTTGAGATGGGATTATTCTGCCAACATCTAGGCTGCCAAGAAGGAGTAAAACGATAAGGTTGGGCAGCTCTTTAATGACTACAAGAATGTCAGGACTAAATTCATCAAGAGGCTGGATGAGCTCCAAGCGAATCCTAAGAAAGTGGAACCTGGCATTGTTGAGCTAAAGAAGAAAGTGGTAGAATGGAAAGCTGAGAGGGCCTCTCTCCAGGAAAGACTCGAAGACGCAATCGCTGAAAAGGCCGTTGGGTCCGAAAAAGTAGAGAAACTACAGGCAGAATGCAATGAGATGAACAATCAACTTGACCATGTAGAGGGGATTTTAGACGAAATCTGCTTCAAGATGTTCACCGAGAATAACTTAGTTTAGATGGATGATTATCAGGAAGTCATGGCATTCATCCATAAATAGCTAATCATAGAAGCCAAGACTGCCAGTGAACAGGGAGGACTGTGTTACACTGTGAATATTACAAGCTGTTCATGCACATATATTTGGTCCTTGTCAGAAAATATGAAAAGAACAACCCAAATACTTGAGACAAAAACAAATTTTAAATTCAATTTTATTTTTGCAATTTTATTTTTTCTCCTTTTCCAGTTTACTGGGCTATTTATTTAAAAGGTATAACAGATGGTTGGATACAAGCTGGAGCTAGTCAAGATTAAGTTGTATGATATTGAGTGAATTATGTAGTAAGGTGAAATATGTATGAAAAATTGTGTTGTAATTGAAACTTGAATAAATGTAGCAAGAGTTCAAATTTGTAATCGTTAAATTCATAAATTTGTTTTAATAAAATGTTTATTTAAATATAAATTCTTGGTTATTTATTCAACAAATATTTATTTAATTATGTATAAAATAAAATAGTACAACAACAAATGCATTTAAACGAATATATATATATATATATATATATTATCATCAAACAAAAATCGTATACTAATATATTCTACATATTCAGGATCAAGCGCTATATCTGAGAGGATAATCCAACCCACTCCTAAGATGCATCGCTGGAAAGGAAGCTGAGGATTATTGGAGAGCGTACATCAAAGGAGCCAAGGAGATCATATTGAAAGGCAGACCCTAGTGAAGAAGTTGTTGCGGTATGGGTATTTCTGGCCAATATTGAACCATAATGTGGTGGAGTACGTAAAGAGGTGTGATAAATGCCAATGATTTGCAAAGATTCCAAGGTTACCCCCGATCGAACAGACTTACATGGTTAGCACTTGGCCCTTCATAGTCTGGGGAATCGATCTAATTAGAGAGCTTCCAATGGCACATGGTGGAGCTAAGTATGTTGTAGTGGAAGTTGATTACTTTATTAAGCTGAACCCCTTACTAAGGTATCAACGGTTATGGTCATAAACTTTTTGATCAGGAATCTTATATGCAGGTATGGAGTTCCCCTTCAGATCATCTCAGACAGTGGATTGTAGTTTGACAATGAAGAGTTCGCTGATCTCTGCCGATGTCATGGGATAAAGAAAAGCTTCTATGCGGTAGCCTACCAGTAGGTGAATGGATAAGTGGAGGCAGTCAATAAGGTTTTGAAGACCCACATTAAGACGTAGTTGGAGAAGGCAAAAGGAGCATGGATGGACATACTTCCTCTAGCATTATGAGCTTATCGTATTTACTTTAAGACAATCGTGGGTCATACTCCTTTCTCATTGGCCTATGTATCGGAGGCGATGTTATCGATGGAGATAGCAGTGTTGTCACACCGGAGGATTCACTACAACCCGAATAAAAATGAGGAGTTACTGAACATGTCATTGAATTTGATTGACGAAAGGCATGAGGAAGCCACCCTAAAGGACAAAGCATACAAGCAAAGGATAGCAATGTAATACAGTTCTAAGATCAAGCGCCGCCCGCTCAAGGAAGGGAACTTAGCGCTAAAATGATTATTCCTAGACCGGAGGCACTTGACCCAATCTGGGAAGGATCGTACATCATTTATAAGGACATGAGTAATGAATTTTACATCATTGGGACGGTGGATAGAGCAATATTCGAAAAAATTTAGAATGCAAAGAATCTCCATCGCTGTTATACTTAATTTTTCTACTGTTTCGCTAATTATATTATAAATCTGTAGTTCAAAAGTTATGAAATGGATTTAATAAAATGTGTTTTCCATGAAATCTTGTTATGATAGATAATGGGTATGAAATAAAACCTTGTGTTACGACCTACGCACGTTGAAATAACATTAGCAATTAGAAAGTTCATACACGCCTGGCAGGCTCAAACTTTTCACCCGGGGGAAAGCGGTGTTGCTATGACAGAGGTCTTCTCCCTTCAAACTTTTGGTCGACGGTGATAAACCAGAGTGACCCTTACCGGGTGCCATCATTGACGATCGACTCCAAACTTCTGGTCGGCAGTGATGGACCAAAGTGACCCCAACCGGGTGTCCTTTATTTATGATCGGCCCAAAATTCTTACCGGCAATGGTGATTAGAGTGACCCTAACAGGCATCTAGCATAGAACTTCTTGTCGGCAGTGGTAGACCAGTGTGACCCAAACCAAATGTCCATCATTGACGATCAGCTAAACTCCTAGATGCCAATGATGGACCAGAGTGACTTTAACGGGTGTCCATCATTGACGATCAACCAAAATTCTTGCCGACGGTGATGGACCGAAGTCACCCTAACCAAGTATTCACCATTGACAATTGCCTTAAACTTCTTGCCGACAATGCTGTCCAGAGTAACCCTAGTTGGGTATCCACTATTGAGGATCGACTCAAACTTCTTACCGGTATAGGTGGGCCAGAAAGACCATAAACGGGTGTCCATTATTGACAATTAGCCTCAATTTCTCGTCGGTGGCAATGGACCAAAAAGACCTAACGGGGCGTCCACCATTGCCGATTGGCTCAACTCCTTTGTCAGCGATAGTGGAACAATGTTGCCTTAATTAGGAAATGCATGAGTTTATCTGGAAGAGAGAGAATCTATTAAACAAATTTCGGTTAGAGTATTCATGGTTTTACATGTAACAATAAACAAGTAGGAGAAATAAATTAAAAGGGGGCAGTGCAAGAATAAAAATAGATATGTAAAGGTAATGAGCACAAGATTCAACATTGCTAGATACCCAAATATTTGCAACACAAATTCACAAGTCTCCAAATATAGTGTGTACTTTCCTTGATCAACACACCATAATCAGACGATGTTAACAACAATCTTTATTACAAAATAGGATACTTAGAGTTCATTCTAAAGAAAAATAAGGGAAGATGCGAAAGGCGCTATCTTTTGGACTAGGACATGGAAATGATTTGCATGCTATGAGATTTATAGTGTTGTTGCTCAACTTCTTTATTCTCTTTCTCTTGGTTAGTTGCGGTTGGTTTATCGAGTTCATCTTGTCTCTTCCTGATTAGTTTAGCTCCTTTGGGGATTTGATCTTAACTTTTGTCATCTCCTTAGGGAATCTCACCAAGAATTGGTTCTTTAAGGAATCCTCCTATCAAACTTCTTCGTGGACTCATTGGCACCCAATATCTCAAGGCCCAATTCATTCTTTGGGGCAGCGATCATCTCTTCATTGGTTGCATCAGAAGGGGGTCAAAGGGCCTGAGTGCACGATCCCTAAGGATGAGGCTTTATAAGTGATAATAGGCTTGGAAGGATCTGTCACAAGGATCTATCACAAGCGCATCACCTATAAAGAAAGGGGAAGGGCTGTCAAGTACGATTCTTCCAAAAAGGCACGAAAGTGCTTAGTGGTGACCCATAGGCTATATAGAAGAATCCTACCTCCTTAAGGAGAAACTGGGGCATTGCCATTAGGCCGGGCATCGTCTTGAGAAGGAGGCATGTCCCGTTGCTGACTGATGATGGAGGCATTTGAAGAAACATGGAAAACAGGTAGAGGGACATCATGCATAAGGACATAAATGAATATTTTTTGGACTTGACCTTGTATCGTCGCCCTAAATTTAGACGCCATTCTTCTCCTTATCCTCTTCTTCCTTGCAGTCCTTTTCTGCCTTCACCAACTTGATATAACCAAGGTAGACATCCTTGCTCTCCTTTAGTATAAAGCAGGCATCAACATCTTCTAAGTGGAAGGGTAGTCTGTAAGTGTCTGACTACTTAATTTCTAGTAGAAACCTTGGGGGCAGCACGTAGGCAGGTTATTGTCGAAGCTGGATATATTTGTGTGTGATCTCTACTACATTTGTTTTTGTTATTATTTTAATTTCTGCATTAATTTTTATTATTATTAGTATCACCCTATTCACCCCCCTCTAGAGTGAAAATGATCCTACAAGTGGTATCAGAGCTAGGTAAAAAACCAATTTTTGTTTTAAAAATCGATTTTTTTAAAATGACTTCTTTTAATAATGCATTTGCAGAGGATCAATCCATGGTTAGACCACCTATGTCCAATGATGAATATGCTTATTGGAAAAATAGAATGAAATTTTTTCTGAAAACCACAGATGCATGCATTATTGTTGAGACAGGATATAGCACACCAATAATAATGGTAGATAATCAAGAAGTTGAAAAACCTATAGATCAATGGAAAGATCTTGAAAATAAAATGCAAAATGCTAATGCTAAAGATATGAATTGTATTATTTGCTCATTAGATCAAATTTAATTAATCGTGTCTTACATTGTCTAACTACTTAGGAAATTTAGCACACAATTGAAGTAACCTACGAAGGAACTTCCTAGGTTAAAGAATCATGCCTTGCCATGCTTAGTAGCGAGTACGAGAAATTCACAATGGCAAAGGATGAAAATGTGAAAAAAATGTATGGACGACTTTCTAATCTCGTATACAAATCAAAATCTCTAGGAAGATCATATACAGAACTGGAAATAGTCCAAAAAATCCTCACAATTCTTCCATGAAATTTTGAAGCAAAAGTGACTGCCATTCAAGAATCAAAGGATCTGAAATAGGTTAAAGTTTAAGAACTCATCGGAAGTCTTACCACTTATGAGCTAGAAATAAAATTCCAGGAAGAACGTGAAGGAGGAGATATGCGAAAGAAATCTATAGCTCTCAAAGGAACAATTGAAAGTGAAGATGAAGGAGCAGTTGATCTGGCACTGATAATAAAGAGATTCAAATGGTGGAACCACAAGTATGGAAATCCAGCCCTAAATCAACAATTAAAGAGTAGAATAGTCAAAGTTCTAGATGACTCAAAAGCAGGAGATCATTTGTCACAAGTGCAATAAACCTGGTCATATCAAGCCCAATTGTCCTCAAAATCAGCAAAGGAAGAAAAACCAAAAAGGAGAAGTTTCGCAGCAACTTTGGATAAAAGTGATGAAAGCACGGACAGTGAAAGTAAAAGAGCAAATCAGTGTCATTTAAGAGAATCAAGCGACAGTGACGATGATGAGCCAAGCGAGGTATCAGAACATACTCACTCACAATTACTTATATATTTTCATGAAGTAAATGACTGTTTTGAACGACTTATGGAGAAGTACGCTAAAATTAAATCACAAAGAGATAGTTTGATAGAACTAAATAAGCAGCTTGATAAATTGGTTAAAAACTATCGAAAGAGCCCTAAGTGTGATAAGTGTCCTTCATTAGAAGAGGAAAAAATAAATTAGAAACTAATATTAAATCGCTTGAAAATGAAATTCTGATTTTGAAAGAAAGTGAAAATACTAAAGGAGAAAATTCTATTAGAAAGTGCACTTTGTTATTGAATGAAAATGAATCTCTCAAAACACAAGTCTAACAATTGTCTACAACTTAAGAAAAATTCTACAAAGGAGAAAGATCACCAAAATATGCTATTAGGGAAACAAACTGTTAATTTTGTTAGACAAGGACTCGGGTATACTCAATCTAAAAGGGGTAGAAGTGAAACTAATCATGTTAACTCTAAATGCACGATTTGTGAAAAAACTGGACACAATCAAAACAATTGCTGGTATAGACCCAAATATGCGAAAACCATATCAATTTGGGTTCTTAAAGGCATGAATATTAAATCCCTTAAAGTCAAACAAATCAAGGTGCCAAAAGGAACAAACATAAACTGTTTTGGTTCTACGCAAACTTGTTTATCAAAATCGTTTGTCACTAACAATCATGGACCTATAAAAACAAATAGGTCACAAAAATCTTTCCTCATGTAGGTGTGTTAGCAAACTAAGGAACAACAAGAGAGGTACTGGATTTTGGCTATTCCAGGCATATGACGGACGATAAATCAAAGTTCCTTAGCCTAGAGAAACACAAAGGTGGAAGAGTCAAAATAGGCAACAAATGGTGCATTATATGTTGAAAATCAGTACCATAATTAGATTTCACTCAAGTAGTGATCAACTGAGAAAATTTGAGCACCACAATTAAATTTGACAAGGTTGAAAAGGTAAGGTAGTTGATCAAAATAAATATCGAGGTATTATTGATCACTTTTTCATCTTACTGCTTCTAGACATTATGTTGTATGCTTGCTTGTGTATACAGTTTCAATCAAATCCAAAAGAACCTCATTTTAAAAGCTATAAAAGGAGCATAAGGTATATGCTACACACACCACGATTTGGTCTGTGGTATCCAACTTATGAAAACTTTGATTTAAAGGGGTATTCGGATGCAGATTATGCTGGTAGTCTAGTTGATAAAAACTTACTTAAGGAATGTGTTTTATATGGGGACATTCATCAGTTGCATCACCTTCACAAAGAAAATTTCTGCATAAATTTCATTTCAATTGATTTTCAATTGGTAGACATTTTTACAAAACCCCTTCCAGAAAATAGTTTTTGTCGACTGCATCTCAATTTAAGCATTTTAGAAATTTGATTTATATTTTTGGATTTGATCTTAAATTTCTACATTAATTAATCTGACTCCCTACAATTATCAAAAAGGAAAATATTTGACTAAAAAAAGTGGATAAGTGTTGATATTAATCATACATTATCACTTGAGGTGGTATATTTAGTAAATTTCTTTAAAAATTTAAACAAAATTTGTAGTAACTTTTGTTGGTAAAAATTCCATGACCATCTCTATTTCTTTCATATTTCTAATGACCATCACTCATCAAAAATCAATATAGTATGTCAAAATGTGGTATCTAAATTGGAAATTATTCCTTTTTAATTAACTAGCAATAAAATTATCCAAAAGTACACACTCTCATTTAAAAGTCCCCACGGTTATGCATGGGTGAACTACTTGAAATCTTTGATTATGTGCTTTCATGCTCATTTAAAAGTCCTCACGGTTATGCTTGTATGAACACATATCAAAATTGATTATTAAATAGACAATTTGATTATAATCCCATTTAAAAGTCCTCATGGTTATGCGTGGTTAGAAGATGCTTGAAATTCATTTTTTAATAAAAGTTGGGAATACTATTAATCTCATTTAAAAGTCCTAACGGTTATGCATGGTTAGTACATGTTCAAATTCCTGTCCTATATATACCAGAGGAACAACTAAATGGTTTTCTATACCGTCATCACCCCTATCACTCTAGAATGAAATATCCACCTAACAATGCATTTATGATTTTTGTTTGATTTTTTTTTTGAAATTTAATATTTATACTCGATTAGGTATTAGTGTAGTATTAATATCTATCACTTTATCTCTATTTTCTGACACTATTACTCTTTTGTTGATAACAAAATAGGGAAAGAAGTTAAGATTTTGGCAAGCGTATTCACATATAGGCTCATTACATTTGTTTTTTTAATTTTATTTGCATATTTTTTTTCATGCATATGAGAAGGGGGAGCCTTGTTGTAGGAGGAGTATTCAAATAGGGGGAGCTCGTGTAATTTATCAAGACAAAATATATTTAATAGGTTCAAAATCTTAATATATGTTTATTATCATCAAAAGGGGGAGATTGTAGAATTATTAGTGTATGATTTTTGTTTGATGATAATAAACACATACACACAGACATATATATATATATATATATATATATATATATATATATATTCGTTTAAATGTATTTGTTGTTGTGCTATTTTATTTTTCACATAATTAAATAAATATTTGTTGAATAAATAACTAAGAATTCATATTTAAACAAATATTTTATTACAAATTTAATTAGTACAAATTTGAGCTCTCACTACATTTACACAAGTTTCAATTACAACACAATTTTTCATACATATTTTACCTCACTACATAATTCACTCAACACTCATACAACTTAATCTTGACTAACTCTAGCTTGTATCCAGCCATCTGTTATACTTGTTAATTAAATAGTGTTAGTAAATTGGAAAAAGAAACAAATTTTAATTGCAAAAATAAAATTGAATTTAAAATTTATTTTTTCCTTAGGTATTTGGATTGTTCTTTTCATACTTTCTGACAGGGACCAAATATATGTGCACGAACAACTTGTAATATTCACAGTGTATCACTATGAATATCACAAGGCCGTTTCCCAATTCCATCTCACAGATGTAAAAATCAAATATAAATGGATACGACACATGTATTACACCATTGCACATATATACATGCATATGTATGCATGTGTATACATGAATATGTGCATGATATTTCAAAATCAATGAGCAAATGCAAATTCAAAAGCAACCAGGACTAGAACAACGCAAACCAGAGGGAGAAAGCAGAGCATGTGTACATGACCACGCAGGTAGAAGAAATTACCAGTACATGAAGCAATGCAACAACAAAAGGCACCAGACATGTACATGTTCAATGAAATGGTCAAATGCAACAAAGGCAACAAGCTTCAAGAATTCAAAACAACACCCCACAAACCAGACCAGGTAAATGAAATGACTCAAAGCAATGTAACATGAAATCGAACCAAATATGCATAATGCAAGAACAGTTCACCAGATACATGCATACAACAAATCATAAGTATATACATGAAGTGACACATAAGAAAAGCACAAAGCATTTAAAGGAATAAAATCGAATATGTCAGTAGCAGTTCGAAAATTGCCAGAAAATGAATGGAATTGCAGGTTGAATAAAGTCACAGAGCAAATCATGGTGAACCGATAAATTCTCAGGAGTTCAACAATATATCTCGAGTTCAAATGACAAACTGTAAGATGAGCAAGTCAAGGAAGAGGAAAGAGCAAATCAATTCAAGTATGATTGATAAAATTCGAATTCATCAGAGGAATTTGCAGTTACACGTCAACTGAGAACAAGTCAGAATTATCACCATCGTATGGCCGAGAAAATTTTTGAAGAAATCAAATAAAATTATACAAACATAAATATAGGGAATTTATCCCTATAAATCCAACCTAATTTCATCACTGGCAAACATGCAATTCGATTCAAGCAAAATACTAGAGCAAGCCATTAAAGTAAATCACAAACCAATAACTCGAATCGAAGTCGAGCATAATCAAAATCGAAAAAGGAAAATCATGTACCAATTTAATCCAAGCATTCGAGCTCGACACAATTGAAGATACCACAAGCTATCAAGGCCAGAATGTTGATTTATAAAGCAATTCGAAGAAAAATCATCACATTAATCAAATGATTTCAAGCGGCACCCACGAAACCCTCAATTATTGACGAGAAGCAAAAGGAAAAGGAACGGCCAGAGTTATGAACAAAAAATAAAAGGGAGGCATCTCATTTTTTTAATCACTTATTGGGCCGGCCTTGTATTCTTTTTATTGGGCATAAAATTTTAAATAGGGTTTTGAGTTTAGTTGTTTATTTTCATTTGTAATTTTCTATTCTAAAATTTGTAAAGTCAAGTTGTGTAACTAGGTACAAACATGGGGCATAGTTTGAGAATTCGCAACTCATTGGCTGGGTTGTGGTAGAGTTTTGAGCTTAGAGTTAGGTTAGTCAAGTTAGCCGGGGTTGCAAGTTTACGTGTGTAAGTGTCCGACTACTTAATTTCCAGTAGAAACCTTGGGGGCAGCACGTAGGCAAGTTATTGTTGAAGCTGTGTAAATTTATGTGTCATCTCTGCTGCATTTGTTTCTGTTATTATTCTAATTTCCACATTAATTTTTATTATTATTAGTATCACCCTATTCACCCCTCCCCCCTCTAGGGTGAAAACGGTCCTACGGAATGATGAAGCGAGGCACCTTCCGCAAGACTTTCCTAACTTCACTCCTATTACAAGTAACACCCCTTCATTCATGTATCTCAATAGCGGTATCATATAGGTCTCCATATCATTGATAGCTACAGTCACTATCACCTTCTCGAAGCTGGGACTAAACAGGCTCCCAATGGGTACCGATCCCAACAAAGGCCTAACTCTTGAGCTTGCCAACTTCGCAAGCTCCTTGTTAAGCGCCTCAAAGAACGAAACATATTTATTGGTCGCCCTAGTATAAACTTGCTTAATGGTGCCACGTTCCCATTCAGACTTTGCATTTCCTTCCAAGTTTTAGGGACTTTGATGTCTTTCAAAGTCTAGACTTGCCCCGGGTTAGCCTCGATTCCCCTAACATGCATGATAAATCCAACAACTTCTCGAAATATAATCGAAAGGAATATTTCAACGCTAATTTCATTCTGAACTTTCGTAGAATCTGAAAGAACTTATTCAAATGTAAGATGTGGTCCTTAGCCTTTTTTACTTCACCCCCAGATCATCGACATAAACTTCCATAGTCCTCTTGAACTAGTGGTTAAAATCTTGTTAACTAAACGTTGATATGTCGCATCTGCATTTTTCAGCCTAAATGGCATGACCTTGTAGCAATAGAGTCCCAGTCGGTAACAAAGCTAGTGCGCTCCTTATTTAGAACATATATCACAATCTGATTATATCCTAAGTATGCATCCATGAAGTATAAGAGCTTGTTCCATGTCGTTCCATCTACTAACTGGTCGATCCTGGAGAGTGAAAAGCAGTCCTCGGGAGAAGCAATATTTAGGTTGGAGAATCCAATGCATGTAAGCCATTTCCCATTAGACTTCTCAACCAAAACTGGGTTTACAATCCATTTCAGGTATCGAGATTGTCGGATGAAGCCATTGGCTAGTAGGTCTTTACTTCTTCATTAAGAGCCGCTGACCCCTCCGGTCCTATGCTTCTTTTCTTTGGCTTCACTGGGAGTTTCATAGATAATTATTCAATGCATGACATGCTATTGAAGGGAGAATTGCACACATATCCACGTGAGACAGAGCAAACACGTTCTTGTTATCTTGTAGTAATCCTATTAAGGTCATGACCAAGACCTTATCCAATTTTCAAAAGCATCGTTGGATCACCTGTACCTATCTCCATAAATTTTATCGTCTTTCTAGGCTCAGATGTGGCTCCTTCCCCTCTATCTCTCGAGTGAAGTTCTTTATAAGGATTTCTTGAGAACCCGAGTGAGGGCCCTTTCTTTAATTCCTATGCGATAGAATTCTCGGTGTAGAATTTGTCCTCCTTGCCTTTCCCTTTCTCTCGTCGTTTTCTATCTCCGAGTTCTACTACATAGCACTCCCTCGAAGCATCCTGATACCCTTCCCCCACTCCTACCCTATTCAAGGCAGGGAACTTCATTATTAAACACCACCAAGCTACGACAGCGCGAAAGTCGGATAAAGCTGGGCACCTAGGAAGGCATTGTATGCCAAGAATCTATCCACCAAGATGAAAGTCTACCTTCATATGGCTGATCTGGGATGGATTCCTATCTCTACAAACAGATCTAGCCTTCTAAGGGTATCGTGCCTTCTCCTATGAAACCATGTAACCGTTGGTCACAGGGTGTGACATCTTCCATGGACAACCCCATATTATCAAATGCATCCTTGAAAAGGATGTTTACTGAACTCCACTGTCATGCACCTCAGCCAGGCCTAACAATGTTGAGATCACTAGTGGGTTTGTATGTGGATACTTCTTTCCCTACAAGTCATTATCATTGAAGGTTATCTCATCTTGTTCTCGACACAGGGCCTTGGTTTTCACTCCTAGCATGTAATGCATATAAAAACCACTCTGTTATTTAATAACCTTGCATATCTTGACCGCTCTTTTTTTCGGGTTTCTATTCATTATAGGATACCACTTGGGACAAGAAGTATTTATACATCTTTGATTCAGTACATTATGTGCCTAACTTGACCGCTCTTTTTTTTGGGTTTTTATTCGTTATTGGGCTTAACTTTGAGGACGATGGCAGTGGATCCTCCTCATCAGAGGGGAACTAGACACTTTTTGTTTGTTAGTAGCTTTGGTGCATCTGCCTAGCTTCTGTACTTTATTTTACTTTTAATTACTATAAAAGACTTGTTGTTTGCATTTATTGGTAGCATTTCAAAGCTGCATGCAATTGTTCGTTGTTTTAAAATATAAAGATCAACAAAGAAATGCTACCGATTGATTCTTGCTAACATTTCAGTGAAATTTTGCTAAAAGTTTACAAGGTTGCTATCTATTTTAACACTTAACAATTTCTTTGTCCTTCCGAAAGAACAATGAAAACCCAAAAATACTTATATCGAACTGATTCGACTCAAAATATCTCTCGTCCTCTTTTATCAATCATCAATGGATATAGTTGGTCACAAAATTCCTTATCTTCTAGCTTGTGCATGTCGAATCCTCCCCGAACACTAGCACCTGAAATATGGCACAATTCAACCCCTATGAGGTAATTTAAAAACAAATCTTTTCTGTTTCCATTTTGAACCGGATTAGATCAATTTTGTTTGATATTTTTGTTTGAATTGAGTTCAAAATTTGTTAAGTTGTTTGAGTTTATTGCTTAAATAGATTTCTGTTTATAAAATATAAAATGGTTAATTCTTAGATTATGCTGTTAGAGTTGGTTGCTTGAATTAGTTAATTGATTTCAGATGTGGATATTGGTATGTCCTCATCCACTTTTGCATTATTGTAATCCTATTACAATCCATTATTCAATTTTGAAACTGCTAATAATTTTATTTTGTAATGGTTAGTAGTATTTGATTTTGAAACTGTTAATAATTGTGAAAGTATTAATCATTTTGTAACTATATTATTAAGAGTGTCTGACTATGACTTCAAGGAAGAAACTGGTTTCATGCTTTGCTCCTTGCTCAAGTATAACACAACTTGTATTGAAAATGAAAGTGAGCATATATCAGATGATTTATTCCGAGCCTCACTTTCCTTTTGCTCCTTGAAACAAGCAGGATAAGGTCTGTCTTCTTGTCAGCACTTCTTATATTTTATCATATCACAATGATAACCAGCAAGTTATTATATTGATTATTATCGTATAATTATTTTTAGAAAGAAAAATTTAAAGAAAAAAATATTCACAAATAAAATGTATAGATATGTTTGGTGTAACAACCTTGGTTTTGGCGATTACCTGAAAATTTAATTATAACAGTGGTTATAATTTAATAATGGAGAAATAAAAATAAATTGGAGACTTAAAAAAAAATTATTTTGAACAAACAATGAATTTGGGAAGAATAAATGGAGTTAATATGATAATGTTGGTAATAAATGGTGGAAAATGAATATATTAATTTGGTAATTTATTGGATAAAAAAAACTTTGTTTTGATTGCCTGGATTCGAAATGAGCAATATATGATTGAAATTTGAGAAAATGCAATAATTGTAGCAATTATTGCCAAATGTGACATTTATTGAATTTTTAATGAAGTATTTAATTTCATATGTTGTTTATTGTAAAAAAAAAGAGGTGAAATATTGGAAAATAATAATAATTATTTTTGGAAGTAAGAATAATGTAAAAATGGTTTGTTGCCTTTTATTATACAAGAAAATTAATTTTGTGTAATTTTGGGAGTTGAAAATGGTTTTTGTGTAGATATTTGTGTAAATTTTTTATTTAATTAAAATAAGAATTTTTATTAATGAAAATAATTTTAAATCAAAAATATCTTTTATTTTGTTGTAAAATAAATTTTAGAACATAAAATATGTTGTGTGATTTTATAGAAGTGAAAATATTTACATATAATTGTTTTAACTTGAAATATATTAGTGTATAAGTGATTTTGGTGTGTTAATTTCATTTAAAGGCTAAATTAATTTAGTTGTTGGGTCTAAGCCCATTAAAATTCATAACCAGAAAAGAAGAAACATCTCCTTCTCATTTCTATAACGTACTGTATTTTTCCTTCTTCCTGTAAACTAAGAAAAAGGAAGATAAACTCATTTCCTCTTTCAAAACAAAAGCCAAAATCCTCAACTTTAGTCAATCATTTGCTGCAATAATAAATTCAAAGCCAATTTACTTCAGGTAATCAAAGCCAAAACCCAAATTCCTCTCACTATTTCTGATTTTTTGCGAGTTATTGTTTGTAATTGAGTTTTTGTACTTGCATGTCTCTACAAACTTCTTTTTCATATTCTAGAAGCTAAGATCAATGGCAAGCTTCCATCTTTCTTCAAATTTCCATGGGGTTTGCTCTTCAAATTTCTAAGGTGAGTTGCAAACTCACATATCTATCTCTTTAAAGTATTAATTCTTTGAATTGAGTGATATATATCAATAAATAGTTGAATGGTTTGAGTAATTTGATTGAATTGTTGAAATTTGCAAAGTGGTTGCTGAATTATTATTTTTATGAACATTGCTGCAGTAAAACAGCAATATCTCAGTGTAGAATGATCCGAATTCGTTCATTATTTTTGTGATAGAAAGATATTTAAATAAGCTATAATTTCTGTTTGAATCATTTTTCGAAATTATATGTTTAAAAGGGTCGAAATTAAGTTTGAAACTGATGTTATAGCACAACCATTTGAAATTTCCTGAGTTGATATCTGACAGTAAAATGGCCATAACTTTTAAGCCATAAACCCAAATTATGTATACTTCTTTTTCTTAGAAAGATAAGACATAAATGAACAACTTTTATGTTGTAAGTTTCTGCAAATTCTATGATCTATAGGGTCGAAATTTAGTTTGAAACTGATGTTCACAGCTCTGCTCTTTGCAATTTTTTGTTGAAACCTGATCTTAAAATTACCATAACTTTTGAATGAAAAATCGAAATTGAGTGGTACCTTTCCAGTTGGAATATACATTTATAAGGAAAAACTTTCATGTGTTGTGTTTTCAGTAATTTAGAAGTTTTCTGTGTCAAAATCCAATTTTTCTACGGTTGTCTCGAGAGCCAAAGCAATATTTGCTCTATGCTTAAGCCTGAAACTAAATTGGCCATAACTTCTTCGTTTTTGATCCAATTTTCATAATTTTAGATATTTCGAAAAGCACAAATCATATTCTACAACTTTCATGTATTGTGTTTTCTGTAATTTAGAGGTTTGCTATGTCAAAATTCAATTTTTCTACTGTTGTCCCGAGAGCAAAAGCAATATTTGCTCTGTGCATAAGGCTGAAACAAAATTGGCCATAACTTCTTCGTTTCTTATCCGATTTTGATAATTTTAGATGTTTCGGAAAGCTTAAATTATGTACTATAATATTTGTTCATTGTGTTTTCTAGAATTTTGAAGTTTTCTTGGTTGAAATTATGGTTATAAGTTGCTATCCTGAGAATAAGATGACAACAACAACTAACATTGACCTTAGAATTGTATTAACTCATTTTTACTCTTATTCTCTTTCCGTTTTAATGATGTTTTTGAGATTTTTGAGAGCTATGATGCCTATCTATAGGCTAGCTGTATTTGAAAATTTTGAAATTCAAATTTAAATAGAATTCGGTCTGATTTTTAATTAAATTTGAATTGAATTCGTATTGAACTCAAGTTATCGGTCTTGAGTTATCTTTCTTGTTTTTCATTGTTTTCGAGTACAGTTTTCACTAAACAATTTTTGAAGTAATTTTTGAAATAAATTGACATTTCAAATTATTATGATATATTATTTTAAAATTATTTTTCTAATATAAAAAAACCTATTTATTCCCTATAATAAAAGAATTTCAAATATGGGATTTATTAATCTTTTCGGGAAAAAGTTTTAAAAGCTTGTTTTCTCTAGTAAACTATTTTAAATATAAAACACACATTTTTGTACTATTCGAACGTATAAGAAAGAGAATTAAACGATTTAGTAAAACACGTGGTATGGGACATGTGCGTTTACTATTTCGGTTAATTCCGGACTTGTACGATCGAAGCTAGCTGAGTTTAATAATTCTGAGATGTTTTGCCATTTTATGGCGTATTTTGAGTTTTATAATTCCTATTTATTAGAATTATTTAAGGTGGCCAATATTTGACAAGTATTATGGTTTGAGATCTCCTATGTAGGAGTTTGATCGATGAGAACCATCACGATGTTTTATTCACTTGCCAATGAAATAAGGCAAGTCTTGAGTTTATAATTTCACATTTTGAGATTTATGGTTTATGAGAAACCATCATGATGCTTTTCACTTGTCGATGAGATGAGACAAGTTATGATGCCATTTAATACTTGTCGATGAGATGAGACAAGTATGGTATCTCTTTATCACTCGCCAATGAGATTAGGCGAGATGTAATTTTCTGAGTTTTATGATGTTTTAGTGTGGCATCAACTAACGGCTAGTAAATCGCAAAGTGCGAATGTGTGGTATGGGACACACGTTAACACTTTTCGGGTTCCTATCCATGAGTTTGTGACACATTCATGATGTTTACCTAACAGAACTTCTTTGAGAGGTGTCAGCGACCTTGCCATGAGGACGAACTGCTTTGGAGGTGTTAGCGACCTTGTTAGGGATGACAAAATGGCTTTGGAAAGGTGTCAGCGACCTTGTCATGAGGATGAACTGCTTTGGAAAGGTGTCAGCGACCTTGTCATGAGGACGAACTGCTTTGGAAAGGTGTCAGCGACCTTGTCATGAGGACGAACTGCTTTAGAAAGATGTCAGCGACTCTGTCATGAGGACGAACTACTTTGGAAGGTGTCAGTGACCTTGTCTAAGGCTTCGACCGTCTGAGTTTAGCACGTGCAGCATTGCTTCGGCATTGTATTCAGGGATATGGCCAATCCGGGTTTTCTGAGTTTTGAATTTGCCGTTTTTGGCGCATTAATGTTAAGATTTTCTGAGTTTTGAACATGCATCGAATTCTTTATTGAGTTTGAATTCGTATCGAGTTCCATGAGTTTTTATGATTGAGATGTATGTGTGAGATTTAGCCGTCTTGGCCTACTTATGAGTTTGAGATCTCACATTCTTATGGAGTTGTCTTGTGTTGCTTTCATGACTTCTATTTGTGATTGAGATGAGTTTTCTCCCTTTTGGAGTAATGGTTCATCGAACCATTTGAGTTTTGCTTGAGTTTTATATGAGTTGATTTGAGTTCATTATGGGTTATCGCTAATGATATGAGGCACTTGTGTCTTATTTGAGTATTGACTTTGAGTTACCTCTTTCGAGGTATTTTGTCACTTAGGTAGCGTTTATTACTTAAGTATTGAGCTATGAGTTATCTAATCCTTCTCCTCATTCGAGAAGAAGTATCACTATATCCATTCTGCTTCATATTATCAATATTGACTGATTTGTGTAGCTAGACTGACCCGTGTATTTATACTCGGGTCAGACCGAGTTGTTTCAGGCATCATCTATTGGACTTAGCTTGAAGTTGGTGTTGGATATCATCTCTTCTTTCTCTTGAGTATTTTATTTCCTCCGCATACTCTGATGTTTTTACATTTGATTTGATGTATATGGTGTGGTCGAGTACCACCTTTATTGTATTCATGCTGTATTGTACTAAACATGTATCAGTGTATATGTATATATATGATGTCGATTACTGTTCTGTGATGTGCTTTACATTTAGTTATTGTATTTGGTTCTGATAGATCCGTCAACCACCTATAGTTTTGGATTAAACATTTACTGTGTATGGCGATCCATTGAGATAGAAAAGAAAAATTATATTGCATTTATCGACGTATTCAGTAGATGTTTAAGACAAAGTTATAGATGTCGCCCTTAACCAACCCTATTCTCCACTTTAGTATACAGTATTACTCGTTAATTCTCTTTACTAAGGAGGGTCTTGGGGTGGGGCATTACAGTTTGGTTTCAGAGCTGTGGTTAGAACAAAGTGGAATAAACATAGAACAGTATGTATATCACGATACGTTGAAGTACAATACGAGTGAATCATTGTCCTTTATTCGAGCTCGTTTTCGAATCGTGCTTCGATTCTTTTTCGTGTATTAGGATATGTTGAGATGGAATATGTCTAGGAATATGTATATTGTATTCCGTAGTATTCCATAATAGAGTTTGATATCATATTATCGTAAATAATTTTATTTAGGATTATTGTGTTCTTATTTTTGTCGATACGAGTGAGTTCGTATCAATGGAGCTGATTGATTTCCTTAAAGCATTCTTGTTGCATTCCCTTAAAAGTTGTGAATCCTATTAAGGGGTCCACAACGATTGGCTTGTTGTGAGCATTCCGAGTTTTCTATTTGTTGCTGCTTTAGTGAGTATTTGTTTATTACTCACTATATTGAGATGTACTTGATTTGAGATAGATTGACTTATTTGATGTTAAGTCCGATCCTTTTGGTTGTTATAGGATCCTTTATTTATTTAGGCATCCTAATTTGATTGGTTCATTATTTCTATCACTGTGGAATGTTAATGATGATTCCAAAGTTTCTGTATTCACTCTTGAGTATCGAGATATTGATGATACATCTCGAATTCCAATCAAGGTGACTTTGTTGATTTTTGTGAGTCCATTTGGATTTGACATCCAATCAGGCAATCGAATGTTGAGGTAACCTTATTCCTGGCTCTTAGCTCTTCAATTATCCTTCCACGAGGATATCCACTAAGGAATGAGGTGTGTTTCTAGATTATTCGAGTTCGATTAAGTTTATCATTCAGTTTCTTTAAGTTATCCTTTTCGAATATTCAATCGGTGTTATCCTTTGCAGCATTACTTTGTTTGAAGTAATGATTTGTGGTTTGTATGCTTCTTTTCCTTCAAGGAGAATATCTTACTTATCTTTGGTCTTGATGATTTCCGAGAGTGGATCGTTCTCATGTAGGAGTTGACGAACACTCCATCTCCTTCTGTTGATTTTGTGAATCGCGTCCTCTAGGAATATCTCCATGCATTCTCTCAATGTTCTTTGGTTTGAGTTTTTGAAGCTATATACATGAGTTTTAAAAAGAGAAATTGGAGTTTTGAGATATTTTAAAAATCAAAGAATGTTTTGAGAATATACTTATACGAGTAGTATTCTTTAATAGTAATAATTTGAGAGTGTTAGGTTATCCATCGAGTAGTTAAGAGTTCTGGTCGATACGCCTGATCAACGTTATCGATAGGAATCTCCTAAATGCTATGGTGAGGCAATCAGACACGATGGTTTGTGTTTTAAGGATTGAGATTTTGAAAATAATATTTTGAGATTAAATATTAAATTTATTTTTGAATGGTAATTGCAGCCATCGATTTTAGAGATGAGTAATAGAGTGGCGAGGCAGTTTTGATCGTTCGGTCAACTCTGCAGCCAATAGATATGTTTATTTATTAAAGACTCAATGGCAAGGCAATGCCATTTATTTATTTTAAATTAAAAACATGAGAATAGGTGAGAATATTCTTGAGCTATACTTTATTGAGAGTATATTTTGAGATTTTAGAATCTATATTATGTACATTGGATGTTTTAAGAGAAGAGTAAAGAGAATTTAAACCCTTAATTTATTTGAGGAATATTATTATTGATTTACAAATTTCTTTGTAAATTAATTTTGAAGTAAGAGAAGAAATTTGAATTTTAACTTTGAGTTTTAAATTACTTACTAAGTAATATAGTAAAGAGCTTGAGAAATTTTCAAATGTTGAAAATTGAGATTTAAAAATTTAAAAGATGTTGAGATTTAAAATTATAAATATCTTGGATTAAAAGATAATTTGAACTTATATTCTTGTTCTTGAGTATATTCTATCTTTGAGCTATTATCAACGACGTGCATATTCGCGGTCGTTCGAGTTTGGTGGCCTTGCGAGAAGCCATTTTGTGTGATTTATCTATCTTGTCTATTGAGTCTATCCTTGTTGTGAAGATGTTCTTTCCGTATTATTATGCGGAAAATTGTGTTGATGATCATTTTGTTGCTTAGAGTTTAGATTTGAATGAGTTTGATCCCGGCTCTATTCGTAGAGTTTAAGAAATCTATCTTATTTGATATATTATTTGTTGAGCTTTTTATTGAGTATTGATCCGAAGATGGGATATCTTTGAAATTCTTTCAAGTAGCTTGGAAAATTCGATGGTTTGCTAATCACTATATTAGCATATGATGGACCATTGAATTAACCATGAGAGTTTTTCCTTATTTCTCTCTACCATTCTATGCTAAGAGTATGAATGATTTTGTGTTTCGAGCATGTTTATTTTTCTCTTTGCTTGATGAAATTAAATCGTGTTGTTTCTAGTTCGTCCGTAGGAATTGCGAGGACGCAATTTTTATAAGGGGGAGAGTTTGTAACAACCTTGATTTTGGTGATTACCTGAAAATTTAATTATAACTATGGTTATAATTTAATAATGGAGAAATAAAAATAAATTGGAGGCTTAAATTTTTTTATTTTGAACAAATAATGAATTTGGAAAGAATAAATGGAGTTAATATGATAATGTTGGTAATAAATGGTGGAAAATGAATATATTAATTTGGTAATTTATTGGATAAAAAAAACTTTATTTTGATTGTCTGGATACGAAATGAGCAATATATGATTGAAATTTGAGAAAATGCAATAATTCTAGCAATTATTGCCAAATGTGACATTTATTGAATTTTTAATGAAGTATTTAATTTCATATGTTGTTTATTGTAAAAAAAAAAAGAGGTGAAATATTGGAAAATAATAATAATAATTTTTGGAAGTAAGAATAATGTAAAAATGGTTTGTTGCCTTTTATTATACAAGAAAATTAATTTTGTGTAAGTTTTGGAGTGGAAAATGGTTTTTGTGTAGATATTTGTGTAAATTGTTTATTTAATTAAAATAAGAATTTTTATTAATGAAAATAATTTTTAAATCAAAAATATCTTTTATTTTATTGTAAAATAAATTTTAGAACATAAAATATGTTGTGTGATTTTATAGAAGTGAAAATATTTACATATAGTTGTTTTAACTTGAAATATATTAGTGTATAAGTGATTTTGGTGTGTTAATTTCATTTAGAGGCTAAATTAATTTAGTTGTTGGGTCTAAACCCATTAAATTTCATAACCAGAAAAGAAGAAACATCTCCTTCTCATTTCTATAACGTACTGTATTTTTCCTTCTTTATGTAATCTAAGAAAAAGGAAGATAAATCCATTTCCTCTATCAAAACAAAAGCCAAAATCCCCAACTTTAGTCAATCATTTGCTGCAATAATCAATTCAAAGCCAATTTACTTCAGGTAATCAAAGCCAAAACCCAAATTCCTCTCATCTATTTCTGATTTTTTGTGATTTATTGTTTGTAATTGAGTTTTTGTACTTGCATGTCTCTACAAACTTCTTTTTCATATTCTAGAAGCTAAAATCAATGACAAGCTTCCATCTTTCTTCAAATTTCCATGGGGTTTGCTCTTCAAATTTCTAAGGTGAGTTGCAAACTCACATATCTATCTCTTTAAAGTATTAATTCTTTGAATTGAGTGATATATATCAATAAATAGTTGAATGGTTTGAGTAATTTGATTGAATTGTTGAAATTTGCAAAGTGGTTGCTAAATTATTATTTTTATGAACATTGCTGCAGTAAAATAGCAATATCTCAGTGTAGAATGATCCGAATTCATTCATTATTTTTGTGATAGAAAGATATTTAAATAGGCTATAATTTCTGTTTGAATCATTTTTCGAAATTCTATGTTTAAAAGGGTCGAAATTAAGTTTGAAACTGATGTTATAACACAACCATTTGAAATTTCCTGAGTTGATATCTGACAGTAAAATGGCCATAACTTTTAAGCCATAAACCCAAATTATGTATACTTCTTTTTTTTAGAAAGATGAGACATAAAGGAACAACTTTTATGTTGTAAGTTTCTGCAAATTCTATGATTTATAGGGTCGAAATTTAGTTTGAAACTGATGTTCACAGCTCTGCTCTGTGCAATTTTTTGTTGAAACCTGATCTTAAAATTACCATAACTTTTGAATGACAAATCGAAATTGAGTGATACCTTTTCCAGTTGGAATATATATTTATAAGGAACAACTTTCATGTGTTGTGTTTTCAGTAATTTAGAAGTTTTCTGTGTCAAAATCCAATTTTTCTACTGTTTTCTCGAGAGCAAAAGCAATATTTGCTATGTGCTTAAGCCTGAAACTAAATTGGCCGTAACTTCTTCGTTTTTGATCCAATTTTCATAATTTTAGATGCTTCGGAAAGCACAAATCATATTCTACAACTTTCATGTATTGCGTTTTCTGTAATTTAGAGGTTTGCTATGTCAAAATTCAATTTTTCTACTGTTGTCCCAAGAGCAAAAGCAATATTTGCTCTGTGCTTAAGGCTGAAACAAAATTGGCCATAACTTCTTCGTTTCTTATCCGATTTTGATAATTTTATATGTTTCGGAAAGATTAAATTATGTACTGCAAGATTTGTTCATTGTGTTTTCTAGAATTTTGAAGTTTTCTTGGTTGAAATTATGGTTATAAGTTGCTGTCCTGAGAATAAGATGACAACAACAACTAACATTGACCTTAGAATTGTATTAGCTCATTTTTACTCTTATTCTCTTTCGGTTTTGATGATGTTTTTGAGATTTTTGAGAGAAATGATGCCTATCTATAGGCTAGCTATATTTGAAAATTTTGAAATTCAAATTTAAATAGAATTCGGATTGATTTTTAATTAAATTTGAATTGAATTCGTATTGAACTCAAGTTATCGGTCTTGAGTTATCTTTCTTGTTTTTCATTGTTTTCGAGTACAGTTTTCACTAAACAATTTTTGAAGTAATTTTTGAAATAAATTGACATTTCAAATTATTATGATATGGTGTTTTAAAATTATTTTTCTAATATAAAAAAAACCTATTTATTCCCTATAATAAAAGAATTTCAAATATGGGTTTTATTAATCTTTTCGGGAAAAAGTTTTAAACCAATGACATAAGGCAAGTCTTGAGTTTATGATTTCATATTTTAAGATTTATGGTTTATGAGAAACCATCATGATGTTTTTCACTTGTCGATGAGATGAGACAAGTTATGATGCCATTTAATACTTGTCGATGAGATGAGACAAGTTATGATGTCATTTAATACTTGTCGATGAGATGAGACAAGTATGGTATCTCTTTATCACTCGCCAATGAGATTAGGCGAGATGTAATTTTCTGAGTTTTATGATGTTTTTAGTGTGGCATCAACTAACGGCTAGTAAACCGCGAAGTGCGAATGTGTGGTATGGGACACACGCTAACACTTTTCGGGTTCCTATCCATGAGTTTGTGACACATTCATGATGTTTACCTAACAGAACTGCTTTGAGAGGTGTCAGCGACCTTGTCATGAGGACGAACTGCTTTGGAGGTGTTAGCGACCTTGTTAGGGATGACAAAATGGCTTTGGAAAGGTGTCAGCGCCCTTGTCATGAGGACGAACTGCTTTGGAAAGGTGTCAGCGACCTTGTCATGAGGACGAACTGCTTTGGAAAGGTATCAGCGACCCTGTCATGAGGATGAACTGCTTTGGAAAGGTGTCAGCGACCCTGTCATGAGGACGAACTGCTTTGGAAGGTGTCAGTGACCTTGTCTAAGGCTTCGACCGTCTGAGTTTAGCACGTGCAGCATTGCTTCGGCATTGTATTCAGGGATATGGCCAATCCGGGTTTTCTGAGTTTTGAATTCGCCGTTTTTGGCGCATTAATGTTAAGATTTTCTGAGTTTTGAACATGCATCGAATTCTTTATTGAGTTTGAATTCGTATCGAGTTCCATTTTTATGATTGAGATGTATGTGTGAGATTTAGCCATCTTGGCCTACTTATGAGTTTGAGATCTCACATTCTTATGGAGTTGTCTTGTGTTGCTGTCATGACTTCTATTTGTGATTGAGATGAGTTTTCTCCCTTTTGGAGTAATGTTTCATCGAACCATTTGAGTTTTGCTTGAGTTTTATATGAGTTGATTTGAGTTCATTATGGGTTATCGCTAATGATATGAGGCACTTGTGTTTTATTTGCGTATTGACTTTGAGTTACCTCTTTCGAGGTATTTTGTCACTTAGGTAGCATCTGTTACTTAAGTATTGAGCTATGAGTTATCTAATCCTTCTCCTCATTCGAGAAGAAGTATCACTATATCCATTCTGCTTCATATTATGATATTGACTGATTTGTGTAGCTAGACCGACCCGTGTATTTATACTCGGGTCAGACCGAGTTGTTTCAGGCATCATCTATTAGACTTAGCTTGAAGTTGGTGTTGGATATCATCTCTTCTTTAGCTTGAGTAGTTTATTTCCTTCGCATACTCTGATGTTTTTACATTTGATTTGATGTATATGGTGTGGTCGAGTACCACCTTTATTATATTCATATTGTATTGTATTAAACATGTATCAGTGTATATGTATATATATGATGTCGATTACTGTTCTGTGATGTGCTTTACATTTAGTTATTGTTTTTTGTTTTGATAGATCCGTCAACCACCTATAGTTTTGGATTAAACATTTACTGTGTATGTCGATCCATTGAGATAGAAAAGAAAATTTATATTGCATTTATCGACGTATTCAGTAGATGTTTAAGACAAAGTTATAGATGGTCGCCCTTAACCAACCCTATTCTCCACTTTAGTAGACAGAATTACTCGTTAATTCTCTTTACTAAGGTGGGTCTTGGGGTGGGGCATTACATTTGGAAAATACGAAGTTAAACGAGCAAGGAAAAACTATGTTGCAACAAAGTAAAAATATTCACGAATTATTAATTTTGTATAAAGCCTCATAATTTGGCATAGGGGAGGATATTTTAAAGAAGGCAATCGAGCTATCAAGAATGCAGTTGTAAATTTGTACGAATGTCTTAGAGCCAAAAACTGCTAGATTAGTAAAATATGCATTGATGAACCCATGATCATAAAACGATATCAAGGTTCATGCAAAGAATTACCTAGACCAATGTAAAATTGATGGATAGAAAATCAATGGACCAGTAGAAAATTTAGCAAGAGTTGACTTCAACCTAGTTCAGTTGTTGCATCAACAAGAACTTCAAGATATTTTAAGGTTTAATTCTTAAAACAAAATTCAACATTCTATTATATGATTAAGGAATGATAATTTCATAATGGTGCAGTTGTTGGAAAAGTGTAGGCATAGCAAAAGAGTTAAAATTTGCACGAAATAGTACTATTCTCGCTTTACCTTTCATCATGAACCCACAGGCAAGTTTGATATCTGTGATATACTGAATTATGTAAAATAACAATGTATGTAATCATGTTGCATACCATGTGTTATCCAGCCTTTTGGCTCGGCTATGTTCGAACTGATTAGACAAGTTAAACTCGACTGTCATCGAGACCGACAAGTCAGATTAACGATAACGAAGCCCAAAGACCAGGCATAGTTGATAATATGAAGTAGTGGCGGAGTAAAATCAGAAGATAGACTCAATAGAATGATAAAAGTATGAAAATATAACATTTGCTAAAAATGGATCTGATACGATCCATAGTCTCCAATTATGGATTGTACCGTATTACTGTTCAACTCAATGGAAAACAATCAATATCTTCAAATCTACAAGTCAAATACATATGAAACTTTAGGAACATTAATATATTGAAGAGTGGAGCCTACCATTTCGATCGCATGCCAAAACAAGCCTATATAATGATCGATACCAATATTTATTTTGAACTATGTATGAACCGCGAACGATACCATGACTTCTTCTGGATCTGGAGACCCTGTTGCCGGAATTTCAAGAAGATATTTCACCATCTTCCCCTATAAATTGGACTTGATTATTCATTTTTAAGAATCTTTACATGGCTTGTTACGTTGCACTTCTTTGTAACTAAGGATTTTACTCCGATCCATCCTTCCGTACTCAGCAATTCAAGTGTTTAATAAAGTTATTTCCCTAAAGTGGACGTACGCTTTCAACACCAAACCACTATAAATCGTTGTCCTTTTGTTTTTTCTTATTTTCTATTATTTAATCATTTGTTTCCCATGTTTTCATTAAAAAAATTCATTTATTTCTCTATAAACTCTTTATTGGATGTTTGCATCAATTTTTGGTGCAAACATTCTGATGCTTTACTGAGAAAGAAGCTTCTCAACTCTGTTTGGATCCCTTTGGTGCTACTGGATTGCAAAAATCCCCAGAAGAGATCCAGAACTATCTTCAAGTAGTTTATCCATTCTATTAGGATTTGAAAAAGTCTAAGGAAAACTATCAACAATAGTTAGGAACACCAGATCTACCTCTCAAAACATAGAGGGAAACGAGAACGCTAGCATCTAGCAAGGAGGCCAGAGCAATCTAACGGTGGGCCTTCATGCTACCAGTCCAACTGAAGTTCAAAATCCAACTGATTCCACCATAAGGGCCGACTTCCAGAATCTGATGAGAGAGCTCGAGGATAGTCGTCGATAGTTGAACCAGCAGATTCAAGCCAATATCAATTTAATGAATCAACTCAGAGATCAACAACGTAGGAAAGCTAGGAGGGAGCCAACTCTCTGTTCCTCATTAGAGAGCTCAACTTCATCAAATGACAACCACAGATGAAGACGTCGCAGAACCGACATACACCACACTGAAACATCGACCGGCTATTATCCAACCGGTCCAAACAAACTGATAACGATCGGTACCGATCCATCTGGAACGATCGGTGCCAATCCCACTTCTGGAGGTGGATTACAACAGATGATGGGAAGAATGCACACGGGTGATGCCATGGTTGATCTAGATGCTGGTGTTTAAGCTAATGCAGGCCAGTTACCTCCCTGAAATAACGCTGAAGCGAATGCACATGATATACATCGAGAGGATGCTGAGCCAAGAAGATGTGGAACGACCTTAGACATCGACCGGACCATTCCCATGAGGTGGAGCATGACTACTGCTTGGCTCCAACTATAAAAACGCCACACATGTTGGCTATGGTTAGATAGATATAAGAGAGATCCAAGGCTTGACTAATGATGTTTGGGAGATCTTGAGAAGCCATACCCTGTTCGTCGACAATATACTATATACAAAGTATCCAAGGAGGTTCAGCATGCAGTCAATGCCTGCTTATGAGGGAATAACCGACCCTAGGCAGCACATCATGAGATATGAATGGCTGATGGATTCCATGTGAGCTAATGATGCAATAAAATGCATATGTTTTCCTCTTTCTCACTCTCACATAGCAATGATGTGGTTTACAAGATTACCTTCATGGTCAATTGGACTTGACGATTTAGCAAAAAAAATTATATAGTAGTTCTATATGCATGCAACTCACCCCAAAAATGTAACGTATCTATCCAGCATGACCCAGGCTTCGGGAGAATCGCTGAAAGGTTATTTTAAGATATTTCATATGGCCGTCATAGAAGTCGGTAATCTAAATGACCGTTTAATATTTATGGCGGTAACAAGAGGGATTGACCCAGAATCTGAATTTGGCGATTGGTTAGCTAGCAAACCACTTACAACTTTGGAGCGTTTCTATGCAAAAACTGCTCAATATTTAAGGAAAGAGGAAGCTAGATGCTTTAGGCAGAATAACGTTATAGGAACGAGTAGAGAGAGAGAGTAGAGTATCATTGTAGTGAAACAGTCTACCGAAAGTTCCGGAAAAGTTCAAGTAAATGTCCAAATAAACGAAATCAGGAAAAGAAAGGTAGTGATCGGAACCGTGAATGAAAGAGAGATTCTGGAAGAGGAAAGCCTAGGATTCTGATGTTTGATACCTACACACCACTGAATACATCACCTGAGAACATCTAGTTGCCTACATGCAATATCGTGCAGTATAGGAAGCAACCTCCAAAAGAATCGACAGAGAAGTAGAAACAAACTGGAAAATATTATCGGTTCCACGAATGCTATGGTCATAACAAAAATAAATGTATGCATCTCCAAGATGTTATTGGGAAACTGATTTGGAAAAGAAATTTATAATAGTTTGTTAAATCTCCATAGGATGGCGGGCATGGGACATTTGACCCTAACCGAGGATAAGCTCTACTCAAGGCCGAGGAGCATGCATGGACTAGTGGAGGATTAGTGATCAATATAATAGTTGGAGGACCACATCTAGCTGATAAAAGTTGACAAATGGAGCGCTATGCTAGCGCAATCAAGCATATGAATTTTGAATGTTGTTCAAGTATAGAAGAAGGAGCTCCGACAAAATAGCAGTGTACAATGGCAAATGACAATGTGTTTAGAAATAGAGATATATATAAGGTGGAGGCACCAACTATTGATCCAATGGTTATTTCGGCTATGATCAACCCCACCTTAGTGACATGGATCTTGGATAATTATGGAAGTTTCGTAAATATAATTTTCAAAAAGGCTTATGATCAGATGAGGATGGAAGCCAAGGACTTAAAACCATCTACATCATACATTTGTGGCTTTAATGGTGTTGCGACTAAAGCTGTCAATTATATCAAATTGCCCGTGGAGTTGGAAGAAGGTGACCGAAGGAGAGAGGATGTTGCCATTTGTTGTCTTGGAAGTTGGCTCTCCATACATTGCTTTTCTTAGCCGACTAGCCCTAATTGAATTCCAAGCAGCTCTTGCCCCATGGTGTTTGACTTTAAAGTTTCAAGCTGATAATGGTGTTGGAGTTGTGCATAATGATCAGGCGACCGAACGTGCATGTCATGTGGCTGAATTGAGAGATGCTCGACTGAAGGAGAAAGGTAAGGGTGTGGATAAGTCTCTGCACATCCAAGCCACCGAAGATTGACAACCAGTGCCTGGGCCTTGGCTCAGGTGTCACGGTCGGTTCTATAAAGACATAGATCCAAAGGATGAGGAGGAGGAGCCTAAAGAGACCAAGGCTACACTGGATGAGCTAACGATTGACATCACGGTCAGTCACGATGACCCATCATGGTTCCTAAAGATCGGATCACAGCTTAGCCCTTCGATGATGAAAGAACTTACTAGTTTTCTCTGAGCGAATCTTGATGTGTTTGCTTGGACTCATTTTGATATGTATGGGATCTCACCTGCTGTTGTGAGCCACCTATTAAACATCGACCCAAGGCATGTCCTGACGAAGTAGAAAAGGCACATCTTGGATCTAGAGAGATCTGCCACCCTTAAAAAGGAGGTGGATAGACTCAAGAACAACGAGTTTATCCACGACGCCCCTACCCTAAATGGGTATCCAATTCTGTACTTGTGAGAAAGGAAAATGTAAAGTGGAGAACATGCGTTGACTATTCAAACTTAAACAAGGCTTATCCAAAAGATAGTTTTCCCCTTCCGAGGATTGACCAGCTGGTGGACTCAACCGCAGGACGCGAGTTGCTATCTTTTCATGGATGCGTGCTTTACATATGATCAAATCACGATGCACATTCTCGATCAGGAGCACACCAGCTTCATTATCGACGTTGGATCGTATTGCTATGCCATAAAGCCATTTGGATTAAAGAACTTTGGAGGAATTTATCAACACTTGGTCAACTGAATGTTTAAAGATTGGATTGGAAAGTCAGTGGAAGTGTACATGGATGATATGCTTGTAAAGTCATGACGATCAAGAGACCATGTTAAAGAATTAGCAAAAATGTTTAATATCCTCTGATATTACAAAATGAAGATCAATCCTCTGAAATGTTCCTTTGGTGTCGCATCAGGAAAGTTCTTGGGTTCCATCGTCAATGCTCACAGAATCGAAGTTAATCTTGAGAAGATTCAAGGAATTTGCAACATTCAGGTGCCAAAGACCATCAAACAAGTTCAAAGCTTAAATAGGAAAGTTGCCGCCCTAAGTCAATTTATTTCCAAAGCCATCGATAAATGCATTCCTTTATTCGAATTGATTAGGAGAGGGAAAAGGAACTTTGAATGGACACGAGATTGTAAATACGCATTCCAAGCTTTGGTAAACCACTTAAAGAGACCTCCCATCTTGTCAAAGCTAGTGGATCATCAAGACTTGTATATCTACTTGGTCGTGTCGATACATGCTATAAGTGCCGCATTGCATCACGAGGAGAATTGAATACAAAGACCGGTCTATTATGTTAGCAAGCGATTAACAAGAGCTGAAAGGAATTATCCGACGATATAGAAATTGGCATACTGCTTGTTGATTACTTTACGAAAACTCTGCCATGATTTTCAGGCTCATCCTATCAATGTTTACACCGACCAGCCGCTACGATGGGTCTTACAACAACCTAAGATGTCTGGGAGGTTACTCAAGTGCAACATAGAACTGAGCCAATTTGATATCTCTTATCTTCCTTGGAGATCCATCCAGGGACTGGCACTGGCAGACTTTATAGCGGAATTCACTACACAGGATGATCTCCTAAAGAGCGGTGGAGCCCCTACCATTTGGTGGAAGATGTACACAGATGGAGCATCCAATGATCGTTGTTTTGGATCCAGAATCATGCTAGTAGCCTCGAAAGATCGATCAATTTGCTACACTTTGAAGCTTAACTTCCCTGCAATGAAAAACGAAGCTAAGTATGAAGCTCTGATCGCTGGACTCAAACTTGCTAACTGGGGATAAAATCTCTTGAAATCTTATGTGATTCCTTATTGGTAGTATACCAAGTCAGGGTAGATTACCAGGCTAAAGGACAACGACTTGCCCCGTACCTTATCCTAGTCCTAGAGCTATTGACTGGCTTTGAGTGCTATGACATCATGCACATCTCCAGGGATCAAAAAAAAGAGGCCGACTCGTTAGCAAAGTTTTGTAGCACCCGGGATGCACAAAAATAGGCTTATTTCCAATCTAAGTAGTAGACGCTACGAGTATATGCCAGATGGAAATCGACTGGATACTAGAGACGGAGCCTGAGAAGGAGTCGTGGATGACTCCGATTAAAGACTACTGGCTATAGGAGTCCTCCATGAACGGAGGCATGAAAGTCGACAAGTCCTTTGCAAAGCTTCGCGGTATATCACTCAGGAAGGAGTCATGTATATAAAGGGTTTTTCCATTCCCCTACTTTGGTGTATCACTCATGATGAAATAAAACGAGTCCTAAAGGAAGTTCACGAAGGGGGATGTGGCGATGACACTAGAGGCAACCCCTAGCAAAGAAAATATTCCATTATGGGTATTATTGGCCAACTGTCAACTGAGACGTTGTGGATTACGCTAAGCGATGCGACAAGTGCCAGATGTATGGAAAATTTCCAAGAGCTCTACCGACGAAAATCACACAAATGTCAGTCCATGGTCGTTTGCTATCGTCGTGACTGATTACTTCACCAAATAGGCTGAAGCGGAACCATTAGCTGCTATCTCGAAAAAGAAAGCAATCAACTTCATTGTCTAGAACATCATCTGTCATTTTGGCCTTCCATGAACCATTATAACTGATAATAAGACTCAATTCGATAACGTTGAATTCAAAGACTTCTGCCGCAGACATCATATTGAAAAGCGATTTGCAATAGTTGCTCACCTTCAAGAAAATGGATAAGTTGAAGCTATGAACAAAATTATAAAGTCCATTATGAAGAAGCGTTTGGAAAAGGCTAGAGGCAAGTGGGTGGGTGAACTCCCAACAGCATTATGGGTTTACATAACCACATACAAGTCTGCAACCAGCCACACTCTATTCTCCCATTCTTATAGGTCAAAGCCATCATTCTTGATGAACTCGTAGTCCCCTCTCATCGACTGACCTACTACGATCGTAGAATGAATAGATATATACTCTTAAAGTCTCTAGACTTTGTAGATGAGAAGCACATGGAAGTTGATTTGAGGGCAGATGCACATCGACACCGAGTCATCGGATACTACAACACTACAATCTAACCTAGAACCTTTGAAATTGGCGTTTCTTGTCTTGAAATGCGTTTTTCCTACTCCATCGCACATGAATCCTACGTGGGAAGGACCTTATGTCATTGAACAGAGGCTTGGAGAGGGAACTTTCAAGCTAGCAACTTTGACGGCATCGCACTCCCAAGGGCATGGAATAGCGAGCATTTACGATGCTATTTCACTTAATCTATTCTTTTTCATTTAGTTGCATTTAATTTACGAATTTGCTTTGGCATTTGATTTTACAAATATATGATAAGACATTCTATGTCATTTCTTTTCATTTGGCAAATAAAGTACGAAATTTCCTTTATATCCATGATTGCTTTAGCACTGCATGTTAATTGCAATACCCGATTAACTAATTTTGGCATGTCCGAGAAGGTTCATAGAGTTTGGAGCCAGCCGGTTACACAAGTTCATGACTGAACTAAACAAAATGAACATGGTACGACCGTTCCTTCAATGATTCTCGCTCACAACTCGGTAGCTGGGGTACCTAACGAGAAATGGATACATCTTGACCATCCATAATCAAATTAGTCCTACCAAGCAATGAGACAGACATGAATCAAAAGCGATCGTGACATGACAATCGCTCATTGTGACATGACGGCCGCTCGCTAAGTCAAACCCCGGATTTGGAGGCAGACCAATCAATCAAGGAAAGTATGGTCCGACTATTGTCCAAATAACTCTAAGTCCCTAAAGCGTGGACTAGAGTATGAACACAAGTTGTGTGCGATCCGACCACCCACCGACTAACTCCTATACCCGGAGCAGGAATATGAGTATAAGAAAATAGATGTGTGCGATTTGACCACTCACTATTCCATAAATTCCAACCTAAACCAACATAAGGAGTCTAAACTTGCTAAGGATGGAGTTAGATCATCCGCTATCAAACTTCATTAACACAAGATTTGGGGTAGAAGTATAATCTCTTCAACCGCTGAATCCAACAGCGTAACACTAGGGCTTGAGCCTAGTGTTTGGTACTATATGCGTCCATGACCACATGGAGGCCTTTAGTAAAAATTAATGGACAATTATCTAAATTAACAAATAACAAATTACAAGTACAATAAATTGAAAATGTAATAACTCAACTACTTAAGTAAATTCACACAAGAGTTCGACAAAAGCAAAAGAACATTATCTACATAAGCTTGGAAAGTCGAGTAAATTTACTTATAGTAAAAGAATAAAAAACCAGGGCCGATCCCATATAAATTTGGCCAACAAAACCCAACAAACTTGGGTGCATGAGTGCTTGTGATGGATCACTTCCTCATTGGCTTCATTTTCTTCTTCTTTGAATCGAGAGAGATTTCACTTGAGTTTTCCCCATTCCTCTTCTCCTTTCTCTTCCTGCTTCCTTGGCCTTTAACCGGAGTAGACTGGGTCGATCCAATAGTTGCATCTTGACCAGCTCTGGTTAAGGAGTGGAGGCATCCACGGTTTCTCCAGGCAAAATGATGGAGATGGGGGGGAACTGTCACCATTTTCTCCTGCTTGACTTTCGCCTCAAGGGCAATCTCCACTTCAAGTTTCTATGCCATTCCTTGTATATAGGGGCCTAACAAGGATTGGGAAGTTCTAATAATCAAAATATCATCATCAATAGTAATTTCTTTACGTAGATCGCTTTCTTCCTCAGCAAAGCATTCACCAAGTGCTCTTCGACCATAAAAGCTTCCTCTTTTGGGACATTTTTGGTTGTTGCTGAAAGCTTGACAGTAATAGACTTCGTCGTTGGCACCTGAGGTCTTTGTTGAGAATCTAGAGGAAAAGGTGGAACTACAACTGGCAGATCTAAAGCTGTGGAAACATAACTAAAAATTAGATATATCGACCAGGGACACTCCAGCATTCTGAAGGACAGGTGAGTTTAATGAAATACCTTCTCCAGATTGATCCCCTATGTGAGCCGGAGTGCCACCGAAACCCCTTCCAGAATTGGGGAGAGCCCACTTGATGTAGCAATATGCGATTTCTTTGGGTTGTAATCGAGCTCGATAGTAGAATCCACAGTGGTGTTGGGAATAGATTGGGTTGTCGGATTCTAGTCATCTCTGACACTGTGTGACATAGATCCATAACCTTCACCAGCTTCATGTTGAGAGGTCGTGGCATGCTATTTTTGGAGTATAAGCTAAGTTTCATCAAGAACTTTGGGTTCATCACCCAATAGAATTTCGCCTTTCAACCTAATCAATTTGATTTTTTCAGTGCCGAGAGCCTCCTTCTCCTCCCGAACAAGATGCTTCCAAGCGCATACAATATGGTAAAGGTAGTAACCCAGAGCCACTCCAAATTTCTGTACTCCAGGACATTGGCGTTGTAAAGAATGAATAGTGGATCTAATTACTCCATAACCTCCTCCCTGACCTTTTCTTTCGCCGCCTTCACTTATTGTTTAACAAGTGCATCAACGTCTTTGGCCTTTTCGACAGCTGCGTCCCTTTCAAGCCTGATGGTAACCAACTCCTCACATGCATCCTAACTGATTTTCTATGCCTCCTCTTTATCTTTGAACTCACACTCAAACTTAGTTTTGTACTCAGCTGCGCTTCTTTGGGCAACGTCCCTTTCTAGCATCAGTTTTGATTCTGATGATGAAGCGCTTCAGCTTCGGCCAAGTGCCTGGATTTCTCATCTTCGAGTGCCTTGATGGATGTTTCTGCTTTTCTCTTAACTTCTGCCTGTGAGCTCCTTAAAGATTATAATCCATTGGTTAGATTTTCGATGATCCACTTGTCCTAGGCCTCTTGGCATTTCAATTTCTCAATCTCTGCGACTCTTTCCCAAGATACTTTAGAAATCCTCTCCGTCGCTCTCATCCACTTATTATACTGCTTATGGATATCATTCACACAATCCATAGTCATTTGTTGGACATTTTCAGGAACTTTCTTGAGATTAGAAACGAATAGAAATCCATCAAGGCATACATTTGGAAAGTCTGACTTAAGTTGGGTCATACGAGCGACACATCGGCTTATTGAGCTTCGGTGACAACTTGGGTATCAGTGCTTTCTTTACCCGACCTTTGTTGGTGAATATCATGATGCTGATGTTCACTGAGTCGCTGAGAATGATGATGGAATAATGAATTGTGAAGAAACTGATGTGGAAGGGGACCACGAGAGGTATCCATAGGAGGAACGCCATCAAGATGATCTTGTTGCCTTTCAGAATCTTTTGGGGAAGGAGATGTAGATTTAGACCGATATTTATCACGGGAAGACCTGTCTTATATGTGTCCTTGTGTCCCCCCAATGGACCAATTATTGAAGCTTTACTAGTAGGAGTAACCTCTCCACTAGTGGTTAGAGGGATTCCAACCCTATCTCTGGAAGGAGATTCTGATCTGCCGATACTCATGTCAGTAAAATGAAAGGCATCATCGTAATTTGGTATCAGAAAATCAGATAATGCCTCAAATGATTCGTCTAAGTGTTCTAAAGGTTGAGAAGTGGACTGATCTGGAGTAACCTGAGGGTCAATGGATAGCTTGGGCTATTTAAAGAGGCAGCTCGTAGTGAACCAGCGAACAAGCCTCTTTCATTTTCCTGTTTCGAAAGTGGGGGCTGTAAAGTTTGTGAAGATCCAACCGCAACCCCAAAACTAGAACACGTGTCGTTGTCATCGAGATCGCCACCTTTATCTCCCGCTATGTCTTTATCGGTAGTTTCCTAAGCTCCCTCAATTGAGGGTATGACAAGATCATCTTGATGGCCTTCATCATCATCCACATACCGCTATTCAGCCACTGTAACTCCAGTTGTGACCAAAAGCCCTATGCTACGACCCTCTTCCATCATGTCGTAGGTAATAAGACGTTCATCGGTAAGGAGATTCTTAATGTCTCTATCTTTTGATGTAACCTTTGTTAGCGCCAAGGCCGCGTCTATATATAGTTTTCCATCGGGTCGTGGATAAGAACCAGCATAAACCAGAAAAATTACTTAGTTCAGAATACGACCTGGATACAAGCACTCAAGAAATTAAGCAAGGAGTAACACTTACATCCTTCTTACCATCATCTGGCAAACTTAGGAGGACAGTGGATATAGAACCACTTGCTTTTGAAAGCGCTCAACTTGTTCCAAGTACCCGTCAGGATCTAGCCCTTCTTAGCTAACTCAAGAAATGTAAACGAAAGACATCCTTTTCGTTGCTTGAAGGTGAAAAGAAATCGAATGTCTTCAGAAATTGGAGGATGAAACAAAAACTCTATGAATGCTATGTATGTACAGTAAAGCAAGGCATAGTTATTTGGATGTAGTTGTGTCGGTGCTAGCCTTATATGATGTTGCATTTCTCGAATAAATGAATTGAAGGGTGGGATGCATCCTGCCCAACACATGAATTTGTTGCATGCAGTGAACCCTTCAGGGGGAATATGAGCTCTATCATACTGAGTCGGGACTCACACGTCATCAAATGGAATCCTATGTCTAGCATAAATTCTACGAACAGAGGGTTCATTCATTTTCAAAGCTGTAGAATCCTCTGGATCTTTCAAAAATATAGCGTCTTTTGTAGTGTCGGGAGCAGAGTCTATCAATTCTGCTGGAAGAATGGGAACGACAGAGAAAAGGTCAAATGATGGACAGAAACTTTTCGGTTGTTTTGCTTGATGTCCAGGGGAGAATTCATCGAAAGTAGTCACGGTGCTCAATTTATCACTTATAATGTTTTGCTATGAAATATGTTCAGAAGACATGGCAATTAAACGCCACGAGTGTCTGGAACCCATGACTACTAAACTCGGTAGGTAATCATCAAGAGAAAAAATAACCTATTCCCCTTATACAAAGTGTGTGCCAATGCAGACTGGTGCAGTGCTGTACAATGCAATAAAAATGGTTCAAAATTAAAGGCTATGATTGTGACAAGGCTTTGAGGGTCAATCGGAGTGACCATCATTGCCGACTGTCTCAACCAATTCTCTATGTCAATGGCAAGGGTTCAATCTAGTCATCGAGATCAGTTGTTGGCATGCTGAAGTTCGATTGTACGTTTAAAAGTGGATGAGCTTCAAAATTTTGTCCAAGTCATTGGTAACAAACATAAATATGCAGGGAATTAGTCAAGTTTGTTCCATAGTTCGATTGTCATATACATTTAATATGCAGTCCATTTCATATACAAGTCATGTATAGCCATTCGAGCATTTAAGGCCAAGCTCATCATAAAGTTTAAATTAAAATTTTAGGATTTAAAGTATGTTTATCCAAGTTAAACCAATAACTGATCCAAAATAATGTTACGATTGATCGATCCCAATTCCCATGACCGATCCTTTTGGTACGACCATTTAACAACCGATCGTTCTTCAACCGACCGTTCTCCAACCTTCGACCGCGGTTCCACACTCCACTCCAATTCAAAACTCGAAACATCGATCCAAAAAAAGATCGGCCAAAAATCCTAATAGAAAATGACCAGTCCAAATTTTCTTCGTATTTTCAAGTACCAATTCATCATAACGATCAGTCGAACTCCGTTTCATTCCCCTATGCCAACAAATTCATAACATCCACGTTGTTAGAAATGATTGGCCAAGAACTCCCAAAACGATCGATTTAAAACAATCTCCCACCTTCGACCTCAAGTAAGCAGACTCCATCCAATCTCAACGCCAATACAAACGATTCGACATGATTGTCACCATCTCCTCACTCCAATCCAATCGATTGAATCTTCGTGATCCGTGTCATACTAACTAAAACAAGAACCATCATCCCGTCATTAATCACAAGCAAAAGAAAATTGAACCTACCTATGTATAAAAGGGGGAGAGCGGAGGCGATTTAGATTCGAGTGTGAAACAAGATCCATAGGAGATGGCGACGGTGACAGTTAGTGTAGCAAGGGCTCAGATCGACTAATGGAGGTCGTTGCGAAATGAGTATGGGGTTGGATCAGAGGCTTGGTGGATCAATGGTGAATGAGAAGATAAAGATGGGTTTTTTCTTTCTCTCTTTTTTTGGTTCAGCTAGCAGCAATAAAAAAAAGAAGCACGGTGAAGAAAATAATCTAAGTATCCAAGTATATATATGAAGGATGCAATACAAACCATCTAAATTTATAGTTCAACGGAGGCCTAGTTGATAAACGATCGGATACGATCAATTTATGATGGCCTTACGTCGATCCATTCTTCTTAACCTACAGTTCATCAAATGGCCAAATCAAAAAACGATCGAGTGGGTCATTCTATGATGGTTGTATATTGATCCTTCTCTTTAATTAAAAAAGAAAAAAGAAAGGGAGAAGAACGATCGGATATGACCCAATCTCAAACGGATTTGGCCCGATCCATATTAAAGAGGATTAAGTATGATCCATTTACTTGATGGATTCATGTCGATCCATCTTAAAAAAATGCAAATAATTGAACTGCGTTCCATTAAATTGGTAATGACACATAAGCGTATGAACGCACCCGGAAGCCAACGACAAGAACGTGTACATTAACGTGCACATGTGCATCCTAAAATTCGATTTCTTGAAATCGACAAAATTTGAGTTCTCGCTTGGAAGAGAAAAGCCCAATCAGATAATCGAGGCCTACTAGCTCAATGAAACTAGGCATGGATGTTAACTGGAAAATAATAATTCAGAATTTACACTATTGGAAATCATTCAATGTCATGTCAAACAAAGAGATATGGCTCTTCAAGGAAAGCAATTCATCGAAGGGATGATAACTTTTCACAAAGATGAATGGATTCCTTTAAGACGGCTCTAAACTTGCATCGATTCAAAGCACATCATGTTGAAACAAGACGTGCTTTGGCGGGCAAGTGTTATCGGGCCTTTTGGCTTGGCTATGTTCGAACTGATTAAACAAGTTAAACTCAACTGTCATTGGGATCGACACGGCAGATTAACGACAACGAAGCCCAGAGATCAGGTACAAATGATAATATGAAGTAGTGATGGAGTGAAATCAAAAGACGGATTATATAGAATGATAAAAGTATGAAAATATACCATTACTGGAAATGGATCGGTCACGATCCATAATCGCGAATTATGGATCGTACCATATCAATATTATAGTTCAAATCAATAGAAAACGATCGGTATCTTCAAATGTAAAAGTCAAATACACATGAAATTTTGGGAACATCAATATATTGATGAATGGAGCCCATCATATCGATCGTATGCCAGAACAAGCCCATATAACGATCTGTACCGATCATTATTTCAAAGGATGTGGGATCCGCACTCGATATCATGACCTCTTCTATAATTGGAGACTCCATTGTCAAAATTTTGGGAAGATATTTCACCTTCTTCCGCTATAAATATAGACTTGATTGTTCATTTTTCAAGGATCTTTACGCGACTTCTTGCCTTGCACTTCTTTGTAACCAAGGGTTTTAATCTAATCCATCCTTCTGTACTCAGCAATTAATGTTTTTAATAAAGTTATTTCTCCAAAGTGGGCGTAGGCTTTCAATGCTGAACTACTATAAATCGTTATCTTCTTGTTGTTGCTTATTTTATGCTATTTAATTATTTATTTCCACTGTTTTCATTGAATTTTCTTCATTTATTTCTCTACAAACTTTATACTGGGTGTTTATGCCAATTTTTGGCGTAAATACCACATTATGTAAGTGTTGTATGCTTCTATAAAAAAGTGAAACTACTTATTATGTTAGAACTACTTCATCCAAATATACCTTTTTTATATAGAAAATTATTCCTGTTATAGCAAGTGATTCTTGAATATGGATGATTTGAGATTTGGAAAACAATGTGGTGCCACAAACAAGATTACTTATATATTAGTGTGTAATTGTTTGTATTTTGATAAGGATATACGTATTCATATATGTACCTTATAAAAAAAAGCTATAAATAACAGAACTTTTCTTACTTTGGCTCTTATAACTTTTCTCTTCAAGGCATGAAAAAGATGCTTTGGCGGCTGGAGGTGAATTTGGGATCCTAGAAGGTAGAACATTTGCGTTGATACATTCAGTAGTAATGAAAGGTCATTTTGTATACACGTTATACACTTATTATTTAGGTTGGTAGTGGCGTAGAGTTAGAACAATCCATGATGAAATAGATGATCTCAAGAACAATCCAATCAATGGTCGCATATACCAACACAATTAAACGACATAGATCAACCATGGATGCGTAGCATGGAAATTCCATGAGATGTGATCTATATATGTCTAATTACAGTTGGTCCTACTTTAGTGAGATCAAAACGTTCAATATTTGAACAACCTAGAGTGCAAACAAAACTTTATTACTTTATTTTTTATCAGAATTTTTTTTGATATATATATCTGTAACCAAAGTATAGAGCAATGTGTCATATGGCAGTACCAAATACAAACTCCCCCCTATACCAATATATTCTTACATCAAAGTTACACCAATTGAGCAAGATGTTAATGAAAAACCTTGGGTGATAATCCTTTTGTAAGCGGATCCGCCTTAGTGGAGTTTGTTATAATATGCTCTATGAATTACAATCAATTTTGCACTGTCCCTTTACTAGAAAATAATATGTTTTTTATTGTTACAATATTACTTTAATGATCTTTCAATTTCTTTATTCAATAGTCCATTACTTTATGATAAAATTATAAAATTATTTTCCATCGTTGGATGCCCATAACGGAAAATAGCAAAGAAGGATATAAGTATCTATATGACAGCTTTCCTTATATACGTTCATCCAAAAAAAACAACAACAACAATATTATTATTGTTATCTGAAGTGGATCTTTTGTACTCTTGGAATCCAAAATATTAGGACTGTAATGCCTTATGATCTCTAACCAATCCATCTTGAGCATATAATCATTTGTTTCTTAAAGATATCTCATAACCATTTTGGTTACTAACAATTGATCCTCTTTTAATGTTAGTAAGATATCTGCCAAATACTACACGCAATATCCATATGTGTATATGCTTTAGCATGCATTGGACTCCACACTGCAAATGCATGAGGAATCTTTTGCATTTCTTTAACTTCAACGATGTTCTCATATTACAATATAAGACAACATTTGTCTATTTTGGCAAAAGAGAATTAATCTGCAGTTTGCATACTAAACCCTCTTTTTTAAAGCCTTATTGCCTAGCCCTTTTGTGATAATCCAAATAGCACTCCATGTATGATAATGGTGTATTTGAATCCCTAATACAAAAGGGTAATCCATAAGTGGTTTTCTTAGTTGTTCCATCAATGTCTCTATTGAGTAAAACGACTTTAATATCTCTTCAATATTGCTTAAAATCATAATCTAAAACAAGTTTCAAAATAAATCTAAAGAGTCTTTTAGTAAAACTAAAGAGAAAGTCTCTCTAAAAATAAAACATTGTTTTCTTTTGAGCATAGTCATTTCTGTAATGAGCCTTATATCTTTCCATAATACTCACTTGATCCATTTTTGTTTTGAATAATTATTCATAACCAATGATCTTGTTACTTCAAGGTGGTGGGAAAGATCTCAAACTTTATTATCCTTATAGATTAAGACTATATATTCATACCTTAAACCCATATTTCAAATTAATGCCTTATATGGATTGATGCAAGTCCAAAGAATCATCTTCACGGATCCAATATTTATCTTTATGAAATAATACTATATAGTCATCGGAATAGTATTTCTTCTTTTCAAGTGGATTTACTTAGTGACTTGCACTTTGAGGTTGTTGAGTTTATTTTCTTGAAACAATAGCCTTAATTTTAAGAAAATTTAGTTTGACATTGTCTTATTATGGTTCTTAATCTACTTCTTGTTAATGAAAGAAAACAAGTCCTATATATTATCAGAAGAAGTAACTGTAGTTGAATTAAAAAAAATGATTCTTCTTAAAGACAATGATCATACCTTATAATTTTGTCTAACACTGTCTTATTATGGTCCAGAATCTACTTCTTTTTAATGAAAGAAAACAAGTCCTATATATTATCTGAAAAAGTAACTATAGTTGAATAAAAAATAATGATTCTACTTAAAGACAATGATACATACCTTAAAATTTTGTTTAACATTGTCTTATTATGGTTCTTAATTTACTTCTTGTTAATGAAAGGAAACAAATCCTATATATTATCCAAAGAAGTAACTGTAGTTGAATCGAAGATAACGATTCTCCTTAAAAACAATGATTCGTACTTTATTTCTCCCTCCAAACTCAACATCCTCAAAAAATTATAGCATTTTCCATATTATAATTTTTTCTTAGTTTGGGTTTATAAAGCTTGTAGCTTTTAAGTTGCTTAGAATACTAATAAAGTATTTTCTATCGTTAGTGCCTCAATCTACAATTATTTAGTAAGCTGAAACAAATAATCATATTAATCATCGAATCAAAATTTGAGACTTCATTATAAATGGTTTTAGCATAAGTAGACATATCTAAGCTATATTTTAAACATTAAGAGCTTTAATTCCAACAATGTTTGAATTTATTCATAAATCAATCTTATTATTTCTAAATAAACAATAATAACCCAATTGTTCCTATTAGAAATAGAAATCGAAATCTATCTAAATGACAACATAACAAAAATATCAAATAAATCCAAACAATATTACTGAAATCTCAATAATATCTTAAAAATATCTAATAAAGTTTACTTTACATATCTGTATATCTTATTAAAGAAACAACTATAAATATATTTAAATGTTATTTCTTTTCTTCTAGATCCTTAGCGGCTTCTTTATTCTTATTTATACATTTATTTACAACGTACGTTGAATAGGTACTTTCTATCTTATCATGCTTCAATCTCTCTTCTTCTTACCACAATATGAAATGAGCTCAATAAAGGTCATTTTATTCTTAGGAAAATTAATAATAATCTTAAAATGGTTATACTATGAATAAAGAGAGTACAAGGAAAACTAACAATATCTTGAGCGCCTTTAACTTTTCAAGCAAAATTTTCCATATAGTACTTATTTATGTTTCCTTTATTTTGACTTTATGGAATCAATAAATATAAAGTGTGATTGTTTCTCCTTACCATTTTAACAAAATGCTTTTCGTTCTCAATAAAGAACTCCTTAAAATTGGTTATCCCTACAGATACCACATCCTTGAAAGCTTCTGAAATATTTTACTATATGTTCTTTTGACTCTTTCTTTTTGAATTGTCTCACCTTTGAATGTTCTTCATGACATTATAAGAGCATTCAACCATAATATGACTGGCTGTGACACTCCTAATTGCAAGAGCTAGATCCATGAAGTTAAGAACAAAAACATGCTCTCTTAATAATCCTTTGAGTTAGTCCCAAACAAGATCATAACATTAAATTGGCAGACACTTTAGTCAAATTAGTTGAAAATTGAACAAAAAATAAGGATTAACCGTACATGCCCATATCCAGATATCAGCCGTAGTAAATTCAAATAATTGGTAACCTCTTCTCAAGATACCTAGCACAATACTAATATCATGTCTTTGGACAGTAATACTCACTGTAAGTGGTACTCTTGTTGTAATGATCAAACACTGATAATAAATTCAAGTCAAATAACAATCTTCCTTTGGGCCGATTAGTTATTCACTTGTAAAACCTTATAATTATCACATATTTATCACCACACATGTGTAAGTTATTCGACCAAATATTAGTCTTCCTTTGGATCGGTAACATCCGCATGAATAAATACGGACAAATATCAACCATTTTCATGAACAACTAAAATAAGAAAGGTCACTTTGGTGACATATTATTCCAATTAGCTCACTTGGAATGCAGAATATTTGCAATTAGTTCGCAAATATCTTAATGTATGTACAATATTTCAAGTGCTATAAAATACTCTCAAAAGCATTTTAAGTCTATACGACACTTGAAATTCTCAAAATTATAACTGTGGCACATTATGTCTTAATCATAGCTGTTATAGTCTTTACTTTAAGTATGTGGTTACATTCATGATATTTTCTAAATAAGTATGATATAAGGTATCATATATAAATCACATAACAAATATCATGGATGAATGCCAGAATTAAATGCCATATAAAATTATGCATAAATGACATAGTATCTGTCATACTAAATAACATGCAGTAGCTATAATGTACATCTAAACCATAATATAGCTATATAGCATGCTACCGTGTCACTTTATCTTTAGTTTATTATATGAATACTTAATTAAGGTCAATAACCATGCATTTTGACAAAATATGAAAACTGCCGCTCCTTTTATTTCATGATATCCAAAGCATGAAAATGAAACTTATTTTTAATGAGCAAGCCATACAAAAATATCTGTACCTATCAAATATAAATGCGTCAAATAATAAAAAATATGTTTTTTCTTATTCCAAAAACAAAATGACGCATCATTAAATTTATTGCAACCGACGCATTTACTACATTTACTGCATTTATGATGATAAATTAATTAGTTTATTACCATAATAACCACATTTAATGCAATTATGATAAAAATAAATACAATTGATCCATTATGTGGACCAAAATGTAAATTACTGTCATGTTAAAATTTATTTCAATAATAGAATAAACATAAGCACATTAAAGGAGCATACTTTATTTCTAATTAACCAAAATTTCTAAAATAACCTAACTATCTTATATAAATATCCAAATTACTTAATCAAAGGTTAAGTAAGGTAAAATAACCATATAAACAGATTTATATTTCTTGGATATGTTTATACCATTTATAAACATTAAAAAAATGACTGTACATATCAGATCCAAAACATACCTTACCTTAAAATTCACAACTTTTTATAAAATATACAATAATAAACATGTGAATTCTTTAACCAGTATAAATTATTTTTCAAAATTTAGAGGAAGTTAGATTATTTTTCATAATTTTATGATGTTAAAAATGTATCCTATGCCATAAATAACATACAGATCATTTTGATCTATCTTTCTATACCATTTTTTTCCCCATAAATTAGCCTTTCAATTTACAATAAAATTTGATATAAACCAAATCCAAAATCATTGTAAAAAAAATCCTTGATGCATAAATCAAGCAGATCTGAAACTTACAGGACTTCTAAAAGGAAGTTCAATTAAAAACTTACTCATAATTTAAAAAAAATTCCAATGAAATCAATAATGGTGGCTCTGATATCGCTTGTTAGGATTTCAATTATCCCTTAAGACCGATTAATCATGAAACGCTAGATCTGAATAGGTGACCCATATTGATTTAATTGAAAAGAAATAGAGGAAAGTAGACAGGTTAGCGGAAACCATGCCTAAATTCATAGTTGCTGTTGGAAAAGTAAATTTGGTTTGATTTTCCATATTAACACTAGCCCTAGCTCTTATATTTGATCTGAATCCCGCTGCTTTCATAAACTGATCAAGAGAAAGAGACGAATCTAAAAGATAAGAGTTGGATCTGATCTTTCAAATTGACATAAACCCTAAGCTATTGAATTTTTCCAATAGTATATACCATGAGCTATATGAATATCATGTGTTATATAGGATATATATTTACTATTGTACTAGTTGATTCATTAAGATTAAGGAAGTATGATACTTTATACGATTATATTTACTGATCTAATGCGGTTATCCATATATGCAGCTGACTTATAAGCTTAAGGTTTAAGCTTTGTAGATTATTTATAATTCTCTGGATATAAGTGTATTTATACATACATGTGTATGAATTTGTATTGGTATTAGCTGAATATTTATATAAATTAAGGATAGTTCTAGACCCAGTTGTCAGTTAATACTTTGAGTAAGATGGTGAGAGTATATGTACACACACCCATATATATATATGTGTGTGTGTGTGTGTGTGTGTGTGTGTTGGTAATCTTAATGTGGCCGATTTACCCTCTTTTGCGATCAGTTTCGCTACAGCGCCCGCCGCTTAAGCTAATTGTCCATCCTTTCCAAGCGTGATTTCTATGTTATGTATGGCTGTGCCTAAGGTCATATCGGTTGAAGTAGGTTCTTCTTTTAAAAACCTCTTCCCAAACCGTACAAGATTCTTTCAAAGCATACGACTTTCTAGATGTATCGGTCACCTCGAGCCCAATTGTTTGATTTGGTAGCAAATGTAGCTAGAATTCAAGGGGTATCTTATGTGGGATCTCTATGTCTGATATGATCAATGGCCTTGGTTTTTAATAACAACTCCGAACGAAGGAAGTGCGCTATCGTTTGGTGTCTAAAGTGATTAGGTAAATGTTTAGTAAGCGGATGCGAAGGCACCCGAAGATGACTGGCCCTTATGCAAGGGCTATATTACCTCCAATTTTTATGAAATACAAGATGCTCATTGAATGATAAGAAACGAATGTTCACTTATATGACATGACTCCAGATTTTTTTTTATTCAAGTCAAGGAATATTTTTCATTTTGTTCTAGATGAAAGAGAATAACTGGATTCTAATTCGTATTAAGGCTAAGCTACAATATACATACATACATACATACATACATATATATATATATATATATATATATATATATATATATGCACGCATATAAATATTTATATACAAATAACTGTATTTAAACCTTTATGTATATATGTCAATATTTATTTAAATATATATTTTATGTATCTATACACATATATCTAGAGATGTCAACTGAATATTAACCAAGTACTTTTAACATATGCTCATTTGCATATCATGTAGTAAATACTTTTTTAGCTTGTAGTTTGGAGATAGAATATAGGGTAGTATATAATCGTAAACCCTCCTAGGTGTTGATAATCACTATTAATTTGAGTTTCTATGTTAGAATATCAGAGTAACAGTCGTAAACTATTATGGATAACAGGGTAAAATATCAAGGGAAGAAGTAGCATTGATATGTGTTGCAGCGCTTCGAAGCCCATATACGTGTGATAAGACTTTCGAGGTTAAAACACTCTTTATATATGCTTGTTCAAGTAAATTACTATATGTTTGAAGGTAGATATATCACATGTTATTAGATATAACCATGTTATTAGATATAAGCATGTTATATCATATAATGTGCTGCATTATTAGTTCATGAATCTGATTATATTATTTGTTGAATTGTCAAGTTAAAAGTACTTTTCCATTTAGTGAACCATTTGTTGTTGAACCTCCAAACCCTCCTCCAAAAAAGGATATGATTTGTATTTTAAGAATTTGAAACCTGGAATAATAGGGAAAGAAGCTTTGGAAGGTAGGCCTGTTCCCGTTTGAACTTTACCCAACTTGATGGTTTCATTACTTAGATATTTCGGTTACATTATACATATGAGTTCTTTTGATCGCAAGGTAACGTAAATATTATAATCAATAACTTGTTTTTTTAAATGGTACTTAGATACAACATGTCGCTGGGACAACATATCACATATCATTTGTCAATATATGTTCGGATCACGCTACGCAAGTTTCGAACTTATGACCTCTCGCAGCAAAGTCGAATCACTTAACCACTGGGATAATGATGCTTGCCAATCAATAACTTGTTAAAACATATATTTCAATGTTTATACTGATACTTTAGAGAATATTAATTGTTGTATACTCATTTTTAAAACATTAAAAAAGTAAATATTTCCATCTTTTACACCCTTTTCAATTTGAGATAGTGTTCAATTTAACATGGTAAAAAATAGAAACAAAACAGCGGCCAAATCCCTTTTTAGGTGTAGTGTGTAAACACAGATTGAAAGTCGTTTGATATATTTAATTATCATTATTTTAAACTAGTTGATAAGATGCTCAAACTTCAAGTCAATAGGAGGAATGCAACAGGATTTCCTTCAAGCACTAAGAGTCCGAAAGAAGCTTTCGAATTGTTATTTTTTGTAATGTTTAATCATTATTAGCACTGATTGTGTAGACTTTGTTGTCTTGCAATCATTGTATCTATACGGTTATGAATTTTATATGAACGTGGTTATTTTGTTTAAAATCTTTTTTATCGAATTGTTTGTATATCGTATTTCATTATGTGATTAATGTGGTTTTCACTTGTTTGAATGTAATAATTGTATGACTGATTGTTGGTTTCATACAAAATATGTTAATTATTACTATATAATATATACATGCTGTGAAAAAAATGAAGTGGAAACTGAACGAGCTACTACAGCGAGGAGAAGATGCATAAAAAATCAATAATTTTTAGCAGAGTTTATTAAACACTGCCATAATATATATGGTGGCAGACAAAAAATGCTACTGTAACATTTTATAGGAGTGTCAACAGTTCAGTGTATGCGGTGCTACGATAAAAAAATTTGGTTGCATTTTTAAAACGTTGCAATATGTTATTTTTTGCTAGCGTTTATGAAAATGCTGGAAAGTAATGGTTTTTAATTGTGTGTTTTTTAGCAGCGCATGTGCCGAATACTTGTTAAATTGGTGTTTTACTAACAGTGGTACGGTCCACTCTAAAGACGGCTAGCATTGCTAAAAAAATATATTGATTTTATTTAAAACCAAATTAAAAAATTACAAAATGGATATAGACTACATAGGTCCAATAATGTATATTTTTTGAAATTACCAAATTCCTCCACTGCGGGCTGGCCCAGTTCCAACATAGCCTTTGGTTGAATCAGCCATTACTTATTCTTTGGAACAATTCTAACTTAAAGTTCAAGTTTGAACATGAATTTAAGATTGACATACTATACTCGATTTCATTAGCGAAGTTTGAGTCAGCGCACTCCTTCATAGAAAGTTCGTTGTTTTTATAAGCAATTCTTTAGTATTTTAAAATTACTCGAGAACACTCTAAACTTTCGTTAAGTAATCTTAAATTGGATTTATCACTTACTCTATGTATCAAATAAATGAGCGAAGTATGATATTATAAATGATATAAAATGTATGATAATTTCTATTATCAATGCATAAGGAACCCCTCTTACATTCTCCATATTAAACAATTTTAAAATCGCATCTTTGTACATCATTTAGAACAATCTCACCATCCTTTTATCTCTACTACTTATAAAGAAAGTTCATTGAACTAATTTACTCAGTGTCCTTTTGAAATTCCAAAAGTGCCCCCGCTTTCCATTTACATGTCTATGCTCATACAGTTACTGTCATATGAAAGAATTTTCAATTTGTATAGGCTCAAACAAAATATCAATGTATACAATAATACAAACAGCTCGTGTGCGAAGCACGGGCCCATACTAGTACTAATTATGAAAGATGTCATTTTCACATCCAATGTCGGATATAAACAACCAAACTAAAATGATTTTAACTTGAATACATCGTTAACAATCATAAATTTGTTTTTTTATTGTAGTTTAGAAATATTTTAGCATATATTAATATATTTGTCCTACAAACACACACTTCCTATACGTTTTGACTGAAAATCAAAGGATTTGATTTCTTTATTGCTTAACTCTGATGCTTAATGAATAATACTTTCATAACACTTAATGGATTATATCCCAATCCATTTCACTACCAATAATTTCTAAAAGAGGTTCCTTCTTCATGAAGTTGGCGTTTCTCGAAACAACAATCGTTTCTCGATGCAATGGAATAGGTACTCGTTAACATTTTAACGAGCTACCTTTACACAAGTATAAAATTGATTTGGTTTTTAGTTTACGAAGCTCTGTGCAGTTAAAGCGCTTAGTGTTTCCATAGTGGTGGCGGTGCAAAACGTTATAGCGAGGATAAGGTGGGGATATAGAAGAAAATAAAGGAGATGCAAAATGCTTCATTAAATATAAAATCAAATATTTAAGTCAATTTATTCTCATTCTCACATCATTTGTGTAGGAAAATGAAATATTGTTTAATCTTGTGTAACAAAACAAAAGAATATCATAATTTATGCAGTCCATATTTGGTGACTACAATAAATTTCTAACTTATATTGAGCACTTATGGCTTAAATTTAGATCTTTACCCTAATTTTTTTGATTTGGTTCAAAAGAGAAATAGTTAAGTCAATATTTTCATAAGAATTTTGCTTAATGCCAAAAAAGCCTTGATTTAGTAGGCGTAGAAGAAAATAATAGGACTTATAGCATAACTATAATAGCGCTACATTGAAAAAGCTTAGCGATCCAAGAGCTCTATGCGCTATAGCGGAGATTTTGCGGGGTTTTAGCGGGGCTTTAACTGCACGGATGAAATTATATTCGTTACATAAATTGGCCAATCAATATTGACTGGTCCCAAGCTCATTTGGTAGTGGTCCTCACAAAATCCCTTATGAACAAGTATTATGTATAGTATCTCGCCTCATCAACTTCTTGGCCTAGGATACGTGGTTTTTTAATTATAAATTCTTATCTTGAGTGATCTCGTAAACTATACTTTATATGAATTCAATTTTAACCATAAGTACATTCTCTTAAGTACACAACCAAACAGAAAGAAGTTAACTCAACTTCACTTATCAACAATCGTTATTTGTATAACAAAGTGATTACCCATTATAGATACATCATTATGTACCATTAGTAGGAGTGACTTTTGACATATAATCTTATTCATTTTAGGAACATTGGGAAGTTTTTCCAATAAACTCATTTATTCGATCATATCGAATTATTTATTTCCTTAGCATGTTATGGTTTCTACTTTCCTATTACATTCTATGAACTTATTATAGGCATACTACTTACGCATCAAATACACATGCTTCATCTTTATGAAAATTCATCGGTGAATTTTAGTGTTGTATATGGAAGCGTTTTGGTATTATTAGATTTTTAATTACATGCATCTATATGTATATATTCATAGAGTTCACCAACACTTTTGTCACCTCCAGAAAATGGGTGCTCTACCCTTAACCTTCTAAAGTATAATTCATGAGTACCACATGATTCATAATCATATGATTGAAAGAATTATTCCTCAAAACTATGGCTTGGTCTATAATTCTAAAAATAATTGTTAAAATTTTAGACACTTCTATGTTATGTAGCTAATGCAACAAATATCGTTATTCTAATAGATTTATTGATAATGAATATTGAAAAATTCATAATAAAAAGAACTATATTTATTTTCGGTTAATACTGAAAACAATCATTGTTCATAATTATCATTGCGTATATTTACGGAAACAAATTTTCATATCTTGATGAACCACTAATAAGTATCATATAGCATCCTCCCACTATTCCCGCCATTACCATAATGGCGTACGAAATATGGAGCTCCACTCAACTACTTATTTTAAGTTATTTATTACTTTTACTGTAACTAGTTTAGTGTTTTGATAAAATATCTTAAACTCGTAGAAATGACCTTATAGAAAATAATTTTTCTACATTATAATACAATTGGAATATAAATCAATTTTCTCATTACATCTTAAGTATCCATTAGTATTTTATATAATTCTCGTTTTCGATGTCCATTTATGAAGTAGAACTAACAATTCACTCTCCTCCCAACTATGCCTAAATTATATCCATTCTCGTGCATTCGCTTTCCTTTCCAAAATGGTCGAACCATTCAAAGAAGGTCCTTACTGTAATATATCGTATTGAATATAGGACCTCGCATTATGGTTTGTTTGTTTAATTCTAATGAACTAATTTCATTGAAGTTGTATATTACGAACGACAACCATTCACCATATAACATTTATATGTGATCGAATATGGATTAAGGATTCTTCTTCTTGTATTGTTATTATAGTTCAATTCACAAAAGGTGACACATAGTTGGGGATAAATGAGGATTCAAGCGACCAATTACAAATGTATTTAGCATTATATAATTAGGCTCTTTGCGTGGGTCTTGAAGCGACAACATATCAAAAGATTTAAGGCAAGTGTATTTTACATTTCTTAGTCAATCTTTAATTTAGTTTAATTGTATATTTGAACTGATAAACACTTTACAAATTTTATAAGTCAATCAAATTTATCGATGTGGATTATTTTAAATTTTTTTACAGCAAATATTCTTACATATTAGAAAGTTAAATGTTACCATTTTCTTTTTCTGATAAGGCTCCTACTAGACTTTTATATTTATCAAAACCCTAAGAAAAACATAGAAATCTTTCAACTTCACTAGCAAGTGTTAGGACTCGCATGTCTTGGGATTCTGACCTTGAAAAAGATCAACAAATCATATACTTACTTTTGATGAATAACACACTATCGATAGTATCATATACAACTGCTAACTCGTAATTTTTGTCCTAATCTCATTTCGACCTTTAGGAAGATCAGCAAATTGAATAGGATTATTCGCTCGTACATACCATTTTGTGACGATCTAAGTATAATGCGCGTATCTTTAGGAAGATCAACGAATACTTCTAGTTAGTTAATATATTAATAGTACTATATATAATATCCCTATCTTGAGGAAGGTCAATAACTTAAGAGTATGCAAGTATTCTATTAGTATACAAAAGGAAGAGGACAACTTATAATATATATATGTGTGTGTGTGTGTATGTATATGTGTGTGTATAGTATATGTATTGGAGATTCATAATCTTTAATGTATTTATATCCAAAAATGAGATTGATTTTTAGGATAATGCATTTCTTGGGAAACACCCACATGATCCTAGTGCCAAACACATCTAAAAGAATTGTATACCTGCTATATGTATGTATTCATTCCTTAAATCTATTTCAGGTTTCTTATAGAATCGATTTAATTTAAATCATATTAATTTCATTTTATTAATTAAATGATATTTAATTAGTTAAATTAATAATTAAATTATTATTTTAATTAATTCAATTTAAATTTCAACTATTGAATTTTAAATTATTCATCTTTGACAAGGATGAAGATAGGCAATAACATTTATAGTAGTTATACGCATATATCATTACACAAGTAAATAACTTATTAATTTAATTTTAATTAATTAAATTTATTAAAACACTATTTTAATTTAAAAAAATAAATTCAAAATTTTATCATTATGTACCTTAGACATTTTAAGATAAATACACACATATTATTATATGTTTTAATTTAATAATCAAAATTTATTTGTTATTTAATCCAGTTGATTAAATGATTGTTTGAAAGTAGCACATTAACTTTCAAAAGTTTACAACATTTATAACGTGTTATATTTTAAACTTAACTTTTATTTTTATTTTTAAAATTTCAAAATATATGTTGAAAATTAGACCAAGCCCAAAATCAATTTAGGCCTTTATATTAGAGATAATCTTTGGATTTACTTCATTCTTCGGGCCATGCCAATACCTAGATATGGTATAGTACTTATTTACCTAAACCCAATCCTTCAACACTACCATTCTAAACACCCTGCTAAATGAACGTGCTTTAATCAATTAGCTCTAACATTGCTAATTTAGACCACATAGACTATTTAACTTTGATACCATTAGAGAAACTGGACCATTCAGAAATGGGTTAAATAAATGAATTTTAAAAAAATCATTTTAATCTTGGTTAAGTCTATGAAGCCTAAATGATTTTAGATCCAACCTAAAATATTTTAAATAAAATATTAATTTTATTGAATATCTTAAAAAAAGTTTCATTTATTTATTTAAATTTAAATGTATAGGTGTACCAAATACACCCATGTGTGTAACATTCTCTATATAAAGTTAATTTGAAGAAGGAAACCTTTCATTTCTCTCTTTAAAACTTATGCAACTAATCGAGAGATATTTTGCTTTAATCAGAGAGATAAATCTTTCATTTCTCTCGCTTTAATTAAATTACTTGATTTATTAAATGTCGTTAATGAGCAATCTATATAAAGCATAAATTATGAGTATTTCCAAATATACTCTAGCGTGTATCGTGTAAGTGCAAAATATAAGAAGTGTACATAGTTAATGTGACGTTGGCCATATTAACCAACATAAACTCTCGAGTTGGTCATTTCATAATTATCTAATAACTATCAGTACGCAACCATATGGTACCCACAACAACAATGAGTAGTATATTGTTCAATATTTGGAGAGCGTTACGCATTATTGACCCAGCAGATGTATCGATATCCTATCTCGAAACATCTTGACTGAGAATATTTAAAATAATATGTTATTTTCAAGGTGATAAATTTCTCGTGATTACAACACATTTTAATTACAATCACATAACATATCATTTAAGAATTCTATTTAATATACTTTAAGCTAATTATTTAATTAATTATATCATAATATAACAAAATATAATAGAAAGAAAAACATATTTTATTTTGAATAAAATTGGTTATCAAGTTTGGTATACATACATACATATATACATACATATGTATACATATACATGTAACAAATTATATAATTGCCCATTTGGCATGCCCTAACTCTATCAGCTTTAAATATTTTATAACATCAATAGCTAAATTTATACATTGTCTTGAGAAATACAGCGAATCAAAGAAATAACTTAAAATGAAAATCATTTATCTAAACCAAATAGATATGTCGATTTCTTGATCATTATGTTGTGGTATGAAACCTACAATATTTTCTTGTAGAATTTATTTAGAATCAATGAAATTCAAATACAGATCATTTTTAATAATGTAAACTAACTAACAGATAATATTGAAGGTCGTATCGGTGGTTGTGTCAAGATGAACCGAGGAAACTCATTTTATATCTTATATATTGTGGGAGATCGATATTGAAATTTACAATAAGTGACCAATATAGAACTATACCTTGGAATATATATAAATTTCTTGATTAATATACTTTTTATTTAATTTTTATTCTTCATTTTATAATTTATTTATTAGTTTCTCTCTCTTTCATTTTCGTTCATGTTATCATAAATGCCTAAAAATATGTTATTCTTAATAAGGTATATGTTCAAAAAATATAATCAATGAAATTTGAACAAATATCATACTTATTTAACATAGATTCAAAATATAGGATTGTATGAGCTGAGTTTGGATTTTGATAGAAGTTTGAAAGTAGGAAGAAAAGTAATAGAAAAGAATAAATATTTGTAAATGAACTAAGCAATTCTAAAGGATATTAGACAAAACATGGATTCGAACCTGAGCATGTGAGGCGTTTGAGATAAAAGTGAATAAAGAAAAGTGAGTAATTACACAGTATATGTGTGATTTGTGATACCCGAACTTGTAATCTAATCAGTATACTCAATCAATTGAGAATTGAGCGTTTAAATTCTAAAATTATGAGAAAAAGGAAAATTTTGAATGAGTTATGTGGAGACAAATGTTAGAATTAGAATAACACGTTGGAAAGGACGATGTGAAGTAGCTTTTCCATTATACGGTAGAAAAATATTAGCGTTGGCAGTCCAGATTAGCGACCTCACCCTAGGGTTGAAGATGCTCCAAGAGCAGTACAAGCAGCGTGGCGACCACACTTAATATATCAGCCTCGGTTTCATTCTTCTTTACCTACCTCTAGAATAAACCAGCAGAAGCGCGAGTCCAAAACAGTAAGTTGATTTTCTTAATTTTTCCCCTTATATTTCTGATACAAATTTCATATTTACATACAGCTTTCTGATAGATTTCTAATGTATTTTTCCCAGAGTTTGAGGGTTTGCTCTTCTAGATTTAGGGAGTAATTTGCTATCGTAGTTTCATTTTTGTACGTCGGTTGTATTTTGATGCCCTAATTTACCTTTCGGACATCGATTGAAAGTTAACAACTAGTTTTAAGGAAGATCTGATTTTTAAGTTTCAAGTATTTTGGTCTTCAAAAAAAAGTCTGTAGAAGTCAACACTAATAACAAGATTTAATTTTCAAAAGATATGAATTATTGAATCCAAGGAAACGATTGCTCACCATTTATATATTCTTAAAAAAGATTAGTTAGTTTGAGTAATCTACATAAGCCTTTTAGAACGCTAGGCAGTAGTTGCAGTAAAAACAACCATTTCTGCATAAAATGTTGACTTGATGAATCTTCTGACTGGCAAATGCAAAGAAAATCCTAAATTCATGCTGTAGCAAATATTGAACAATCTTAACTTAGTATGAGTTCAGCTCATCTCTATCTCTACTACTAATAATGTAAATTCACTCTACGGGTTCAACCGTGTCTTTTTGAAATTCCCAATCTACCCTCCGCAGTTCACGTCACGTGCAAGTGATAGTAAATAGAAGTTTGTGATCATATTGAGGGCAGCCAAATAGGTTATGCTATGTACGGTTAATGCTGCAACAATGTGTATGGTACTATATCAGTCCTTTGCTATTAACATGAGTAGGTTCTACGTTGTACATAACCTCATTAGTAAGTAAGTTGTGTACTATCTGTTTGAACCTATGTATTAGAAGACGAAATTATTTTAAGTGTATTTGATTTAAAGTCACATTCTACCATTACATGTACGAATAACTATGACTATATTGCATTTTATTTTAGCTACATACAATCTTTTGTCCAGTAATTATAAACTGAATGTGCTTATGGTAGTTATGCCTCCCTACAAATTTCAATTATATTAACCGATCGTTTGTATATCACTGATTTTAGAACATTAGCATGCTCTTTGTATTTTATTTTATTTTATTTTATTTTTTATTTTTATTTTTTTAAGATCGGTTATTAAATAGCATGGTAAATCGGTGAACTTTAATACCAATACATGTTGCACAACAGATTTTATGCGTTTAACAACAATCTTTAATCTACCGATTCTAAAGTTTTAAATTGTTTTTTTAACCGTTTTACCTTTATGGTCGCATTATAACATGCAGCGACGACATTGTTCATATCTCTACTATTAATAAAGAGAATTCAATCAACATGATTTACATGGCGTGCTTTTGAAATTTGAAAATTACTCCTCTTCGTTAATGGAATCTTACCACCATTTTCAACTATACACCAATGGAATTTTACTATCAATTTGTCATTGATATCATCAACAAAACAACATGAATTGTGTTGTTACTATAAAAACATTGCACTTAAAACACACATCCATCCAAGGTAAACATCGTTGGATATTATATGCACGTACGTGCGTTGTATACTAGTAACAAAAATGGTTATATGATGAAGCTATCTTGACATGTTAAAGAAACATATAATTCCATATGGATGCACCATTAAAGGTATTCATCAATAATTTCCCCTTGTTTATTATTTGTATGATTTAAAATACCTGCATGCATATATTGGTAATTTTATGCTTACTTATCTAAAAACACACTGTCTGATTTAGTTAGTTTTCATTACATATAAGAGTTTGATTGGCACTCAGTAATGAATATGGGTTGGGAGACAAATTGACAAATTTCATATGTAATGAAAACAATGCTATCAGCATCTTAGCTGCTTTATGTATATATAATAGTTGTAATATTGTAGCTCAAGTGAATAATACCCAACTCCACAAAATCCAATAATGAGTTGTGGCCTAAAAGGATATGATATCCTTTAATGGATTCGGGTATGTTTGGTTATAAGTAAAAGAATGTTATAATCTACATGAATTCTGATGTGGTTTTACTTGTAAAGTGAATACTCCCGTATGTGGTTTTATGGTTATTGAGTGGTTAAAGCAACTCCAGAGCAAACAATTTGATATGTTTATGGATGCGAAAAGAACTGATAACATGGAATTGCTAGATGCTTGTCACACCAAGCCATGGTATTGCATTAATCCGTTATATGTAAAAATTCACTCTCTTTTTAATTTATGTAATATAAATATATATTTTAGTATGCCACTTGGGATCACTGTTTTAAATCTCAGAAATCTAGGCTGAGATCTTGGTTTGATCTCCTTACGAAATGAAACAACATGAATCGAAGGAAATATCGTTTTGAATACATCGGACGAAATATGTAAATATCGGGCGATATCTTGGCCGATACGATTTGCTATATCTCAGTCGATGTTAGTTTTTTTTTGAATAGAATTTTTTTTATTTTGAGAAATTTGTTCTTTTAATGTTAGTTCATTTATTATGAGTTTATCCTTTTGAATTTATCTATACTCTTCAAAGGTTTTTATTGACAATTAGTTCATATTTGCTAGTTCATTATTGACTTAGTTCATTAACTTTCCTTTTCTCCTTTAACCTTTATTCCTAAAAATGTTACTGTAAGTTATGAACTTTCATATATTAAGTTTCTTTAAATTCTTAATTTTCTTAAGTTATGCACTTTCGTTGCAGTATCAAATATGATTAGTAAGTAGCAACCAAGTTTGTGTAAATGTGCACTATGGTAAATGAAGTTTAGTATATGCAATAAATGAAGTTTCAGAATATATGTTTTTATGAATATGTAGCATGCCACTTGGGATCACTGTTTTAAATCTCAGAAATCTAGGCTGGGATCTTGGTTCGATCTCCTTACGAAATGAAACAACATGAATCGAAGGAAATATTGTTTTGAATACATCGGATGAAATATGTAAATATCGGGCGATATCTTGGCCGATACGATTTTGCTATATCTCAGTCGATGTTAGTTTTTTTTGAATAGAAATGTTTTTATTTTGATAAATTTGTTCTTTTAATGTTAGTTCATTTATTATGGGTTTATCTTTTTGAAATTTATCTATACTCTTCAAAGGTTTTTATTGACAATTAGTTCATATTTGCTAGTTCATTATTGACTTAGTTCGTTAACTTTCCTTTTCTCCTTTAACCTTTATTCCTAAAAATGTTACTGTGTTCTTAATTTTCTTAAGTTATGCACTTTCGTTGCAGTATCAAATATGATTAGTAAGTAGCAACCAAGTTTGTGTAAATGTGCACTATGGTAAATGAAGTTTAGTATATGCAATAAATGAAGTTTCAGAATATATGTTTTTATGAATATGTAGCATGCCACTTGGGATCACTGTTTTAAATCTCAGAAATCTAGGCTGGGATCTTGGTTCGATCTCCTTACGAAATGAAACAACATGAATCGAAGGAAATATTGTTTTGAATACATCGGATGAAATATGTAAATATCGGGCGATATCTTGGCCGATACGATTTTGCTATATCTCAGTCGATGTTAGTTTTTTTTGAATAGAAATGTTTTTATTTTGATAAATTTGTTCTTTTAATGTTAGTTCATTTATTATGGGTTTATCATTTTGAAATTTATCTATACTCTTCAAAGGTTTTTATTGACAATTAGTTCATATTTGCTAGTTCATTATTGACTTAGTTCGTTAACTTTCCTTTTCTCCTTTAACCTTTATTCCTAAAAATGTTACTGTGTTCTTAATTTTCTTAAGTTATGCACTTTCGTTGCAGTATCAAATATGATTAGTAAGTAGCAACCAAGTTTGTGTAAATGCACGCACTATGGTAAATGAAGTTTAGTATATGCAATAAATGAAGTTTCAGAATATATGTTTTTATGAATATGTAGTAAATGAATATGTGATTTTATGAATATCTAGTTTTATGAATATGCAAGAAATAAATATGCAGTTTTTATGCTTATGTAGCTTTAAAAATGCAGTTTCACGAAATATGCAATTTTAGTATATCTAGTAAATGCAATTTTAGGTCATGCAGAATAATTAGAGCAATTTTAGAATAATATGCCTATGTAGGTTCAAGTATATTCATCACTTGAGCTATTGATGACGAGTGTGATTATGCAAATCAAATTAGTTAAATTTGTTTATGGTAGCATTTATAAACATTGTTGTAAAAGAAAATCAAATTTAAGCTACATACCCCGAGATATTTCCGAGTTGAACTTTGAGATATGAGATTTAAATCCGATATGGACTCCCAAAATGCATTCATCTCTCCGATATCTTCTCCGATACAAGATCGACTCTCTAAAATCTTCGAGACGAAACATGACCGAAATCCGAGATTTAAAACCTTGCTTGGGATCTTAGTGGGTGGTGCGTGTTGGTTGTTTGAACATTGTGATAAGATAAACATTTGATTAGTAAACGTAGATCTCATTAAATAAAGAAAACATAACATGTTACATGTTGGTTGTAGAGAGAAAATAAGCTAGACTACAGCAAACTGACATTTAGTGAAATCAGTCTTTTGTATCAAAAATCACAAAACCTTGTAATTTGAAACCTGTTTCAAATAGAATCCATCGAATTGTGATTTGATGCTGATATCACGATTCAAAATTCAATTAAAATTGCATTTGAGAAAGACCATTCAACTTCATGTCAAGAAACATGCATCAGGATACCTATTTGAATTTAGTCAATTACAATTAAAGTTTTATTATTTTTTTGGACAAAATAAAGATTTATCGTGCTTACCAATTAAATCAATTTCAAAAGTACAAATTAATACTTGAAAAAAGAAGATTTACCGCTTTTACATACTTAAATGTTATTGGATAACCTACATGAAGCAAAATTTACAGCATGCAAGAGTGTAAATCTGCGATTCATGGTTTAGATTCAGTTTTAATTTACGATTTGAATCCTGTTTTAAAAACCTTGATGTGAAGTACGTTTTACCAATAAAATGATTTTATTTTGCTAAAATGAAGAATTGTATTTTTTAAAGTATCTTTTTTATTATGTGCACGTGTGGTAAATACAAATTCAGATGATTGTTTGCATATTTGTAGTTTACGGATATTAAATTGTTATTTGAAATTGTATTTGTTGACGTTGACAAAGGCTTTGCTTATGCTGCATAAGCTATATTTTTTAGCTTGATATCCATTCGCCGATGTTATAAAGCTCGATCACTTCTTTGTTAATGTGCCTTATGAATGTCTTATATCTTTTACCGTATTCGCCAAGAGTAACACTATACATCAAAGATGAAATTTTATGTCTAACTACATCTTTTTTTAAAACCTCTGCTTACCTTTAAATATAATCACTCATGAATGAAGTATTCTGAAATATTTCTTAGCAATGTTCATTGTCTTATGTTATATTATCTGAAAAGAATATAATCTGAAATCCATTGTCTCAACTTTTTTCTTCATGTCTTGTGTGTTTATATTTGTTTTCATGCCATTTTTCCAAGCAATGTGACAAAGATCGTGCTTGAAGACTATTTCTTAGGGCAACTTTCGACTTCTAAGCTGCATTAAAATATCTCTGTAGTGATATCCTGTATTAATATGTAGTCTAAAAATATAGTTCTCAACTTGGAAGCTGTTTCTGTTAGCAAATATTGCAACATCTGAATTGAATTCTGCAAGACTTAGCAATAATATCAGTTAGTTGTTCGATCTAGTTTTATATTTTACAATCCACACTTTATTTTTGTGCAGACTTAAGATGTCAGGAGTAAAAATTATTGCAGCAACTGTAGGATCTTTCATTGTTGCATATTCTTGTGATGTATTGATCTCTGATAGAAAGATTTTTGGAGGTGAACCTACTCAAGCGAATTCGGGCATCTTTTTTCCTTCGTTTCCCTTTTGCTAATAAAAGTAAAATATTTTTTAGATATAAACATTTATGTATATTTCCATTGAACAGGTTCAACCCCAACGACAATTTCAAATAAAGAGTGGTGGCAAGAAACTGATAAGAAGATGCAAGCCTGGCCTCGTGTTGCGGGACCTCCAGTGGTGATGAATCCAATTAGTCGCCAGAACTTCATCGTCAAGTCACCGTCATCCAAGTAAGGAACGCCTTAAAGGGTTGTTTTATTTGGCTATATATATATATATATATAAACAGTCTGAGTGTGCTTTCATGTTGGTGGTGCTTTTGTAATAATATCGCAGGATTGTTGTACTTGCTTGCAGTCTTTTGCTGTAATTTTATTTCTCCGTTTCAGTTTATCCAGTTATTGCTACTTGAATGATTGGCTGCTTTCTGTTTGATTATGTTCAGTCAATTATTTGTGTATGGTTTTAATTCTGTGGTGCTGTGGGGGTATGAATGGTATTGGTGTTTCCTTCGGTTATGCAGTTGATTAGAGGGAACGTTCAATTATGTGCGTTACCGATATTTCTTTATTTTCAGTAAAAAGAAAAGGAAAAGTAAAGACAAAAGCGTTAAAAGAGTTGAGACGTATGTGGATCTAAGCTACGTTGATGTCGTCATATCCACTTTACTCACCTATTCTTTGAATGTGAATGCACCATAGCTATCAGGACAATCTGTGCTTCAAACGTACTCCACTCGACTTTTCATTTTAGTTCTAGTTTTTATGCCTACGGGGACCTTACCAATAACAAATTTTGACACAACTGGCCACCTCACTAACTGGTCATGGCCTTTGCGTAGGCGGTAGTGGCCGAAAAGCCAAAATGCTTTAGTGCTAATTATAGGCGCATGTTTAAACCGTGTAATGACATATTTCTTTGCTAACTTTTGATCAGGCTTGTTAGAACCACATGTATTGAATTATACTAATGATTTTTCAAGTTGTGTAGACCATGGTGCAGTAAATATAGATATGCTATTCAGGCATAGCGCATGATATACAAGTGCAAATGAATTATACATCGAGACGAGACGGATTGGTACAAGGACTCAAGAAGATCAAGAGGAATCAATATAAGACGGAAAAAAAATAAAACTAGAACTTATGAGATTGAAGGACAAGGCTAGGAGCAAACGAGAGCACAAGAAATAAAGACTAGAAATGCACGGGACATTAAATTGGTTAGAAATGTATTTGTCCAAGTCTTAAAAATATTTGTAAAAAGACCCGTAGCAGAAATCGGGGGAATTAATTTAAAGGACAAAAATTTCTATAATTTTTGCCTCAAGGACACGACCTCAATATTTTTGAAACAAGGACAAACATTCTTTTAAAAATTATTCACAAGGACAAACATTTTTCAAAATTATTCATAAGGACAACAAAACTGATACCGAGCTAAAAACTGATACCTAAAAACTGCTACCGATAACTACAAACTGATACCTAAAAACTGCTATCAATAACTAAAAACTGATACCTACAGAAAGTTGTCCTTCAGGATAAAATATTGAAGGTCTGTCCTTGAAGCTAAAAAGCTGTGAAATTTTGTCCTTGACAATAATTTCCTGGCAGAAATCTGTCTTTTAAAAAGTTTTATTTTCATCTCTAGAACCTTTTTGTAAAAGTTCGATATTAATTTTAGAAGGTATAAAGATCAAAACAATTTTCATAAGGTGTTTCAAAATAACCTAGCATATATCGACACTCCTTTTGAATAGATGTTGACATAGTGATCGTCGATATGTTTTTCAAAATCAACATGGATATGTCAGACATACCCTAGATATTTATGCCGACATACTAGTCGTGAAGAGTTTTTCAAATTTTGACGAACGAACACTTCCTTTCATTCTTTTATTAAAGTCACTTCTCTTCCTCTTTTGTACAAAGGTATGTGAAAACGAATTTTAAAACAATTTCTCTCAATCTACTCTACCTCTTTCATCACCATTATACCATCAAGTTATATCAATACTATTGCGATTGCTTGGTGAATCCATGTTTTTTCACTCCAATTCTTCATGAATTTGTAGACAACAAAAGATCCGAGAGGTCTTGAATTCTGTCATTTTAATTATAAACTACTACCGAAGATTTGCAGGATCACTGTACCAAAGACTGCAAGATTTTGCATTCAAAAGATATGATTTTTTTTTTTTTTTTGTAGAATTACTCTACTACTACTTGAACTGTAAATGTGCATCCTACCGCTCATGGAAAATCGGGATTGTATAGTGTTCTTGCTATCCGTGGAAAACTAAGATGTTAGGTGTGCCTTGCCACTCGTGGAAAATCATGATAGGTATACTTGCCACTGAAGGACCCTGGTCGATCAACAACCGGTGAAATAGTAGATTTCTAAAAAAAAAAATCCTAGGATCTATGAAGTCTAATGATGTTTTAGAAAATCCAATATAACTAAATCAAATCATAGTTTATTTAAACGTATTTTTATATATGTCTATTAAGCATAATAATTAGTTCAACTAAATGTTTATTTGGATGTACCAAATATACATTTAATGATATAACAACGTAACATAATGAAAAGTAAACATGTGTACAACTACGCGCGCGCACATATAGATATTAGGATCTATATCCATTGTATATACATATATATTATACTTACACACACGCGTATATACATATATATGTATATGACAATTTTATATGAATATCGAGACACCTATTTTTGGATATACTATATAGTTAGTATATAGATATAGTACCACACACACATCATGAAAACAAATCCATATAATAAAATCAGATAATTTCAAATAAGAGAACGTTTGATTGGAAGTGAAGATGGAAATAAAGTTTCACATTAAATCTGGATCTAATGAAACCAGAATTAAAGAGAAATAGAATAAAGTGCTATTTCAAATTTTCTCTTTTATAAACACTAATTAATAACAGATTCAATACCACAAAAATTCCATGGTTAACGATAACAAACTATCCAAACTTTAAAAATCGAAATATAAAAATGCAAATTCAACATGTGAACAAAAGTATATTAAACTAGCATTGTCATAGTTTAAGATTTATTTTTGAAAATTACACACACACACATATACACACACGAGCTAAGATCTGCAGCCCTCCTTAATTAGCTCCATCATTTAGCCCCCGATATCAGTCACATGTTAATATTTAAATATTTGACTCATGTGAGAGGAGAGAGAATGGTCAAATATTTAAATATTAACATATGGCTGATATCAGGGTGCTAGAGATGAAGCTAAATAAGGAGGCTGCATATCCAAGCTATATATGTATAATTAATTCCAATGACACAATTAATTTTGAAATATTGCATATATACATGTACACATATATGAATATTGTAATTTAAGCTTTAATTTCAAAACCATACATTGGACTAAATAACAAACTTGAATGTATTAATTTAAAACGAACTAACCTAACCAAAGGATTTGACTTTGATGTTGGTTTACAATCTTGAAAAACATGAAATTAAAGCATATGAATGTGTGTGTGTGTATGCATAATTCAATTAATTAAATATTAAATTAATGTTTATAAGTGAATTAAATTGTCATAATAAAGCTAAAATTTTGTTACAGCAAACCAGATCTACATTAATCAATAATCTCATATCTAACAAACAATATTAGTACACAAGATAAATGAAACATAAATTGATTTTAAATTAATTAATTTAATTGTGATAAAAAAATAAGTTTTGTAGTAAATCAAATATATATTAACCAATTATTTCAAATCCAACAGTAATATCAATACATAGGACATATTTTACATTTAAATCATAATTGATAAGAGATTTAACAAATGCAATTCAATATACATATGCGAGTAAAGTTAGGGTTAAATGTCATGACTGAGTATAAATAAAAAGAAAACAAACCTGAAAGTCTTGCCCATTATAGCATCTTGATATGAGATTTCCCCTTAGATCTCAAAGTAGATCAACACCCAGCTTTGCAAGAGAAGGATGAACCACTTAGTTTTTATTTTGTTTGATATTTCATTAGATTTAGAGTAATTTTCAATTGGAAGTGATAAATTTATTTTCGACCATGGCTATAGAGAGGAGGAGAGAAAAAATCGAATGAAAGAATAAATCAAAATAAACTTAATGGATTTGTTTTATTTGTAAGAACGAAACCTGTCCCTTTCTTTCAATTAAAACTTCTGTAATTAATCTCTTGATATCCTCTTTCTCCACCCATTTTTCTTCTTAAGATATGGTTGGCCATTGATGCCATTGATGCCATACAATGTACATAAATTCCTCCAGGTAATTATCTTTTATTTAAAGTTACACCGATATCGTATATCAATTCTTGCAAGTATAACCTTTATATATGCATCCAAATAGTTACAAACAACTCCCAAACATTAAATAAATTAAATAATAATAATATTTTTCAAATATTAATTAATTTACAATGGGTTATAAATTAATTAAACCGTTTATCAGAGAATTCACAAATATGGTTGCATGACTCAAAAGTGTGAATTCATTCAACAATTAGTATTGAACAATTCAAATATTAACGTTCATACGTCACGTTAGCTAGTGGTGTAACAGTTTGGCCGAACTCATCGCTTATTGATCTTTTAAGTAAAATCAAACTTCACATAACAGTATCTTTTAACAACGATTACTTATACATATTCTCTTCGTCAACAATATATCACTTATGAATTTATGGAATTTGGTTTTGGTTAAAATTCTGATTTTACCCTTACTCAACTCAGTTAGTCCATAAACAAAGTCCTTGGTTCGGTAACAACATTTTTTATTAATCGTACTACTAAGGCTTGAGATTTTGATTATGAGTTGACTATAGTTGACCGTGATACCAACCTCATACAACCGAAGAGACAAATTTTCTATTGAATAGTGTATCACTCTTAATGCTTTAACTTATATCCAACTATGGTCACTCAGTGGATCGTTATGTCATGATTTAACTTTACTCAAAGTGGAGTACTCATATTGAAGTTTCGTAGTATTCTCAAGTCGATGGAACTACGTAACATCATCACTTTGATATTTTCCGTTTTACCTAGTTGTTATTAACCAACAGAAAACTCTTGGATGAGTCAGTCCATTGTTATCCAGTAATTATCAGTACATAACCCCTTGCTATCCATCAACAGCCATGAATAATACACTGCCCAACATTTGAAGAGCGTTATGCACTCTGATATCAATGGATACATCGATATCTTTTCTCGAAACATCTTGACCAAAACAATATGTACTTCATGTTGTGATAGATTTCTCATGATTACAATAATTTGTAACTATTATCACATAACATATCATTTAAGGATTTTCTATTTCAATATACGTAAATTAATTACTTGATTAATATATTACAATATAATAAGTATGTTATACTTTTATTATGAAAAATATTGGTTATAGATTTAGATTATGTAAAAAATTACATAATTATTCCTAGGGAATACCTCTAACTCTCTCAATCTCCCACTTGCACGTGGGGTCAATCATGGAGTCTCAATCCCATTCCTTCGACCAGTTTCTCAAAACTATCGAGCTTATCCCTTAGTGAAAGAATATGTTATACCGTCTTAATTATATATTCTATAAACCAACTCTTTTTGATGTTGATAAACTGCCTTTGTCATGTGGAACTTTTTCGGAATTTGTTTCTTAACTTTCTTGTGAGCTCTAGGTTCTTTCACGATCCTTATCACGACATTATTTTCAGAAAACAAACTCGTGGAAGTCTCATCATTCGAAATCACCCCAAGCTCGGTTATAAATTTGTGCGTTTAAATCAATACCACTTTAATTGTGGCACTATTCAATGCATGGACTTAGCTTTTTGGTTGAATCAGCCACCACTACTCGTTTGGAATATTTCCAACTCAAAGCTCCTTAATTGAGGTTAAATATGAGTTTAGGATTGACATACTATATTCTAAATCATTTATGAAGTTTGAGTCTGAATACTCCTTCGTAAAGACTTTGTCATTTCTGCAAACAATTCCAGTATTTTGCAAATACCCGTGAATACTCATAGTCATAACTACTATTTAGCAATATTAATTAATTTGATACTCGCTAAATGGAACAATTACATAAGTGAATAGCAATACAATAGACAATATAACATATATGATAATTCCTATTACCTATGTATCAAGAATCCATCTCATATGAACCACGCTAAAAAAAAAAATGGCGTCGACATATATCATTTGGGACAATCCCAACGTCCTTACTTGTAGTTTTAGAAATACTTTAGTGCCTCTTCAATATTCTTTTTTATAACACAGGCTCCGACATTTTGATCGAAATTCAAATTATTTGATTTCTTTGTCAAAATATTTGTTTAACTTTGACGTTTGTTAAGTGATATTATTGTATCGGTCCTTGGATCATATCTGAAAACTCACAAACTCATTGACCATTATCACCAACTTCGAGACACATTGGTTGTTATGTGCAAACAGTCTATTCTAAATCATTATTTAGAAATTTGTTTCAACATAAAAATCCGTAAATTCAAAATCACATCGGGTGATAATTTTATGAGTTAATCCCGAATTAACTTATGTTAAATAATGAATTTGTTGCATTAATTTAAATAATTAAATTTATGATGTTATTCTCATCAATGTTGCTTACTATATTCCAATTGCATTGGTCTCCCTTTTGAAGGTACGCCTTTGCTGATGGATCGTATCCCTTCGAATAAAGTTATCAAAGTCATATTTTGATAATGTATTCAGAATCTATTCCATATTTAAGCATCATATCATATAGTAGAGTCTTTACTCTTCATGGCTTATTGAAAATCGACAAGACTGCTATAATCGGCAGTCGTTTTTCTCGACATTGATAAGAAACTCATAGTTTCTCTTTCATGTGATAAAATCATTCAAGACATTTTAATAAGTTATTTCCATTTTAGGCTTGGTTAATTTTGTTTCATCTTATATAATCCATTTCAATGTTAGAGCTTTTGGATGATGTCCAAGTCATTGTATCACTACTAATTCCTAAAAGAATTCCTTCATCGTGAAGGCGAAATTTCTTGAAACAATAAATGTCTCTTACTATGATAGAATATGCTTTCATAAACATTTTATGAATCGTCTTTTACATGAAAGACGATTTAGTTTTAAGTCGATGAAATTTATGTTCATAACATCAATCAGGCAACCCACATCTTTAATTATTTAAGATTTGATTTCTTATCTTTTCATATCTTATATGATTTCATAAACTATGCTTTAGATGATATCAAAATAACATATATACTTACTAATCAAGTATGCATCCTTATAGGAAGAGTTAACTCAACTTTGCTCATTATCAATCGTTCTTTGTCTAAAAAGTCTGATTACTCCTTACATCATCATGTATTATATGGAGAGGTGAATTTGAGATTGAATCTTATTCGTTTTAGGCACATTTGAAACTCTTTCCAATATACTCACCTATTGAATCAAATCAAATTCTTTTATTTCTTTTGCATGTAATATTTTCTACTTCCATTTTATATTCTATGAACTTATCATAGATTAGTACTTGTGTATCAAATACGCATGTTCATTCAATGATAATTCATCATTAAATTTTAACAAAGTAAGTGTAAATATTTTTGTGGCAACCCGTACTTTCCAATATGGATTATACCAAGAAACACGAGCCATTGGGATTTTAAAAACATTTCAGAGCACAAGTAAAAGGATGAAGTTATAATACATTCCATGCTTTCAGATTTCACAGTGGAAGGAACTAAAATATAAGTATACAAAATAGACATCTTAAAAAATAGTTCCAAAATACTTGTTTTAAATATACACCGTTTACAAATTACAAAGCAAGTTGGCAACATTATATACAACAGAAAACTACAACAAGAACAATAAATGATATTAGAAAATCTAATGTGGAACTCCTTCCTGCACGTACTCTGTTAAATCAAATGTTAACCTATCATCATGTAATGGGGAAAAATGAAGAGAAGGAGGTGGGTCAAACAAAAGTTTGGTGAATAAAACCAAGACTAATAAGATGATTAAGTGCTACATTTAATTGCATCAACAATTAACGACTTTAATTAAAATAGTAATCGACATTAAAAATCGATTGAAAATCTAAAAAATGACCGTGTATGATCGACCTTGGGCTACCCATGGTCGACCAACAACGGTTGATTTGGGGTCTTCTTAGGTCGACCATCGTAGTTGTAAATAGCCAATTTGAGTTAGCAGCCATTCTCTTTGCACTCAATTCATGGAGGCATGATCTTTTAGAAGAGAAATTTAAGCTGTATATGGATAACAAGTCCTTAAAATATTTATTCTCCCAAAAGGACTTGAACTTGCAGTAGTAGAGGTGGATAGAATTCTTGATGACCTATGACTTTGATATCTCTTATATGCCGGGTAAGGGTAATGTAGTAGTAGATGCTTTGAGCAAACAGTTAGCGGTGTTGTGTCCCTTGTTCTTAGAGTAAAGACATTTGGTGTATATATCTACTTTTGTTTTCTGACCATCATTGGATATTACCCTCAGATTGCTAGCATTTTTAGATGTGTAGCCTACTTTGATGGAGCGTATCAGATCTAAGTAGAGGGAGGATGAGGAGCTAGTTGATGTTATAGAGAGGATTGGTAGAGGGAGTTGTCGGGTCACTTGAGGCATTGTGCCATGGACTCGAGAGGATGGATATGGAGAGATGGTAGCCTTTGTGTTCGTCGTAGTACAAATTTGATATTTGCAGTATTAGCAGAGTCTCATCATTCTAGGATGACCATTCATCACGGTGGTGACAATATATATGGGGATATAAGGAGAGTTTCCTATTGGCCTATTATGAAGAAGCAAGTGGCGAAGAATGTAGCAGGATGTATAACTTGCCAGAGGGTGAACGCGGAGCAAAAGAAGCCGAAAGGATTATTGCAACCATTGGATATTTCTGAGTGGAAGCGGAAGAGCATTTCTATGGATTTTTTTATGTATTATCGAGGAGTAGGCGAGATAATAAGAGCATTTGGGTCAAAATAGAACAGTTGACCAAGTGTGCTCATTTCATACTTGTAAGGAGTACTAGGACGGCGACATCATTGGCAACTATTTTACATGAGAGAGGTCGTTAGGCTACATAGAGTTCCTACTAGTGTGATGACCAACCTCTTCGACCCTCGAAGATTGACACCAATACATTCTCGGAATTTATATGCCGAAAATTCAAGTGCCGGATAGGCAAATAATCATGGGGTAAAAGAAAATAAAGATAGAAGATAGAATAAACGGAATCTCACAACGCATTAAAACAACTTATAATTTTACATATGGAAGATACATACAATCTTTCCAAGTGATTTATCAAAGTTACGACATGTACTAACCTAGTCAGGATAGTTATAACGGTCTATCCTTACAAGTGCTGGTAGATACATATATATAAAAAAAGACACATCGGAATATAGATAACTTCTTCAAAAGACCCAAAATGCTCCATGCTCCATGCTTCATTCCAAACTACTTCAAGCTTTACTAACTACTTGACTGCCCAGGGAAATTAAGGAACCTAGAATTTAAGAGAAAAGAAAAATAAACTCTGGGTCGGTAATGAGACTGGTGTGAGAAACTCAAAATACGGATGTTTTAAAAACCAAAGGTATCTCATAAAACCACGCCACATATAAACACGGAACGGGTTTCACCTTATGATAACCAAAACGTTTGCTACGCAAAATCATTTGATATTATTTTTAATGACTTTCTTTAAAAATATTTGCAAATAAACTTATGAATCTTAGCCGAAATTGTTGCATCATTAAATTCCAGCATACTACCTACAAAGTAGGTTCCACGATCAAATTCTTACAAGGCTCGTTCGAAAAATGGATTCCATACAATAATAAGGTAATGGACTACCTCCCCTACAATGTACCTCTAGAGGGATATACCTAGGGTCAGATATTGAACGCCTATACCAACACAGAACCGGCCTACCCCTTCGCTGGATAATATCGAATATGACATCACCCCAGTCGTTACCGACCTTTAACGGGATCCTAAAGCATACTCCACGTACTTGAAATATAGAGAGTAATCTAGAAAGGTGATGACCATCTCCTAATAGGCGCAACCCATATAGTTCTGCCGCATCTACCCTACTTTAGCCATTTCCAGTTGATGAGGCCTGAGGTAACATTTTACCTTTCATATAGGACATTCCACTTTGAATGCCACACTGCCATTCCATGATCACGCAACTGATTTCTACAAACGTGCAACTCTTGAGCTCATATGTCTCGGAAAAGGGTGTTAAGCTAAGAGAATTGCCTTCTTCACCACCAAACAGATGATACATTCATACAGATCAATCAATGTAGTTAAAAATGCAACGTCATACATCTATCCATACAAGTTGTCTAAGAACGGGAAAAACTGAAGGCACTCTACTACCACATCCTACAGGGGATTACCCCTAGGATTAGTAGCGAGAAATCCTTTCATCGAAGTCAAATAATGAACTACTATCACATAATATGATATGAGAAATTTCCCCTGAGGGTCAGTGACAAGCAGCCCTACATTCCATCTTCCAAATCATTTCCATGTCTTCACTACAATACATAAATTGGTTCAAAATGGTTTTCAGATACGAATTATTTGACTCTGACCCTGGTTCCTTCGAACAAACCATCGATAAAAAAATATTAGGTGAATAAGGAAATGTTCTTTGATCGATTAATTTCTTTTTATCAAAATATCTTATTGAGATATATATCTTTATAACATTCTTTTCGGTATATACGGAATCAGTAATCCGCTCTTTGAAAAATTATTTATTCAAATATTAACAAATATTTCTTAGTTCAAAATCAAAATTTTAATTGAGTTAAACCATGTTATCTAGGATGCTAATCTAAAACTAGTAAATATTAAGTGAGCGGATTCTATAGAAACCATATAATTCTACTTAATATTAATTTTCGTATTCAACAAATATTTTGGGTAGAATAACGGCAAAATCGCCATTTAAATTATGCAAATAGTACGAGTTCCCTCTTCAGGCTTTAACAAAAAGTATAAGAAGATTATCTCTATAAAATCCAAGTTGTATAAATTTGAAAATATTAATCTTTTATACTTAACTCGTTTCCGACATTTCGATCTTATCTATCCGTCGCCTAGGAGAGGTCAGGTAAGCCAGGAAATGGTTGCTCCTGAACAGCTCCTTAATTTAAGCACCTCACCCTGATCTCACGAATTGAAAATCCAGTCTACTCGTCGGCTTTTAGAGCCAAGATTAAATCACTTGATTTTTTGAGTGCTTTTCTTTAAATCGTTTATTTAAACATTTTTAAATAAACTATGAAACTTCCAAATCATTATTAAACAACTTAATTATTTATTTGAAAACATTTATAAAAGATTTGGGAAAGAATCGTTAAATTTAAAACAATATTTCAAAAGTTATAGAAAAGTGTTGCGAACGGTGCTTTTTAAATCTATATTGATCAAAACGGCTATTTTATCATTTGGAAATCCAGTTTTATAATTCAAATCACTTTTAAAACATTTTAAAAGATTTATATAAATTCATTTTATATTTTTAAATAATTTTAAAATATCTCTTTTTAAAAAATCCCTTTATTGATTTCGAAATGTAAACTGGGATTTTTTCGAAAACTTATTTTGTTCATACTTCAAAATCTACTTATCAAAATCTTGATTTTCTTTCTCTAATTGAAAATTATGGATATAATAGTTTGAAAAATTCTTATCTCAAATATGTATGAGCTATATTCCAACTTATATATTCGTTTAACTTTTACGGCGTGAAACCGTGAACTACCGTTACGCGACGCGCCTAATTTTGTCTCAATTTTCAATATTTATTTAAACTTTTCCAAAACACTTTTAAGTGTTTATAAAACATCCCTAAAGCATATTAAACTATTTTTAAGTGGTTTAAACATTCTATATACGCCATTTCATTCAATAAAGGAAAGTGATTTTCTTTATGCTTATCGACGTGTATTGTGACGACCCATCTCCCCGACTCTCAAAAATCAATACTAATGCATCCACGGTATTCACGTGCCGTAAATCCAACTACCGGGGAGGCAGATTATTGGGGTTGTAAAAGAAAATAAAGATAGAAGATAACACAATAACAGAATCCCACATCGCATTCAACATTTTAATTATACATAGATGATCAGAGTCAAATATAATTCCAACGGGATAGTTATAACTGTCTATCCGTATATATGATGGGAATACATACTACATAACACTACAGAATATAGGTAGATATCTACGTCGGGTACTTTAGCTTCATAGCTCCAAAAGACTTCTCCAAAATGCTCCTAAGGTATCCTGACTACACAGCTACCCGACAAATAGGGCACCCAGAGTTTAAAGGGAAAAACAAACCCCGGGTCAGTCATGGGACTGATGTGAGAACTCAAAGTACGATGTTTTGAAACAAAAATTTATCTTATAAGACCACGCCGCACATAAACACGGAATGAGTTTTTACTTATGATAACCAAAACTCTTTATTATGTAAAATTTACGATATTATTTTTAATGACATTCTTGAAAACATTTGCAAATAAACTTATTAATCTTAGCCGAAATTATTACTTTGAATAAATTCCAGCATAATAGGTTTGCAATCAAGTTCGAAGGTTCTTATTGGAGAATGGATTTCCATACAAATGACTAGGTGAAGGGATACCTTCTGATAGTCGATCTTTAGAGGAATGTACCAAGGACCATCACAAAGGATCCTCTACCAATACAAGACCGACCTATCTCTGTAACTAGATAGTACCGAATATATCATACCTTAGTCGTTATCGACCTTTATCCGAGACCTCCGTGAATGGCTCGCTTGATGATGCCATCCAATCCAGTGTTACCTACCAAGGGTTGGCCCCCATTTACATTTCCTGACTGCCCTCCAAGTCCTCGAGGGAATTCCGTTACATACTCCTCGTCATGTACTCCTGTGTTCCTGTTGGCGTTGGGCTGCGCAGTGTCATCTGGTATCCCTCTATGGTTTGGTCCAGCATTTCCTGATGGTGTGCCCCCGTGTCTAGGTCCATCTAGATTGATAGCCGTTTGCTGATTGGGGGCTGCCCCTTGCTGAACCACTCCATCTGCTTGCCTATTGAGTCCTTTTGATCTAGCTCCATGGTTCTGAGCTCATGTAGCTCCTGTCGTTCCTGCTTGCCCAAATTGTTTGAAAAGTGCCTGCATCATTTCCTCTTTCCTTTTCAACTATTCCTACATGGAATTCATCATGACCTGCATCTCGTCCCTAGTGATGTAGACGAAGGCTTGATTAGCTCAAGAGGAAGCCTCCTGACTTTCTCCTACTGACTTCTTTCCGTGCTCTGTCTCCTAGTTGATTGCCTTTCCATAGTCTCCAGAATCCAAGTTCCTAAGCCGTTAAATCCAAAATCCAAGCTTCTAAATCCCTGAGTGCTAGCTTTCTTAGTGAAAGCACCAAAATGTCAGCGCCAAAATTGGTCATTAACACCCAAATCCATATGAAAGCACCAAATCACAGTCACAAAAGACAGATACAATGTATGTAGGGAGAAATAAATATGAAGAACGGTAAAAATTGAAAAGAAAGCAGTAATAACATAGGATTTATAGCGGTTCGGCTGACTCCGATCTACGTCCACTCCAGAAATTTCTTTTCTATTGATGTTAGAATCAATTACAGTTACAATCCAAATTTAACAATGGTAGAATGTCTTAACCTTAGAAAGAGAAAGTAAGAAAGCAGAAAGAAGATCCCTTTATCTGGAGACCCACATGGTGTATTTATAGGCAAATCGAGGTAACTGGTCTTTCTGAGTTACCGAAGGCTTGTTAGATCCACAACCTATCCGGAATCCTGGGCCTTGACCAACTCCGTGTCCAAATGTCGCCGATGCAAGAAAACCACCAAGGCGATTTGAAGTAACGATGCTTCTGACTCGAAGCTAGGCCTTGTCGACCCACACTCCTGTTGCCGATCTAGAATCCACGAAGCCGACCCGAAGCAATAACTACTTGGACACGAGGATGCCTCACGATGTCCTATGCCGACCCACCTTATATCTCATTGAGCTATCGAGCGACAACCCGAAGCGAAGGACCTTACGACTCGAAGCAACCGAGCCCCATTCCATACCGAGCCAGTTCATTCCATTCCTACCGAGCCACAACGACGAACCACCTTGCCGAGCCACCTTGACCGAACCACAACGCCGACCCACTTCAGCCGACCCCATATAACCAGTCCACCTAGGACGACCCCATCGAGGTCGAATGACATCACCAAGGCCGAACCAAACCATTATGCCGATCCAATTCGCCACCGATCCACTGATGCCGAGCCCTCAGGCCGAACGACCACCAATGCCGACCGACCTTAGCTTACCGAGTTTAGCCGACCCACTGGTATTGATCAACTTCAACATGCTGATCCACAACATTAATGGCCGAGCTACATACGACCGAGCTGCCCTTGCCGAAAGACCCACACCAAACCATCCATGACCGACCGTCTATCCATCCAACTAGCTCAAACCCATCGTATTCCAATCTTGACAAATGAGTAGTCAATTAAGTTAAATCCGTTTGTCCATGGCCTTGTCAAAAGGTGGGTTAACATTTGCCTCCCAAAACATGCCTTGCCATTGGAATGTGTGTTTTGAATAAACTCAATTCTGATGTCTGAAGTGCATATGTTATCCATACCCATACCTTTTGATTCATAATCCAATCCATTTTATCCAAGTGCCATTTTCGTATTCTTATCCAAATATACGACTGCTCCGTGTTAATATCTGATTCCTATCCAATGACCAAATCCTTTCCAATTCCACATCTATCCAAACCCAACAATCGAATTCTAATCCATCAATATCCAATAACCATATCCATGACCTCTTTGGGTCGATATCCAAATCATGGACCGCTCCGGGTCCATGGCCAAATCCTTAGTTGTTCATAATCAATATCCAAATCCATAACCTCTCTAAGTTCTTGCCAAACGCAGCCTGCACCTGACGACCTATGTCAAGTAATGCTATGGTGTTCCTGGTTCAGTGTCCCAGAACATTAAGTAATGTCATGGCTTAAGTCCTAAGCCGAATCATGCTTGCTACGAACCCTCGCCGAGCATTGTCCATACCCGACGACCTGAAATTGAAACTGATAGATAATATGGGACCTAAATCCAAGGCCGAATCCTGGTCTCTCCGGACCCTTGCCAAGCACAATCCATGCTCGACGACCTTTTAGCCAAAAACTGGATAAAAGTCAATCAAAATTGAATCTAAAACCCAAATTCAAACTAAAAACCATATCAAAAGTCCAAATCAAAAATCAAGCATCCAAACCAAAATCCAAACCAAGAAACCAACAAAACCGGGAGTTCAAAACGAACTCCAAAACCAAGCAAAAAAAGCCAATGTCCAAGCCAAAAGGAAAAAAAAACAGATTTCACAAATTGGAGCGTCTTGGTAAACCATCATATCAGAGCATGCCTAAAGGTTATCTCTGACCCCGTACATGAGTAAGTGATTTAGCCATTTGCCCAGAGTTTGTTACTTATTCCAGACCATCACGATTAGTTGATGACCAACCGGCCACCATTCCTTGGCCTCGTGCCATCGTCATTCAAGGTAGGCGGTGGCTGCTACTATTCCACCGCCGCATTCTGAGTTTCGACAGATTGTCGCACTTGACCATTCCTTACATGCTCCTCGACTATATCCTTTAAATGCCGATAGCTGTTAGTATCATGCATGTCCAGGTCATGAAAGAGTCAGTGCCTTCCTGATGCCCTTTCATGTTCTGAGGGTTCCTTCCTCGTCGGCCTTCGACAAGGGAGGCGATCCCGAGTATCCAAGAATATCCGCACCAACGTTGTATTCAGTCCTATGTAAGTGGATAATTTTGGTTCTCCCCAGCGCTTCCTCTTCCCTTTATCCTTGTCTTTACCCGAGATTTCATCAAGCAGTCCTCCATCCTTAACCATGTTTACTTCTTTTGACTTCATATCCAAACAGCATCCTCTTGTCGAAGAAATCTCTCAGCTTCGTGAAAGAATTCCCCGAGATCCAGTGGACTTTGAAATCCAAATCAGCCCTAACTCCTGACACTGCTGCCATCAGAACCATTGATGGATCCAGCCGATCCATCGAAGTAACTGCTGTAGAGTTAAGAAAGTCATGAGCGATTCATCCCCCCTCTGCTTAACTAAAGTCAGTGTCATCACATTCTTTGGCCTTTTTATATGAGCTTGAAACTGACTCAAGAACTTATCTACCAATTCTGTCCATGTTCCAATGGATCCATCCTCCAGCTGTCTGAACCACTTAGCAACTATATCGGTCAATTACAGGGGAAAACATTGGGCCATGACTTCCTCTGATGCCCCCAGCACTTCCAAATGCCTTGTGTACCCCATTAAGTGGTTAGTGGGATCCATCTTACCGCTGTATACTTCCAGAGAGGGTAGCTTGAAATCGGGTGGATTCCTAGCTATCCTGATGCTCCGAGTAAAGGACTTTTGTTGACTCCCTCAAAATCCCTGTTCGTTAGACCTCCGTGAATTGTTCACCTGAAGATGTCAGCCAATCCAGTGTTACCTACCAAGGGTTGCCCCCCATTTACTTTTCCTGACTGCCCTCCAAGTCCTCGAGGGAATTCCGGTAGATACTCCTCGTCACGTACTCCTGTATTCCTGTTGACGTCGTGCTGCGCGGCGTCATCTGGTATCCCTTTATGGATTAGTCCAACATTTCCTGGTGGTGTGCCTACCGAGTCTAGGTCCATCCAGATTGATAGCCATTTCCTGATTGGGGGTTGCCCCCTGCTGAACCACTTCATCTGCTTGCTTGTTGAGTCCTTCTATTCCAGCTCCATGGATTTGAGCTCCTGCTGTTCCTGCTTGTCCAAATTGTCTAAAAAGTGTTTGCATCATTTCCTCTTGCCTTTTCAACTATTCCTGCATGGAATTCATCATGACCTGCCTCTCGTCCCTAATGATGTAGACGGAGGCTTGATTAGCTCCAGAGGAAGCCTCCTGACTTCCCTCGTGCTGACTTCTTTCCGTCTTCTGTCTCCTAGTTGATTGCTTTGCAATAATATCCAGAATCCAAGTTCCCAAGCCTTTAAATCCAAAATCCAAGCTTCTAAATCTCTAAGTGCTAGCTTTCTCAGTGAAAGCACTAAAATGTTAGCCCCAAAATTGGTCTCTAACACCCAAATCCAGATGAAAGCACCAAATCACAGTCACCGATGACCGACAGAATGTATGTAGGGATAAATAAATATGAAGAATAGTAAAAATTAAAAAGAAAGCAGTAATAACACATGATTTATAGTGGTTCGGCTGACTCCAGCCTACGTCCATTCTAGAAATTTCTTTTTTATTGATGTTAGAATCAACTACAGTTACAATCCAAAGTTTAACAATGGCAGAATGCCTTAGCCTTAGAAAAGAGAAAGTAAGGAGTAGAAAGAAGATCCCCCTATCTGGAGAACCACATGGTGTTATTATAGGTAAATCCAGGTAACCGGGTTTTCTGAGTGACCCACTGCCCGTTAGATCCACAGCCGATCCGAAATTCGGAGCCTTGACCAACTCCCTGTCCAAATGTCGCCGACCTAAGAAAACTACCAAGGCGACTCGAAGTAACGATGCTTCTGACTCGAAGCAAGGCCTTGCCGACCCACACTCCTGTTGCCAATCCAGAACCCATAAAGCTGACTCGAAGCAATAACTACTTGGACACGAGGCTGCCGAGCGATGTCCTTTGCCGACCCACCTTATATCCCACTGAGCTATCGAGCAACAACCTGAAGCGAAGGACCTTAGGACTCGAAGATACCAAGCCCCATTCCATACCGAGCCAGTTCCTTCCATTCCTACCGAGCCACAACGACGAACCACCTTGCCGAGCCACCCTGACCGAACCACAACGCCGACCCACGTCAGCCGACCCCATATAACCAGTCCGCTTAGGACGACCCATCGAGGCCGAACGACATCGCCAAGGCCGAACCACACCATTATGTCGATCCAATTCACCACCGAGCCACCAATGCTGAACCCCTAGGCCAAACGACCACCGATGCCGACCGACCTTAGCTCACCGAGTTTAGCCGACCCATTGGTGCTGATCAACTTCAACACGCCGACCCACACCACCAATGTTCGAGCTACATACGACCGAGCCGATCTTGCCAAACGACCCTCACCAAACCATCCATGACCGATCGTCTATCCATCCAACTAGCTCAAACCCATCATATTTCGATCTTGACAAACGAGTAGTCAATTAAGCTAAATTCGTCTGTCCATGACCTTGCCAAAAGGCGGGTTACCACTTACCATCTACATCACATCACACTTTTAAAATTCAAATACTTAAGAGTTAAGTAAAGATTAATAATATTGCTTTACTTTATGTCACATGTGATGTGATATGTGTTTTGTCTTTTTTAGTTTACTTTTGCTAATTACTTTCTAGAATTTTCTATGTATGTTTAGTAAAAGTAAACTTGATTAGTAAATTAATTAATATTTATACTATTTGAATATATGTTCATATATAAGAAATAAAGGTGCAACAATGTTGCGACAACTTTAAATCGACAAAAAGTTGATTTTGACAAAATGTTTTACAGTTACATTTTGACATTTTGGTTAAACTATTTATTTATGTAAACCAAATTAAAAAATAAATTGGTATAATGTTATTTAAAAATATAAACACTCATAAATAAATTAAAATAAATAATTAAACCACTTAAACTTACTTTTCTGAAATTAGGACTTTTTCACCTTTGTCGATATAAACAAATGTTACTATTTTTATGTATATTTCTATTTTCAAATACTATCTAATATTGTTTGAGTCATAAATCCTTTTATGTTTTATATTTAAAATCACTTAAATGTTATATTTTTAAGTGGTCAAATTCCGGGTCGTTACATTCTCCCCTACTTAAAAGAATTTCGTCCTCGAAATAACATAAGAAGAACATTTCTCAAAAGAAAATATATATTCAATAAGATGGAATATATACAATAAGTGATTACACCACAGGTGGTGAGTACACTCAAACGATAGAAAAAGTCTATACACTGATCCTAAACTTAAGGTATGCTTTTCTTATTTTATCTTCTGTTTCCCACGTGCAATCATCGACATCCTCGCTCCATTGAACTTTGACCGTTCGTATTACCTTCCTTCTTAATCATTTTTCATCTTGATCCACGATTCGAATGGGCCTTCTAATAACTGCTAAGTTTGGTACTATCTCCAAGTCATCCTGAGACGCCGTTTCTATGATTTGTTCTGGGTCATATACATGCTTCCGTAAATGTGATACGTGAAAAACATTGTGTACACAAGACAATCTTTCAGGCAACTATACTCGATAAGCTAGTGGACCGATTTGTTCGAGAATGGGAAAAGGTCCAATATATTGAGGTGCTAGCTTTCCAGCTCTTCCAAATCTTATTACTCCTCTCATTGGAGAGACCTTTAAAAAGACTGAATCTCCAACTGAGAATTCCGGATTTCTATGCCTTCGGTCTGCATAACTCTTCTGTCTACTTTAGGCTTCTTTTAGCTTCTTTCTAATCATATCAACTTTCTCTAAAGCTTCTCGTATCATATCTGGGACAAGCACTAACTGGTCTCCGGTTTCTATCCAACATGCTAATGATTTAAATGGACGACCATACAGAGCTTCATACCGTGTCATGCCAATAGTAACTTGATAGATATTATTATGGGAGAACTCTACTAAATGTAAAGGATTCTCCCACGAGCCTCCAAAGTCTAGAATACATGCTCTTAAAAGATCTTCGTAAACACGGTTGACTCTTTCCGTCTTTTCATCGGTTTGGGGGTGATATGCAGTGCTTATACTCAGCTTGGTTCCCAAAGCTGTCTGTAGTGCTTCCAAAAACTGATTGGTGAAGATTGGATCATGATTGCTTACTATACTGCTCGGAACTCCATGCAATCAGATAATCTCCTTTATATATATCTCCGCAAGGCTTGCTGCAGTTCTTGTTGGCTTAACTAGAATAAGGGGTGCACTTTTGGTTAATCGGTTTATGATAACCCAAATGCCTTCATTTACTTTCCTTTTTCAAGGTAAGCCATCAATGAAATCCATGGATATTTGATCCCACTTCCAAGTTGGAATCTCCAAAGGTTGAAGTAATCCAGCCGTCTTTTGTTGGTCACTTTTAATTCTTTGGCAATTTTCACAATGGCTGACATACATAGATATGTCCCTCTTCATGCTTCTCCACCAAATTGTAAGCTTCGTGTCCTTGTACATCTTATGAATCCCCGGATGAATGCTAAGTTTGGTTGTGTGGCATTCAGCTAATACTTCTTGCTTAAGATTTCCAACATCTGGTACACAAATTCTTCCATTCAATCGCAATACTCCATGGCTATCTATTTTAAAGCTTGAACTCCGTTCTCTATGTATATCTTCAATAATCTCCATTAGGAATTGATCTTCTTTTTGCTTGCTAGTTATTTTCTCTTGAAGAGTTGGAGTTACAACCAAATAAGAAATAGTAGCTAACTTCCTACTCAATGCATCGGCTACTATGTTGGCTTTTCCGGGTGTATATAAAATATCTAAATCACATGACATGAGAAATTCTAGCCAGCGTTGCTGTCTCATATTCCAATCCTTCTGAGTGAAAAGATACTTTAAAGATTTATGGTCCGTGAAGAGTTCAAATTTTTCACATAGAAGATGGAATATTATTTACTACGGCCAATTCAAAGTTGTATCGAAATAAACTTATGAAAGATTCTTACCCAGCAAATAATGTTTCCATATCTTTAGAGCGAACACAACGGGTAATAATTCTAAGTCGTGTGTTGCATAATTCTTCTCGTGCATCTTCAGCTATCTACTTGCGTAAGTAATCAACTTCCCGTCTTGCATTAAAAATGCACAAACTCCTTTCCACAAGCATCTGTATAAACGGTCAATCCACTATTTCCTTTTATAATTTCTAGAAGTGGAGCGGTTTCAACCTCTTCTTTAATTTTTGGAATGCTTCTTCACACTTAGGAGTCTAGGTAAATTTAGCATCATTCATTGTCAATTTCATTAGGTGATAGGCAATCTTAGAGAAGTCTTGAGCGAATCTTCTGTAATATCCTACCAAACCTAAGAAGCTACGAATCTCTTTAGGAGTTTGTGGCTGCTTCCAATCTTGAATAGCTGCAAATTTCCCTGGATCTATTGAAATTTCATCCCTTGATATTATATGTCCAAGGAATCTTACCTCCTTCTCCCAAAAAGAGCACTTTGAGAATTTGGCTTTAAGCACATTATTCCTCAATATCTCCAACACAACTTCTAGATGCTCTGCGTACTCTTCTTCTATCTTTGAGTAGATAAGGATATCATCGATAAAGACTAACACGAATCTGTTTACCACATCTCTAAATACTCTGTTCATGAGGTCAACAACATAAGCGTGCATTACTCAGCCCAAAAGGCATAACCAACCACTCATAGAAAGTATTCAGACCTTTGAATGAAGTTAAATGGATGAAATCTTCTACGATCCTTAACTGATGGAATCCTATAGCTAGGTCCATTTTAGGAAAAAATCAATCTCCATGTAACTGGTCAAACAAGTCATCTATTCGGGGTAAAAGATACTTGTTCTTAATGGTTTGCTTATTTAAATCTCGATAGTCTACACACAATCTCAAAGATCCATCTGACTTAGCAACAAAAACTACGACTGATCCCCAACTTTAATGACTGGGTCTTATCAATCCTTTCTTTAATAGCTCTTGGGTTTGGTTATTCAACTCATCCGTTTCTTTCGAATCCATCCTTCTATCTTATTGTATAATTGGCATCGTATCAGGAACTAAATTGATACAGAATTTGATTTCTCGATGTGGAGGCAAACCTTTTACTTTCTCAAAGGCATCTGCAAATTATTTAACAAGGGTATTGTTTCTATTCCTGTCTGGGATGTATCTAAAGCATAAAGGAAACTATCCCTTCTTAGACTAGGACCTTCACAAGATATTTCTATGATTTTCCTAAAGACGGTCCATAAAGATATCATTCTATTTTGCAATCAAGCACAGCTTTATACTTAGCCAACCATTCCATACCGAGTAAAATTTCGAATCCAATAAAATCTAAGACTAAAAGATCAAAAGGAAAGTGATGGGTAGGATAGGAAATTGGGACTCTTTCACAGTGCATACAAAGATTAGTGGAACCTCCTATAGAATTCGTCATGTAGATAGGGTCGTCAATAATTTTAGGTTCAAGTTCTAATTCTTCTATGTTGTTTTAGAAATAAAACTATACGAAGCTTCTGTATCAAATAATACTCCAACTAAAACATCTTTGATAAAATTATTACCTTCCAACACTCCTTTGCACTTCACATCTTAGGAGGTTGAAGGCTCATCCTTGATAGCACAAACTTTGGCTTGTTCTCCTTTTTTCATTAGGGTACAATCCTTAATCAAGTGCCCTGGTTTATGACAATTATAGCAGCTTCTTGGTGCTGATCCTTGAGTTCCTTGATTTCTGGGTTTTCTACAATGAGTTGATAGGTGGCCCTTTTGTTGGCAATTGTAGCAAGTGACATCTTTAAAGCGGTTATCATGAGGTCCTCCTTTGGATTTTCCTTGCTAGGGCCTTTTGCCATTGAACTTCCTCTTCTTCTAGTTATTGTTGTTGCCTTCTTGTACTACCGGTGGATCATTCTTATCAAAAGCTTCATATATGTATCTCATGTCTATTTAGTCTACAAATGGTTCTTTCACATGCCCATTAATTCTGACATGGTATTGCTTCTTCATTCCAGAAATAAACTTTTCATTCTTTTTGAGAGGCGTATCTATCAATCCAAGCTCGAAACAGGATAATTCGTTAAACTTATTAGAATGCTCCTCAAACAACATAACTCCTCCTATTTAAAATCCATAATTTTTTGATAAAGATGGGATTTTCCTGCTTCCAGCATATACTGCTCCTCCAGAACTTCTTTGAATCATTCCCATGAGAAATCATCTTCTGACTCATTTTAAGTAATAGATTCCCATCATACTAGAGCTCCGCCTTGTAGTTGCTAAGAAGCTAAGAATCTCTTCTTCTCATCTCCAATATTCAGTCCTTCAAAAATTCTTTCACAAGAGCGGATCCAAGCTTGTACTTCAATGATGGTTTCTGTTCCATTGAAAGGTTTATCACCAAGGCTGGTATAGTTCTTGCATAAAGTCGCAAAGTTGATTTGGGGATGTACCGGAACTACTACTTCCTCGACTACTATAGCTGTGGGAGTGTAACCATTTGTGGTATTACTTCCTCCCTTACCATGTACTCTTCTTCCACTCATTTTCTATTATCTGTATATAGTAAGAAAAAAGATCTTTAGGATATATAGATGAGATATCTTAGGGAATTCTATACAGTACGAATATACTTATTCAAGTTAAAAGTTTTAATTATGCACTCTCTCAGACTAAACTCATTCTAGGGCATTACTAGCCCTATCTCCGATGAGTCATACCCTAACAAATCCAAGGTTCTCGCTTAACCTTAATCTTTGATACCAAATGTGACGACCCTTCTCCTCAACTCTCAGAAATCAAAAATAATACATCCATGGTATTCACATGCCGTAAATCCAAGTGCCGAAGAGGCAGATTATCAAGGGTGTAAAAGAAAATAAAGATAGAATATAACACAATAATAGAATCCCACATCGCATTTAACATTTTAATTATACATAAATGATCATAGTACAAATACAATTCCAGCAGGATAGTTATAACTGTCTATCCGTACATATGCTGAGAAATACATACAACATAACACAATGGAATATAGGTAGATATCTACATCGGGTACTTCAGCTTCATAGCTCCCCAACATGCTCCAAAATGCTCCCCAACATGCTCCAAAATGCTCCTAAGGTATCCTGACTACACAGCTGCCCGAAAGATAGGGCACCCAGAGTTTAAAGGGAAAAACAAACTCCGGGTCAGTCAGTGTGAGAACTCAAAGTACGATGTTTTGAAAACAAAAAGGTATCTCATAAGACCACGCCACACATAAACACGAACGGGTTTTACCATATGATAACCAAAACTCTTTATTACGTAAAATTTAGGGATATTATTTTTAACGACAAAATCTTGAAAACATTTGCAAATAAACTTATTAATCTTAGCCGAAATTGTTACATTGATTAAATTCCAGCATAATAGGTTTACAATCAAGTCCGAAGGTTCTTATTGGAGAATGGATTTTTATATAAATGACCAGGTGAATGGGCTACCTTCCGGCAGTACATCTCTAGAGGAATGTACCGAGGACCATCACAAAGGATCCTCTACCAACACAAGTCCGACTATCTCTGTAACTAGATAGTACCGAATTTATCATCCCATGGTCGTTACCGACCTTTATCTGAGAGCTCTCTTCGCATACATCCACATTAGTTACATCCCGAATGTGATAGCGGGAAGAAATATATCTAAAAGGGAATGATCATACCCTAATTAGGAATGACCCACTTAGCCTTGTCACGTCTAACCCTGTTTCGGTCATTTTCGATTAATGAGGCTCGAGGCAACGATTACCTTCTCACATAGGACATCTTCTTTCAGTTTGAATGTCACATTGCCATTCCACATTCACACAACTTTTTTCTATAAACGTATTTCCTGAGCTCGTATGTCTCGGAAAAGGGTGTTAAGCTAAGAGCTGCCAACGACTGATATACATGTATAGAGACCACTCATTGTGATTTAGAATACAAGGTCGAACATTTATCCATACAAGTTTGCTCTGGGACTGAACGAAACCGAAGGCACTTTCCTCGATATTACAAGGCAAGAAGTCCTTGTGATTTTGAGTTTTTTCATAACAAAGAGATCACTGCTACAATATGGTGAATCAGGGCTTTTTCCCTAATTAATCAACAAGTAGACCCTCGTTATTATGCATCTCAATATCCCCATCTTCAGACATCTTTAATCTTCGAACAAGTAAATTGGTGCGAAGTGGTTTTCGGATAGGAATCACCAAGATCCGACCCCATTTCCTTACAATCCAATCATCAGTAAAAATGATGTAATTAGGTGATTGTTTTTCGATTCATTCATTTTCCTTTATCAAAATATCTTCAAGAGATACATATTTTCATATATTTTCATAATATTCTTTTAGTGAATATGGAATCATTTAAACCTCTCTTTTGAATATTTCTTAAATCATTTTTAAAGAGTATTTTTTGAGAAAATAGGATTATAGAAATCATTCTACTTTTTTTCAAATCAACTTCTGTATTCAAGGAGTGCTGTCGGCGGAATAACGGTGAGATTACCTTTTAAATTTCACGAATAGGACAAGTCCCTCTTTGGATTTTTAATAATGATTATAAGAAGATTATTTCTATAAAATCCAAGTTGAGTATCCGGGCTTTTCTTACGATATGTTCCATCCCTGGCCTAAAAGAGAAAACTGAGCCCATGTAAGTTCAAGGCTCTGATTGCTCCATCCCTAACCTTAGTTACGCACTTCTTTTCACCTTTAGATCTTATAGGCGGAACAAATGTACTAGTCGTTCCTGCATACTCATTCTCCCTTTTTAAATCACTTAATTATTTGTTTAACCATCTTTGAAATAATGTTAAATCGTTCAAATTTCTTTTAAAATGCTTTGTTATTTACTTAAAAACATTTACTAAGGATTGGGGAAAGAATTGTTAAGTTTCAACATTCATTTCAAAAGTTATTGAAAAGCGTTGCAAATCGTGTTACAAAAAGTGCATTAAAAGCTATATTCTTCAAAACGACTTTTATATCATTTAGAAAACCATCTTTTCAAATTAAATCACTTTTAAAATATTTTAAAAGATTTTTAGAATTTATTTCATTTTTTAAAATGATTATTTTATCAATTTTCAACTCTGGTCATTTAGTGCAAAAACTGGATTTTTCTTGACGATTGATTTTGCCATATTTCAAAATACACAAGCTGAAATCTTGATTTTATTTTTTATGTGAAAGATATGGATATGAGGAATCATAAAATTGTTACTTTGAAGAATTTCGAATTATATTCCACTTAGTATGTTCATTTGAACTTTTGACACGAAAACACAAACTATCGTTACGTGACGGTTAAAATTTTAGGCGTGTTTTGAGATTCATATCCAAACTTTTCTGAGACAAGTTTAAACACTTAGAAATCATTTCTAAAGCATATTCAATCATTTTTCAAAGGTATAAATGATTCTATGTCACATTTTATTTCTTTTGGAAAGTGATTTCCATGTGATTATATGTCGTGTAAATCTGTGACTTGTTTCAACATATATAATCAATATACAACTAATAAACATCCAAAACAATGTTTATAACCATTTTAACATATCTAACATGTCATATGAACTTGCAAATCAATTTAACAACTTTTTTATTACAATGTCACATGACTGTCATTTATGTACATATTTGCTTACTAATTTTTGCAAATGACTTAAAGGTAGTTGCTTTCTTTTTCAAAAACTTATCAAACATCATTATTAACATTCAAGCAACATTTATAACTTGCAAAACGCTGTATAAACATTTCCTACTTAACAAGTCAGCGTTCTCACCTTTTGTTGCTTTCAATCTAGTTTTAAACTTTTCTAACTTTGCTAAACTTTGCCTTAAGCACTTAGAACATGCTAAACTTCCTCGTACTTGCCTTAGGAGGCCACGACCAAGCTTGAAGGGGAAGGTGTGCTCGGCCAAATGGAAAGGGAGGGGGGGGCGTGAGAAATAAGTGGGGGGAGGAGTTTTGAAGTGGTTCAGATGGAGTTTTGTTGATATTTTTCTTTGTTTTATCTTTGAAAATATTTTGGCATTATTTAATTATGGAAAGAATCCATTAAAGGATGTAAAAAAGATTAAGAAAATAGAGAAGAAATGGTGCAAAAGTAAAGAAGAACAGGATGGGTATTTATAGAAAATATTTAAGATTAAATTATAGATTTGTGTTTTTACTTAAATAACCTTTCTTAAGAATTAAGTAAAATTATTTAATTCAACACTTACCATCCACATCACATCACACTTTTAAAATTCAAATACTTAAGAGTTATGTAAAGAATAAGAATGATCACTTTCCTTTATATCACATGTGATGTGACATATGTTTTATCTTTTTTAGTTTACTTTTGCTAATTACATTCTAGAATTTTCAAAGTATATTTAGTAAAAGTAAACTTGATTAGTAAATTAATTAATACTTATACTATTTGAATATATGTTCATATATAATAAAATAAAGGTGCAACAATGTTGCGACAACTTTAAATCAACAAAACATTGTTTTTTTTGACAAAATGTTTTATAGTCACATTTTGACGTTTTGGTTAAATTATTCAATTATGTAAACCAAATTTAAAAATAAATTTGGATAATGTCATTTAAAAATATAAACACTCATAAATAAATTAAAATAATTAATTAAACCATTTAAACTTACTTTTCTAAAATCAGGATTTTGTCACTTTTGTCGATATAAGCAAATGTTACTATTATTATACATATTTCTATTTTCAAATCCTATCTAGTATTGTTTGAGTCATAAATTTTTTTATATTTTATATTTAAAATCACTTTAAATGTTATATTCTTAAGTGGTCAAATTCTGGGTCATTACATGTATTTACGTGACTTGCATATATATATTCAACAATTATATTAAACAACCATCATTCACAATCATATCCAAATATATATATATATATATATATATATATATCATCCAATAGTATATATAACTATAATTTAGAATTTTCTCACCTTCCATTAAACGACTAACTGAAAATTGGTTATAGATACGCTAACTCGAACTTTTAGCTCATGATCACTTGGATTATTACTCCTAGATTTCTTGGTCTTGACCCTAAGATGCTTGGGTTCTCACGCCATGACTTGGGAGGTGGGAAAGGCTTGACCTTTTTCTTGTATAGGGGTGGACGTGGAGTGTTAGGTTGGAAAGGAGGTGGTTTGGTGTGGTTTGGAGGAGTTTTAACTATATATACTATATATTTTAATTTATTTTTGGAATAAAAAGTGCCATAATTTATTTAAGCATAGAAGCCATGAATATAGAGAGAAAACAACTTAGAATTGAAGAAGAAGTGTTGTGAAATGGAAGAGAAGAGGTGTGGTATTATAGGAAAAGAAAGAAGTAGTAAGTTACCAAATTAACCCCTTATCAAATTACCAAAATACTCTTCCTTAATTTTAAAGTAAACTTACTATTTTCAACACTTACCATCACCCATCACTTCATTACTTTATGTCATTTTCACTTTATACTTAAGAAATGTATTTGAATGGAAAAGTGGATTAAAGTGAAGATTTGCCTTGGTTTTGGTGAAATTTGATTTGATGTTTACATTTTGACTTTTTAAATTACTTACTTTTACTAATGACATTCTAGAATTTTCTAATGATACTTAGTAAAAGAAAATTTGATTTGTTGTAAAATGTGTGTATATATATACATATGTGTGTGTTAAAATAGGTTAACAAAGGTGCAACAATATTGCGACAACTTATATTGAACAAAACGTTGATTTTCGACAAAACGTTTTATGGTTACATTTATACGTTTTTGTTAAACTATTTATTTACGTAAAAAAAACTTAAAAATAAATTTTCTATCATTTTTAAATAATTAAAACGAGATTGTTTAAGTATAAAACCATATTAAATAATATTGAAATTCAATTGTTAAAATACGACATCGATTTGTCAACGTACGACGAAATTTGTCTGTCATTATAAGACAAGTATTTTTATATTTATAAAACTTTTATCAATCACCTATTATAATTATATGACCATAAAAAAGAATTATTTATCGTTTAAACAGTTATTTGACTGTGTATCCTATTTTATCGAAAACTGGCTTTCGTTACTTTTTGACGAAAATCCAAACTTCCTGATTTTATAATCAAATTCTAAAAATAAGTTATCATTTTTATTTATCATATAAAAATGATTATTTAAGTTTGAAAATTTTATATCTGAATATTTAAATAAATTAAATATTCCATCTTTAAAGTGGCAAAAAATTATGGGTCGTTAAATACTTCATCCCTTAAAAGAATTTCATCCTCGAAATTAAGGATAAGAAGAAGATAACCCGAAAACAAGTATATATATAACTAGATGATATATACATACACACACAGATATATATATATATATATATATATATATATATATATATAAGATATGGCAAATGACTACACCACAGGTCGGTGAGTACACTACTTCTATAGAACATACAACTATGTATCAATCTTTGTAATCCCACCTTTTGGTCAAGGCCAGAATATCAACAAATTGGTTGGAAAGGATGGATATCAGGATTGGAGATCGATTGGAAATAAGGCTATAATCGATGTCGTCAAAATTTTACCAAGCTCCAATAAAGGAAGGATTGATTGGGAATGATGGACAAGGCTAGGAGAGGCAACGTTCAAATTTCAGGTCAAACGGAGTTTGTATGCTCGGGATATGGATGGATCAATATTGGAAGGAACTGGTTTCGTATCGATGTTTTCGTATTGATACAATTCGTACCGATAAAAGTGGATTCGGCTATTTACTTTGGATCGATGTGTTCGTATCGATCAGGACGAACTCGAGCTGTGGATTTCATATCGATACATATGTATCGTTAGGCTGGCGAAGTATGTCAATGCAATTCATATCGATCAGTGCTGGGATCGGTACGAAGAATGAAGCAATGGTCATAGGTGATTTGGATGAGCATTTCGTATCGATCAATTATTGATCGATATGAAGGACAAACTCATGCATCGATACGAAGAAGACCGAAAGCATTAATAGAGGGATGGTAGCATATGGATACGAAGGGCATACTCAGGATGGCTGTGTTGGATGGGTACGAAGGATTCAGGAGCCATGTTCGTATCGATCGATACGAAGGAAGCAGTCAACGCGGCACGAAAGGTGGATCTTTCCTGGATCTTCGAGATACGTCATCAATGCGAACTATATCGATGCAAAGAGAGGAGAATGTGGAGCTGGAGATCGATATGAACACGACAACCTTCACGCGAACCACATATTTGCATTGATCATAACTCACAATCTACAAGTTCAAGTGCTATGAAATTTGGCGAGGAGCTTCCTGATGCACTTGCGATTCTAGCTCGATTGGACCACTCTTGGACCGATACGAATTGAATATGCATCGATCCCAAATTTCTCTGGATTGGTCTGGTGGGCCCACTTACGCAAGAGAAGAGGTATTCCATATTTTGAGGCGGATAATTTCGAATCTACACCTATAAATAGAAGGGTTATGGAAACTAAAGGGGGACCTTCTCCTTCTCGGATGTTGAAGCTCTGCCATTTTTTTAATTGATACTAAAGGCTTGTAATTGTAACTATAGTATAAAGGGAATAAAAGGATTGATTCAAAGTGGACGTAGGCCGGAGATTTCTAAACCACTATGAACCTTGTATTATTTCTTGCTTTCTTCATTCTTATTCTCTATTTTATCTGGATCTGAGATCTGTGTTGAAATATTGTGAATCTGTGTGCAAACACTGGTGCTTTCACTACTTCTAGAGTTTGTGATCATTTTTGGCACAAACACTTTGGTGCTTTCACCGAGAATTGAACTCAGGACCCGCTATACCGGATTTGGAGTTCGGATTCGGAGAGATACAGGATTAATTCTAAAAGGAATCATGATAAAGCAATCAACAAGAAGACAAAGAGCGAAGAGAAGTCGGCATGAAGGAAGCCAGGAAGCATTTTTAGGAGCTAATCAGACTTCGGCCTTCATCACCAGAGACAAGATGGAGATGATGATGGGAGCTATGCATGAAGAGCTTCTAAAGAGATAAGAGGAAATGATTTAGAACCTTCTCAGACAGTTTGGACAAGCAAGAACATCTGGAGATGTTGGAGTTTAGATCTACGAAGCTGGAACAGAAGGAACCAACAGACAATCAGACGAAGCAGCTCAATAGGGCGCAACCCCTAATCAGCACACAACTGCTAATCTAGGTGGATCCAGGCTCGGGGGCACACCACCCGGCAATGATGGACCGATCCATGGAGGGACTCTAGGTGACACCACGCAACAAGGTGCAGGCATAAGCACAAGAGAACGTGATGAAGAGTACGTATCATAATTCCGTTGAGGACTCAGGGAGCAACCCTTGGTGGACAACGCTGGATTAGTTAAGATTATTAGGCAAACTATGCGCGGAGGTTTAACAAACGGAGATCTAGAAGTAGTAAATAGGAGTTCGTTTACCGTAAAATCAGAATGGCCTGGAACCCACCAGAGTTCAATCTACCTACTATGGAGGAATACAATGGCAAGGCTGATCCTACTGATCACTTAATGAGGTACACAAGATATATGGAAGTGTTGGGGGCATCGCAGGAAGTAACGGACTAGTGTTTCCCTTTGTACTTGACGGATATAGCCGCTACGTGGTTTAGACAGTTGAAAGAGGGATCTATCAGGACTTGGACAGAGTTGGTGGACAGGTTTCTGAAGCAGTTTCAGGTTCATATCAAAAGGCCGAAGAACGTAATGACGCTAACGCCGGTAAAATAAAGGACAAGAGAATTGCGCAGGGTTTTCTTAACTCGGTTCAGTGCAGCGGTTGCTTCGGTGGATCGGCCGGATCCATCGATTGTTTTAATGGCAGCAGTGTCAGGAGTCAGAGATAATTCGGATTTCAAAGTGTCATTGATACAGGACCCACTAGTGGATCTCGGGGAATTCTTTCATGAAGTCGAGAGATTCCTTCGACAGGAGGATGCATGTTCAGGTATGAAGTTGAAGGAAGTGAACGCGGCCGAGGATAGAGAACCATCCGGCGGAATCTTGGATAAAGATAAAGGAAAGAGGAAGTTGGATGACAAATCAGGAAAAGCTAGAAAGCGGTGGAGAGAGCCGAAATTCTCCACTTACACAGAATTGAACGAACCGTTAGAACAGATATTCATGGAGACTCGGGATCGCCTTCCTTACTGAAGGCCCGCAAGGAGAGAACCCTCAGAATGTGAAAGGGCATTAAGAAGGCACTGTCTCTTTCACAATTTGGACAGACATGATACCAACAGCTGCAGGCATCTAAAGGATATAATCGAGGAGCATGTAAGGAGTGATCAGTTGCGACAATATGTCGGAGCCTGAAATGCAGCGGGGAACAGGAGCAGCCACCGTCTACCTCAAACGACAATGAAATGAGGTCGAGGAATGATGGTCGATTGGTTATCAATTGACAGAAATGATATGGAATAAGTAGCAAACTCTGAGCAAGTGACCAAGTCACTTACTCATGTACGGGGATGGAGAATGCCCCTAGGCATGCTCTGAGATGATGATAAACCGCGATGCTATAGTTTGTGAAATCTGTTTTTTATTTTTTGGTTTGGACATTTGCTTTTTTCTAGTTTGGTTTCGGAATTTGGTTTGAACTCCTGGTTTTGTTTGTTTTCTGATTTTGACTTTAGTCTGGATGCCCATTTTCTGGTTTGGATATTGATTTGGATTTCTAGTATGGATTTTTGGTTTTCTAATCTGATATGGATTTAGGACTGGATTTTGATTGGATTTTTATCTGGATTTTGGTAAATGCTTGTCGGGTATGGATTATGCCCGGCAAGGGGTAAGTCGCTTCATCCGAACATAGCAGATCAATTTATTCAGGTCATTGAGTATGGACTATGCTCGGCAAGGGTCCAGAGAGACCAAGATTCAGTCTAGGACTTAGGCACTGTATTATTGGTTATTATTTCAAGTCGTCTAGTATGGACGATACTCGGCAAGGGTCCGGAGCGACCAAGATTCAGCTTTGGACTTAAGCGATGGCATTACTCAGCGTTTAGAGGCACTGGACCACGGACACCAAGGCATTTCTTAGTACAAGCCATCAGGTGTGGATTGCACTTGACAAGAACCCGGAGAGGTTATGGATTCGGATATCGGCTATGAATAGCTAAGAACTTGGATATCGACCCAAAGAGGTCCTGGATTCGGTTGTTGGATAAGGATGTATTAGGACTCGGTTGTCGGGTTCAAATGGATATGGAATTGCCTAAGGATCTAGTTACTGGATTTGGAATCGGACATCGACTCGGAGCAGTCAAAGATGTGGATAAGGATAGGGCTGTGGCACTCGAATAGGATGGCTTGGTAATGGATTGGATTATGAATCGGATGGTATGGTTATGGACGGAATATGGACTTTGGATGTCGAAATCGAAGCTTTTCAAAACACACCTTCTTACCAAAAGGCATGTTTTGGGGGGCAAATATTATCCCACCTTTTTGTCAAGGCCGGAATATCAACAACTTGGATGGAAATGATGGATATCAGGATTGAAGATCGATTGGAAATAAGGCTATGATCGATGTCTTCAAAATTTGGCCGAGGTCCAATCAAGACGGAATCGATTGGGAATGATGGATAAGGCTAGGAGAGGCTACGTGGTCAATTGGAGTTCGTATGTTCGGGATATGGATGGATCAATATTGAAAGGAATTGGTTTCTTATCGATGTTTTCGTATCGATACCGTTCGTACCGATAAAAGTGGATTTGGCTGTTTTCTTTGGATCGACGAGTTCGTATCGATCCGGATGAACTCGGGCTATGGATTTCGTATCGATACATACGTATCAATCGGTTGACGATGTATGTCATTGCATTTCGTGTCGGTCGGGGCTGGGATCGATACGAAGAATGAAGCAATGGTCACAGGAATGTGGATGAGCATTTCGTATCGATCAATTATTGATCAATACGAAAGACACACTCATGCATCGATACAAATAAGACCAAAGGCGTTAACAGATGGATGGTAGCATATGGATACGAAGAGCATACTCAGGACGGCTGTGTTGGATGGATACGAAGGATTCGGGAGCCATATTCTTATTGATCATATTCGTATTGATCAATATGAAGGAAACAGTCAATGCGGCACAAAAGGTGAATCTTTCCTGGATCTTTGAGACACGTCATCGATGTGAACTATATCGATGCGAAGAGAGGAGAACGTGGAGATGGAGATCGATATAAACACGACAACCTTCACATGAACCACATACTTGCATCGATCATAACTCACAATCTACAAGTCCAAATGCTACGAAATTTGGAGAGGAGCTTCCTATGCCCTCGAGAACCTTCATGATCGATTCTAGCTCGATTGGACAACTCTTGGATTGATACGAATTGAACACGCATCGATCCCAAATTGCTCTGGATTGGTCTGGTGGGGCCTACTTGCGCAAGAGAAGAGGTATTATAGGTTTTGAGGCGGATATTTTTGAATCTACACATAAATAGTAGGGCTATGGAAACTAAAAGGGGATCTTCTCCTTCTCGGACGCTGAAGTTCTGCCATTTTTGTAATTGATACTAAAGGCTTGTAATTGTAACTACAGTATAAAGGGAATAAAAGGATTGAATCAAAGTGGACGTAGGCCAGAAGATTGCCGAACCACTATAAACTTTGTGTTCTTTCCTGCTTTCTTTATTCTTATTCTCTATTTTATCTAGATCTGAGATCTGTATTGAAATATTGTGAATCTATGTGCAAACACTGGTGCTTTCACTACTTCTGGAGTTTGTGACCATTTTTGGCACAAACTAGCCTAAATTCAGGATATGCTTTCTACATCCTATCTTCTGTTTCCCATGTGGAGTCATTACATCACCACTCCATCGAACTTTGGCTAGTCTCACAACCTTTCCCCTTAATCGTTTCTCTTCACAATCCATGATTTGAATTGGTTGTTTGATTGTAGTCTAGTTTGGCTCAATTTTGAAATCTTCTTAGACAGCTTCTTCCACTATTTATTTCAGGTCCGCAATTGAGATAAGTGAAAAACATTGTGTATACCCGATAATCCTTCTGGTAATTTTACTCGATAACCCAATGGGCCAATCCTCTCAAGGATAGGAAAAGGTCCAATGTACCAAGGTGCTAATTTCCTAGCTCTCCTAAATCTCACCGATACTCTCATTGGAGAAACCTTCAACAATATGAAACCTCCAATCGAAAACTCCATATTTCTTCGCCTTTGATCAGCATAGCTCTTCTGCCTACTCTGAGCTTCTTTCATCTTCATTTTGATCATGTCTACCTTTTTCGGGGCTTCTCTAATCATAGCAGAACCTAGTACTACTCCGATCTCGATCCAACTTGCTGGGGATCTACATAGACGACCATATAAAGCTTCATATGGTGTCATGCCAATACTAGCCTGATAGCTGTTGTTATAGGAGAATTCCACAAGATGAAGATAATTTTTCCAAAAACCTCCGAAATCTAAAATGCAAGCTCTCAAAAGATCTTCCAACATCTGATTTACCCTTTCAGTTTGCCCATCAGACTGGGGATGATATGCGCTGTCAGTTTTGTTCCCAAAGCGTTTGCAATGCTTCCCAGAACTTACTGGTAAAGATCAGGTCTCGATCACTGACTATGCTGCTTGGGACACCATGTAAACGAACATCTTCCTTCATGTATATTTCCGCAAGACTTTCAGTGGTTCGTGTTGGCTTTACAGGGATAAAGAGTGCGCTTTTAGTTAATCGATCTATAATGACCCAAATGCCTTCATTTCCCTTTCTTGATCGAGGTAAGCCGTCGATGAAATCAATTGATATTTGGTTCCATTTCCAAGTTGGAATTTCAAGAGGTTAGAGTAGTCTAGCAACCTTCTATTGATCACTCTTGATTTTTCGACAATTTGCACATCTGTTAACGTGGACTGAGATATCCCTCTTCGTATTTCCGCACTAAAATGTTCTTGGTACATTTTGTGAACACCAGGGTGAATGTTTAGTTTGGGTTGATGGCATTCATTCTATACTTCTTATCTTAGGTTGTCAACATCGGGAACACAAATTCTCCTATTTAGTCGTAATACCCTTTGGTTATCGACTTCAAAGCTTGAATCATACCCTCTATGTATATCTTTAACAATATTCTTTAAACGCCGATCCTTTCTTTGTTTGCTAGCGATTTTTCCATGAGAGTTGGGGCAACTACAAGATAAGAAATAACGACATGCTTCATACTTAACACATCTGTTACTAAGTTAGCCTTCTCGGGTGTATATAAGATATCCAGATCATAAGATGCATGAAATTCTAGCCAACGCTGTCGCCTCCTGTTCAAGTCGTTATGGATGAAAAGATACTTCAAAGATTTATGATCTGTAAAGAGCTCGAACTTTTCACCTATTTAAAGAAGGAATATTATTTACTAAGGTCAACTAAAAGTTTTTTAAAATAAACTATGAGGAATTCTTACCCAGTAAATAGTGCCTTCACATTTTCAATGTGAACACGATGGCTAATAGCTCTAAGTTATGCGTTGCATAGTTCTTCTCATGAGTCATTAATTGTCGGCTCGCATAAGCGATTACTTTCCCATGTTGCATTAGAACTGTACCTACACCTTCTCCATAAGCATTAGTATATACGGTTAACCACCGCTTCTATCCGCAATAGCTAAGACTGGAGCGTGGTCAATCTTTTCTTCAACTCATTAAATGCTTCTTCACATTTCGACATCCATTCAAATTTAACATTCTTCTTTGTTAACTTTGTAAGATGGGAGGAAATTTTTGAGAAATCCTGGATGAACCTCCGGTAATGTCCTGCCAATCCTAAAAAGCTACGGACGTCTTTTGGAGTTTGGGGTTTCTTCTAATCTTGGACTGCTATAACTTTCCTTGGATCAACTAAAACTCCTTCTCCTTATACTACATGCTATAGGAATCTTATATATTTCTCCTAGATATGACACTTCGAGAATTTGTCTTTATGCACATTCCTTCTTAATATCTTCAATACAATCTTTAGATGCTTCTCGTGTTCTTCTTCGGTCTTTGAATATATAAGAATATCGTCAATAAAGACTAACACGAATTTAATAAGCACATCTCTGAATACTCTATTTATGAGGTCTACAAAATAAGTGGGCGCATTAGTTAGCCCAAAGTGCATTGCTAACCACTCATAGAAGAAATCTATACCTTTGAATGCAGTTAAATGAACACAGTCTTATGCTATTCTAAGTTGATGGAATTCTAAAGCTAGATCCATTTTTGGGAATACCCGAGCACCATGAAGTTGATCAAACAGGCCATCGATTCGAGGTAGATGATACTTATTCTTAATCGTTTGCTTATTCATGCCTCGATAGCCCACATAAAGCCTTAGGGAACCATAAGACATGGCAACAAAGACTACTGCTGCTCTCCAATTTAAGCAACTTGCTCTTATCAATCCCTACTTCAACAACTCATCAGTTTGTTCCCTCAATTCATCCATCTCTCTTGGAGCCATTCTTCACTTTTGGTGAAAAATATGTCTTGCATTAGGAATTAAATCGATACGAAACTCAATTTCCCAACGTGGGGGCAAACTTTTTACCTCTTCAAAAACATCTAGAAACTTCTTAACAATCGGTATAATCTCCAAATTTCGTTAGGGTGAATCAAGGGCATACCGAAAACTAACCCTTACCGGGCTAGGTTCGTTACAAGATATTTCTATAAATTTTCCATGGCTGGTCCATAAAGATACCATTCTTTTAACGCAATCAAGGACAGCTTTGTTCTTGGATAACTAATCCATACTGAGGAATACTTCAAATCCGATAAAATCAAGTACAAACATGTCACATGAAAACCAATGAGAAAGGTAGGTAACTTGGACCTTTTCACAAATTATGCAAAGGTTTGTTGTACCACCTATGGGATTTAGCACATAGATAGTGGTATCTACTATTTTTGTGGTAAGCTTCGATTTTTCCGCCAATTCTTTGAAAATAAAACTGCAAGAAGCCATAGTATCAAATAATACCTTAACCATAATACCTTCAACAAAAATAGGACCCTCCAGAACTCCTCTTTCCCTAGCTTCTGCCGAAGTTAATGGTTCTTCTTCCATGGTATAGATCTTAGCAGACTAGACTGTCTCCATAAATGGACAACCTATCATCATATGCCCTTATTGATGGCAATTTGAACAGAGTGCCTTCTCTCGTTGCCTCTTCTCACTCCTATAATCTTCAATAATATGTACTTTCTTTTGACAATTTCCAAACCTGGTACCCGTTAAATTCATTTTCTTCTTTCCTCCTTGTCGCCTTTTTGCCTTTGGATTGAATTCCTTCTCACCAGGGTTATTGCTACTATTGCTAATATTTAGTTCCGATGCTGGCTTCTCCTTATCAAGAAATTCATATCTCAAACCCATATCCACTAGGTTCATGAATAATCCCTTTAGGTGAGAAGTCATTCTATCTTGAAATTCTTTTCTTATCACTGCCACAAACATTTCATTCTTCTTAAGTGGAGTATCAATCAGTCCAGACCCAAAGAGAGATAATTCATCAAACTTTCTTAAGTATTCTGGTATTGACATTTCTCCTTTCTTTAGATCCATGAAACTTTTATAGAGATGGGACTTCCTAGCATAGGGTAGGTACCGTTCTTCAAAAACTTTCTTAAATCTTTCCTCTAAAATATCATCTTCTGATTCATTGATGGTAATTGATTCCCACCAAGCCAAAGCCCCATCCCGCAATTTCCATGATGCCAGGAAGCACTTTTGTTTGTCCTTAATGCGCAATCCTTCAAAGATTCTCTCATATGAGCGGAATCAAACTTAAACTTCACTAATTGATTCTGTACCCCTGAATGGATTCCTACCTAAGTTGGTAAATGTTAGGCAAAAAGTTGCGTGGTTAACTTGCGGTTGTACAGGAACTATCGTTTCTTCAACCCTTTTGTTTCCCTTCCCTCGTCCTTTCTTAGTACTCATTTCCTACCACCTAAATATAGTAAGGAAATATATTTAGGATTATAGATGAGATTATCTTAGGGAATGGCAAAAAATTCGAATATACTTATTCGAATAAGATTCTCCAATGTGCGCTCTCTCGGACTAAAACATTCTAAAGCATTGATAACCCTATCTCTACAACCAGGCTTAGGGTATTCGCTCAACCATAAGCTCTGATACCAAACGTGATGACCCACCTCTTCGACCCTTGAAGATCGACACTGATACATCCTTGATATTCTTGTGCAGCAAATTCTAGTGCCAGATAGGCAGATCGGGTAAAAGAAAATAAAGGTAGAACAAAAAGAATCTCAAATCGCATTAAAACAACTTATAATTTTACATATGGAAGATACACATAATCATTCCAAGTGATTTATCAGAGTTACGACATGTACTAAGCCAACCAGGATAGTTATAACGGTCCATCCTTACAAGTGCTGGTAGATACTTATATATAATAAAGACACTACAGAATATAGATAACTTCTTCAGAAGACCCAAAATGCTCCGTGCTCTATTCCAAACTACTTTAAGCTTTCCTAACTACTTGACTGCATGGGGAAATTAAGGCACCCATAGTTTAAGGGAAAAGAAAAATAAACTTCGGGGAGTCATGGACGGATGTTTTGAAAACAAAAGGTATCTCATAAGACCACGCCGCATATGAACACGGAACATGTTTTTACCTTATGATAACCAAAAAATTAGCTATGCAAAATCATTTGATATTATTTTTAATGACTTTCTTTGAAAACAAAACAAAAGGCTCGTCCGAAAAATGGATTCCATACAATGACAATGTGAGGGACCACCTTCCATACAGTATACCTCTAAAGAGATATACCTAGGTCCAGATACTGAACGCCTATACCAATAGAGAACCGGCCTACCCCTTCACAGGATAACAACAAATATGAAATCACCCCGGTTGGTATCAATCTTTAATGGGGTCCCGACACATACACCACATAATCAACATATAGAGAGTAATCTAGAAAGGTGATGACCATCTCCTAATGGGCGCGACCCATATAGTTTTGCCACGTCTACCCTGCTTTAGCCATTTTCGGTTGATGAGGCCCGAGGTAATACCTTTCACATAGCACATTCCACTTTGAATCCCACACTGTCATTTCATAATCACACAATTGATTTCTACAAACGTATAATTCTTGAGCTTGTATATCTCAGGAAAGGGTGTTAAGCTAAGAGAAGTTGCATTCTCCGCCACCAAACAGATGATATGTTCATAGAGATCAATCAATGTAATTTGAAATGCAACACCAGACATTTTTCCATACAAGTTGTCCAGGAACAGAACAAAGCGAAGGCACTCTCCAATCACATCCTGTCGAGGATTAACCCTAGGATTAGTAGCAAGAAATCCTTTCATCGAAGATCACAAATGAAGAACTACTGTCACATAATATGATATGCGAAATTTCCTCTGAGGGTATGTGACAAGCAACCCTACATTCGATCTTCCAAATCATTTCCATGTCTTTACTTCGAATATGTAAATTGGTTCGAAGTGGTTTTCAGATAAGAATTGCTCAAATCCGACCCCAATTCAAACTAGTCATCGAGAAAATGATGTTAGGTGAATAGAGAATTATTCTTTGATCGGTCAATTTCTTTTTATCAAAATATCTTCTGGAAATATATATCAAAACATTCTTTCCGGTATATACGGAATCATTAAACCTCTCTTTGAAATATTATTTATTCAAATCTTAAAAACGATTTATTAATTCAATCAAAATTTTGATTGAGTTGAAACCATGTTATTTAGGATACTAATCCAAAACCAGTAAATATTAAGTGAGAAGAATGTATAAAAATCATCTAATTCTACTCAATATTAACTCCCGTATTCAACAAGTACTATGGACGGAATAATAGCGAAATCACCTTTTAAATTCCACGAATAGTATGAGTTCGCTCTTCAGGCTTGAACTATAAGAAGATTATCTCCATAAAATCCAAGTTGTTTAAATTTAAAAAATTTAATCTTTTATACTTAACTCGTTTTCGATATTTAGACCTTATCTGTCCCTCAACGAAGAGAGGCTAGGAGAGCAGGGAACTGGTTGCTCCTGAACATCTCCTTAGTTTAAGAATCTTGCCCAGACCTCACGAATAGGAAAATCTAGTCTACCCGTCGGCTTTTAGAGCCAAGATTAAATCACTTGATTTTTTGATAGCTTTTCTTTAAATCATTTATTTAAATATTTTTAAATAAATTATGAAACTTTCAAATCATTAGTATGCTTATTTATTTATTTAAAAACATTGATAAAAGATATGAAAAATAATTGTTAAGTTTAAAACCATATTTTAAAAGTTATATAAAAGCGCCGCGAAGAGTGCAACGAATTGTTTCTTTTTAAGCTATATTGATCAAAACGACTTTTATATCATTTGGAAATTAATTTTTATAACTTAAATAAATTTTAAAACATTTTAAAAAAAAATTAGAATTTATTTAATATTTTTAAACTATTTCAAAATATCATTTTTGAAGAAATCCCTTTATGGATTCCAAACTGCAAAATCTCAATTTTTTCGAAAACTTGTTTTGTTCATATTTCAAAATCTACTTATCAAAATCTCGATTTTCTTTCTTTGTTTGAAAATTATGGATATAATAGTTCGTAAATTTTTATCTCGAAGAATTCCGAGCTATATTCCATTCTATATATTCGTTTGACTTTTACAGCGTAAAATCGCAAACCACCGTTACACAATGCGCCTAATTTTGACTCAATTTTCAATATTTATTTAAACTTTGCCAAAACACTTTTAAATGTTTATAAAACATTTCTAAATCGTATTAATCCATTTTTAAGAGATTTAAATATTCCATATACAACATTTCATTCAATAAAGTGAAGTGGTTTCCTTTGTGCTTATCGACGTGTATTAACGTGACTTGCTTATATATTCAACAATCATATTAAGCAACCATCATTAACAGTCATATCCAAACATATATATCATCCAATAGTATATATAACTATAGTTTAGGAGTTTCTTACTTTGGATTAAACGTATAATTGAAAATTGGCTATAGCTTCGCTAAGTCGAACCTTTAGCTCACGATCACTTGGATTATTGCTCCTAGATGGCGCGGCCTTGACCATTGGATGCTTGGGTGCTCACCGCCATGACTTGGAAGGTAGGAAAGGCTCGGCCTTGGCTTGTATGGTGGTGGCCGTGGAGTGTTAGGGTGGAAAGGAGGTGGTTTGGTTTGAAGGAGTTTTAACTATATATATGTGCTATATATTTTAATTTCTTTTTGGAATAAAATTTGCCATAATTTCTTTAAGGATAAAAGTCAAGAAAGTAGAGAGAAAGGAGCTTAGAAATGAAGAAGAAGTGTTGCAAAATGGAACAGAAGAGGTGTTGTATTATAGAAAAAGAAAGAAGTGGTAAGTTACCAAATTAACCTCTTACCAAATTACCAAAATACTCTTCCTTAACTTTAATGTTAACTTGCTTTTTTCAACATTTACCATCATCCATCACTTCAATATTTATGTCATTTTCACTTAATACTTAAAGAATGTATTTGGATGGAAAAGTGGATTAAAGGAAGATTTGCCTTGATTTTGATGAGATTTGGTTTGATGTTTACTTTTTGACTTTTTAAATTACCTTATTTACTTTTACCAATGACATTCTTGAATTTGGTAATGATACTTAGTAAATGTAAAATTAATTAGCTGTAAAATGTATATATGTATATGTATGTATATATATATATATGTGTGTGTGTGTGTGTTAAAACATGTTAACAAAAGTGCAACAATGTTGTGACAACTTATATTGAACAAAACGTTGATTTTAGACAAAACGTTTTATGGTTACGCTTTGACGTTTTTGTTATGTATTTATTTATGTAACCAAAACTTGAAAATAAGTTTTATATCATTTTTAAATAATTAAAACGAGATTATTTAAGTTACAGAACCACATTGAATAATATTAAAATTCAATTTAAAATTCAATTGTTAAAATACAACGTTGATTTGTCAACGTCTGTGTAGTTAATGCTCGGCTATTACCCTGCTATATCTCATGGCGGATTCCTATCTCTACGATTTTTCCATATAGCCCCGAAATATAGCCTTTCCGCTTTAATACCCGCTATTTCCGCTATATCCCGTTATTCCCGCTATATTTTGCTATTTCCGCTATATCTTCTTCAATAAAATGAATTAAAAATTCCCATTTACACATTATAAAAATTATGAAACTAATTTATTTGATTTAATTTTTAATATATTTTCAGAAATGAAAATACTTTAATATTCTACTAAATTCAATTATGTTATATAATAGTTCTACATTTATTTAATGTATATTTGCACATATTTTTTGTTTAAAATTATTTATATTAACTATAATTCAATTGAATGAAATTTTTTCATTTAATTACCATTTATATATTTGTAAAAATATTAAGTGCAAGTTTTATATGCTATTTTAGAGCCATCCGCTATATCCCGCAATATCCTCGCTGTATCCTCGCTATGACTTTTTGCACCTCCACCGCTTCGAATCTGCCGAGCGCTTTAACTACACAGGTCAACGTGCATGAAAATTTTCAATCATTATAAATAGAGTTTAATATATTTATAAAACTTTTTATCAATCACTTGTCATCATTATATATCCATAAAATAGAATTATTTATCATTTAAACAATTATTTGACTGTATATTCAATTTTATCGAAAACCGGCCTTTGTCACTTTTCGACGAAAATCCAAACTTCCTGATTTTGTTATCAAATTCTAAAAATAAGTTTATCATTTTTATTTATCATATAAAACATGATTATATAAGTTTGAAAATTCTATTTCTGAATATTTAAAATAAATTAAATATTTCATTTTTAAAGTGATAAAATTACGGTTGTTACAACTAGTATAGTGAGCAACCAAGACCCATTCCTTTTCCATCTTTTTTCCGCCACATAGGGACAAGGCAGTAAGTGATTTGCCCATTTCAGATAATTGGAGAGAGTCATGCTTTTCTTGGAGTCAGCTTACCCACATTTCCTATTATGTATCATTTCATCTTATCGGTACATTTGTTTCTATGTATCATTTTTTGAGGGACATTTCCACCTATACTATACTCTGATTTGGATCTTGCAATGATATTTTCTTAGACCACGTTATGATATGATATTTTCCAAGGCTTCCATTTTCTAAGATTTTTATACCTATTTTATACATCTGGTGTGATACGTTATGATTTTATACATGTTTAATACTCCCACCGTGATATGTTGCGATAGTTAATTTGTCTTGATCATATCTATTATCTTAATTTTTGTTTTGTAGTTAAATTTATTCCCAACAATTCGCATTTCTCGACATGACATGAAATTGGGCGTGTCGGGAGGTGCGGGTTGTCAAAATCTTGGTATCATTAGACCTTCGGTTGTATACACCTGCATGTATCGATTTGAAGAGTTCACCAACACTTTTATATCTCTTACTGAATGAGTGTTTCTCCCTTAATCGGTTGAGATACAATTCACCGGTATCATATGATTTACAATCATATGATTAAGGAATTATTTCTCAAAGACATGATTTAGTCCATAATTCTAAAATAACCATACAAATTTTTGATACTCATGTATTTTCTATAATTAATGCATCATTTTTTTATGAAAACAAATACCATATGTTTATCTTATAATGTATATTCATAACAATAATATTGAAGTATTTATACCTATTTTCAGCAATACTAAAAAAGAGTTATTTTCTCATGTAAATAATATTTGGTATATGTATATAAAGACAATCTTTTGTAATTCGATGCATTTACTAATAAATATTATATGATATGCTTCCACCGTTTCTGCCATTTAAATAATAACCGATGAAATACAAAGCTCCATTTAATCACTTATTATGAGATTTTTGTTTCATTTACTATAACTATTTTACAATCGAGAGTTCCGAATCAAATATCTTAAAATCATAGAAATAAAACTCATACAAAACAATTTTGTATATACCATTACGTTTGGAATAGAAATGACATTTCTTATTCTATATTGCGTGTCCACTAGTATTTTATACAATTATCATTTCTGATGTCATTTCATGAAGCGCAAGGTGACCATTCACTCTCTTCGTCCCAACCATGTCTAAGTTACATCCACTCTCGTGTATTTTTTCTTTCCAAATGGTCGAACCATTAAAAAGAAAAATCTTACTATAGGATTGCACCAAATTATTTACAACGGTATTTGAATACCATTAACATTTTAAGTACGTCAAATAAATTGCACTTAAGTAAACCAATCAAACTAACATTTAAGTGGTCTAATTCCTAGGTCTGTCTAGTAGTTCTTTAGTCTGTGTTACCTTTAACACAACAAGATCCTTATTATCTTCAATTACATTAGCCACACGATCATGAATTGTGGTTTGCCTTCTCATTTTGGATAAACCAATTTTATTGAGATTTCTACATTGCGAATATGACTATTCTTTATACATTTTTTGTATGTGATATAATATGGATCAAATATCCATATTCTTATATTGCTTTAGAGTTTAAAACTCGTAGAAGACAATGTGCAGTCTCGAGCAAATAAAAACTTAAATGAACAAGTTACGAATGTATTTAGTAGTCATATAATTTAGCTCTTGCATTGGTCTTAAAGCGACAACTTTCAAATGATTTATCAATAAGTATATTTTGTACTTCTTTGTCCATTCTAATTTTTGGTTCATTTATATATTTTAATTAATAAACAACTTATCAATTATATTGCATGCAACAATTTATTGAAGTAGATAATTTATATATTGGTGCAAATGATTCTCCATACCTCATGTTCCTATTTACTATATCAACTTTTACAGTATTATGTGATTATAGGCTTATAGGAAAATATTGTCTGACTTGAGGTTTTATGTGTTGCTTCTTATTATCTCAGGTACTCTTAAATTGTAGATTAGAATTAACAGGTCTAAGACAGCGTGTAGAGTAATACAGAGGACGAGCATGTGGCTAGCGCTTTCATATACTATATATTAGTGATATTATAATTATTATTACATTTTTTGGTACTATTGACCTATTATAAGCTTTTATTTATTAGAGACAACTTTCTATTTATAGTATTTTGTTCGATGTATAAACTCTATTTCCACTTAGTTTTGTATAACAGTGATGGACCGATGTATGATTTATCTTAGTCTATCTTACCTATTTTAGATGTATGTTGATTATTATAATTTAGTGTTGTGAAATATACGACAAAATCTATTTTGAATTATTTTATTTTACCTTGATTACCGCTCTACATCGTCTAAAATTGTTGCAGCGTATTATTTATGAAATTTGGATATCGAAGGTTTAGGATGGTCATCACAGGCCAAACGAATTCTACAAATATCGCTTAGACCAAATAAGCTAAAGATCTTCTCATAAGAATTCAACCATGCCTTAATCACCAAATAGAGTTCGATTCCCACATAAAATTTTCCACTCAAGGTTGAGAAATTCCTATATAGCTTCGGGAATCCCGTGGATGATATTGGTTGAAGGGCATAACTTCCGCAGTGGCGGTAACATTAGGAATAGGTGGAGTCTCGATAGGGTTAGAGACATTCACATGACCAATTACTTGTAGATACCCTCGAAACCATAAAGAAATGGTCAACCTAGGGATATCCATGGCGTCAACCCTAGCGCTAGTACCATCCATGGTCTCTACCCCACCACTATTGGTAGCATTGGTCTCATTCCAATTGAGTTGCTTATTTTAAACTATCTGAAAGAAAAGGAGTTTATTGGCAGCTCCCTAATAGACAATGAATAGAACTATAATGGTAAATGTTGAGTGTTAATATCTTAGTTATCGATTTTGATAAGAACAACATTGATAACAACAATGTACATCCATATAAAATATAAATACTAATTTTTTGCCAAGTTACATAGTACATAGTGCAGATATTATGCAGGTGTAGAATCAAAGATTGTATAGTATAAAGACTCGAGAAATGGACATGAAGACTCATGAGTATAAAGACCAAGATATGAACATCTCAAGATATAGTATAGCATATAGAGTCATAGAATATTGTTAAAATTCCCGGTAGCAATCTTTGATCTTTATCTCCTATTTTTTAACAAAAAAAAATTTCAAAATATTTTATAAGGTTTTCAAAATTCAAAATATTTATAAACTATGTTCAAACTATTAAAAAGTACCAATTTATTTTACAAAGTATATGATTTTAATACATTTTAAAATAAACGAGATTTCAAAATACACATGCATATGTTAACATACATACCGCAAAAAGGTTTTTCAAATTTTGAAATGAAGTGTCTATTCATTGCAACTGCTCGTAAATAGACACATCTGTTTATATCATATATATAAAGGGTTTCATAAAATTTTTTGCAGTTATTATCTTATTTTCTTCCTTCCTCTTACTCTGTTGAAAACTCAATTGAAATTATAATCTTTTCTCTTCAAAATCAAATAGAATCTTTAAGCTTCTTTGTATTAATTCAATATTACATTCTTACTGTTTTAAAATCATCTCTCTTTCAAATCAAAGATCAAAGTATTGTCCGAGAGACTATATGATCCATTATATCCAAAGTTCAATAAATTGGTTTTAGGAAAACCATCGAACTCTATTTGTATTTGCTTGGGTGTGATTATAGCCCGTTTGAATCAATTGGGTGTGCTTGGCAGCACGGAAATCTAAGTGAGTGTGCTTATAACCATCCAAATCAAGTGGGTGTACCTTGAGCTTGGAAAATTAGGAGGGTGTGTCTCATGGCTTCGAAATCGAGATTGTAATTGAGTTTTCCTTATGCCCATTTAAAGATTGGTATTTGAACAAGCAATTATACGGGATTGAATTTAGGAGAAATCAAAACCAGTATAAAATCCTTGGTATCATTTCTGTAACTCTCTACGTTACTTTATTGCTTTTAAGTTTATCTCCGATTGCATTTGTGATTGATTGTTGATATATTTCTGTGTTGAAAAGTTATGATTTAATATTAAACTTGAAAGAAATTTAAAAAGATATACAAAATCTAGAAAAGACTTTAACCACCTCTAATGTTTAATTAGCCTTAAGATCCATAATTCTGCAACCCACATTTGGTATCAAAGCACTAGATTTTTCAAGAACTCGTAAATTTTTGAAAAGTTTAAATGGCTAGTAATATTTTTAACACTTTTGTAGAAAAACAATTTTGCGAAACCAATATGTTATTAAAAATGAATTGTTTTGAAAAGACACTTGATTTCTTAGAAAGGTATGGTTTTGAATTGCAGGAACATGCCTGTTATATGGCTAATGGTGAACATACACTTGAAAATCAAACATCACAAATCAAGAAGAACAAGTGGATATTGGATAATGGATGCTCAAGACATATGACTGAAAATATCGGGATCTTGAAGGATATTGTCTATAAAGATGGCGGATTAGTTAACTTGGAAACAACTCAAAACGATATGTGATTGGCATCGGCAATGTCCACAACTTTAAAACCCCTACTATTTCTAATGTTTTGCTAGATAGGAATCTGAAACATAACTTGCTTAGTATTAATCAATTGCATGATAAAGGTTTCAAAATTAAGTTTGAAAATGATAATTTCCGTATCGAAGATGACGACAAACATTATCTTTAATATTAGAAAACATTACATTTATATTTTATGTGTCCAAATTATAATTTATATCTTTTGCTTGGATCTAATGATTCTTGGATTTGGCACAAAAGATTTGGTCATCTGAATTTTAAACACCTTTCTATGTTTTCTAGATATGTACTTGTTAGGGGTCTTCCTAAAATAATTTTAATGCCAATTATTTATGTAACGTCTGTTAATTAGGAAAACTTTGTAAAATCTTTTTTAAATATAAAGATATGATTTTACTTCTCATCCAGTTGAACTTTTTCACTTAGATCATTTTGGACCTGGGTAAATACAATCAATAAATTGTAATAAATATGTCTTTGTAATTGTAGATGATTTCTCTAAATTTTCATGGATAATTTTTTTTTAAAACTTAAAAGTGAAGCTTTTGAAATGTTTAAAATTTTTACTAAAAGAATTCAAAATTAAATGTCAATTAAAATTAAAACGATTAGGAGCAATCACGAAGGAGAATTCGAAAATGATAATTTTGGAATTTTTTGTAATAAGAAAGGAATTATATATAACTTTTAATTTCTAAGAACACCACAATAAAATGGAGTAGTAGAACGTAAAAATAGAATTATATAACAAAGTGCTAGAACAATGTTAAATGATTATGAATTACCTAAAAGTTTTTGTGTTGAAGCAATTGCTACGATATGTTATATTTTTAATAGAATTTTAATACGTCATTTAACAAAGAAAACTCCATATGAATTATTTTATAGTAAAAAGCCTAAAGTATCTTTTTTCCGAGTTTTTTGTAGTAAATGTTTTATAGTAAACACAAAAGATAATTTAGACAAATTTGATGCTAAATCGGATAAATGAATTTTTACTGGTTATTCTAACAGAAGTAAAGCTTATAGAGCTTTTAACACCAAAACCAACACCATTGAAGAGACATTACATGTTTCATTTGATGAGATTATAAAACTAACAATTCTAGTTTTCATAAAGAAGAAAATATTAATAAAACTAATAAAATTATAAATAATGAAATCGCTAACAATGAAAATAAAAACCCTAAAAATTTACATCCAAATAAAAGAACAAAATATTTAAAAGATCATCTTATAGAAAATATTTTAGGAAATATAGACTTTATTGTAAAAATAAGAAATCGATTAAATGAAGAGTGATGTTGCTTTTATCTCAACTGTTGACCCTAAAAATCCAAAAGAAGCATCTTTAGATGATCCACGTATACTTGCTATGCAAGAGGAACTAAATCTGTTTACTAGAAATAATGTTTGGGAATTAGTCCCAAGACCTGAAAATAAGTCTGAAATAGAAACTAAATGAGTTTATAGAAATAAAATGAATGAACAAGGAGAAGTCTTTGGATATAAAGCACATGTTTAGTTCTTCAAGGTTATAGTTCGAAAGAAGGTATACATGTTGCTGAAACCTTTTCTCATGTAGCTAGATTAGAAGTTGTTAGAATTCTACTCGCTTTCGCAAATCATAATAATTTTAATTATTTCAAATGGATGTCAAAGTGCTTTTTTAATGGTTTTATTAAAGAAGATATTTATGTTGAACAACCCCTCTTTTTGAAGATGAAAAAATTTCTAATCACATTTATAAATTAAATAAAGTTGTACATGGTCTAAAACAAGCTTCTAGAGCATGTATGATAGATTAAATCCTATTTATTACAATCTAATTTGGAAATAGGAAAAGTGGATAGTACTCTATTTACCAAAAGAAATAATACTGGTATTCAACTTATACAAACATATGTAGATAATATTATTTTTGGATCAACAAATAAAAAGTTAAATAAAGAATTTTTAGATATAATGACTAAGGAATTTGAAATGTGTCAAATGGGAGAACTAACATTCTTTTTAGAAGAGAATTAAAAAATGGAATTTTTATTAGTCAAGAAAAATACGTTATAGATTTTGTTAAGAAATTTGGTATGTCAAATACTAGCGAAAAGCCAACTCCCATGGTAACAAATGAGAAATTAAACAAAGAAGAAAACTTAAAAGATATAGATCAAAAATTATTTAGAGGTATGATAGGATCATTACTGTATATAACTACTGGTAGACTAGATATACTGCATAGTGTATGTTTATTTGTAAGATATCAATCCTAACCTAAAGAAACTCAACTAAAATCAATAAAAAGAATACTAAGATATGTAAACAATGCACAAGACAGTGAACTCTTTCATCTAAAAGAATATTCTTTCAATTTAATTTTATATAGTGTGCAGACCATGTTTGATTCAAATCGGACCAATAAAGAACAAGTGGAACTTGTCACTTTTTAAGACATTCTTTTGTTTTCTGGTTTACCAAAAAGCAAAATTTTGTGTCTCTGTCTACAATAGAAGCAGAATATATGTAATAACCCTATTTTCCGTGTCATGATTATATGTAAATTTAATTAAAATAAAATTGTTTGAATTTGATAATTAATCTTTTGATAATAGATCGTAGTTAACTAATTTTAATTAATACAAGATTTTAATTTAATAAATTGAATTAAATTATTGAATCCTTTACAAATAATGTATTGAAATTGAATAAGTTCGGAGTTCGAAAATGTAATTTGTAATTGAAGTATGGATTAAAGTAAATTGAAATCTATTTGTAAACAAAAGAAAATAAATTAAATTAAATAATGGGTCTAAGTGGTCAAAAATTTACAAGCCCAAACCAACTAACCTGAACTCCTTTTCTTTTCATTTGAAAGCCTAGTTTCCCCACCTTGTTCAAACCCTGTTTTCCACTTTTTTCCCAACCCTAGAATCCTCTTGAAGAAAATTGCGACCACACATATATAAAAAATTGGGCGAAAATCCATCCGAGCAAAGCAACATCGTCGATTTCCATCACCGACGAACTGGAGTAGGGTCACTCTGACCTGAAGGAGAGTCGTGTTTTAGGAAATTGGGGAGATGTAGCGACTGGGATGATCGCGAATTAAGGCGACGCAAGTAGATTTGGGTAATCGATCGAGATGCATGCATATGGCTGATGATTAGCGCGACAGTAAGGTGATTTAGCGTTAAGGCTGGTTCGATTGTTGAGAGATGGCTACGCAAGATGATGAATTAGCAGTCGTTGACAATGTCACCATCTAAAGCAAAATTTTATTTCTGCATTTGTTGTATTGGTGAGTTCTCATTAACTCACAACTATTTTTATTTTATATCGATTGATATGAATTATTCCATATATCGTTTGATATTGCTTTGCTGAATTTAATTGTTTCATTGAATCGACAGTTTGTATATAGAATTGATAATGTGAAAATGTGTAAATAAATTTATACTTAAAAATAAACTAAATAAAATATATCCATACCTAACTCTAATATATGCTTAATAAACACGATAAATATAAAAAAATGAATATAAGATAAATAAATTAATAAAGTAAAAATTATTATATTGTTTAAATGGTATTTAATGACTGTTTTATAAAAGGGTAAAATTTTAATATGTATAAATAAAAATATAATCTATAAAATTAAATGAAATCATAATACAAATTAATAAAATATTACTATATAAGTTGAATTATAAACTAATAATAATAAGTGCATAAAATGTGTTTGTGAAGTTCAATGAGAGTTTATAAGGGTAATATTTATTAATTTAAAATAAATTAATTAATTAAAGAGTAAATTAGATATTTGAATTTAAAGATCAATAAAAGTTTAACATATATAATGGTATATAAGAAATATATTCTAATTAATATTTAAGCGTTTGAATATAAATTCCATGGTCAATAGATTTAAACAGAATTATGTATTCATTTAGTAATCTGAAACTTAATTAAAGGTTCGATTTGAATTCTAAAATGGTTGTTATGGGTTTTGATGTAAAAATATGTGTTATTAAGAGTTTTATGTTGTGGATGAGTGTTACTAGATAGCTTAAATGATTTATATGTGCGAGTTACGAATTGATATTTTATTCTATTTTTGGAAATATAATATGTTAGATTTAAAAAGTTATTAACTTAAAAAAGGATAGATTTTGGTTTGAAAATGTTTATTTAAAGGATGTATATAAAATATTTGGAAAATAAGTAATTATTATTAATTAAGAGTTTTCAAAATAATATTTTAATGTATATTACTTATGGATTATTACCTTAGCTTCGTATGTATATATGTACATTCTTATGTTTGATTTATGAGTTTTTTTTATTCCTCGTCTTCTCAATACCGAGTTTGATGATATGAATGATTCACCATTGATATTGATTTGATTAATTTCAGTATGATATAATGATGACATCTTTGTTGTTATTTCATTATGTTTAATTCTATGTGAAAGAAATCTGAATAAACAGAGTTATAATACCGTTTAGGATGGGGGCATTATGTAATATTTCTCCAGTTACGCTCCACCCGCTTGGCGGGTGGTAGGAGCTGCGGACAAGTGCTTGGTAGGCCAACAGCCCAGTGAACCGGGCAAGGCACTCGACGAAAGAGGGGCACACTAAGGAAGTACGAGAAATTGGCCCCGCTCCGCTTTCTTAAAAAAGCAATTTCAGACTCTTTATATAGAATAACAGAGATGGGTATAGTTAACGTTTATAAGCAGTGAATTAAATGTTTGAGTATCACACAGTGGTATGGGACGTTGTTGTGATATTCATTCGGTAATTCATTGTTAGTAAATAACACTCATGTGAAGGGAATAGAGTGGATAGTGTGAGGTGATTTTGTGACTATAGTTAGTGATACTTCGAGTCTACATGTCTTGTTCCTATATGCCACTATTACGATGTACTCCTATTAGCCAGTGGCTAGAAACCACCCAAGCGGCCTGATCATGGGGTCACGTCCCAGATATGTGACACCATATTATTATATATCTTTGTGATTAACTTTGTTACTACCCCTATGTCACCTAGGCTAATAGTCTATTACATATAGGGGCATTTGTAGTGTCGTGGCCTATTGGTCCTCAGGTTGACGATCACATAGGTGGACACAAGTCATGATGACTAAGAAGTAACTAAGGCATTTGTGACTTTGTAGCTTGCTTTGTACTATCAGTCTCCCATCTAGTCTCGATGGAGTAGCATACATGATTAATACACCTCACTATAGTACGGATGTGAATTTTGTGACTATATATTGTTATGTATGACACTTTTTGGGACTTCGTGTTTGTCATACGACCATTTTCCATCATGATATATTTTGATTAGTCATATATATGAGGGGATGAGATTATACCATAAATATGACCTGAGTATAGTGGATTCTTTGTATATTGATAGGCAGCCTATCCTATTTGATATTGATGATACTTTGTCGACATTGAGAGTTATATTCGGCCAGTACTTCGTGCTAGCTTGATTATACTTAGTGATATATCCTCTATTGATATTTGTGGATTTGATGCTGATTTGAGATATGTATGGTTCACCCATTTGAGTAAATTCCTATGATCTCTAATTTGACGTATTTTTATATAGATGATGACATCTTTCGATATCAGAGTTGTTGTTTTATATGGATTTGATTTATTTATGTGATTTGATGCTCTGAGGACCGATTATGGAAATATTAATTTATCTGGCGTTCATTTCTATATTAATGTGTGTGTGTGTGTGTGTTAATGTATAGCTCGATGATTGTGCATTTCTGGAAGTGATAGTATATTATTATTCTTGTTGGAACTATTTACCCTTATTATAATACTTGATTAGACATAATCTGACCCGTGTATTATTTTATAATTCTCAGGTCAGTCCAATACATTTCAAGTACAGGGACGACATAACCAACTTGTGTTTTATTAGGCTTAGAGGAGAGTCATACTAGGATTGTTATATGATATTTGTATGAAATTGATTTACTGTATAAATATGATATTGATTTGTAAACTGTTAGTTTATTACACTATAGTGAATATTTGTACCAAAATTGGGCACAACACTCTTCAGATGTGTTTGAAGTGATAAAATAAAGAATATAAATTGAAAAAGAGGAAGATCTAAAAACATACCAATGATAAACAAGAAAAATGCATGGAAACACACAGATTTTGAATGGTTCGGCATATGGCCTACGTCCACTGTGAAATGGCCGACTTTTATTAATTTTTGCTTGCTGGTTACAATGAGTTACAACAGTAAAATTCGAGTATAATGGTGATTTCGCAGAGTCTGGACGTAGAAAAGCCAAAAGTCCCTTTTTAGTAGGTGTTGAGCTGCTATATATAGGCGTAGGAAGCAAATATGTCGCTCGGATCTTGGAAGACCTCTTCTCTCACATGGGTGGGCCCGCGCGATCGATCCCTGGTCGTTTGAACTCGATCCATGATCAATATAAATGGATTTTGCACCGATCAAGATCTGTCCCAATCGAGTCGAGATCGATCATGAACATTCTTGAGGTTGCACGCAAGCTCCTATGAAATTTGGTGGCATCTAGACTTATAGATTTTGAGTTATGATCGATGCAAGTTTGGATTTGTTGAAGGCTGCTGAGTTTGTATCGCTTCGTTCGCATCGATCCATTCACATCGCTTCTAGGCACGTGACGCCTGATGACGTGGCGCTAACTTTTTGGATCAATCCATTTTTTATGTCAAGTGACCGAGTCTCTCACTTGAATGCACCATGTTTGTACCCATCCATTGCTTTTCCATTCGTATCGCTCATGTACCTCACTTCGTAGCGCTTCACATATACATTGCTTCGTATCCATAAGTGTGGCTTCATTCGTATCGATGATTTAAAGGTGCTTCGTATTGATCACTGCATGCATTCTTCATATCGCTCTCTTTAAGGGTATGCGTCGTATCGATCGGTTAACTGAACGATACGAGTTTAGTTGGTGTGATCGATACGAAATGTGACTTGTTGATGGATATGAAATAAAGCAAATACGATGGATACGAACTGAAGTGCACGTACAGGATATGAAGCGGCATGCACTTGATGGATAAGAACTAGTGCCCACCTGATCGGTACGAAGCCATGCGTAGTTGATGGATTCGAACAAGACCGATACGAAGGAGGTTTCTCACTGATTGCTTGATGGATGCGAACAAGATTATTGCTTGATTTGCATCGATCATATCTTGAGCATACGAACTCCGATGGACTTGAAATTCGGAACGGTGGCTTTCATGACTTTGCTTGTTGTGTCACATCAATTGTAGCTTGATGTGGATTCGGACAAAATTTACCAGCATCCATAGTAGATATATGTACAATCGATCTCCAGAATTGACCATCTTTATTTTTCGATCAATTCCTTGGTATCACGACCTTGCCAAAAGCAGGATAACATTTTCTCCTCAAATACATCTTGTGAGGACATGACGTGCTTTGAAAAGCAGCAATCTTCATTTTGAAAAATCCTATCCAATTCGCTTAGTGGTTGTTGTCTTTCCGTCGAAAGATGTAACCTTTGATTGATGTTCAACAGTACAAATAATGAATTGTTGACTACCAATTATTGTACTATGTACTGTTGTAACTGAGCGTTGGATGATAGCAAACTGTTGTTCAAGGCTGTAATTGTCATCAGGTAATCGTTCAATTCCTGTAAATTTGAACATTGAATGTTAATTGGTTGCACATAAATCACATTTTACCCTGACTCTCGTTAACGTTCGTACGTTCACGAGTCGCTATCAGTTTTCTCTCATTGAATTCAGTATCGATCCTCTCCTGAATCAATGTGAAATTCGTGTTGTAACAACGCTTGGTGGTTGTTTTAGTGTGTTCCTTTATATCGATCCTCTTCGGGATTTGAAAAGTTGAAAAAATTGTCTTCGTATTGATAGGGATCGATACGAATTGGTTGATTTGATTTGATTTTTTTTGCATGCCTCATATCGATGGATAAGAGTACTAGTGCACTTAAGAGCAATGGATACGAAGTTTCCATTTCGCATCGATGGATTGCTGATGGGTCGGAATGGTCCAAACAAGCCTCCGTTGTCTTGTTCATATCAAAGAGAGCCGAGGACACAAATAGCTGTGGTCCGAATCAATGGTAAAAGGATACGAATAAGTTGCTTCATATCGGTGAAGTTGAGTGGCTTGTCGATGGGTACGAACAGTTTAGTCTTGGATCGATAGCGGATGGATACGACGACGTCTCTTCGCATCGATAACATGAGAAACTGTTTCCACCGGTCATTTAGCACTAGGAGATGAAGCTTTTTTTGCCTGGTTATGTAAACATGCAAAAGGACTTGTACTTAGCCAAATTTCTTATTTGCACTTACTTTTTTATTTCTGGCATTTGTATTGATTGAAAACTCGAGAAAACAAAACGAACTGTAGAAGTCTTCGCCTCCAAAACATACAGTGTTTAATCCTCAATCCAATTCATTTGAACTAGATAATTAATTAGTTAAACCTATCTAAAAATGATGAGACTTGAAACTTGATGCCATTCCATCTAAGGCCGTGGTCAATTCTGGCGTCATGTGGAATTGCATTGGAGTGAGGATGATGGAGCGGTGATGGCGTTCAGGCTGCTTGGAGAAGAAGAAGACTAGGAGCTCTCGTATCGAAGGCGGATGAAGGATTAGTTCGTGCCGACTCAAATGTAACACAACTTTGTATCGATGGATGAAGGAAGGGACCTCTTTCGCATCGACCTAAGACAGAGAACTCGCATCAATCTAGAGCCGATAGGTGGAAGAAGGAGCTTCGTATCGATCTAGAGCGGCTAATTCCTATCAATCTAAAGCAATCGATGCAAAGCATTGGCAGTGTGCTCGATACGAAGTCGAAGAACCGATGATCGATGCAAATTCTTGATAGGCGATCGATATGAAATTGAAGAACCGATGATTGATGCGAACTCTTGATAGGCGATCGATACGAAATTGTGAATTTCTTATCGATACGAAATCTGCCCTCCTTTGGTCGATAAGAATCAAACTTCTGGGGATCGATCCGAGTTGAATTTTGACAAATACGAGAAACCTAGCATACTTGAACACTTAACTCCAACAAGCTTCCGCCTTGCATAATTGGACAGAATCACTTCACTGCATATTTGACAGCCTTTCGAGGCTTGTCGATGGAATTGTAACTTGACGAAAATTGTCGAACATTATCCAAGATCGATTTTCGAAGCCTGAATGGCGTGGTTGCGATGATCAGCGATGATGGTCACTCCGGTTGAACTCAAGTCTTGTCGTTTAGACATTTTCTCAAATTCTATATGATTTTTTAAGTATTATATAACACTGCATTGCACAATGCATTCATGCACTTCACACCGGGGAACATGGGATTATTATCATCTAATGATCATTTTTACCAAGTTGATTAGTTATGGAACCTAGAAGTTCACAATGGCAAGGGGTTAAGGTCAACTTCCGCTGATAATAGAGATGCCGGCCATTACAGCCGAAGTCATAAGTCCAGCTCCGGATGAGTTGCCAGAAGCAATTTCTATCTCGAATCCACAAGATTCTATGCCACCCAGTATCTCCGAAGGTATGTTGGGAAGAATATTCTTAAGACATGGTCTACCACTAGATGACGCTCTACTACCAAGACAAGATGACAAGCCACATACCCCTTCAAAAGGATACACAACCTTTAACCGACATTCATGCACAGCTGGAACACTTCCTCCATTCAACTAGTATATTCGAGAAGTGTTAGCATTCTTTAGAATCGTTCCATCACAGTTACATCCAAATGGATGTGCATTGCTAAACAGTTTATTTATTGTTTTCATGGAACTTCTCTTTCAGCCCCCGACTTGGGAAGAAGTCAGATTTTTGTTGAATGTCAAGAATCGAGGAGACAGTCCTTCATTCACAATCCTAGAGGCAGTTAGGAATTGCCAAGTGGTGACTGGATCCTAGACCAGGCTTAGCTACTTCAAGACGGAGTGGTTCTATGTTCGGTGCCCTCCATGGTTCGCCAGTCGGTGGTTAATCAGACGTAAGTGCTGTAAATTTTCTAGTAGCTAACGAGATAGTTGTAACCGATGCTGAGTCTAACATTTTATTTCCTTTACAGCCGCAATTATGCGACCCGAAGGTGCCCACTTTAAAGAAATAGTACGGAGTCTTCAGGAGATGCCGGGCGAGATGAGAGAAATTGACTCGGCGCTGATAGATAAAAATTTGAGGATCGTTGGGCTAATGGATCAAAACCAGAGCATATGACTTGAGGGATCTCTTAGGGCATCCTCGGCGAGACGGGCTAAGCATAGAGCGCCCAGGGTTGTAATTGCTTAGGAGAGCGATGAAGAAGATATGCCCATGGAAAACGAACCTGTAGTAGGGCCTCTACACAGTTATCGGAATTTATAGTGAAGTAGGAAAGGCAAGGAATTTGCACATAAGCATCATGAGTCTTCGAGATGGAAATTCGTAGTTGTATCCCTACCAGCCTCCGGTGTTAGAATTTCGGAGGCTCCTCCCTCACCAATGGAGAATCCTTTCGACGGACTCGCCGACATTCTAATTCCGTACTATGTGTCGCTCCAACACGACACCGGATTGGAAGGGCTTTGAAGTGTTTTATATTTAAGCGAGTCTCTTCCTACAAGTGTAGCCGACATAACCGGTTGGTCGGGAGGTTTAGCACATGTATACATACACTTCACGACACTACATGATTTTCAATCATAAGCTACTCATTTTCAGAGAATGCTGATTCTGCATCTCTTTTACTATTTTACAGATATGATGACTAAGCGAGAATCTATGCTAGGAAGCCTTCGCTCGGCACGCTAGTCAATCTAGTTCATATTACGAGTCCCGCGGAAGGCAAGCCGATAGAGACTGCGATCGCGGTTATTCTAGCCAGGAGCGTTATGAAAGGGAGAGGGATAGAGATAGAGAGTATAGACATCGATTCGATCACGTTCTCCACCTCCTCAAGTTCCAACACTACTCTCCGGTCATGGGAAATAACCCTTGGAGCCTCCCCGCCAAAAACCATCATCTCAAGTTCCAAGGTTCGATTCACAAAGCTATAGGACCGAGGCAGAAACTCCCACTATCACTGAGCAAGCTGTCACCGAGCCTACTGGGGAAGGAGCGATCATAATCGCCCAGTTGAAAAAAGACTTTCCAAACATTTGTTTCAATGGCTTCATCTTCCCTCGCATTTAAAGAGAATTCCATTTGAGGGGGAACAAACTATGCATGATTACATCCATGATGTTTACAACCAATATAGAGAGTGGATGAAGATTGCAAATAAAGCGTCAGTAGTGGCCTTTGAGAGGGAAAAACAATTGAAAAATTAGAAGTTGATCTCGTTCAAAAGGACTGCATAATACAAGTGCTTAACAATGAGACTGAATCTTCTAGGAAATCAGAAATAGAGGCCAATAAGAAAGCCGACGAGGCAAATTAGTCTATGGAAAGGATGCGACAGATGCATTTTTCCCTGGTTGAGGAGATGGGCCACCGAAACACCACTGTTATGGCCAAAAGGGATGTTGTGCTAAAGGATCTTGAGAAGCTTGAGGCTAAATTTTCTAAAATCGTCGAGGAGAAAGACGATGCAAACAAAGCAGCTCAGGAAGTGTGTGAACAAGCTGTGGTGCTCCGGGATGAGAGGGATGTGGCAACACTTAAAATTCAGGAAGTCGAGGTCGAGGTCGAGAGCGAAGTGAGGATGGCGGAGACCAGGTTGGAGGCCGATATCGAAGATCTTCTTGTCACATAAAATGCCAACGTTTTGAAGCACCGAAACCTGACCTGGCTCCATAATTATCCATCACATTTATTAGTGCCTGGGGCCGCTTGGTGGAAGACGAGAAGGCCGAGCATCAAGCTGAATCAGTCGATGAATTTGAATTAGAGAATCGGGTGCTGAGTGAAGATGAAAGAAAAGTTCTCCATGACATCACGATCACATATGAAATGGAGAAACTTGGCGCTCAGCATTCTAACGCTGGAGAGGGTTTAGGTGTTGATCACCGCAACAAAGGTTTTGAAACTCTTACGCCAACCCTGCCTGAATCTACATCTACGGTTGATCCTTAGTCTGTTTCTACATATAATCCCGATCTACCGCGGTTATCTCCAGTTCATGAGCACGTCACTAAAGCTGGTGTAGTTCCACCCACAAGTCATTCTTAGGAAGGTATTTTGAACATTTCTTGTGCTTATTCAAAGTGGGAAGCGTTACTCGAAGCAATCACTAAGAGATTTTTATTTGTCTCTATTCAGTGATAGGAGCTACATTTGTCGTGCTTCCTAAACTCAAGTGCCATATCACGAGCAGGTGGCCATCATAACAGAAGCGACCACTACGATGGCTACTGCACCAACCGACGGAGCATGGGTGGAGGAGTACCTGTGACCAGCTCATCGAGCCCAATTGCCAACGTTTCCGGCGATGCTCAAACAATTCACGAAGAGGAGATAATAGCCGAAATTAACGCCGAGATGGAAGCAGCTGCGTGGGCTGGTAGCTTAGGAGGCGGGATGGTGGGCCCGGGCCCAACTCCTTTACGAATGATTTCTCTTGTTGGCACGGTCGTTGACACAAGCGTGCCTCCTCCACCTTCTAACATTGATCCAATCCCTCCGACTCCGCCTTCAGGAAGCATCCTAATCCATGTAAACTCGAAGGAGGAAGTTAACATCATGCCCTCGACTAGAGATCAGCCGCCAAAAAGTAAGGGCTCAAAGAGGTAGCCAAGCAGTAGTTACAGCGGGTCGACACCGAGGAAGAAGAAGAAGAAGAAAATTAGAGAATAAACACGACTTCTCTGCTCTTTTTGGGTAGATGGATAGGGATTTCCTTTTTTTGTAGGTCGTGTATAGATGCGGGTACGGCCCCTGCTAGTAGGACTTTTGATATAATTTTGTACTTATCATTTTCTTCCAAAGAATAGTTGAAATAAAATTTCATTTTGTCTTCAGCTCAGTTTGTGTTCATTTGTTAAAGTATTTCAGCGCTCGAACTTCCATTCAATACACTTGTGAAGTTTTGGTCTTTGAATCGCACCCGCGTTTAGTCGCTAAGTTCCGAAGCTACGGGTTTGGGTCACGATCGAGCATTAAGTCGAATTCCAATATTGTACTGTCTCAATCAGTGGCTGGCACTTAACTTATTCCCCCAGTTCTGGGGATAAGTTGAAAAGATTGGTTAGCAAATGTTGTTTGCCTTTAATACATTGAGCTTAACTTCGCTTAAGCAAGACTGAAACAAGACAAGTTTAGGTGGTCAAATTACACTTGCCCGTCTATTGGTGATCGCATCCGACACTCTGGGGATTGCACTTGTAGATCGATGGTCAGTTATGCCTGCTTGAGATTTAGAGATATGTTCACGCCTTGGGTATTTGGATTGATTCATGGATGTTCAGTCACACCCAATTTACATTTATACTCCGGCTGCACTCTGGAGACTCGGAGTTGTCTTACGGGTGGTCGTTTTACACTCAATTTGTGTTTACACTCCAATCTGCACTCTAGAGATTTATAATTAGTTGATGTTCATACTCCAGTTTTCACTTTGAGAATCCAGAGTTGGTTGATGTTTATACTCCGGTTCGCTCTCTGGGAATCCGGAGTTAGTTGATGGGTGGTCAGTCACACCTATTTGGTATTTATGTTTATACTCTAGTTCGCACTTCGAGAATCTAGAGTTGGTCGACAGATGGTCAATCACATCTATTTAGGATTTAGGATTTCGTTCGCACTCTGGGAATGACAGATCTATCAGGATCGTGGATGGTCAACTCATATCCACCTTGAGTTAACAAGTGAGGTCGTTTGATGGACGGGTTCATCCTCCTCGAACTTGGTTTGAATACGGGCGAAGTCGTTAGGTGGACGGATCCACCCTCTTCGAACCGCATTTGTGAGTTTATCCTCTAGATCGCACTCTGGGAATCTGGAGTTAGTTAAAGGATTGTCGTGTATCAATCCTTTTTTGGCTTCAGTGTGATGGCTTCTCGCCGAGCTTAGGTTTCACTTAGTGAGTGATCGGTTATATCACACTCACTCCCTATTTGAATAAATCCTACCATATGGGGATCTTAGCTCACTGTGCATATTGATGGTTGTATGACGCATTTCAAAAAATCACAGCTCTAGCTCGAAGAGATTGCATTTTATTGCCAAAATAAGAAAATACGGCAAAGTCAGTTGCCTTATTACAAATTCAATTTTCAAAATGCAGAAACAAATTGCAAATAAAAAGAAGACTAAATAAACAAATAAATCCTGTTATGTGTAGTAGCGACGAAGACTCTCGCTGTTCCAGGCTCTTGATAGAATGAGACCGTCAAAAGTCGATAATTTAAATGTGCCATCTTCGAGCTTTTGTTCGATGACATACGACTCCTTCCCACGTTGGCTTCATATGTGAAGGAACAGAGTAAATTCTTTTAAGGACGAGATCGTCGAGTTTAAAGGTACGGGGTTGGACCTTGGCATTGTATAATCGGCGACTTGACTTCGGTATGCGGCTACTCTTAAATCAGCCTTTTCTCGCTTCTCATCCAATAAATACAGAGATTCGGCAAGTAATATAGCATTCGTTTTCAGATCATAATAAGTCACACGATGAGAAGGTACTTCCATCTCAACTGGAATAACGGCTTCTGAACCGTAGGAAAGAGAGAATGGAGTATAGTCGGTCGTGGATTTGTAGGTTATTCGATAAGCCCATAAAGCCATAGGTAGTTCATCAACCCATTTGCCCCCAGCCTTTTCTAGTCGTTTCTTCAGAATAGACTTTATAACTTTATTTACAGCTTCAACCTATCCATTTGCTTGAGACTATGCAATTGCGGAGAACTTCTTCTGGATGTTGAATCACTGGCAAAACTTTTTAAATTCAACACTGTCGAATTGGGCTCCGTTGTCAGTGACGATAGTATGTGGAAGACCAAATTGATAGATAATGTTACGTACTTCAAAGTTGATCACTTTCTTCATTGTGAGTGTAGCAAGGGCTTCAGCTTCAGCCCACTTGGTAACGTAATCAACTGCAATTACTTCGCACCACCTTTGGCTAGAGGTAGAGAACCAATAATGTCAATAACCCATACTGCAAACGCCCATGGACTGACCATCTGAGTTATTTCGGTAGGTGGGGCTATAGGAATCCGAGAGTGTTTTTCACATCTGTCGCATTTTGTGGCGTAGTCTGATGCATCGTGATTTACAGTCGGCCAATAGTATCCATATCGGAGCACTTTCTTGGCAAGAGCTTACCCCTCGATAGGATTGCCACATTCTCCTTCATGTTCGTCGTGCAATACTCGTATGATTTCATCATGGGTGATACACCGAAGCAAAGGAATGGAGTACCCTCTTCTACACATGACTCCATTCTGAATAGTGAACTGCAAAGCTTTTCGAAGAACTTGTCTCTTTTCACTCCTGCACTCCGGCAGGGTCCCATGCTCGAGGTAGTTTCTGAACTGGGTCATCCATAACTCCTTATCGGGAATGACCTCAAATACCCAATCTGTTTCCATCTGATCGATGCCCGGGGAAGATAATGTTTCTACAGGAACGATTCCCAATTGATGTGCCTCACCTATACTGGCTAATTTAGCTAGCGAATAGGCTTTCTGATTGCATTCTCGGGGTATGAAATAGATGGCATAATAATCGAACTGATTCAATATCTCCTAAACCCGAGCAAGGTAAGTAGCTAGCCTTCAGTTTTTAGCTTGGTACTCCCCCGAACTTGACACACAACCAATTGCGAATCACAATAAATCTCCACATCAATTATTCTTAAATCTCTGGTAAGTCTCAATCTAGCAACTAGGTCTTCATATTCGGCTTCGTTGTTGGTCACACAAAAATCAAACTTTAAAGCATAGCATATAGATCGACCTTCAGGAGTTTCCAGTACAACTTCGACGCCTGAGCAACGGTTTGACGCACCATCAGTATGCAGCTTCCATATATACTTGGGAGATTCACTAGTTTCGGGCAAGTCCTCCGGGATAGTGAATTCAGCGATGAAGTCTGCTAGGACTTGTCCTTAGATAGCCGACCTTAAAGTGTGAGTAATGTCAAACTGACTTAGCCCGATATTCCACTTGAGTAGCCTACCAGACGCCTCAGGCCACGTAAGGATCTGTCTTTATGGCTGGTCGGTGTAGACGGTGATAGGATGAGCCTGGAAATACGGATGGAGCTTCCTTGAGGCAACGATAAGACAACAAGCCAACTTTTCCAGCTTCGGATAGTTTCTCTCTACTCTCATTAGTCATTTACAAATGTAATAGACCGGCCGTTGTATCCGATCTTCCTCTCGAATTAGGGCACTGATTTCATTTTATGACACCGCTAAGTAGTTGTATAATCTCTCATGATCAATGGGCTTCGATGGAATTGGTGGTATGGAGAGGTGTTGAATTAACGCTCGGAATGCGCCCTCATATTCCGTAGTCCATTCAAATCTTCATTTCCCTTTTCTGATCAGGTCGAAGAAGGGAATGCATTTGTCAGTGGATTTTGAAATGAACTTGCTCAGTGCTGCTACTTTCGCGTTGAGGCTTTGGACTAGCTTTATAGTTCTTGGAGTCCCAAGATTTCTGATCGCCCAGATCTTCTTGGGATTGGCTTCAATTCCTCGAGCATTGACGATAAATCCAAGGAACTTTTCAAGAGCGACTCCAAAGTGACACTTTAATGCATTGAGTTTCATTCTATATTCTCGGAGGATGTTGAACATCGATTCCAGGTCTCTGATATGATCAATGGAGAATCGCGACTTTACAAGCATGTCGATCACATATACCTCCATGGTTTTTCTGATCTGTTTAGCAAACATTCGATTAACTACCGTCGGTAAGTTGCCCCGGCATTCTTAAGTCCGAACGAAATGACTTTGCTGTAGTAAAGTCCCAGATTAGTTACGAAGCTGGTATGTTCCTAGACAGGTAAGTGCATGGGTATCTGGCTGTAGCCAAAATACGCATCCATGAAGGATAAGATTTCATGTCCAGTTGTTGAGTCTATGAGATGATCGATTCGGGGAAGCGTAAAACTGTCTTTAGGGCAAGTCTTATTCAAGTCTGAGTAATCAATGCATGTTCTCCATTTTCCATATGGCATTTGGACAAGTACGGGATTTGACACCCATTATGGATATAATGCATCTCGGATAAACCCGTTCGATTTGAGTTTTTCTATCTCTTCCTTAAGGGCAGCAGATCTATTTGGATCCATACCACGCCTTTTTTGCTTGACCGGGACATGCCACAGGTCAATATTCAATGTGTGGCTCATGATGTTCGGGGAGATTCTGCACATATTAGAATGTATCTAGACAAACACATTGAGGTTTTCCCGGAGAAATTCAACCAATTCCTCCTACATCTATTGGCTTAGCTGAAATCCAATCTTTATCATTTTAGAATCGTCATTATCGTCGATCGGAACATCGATTGTCAGCTCGTCCAGGGAAGCTTGACTATCTCTACTTTTGGCTTCGCTTTCGGTATTTCTCAAGTCAAGATCCCTTAGGAATTTGTTGGGGTGTCCGGGCCTAGGTTCAGGTGTTAGCTGCCAATTTTCTGCAAAGCGGACGGAGAGAGATTCCTCTATGCCTTTCCTTTTTATTTCGCTACGCCTCTCGCAACTCAGCAACATAATAGGCTCGTCCAGTAGCCTGGTCTCCATGAATGACTCCAACTTAAATGTCGGTAGGGAATTTTAAAGTCAGACACCAAAGGGAAATGGCATCCCTAAATTCTGCTAGGGACAGTCAGCCAAAGAAAGCATTGTATGGTGAGTCTATGTCCAATACAACAAACTTTAACATCCGGACTCTCCGAAATTCTCCAATTCCCAATTCCACTGGTAGTTCCACCACTCCAGTGGGTATAGTGGCGCTCCAATTGAAGTCATGAATTCGAGACTAGCAAGGCTTCAAGTCTTTTGTTTTCATCTTCGTCTGATCATAGGCTCGCTTGAGCAGTATGTTCACTGAACTTCCTCTGTCTACTAAGATCCTCTTCATCCAAGCATGACCTACCTAAGCTGAAATGACAAGTGGATCAATGGTTGGGGATTTGACTCTGTCGGCATCCCTGTCTCAAAATATGATGTCATCTTTCATCGTTTTCTGTTGCTTGGTCGGAGTTCCGTCTTCCAAACTACTATAATATTCGAAGCTCGCATGCCTAATAGAACTGGCATGCGACTCCATTTCCTTCCAGCTTTAGTCTACTGGATGAGGACCACCGCTAACAGTATTAATTACTAGCCTCCACCGGAACGAGCGAGTTCTTCCTATCTCGCCTGATTTGGCATATGGTTCTGATTTAATGGGCCCGCACCTCCTGACTAGGGCACACGCACAAACTGCTCCAACTTTCTCTCACGTATCAACTTCTCAATGATTTCCTACAAATGACGGCACTCGTTCGTGTTATGGCCATAGCTATCGTGGAATCTACAAAACTTCCCCGTCTGAATCTATTTTTCCAACGATTGTTTTGAAGCAGTCTTCTTATACTGAATAGTATAGCAGGTCTGTAGATACATATTTTCCAACAATGTATCTAAAGGAGTATAATTGTCAAACATAGGAGCCATGCGTTGTAGCCTACGATTCGGATCTCATTTCCTCTTTTGATTTCCATTGCCTTTCTGTTGATTTTGTTTATTATGTATGTTCAATTGCACCTTTCCAGAACTCTCCCCGGTTTGTTTAACAGCAACATTTCTCTGGATTCCTTCCACACTGGGTCCTACGTCATCCTTTTTCCTAGACTGTTTTGCATCCTCCCTTCTCAAGAACTGGGATGCCTTGGAATAGAAACAATCCAGTGACGTAGGGGGTTTTTTGACCAACTAGTTACCAAATTCAGAATCAGGATCGATCTCCTTAGTTAGTGCCATTAGAATTGAGTCATCATTGGGATTACTAATCTCAGCAAATGCAGCGTGAAACCTCTCCAGATAGTGTCTACGTGTCTCTCAAAGAGCTTGAGTGACACAAGACAAGGTATTAACATCTTTCGGCCTTATGACATGCATGTGAAACTGTTCAACAAACTTTGTTGCCAACTAATCAGAACACGAGATAGATCAGGTGGTAAACGAGTAAACCACATAATTGCTATGCCCCTTAGGGAAATCGGGAAGCTTCGGCACTTGACCGCATCATCGGCTCGTGCAGCATTCATCAACCATTCGTACTTTAAGATATGCTAATTAGGATCAGAGCTCCCTTCATAAACGGGAAGAGTTAGCATCCTGAATCGTCGAGGTGGTTCAGCATAGAGTATATCATCAGTGAAAGGCGTATGACTCTAGAAGATTCCCCAGTCGTCTTTGGTGAGACCTTGACTTTCACGGATCATTTGACGGATCATCGTCGAGATGTCCAGCATCTAGACATTTTGAGCATACTGGGCCAAGGTGTAGTCGGGTTCCACAATGCGAGAATAGGTCGGTCGCGGATGACAGTCCATATCCTGCCTCCTTGGTTCTAGGTTCTCGGGGACATATGGTTCAGGAGTATATTCATGTTGGCGACGATTCAGATCTGTCCAGTTTTGGGCATCAACTCCCAAATCAATGGCAGTGGTGGCGGCACGATCGTCAGTAGTATGATAAGGGACAATTCCTCCTCAGAAGGAGGGTCCAATCTAATGGCTAGTTGATAGGACAACCCTCGGTTGTCCAAGACTCAAGGTGCGCTGCTGTCCAGTGGCTTGTGTATAGCTTCTATCCAGCCGCGGGTGCGTAGATCTATGATGGTAGGCAGAAGAGGCTGAACTCTCGATGGATGAATAGAAAGCCTGATCCCTTCTGGATCTCCTTTATCTTAGATGATTCAGTTGATTGGCCAATTCCACGTTGGCATGGAGTTGCTGAGTAAGCTGCTGTTCGCTTTGAGTCAGCTCTTACATTAGCAATTGAAATTCTTCCTTAGTGACAAGGTCTTGTGGATCTGAAGGTCCGGCAGCTTTCTGATCGGTAGGAGGAAGTTGTGCGAGGTTCTTTTGGTCCCGTCCTTCTGAATCTACAGCTCTTGAAGTAGTCCTAGTGTTAACCATGATGGATGGCGAAGCTCTTTCCTAGACTTGGTGCAAATATTAATAGGATGGAAGAACTTTAGACTTGAAATCTGGATCTTCTCCTTAGATTCTTGCAATCCGATATCGGTAGTAGATCCAACGAGCAGGAGAAAAACTTAGAATTCTCAGCGAAAGCACCAAAGTGTTTGTACCAAAATTGGACACAACACTCTTAGGATGTGTTTGAAGAGATAAAATGAAGAATATAAATGGTAAAAAGGAAGATCTAACAAACACATCAATGATAAACAAGAAAAACTCACGGAAACACACAAATTTAGAGTGGTCCGGCATATGGCCTACGTCCACCATGAAATGGCTGACTTTTATTAAAAAAAATTGTTGGTTACAATGAGTTACAACAATAAAATTCGAGTACAATGGTGACTTCAGAAGAGTACGGACATAGAAGAGCCAAAAGTCCATTTTAAGTAGGTCCTGGGCTGCTATTTATAGGCGTAGGCAGCAAATATCTCGCTCGGATCTCGAAAGAGCTCTTCTCTCATGTGGGGGGGGGGGGGGGCCACGCGATTGATCCTCGGTCGTTTGAACTCGATCCGTGATTGGTACGAATGGATTTTGTATCGATCAAGATTTGGCCCAATCGAATCGAGATCGATCATGAACATTCTTGAGATTGCAAGCAAGCTCTTGTGAAAATTTGGTGGCATTTGGACTTGTAGATTTTGAGTTATGATCGATGCAAGTTTAGATTTTTTGAAGGCTACTGAGTTTTCATTGCTTCGGTTCGCATCGATCTGTTCGCACCGCTTTTGGACACGTGACACCTAATGACGTGGTGCTAACTTTTTAATCGATCCACTTTTTATGCCGAGTGACCAAGTCTCTCACTTGAATGCGCCCTATTCGTATCCATCCATTGCTTTTCCATTTGAATCGCTCATGTACCTCACTTCATATCGCTTCACGCATACATTGCTTCGTATCCATAAGTGTGGCTTCATTCATATCGATGATTTGAAGGCGCTTCGTAACGATCACTGCATGCGTCCTTCGTATTGCTCTCTTTAAGGTATGCCTCGTATCGATAGGTTAACTGATCGATACAAGTTAAGTTGGTGTGATCGATACGAAATGTGACTTGTTGATGGATACCAAATAAAGCAAATACGATGGATACGAACTGAAGTGCATGTGATGGATACGAACGGACATGCACTTGATGGATACAAACTAGTGCCCACCTGATCGATATGAAGGCATGCGAAGTTGATGGATTTGAACAAGATCGATTCGAAGGAGGTTTCTCACTGATTGCTTGATGGATGCAAACAAGATTATTGCTTTATTTGCATCGATCATATTTTTGAGCATACGAACTCCGATTGACTTGAAATTCGTAACGTTGGCTTTTGTGGCTTTGCTTGTCGTTTCATATCGATTGTAGCTTGATCTGGACTCGGACAAAATTTACCAGCATCAATAGTGGACCGATGTACAATCGATCTCCGGAATTAACCATCTTTATTTTTCGACAAATTCCTTGGTATCATGGCCTTGTCAAAAGACGGGATAACAATGATGCAGACGTTATTTGAGATGTTTATTTTTACACAGACTTATATGTTATGTATTATATATTATTTTTGCGATTAAATTTGTGTTCTCTATGATTTATAATATATTGTGTATTATTCTATCCTGCAAACACACTGTTTATTATTTTGTACCGACACTGTGTATGTACTCGCGAGTTTTATATTTGTTGTTTTAATACAAACCCGTGTTAGTCCAAGAGAATATTCACATTTGTAACCCATATACCCTCATTCTCCATATTACTTGAAAATATTACTCAATAATACTATTGGATAGTACGGGTATAGAGGTAGAATGTTTTAATATATTTTAGCTGCATTAGCCTATTTACAGGTTACCTATATGCAGCAAACTTTAAAAGATTTTGGTTTAAATTTTACTCAATCACCAATCTACTGTGATAACACTAGTGCGGTAAATCTTTCTACGAATCCAACGCATGACGCTAGAAGCAAACATATAGATATAAGAAATCATTTTCTAAGGGATATCGTAAATAAAGAAGTAATCGCGCTCGAATTTATAAATACTAAAAATCAAATAGTCAATATTTTAACAACAACATTAACTCAAACATCTTTTATTAAACTTAGAAGAAAGTTAGGAATATATTCCTTCTCTGAAATATAAAATATAACAGCATAAAACAAATATTTAAAAAGAAAAATAAAAGGACAAAATTTTCACATGTAGGTCGACATAAATCTTTTGTATATGTCGACATATACTGGTAAAACCTGAAAACAGATTTCCCTTGAAAGTCAAAATTCAAAATGAGGCTATATAACCACCAAATTTAGATTTATTTCTCATTCTAGTGTCTTCTTCTTTCTGTCATTTCAAAATAAGATAAAATTAATGGTTTCCTCAAGTTCCAAACATCCAAGAGAAGAGGGTGCACCCTTTTCCTTCGAAACCCTCACTCTTGGCCCCTTCTAAACCACCACCATGGCCAAAATTATCAAGATTTAACATGATTTGAAGCATGACTCAACATGCTTTCAAAAATAGAGGTTGTTAAACTATGCCTCTTAAAAGAACAAGAAAAGAAAGGGCGCATTCTTTGTATTCTCTAGAAGTACCTATTGGATATGAAGCAAATCTTATTGTAATTGAAGAAGATACTCCTAACCGTGTCATTCACAATCCTATGGATAATGAGGATGAGGATGAGGAAGATGTTGGAAATTGGCCAACCCACAATGGGAAAAATAGGTGAATTTCAAATTTTTTACCATTTTGTTAGGCCAATGAAGTCTAAAGGTATATTATGTCCAATCTAATTAAGTTTTTAAATAAAATCTTATTTTATTCAAAAATTGGTCAAAAGAATTTTTTATTAATTTAAACTTAAATATATAGTGTATCAAATACATTCAACAATTACTCATAAGAATAAATTTAGAGAAAGAAACCTTTCCTTTTTTCTCCAAAAATTATGTAATTTAGAGAAGGAAACTTTTGCATTTCATTGTCTTAACTTATTCAATTAATGAGAAGACACTTTATTTATGTGGGGAGAGAAAATTTTCATTTCTCTCTCTTTAATTAAATTGATTGAATATTTGAATGTCATTAACCAGCAACATGAACATGACATAAATGTAAGTATAACCAAATATATATATATATATATATATACATATTATAGTGTAGATGGTGTAAGTGCAACATATGATAGGTGTTATCAACTGATGATAAGGTGTAGACATATAAGTAGAAATAAACGGATAGTTAATCATATAAGAAAAAGGAAATTAAATAAAGGTAACAAGAATGATTGATTCAACTTCCCATTTGATAAACTCAATTAATGTAGCATAGAAATGACAATTAATAGGAGCTAGAGAATATAAACAATCAACAATAACTTTATATATATCATCGCCCCATTTTAAATTGATTTTTCTTTAAAAATAAATCTTATTCATACTTCGACAATATGTAATACATATAATAAATTATATATATGTACAAACATACATATAAAAGTACTTGTGTGTATATAAGATTAAATTAAGCCAAATGATGCACTGATATGTACATACAAATTATGACAATCAAATTTATCTTTCATCAAACATTACATCAAATGTCATTATCTATAAAAGAAAAACATCTTGTTACCAAAGGCTTGAAGCATAAGTTGAAAACAAATTCACCTTATGATATTGCCTAGAAAAGACATCTTGAATAATGACATCTCCTCGGATCTTCAAGATCCTCATCCTATCCTTGCAAGAGATAGATGAACCACTTTTGTTTTGTTTTATTTGATGTTTTTATATGGAGTTGAAAGATTTTTGGAAAAAAAAATTGCCATGAAAAATTAGGAGGAGAGAAAGAAAAAGAATGAATGAGAAAGAATCAATTGTACGCACAGAATAAATTAGAGAATATATTTTATTTCAAGGAATGAAACCTTTCCCGTTCTTTAATTAAACTTCCTTAATTAATTCCCTTGATTATCTCCCTCTCCAATAATTTCTTTTCACATGATATGTCCTCAAATGACATAAAATTTCCACAAATCATGCCATCAAATGACATAATATTTCCATAAATCATTTCATGCAATTATCTTTTATACATCGATATCGTATATCACCGCACACTAATATAACATTTATAAATGCATTAAAATAATTACAAACAATTTAAAAACATCAAATAAATTAAATAATAATTAACATTTATCAAATATTAGTTAATTTAATCAATTTACAACATTTTATAAATTAATTAAATCATGAGGTTTTTCAGAGAATTCATCATTATGGTTGTGCGACTCAAAGGTGTAAATTCAGTCAACGATTAATATCGAACTATTCAACTATTCGAATATTTAATGTTCACACGTCACTTCGTAGGTGGTGTGACATTTTGGCTAAGTTATCTCTTATATATCTTTTGATAAAAATCTAATTTCACTTATTATAAGCGGTACCCTATACTGATAATTATTTACACAAGATTATCTTTGTCAAAACTATATCACATTAGGACTTATAAAATCTAGTAATGCTTAAAATTCCATTATCATCTACATTCAACTTTATAGTCCAAATACAAAGTACTTGGTTCAATAATAACATTTATTATTAACCGAACTGCTCTGGCTAGAGACTTTGACTTTGAGTTAATATCAGTTGATTATGATACTAATCTCATAAAATTGATACGGATCCTCTCTTGAATAGTGTTTCAATTCCAATGCTTTCACTCGACCTAACAATAGTCATTCGATGGATTTGTGTCACGATTTAACAAAAATCAAAGTGGAGCTTGAAGATCAACAGTATTCTCAAGTCAAGAGAACAGTGTAAATTAGTCATAACGATATTTACTTTTTGACATTAGTTATATTAACCAACAGAAAACTATCGAGTGAGTCATTCTACAATTATTCGATAACCATCAATATGTAGCCTCTTGGTGCCTCTAACGGTCTTGAGTAATACATTGTCCAACATTTGGAGAGCATTACAAACTCTAGTCTCAATGAATATATTGATATCTAGTCTCAACACACCTTGACTAGGAATATTTAAAATGGTATATTTGTTTTCATGTGCTAAATTACTCACAGTTACATCACTTTATAACTACTATCACAAAACATTATATCAATTATATAACAGAAAGAAGTAACCTTTTATTTTGAACAAGATTGATTATCACATTAGATATATGTAAAAAATTCATAATTGCCCCTAAGGAATACCCCTAATTTCTATTAGAAGAAAAACAAGATGAGGATGAGATGACGATGAAGTCAAATGTGTTAGCAAAGTATGCTTCAGTTGGATGGAAAATTTGTAGAACAAAGAGGAAACTTTTGTCTTTGCTATCCCTTTTACCCCATCCATAAGTCTCCCATAATCAAAAGAAAACCATAGACTTAAGTTTAGCATGTATTAGTTTGGTTTCTTGGATTTGGTTTGAATTAATATGTATATTTGGATTGGATTTTTTATCTTAGTTTGGATTGTATACATTTAGGATTTACATTTGGATTTATGTGTTTGGTTTAATTATATAAGATTGGTTTTAATTTAAAAAAAATAGGTTATATTATCATATTTATCATATACATATCATAATCATCATTTATATCATGTTTATACTTAATCATTTCAGTACTTAATTACTGATTTTGACTTTATAGTTTCTAAGTATTTGATTTAGAGCGAGTTTTTATTATTTTCACCCAATTTTGTTAATGATAAAGGGAGAGGAAAATATAAAATATACATGTGCATATATTCAGGGGAAATTATCTAACTTAGGGGGAGTTCTATTATATTATATATATATATATAAGAATATTAAATGGTTGTCATCATCAAAAAGGGGTAGATTATTAGTACCTCAGTTATTGATTTTGATGATAAAAACAATATACATTTATATAAAATATAGATATTATTTTTTACCAAGTTATATAGTATATAGTGCAGGATATTATACAGATGTTGAATCAAAGACTGTATAGTATAAACACTCAAGAAATGGACATAACGACTCATGAGTGCAAAGATCAAGATATGAAGATCTCAAGACTATAATATAGTGTATAGAGTCATTGAATATTGTTAAAGTCCCTGGCAACAATCTTTGATCTCTATCTCCTATTTTTTACCTTTTTATTTTTTATAAAATAAATTTTCAAAATATATTTCAAATTACTTTATAAGATTTTCAAAGTTTAAAATATTTATAACTATGTTCAAACTATTTTACAAAGTATTGAATCATTGTATAAAGTATATAATTTTTTAAAAATTTCAAAACAAACAAGATTTCAAAATACACATGCATATGTCGATATATCGATAGATTATATGTCGACATACACGTCACAAATAGTTTTTCAAATTTTGACATGAAGTGTCTATTCGTCGCAACTTTTCGCGAACATATATATTTGTTTATACACTATATGTAGGGGGTTTCAAACGAATTTTTTAGCATTTACTAGCTTATTTTCTTCCTTCCTCTTACTCTCTTGAAAACTCCTTTGAAATCATACTCTTTTCTCTTCAAAATCAAATAGAATCAATTCAAACTTTTTTGTATTGATTCAGTATTACTTTCTTACTGTTTTAAAATCATCCCTCTCTCAAATCAAAGACCAAAGTGTTGTACAAAAGGCTATAGTATCCATTGTATGCAAAGTTCAAGTGATTTCTTTGGAAAACCATCAAATTTTGTTTGTATTTGCTTGGGTGTGACTGTAGCCTGTTCAAATCAATTGGATGTGCTTGGTAGCCCAAAAATCCGAGTGGGTGTGCTTGTAGCCTATCCAAATCAAATGAGTGTACCCTAAGCCCAAAAAATCAAGAGGGTATGTCTCGTAGCCTCGAAATTGAGATTGTAATTGGGTTTGCCTTCTGCTCATTTAAAGATTGCATTTGATAGGAAATATATACAAGCAATTGTATGAAGCTAGTTGTAGGAGAAATCCGAACCAGTATAAATCCCTAGTGTCATCTTTCTTACTCTCTACTTTACTTTATTGCTTTTATTTTTATCTATGATTGCATCTGTGATTTATTTTTGAGTTGAAAATCTGTTATTCGATATTAAACTTAAAAGAAATTTAAAAGATATACAAAAGTTAGAAAACGCTATTCGCCTCCCTCTAGCGTTTAGTTAGCCTTAAGGTCCATAATTTCACAATCCATAGTGTGTACATCTCAATTTACTTATATATATATAATATAATTACAAATAAACTCTCTTAATATATTCCTAGTCCTTAATGTAGTGAAAATTTTCTTTGACACTAAATGTAACAACCCCCCATTTTCGACCTTCTTATTTGACACAGCTCGCTCATTTTGTTGGTTCTAGGTAGGGAATCTGCCCCTTGGTATCCTAAGAAATTCTCTTTAGGGTTTCAAACAATTTAGTATAAGAGAAAATTTTTGGTTCCCTCTTTATCCGCTTCGATCCTCTAAAGCCATCATCGACTTTCCACTTTCTTTATCTTTTTCGTATCGTGTTTGAGACGATCTTTTATTGCTTACAACATTCACATTGGCGCTTTCGACTTCTGCATCATCTTGGCGCAAATATCTCTTAGCTTGATCATATAAATCTGCTAGATCCACTGGTGGATTTCTCCCCAAAAGCAACATTAAAATTAATCTTACTCGCAATTCCTAAAACTATGGCCATTATAACTATCGATGGTCCTGGCATATGGATTACAATAGCTGTTGCGTTTAGCCTGATCAAATAATTTTGTAAGATCTCTCCGGCCCTTTGTTTCACCCTTGAAAGCATCATCATGTTCTTCGGTCATGCAATATACATGAATTTTGAACTATTTCATGAACATATCTACCAATTCGATCCAGATGCTAGTGGACCCATTCTTCAATTGTCTGAACCACATTGCTGCAAAATCCATCAAATATAATAAGAAACATTGTTCCATTACCTCCTCAAAAGTACTTAACACCTCCATATGTCGGATATATCTCATCAAGTAAACAATCGGATATGAACTTTCATCGTATGTCTCTAGCGCTAGTAGCTTGAAATTTGGTGGACTCGTTGCATACCAGATGTTTGGGGTGAATGAATCCCTATTCACTTCTTCCAAGTTATGTTCTTGGGGTCCACCTCTTAGTACCTATTCTATCATCTCAGCAATTTTATCGTCGTCATCCAATAGAAGTCTATGATCCAGACCATCATCCTGCCCCATATTCCCACGTGGAGCTCCTGGTTCCAACTCTTATCGTTGAATATTCACATTTTGACCTTTACTCTACGGTTCAACATCATTCCTCAAATATGCATTGCCTAAACCTAAATTCAAATCAGTCGTTCCCTATGACTTCTTGGATCTGTACTGACTTGAGTTCTTAAGTCGGTGTCGATTTGAGGTGCTTCTACGGGGGTCCCTTCAACTCGCTTTGCTCCATTTCTTAGTACACTTATTTTCCCTTGTAGCCACTAATTCTAATTTCTAGCTACTCTGGTTGTCGTTCAATGATCCATTCTCCTGAAGAATCTACTAAGCATAACTTCTTGTTGAGCCATTAATCTATCTTGCATCTCTTTCATCATCCTATCCATTTTTTCTCTAGTCATATAGATTGATGGGTTTGAATCCGAGGACACCTCTGGCTGCCCTATGTCCTTCTTGGTTTCATCCAGCAATAATTTTCATATTAGGCCTCTTCATCCTCTTCAAATCATGTTTCAAATCCTTAGACCCGAGTTCTCTCGGTGAAAGTACTAAAATGTTTGGACCAAAAATGGCAAATACCCAACTAAATATCAAATATGAAAAATAGAAAAGAAAAGAGAGTAAAAGCGAGAAATAACACCCAACTTTTATAATGGTTCGGTAAATACTCTGACCTATATCCATTTAATTCATTTCTATTGATTATTCTTTGATTTTACAAAGGAGTTCTTATAACTCATTTGCTTACAACTCTGTATATAAAGGAGAAGTTAAGTCCCCTTCTGAAGTGATCTCCACTCCTATACATAAACGAAATCCCTGCGATAGTCCTCCAAAATAGCTCTATACGTTCTCCAGATCATCCATGTCATTTCGCAAAAATCTCATGGTCAACGCTGCTTCAAGCTTACATAAACCCAACCGGAGTTGTGCACTACAACCTGGTGTCGAGTTATGGTTAACCCGAGGAAAATCAGGCATTGCTTCGGGCTTGACTTGAAGTGGTTTGAAGTTACATTGCTCTGTGCTTCCCTAACTTTTCCTTCAAGCCTTGCTCGTGTCTTTCTTCATCTTACTCCATTCTCAACTCGGCGATGACCCAAGACCCTCAACTCGGTGATGATCTGAGGTCTCAACCTGGTGACGATCCAAGAGGCTAAGTTGTGAAACCTTATCAAATTCCTAGCTATCTCCTTTACACTTTTCCATCTACCATCTTATGATGTTTCTTAAGTTCTAGATTCCGTTTTTCTATTGTTTTTCAATCCAGTTTAATCATTTGAGTCTTTTTGAAGACTAAAAAATTTGACAGTAAACATCTCAACTAAGTAATTTATCTCTCTGCTATGCATTTAGGTAAAAAATAAACCTTTTTTTCATTTCCAATGGTGAGTTAACCAATTCCATTCCACATTACGAAAGAGCATTAAATTCATTTACATATTCAATGGCCGATGAATTCCATTGGGTAAGATATATAAATTTCTGAAGCAGTGTTGCCTTTTTAGCTTTGCGAAGACAATGAGCCTTCAACTAATCTTTAAACCCTTGCTAAGTTATTTCTTCTTTTGGTGTTTCCACTACGATGGCATCGTACTAGTCCAAAGCATTAGATCATAACTAGCAAGACGCCAATCTCCTTTGCTTTTGGTCTATTAAACCAAAATGATCGAAAATTAACTCCAGTTCTCAACCAAATAAGCACGCTTATTGCACCTTCACTCCCCAAGAATGGCTTACCTTCAAGACATGTGCAGTCAGTACAGAGCCTTGTGAATTCCGTTCTGGGATTTAGATTCGGTGCTCTAGCAACATCCTTATCTTGAACATGCCTTTTAACTCCCATCCATTAGTCCATTATATTTGGACACTTGGATTTTCTGACCCACTTCCTTGGCCATTGGGTGATCCAGGAGATATGGCAGCTCGAGTCCTGCCAAGTCTAACCATTTTCTACTAAATAATATTTATCACTTATTAGGAAAATGTTTTTATTATAACATTTTCAATAACAAATATATACATATTACAGATACGGTTATCAGTTTCCTTTAAGATTATCCTACTTAGCCTGGCAACCTTCTCATTCAAGCTTTGCATTTCCTTCAATGTGGTTGGGGCAGTTACATTCTTCAAGGCATCAATATACTCTAGATTAGTCTCAATGCCCCTCGAATTCACGATAAATCCTAGAACTTATCTAATGCAACTCTGAAAGAACACTTTAACATATTTAACTTCATCTCGTATCTTCGTAGCACTTCAAACATCCCTGAAAGGTCATCTATGTAGTTCATTGATAGTCGTGACATCATGAGAATATCTTCCACCTTACACGTCCATCTGATCCTTGAATAGGAATTCACCAATCTTTGGTAAGTAGCTCTGGCATTCTTGAAACCAAACGACATTACTCAGTAATGGTATAATCCTAATCCATTATAAAACTTGTGTGCTCCTGATCCAGAATATGCATCGGTATCTAATTATAATTGGAGTAAGCATCCTTGAAAGAGAGTAAATCATGTACGACAGTCTCATCTACTAGCTGGTCAATCTTGGGCAACGGGAAGCTATCCTTCTGGCATGCTTTATTCAGGTCGGAGTAGTCGATGCATGTCCACCATTTTTCGTTTTATTTCTTGTCCATCATGGGGTTCGATATCTATTCAGGGTATAAAGCATCATAGATAAAGTCATTTTCCTTCATCATATCCACTTCCTCCTTTAACGCAGTGGATCGCTACGGACCTAGATTATACTTTTTTTGTTTTACAATTGGATATTTCGGGTCCACATTAAGTGTATGGCATGCAATCTCCAACTATATCCTACACATTTCCAAATGTGTCCAAGAAAATATGTCGAGGTTTGTTAGGAGAGGGCTAAGCCGAGATCTGATCTTAAGGACCCATGTAGGATCATCTATTTCGATCGAAAAGTTGATCGTCATCTCAGTTGGTACTGCATGCACTTCCTATGACTACTTCTGGTATCCATAGAATATAGAGTTTACTATGGTTCCCGAGCTAGGGCTTGGGCATTAATTTTTATGCATCGACATCCTTGGTGTAGAAGGTTCTGTTTGCATTCTTCTCTTTCTTCCATCGCTTTGCCTTTTTGAGCTCAGCGACGTAACATTCTCGACCAGCATTCTAATCACCTTGAATCGATTCAACCGCATTCTCCGTAGAGAATTTCATCATCAAGCACCAACAAGCTAGTGCAATTCTGAAATCAGCATAGGTCGGTCGATCTAAAAAAGTGTTGTACATTGAAAACCCATCTACAATCACAAGATTTTGAATCCGCTCAATCTTGTGATCTCCATCTTCCAACTCCACGGACACGTCAATAGTCCCAATAGGTTCCTTTGCCATATCGGTTAATCCTTGAATCCTAGATTTATAAGGCTTGATGTCTTTCAAACTTATGCTCATTTGATCAAAAGTTCTTTTAAACAAAATATTCATCAAGCTTTTACAATCCAGCAAGACTCGGTGCACAGTATCAGGGCCTACAATGGTCGTTATCATCATGGGATCAAAGGTTGGCGCTTTAATCCCATCAAAGTCCCTATTACAAAAAGCGATATTATTAGTCATCAACCTTTGTTGCTTTGTTGGAGCTTTGTCCACGATAACGAAGCAGCTCTCCTACAGTATGTGCCTCAATGAACTTACATACCAGTCCATCTCATTTCAACTTTTCTCCACTGAATGAGATTCTCCAGTTATCATGTTTATAATAATCCTACCTTCCGATCACGCGCCTAGGCCTCTTTCCATTAGATCTAAGTTAGTTCCCTTAGGCACTCGGCCCTTGGGATCTAACATTCCATCTGCCATCCTATGGATCCATGACATGTTGTTGTAATTTTTTTGTATCAACTCTTCAATGAAATCTCTAATATGCCTACACTCATTCACATTATGTCCATGAGTTTCATGGAATTGAAATACTTCTTAGAGCGCTTTTCTGCCTTAGTCACTTCCTCGTAGGCAGCTTCTTGTACCTTTCTATGCCTTATATGGTAAGGTATATGTTCTTGAGCATATCATTCAGTACTCCTCTGGCCTCATATTCCTTGGATGCTTTTTGGCATCATTTCGGCTGTCCCCAATGCCTTGATACCTCTTCCTTTGGTTACTAGATTCCCAACATTCACAGCTACATTGCCTACACTCTCATCAGTTTGTTCAACAGCTACATCACTCTAGATAACTTCCTTTAACTGTCCACCACTAGTCTTTCCAGCAACTTGGCTTGCCTCTACCAAACGCAAGAACTACTTAGCCTCTCTATGGACTCTTCCATAATAGTCGGCTGCTTCATCCTCAATCATTCTCCAAAATTCATGTTCGAATGTATCCCCCGGACAAAAGCCATCAACACTGTATCCATGTTTGGATTATTTACTTCAATCCGCTACAACAAAAATATCACATTACAACATCGTTTTTACAACGGTCTTTAAATTCCCGTTGTAATAGAAACCCATTACAATGGTTTTTTCAGGCCTGTTGTGATAGATACCGCTTTTTAACAACTCTTTTACTTTGCACGTTGTAATAGACACCTATTACAACGTTTTTAATTTGACCATAGTAATATATGCCTATTACAAAGGTTTTGCCCGTTGTAATAGATACTGGTTTTCATCCCTGTTTGCGAGTTGTAATAGATGTCTGTTACAACTATTTTCTTTTGCCTGTTGTAATAAATGCCAATTTTACCACGGCCACAGAATGCCTGTTAAATACCCGTTGCTAATTTTTGATAATTAATAATTAACAATTACAATTCTTTCTTGAAAAATATCAATTATTAGAATAATTAATTATTAATAATATTAATATTAATCATCATTATTTTTGATTATTTATACATACTTGCTTAATAATTTATAAATGGTAATTTACGATTAATAATTATAAATGATAACGTACATGTCATTATTTATAATTAATCATAATTAATGGTTACTAATAAATAATTTATACTTACTAAAATTATTATTTATAATCAATATTTTTTTTATTAATAATTTATTATAGTTAATCATTAATAATTAGTAAATTATAGCTAATATTTAATTATGACTTATAATAAATAAATATTATTAATACTCAATAAAATAATTAATATTAAAAAATTAATAATTAACTTTTAATAATTTATATTTTGTAATTAATGTTTAATATTTAATATTTAACTAATTTACAATTTTAATAATTAATATTAAATTATTTACTATAGTTTAATAATCTAGAAATAAATTTTTTCCAAAATTTAAAAAGATCCATAAAATTTAGAAATGATTAATATTAAATAATTAATAATTAATGTTAAATAATTAATATTAAATAACTAATATTCAGTTATAATTAAGAAGTAATAATTAATCACTAATAAATAAGAAGTAATATTTAATATTCAATAATAAACGATTAATATCTAATTATAATTAATATTAAATAATTAAACCATTGAATAATTAATATTCAAATATAATTAAGAAGTAATAATTTATAACTAATAAATAAGAAGTTTTTTTTTGAGAAAAATGTTAATAAATAAGAAGTAATATTTAATAATTAATTATTTTTATTAAATAATTAGTAATTGTTGTTTAATAATTAATAATTAATAAGAAATCTTTAATGATTAATAAGTAATATTTATTATCTAGTATTTAATATTTAATGATAATCTACATTTCACTATGACAAAAAGACCATATTAAAATAGTAATTTTACAACGGTCATAAAATGCCAATTTTCATGAACGTCGTTTATAATGTTTTTTCTGGAAGTTGTAATAAACTTATTTTCAACAGCTTTTTTATTTTGCCAGTTGTAATAGATGCCTTGGTATTCACAAAATAATTAATAATTAACAGATAAAAATTAATTGTTAATAATTAATAAATAAGAAGTAATAATTAATAATTAACATTTAACAATTAATGTTAAATATATAATAATTAGCCATTGATAATTCTATTAATATTTAATAATTAATAAAATATACATAATAAGTAACACTTAACAATTAATATTCAATTATAAATAAGAAGTAACGAGTAATAATTAATAATTATTAATTAATAATTAGTATTAAATAATTAACAATCAAGACTTGTTGGAATTTTTTCATAAAATTGTTTAATTGCCACTACGAAGGGGGGGTTCGGGGAGGTGGCAACACCCTTAGGTGGGGGTGCGGAGGCAACACCCCCGTTGATGGCGGTTGACCTAATACTCTTTTTTTGAATTTGAATTTGAATTCAAACAGCAAACATCTTTAACAACCGACAAAAATTCTAAGTCGATGTAATGATATTATAACTATTAATAAATAACTTATAATAAACAAATGTTTAATTTGAAATTGCCAATTTAAGTTTACGAATGCACCCAAAGTATTAATTTTATATACAAATGTAGATATTTTCTTCTAATACTCCTTTTTTAAATATAAAAGTGTTATTTTGCCTCCAAACTAAATTTTTTGGCATGAAAGTATTTTTGAAATTTCACCTTCCCTCCACATGCACACTTTTCGAATTGAATAAATATAAATACAATAATCCCCAAATCAACTCTCAATACCCAACTCAAAAAAATAAGAAACCCTAGCTCTCATTGTCCTACCCGCCGCCTTGCCTCCATCATGCAGTTGTCACCTCGCCTTCTTCCTTTCACCGCCTCGCCTTGCCTACATCCTATAGCCATCTCGCCTCTACTTTGCCTCATTACTTTAGCTAAGTTGGAGGTGCCAGATTCGCGCATAGTAGAATTGATCGCAAACTTGGAACGGAGACGACTCTCAGAAGCTTCATCGTTAGGTTGTCACATAGAAGGCAAGCTTTTGAATTTTATCTCTCCTTGCTCAAGTGACGTTGGATTATGACTATGGTGTTGGTAGAGAAGTTGCTGCTTGTGGCTTTGTGAGGAGGAGGAAGGGTGGGTTGTAGATTCACTGAGGGTTTACGTTAGATATATGAATGGGATTGCTCAAGCGATCATTGTGGACTACTGAGATGGTTGCTGAGGGGTGAGGTGGGGTTGTTGGTGATTACAGATGAAGTGATTAATCTATGGGTTTGGTGTTTTGTGTTGGTGAATTTTTCTACGGATGTAGTTGACTTGTGTTCGATTGAAGGTTGTTTGCTGAAGGAGTCTGGGAAGGAAGTGGTGCAAGGGGATGCAGTTTGTGTATTGTTGATTGGGTGGTTATAAATTGCTTCGGGAAATTGAAGTGAAGTGTGAGGCAATTGATGGTTTCTAGCTTGGGTTGTGGTTGGTTGCGGGTGGTCTAGGAGAATTTATAGCTTGAAGGAGGTAGGTGATTCATGGAGGAATCATAATTAGTGGTAAGATGTAGTGAGTAATATAGGTTGGAGGGAGAGAAAGGTTGGAGTAATATAGGTTAGAGTAATCTGGGTTAGAGGGTTAAAGTCCTGGTATTTGTCTTAGAAACCATGTGATTTATTGGTTGAATGACTTTCTTTATCCTCCCATATGTGTCTACTAACTACCTTAACGATGCCTTTTTTGTAGTGGGTTTGATGTCGTGAGTACAAGAAAAATCCAACGATCGTTCGGGTTACTATGCCTACCCATGATAAGGCACCTCGTCTTGGCTACAAAGCCAACCAGGTAATGTTGATTTCTGTTAATTTGTCTTATTTTAGATTTTTTCTATGTATCATGGTTCTGATTGTACTAGGTTATCCGTTGCTTTAGTTTTGATGATTTATTGAGTTATACAATTAGATTTAACTTATTCGGCTGTTATGGTTAAACTTCCTATATTTTTTTGTAGCTATAAAATATGAGATGATAAATCACTATATTTTCTTATAGCAAGGGCTTTGGTGAAACTGAATTTAATGTTTGAAAGATAAGCTCGTTCTTTGTTGGTAAGCCGAGATGGTTAGATTCCTTAGTGAACATCGGTGTAAATAAACTTTGATTATTCAGTATGATTCAAACACAAGAATTTTCTCGTATTGATATGTTGCTATCATTTTCTCTTGCAAAATTAAAAACATATTATTTACAATTTCACTTTTAATTCTAACATTTTAGATATAGCAAAGACAGTGGTAAAGCAAAAAAGGGTGAAAAATTAAATTACTCATTTAGAATACAAAAAAATGAAAAGGTACAGTCTTCATAGCTATGATTTTTACAGATGACTAAATTTGTTCTAATTTTTCAGCTTTTGTTTGGATTCTAATTCAAAATGTGATCGTCGTATATTTTTAGCCTTTTTTAATTTAGAAACCATACAATTCATCCAATTGATTCATACTAAATTCAGTTAGTGAGTTATATACTTATTTGGTTTACATAACATATTGATCATAACAATCATTCATGAACATAAAACTTAAACGTGTATATTTTCTATAATACAAAAAGAATTTATTTATTATCTAAATACATGAAGCACTTCAATGTTTGATATAAGTAGCATGACATTTCATACCTGATTTGCATAAATATCTATCAATCTATTATGGAAATCATCGTCACTTTACCAATATATAGCCAGACCACAAGAAACTTTCTATCATCACTTGGCATAATTGAGTAACTAAAGGTTACTGCACTCATTTTCTTTATAACCACAAGCTTTTTTGTTCAGACCAAATTCAAGGATGTTCTATATTAAAGAGGTTGTTGGATCAACCGTCGCGTGGCCCACAGATTTCATCTCCCATGCTTAGTATGTATATGCATTTTGGTTTTATGGGTTATGTACGTTGGTACTTAGAACTTGATATGTATTTTGTAACTAGTTGTTATGTGTTAGATCATTGTGAATGCAAAAACTTATTTACTCTTTTGTGAATGTGTTGGAACTTTGTGAATTTAGATTTAAAGTTTTGTAGTACGTGTGATTTTGATTATTTTACAATAATATTTATCAGTTATTAAATATTGCTACATGCGTATTGTATGGACATTGTAGCTAATTATTTTTTTATTTAGCCAAAAAGTATAACAACGGGCAGTTGATGTTGTAATTGAGATCCATTACAACGGGAAGGGTCCATTGTATTATACTCTAGTACAACGGTCCACGTTGGTTGCAATATCATATTTTTCAAAAAAATTGTCTCATGTTTATAATGGTCCACAAAAACGGTTTATGCCCATTGTAAAATCTTTTACATCTATTACAACGTCGTTTATTAAGACGAGCGCTGGCCCATTGCAGAACCCCTATTACAACAGGTATTGCCCATTGTAAAAGGGTATTTTTGTTGTGGTGATAACTACAACATCGCACCAATTTAGGAAATCCTTCATCGACCCTTTAGGTTCTTGAGAAATGCTCGACAAGGACATCACAACCTTAGGCATCGACGTGGATTACTCCAAGAACTTCTTAGCTAACTCATCAAAAGTCGAGATGGACTTCGACGTGAGCCGAGTAAACCACATCGAGACAACTCCATCTAGAAAGATGGAGAAACATCTACGTTGGATTGCATTTGTCACTCATGGATCATCCATGCGCCACTTATATTCAAATACATGTTGCACGGGGTTAGTTATCCCATTATACGATGGCATTGAAGGCGTCATAAACTTTTTAAGATACTCTTCCCTCAATATATTCTTTGTGAATGGAGTTCTAATAGGCGTAGAACTCCAATCTTTATTTTTTCTCCATTTGTTCTCTTCTAGGAACTTCTTAATCATATCCGCAATATGTTCCTCACTAGCCTGGTAAGCCAAAGGATGACTATCAGGAGCTGCACAGAACGTTCGCCTTCGTAAATGATTTCGGTTTGCTTACTGATGTCTAATTTCTCCTATCTCAGGGATAACCACAGCTTCAGACCTTCTCTGACATCTAGTTGTCTCCATAATGGTTGCTTGAACATCAACATCCTGAGCTTCAACATTCGGTCCATCCTTATTATCAAAATCCTATAAATCATCCTCGGAATCTGACAAGTTGACGACTTCGGTTCTCTGCCCCTCTAAGGTCCATAAATTCAAATCAGTACCGACCTAATTCTAGTCGGTATCAACATAAATTCCCTTTGTAGGGGCTTGACTACTTCCTTCAGCATTCCTCCCTATTGAACGTTCCTTTATATTTTTCCTTTCCATCCCTAATGCTTTGACCAGAAGCCGATGTATTTTCCTCCTTGGAACAAGTAGGTGATACTTCTCTCATGTTCCTCCTGGGCCTTTGAGGCTGGTAGGTCAAGTAAGCAATGCTAGCATCCATCTTGTCAAAGAGAACCTTTTGACTATCTATCATCCTTTGATTCAACTCCATTATCATCTTGTCAAACTCCACCTTTCCTGAAGTAAAGATGGTCCTGGCAACATGGTTGTCGGTTGTTTAATCAATATACCATGGTGTGAAGCTCTTTCTTCTCTGCCAGCAACTCTTCTAGACCTTCCAGATCTCCTTGGTTCCATTACTTCCAATATGAATTTCCCCTACCCTTTGGATAGAAACCTTATAGATCTAACTCCTGGAGGTTCTAATCCATAATAGGTAGCTAGATCTACTCCTGGAATGCCCTTTTCTGAATGGAAGCACAAAACATGTTGGGTCCAAAAGTGGAACAATACCCCAAAAAGAATTGTAAGAGATAGATATAACTATAATAAGAAAATAAATAGTGGATGACACATAAATTTTATTGTGGCTCGGCTAATTTGAGGCCTATGTCCACTTTAATGTTACTATAGAGAGTTGTCGTCACAAGTAAAAGAGCCTAGAACAGCAAAAGGTAGCCTCCTTAGTGACAAACTTGGGTAGAGGAAAACGATGAAGAATAGAAGTGCCAAAATTCCTCTCTAAGCAGTCATAAATTTGCTATTTATAAAGAAGTAACCCAATGAAGTTGTTAGATCATGAAATACCAGTTCAAACTCTATATTCGAGAAAGTAGGAGGGGAGCCCCTAAGTGATAAAATCATATCAACATTGATCGGAAGTGATCGGCACCGAACTAAATTTTTGACCCTAAACTATGCCATCTTCTACTACACCATCTTCTTGTTTCAATCCATCATTTTGAGCACTCTTACCCTAGAAATAAGGTTGTTTGGACACTTCTAGTACTCGTCCTTTTCTTTAGAGCTTTTTGGAGTGTTCATATATTCCTTCAAAAATGGCCCTAGGATGATCACTCCACCCAATTGAACCTTGACCATCACACCGAGTTCACCAAAATGCCAGAAAAGTACTCGGTACCGACCAGAAAAGTGATCAGTGCCAACCTCTGTGCTTACTCAAATTTCACTCTCCAACTTCTTAAAGCCATTGTATTGTTCTTCCAAGCATACCTCCAAGTCCTTGAACCCTTTCATATTTATCCTAACGTCCAGATTTTTTTTAAAGATGCTTGGTCTAAAAGTTAGATAGCATATATATTCATATAGCATCATATATATAATGTTATGTTCATATAGCATTACATTATTAAGTCTAGTAATAATGTAATGACTTACATGGTTATTCCTAAAATAGTCCATAATAACATAGTTAATATTATAGGGACTTTCTTGCTAAGTATAGCTAATGACATCAATACACAAGTCCATACATCAATTCAAACAACTAAGTAGAATGTCAATAATTATGGTACAAAACACATGGAGCATAGGCTGATGTTCAAGTAATTTCTCCTAAACCTTCAGAATACACATATCATTCAACGGACCATAGTGAGCAAGAATTACACAGATTTAGCAATAATTTAAAAAATTTAGCAATCAAGCTGCTGCTCAGGCTCCTTTAACTTATGTGCAGTTTGATCAAATCCATTCTGATGGCAATCAACCTCCTATTTCTGAATCTCTAAAGACTCCCTCTTGCTCTTTTATCCAGAATGACATGCAAGGAAATTCTAAACAGGCTACAAATGCTGCTACTATACCAAAGAGAATTAAAATCTTATCAGACCATAAAAAGTAAAAAACATTAATTTTATTCAAGTAATAGTTTAAATTCTGAAAATGTAGATGTGGTAGTCAATCCACAGTGGAATTCTTTGTTAAACCAATTAAACCCAAAGACTAAAACTTTTTCCCTTCAAAATAACGTTATTAAGTCTAGTAATGGTGTAATGTTATATGAGTACATCATTATATATTTGTAGTGCTATATAAATAAATCATTCTCCTTTCCTTCAAACTAAATTTTAAAACTTGTGTCCTTCAGACTAAGATTGGTGTCAGGCATTTTGTTTACACTAATTCCCTCTAATTCAAAATTTATATGTTTTACTTAATCAACCAAATTTAAATATATTCAATTTTAAAAATATATTGAAACTGTGTATATAAATAAATAAATAGCAATATATATAGTATATACATATATATGTGTGTAAACTGTATATATGGTACTGTTAATATGTGTATACAAACCCTATACATGTACTATAATATATTTTAATATATGTATATACCTAAGCATTTATATTCCTAATATGCATATGAATTTATCATATGTGTATGTAAGTACAATATATATGTCCACACAATAAATATAAATCCCAATATCTATAGGTGTGTGTATACAGTTACACACATGCTTATATATTATTATGTCATGTTATATTATGAATACACGCGCATACGCGCACACACACACATATTCAAAATAAATATTAATAAATTTAATTAATAATATTAATTAAATAAATATAAAATAATTTAAATAAAATTGATTTTATATTAATAAGTAGATTGGATCTAATGCTCGTTAATAGATTTCATAGGCCTATTTAGATCCAAATTGGGATTTTTTGTGAAATTTAAACATTTAACTCACTGTCAAATGGGCTAATTCCAACACTATAATCCATTAGAATTATAGTTGTTTAGGTCTATTTGTACCATGTATGACAATATGGACCAACGAGACTAGCAAGATGGGGTGAAGATTAGGAAGCTTAAGGAGGTTTAATATAATGAGTATGATCTTACAAGAAAAGCCTAGATAGGAATTCAACTCAATTGAAAAATAAAGGAGAAAATTATAGGAAAATTTAAGGGCTAGCCAAGATGTCTTTATTAAGTTTCATTTGGATATGTGTGGAATATTGTCTGATGTTGTGTGCCCTGCATTAGATATTAATCGAAAGGTTACAGTCCATAAATATAAAAGATAAAGTCCATACCCTAAGAGGTCCATAGCATTGAAGGAAGTTGAAAGGATACTAGCAAATGATTTATTAGAGAAGCAAACTACGTGGAGTTAATATATAATTCATTACTGGTTCAGAAACAAATGGAATGAGAGGACATGTATTGATTTCTAAATTTAAATAATGCTTACCATAAGGACTTCTTCCGACGGCCACGCATATATCAATTGGTCGATGAAATTATTGGTGATGAGTTATTGCCATTTATGGATGTCTATTTCAATTACAATCATATTATGATGCATGTTCCAAATCCTGATCATATGAGTTTGTACCAGATTTAGGACTATATTACACATGATGATATCATTCGATTCGAAGAATGCTGGTGTCACTTATTAACGTTTAGTTAGTAAAACGTTTGCAGACCAGACTGGATGAACAATTCAGGTCTATGTGAATGATTTGCCGGCAAAGTCAAAGAAAGCTAGAAACATTTAGCTATTTTGAAAGAAACATTTGTGATACTTCAGAAATATGCATTGAAGCAGAATCTGCTAGAATGTCCTAATGGAATGTGCTTTGTTGTAATTATCTATAAGTTTTTTTAAAAGCTCTCTACTTGGTCATTTACACAATTGAGTCTTCCAGTAATTGGTATCGAATGTAGCATAGATCATGATCTTCGTAACATTCTTATGTGGAACCCAAATGAATAAAAGCTCTCATTAAAGGTTCCTTTCTAAAATTGCCAAAAATATTATAGTTGAAATCAGGTTATTATGTGCTTGGAAAAATAAGAAGATTATTTTTGGAAATTTGTGAAATGTACAGTGGTTGAAAATGAGATGGGGTGTAGAATTTGATGAAAATGGTTTTGTATGTGATGAAATTTAAGTTGTATATGCAAGGATGTCTCCAAAGATAGCCTTTAGTAGCTATTGATAAGTAGGATTTTAAAAAATATGTGATTAATTATTGACATCTATTTTGTAGACATTGGCTTTCATACAACTATAAAACAATCGCTTACATGTAGAACCTCTTAAAGGCTAGCCGACGTCCAGATTCTGTTTAGCTTCCCAAATTGAAATCTAAATATAAAGTTTCATCTTCATGGTGATTCAGACTATTAGATAGCTCCCATTGTGAATTCCATAAGAGACGCCTTAAGTTCGCTAGCAGCTGAAGAGGCTCTATGATTCTTACCCTCTATATATGAACTATTAATAAAAAAATATATCTATGGATGTATTTACCATTTTATTTGTATTTCTAAGTTATAAATTGCAACTTTTATATTCAACTCTAACCCTATAAAATTGTAGTCAACCATAGAAATAAAATAAAGAATTATGTAGTCAAAATATATAATTGTTATAGTGGTTAGGCTCTCTAGCTTTATTCCATGTGGTCACAGTTTCGAATCTTACATAAAACTTTCAGTATAACCATGTACTACCACCTAAAGTGCCCAATTTGCAAAAAAAATAGCGGATATGCATTCCTGAATCTTACATAAAACTTTCAGTATAACCATGTACTACCACCTAAAGTGCCCAATTTGCAAAAAAAATAGCGGATATGCATTCCTGACTAGTAATTACTACGACTATTGTCTAGTCTTATTATTATTAGAAACCCCCACCCCTCCCTTTTCTTTAGTAGCGAATACTCATAATAAAGTTTTCGATGGGTACTCTCCTCCTTGAGAGAGTCACTCATTTCTTTCAACAAAAGTTTTCTTATATGACAAGCACCATTATCCCAGTGGTTAAGTGATTTGGCTTTGGTGCGAGAGGTCACAAGTTCGAAACTTGTGTAGCATGATTCGAACGTTTATTGACATGTTATATGTTGTCATATTAATTTTTTTGCATATAAAGTATCATTTCAAAAAAAGTTTTCTTATATATAATACTGCATTGGATTTAACAAAATAATCACGCCCATTCTTGTTCGGGATCAAACTAGAAATTTAAATTGGTATAATTTTTGTTTAAGAATTCTTATGGAGATGCAAAGTAGAGTTAGGTGATTACAAATTTTAATATATATATATATATATATATATAATTTGAGTTTTGATCTTATAAATTATTTATGACTTAACTCATAATTAAAAGTCTAACATAGAACATAATGGATTGGGTTTGGTTAGAGAATGACAGAATGTTTGTTATTTTTTTAAGGTATCTATAAAGACAGAAATAAAGTTTGATTCTATATATTGGAGATGTTTTTGTTAAAAAAATGTATTTTCATGGTATGCATATTGATTGATCTTACGAGCTCACCACTGAATGTGTAAAAGATGGTTTATATGAATTTTTTCTTCATTCTACAATGTAAGTTACTTATTTGGCGAATACTACTATAACATGTTATTTATCATGGAAAATAATAGGCATTAAAGTTATATGGGATGAGATGCTCTGAATGATGACTTGATTTTACTAAGGGACAATGGAATATTGATCGTTTCACATAGACTAGAATATGAAAAGATGAGATTAATTAAATCCAAAATATGTAATAATTTATTGTATGAACATTGGACATGGAAATCAAACAGTAATAGGTAGTTTAGTCTTCACAATACTTAGGATTTAGTAGAACTAAATATATGATAATGCTTGACACAAGTACATTTGGGATAAAATATATTTCTATAAATGATGGTGTTTATATATAAAGAAATAATTTGCAAGGAAGATGCATAACTAAGGGGATAGTTGTAGAGAAATCTACCCTTTATGTGGTGTACCTAATGAGTCATTCAATCGTATATTTTCAGAGCCTCGCTACACATCCTATATATGAAAAATATGTCGAATTAAGCTAAATTCCTGGAAATGATCCAATCAATCGATTATAAAAAATAGGATATTCTTATGTAAATATTTTGTAACAAAGATGATCTGAGGGATCTTGTTTGAATTGGTTTCTTAGAATATATTTGGTTGTGTTGGAAAGAAAAGAGCATTAGGATATTTATGGTTCAAGAAAAAATAAATTCACTTTATATGAGAAATTAGGCAGTAAAATAAACGTTCGAATCACGCTATGAAAGTTTCGAACTTGTGACCTCTCACACCAAAGCCAAATCACTTAACCACCGGGACAAAGGTGCTTGTCAAGTAATCTACTATTGGTAATAATAAAAGCCGCATCTGAAGAAAAGCCTGAGAAGTGGTCTTAAGTAATCTATTCAGTTTGGCTGCTCAAGTGCGAAAATTAGCGTTGGAGAACCAAGAATAGAACTCCACTAGACTTATCATGATAGAAAGAAAATGTTAGTTGCAAATTTAGAGAGGAGCTTGCAAACTTGTTGATTTGGATTTGGAACCTCGGGCTTTGGGTGGAATGTGTGGATATTTTAGAGAGACCAAATAAATTAAGTAGGTTTTTAATTGAGTGTTGGATACATACATGTGTGTGTTTGTGTGTCAGTGTCTCTGTGTGTGTACTTAGGCTGGGCTTTAACTCATTTTTCTTAGTTTGTTCCGATGCATCATGTTGTTAAACTGTTTATTGTTCGTACTTTAGACATGGGAGTGATATGAATTCCAATTATCTTGCCTTAAGAAAAAGAAAATCAAATTGACCTCTTTAGGACACATCAAATTCCTCGAGAATGAGAAACTAAGTGTGTACAATGGTAATATCATAAAAATGGAAAATTAGAACTTGCATCCTTCTAAAATCCTAGAATATAAATCACAAGTTATCTTCGATTCAGTTGATATTGCAAAAAATGGTCAGAAATAGCTTAAAATTGACTTAGGCACATGATTTAAGATTAATATTTTGCAACTATTGTAGTGGGATGAAAAATAGGGTTTAGATAAAAAGTTCGATGTTTTGTTTGGAGATAAGAAATGATAACCGATTGAGCTAATTTGATTACCATGATCTTACCTTAAAAGTAATACATTCAGTGTATTGTAGTGAAAGAAGAGGGTTTTAGTTCTTTGTTGGAGTTTTCAAAGAGGTGGGTTTAGTGATAGAAAATGTTATACATAGTAGAGCTTATTTTGACTAAACGCTCTTCATATGTTATACTAACATTTTAATTTCAAAATATATGCGTCATCGTTAAGTGATTTAGTTGATCTCACATAGTTAAATAGCAGTAAATAATAGCAATTTTTGTTTACTCAACTTCTTGACAAAAGGAATATTTCATAAGTACTTTAAAAAAAAGAATTTTAGACTTTTAAATCATTTTATATGCTTTTTTAAGTTTTGTATATTGAGTAAAGTTACTGCAAATGTTGCTTATAATTTTAAATTGTATCCTTAAAGTATTTTGTAAGAAAAGTAGAAATTGGTACCTTATAGTTATAAAACATAGACACAAATAATTTACACAATATATCATTACTTTAATCAAGGAAATAATCAATACTTTAATCAAGGAAACTACTTTTCTTATTTTATCCGTACAATAAGATCTTCGTATGTCTATGACATACAATAGAACCGTCTTGTATTTGGCATAACAATATCTTATTAGCATTGTGTCTAACCCTAGGATTTTGATGCTTAATTTCCATTTTCCAAAGAAAACCCTAACATGATAATATTGATTCATGAGTTCAAGGCAAGCAAAATCATCAAAATTGTTGTACAAAGGCTTCAAAACCTGTTACAACCTAAGTTAAAACTAAAAGCTTTACCTACTGTACTAACTTTTATTTTAACACTGATTATTTACACATAGAAAAATTTAATCCATAAGAATCATCAACCTCTGAGATCCTTAAAATAATTAAAACCGTTGGGCCCAAAGTGTTTATTGGACCAAGGTCAACCTTGGCTTAAGTGTCAAGACAATAATACCACTAAATGTTGTTACAATTTAATCAAAGTTTATCATGATTATTTTGCTACATGTACATTGGATCCTATACAAGATAATGGTATTCTTAATAAAATTATTACACATAATGTTTAACGTTGGATCATAGCTTCGGGTGTGTAATAGTGTGAAAGATCATACATATGTACACACACACACATATATATTGTAACGAACTGTCTTTCTTACTCCGAAAGATGAGTCATTAAGGGTCGAAGAAAAAGAAAGATAAGATGAAACTTCACAATATTAGAATCTCACAGGGGAACGAAACAACATATATTAATCAACATAAGATTTTACAGAGATACTGCCATAATAGTACATCAGAGTCATCACAGTACAAGTTCAAAACCGGGACAGTTATAACTACCTATCCTTACATCATTAGTACAAAATAAACACACACACACACACATATATATATACACACACACAACGGAATAAGATAGTAGTTAGCTAATGTTGATGCCACCTGCTCCAGCTCCTCCAAAATGCAATCGTGAGAAACCTGGATCACTTGGCTACTCATAATAATTTGAGTACCTAAGAGTTTTAGGGAAAGAAATAAAAATCTAGGTCAGACATGGGTCTGGTGTGAATAAACTCAAACAACTAAATTATTACTTTTAAAACATTATTAAAAATCAAGGGTATCTCGTAAGACCACGCTGCATATAAACACGAACGGGTTTTTACCTTACGATAACCAAAACGTATTACATAGAAATCCAGTGATATTATCATAATGTCTAGGGATTTCAAGTAAGGTAGAACATAGTTGAAATGCTTGCATCTCACACTCCAACATATTTGTGTACAACTAAAAATGTACGACACTTAATTGAGAATGGATTCCATACAATGACTGAGCTACTGGGGTACCGCCCATCACGGTGCATCTCTAGATAAAATAAGACCAAGGACCTCACATGGATCCCCTGCCAACACAAGACCGGCCTATCCCTTGCTGGATAGTACCAAATAAGATCACCCTTCGGTTAGGATCAGCAACCATACTAAAACATACATAAATTGATAATAGGTACTCTAAATAGGGATAACCTTACCCTAATGGGAACCCACTTAGCCTTGCTACATCTCCCATGTTTTAGTCATTCTCGGATGATAAGACCTGAGGCTATGCTTACCTTTGTTATAGCATTGCCACTTGGAATGCTAACATTGCCTTCTATATATTGATGCAATGTTAGGACTCATCCATACAAGTCATTCAGGAGATGAACGAACCGAAGGCACATCATAATCTTCATCTTAGACCTTGCGTTTACTATTTCCAATTAGAACATTTACATTAGTTCGAAGTGGTTTTCGAATTAATATTTGATCCCGGTCACTCCATATTAATGCTCGATAATTTTAAAGGGTCAAGTTTTTTACGGTGGGCTATTCAACTATCAGGGTGTAAAGATTTACAAATGGACATATATTCCATATGCTTAGATTATCATGACCCGCTTATCGAAATTAACCCCCTTGTATTCATCACGTTCCCGAAGTGCCGTATTTGTGATAAATACAAGCAGATTTACTTTCAATAAAATGTGTCACTGTTTTATTACAACTGTTATAATTCGTTTGGCTACTTAATAACATGGACAAGAGATCCTTGGTTTTGAAACAATTCATTGAGAGAAGAAGATTAATTTAAAATAAAGAACTGTTGGAGTTTAAAATAATTTTAAAATAATAAATAAATCATCATTAAATCACAAAATAAAGCATAATTTATCTTTAATTAATTATTCTTAAATCAGAATTTAAAACCTTCATTATCTTGGTTAAGTATTAATTAATTATTAATAATCACCTTTGTTAATTAAAAATTATTTAAATAATTAAGAACTAATTTAATAATAATTAAATCCTAATTGGTTAGAAATAAATAAATAATTTAACTTTATTTAGTAACCATTTATTATAAATTAAACCCTAATTAATAAGTAATTAGGTAAATAAATAACTCATAATTAGTAATAATTAATTAAATAATTAAATACTAATCAAATAATTAATTTAAAAATAATTAAAAATTGATAAATCAAATTAATTAAAATAATTAACCCTTAACTTAATTAATCATTAATTAAAACTTCTTAATTAACCATAAATGATTAACTTAATTAATTGATTCTTAAACCCTAATTACTTAACTTAATTAAATAATAATTATTTTAAATAAATAAATTAATTGTTTAACTCATAAATTGAAATTTAATCAAGTTTTATAATATCAAATAAGTTTGAAATGGTTTTCAAAACAATTTTAAAAGAAAAACTTATAAAAACTTGAAAATTGTATATTTTCGAACAGCATCCATAGCGACTATCGCTATGGATGCTGTAACTTAGAATTTATTTTCTAAGTTACTATCCAAAAATTTAAACTTCCACTCTTTTTTATTTTAACAAAAAAACATAAAGGAAGAAAGTTTAAAACTTTAACAAATTTAGAATTAAAAATAAACAAAACCTTTACTAAGCTAAACAAGTAAACCAATTTAATTTTCAAATAGGATCTTAAGTCCTTTTTAACATGTCGCAACTCTAACTTTCAAACCATTCATGACATATCCATGCTTATACAAACATAAGCATACCATTCCATATGTAAGCAAATCCATAACTTATATAACAAACATCACATATTTCTAACACATGCATCACTTAAACAATCATTTCAAGTCCAAAACTCAAACATAAGCTATCACATACACATACACCCAAACCATATCATATCCAAACATTAATATCATGCATAAATAACCACATAACCATGTAAGATCTTTCCAAAATTTAGGAGTTTTACTTACTGATTTCAATGAAATCTTTTCAAACTTTTTGCAAAACGACTTAGGATTTTTGAATTTTCTTGAAAAAAACTTGATCTTGCTTGAAACTTTGGAAATATGCTTAGCCTAAAGACAACATGGTTTGGTCATAATAACTAAAGGGTACGGCCTTGGCTAATTTAGGTGGAGATGGCTTGATCTTGAAAGAGAAAGTGAAGAAGAGGATGTAGATGTGTTTTTAAAAAAGTTGTTTAAGGAATTTAAGTGGAAATATATGGTTTATAAACTTTGAAATGTGGTAGGAAGCCATGGAAATTTTTCTTAAGAGCTTTGATAATTTTGAAATGGAAAAAGAGAATGAGAAAGTGCAAAAATAAATTGGAAAATTTTAGTTTTATATAAAGTGCATATGTAAAATTACCAAGACGACCTTGTATTTCACCCCCCTGCCCTCTTACATGTTGCCACCTTAACCCCTTTGTCTTCCCCTCCTTGGTCACATTTTCCTCTTGTCCCCATTTCATTTTTCCAAGCCAACATGCCTTTGTACTTGTTTTGTAGTTATGTCTAAAGTGACATCTTTATATTACATAATATATATACTTTTTAAAATAAAATTCTATTTATAAATACATGTATATTTAAGTGTACATACATGTACACATACATTCAAACAAGTCTATGGTGATTTATAAATGTGTGCATGTGTACGCAAAAGTGTTACAATATTTCCGATAACTTTTAGTCGACGAAAAATCGAAAATTTGGAAAACGACTTTCGGTCACATTTTCAGTTTTTCTTCGAACTAATTATTTTTGTAAACAAAATATGAAAATGATTTCACTATCATTTATTGTTATTTAAAAGAAGTTTATTTTAGTTATAAAATCCATTAATTAGTTATTAGAATTATATTTGAATATCCATGCTTAAAGTGATCAAATTCTGATTCGTTATACTCTTCCCCCGTTAATGGAATTTCGTCCTCGAAATTAGCACATAAGAAGATAACTCAATTACTTGAAAAGCTATATATTCATATCATAAGACACATACAAAAGATATACACTAAACATCCATAGAAAACAATGCTTAAACTATACATATAAACAACTAGCTATCCTAACATTAACTCAGGATAGGCCTCCTTTATATGGTCTACGGTCTCCCACGTGCAGTCTCTAGGATCCTCACTGTACTGAATTTTAACCAACTGCACTACCATATTGCACAACCGCTTCTCATCCTGATCTACAATATAGACTGGATGTCTAACCATTGTCAAGTCTGGCTCCAGTTCCAAATCCTCCTACTCAGATGGCTCGACAATCAAGGTCGGATCATGCATAAATTTCCTTAAATGCAACACATGGAATACATTATGAACATCTGCCAATCTCTCTGGCAACTCAACCTTATAAGTAAGGGACCCAATCCTTTCAAGAATACGAAAGATTCAATATACCTTGGAGCTAACTTCCTAGCTTTCCCAAATCTAACAGCACCTATAATTGGCAAAATCTTAATGAACACAAGGTCTCCAACATCAAATTCCAAATCTCTTTGCCTCCTATCAGCATAACTCTTCTAGCAATCTCGGGTTGCCTTCATCCTTTTCTTAATCACCACAAATTTCCCTGTTGCCTCTCGAATCATATCTTCCCCAAGAAATAGGCAATCTCCAAACTCTATGTAATAGGATGGTGATTTGCATGGCGTTCTATAGAGAGCTTCATAAGGTTCCATACTGATGTTTGCTTGGAAGCTGTTGTTGTAGAAGAATACCACTAGACGCGGATGATCTTCCCAAGACCCTCCAAAATCCAAGATGCAGTCCCTCAACATATCTTCTAAGATGTGGTTAACCCTCTTAGTTTGTCCATCGGTTTGAGGGTGGTAGTAAGTGCTCAGACTCAGCTTTGTTCCCAATGCAACTTGCAAGGCTTCCCAAAACTGATTTGTAAAGAGAGGATCTCAGTCACTTACTATACTCATCGGGACTCCATGTAGTCGAACTACCACCCTCATATAAATATCTGTTAATGAAGCTGCAGTTCTAGTTGGCTTGACCGGAGTAAAATGAGCACTCTTAGTTAACCAGTCCACGATAACTCATACTCCTTTATTTCCTTTTCTAGTTCTGGGTAAACCATCGATGAATCCATCGATATCATCTCCTATTTCCAATTTTGGATTTTGTAAGGTTGAAGTAATCCAGCAGTTTTCTAATGACCCCTTTGATTTGCTGACAGCTCGCACACCTGCTTACAAAGATAGAGATATCCTTCTTCGTTCCTAGCCACCAAAATACACTTTTCATATTCTTGTACATCTTATAAACTCGAAGATGTATACTTAACTTAGATTTGTGGCACTTTAACAAAACTTCTTGTCTCGGTCAATCCACATTTGGAATGCACAATCGTCTATCATCCTTAAAATGCCTCGACCATCTATCTCAAAATTTGAACATCGACCCTTCTTGACTCCTTGAATTAATTCTTCTAGAAGTTTATCCTTCCTTTGATTGCTCATAATCCTTTCCTGAAGAGTCAGGGTAACCTCTAAAAGAGCCAAGACTGCATTCTTGCTCGTTTGCCACCACACTAGCCTTCCCTGACGTATAGAGAATATCCAAGTCGTAAGACGTCGGAAACTCTCTATTGTCTCAAGTCCAAAACCTTCTGAGTGAAAAGATACTTCAAGGATTTATGATCCATGAAGAGTTTGAATTTTTCACCTAACTAAAGAAAGAAATTTACTCCTAGAATCTCTAAAAATTAGAAAGAAACAAAAGAAGGGTAGAAGTATTCTTACCTAGCAAGTTGTGCCTCCATATTTTCAATGCAAAAATAATAGCCAGCAACTCTAGGTCATGCATATAGCACAATTCTTCTCATGAGGCTTCAATTTCTTGCTTGCATATGCAATCACTCTACCATGCTGCATCAAAATAGCACCCAGTCCAACTCCATTAGCATTTATGTAAATCGTGAACCCACTATTTCCATCCTCAATAGCCAAAACTGGTGCACTGGTCAATCTTTTCTTCAATTCCAGAAATGTTTTTTCACACTTTGGAGTTCATATGAACTTCTCCCCCTTCTTAGTTAGCTTGGTCAAATGGGAGGAAATCTTTGAATAATCTTGAATAAACCTCCTATAGTATCCCGCCAAACCAAAGAAACTGCGAACTTTGGTAGGAGTTCGTGGATGCTTCCATTCTTGAACAACCCCTACTTTTACTGGGTCCACCGAAATGCCATTTCCCGATATAATGTGCCCTAAAAACCTTACCTCTAAATGGCACTTAAAAAACTTCCCTTTAGGATCTTCTTAATATTTCCAACACCACTTCCAAATGATGTTTATGCTCCTCCTCAAATTTGGAGTAGATAAGAACGTTTTTGATGAAAACTAACACAAACTTATTAAGAGCATCTCTGAAAACACAATTCTTTAAATCAACAAAACAAGCTGGTGCATTGGTTAGCCCAAAAGGCATAACCAACCACTCAAAGAAACAGTCAAGGCACCAAAATGCAGTTAAGGGTATACTATTTTCAACAACCCTCAACTAATGAAATCCAGTAGTCAGATCCATCTGAGAAAATATAGCAGCTCCATGAAATTGGTCAAAAGATCATCGACGCAGGGTAAGGGATACTTGTTTCTAATGGTTAACTTATTCAACTTCCTATAATCCATGCACAGCCTTGAAGATCCATCAGACTTAGCCGCAAACACCATAACAGACCGCCAACTCGAACGACTGGGTCTAATCAATACTCTCCTTAATAGATCCTGGGTTTGACTTACCAACTTCTTTCTCTCCCTTAGAGCCATCCTTCGCTTAGGTTGAACCACGGGCCTTGCACCAAGGACTAAATCAATGCAGAACTCTATCTCTCGGTGCAGAAGTAAACTTTTAACCTCCTCGAATACATCGAATTTTTTTTTAACAACTTCAATAGATACTAAATTTTTCTTGGGATGCTTCTAGGGCATACAAGTAACTACACATATGGATACCGGGTTCCTTACATGATACTTTAGCGATTCTTACCAAATTAGTACTTATGATATAGTTCTTTCATTATATTCTAAAACAACTCCATATTTCGATAACCATACCATACCAAGAATAATGTCAAATCCTTTAAAACAATACATACGGATCATAAGGAAAGTGACGAGAAAGGTAGGAAATAGAAAAATTCTCACAAATCATATTCAAATGTGTAACCCTATCTATGGGGTTAGACACACACATAGGGTATTCTATAATACTCGGGATATGATGAAATTTATCTACTGATTATAAAGAGATAAAACTACAAGAGGCAACAATATTAAATAATGCTCAAACAAAAATACTATCAATCAATAAGCTACCTTCATGGATGCCTTTCCCCTTCACATCTATTGAAGTAGACGATTCATACTTTATAGCATACAGCTTGGGCTGTTGCACCTTCTTCATGAGTGGGCAGTCCTTCACCATATGGCCGGGCTGATGACTATTAAAATATAGAGTCTTCTAGACCATTGGAGAGATGGATCCACTTTGCTGCTTTGGGACTTCACGGTTCGGACAATACCTAGAAATGTGTCCTTTCTACTTGCAAATATAACAACCACTATCTTTAGGCTTGCCTCCTTGACCTTCTCTCTACTTCCCTTTTCCTTGATTCTTCCAATTCAGATTGAACTTCCTCTTGTTAAACCATTCCCACTGGTATTTCCACTAGGCATTACTGGAGTAGGCTTCTTTCTTTCCAAGGCCTTGTACGTTAGATCCATATCAACTAAATCCACAAAAGAACTTTGATATGAGCAACCATCTTCTTGTGGAAACTTTCCCTCATGCCTATAATGAACATCTCGTCTTTGTTCAATGGTGTATTGATCAATTCTGGTCCAAAATAAGATAGCTCGTTAGGCTTTGTCTCATATTTTGCTTCATATAGATCCCCCTGCTTCAAGTCCATGAAGTTCTTGTACATCCAAGTCCTTCCAGCTGCTGGTATGAACTTATCCTCAAATTCTTCTCTAAATTAAGGCCATGAGAACTCTTTTTCTAGAATATTTGCAGTAAGGGGGTCCCACAAAGCTGCTGCCCCCTCTTGGAGTTGCCATGCTGCTAAGAACCTTTTATGTTCATCAGATAAGCTAAGACCTTTAAAAATATTTTCGTAAGATCGCAACCAAGCTTGCACTTCCATGACAGACTCAATTCCTTTAAATGGTTTTCCCCTCAGACTGGTGTAATCCTTGCATAAAGTTGTGAAATTCACTCTTGGCTGCTCTGGTGTTGCCTCTTCGACAATCCGAACTTCAGTAGGATTTGGGGTTGGACCATTTGTAGTTGTACTGCTACCTGCTTCCCTACCTCATCTGCCTCCGTTACTCATGTCTTACTACCTGGACATAGTAAGATATCTCTTAGAATACTTAGACGAGATAATCTTAAAAAATGACATCAACCAAAACTATCAAAGCTGGTATAACAATCTAGACTATATATACAGGCATACAAATAAAAATTTACAAATACTCACTCTTGGAGTTGACCCTAACCCAAAGCCTAGGTGTTCGCTCAACCTAACTCTGATACAAAATGTAACGAACCGACTTCGAGTCATTAAGGGTCGAAGAAAAAGACAGGTAAGAAGAAACTTCACAATCACAGAATCTCACAGCTGAAGGAAACAGCATATATTAATCAACATAAGATTTTACAGAGATACTACCATAATAGTACATCAGAGTCATTATAGTACAAGTTCCAAACCTGGACAGCTATAACTAGCCGTCCTTACATCACTAATACAAAATACATACATATATACACAGCGGAATAAAATAGTAGTTAGCTAACTTTGAAGCCACCTGCTCCAGCTCCTCCAAAATGCAATGGTGAGAAACCTGGATCATTTGGCTATTTATAAAAATTTGAGCACCTAAAAGTTTTAGGGAAAGAAATAAATATCCGGGTCAGACATGGGTCTGGTGTGAGTAAACTTAAACAACTGAATTATTACTTTAAAACACTTTTAAAGTCAAGGTAATCTCGTAAGACCACGCTGCACATAAACACGGACAGATTTTCACATTACGGTAATCAAAACGCCTTATATAGAAATCCAGTGACATTATCATAATGTCTAGGGTTTTCAAGTAAAACAGAACATAGCTGAAATGATTGCTCTCGCATTTTAACATAATTGTATACAACTAAAAATGTACGTCACTTATTGGAGAATGGATACAATGATCGGGTTACTGGGGTACCGCACATCACAGTGCATCTCTAGATAAAATAACGCCGAGGACCTCGCCTGGATCCTCTGCCAGCACAAGACCGGCCTACCCCTTGCTGGATAGTACCGAATAAGATCACCCTCGGTTGGGATTAGCAACCTACTAAAGAATATATGAATTGATAATAGGGACTCTAAATATGGATAACCTTACCCTAATGGGAGCGACCCACTTAGTCTTGTTGCATCTTCCTTGTTTTAGTCATTCCCGGGTGATAAGATCTGAGGCTACGTTTAACTTTGTTATAGCATTGCCACTTGGAATTCTAACATTGCCTTCCATATATTGACGCAATGTTAGCACTCGTCCGTACAAGTCGTTCTGGAGATGAACGAACCAAAGGCGCTTCATAGTCTTCATCTTAGACCTTGCATTTACTATTTTCAATTTGAATGTTTACCTTAGTTCAAAGTGGTTTTTGGATTAATATCTGATCCCAGTATCTCCAAACAAATGCTCGATAATTTTAAAGGGTCAGGTTGTTTGGAGTGGGCTATTCCACTATTAGGGTGTAAAGATTTACATATGGACATATGTTCCACATGCTTAGATTATCATGACCCGCTTATCAAAATTAACCCCCTTGTATTCATCACGTTCTCGACGTGCGATATTTATGATAAATACAAGCTGACTTACTTTCAATAAAACTTGTCACGGTTTTATTACAACTACTTTAATTCATTTGGATACTTGAAATAATTCACTGAGACAAGAAGGTTAATTTAAAATAAAGAACCGTTAGAGTTTAAAATAATTTTAAAACAATAAATAAATCATCATTAAATTACAAATTAATGCTTATTTCATCCTTAATTAATTATACTTAAATCAAAATTTAAAACCTTCATTATCTTTGTTAAGTCTTAATTAATTACTAATGATTACCCTTATTAATCAAAAATTAATTAAATAATTAAGATCTAGTTGAATAATAATAAAATCTTAATTAGTTAGAAATAAATAAATAATTTGACTTTATTTAATAACCATTTATTATAAATTAACCCTAATTAATAAATAATTAAGTAAATAAATAACTCTTAATTAAATAAGGATTAATTAAATAAGAATTAATTAAATAATTAAATACTAATCAAATAATTAACTAAAAAATAATTAACTTTATTAAACAAAATTAATTAAAATAATTACCTCGTAACTTAATTAATCATTAATTAAACCTTCTTAATTAACTACAAACGATTGACTTAACTAATTGATTCTTAAACTCTAATTACTTAACTTAATTGATTGATTAATAATTATTTATAACAAATAAATTAATCATTTAACTCATAAATTAAAAGTAGTTAAGTTTTATAATATCTAATTATGCTTGAAATGGTTTTCAACACTATTTTAAACGAAAAACTTATAAAAACTTGAAAATCGTATATTTCCGAACTACATCCATAGCGACTATCGCTATAGATGCCATAACTTAGAATTTGTTTTCTAAGTTATCATCCATAAACTTAAACTTTGACTCTTGTTTATTTTAAAAAAATGTAAAGGAAGAAATTTTAAAACTTTAACAAATTTAGAAATAAAAATAAATTAAACCTTTACTAAACTAAACAAGTAAAACGATTTAATTTTCAAAGAGGATCTGAAGTCCTTTTTAACATGTCGCAACTCTAACTTCCAATCCATTCATGACATATCCATGCTTATACAAACATAAGCATACCATGCCATACGTAAACAAAACCATAACTTATATAACAAACATCACATCTTTCTACCACATGCATCACTTAAACAATCATTTCTAGTCCAAAACTCGAACACAAGCTATCACATACACATACACCCAAACCACATCATATCCAAACATCAATATCATGCATGAATAACCACATAACCATCAAGGTAAGATCTTTCCAAAGTTAGGAGTTTTACTCACCAATTCAATGAAATCTTTTCAAACTTTTTGCAAAACGACTTACAATTTTTTGAATTTTCTTGAAAAGGTCTTGATCTTGCTTGACACTTTGGATATGTGCTTAGCCTAAGCACAACATGATTCGGTCATAAGCACTAAAGGATACGCCTTGGTAATTTAGGTGGAAATGGCTTGATCTTGAAAGAGGAAATGAAGAAGAGGATGTAGAAGTGTTTTTAAATAAGTTGCTTAAGGAATTTAAGTGGAAATATATGGTTTTATAAACTTTGAAATGAGATAAGGAGCCATGGGAATTTTGCTTAAGAGTTTTAGGAATTTTGAAATGGAAAAAGATAATGAGAAAGTGAAAAAGAAATTGAAAATTTTTAGTTTTATATAAAGTGAATATGTAAAATTACCAAAACAGCCTTGTACTTTACCCACTCTTACATATTGCCACCTCAACCCTCTTGTCTTCCCCTATTTGCTCACATTTTCCCCTTGTCCCCGCTCCATTTTTCCAACCCAGCATGCCTTAGCATTTTCGATAATTTTAGTTGACGAAAAATCAAAAATTCGGAAAATAACTTCCGTTCACATTTTCAATCTTTTCGAACTAATTATTTTCATAAACAAAATTTAAAAATGATTTCACTATCATTTATTATTATTTAAAAGGATTTTATTTTAGTTATAAAATCCATTGATTAATTGTTAGAATTATATTTAAATATCCATACTTAAAGTGATCAAATTCTAGGTCGTTACATATACATACATACACATACACAAATACACACACAAAAAATATATGAGGAAAAATTACAACCTCTCTATTTCAAGTCTATCCACAGCCCCTTCATATCATCCATTGGATTTAACTAATTAGCAGATGTATGAGAACTTGATTTGAGAGAGAAAGAGTCAATAAAGCATGAGAGAGAGAGAGATTGTGTGTGTGTTGACTATTCACATCAAACATATCTTTTGATTTATGAAATCGGGTAACACATAAAAGGGCTACAAACTAACTAAGAAAAGAGGGGTCATGGATCCTATAACGACCCATCTTTCTGGACGGTTTAAATCGACAATAAACCGCACATGTTAATTCAAACCATTCAAAAGGGAGGATTGTAAATGGGGTAAATAAGAAAATAAAAGAAAGAAAAACAAAACATAGAATCTCATAACGAAATGACAAAATATAGTACTCAAATAAATAGTTCATGAAGCTGTTTTATAAATAACATTTGATTACACTTTTACAATACAACTAGAGTTATACGTACAACATGCATAATAGGATAATACAGCAGAACAACATGATGCGGTGGAATAAATATAATAAATAGTAATAATATACTAAATCTTCGTCTTCGACCTCCAAAACGACAGTCTTCAATATTGAAAAGCTCAGGCTGACCCGAGCGTATTCGAGTCAGAACTAAAAGATCTTATGTAAGTTAAATCAACAGCAAATATATATGAGTGTAATTGCTTCAAAGATGTTTACGGGATTTTACATCTTATATCCAGTGTATAACATGCGTGCAATAACTTAAGAGATGTTTCGAGATTTCAATCTCCTAAGGATCCATTAAACTATTTATATGTAGCAACATACACTATATATATAATGTCTATCGGTAAAGTAAAGTATCAAAATAGCGTTAAGGCGTTAACCATATCACCCTTAACACATTTCATATAAATGTCGTAGCCTATACAGTACTGTAAACTCCACCGTCAACCGGTGGGCTATCAAAGAGCACTCCGTAGGTACGACACAAAACAAAATCGTAGTCGGCTCAATAAGGCATATGACAAGACACGCGAGGCAATGCCCAAGGTAGGATTTTACCGTTTTGCACTCTCGGAATGGCGATAACGCATAGTAGCTACTACTGTCCACCTCGAGACACACTCTCATAATCAAATCGAAAGTGGTCACCAAATCAATCACAAAGTAATAGATATAGTATCGAAGAAATGTGCCCGATTGGAGGAGCGACCTCACTTAGCCGGTATAGCTCCTGTTTTAGTCATATGAAGCTGAACCGAGGGGGTCAGAGCGACGTTCTTACCTCATACCAGTAGAATTCGCCAAACCATCCTACTTCGTTCTGGATTCTCCACCACATGTACAGTTGGAAACCTGGTTTCGGAATTGACAAAGAGTGTGACAATATCCGACACCGGTCTCTTTAACAACCAAACGCTTATTTCACATCGTGGTCAATTTATAAAACATTTATAATAATAAATCCAGAAAACAGTTTAAACTTTCAAATCAAGGTATCCATATACTTATTCCAAAAGTATAAATATATTAACAAATACCGAGGAAGATTTTCTTTCAATCAATTCCGTAAATAATTTATAAATCTTTATTAAACCATTTATAAACTATTTATATGCTTCAAAACCATTTATAAAGCTATTTATAAATTCCAAAACAGGTTACAACTCTTTCCTTTTTCATAAACTTCTAAGCAAATTCCATTAAAACGCTTCCAAATACCTTTATACAAGTTCTTTTATAAAACCCTTTATAAAATATTTTAAAACCTTTATAAAAATATTTTATAAAATCCATTATAAAATCTCTTACAAAACTTTTTTCAAACTTCTAAAATCTTTTACATAAGTCTTTTATCTATTAAAGTTATTATAAAAGTCTACATTTATTATCTTAAATCAAAACTATATTTATGATATTAAATTAAATTTAAATAATATATATTAAAACTATATTAAATATTTTATTAAATTAAATTTTAAACTATTTAAAAAAAATATTTAAAACTAAATAAAATTATAAGTTAAAATCTTAAATTTACATTTAAAAACATATATTAACCTATAATTTTAAGCCTTACAACATATAAAATAAATTATTTTGCAAATATGAATTTTTAAAATAAAATCACTAAATTTAATTTAAAAATCAAATTTATAAATCAAACATACTTTACTATTTAGAAAATAATTTTAAACTGACCAATGGTGTCCGTATATAGTTTTCTACCCTATGGTCAAGTGGTAGGGTATGTATCATTTTAACCCAAATAGTTAAATTTTTCGGGTATATATCATTTCAACCCGTATCTTGAATCAAAATTTTCAAATCAATAAAATCGCTCGGGTTTATCATTTCAACCCATAACGATTTTCCATAATCTATAAGATTGTTCGGTATGTATCATTTCAACCCATAGTGGTAACAGGGATATAAACATCCAATCATTCAAAATGTCAACAATAAACATCCATCACAATAAACATCCAAATCAGCCAATAAATCACAACAATTAACTGGTTATCATTATCAGGTATTTAACTAACAATTTAAATTCAATACTAATTTAAATAGCAAATTAATTCAATATAAATTCAAATTAAATTTAAATTACCAAACAACAATCAAAAAATTTCTCATCGCATCATAAATTTAACTCAACTAACATAAGAAGGGTTAGTATTTTGTGAGTGGGTTAAATCACTCGCCTTTGGTTTCTAGTCGAATTAAAATCCAAATAAAGCCCAAAATTCCAACAGTCTTAGAATCCAACCAAATCAGTTTTAGATTATTTGAAATTTTGATACGATCCCAACGAAAGAAACCGTGTCCAAATCCGAGCTCGTATAAAAAAGTTATGGACGTTAGAACATTTGGATTTTAAATGTAAATTAAAATAAAACAAAAGGTATTAACGTAAATATCCTTACCACTCTAACCTTAACGGCCCTGCGTTCAATCACACTACAACACCCTAACGTCGCCTCGATCAATTTTGGTTCGCCGCCGCCTCGAACGCCGACGACCAGATCGACCATCAACGTTGGCCTCGCCTCCTCTCGCCGCGGCACGTCCCCATGCCATCGCGCCACGTCCGGTCTCACCGGAGCTCGCTGCCGCCTCCGCCTTTATTTCCTAATTTTTGGTGATTACATGCACTTCTAAGATGAAAGGCCACCACCTCTGAGACCTGCTTCGTGACCTCTACAAGCCTGAACCTCACGATCATCGTATAGTCGATGATCCATTGTCGGATCGACAACCCTAATACGAACAGTCGGAACTTATTCCACGACTTTTGGTCACAGCACACCCAAAATCAAAAAAAAAATCTCAGATCTAGATTACGTTCGTCAAGAGCTTTCAGACGGTATGTAATTCGATAGGGTTTGATGAGTTTGAATTTTCGATTTGATTTTGAATTCGGAAATTACGGTTTTGATATTTCTGGCATTGAGAAGGAGGAACAGATGAGAAATAAAATTGTACGTATAGGAAAAGAAAAAAAAGGCTGCTAGGGTTTCAGGAGAAATCTATTTATATAGACAAAGATTGATAAGAATGATTGGACATATCGAATTGGGTCGAAACGATAACAATGACCCGAAAAGCCCCTGTCGTTCCCGAAACGGAAGTAGGTCATTCCATACATTAAAATAAAGGTTTTTGATATTTTTAAACTTAATGGAACTAGTTTCAAACCCTAATTTCATTGTATATAGAAGTTAGCTTTCAAAATTAAATTATATTCATTTAAATTTCATTAATTGATTTCTACGCGTTTCGAGCTCACACGATCAAATGATAAGTCCGATCGCTACGAAACTTGAAATCCTACAATAATTCACTGCTACCGATCCGATGAAATTAGTTTCGCCAAAATCCGAGACAGTGGCCAAAATGACTAATTTTCACGTTAATTAAATAAATTATTATTAAATTGATTTAATCACCTTTTAAATTCAAATTTAAAAGTTAACAATTTTATCATTCTAGATTAAATAGGAATTTATAATCTTTTAAAATAAAAATTTCCATATTAAATCCAAGATTTAAATATTACATTAATTTCAGCATTCAATTACAACTGAAATAAATCCATTCATTATAATTTAAATTTCAAACAAAATCTTTTATTTTGATTTAAATTCTTATATTAATCAACTATTACCTTATGAATATAATTAACATTAGTTTACATTTTATTACATTCATATTCTACAGTTATCATCTTAACTCCTATTAACTGCAATATTTAACCACATTAAATTTCATTGATTTCCAAATTAATTTCAAACGGATTGAACAATAAAATAATAATTAAAACAATTATTACACATTAGTAATTCAAATACATTTCTAAGTCTATGTTACAAACAAAAGCTAATAAATTTACCTACTAATTAATTAATTTCATATTCCATAATAAACCTATTCCAATTTATAGCATATAATTTCAACATTTAATTTAACATTTAATTTTATTCCTTATTTACAATTATAACCAAATTAACTTTACAATTATTTCAATTGATTGAAATTACATTAAAATAGTTGTCAATAACATTCAAACAACATTATTAAATCGTATTCTAATTATTTTCTCATTAATAAATCATAAATTTTAATTTCTTACAATATTAAATTCCAAAATATTATTTAATTTAATAGTTTTATTTATCAAAAAAATACGGGTCGTTACAGATCCCCTACTCGCTTGTCTCTATGTGACTATGTGTACACATTCACCAACATTGTCAAGGGTGTCGTAAAGCACATTTATGCTCTTCTTATCATAGTCAATGGTTCGAGGGAACAACATGATGCAACATTGATCTGAGAATGCTCCAGAAATATGGCTTGAGCATCAGATATACGTTAAAAAGAAGCATGATCCAACTACAGAGAAGTGTAAGCAACCCGACCTAACTACTGCGAGGTGTAAGCAACTTGGTCTAACTGCTTCGAGGACTCTGTATAACTCCAAGGTTTATTGAGAAAGGCTTGCCATGGTGAAGATAGGTTAGATGTGGGTCACATTTTATTCATGTAGGCGCGTGGATTGAATTGTGATTAGCCTCACATCATAAAGTTCCCTAAAATATATAGATTTATATACGTGATTGACACCATACAACAACAAGAGATTTTTTGATCCGACAAATGTTTTCATTGATCATGTAAGTGCCATGGAGGATGTTAGAATATCTAATCGTGACATTGGCACCAAAGAAATTAATTCGATTTTCCTGCTCCACCGCAATCAACGAATCATGTGCGCAAACGGAAGCGAGGGGGCGCCTAAACCTCAAATATCTACTTGAATCATATAATCTATCAGTTAATAGCCGTTTTTTTTATAATTCAGAACAAATGTAAAAGTAAAGTTACCAGTTAGTTCCTTGTTTCTTTCAACTTTAAAATGATTCTTGATTATTTTAATCTTATTTTTCTTTATTTTCTATATGTGGTTTTAATTTATTCTTCAAATTTAACCTAAAGTAGTCACTATAAATAAAGAACCTATAGTGTTCGCTATTGTTTTACTTGAAATTCTAAGATTATTCGGTTTACAAATATTTAATTATAGTCACAATATAAATTTAAACTTGTATCATTCTTGTTATTTCGTTAAACTGTAAAAGTGCTTAATTTATTGACCAAACTATCATGTGTGTGTGTATTACTCATGATAAACTAAAAAATAGTGTCAATCTAATTAAAACCACTAATAGTTTAATAAAAAATTGTTTGTATTAAATTTACAGGGCAAGCACCTCTTTTCGCAAGGCTCTACTTGGACTCCGCCTAGACACTAAGGTAATTATCAAAGCTTAGTGGCCCGCTCGATCTCGAACAACATAGAAGTAAAGACACAATATTATGTTTGTACGTATATGCATGTATGTTCGTAAATGTACATACAATACGAAGAAATGAGTGATAAATCAATATTTCACCTAAACGATTTATTTATTATATTTTGATTTTAATAAATCTTCCCCAAGTCTTGTTACTAACTACATTATTATATGTTTTAGAGATATCTTATGATACAATGTGGTTACACGCGCACACACACATATATATAATTTAAATATACGATATATTATATGTAAACCACACTACATTAGTTACTTTTAAAGTTAATTTCATGTAAATGTAGACATCAAGTAAATGCATTATTTGGAACACTACAAAATAAAATGCTATGTGTAATCGCATGTTATAATTCCATGATGTCGGTTATCACAATATTCCCAGGTTACTTATTCATAATTCACGTTGAATTTCTTAACATATAAAACGCATGTAAAAGTAGAAATAAAAAATATTGTGGAACACTGGAGAAAAGCGTCTCCTACATGATATGTACTTTTCAACTAGGACAAATATATTACATAAGATTTTAGTATTTTGTAATTTCTCAAGCAAAACGTTAAAGTTAAGTGTCATTTTCAATAGCCTTTGTAAACAATTAAAAACGAGTAAAAAAAAGTTGTTTTTAATATGAAAAATTAAATTTCATGTTTTTAATCTTTTTTGGGGAAAGAAAATACTTTAGTTAAACTAAAATGTATCAGTAAATCGATTATTTGACCTGTTGGTTTTCCAAATTCTGAGTACCTTTTTAATAGAATCGAATACACGATTGTCAAATATACCTTAGTAGTATAAACAAACACAACAAAAGCTAACATGATTCATTTGAATAGAAATTTAATACAGAACGAATTTTCTTCCCAACAAAGCTTTAAACAAAAATTTCAAATTATCGTCAACATAAACCCAATCATAATCATACATCATTAGAAAATTAATCAATCGTAATCATAGAAGATAGCGACGACTTTGTACACAAGCAAATCAAGAACCCATTGCAAACCTTTCAAGCATTCGCTGATTAATTCTAACCTGGATCAACCCATTGTTAACAAATGAGCATCCTCAAACTCATGGTTCATCCTGAACATCGACATTGTTTATGTTGATCTGCATGACAACACAAAATTTAACATTGTTGATGTGCAAACAAGTAATTGACAACTATGATTTATCTGTAGAGCAACAAAATAAATCGCTGAGGAGATAATCAATTCGAAAATTTTGATTTTCAACCAACTTTGAAAAATGCTAAAAGGAGAAATATTAACAAACATCATTCAGTGCGTGAATATAACGCATATAAAAGTGCCTTATATATTCGTCAAAAATTATTAATTTTAATTTTATATGAAGTTTAATAAACATAAGTTGAAAAGAACTACTATGAATTTTTATGCCAAGACCGAGATTCGAGTTTGCAATCTTAAACTTTCCATTTGAAAGTAAATGTTAATTTTTATCTTGATTGAGATTCGAAATTTTAACTTTTTGTTTGCATATAAGAGCATTTAGAAAAATTCATAGTCACATAAAAAATGTAAACCTATTTCAACTATTAATAATCACCAATCGTCCTCGAGACATGAAAATAAAATCACTTTTCCATAAAATTGAAAACAAATAGCAAAAAATTATTTGGCACTTAAATATTAACTCATAAGGTATACATGTAATTTCATTCAACGATCATTAGAGGTGAGTTTTTGGTTGTTTTGGTTTATTCGATGATGAAAATTGTTAAACCGAATTAAAACTAATATAAATAAGATCCAAATCAGACCAATCAAATTAAGTTTAGTTGATTCGGTTGGCTATCCAATTTAAGTGAACTAAAAAAAGGTTCACATTTTATGTTTAGACAGTGTAATTTGAAATGAATGCTAAATGTATAATTAAAGCATTCGTATGCTTCCTAATAGTGATCTTGACATATGTATGATAAATAAATTCTAATTGGATCACTAACTTAATTTAAAATAGTGTAATATTAGTAATTTTGAAAATATAATAAAAGTTTGGTTGATTTAGTTAAACCGATAACCAAACATTTTTTTTATCAGTCGATTATAAACCAATCTAGTGTCAAAATCGAACCTAACGGATCGAAATAGACTGGTTAGTTGGTTTATTTGATTTAACCAAAGATTGCTTTTCCCCAACGATCAATGTATTAAACAAAATCACCCAACGTTCTCAAGGTTTGTATATTGAATATTTTAACCCATACAATGCATGTAAAATTAGTATCAAGATTAAGTTCGGAAGATTGAGAAACACACTGCTTCAACTCTAGCAAGTAATTTGCAGCTCGTCGGAAAAAAACAATTCGTCTTTTTTTTTCTCTTGTATAAAAAAAGACAGAATGTCCATGTACCACCGTTACACAAAGATAAATAGAATTAAATCCCAAAGATAAATTGCGAAACATCAGCTGCATCACCTTCTCTTCTAATCTTTGTGTATATATATAAATAGCCTTCTGCTTTCTTTGCTTGCTTTTCTTTTTTTTCCATTTCTATTATTATTTATAAAAAAGAATTTGGAGAAAACAAAGAAAAAATATTTAATTATCCTATCTATAATAGGAAAGAGCTAGGGGAAGCTCTTCTTCTCGATGCCAACTCTGTTTAGATCTCATTTATATTGAAAACAGGATCTGCTTCAGTTTGCATTTGAAGCACGTTAGATCTTGTTATAGGTAATTCTTATCTAGTGTTGGTATTCTTTACTGCATAAAGATCTATTGGTTTTTTATTGATTAGTAAGGAACCCATTTGAATTTGTATTGATTTGTTTAGAGTCTATTAAGCTCTCGGATCTGTAATTTAGACATTTATTGATCATTTATATAATTCTGATTATATGGATATCATAAAGATAAGATTTTTTTTATGTGGCAGTTAATTAGATTTATTGAATTATAACAGTTTATATTGGATCTAATGTTTACTCTTGAGCATCTACAGTTTTGTATTTTTTTTATTTTTTTATTTTCACGAAGCTATATAATTTGATAGATAATGGAGTTGGAACTTGGTAAAATCTTTATTGGAGGTATTTCATGGGATACTAATGAAGATCGCCTCCGTGAATATTTCCAAGGATACGGAGAAGTTGTTGAAGCTGTGATTATGAAAGATCGAACCACGGGCCGTGCACGTGGCTTTGGATTCATTGTATTTACTGATCCTGCTGTTGTTGACAGAGTGGTCATGGAAAAGCACTTAATTGATGGCCGGATGGTAAGCATAGAAGCTATCTTTAAATTTTCATAAGAACCCATATAAGCTGAAAATATAACCAGCTTTCCTTTATTTTAAGAGTAGATAAAGTTTTGGCATCTAGTTCAAAGAACTAATATCTCCAGTTGTAATTCCATGTCTTTTATGTGAGCATCATACTTACTGCTTGATTTATTCCATGCTTGGTTCTGTGGAGCATTGCCAAAGATGTCCTTAGTGCTCAATCTCTGCCTCTAAAGTGCTCCACATTTACTAATAAACTTTGTATTTTTATATACAAATTACTCAGTCATCTAGCAATCTAAATAGGCACTATTCAACATTTTCATATAGTTAACAAAAAATGAAAAGGAAATAAAATATCGATACAATTTAGATGATACATGTTAAGAGACACAATTACCACCTCAACATAGTAAGGACATAAGATTCTTCTTCTAGGACTACCTTTTCATGAGTTTGTGGTATACAAAAATGTTTGATGTAGGACATTTGTTTGGTTTCAGGTGGAAGCCAAGAGAGCAGTTCCTAGAGATGACATAAATGTACTAGGCAGAAGCACCCCAAGCATTCACGGTTCTCCAGGTCCTACTCGCACCAAAAAGATTTTCGTAGGAGGCCTGGCATCCACTGTAACCGATACAGACTTTAGAAACCACTTCGAACAGTTTGGACCCATAACTGATGTGGTTGTTATGTACGATCACAACACTCAAAGACCAAGAGGATTTGGATTCATCACGTACGAATCTGAAGACTCTGTCGACAAGGCACTGCTTAAAACATTTCACGAGCTTAATGGAAAATTGGTAGAAGTCAAGAGAGCTGTGCCGAAAGAGCTTTCCCCTAGCCCAAATATCCGCTCTCCAATTGGTGGATACAACATTGGTATGAATAGGATCAACAGTTTATTTAATGGCTATTCTCAAGGATACAATCCTAGTTCAGTAAGTGGGTATGGACTAGCTAGGTTTGGACCAATAGCTAGTGGGCGAACCGGGTTCCCATCATTCAATCCTGGATACGGAATGGGTATGAATTTAGAACCTGGCATGGGTACAAATTTCAATGGTGGTCTTAGCTATGGTCGGACTCTTAACCCTTATTATAATGCAAATTCGAATAGATTCAACAGCGCTATTGGGTATGGAGGAGGAAATTTGAGTCCTGGATCAGTCTTTAGTAGCTCACCGGCTCGTAGTTTATGGAGTAATGGTGGTAATTTGAACTACAACAACAACGTCAATGCAGCGAATTCGAATTCATATTTTGCCTCTGGAATTGGTAATAATGTGCCTAATTGGGGTGGCGCTTCTTCTCCTATTGCTTCTCAGAATAATAGTAATCCGTTCAATGCTACTAGCATTGGTTATGGGAGTGGTGAGAATAACAACTTTGGTTTAGGTGCTAGTAACTATGGAAGGAGCAACATGCAAGGCGGTTTTATGAATAATAATAGTAGTAGTACTATGAATAATAGTGGTAGTTCATTTAATGCATTGAGCAGTGGGTATGAAAGGAACTATTCAGATTCATACGGCAACGGATCCGTTTATGGGGACCCGACTTGGCGTTCTGCAACTTCTGATATTGATGGTCCTAACCCGTTTGGTTATGGGCTTAGAAATGGAGATTCAGAAGTTTCATCCAAAGGCTCGGCTGGTTATGTTGGTTATAATGTTTCTAGTAGACAAACGAATGGAGGTAAGTAAATTGTGCATTTCATGATTTTTATCTTTTTTTTTTATGTTCTCCCGGAAACCTGCTCACTTTTGTGATATAGCATAAAACCGACCTGTACTTCAATGTGGCACTTTGTCCCGAGGGTAAATATTTTGCAATATTACTTCAGTGCAGATTTAAGTAAACTATACCTTTTTAATTAATGTAGGATTGGATTATAATTGAACTGAAGAGTAAAGTGCTATGAATTGAAGTACATGGTGTTTACTTGCAATATGACAAAGGTGAGAAGGTTTTATATAATTCAGCAGTGTCAGATTATTCTGCTACCCTCATATCCTATGCTTCTAATATGCCTGGTAATTTGTACCGTTTGCGTATGACGTTAAATATCTGATAACGCCTCGTGTAATTGAGTACACCTGACTTTCACATGCAACCATCTATCACTTAGAATGCCACTATGCCCTATCATTTGGAACAGCAGAACCAAAATTGTCACAACGAGCAACTTAATTTGCATTTTGTATCATGGAATGTAATAAATAGAAGCGAGTATAACCACAATGTTCAATTAAAGATACAAGCCTTTATACTCATTTTCCTCCATTTGTTCTTAACGTGGACTTTCTGATTAGCTCTTTATTTTTTATTGTAATTCAGATTGTTGTGTAACCTACCATATCGAAGCTAGGCTGTACCTTTGTGTAATAAAAACAAAAAAAATTAATATATGATATTAGCAAAATGAATTAGCAAGTCAGTTGCTAATGTGTATATACTAAATACCATTGTTAGCGATGTAAACAGATATTAACAGTACAATAATGAAACGTGTGTTTTCTATATCCTTTTATATTAAAATGGATGCTGGTACAACATGAGCTAATATCTCACCCTATGATTTGTATCGTAATTTAAACAGAACCCCTCCTTGTAACATTTTGAACAGCTTCTTGTTGGACACCGAACTATCTGCAAGTTTGAATTGGCAAATAAAATAAAAAAAAAATACAATGACTTTTGGCTCCTGATAATTGATTGTCAGATCCTAAACAGAAGAGAATAAAAGATGCAATGAATCTGTACATATATGATAGTTTGGTAATTTAAAAATAAAGACCCTTCTCGCATAAGTGGTTTTAATTGTTTGAAAAAAAATTATTTGTTCCTATGTCTTCTTAATGAATCCATTGGATATTGTTTTGCTTCTCAACACTCTCCAAAGCTAACATTAGATGATGGTATATTGGTTAAACTAATGCTATCATAGGGGATCATTTTTTGTTCTAAATATCTTTGGGGAACCATTGGGATAACTTAAACAATATTTCACCTAGTATGCTAAAACTCAAAATAGAAACATAAACGTTCACACAATTTTTCTGGCATGTATATTTCTTTAAAATTAATATTGTCTTAAATATTTATACAAACGTTTTTATAATAAGGCACCCACCTTTAAAAAAAAATGTGTCGCTCAAATCTTTCAGAAGTTGCATACTTATGTTTTAGCGACGGTGATGATGTATAAATTATATTGATAGTCTTTTCAGTCTTATCTTACGTGTTCCTTTTTTCCTCACGCTTGCGCAGAGCTTTCTTCTCCTCAAACCAAATGCATCAGTTGGTTTAACTTTTCACATCAATTCTTCAAAGAACTACTGATATATTTTGCTTCTCAACACTCTCCAAAGCTAACATTAGATGATGGTATATTGGTTAAACTAATGCTATCATAGGGGATCATTTTTTGTTCTAAATATCTTTGGGGAACCATTGGGATAACTTAAACAATATTTCACCTAGTATGCTAAAACTCAAAATAGAAACATAAACGTTCACACAATTTTTCTGGCATGTATATTTCTTTAAAATTAATATTGTCTTAAATATTTATACAAACGTTTTTATAATAAGGCACCCACCTTTAAAAAAAAAAATGTGTCGCTCAAATCTTTCAGAAGTTGCATACTTATGTTTTAGCGACGGTGATGATGTATAAATTATATTGATAGTCTTTTCAGTCTTATCTTACGTGTTCCTTTTTTCCTCACGCTTGCGCAGAGCTTTCTTCTCCTCAAACCAAATGCATCAGTTGGTTTAACTTTTCACATCAATTCTTCAAAGAACTACTGATATATTTGATCAGTCGGTCAAATTTTCTATCGGTCAATCCTCACACCCAATTACCAATATCTTACCAACGCAATTCTTTAAAAACTAATTCGATGCAAATTGATAATTGTAAAAAGAAATGCATTTATCTTTTTACAGGATGATAAATTTATTTATCTCTTTACAAAATGATGCTTATACATGAAAAAATTATAAGTCAAACCAATGACACGTGCATGCACATGCACGCATATAAGAAGTTGACACTTATTTGTACACAATATATAAAGATATAAATACATAAAAGATATATTCAATAATATGAAAACATTCAATTTTTTTTGGTCATCATAGTTTAGAGTATACTTTTATATGATCTTAAATATCAATGCTTAAAACAAAAGGCCAAAGCTAATTTCATGAAAACAACTCAATAAAATTCATTGCAGCAATTAGACAAACTTTGGTACAATCGGAAAAGATAACTGAAAGCATTTGGAGTTGCACAATGAAATTCTAAATTCGTAGATTCTAAACCGAACAGAAAATATATTATAAATCAATTTTTCAACCAGAAATATGGATTGCAAATCGATAATAAATTACAAGTCTAAAATTTTGTTCAGATGAAAGAAAGAAAGACGGATGGGAGGACGAAGATGATAGAGGGATGACAAAAGAATGTATTGTTTCACGCGCTTGTGTTATTTTCCAAAACACGGAAAATAAAATAAAAAGTTGTTTTCTATTTTGTATGTTAACTTCTTTTTTTAAATTGGTCATTTTTGGCAATATACATGCGTCGTGTGCATTTTTGTATGGACGCAAACCCAAAACTAAAAATAACAAATCAAACACCACCTAACTTTTCAGATAAGGGAAACTTATTAGTTAGGGGCGGGTGAATCTAATTATATTATTGTATGATGTATGATGAGTCCATTTTTGTGGTGGAAGATGTTGTCCTGGTATGTAAGAGAAAAGTGATCAGATCTCCAGGTGCCCTTACTTGATTGGACAGTGGTACCTTTACCTTTCATTTGCTTTCTTATGGTGGAATGATGATTCATCCAATTATGAATGGAAGGCAACATATAAAACATGGATTGTAAAGTTAATTTACAAGAAAAAGGTACAAACAACAATCAAGAACCACAGATGCATGAAGGACAAACTTAAAAGTTAGGAAATGTTATTTTAACCATAATCATTGAACATTGATTTATGGACCAAGGGTGTAAAAGGGATGAATTATACTTTTGGACTCAAAGGTTAAATATATCCAATAACTAACATGAATTATACCTTAGCAGATATAGGTATCTATTGTCTAATTGAAAAGAAAGTGGGGGCTCATATTTTTTTTTACTGTTTTGGAAGTTAATTAGATGTACAGGATTTGTGTGAATAAAGGATTAAATATGCATCTAAATATCAAACTAAACATGTCGGATGCAAAAATGCATATAAATAGACATGTTTGATATAATCCTTTAACTTATCTAACTAGTGTGTACAAGTGGATAATGATATATTTAATGTAATAATATTAATACTAATAGCGTCTGATAAATAGAATACAAATAAATGAAAGATGCGTAACTTCATCAAGATTTGATATAAAGACCTCGATTGAGAATATTATGTTAGAACGAGATTTAACCAGTCTTTTAAGGATTTAAGTTTTAACATTCCATATGAGATCTCCAACACGATCTTGAAATTGTTGAAAGCTTCACTGTCATGCATATAGCTGTTAGGGTTGAACCATCAAACACTCAACTGTACTAACCGTTCATGCGGTTACCATCTATAACAGTAACGGTTGAAGAATTAAACAACTGCGGTTAACGATACCAACCATATATGATTGTTTTGTATAATATTTAACATTAAAAGATAGAAATTAATAATTTTGGTTAAAAAAATAGCTTGTACATTAATAATACGTGCCTTCATGAACAAATAACATGTGCATGCATATTGATCGTTATAAGAATTTATAACTGTCAACAACGGTTACGGTAACGATTATATGAATTTATAACTGTCAACAACGGTTATGGTTGATGGTAATAACGACGGTTACCGCAAACGTAACATCACTAGTCATGCAGGACATTTGTTATATAAATAAAACTTGATGTTAGTAACAAGCCTTCTAATTATCTGTCATATGAAAATTTAATGTTAAGAACCAGAGCATGTACAGTGTATAATATGCCTTGCTGCTCTAACTATAATGATACTTCATTGTTGCAAACATTCTTGAAATTTTATGATTTAACTCTTATTTCAAATTGGATATCTCCCTTTGTGATTCAATTAACATTCCAATTTAAAGTCAACTAAACCATAATTTAGAAGAAACATTCAGTTCACACTGATATATTCAATATACTTATTTGTAACCACCATTCCAATTCTAATATTTTACAAACAAAAATAAAAATGGAACAAAAGAGAAAATTGAGTTTTGGGTTTTAGTTGCAGAAGTTTAAAGTTCAAACGTCAAAATCTATTTCAAATCATGTACAAACATTATATTATAGATAGATCTTTTGAATATACGATTTACAATTTAAATCTTGTTTCATTGTAAAGTTTGGTCTTTATGATTTTAGATTTGAATCACGTTTTGAAACCTTTGGTTGCAAGGATATGCACATGAACTTAGAAACCCTACCAAAACATTAGCATGTTCAAACTTTTCATATAACCTCCATTCTCTCAGTAGAAAAAATCACATTGCATAATAAATATATAAGAGTTGAGCATGTGGATTGTAATATGCTATACTTGTTCAGGCAAAATGATTATAACTGAATTTTGGAACTATTATTCATTGGGATATTCTAATGGGTGGTTTTCACTTAAAGGGGTTTATAAGTCATATTAATAAATTTCTAGGACAACCCTTCAAAATAATTAATTTAATACATAAAAGGGCTTCATAACTAAAATGCTTTGTGTGAAAACTTAGTTTGGTCATTTTGGTTCTTTGGAAGCTTCAAAAGAACTATGGAAATGACCAATATTTTTAATACTTTGTTCAAATCCTAATAGATTGCCCTGACAATTGTACACAAACCAAAGAATAATTTCTGCAGTAGTTTTGGACTGGAATGTATTGAAACCAAACCAGGACATTTGAGTTCCTGTTGTAACCCCAAGCCTTGTAATATGTTAAAGTAGAGCGCGCATGTGTGGGTTTGTTTGTTTGGGGGGTGGGGGGGGGGGGGGGGGTTGGGGGGTAGTGGTGTTAGTTTTCCTTTTATTTGATTTTCCTTCCAATAACTTCTGAAGCTAATTCTTGGAATTCATTCTTTTTCAGGAATTGCTGCCTAAAAGGGTGCTCTTCTTTCAGTCATCTTATATGAGGAATTTCATTAATGTTGCAATATATATTGGGTTAGTAAATAATCTAGAGCTGACCAGAGAGTTGATTCCATAATTCAATATTCAGAGAATTGAAACGTTATAGGGTTTTGTATTTGTTTGAGGTTCGAGTCTTATTTTCTACAGCAAGCTTAGTTTTGTTACCAGCCATGTTACAATTGAACTACAGTTAGTAGAGAGTGTCAAGTTTGTTTTGGCTTCAAGCCAAATAGACATTTGCTTTTTTTGGTACTTTTTTTTTACCACCTAGTGATGAAATTTGCTGTATTGGCAAAATTTCAGGTTATTGCCCTTGTTGTATGTTCTTTATTTGTTTAAAAAGTTTTTACTTCAAATGTATTTGAAGAGACATATTGATTTACTAGTGTGAGGTTGTTGGGAGAGCCTTCTTGGTCCCAAGGAATAATAAGATTTATTATACATATGAAAGAGCATTTTTATTCGTTTCTTCCTCCTTTTACATCACTCATGACATGTTTGTACTAGTTTTTCGGTCCTACTACGCTGTTTTGGCACGTTCTATTATTTAATGAGAAATTGTTGTTTTCATGAATATAGGATTCTACCAAAGTTCCTAAAATGATAATTCATCGTTATCTTTATCTTATCAATATCTATGTTACTGGCATAGAAGTGTTGTAAGCATATACATGTACAATCAACAGGAAATGCCACAATTAAGTAAGGTGGGGCCGATCAAAGCATGGGGTCATTTTGTTATTATGGTTATGGCAAGGAGAAAGAAGAAAATGGTCCCAAGTCATGATATAAGTTTGAATTCAGATAATGGAAGTAAGAGCCGTAGTGTTTTGAATTTAGAAAATTGTCCACGTGAGCAGATAAAGATTTTGCCTAAAACTACGCAAGTCCGAGCCGGTTATTGCTAGGGTCGGGTACGAATTTATCAAATCAAATCCGATTTGAGTCCGACCCGGTTATTAGTTTTCAGTAGTATCAGTACATCAGTGTTTATATTATTTGCTTGTATGTAGATGTTTTTGTTCGCTTTTGATGTGAACTTGGCTACATAATCATTCAATTTACATGTCAACATTATCTGCCTATGAATTTTACAAAGATTGCAAGTTTAAAATATTATTTTAACACAAGTATCACTAGTCTAATATACGGGTATTGTCCAGCGGGTTTGAAAAACCCGACGAATCAAACTCAGGTGTTGATGTCGAAATACCCTCCAAGTTCGAATTGGAGTCGGGTTTTGATTACCGTAATCAGACTTGAGTTCGGGTTTTAAGATACGCGGACCGAACCCAACCCATGGACAAGTCTAAATATGAGGATATCTTGCAACTGGTCAAGGTTACAAGCCTGATGGTGTCTCATGATCATTTATATGTATTTGGTTGGTTAAACCATATTAATGTGTTTGAACGATCATATTTATTTTCGGACTTTTTCAACGGAACATTTCAACATCGTGTCATTATAGCATTGATGAGCAAGAACACAACATGGCTGTTATTTTCAAGGAATTGAAATTCCAACTAATATGGTATGTATCCTAAGTGAAGTACCCTGGACGAAGCAATCAGACATCCACTTACTCAATTTGAAATTACGTTCCCAAGGTTCCTGAAAGTGAAAGAAATACGACAGAGACCTTTTGTCTTGCAAGGCCAGTTTTAAATTATCTGCAATCAAACAAGATTTCACCATACAAAAGAACTTAGCTAATATTATGTATGCATGTATTATAATCGGCAACATGATCGCTGGAGATGAACATGGTGTTGCAGTGTTCTAGCCAAAACTACCCTTATCCATTTCCTTGAGCTAATTGTTCATGACCATTGATCAAAAAATGTTATCTCTTTATATATGGAAAAAGAGAATTCAGTCTAGTTGGTGACGACGTTCAACAACTACTTTACGGTGTAGAGTCCAAAAAAATCATTTTACTTGGGTTTTATTTAATTGTTTGGTTTTGTTTCAAATGTTTCACTTCGATTTAGCCTTCGTTTGTTTAAAATACTAAATTTTGACAGTTGAATACTGATCGTTAAATTTTGAATAATCATTTGTTTGTTTGTATTCAACGTTCAAAATAAAACACAACATTCAGTCTTCATAACAAAAAATAAGCAGTAGGAAAGTTCTAAATTATCATGTATGAATAGATGATTTTACTTGGAACTCGGTAGAAAGTCAGAACTTTTTATTAATAACAACCTAGCCTTAGTTGTAATTGAATGTCTCGGTTCATTCTTTATATCATTAATATCAGGTTTTTGAAACGTCTCAACGTTCCAGTAACAATTTAAAAGATGTAGTAAATCACGATAGAGATTTATAAAATAAAATAAATCATATAAGGAGGCTAACTATACCAAACTACTCAAACCTTCTTGGAAGAAAAGTTTTGCCCAACTTCTTTCGTTTTGACAAGTCTTTCAAATGATAGCCAAACTACTGTGTAGTTTGTTCAATTTGCCGAGGTTGATTATTGCCAATAGCAGATTAGTTGACTATCACTATTGTTTTAATTCATTCTCTTGCAGTTTATACGCTACAAATCTTTCATTTTATTTTTCCTTCTCAACTTCTCAGTCTTTTTCTTCAAATGCGGCTTCAACTTCTTATTGTAAGCGGTGACTGTCACAAAAGTTGATTCCTCCTTAGTAGCTTTGGATAACTACCTCCACCGCTATAGATAATAGAGTCATGGGTGGTGGCGGAGGTAGTTATATGTTTTTAATTGTAAAATCCATCTTATAACTGTCTTGTTTGAAATAACATCATGTTATCTGGTTTTTTTATGACATACCATTACATTTCTATGTAATGAATATCGAAGAAAAGTTTGTTATGCATTAATACAAATCATTAAGTTCATGTTGTGTTGATCATAACTTAAGAGTTCGTTTTAAACATGAATTTCTAGCATTCTTAATCATAAGCATAGTAAGAAATTAATATCGATAACCAGCTATACTTAACAATCTTCAAAATGACGAACAATGTATTATTAATTATTGTCAACGAAGAGACTTGAAGGTGTGATGTATGTTCGTTTCTTATTTAATGATATAAAATGACTCATCGAGATGCTTCTATATTTAATTATATCTTAGTGAAATTGCAGGTCTCATATACAATATGTAGTAGTTTTTTGACTTAAAAGTACAGTTGGACTTATGTGCAAAGCTCACACTTTGATTATGAGAAATCACATGATTTGATCATGTTATGACAATAGTGAGGTGTGTGTTAAAACACATGAAGGGACACACCACTAAACAAAAGATTTGTCTCCCTTGATAACAAGGGCTGGTGTGGCAATATGTGGGGTTCAACATGGAGTCGTAAAATCCTTGGCCGTGGCAGCACGATCATCGATAAAAGTTATCAGATCGAAAAAAGTGATTATTATGGTCAATTCACGTAGTTAGTCATTAACGTTATTAGAGTGTATATCAATCGAGATTTATATGTATAGGTGACATAGTGTCTATGATAACAAATAACATATACAATACATCGTTGCTTAAGACTATCACGTTGAAAGAATAAAGCTACGATTTTTCCTTAGTGACCTATATGCATTTAATATTGTGTCCATTATTGTGCTTCAAAAAAGTCCACACAAACTTCGATTTCAAAATATTTTAATATCATCGAGGATCAAAAATCATAATTAGGAGTCTCACAACCGCAGTTATCGACTGCCTAGTAATTGAGTTAAATAAATTTGTGTAAATGTCAAATAAGGTAGATCAAGGCTGTAAAAAAACACAAATGCTCTATTATTCAAATTATTTAAGTTATACTGATAATTTGAACGTTGACTTAAAAAGTACAAATTAACATTAGAATTATGTTATATAGGATGAACAAAGAATGTAAAATGATAAAAAAAAAGTTGTATTATTTATTCTACAAATAGTTGTATAGAAAACAGAAAGATAGGATGTTGATTTTAAGTACTTAAATTATGTCAAAACCGTTAGAAAGTGCCAAAACATGTTTATTTCTGACCAGCCCTTAACGTAAAGGAGAGTCACATGTAATCATAGTGACCTTATTTCTTTGGATCTTTGACATGTTGTCTTTGATAAAGTTAAGGGGTATACCTTAGAGGATTTTAATGAAATTTTTAGATCTCACAACACCCGAGTAGATTTATCGATGTTTGCTTATACGACTTTGATTAGCAAGTTAACTGTTTGTTAAAATATCTTTTAGTTAGTACTTGTTTTGTTGAGCGCTTTTACAATCAAGAGGATGTAAGTCGATTATTCGTTAAAATGCCTAAGTGAATTTTATATAATATTAAAATAGAAACAACACTACCGTAACAACCCGTCTCGAAAGAGGCCGAAATTCTGATCCAAAGAAGATCCATCGAAACTTAAACTCATCCTAAAGCTGACTGTTGGTTGATATAAAGAATAATACACATAGTTGTTTATCTACACATTCAAAAACTCAACGGAATGATAAAATATAATATTAGAACAGTAACCATTTTATTTAAAATTCAAATGTCACAAAAACATAACATAATACCATAATCAATCATCAACCATTCGTAGTACAATATTCCAAAGTTACAACATCATTTAATGTGTACATCAGAAATAAAGGAAATAACATAAGTAGATAAATAAGTGTCTATCATGTGTTCCCTCATCGACTTCGCCCTCTTAATCGACATCTTCTTCTCTAACATGTGTCGTAATTAGGAAGGAATCAGAACTACAATGTCCAGTGAATAAAATCTCGAACCTTCCTATAATAGTACTGAGTAAGTATAATTTAAATAAGAATATGTCTTTCGTACCTTAACCATACAGTAAGTCTTTCCAACTATAAGCTCTAAGGCTTTCCTAATCCAATTCCATAACTATTACCTCAATCCAATAACTCATATCTACCGTCAATAATGTCATATCAATGTAAGAGATGGTACACAAGCCGTTTAATACCTTTTAAATAGGAATTGCGCAGACTCTGACCATTTAATACCTCATTTAAGACAGATCTCCATTATTTAATATATATCCTAAGGCGGACTCCTCACCAGTACTTATTTAGCTGACATTGCACAGAATCTCTTCGAGCCACTTAATATTTCATATCGAAGCAGACCATTTCCTACCTCTACCATGTCTAACCACTAACCCCGACCATTTACTACTTCCTACATAGGGAAGATCCAGAGACTCACACAACCACTTAATACCTTCAATCCCTGAAGTAGGTCCTTCGTATTATGATATGTACCTCACATTGACATATCATATAAGTCTGACTAGTCATAGGTACTGATAGTCAGATTAGCTGGACAAATTTACCCTATAGAATTTGAAACTAACCTTACATCCTCTCTATTTACTTATTATAGACGATGTCTCACATCAACCCCAAAGTCACACTACTAATAGCCAGATTACCTGAACAGACTTTCATGTGCTTTTGGCTGACCTCGCATTCCTACTACCTAGTCACAATTTACACTCTCTTAGCATCTATTACACATCTCACCGCATAGGTTATTAAAGCCTTATAAGAATCTTCTTATTTTGCCTCTACAATTAATTAGTTTTCCAAGGAGGTTTTAATAATAATTAATAACCTATTAACTACACAATTAATACGTTATAATTAAAAGTTACTTACGTTGTAATCACTACAGCAAAATACCTTTTTTACAACAAACAATACGGGTTAATAGAAGTTTTGCAACGGACCTACGCCGTCGTCTTATGCGATGTTGTGATAGAATCAAAAAAAAATTACAACGTTTTAAAACCATTGTAAAACCCATTGTAGTAAACATTCTTTTACAAAATTCCAAAACCATTGCAACAAGTTCTTTTACAACCTTTTTTGCTAGTTGCAATAAGATCTTTTACAACCCTTTTTCCATTCTTACGAAAATTCAAATGAGAAAAATATACAAAATACTATTAGGTTGCAACAAACAAGCAATAGATAAGCATAGAATAAAAATAACAATACAATCAAAAGGAAACCGTCGGCAAACGGATCTGAACAAGCAACGTTTTAGTACATTCAAAAGCATCAACTATCAATTCACATCTAGCAGTACTGCTTTTATCAGAGTACAATATAAATGCACATCATCTCACTTATTCTAGCACACATCTGAGATTAAGATACATCTAAACTCTGCACAGATCTCTAATAGCAGTCATACATCTGAAGTCAGCAAGAATCCGTTTGTGTGTTTCCAAACTAAGTTCCTGAAACAAGAGTGGTTAAGAGCTTAGCCTTATCATTTTCAAGCTCAACAAGACAGCTAGAAATAGTTTTCACTTTTCCTTACAAGCTATGTTAGAACATCATGGTTTTGCTACTATTCAGACATTTGGCTATAATTTCATACGATGCAAACATTGATCCAAACAAGGTAAATCAAGAAATTAAAGCAAAATAGACAACTCACGCAAACTAAGAAGTAAAAGATAACAGATATACACATTGAGAAAATACGATACTATTTCAATTTAATGATGATAAAAGATCTAATTAGCACGACGCTGTTAGCTTTAGCCAATTCAAACTAATGACAACTTTTGTACTGAGTTAACCAATTCAAAGATCCCCACAATACTTATAAGTATATTAATCTGGAAGAGTTAACTAGCCTGAGCTGCACGTTAATCAACAATGAAAAAATTGCATGATCTGGAGTCATAACTAATCAGCAGAAGCACATTATGAAAGAATATAGATTCTGTAAACCATAGCTAAAATATTGCTTGGATCAATAGATCGATTAAATATAGAATGGTTTTCTTTTTTGCTTTAATTATGAAAAAGTACTCGTGCGAAATAGTTATAGGTTTACCATAAGTTTTCAAAGAATCTTACCAAAGTTGCTAGATCAATTCCAAAAAGATTAAGAGCAATCATCGTTACTAGCAATAACATCCAAATGTAATTGGCAAGATCAGCAGCAATAGGCATACCTCGAGCATTAGCAATCTAGAATGGAACATGTAATGTTTTTACCAAATCATCTCGTCTATCCCAATCAGGATCTACCTCGAACCTATAACATATGCATTATTAAAATAGCAGATTTAAATATACTCAAGTGGATTTTATTATGCTTGATACAATTTTATATCATTATTTTTTCTACATAAACAATATTGACATGAGCATAAGAGTCTAAATGGGAAAGTTAGATACATGTGTACATGTACTGGAAATTGGTTATTAGGGGATATCACAATCATAGACAATGTATATTGACATGGCACATCTACTTGAAATTAACTGTTAAATACAAGAAAATTGTAAGCTCTCCTTCCCAATTTTTCATATACAAAGACACTGAAAATATTTTGCCTCAGATAGTGCTAAATTATATAAAGGAGAGATATAATATTAGCATGTCACACCTGTTTGAGGCTCCAATAACAGTTGCCTTGGATCAGCATCTTCAAACTCTATGAATAGTTAAGAATTGCTTCCAAGTCAGTAATCAGTGAAAAACGAATACAATTGGAGGATGCGAATCACAGTATGATGCACCATTTATGTCTTTAGACTAGCTTAGCTGGCCTATAAATCATTTCAACAGCTAGCATTATCAAAACCCACTCTGCAATTTCAACAGCCCAATCGTATATGTTTCAGTCTACTGTCTGGCCTTATAGCCTTATGTCAATGTTGGTTGAAGAATGTTATGCTTCTTGCAAGTTGCAATGCACGCCGCCACTTCATTTTATTTAAGCATGGTTCCTGTTAGACTGACAGAGGAATTGAATATATTTTATCCAATTTTCAGCTCTTACGATCAACAACTTAATCTACAACTATATGAAATAGGGGTAAATTCAAATCAAGGTAAAATTTTGTAGTATTTACCTAAAGATGCTCACATACTATAAGATGAATCTCCTTTCCAGCATTATCAATAAGCTTAGAAACACCCTTGAGACGATGTTTAAACAGAACTCCATCATTACTTCGTAAATATATAAATTGAGATAACATAAATGGTCAGAGCTCCAATGGATAATACCAATTCGCGGAGAGATTAAGTGCGGGACTTGTTCTCGCGCCACATACTGGAAGTAACCTTCGATGAAGTGCTGGCACGAGGAGCAATGATTTAGGGCTTTGTGAAGTAGGAAATGAGAATGAATATGGCAAAGGAGATTGAGGGTTAGGATTTAGCAAAGTTGCGCTCTAGAGTTAATACGAAGGAAGCGGTGATGTGTTTTGTCGGTGCTGTAAAAAAGTTGACAAAAAATAAGGGCGGAAGGGAGTCAAATTTTTTAGAACTGGAGCCAATTTTTTAGAATGGAGGGAAAAGTTCCAAATTAAAATCAAAATTTTTATTATTTACTATAAATAAAAAATATGTATATTATAAAAGATAGTTATTAAAGTAATAATCTGCAACGCAATATTTATATATGTTGAATTTTGAAATATTTTTAACATTTTCGAATTTCTTGAACCTTGAATGTTTTATAAAATTTCAAATTTTCTAATAATATTACTTTTTTCCCTTTTAAATTTTATGAGGATTTCAAAATTTTGTTTTTGAATTTTGTGAAATTTTTAAAATTTATTATAGAAATTTTCAATTTTGTTGAAATATTACTTCTTATTATTAATTTCTAATAGTAATTATTAGTTATTACTTCTTAGTTATTAATTATTAATAATTATTACTTATTAATTCTTAATTATAATTTAATATTAGTTATTAATTATTTGATATTAATTATTCGATAGTAGTTATTTAATATTGATTACTGATTATATTTATTAAATGTTGTAATTGATAAATATTAACTATAATTTATTGATTATCAACAATCAATTATAATAAATTATTAAATATAAAAACTAACTATTGATTGTAGATAATAATTAGTAATTATAAATTATTTATTATGGTCATTGGTTATAAATTATAAATGATTACCTATCTAAGTCTTCATTTGTAAATAATTATCTATCCATGTTTCCATTTGAAAACTGGCATTTATTACAACTAGCAAACAAAAAGGTTATAATATATATCTATTACATAGTAGAAAAAAGAGTTGTAGATTGGCATCTACGGACAAAAGAAAATTATCGTAACAGACATCTATTACAACGGGCAAGCAAAGATGAAAATTCATATTTAATACAATGGGCAAACAACAGTTGTAATAGACATACATTACAACGAGAAAATAAAAAAGTTGTAATAGGTGTTTATTACAACGTGCAAAGAAAAAGGATTGTTGGAAAGTAGTAACTATTACAATGGGCCTGAAAAAATCGTTGTAATATGTTTTTATTAAGATGGCCATTTAAAGATGTTGTAAAAACGGCGTTGTAATAGGGTATTTTTGTTGCAGTGAATATATATATATTTTGTGTGTGTGTGTACAAATAAGCGCCTAATACATTTCTAAGCATGCAAAGATTGCGCTCTAAACTAACGTTTAAATGTCAAAACTTCAAATTTATATAATTCATATCAACAAATATCCATAAATCCAATATCCATGGTTCAGTCAACGGACTTGTATAAAATAGAACCCATACCCAGTTTATTTTATACCAAAATAGCAGAATCAATCAATAATAGAAACTTGCAATTCAAATATCTTTACGCTCTATTCAGCTTCTTTTTGCATAAAATTAGAAAAGGAGAATTTCTATTTATACAGCGATAGACAGTGCAAATTACAAACAAAAGAATTCGTACCTTACATATCATTTTATAATTTATCCTTTTCAAAACCCTTAATCATATCCAAAAAAAGATAAGAAGTGGAATAAAATATTAAACATTAAAACTACAACATCTACACAAATTTTATTATTTTAATATAAAATATTCGAGATTCTAACATAAGAATTGACATTTCGCTTCAGGGGAATTTTAGGGGTTTTGATGTGATGCTTTCGTAAACCAAAATTCTTCAAGGCATATATCAAATCCAAATTATACTGTGCAATTACTAAAAAAGAAAGACTAATATTTCCTGTAACATCCCGCAAAATTTACGTTAATAAACTAATAATTAATAAAACTCCAACAATGGAATTTGAGCCAATGATGGACTTTAGCTAGAAAACTTGCATTGTTGCGTTCGTGGCGATTTTCCGACTGATTTTCATCTTTGAAGTTTTACGAACGGAGTTCATATGAAGCAGTTACGAGCATTTAAAGTATTCATAACGAAAATAACTTAGAACAAAAATAGTGACAAATATAATTAATAACCCAGACCCCACTGGTCGATCCCCACTATGGGCCGTCTACAGCTAGCAGACGACTGTTTATAGGGGTGCGGTCGACCGATCGACACACTGCGGCTAAGGTTTGAACATTAGTCAATGTCCCGGATTTAATAATTTTAATATAACGGATATGACTGATTTGAGCGCCTATTAATGCAGGACTAAACCCGCACTTTTCTTCTTATATTTTCCAATTCAAAGAGCGAAGCTATGTCATTTTCTCTTCTCTCGTACTTCTCCCAGCTATAAAATATAATTTATATTTATACAAATTGGAGAAGAGTATAAAACAAAAATAAAAAAAGAAGAAGCAGATCACCGTTGTGCAATAAAGAAGTAAATTTCAATACAAATTTATATTCCCCTTAACCTCAAATCTCTTCTCAGAACCGTAATTCTAATAGTATGTATATACTCTTTTATATGTATTTTTTTGGATTAAATAGGAGATGGAGTTGAGTGAAAGAATCAGATTCAGATTTGGGAGAGTTGAAAAGCTTCAAAAGGTAAGTGGGAAATTATGTAATTTATTTATGACATTCGAATTTATCTCGTTGGATATTTATTTGATTATTATGCCTAAACAGAGATCTAAAGAGTTATAGGCTCGAATTAAGCATGTAAATCATTACTTACATATTTTGCAATTTTTGGAAAATTAAATAAGAACATTATTTAAACCCAGATTTTAAAATCAGTCCCCAAGTTATTGAAAGTTTGATATTGATAAGGTGTAGAATTTATTCTAAATCTACAATTAGGTTGTAAAGATGTTAGTATAATTTAGATTTACTCTAATTTTATAAGGATGTGAATTTCTATATTTTAATTTGTTGAAAATATTGTCCGTGTAACTTTCATATATTGGTCTAATTTATTAAATACATAGAAAAAGTGCAGTGATTGAATTGACAAGTATGGACATTCTTTCCATGGTTTACACCATCTATTTCAATAAAAAGAAAGTAAATAATTCTTGTAATTTCAAACGAAGCGATCTCTTATTTTAGGTTAATCTATAGAGAGTTATAATGGAAAACTTTTTGAGAACTAAAGGATTAAAATATGGAAATGAGTATTTTAGTTAGAGATTGATAATAAGAAACAAAAATATAAATATATAAATACGTATAACCATGCTAAACACTCAAAATAAAAACATAACCAATACAGTGTAATACACGCTAATATTCGTGTTAGATAAAGTTAGAATGGTAGAATAAATCGCATAATAAATGGTAAGATTTGTAACTCCAAAATTAATAAGGTACAAATGTATAATAAATAAGGAGTGATAAGAATTTAAATGGGTTATAAATGAGTTAATGGGGTTGATTAACAAGATGAGGAAGGAATGATAGTAAAATTTGAATAAGTAAATAAATGTCATTAGGAAATGCCGGAGTAAAATAATAATCATTTATTACAGATAGAGTGACATTTGTAGAAATAGTAAATAAACATGTTAAGTAGTAGTTAATAATTATAAGGCTGTGTATTTTTCATTACGGTAAATTATATAGCCTTAATTGTACAAGTAAAGGTTGGGGGATTTAACTCAATACTTAAAATGACCAATCTGATTCAGTAGGTTGGGATGCGAGATCAATACAATTAACAATAGAAGTTTGCCCTTCACTCAGAGGCTAGCAGCAACTGTGTTTACTTACTATTGATGTGGGACATCACCAGCCATAATGTAACAACCCGGGATTTTAGCTATATTTATTTTAATAAATATTTAATCCAATTAAATAAAATGTAAACTTATCATTTTAAAATGGATAAGACTTTTGGAATATTTTCCATTTATCTATATACATTTGTATTTTGAAAAGGAAATTTGATTTGGAAATTTAAAAATAAATCTCTTAAAAATATGTACAATAAAATCTATCTTATATAATTAAATTAAAATGCTTTATCCTATTAACATTTGGTTTATATATATATATATATATATATATATATATATATATATATATATATAAATGCAATATAGATGATAATGTTTAAAATAAAATCAAATTATATCAATACAAAATATAAGTATAAAATATTGAGTAAAGCTGAATATAATTTAAATATTGATAGTTAAAATAGAAATATAAATAAAAGCAAAAATTAAGTGATTTGGTGTGCATACAACATAAGTTTAAAAATTGTAAAAACAAAGTAGAAAACGAAATCAGACAAAGCGTATATGTACATACAAAATATCTATATACGGCAAAATATAATAATAGCATGTAAACAACTTAGGAAACCATGGCTTTAAATGCCATCGTCTCAGCCAAAAATAGGTCAATTCAAAATATTTAGAAAATCTGATCAAAATAAACAAAAAGAAGAAAAACACTTGACCAGTTAAACCTTCCTTTATACATCCCGTTCTCTTCTGTATATATGTATGCATCTAAGCTATTTTAGTTCGTTCAGTAAAACTTAGCTAACAGAGAAAAACAAAAAGAAGAAAAAGAAGTAAACTCAAATTCAATTCAACAAAAACTAATAGGGATTAAGGGCAGATTCAAACTGCAGTTTTTAAAGAATAACAGAGTGTTCTCTGTTCAGCAACCCTTGCAATTGAGTAAACATCAATCTTAAAGCTTTAAGTTTAAATAAAAAAACAGTTCAGGAGATTCATTTATAATACGGTATTGTATATGATCTTTGAATATAATTCTGTGTTTATATATAGGTTGCTCTGTATATTGGTCTTCTCTGTTTATTGATTATAGGGTTGATTATCATTCAAATCAAAATTGTTTTGAACTGATCATTGTAAAGCTTTCAGTTTTCAATCAAACAAGATGCTTAAACTTCAATCAGGATTTTTAAAAGCTGTTTTAAAGATGTTAGAGGAATATACCACTGTAATCTTGTTTTACAGGCAATCAAGTAATAATTTGATAAATTTGATTGTTGTAAAAAGCTAATTCAAGTTCATAACTTGAATTCTTACTGCAATTTATGATTTTTAAAAGAAAATGAAGATTTTTAGTTTAGTCTTCTAAGAGCAGTTTGTATTTAAACAAAATTTGCATTTTTTCCATTTTCTAGTGATTGATCCAATAATTGGTGTTGAAATTTGGTTTGAAGCTTGTATGAACATCTGTGATCCCGAAAAAATTATTGAATAATTTTTTTATTGCGTGGATTAAAGAACGAGGCCGAATTAGGGTTTTTGTTCGAGCTTTTGGACATGTCAGAAACGAGGCGTGTGTGTCTCCTATACGTGATCGAGTTTCACGAGACCCTGGAGAATGGAAGAATAATGTGTTGTCGTGGTGTGGATGGAGTTGGGGCAGCTCCGGTGGACTGAACGGCGGTGGCGAGGTGTTTCAGTTAGTGGGTTGTGTTGTAGTTTTTCAAGCATACTGCCCTTTTTCGATTTTGAATGTTTGGTGATAAATCGAGTTTGGTTTTCGAGTTTATGGGAGTTTCGTGACTTGCCTGAGGTGATGGAGTTCGTCGCAGCTAAGGCGCGTCGCCGTGCACGTGTACAGCGTGGTTTCGGTGTCAGCGTCGTTGATGTCACGTGTCTCGAGTTGTTGCTCGAGTTAATGAGGTGATTGCTTCGAGTTTTAGACCGAGTACGTGAGAGGGTTTCCTGATGCCTAAATCTATACTTAAGTTTAAACTTAAACTTACTGAAAAAAAAGATGGAGTGCATGAGGAAGAGAAAGTGTCTCGAGGGAAGTGGGTGAGAAACGCGAGTGTTACTCGAGTTAATCAGGGGAAGTCTCGGGTTAGTTTTCAGAACTGTAATGTTATAAAAAAATAAAGTTAAGTAAATTGTGTTTCAACAAGTTTTAAGCATTGACGACTTAATAAAGGTTTAACAATTTGAATTAAGACTTTAATACAAGTTTTAATTATTTAGTTAATATTCTATAATGTTTTTAAACTCTTAATTAATTATTTTAATTAAGTAATTAATTTAAGTATAAAATTAATTAACATTTAAAGTTGTGGTTAGTAATAAATTGTTTTTCAAAATTTAAAGAAGACTTTTAAATTTTAATTAAGATGAATAATTAATATCAATTAATTATTTTTAGAAAGAAATTAAGAATGATTACTTTATAATTGTAATTAGAGATTGGTTAATTGATGATTAAGTGATAAATAAATTTGTAATTAATTACTTAAAGTTAATTAATGTATGATTAGTAGTTAAGCAATTAAGTAACTTAATTAAGAATTAATAATTAATTAATTAATTAACTAGTGGTTAATAAATAGGTAATTAGGTTTTATTAATTAATGATTAAGGATAATTAATTAAGTAATTAAGATTTAAATAAATTGATTAAGAAGTAATTAATTAAATGGTTTGAAATGAAATAATTAATTAATTAAGCAATTAATTCTCAAGTTATTGATTTAATTAAATTAATTACAATAAGAATTAAAGATGTTTGCTTATGAATGTTGTATATGTAGAATATCTGATTTGTAATATCTATTTGGTGATATTCTGTGATGTTCTATGATATGCCTTGATATATCTATGATGATTGTGTATGATTTATCTATGATAAATGCTATGTGAATTCAAAGTGTTGAATTTAAATTGTTTAAAACTATTAAACAACTTGACCTTTAAAATGATGTTTGGATTACGACGAGACCGAGATCGGGTGTCAGTAATGATTATCCGAAAACCACATCAATCCAAATTAAATGTTAGGCCGTGAATTTCCAAGTGAAGATCGAGATGGTGTTTCAGAATGCAAGGGTTATTGTCGTTAACTCTGAGGGTGATTCCAAAATGAGTGTAACGAGATAATGCCTTCGGTTTCGTTCGAACCTGGAACGAACTTGTATGGATTGAATGCTTTCAAAACATCGTCAGGCGGACGATGAGCATTCTAAGAGATATATTCTATAAAGGTAATCGTAACCTCAACCCTCATCAACCGGGAATGGCTAAAATAGGGGATGTACAACAAAGTTAGGTGGGTAGCACCCAAGCAAGACGAGATATACCCCTGTCTAGATGTCTCTTTTTATTTCGGCTGTGTGGGCGGTTGCTAGCTACAACCGCAGGGTTATCTTGTTCGGGACTGTTCAGTAAGGAATGGTTCCGGCCTTGTGTTGTAAGGGTTCGGGAGTGATCCTCGGTACGGTGATCTAAGCCCCGTACTATGACGGGTGGTACCCCAGTAGCCCTGCCATTGTATGGAATCCAGTCTCCAGTAAGTGCCAAACGTTTTGATTGTGCCCAACTATGTTGGAATGTGAGATGTAAGCATTTCAGCTATTTCTGTATTTTACTTGAAAACCCTAGACACTATTATAATATCACAGAATTTCATATAAAAATTGTTTGGTTAGCGTAAGGTAAAAACTTACCCGTGTTTATGTGTGGGAAGTCTTACGTGATACCTTTATTTTCAAATGCTTTCAAAGTTAAGTAAATTTAAACCGTTTACTCATACCAGACTCATGTCTGATCCGGAATTTATTTTTGTTTTTCACAAACTCTTGGGTACTCAAATTTTTATGAGTAGCCATGTGATAGGTTTTGGAGTGTAGGTTTCTAGAGGAGCTTGGAGCAAGAGTTCAGGCGTATATTTCTATCTAGTTCCGCTGTGTTAGTTGATGTATGCTGTATTTTGGGATGTATGTAGTGACAAATGTATATATGACTGTCATGTGTATGATGTTGTGTAACTCTGATATATGTAAAACTATGTAATAGTTATGTGATGTATTATATTTTGTTCCGTTTTCGCTATGAGATTCTAATGTTGTTATTCTTTCTTTCTATCTTTTCTATTTCTATCCCTTTCTTTTCTTATTGATGATACGTCTTTCTATGAGTAGAAGGGCGGGTCGTCACAGTTGGTATCAGAGCATAAGTTGGGATAATACCTAGGCTCTGAAATAATATTTATCTTGAGAGTGCGTATTTGTATTTTTATATAATTATATACCTATCTAAATTTGTTGAGTTACCTATTCAAGTGGCCAACATGAGTTCTGGAAGAAGAGGCAGAGGTAAGGGCAGTACCTCCACTATAATGGACGAAGTCAAACTGCTAGTGAGGCTGTAGATCCAATACCGCCTCAGGTTAGTTTTGCTGCTTTATGCAAGGACTTCATCAACCTTGGAGGTAAACCATTTAAAGGGTCAGAATCGATAATTGAAGTCCAAGCTTGGCTATGCTCTTGTGAGCGCATCTTTAAGAGTATGAAGTTGTCTGATGAGCGGAAAAGGAAAATGGCTTCATGGCAATTGCAGGGAGGTGCAGCAGCCTGGTGGGATGCAGTGGCAGCAAATATTTCTGAGGATGACATTTCTTGGGAAAGATTTAAAGAGTTGTTTAAGGAGAAATTCATGCCAACAACAGGGAAAACTCGTCTGTATCAGGATTTTCTGAATTTGAAGCAGGGAAGCATGACCATAGCGGAGTATGAGACCAAATTTAATGAACTTTCTTGCTACGGACTAGGACTCGTTGATACTCCACTCAAAAAGAACGAAATGTTTGTGCAAGGGTTGAGGCCAGAATTTCATGAAAAGATGACGTCGCATTTGAAAGGATCTTTTGTTGAGTTGATTGATATGGCTCTGAGATATGAGGATTTGATGAATAAGAGATCAGTGGCACCAGTAGCAACATCTGGAGGGAATTCTGCTAATCCAAATAAGAGAAAGTTCAATCTCGTTTGGAGGAAACCAAACAAGAAGAAGGATGGAAGCAACAACGGACCTCGCAAATGCTATATATGTCAACAAGAAGATAACTTGGCGAATAAGTGTCCCAGGAAAGGATTTCAGCAACAGTCGTATCAGAGTGGACCGAGTTCGGCTTTGGTTCAGAGATCTCTATGCTTCAATTGTCATCAACCAGGTCATATGATCAAGGATTGCCCGCTTCTTTATAAAGCTCAGCAGAATAAGGTATTTGCTTTGGAAGGTGCACCATCTACTTCATTAAAGGCAAGGGAGTATTGGAAGGTACGTTACTTTTAGATGACAAGTATATTAAAGTTTTGTTTGATTTGAATGCTTCTTTGAGTTTTATTTCTCTGGAATCTGTAGAGAAGTTCTTTCTTAACCCTAGTACAGTAGACCGTTCCATCTTCGTATCTAATCCTATAGGAGGGGTAACCAAATTAGATATGATCTGTAAGGACTTGAAGATTTCCTATCTTTCCCATAGTTTTTCTTATGACCCTTATGTGTTGAATTTTAAAGGATTTGACCTTATATTAGAAATGGATTGGCTCGATAAGTATAAGGCTGTTTTGAATTGTGATGAGAGAACAGTTTCGTTTGAAACTGGTTTGGGTAGAATTGCTAGAGTGTCCTGTGAAAATTCTGGAATTTACTTGAATAGTCTTTTACACGGAGTTGAGACTTCTCAAGAGAAGGTTGAAGATATCGATGTGGTCCAAGATTTCCCTGATGTATTCGAGGAAGTTAAGTGTCTACCTCCGCATCGAGAGATAGAGTTTCGCATTGATTTGATTCCAGGAGCAGTGCCAGTGATTCAGCCTAGTAGGAGGATGGCTCCTAGAGAGAGAGAAGAGTTAGTTAAGCAAACTCAGGATCTTTTGAAGAAGGGGTTGATTAGGCCTAGTTTTTCTTGTTGGGGTTCTGCTGCGGTGTTTGTCACTAAATCGGATGGATCGCTAAGGTTCTGTGTTGATTATAGAGAATTGAACAAAGTGACCATTCGAAATAAATATCTTCTTCCTCGTACTGATGATCTTTTTGACCAGTTGCATGGGTCTTCTATCTTTTCTCAACTGGATTTAGCTTCAGGTTTCCATCAGTTAAGGGTAGCTGAGGACAGTATCCCTTTGACTGCATTTAGGGGACCATTTTTTTTATAAATGGTTGGTTATGCCTTTCGGGTTAACCAACGCTCCTGCTTACTTCGTTGATCTGATGAACCGAGTCTTTCGGAATGTGTTGAATAAGTTTGTTCTGGTGTTCATCGATGATATCCTGGTCTATTCTAAGTCTGAAGAAGAACACGAGCAGCATTCGAGAATAGTGTTTGAGACACTAAGGAGACATGTTTTGAAGGCGAAATTCTCTAATGCCGTTTTTGGAAATCGAATGTCAAATTTTTAGGGCACATTCTTTCTGGTGAAGGTATCTCTGTAGATCCAGCGAATGTCGAGACTATTCTGGAATGGAAGCAACCGAAGTCACCGACTGAAGTTCGCAGTTTTCTGGGATTAGCTAGCTACTACAGAAAGTTTATCAAGGATTATTCTAAGATTTCTTCACATCTGACCAAGTTGACAAGAAAAGGAGCTAAGTTCAAGTGGACCCCCCAGTGTGAAGAAGCTTTCCAAGAGTTGAAGACGAGGCTAACCAGTGCTAGCTGTTCCGGATAGGAAGAGAAAATTTGAAGTTTATACAGACGCTTATATAGTTGGACTGTGAGCAGTGTTGATGCAGAATGGAAGGGCAATTGCGTATGCGAGTCGGCAATTAAAGCTACACGAAAAGAACTATGCTACGCATGATCTATAGTTGTTAGCCATTGTTTTTCTTTGAAGATCTGGAGACATTATCTTTTGGGTGAGAAGTTTGAGTTATTCACGGACCACAAATCGTTGAAATATCTTTTCTCTCAAAAGGATCTTAATCTGAGGCAGCAGCGATGGGTCGAGTTTCTAGCATCATATGATTTGGATATTCTGTGTACCCCGGGGAAGACGAATGTTGTGGCTTATGCTCTTAACAGAAATGCAGTTCTGTCTCTTTTGGAAGTTGTTCCATCTCTCCAGGAAAGAATCATAAGTAAGCAAATGGAGGATAGATCTTTTGAGGAACTGATTCTTGGAACCAAGAATGGTCGATATTCGGATTTCAAGGTGGACGATCAAGGTGTTTTGAGGATTAATGGTCTTTGTGTGTACCTAATATAGATGGATTGAGGCAAGAAGTCTTAGCTGAGTGTCATCGCTCCAGGCTAAGTATCCACCTAGGAATCTCTAAGATGTATAAAGATACGAGAAGAGTTTTCTGGTGGCCGAGCATGAAGAGGGATGTAGCTGCTTTCGTTAATAGTTGTGCTATCTGTCAGCAAGTGAAAGGAGATCAGCAGAAGTCAGTCAGTTTGTTGCAGCCTTCGGAAATCACTGGTACAAAAAGTGCATATTGCTTCGCCTCATTTGCATCGGTTGAAGTAAAAACTGATGCAAAGAGAACTATTTACATCAGTTCTATCTTAATAACCGATGCAATTGGTATGTGGAAAGCAATAGGTAATAAAAAAAAAATTGCATCAGTTCTCACCAACAACCGATGCAAATAGTTTTAGTCGCATCGGTTTTAAAGTCAACCGATGCAACTACATGTTGACGGCAATATGAAATTTAGGTGGGAAATAATGAAAAATTGGCTCCAAACCAAAAACAGCTTATCTTCCCCGAAATTAATAAACGTGTTCTATCTTTTCTCTTCTTTTCTTCGATCAAAGCAAAAGAATTCCCAAAATTAAAAAAGTCTTCCTTTTCCAATCCTCAACAGAATTCCCCTTAAACAAATTCCAAACCAGAATTCGCCAATCAGTTCATGGTATTGAAGCTTCAGTTTACGTAGGTAGGAAATTTGAGGATTGCGCATGTGAGGAAGTGGCGTTGTCGGTGTCGAAGTCGAGGTTGCTGGAGGTTGTGTCGATGTTGTTTGAAGCAATGAATTGGGAAGTAATGTCGAAGGTGGAGGGTGAAGTACCGTGTTCGAGTAGATTTGTGGGTGTATGGATGTTGTGGTCGGTTTGTTTGATGGAGGTGTGGAAGTCGGAGTTTGTAGGCATCACAGTCGACTGTTCTGGTTGTTCGGTGTCTTGGATTCGATGATGTTAAGGAAGCCGCATTAGAGGTATGTATGGGTTATTCGGTTTTCGTGGTTGTTCAAGCGTTATCTGGTAAGTTGCTTCGGCGTAGTTGTTGTGATAAGGTCGGTGATTTTTTGAGATGGGGCGTTTTGGGTTTAGGTGGTTTTGAATTTTGGGTTGCGGTTTGCTATTTCAGTGTGGTTGCGAGTCTGGTTGCGGAGGTAGGTGCAAATCGCGGTGATGGTTGCGTGCTGCGGGTAGAAGGGTAAAGGAGACGGTATGGAGTTGAGTAGTTTTGATATGGTAATGAGCATCTATGTATAATTATGGTGAGAAGGAGCAAAGTGTATAAGTGATGGGAAGAAGTAGACGCAGGAAATTCAGAGGGGTGAGTGATTTTGTGCACTACTGTGGAGTGTCTTGGCAAGTGGACATGGCAGAGGAGTGAAGGAGCGGGCAAGTTGTAAATGGGTCTGGGGGATGTTGAACTGGATGGTTGGGTAATGGACAAGTCAGATGGAGTTAATGTTGTTGATTAGATGAAGTCGTATGGTTTTGGTTTGTAAATGTAGTAATGTGTGGATTGGTGAGTGAATAGAAGTTGTTTTATTTGACAGTGTAGGAAGGAAGGTAATACAGTTGCTGTTGCAGCAGTGTGGTGGTCGGAGGAAGTAAGATGGTGTATTGCAATGTGGTTAGTGTAGTGATATAAAGACAGAGCAAGACAATGGAAGGTTTGAGGGCCAGTGATGAAGAAGATGCACTGTGGTGATGGTTGGGTGGAAGTGTAGATGATGATGGCACTGTGTAGGAGTTTGATGTGGTTAATGTAGGGGAGAATGTTGATGTTGCGAGCTGGTTGACTGAAATGGGTTGTGGAAGTGACGTGCACAGTCTTGTTTGTCTATTCTAATTGTCTCCATAAGTCTGCTACTGGAATCGTGTGGAAGCACCGATGATTTTCACAGATTGTAAGAAGACAGATGACGAGTGAATAGAGCCAAGCAAAATTTTTGTGGTGCTAAGCGAAAGAAGGTTCAGGTGACTTCTATATTGATTGCATATAAGTTTGAAAGGGACAATGAGTACCACCACACTGAACCTGGGGGCGATGGAAGAAAGGTATTTACATTTAGATGATTGTGGTATTTTTCTTCTAAAATAACTGTTTCTGAGTTGAATACTTATTTGGCCATCACATATGTCTGTTAGATTTGGGTAAAGGTACATGAATCAAAGAGCATTCAACATAAAGAAGGATGAACCAATTTTTTTTCTATAGGGTAATTAATATGCTGCAAAGAGTTGAATTGGATTTTGCTTCATTGTAACACTAGCTCACTTTATCTTTCTTTGTGGTTCTCCTAAGCTGAATACGTATTTCTTTTATATTACTTTAATATAAATTGCATTAAGTTATTATTGTAAAAATGGTTAATTGTTGACGATGTCAATGGAAAAATATTACACATACATAAAAGGTAACATAATTACTGTGTCATAGTTTGGTTAAATTATTATTTTCACGGCATGCTTTAAATTTTTATCGGTTACTATTACTCAACACGATCAATATATCGGTTACTTAAATTTATTATGTGTAACGGACCTCTTAAAATTTTTAATAGCATAATTACTACACTAAGTAGACATGAATTGGATTTACCTTCATCTTGATGCCTTCCTAGGTACTTTATCTTTCTGCTTCGCGTAAGTTAAATAATCAATCAATTATTGTATCACTTATTGCATTATGGTGTTACGACTTGCTTTAATTATTAGTTTCATAGCTTGTTTTAAAATTTTAGTTAATTGATTGATCGTATTCACATATTAATGATCCCTCACATAAATATTTATGAGTACTATAGACCTGTCTCTTGACTAAACATATTAATGGTTGGTATTAATGTAGATGGCAATTTTATTCTTGATCAAGAAAGAAGCAGGACTTCTGTTTTGAAATTTATGAAAGCTGAAACTTGAAATGCTCTGGTCACTTTTAATTATAGATTATCAAAGAGGTGTTTTAAGGCCAGAAAAATTATTTGTCATTTAGTATTTTTTACAACTATTCCTTTTTTTAACAAATAAATTAATTTCAAATTACAATGTTTAAAGCAAATGATATATCACTTAAATATTATATGCAGTCATTGCATTAAGTTTTCATATTTTTCATCTAACCATATACTTTTTTGTTGCACTCAAACCGCGATATTGTTACATCGTTACCCCATAATATTTGATTATTCGCCACTAATTTGTCATTGTCTTAACCGCTGTTAATCCTTTTTTTCCCAATAAAAAAGAATGAAATATTTTTATGGAACACATTAAGAGAAATACTTTATCTCATAATGAAGTGTGCATATCTTTGTACAACATTTTCTTCTTCTTTTTTGGGATGCTACATCATTTTATTCTTCACTTACAAATATCTGACATCTAACAAGCACATTGTTTTGCACAAAACTTGAGTGATAATTAAAGAAACTGTTTGATATGTAATGATGTAAACTCATGGAGTGAAGAATGCTACTCAAGAAGTTACATAATAGTTCACTGTTGACCAAATATTAAGTGAAACTATAGAGAACCTTTAAATACAAAAATGTGAAACCAGTTTACTTTAGGAGTTGCAAAGCGAGTGAACATGCTTAACCCATAAGTGTTCTTGCTGTTATTGAATTATAGGCATTGTACTTATATTATATATCTTTATTAGTTTTTCATGCACCAAAATCTAAACCAATAATATTTATACACCCTATCCTTCCAACACTAAGAGAATAGTGAGACCAAAAGTCCACCTATCTTTTATACCTCGATGGATTTGTCTTATCGATGATGTGGTGCATGTGCATATCTCTATCCTTCCACATGTAGCTAAAAATTTTCTAAGTAACTAAAATACATTGGCATGGTAAGAAATTGCATCAGAGTGAAAAACTAATTTACCATCAGCATGGTAGATTCGGGTCTAAATTTGAAAATAATGCTGAGACGAGTCTAATTTTTGAACTAAATTGATCAAGAAAACCCAAATAAACAATCAGCTAAAATGATAAAATGTTACTTACCTGAACCCGACTCTCTTGATAAAATGAATAACCAAATGAAACTAAATGCTTTATGTCATTAACCAAATGAATAATTATTATTATTACAGGGTTGTTTATGGCGTTGCAGCCAAGAATGATAGCATGTGGGAACAAAATTGCATGCTACACACTTGCAGCTTCCTTCGCTGTTGGCCTCCGCGGTGTGCTTCTGCATGTTGCAATCGTAAAGGCCCTATATTTATTTATCTAAGTGATGTTTCTGCATGTTGAAATTCTTACTTTGGCTGATGTTTCTAGGCAATTAAAAGAGACTCCTCATTTCACAAAATCTCATAGCTTACAGTTAAAATGAGTTAATAACATAAATGATAACACGACATTGTAGATTCAGCACACAAACTGCAGTAATTGTTTTCCTTTCTTGAATAATTTTAACAATATCAGCCTCTTACCAAATTTGCCTTTCTTGTATGTTAATGTTATGCAGCTCGATTGCTGGGTTTTCGACAACTAGTTCCAGCCTATGAAAATGCTAGAAGAACCGAAGTACTGAGAGGCTTCAACTTTGCTTCTGGGGCTGCAGGTATCAGAGCAGAGACTGGAAACAACCTGGTAATTGCCATTATATTCAAAGTTAAATAGTAAAGCATTCTCATAATATTAACCTTAAAGCTAATTGCCTAAGAAATGAAATATTATGAACTCCAGGGGAAGCATCACCATTTTGAAGAGCAAGTAGATCATTTCGAAGAAGCGCTACGATTCATGTATGCTTATTTAAATTCACATTGCTATGATTTAATTAATGACTTGTTTTGTATAGATTAAAAATAACAGTGATGATATTAGATGATAACAGTGATAACTTGTTTTGTAAGGATGAATATAGATGATAAAAGTGATGTGAAGTTTACGGCAGAGTGTATTTGTGGTCATGCAAGAGGATGTGTATGGTTGTTTGTGAATGGTATGTGGAACAGTTGCTGGCTGTATATAGTGATTTCTTGCAAGTTGATGTGCACAGGCGAGCTGATGAGTATGTGAAGCAGTTATGGTTGGTTGTTTGAAGCAGTGTACAGGGTGATGGCTGTAGTTGTGAAGTAGAAAATGATGTATGTATTGCCGATATGGGGATGGAACTGTTTTGGTGGAATGGTTGTTGCAACAGTATTATGTGGGTGGGTGTTTATGGTAGGAGCAATGAACTGGTTTTGATGGTGAACAAAAGCAGTTTGATGGTGCATTGGTTGTTTTTGTGTTTTGATGTGCAGTTGAGTTTGCAGTTTGGCAGTAGCACAACAATTGTTTTAGAATGTCGCAGGGATGTTGAGAGGTGAGGCGGGAAGAAGGATGGCAATTGGCAAGTGCGTTGATGGTGATATTGTGCAGGGACAGGTGGGTGGATGGATGTGGCAGCAAGTATTGTAATGGATATGGTATGGTGGCAGAAGCTTGTAGTTGCTAGTGACAAGTGGTGGTCAACTGTGAGTAGATGAAGCCGAGACAGTGGTCAAGTTGTTGATGAACTGTAAATAGGGGAATGGCAGTAGTCTGATGGGCACAGTTTTGGTTGTATGCAGGGTAACTGATGGTTGTGGAGTGGATGTGGTAGTGACCAGAAGAGCTACATAAGGATTGCACAGCTCAACTTCAGGTAGCTCAAGTACAATATAGGATGAAGGTTTGTGCATTTGAAGACCATCTTCTGCTTTATTTATCCACTGTCAACGATACATTCTCTTCTCTGTATATAGGTATTTTTGTGTGTCTACATATAACACGCTGCATTTATTTTTTACTACTGACTGTCTGATTATGTACCGTGGAATTTATTTATGTTTTTCATTTTTTTGTAGAATTATTAAATCTGATTATGTATTTGCCATCAAATTTAGTTTTGAATGATAGTAATATTGCATGTAATAATTGTTTATTATAATCAATAATATATATATATATATAGTCTATTGGAGTACCGTAATAATGGTATCCGAGAATGGTTTTTTTATCAGGTACAAATAGCTGATGCAATAGAGGGATTTGTTTGCATCGGTTGTTATAAAAAACCGATGCAATAGAGGGATTAGTTGCATCGGTTTTCATTACAACCGATGCAACATGAGGGCTGTGTCCAAGCAACCAAGCATGGTATTTTGCATCAGTTGTTAGTAACAACCGATGCAAAAAGGACCTTTTTGCATGGGTTTCAGAACTGATGCAAAAGTGTTAAGCCTGTTGCATCGGTTGCATATGCATCGGTTGCATATGCATCGGTTGTTGAACTAATGCAAAAGGAGGGGTAAACAACCGATGCAAATGGCCTGTTTTGTAGTAGAGAATCTCAGAATGGAAATGAGAGATGATTTCGATGGATTTCATCGACGGTTTGCCTAGAACCAAGAAAGGAAACGATGGAATATGGGTGATTGTGGATCGTCTGACTAAGAGCGCCCATTTTATACCGGTTAAGGCAACTCGTACTGCAACTTCTCTAGCTGATATTTTCTTGAGGGAGATAGTCAGATTGTATGGTGTTTCTGTTAGCATAGTAAGTGATCGTGATCCTATCTTCACCAGCAAATTCTGGGAGGCTCTGCAACCAGCTATGGGAACAAGTTTGAGATTGAGTACAGCCTATCATCCTCAGACATATGGACAGACGGAGAGGCTGAACCGAATTCTAGAGGATATGCTATGAGCTTGTGTTTTGGATTTTGGTGGATCTTGGAAAGACCATCTTCTTTTAGTAGAATTCTCCTATAATAATAGTTACCAAGCGAGTATTAAGATGGCTCCTTATGAGGCATTATATGGAAGACCGTGTAGATCCCTATCCTGTTGGATAGAGTCGAAATATATCTTGTGCTTGGACCAGATTTGATTCGTGAAGCTTCTGCTAAAGTTGAGCTTATCAAGAAAAGGATGAGAGCTGCTCAGGACCGTCAGAAGAAGTACGCAGATAAGAGAATGAGACATTTGGAATTTGAGATTGGTGATTTTGTTTTTGTCAAAGTTTCCCCGATTAAAGGAGCTATTAGATTCGGAAAGAAGGGAAAACTTGCCCGAGATATATAGGACTATTTCGAGTGTTGGAAAGGATTGGTGCAGTAGCTTACAAAATTGAAATGCGAGGCCAGATGTCTGGAATTCATAATGTATTCCGTGTATCCCATCTAAGGAAATTTGTTCATGATCCATCATTAGTTGTAGAACCCGTGGTCTAGGAAGATTTGGAGGTTGAGCCGAATTTGACTGTGATCAGGAACCCAGTTCAGATTGTTGATCAAGATGAGAGGCAACTCAGGAGTAAGGTAGTGAAGCTTGTCAAAGTGCAGTGGAGCGAGGATCCCAGAGATTGCACCTGGGAAACTCTGGATAATTTTAGGAAAGCTTATCCAGATTTGTGTCCAAATAACTAGTGATGTTTGTTAGGATAGACTGTTTGGTTTTTGCTAATGTATGAATGATATGTATGTTTAAATGGTTGATATAACAGCTTTTGAATTATCTTTTGTTTTAAATTTCGGGGACAAAGTTCTTTTAAGGGGGAGGAATGTAACGACCCAGGATTTTAGCTATATTTATTTTAATAAATATTTAATCCAATTAAATAAAATGTAAACTTATCATTTTAAAATGAATAAGACTTTTGGAATATTTTCCATTTATCTATATACATTTGTATTTTTAAAAGGAAATTTGATTTGGAAATTTAAAAATAAATCTCTTAAAAATATGTACAATAAAATCTATCTTATATAATTAAATTAAAATGCTTTATCCTATTAACATTTGGTGTATATATATATATATATATATATATATATATATATATAAATGCAATATAGATGATAATGTTTAAAATAAAATCAAATTCTATCAATATAAAATATAAGTATAAAATATTGAGTAAAGCATATGAATATAATTTAAATATTGATAGTTAAAATAGAAATATAAATAAAAGCAAGAATTAAGTGATTTGGTGTGCATACAGCATAAGTTTAAAAACTGTAAAAACAAAGTAGAAAATGAAATCAGACAAAGTGTATATGTACATACAAAATATCTATATACAACAAAATATAATAATAGTATGTAAACAACTTAGGAAACCATGGCATTAAATGCCATCATCTCAGCCAAAAATAGGTCAATTCAAAATATTTAGAAAATCTGATCAAAACAAACAAAAAGAAGAAAAACACTTGACCAGTTAAACCTTCCTTTATACATCCTGTTCTCTTCTATATATATGTATGCATCAAAGCTATTTCAGTTCGTTTAGTAAAACTTAGCTAACCAGAGAAAAACAAAAAGAAGTAAACTCAAATTCAATTCAACAAAAACTAACAGGGATTAAGGGCAGATTCAAACTGCAGCTTTTAAAGAATAACAGAGTGTTCTCTGTTCAGCAACCCTTGCAAGTGAGTAAACATCAATTTTAAAGCATTAAGTTAAAAAAAAACAGTTCAGGAGATTCATTTATAATATGGTATTGTATATGATCTTTGAATATAGTTCTGTGTTTATATATAGGTTGCTCTGTATATTGGTCTTCTCTGTTTATTGATTACAGGGTTGATTATCATTCAAACTCAAATTGTTTTCAACTGATCATTGTAAAGCTTTCAGTTTTCAATCAAACAAGATTCTTAAACTTCAATCAGGATTTTTAAAAGCTGTTTTAAAGATGTTAGAGGAATATACCACTGTAATCTTGTTTTACAGGCAATCAAGTAATAATTTAATAAATTTGATTGTTGTAAAAAGCTAATTCAAGTTCATAACTTGAATTCTTACTGCAAGTTATTTTTTTTAAAACAAAAATGAAGATTTTTAGTCTAGTCTTCTAAGAGCAGTTCGTATTTAAAAAAAATTTGCATTTTTTCTATTTTCAAGTGATTGATCCAATAATTGGTGTTGAAATTTGGTTTGAAGTTTGTATGAACATCCGTGATCTCGATAAAATTATTGAATAATTTTTCTGTTGCGTGGATTAAAGAAACGAGGCCGAATTAGGGTTTTTGTTCGAGCTTTTGGACATGTCAGAAATGGGGCGTGTACGTCTCCTATACGTGATCGAGTTTCACGAGATCCTGGAGAATGGAAGAATAATGTGTTGTCGTGGTGTGGACGGAGTTGGGGCAGCTTCGGTGGACTGAGCGGCGGTGGCGAGGTGTTTTAGTTAGTGGGTTGTGTTGCATTTTTTCGAGCATACTGCCCTTTTTCGATTTCGAATATTTGGTGATAAATCGAGTTTGGTTTCAAGTTTATGAGAGTTTTATGACTTGCCCGAGGTGATGGAGTTCGTCGCAGCTAAGGCGCGTCGTCGTGCACGTGTACGACGTGGTTTCGGTGTCAACGTCGTTGATGTCATGTGTCTCGAGTCGTTGCTCGAGTAAATGAGGTGATTGCTTCGAGTTTTAGACCGAGTACGTGAGAGGGTTTCCTGATGCTTAAATCTATACTTAAGTTTAAACTTAAACTTACTGGAAAAAAAGAAGAAGATGGAGTGCGTGAGGAAGTGAGAGTGTCTCAGGGGAAGTGGGTGAGAAACGCGAGTGTTACTCGAGTTAATCAGGGGAAGTCACGGGTTGGTTTTCAGAACTGTAATGTTATAAAAAAATAAAGTTAAGTAAATTGTGTTTCAACAAGTTTTAAGCATTGACGACTTAATAAAGGTTTAACAATTTGAATTAAGACTTTAATACAAGTTTTAATTATTTAGTTAATACTTTATAATGTTTTTAAACTCTTAATTAATTATTTTAATTAAGTAATTAATTTAAGTTAAGCATAAAATTAATTAACATTTAAAGTTGTGGTTAGTAATAAATTGATTTTCAAAATTTAAGGAAGACTTTTAAATGTTAATTAAGATGAATAATTAATATCAATTAATTATTATTAGAAAGAAATTAAGAATGATTACTTTATAATTGTAATTAGAGAAAGGTTAATTGATGATTAAGTGATAAATAAATTTGTAATTAACTACTTCAAGTTAATTAATGTATGATTAGTAGTTAAGTAATTAAGTAATTTAATTAAGAATTAATAATTGATTAATTAAGTAATTAGTGGTTAATAAATGGGTAATTAGGTTTTATTAATTAATGATTAAGGACAATTAATTAAGTAATTAAGATTTAAATAAATTGATTAAGAAGTAATTAATTAAATGGTGTGAAATAAAATAATTAATTAATTAGGTAATTAATTCTCAAGTAATTGATTTAATTAAATTAATTACAATAAGAATTAAAGATGTTTGCTTATGAATGTTGTATATGTAGAATATCTGATTTGTAATATCTATTTGGTGATATTCTGTGATGTTCTATGACATGCCTTGATATATCTATGATGATTGTGTATGATTTATCTGTGATAAATGCTATGTGAATTCAAAGTGTTGAATTTGAATTGTTTGAAACTATTAGACAACTTGACCTTTAAAATGGCGTTTGGATTTCGATGAAACCGGGATCGGGTGTCAATAATGATTATCGGAAAACCACATCGATCCAAATTAAACGTTAAGCCATAAATTTCCAAGTGAAGATCGAGATGGTGTTTCAGAATGCAAGCGTTATTGTTGTTAACTCTGAGGGTGATTCCAAATTGAGTGTAACGAGATAATGCCTTCGGTTTCGTTCAAAGCCGGAACAAACTTGTATGGATTAAATGCTTTCAGAACATCGTCAGGGACGATGAGCATTCTAAGAGATATGTTCTACAAAGGTAATCGTAACCTCAAGCCTCATCAACTAGGAATGGCTAAAACAGGAGATGTGAAGCAAGGTTAGGCGGGTAGCACCCAAGCAGGACGAGATATACCCCTGTCTAGATGTCCCTTTTTATTTCGGGTGTGTGGGCGGTTGCTAGCTACAACCGCGGGGTTATCTTGTTCGGGACTGTTCAGTAAGGAATGGTCCCGGCGTTGTGTTGTAGGGGGTCGAGAGTGATCCTTGGTACGGTGATCTAGGCCTCATACTGTGACGGGCGATACCCCAGTATCCCTACCATTGTATGGAATCCAATCTCCAATAAGTGCTGTACGTTTTGATTGTGCCCAACTATGTTGGAATGTGAGATGTAAGCATTTCAGCTATTTCTGTATTTTACTTAAAAACCCTAGACACTATTATAATATCACTGGATTTCCTATAAAAATTGTTTGGTTAGCGTAAGGTAAAAACTTACCCGTGTTTATGCGTGGGAAGTCTTACGTGACTCCATTATTTTCAAATGCTTTCAAAGTTAAGCAAATTTAAACCGTTTACTCATACCAGACCCATGTCTGACCCGGAGTTTATTTTTGTTTTTCATAAACTCTTGGGTACTCAAATTTTTATGAGTAGCCAAGTGATAGGTTTTGGAGTGTGGGTTTCTGGAGGAGCTTGGAGCAGGAGTCCAGGCGTATATATCTATCTAGTTCCGTTGTGTTAGTTGATGTATGCTGTATTTTGGGATGTATGTAGGGACCGATGTATATATGACTGTCATGTGTATGATGTTGTGTAACTCTAATATATGTAAAACTATATAATAGTTATGTGATGTATTATATTTTTTTCCGTTTCCGCTGCGGGATTCTGATGTTGTTATTCTTTCTTCCTATCTTTTCTATTTCTATCCCTTTCTTTTCTTATCGATGATACGTCTTTCTGTGAGTAGAAGGGCGGGTCATCACAGGAACTGTAGGAAAAGGATTCACATTGCAGATAAGAAAGGGAAAAATATACCGAGGGTTCGCTTCAGATTTGAAGTACTAAATGGCCTAGTGCCATTTGGAAAATGAGGTCTGCGTCATACCCAATGAAAGGCAATAAGCAACTGAAAGGGGTATTTTCTTTGGCTTAAATTAGTCTAATGAGATGTTAGTTGTGGAGGGTCGGCGAGCTATGTCGGTAGTTAGTACTATTATTTTATAGTAGGTCTGGCATATAGGCTTTGACGACCAACGATCCCAAGCGAGCGGCGGTAAAGATTCGGGTTATGCCTTGATGGATTTCGCTTCCTACTAGTGTAGAATCTGTATGTGATACGCATAGACCTCATGATAGATGGCAGATGAAAATTTAGTTCAGTGGAGGCAGGCTAGTTAACCTTTAGATGAGTTTTTGAATTGCGTTAGTAGCACGACTATTAAATTATGTATTATATTACAAAAGTCGTACATAAGAGTCATCGGTCTCTGTAGCTAGGATCGATAGACTAGCATTGACGATGCGAAGGGCCCGCTTCATATTTAAGAACACAAGGTCGGTGTTTTCGGTAGTGAAATGTCAAGATGTATATATTACATAAGCATGTGTGTGTGTATAGCATACCTTAAAGAAGGTTAAGTTAGATATACATCGTACGCACATGTAAAAATTAATGGATTAACCGCAAATAACAGACATGACATTTAAATGGAAACTAATCGGTATAACTTTATGTTATGGGTAAAGTATAAAATTTTCTAGTCGCTAGAACGATTGCATGTAGATGCATCAAAATATAGCTCGCATTGTGAACTATGGCGAAGCTTTGTCTCTTGCCCCTATACGTCCCGACAATATAGGTTGGTCAGGCAAGTTAGGCTTGGATAGCTGAGAGGCCGACCGTAAAACCAGTGTATCTAAGATTACCATCTGTAGCCACCTATAGTGGCTGCATTTGGTATCAGAGCTTAGGTTAGTCGATCATAGGAATTAGGATATTCCAAGAGAATATATTTATTTTTTTCTGCCTATATATGTAAATGATACACCGAACGTTATAAAATTCAACTGCAAAATAGTTGCGATCATATTCCGAAAGGAAGGACGAGGTGACTATGAGTTGGGAAATTTTTTATAAAGTCAAAATTTTTGCATCCTGCCCCAATTACCCCATGAAGCGTTGGCTATACATAAGGCGTTAACCAAGAAGAGCATGAGTCTGACATATGGAGAATCCTAGAGGCTGGATGGTGTTCGACTTCTTTTTTGAGACTTGGCTACATTTTGATTATGGATTTTGATGGATTTGCGATTAAAGGTGCACATTTTATTTAGACAAGTGGGAAATAAGAACCTATGTGTTGCAAACATCCAGAAGCAAGTTCTCGCAAGAGAATGTTCATTAATCACCTTAAGATGACAAATCATATTTATCAAAAAATAAAGTCTAAATGTCTTGAAATGTCTTAAATAGGTCAAAGGATATTTCCAAAGGGTCTACTTGGAAATTGTTGTTTCGAAAGTATGAAAGTTTTGGAATTTTATTTAGTAAGAAAATTATACCAATAAATTTGGTTGTGCTGAAAAATCTTAACTTGAAAATGGTTATTTGAAAAGGAAGTAAGTTTTGATATTCTTAATATAGAGCAAATATAAAAGTTTGATCTTAGTTTGACAGATCTTAGTTTGATCTTAGTTTGACAGATTTGATGAAAATACAGAGAATGATAGTTGGAATATTTTTGAGTTTTTAAAGTGTTCATGGCCGAAGAAACTTTGCGTATAATTAAGGAAAAAGGTTTGAAGGGCTAGATGATAAGCTAGGGCACCATCATAAAGAGTATAAGAATTTTTTAGGATAATTTGGATCATGCCACATCATACAAGACGACGTGAAATGGCTATTATTATTACTATTATTAATTAACCTAGTTTGAATAGGGTCTAGGTTCAACCTGAGCCCAAAATTCGGCAATCGGTCGATTACTAAAGGTCGACTAGTAACCCTAGGGCGACCGATTGGTTATTAGGTAAAAAGCACAACCCGAACCTCGAACGTGACGTATAGTCACGTCTAGGTTCAGTCGCCCCCTCGTTTCATCATTCCCCACCTCTCTCAAAGTACCAAACCCTTCACCTCCTCCTCTAATTTAAAGATCACCGTCGCTTCTTCCTCCTCCATAACAAGCGACCTTGCCTCCCCTTCTTCGTCGTAGCCACCGAGCTTTCCCTAAGTGCTAATAGCGCACATCAAATCTAACCCCTCCTCCTCTCTCCAAACCTAAACCCAATCTTCCCTCCCAGACCCCTACTCATTCCATGGAACCTCCTCGAACCTCCAGCACTTCCTTATGCCATCCAGGTCTCACCCCTTAAGAGATCGCTTGGCTCGACGGGAGCAACAAGAAAATCTCCCCTTACTTGGCCTCGGCAAATTTCACCTTTCTCCAAGGTCGACCAATAAAATTTGGAGATTTTACTGCTTTTGAACTCGAGGATTTTTTCATGGTTACAAGATTAGTACTGATCCACCTCCACGAAATTTTTGAGCGGGAATGCTACCCGCGTTGCATGCAGCTACTTGATGCCTATTTGGAGTACAATTTTGATGAGGATATTAGTAATTTCAAGTCGTAAGTGAAGGGAGTTGAGATAGGTTTGTCCGACAATGATTTCAGTGAGATTTTAGGGATTGCCATGAGGAAGCGGACTTCGAAAATGTTGAGATGAATGATCATGAGATTCTATAGTGTATCTTTCCTAGAGATATCGGTGTCTGGAGGTCATACAATATGCGACCTACAACCCTCCTTGTTGCTCGCATCAACAGAACATTGTTTTGAAGATGGGGAGCTTCGATTAGATTTAGCCACTTATGCGAAGGGCCACTTACATGGGTGGTGTAGTTATCAATTGGGCCCGTGCTATCATGTGCCACTTTGTGAGTATGGAGTTGGTACTCCATGGATGTACATTCCACTTTGCCACCTCTTCACTTGTGTCTTTAGGAAGTACGAAGTGAACCTCCATGGAGAGTCGGTCCGAAAGAAGGTCCCTACACCGCTCGATAGAGCCTCTCTAAAGAAGATGAGGATCATGGAGGCACCAGCTGAGATAGCGGCACCAGTAGCAGAAGAGCAGCCATGGCAAGAGGCAGAGCAAGGATATGGTGTTGGAGGATACCAGAGCCCGTAGCTAGTCGATTTTCAATAGGTCCAGGCCGGGCTCCGGCAGATTCGAGCTGAGCAACGGTGCTAGAGCCATGAGACTGGGTGTATAGTCATCATGCTATGCCTATTCCGTGGTCATGGCAATGGCTTGAGCTCCCACACAGGATCGGGACCATCCCATAGTATATAATTAGCATTTTAGGTCTAATAGTGTTGTTGTCGTCATCATTTCCCTTCTAACGTTTGTTTTTTTTCTTTTTCTTGGGTTAGTTGGTTTGTAACAGTTAGTTATCTCTTGTATAAATACGCGTACGATATATTATGAGAAACATTCCTATTTATTTGTTGTACTGTTGTTTTCGGATATGTAGACCGCTCTTGTATGTGTATTTGGAAGAAACGATATAAATTTGGAAATATCGTAAGACACTTAACCAACAATAAATGCAATGTAAGACTGAAAGTTTGTAAAAGAATAAATTTTGGTAAGCAAAAGACAGACTATGATTGTTGTGCAATCACGGATCATTATTCATGTTCCTTAATAACCAAAATTTATAAACAATTTAGTGTGCCGTTATTTTAAATAAAAGAATAGGTTTTATAGTCTATGATTAATTGCGAAATGCTAGGATCTAACATATACATTAACTCATAACTAAATTCCAATTATGCAGAAATGTGGCTTGATTTATTAGAAATGGAAAAGGCGAATGTTTTGAAATAATAATAATACATTTTTAGCATTCAAATAATTTTGTAAGTTTTTATCCAAATGTTTAAAGAAAAGGTGTTTAAATGCTTTGAAAGTTGAATTTTCGAAGCATGTGCAAATTTGATTAAAATCGTGGAAAAGATTTTTATGGAATTGTTGATTTTCAAAGGCCACATACTAGGCCTAGGGAAGAATGATAGGTTAGTAGGTATGAATTTAGCAGTGCATTTAGATTAATGTTAGGATAAACACAAATGGTAATAAGGGAAATGCTATTTTAGCCTTAGAAATTTTATTTTAAAACCTTGTCAACGACATACGAGAATCCGGTTTTGGATTCAATTCTGTTTTAGAGCTTGAAAACAAGTCTCCTTATGCATATTGTACATGAAAATTTTTGAAGAAAATTCAGGACAACGAGGAAATTTCCAATGTACAAAGGGATGGTACCTAACAGAATGGTAAGAATGTAAAATTCTCCACCTAAATTCCTTTTTCTGGCACATGAGTGAATGTCTAGGAAATGAAAATTCAACGCGTTAGATTTTTGGATGGTAGAAATTGGATGCAAAATTTGTTGAACCATACTTCTATTCGTAGAGGTATGGTAATTGTTGTGTGAAAGGGTTTTTGAAAACCTGTACACACATAGAACTGCCAGTATATATGGGTTATTTGCATTATATACTCAAAAATGTTTTAAAAGAATGCATTTATATAGAAGGGCCCAATTTAGAACCATTCTACATACATATTGTCTATGTTGTGATAAACCATACACTTGTACACGTTTAGTTGTAAAATTGGTTGTGCACTAAGTGGTTGAATAATTTAGGATGGTTGCACACAATTCCCCATGATTGAATCATTGGAGTAATTTTAGGGATGAAATTCTTTAAGGGAAAGAAGGTAAACCCTGGAAAATTTACATTAATAAATAAATAATTAATAAGGCTCCAAAAATGAAATTTGAGCAAATGATGGAATTTGGCGATGAAACTTACACCATTGCATTTACGGTGATTTTCTGAGAAACTTTCGTATTTGGAGTTTCATGAACGGAGTTTAAACGAAGAAGTTTCGCAAACAGAGTTTAAACAAAGAAGTTACGATCATAATTAATAATTGAAATCCCACTAGTCGACCCTCACCATGGGTCGGTCATTCTAGGGGTGCGGTCGACCTATCGGCACATGGCGACTAGGGTTTGAACCTTGTCCAATGACTCGGATTTAATAATTTTAATCTAACGGATACAACTGATTTGAGCACTATAAATACGGGTCTAACCTTTCGGTTCTCTTCTTATATTTTCTGATTGAAGCAACGAAGCTCTGTCATTTTCTCTTCACCACTATTCCTCCTAACTTTAAAATAATCTGTATTTATACAAAATGGAGTAGTGCAAAAAATATAAAGAAGAAGCGAAGAAGCGAATCAACATTGCACAATAAAGAGGTAAATTTCAATATTATAAATTTATATTCCCCATAACCCCAAATCTCTTCTTATATCTATAATTCTAATACTATGTATATTTCATTAAATTAAAAAGGAGATAGAGTTGAATCAAAAATCAGATTCAGATTTGGAAGATTAGGAAAGTTTCAAAAAGTGAGTGGAAAATTATGTAATTTAGTTATAACTTTGGAGTTTGTTTCCTTGGATTTTTTTCCCGATTATTATGCATAAATAAAGATCTAAAGAGTTTTAGGCTCGAATTAAGGGTGTAAAACAGTGCTGGCATATTCTGCAATTTAGGAAAATTAAATAGAACATTACTTACATCTAGATCTGGAAATCAGTCCCCAAGTCATTAGAAGATTGATATTGATAAGGTGTAAAATTTATTCCAGGTCTACAATTAGGTTGTAAAGATATTAATATAATTCAAATTTGCTCTAATTCTATTAGGATGTAAATTTTTGTATTTTAATTTGTTCGAAATATTATCCGTGTAACTTCCATAAATTGGTCTAATTTCTTCAATATATAGAATAAGTGCAGCGTTTGAATTGACAAGGAATATACACAAAAGGGAAAGAGATGTGTAAAATATGTGCAATCTTTCCATAGTTTACACCGTCTATTTCAACAAAAAGGAAAAAACAATTTCTTGTAATTTCAAGCGAAATAAATCTCTTATTTTGGGTTAATCTATGGAGAGTTATAATGGAAAACCTTTTTGAGAAGGATAATTCTAATGGATTAAATGTGAAAATGAATGTTCTAGTTGGAGATTGATAACTAGAAGCAAAAATATAAATATATAAATACGTATAATCATGCTAAATAGTCAAAAAACATAACTAATGCACCATAATACACATTAAAATTCACGTTAGGTATAATTCATACCTTATAATAAATCGCATAATAACTGATAAGATTAGGAAATAAAAATGGAAAATTTTGTAACTCCAAATTTAATAGGGCAATAAGTAGGCAACAAATAAGGAGTTGCAAGAATTTAAATGGTTATAAATGGATTAATGAGGCTGGTGAATAAGACTAGGAAGGATAATTAGTAAAATTTAAATAAGTAAATAAATGTCGTTAGGAAATACCCGTGTAAAATATAATCATTTATTACGGACAATGACATTTATAGAAATAGTAAATAAACATGTTAAGCAGTAATTAAAAATTATAAGGCAGTGTTGTCATTATGGTAAATTATATAGCCTTAGTTACATAAATAGAGATTGGTGGATTTAGTCTAGTACTTAAAATAACCAATTTGATCTAGTAAGTTGGTATGCAAGGTCAACAGAGTTATACGATAGAAGTCCGATCTTCACTCAGATGCTACTAGCGATTATGCATAGTTACTACCGATATGGGACATCACCAGCCATAAGACCCATGGGAAATGGATTTGTGGTGTGGATAAGAAAGGGAAAAATATACCGAGAGTACCCCATGGATTTGAAGTATTAAATGGTCCACTACCATTTAGGAGATATGGATGCTCCATATCCAATAAAAGACAATAAGTAAGTGAAAGAGGTATTTTCTATGAATTGCTTAAGTTAGTCTAACGGAATGTCGACTGCGGAGGGTCGACAGGCTATGTTAGTATTCAATACTAGTATTTCATAGTAGGTCTAACATATAGGATTTGACAACCAGCGATCCCAAGCGAGGGTGGTAAAGACTCGGGTTATGCTCTGACGGATTTCGCTTCTTACTGGTGTAGAATCTGTATGTGATACGTGCAGACCTCATGACAGATGGTTGGATGAAAAATTAGTTTAGTAGAGGCCAGCCGTTAACCCTTAGGCGAGTCTTTGAATTCGTTAGTAGGACAACTATTAAATTATAAATTATATTAGAAAATCTGTATATAGGAGTTATCGGCCTCTGTAACCATGACCGATAGACTAGCGTTGACGATGTGAATGGCTCGTTTAATATTTGACAAGTATTGAGTGGCCGGGGTTTTGGGTAGTGAAATGTTAAAATGTATATATGTACGTAAGCGTGTGTGTGTGTATATAGCATACTTAGAGAAGGTTAGGTTAGATATATATCATACACGCATATAAGAAATGAATAGATTAACCATAAATAATAGACATAACATTTAAATGAAAACCAATCGGTATAAGTTTGTCTTATCTATAAAGTATAAAATTTTCTAGTCTATGGAATATTGTTCTGACCCTTTCCTTATTACAACCCACATGATGGATTTAGAGAAACAGGTCATTGGAGCAAGATAGGAATGGTTGATAAAAAAGACTTCTTATTCATGTTCGGTACTTATAAGGCGATTTGATGTCCAAGGAACACCGTTGATTTAGAGGTAGTAGCATCAGTCGGTATTTATGTTTTATTATATTTTCTTTTTCTACTATGAGTTTATGTTGATCAATCTCCAATATAGTTATGTTCATTACAAGCTACGAAAACCAGCGATCCATACCCTAATGGAGTTGACTTTCGATTTTATTAAAATTCGGGCCCTTTAAGATGCAGGTTGTTATATTTATACTCACAATAGGTCCTTAGCTTTTCATCCTTTTGGATTTATCACACCTTCAATAATCTCCTTCATATCTCTCTTTTTGAAATATACAATAAGGGGTTTATATATGGATTTGATTAATAAATTTAGGGGTTAGAGGAGAATATAATTAGAAATTAAATAATAAACATCTAAAATTCTTACCTAAAATCCTAAAAAAAATCTGAATTTTTGGAGAAAGAGACCGACAGAGCTTCTCTTAGTTCCTAGAATAATTTGCGAATAAAAGTGAGGGGGTTAGACTCTTATTTATAGCGATTAGAAAGCATCAGAACCGTTGGATTTAAGTCGGTAAAAAATAATAAAATCCAGATCATTAGTGCATAAAAAACCCCAACCACCACCCATTGTTGATCGGTCAACCATTGGTGGTTGACTGGTACGTGGTAGGTGGTCGACCGCTAGCTCTATTCCAGGAATGTTTTGATTGTGCTATTGATTGTTTTATTTAATATCTTAATTAACCTTTCAACGTTAACGTAAATTTTAACTTTTATTTAACCCCTAGTCTAATCGTTGTTACCTTTTGAATTTCAAATCTAGGAATTAATTATTTATTTGAATTTGAATTCCATTTAAATTATTTTAAATCCGAAAACTTCAAACATCCATAACCTTTTTATTCGAGCTTTATTTTACAATATTATATATGGAAATTGGTTAGAAAGTCGCCACAAACATAAGGATATAACTTTCATGGCCAAATTCCGACTTTTATACAAATTTCAATTTTAGCGTTAGCTTGTTTAATTAATTAATTAATAAATTTATTACAGGATGTTACATAAATACATAAAATGGCTTAAAAGCAAACACACAAAGATTTGCATGTGTTGGAAATGCGGATTACGGATCTTAAGGCTGGATTAACACTAGAGGGGGGGGGGGTGAATAGTGTTTAATGGATTTTATGGAATTTTTGAAATCTTTTGAAATTATACACAAATAGATACAATTTACAAAACAAAAGGACAATCACAGAATCAGACACAGATGCAAATAGTAAATAAAAAGTGGTGAAGGAAAGAACACACTGAAATTTTATACTATTCGAAGTTACCCTTCATCTAGTCCCACATAATTTCTTGTGTAGATTTCTTTTCAAATATAATGTCAATATTACAAAATCAATTTCAAGGCCACGAGATACACCCTCCTGTCTCCGAGTCCAGGGCAAACTCTCTTGATTTAGCCAAGCTACAAGATCAGTTAATAGATTTACGGCTACAATCACACCCAATTGATTTACGTGCCACCATCACACTGTTTCCAATATCAGTTTGATAGATAGAGAGACTCGATACACTTCTTTGATTACAAATGATCCTATAACTTTGAATAACATTGAGATCTTTGAGAGAGAATGGCAGAGAATCAAACTAGAGATGATCAAGTTTGATTCACTTAGGATTTCAGTAGAGTTTTGTAAAAACATTTGAAATATAAAAGAATATTTGAGTGGAGAAGAAGGAGTGAAGAAATGAAGAAAAACTAACTTAAAATTCATTGAAAATAGCTGGTATTTATAGGAAAACAATGGTCATGTCTATTTGCGAAAGGTTATGACGAATAGACACTTCTTTGAAAATTTGAATTTTAAAATCTACGGCTACCATGTCGACACAGGGAGATAGGGTATGTCGACATGCCTATGTGTATTTTGAAATTTGATTTTGTTTTTAAAATGATTTCTATTCTAAAACTTGTCAAAATAATTTCTAAACTTTGTAAACTGTTTTGAATATAGTTTAAATTTAATAAAGAGTTTTAGAAAATAATATAAAAATATATGTAATCTACAAAATATTAAAAAGTAAGTGTAGATATATTTTTGTGATTTAAAGCTAAAATATTAAATCCAGAAGATAGTTTAAAAATAAGAGATGATTTGGAAGTTTAAAAATAGTTTTTGAAGTAAGGCTAAAATATTTAAATCAATAGAGATATCTTTTCAAAGAACAGTTTTGAAAAAATCTTAAAAATAAATCATTTTGAAAACTTTGTGGATTCCATTCCACTAGAGAAGGCCGTGGGTTTCATCCTACTAAAGAGATCGTGGGTTCTGTCCCACTATGAAAGCAAGAAGATGGATTCTATTCCACGATTAAATTCAGAATAAATATTTTAGTGCTATTATGAAGTTTGAACACAAATCCAGACACTATCATAATATCTTGAACACTTGAGCTCTTGAAATCTTGAACTCTTGGTACTCATGAGTCTTCGATCTTGATTTCTTCAATCTTGAATTCGTCAGTCTTGAATCTTTATATTCAGTCATGAATTTTTATGCTGTACGGTCTTCATTCTTCAGTACCTTCATATATATCCTACATATACATATATATCTAGAGAAGAGTGTTAGTATTTATATTTTATAACAAGTTCTAAGATTGTTGTCATCAAAACCATCACCTCATGATCTAACAATCTTCCCTTTTTGATGATGACAACCTTTGTTTATAAAATCTACTCCATAAAATTCCGATGCTACTCCAACTCCTCCTTATTCCAACAACTCCCCTTTAATCTACTAACTCCTCCTTAATCTAAGCCTATCTAACCTATTTTATAATTCTTCCCCTCTGTCATCAACAAAAACTAATCCTAAACTACGTAACTCCCCCTTAAACTAATACTATAGCACTATATAGGATAATAATACAATATAGCAGAATATAAATGAGACAGATAATAATATGAGTAAAATATAGTAAGGTAAATGCGAGAGATATGAAAATTTCAAACATAATCAATGAATATATTTATCAAGCACACTATTTCAATCATATATTACATACCATGTTTAAATCAATTCAAACAATTCAAATCAAGTCAAATCAAACCAAACAATTCGAATCAAACCAAATCAAATCAAAGTAAATCAAACCATACAAGTCAAATCAAACATTCATGGAACTTCAACCCATCCTTCTTCACAAAAGATGAAGGTCTGCCTTTATTGCATTCCGTTCTTCATTATCCTTGTTCAGAGTTCCTTCTGCGTTCACTTCGAGTTCGGAGGGCTGAAATCATCCATCGAATAACATCGAAGTGCCTTTCTTATTCCTTTATCATTCGCATTTTGCTTAATTCTAAGTGAAGTTGATTGCGACGGATAAAACTAAGTCTATTCTTGAAGGAATTGAGAGTTTCTTCAAGATTTCCACTTAGATTATGAATAGAAGAGGCCATTTTTTGATAAAATATGAAAAATTCAATAGAAAATAAGGATAATTGAAAATATGCATTTTTCTGGAAGAAATTGGTATTTAAATAGATAGAAAATCATTTGAAATGAAAAGACACAAGGTAGTTATGTCAATTTCAAATTCAAAACAAAAATTACTTTCTGGCCATTACATGTCGACATGCGGGGTAGAGGTTGTCGACATGCCCCTGTTTATTTTGACAATTTGCTTTGTTTCTTTATATTATGTATAAATCTATATATATACACTTATATAATATAAAAGCAAGCATTCTAGAGACATTTTAAAGCTAATGAACAAACATAAATGATTTGATAAGTTTTAGTTAACATTATATAAACAATACATAACATTAATTAATCGAAAGATACAAACTAATACAACATGAAATGAAAACAAGAATTCGATAGAGCATGATGAAGATGATGATAATCTAAGTTTGCGACTCACTTTTCCAAAGAATTTGTTCATTTTGGTGGTAATTTTGTCCAATTTTTTACTAACGGATCTTTGGAGAATCCACTGGTTTTCCACTATTACCTTTTGGTTTTTGAGAAGTGTCTTGTTGGATAGATTGTTAGGAGTGATAGGGTATTCAATACTTTCCAATGATGTCTCTTCCTCCTCCTCACCTTCTTCAATCTCCTCCCCTTCTTCCCCTTCCACGTCTTCTTCTTCTATTTCCTCATAAGCCAACCTTTCATCTTTTTGAGTAAGTGCTTCATATGGTTGAAACACAAGTGAGATTTTCATAAGAGAGATATTTACATGGTTAAATACTTTTCAAGAAACAAACTCATCTCTCTTATAATCAACTCCAAAATAGTTAAAAATCCAAGTAAGATAAACTCCATGATACAAGGTGTTTTTTTCTAAGGTAAAATTTTTAGGACGAAGTTTATCCAAAATTACTTGCGCCCAATCAATCTTATAGTGCCCATAAATAGCAAAAAGAGACTTGTAAACTTTTTAAGGTCGGGTGATTGAAATTTCCTGATCTTGGAGTTATGGTATGTTGCAAAAGAAGGTTAATAATTCTTGCTTTAGGAAGGAAATTTCGATTTATAAATTCAAAGTTATCATCTTCTTTAAAAATGTGATGAAATGTCTCACGATCATGTTCATCAATTTGAAAGTCCTAAAGATTCATTCCCGTATACTTACAACCTAAAATATTTTCCAAAATCTCATTATTTAAAACAATTTTTGTTCCTTTAACACTACTCCAAACTTTCCCTTCATTACCATCATAAAAAGCACGATTCAAATCTGCATGAAATATTTCAACAAGATTAGGATAACAAACAAAATCATTTTGAGAATCATCAATTAAACCGAGAACTTGATTCTCTTCAAAAAGAACATTGAATTCATAAGAAGGAAAATCAATAAAGGTAGCAAAATTTTCCATAGGGACTTTTCCAAAGTTTGCATAGCTTATGTAATCTTTGATAGCTTCCGGGTCATTGTAGAGGAATATTTTGATGGCTTTGGACAGCTTAATGGTGGAGGAAGTGCTTAAGGAACCATTTTTTAAGAGAGCAGAGAGCTTGAGAGTTGAAAGAGATTTTGAATTTTGAAATGGAAATAAAAGGATAGGATAAAGTTAAGAGATAAATAGATATTCAATAGTCTGTTCTCTGGTCAAGAGACACCTCTTCAGAACTTTGAAGTTGGTGAAAAGATGGAGGAAAATTCAAAGTATTGAATTCAAATTTGAATTTCAAAATTCTGGTAGGGATGTCGACATAAGGGGTAGTGCCATGTCGACATAGGGGGTAGCGCCATGTCGACATGGTTCCTATAATACATGTGACAAATTTTTTATTTTGTTTAATGTATATATATATATATATATATCCTATAATCTAATTTATATTTTATTTGAAATAATATAAATATAATTAACACTTTAATATTAATGTTTTAATATTTACATATTATTAAATATTATTTTAAAAATCAAAATTTTAAATTCAAATAGCAAGCAATTTCAAAACATGCAAACAATCAAACATCCAAACATTCAAATATTCAAGCAAACAATTTCAACCAATATAATTTAAATGCGTACTTATTTTTAGATCCATATTCCCAAGATCATCAGATTTTTGAATAGCTGTAAAGCATATATTTGAATTTTCTATCTTCTGATCTTCATCACTGGAGGATGAGTCTGAATGTCTAGTGTAGCAGTATATGCTCTCTTCCTTTTCTTTGACGAATCATTACTAAGAGGAAATTTTTGCTTATTCGGATGCGGACAATCTATTTTTAAGTGGCCTGGCTCATTATAATTATAGCATCCGACGTTGTTGAGAGTCTCATTATTATTTCCAGAATTCTTGTGATTATTTCCCTTGTAGTTGTTCATTTTTCTATATTTCGGAAATTTTCTAAAATTTCTTGTCATCGAGGCTATTTCTTCATCGTCGTCACTATTTGAGTCTTTACCATCTGTTATTACATTGAGCGCTATCGACTTCTTTTCTGAAGCCTCATTTTCTCTTCTCCCTTGCGTTTGTATTTCAAACGACATCAAATTCCCAATTAATTCTTCAATTTTCAACATACTGATATCATTAGCCTCTTCAATTGCTAGTATCTTTTGATCCCACTCCAGAGTGAGTGAATTTAGAATTTTTCTGACTTGAACTTCTTCGGAGAAGTTCTTTCCTAATGCAATTAGTGAGTGCACAATGTCTTGAAACCGACTGCACATGTCCGAAATGGACTCATTTGGATTTATCTTGAATAGTTGAAACTGATTGGTCAAGATGGATATTTTGGTTTGTTTAACTTTGCTTGTTCCTTCATGAGTAACTTGCAAAGATTTTCAGATTTCATATGTAGACTTACAGACAGACACTCTATTAAACTCATTTCTATCAAGTGAAAAGAATAGAATATTCATGGCTTTGGAATTGCTTTGTGCAACAGTCTTCTGCTCAGTAGTCCTTCATGCAAAATCAGATGTGGGTTCAATGTACTCAGTTTATGTGATATTCTAAGTGTCTAATCTTATTAACTTTAAAAAGATTTTCATCCTACATGTCCAATATGCATAGTTACTGCCATTAAAAAGTAGTGGTCAGGCAGTAGACTGACCCTCTACATATGAACTAGTTATAGTGTTGACATTACCAGTGTTGGCAGCTATTTGAAAACTTTTCAAAAATCAGATTATGAAAACTTTGAAAACCAATGCTCTGATACCAAATGTTGGAAATGCGGATTACGGATCTTAAGGCTGGATTAACACTAGGGGGTTGAATAGTGTCTAACGGATTTTATGGAATTTTTGAAATCTTTTGAAATTAAACACAAATAGATGCAATTTACAAACACAGAGACAATCATAGAATCAGACACAGATGTAAGTAGTAAATAAAAAGCAGTAAAGGAAAGAACACGTCAGAATTTTATATTGGTTCGAAGTTACCCTATATCCAGTCCCACACAATTTCTTATGTGTATTTCTTTTCAAATATAATTCGAGTTACAACCTCGATTTCATGGCCATGAGATACACCCTTCTGTCTCCAAGTCCATGGCAAACTCTCTTGATTTAACCCGGCTACAAGATCACCTAAATGATTTACGGGCTACAATCACACCCAATTGATTTACGGGCCATAATCACACCATTTCCAATATCACTTTGATAGATAGAGAGACTCGATACACTTCTTTGATTACAAATGATCCTATAACTTTGAATAGCACTGAGACCTTTGAGAGAGAATGGTAGAGAATCAAACTAGAGATGATCAAGTTTGATTCACATAGGATTTCGGCAAAGTTTTGTTGAAACATTTGAAATATAAGAAAATATTTGAGTGAAGAAGAAGGAATGAAGAAAAACTAATTTAAAATTCATTGAAAACAACTGGTATTTATAGGAGAACAACGGTCATGTCCATTCGCGAAAGGTTAAGACGAATAAACACTTCTTTTGAAAATTTGACGGCTACCATGTCGACATGGGGGGTGGGTATGTCGCCATGCCTATGTGTATTTTGAAAATTGGTTTTTTTAAAAGATTTCTATTCTAAAACTTGTCAAAACAATTTCTAAACTTTGTAAACCATTTTGAATATAGTTTAAACTTATAAATAGTTTTATAAAATAATATAAAAATTTATATAATCTATAAAATATTAAAAACTATGTGTGTATATATATATATATGTAGGATCTAGATTAACCCTGGGGGGGGGGGGTGAATAGGGTTATAACAAATTTTCTCAATTTAAACACAGAAACAAACTGAAGAAATAAATATGCTGAAAAGTAAATCACACACAAAATTTACCCAGCTTCGGCAACCCCTGCCTACTGCTGCATTTCCAGATTTCTATTAGAATTAAACAGTATCACGCTTACAAACACTCTACTAGACTCGCAGACCCTTTTGCTCCCGCTCACAAACACTCTACTAGACTCGCAAACATTTGCTCCCGCTCACAAACACTCTACTAGACTCGCACACCCTGCTCCCGCCTATAGAGTTTTGTTTACTCGCAAACTCTGCTCCCGCCTATAGAGCTTTGCTTACTCGCAAACTCTACTCCCGCCTATAGAGCTTTGCAAACTCGCACACCCTGCTCACTGAACTAATTCTAACTAGACAATCTGACACTACCTAAACCTAGGTGGTGATTTACAAAGAATTTGATTCGAAAAGTAAAAAACAACAATTAAAAAACAACAAACTAAAAAACAGTTTAAACTTAAACCCTAATTAAATAAAATAAAGCCCTTTAAAATAAAAACACGGTCGACCCTTTTATTCTTTAACCCGATCCTTTTATTCTTCTTTGGCCTGTGAAAAAAATGGTTGCCGTTCCTCTTTGCAACTCAATTAGGGCTTCGGCTCTTTTGCTCCTTGCTTCCAAAATTAGGGTTCTTGCAAATTGAAGCGCGCCGCTTGATACAGTTCGATAGTAGGCTTCGATGCTCTTTGATTTGCTCTCGGCTCTTCAATTTGGATCGAGTTCGTTCTGCGTTTTTCGGTATGTACTTCACTCCTTTGCTTTGCTGGTTTTGGCTTGCTCGAACTCGATGAATAAATTGCCGATGATGATTGGGCTTATATAGGATTCGAATTCCTATTTTTGCGTTCGTATCAAAATTGTTTGAATTCGTCTTCGGCCGTTTGATTTCACTTTGATGCTGAGATTGATCTCTGACTTTGTCAATTTCGTATTTTTGATGCTTGGCACACACGGTTTTGATTTGTGACTTGGTCAATTTGCTTGGCTATCATGGTGAACGCTTGATTGACTTTGACAATACTAATTTCGTGAATTTTTACTGCTGGCTTCGGTCTTGGCTTTGATTCATTTCGTGATGACCATTTCAAAGATACGCACTTTTTCATTTTTATACTGCGTTGATTATTTGCGTCTGCATTGTTATTCTTGGACTTGTTTACTGTCACTACTTCGAGCTCGATTGCTGTTTGTGGTCAATCGCTTCGAGTTGATCTTCTAGTTGGTGCCAGTTTGCTGTGACATTGTGCATTTGGTTTTCATTTGTGTTAGTGACAAGTCTTTGTGATCTTCTCATTTATGTGTGTCTGCTGCGAGTTCATTCATATTGTGTTGGTGGCAATCTTGTTCTCTGGTATCTTGGTTTGTATCTGATCTGTGCACATTGTTGCATTGTACTTGTGGTCTTTGTTCATTGGACTGGCTGTTGTCTTTGTTGTTGGGTTGCTGTACATATGAACTTGCATTCATTCGAGTTGTATTCACATCACTTTCTGAAGCTCAAGTTGCTTGCATTTGTTTGCTGTCATGTTAGTTCGAATTGCATGTGATATCCATGTTGCAACTGTTTCATTGTTGAGTTTGTTGCTGTGTTGATTTGAATTGTGTCATTGTGCATCGAGTTGTATAGTTGGTATTCCCTTTTTTTTTAAATTGCATTTAGCTCGGTTTACTGGTGCATACATGTTGCATTACTTGTCTCTGCTCCGTTCTGGTTGCTTCCCTGACCTTGTAGTTGTACACTTTGGCTTCACTGAGTTTGTTGTTGCATTGTTCCATGTATTTGCATTGAACCATGGTTTGTACATGCATTTGCCATACTGTACATATGAACCTGGTCTTACTGTCCACCCGTGCTTGCATTGTGTTCCATTTTCCTTTGATTCACTGCGTATTGGTTCCTGTGTTCATGTCACCGGTCTTGCTTGATGGTCTTGTTGCACTGCTTGCAGTCATATTGGGTTTATTTATGTTGCATCGACTTTGCATACTGCTCTCATCTGTGTTTGCATTCATGATTGTACTTCACTATACATTATATGCCGCACCACTGTGTTGGATCCAGCTTGAGGCTCGGGTTTGACCTTGTGCTGTGAGTTGTGACATTTATGTTATTGCACGTGAGTTGAACCCGGCTTTTCATTTGGGTTTGACCTGTGCTCACCTGTCCCTGTAAATCAATCAAGTGTATATATCGGTGTGCACGGCCTTGTGGCATATACAGTGATACACTGTGTATGTCACAAGTTGTTCGTGTATGATGGATTCAAATTTAAATGATGACGAACAACCCAAATAACTGAGGCAAATTATATTTTCAAAAGTCATGTTTCATTTTATATTGCAAAAATATTTCTTTTTCAATTTTACTGTGTTAGTGAATATTTTTGCAGATTGCTCAGATGCTGGATTCAAACTGGAATGCAGTTGAAGATAAAATACGAGTGTGAGTGATATGTAGTGAGGTTAACTGTAAATGTAAAATTATGATGTATTGTAATCAAAGTTGTATATTTATAGTGAGAGCTTGAAATTGTACTATTCAAAATTGTAATAAATATTAGTTTGAATAAAATATCTGTTTGAATTCAAATTCTGTGTAATTTATTTTATTCAACAAATATTTATTTAATCTATGAAAAATAAAATAGTACATTACCAAATACATTTAAATGAATGTATATATGTTTATTATCATCAAACAAAAATCATATAAGCGCAAAGCGCATATTCAACAATCTCCCCCTTTTGATGATAACAAACATATATTTAAGATTTTGAATGTATTAAATGTATTTGATCGTTCAATTTGCGCCCCCTATTTAAATGCTCCCTCTCTACACAATACTCCCCGTACATATATGCATACAAATAAAATTATGCAAGTAAGCCTAGATGCAAATGGAAAATTATTTGACCTTTGCTTGATTCTATTTGACAAAATCTTAACTTTTCTCTCCCCCTTTTGTTATCAGCAAAAGAATAACAGTTTTATAAAAATAGGGATGAAGTGACAGACATGAATCAAACATTTAACTCAATTGAATATAAATATCAAATTTCAATAAAACTCAAACAAAAATCATAATTACCCTTGTCAGATGCATATTCCACTTTCAGAAGTGATGGGGATAAAATCATCAAAAAACCATACAGTTCTGTCTATTTGTGGTATATTTATTTCAGGAAATTTGAATATCTACTAACCATGCATAACCGTTAGGACTTTTAAATGAGATTAGTAGTATTCCAATTTAATTTTTAAAAAGAATTCAAGTATCTTCTAACCACGCATAACCGTGAGGACTTTTAAATGGGATTAGAATCAACTTGTCTATTAAATCAATTAATTTTGATATGCGTTCCATACATGCATAACCGTAAGGACTTTTAAATGAGCATGGAAGCACATAATCAAAAATCCAAGTAATTCACCCATGCATAACCATGAGGACTTTTAAATGAGAGTGAATACTTTGGATATTTATTTTTATTGAAGAATATAATAAATTGAAGCACGGATAATTTCCTTTATAATAATAAATTGAAGAACGAATAATTTCCTTTGTAAACTACCACAAATTTACATACTATATATGATTTTGATGAGTGATGGTCGATAGAAAGATGATAGAAATAGAAATGATCATGGAATTTTTACCCAACAAAAAGTTTTTATAACTCTTGTTATGAAATTCTAAAGAAATTTTTCTAAATATATTGTCTTGAGTAATGTATGACAAATATCGACACTCATCACTTTCTCAATCACTATTGATCTTTTCGATAATCATTAGGGAGTTAGATTAGTCAAAATTTGTCATTTAAAATCAAATAAGAATGACTAATCTGAAAATATGATCAACAATGATTTTCTCGAAGGGGTTATATGAGAAAAATTCTGCCATTTGAAAAATTATTTCAAGTGAAAAATATGCAGATATTTTCTATAAAAAAACGATGCAGTTACTAAATGTCTCAAAAATCAATCACGTTCCACTAGTAATTTTTCTATCAACTATATTACCAGTGTAATCTGCATCTGAATTTAAATTTCACTCAATATTCACTCGTTGGATGTCAAAGACCAGATTGTGAAATTTCAACAAATTATCTCATAATTGTTTTCAACAATTTTTAAATGAAATTCTCTTGGATTTGAATTGAGACCGTGTTAACAATCAAACAAATATCATAGTGTCATTTTCAGAAACAGTTATTTTCATGAGTAATCAACAGTCAATCAACATAATAATTATTTCAAAAACAATTTCTTGAAGTTTCAACAATTTCTTAAAAACCTTTTTAACAGCTTTACACATGAAATTTGAAATCGTGCAAATTTACGAGCAGTGACCAAAATGTCAAAACAAATATATCTACGTGTAGCATAAGTAATCAAAGATCAATAAAATACCATCATTTGACCGAACAAATTTATATGGATTAGTTCAAAGTTGAAAATTTGATTGGTCATCATTTAAGCACAAATCAAGGTCATAAATAAGAACAAGTCATGTAGGATCATATCAAGTAAGTACGAATCAGTCAACCATCATAATTACTCCAAGTAATTCTATTTAAAGATGATTGATCAATATTTTGAAAAAGTCATAGAATCAAAATCATCATCTTCTGTTCATCTCAATATTGGCTGATTTAATTCAGATTATGGTGCAGATTATCACATTATCGTTCAAAACAAAAGTACCTGTTTTACCTTTACGATAATTTTTCGTCGTTGTCCATTGTGATTCTGTCACCTTTATACTAGGCTAAGAAACTTTGCTTTGTCGCCCGTTGTGTTTCTGGAACAGCCAAAATCCAGAGAACACTGTTGTTGTTCCTTAGCCTGCCACCACACCTACACGATGAAAGATTTTTGTGACCTATTTGTTTTTATAGGTCCATGGTTGTTAGTGGCAAAACATGAAAAATATGTTTGTGGAGACCCAAAACTATTTATATATGTTCCTTTTGGCACCCAAATTTGTTTGACTTTGAGAGATTTTATATTTGTGCCTTTTGGAACCCAAATCGGTATAGTTTTCACATGTTTGGGTCTATACCAACAATTATTGTGATTGTGTCCATATTTTCTACAAATTGTGCACATAGGATTAACTTGATTAATATTGCTTTCAACAATTTTAGATTGATTATATCCAAGTCCTTTTCTAGCCGTGTTAACAGTTTGCTTTCCTAATAGCATATTCAACAATTTTTCGCTTTTTGAAAATTTATCTAAAGTCGTTGACAATTGTTGGACTTGTATTTTGAGAGATTCATTTTCGTTTAACAATTGTGTGCACTTTTTAATAGAATTCTCTCTTCTAGTATTTTCATTTTCTTTTAAAATCAGAATTTCATTTTCAAGTGATTTCATTTTAGTTTCTGATTTTTTAATTTCTTCTTCAAATGTTGGACACTTATCACACTTAGGGATCCTACTTTGATAGGTTTTTAACTAATTGGTCAAGTTGTTCATTTAATTCTATCAAAGTGTCTTTTTGTGATTCAAGTTTAGCGTATTTTTCTCTAAGTTGTTCAAAACAGCCATTCACTTCGTGGAAATAAATAAGTAATTCAGAGTGAGTAAGTTTTGATACCTCGCTTGGCTCGTCATCTTCGCTATCGGTTATATTTCCATGAAGACATATATCTGCTTTCTCACTTTCACTGCTATCACTTTTATTCCACGTGGCTGCAAATTTCCCTTTTGAATTCTTTTCTTTGTTGAGTTGAAATCGGGGATAATTTGGCTTGATATCACCGGGTTTGTTGCAGATGATCCCGTGTTCTTCAGAGTTGTCTAGTGCTTTAATTATTATGCTTTTCAATTGTTGATTTAGAGCTGGATTTCCGTATTTGTTGTTCCACCTTTTGAATTTCTTTATTATTAACGCTGGCTCAGCTGCTCCATCATCATCATCCTCATCACAACTGCTATTTACCAATCCTGTTAAGCATATTTCTTTAACTGAGTCGGTTGTGGAGGACTTGTCATTGCTGTTGACTTTTGCACCATATATTGCATCGAGAGTTTTCCAGATTTTCTGTGCATTTTCACAATGAGAGACGAAATAAAAATTATCACGATTAATATGATAATATAATATATGCATAGCAAGAGCATTAACCGAGATAATTTCCTTATTTGTTATATCACACCCATTTTCAATAATATCCCAACATTTAATATTAACAGATTTTAAATAAAATTCCATTTTTAATTTCTAGTTCAAAAAATCTGTTCCATTGAAAATAGAAGGAATAATATTGGAACGACCCTCAAAAGTATTATTTGGTGGATTCATGACTCTAGAGTTAATGAAAAAAAATACCGGGCTCTGATACCACTTGTAGGATCTAGATTAACCCTAGGGGGGTGAATAGGGTTATAGCAAATTTTCTCAATTTAAACACAGAAACAAACTGAAGAAATAAATATGCTGAAAAGTAAATCACACACAAAATTTACCCAGCTTCGGCAACCCCTGCCTACTACTGCATTCCCAGATTTCTATTAGAATTAAACAGTATCACGCTTACAAACACTCTACTAGACTCGCAGACCCTTTTGCTCCCGCTCACAAACACTCTACTAGACTCGCAAACATTTGCTCTCGCTCACATATACTCTACTAGACTCGCACACCCTGCTCCCGCCTATAGAGTTTCGTTTACTCGCAAACTCTGCTCCCGCCTATAGAGCTTTGCTTACTCGCAAACTCTGCTCCCGCCTATAGAGCTTTGCAAACTCGCACACCCTGCTCACTAAACTAATTCTAACTAGACAATCTGACACTACCTAAACCTAGGTGGTGATTTACAAAGAATTTGATTCGAAAAGTAAAAACAACAATTAAAAAACAGTTTAAACTTAAACCCTAATTAAATAAAATAAAGCCCTTTAAAATAAAAACACGGCCGGCCCTTTTATTCTTTAACCCGATCCTTTTCTTCTTCTTTGGCCTGTGAAAAAAAATGGTCGCCGTTCCTCTTTGCAACTCAATTAGGGCTTCGGCTCTTTTGCTCCTTGCTTCCAAAATTAGGGTTCTTGCAAATTGAAGCGCGCCGCTTGATACAGTTCGATAGTAGGCTTCGATGCTCTTTGATTTGCTCTCGGCTCTTCAATTTGGATCGAGTTCGTTCTGCGTTTTTCGGTATGTACTTCACTCCTTTTGCTTTGCTGGTTTTGGCTTGCTCGAACTCGATGAATAAATTGCTGATGATGATTGGGCTTATTGGGCTTATATAGGATTCAAATTCCTATTTTTGCGTTCGTATCAAAATTGTTTGAATTCGTCTTCGGCCGTTTGATTTCACTTTGATGCTGAGATTGATCTCTGACTTTGTCAATTTCGTATTTTTGATGCTTGGCACACACGGATTTGATTTGTGACTTGGTCAATTTGCTTGGCTATCACGGTGAACGCTTGATTGACTTTGACAATACTGATTTCGTGAATTTTTACTACTGGCTTTGGTCTTGGCTTTGATTCATTTCGTGATGACCATTTCAAAGATACGCACTTTTTCATTTTTATACTGCGTTGATTATTTGCGTCTGCATTGTTATTCTTGGACTTGTTTACTGTCACTACTTCGAGCTCGATTGCTGTTTGTGGTCAATCGCTTCGATTTGATCTTCTAGTTGGTGCCAGTTTGCCGTGACATTGTGCATTTGGTTTTCATTTGTGTTAGTGACAAGTCTTTGTGATCTTCTCATTTATGTGTGTCTGCTGCGAGTTCATTCATATTGTGTTGGTGGCAATCTTGTTCTCTGATATCTTGGTTTGTATCTGATCTGTGCACATTGTTGCATTGTACTTGTGGTCTTTGTTCATTGGACTGGCTGTTGTCTTTGTTGTTGGGTTGCTGTACATACGAACTTGCATTCATTCGAGTTGTATTCACATCACTTTCTGAAGCTCAAGTTGCTTGCATTTGTTTGCTGTCATGTTAGTTCGAATTGCATGTGATATCCATGTTGCAACTGTTTCATTGTTGAGTTTGTTGCTGTGTTGATTTGAATTGTGTCATTGTGCATCGAGTTGTATAGTTGGTATTCCCTTTTTTTTAAATTGCATTTAGCTCGGTTTACTGGTGCATACATGTTGCATTACTTGTCTCTGCTCCATTCTGGTTGCTTCCCTGACCTTGTAGTTGTACACTTTGGCTTCACTGAGTTTGTTGTTGCATTGTTCCATGTATTTGCATTGAACCATGGTTTGTACATGCATTTGCCATACTGTACATATGAACCTGGTCTTACTGTCCACCCGTGCTTGCATTGCATTCCATTTTCCTTTGATTCACTGCGTATTGGTTCCTGTGTTCATGTCACTGGTCTTGCTTGATGGTCTTGTGGCACTGCTTGCAGTCATATTGGGTTTATTTATGTTGCATCGACTTTGCATACTGCTCTGATCTGTGTTTGCATTCATGATTGTACTTCACTATACATTATATGCAGCACCACTGTGTTGGATCCAGCTTGAGGCTCGGGTTTGACCTTGTGCTGTGAGTTGTGACATTTATGTTATTGCACGTGAGTTGAACCCGGCTTTTCATTTGGGTTTGACCTGTGCTCACCTGTCCCTATAAATCAATCAAGTGTATATATCGGTGTGCACGGCCTTGTGGCATATACAGTGATACACTGTGTATGTCACAAGTTGTTCGTGTATGATGGATTCAAATTTAAATGATGACGAACAACCCAAATAACTGAGGCAAATTATATTTTCAAAAGTCATGTTTCATTTTATATTGCAAAAATATTTCTTTTTCAATTTTACCGTGTTAGTGAATATTTTTGCAGATTGCTCAGATGCTGGATTCAAACTGGAATGCAGTTGAAGATAAAATACGAGTGTGAGTGATATGTAGTGAGGTTAACTGTAAATGTAAAATTGTGATGTATTATAATCAAAGTTGTATATTTATAGTGAGAGCTTGAAATTGTACTATTCAAAATTGTAATAAATATTAGTTTGAATAAAATATCTGTTTGAATTCAAATTCTGTGTAATTTATTTTATTCAACAAATATTTATTTAATATATGAAAAACAAAATAGTACATTACCAAATACATTTAAATGAATGTATATATGTTTATTATCATCAAACAAAAATCATATAAGCGCAAAGCGCATATTCAATAATATATATTTGAGATTTAAAGCCAAAATATTAAATCCAGGAGATAGTTTAAAAGCAAGAGACCGATATGAAATTTAAAATAGTTTTTGAATTAAGGCTAAAATATTTAAACCAAGAGTAATATCTTTTAAAAGGATGGTTTTGATAAAATCTTAAAAAAAATCATTTTGAAAATTTCATGGATTCCAATCCACTATAGAAGGTTATGGGTTCCATGCCACTATTAAAGCGAGAAGGTGGATTCCATTCCACAATTAAAATCAGAATAAAGATTTTAGTGCTATTATAAAGTTTTAACATAAATCTAGACACCATTACTTATCTTGATATCTTTAACTATTGAACTCTTGAAATATCAAACTCTTGATACTCATAAGTCTTTAATCTTGATTTCTTCAATCTTGAATTCGTCGGTCTTGAATGTTTATACTCTGTCTTGAATCTTTATACTGTACAGTCTTCATTTTTTAGTACCTGCATATATATCCTACATATACATATGTATATAGACAAGAATATTAGTATTTATGTTTTATAACAAGTCCTAAGTTGTTGTTGTCATCGAAACCATCATCTCATGAACTAACAACATGGTTCGGATGTTAAGGGATCCTACATCGATAATTATAATCAATCTTTTTTTATATTGTTTTTGTACAAACAAAAACTGATGGAGATTTTGTTTACAATTTTTTTATAATAATTCAATGATTTTTAAAAGTTCGAACCTTTTTTAGTTACAATCCTTTCCTTTTATATAAGAATGACATCATTTGGATTGTTGACATCATTCATCATACTTAACTACCACCGTCAGATTTCGACATTTTCCTTTCATTGAGTTGCCTTAAGTTATGTGCCATGGATTGTTGATTTGACTTAGGCAGGATAATTTGGCTTAAGTTAGACAATTTGGTTTACGTGGGATAATTTGACTTTGAAATATTGAAATTGGCGCGTCATTGTTGCATGCTTGCCATTTGTTAAAGAGCTATGTTGAGCGTTGATTTTTTTCTGTTGAATCTTGTTTTTAGAAAGTGGTATCTTGTGTTGTTCTACACTTAATAGTGGTTTTTCACTTTGGATATTCTTGGTGTCATGACTAGCAGAATAATTCCATTTTAATTTCTGATTCATTGCTTTGTTGTATCTAAGTGATCTTTAGTTATATTATCCCATATAGTTGGGCCTGTGTTGAGCCAGTTATTGAATCTTTGGTTTATGGTAGCACAGCTTGAAGTTCAAGGTGCAATGTATGTTGTATTTAAAACTTGTACAATGCCTAGTGGATGCAGCTCATCATTTCACCCCTTTTGTGCCGTATTGCCCTTACATGTCACAAACTTCATTTCCCCTTTGCTTGTACTGCACAATCTGTGCACTATTCGTGAAGTTCTCTTGATTATGCTCCATTTATATCTTATTTTTGATTGAAAAATGAGTGTTGCACTTGCCCTCTAAGTCTACGGTAATGCATACTGGGGTAGACTTATAATTCTTCATCCATTTTTTCAGCAGTGCAGTCAGCCGCTTTTACATTAAATGCTCCTTACAGTGTCGTGCTTTAATTGATTCTCATGTCTTTTCATTGTCAGTTTACATTGCTTCATACCATCGAATTCATTTTCATATCCTGAGAATTTCTTTGCCATCATTATTCATCAATGATAAGATTTGTGTAAATTTATGTTTCTATGGTTGAGATCTACTCCTTTTCTATATATATTTGTCTCCTTCCTTAATTTCCTTTCTCACACTTTGATTGCTTACAATGACAGTTGCTTTTTCTTGATTTCTTGCAACCACTTCCATCTTTCTTCAACTTTGAAACTCTATGACTATCTCCTCCTTTTTTATTTTTTTATTTTCCTTCATTTTTTTATGTATGGTTGTTGTGAACTCTTGTATGATTTTTTCCAAATCTTGTTGTTGCCTCTTATGCATTTAATTAAATGCTTAACTTGATATTGCTGCCTATGTGTTTGATCAAGTGTCTTGCTAGTTGATTTTTTATGTATATGTATATGCAGGGTCGGCCCCATGTGTTGGGTTGCTCGAGACGAATACAACATTTGTTGCCTTTTATACAAAATAAATTAAATAAGACTAATATTATAAAAAAAATTTAATTCACATAAAGATACAAAATATTTCTTAAGTACATTGATACATTATACAAAAGTTTTAACATGCTATGATAATAAACCATCATCTACATCAAGCATTCTAGTATGATACATCAAACAATTTCAACGAAAACAACTTCTTCTTGCATTTCTTGAAGCGAACTCTTCAATTATATCATCATATTTTAGCATATTCAAATATTCATTTTCAATTGAGATCATTGCTAACCCACTTAATCTTTCTTGTAACATGGTGCTCCGAAGATAAGTTTTAATTAACTTCAATTTAGAAAAGCATCTTTCCGCCGAAGCAACCGTGACGGGAATAGTCAATAAAATCCGATATGCAACCCACACGTTTAGAAATCCACTCACAGCACGGTAAGATCTTAAAAAATCAAGAATACTAACTGATTTTGTTACTTTCAAATATCCTTTTCAATTGTTTAAGCTCAAGAAATAATCCTTTTCCGCAAATGTCACTCTCTTGGTTATGTTCCAATTTTTTTTCAAGTTTCAAGCATTGCTCTTTCAATTGTTTATCATCAAAAGTCTTAAATTTTGCATTTAATAAAAATCCAAAAATCTCTTTGTAAAGCTTAAATTGTTCAAATCGATCAGTAAGTGAGGTTAGAGCTTGATCTATTATGTGGAGAAAGTAAGTGACTCTAAATTTATCTTCCAAAGATTGACTTTCATTAACATCGACTTCTTTATCCTCGTCAAATTGCTTCTTTCTACGAACAACTCTTTTTTCCAAAAATTTTGGTTCAATGCCAACTTCTTCCGCAAGTTCTTTAGCTTCAGTCATCATTTCATCATATCCAACTTCTCTAAAATTCTTAAAAAATGCAATAAGTCCACTTACTTTATTAATTGCATCCTCGATATCCATTTCCTCAGCTTGAAGTATTTTGCTAACCCGATTAGTATTGTCCAATATAGTATACCAAATACATAAACTAATCAAGAATTCAAAATCCTCTAAAGCATTTTGACATAAAGCTTTAGCTTCCACCCTCGCAATATCATCATTGGAATTATTAGCAATATCTATCAAAGCATCTCTTAACTCCGATGGTTGAGTTCTTATTGCCTTAACACTTTCAATATGACTTTCCCAACGAGTTGCAGACAATGCCTTAGGAGTCAATCCCTTTACATATTTTCTAAGTATTTCCCATCGATGTGTTGCTCCGGAAAATAAAGTATAAATTTTTTGCACATAAGCAAAAAAATTTCTAGCTTTAATACATGACTTGGCCATATCACATAAAGCAAGATTAAAGCTATGGCATCCACATGAGATATAAAATGCTCTAGGATTTATGTCAAGAAGCCTCTTTTGTACACCTTGATGTTTACCTATATAAAAAATTAAGTTACCATTCATAAATATGTTGATATAACAAATGATCATATATAGTTATTTATCTATTTTGAAAAAGAACATACCTTTCATATTTGATCAATTATCATAACTTTGTCCTCTTACATCATCAATATTTAGTTTAAGATCGACTAAAATATCTTCAAGCTTTTTGAAAAGGCCAAGTCCTGTTGTGTCATCAACCTCAATGAATCCAAGAAAGAACTCCTCCACCTTAATGTTACTTGCATGTTCAACATCTACACATCTTATAACAATTGACATTTGTTCTTTATGGCTTAAATCCGGCGTACAATCAAGAATGACCGAAAAGAATTTTGCTTTTGATATTTTCATAAGCAATATTTCTTTATTTTTTTTGGCCAATAGGAGTATTAGTTCATTTTGTATTTTATGGCTAAGATAATGATTGTTTATTTTATTATTTACCACGCGTCTAAGGTGATCCTCCATAATTGGATCAAATTCGGCAACAAATTCTATGAGTTGGCAAAAAAGCCCATTGTTCTTCTCATAAATCTTTTCATTAGATCTGCGAAATGGTAAATTATTTCGAGAGAGAGTTTTCACAATGCCAATAATGCGAACTAATACTTTTTTCCATCATTCTCTCTATTGGTCGATTAGAGACTCCATTTTTTTGTCAATTGTTTCTTTTAGTTGAAGGCCTCTATACAAATCTACCCATTTGATAAGACTTGCGGTATGTTCCGAATTACATTCATGCTCTCGAAGTTTTGTTGTAATATTATGCCAATCGTTAAATCCTTCTTCTCCTAATTTGAATGACTTTTGTGGATTTTTGAATAACTTGCAACAAAAACAAAAAACTCTATTCATCTCATTTGAGTAGACAAAAGCCACTTCCGTTCATGCTCCTCTCCACGTGGATAATAACCAATATAATGTTTAGAAGAAAAATGTCTTCCGTCACTTTCATGTTTAGGAAACTTATCATTCTCTTTTAAAATTTTAATGGGCCCTTTTTGAACTAACATCACTCTTTTACTATCCGTAATTTTTTCCCATAACCCCGGATCATAGTTGACATCAATATCTTTCTCAAGGTCAAGCTCAATAGTAGCATGAACAACAACTTCATCAATATTATTAATTCCTTCATTGTCGTTACTTTCTTCGCTGCTATTTTCATTAATAACATCTTCATTTTTTTCACTTATCAATGCTTCATAAGTCTCAAACGTTCTCATTAATGACATGATCTTCATCACCAATTTGTACCATCATACATGAAGTTGAAGGTTGGGATTTTTGAATTTTTGCTTTATATAAGTTGAAAATTGAGCCAACAAGTGATTTTGTGAGTTCATCTCTTTTTTGCTTAACTTTCCTATTGTAAGCTCCAGAATTTTGTTTTCGAAACCGAATCCTATTTTTATCGTCTTCATTTTTCGTCATATTTCCTACACTTTAAAAATTGATATACATAATACATTGACTTTTGAAGTGAAACAAATCAATCAATTCACATTCACTTTACAAATTTATCAACCAACTGTTTCCTATTGTTACTCAATTTCTAAATTAAAATTTCTAAATTAATATTCACTAATAAAAGTGAAATATTTACTCCTAAACGCAGATGGATATAAAACAATCAAATCAGCAAATTGCAATACTATCAAATCTAGGGTTTCAGGTTAGAATGACAGCTCTATAAATTGATGGATACATTACAACTTCAGACTACAATGGCTATACAGTAATTTTTGAAATGATAGGTTAACCTTGCAAATAAAAGCTGAAGCAGCCAATTTAATAAGTGATTGCAGATTCCCTTCTCATATTACAAACTAATGACCCTGACATAAAGCTTATAATAAAGATCAGGCACGTATATTATACATCTAATCGGCATATTGGGGATTTTGAATTAGCAGCTGAAATTATATAAAGTTAAAAGGAGAAGCTTGGAAATTATATACATATATCACATTATTACCTGAGGATGGAAGAATTTTGTAGCTTTAGAGGGGAACACGACCGACGAGACGCAGATGGATGCTGAAGCAAGTTAGGGTTTCAGGCTTCTTCCAGGTCGCGCGCGGGAGCAGGAGAAAGAACGCGTTTTTTTCTTCTTCTGTTAGTTGAGATGAGAAACTAAATTTCCGTTGCCCTTATTGGGGGGGTTGCCCAATTCTAAAGGCTGATGGGCCTTGACTAATGGCCAGGCCTGTGTATATGTGTGTGTGTATACATTCATACACGTACATACGTACATACAAACACACACATATATAAAGATGAATATATATATATATATATATATATATATGTGTGTGTGTGTGTGTGTGTGTGTGTGTGTACATGTATATGTATGTTATGCCTCTATTCCTCCTGATTTCAACCACATCTGATTTAAATAATATAGTTTCTCTCTTTTGTTGCCTTATTTTATTATTTAAATCGAAATGTGTGGTTGAAATCAAGAGATAATAGAGGTGTAGCAAGAATAAGGTGCAGCCAATCCTTGTCCATATGTGTGTGTGAAAATTATACATGTAGTTGGGCTATTGCATTGCCTAGATTCATAGCCTCTGTGCTTTGCTCTAGTGAGCAAATTGCACATATCTTTGACACCTTTGGCATAAGAGATCATCCCTTCAAAGTTCCTACCATGTATAGACCTGTTATCTCCTCCTGGAGACTTATATTGTCTCACCACTAAGCACTTGCATTGTGGCTTATATCTGCCACAAAGTCCAATTGTTAAAGAGTCGTTGGATAGTTCAGGAATCACCCTTCTATATCTCGTATTACCTTCTCATCCGCACTTATTTTTTATATAATGAGCATCTAACTTGTCTTTCATCCTACCGCTAGCTTTATTTTTTTATTCTTTACAGGAGAACACTGCTTCTGGGTGTGAGTAGTTTTATCACATCCGGGCTCAGAAGTCTGTCCTCAACACCTGACCTCACAAGACCTGTCATTGGTCAGATCGGTATTTCTTTAGCGTCAATAGTGATGGGTTTGTTCCTTCATTTCAAGCTGCAGGTATAACTTCTCTTATCTATTTTCTTTTCTTTCCTTGAACCAACTGCTCTAAGCTAAGCTTATTTTCATTATTCTTCTTTACTTCCTCGTACTACCTTCACCCAAAAGGAGAAGGAATTTTTTAGAGATTGTAGGAAGTTGGTACGCACTTTAGATGCTAACGTTCGCAAATGTTCCAATATTTTCAATAAGCACCACCATGCAAATGTCATTTTCTTCAATATTCCTACATCTTTTCTAGACCCATTTTCGTTTACGAGCTTGTCAACAACATGGAGGAAGAAGCGAGTAGTTCCTCCTTTATGTTTGAATAGGGTATTGGCTTGTTCAATTCTTATTTTCACTTTCGTTCTTTATATTATTTTATATACATGTTATGTTTGAGAAGTTTTTTCTCTTCTGTTATCATGGCGTGATTGTTGTTTGTTTTTAAACAATCGTAGGTAACATGTCTTCCCAACATAAGAGAAAGTTTGCTGATGCTTTTCTCTTGGCTCGAAGAAACCTCTACATAGTTATTCGAATAATTCCAATAAGCAACCTAAGGAGGATGCCATACACGTGAGTAAGAAAGTGATAACTATGAAACCTGCACATGGTCACACTACAAAGCCTCTTCAGTCTGTACCTCGACTTTCTCAACTCAACTATTCTTTCTCGTGCATATCTTCCATGAAAGCGAAAGATGGCGTGGAATTAGTGGAGTAGCTTTGTTGTCTAATGATTGACGACCTCTTCTAGCCTTCAACTAGCAATGTGTCAGCCTTCAACTTAATTAATTTCAACAGAACACCGTTTTACAAAAATCTCAAAATGCATACACTTCTTCAAAATCAAAATACAAGCCCCTGTACCTACTAAAAGTTGGCATTGGATAATAACCCCATCACACATCTATCATACAAAACAAGTAATATAATTTAGCATACAATGGAAACAAACACAATAGGGTAACCAAAATAATAAATAAGGGCATAGTCAAACAAGAAAACAACGATAAGGTAGTATAAGTAGAAGAAGTCAATATAACCAAACATGTCACAAATTATAAAACAACCACAGTCAAACCAAGAAAAGCAATTTCCTAACATAACTAATCACTTAATAAGCATAAGAATACTACAATCAACTGAACCAAAGTAAGCTAATATAATTAAACTTGGTGAATACATTTCTAGTTAAAATATCTCTGCCCTGTTTATCTAAGTGGATAACCATAACCTCATAACCTAGCTCTCTCTAGAATGGACTAAACTAGATATCATGCGATGACTACCTTACACCTCCGGTACCCAATATACATGTATAACTATAACATTGCCCAACCAATGTATGACGATTGTCAAAGTGAATAAAAGCAAGAATCTCCAAAGTAAACGTGTCACATATCTCACAATGCAATGATAAAATATAATAATCATCGTAGGTATAAGGCAGACGATACAGAAATAACCATATAAATAATCCAAAATCACAGCACATGTTCAATACAGTTATACAAAATAGTCATAATGTTATACATCAAACAATAACTCGAATGTTAATCTGCCTCTTATATAAGTCAAACACCATCTAGGCTCGACAGTATCACTCAATGGAATAATAAAAATAGTAAGCCAAGTATATAGCCTCCTGCTAGTCCATATGCATAACTTCATGTGTTATCCCACTCTACTATCTAGTTTACTCATTTAAGAGTACCCAAGATAATAAGAAGTAAAGCATAAAACCCTAAGTCAAACAATAGTCTGGTATAAACGATAAACAATCTCAAAATGCTATGAAAATCAATTTAGTATATAGGAATAGGGTGTTTAGGCATCAATATATTAAAGCTATCCATATATGGGTGTACAATAAGTATATGTGAAGAGTACCTAAAATAATGAGAAGTAAAGCATAAAACCCAAGTCCAACAATAGTCTAGTATGAGCAATAAACAATCTCAAAATGCTATGAATAGAGTGTCAGGGTGTTTGGTTATAATACCTACTTCATGTTAAAGCTCTAGGGTGATAGAACAAACATAAAACGCCCCACCCCTAGAGCCATACTATCCAAGAGTATTACAAAGCAACACTATCAAATAATACGGGGAATAAGGCTATACGAATACATACATGAATGTTTCTTTAGACTAACAGTGGTATGTATTAAAACACCAAATAAATATCTCACTTATACGTACACAGTATTGATACAAAGCAATAAACATGTGTGCCTCCAGGACAAAACAATACATAATATATAGTAAATCATAAAGAACATAGAGTTAGAATTGCAACGATAACATATAATATAATAAGGGTACAACTCATCTCAAAGGTGAACTATTGTAATGTAATGTGATGAATAATCAATATACAGCTCGTGTCAAAATATATATATGTTGATTCAAGAGTTTTGATTCATGACACAAGCTTCATATATCATACGACGAAAGCGACAAAAAGAGAATAAGTGTATATTATGCACTACAAAGGAGACAAGACTACAATGCAGAGTTTATTATGAATATTTTAATGTATTTAGTCTTAGAATATTGTTAAAATCATTCTTCAAGTAGTCACATACACACACGAATTAATTTATACACAAATAAGTGTGCACTGTGCATATAACTACAGGTCGGCTGACCGACCAGGATCTTCGGTCAACCGACCCTGTAGTCAGTGCACATATACTCTCTGTTTTTGTACACGATTTCAAACTCAGCTGACCGGCCAGTTTTTCCGGTCGACCGACCTGCATATAACGACTAATTTTCTGAAGAGTTGCGATTATTTTATGAAGAGGAATGTCCCTCAATCCAAGAGATACGGACACAACTTTTGATTGAAACTCTGCATGAAAGATTGTAACTATTCTACGACTATATAAACATGTTCAAATCACTTCTACAATCACCGATTCTTGTTTATAATTCTGAAATCTATTCTCTATTTATTTCTGCAAATAAAAGCATTCATTCTTATTTAATATCACTAGAATCCTTGATTTAAATCATAAACTTCGATTCTACGTGATTATCTTCCTTCTAAATCTTCACACACATATATACTCTTGAGGATTTGATTATAGAAAAGTTGTACTATCAAAAGACAATCAGTGTTATTCAGAACACATTCGTCAACAAACTATTTGTATTGAAGTTAAAGTCCTCTTCGGCTGTTGAGGTGGAAAAATTCCTGTTCGGCTGCTCTGGTGTCGTATACCTATTCCTCCGGGTTAAGTGGGGGGTTTAGTTTAAATCCAGAGGATATTCTGGGACTGGACCTAAAACGGGAAGTTCGAACCAGTATAAAAATTCCTGGCGTGCTTACTTTAATTTTTATTTTACTGTTATTATCAGTTTCCGCATTTATATACCATATTACACGATCCTTAGTACTACACGTACACTTTCATTTGGTATCAGAGCAAGGTCATCCTTTAACCGTCACAAAGTTATTTGATATTTATTTCTAGTAATATGGCAACGACACAAACTAACGATTTTGGCACTAACACTAATACTAATTTCACAGAGGGTCAATCAACTTCACGACCTCCATTTTTTAATGGTATAAATTATAATTATTGGTCAACTAGAATGAGAATCTATATACAATCTAGTGGATTTGATATCTGGAATATTATACAAAGTGAATACATAACTCCTGCTGGAGAATACTCAACTTGGAGTAACACACAAAAACTAGATGCTACATCAAATGCAAAGGCTATGAATATTTTATTTTGTGCATTAGATAGAAATGAATTCAATAAAGTTAACATGTGCACTTTAGGTTATGAAATTTAGAGAACACTTAAGATAACACATGAAGGTACAAACAAAGTTAAATTAAGCAAAATCTCTATGTTGAAAAATCAATTTGAAAATTTCAAAATGAGGCCAAATGAATCTATAAATGACATGTACTCTAGATTTCAGGATATTTATCATGCTTTATTATCACTAGAACAAAAGTTTACTGATTTTGACGTTGTTACAAAAATCTTGAATTCTTTAACGGACGAATGGGAAAGAAAAGTCTTAGCCATTGAGGAAGCAAGTGATTTGTCAACATTAAAACCAGAATAATTGATAGGTAATCTAATGTCCTACGAAGTAAATTTGCAGGCAAAAAGAAATGGAGCACAAGAAAAGAAAATTGTGGCTTTTCAAGCAGAAAAAGGCGATTCCGACTCAGATAATGAAGATATGGCAATGATCGCTAAAAATTTCAAAAAGTTTTTGAAATTCAACAGAAACAAATTCAAGGGAAACAAAAATAACTCCAACAACAATTCTAATAGCAGCTAACCATCATCTTCAGCAATGGAATGTTATGAATGTTACAAGAAAGGTCACATGAAGAAAGATTGTCCAGAACGCAAAAAGAGCAATTTTAAGAAGGACAAAACCAAACGAAGAGCTTTTTCTGTCACTTGGGACGACACTGACTCATCATCCTCTTCAGAGAGTGAAAGTGATAATGAACAAGCAAATGTGTGCTTCATGACTTCATCAGACGATGTAAGTGATTTTACTTTTGAAGATTTAATTGAAATAAATTCTGAATTAGTAAATGTAATAAAGCAACTTAAAAAGAAAAATAAGGAGTTGCAAAGAAAATTAGATAGAACAGTCTTAGAAGTAGATATGCTGAAAGGTGAGAAGAAAATATTAGAAGAAGAACTTGAAAGTTCTCAACAATCAAATTCTAACTTATCCTCTCAAATTTCGTCAATATCTGAAGAACTAGAAATTCAAAAGTATAAAAATGATGATTTACTTTTCAAAAATAATAGTTTAAACTCTAAGATTAAGGATTTAGAGTTAGAAAAATCTAGTCTTAAAATAAAATTTGATGATATGTCTAAAAATGTATCTAATTTCAATAAAGGAAGAGAGAATCTTTCTAATATACTAGAAAATTCTCAATCCTCTAACAAAAAATCTGGAATAGGATTTAAGAAACAAAATAATTTTACTAAAAGTAGGATTAATGATAATATTAAGAAGGATATTAAGAAAACAGTTTACCCAAATACTAAAACCATAAAGATATGGATTCCAAAAACAAATAATGTTTTGATAAGGAATAAACATATCAAAATGTTCATGGAAACTGTTCATAATAACAAAAACTATATTTATAAAGGGAATTCTGAACCCGTATAGGTTTGGCTTCCTAAGATCTAACTCTTAGGACCCTAAAAAGAAACGGGTACCAACTTTTTATAAATGTTTTTGCAGGTACCACATAAGAAGAGAGGAAAATGGATTTTGGATAGCAGTTGCTCAAAACACATGATTGGAAACAAAGAAATGTTGTCAAACATTATATACTCAAATGGAGGAGCAGTCACCTTCGGAGATAACTCAAAAGGATATATCATTGGCAAAGGCGATGTCAGTAGCAACGGTATCTCTAATTTATCTCTCATTACTGATGTTTTATTAGTTAAAAATTTAAAACATAATTTATTAAGTATTAGTCAGCTATGTGATAAAGGTTTTAGTATAAATTTCTCTGAAAATAAATGTAATATTCTCGATAAAAATCATACCACTATCTTTGAAGGAATAAGAGATAAACATATTTATATTTTAAATATGAATGTTAACAATGATTCAATTTATGTCTAATAGCTAAGGAAAATGATTCATGTCTTTGGCGCAAAAGATTTTGTCACATCAATTTTAAAACCATTAATAAGATAGCTAAAAATAAATTAGTTAAAGGATTACCTGACATAAAATTTAAAACTAATATATTTTGTGATGCATGTAAATTAGGAAAATTAACAAAATCGTCCTTTAAGTCAAAGAAAGTAATATCTACATAACAACCACTTGAACTTTTACACATGGATCTTTTTGGTCCAACTCAAGTGCAATCTATTAATCATAATAGATATGTATTGTAGATGATTTTTCTAGATATACTTGGATTTTCTTTTTGAAAAATAAAAGTGATACGTTTGATAATTTTAAAATCTTTGTTAAAAGAATTCAAAATATTAAAAGTTTGAAAATTAAAAATATAAGAAGTGATCATGGAGGAGAATTTGAAAATGAAGCTTTTGAACAATTTTGTAACAAGAAAGGTATTAATCATAATTTTTCGTTTCCTAGAACACCACAACAAAATGGAGTTGTAGAAAGAAAAAATAGAACATTACAAGAATGTGCAAGAACTTTATTAAATGGAACCACTTTATCGAAACACTTTTGGGCAGAAGCTGTAGCTACTGCTTGTTATGTATTAAATTGTGTTTCTATTCGACCATTAACTAAGAATACTCCATATGAACTACTAAATGGAAGAAAACCAAATATTTCACATCTTAAAGTTTTTTGCTCTAAATGTTTTATTTTAAATACTAAAGATCAACTAGGTAAATTCGATCCAAAATCCGATGAAGGAATATTCGTTGGATATTCGGAACGAAGCAAGGCTTATCGAATTTATAATAAAAGAACTAAAATTATTGAAGAAAGTTTACACGTTTCTTTTGACGAAAATTTTAAAAATATAAATCCAAATGTTATTATTGATTCTGATGATGAAACTACTCAGAATGAAAATAATAATACCGAAGAAACTTTCGATAATGATCATGATATTACTGAAAGTGAGAATATTTCTACTAATATAATAAAATCTCCACCTAAAATTTTACGACATCATCCTATGCAAAATATAATTGGAGAAGTAAATACGAATGTTAAAACCAGACATCAATTAAATCAAGTTTGTCATGTAGCTTTTCTCTCTAACATAGAACCTAAAAATATAAAAGAAGCTTCAACTGATGACTACTGGATTCTTGCCATGCAAGAAGAACTAAATCAATTCGAACGAAACGAAGTTTGAGAACTTGTTCCTAGACCTAGTGATCAAACAGTCATTGGTACTAAATGAGTTTTTAAAAATAAAGCAGATGAACTAGGAAATATAACTAGGAATAAAGCTAGATTAGTTGCACAAGGATATAATCAAGAAGAGGGAATAGACTATGAAGAAACGTTTGCTCCAGTCGCTCGACTTGAAGCAATACGAATTCTATTAGCGTTTGCATGTTTTCATAATTTTAAACTGTATCAAATGGATGTTAAAAGTGCATTCTTAAATGGTTACATAAAAGAAAATGTTTTTGTTGAACAACCACCACTTTTTAATCATGAAAAATTTCTAGATCATGTTTATAAACTCAAAAAAGCTTTATACGGTTTAAAACAAGCACCACGTGCGTGGCATGATCGTCTTAAAAGCTATTTATTAGAATCTGGTTTTGAAATTGGTAAAGTAGATCAAACACTTTTTATTAAGAAAACTAATAAAGATATTCTAATAATTCAAATATTTGTTGATGATATCATCTTTGGTTCAACAAATGAAAAACTATGTCAGGATTTTTCAACTATAATGACAAATGAATTTGAAATGTCTCATATGGGAGAATTGTCATATTTTCTTGGATTACAAATTAAACAAATATAAAATGGAATTTTTATTAATCAAGAAAAATATTGTTATAATTTAATTAAACGATTTGGTCTGGAAAACGCTGTAACAACCCGCATATTTATCGATTTTATATTTAAATATTTTATCGTTAGTCGGATTTTAGTTCGAAAAGCTACTTTTTGCATACGGTCGAATTAGGACTCGGGACCACTCCCATTGAGTTTAAAATGCCGTTTGCGACCTTTTTGAGTATAAGCTTCGATATGTTTGGAGAAAGTTGATTTTTGCTACTTTTCACTTTGGGTTTGGTTTGGGCTCAGCCCTATGTTAACTTATGCTCAAATCTGAGCCACTCTTCCCCACTCACCCTCATTCTCTTCTCATTTCAGTCTTCTTAGCATTTATGGTGGGAGAGATTGAAAATTAAAACTCCAAAACCCTAGTTTCACTTGCAAATCAAATTCCTACCTCCAAACTCAAGAAGAACCCATTGGTAAGCTTCTCTTCTTCTTCTCCAACTTGTTCTCTTACCAATTTCAGAAATTCCTAAACCTAATTTTGGGAATGTTCTTGTTTTTGAGCATAGATTCAAGCTCATTGGGGTTGTGTTGAAGAGAGGTTGACTCTCCATTTGCTTTCAAGCTTCTTCTTGTTTGATTTTGAGAAAAGGTGAGATTTTTATCTCACATCTATGACTATAATTATCTTTGGTTGTTGGGTATGAATTCCTAACACTTCTTCATGTGCATTTGCTCTTGATTTGGATTGGTTTTGTGAATACTCCAATTTTTGGGGTTTTAAGTCAAATTTGTGTGAAATCCTTTTATGGATGTTTGATCATGCTTTTGGTGATGCATCGAGGAGCATATAGGGCCGGGTTGCTGATTGGCATAAACCCTTAGAGCCAATGTTCATCCGGTTGCATTTTGAAAGAGTTTGCTCTTCATTTGAATAAGGCTGAAAAACAGCCCAGGCATGATTCAGTCGACTGAAAACTCTGTTCAGTCGACTGAACCTGGAACCCGAAAGTTTCCAGGCATGAGTCAGTCGACTGAAAACTCTGTTCAGTCGACTGAAACTGGAAACAGAAAGTTTCCTGAACCTGGAAAATTTCCAGGCACAGGGTCAGTCGACTGAAAACTCTGTTCAGTCGACTGAACCTGCTGTTTGAGTCTAATTTGCCTTTTTGGATTGAATTTCCAATTTAAATCGATTCGTGATGATCCTATTTATTGTCATCATTTATTATCATCTTTGATGACTTATTTTCTTTGGGAATTTTAGATATATCCACTTCGATGGATCCTTTATCGATTTCATTGGATTTTTATTCACATCTTCGAATGTGATCTTTGTGATTGATTGTTTCTACAATCCCCCTTGTGCTTTGTCACTTTAAAAATATAAAGGTTTTCTATACTAGTAGTAAATATCAAAACTCTTTCCTCAAACGATTTCAATACTATTTTAATACCAAATTCGTTTATAAAACCGTTTTCCAATCTATTAGTATATATAAACCTTTACCTCACTCGTATGAGAAATCTAATTAAACGACTTAGTAAAACAAGTGGTATGAAACGCTTGCGTTCACTTTGTTGGTTAATTCTTGGACTTGTTCGATTGAAACTCTTGTGACAATTTTCTAGTGGAGATATACAATTTGTTCGTAAATATTTAAGTTAAGCTAGTGGTTATGGGACATGATGCTAAGCTCATATATTTACTAGCTTACTGTAATCGACACTTCTCGTTGATCACGACGATCATCTTTGTGATTTAGACTAGCAATGTGCGACGTCTCTTTGTCTGCGAGTGAGACTAAACCCCGTTTTGTGGAGTTTCGACTCAATTTGTGATGGGGTAGCAACCCATGGTCTTCGGGCCGTTTGTGGAGCTTCGGCTCAATTTGTGATGGTTAGCGACCATGGAATTAGCGTTCCGTTTGTGATACACGTGTTGGTGGTCTTTATGCTTCCGTTTGTGATAGGCCTCCCCCCTTTTGATTTCTGGATTTCTTGTGTATATTCCTAGAATTTGTGTTTCACCAATTTTCGTGATTTCCATTGATAAGTTTTATCAATATTTGTGCATTGGTGAATTTGTGTGTCATTGACTTTAGTGATTTCTGGATTTCTTGTGTAGTCTTCTGGAATTTGTGCGTCATTGACTTTTGTGATTGACATTGATATTATCGTCAATATTTATGGTATGGTGAACGAAATAAGGAGTATGACGTTTCTTTGATTCTTGTGTAGATTTGGTGACATTGATTAATCTCTTGATGATTATCAACTAAGTATATATATATATATATGTATGTATATATATATATATATATATATATATATATATATATATATATCACAGCTTGGCATTGTGATTATTGTGTATTTTGTCATATCTCTTATTCTATATCGTTTCATCTGATATTTATAGTTAGACTGATCCGTTTATTATTTTCTTATTAAATAATACTCGGGTCAGACCGAGATGTTACAGGTGCTTCTGCTTGACTTCTCATCCGGGATTAACTCCTTGACTTTTGGTTAACTACTTAGATTAGTAGTTTTTGTTGTATACATTTGAGATATAGACTCCATAATGTATACTTATTCTTTTGTGTAGTTCATGTAACTATTCTTTTGTGATATTGTGGATCTTTTTAGACCACTACTCTGATGTACACTTCCTAGTGTAATATTCATATATATTTCCGCCTTTGTGATATGAATTGTCTGTGACTGATTTGTGTTATGCTTATTTCTATATTTGTTTTCCGAAGGATTTATATAGCCACCGAGTAGTAGCTTTGAGTTTGTGTCGGTATGTCGGATTTACTCTTGAAATAGAATGCATGTTATATTATCTGACATATCGGTGCTCGCGCAAAGAAATTACACGGATGGTCGCTCCTCAACAGCCTTATTCTCCGTGCTAGTCGACAGCATTCACCGTAATGTTCTTGGCTAGTGTGGGTATAGAGGTGGGGCGTCACAGCTTGGTATCAGAGCCAAACTTCGGAACAATATGGAATATTATAACAAGGATCATCGTCCTAAGTCCATCTGAGGAGTCGTGCTTTAGGATTTTATTCGGGTCTTCGTACCGTCCTATCCTATTTTCTTTTATGATTCCTTGTTTTATCTATCAAGATTGCTTGATATTTATTTTGAGAATAACTTTTCTCCTTCTTTCTTTTCTAAAGGAAGAGAAATGGTTAGTTCTAGCAGTCCTAGCGCTGGTCAATCCAGTAGCCCTTCTCTGGATGGCGCATTCATGTCTGCCCAACAACTTTTGGATCTTGTAAAGAATCAAGAGTTTATCTGTGCTTTGAGTAAGAACCCCGAGATGGTTCTACCTTTGAAACTTGAAGTTTCTTTCAATCAGCTTGTGGATGTTACTCTTCTTCATGGAGAGGTTGGTAAAGGAAGTGTTTGTGATATTGGGACTTTCAAGAAGAGGCATATTAAGTTCAAGAGCCTTAATCCCAATAAGAGAGTGAAGCAAACTACTTTTGTAGCAGAGACTCCAATCCCTAATCGTGGAGGATGCTACAATTGTAATTCTAAGGACCACTATGCAAAGGAGTGTCCGGAGCCACTCTTTTGTCGCTATTGCAAAAATACAGGTCATCATATTTCTGTCTGCCCCATACTTCAAAGCAAGAAGTGGATGGAACAAGAAACTTTGGTAGCCAAGACTCCAACCCCAAATCATAAACAATGCTACAATTGTGGTTCCACGAACCATTATGTAATTAAGTGCCCGAAGCCCCTCTATTGCCGCTATTGCAAAGGCTCGGGTCTTTACTTATCTACATGTCCCAAACTCCCTAGCAAGAGGGAGGGAAAGTCGAAAGTTGTGCAAGCCCATTGTGACACTTCTCTTGGTCAAGGTATTTTACATTTAATCCTTGATGCTATTGTTTTATTTCGTGATCTTTCTATTTGAATTCTTTTCGATATGGATCCATCTCATTATTTTTATATCAAAAGAACTTGTCGATTCTTTTTCTTTGAATATTTTGGGCTTGATGTCTTCTTTGGGAATTGTGAATCCGGATGGTGGATCCGCAACACTAACTTACTTTCTATTGATGTCGAAATTACTTTATGTGGTTTTTCTTTCCGAGCTGATATTTTTACTTAGGCTTCGGAATTGATTTTTTGAAAGGATCGGCTTAATCATTGTGAAGCCCATATCCTATTTTTTCGAGTGGATTATTCATCTTCGACATTTTCAATCTGTTAAGCAGATTTCTATTTTTCCTTTATGATTTTGATTCCAACTTGATGGCATCATTTTATTCCTTAAGCCCACTTATGAGGAAAGTGTTATTTCTCTCATTCATGTAGTTAGAGAAATTTTTCGGTATTTTTGAGCTTGTCTTAGGATTATCACCTAAGCAATATCTTGTGTGATGTTAAGGTCTTTTCAGCTCGACCTTGCCACCAATTTTCATTTGGCTACGAGTTGCGTGAGTTAGCATTCCACTTACGCACTCCGCACTCGTTATGATTCTTATGAATGACTTATTATGTCATTCAGTTTGCCCATCTTGTTTCATCCATTTTATAAATCGAGTATTTCATGAATATCTCGATAACTTCATTTTTGAATTTATTGATTTTGGATGAAAATAGCAATTTACAAATTTTTGCAAATCTTTTTCATAAGATTTATTTATAAGTATAAATAGGATTACTGCTTTTAGAACGAAAGATAAGGATTTTCAAAAAGTTTTTAGAAACATGTTTATCCTATAAAATATGATTTTGTGATTGTATTGCCCATTTAGTATTTTAAGAATTTTGGTCGATGCGCTTGATCAACGTTATCGATAGGAATTTCCTAAACGCTTTGATGAGACAATCAGACACGATATATTGACTTGCAAAATGTAAATTTTTCTAGAAAGATTTTTACATTGAGATAATTGTGATTTTGAAAGTTTTAGCTTTTCGGGGAAAGAAAATTATTTAAAAGAAGTTCTTTCTTTTCGATACTCTTATTCTTGTGATTCCCGTGGGGAACCAAGACTTTATCTTTTGTACCAATGCTGATCGTATTGGTTTAGATGCCGCTCTCTTGCAAATGAGAACGTGCTATCACTTGTGCTTCTAAATCGTTATAGCTTATCGAGACTAGCTATGCCGCTCATGATTTAGTGCTTGCGGCTGTTGATTTCACTTTTAGAATCTGGCATCATCATTTTGGATGAGAAATTGTTCTCTACCCCGATCATAAATCTTTGGAATATTTATTTTCTCAAAAGGAACTTAATTTGCGTCAACAACGTTGACTCGAGTTCCTTGCTCCTTATGATCTTGATATTCTTTATACGCCCGGTAAGGGTAGTCGTGTCGTCGATGCTCTTAACCGTAAACAACAAGCTGTTGTTTCTATGATGATATCCGAATGGAACGATCTCGAGATTTTATCCACTTGCGAAATTCGAGACCGTGTTTCCGATTTATGCTCATCATTTGTTTTGTGTAGCCTTGAGGCTCATCCTTCTCTTTTAGACCGCATTCTTGGAGCCCAAGGGCTAGATCCCGAATTGGCACTTCTTGGCCAAAACATTAAGGATAAGATTGATATTGAAGGTTTGAAGGACTTTGATATCGATTTTCATGGCGGCATTCGGAGATTTGGTAGACTTATCGTACCAAATATTAGTGATCTTCGTAAAGACATTTTAGAAGATTCTCATCATTCTAAATTTACCATTCATCCCGGTAGTAGTAAAATGTACGCGGATATGAAGCGACTTTATTATTAGGAGGGAATGAAACTTGATATTGCTAACTTTGTTAAGTGTTGCATGACTTGCCAACTCGTTAAGGCCGAACATCAAAGGCCCGGTGGGTTATTGCAACCTTTAGAAATTCCAATTTGGAAGTGGGACCAAATTTTCATGGATTTTATAGATGGCCTTCCCCGTTCTCGTTCGGGTCATGATAGCTTATGGGTGATCGTTGATAGACTTACTAAATCCGCCCATTTTATTCCCGTTCGGTCTAACCGAACCGTTCCTCTTTTGGCCAAACTCTTTATCAAAGAGATTGTTAAATTACATGGAGTTCCTACTTCTATAGTTAGTGATCGTGATCCATTGTTTACTAGTGGATTTTGGAAGGGTCTTCAAAAAGCTTTGGGAACGAAGCTCAATTTTAGCACCGCTTATCATCCCCAGTCCGATGGACAAACCGAGCGTGTTAATCAAACTCTTAAAGATCTTCTTCGTGCTTGTGTGCTTGATTTCGGTGGAAGTTGGGAAGATCATATTTCTCTTGTTGAATTTTCCTACAATAATAGCTTCCAATCTAGTATTGGTATGGCACCTTTTGAGGCACTCTACGGAAGGCCATGCCGATCTCCTTCTTGTTGGCTTGAGGCCGGTGAGAAGCTGACTTTAGGTCCAGATTTTATTCGTGATTCCACAGAAAAGATTGATCTTATTCGTCATAGGATGAAAGAAGCCCAGAGTAGACAAAAATCCTATGCCGATAACCGGAGAAGGAAGTTAGAATTTTCTATGGGAGATTTTGTGTTCATTCGTGTATCACCTATGAAAGGTGTTGTACGTTTCAGTCGATCGGGAAAACTAGCGCCTCGATATATTGGGCCATTTCCTATCACCGAACGTATTGGTTCCATGGCTTATCGCCTTTTATTACCGGCTCAGTTTTCTGCTATGCATGACGTGTTTCACGTTTCTCAACTTCGGAAATGTCTTCGAGATTTCGATTTTGTTCTTGAGCCCGGTGTTGTGGAAGAGATTGAAGTTTCGCCTAATTTAACTTATGAGCAACATCCTATTCGTATCAATGCTTCGGAAGTCAAACGACTTCGAAATAAAGATGTTCCGCTTGTTAAAGTTCAATGGTCTTCAAATCCTAAGGATTGTTCTTGGGAATCTAGAGAGTACATCGAGCGAACACATCCAGACTTACTTTCTCGTGCTCTTTGAGGTGAACTTCTTATTTCAAACTTCTTTTGTGTTGAATATGCTTTTATGGTTGTTACTATATATCTTCTTCTTGTAATATTGCGAGGACGCAATTTCTTTAAGGAGGGGAGTCTGTAACAACCCGCATATTTATCGATTTTATATTTAAATATTTTATTTAAAAATTTTATCGTTAGTCGGATTTTAGTCCGAAAAGCTACTTTTTGCATATGGTCGAATTAGGACTCGGGACCACTCCCATTGAGTTTAAAATGCCGTTTGCGACCTTTTTGAGTATAAGCTTCGATATGTTTGGAGAAAGTTGATTTTTGCTACTTTTCACTTTAGATTTGGTTTGGGCTCAGCCCTATATTAACTTATGCTCAAATCTGAGCCACTCTTCCCCACTCACCCTCATTCTCTTCTCATTTCAGTCTTCTTAGCATTAATGGTGGGAGAGATTGAAAATTAAAACTCCAAAACCCTAGTTTCACTTGCAAATCAAATTCCTACCTCCAAACTCAAGAAGAACCCATTGGTAAGCTTCTCTTCTTCTTCTCCAACTTGTTCTCTTACCAATTTCAGAAATTCCTAAACCTAATTTTGGGAATGTTCTTGTTTTTGAGCATAGATTCAAGCTCATTTGGGTTGTGTTGAAGAGAGGTTGACTCTCCATTTGCTTTCAAGCTTCTTCTTGTTTGATTTTGAGAAAAGGTGAGATTTTTATCTCACATCTATGACTATAATTATCTTTGGTTGTTGGGTATGAATTCCTAACACTTCTTCATGTGCATTTGCTCTTGATTTGGATTGGTTTTGTGAATACTCCAATTTTTGGGGTTTTAAGTCAAATTTGTGTGAAATCCTTTTATGGATGTTTGATCATGCTTTTGGTGATGCATCGAGGAGCATATAGGGCCGGGTTGCCGATTGACATAAACCCTTAGAGCCAATGTTCGTCCGGTTGCATTTTGGAAGAGTTTGCTCTTCATTTGAATAAGGCTGAAAAACAGCCCAGGCATGATTCAGTCGACTGAAAACTCTGTTCAGTCGACTGAACCTGAAACCCGAAAGTTTCCAGGCATGAGTCAGTCGACTGAAAACTCTGTTCAGTCGACTGAAACCGAAAACAGAAAGTTTCCTGAACCTGGAAAATTTCCAGGCACAGGGTCAGTCGATTGAAAACTCTGTTCAGTCGACTGAACCTGCTGTTTGAGTCCAATTTGCCTTTTTGGATTGAATTTCCAATTTAAATCGATTCGTGATGATCCTATTAATTGTCATCATTTATTATCATCTTTGATGACTTATTTTCTTTGGGAATTTTAGATATATCCACTTCGATGGATCCTTTATCGATTTCATTGGATTTTTATTCACATCTTCGAATGTGATCTTTGTGATTGATTGTTTCTACAATCCCCCTTGTGCTTTGTCACTTTAAAAATATAAAGGTTTTCTATACTAGTAGTAAATATCAAAACTCTTTCCTCAAACGATTTCAATACTATTTTAATACCAAATTCGTTTATAAAACCGTTTTCCGATCTATTAGTATATATAAACCTTTACCTCACTCGTATGAGAAATCTAATTAAACGACTTAGTAAAACAAGTGGTATGAAATGCTTGCGTTCACTTTGTTGGTTAATTCTTGGACTTGTTCGATTGAAACTCTTGTGACAATTTTCTAGTGGAGATATACAATTTGTTCGTAAATATTTAAGTTAAGCTAGTGGTTATGGGACATGATGCTAAGCTCATATATTTACTAGCTTACTGTAATCGACACTTCTCGTTGATCATGACGATCATCTTTGTGATTTAGACTAGCAATGTGCGATGTCTCTTTGTCTGCGAGGGAGACTAAACCCCGTTTTGTGGAGTTTCGACTCAATTTGTGATTGGGTAGCAACCCATGGTCTTCGGGCCATTTGTGGAGCTTCGGCTCAATTTGTGATGGTTAGCGACCATGGAATTAGCGTTCCGTTTGTGATACACGTGTTGGTGGGCTTTATGCTCCCGTTTGTGATAGGCCTCCCCCCTTTTGATTTCTGGATTTCTTGTGTAGAATCCTAGAATTTGTGTTTCACCAATTTTCGTGATTTCCATTGATAAGTTTTATCAATATTTGTGCATTGGTGAATTTGTGTGTCATTGACTTTAGTGATTTCTGGATTTCTTGTGTAGTTTTCTGGAATTTGTGCGTCATTGACTTTTGTGATTGACATTGATATTATCGTCAATATTTATGGTATGGTGAACGAAATAAGGAGTATGACGTTTGTTTGATTCTTGTGTAGATTTGGTGACATTGATTAATCTCTTGATGATTATCAACTAAGTGTGTGTGTGTGTGTGTGTGTGTGTATATATATATCACAGCTTGGCATTGTGATTATTATGTGTTTTGTCATATCTCTTATTCTATATCGTTTCATCTGATATTTATAGTTAGACTGATCCGTTTATTATTTTCTTATTAAATAATACTCGGGTCAGACCGAGATGTTACAGGTGCTTCTGCTTAACTTCTCATCCGGGATTAACTCCTTGACTTTGGGTTAACTACTTAGATTAGTAGTTTTTGTTGTATACATTTGAGATATAGACTCCATAATGTATACTTATTCTTTTGTGTAGTTAATGTAACTATTCTTTTGTGATATTGTGGATCTTTTTAGACCACTACTCTGATGTACACTTCCTAGTGTAATATTCATATCTATTTCCGCCTTTGTGATATGAATTGTCTGTGACTGATTTGTGTTATGCTTATTTCTATATTTGTTTTCCGAAGGATTTATATAGCCACCGAGTAGTAGCCTTGAGTTTGTGTCGGTATGTCGGATTTCCTCTTGAAATAGAATGCATGTTATATTATCTGACATATCGGTGCTCGCGCAAAGAAATTACACGGATGGTCGCTCCTCAACAGCCTTATTCTCCGTGCTAGTCGACAGCATTCACCGTAATGTTCTTGGCTAGCGTGGGTATAGAGGTGGGGCGTCACAAACACTTCTGCCAAACCAACACCAATGAGCACAACAATTCATCTCGATAGATATGAAGAAGGCAAAAGCGTTGATCAAAAACTATATCGTAGTATGATTGGATCGTTATTATATTTAACAGCAAGTCGACCTGATATTATGATGAGTGTTTGTCTATGTGCTCGATTTCAAGCAAATCCCAAAGAATCACATATGCGAGCAGTTAAACGCATTATTCGTTATCTAACTAAAACCAAAGATTTCGGTCTATTTTATCCGAAAGAATGTCCTTTCGAATTAGTCTCCTATAGCGATGCTGATTTTGGAGGAAGTCGAACGGATCGAAAAAGTACGAGCGGAACGTGTCATTTCATTGGACGTTCCTTAATCTCTTGGTTTAGTAAGAAACAAAATTGTGTTTCCTTATCAACATGTGAAGCAGAATATATATCTGCTGCTTTGGCATGTGCACAAGTCGTATACATGCTACAGACACTACAAGATTTTAATTGTTATCTAGAAAAATCTATTATTTATTGTGATAATACTAGTGCAATAAATCTTTCTAAAAATTCAGTAAATCACTCACGAACAAAACACATTGATATCCGTCATCACTTTCTTCGTGATTGTTTGGAAAAAGGTTTAATAAATTTAGAATTTATTAGTTCTGAAAATCAAACCGCTGACATTTTTACTAAACCGTTAAATGAAAATATTTTTATAAAACTAAGACGTGACTTAGGTATAATGTCCTTAAAAGATTTATAAATACAAATATGCAAAAATATTGAAAAACAAAAATTGTTTTATTTCTAACCAAAGCAAGACTCGAACTCATGATCTCTAACTGGATTGATAGATGTTATATTATAGCCACTTGAGCTATGGATGTTTCTTGTCTTAGCTTTCCTTAAATTTTGCTTTACTTCTATTATTTTTCAGAAATACTATTCTTAACAACCGTTTTATTCTTCAATTTTTTGTGATAATCTTTGAAAACAATCCTTATCCATATATTTTTCAGCAAACGATTATAAATACTATGCTTATAATAGTATTTAATATATTTTTTTAATAAAAATGTCTTCAAACAATGAAGTCTATAATTCCGACAACTCCCATCTATCATTCTCATCTCCAGACGATGATGGTTCCGATCGCATTCCTGAGAATGGTCCCTATCCAACTTTTCCAATACCTAATCGTGTTCTTGATTTCTCTTCTCCGGATAAAGATCCCAGACACGGGTGGAAACCATGGGAAGATTCCCATACAGGCTATACACCTAACAATAAAAAAAGAAAGCATACAATGGTTATATCTCCATCCACCAAGCAAAAAATTGATGAAATACACCATTACCAACAACAACAAATGAATATGCAACGGGAGCTCTACTATGAACAGAAAGTAACGGCAAGATGTCTAATCTTTCTAGAAAAAATTGCCATGAAAGTTTGTTCATCAAAAAAGGATGATGTTGCTGAACCTTCCTATAAAACTCCATCTTCTTCAAATCCTGGTCAAACTCAAATAGCTCCAAGATGGTCACCTATAGAAGATGTTCCGTCCCCAAACTCATGGGAACGTAGAATTTAACAAATGGTGGCTAAAACATATATATATATATGTGTGTGTGTGTGTGTGTGTGTGTGTGTGTGTGTGTGTATGTTGTTGTTTTCAATAAGATGTATAAATATAATGCAATAATAATAAAATTTAAATTTCTATCATTGTTTATATAGTAACAACAAAAATGTGCATTTCTAACAGTATCGGCCAACCGAAGAATCTGAGTCAGTCAGCCGAAACCATCCATAAAGCAAAAATGTGCAGGGTCGGTCGACCGAAACTCCTGAGTCGGTCAGCCGACCCCTTCCCGAGAGTTTCAGCTACTCTCTGTTTATCAAATCGGTAAGCCGACCCAGTATTTTCGGTCGACCGATCGTGAAATCTGCAAATTTTTATCTTTTATTAATATCCCATCTATTCACCTTTTCAACCTACCTCTTCACTTCTACTTTCCCAATTTCGGTTTTTACCCTAGCCCCCATTAAAATTCTCTCAAATTATTATTTTTTCTTCAAAAACAATGGCTCCAAAAAAAAAATCAAAGACTACCGGTGGCTCATCTTCATCAACTCCCGTAGATACTCAAATCGCCTCATGGCTTGTTAATGATGTAGCGCTTCAAAGATGGATACGACTTCAAGATGCCAAAATCTTTGAAGAATCATTCGTAAGTTATCCTGATTTCGTTACCTATCGAATTGAAGATGCCGCAATTAGAAGTGGGTTAGATGCTTTTAGATGCTTTTCTAGACTACCGAAAAAATAATTTAAAAATTAACCACATTATGGTTAAATTGTTTTTGGCTAACCTAAATCTTGTCAATCGACCTAGAAACACTGAAAATTGTGTTTGGACATCGGTTTGTGGCACCTCAATCTTTCTCTCCATTGATCGAATTAACCACATATTAGATGCTAGACCGGGTGGAATTTCATTACACGACATAGACTGTAATATATCAAGTCGTGACCACATAAGTCATTTATTTTTCGAAGATTATGCTACGAATTTTAGATAGACATCATCACTTAGACCCAAAGCTCGACTCTTTCATCGTTTCATGATGAAATCAATTATACCAAGAGGTGGCTCCTACCACTTGTGTATCCTGAGAATTTTAAAGCTTTATATGCTTTGTGTTCAAATACACAAGTGAATTGGGCACAATTACTCATGGATGAGTTTCTTACATTCAATCAAGGAAAGATGCTTCATATCTATTATGGAGAATACATAATGAGATTGATTAATAGCTTCATCCCACATGCTCCGGAATCCGAAACTTCCAAAGTTCGTTCTTTTGATTCAAGGACCATAAAATTAATGAAGTTGTCCTATGCACCACCTAGATTTTTAACCTTTAACCAATGGCAGAGTACTCCTCAAGAACAACTACGCCGTAGTCAATCTACACCTCATCCATCAACTCATGCTCCGGAGCGTCTAACACGTCAACACTATGTTCAAAGACCAACTCCCGAAATGAGTATAGAGGCGGCTATTGATATTTTGGCTCAAAATCAAATAGCCTTAGATGCCCGCCTTCGAAAAATTGATGGCCGTTTTAAGAAAATCAAGGGATTCTTCGTGAATTTATGGGATGCCTTATCATGTACTACCGAAGCCGGTGCCTCTTATGTTGCTCCCGGAAAAAGGCCAGCACCAAACTTCTCTTTTTCAACTTCGGAGAATACAAGTTCCGGTACATCGGGAACTCACACTTCTAACACTCAAAGACGTGGTAAGGAACATGCTCCTCCTGACGAAAATATCCGTCCAGAATTTGGGAATTCCGATGATGATGAGGAGTGATCATATTATTTTACAATTTGCTATCTCATAATTTCTAGTATTCTGTTTTTAGATGTTGTGTACTACAGTAAAACATCAGTAATAGTCCTATTTGCTTTGAGTATGTATTATTTAAAAAATCGATGTTTTCTTATGTTCTGTCACATATTCCATATTTTTTAAAACATCCACTAAGTATTCCTTTTTGTCGATGACAAAGGGGGAGAAATATATGCAAGCTAACAAATTTTTGCAGAAATGTCGCCATATATTCAGGGGGAGAATTACAATATATACTACTTCGTCACATAGGTATTGTCATCAATCAAAAAGGGGGAGAATGTTGATTCAAGAGTTTTGATTCATGACACAAGCTTCATATATCATACGACGAAAGCGACAAAAAGAGAATAAGTGTATATTATGCACTACAAAGGAGACAAGACTACAATCCAGAGTTTATTATGAATATTTTAATGTATTTAGTCTTAGAATATTGTTAAAATCATTCCTCAAGTAGTCACATACACACACGAATTAATTTATACACAAATAAGTGTGCACTGTGCATATAACTACAGGTCGGCTGACCGACTAGGATCTTCGGTCGACCGACCTTGTAGTCAGTGCACAGATACTCTCTGTTTTTGTACACGATTTCAAACTCAGCTGACCGACCAGTTTTTCCGGTCGACCGACCTGCATATAACGGCTAGTTTTCTGAAGAGTTGCGATTATTTCATGAAGAGGAATGTCCCTCAATCCAAGAGATACAAACACAACTTTTGATTGAAACTCTTCATGAAAGATTGTAACTATTCTACGACTATATAAACATGTTCAAATCACTTCTACAATCACCGATTCTTGTTTATAATTCTGAAATCTATTCTCTATTTATTTCTGCAAATAAAAGCATTCATTCTTATTTAATATCACTAGAATCCTTGATTTAAATCATAAACTTCGATTCTACGTGATTATCTTCCTTCTAAATCTTCACACACATATATACTCTTGAGGATTTGATTATAGGAAAGTTGTACTATCAAAAGACAATCAGTGTTATTCAGAACACATTCGTCAACAAACTATTTGTATTGAAGTTAAAGTCCTCTTCGGCTGTTGAGGCGGAAAAATTCCTGTTCGGCTGCTCAGGTGTCGTATACCTATTCCTCCGGGTTAAGTGAGGGGTTTAGTTTAAATCCAGAGGATATTCTGGGACTGGACATAGAACGGGAAGTTCGAACCAGTATAAAAATTCCTGGTGTGTTTACTTTAATTTTTATTTTACTGCTATTATCAGTTTCCGCATTTATATACCATATTACACGATCCTTAGTACTACACGTACACTTTCAATATATACAATGAATCAACGTCATACAAATATCGTATCACAATCCTAACGTAAGACTCCTCTAAGCCCAATAAAATACATGCTAGTCATGTCGTCCCTGTACCTAAAATGTCTCGGACTGACCCAAGTATTGCATGAACAACACGTGGGTCAAACTATGTCTAATCAAGAATCTATAATATGGGTAATGCAATGTAAACAAGAAATACCAATATGATAGCACTATATAGATACTCACATCATTAGATGGCATGTTTATCAACACATACACACACATATGTATAACTATAGAATCAGATAAATGAAATACAGTTATAACATCCTATATGACCATTAAAGCCACATATCACACGAATAACTCAAAATTGTACGAAGCAACTAACTCTGATATCAAAAGATGTCATCATCCATAAAGAAACGCATTACATCAGAAATCACAGAATCAACACAAATGGGTGAATCGTACATATCCAAAAATCATCGTCTAAATCCAGGAAACATTAATAAAGGAGATATCATCAAGTATAATTAGGCTAGCACAAACCGTTGCCGAAATATGTCTCTCAATCTCGATAAAACATCATTATCAATACATACATACATACATACATATATACATATATCTAAAAGATATGATATGCCACCCATCAACATAAATGAAAATCCACTATACTCTGGTCATATATCACAGGTATAATCTCATCTTCTCATATCTACGCTACCAGAAAGTATCATGACGTGATATGATTGCATAATAGACATGTACTCCCAAGTAGAGCCATTCATATATTAAAACAATATGTGGATCATCAAACCCATCTCTATACTCAAGTGAGATGTATCAATAGTATATGTTAGTCATCTACTCTGTTAGTACCAGAAGGGAAGTTGATAACACAAAGCAAGCTCCTGAAACATGGAATCTCTACAGTCTTAGCTACCTCAACAGTCATCGTGACATGAATCCACCGGTGTGGTCATCAATGTGAGGACCCATAAGTCACGACATTACGCTCGTCCCTGTAGTAATAGACTACTAACCTAGGTGACACAAGGGCGAATGCACGAAGCTATATATATAAGGGATGTCATAGATTTGAGGCGAGATCCCACGATCAGAACGCTAGGGCAAATTCTAGCCATTTGGTCCTCTTTAACAAACATAATAGGAGTACATCATAATAATGGCATATAGAATCAATATACATAGACATGAAGTCTTAGTCATCGTTAGGCGCAAAGCCATACATCACTATGTGTATCATCTTACGTTATCTACTCTATTCCTGTCACCTGAGTGTCGTCTATTTACAATGAATAACCGAATAAATACGACACAACATTCCATACCACTGCGTGATACTCAAACATTTATTCACTGCTTATAAACTACACCGAATCTCCAAATATTCTATATAAAGAGTCCATAGAATAACTGGAGAAATATTACCGAAAGTCCTATACCAGACGGTATTGTAACTTCATTTATTTAGATTTCTTGTCACACTGAATAGAAAAATCATGAAATCACATAGAAAGATGTCATTATCGTATCATCTTAAATCACTAATCAAATCGACATCAACGGCGAATCACTCATAACATCAAAATCCATATCGAGAAGGTGAGAAATAAAAAAACTCAGGAATCGTGGATAAATGCACATTAATAATGCATAAATAATTATAAGGAAATACATTTTAAAAATACTTACGATACTAATTTAAGAATTCGTTATATTTTTTTATAATTTATCGGCTTTAAATAAATAGTTGAAACTAAATATACAATTTACCTTTCAATAATTTGTTAATTCCTTAACCTTTATATACTCAAATATTAATTTAATAACCATTTATATATTCAATAAACTCATATACAGCTTGTAAAACCCTAAAATAGTATTACACATACCATTTACTTCACAGTTAGCATTAACTAATTTCTATTTTAAATAATTATAAAGCATCCAAATCAATCTAATATATTCAAATCAAAGATATACATTTTTAAAACTTGATATATATATATATATATATAAAGATTTCATAAATATACTTTAATAACTATAGATTATTAATTAGTTAATATTTCGTATTTTCCATTTAAATACTTGTACATTCATTTTGTTTGTTTAATGAGCTTTAACTTATACTTACATTCATATGTAATATATAAATATATTTACATTAGTTTTTAAGTATATTTATTATGTATATTTATTTTATATTTTAATATATATATATATATATATATATATATATATATATATTAATTTAAGAATATCTATATAAACTTGATACTTGCTCAGAATACAATTATGCAGCAATGCACATATGATTACATAATACACACACACATATACAACACACAACACATACAAACACACAAAATCATTCACGCATGCAACATTGAACTATCACACAAACACACCAGTTCATTCATTAGCACACAAAAATACATATATACATCACACACATACAGAATTGTATACATACATACTCACGCACGCATCAGATCACACACACACACGAATACACGAAAATGCATAAATACACACACGATTGCATGCGCACACACCCAAGCTATTAGACACATGGCTGCATGGACACACAAAAACATGCATATGTAGGTCGACTCGTCGCCTCCATCGGTCGATAGTACATGGTCGAAAGGTGGCCCTAAAAGGTTGACCGATTGGAGGTCTTCTTCAACAAATTGATTGCCTGTTTTAGGCGATTACTCCAACATCTATCATTTCATTTTTAACTTGATGCATATATGACACAAAAACATAGGGGAAATTCAATCATTCGATTGATTAAGCTAAGACTTGTGAGAAGAATCTCACCTGTAAGCTGCGTATTCTTTATCTTCTTCTTCTCCTTATACACACGCTCGTACACAACACACAAGCACTATAACTAGATTTAGTTATCACCATATATGATTGATAATGTGGGAAATCATATACTCAAATTTGGGGATTTAACATAACTTATTTGATTTGTTATTTTAAAAATGAAGCGGGTTTAGATGTTTTGTTACTTTAGGCGAAAGATAATACATAGAGTATCGTAAATTAAAATTGGTGAACAAAGAAATATTGGGAGAGAAATATTTGGAAAAATAAACTTAGACCATTAAGATTTTAAAATATAAAGTAAGTTTATCTGTGTGCGTGTATTCTTATTTTACTTTTACTTAAAACCAAATTCTATTTAATTTAAATAAATACAAATTTCAACTTAAAAATCATTTCTTTTCCAAATTAATATTTTGTTTCAATTACATCGCTTTTATAAAATATTATTTTCACATTTCAATTGATTTAAAATTTAAAATATCATATTTTCACGATTTAAAATCTTTTCATTAAATAATTTCAAAACCAATTATCAATTAAATCTCCTAATTCCAATTTAAGTAATTAAATTAATATTATCATCTTCAGTTAGTTATACTTAAAAATCAGGTTGTTACAGACTTCCTTCTTTAACAAAATTATGTCCTTGCAATTTCCCATAATGAATAATCTATAACAAACCAACTATAATAAACTTAATTATTTCATTTAAATTTATTTTTAAATTCCAAGACATTTACCCAAAGAAAAATTGTTTACGAAGCAACTAAATCCTTCATTTAAATATTTTTCTTTTCAAATATCATACATATATATGTATATTATGTATTTTTCCAAAATTCATTTTATTCTAATTTAAACTCAATTCAAATTCAAATTCTCCATCAATCAATCTTTAAAATATTCTAGCAGAAGCCAAAATTTCATCAATAAATTTCTACTAAATCTCCTTTTTCTATTTAAAAACACCATTCAATACATTGTTTAACCTTTAACATCTTATTATAAACAAAGTGGTTTTCAAGTACTATTTTGAAAATACTTTTATAAATTTAAACAAATACTTAAATCTCTTTTAAACCGATATATGGAGGGAAGTTAAATTTATCCTCAAAACCTCAAAAATCAACATGTTAAAATTAGTTTTATATCTCACACCAAGATAATTTCCAATTGAATAATTCATTTCATTTCAAAAAAAATTATACTCTCCAAAATACTTTATTATCAAAAAAAATTACATCCATCAAAAGTACAATGACAGAACCCATGCCTTACTAAATTTCAAAGCTAAAACCAAATCAGATTTTTATCTCTAAATTATCTAGTAATACATATAACTATAAAGAAATTGTTCATTTTTTTTTACATTTCAAATTATATCAAAATTTATTAAATATATACACTCATATTAATAGATCCTCAAATACTATAAACTAGAGTGATGTTGCCTCACCATCAATTAAAGTGATTACTAATATCAATTAGCTGCAGCATTGACCCCATAATCAATACTGCCTTGTCAGTGAACACAGTTGTGCATTAATATCCAATGCTGCAACTATCTCTAAAAATACATATTAGCATATAAAATATCCTTTACAAATATAAATTCCAAATAACACTCTTACCAAAATAACTAACTCTAGCCAAAATACATTAATTTTACTCAAAATATACGCATTTATTAAAATTTTGTGCTCAAATGTCTCGTTCAAGTGTTTAAGAATCTCTATCGAATACGTGTGCACTCGCATCGACCAAAATCCTTAACACACTCAACGGTTTGGTTAACACAATTTCATTCCCAAAAATATCCATAAATATTAGTTTCATATATTATCTAATATATTAGTTATGAAAAAAAATTCAAATTTATTTTCAAACCCTCATTTAATACTACACTTTATAACATATACATCTCAAAAGATTTCTAATTAAAACATTTTCTTAGCTTCCATAATCATTTAATTATAATAATTAATATTCATATATATTATAGATCTTTATTTCTATCAAACAAACACTAGTTGTGACGAACCATCTTTCATTCCATTGAAAGACAAGTCATTAAGAAAGAAAGAAAGAGATTGAAAAGAAGAAACTAAACAAAACACAGAAACTCACAGTGGATAGAATAATATATATATATATATATATACATACATACATAACATAACATAAGTTTTACATAGTCACCGACGATACAATACATCAGAGTAGTAGTAATACAAACATCATACTTAGACGGTTATAACTTCATGTCTATACATCACAATCCAAAATACTTATATAGGCACAACGAAAATAGATAGTAACTTGCTAACGGTGAATCCACCTGCTCTAGCTCCTCCAAAATGCAATCGTAAGACCCTGGATCACTTGGCTACTCATAAAAATTTGAGCACCCAAGAGTTTAACGAAAAACGGAAAAATAAACTCCGGTTAGACATGGGTCTAGTGCGAGTAAAATGGTTAAATTACTTTAGATTAAAAATCATTTGAAATCAAAGGTATCTTGTAAGACCGCGCCGCACATAAACATAGATGGGTTTTACTTTACGATAACCAAAACACTTTTTATAGAAAATCCAGTGATATTATCATAGTGTCTAGGGTTTTTAAGCAGATATATAAATAGCCGAAATTGTTACATTAATTAAATTCCAGCATAATAGGTATATAACTAAAACTGAAAGCACTTATTGGAAATTGAGTTCCATAAATGGCAAGGTAAGGAACTACCTTTCGAAGAGTGCACCTCTAGATAAAATGCACTCGAGGTTTAACAAGAACGTCTTATACCCCTGATACACAGAACCGACCTACCACTTGACTAGAAGTACCGAATATATTAGCATCACAGTTGTAATTAGCAACCGTACCGAAGCATACCAAATGGGATAAATATCGAGTCTAGATCTGGTGATGACGCACCCTAATGGGAGCGACCCACTTAGCCCTGCTGCATACCCTGTTTTTGCCATTCCTGGTCGGTGAGGCTTGAGGCTACATTTACCTTTCATGACATTTACACTTATAATTCTCATCGTCCTCCATTGACGATGTTCTAATAGCATTCGTCCATACAAGTCCGTTCTGGGTTCGAGAAAAACCGAAGGCACCGTCACCACTACACCCATTTTTTAAATCACCCTTAGATTTAGTGAAAAATAGCCCTTGCATTCTAAAATCTGCATTCTGGATCTTGCTTTTAGAATCTTCCAAATCGCTCACTTAAAATTGGTTCGAAGTGGGTTTCGGATAATACTACTATCCAATCCCGGTCTCCTCAAACCAAAACAATAATTTTTAAAGACCAAGTTGTTTTAAATGAAACAATGCTACAACCAGAGTGTAAATATTAACATATGAAAATTCATTCTATATGTTTACTTTTTCATGACCTGTCCATCGAAATTAATTCGCTCGTAATTATCACATTTTTCGAAACTCGGAATAGTGATCAGTACAAGTCGATTTACTTTCAATAAAACGCGTCAGCGTTTTATTTTTACTACTTTATTTGTTTGGCTACTTAAAGGCACCGACAAAAGGTAATTGAAATCAATATTCAAGAGAAATAAACGCCAAAACATGGAACGTTAGCTTAAATCAACGATTTATAATTAAACTTAAATTAATTTACAGATCAGAATTTAATTAATTTCAATTAACCAAGTCAAATTATATTTTTGATCCTATTACTTATTAACCAAAGAAATTTATAAAATAATTTATTATTAGTTAATTTAAAATTAAACAGTCCATTAGTAATTAACTGATTAATTAGCATATTATTAATTAAATAATACATTGCTTATCTATTCACGTCAATTATTAGAATCATTAAATTTTCACATTGAAGAAAATCTTAACATATTAGTTTACATGAAAATATTCGGCAATAGGAGCTCAACACAAAAAAATCTGCTCGTCGATTGATTTTGAAATGAAAAAGAAACATAGATTTTTTTTATAGGTTATTGAATAACTAAGTAATTCAATTTGATTTTTTTTTTTCTAAAGAAAAGAACGACCTAGTCCAAACCAATCAACCTCAGCCCATACAACAACTCTAGCCCAAATCCCCTTCTTCTTTCTTCCAGTTTTTTTCACTCTTTTCCATTCATATGCTATGAACTGTGCACGAATGTGTGCACATGCACGTAACCTCTGGCCACTGAACCTTCCCGCCGATCAACCTCACATGTCACCTATGACCTCCGCCTCACGTCCATCCACCTGAAATCGCACCCAAGTCCTTAATTCAAAATTTCAAACTTCTAACCGAAGCCTGGACGGAAACCTTCCACTAAATCACCTTTCCTCGTCACCCACAACCACCATTTACCGCCAAACTTCACGCAGAGGTTCACCATCACCTCCGCTTCCTAACCCCCTATGCGCATCCTTCTTCTCTTCCTCCGCTTTGCCATTTCTCAGGAACCCGAGACCCTAGAACAACCATCCTTAAACCCTACTTCGACCTTGGCTGGCCCATGCCCTCAACTAAAAATCGCTACGCTATTTTTCCTAGGTGCGTGAAACACCCCTACACCCCTTAGTATACCCAAAAGGAGACACTAAAAGATGCAGTGCATTGTAGGTATAGCTAAAACTTGTGAAGACTAATATTCACAAGACAAAATAGATAAAAATACCAGAAATAATTAAAATAATAACTTTCTAAAAATCAAACTTCATAAGATAGACCTATAAAACCAAACACATTATATGTCTCAAAAAACCAATACATGTCTTATGAAATCAAAACTTCAGTCTCATAAAAATTAGAGTACAAGCTATCCCTCAAAAAGTGGTACCAGTACATCAAAGGTCTGGTCTAAGGTTGGTTCTAAGGTTGGTCCAGCTAAAAAATAAAAATGAAGAAAAGGAATGCACGAGAAAATCTCCGCAATTGTAGCCTCCAAGTGTCCGTAATGCACTATCCTTGCCCTTATTGGCCTATGAGGGAAAAATGGGAAGATAGAGGAGTGGGTCAGACTAAAAATCTGGTGAATGATAGTAATTACTAGTATTCTTAAGCAAGGTAAAAATGATAGACTTACAACATTTCTAGTATATAAAAAGAAACAGAGGAAATAGAAAGAAAGGTAAAGCTGGAAATAAGTTCGATTTAACTATTGCTAAATTAATACGATTAGATAACTTTGATTGTTTGCACTTGTCCTTGATAGCTGCTTTGATTAGGATGAAATCCTAATTCAACCATTTGATCGGCCTTCTACGTGTCTACTGAGGTTTAGACACCAGTGCCTACGAAAGGCACTACTAAACATTTGGAACTCATAACGGTTACTGAGCACTAACTGAAAGTCGCACGCATGACCACCACTATGCTCACGTTACCTGTTGCTCTACCTATTGGACCATTTATTTACCACTTCTCCAGTATAAGCATGCCCTCATCTCACTTTAGGCTAATGTGAGACACCGTATCTATAGAAATAATAGGGAATGCTCTTGGTACAAACCCATCATCCAAACAATATCTAGTTGCGTCCATTGTCCAAATCCCCATGATTTGAACTTCTATTATTTGACCATTTGTTTACCACTACTCTAGCATAAGCGTGTGCTCATCTCATTTCAGGCTGATGGGAGACACCGTGTCTATAGAAATAATAAGGAACGCTGTTGGTACAGGTCTTACTTTCATCTTTGCTTATTAACTTAGAATAAATTGTTTAAATAAGCCTTTACGGTTATCTCTGCTATCTTTGTTTATTAATTTATCTCAAAGTCTAAATATAAGCCTTATTTTGTTCTGTTTCTTATTATAACCTACGTTATAATATTGCTTATTAACTTAACCCAAGGTCTAAGTATAAAAATAAGCTACTTTCACCATTTACTATTTTTAGTCATAATTATAAGTTATAACTAGGCCGATATCTTAAATTCAGTCCAATTCCAATTTATTACAGTCTTCTCATTTTACATCTTATTTTCCATAATTTCAATGTTCATATTATTTAATCATATACGCGTTTAATCTATTCTATTCCATTCGCGAAGAAAAAGGAAAAATAGAAAGAAATTCAAAATTACAGAAGAAAACTCCAAAACATAGAAAAGATGTAAATAAAACGTAAATAACAGTAAATAAATATAAATACTGTAAATAACCGTAAATAAATGGAAAAGCTACTATTTCACAGTAATTAACTTTAAATAACTGAAAAGAATAGCTAAAAGAAATAGACTTAAAAATAAATTTAAAACTGAAAATAAACTAGTAAAAAGGTTATTCCAAAATCGTAGAAAAACCACAACTATTGAAAACTCTATTATTTTAAATTACTTATAAATCTAAAATAATTGCAGTCACTCACCTAGGGTCCTTAACTATTCCGTTGGTCTTCCTAGATCCACTTGGGGTTATTAAATATTTTAATTTAAAACAATTTTCTCCTTGAAAAATTATTCCTTATAGGGTCATTCCTCAAAAGGTGAACCCAAATGGAGAAAATCTAGAATGAAAAAATAGTTAGTCCTAAGGTCTTACTTATAGGGGTAGAAGTGGATCTCAGACCATTGAAATAGGAGATTGAATATCGTGCAATCACGTCATAGGCTGGATAGGAGCCGTCGGTTGGAAGCACGGATGGACCGGATGAGAGAAAAGAATGCAAACAACGTGTAAAAATCGCAAAGCCTCGAAGAATTAATTTCTTCGTTCCTTCAAATAGACAGGTCGATCTGGGTGTTGGCTTCCCACCTACCTTGGTCGACCAGCCGGTTGACCCAAGCAATGGGTAGGACGACCTAGGTGTCGACCTCCATACACACACACACACACACACACATACATTTCTCTCGTTTTCTTATTTAATTCGGAACTCCTTCATACAAGTCTGGATTCTGACATTCTATATATGGAAATTGACCAGAAAATTACCACGGACACAATGGTGCAACTCCCATGGCTCAATTATAATAATTTCATAAAGTTATTTTATCATTCAATTAATTAGTTAATTAATTATTGTAGCTTAAATTTTGGGTTGCTACATTCTTCCCTCCTTAAGGGATTTCATCTCCGAAATTTTTAAGGATAAAAGAATGAACTTAATGTTTTCATCCAAGTTCTATAACCAACTACTCAATCATCGACTATTCATCCATTGTCCTTAAGTTTTTCTAATGCGATTTATGATACTTATGCAATTAGTGTAGTGTTAATGTTCCTAACTAATGCAAAAGATTAGGTGGTCCACTTATTCAGTTGACCTCCTTTTATGCAATCATGTTCATGCCATGTATCCAAATGAATGCAAATTCCCTAATTATAACCGATAGTTTTATATACATGCTACAATCATCATCCAAATGCAACAATCATGTGATAATCATCCATTCATAACAACCATGGAAAATAAAATAAAGATGAAAATGCGCACACATCCATACGCATATGCTCTAGTGTCCTAGATTTGGCCGATCCCTAAAAGATAATAGTGATTAGTGTAAGTATATGCGTCTATTATCATCCATTAGAAAATACTTGCAACCACTAGCATATATCATTTATAACTTATTCTAGTAACATGTTTACACCATATCCTACCATCCGTAGGTTAAATCCCAAGTTCTACCCTCCCAAAAGGAAATTAAGGAAAGAACCTATTCAACATTGAAGATGAAAAGAGGCTAAAACTTATTATCAAAGAGATGTGGATATGAGATACAAATTTTCTCCTAATCAAATTAGTCTTCTACGAAGTCTTTTTAACCATGTTGAGACCAAGTAGCGATCTTTCTATAGACTCTAATCAACACGAAGATGACTTGCACGGTCTTCCATAAAGAGCTTTGAAAGGTGCCACTCCAATGCTAGCTTGAAAACTACTATCATATGTGAATTCCACTAAAGGAAGATGATTCTTCCAAGTTCTTCCAAAATCGAGAATACTCATTCTCATCCATGCGTGTCTTACTATCTTACAAATTTCACTTTACTGCTCTCCTTTAGTTTGCACACATGAATAAACATTCCTAGGTTCTTACTAGTGTCCTACACACTCCACGGGAACTTCTATCATTACTTTCAAAAGTAATCATTGCTATAGCCTTGCACTTTTTCCGTTACACCTAAGAAATGATTCCTATCAACTCCACATTTAAGAGCTTGGTTGGTATTTATCACTTTATTTTAAAAAATGAGGTTTCTAAATTTTTAAAACATCAAATCCCTAAATCTTTGTCGATAAAAGTGTTATCTTTAAGTTCCTATTAAATTCATAAATATTTGGTCACTTAACATTATTCCCCAAACCTAGAGCGGAAAACTTTCAAAAATTTAAGTCCAAAACTTATTACTCTTTTTCTTTTAAAGACTTTTAAAATTTTCTATAAAAATTTGGATTTTCAAATTTTACTTTTATTAAGTTTTTCATTTCCAAAAACTTATTTACTTTTTCACGAAACCATTATCCTTTAAAATATCTTTAAAATTTCCTCATGTATTTTTTTGTTTAAACATCTTCTTATTACACCTAACGGTCTCACACCTTAATGTATTGGTGCTACTTTCTCCTGTGATAAATTATTACCGCGAAAATCTTCTATGAACCTTTTTGAAAGAGGACTTCATGTTTATGTAAAATTACAAGGAACTTTTTTTTTTGAAATAGGGTATAGGAAATATGGTGTTTCTCATAACTTATACATCTCTTTCATGTATTCCTTGTAACTTGCACAAAACGCTTTTATTGATTCCATAGAAAATTATACCATTATTCTTTTTATTTCGATAGATTAAAGTATGTTTAATTTATACATATTAATTTTCTAATATTTACATTCTTTTCTTCAGAAAAACTCATCTTCAAATCTATTTTAATATATCCATAACTAGAAAACATTTTCTTATACTTATATAGTAAATGTATTCACAAATCACTTTATTTCTATTCCTAGAAATTATCTTTTAAAATACATTTTTATTTGGGTTAAAACAGATTTGTGTAAAACGCCGTTACTACAACCAAAAATTACTAGCGTATGGATTTAAATAAATACTAATAAATCTCATATATTATGTGAAAACATTTCTCTTAGAAGTCACTTACTATAACAATAGTCTATGCTCCCCTTGCTTTTCATGAAAATATCTATTACAACAATAAATGTTGTAACCTATGCTTTCAATACTTAGTAAACTCTTGGTTTTAATTCTTAAAATCTTTGTTTTCCTACAAAGAAACTAGCAAGCTTTAATTCTTCAAAAAGAATCTTACTTTTAACAAAATTTATATTATATAAAAACCAGTTTATATTTCATACCATTTTTCAAAGAAACCCATATTTATTTTCTAAAAGGAAATATTAACAATGAAAATTTTCAATTCTGACAATCATATTTTACCGAGCTAAATATAAGGTGGATTTTCTTCTCACTATCCTTGGAGTATTGTTCCTAATCCTTGGAAATCTCATTTCTCTACTGAAGTCTTTTGTTCTTATTCCTCTTAGATGCTTATATTTATTCTAAGGTACTACCGTTGAGTCTACTTGTCTGAAAAATTATAATTTCTGAAATTATCTACACAAGGGATTTCTTCTTTTCTTATCAACTGCATTTATTGCACATCTCCAACCTTTGCCTACAACTCTTTGGATTTCCACAATCCGAAACTAGTTGTACAAAACCATTTATTAAACTCTTTCTATGCGTTGAACTTCTCTACGCCCTAGGAAATGCACAACCTTACTCCAAAAGTGACACTTTAAGAACTTTGCTCTCAATTGATGAACGCGAAGTGTATGAAGAACCTCCTCTAGATGAATAACATGCTCTTCCATACTCTTGAAAAAATGCCGTCTATGAATACCACCATGAAGCTATTTAGGACATCTCTAGAAACAAGGCTCATTAAATCTACAAAATAGGCCGGGGCATTGGCTAGCCCAAAAGGCATAATCAACCACTCAAAGAATCTATTGTGTGTCCTAAATGCGGGCTTATAAATGTTGTCATCAGCAACCCTAAGATGATGAAATCCAGTGGCCAAATCAAGCTGAGAGAATACTGAAGTGCCAACTAACTGATCAAAAGGATCATCTACCCTAGGAAGTGGATAATGGTTCTTCTTTCTGAGCTTATTTAATTCTCTATAGTTCACGCAAGGTCGAAGGAAACCATCCGCTTTTGTAGCAAAGATGACTAGCGTTCCCCATTTAGATATGCTCCTTCTAATGTAGCCTTTCTCCAATAGCTCACCAATCAGCTTACTTAACTCTTCCTCTCCCTAGGTGCCATGTGCCTCACGAGTAATGCTACTAGATTATCATTATCAGTCAAATAAATCCTGAAGTCAGTCTCTCTCTTAAGGGGTAGTCCCTTAACCTACTCAAAGTCGTTTGGAAAATCTTTAATGATAGGAATCGAATCTAACTCTGCTGATGATGAATCAAGGGGATAAAGGAAGCTCAATCATAATTGACCCTTGCGGCTCACAAGAAACCTCGAGAGTCTTACCGCTGCATGTCTCTAGTCTAACGACTCTCCTCTCGCGGCCTAATATAGCTCCACATGTGGTAGCTAATCCATCCTCAAGATCATCCCATACCCCGAGAATCCCAATACATAGGCATCATTATCAAATTCTACGCCTAGGATAAAAAATTTGAAACCCCTACAAACCATAGATAATGTGTCGATCCTCCTTTGGAGTTTGAAACAAAAATAGGGACCACTACTAAAGAGATGTCTAATTGCAAAGAATCAACTAAGGAACTATAAATGAAAGAGTGTAATGCTCCTGAATTGAAAAGAAACAGAATAGGAAAAAAATACGAAATAGAAATCAAACCTTCCACGGTAACTTTCCTACCTCTATCGGGTTCGCTGATGGAAGGTGTCGCATCCAATGCCTAAATCCGTGCTATAGGTTCACCTGCCGCCTGCCCCATCTTCTGAAGACAAACTGTATTAAAGTGACCAAGCTGTCCACAACTAAAACACCTTCCCTCCATCAACGTATTCTTACAATCCCTTGCGTAATGACCAACCGTCCTACAGCTATGGCATTTCCCGTTTTTCTTGATCCGCTTCTAAGGTCCTCTTTCTTCCCTCTTGTCCTTATCCTTCTTGTTTCTCCACCACAACTTCTTAGAGCTTTCTAATATACGAGCTTCTTTAAACTCTCCCTTTAGCGGCCAAGATGTAGGCTAAACTCTCTATCGGTCCTCTAAATCAAACAACCTAAACCTTTGCTCTGTATCCTCCAACCTAGCTCGTGTCTCCTCGGAATCCTCCATGCCATAAAATGTTCTGCCTCCTATACTAGCAAAGTCCTTGCATAGCTTAGAAAAATCAGCTGGTGTAGGTTGATTAAAGGGATTCCTACATACCGGTGTTGTATTATGCACTTGTCCTTGCACCTCTTGTACCGTAGCTCTACGAAACCAATCAGCCATACTATGCAAAGAAAAGGAAACTTAGGCTTGAAAGACTCAAAAGAAGGTTGTAATAAACTTTGAGGGGATTTTTATAAAAACTCTTTTATATCTGAAAACTATTTCTAAGAGTTTCTTTTCTGAAAAATTTCTTTTAAAACAAGTTATTTTGAAAAATACTTTACTTTTTTAAAATAAATTTTTAGGACTCTTGTAACCTTAGTCTTTGATGCCAAATGAAACACCCTACACCCCTTAGTGTACCCAAAAGGACACACTAAAAGATGTGGTACGTTGTAGGTATAGTTAAAACTTGTAGAGACTAAGGTTCATAAGAAAAAATAGATAAAAACAGGGAAAATAATTAAAATAATAACTTTCTAAAAATCAAACTTCATAAGATAGAACTATAAAACCAAATAAATCATATATCTCAAAATACCAATTCATGTCTTATGAAATCAAAACCTCAATCTCATAAATATTAGAGTACAAACTATCCCTGAAAAGGTGGTACCAGTACATCAAATATGCTAAAAATTGAAAATGAAGAAAAGGAATACATGACAAATTCTCCATAACTATAGCCTCCAAGTGTCCGTAATCTACCGTCCTTGCCCTTGCTGGCCTATGGGGGAAAAAGGGGAAGATGGAAGAGTGGGTCAGACTAAAAGTCTGGTAAATGATAGTAATAACTAGTATTCTTAAGCAAGGTAAAGATAATAGACTTTACAACGGTTCTAGTATATAAAAAGAAACAGAGGAAATAGAAAGAAAGATAAAGCTGGAAATAAGTTGATTTAACTATTGCCAAATTAATACGATTAGATAACTTTGATTGTTTGCACTTGTCCTTGATAGCTGCTTTGATTAGGATGAAATCCTAATTCTACCCTTTGATCGACCTTCCACTATGTGTCTATTGAGGTTTAGACACCAATGCCTACGAAAGGCACCTACTAAGTGCTTGGAACTCATAAAGATTACTAAGCACCAACTGGAAGCTACATGCCTGACCACCGCTATGTTCATGCTACCTGTTGCTCCACCTATTGGACCATTTATCTACCACTGCTCCAGCATAAGCGTGCCCTCATCTCACTTTAGGCTAATGTGAGACACCATGTCCATAGAAATAATAGGGAATGCTTTTGGTACATGCCCGTCATCCAAACAATATATAGTTGCGCCCCTTGTCTAAATCCCCATGATGGAACTTTTGTTATTTGACCATTTATTTACCACTACTCCAGCATAAGCATGTCCTCATCTCACTTCAGGCTGATGTGAGACACTGTATTCATAGAAATAATAGGGAATGCTGTTGGTACAGGTCTTACTTTCATCTTTGCTTATTAACTTAGAATAAATTGTTTAAATACGCCTCTACGGTTATCATTGCTATCTTTGCTTATTTATTTATCTCTAAGTCTAAAAATAAGCCTTATTCTGTTCTATTTCTTGTTATAACCTACGTTATAATGTTGCTTATTAACTTAATCCAAGGTCTAAGTATAAAATTAAGCTACTTTCATCATTTATTCTTTTTGGCCATAATTACAAGTTATATCTAGGCCAATATCTTAAGTTCAGTCCAATTTCAATTTATTACAGTCTTCTCATTTTACATTTTAGTTTCTGTAATTTCAGTGTTCATATTATTTAATCCATATTCATGTTTAATCTATTATATTCCATTCGCAAAGAAAAAGAAAAAATAGAAAGAAACTGAAAACTACAGAAGAAAATCCCAAACGTAGAATAGATGTAAATAAAACGTAAATAATAGTAAATAAATATAAATACTGTAAATCACTGTAAATAAAAAGAAAAGCTATAATTAACAATAATTAACTATAAATAATTGAAAGAATAGCTAAAAGAAATAGAATGAAAAATAAATCTAAAACTGAAAATTAAATGGTAAAAGGGTTATTCCAAAATCGTAGAAAAACTACAATGGCTCACCTGTGGTCCTTAGCTCGTCATTTGGTCTTCTTGGATCCACTTGGGGTTATTAAATATTTTAATTTAAAACGATTTTCTCCTCAAAAAATTATTCCTTTTAAGGTCCTTCCTGAAAAGGTGAACACAAATGGAGAAAATCTAGAATGAGAAAATAGCTGGGCCTAGGGTCTTGTTTATAGCGGTAAAAGTAGATCTCAGACCATTGGATTTGGAGACTGAATATGGTGCAACCGCGTCATAGGCTGTATAGGAGCCATCAGATAGAAGCACGGATGGACCGAATAAGAGAAAAGAATGCAAACAACGTGTAAAAATTGCACCGCCTCGAAGAATTAATTTCTTCGTTCCTTCAAACAGGCTGGTCGACCTATGTGTCGACTGCCCACCTAGCTAGGTCGAACCGGCCGGTCGACCTAAGAAGGGGGTAGGTCGACCTAGGTGTCAACCTCCATATATATATATATATATATTCTCTCGTTTTCTTGTTTAATTCGCAACTCCTTCATACAAGCTTGGATTATGACATTATATATATGGACCAGAAAATTACCACGGACACAATGGTGCAACTCCCGTGGCTCAGTTCTGATAATTTCACAAAGTTATTTTGTCATTTAATTAATTCTCTAATTAGTTATTATAGCTTGAATTTTGGGTTGTTACATTGCGCCATCAACTAAAATTTCTCCACGTCCAACCCCTCGACCCGCAATTGATCATACCACCAGAATTTCACATTTCACCCAAATCAGTTCATCCCCCAATTTATCCTTCCACCCACTAAAAGTCTTCAAACACATCTTAAAAATCATATTTTTCAATAACGATCACGTTTGTATGATCCATGTATTAAATTATGCAAGTCGAATTTCGACCATAATTAAATCACTTATTGTTATATGGGTTTTCCTCCCTCTCTACTTGATGAAATTGCATGAAATAAATTTTAAAACAATCTATACTCAAATATAAGCACTTTATTTTGGAATCAAAGTTTAAAACTAGATAGATATTGAGATATGGGTTTTTAAAGTTAAAAGCCTTAACTAGTTTCAACTAAAAACATCTATAGAGAATTTTTGAGGAAGAAAAACAGTATTGAGTTGTATGGTGACCTAACCATGTCTAACACACATATACAAAGGCATGTACACGCAACATATTCATATACACTTATTACAGAACAAAGATTCATCCAAACCATAGTTATATATATATAATATCCAGTAAACAAAAATAATGTTGTTTTACTCCCCGTCTTTTAAAGAAATGATGAACTGCTGCTTTGCTTTAAGTCTTCTTCCTTCAGGCTTAAAATGACTTGATTTTTTTATGTTTAATGGCATATATTTTTTAAATTTGTGAGCACGGCCGGCTATGTATTTATAAGAGAAAGGGAAGTGTACAGTGCAATATAGGTGGCTAAGATTTCATGTACATGCTCCTTCACACTTCATTTTTACTTTTTCCCTTTCAACCTTTGTGGTTGATTTGATTTTATCTTTAATTTGATTTTTCACGGGTGATTTGATATTTTATGTGCTTGATTGGATTTATTATGTGCTTGACTTAATGTTTTGTATGCTTGATTTGAAATTTGTCACGATGAAGCTTGCATTCGTGTGTGTATATATATATATATATACATACATATACATATATATATAGTTATATTTTCATATACATATTTTTACCATAAGTTTGAAATTTTCCATCATGAAACTTATACGTGTGTGTATATATATTTACATATACACTATTATTATAAACATATATACATATATATAGACTCACATATCTTTTTGTCATCATAAGTTTGAAATGGCGAAATTTTTATACATATATATTTATTTTATCATATTCAAAAATTAACGTTTGAAAAATTAGTATAGCTTTCAAAATTTATATATTCGGATATTTTCAATATCAGAAAATTTATTTATTCGAATTATAAAAATTAATATTTCAATATTTAAAATTAATTAAATACTTTAATAACGGATGGCTAAAAATCTAGGTCGTTACACTAGTTATATTTCTTTATAATAAATAAAATCAAATAGTTGAATTCATTTCAAAACTTTAATAAATGCACACAAATTTCAAAACTAAATTCAACCAGAACAATTTCAAATATCCAAACAAAAATAAGAGATAAAAATAAGTATACTTAGTGGAAACTAATAAATAGATTTCCCGCTGCGCATTCTGATCAAAATCAAATGAAAACTCATCTACCTAATATTAAACCAAACACCACAATACGACACAAAACCATCCAAAATCATAAATACAAGTACTATTGGTTGGACTAACTCCTTTCGTCCTTGCTACTCCAACTATTTTATAATTCATGCTTAAAGGAAAAGAAATTAATTTTATTTAAGTACATATATTTGTAAAACCACAAATGCATCCCTTGATGATTACCATAGTATCATCCTATATATATATACACTCTCCCTTATTATAGAGAACTACCTAATACACCCAAGTGTTAGGGACTCTAAGTCTTATCTAAGGTCTCGCCTCGGGTCCCTTATGTATGATGTATTGTTCTAAACTTGCTCTGATCCCAATTGAAACACCCCACCTCTATATCCATACTATCCCAAAGTATTACAGAGTAACATTGCCAGATAATATGGAGAATAAGGCTATACGGGGTACACACGTGAATATTCCCTTGGACTAACAGTGGTATGTATTAAAACATCAAATAAATATCCCACCTATATATACATAACATCGATATAAAGCAATAAACATGTTTGCCTCCAGGACTAAACAATACATAATATATAGTAAATCACAGAGAACACAGAGTTAGCATCACAATGATAACATATGATATATAATAACAAGGGTACAACTCATCTCAAAGGTCAACTATCTTATTGTAATGTGATGAATAATCAATATACAACTCAATGTCAAATATATATTCAGTGAATCAACATCATAAAATATCGTATAATAATCCTAATGTAAGACTCCTCTAAGCCCAATAAAATACATGCTGGTCATGTTGTCCCTGTACCTGAAATATTTCAAACTGACCCAAGTATTACATGAATAACACATGGGTCAGACCATGTCTAATTAAGAATCTATAATATGAGTAATGCAGTGTAAACAAGGAATAACAATATGATAACACTATAGAGATACTCACATCATCAGACGACATGTCAATCAATATATATATATATATATATATATATATATATATATATATATATATATATACACAGAATCATATAAATGAAATACAGTTATAACATCGTAAATAACCACCTAAGCCACATATCATACGAATAATTCAAAACTGTACAAAGCAACTAACTCTAATATCAAAAGATGTCAACACCTATATAGAAGCACATCATGCCAGAAATCACAGAATCAACTTAAATAGTTGAATCATACATATCAAGAAATCATCGGCGAAATCCAAAGAACATCAATAAAGGAGATATCACCAAGTATAATTAGGCGATTATAGAGCCTTACCCAAACATATCTCTCAATCTCGATAAAACATCATCATCAATACATACGTGTGTGTGTATAAGATAAGATAGGTTGCCTATCAACAGAAATGAGAATCCACTACACTCTAGTCATATATCATAGATATAATCTCATCTCTTCATATATATACTATCAGTAAGTACTGTAATGGGATATGACTGTACAACAGACAAGTGGTCACAAGTAGAGTGCAACGACCTGCAATTTCGCACATTTCAAGCTAACAATAAACCACACACATCCAACTCAAATTAAATGAAAACGCAAGCAGTTAGGGATAAGAAAGAAGAAAGAAGAAAGAAGAGAAGAAAGAAGAGAGAAGAGAGAAAGAAAATCAAACAACACAAAATCTCACAACACAGCGAAACAACATATATATAATATCAATGATCTTTACAAAAGAGGAACTATAACATACATACATCAAATCAAAGTACACAAATAACTAATCATCAGCCTGGATAGTTATAACAATTTGTCCTAACAAATGCTGATAATTTTAAAACAAACAATGCAAAGAAAAATAAACATATACATGAATATGACTTGAAGACCTTCAGCTCGTCTTCGGAAGCTTCAAAACATCCAAACTAAATATGTAAATATACTTGGTCTGACCTGAGCATTGGAATTAAATAATGTCCGGATCAGTTTGGTAAACCAGCGTAAGAAAACACATCTCAATTGGATTTTTAAGTTAAAAAACCTTTCAAAACAAAGGTATTTCGTAAGACCACACCGTGCATAAAAACAGACAGGTTTTTTGCCTTATGATAACCAAAACATTTCATATCAAATCCTCTGATTAATAATTGTATCTAGGATACAAATACATATTAATCATAGTTGAAATTGTTATATTGAATAAATTTCAATGTAATAGGCTTACAACTAAAATCGTAAAGGATCGTGCATACAATGATAGGTAAGAGAGCACCTTGCGTATAGTAAACCTCTAAAGGAATGTACCAAGGATCAACACTATGATCCTTTACATCTAGCTAGACCTGCCTGCTCGCAGACCCATCTGATGGCAGATCAAACCGAACATGACATCAACCTGATCGTTCCTGACCTATCCGTAGCCATAGCATACACAACAAAAATCGAAATATATAGGGTAATCTAAAAAGGTTATGACCATACCCTAATGGGTGTGACCCACTTAGCTTTACGGCATGCCCTGCTTCAGCCATTTTCGGGTGTGAGGCTTAAGGCAACGTTTACCTTTCATAGAACATATTTCACTTTGAATGCCACATTGCCAATTACATCACACACTACTGGTTTCCACAAATTACAACCTCTGAGCTCGTACATCTCAGAGAAGGATGTCAAGTATAGGAGAGTTACCTCCTACACCACCAAATAGATTTACATTTTTAAAAATCAATGTAGATGTATGTTAGAAATGCAATATCAGACATTTGCCTATGCAAATTGTCTAGGAACAGGACAAACCAAAGGAACTCTCCTACTGCATCATGTCGGGAGTCAACCCTAGGATTAGTAGCGAGCAGTCCTTGCATCGAAGATTTTCATAATAGAGCACTACTGCCACTATATATATAATATGGAATCACGGGGCTAGTGGCAAGAAGCCCTACATCATGAAGATACCCGCCTTCAAAAAATCATCATCTTCAACAAATCTGCACTTTCAATGCGTATGTTGGTCCAAAGTTTTTTCTAGATAAATCTGATCTGGTCTCTCTGGACCAACAATCGATAAGAGACCCTCAACCTCATAAGGAAACCAAGTCTCATAGACTTATCACATTTCCAACTCTCAACTTGTTATCCTTCGGCCAAGAAAGAAGCTCAGTAGATTGGAGTACCATAGTCACTCCATACTACTCGAATAATCATTCTTAACACCAAACGATAATCAAGCCTACTCACTTGGCCTCGTACCAAGTGCACAACCAATCAGTTCCTACATCAAGTCAAGGAACCAAAAATGGCCAAAAATACAATTTAGCATACAAGCAGTCGCTAGGCCTTAATAATCTTTTATTAATTAAATCACTTTCCAAATACTTATCTCAAAATATCTTTAAAAAGATATGTTCTCTGAACCACTTTTAAATCTTCGATATTTGGAAAACATTTCCATATACTAATTTCAGTGGTATAAGTATATTCACATACCATTTCATTTTTAACATTTAGAAAATATCTCTACATGCTTAAATCCGCAATAAGTATATTTACAAATTTTTTTGGGGAAAGCTTCATATTTTCCACGCTTTTATTGGGTCAAAACGAATGTTGCATAAAACATTGTTACAACAACCAAAAACAATAGTGTAGGTATTCAACAATTTATATTTATATAAATCCCGTATATTATATAAAACACTTCCTTTTGGAAATCACTTACTATAGCATTATAGTCTCTGCCTTCCTTGCTTCTTTGAAACATTTATTACAACAATAAATGTTAAAATCTATGTTTTCATCACTTAGTATATTTTAAATCACTTTTAAAACCATTAAACTACATCAAAAAATATCACTTTCAAAACATTCGTTAAAAAGATTACTTTAACTTTTAAAAATGTGAATGTATTTTCTCTATAAAAATCCATATCCAAACCTTAACATAAATCATTTCCATATTTATAAGACTATATTTATTAATATCCTTTCTATTTTATAAAACTCCTCTTTAAAAAATATCTTTATTTATAAAATTCTATTTATAAATCTATTCCTTTATAAATCTCATTTTTATAAAATCCCATTTATTAATCTATTTACGAAATATCAATTAAAAATCCACTTTTAATATTTATAAAGCTCTGTTTATAAATCTATTACTTTATTTATAAAATATTATTTTTATAAATCATTTATATAAACCATTTCAGAAATATTTCAAACTATTTCTATCTTCTTTTGAAACTATATTTCCTTTATAAAAAAAGATAGACTTATTTATTAAGTTTTTAAAACCTTTACAATACAGTTTAAAAATCTCTATTTAACATATTTCACAAACTATCAGTTTGTAATACCAAAAATCTTACTTTTTATTTTATTTAAAATATTTTTAAACTCCTTCTTTTAATAATTCAAGAATAATTATTAAAAACATATGTTATTTCAAAATCACTTTAACAAAATCTTCACTTTATAGTATTTTTAAACACTAAAAATAAGGTCAAGTGCTATTATAGCACTAAATCAGCAAAATCATATCCATGTCATCAAATATGGTATCAAATAATCATATATCACAATATATATGAAAAATAAAACCAACAGTGGTGAGGAATCCTGTTGGATCCCTCCAACCTATCCATTCTTATCATATACAATATATAATCATATAATAAGGGTCATCCGCAACAAGGCAGATATATATAAAAAGGTCATCCACTCTAAGGTTTGGAATAAATCTAAACTAACCGATAAAACAGTAAATCATCCAAACAAGCAACAAAAAAGCATCAATAAAAATATCCGTATTTATATAAAATATGAGTGGGTCCAGAGAGGTGAATTTAACTCACCGAAATTCCAGTTATCACCAATGCATTCATGTTTAAAATAAATCGAACGGGCGTTCGATTTTAGCCTAAAATTATGCAAGCTCTAAATTCAACCAATCCAATTCCATAACGTAGTTGACATTAATACGAATCTAACTTGACTGACTGCGTCCAAATCCGATCTCGTATGGACAAGATACAGACGTTAGAACTTAGAGATAATTAACGTTAATTAATTTAGCTTTAAACTTAATCAACTTTAGCCCGCTAAATCCCTCATTCAAACCCAGACGCTCCTTTCAAACCCACAACCGCAACTTCGTCTCTTGGTCGTCGCCGCTTTAGTTGATCGCATGCCGCCCCACTGTCGCAGACGAACTCCCCGACCTCATCGAGCCTCACGCCACCCGAGCCACCTCCTAAAACGTCGCCGATCACCGGAAAATCTACCATAACCATCGTGCCTTCTAACCAAGATTTGCATCGCCACTGTGGATTGTTAGACAATCCATCACTGAGATGGGTTCGTCTTCCATAGTTTTACAACTTTTTAGTTGACAATTTCGCGTGGATTTGTTCCAATCAACACGATGAACGTAGGCCATTTGATTGTGGAGATTGGGAAATGGTGGCTGCGTTATTTACTTTAGGGTTTTGCAAAATGGAAGATGTTGAGGTCCTTTTATAGAAAAATAACCAAACACTATTCACGCTTTGAATTTTCGAACTCCAATCGAGGTGTGCTGCCTGGCGTTCTATACTAAATACGCCATTCCGAACATAATGCAACTAGTATTGGGGCTTAATTCCATCATATATAGAAGTTAACTTCCAAAATAAAATTATATTGATTTAAATTCGTTCAATTAATTCTACGCGTTTCGAGCTCGCATGACTAAATGATACGTTGTAGCGCCATGATTTTTTTTAATTTAAAATAATTCACTACTACGAATTCAGTGGCACTATTTCGTCAAAATCCAAGAAGTGTCCCTGAAGGCTATGTTCACGTATTAATTAAAAAATATATTACTAAAATCATTCTAATAATTTTTAATTCACATTCAATAGTTTACTATCTTCATTCTTATTTAAACAGAATTGAAATAAGCTTTCAAAATCATTTTCTATTCACATTAAATCATGATATTTGAAATTTAAGCTGTTTGACTTATAAAATTGAATTTTCCATATTTAAATTTAATTAAATATTTCTAATTCAAATGACCAAAGTCTTAGATCTTTACATAGATCCATTCATTTACATACATACGCGCGCGCGCGCGTGTGTGTGTATAACACCATATCTGGGTCATCAAACCCATCTCTATACTCAAGTGAGATGTATCAATAGTATATACCAATCCACTGCTCCGTCGGTACTAAAAGAGAGACTAATAAAATAGTGCAAGCTTTGGGATACAGAGTCTCTACAGTCTTAGTTTCCTAAACAATCATCGTGACACATATCCATCGGCATGCTCGTCAACGTGAGGACTCATAAGTCACAACACTACACTCGCCCCTATAGGTAACAGACTGCTGCCCTAAGTGACATAGAGGTGAATGCATGAAGCGAAAGCACAAAGCTATGTATATAGAGTGTCATAGATCTGGGGGGCGATCCCACAATCATGCCGCTATGGTGGATTCTAGCCATCTGGTCCTCTCCAGCAAACATAATAGGAGTACATCATAATAGTGGCATATAGAACTAATGCAAATAGACACGAATTATTGGTCATCGTTAGGCACGGAGCCGTACTCGCTGAATATAGGCATAGAGTCGTATATCACTATATGTGTCACCTTACACTATCTACTCTATCCCATCATATGTGTGTCACCTTACAATATCACTGCTTATAAACTGCACTCAATCTCCAAAATATTATATATAACGAGTCCAAAGAATAACCGGAAAAACATTACCAAATATCCCATACCAGATGGTATTATAACTCCATTTACTCAAATTTCTTATTGCACTGAATTGAAATATCATGAAATAACATAGAAAGACGTCATCACCGTATCATCTTAAAGCACTAATCAAATCGACATCGATGGTGAATCACTCATAACATCAAAATCCATACTGAGAAGATGAGAAATCAGAAAACTCAGGAACCATGGATAAACACACATTAATGATGCATAAATAATTATACTCCTAAAGAAATACACTTTAAAATACATAGAATACTAATTTAAGAATTCCTTATAATTTTCTAAAATTTATCGTCTCTAGATAAATAATTGAAACTAAATACAAAATTTACCTTTCAATAATTTATTAATTCCTTAACCTTTATATATTCAAATTTTAATTTAGCGACCATTTTCATATTCAGAAAACTCATATACAGCTTTTGAAACCCTAAAATAGATTGTAAAACCAAATATTACACATACCATTTATTTCACAATTATCATTAGCTAATTTCTATTTTAAATAATTATAAAAAATCCAAAATGGTTTTAATATAGTCAAATCAAAGATATTCATTTTTAAAAGTTGAAACATATATATATATATATATAATGATTTCATAAATATACTTTAATAATTATGGATTATCAACTAGTTAACATTTCATATTTCCAATTAAACACTTGCAATTTTTTTTGTTTAATAAACTTTAACTTATATTTACTTTCATATGTAATATATAACTATATTTACATTAGTATTTAAATATACTTATTATGTATATTTATTTTAATTTATTTTATCTTTTAATATATATGTGTGTGTGTGTAATGTGTATAAATTATAATTTTAGAATATCTATATAAACTTAATATTTACTCAAAATACACAGAGTTATGCAACAACATGCATATGATTACACAACACACACGAACATATACCATACACAGCGCATACAAACACATAGAATCACTCACGCACACAACATTGCACTATCACACCAAAACAACAGCTCATTCATTAACACACAAAAATACACATATACATCACACACACACACACAATTGTATGCATACACACTCATGAACGCATCAGATCACACACACACATGAACATAATGAAAAATGCACAAATGCACACACGATTGCATGTGCACACACCCAAGCTAACAGACACACGGCTGCACAGACACACAGAAACACGCAAATAAAAGTCGATCGGTTTCCTCCACCAGTTAACTGTATACGGTCGACTGGTGGCCCTGAAGGGTCGATCGATTCGAGGTCTTGTTCGACAAATTGATCACCTGTTTCAGGTGATTACTCCTTCTACATCAATCGTTTCATGTTTAACTTGATGCACATATGATACACAAACATAAGGGCAATTCAATCACATAAACACACACGTAGATTGATTGAGCATAGATTTGAGAAAAATCTCACCTGTAAGCTGTGTATTCTACATGTTCTTCCTCTTTCTATACACCCACTCGCACACAACACACATGCACTATAACTGGATTTACTTCTCACCATATATGTTTGATGATGTAGGAAATCATATACTCAAATTTGGGAATTTAACATAATTTATTTGATTTGTTATTTTTTAAATGAAGATGGTCTATAGCTTTTGTTACTTCAGGTGGAAAATAATACACAAAGCAACATAAATTAAAAGGTAAACAAGAAATATCGAGAGAGAAATAGTTGGAAAAATAAACTTGGGCCATTAAGAGTTGGGCTTGGATTTTAAAATATAAAGTAAACATACATATTCTTATTTTTATTTTACTCTAAAACCAAATAATATTTAATTTAAATAAATAAAAATTTCTATTTAAAAATCATTTCTTTTCAAAACTAATATTTTGTTTCAATTACCTCACTTTTGTAAAATATTATTTTCATAAAATATTTTCACTATTTAAACATCTTACTATAAACAAAGTTGTTTTCGAATACTATTTACAAATTCTTTTATAAATTTAAACAAATATTTAACCTTCCTTTTAACTGATATATGGAGGGAAGTTTAAATTTATTCTCGAAACATAACATTTCAAATTAGCTCTACATCTCGCATCAAGATATTTCCCAATTGAATAGTTCATTTCATTTTAAAATCTTTTGTACTCTCCAAACTACTTTATTATCAAACAGTTTTCCATCCATCGAAAGTAAAATAACAAAACCCATGCCTTATTAAATTTCAAAACTAATACCAAATCAGATTTTCATCTCTAAATTATTTAGCAATACATATAACTACAAAGAAATTGTTCAGTTTTTTTTTTACATTTAAATATGTCAAAAGTTATCAAGTATATACACTCATATTAACAAATCCTCAAATACTAAAAAATAGAGTGATATTGTCTTGCCATTTATTTTAGTGATTACTAATATCAATTGACTGTAGCATTGACCTCATAATCAATAATGCCTTACCAGTGATCACAGTTATGCATTAATATCCAATAGCTGCAACTATCTCTAAAAATACATATTGGCATATAAAATATCATTTACAAATATAAATTCCTAATTACCAAAATAACTAACTATAGCCAAAATACTTTAATTTTACTCAAAATATTTTGCATTTATTAAAACTTAGTGTTCAAATGTCATGTTCAAGTGTTTAAGAATCTCTAACAAATATATGTGCACCCGCATCGATCAAAATCCTTAGCACACTCAACGAACAAGTTAACACAATTTCATTCCTAAAAATATCCATAAGTATTACTTTCACATATCTAATATATTAGTTTTTATGAAACTTTTACTAATTTATTTTTGAATCCGCATTTAATACTACACTTTATAATGTATATCTTTCAAAGATTTCTAATTAAAACATGTACTCAGCTTCCAAAGTCATCTAATAATAATAATCAATATTCTTATACATTATAAATCTTTGTTTCTATCAAACGAACACAACTCATATTCCTTTGTAATGAACATAAATCAACGGTTGAATTCATTTCACAACTTTGATAAATGCACAGAAATGAGGGTAGCTTAATCTTGTTTTGCCTTGCCTTTTTTACTTTGAAAAATTTTCTAACTGTTTTCCTTGTTTGCTTTGTAGCAGTTTGACTAAACCTAGCAGACATTGTTGACTAAGTGACAACGGGGAGCATGCCAGTGTAGGCCCGCTTGCAACCTCGCACATGCACCAGCTTCCTACAAGTGACGTCGGTCAGTTCTTAACCAGCCCATTCAGGTGTGTACTACAGATTCTGGTTCGGGGTTACAACAGAAGTAGCCGCGTCGCCATGGCATCAGTACCCTACCCATTGAAGGGATGGGCAGCATCACAGATGAATGATTAGGACCATAGGCATAGGTGGTCGGGCCATTAGTTTGTTGACGCCTTCGGCATGGACGGGAGCATTAATCAGCTCATGCATCCTCATAGAGCAATACACCATAGACGCATGAATTAGGACTATAGTAGGATGGTCACACCATCTATAACAACCTACAATCTATGAAACCTAATTCACACATAAAATGATGCAGACATAGCAGACCATCTAGATGGTGGATAGTTATGAGTTAAGATATGTAACATATCACATAGTTATCTAGAATATTATACACTTTCAATAACTCACAGCGGAAGGAATAAAATATAACAGTAATCAATAATACAATTGTTAATTAGGTTTTCGACTAAGCAGAAGCCAATGGAAGTTAGAACGTCGAAACAAAGATGAAACGACTTGAAATCTGGAAGGCACACTCAAATGGACAAAGGAAATAGCTTGGGAAAATTTGGACCAGATATAAGCTAAGTGCATAAATCGATACCGAGTTATGGATATAGGTCAGTACCGAGTTATTGTGCTACACACCCAGCCTCTCAAACTTTACCCAAGTTGTTCCTTAGCTCTTATATGCATGCCCATGTGATTTCATAAAGTTCTGGATGACCTATCTCAAGAATTGAAGAGTTAGCTCATGTAAACCGCAGAACAAACCAAGTTATAAAGGAACGTCATCAAATTAAGTCATTGATCCATGAAAACATAAGAGGCATCCTAAAATAAAGTAAGAAGAATGTTCCAAGAGGAAAGTACGAGTTTCTCCTTAAGGGGATAACTCAGTACCGAGTTATGCTTATAACTCATGGGCCTCTCATATTTCTCACACTACTTTATGCTGATGTCCAACCCTCCTTGGAAGTGGGCTACCGACCCAAAACACCTGCTACCCCTATAAATACAAACCATTGAGAAACCAAGTCGCCAAGGCAGCTACTTTGGGCGATTATAGGACTTAGAATCTATCTAACCCTTGTACTTATGACTAGTTCTCTCTCAAAATTCTCATAATCTCAAACAAACTACATCAGATCTATAAGCAACAAAGCTATAAAGTGGACATAGGCCATATTTTTCCGTATCATCATATAATCTTCTGTCACTCTACTTTATTTCTGATCTTTACCTTTTATTTCAACTGTTATTTGCTAGATCTAGGTTTCACGGGTTCCCTACAATCTATTCTTGGGTGTTGATCCATTTTTCGCATCATTTTGGTGCTTTCATTGAGGAAACTGAACCTAGGCTTGATTTAGCTCTCTAATTTAAATTGCATAAGGTTCAGAAGTTAGATATAGAAAGTTTGCTTGGAGAAATTGAAGATTAGATATTCCAGTGGTTCTGAGGTAAGGAAAATCTAAGAGTCACAGTTGGTGGTGATGAAGCAAATGCCCACCAAATAGAAGTAAAAAAGGAAATCCACTACTCGGATCTTCTACTCAATAAGAAGTTGTCACTAAAGAAGAGCTTAATTAGATTATCACCGATCTAACATAGAAATTTACTGACAGTAGGAAAGCTCTCATGGATAAGATGGATGCGTTGCTATCTTTACAACTATCATCAATCAAAAGAACTAGAAGGGAGACTTCTCCTGAAATAGAACAAGAAAATTCCTGCATTTCAGGTCTAAAATGGAGGAATGGAAAGCAAAGATAGAAGGAAGCAATAGCCGGAGCTGTAGGGGATATTGCAAGAGGAAGTAGAGGGATTCTCCATATAAGGAGACAAGATAGTGCCAATCCAAAACAACTAGGAGTCAGTCCAAACTTTGGGCCGAACACTCTATAGGAAGGTGACGCCATGCTCATTTCAGATTTCCAAGACGATATGCAGCTTTATGGTAGAGACTTGGAATTAAATGCGGGCATTAACGAAAAAATTGTTGGAACCGAAGCTCAGACAGTCATGACAAGACCAATTATACACCAACAGAACGCTGTCGAAGTGGTTCTTCTAGAGAATGGAGAACCTAGGCTTTAGTTGGCAAATGAAGATCATTTGTGGAGTCAAACAATTAGGACATCCCTTGATAGCCAACCTGCATATAACTGCCACATCAAAGCGTACATCGCTGATATGAATAAACGATTAATAGAGAAAATCAGAAGTAGGAAAAATGAAGACCGGGGTTCCGTGCCAAGTCAAACCCCCTTCACCATAAATGTTCTGAGAGAAGAATATCCTCAAATATTCACTATGCCGACTATGCCATCATATTATGGAATAATGGACCCTAAAAGCACTTACTTAAATACGAATGGCATACAGATAGAGCTATAGCTATGGATTCCATTTGTTATAGATGTTTCCCTATCTTCTTAGAAGAGCTCGCTTCCATGTGGGTTTATGAGACTCGCACATAGTCTATTTCCACTTTCGATGAGTTGGTAAGAAAGTTTCTAGAACAGTTTAGGCATCACACTGCCCGACCAAAGGGTGTGATGTCCTTATTTGTCTTTTCTTAAGGGCCCAACAAATCATTGAAAGCTTTCTTGAAACGGTTTAACGTCGCGGTTACCGAGGTGAGCAATCCAAAGGAAGACATGGTATATATGGCTTGCTTCGTGCTATTTATCTGGATATGGAATTTGGTAAATGTATTAAGATGAAACAACCAACTATCATGAAAAAAATTCATCGAAAGGCAAACTAATTTCTATGGTTGGAAGAAGCAAGTACGATCGAAGGCAGAACTGTTGATGAGCAACCGAAGAAAGTGATTCAAAGTAATGCTGCTGTTAAATAGGATAGAAATAGTTCTGCAGCAGCTGCAAGTGGTGAAAGAAAGAATGTAAATCAAAAATTGAGTAACTAGAACTCCAGTAGGCATAATGGAAAAGAAAAATATATAAGGGATCTAACCCCAAAGATTATACACCATTAAATGATAACTTGGAAAACATTTACCTTGTCGCTCAGGGAACTCAGGGATATAACAAACCGCCCAAGAGGAAGTGTCTGAGCATCAAAAGAGATTGAGGAACTTTTTTCGCTTCCACGAGACTCACAAGCATAACAAAAATGAACTCGACATCTAAAAGACTTGATTGAGGAATTGATAAGGAAAAAGAGGCTCTAATAGTACGTGAAGAAAACACAAAATCTTTATCAACCTACTGGACAACCAACGTCAAATGCTCAAGGAGATCAGTTCGGACCCAACGGAGATGGACCCCGACGAACATACCAAATACAGGTGATAAGTACATAATTGGAGGACCTCACTTCGTACAAAAGAGTTGGGGCAAGATGGAGCGATATGTGAATTCTTTAAAGCATGCTCCCATGGAAAGTTGTTATGCCATTGAAGACGGAGCTCCAGCCAAGCAACAGAAAATGATAACTGATGACATTGTATTCCAGAATTGGGATACCGAAGGCATAGAAGTGCCAACTCTCGACCCAATGGTGATAACTGTTGGAATCGGGCCGGCTGTTGTGCGTCTAGTGTTAGTTGACAGTGGAAGTTTGGTTAATATCCTATTTCAACAAACGTTAGATCAAATGAAGATTAGCATAAAGGATGTGACCGCCTACAGGACGAAGATTCGGGGGTTTACCGTTGAACCGAAACAACAAAGAATTCTCAACTTACAATGCTTTCTTGGGACGAATGGATTGGAGTAGTAAGAGAGGACCAAAAGGCCGCAAGAGAATGCTATGTTGCTGAATTACGTGAAGCCAAACGACGTGAGAAAAAGAAGAATATGGGGAAATCTCTCTACATTCATGAACCATAAGTATATCAATTACAAAGTCTCCCTTGGCTTGAGGACCATAGTCATTTTGACAAGGCTATGGACCCAAGGAAGAAGAGTGCAAGGGAAGAACGGGAAACGCCGATGGAGTTTACTGTAGCTATTCCTGTTGACATGGACGATCCAATCCGGGTCTTGAAGATGAGGTCGCAACTTGGAATCAAGATGCAAAACGAATTGATAAAATTTCTTCATGCCAATCAGGATATGTTTACTTGGATGCATTCCTATATATGCAAGATATCACCGGAGGTAGTGTGTCACGCACTTGGAATCGATCCCAAATTCACACCCCATAAGGGATGCAGTCTGAGTCCAGGTCTGCTGCATTAAAGAAGGAAGTGGATAAGCTCTTGGCAAATGGCTTCATCCATGATGCAACATATCCTGAGTGGGTTTTGAACCCTACATTGGTCCAAAAATCAAATGGAATGTGGCGAACTTGCATTGACTATTCAGATCTGGACAAAGCTTGCCTAAATGATAGCTTTCCATTACCTAGAATCAATTAGCTCATTGATGGAACCATGAGGCAAGAACAACTCTCATTTATGGATGCCTACATAGGATACAATCAAATTATGATGCACGAGCCCAATTAGGAGAACACCAGCTTCATCACGAACTTGGGGTTGTACTACTATCATGTAATGCTGGTCGATCTGAACAACGCCGAAGCTACTTACAAAAGATCGGTGCACAATATTCAAGGATCAGATCGGACGAGCAATGGAAGGGTATGTAGATGACATGCTTGTAAAGTCATGAGTATCTGAAAATCACCTGGATGATCTCTCGAAGATGTTTTAGATCCTTCAAAAGTATAGAATGAGGCTTAATCTGCTGAAGTGTTCTTTTGCCGTTGATCGTGGAAAACTTCTTGACTTTATGGTGGATGCAAGGGGCATCAAGACCAATCCAGAGCAGATAGCCACCTTACAAAATGTTACTACCCCCACAACGAAGAAGGAGTTATAAAGTTTAAGTGAAAAGATCGCAGCATTGAGCCGATTCATCTCCAGAAGGACAGACAAGTGCATACCGTTCTTCGATGCATTGAGGAAGAGTAAGAAGAATTTTGAACAAAATCAAATTGCCGGACAGCTTTTGAGGAATTACTTCAAGATATGGAGACATCACCAGTTCTATCCAAACCAACTTACAGAGAGGATCTATTCATTTACTCGGCAGTGTATGCCCAACTGTTAAGTGTAGCACTATGTGTAAGGAAGCTCAGACTCAGCGACCTCTTTATTATATAAACAAACGGTTCATTGGAGCCGAGCGAAATTACCTGAAGTCGGAGAAACCGCCGTATTACTTATTGATAGTATCAAGGAAGTTGCAGCCGTACTTCCAAGCTCATCCAAGAAAGGTGTCGATTGATCAACCCCTGAAATAAGTACTCTACTAACCCGAGACTTTGGAATGACTTTTGAGATGGAACATCGAGTTGAGTCAATATGATGTAACTTATTATCTCCGAAGAGAAATTAACAGACATGCACTAGCTAATTTCATCGTCGAGTTCACAATTCGGGATGCTGAGAAGGAGGACAGTATGGTTGAAGCAACGTAATGGGAATTTTTGTCGATGGCGCATGATACGAATTCTGCTCGAGAGTGGGAGTTGTGCTTGAAACTCCCAAAGAATGGTCAATTTGTAACGCTTTAAGGATGGAATATCCTGCTACCAACAATGAGGAAAAATATAGGCATTAATAACTGGATTGAATATTGTGAAGGAACTAGGAAAAAAAGCTCTACATATCTACAACGACTCTTAGCTAGTTGTTTGTCAGGTGAAGAGAGAATATCAAGCTAAAGGAGCGAATCTCACCCCTTACCTGTTAAAATCATGGGAATTGCTCAACAACATTGAACATTACACAATAACTCATTGTTTGTACCAAAATTGGGCACAACACTTCGGAAGTATTAGAAGAGATAAAATGCAGAAAATAAATGGAAAAGGAGGATTATCTAACAAACACTTCAAAAACTGATAAGAAAAACACGCAGAAACGCCGAGATTTAGAGTGGTTCGGCGTATGGCCTATGTCCACTACGAAATTGATGAGTTTACTGATATATGTTTGCTGATTACAACGAGTTACAACGGATTACAACAGCAAAATTCAAATACAATGATGATTCCGGCAGAGTCTAGACGTAGAAGAGCTAAAAGTCCTTTTTTTATAGGCTGTAGGATGCTATTTATAGGCATAGGTCGTAAATATCTCGCTCAGATCTCGAGAAACCCCTTTTGGCATGTGGATCGTCCTACATGATCGATCCCATATGGTTTGCACTCGATCTGTGATCATTATGAACGAGCTTCGTATCAATCAATATCTCTTCTAGTTGAGTCGGGATCGACCGCGAGCGTTGTTGAGGATGTACGCAAGCCCCTGTGAAAATTTGGTGGCATTTGGACTTGTAGATTGTGAGTTATGATCGATGCAAGTTCGAGTTTTCTGTAAGCTATTGAATTCATATCGATCCTCTTCGCATCGATCTATTCGTATCGTTTTGGGGCAAGTGCTTGCAAGTTGACATGGCACTAACTCCTCGGATCGATCCACTTTTCGTGCTAAGCGATTGAGTCTTTCATAGGAATGTATCTTGTTCGTATCGATCTAGTTGAGCCTTCTTCGTATGATCTAGTTGAGCTTTGTTCATATCGATCGCAATTGTTCTTTGCATATCGAATGTCATTGCTTTGTTCGTATCGATTGATTTCATCTCACTTCTTATCAATTTTATGCACCCCATTTCGTATTGATCCTTTCCATTCCACTTTGTATCGGTGGGAGGTGTAGATTTCGAATTGATCGGTGATCGATTGATATGAAGCATGTCTGAAACTTAATTGATACGAAATGGACTCTTGTGTTACAGTCAATGGATACAAAGTAGATGGATCTGGATGAACACGAAGTGGACTCACTTGCTACTGATCGATACGAAATAGTGCATAGTTGATAGATTCAAACAAGATCGATGCAAAGGAAGCTAATTCCGTAGATGGATTCGAATTGAGGCTTGCAAACAGATGGATACGAAAGAGATTCGTGCGAACCAATGGATACGAATTGGTCAATTTTTTGGGCTTGCATCGATCATATCTTAGGCATACGACATCTGATTGACTTGAAATTTGGTACATTGGCTTTCATAGCTATGCTTGTATCGTCATATCAATTGTATCTTGATCCGGACTTGGACAAATTTTATCGACATCCATAATGAACCTGTGTATAATCGATCTTAGGGACATACCATCTTTGGTTCTTAGTCAACTTCTTGATGTCATGGTCTTGCCAAAAGGTAGGATAAAGTTTGCCCCCTAAAGTATGTCTTGTGAGAACATGGCGTGCTTTGAATAGTTGTATTTTTCATTCTGAACAGTTCTATTTGACTTGTCAAACGGTTGTTATCTCTTTACCGAAATATGTAACCTTTGACTGATCTTTAGTAACATGAATTTTTGGCTGCCAATTGTCATAGTGTGTACCGTTGTAACTGAGTGTTGTATGATAGTAATCTGTCGTTCGTTGTTGTATTTGTCGCCAGGTGAGCATTCAATTCCTGTGAATTTCCAGGATATTAGTCCGTTATACATGAATGTATGTCAGCCTGAATCCCGTTAACATTCGCACGTTCACGAGTCGTTGTCAGTTTTTAAGTTGTTTTGTATCGAATTCCGAATTGACCCACTTCTGAATCAATGGGAAATTCGATTTGTAACAACGCTTGATGGTTGTTTTGGAATGTCCCTTTGTATTGATCCTCTCCTGGATCGATGTAAAAGTTCAAAAATTTATTTTCATATCGATGATATGAAGCTTAGGCTTTGAAGCTTATGGATACGAAATAGCGCTTCGTATCGATGAAATCTAGTGATTCAAGCAAGACATCATTGGGAGTTCCATATTGATGAGACTTGAATTGAGGGATATGAACTGGGGTAACTTGCTGATGGGTATGAAGTGTTAATCGTTGTATTGTTTTAGATCGATGGATACGAACGAGTCTCTTCGTGTTGATAGAACCCACGACCATTTCAATCGGTTTCTATTACTGAGAGGCGAATCATTTTCTTCCTTGGATATGAAACCGTATAAATACATTTTGGACCTAGCCAATTTTTCTACTTGCCATCACTTTTGCATGTACCATGGTATCGATCGAAAGCTTCAGAGAGTAAAAAGATTTGCACAAGCCTTCGTTTCCAAAACACTCAGTGCTAGCCTTTAACTCAATCCATTCGAACTAGGTAATTAGCTAACTAAATCCATCTAAAAATGACAAGGCTTGAAGCTCGATGTCACCCCATCCGCAATGGTCGTCGATTCCGGCGTCGTCGATGCTGGAATAGGGTTAGAGCAAGGTTGATGGAACGGTAATGGCGTTTGTGCTGATTGGAGAAGATGAAGTATGGAGGGATGTGAAGTACTCATGGGAGACGTGCTCTACCTTGACCTTGCATCGACGAGGAAAAGGAAATAAGAAACACCCTCGTATCGATCTGGGACGAAGGATTCGTATCGATTCTGGAATTGATGGATGGCGGGGATCGATCCTGGCATAGCGTGATCTCGTATCGATGGGGAAATCTTGTCTCGTATTGATAGATGGGGTATCTTCATATTGATCGACCGATAGGAAATCTTTGTTGTGAGGAAGGATATGAAAACGCCGCTGATGATCGATACAAAATTTTGATCGATACGGAATGACCTTATGCGATCGATAAGAACTGTTGCTCTATGATCGATACGATGTGATGGTGTCTGGATCGATACGAAGGGAATTTCGGTTATCGATTCAAATCCAAATTTTCAACCGATGTAAACTCTCTGGCATACTTAAATACATGACTCCGATGAGCTTCTCCCTTGCATAACTGGACTTGACCATTGAACTGCATATTTGTCTATCCTTGGAAGCTCGTCGATGAACTGTAACTTAAAAAAATTTAACAAATTTTAACTCGAACCGGGGTTTGTAAAGTCTGGACGGCATGATTGTGATGGTCAGCAATGACGGTCGCTTCAACTAAGTTTTAAAGTCTTGTCATTTGATCATTTCCTCAAATTCTATAGAACCTTTTAAGTATTATGTAGCACTGCACTACACTGCACAACACATTCACACACTTAACTCTGGAGGATACACGAGCTTATTATCATCTAATGATGGTTTTTGATAAGTTGATTAGCTATGGAATCCACAAGTTCTCAATAGCATGAAATTCAAAGTTCATCTCTTCCAATAATAGAGTTGCCGACCATCGCAGCCGAAGTAATTGGTCCAGCTCCGGATGAGCTGCCAGGAGCAACTTTTATTGCGAATCCACAAGATTCTATGCATTCCAATGTCTCAAAAGATATGTTAGGACGAATATGCATAAGGCACGGTCTATCACTAGCTGATGTTTTATTACCTGGACCAAACGACCGGCCGCATGCTCCCCCGGAAGGATTAACGGCCTTTAATCGGCATTCGCGCATGGCAGGAACACTCCCGCCTTCAATCGGTATATTCGGGAAGGGTTGGCTTTCTTCGGCATTGTCCTATCGCAATTACATCCGAATAGATACGCACTGCTGAACAGTTTGTTCATTGTATTCATGGAGCATCTTTTCTGACCCTCGACCCCGACTGAAATTAGATACTTGTTCAATGTTAAGAGTCGGGGAGATAACCCTTCATTCACATTCCTAGAGGCCATCAGGAATTGTCAAGTAGTGGTCGGATCCTAGACCAGACTTAGTTATTTCAAGACAGAGGGGTTCTATGTCTGATGCCCTCCAAGGTTTGCCAGTCAATGGTTAGTCAGATGTAGGTGTTGCAATCTTTTCCAGTAGTTAACAGGATAATCATAGCTGACGTCAAAACTAATACCTTCTTTTCTTTATAGCCACCATTCTGCGACTCAAAGGTGCCTCCTTTAAAGAAATAGTACGAATCCTTCAAGAAATTCCAAACGAAATGAGAGAAATCGACTCAGTCCTCATAGATAGAAATTTAAGGATCGTAATGCTAATCGATTGAAACCAAAGCATAAGACTGGTGGGAGGAATTAGGGCGGCTCTGGTGAGACGGGCTAAACATTGAGTGCCCGGGATCGTAATCACTAAGGAGGGTGATAGGAATGATATGCCTACCAACGATGAACCTGTAGCAGGGCCTTCGGGAAGTTTTCAAGAGTTGGAGGGAAGGAGAAAAGGAAAGGCAACCTCTTATAAACGCCATAAATATTCAAGATGGAAATCCATAGTTATGTCTTTGCCAGTCTCTGATGTTAGAATCATGGAGACTCCTCCCCCTCAACCAGAGAATCCTTTCGAAGGGCTTGCTGATATCCCAATCCTGGAACATGTGTCACTTCAACATGGCATCAGATTGGAGGAGCTTCAAAGTGCTTTAGATTAAGCGAGTCTCTTCCCACAAGCGGGGCCGACATTTCCGGTTGATTGGGGGGTTTCACATACATATACACTTCACAGTACTACATGATTTTCGATCACAAGTTGCTTACTTCGGGAGATTACTAATTCTGTTCTTTTTTCTTCTTTACGGATACAATGACTAGAAGAGAATCTATGTTGGGAAGTCTCCGCTATGCGTGACAATCGTCAAGTTCCTATTGTGAGTCTCGTAGGAGGGTGGCTGTAAGAGACTACGATCACGGTTACTCTAGTTAGGAACGGTACGAGAGGGAGAGAGATAGAGATTACAAACATCGATCCCAATCACGTTCTCCTCCTCCTTGAGCCCCCATACAACCTTTAAGCCATGGAAAGCAACCAGTAGAGCCTCCTCGCCAAAAATCATCTCCTCAAATCTCTAGGCCTGAATCACAAAGTCACAGGCGAGACCGAAACTCCTATTGTCGCTGAACAAGCTATCACTAACCCTACTGGGGAAGGGGCTATTTAAATTGCTCAATTGAAGAAAGATTTTCCAAACATATGCTTCGACGGCTTCATTTTCCCTCATCACTTAAAGAAGGTTCCATCGGAGGTAGAAAACATCATGCATGATTACATTCTTGACATCTATACCCAATATAAGGAGTGGGCGAAAGATGCAGAAAAAGCATCGAAGGTGGCCTTTGTGTGGGCGATTACCATTGAGAAATTAGGAGCCAAACTCGCTCAAAAGGACCGAATTATTCAAATACTCAATAATGAAGCCGAGTCTTCTCGAAAATCCGAGATAGAGGCCACCCAAAAGGCCGATGAGGCGAACTTGGCAATGGAGAGGATGCAGCAGGCACACTATGCCCTGGTTGAAGAAATGGGCCACCGGAACACTACAGTCATAGTTGAAAGGGACGCTGCCCTGAAGGAGCTTAATAAAATCAAAGCTAAATTTTCTGAAATCAACAAAAAAAAGATGACGTAAACAGGACAGCGCAGGAAGCGTGTGAGCAGGCTATGGTGCTCCGGGGCAAAAGGGATGCCGTTAGCTAAAGTCCGGGAGGTGGAAGCCAGGATTGAAAAAGAGGTTAAAATGGCCGAGTCTAGGCTAGAGGCGAATATTGAAGATCTGTTTATTACTTACAATGCTAACGTCTTGAGACACAGAAACCTAGCCTAGCTCGAGAACTATTCGACACATCTATACAACACGTAGGGATGACTGGTTGAAGATGAAAAGATCGAGCATCAGGGTGAATCTGTTGATGAATTTGAGCTCGAGAATCGAGTGTTGAGTGAAGATGAATGGAAAGTTCTCATGATTCGATGATATTGTATGAAAAGGAGAGGCTTGGTGCTCAACATTCGTTGTGCAGACTCAGCCTGAGTCTACCTCAATGGTTGATACTCAATCCATTCCTGCTTATAACCCTGATAAACCGCACTTATCTTGGGCATGTGAACAGGTTTCTGAAGCTGCTTTGGCGTTTGTGAGCCAAACCGAGGAAGGTACTTTGAACACTTCTCATACTTGTTCAAAATCGTAAGTGCTACTTAAAGTGATTATTAACAACTCTTCTTTTGTTTCTATCCAGTGATTGGAGTTACACCCATCTTGCCTCTTGTAACCCAAGAGTTACATCACGAGCAGGAGGCTATTATAACAGATGCGACCATGAAATCGGCTACTGCGCCTACGAAAGGGAGCACACTTACATTTGATGAACAAATGATGGAGGAACTTCTCATTCATCATAGTGACCCTTTTTTGATTTGTCGTTTGTCATGTGTGGAAGCACACCTACAACTAGTTCCTTAGGCCCAACCGCAAGCGTTTTCGATGATGCACAAACACTTCATGAGGAAGAAATTATAGCCAAGATCAACGATGAAATGGAAGTAGCTACCCGGGCCAGCAGCTTTGGAGGTGGAATGGCGAGTCCTGGCCCAACATCGTTATGCATGATATCTCTTGGCGGTACTGTTGTGGACACCAGCATGCCCAATCTGCCTCCTATAGTGGACCCGACCCCTCCGACTCCGCCTGTAGGAAATATTCCCATACACTTGATTTCGGAGGAGGAAATCGATATAATGCCTCCCACTAGAAAACAGCCATCGAAAGGTAAAGGCTCAAAGAGAAAACCAAGTGGCAGCTCCAGCGGGTCCACACCGAAGAAGAAACCAAGAAAAAAGTAAGAGTAGATATGCTTCTTTGGCTCATTTTTGGTAGATAGATAGGAATCTACTTTGTTTTCCTTTTACAGGCCATGTATAGATGCAAGTTCGGTCCATGCTAGTAGAACTTTTAGTATATTTTTGTACTTAGTCTTTTTACTTTCGAAGAACGATTGAAATAAAAGTTCATTTTGTCTTCTGTATGACTTGTGTTGATTTACTTAAGTGTTTTAGCACTCAAACTTATATATGACACACTGTGAAGCTTTAGTTCTTCAATTCGGACCCAGATTTAGTTGCTAAGTCTCGAAGTTACAATTTCGGGTCGCAATCAAGTGCTAAGTCGAATTCCGACATTGCACTGTTTCAATCAGTGTTCGATACTTATGTTCTGCTCTCGGACTTGGGGATACATTTGAATGATCGGTTAGCGATCACTGTTCGCCTTTAACACATCGATCTCAATCTTTATGAAACGAAGCTGGGACATGATGAATTTGAGTAGCCGAACCTTACTTGTTTATCAATTGGCGACTGCTTCCACACTCTGGGATTGCACCTATTCATCGGCGGTCGATTATGTCCGCTTAAGTTTTAGTGATATGTCCACGCTTCCAGAACTTAAGTTATTTTCACGGGCGGTCAGTAATGCCTGTTTAATGTTTATAATTGTGTCCACACTCTGGGGACTTTAAATGAGTGTGTGGGTGCTCGATCATAACCGATTTTTGTTTATACTCTGACCGCACTCCGGGGACCTAGAGTTGTCTTATGGATAGTCGGTTCATACCTGGTTTGTGTTTAAACTCTAATCCACTCGCTGTGGAATCAGAGTTAATTGATGTTTATATTCCAGTCCACGCTCTAGGGACTTAGAGTCAGTAGATGTTTATACTCCAGTTTGCACTCTGGGAATTTTGAGTTAGTAGATGTTTATACTCCAATTCACACTCTAGGAATTTGGAAATGATATTTATACTCCAATTCGCACTTTAGGAATTTGGAGTTGGTTGATAGATGGTCAATCACATCTATTTAGGCATTAGGGTTTCGTTCACACTTCGGGAATGATGGATTTATCTGGATTGTGGATGGTCGATTCACATCCACCTTGAGATAACAAGTGAGGTCGTTAGATGGACGGATTCATCCTCCTCGTACTTGGTTCGGATACGGGCGAGGTCGTTAGGTGGATGGATCCACCCTCCTTGAAACCGCATTTGTGAATTTATACTCCAGTTCGCACTCTGGGAATCTGGAGTTAGTTAGAGGATTGTCGTGTATCTATCTTTTTTAGTCTTTAGTGTGAAGGCTTGCCTCCGAGCTCGGGTTTCACTTAGTGAGTGACCGGTCGTATCACCGTCACTCCCTATTTGAATAAATCCCACCATATGATAGAACTTAGCTCTTCGTGCCTTGTGATGGTTGTATGACATATTCAATAAATCACAGCTCTGGCTTAAATAGATTGCACTTTATTGTTGAAATAAGAAAATACGGAAAAATCAGTTGCCATATTACAAATTCAAATTTCGAAATGCAGAACAAATTACAAATAAAATAAAGACTGAATAAATAAAGACTGTCATGTGTAGTAGCGGCGAAGACTCTCGCTGTTCCAGGCTCTCGGCAGAGTAAGACCGTCAACGTTCGATAACTTAAATGTGCCATCTCCGAGCTTTTGTTCAATCACATACGGCCCTTCCAATGTTGGCTTCATGTGTGAAGGAACCGGGTAAATTCTTTTGAGGATGAGATCGTTGAGTTTGAAGGTTCGGGGTCGGATCTTGGAATTGTATAATCGGGCGACTCGACTTCGGTATGTGGCTTCCCTCAAAGCCGCCTCTTCACGCTTCTCATCCAATAAATCCATGGATTGGACAAGTAATATAGCATTTGTCTTCGGATCATAATATGTCACACGATGAGAAGGTACTTCCATCTCGACTGGAATAATGGCTTCTGAACCATAACAAAGAGAGAATGGAGTATGGCCGGTTGTAGTGTGGATTGTTCGGTAGGCCCATAAATCCATAGGAAGTTCATCGACACATTTTCTCCTGGCCTGTTCTAGTTGTTTCTTTAGAATAGACTTGATAACTTTATTAACAACTTCAACCTGTCCATTCGTTTGAGGGTGTGCAACTGCAGAGAATTTCTTTTGAATGTGGAGTCGTTGACAGAAATCCTTGAACTCAACGCTATCGAATTGGCTTCCGTTATCGGTGATGATGGTATGCGAGAGACCTAATCGACAGATAATGTTGCATACTACGAAGTTGATCACTTTCTTCGTCGTGATTGTAGCAAGGGGTTCGGCTTTCGCCCACTTAGTAAAGTAATCAACTGCGACGATTGTGTACTTCACACCACCTTTGGCCAGAGGTAGAGAGCCAATAATATCAATGCCTTAGACTGCAAAAGGCCATGGACTGACCGTCTGGGTTATTTGGGTAGGAGGGGCTCTAGGAATTCGAGCATGTTTTTGACATCTGTCACATTTTCTGGCATAGTCCGATGCATCGCGATTCATGGTCATCCAATAGTACCCATATCAAAGTACTTTCTTAGCTAAAGCTTGCATCCGGTGTGATCACCACATTCTTCTTCATGTACATCATGCGATACTCGTTTAATTTCATCATGAGCGATACACCAGAGTAAAGGAATAGAGTATCCTCTTCTGTATATGATTTCATTATGAATAGTGAACGGCGAATCTTTTCGATGAATTTGTCTATTTTCACTTCTGCGCTCCGACAGTGTTCCATGCCCGATATAGTTTCTAAACGGGGTAATCCACGACTCCTTGTCGAGAATGACTTCAAATACCCAATATGTCTCCATCTGGTCGATGCTCAGGGAAGATAACATTTCCACGGAAACGAGTCCTATTTGTTGCACCTCACCTATACTAGCTAATTAGCTAATGAATCGGCTTTCTGATTGCGCTCTTGGGGAATGCAGTAGATGGCATAAAAATCGAACCGATTTAGTATCTCCAGGACCCGAGCTAGATAAGCAGCTAGTCTTCGGTCTTTGGCCTGGTATTCCCCCCGAACATGACACACGACCAATTGCGAATCACAACAAATTTCCACGGCAATGATCTTTAAATATCTGGCAAGTCTCAGTCCGGCAACCAGCGATTCATACTCAGCTTCATTGTTTGTCGCATGAAAATCAAACTTTAAAGCATAACATATAGATCGACGTTCAGGAGTTTCAAGTACAACGCCGACTCCCGAGCGATGGTCGTTTGATGCACCAATGGTACGTAGCTTCCAGATGTGCTTGGGAGATTCACTGGTTTCAGCCAAATCCTCCAGTATAGTAAATTCAGCTATGAAATCTGCTAGGACTTGTCCTTGAATAGCTCACCTTGGAGTTTAAGTAATGTCAAACTGACTTAGTTTGATATTCCACTTGAGTAACCTTCCGGACATCTCATGCCGCGTGAGGACCTGTCGTAATGGTTGGTCGGTTTAAACGGTTATAGGATGACCTAGAAATATGGGCGAAGCTTTCTTGAGGCATAACATGACAATAAGTCAACTTTTATAGCTTCGATAGTTTCTCTCGGCCCCAGTCAGTCGTTTGCTAATGTAGTATACTGGCCGTTGTATCCGATCTTCTTCCCGAATTAGGGCAGCACTGATTGCATTTTTTAAAACTGCCATATAGATGTACAATCTCTCGTGATCAATAGGCTTTGACAAAATGGGGGGTGTAGAGAGATGTTGAACTAGTGCTCGGAATGCGCCCTCACATTCTATGGTCCATTCAAAGTTTCGTTTCCGTTTTCTGACCAGATCTAAAAAGGGAATGCATTTGTCAATGGATTTTGAAATAAACCTGCTCAATGCTGCTACTTTCCTATTAAGGCTCTGGACTTGCTTTATAGATCTAGGAGTTTCATGATTTCTAATCGCCCATATCTTTTCTAGATTTTCCTCAATTCCCCAAGCGTTGATGATAAACCTAAGGAATTTTCCAGATGCGACCCCAAAGTGACATTTTAGTGGGTTGAGCTTCATTCTATATTCTCGGAGGATATTAAACATTGATTCCAGGTCTTTGATATGATCATTGAAAAATCGTGACTTCACCAGCATATCGTCCGAATATATTTTCATAGTTTTTCCAATATGATTAGCGAACATTCGATTGACTAATCGTTGGTAAGGTGCCCTGGCGTTCTTGAGTCCGAAAGGCATGACTTTGTAGTAGTAAAGTCCTAGATGAGGAATGAAACCAGCATGCTCCTGGTTAGGTAAGTGCATGGGTATCTGATTGTATCCAGAATATGCATCCATAAAGGATAATAGTTTATGTCCAGCTGTTGAGTCTACGAGTTGATCGATTCGTGGAAGTGGAAAAATGTCTTTGGGGCATGCTTTATTCAAGTCTGAGTAATCTACACTTGTTCTCCATTTCCCGTTTGGCTTTCGAACAAGTACAGGATTAGACACCCATTCCGGTTATAATGCATCTCGAATAAATCCATTCGATTTAAGCTTATCTACCTCTTCCTTAAGGGCGACAGATCTCTTTGGATCCATATCACTACTTTTTTGTTTGACCAGGATGTGTCGTGGGTCAATATTCAATGTGTGGCTCGCAAAGTCTGGGTAGATTCCACATATGTCAGAATGTGTCCAAGCAAACACGTCAAGGTTTGCTCGGAGAAATTCAACCAATTCCTCTTGCATTTGTTGGCTTATCTAAGACATAATCTTTATTAATTTAGAATCATCATTTTTATCGATCGGGACATCAATCGCCAATTGGGCCTGGGAAGCTTGACTGTCTTTACGTTCATCTTCGCTTTCGGTATCTCTTGGGTCAAGTTCCCTTGGGAATTGGTTGGGGTTCCCGGGCCAAGGTCTAGGCATTAGCTGTCAATTCTCTTTAAACCAAATGCAAAGAGATTAGTCCACGCCCTTTCCTTTAACCTTTTGCTACGTCTCTCGCAGCTCAGCAACATAATAGGCTAGCCCAACAGCCTGGTCTCCCTGAACCACTCCAACTGCATTGTCGGTAGGGAATTTAAAGTCAAACACCAAGGGGAAATGGCAGCCCTGAATTCAATAAGGGCCGGTCGGCCCAAGAAAACATTGAATAGCGAGTCTATGTCCAATACAACAAATTCTAATATCCGGACTGTCCGGCGTTCTCCAATTCCCAACTCCACTGGCAGTTCTACCACTCCAGTGGGTATATTTGCACTCCCGTTGAAGCCATGAATACGGGACTGATAAGGCTTCAAATCTTTAGCCTCCATCTTCATCAGGTCAAAGGCTCGCTTAAACAATATATTCACAGAACTTCCACTGTCAACTAAGATCCTCTTCATCCAAGCAGGACCTACTTGAGCTGATATGACAAGTGGATCAATGGTTGGGGCTTCGACCCTATCAGCATCTCTATCTTAAAACATGATGTCGTCAGTCGTCGTTTTCTGTTGCTTGGCTGAAGCTCCTTCTTTCAAACTACTACAACACTCGAAGTCTGCATGCCTAATAGAACTGGCGTACGACTCCATTTCCTTCCAGCTTCGGTCTGCTCGATGAGGACCACCACTAATAGTATGTATTACCAATCTCCCGCTGGTACAAGCGGGCTCCTCCTATCTTGCCTGATTAGGTATACAATTTTGATTTGATGGGCCTGCACCATCAGACTACAGCTCCCGCACAAACTGCTCCAATTTCCTTTCACGTATTAACTTCTCATTGATGTCCTATAAATGATGGCACTCATTTGTGTTATGGCTGTAGCTATCGTGGAATCTACAAAGCTTTCCTGTCTGGATTTGTTTCTCTGATGATGGTTTCAGAGTAGGTTTTTTATATTGAATGGTATTACAAGTCTGTAAGTACACATTCTGCGGCGACGTATTCAAAGCAGTATAATTATCAAAATTGGAGCCCTACGTTGTGGACCACGATTTTGATCTCGTTTCCTGTTTCAATCTCCATCGCCTTTCTGTTGGCTCTATTTATTTTGTATATTCAATTGCACTTTTTCGAAACTCTCCTCAGTTTATTTAACAGCTACATTATTCTGTATTCCTTCCACATTGGGACCTGCATCATCCTTTTTCCTAGACTCTTTCGCATCCTCCCTTCTCAATAATTGGGCTGCCTTGGAATAGAAACAGTCTAATGACGTGGGGGATTTTTCGGTCTGCCAGTTGCCGAATTCTGAATCAGGATCAATCCTTTTAGTTAATGCAACTAGAATTGAATTATCATTGGGATTGCTAATCTCAGCACATGCAACATAAAATCTCTCCAGGAGCTTGAGTGACATTAGATAAAGTATTAACATCTTTCAGCCTTACGGCATGCATGCAAATTTTTGCAACAAACTTCATCGCCAACTGGTCAAAACATGAGATAGATTGGTCTAGTAAACGAGTAAACCACATAGTTGCTATACCCTCTAAAGAGATTGGGAAATTACGACACTTGACGGCATTATCGGCTCGTGCAACATTCATAGACCATTTGTACTTCAAATGTGCTGGTTGGGATCAGAGTTCCATTCATACATAGGTAGAGGTGGTATTTTGAAAGGTCAAGGTCGTTCAACATTAAGAATGTCGTCAGTAAAAGGAGCATGACTCTGGGATATTCCCTCGTTGTCATTAATGAGGCCTTGACTTTCTCGGATCATCTGACGATCATCGTCGGAATGTCCGGCATTTGGACATTTTGAGCATGTTGGGCCAAGGTGTGGTTGGGTTCCATAATGCGAGTAGGGGTCGGTCGTGGTCGACGGTCCATATCTCGCCTCCTTGGTTCTAAGTTCTCTGCAGCATAAGGTTCTGGAGTGTATTCACGTTGACATTGGATCAAATCTGTCCGGTTTTGGGCATCAACTCTCGGTTCAGTAGCGGTGGTGATAGTGCAGTTGTATGTGGCATGATATGGAATAGTAACTCATCGGGAGGAAGGTCCAGTCTGATGGCTGGTTGACGGGCTAACTCTTGGTTGCCTAAGGCTCAATGCATGCTGATGTCCAGTAGTTTGAGTATAACTCCCATCTAGCCATGGGCGCATGGATCTGTGATGATAGTCTGTAGAGGCTGAACTCTCAGTAGATGAATAGGAAGCCTGATCCTTTCTGGATCTCCTGCGTCTTTGACGATTTAGCGGATTGGTCAATTCTTCATTGGCACACAGCTGTTAAGTAAGTTACTGTCGGCTCTACATCAGCTCTTGCATTAGCATTTGAAAGTCTTCCCTAGTAATAGGCCTTGCAGATCTGATGGCCCAGCAGCATTCTGATCAGTCAGAGATAGTTGCACGGGATTCTATCGATTCCGTCCTTCTGGATCCGCAGCAGTAGAAGTGGTCCTTGTGTTAACCATGATGGATAACAAAGCTCTTTCCAAGACTTGATGCAAATCTGAATATGATAGAAGAACTTTTAACTTGAGATCTGGATCTTCTTCTTAGACTTATGAAATCCGATATCGATAGTAGGTTCACTGAGCAGGAGAAAAAAATGGCTTTTCTCAGTGAAAGCACCAAAATGTTTGTACCAAAATTGGGGATAACACTCTTCGGAAGTATTTGAAAAGATAAAATGAAGAAAATAAATGGAAAAAGAGGATTATCTAACAAACACTTCAAAAACAGATAAGAAAAACACGCAGAAACACAGAGATTTAGAGTGGTTCGGCGTATGGCCTACGTCCACTATGAAATTGATTATTTTATTAATATATGCTTACTGATTACAACGAGTTACAATGGATTACAACAGCAAAATTCGAATACAATGATGATTCCGGAAGAGTCTGGATGTAGAAGAGCCAAAAGTCTTTTTTCTATAGGCTCTAAGATGCTATTTATAGGCGTAGGGTGCAAATATCTCGCTCAGATCTCGGGAGACCCCTTCTGACACGTGGATGGGCCCATGTGATCGATCCCATATGATTTGCACTCGATCTGTGATCGATATGAACGAGCTTTGTATCGATCAATATCTCATCCAGTTGAGTCAGGATCGATCGTGAGCATTGTTGAGGATGTACGCAAGCTCCTATGAAAATTTGGTGGCATTTGGACTTGTAGATTGTGACTTATGATCGATGCAAGTTTGAGTTTTTTGTAAGTTGTTGAATTTGTATCAATCCTCTTCGCATTGATTTATTCATATCGTTTTTGGGCACGTGTTTGCAAGTTGACGTGGCGCTGACTCCTTGGATCGATCCACCTTTTATGCCGATGATTGAGTCTTTCATAGGGATGTATCTTGTTCGTATCGATCTACTTTAGACTTCTTCATATCGATCTAGTTAAGCTTTGTTTGTATTGATCACAATTGTTCTGTTCATATCGAATGTCATTTCTTTGTTCGTATCGATCGATTGCATCTCACTTTGTATCAATTTTGTGCACCCCATTTCGTATCGATCCTTTGCATTCCACTTTGTATCGGTGGGAGGTGTAGATTTCGTATCGATCGGTGATCAATCGATGCGAAGCATGTTTGAAACTTAATCGATACGAATTGGACTTTTGTATTATAGTCAATGGATACAAAGTAGATGGATCTGGATGGACACGAAGTGGACTCACTTGCTACTGATCGATAAAAAATTATGCACAATTGATGGATTCGAACAGGATCGATGCAAAGGAAGTCGATTCCCTAGATGGATTCGAATGGATGCTTGTAAACTGATGGATACGAAAGAGATTCGTGCGAACTGATGGATATAAATAGGTCAATTTTCTGGGCTTGCATCGATCATATCTTGAGCATACGACCTCCGATTGATTTGAAATTTGGAAAGTTGGCTTTCATAGCTTTGCTTGTCTCGTCATATCAATTGTAGCTTGATCCGGACTCGGATAAAATTTATCAACATCCATATTGAACCCATGTATAATCGATCTTGGGACAGACCATCTTTGGTTCTTAGTCAACTTCTTGATGTCATGGTCTTGCCAAAAGGCGGGATAACACTCATATTCATCAATAGCAGAATATGAAGGCTGACTATTTAGCCAAACTGCTAGTTCCGGAGATGCATGGTCACTGGGACTAGTTCCAGAAAGCGTCATCTCCTGCCAACATAGATCAAATGGACGTTGATTGGTTTGTGGAGACTATGGAAGAAAAAGAATCGTGGATAATACCGATCACGGACTAACTACTTAGAGGAATGCTCCTTAGGGACCGGAATGAATAAAAGAAGCTCCTTTGGAAGGCACCACGATTTATTATGCAGGATGGAGTGCTGTACTAGAGAGGGTTCTCTACTCCCTTACTTAAGTGTGTAACCAAAGATGGAGCTAGGAAGATCCTCATGGAGATCCAAAAAAGCAAATGCGGTGATCACACTGGGGGAAAAATACTGGCAAAAAAGGCTCTCCGCTATGGATATTTCTAGCCGATGGTAAACAAAGATCCAGCATACCACACCAGATGATGTGATCGTTGCCAGAGGTTCGTGAAGATCCCAAGAGCCCCATCTTCAAAACTTACGCAAATGGTCAGCCCTTGGCCGTTTGCGATCTGGAGAATGGATTAAATCAAAGTACCATAAATAGAAAAAGAAGGAGCCAAATACGCTATCGTTGTAGTTGATTACTTTAAAAAATGGGTTGAAGCTGAACCGCTTCCAAAATTATTACTAAAAATGATTGACTTTGTAACGAAGAATATTATTAAAAGTTTAAAGTACCGTAGAAAATCATCACAGACAACAGAACTCAATTCGAGAGCGCCGAGTTCAGTGACTTTTGCAAGCATTACCAGATTAAGAAGAGCTTTTCCATGGTAGAGCATCCATAGGAAAATGGGTAGTGGAGGCAACGAACAAAATCATCAAATCTATCATAAAAAAGGCCAACGAAAGCTAAAGGAAATTGAATTGATGAGTTTCCTCTTGCATTATGGGTGCCTAATAAAGTTTTTTTAGGCTTCCTTTCTATATGTGGACAATTCTCTGCCTTTTAGGTATTTCAATAGTGAGGTCATCTAGGCATTAGTTTAGACCCCGTCAATTTTCATAGTGATTGCCCCGATTGAAAGTAAGGATGGGCTGCACCTCTATTGGGACCCAAGAGATGTTTTCCTAAGGATTGCTCGTCGCCATGGCAAGCTAGTCGACCTTGGTTTTCTTCTTATATGGGATTTTCTCTAGCTTGAAGTCTGTGAATGAACTGATGAGTTTCTTGGCTTCTATAACATAATAGCTAATGTTTTGCCCATAACATGGAAACACTCTCTGATCTAGTTAGCAACCAGTGAAGAGTCACTAAACACATTTAAGAATTCTATCCCCATATCTTTAGCCATCCTGAGACTGGCCAAGATAGCTTCATACTCGGCTTTATTGTTTGTGGCCATGAAGTTTAGAAGTATGGCCAAACATAATTTCTTTCCCTTGGATGTGACCAGGACCATGCCGTCGCGGCCCCTTCCTCACCAAATGCACCGTTCAATATAACTGCCATGCTTGTGGATTTGATGCTACTTCTTCATCTCCACAATCCAGGCTGGAGAACTTTGCTGTAAAGTCAGCCACTACTTGGACTTTGATTTAGGTGTGAGGGTGGAATGTGATACGGTGTTGCTTGAGGTATGCAGACCATTTTAAGAAGTCGGCTCGCTGTATCGGCCCCGTTTAATTTTTTCTTCAATGATCGGTTTGTGATTACTTTGACTGAATGAGCTTAGAAATATGGCCATAGTCGTAGGGCCGATATCGAAAGGCAGTAAGCTATCCTAACTTAGAATATCATGTTTTTTATCTTGATAATTTCTCGCTTACATAGTAAATTAGCTATTGGACCTTCTCTTCATCAGGGACTAAGGCAACACTAATTACATGGTCAGTTACCACGATGTACAAATGAAAGTCTTTCTCATCTACGGGCTTGGAAAGCATGAGGGGTGCGGCCAGGTGCCTTTTCAAGTCTTCAAAGGCTTTAGTGCATTCTTCACTCCATACAAATTATTTTCTCGCCTTGACAAGGTTGAAGAATGGTATGCACCAGTCGATGGATTCCGACGTAAAGCGGTTAAGTGTCGCGGTAAACCCATTCAGGCTCTGCACTTACTTGACTATGCGGGGTATCTGCACGTCTTGAATTGCCTGAATTTTATTGGGATTAGCCTCAACATCTTTGGACTTCACCACAAAACCATGGAACTTTCTAGATCAAATGGTGAAGGAACACTTCTCCAGGTTGAGCTACAAGTTATACTTAAGAAGGATGTTGAAAGTCTCAACCACGTTCTCTATGCCTCCAACCTTTTTAGATTTCACATGCATGCTATCCATGTATAACTCCATGGACAGGCAGATCTTCTTTGAAACATTTTGTTGAAGAGTCATTGCTAGGTTGCACCTGCATTGCATAGCTTACACAACATGACCCGGTAATGGTAGAGTCCGACATTAGTGATGAAAGAAGTAAGCTCCTAATCGAGGTTATGCATGCCGATCTAATTATGCCTGGCGTTACCCTAAATTTGACACAATACCTCAATATCACTCAAAATTGAATTAAACAAATATAGAATGATGAAAATGAAAAAAAAGGACAGCAAACGCAATGTTATTATAATGGTTCAGCAAAATATCCGGCATGCATCCACTTAATCCTTTTATTTGATGAATTCTTTCCAAAATACAAGTTACAATCAAATCCAAGCCACAATCGGTAGATCTTTGGTTTTTCAATGTTTTATGAGTAGAGGAAGAAGAAGGTCGATCCAAAGTCCTAAGAGCCAATCCAAAAATCCATCCCCTTTCTAGCTGAAATCTCTTTAATATTAATAAATGAATCCTAGCACAAATCTCGTGATCCTAAACATGAAGGCATTTTTTCTCCACATGCGAAGTTCAAGCATATAGAACGGGTTATCTCGTACACTTCCCAAGAATGTGAAACAATTGGATACCGACCATATTATGGTCTGTACTGACCTATTTTTCCTATGCCAAACCTTAATCTTTGCTTCATGGTGGTTCCCTCCTCAATTTTCACGCATTCCAAGATCACAAAATATGGCCGGTACCGACCATATTATGATTAATACCAACCTGTTTTCATACCCCTCATTTCCATGTTTTATTCATAGCTTAAGTCCCAAGCCTTCGACGTAGCAAATTCAAGATCCAAAATCATGTCAATAACGACCAAATCCTCTCGGTACCGACCATATTTTGCTCGGTAGAAGTTAGTCAAATTTGGTGTACTCTTCCTTTTATCATTCTTGATGATTTCCAAATCATGTCGGTAGCAACTAAATTATGTGGTACTAGGCAAACTATGTCGGTATCAACCAAATTATAGTAGGTAAAACCAAATAATGCATTTCGAAACTTAGCTAAATCTTTGGTTTCTTCAATCTTTTCATCTTCCAAGCATCTTGACTCATTCATTCTTTATTTTGTAGTCTGGTTTCTTTGATCTAAGTTAATTCCAAAATTTTGGTGAATTTAAAAGAAACACTTTCTCCCAAATGCTTGCTTTTATGGAAACAAAGTGTGCTTTGATCAAGAACATGTGTCGAGCTTGGGAAATTATCATTACTTGTGCTCTCTAGTTATCCACTAGAGCAATCATGACAAATCATCCATATCCTTCAGATTCACTTGCAAACCAAAGGTTGTTCTAAACCATCATAGCTAAGGACTTGAATTCTTGCTTGTGTTAGTCATAAATCACAATCATCTCATATTCCCTTAGGATATGACATATCATAAATCATGGTATCATGCATCGTTAATCATATTTGCGAATTACCCCAGAAAATTAGTTATAAATCATCTAGTATTGCCTAGCATCCCATCGTAAGTAGGCCCAACTGAATCGAGGCAATGAAATTTATCATTGTTAAGTAATTGTCGTCCAATTGTTTCAATTCGAAAGGAATTCAAATCCTAAAGTTTAATTTCTAATCTTTCTGGATTGTAAATCCAGATTGAGCCCAATCTGCTCACTCTTTGGTGAGGGGACCTGTTTGTGCCAAAATTGGTCACAAACCCCAAGTATTTTGAAAGCACCAAAGTGTTAATATAGATCAGCAATATTCTCAACACAAATCACAGATCACAGCAAATGATAATCAAAGACGCGAGATTTATAATGGTTCGGCTATCTCCGGCCAACGTCCACTTTAAAGTTTTTTATCTTTTATTAATGTTCTTTGCTGATTACAAATGGTTGCAGCAGATATAATGAATGAATTCGAATATAAAAAGAAGCAGAATCGAATCCGGCAGAATCTGGGCGCTTGAGAATCCAAAGATCCTTCTTCTGTAGGCTCTGGGGCTCTATTTATAGGCGTAGGAGGCTGATATCTCGCCTAAACTTCGAGAAACTCGTTCTGGCACGTGAGGGGGCCCACGCGACAAACCTCAGGAAGTTTCGAATCGATTGGGGATTGATACGAAGTCAATTCGTATCGATCAAGATCGTGTCCAATCGAGGTGAAACTTGGTGGAGATATTCCTCGGCATGTATGCAAGCTCCTGTGAAAATTTCGTTGCACTTGGATCTGTGGATTGGGAGATATGATCGATACGAAATGGAATTTCTCGGTGGCTGTTTGATTCGAATCGATCATTTCGAATCAATGCCTTCGACTAGATCAACTCACAGGGTCTTGTGATGACATGGCGCACATACTTCGCCTCGATCTGGTCTTCACTCCGAGTTGACCACATCGACCCCATGGATTTTGCCCCGTTCGTATCGAAGGATGACACGTCACCTAGGCTTCGTTGACTCAATGGATTCGAATGAGACCTTACTCATGGAGTCAAACTACAACCGTTGATGGATATGAACCACTAATGGTTGATGGTTATGAAATGCTCTGCCCAGATGGCTTCGAGGAGAAGCTTCCATGATGGGTACGAAGCAGTGACCGTTGCCTCAGTTGATTGATGCGAAGTGGACTATCTACAGATGGATACGAAGTAGGAAGACGCCAATGGATTCGAATAAGGGAGTGCTGATGGATTCGAAATGGAAGCTCACCCATGGATACAGACCGTGTCTAGCTGGATGGATACGAAGTAGGACGTTGCTGACCGATACGAAGCACGGCTTTATGATGGGTACGAAGTCCATCGATACGAACTCGATGGATTCGAACACGGCCAAGTTCATCGATACGAAATGAGGCACTCGATGGATACGTAGCCGCTGGACCCCTGATCGATACGAACATGGTCGATTCGAATTGGTGTACGAGGATGGATACGAAACCGGAGCTTTTCCCTTCAAATTGCATCCATCATAACTTGAGCATACAAACTCGGATTGACTTAAAACTTGGAACGTTGGCTCTCTTGGCTTTGCTAGCCATGTCCTATCAATTATAGCTCAATCCGGACACGGACAAAATTCATCGATATCCATGGTTAACCTGTAATGCATAGTCGATATTCATGACTAGTCATTATCGATTTTCAACTAATTTTTGGGTATCTCAGCTTTGCCAAAAGGTGGGATAACACTTTGCCCCCCAAAACATGCCTTTTGGTAAAAGGTGTGTTTTGAGTAGTCTCAAATCGAATGCAGTGAGTTTATGCTTTATTCAGAGCTTATAGCATTTTCAATCAAGTTCACGGCTGTTCGAAGCCAAATCGTTATCAATTTATTCTAGTGGAAGTTAAGAATGAAGTTTTACAGTCTCTCCGGACTATCGATGGTCATTCTGGACCCTTGCCAAGTCCATTCTAGACTTAGCGATTGAATAGAAAGATCCTATTGCACTCTAGCGTTGCTCTCTATCCCTTTCACTTCGACTCCAATTAGGGCATATAGCGATGTCTTGGTTGTTCTAAACCGATCATAGCCTCTCCAGGCACTTACTGGATCCCATCCTGTCACTCTCCGGTGAAGGGGAAGCAGCGTTAAGTGAGTCGATCCTGTCGCTCTCCAGCGAAGCAACTCACTTCTTTCACTCCGGTTCAGTGTATCTGAACATTAAGCGATGTCATGGCCTAGATCATAGGCCGATCATAGCCTCTTCTGGCTCTCATCGAATCCCGCTCCAATCACTCTCTGGTGAATGGGAAACGACATTAAGTGAGTCGATCCTGTCGCTCTCTAGCGAAGCAACTCACTTCTTACACTCCGGACCCCGCCTCTCCGGGTAGGGCCATAAAGCGATCATTTTTATATTGGTATTTAATATTCATCCTTTAACTCTCCGGTCAAAGGTTTATTTCAAGAAATTCTAATTTATTTATTAAATTCAGGTCCTAGATGTTCAATCTCAAACATCAAGAAACAGCTAAACATTGCCTCTCCGGGCATATTGGTCTATCTCCATCTCAGAGCATGCCTAGGGATCTCTCCGGTTCCCGTACATGAGTAAGTGGAGTAGCTGTTTATTCTGAAAACAAATCTAATGAAATTATTTGACCGAAATCCAAATCCTGGACTTTACCCTTGCCATCTTTAATCAGTTGATGACGAGTCGTGATCCCGATCCAGTATCGTTTCTATTAGGTGGAGGCGGTAGTTGTTTAGGCCTTACCGCCGCTGTCCGTTCTCTGACGTATTGTGGCAGTCTACCACTCCTGGCATGTTCTTCCACCTCGTCCTTTAAGTGGCGGCATTCATCTGTAGTGTGCCCATCCAGCTCATGGAATAGGCAGTATTTTCCAGTTCTGCGCTCTCGCTCAGTGGGATCTCTCCTGGGTGGTTTTCGATAGGGGAGTTGCCCTCGAGTTTCAGTGTAAATCCGTTCCAGGCTTGCCATTAGATCCGTGTATTGTCTGAATCTGGGTTCTCGAAATTTCTTCCGTTTATCAGGACCATCACGTCTATCGTCCTGCTTTCTCTTCCCTTTGTCCACTCCGGACTGTTCCCTGGCGGTTCCTTCACCTTGCGCGGCAATTATTTCCCGTATTTCAACTCGTGATTCTTCCAACCGAATGAATCTTTCAGCTTCATGATAAAATTCTCCAAGATCTTGTGGTGGATCTCTTACCAAAGAATCCTTGAAATCGGTGCCTTCCCCAACTCCTGCCACCGCCGCCATCAAAATCATTGATGGATCCGGCCGATCTACAGAAGCCACCGTTGCATTGAATCGCAGTAAAAAATCTTTTATGGACTCTCCGGTCCTTTGCTTTATTGAAGCTAAAGTCACCACACTCTTGGGTCGCGTCACGTGGATCCTAAACTGTCTCATGAAGCATTCCACAAGCTCGCCCCATGTTTTGATCGATCCGTTCTCTAGCTGCCTAAACCAAAGCGCAGCCAAATCTGAAAAATATAAAGGGAAGCATCGAGCCATTACTTCCTCGGATGCCCCAGCACTTCCATGTGCCTAATGTATCGAGTAATATGCATCGTTGGGTCTGACTTTCCCTCATAAGGATCTAGCTTAGGCAGTTTGAACTTTGGAGGGTTCCTTGCATTCCTGATATTTGGAGTGAACAGACTTCGATTGACTTCTTCCAATCCTCCATTAGACAATCCTCCTCTCATGATTCGTCGCACTAGACCGACCATTCTTTCATCTCCATCCGTGGGTTGCCCCCTTGTCATGTTTCTATCCTACCCCTCAAGTCATGAAGGGAATTCTAGTACGTACTCTTCGGGTGGCTCGTTGGCATTAACATTGGCTCTAGCCTTCTGAGACTCATCCATCGGCCTTCCAGTATTGGACCCTGAGTGTCTGCCCCCAAGTCCTTGTTGATTGCCTCCTGGTCTCACATTCTGATCTTGAGCTTGATCTCTGCTAGTTTCCGCAATCCCAACTCCTTGTTCAGCATTAGCAGTTGTTGTAGTTGGTCCAAGGTTCTGCAAATTCACCACTCTTATATGCTCAAGTAAATTCTGCATCATCTCTTGGCGAGTCTTCATCATGCTTTGGCGTATCGAATTAGCCATAGCCTCCATCTCATCTCTAATGATGTACATCGAAGTCTGTACTTCTCCAGCTCCAGAGGATGCTTCTTGGCTTCCTCCTTGTTGGCTCCGATCAACTCTTTGTCTTGTTTGTCGAGTCATCGTCTCTAAGTCAGGATTCTTCAGTTATAGCTCAATCCGGACACGGACAAAATTCATCGATATCCATGGTTAACCTATTATTATCAATTTTCAACTAATTTTTGGGTATCTTAGCTTTGCCAAAAGGCGGGATAACAGGACCCAACATCAAATGCATCCATCCGCTCACTCTCCCATGAGGGGACTTGCTATTCTGTATAGGTCCATCCTATAATGACCCGGATTTTAGTCATTTGAAATTCAGATATTTAATTAATTTTAAATATTCACAAGTTAATTTTATAAGTTGAATAACTTATATTTCGAATATAGTGATTTAATCGGATAATTAAATTGTTAATTTAATATTTGAAATTATGGAAATAATTGAAATTTGAATTTAATTTGAATAAAAATGATTTATAAAGTTGAATTAAATTGTATTTGAATTGGAACGATGTTAGAGAATTTTTAAAATTGAATTAGAAGTTAATTTATAGAAATTGAATATTTTAATATTGAATTAAGGTGCAATAACAGTCATTTTTTCCACAGTCTCGATTTTTATAAAACTAGTTTCATAATAATATATTATTGTAGGATTTCAAATTTCATGCCAATCGTATTTACGGTTTAGTCGTGGCAAGATGAAATGCGTAGAAATTTGTTTAAGTGAAATTTTAATTTAAATAATTCAATTAGAAAACCTATCTTCCAAATACAATCGAATCGGCTCTCAATGTATATTCCACTATGTTCGGAATAGAGGTAAAACATTATAAATGCGAGGCGGCACGCTTCTTTTGGAGTTCGAAAAATATTCTGATGAATAGTGTCACAAAATTTTCTATAAAAGGACGTATTTTTGTATTTTCACAAACCCTAGTTCCCAAGCCCTACTCGCCATTAACTTTTGAATGACATAGAAAGCTTGAAACTTCTTCCTTTAATAACTCTTAATCCATCAATAATTAGCAAAAAACATTCAACTACAAAATTGAAGAGCATTGTGAGATCTTTCAATCCATACGGTCGACATCAACTATAGCGCAACGATCGAGGAGGAAATGGCACGTGAAGTCGCATGGTTGGGCACGGTTTTCGAGACGATGGGGTAATCGAGTGTGGTCGGTCGCTAGGCGGTGGTGCATGAGGATGTGGGCTTCGACGTGAAGGTCTCCGATCATCTTCTAGTGCGGCGTGGTAATGGCGAAAATTCGATGAAGAGGGTGGCCATTGGGTTCATTGCGTGCATATTTCTCACAATGGAGGAAGAAATGTAACAACGACTAGATCTGATGATGTAAAAACGTGCGGCCTAGATGTGATCTAGGTTTAAAAATAAAATTAAACTTTGTAAATTAATTATATAAATTCCTATAAACTTCTAAATGCTATTACTTCTTCATACCTGTGCAGTTAATGCGCTCGGCAGATTCATAGCGGTGGAGGTGCAAAAAGTCATAGCAGTGATACAACGAGGATATAGCGGGATATAGTGGATGGCTCTAAAATAGCATATAAAACTGTACTTAATGTTTTTACAAATATATAAATGGCAATTAAATGAAAATTTATCATTCAATTGAATTATAATTAATACATAAATAGTTTTAAATAAAAACATGTGTGAATATGCTTTAAATAAACGTAAAATTGTTATATAACATAATTGAATTTAGTATACTGAAAATATATCAAAAATTAAATCAAATAAATTAGTTTCATAATTTTTATAATGTATAAATGCAAATTTTTAATTCACTTTATTAAAGAAGATATAGCGGAAATAGAGGAATATAGCGGGAATAACGGGATATACCGGAAATTGCGGGGTTAAAGAGGGAAGGCTATATTTTGGGGCTACATGGAAAAATCGTAACGGTAGAAACCCGCTATGAGATATAGCGGGGTTATAGTGGGGTAATAGCGGGGCATTAACTACGCAGCTTCATACGAGGTCCGTTTTTGACAAAACAAGTTGTGTTGGATCCGCATTGACGAGCACTATATTTCAAAGCTAGTTTGGAGTTGATTGAAGCTAGTGAAAATTTTAGGTAAAATTAAACGCTTGTTTAATTTTATTCAGAATAAAACACTGCAACTGCTATTGGAACCAAAGTGAGTACAACCCACTCATTCTGACTCACTGATATTTTTATGTAAGTGAGAATAAATTTTATTTATGATGATTAATGATTGTTTGGATGATATATGATATATAATCTTTATATTGATTGGTATTTAGATATATTCCTGCCTATTGGAGCAGATGAGACCCTATACGTTCCCATGTATGAGCGGGTGACCCTTTGTACGTGCGTCTGCCTTGAAGCAGACATCATATACATATTCTAATATGTAAATTTGTTGCAGGTGACAGGTTGTAGGAAGCCAACTGGATTTCTCACCAGTATTGGTCTTATTTACAGATATTGTGATATATGCTGTTATCATGTGATATATGATGTTTTGGATGCCGTGATTGATGTATTTAGTGTCGTTGCAGCATTGGGCCTATTTTTGGTAATTTAAAAATGTTAAAGTGATAATTTCAAATAAAAAAGGATTTCCAAATGATTCTAAAAATAGATGTTTTATTTATTTTTGAATTGTTAAGGAAATGAACTTATTTTAAATAAATAAATAGTTATAATTTTTATGTTATAAAAAATATGATTTTTGTGAAATATAATTGAAATATGAAGTTAACTATTTGGTAAAATAGTTTAAATTGAGAATTTTGAAATTATTACAAACGGTTTGTATATAAGATTTATAAAATTGAATTTTTTATAAACCAAAAGTGATGGAGTTATAAAGGAGTTTTCTAAATGTTAACATGAAGTATAAGTGAATCTTATAAGTGAATAAGATTTATAATTTGTGAAGTTATAAATGAATGAATTTGTAAATAAGAGAATTATAAGGAATTAACTTATAATTTGAATTTTTGGCATGTAATTGAGTTATAAATGAATTTGGTTAGTAAAGGAATTTTATATATTTAAGTTTTCATAAAATAGAAATGTAACTTATTAACATTGTTTTATAACCCAAATTCGATTGAATTTGATAAGTAGTTATGAAAGTTTATTAAAGGGGTCTTATTCACGATTTTGGTACAGTGAATTATCCTTTTAAATTTAACGTGCAATAGTAATGAATTTGGATAAGAGAAATACATCCACGATTTTGGATAGTGGATAATCCTTTAGTAAATGTGTAGAAGTTTTGAATTTGGTAAATGAATTACATTCACGATTTTGGACAGTGAGTAATCTTTTAATGTAAATGAATGTTTCGGGAAGTGATATTTTAAGTGGAGTTAAATGGTTTGAAGATGTTTTAAAATGTGTTGAGTATCGAAACCATAGATTTTAAATTCATTGTTGAAATAGTCGTTTTTGAGAAGTAAGTGATGGACCATAACACTGTTGTTATAGTAAATGATTTTCGAAAGGAAATGTTTTGTATAGTATGGAATCTATATATCTATCTAATTTTCGAATCCCTATACTAGTGATTTTGGGTTGTCGTAACAATGTTTTAGGCAACATTCGTTTTGACCCAAATAGATATGATTAAGAGAATGTTTTCCTTAAGGAATAATTTATATATACTTAATCGGGATTTAAGTATATGTAATACTTTCTAAGTGTTGAAAATAAAGAGGATTGTGAATTACTTATTGTTAAATAAGTATACGAAAATGTTTTCCAATATTGAAAAGTTGAAATGATTTTGAGAATATATCATTTTAAAGATAATTTGAAGTGAATATTTGGCAAGTGATTTATTAAATAAAAGATTAAATAAAAATGGCATAGTGATTGCTTTAGGTGCTAAATATTTGTTTGTTTGCTTTGATAGTTAAATAACCGACTATCAAAAATTTGGCCATTTTAGTTCCTCGACTTGATGTGGGAACTATTTAGTCGTACATTTAGCACGTAGCTTTCTGTATAGGCTTGATTATCGTTGGTGTTGAGGATATTGATTCGTATAGTGCGGAGTATTACTCCAATCTATCGAGCTTCCTTCTTGGCCGAAGGATAGTAAGTTGAAAGTTGGAGACGTGATAAGTCTATGAGACTTAGTTTGTGTGTGAGGTTGAGAAACGCTTTCGCGTTGTTGGTATGAAGAGACTGGGATCGGTTTATTCGAAAACCACTTTGGACCAACATTTATGCGACGATTGTGCAGACTGTGATGATATTGATATTCAAGATTTTCATAGCGGAGGACTACATGTTGATAGTTTGGGGTTAAAATCCCAATATACATCCAGTAGCAATGGTCTCTTTGTTATGAAATATCCAATGTAAGGACTATTTGCTACTAATCCTAGGGATTTCCCGACGGGATGTGGTAGGAAAGTATCTTCGGTGTGTCCTGTTCCTGGACAACTTGTATGGATGATTGTTTGACATTGCATTTCTAAAGGTTACGTAAATTGGTTTTAACAATCATACTTAATGGTTGCGGAGAAGGCAACTTCTCTTAGCTTAACACCATCCTTGAGACGTATGAGCTTAATGGTTGTATTTTTGTGGAAGGCAATCAGTAGTCAATGGAAATGGCCGTGTGGCATTCAAAGTGATGTGATATGTGAAAGGTAATCGTTACCTTAAACCTCATCAACCGGAAATGACCGAAACAGGTTTAGATGCGACAAGGCTAAGTGGGTCGCTCCTAAATAGGATATGATCATCCTCTTCTAGATTTATTTCTTCCCATTATGATGTTCGGGATATAAATTAACGTGGTATGTATGCTATGAGGGCCCTTGGAAAAGGTAGGTAACGACCGGAGGATGACATATTCTGTACTGCCTAGTTATAGAGGTAGGCCGGTCTTGTGTTGGTAGATGGCAGATGTTCAGTGCCTCGGGACATCCATTTAGAGGTGTACCCATCGGAAGGTAGTCCCTTCACCTGGTCATTTGTATGGAAATCCAAACGGCACTACATGCCTGCCATTTTGATTGTATTACCCATTTTGGGCTATATACTGGAATTTAATCGATGTAAAAATTTCAGCTATGATAAATATTATTTGTGCTATAGACACTATTATAATATAAGATGATTGAATATGAAATGTTTTGGTTATCGTAAGGTAAAAACATGTCTGTGTTTATGTGTAGGTGTGTCTTATGAGATGCTTTTGTTTTGATAAAGGAAAAGTTTGGTAATTTGATAAATTCAGTTGAGTGTGCTTCTCACGCTAGTTTTCCAGACTGATTCGAGCGTTCTTCCCTTTCAATGCTTGGGTCAGACCGAGTATATTACAGGTTCAGATTTGGTGCTTTTGGAGCTTAAGCAGGAGAGCTAGAGATCTTCATTTTCGTATACACGCATCTGTTTTGATTATCCGCTGCTTAGTTGTTGTATATTATCAGCAATTGTAAGGACATGTTATTATAACTATCCAGGCTGATAACTAGTGATTGATTGTTGAACTCTGATTAATGTATGTATATATAGTTTTTGTTTTGTAAAGATAATTGATATGATATTATATGTTTTCCGCTGCGATGTGAGATTCTGTATTGTTCTGTTTGGTTCTTTCTTCTCTCTTTCTTCTCTTTTCTTCTTCTCTCTTCTTTTCTTTCTCATGACTTTTCGTCAGTCTGTGCATTTTGGGTCGGACATGTGTGGTTTATTGTCGATTCAAAGGGTATAGATTTGCTGGTCGCCACATATCTGCTGACTCTTCGACGAGGGAACCTATACTTCATCATTCGTCACCCTACCTCTCTAGTCCATGGATTACAATCCATTAGTTTATATATCAAATGTCAAGGACAACTAGGTTTCACTAGCAGTAACAGCAATATCAAAATCAAATATCATGTTCAATTAACATCATACTCAAATCGTTCAAGTATCCTTATTCAAATCAAAAAGCATCAAGCAAAGAATCAAAATACCTAATCTAATCAAGGATTACTTAGCGATTTTAACTCAGAGCGTGTCTATGGGATTGTTTGGGATCCCATACATGTGTAAGTAATCTGGTAGCAATCCTTCATAGCTTATCCAAGGCATACATAAAGTGTAGAAAATAATCCTAAATCTGATCCATCCTGATCATGGGATAACCATTTTTGGGCCAGATCCTTGGCCCTACTCGGGTATATTCGCCACAAAGAGAGGTCGCTCCTACTACACCGCTACGGTTTGATTCTTTACGTACCATTGTAGCCAGCTACTTCGAACTTGCTCCTCTATCAAGTCATGTAGATGGCTGCGTTCATTGGTTTCGTTCCCATCTAGATCATGGAATAAGAAGTATTTTCCAGACTCTCTCTCCCAATCGATGGGTTCTCTCCTCGTGGGTTTTTTATGAGGAGTCCACCCTCTAGTATCAAAGTAGATCTTCTTCAAAGTCTCCATCAATTCAATGTAAGAGAAAAAACTTTGGTTCCCCATTTTGCCGCTTCTATTCTCCAAAGTCGTCATTAGCTTTTCTCCTTTTTCTTATCCTTTCCATATCCTATCTTGGATGGTCCTCTATCCTCCACAACATTGACTTCACCACTATCGATTTATGCATCCTCCTGGTGTAGATATCTTTTGTCTTGATAATAGAAATGTGCTAGATCAATGGTGGATCCCTTTCTAAAGCCTACTTGAATTAAGTCTTGTTAGCAACTTCAGAAATTACTGCCAGCGGAACTATCGACGGGTCTGGTTTTTGCACCACGGTGGTCTGATGCTTTAAATATAGTCAAACAACTTTATAGGGTCTCACCTTCCCTATGCTTCTTGCACCCAAGTGTTACCACACCCCTAAATCTAATAATGTGAACTCTAAATTGGCCTATAAACTTTTCCATTAATCCGGTCCATGTGTTGATGCACCCATTCTCTAGCTGGAGAAGCCACATGCTACTAAATCCGTTAAGTACAATTGGAAGCATCATCCCATCGCTTCCTACGAAACTCCTCATGCTCCTACATACTAGACACATCTCATCAAATCTATAGTCAGATCAGTCCCGTTATATGTTTCCAATGTCGCTTTCCCGAAATCAGGTGGTTTCTAAGCATTTTGGATGTTTAGGGTAAAAGGGTTTCTGTTCACATCCTCCAAACTCCAACCTGAGGTCCACCGCTTAGCACTTGTCTTATCATATTAGCAGTCCTTTCATTATCATTCAATTGAAATCTTTTGGGGCTCTACCTGCCACTGATCCAAATCTTTGTTGTGCCCATCATTCCTAAGGGGAAATTTTGGTCCCAATCCTTGTGGCTATTTGTTTGCATTTTGATCTTCATCTATGACTTTAACATCTCCCATTCCTAGTCTCCCAACTTGCTCAAAACCTAAATTGGCCATTCCCTTTGACCATTATGATCGGTCCCGACATGTCTGTGGTGGGTACTGACCTATTCAGGTGATGGGGGTTGGTTCCATCTTGCTTTGCTTTAGTCCCCTGTGCATTTGCTTCTCCTTTCGACCTTTGATCTTGAATCCAACTGCTTGGTCTATCCATTGTTGTTCCATTCTTCTGAAAAATCCATTTAGTTTCTCCTCGTGCCATGCTAACAATCTAGTTTGCGTCTTTGTCTACATTCCTTCCATCTCTTCTCCATAACATAGATAGAAAGTGGATTTGAACTTGAGGACACCTCTTAGCTACCCCCATGTCCTTGCTGACTTCCTCGAGTAACAGCCATCGCAGTTGGCCTCTTCATCTTTTGCAAATCAAACCTCAAGTCTTTCTTAGAGAAAGCTCCAACAAATGTTGTGTCAAAAACTGACACAACACCCCAAATATCGCTTAAAAATGAATTAAACACATATAAAATGATGAAAATGAAGAAAATGAGAGAAAACACAATGTTTTTATAGTAGTTGAGCAAAATATCCGGACAACGTCCACTTAATCCTTTTATTTGATTAATTCACTCTAGAATACAATAAGTTAGAATCAAATCCATGTTATAATATAGTAGATCTCAGTTTTTTATATGTTTTATGAGTTAGATGAAGAAGAATGTCAATCCAAATACCCAAAGCCAATCCTAAAGCCATTCCCTTTCTAGTAGAAGTCTCCTTGATATTTATGAATGAATCCTAGCATAAATCTCATGATCTCAGGCTTGATCGCATCTTTTTCTCCAAATCCGAAGTTCCGGCATGTTGAACAGGTCATTGCACACGTTTCCCAAGAATGTCAGCAACTCGATGTCAACCATATTTTGCTCGATGGAACTTAGTCAAATTTGGTGTACTCCTTCCTTTTATTATTTTTGATGGTTTCCAACTCATGTCGGTACCAACTATTTTATGTCGGTACTAACCAAATCATGTCGGTACCAACCAAATTATGGTCGGTACCAACCAAACAATGCCTTTTTGAAACTTTCAAATCTTTGATTTCTTCAATCTTGACAACTTCCAAGTTTATTGAATCATTTTTTTATCATTGTGAAGTCCATTTTCTATGATCTAAGTCAATTCCAAAATTGTGGTAAATTTGCAGGTAACGCCCAAAGTAAGCATCCATGAATGTGAGTAATTCATATTTATTAGTCATGTCTATGAATATGAGTAACCATCCTTGTTGTTTTCTTCTTTGAGTTCCCTATTGTAACATCCCATAAAATAAATGGTAATTAATAAATCATTATTAAGGTTCAAAAATGGAATTTGAGCAAGCATCAAAATTTGGCCATGAAACTTATAACATTGTGTTCATGGCAATTTTCTGAATAACTTTCATGTATGAAATTTTACGATCGAATTTCAAACAAAGAAGTTACTAGTGTTAGAAATTTTGAAACGAAAATAATTAAATAGAAATAAAAAAAAAATTATATTAACCGCATGGACCCTAAACGTCGTTATAGATCGAGTAATATGAAATATTCCACTTAAAGACTTGTATATTAATAGCTTGAATAAAGTCTATATATCTAATTATTAGTAGACAAGCATTGGAATAACTAAAGTAAGTAAAAATGATTACACCAAAGATTTTTACTCTAGTTCGAACTTCCCATTATACGTCCAGTCCTATACTTCTTCTGGATTTAAGCAATACCCTGACTTGATATGGAGGAACAGGTATATTACAAACCGCCTGAGCTGTCGAATAGGACTTCATGCCTAAAGATCTCCAACAGGACTTCGACTCTAAAAGTAGTAAAAAACCGTTTGACCTTGTATGCTTTTGAATAACACGAATTAGTCAATAATATGCACCCTTTCTGTAATCTTCTTGAAATGATGGTTTAAACGTGATGGTTTAGAAAGTAGAAAGTTGAAAGCCTTTGTAATTCACAAGAGTGAGAGAATAGTAAATCAAGTAAAAATTGGTGAGTTTAAAGGATAGATTTCAACTCTATTTATAGCTGTGAAAATTTCTAGTTGAAGGGTTATAGCCATTAGAAGGATTGCAACTTTTGGGGAAGAAGGCTACTCTTCAGAATCTGAATTTCTGTAAAGAGACACTTCTTCTAGGACAAGTCAGCTGGCTGAATTTAAAAATCAAAGACTGAAATTATAAAGGAAAAAGAAGAAACAAATTGGTTAATTAAACACCTATTTTAGACAGTCGAAAACAAATACAGTCTGAAGTTTGTATCAGACGTTTGAAATTAATTTTTAGTCGTTTGAAATTCATTTTTCAATGTATGTTCATATTCTACCTTTATTTTAAATCACTTTTGAAAATCTTAATTCCTTAAAGTTTTAAAATATACTTTTTTAAATCAAGTTTCCAAAGCAATATTTGTGTGTGTGTGAAATCATTATAAAGGAGATTGTACATTTACATCTAAAATAACAAATATACGGCTAACATTATTTTTGCCTTCAATATTTGAGCTTGTTTCCAATGTTGATCGTCTTGTCTCCTTGTATATATTCCTGCAAATATAATAGTAGTAGTGTGTGTGTGTGTGTATGGAAATGTGTAGTTGTCTCAATTAAACTAAAAAGGCAAGATCTAACATTCCCCCTTTTTGATGATGACTACTATACATTTTATTTGAGTATGTATGCAAATATAACCCCCCTTATCAATATGTTTTGCATATGAAAACTCCCCCATCAATATGCCCGGATACTTGATACTATTTCTCCACCTTTGTCATCAGCAAAAAAATGAATTTCAAGGGAGAAGTGGATAGAGATAAGAAAATGACGCATAACATCACAAAATAAACGATTACAATGTTTTGCGCACGCACCATAACAAGACCTATATAACAATGTTTGTGTAACGTCAAGATTACAACACAACAAAGCTTAACAAAATCCATGACTTTGTAGTTTATGTAACATCACGATTTCATAAAACAAGAACATACGTTAAAAGACAAATTTCCATAAGCTAGAAGACTTGAAATGCTCCATTTCATGCAAGAACCCAAAACAAGCACAAGAAAATCCATGATGCATTATCTATAGAAAATATGAGTTATATAAGCGAATAATTTGTTTAAAAAGGTTTCTCCATGCATGAAAAGTTTGTAATAAAATAATAAGTAAACAAAAATATTACCTCACCATTCTCCCCATGTAGCGAGGAAGCAGGAGAACATCCAGTGAAGTTTTTCCAAATCCTTTTAAGAATAGTTTTTACCCCTTCTACATCATTTGAAACTTCATTAACTTTGGTTTCTATTTGATCAATCCTTGAATTGATTTTTGTAAATCCCTAAGACGTTTGTTTTTCAAGCTTCTTTTAGTTTTTTCTGGTAATGACGGATGAAGAGTACATTTCACTTTGACCTTAGGTTTTCATGTCATAATGAATTGTTTTGGCTGATTCAACTTCACTTGCTTCTTCGTTCTCATCACTGGTATCATTCTTATCATCGTCTTCATCACTTTCTTCTTTTCTTTTTTGTATTGCCAATTGTTTTCCTCTATACTATTAAGTGGGAGGATGAGCTTGAGCTTTTCTACTTCTATAAGCTCGAACACGTGGCACATATATTTCAAATGGATCTTATTTCGAAACTTTCTTGGGTAGATGCATGAGACTAAAAAAAATTGTTTGCTATTTTGATATCAGTAACATCTTGTCTGATCCCTTGAATGTTTTGATCATTAAAAAGACGATGATATATGCAACATATACAAGAGTGTTCTACTTGTAGTTGAAATAGTTTCGAAGCTCATGATAGATGTATCTCACCCAATTAACTTTAATATTACCAAAGATGGCATATAACACTTTATATTCCAGCTCATAAATAAGCTCATGACTCCCAAGCAGTGGAAAGATAGTACTGGTTAACATTCTTAACAGTAACAATGGTCTAGGAAGTAGGACTTCTAATTTAGAATATCACCTAATATCATCCCATAGATGATGACTCACTTCATCTCCAACCCTATCCTTAATGTCAATATCTTCTAAATCATGTCCATGTCCTCTAATTTTCAAAATACGAGCTATGTCGTTTATGTGGAATTTGATGATATTACCATAGACATTTAATCAAAGCCAACCTTCTTCTCTATGTAGCCAAATGTCTTTATTGTTTATGTTGGTTAGAAAGAGTTGAACACTCAAGGTATCTATTTTTACATTATTATCATGAAAATCTATCAAACTCGTCATTTTAGCTTATTCCATAAAAGTTGTAGATTATAAGATGGAAAATCATTGAGATTATAGTAGATACTGGCGAATATTTTCATCTTAAAGAGAAGCTTCAATCTTTCAATGCTTCTTTCATTATCACGGAGCCATACTTTAATTTTTTTTTCAGTAGGGACTAGTCGATCTTGCTTCAATTGTTGCTCTTTTCTTTGATGGTTTAGGAGCCATTTAGAAAAATTTACGGTATTGCTTTTTAATCCTTAAATTTTGAGAATTTAGATTATGAAGAGTTATTTCAGTTGAAACTTTAATGGGTAGGGTAAATAATGAGAAGAGATGATATTAAAGGAGGTTAGGTGGGTGAAAAGGTGGAGCGGACCAATCAATTTATGGTTTTCCTAGTAATCCGCCGTTTTAAAATTTAAGTTCAAACGGTTTTCCTAGTAATCCACCATTTAAAATTTAAGTTCAAACGTCTAAAAATATACAGGGGAAAGCCGAAAAATTTTAGTGTAAAATCAGGGTCTTTCAGACATCTAAAATTTAAAATCAACGTCTGAATGTTTGTTTAGACATCTTGTTTTTGAATTGAGACATCTAAAAGTTAGAAGTTAATTTTTTTAACTTCCTACAGGTTTTTAGACATTTGGCTTATGAAATCTAACATCTAAATTTACTTGCATTCAGACAATAAACCTATGTTGATTTGATTTTAATTTGTTTCACCTTAGTGTAGTAATTTTTTTGTAATTTTTTTTAACAATGATGAAGAATATTTTATTAATTTATTTCATTATTTATTGCAACGATTTTATATATAGTTAAGTAGATGGAATATCAAGAATGAAATAAGATAGGGTGAGGATAATATATTTGTTTTCAAATGATTCATATTCTTCTTTTGATGGCCTTGATTCGCATGAGTTTCTTGACTTGGAGTCATAAATTTTTAATAGAGTTTTCGTTAGTCAAGGAGAGTTTTTACATATATTATTCTTTATTGATGATGGTTTGTACAATGCCAGAATAGGTCTTTCAATGAAATTAAGATGTGCTCCTTGTCAATGATTTTCCTAATACATTTATTTCTGAAGTCCCATCATTTCCTGTTGATAGTGATGTAACTCAGCAATGCGTTGGTCATTAGTAGACGATGATACAACATTAAAGTTAATTGACCGCCGGACCTTCTTTCCTTTTAGAGAGAAACCAGCATGAAGGTTGGTGATGGAATAATAATTAGTGAAGATGAACTATTAGAAGAAGGAGGTGTTTATAATGAGGATAAATTTGCATTTTTGGAAGAAGTTGTGCTAAAATCGAACGAGGAATAGGTCGAATCATTGTCAGAAGCAATTTTGTAAATAGTTTAGGAGCTTTAAAGAAGATAATTTTTTTTGGGAATTGTTATATAGTTTAGCCGGTTTATGTAACAGTCGGGAAGTATTAATCGTGTAGTGTATATATGGTTGCTATTTATTTTATCATTAATTTGAAAAAAGTTATTTATACCGAAAATAATTATATAATATACTAAAACATAAATAGAATGTTTGTTCAAAAGAATTCCAACAAATATTCATTTAAAAAAAGTAGATAATATACTATGAATGGTTATTTAAAGTATAAATTGAATTGCTACAATTCCAAGTTCACGTTGAAGGTTGATAAATATATTTCAATTAACGGTTTTGTAAAAATATCCGCAATTTGATTTTCATATGATACAAACTCTAGTGATATCATTTCTTTTTCTATATTATCTCTTAAAAAATGGCGACGTATATCATTATGTTTTTTATGAATGATTTATTGGATTTGATAGATTTATAATGCTTGTATTGTCACATTAAATCGATGATTTAGTAATTATTTTCCAAAACCTTTAAGTGTTTGTTGCATATATATGACTTGTGCACATATCAAAGTAGTAGAAATCTATTCTGCTTTACATATTGATAGTGAAACACAATTTTGTTTCTAAATAAACCATGATACTAAAGATTGTATGATGAAGTAACAAGTACCGCTCGTACTCTTTCTATCCATCCGACATTCTCCAAAGTCGTCATTGATAGCGTTAGGGGTATGCCCAAGGGGCAATTATGTAATTTGTTACATATATCTAACTCGTTGACCAATATTGTTCGAAATAAGGGTGTTTTCTTTCTATTATATACTTGATATAATGTAGTTATATTAATTAATTAATTAAATTTCAAGTATCTAATAGAAAATCCATAAAAGGTATATTTTGTGATAGTACTTACAAAGTGTTGTAACCGTGAGTAATTTATCACAATGAAACAAATATAACATTTTAAATATTCCTAGTCAAGATGCATCAAGACTGGATATCGATGTATCCATTGAGACTAGAGTACGTAATGCTCTCTAAATGTTGGACAGTATATCACTTATGACTGCAGGGGGCACCTAGAGATTACGTACTAATAGTTATTGGATAATCATGGAACGACTCACTCGTTGGTTTTCTGTTGGTTCATCTAACTAAGGTCAAACAGAAAATATCGATGTGACTAATTTACACAGTTCTTTCAACTTGAGAATACTGTGAATCTTCAATATGAAAGCTTCGGTTTGATTATTGTCAAATCATGGCATAACATCCATTGAGTGACTATAATTGGGTCGAGTGGAGTATTGGAAGTGAAGCACTATTCAAGAGAGGATTCTACTCCTCGGTTATATAGGGTTAGTATCATGGTCTACTCAATTCAACCCAAAATTAAAGTCTCTAGCCATAGTAGTTCGATTAATAATAATTACTCTTATTGAACTAAGAACTTTATGCTTGGATTATATAGTTGAATGTGGATAATGTTGGAATTTTGTCTATTACCAATTCCGTAGTCCAAAGTGATATGGTTTTTACGAAAAGAATTGGTGTAAATAATTGTCACATCAGGGTAACACTTATTAAATTAAAATGAGATTTTTCCAAAAATGAATAACGATAAATTTGGTCATAATATCACACCCCTTGCTAACTGAAGTGTGAACATTAACATTCGAATAGTTCGACGTTAACCACTGACCAAATTTACACCCAAGAGTCACACAACCGAAACAACGAATTATCTTTAGACCAAACAATTTAATTAGTTTTAATTTTTATAAATTAATTAAATAAATTAATATTTATGAAATATTAATTGTGAATTTTGAATGTGATTTGAGAAATAAAATTGTTGCATATATTTATAAAAGTTATGAATATATTGATCGGTATGAGATATCAATAGTAAAATATGTTAAATATGATTGTATATATTAAATTTGGGTTAAATGGGCTCACAATCCATGATATTTGGAGAGGACAGGTGTTCATTTGAAGAAAGATAAGGGTGGCTACAACATGTGTGATTAGGTTTTGAGATGTATGTTTGAGATCATTATTTGCTCTCTTGTCATATCCATATAAAAGCCAATCTCAAAACTCTAATTACAAGCTAATTCATTTTTAGCCGTCAGTTTCTTCTTTCTCTTCCTCATTTTAATGGTAGCAATTTTCCTCTAAAACCATTCATAAAATTCTCAAATCCAATTCAAAATTAAAAATACTAATTTGTAGTAGAAGGTCTACAATCTTGAATTAGCAACCCGATGGATTGTGAATTGTTCTAGAAGATAAATTATTGTTCAACACTCAAAGGCTTCATTAGGAGGTGCGTTTTTATTTATTATCGTTATTTTGATTTTAAGTTTATCATATAGAAGTTGATTTACATCCAAATCCTTTGTTTGTATTCAGATCTGTTTATTTTTTAGATTAAGTGAGATTTTTATGGGTACATGTGTTTGTTACAATTAAATTGGTTAAGTGCTTGTTATAATATTTTGTTTATAGACTTATTGTTAAATTAATTTTCTAAAAAAAGGTTTTAAATTTGATTTATACACACATACAGAGATATGTTGATCTAATTAAATGTGTGCAGATCTACAAATTTTAAATATGTATAGTTGTATATGTGTTTATATATCATATATATTTAATCTTAAAAAATTTCTTATGATGATTTATACCTATGGTAAATCATCAAATATAAAAATATTTTATTAAATATGTATATGCATATTTTATTATTATTATTTAATGATTTTGTGAATTGTTTATTACCAATAAAAAATTAATGGTTCAAAATTTCAATTTTATACTCCTCATATTTGCCGAATCATGTAATAATATTACAATAAAAATTTTACATTTTTAAATTTAATTTGTTATATTTAAAAATTAATTTACTTTCGACTTGCTACCAATTGTTTAATTAAAAATATAATTTCAATTGATAAAATTCTAGAAATTTTTCTTAAGGTTTATGTACCTACCTAGAACCTTTGGATTTTTTTTTAGATTTTTATAACTTAATTTATCAATTTTTTGAATTAATTTATTTTCAAAACTCAATTAATTATTTAACTAAAAATATAATTACAGTTGGGAAAATTTCAAACAAAATTTTTAATCCCAAAATATGTCTTAGATACGACCAATTTTTTTAGAATTTTACAACTTGATTTCTAATTTTTAAGAATTATTTGATTACAGGCTATTATCAATTATTTAATGATATATATTATTTTAATTGTAAAAATTCCATAAACAAATCTTAAGCTCAAAATTTGTTTCTAGATTTTCTAAAATTTTAAAATATATATTATTATCATATAATTATTTTACATTAATTTGTCATTGTAGAGACTATTTTATTCAATAAATTATATACACACGCACACACATTTATTAGTATTTTGTTTTAACATATTATATAAGCACATATTTGGAAAAATTACAACACATACAAAATGAGCCAACGTGTCTGTTGCAATGTAAATCTCGGCATCTATATACATACACATTATATGCTTCACGGATTATGATGTTACACAGGCACACACGAATATATATATGTGTGTGTGTATGTGTGTATACATGTATATGATACATACATACATACATACATATATATGTATACTTGTTTAAATAAATTAAATTAAATAAATCTCAAACTATAAATTGTATAGTTAGAATACATATGGATATAGTACTAAATATTGCCATGAATAAATTATTAATAATAACATTTAATGAATCAATCAATTCAAATTAAAAAGAGAAAATGAAAGATTTCTCTCTCTATTTATTAAAATTAACGCTCTTAATTGATTCATAGTTTAGGGAAAGAAATGAAAGGTTTCATTTATATGTTAACACTTATAAATAAATGTTAGGTGTATTTAATACACTATACATTTAAAATTAATTTTATTTAAACTTCCCTTTAACTAGTTTAAATAGAATACAAGATTTTATTTAAACCAAATTTAGAAACGTTTTAAATTAAATTTAGACTTCATATGTTCATTAAAGATCCAAAATGGTAAAATATATATACGAAATTCACCCATTTCTTCCGCTGCGGCTGACCCAGTTCTTCAGGCATCGCTGTACGATACTAAGTTGAAAGTACATTCTTTCGGATAGAATAATCTGTAATCTCTAGCGTTGATTAAATAACGCAAAATCCATTTTATGGCTCACAAATGTAATTCTTTTGGATTTGCTTGAAACCGTGCACACAAACAGACACTCGTTATTATATCGCGATGACTAGTGTTTAGATAATGCAAAGTGCCGATCATAATTTTGTAGAGTTTTTGATCCGTACTTCCACTTTCATTCATATCAAGATGAATTGCAGTGCTCATAGGTGTCGGTTTACAAGAAGTGTTTTCCATTCTAAAATGCTTTATTAAATCATTACAATATTTCACTTGATTAATGAAAATGCCTGTAACACCTCATATTTTTAACAACATTATTTAGGATATTTAATTAGTAAACTAAATAAAATAATGTGTTGATTAATAGATTGAGATTTGTGATTAAATTAAGGGGTAGCCCGGCCATATTAATGAATAGATAAATGAAGTAAAATGGACTTAAGTGTTAAAAAATGGGGGAGGACAAAATAAGAAAAAGGATTTCCTAATACCCTAAATCCTTAAGGAAAATAAACATACCTTTATTTCATTTTACATACCTTCATTTCATTTTATCACAAACCAAAACATCAAAAACAAGACTGGCCACCATTAGCAAATGAGAAGAAGAGAAAGCTAAAGTTTTTAAGAGGAAAATCAAATCAACTTAATCAAGATCAAATCTTTCATCTTTAATCACAAAGCTAAGGTGAATAATTACTACATCTCATTTTTTATGATTTTCGGTTTTAAGGATAATTCAAAGAGTATTTGCATGATAATGCCATGTTTTGAATGATTAAATATTTATATATGCTTGTCGATGATTTATGAATGTTCACATTGATTTTTATTGTATGTTTGATATGGAAACCCTATTATGTGACATCTAATTAGCTTGCAAATTTAAATATAGATCGGAAATAATATTTTAGAGGCGAATTTCAATTTTCATAATTTTCTGAATTAATGTGGATTTTATATTAATTTTCTGGTGAAGAAAATGATTTATTGGGTTATAAATTACTTATAGTTAAATAATTAATTATTTGGATCTGAAATTTATATATGTTTGAAAACATCTTAAATAGGATTTTATGGATTTTTTTATAGAATTTTTGTAATTATTTTGGTGAATATATAAAATTATTTAAGGTATGAGACATAGATGTTTTATATATTTAATTAAGGAGAAGGGGTATTTTGTAAAATATAATTATTTTTTATTTCTGAAAATATAAGCAACACTTTTGAAAAAAAGGTATTTAGCAACCAATTAAAATTTTATAAATATTGCAAGTTAATTGAAAAGTTTCTCTTTTAAGTTAAAAACAAAAATAACATGTTTTTAGCATGTTCCGCTACTTTCGGCACCAGGGGTTCCGACTAGGACGTTTCGCCACCATGCTTTCGAAACCAATGCGTATGGTATCAAGTTACTTGGTACATAGTATATTGGATAAAGGTGAAAGGTATAAATTCGAAACATTGGGTTCCGAAGGGGTTGGAATATGCCTTGTTTTAAAATGGAAGTAGCGCCTACTATGCTTTTGAAAGGATAGCTTTCGACTCTGTTGGCTTTCGACTGAGTCAAGTCTTTATGAAGAAAAAGTTTCAAAATGGGTTGCGCTCTTTTATTTTAAATAATGCTTTTGAAGGGGTCGAAACCCCAAGCTGCCGCCTTTCTACCTTTCGAAGTAAAGGTATACTTAGCTTTTAAATTAGCCACTTCTTCAATACTTTCGGATGGATGGTTTCGACACCAACACTTCTTTACTTAGGAATACTTTTCGAAAGGTAGGCTTTCGACCAAAATGATTTTTGTGACGACCTGAAATTTTTAACAATTTAAATTGGAATATTTAATTGATTGTAACTATTTAAAAATTTAATTTTTACTTGAATTTCAAATATTAATATTTACTTGATACTTAAATTATGGAATTTTATAATTAGAAATTGGGCAAGATGGTGAATATGGAATTTTAAGCCTGTTAAAAATAATTTGAAGGCTTATAATGATGATACTGAAGATAATAGAATGGATGAAATTAAATTTAAAGGTAATTTATTTAGTTTTGAAAATATATCGTTTAAATTGGATTTAAAAATAGCCTTCCGAGGCACAGTCTCGGAATTTGACGAAACCAGTTCCATTGGATCCGTAATTGTTAGTTATTATCGGATTTCAATTTTCGTAGCGTTTGGGTTTACCGTTTGCTCATACGGGTGAGAAATCCGTTGAAATTAAAATCGATAATTTAATATTTTAAATCGATTTAAAAGGCTAACTTACACATACGATCAAATTAGCCTTCGAAATGCGTTCCATCGTGTTCGGAACGCGGGTAAAACCTTATAATCGCCTCGCGACATTCCTTAAGAGGAGTTCGAAATTTTAAATGGCAATTAACGAGACATTTTGGAAGTTTTATAATATAATACAAATTTAAAAAGTCAAATGGTCAAAGATATTTTATTAACGCTTATTCAAGAAGCTTCCCCAGATTGACATTTAGCCCCGTCTCCTTCTCCAATCGAAGAGCAGAAATCGAACTCAGAGAAAAACAAAAAAGGCCGAACTCTTGAAATTGAAAGCGCGACCCCTCTTTATTCTTCCTCTTTTTTTTAGTTTGAAGTCGAGGCTTCCTTCTCTTTCAATTCGAATCAAAGCCGTGCTCCTCCATCAATTTTTTTTTCAAAATCGAAAATCCAATTCGTCGAACAGTTTTCGAGCCTGGGTAGTGGAAGAATTGCTCTCGTGGAGCTAGGGCTGGCGCATCCAAGGTTGGGGATTTCGAGCTCAAGCTCGAAGTTTGGATACTGGGCAAGGTCGCGCGTAATAGGTGAGTCGTGACTGAGGCTCGCGTAGTGTTTTGGCGAGTCGCGATCATTGGGCAGCGGAAGTCGTTCACGAGTTAACGTTGGCGGCGAGTTTGGTTCTCGGGCCACTAGGAGGGACGACGATCGAGTGGGTGCATCTCGTGTTGGCTTCGAGGTCGCGTATGCTAAGATAAGTGGTGGGTTCTTCTCTAGCGTTGCTGCGATGTAGTTGGTGAACTCGCGAGTAGGTTGGGTTCTTCTCTGTCAGGAGGCAGTAAGGTATTTGTTCAACTTAAATTTAATAAGATATATAAATGATAGAAATTTGAAATATACAAGGTTTAAAAAAAAAGGGATTTTTAAACCTATATAATTTATTTTTGAAAATAAGGGAAATATATTTACACATACGTATTTTATTTATTTACTAGTTTAATTTTAAGATAATATATTTGTTCGAAATTTTGGAACCTAAAATTTATTTATTAAAGGAAAACAAAATTATTTTGAATGAATTTTTGGGTTAATAAAATTTATTTAGGGAAAATTGATTTTTTGGATAATATAAGTATTAATAATCACCTAATGTCTTTACAAGGTCCATTTATTGTGAAGAAAATAGTCGGGATTGAAGGGGATTTCAGGGCCAAAAATCGAAGGTGAGTAAATATCACTTTGTGGGCTTTTATTTAAATTTAAAATGGTTAAATTTAGATAATTGGATGCTTGATTGAATTGTTGGATGTGCATTAATGATTCAGTGGTTTTTGTTTTGGTTGGTTTTCGAGTTAAGTGTTGATTGACTCGAAGCATTTGGATTTTAAATTATTTAAACTTAAATCATAAATAAGGAAATGGTTTATTTTAAAATTAATAAGGATGTAATGAATTAGTGATTCATTAGATAGGTAGGATAATTTAAATGGATAATTGATTAATTAAATTAATTAATAATTTGAGTTAATTAATTAAGTTTAAATTAATTGGGTGGTTTAATAGGTAACTACTTAATGCAATTAATAAAATATAATTACTTTGTATAATTAATCAAGAGATAAATTAAGATAATTAATTAAGGAGAATTAATCTATTTAATGAAGTAAATAAAAAGGTAGATATTTCCGGTGGAGATAAATCAAGTATGGTTAATACTGTGGTTTAATTAGTATAATTAATTCAGATTAAGATAATTTGAAATATAATTGGAAATCAATAATTTATATAATAAGTGATGTAATTAAAGACTGGATTAATTAGGACTAATTTATCCATAATAAGTGACTTATCAGAAATTAAGTAAGAAAAGTAATTAAGAATTAATGTAATTAATATAGTTAGTAAATTGATGAAGTAATTAAGATTTCTCATTGATTTTGGTTAAGAGTAATTAATATCGTGAAACTAATCAAGGATAATTTCTTGAATGAAATTGAAAGATAATTAATCCAGGGTGATTAATTAAGATGAATGGATATGGAATGGTCGATTGATTAATTGATTTTGGAATTAATTGATAAAAGAACCTAAGTGGTTGAGGTTTGAAATTCAGTTAGAATCAATTGAATTGATTTGTATGTGATTAAGCTTTGTTATGAATAATTGAATGGTATTGGATGTTTTGAATGAGTTGATATCTCTGTTATGAAATGTTGTGTATTTCATTTGAATAATTTGGGACGGGATAACATGAGTTTCAAAGAGGCCGGGGTCGGGTATTAGGCAATACCCGAAACCACTTCGAATTTTTATAAATTGATTTGTGAAATCAATACGATGGAATAAAACGATTTAAGTGAATTGGATTATTTTATCTAAGTTGGTACTTCGAAATTGATATGTGAGGTAAGTGTTGTCTATAGCAAACTGTGAAATGGGATAAATTGGTTTGAGTTACCCCGGGTTTTATTAAGTTGTTTGCTTTGGTATTCCATGTTAGTTGGATTTACTCATGCTGGTTTCCAGCCTGACCCGGGTGTTACTTTGGTGTAATGCTCAGGTCAGACCGAGTATTACAGATTTTCAGGTAGGACGTTCTGGAGCTCAGGAGGCAAGCTGGATGGCAAGAACGCGTAGAATATTTCCGCTGTAATTATATTATTGTAATTCTGTGATAAATTGATTGTATATGACCAGCATTTGAATATATGTGAAACTCTGATGTATTGAAATGTAAGCGATAGATATAGTATTCTTTTGTAAGTTACTATTATTTATTATTATATTTTATCCGCTGCGAATGTGATATGTTTGGTGTTTCTGTTCTTCTTCTTCTTCTTTCTCTTTCTTCTTTTCCATAACTATCTGAAATTTTCGGGACCGAAAACTTCGGGTCGTTACATGAGATAAATTCCAGATTCGAAACCAAAGTAACAATCCATTCGGGTCTACCTAATAAGTGATCAGATTGGTATCAGAGCTGAAAGGTTAAGCGAGAACCTTGGCTCTGGTGGGAATTACTCATTTAATAGAGTCTGTAGTACTCTAGATGAGTTGAGAATACATACATACATATATATATATATATATATATATATATATATATATATATATATATATATATATATGAGCGCGATCTGGGTTGGGTTGATGATCGATTGTGAGTAATTTTTTTTTTTTTTCCTTTATTACTTATTTTGTCTCTGTCTATTTTTAAACTTAGGGTAAAAAAAATGGAATTGTTTAAAATCATTTATGAACCCTGTGAATTAACTGCTCTTCAAGCTTAAATTAAGACAGTTTGATTTATTGTTGAATTAGGTATGTTCAATACATAAAGGATACTTAAAACTTAATTATTTTACAAATTAAGTTAAATGTTATTGTGATTAGTATTTAACAAAGAACATGTTTATCCTAAGTATATTTAAGATTTGGTCACTTATGAAATAAGTTAAAGATTAATTAAGTAATTGATTTGAATTTTTGATTAAGTAATTTGTAATTAGTGATTTACAAATGGAAATTAGGTTTTAGGAATTAAAAATGAAGGTTAATAATTAATAGCTAGGGAATAATGAATTAAAAATCTATTTGGAAGTAATAAATAAATAATCACTAGATGTAATTAATTGAATGAAGTGGATTGCCAATTGTGAGGCAAATATGAGTAAATCTCACTCTGTTGGATTTCTAGTTAAATTTAAATGGTTAAACTTAAATATTTGGTTGAATGATTAAATTTATTTTATATGCGCTATGAATTGATGATCTGGTGATTTTGGTATTGAATGGTTCTCGAGTTAATTGTTACTTAACTCGAAGTATTGGGAAATTTAAGTTGTTTTAAACTTAAAACAATAAATAAGGAAATGTTTCCGTTTAAAAGTTACTAAAGGTTTAATGATTTGTGATACATTAAATTAGTAGGGTAAATTGAAATGGATAATTAATTAATTTAATTAATTAATGATTTGGGGTATTTAATTAAGTAATTAAAGGTATTTAAATAAATATAAATTAAGTTGTAAGTTAATTAACTAAGTATAAGTAATTCAGAACAATCATTTGATGGTGTGATAAATAATTACTGAATGTAATTAATAAAATATAATTGCTTAATGAAATTGGTCAAGAGAATTAATTAAGATAATTAATTAAGATAATTAATTATGGAATAATTAATTTATTAATGAAGTAAATAAAAGAATAGTTAATTACATATTGAGATTAATCGAGAATGATAAATATTGGGGTTGAATTAAAGTAATTAATTTAGATTAGAACAAATCAAAACATAATTGGAAATCATTAATTTATATAATCAACGATGTAATTAAAGATTGATTAACTAAAAATTAATCAATAAATGACTCATGCGAAACTAATTAATATAAGTAATTAGAATTAGTGTGATTGATAATAGTTCATTAATTTGTGAAGTAATTAAAGATTACTCATTGATTTGGTAAGAATCATTAATGTCATGAAATTAATTAAAGATAATTACTTAAATGGAATTGGAAGATAATTAATAAAGGGTGATTAATTAAGATGAATGAGGAAAGGTTGATTAATTAATTTGGAATTAATTAATGAAAGAATCTAAGTGATTAAGGTTTGAAATTCAATTAGAATCAATAGAAATGATTTGTATGTGATTAAGCTTTGCTTCTGAATGATTAAATGGTATTGGATGATTTGAAGGAGTTAATAACTCTGATATGAAATATTGTGTATTTCATTTGGATAACTTGGGATAGGTTTTCGAAGAGACCGGGGTCGGGTATTGGGAAATACCCGAAACCACTTCGAATTTTTATAAATTGATTTGTGAAATCAATAGGCAGGAATGGAATGGTTTATGTGGATTGGATTATTTTAGCTAAGTTTAGTACTTAGAAATTTATATGTGAAATAAGTCTTGAATATAGCAAATTGTGAATTGGATAAATTGAGATAAGTTACCCCGGGTTTTATTTAAGTTGTATGCTTTGTATTCCATGTTAGATGGGTTTACTCACGCTGGTTTCCAACCTGACCCGGGTGTTACTTTGGTGTAATGCTCGGGTCAGACCGAGTATTACAGATTTTCAGGAAGGTACGTTCTGGAGCTCAGGAGGCGAGCTGGATGGCAATATCGTATAGAGTATTCCGCTTATCTATATTATTGTTAATCCGAGACTTGATAATTGTGTATATTCAGTGACTGTATATATATGTGAAACTCTGATGTATTGAAATGTAATCGACAGATATAGTATTCTTTTGTAAGCTATTATTATTATATTTTATCCGCTGCGATTGTGAGATGTTTGGTGTTTCTGTTCTTCTTCTTCTATCTCTTTCTTCTTTTTCTTAACTATCTGGAATTTTCTTAACGATCAAATTTCTTTTGATTTTTTAACTATCTGGAGTTAATTAAGTTACCCCGGGTGTTACTCTGATAGTATTCTTCCTTGCATAGCTATAACTATGATAGAGAACATTCAGAACCAATCAACAATCCATATCCAGGTTCGCCGTCGAAAATCGAGTGAAAAATCTCAACTCGGATCGATAAACTATCTCAAAATTCTGTGCTCGAATCCGGATCAAATCACTATGCGAATAGAATAGTATACTACATCCTACGAATTTATTTCCATTGATCATTAGCCAAATCAATTTCCTTTCTATTCACAATTGCCTCAATTCCATTGAATTATCACTTCAATTCTTATCTCAGTTGGGTATTTAATCAATAACAGTTTGAACTCCGACCATGGATAGGGGTGATGATTTCCAGAGCATTCTTACCACAGATATTTCCTCTATTTTCAAAAACTGTTTTCTATATTTTCAACAAAATTATTGTCCAAGTTTTTCACTGGATGTTGAAAACGAGTTTACCAAGTACTTACAGATTTTCAGTCCTATGCCTGATCAACGTATGACTGAATTTCTGTGAGAACAAGGATGGACTGGTTGAGACATCGAGTTATAAGAAGTATTTTTGTAAAGAGCTATTTTATTAAGTATGATGTGAATTTAAAAGCATTCCTAAATTTTTTGTAAATAAAGATGGAATTTTGGGAAATAAAAGGAAATCCAAACTGGAATTTTAATGAAGTGATTTTGTAGTTAAAATCGAATATTGATTTAGAAGTTGGAAATAAGCTAATTGGCTAAATAATTAATTGATAGAGTATGTTAATAAAATTTAACTTGGTTAAATAAAATGGATTGTGAATTAATAATGGAGTTTGAAATTGAATTCGAATTGAAAATAGAATTTGACTTGGATTTGATAATGAATTAAAAAGAGGAGATGTTGTAAAATAAAAATAAAATAGAGTTGGATTGAAAATTGCGATGGTTTGAATTATAAATAAAATTCAAGGGTGATTTGAATAATATTTAATGAAATTTGCAAGTAAATTGGATATAAGAGAAGTGATTATAATAGAAATGGTTTGAGTTGCAAATAAAACCCAAGTGAATAGAAATAAATTGGGAATGACTTTGTATTAATAAAATAAATTCGAAATGAGTTAAGCAGGTGAATTTAAAATTTAAAATGGGGTGGATAAATCGGTTAATTGAGTTAAATAATAAATAGATGAAGTCTAATTGAATAAAAACTAAATCAAAGTTGTGATTGGAATTGGATTATCAGACTAAATTCAATGGAATTTGATTAAATGAGAATCAAATAGAAGTAAACTTAAGTTGACATTGGAATAAATTAAAGTAAATTAACTTAAGTTTAAAATTTATGGAAGCTTGGCTTCGAATAAGGGTGAAAGCCCATTCGATAAAAACTTGGATTGAATTAATTTGGGAAATGGTTATTAATTTATAAGTATTGAATGTGCCAAGCTTAATAAATTGTTTTGAATGGAACAATTGCGGAAACGAAATGAAATGCAATGTATGGTGGGCGAATAAATTAGAAATGAAATTGAATTAAATATAAAATGAGTAGAAAAATTAATTTAAAGTAGATTATAAACTAAAATAGATACTCTTTTAAGCGAGTATCGCCGATTATATATAAAAACAATTGTCGTTGTTGCAAACAAAAGAAATTAAAATTCTTTGGGTTGATAGAGATTAAATAAATTGGCTTTAGAATTAATTGAATTGAATATGAGTTTGTTTGGATTAAAAATCAATGGTATATAAGAAATGGAGTTGCAAACCATTGAAATTGAATGAAATGGCATATAAATTTGGTTGAAACAATTTAATAAGCTTTAAATCATATGAATCGCTTATGGGAAGCGTTTGGCACTTGTTGTGTATGTAATACATGTATTAGCTATTGAAAGTAAGTGAAATGCTAATAGATTTTCTATATATGGCACTTACATATTTAAATTGAGTAAGTACAGGTACCTGAAGGCCGTTTGGCTGGATTTGATTTGCATTAATTGCTAAAATAAATAAGCTGCTTGCTTAAAATGCTAAATAAGGTACGCTTACGCCATAAAAATAGGAAATATGAACTGTTTTTTCTTTTTCCGACCGGGTGGGTCGATGTATATATATTTATATCTCTTGTCAAATTGCAAAAGCTTCTTCGTACAAAGGAGACTCTGGCAAAAAATTTCGAAAATTTTGGGAGTTAGAAAATTTTTGATTTTTTTTTATTAGCGACAAAATTATTTCAAATTGGAAATTAAAGTAAATTTGTAGATGAAACTAATATGAATAAGTTATAAATGAAAGATAAAACTCAATATTCAAAATCGGAAATAAATTGAATTCATATGAAAACGGTGAAAACTAATTTGCATAGAAGTAGATGTGAAAACCTATATAAGGAAGGGTATAAAATGATTTGTAATGTTATGATTGGATATTGTTGCTATGTGGGATATGCAGGTATTAAAGGGAAAAGAAATTGGATTTGATTCCAAAAGATAAATTTGAATAGCCGACAAAAAGTATGTATTTACATTTGGTATCAGAGCTGAAAGGTTAAGCGAGAACCTTGGCTCTGGTGGGGATTACTCATTTAATAGAGTCCGTAGTACTCTAGAATGAGTTGAGTATATAAATATATATATGAGCGGGTACTTGTTATTTTCTTATAAAACGATTTTAAATGATTTTATATAAAATATATTTTGATATATAAAGTAATATTTCCTTCTAATAAATATTTAGGTGAATGGTTGTTAATTATTGAAATTAAAATTAAGAAGTAATATAATACAACCATATTAAAATTTAATTGATTGAAAATAAAATTCTAAATTTGGTCCCGGGATATGAAAATTTTGTTTCAAAGTGATGAAAAATAATGAATAAGTATTATTTGGATAACTGGGACTTGTTGCAAACAATGGGTTGTTTGAAGTTTAATTTTGATTCAAAACCAAGGGTGGTTTGAAATTTTAAATCATGGCTGGGAGGGCCAAGAAAAAAAAAAGAAAAAAAAGTATATATGTATGGATATACATGATAATAAAAATAGTTAAATAAACTCTAAGAGGTTGAGTTTTGTTTTTCCCTGAAGTGTGATGTAAAACCCTGAAATCGCCGAGCGGCATTCCTTAAGTGGAGTTTGGAATTTTAAGTGGAAATTAATGAGACGGTTTGAGAGTCTTATAAAATAATAAAATTTGAAGTACATATAGTCAGAGATATTTTCACTTCAACGCGTGCTCGAGAAGCCTCACTCCATCAATATCTCACTCTCGTTCCCTTCTCTATTCTAAAAAGCACGAAATCGAACTCTTAAAAAAATGGCAGTAGCCTTCGTATCCAAGCCGAGTTCAAATCGAAAAAAAAAGAGAAGGGTGATTTGGCGAATCAACTGGAGGGGGGCGCACGCGCGAGGATGGGGGAGTGGCGTCGCGCGTGCGCGAGGGTTTCTTCAGTTCGAGCTTGGAGTATTCAGGGTTGCCGCGCTCGCGATTTCGATGGTCGCGTATAAGGGTTTGGCAGCAGGGAAGCACGCGCGTGTGTTCGCGGTGTTCGCTCGTGTGAGACTCGAAGCAAGACTATCGTCGACATTGATAAACTCGAGCGCGTGTGCGGTGATTGATGACTGACTTTGGAGCTGTGCGTTCGATTGTGGGGTGCAGTTGCTAGGCGATTGCTTAGGAGGGTCGAGGCTAGGGTTTCGTTCAAAATTTGAACTCAGCAGTAAGGTAAATATTTTTTGTTTTAAAATTTAGATTCACAAATCTGTATACAAAGGAAATTTATTTTTTTATTCGCTGAAATATAGAGTAGGAAATTTTATGTTCATGCAGAGGTAAAAGTTTGGAAACCAGGTTTTTATTTTATTAAAGGAAAATTATTAATTTAAGGTTAGACCATTAGCTAATAAAAATTCATTAACTGGAAATTATCGGTTTAAATTAAATTTCTTAGTACTTAAATTAATAAAGGATAATAAAATTGTTTGGTTAATTCAAATTATTAATGAAGTCGTATAAATTGATTATTCAAGGTCAAACCGAAGAAACCAAAGCAATTTTGAAGTGGATTTGCAAAATCAAAGGTAAGTAAATCTTGAAGGTAATTACCTTCAAGTAATTACCTTTATTAACTTGAAGGTAATTGAAAATAATTAATCTATGGCAATTAATTAAGATGAATTATGAAGGAATGGTTGATTAATTGATTTGAAACTAATTAATGTTAAATGAAGGAATCCAAGTGATTGAGGATTGAAATTCAATTAGAATCAATTGAAATGATTTGGGAGCTATAATTTTTGCTTATGAATGATTTATTGGTATTGGGTGCTTTGAATGAGTTGATACCTCTAATATGAAATGTTGTGATTTTCATTTGGATATCTTGAGAAATGATGATATGAGTCTCGAAGAGGCCGGGGTCGGGTATTAGGAAATATCCGAAACCACTTCGAATTTTTATAAATTGATTTGAGAAATCAATAGCAGAAATGAAATGATTTAGGTGAATTGGATTATTTTATCTAAGTTGATGCTTAGAAATTTATATGTGAAATAAGTGTTGTCTGTAGCAAATTGTGAATTGGTTAAATTTATATAAGTTACCCCGGGTTTTATATAAGTTGTATGCATGTATTCCATGTTGGATAGGTTTACTCACGCTGGTTTCCAGCCTGACCCGGGTGTTACTTTGGTGTAATGCTCGGGTCAGACCGAGTATTACATATTTTCAGGTAGGTACATTCTGGAGCTCAGGAGGCGAGCTGGATGGCAATTGCGTATAGAGTACTTCCGCTGCATTTATATTATTATTAATCTGAGACTTGATCATTGTATATATTCAGTGACTGAATGTATGTGAAACTCTGATGTATATTAAATGTAATCGGCAGAAATAGTATTCTTTTGTAAACAGTTATTATTTATTATTATATTTTATCCGCTGCGAATGTGAGATGTTTTTTTTTTGATTTTGTTCTTCTTCTTTTATCCCTTTCTTCTTATTCATAACTATCTGGAATTTTCGGGTTTGAAAATTCTGGGTCGTTACATTTGGTTATTAAGTAATTATACAGTTGGTTCCCATAACAATCCATTGATTTTGTAGACCCTTTTGTTCTGTTGAAGTATAAACCAAGGGTTTCGAAAGAGAATGGTTTCGACTTAAATGGTTTCGAAAGGTGTTTTTCCACATGTTTTAAATTGAACCCTAGTGCTTTCAAAAGGTTTGATTTTCTAAAGTTTTAATGCTTTATAAAGGTATTTAAAATGGTTTTGAAGGGGCGGTTCCCCAAAGGGTTTCGATGGAGTCGAAAGGTAGTGTTTTCTGATGGTTTCGAAAGGGCTGAAATGAAAGGTTTTTCCATGGTTTTCTAAAGGCAATGTTTTGAAGTGTTTTAAGATATGATGTCTAAGGTTTTAAAGCTTTCGAAAGAAAGCTTTTCGAAGGTTTTGAAAGGGTTTTAAGAATGGTTTTGAAAGGGAGTTTTTGGACTTTGACGTAGAAAAATAATGGGTTTTACTTGTTTTCGAAAGAGATGCTTTCAACGGTTTAGAAAGGGGTACTTCCAATAGAATTGAAAGGGGTACTATCAAGTGTTTAAATGTTTTCATCAACTAAGGCTTGAGTAAAGTGTGTGTGTGTATATATAACATGGCAAGGTGATTTTGAGTAAAGCATAGAATATATGTATCTTCCTTGTGCGAGTTTGATTTAAAGGTCATAAATTGTTTTGAAAAAGGTTTTCAAGGAAAATTATGGGAAGAGATCCCTAAGTAAAACGACTCAGATATTAGAATACCAGATGGGACTAGTATAGGATCGCACCATATATATTAGCTATTGGCCCTGGCTAATTTAGTCTAGAATTCCAGTGTGTAGGGCTTTGTCACAGGTAAGACTAAAATTATGATTACATGTCGAAGAGAATATATGTTTATATATAGATAGGTTATTAGTGAGCCCGCAAAATCATTAGGATCATGTGACCCTGGAAGATGTTGAGTTAGGGACAGACCATCCAGAAGAGATGTATTTAACAGATAGTTAAGGACAGATCATCCAAAAGAGTTATGTCTCACATATGTTAGATTATTTTGTTATTTTATCTGGTAGGCCCCAGTCAGCCAAATGTTAATAGTCAGCCAAACAAAACTAAAATGTTTGACCAGATAGTTCTTTTATTACATGATATGTATGTTTACATGATGATGCTTTACAGTATTTAACCAGTTTTGGTTTCAAGAAAAGATTTGCAAAAGCTATGTTTTAATAGAATGTAAGTGAGGGGAAACCCATTCCGCTAAGCGGCGTAGTCTCACTTAAAATTAATAATCGGGATGTATAGTATTATTCACACCAGGCTTTATGTTTGACTCGAAGCTTATGTTTTTCCTCTTAAACTCTCGGGTGCTCAAAAATTGATTTGATTAGGCTAAGGGTTGAGGCTTTTTCGGTTTTAGTAGGATGACGAATAAAGCTACCGGAGGCGAGCAGGAGGCTAACAGATAGCTATTTAGTAGTTGCAGTTCTTCGTTTTGTGTTTATTACAGCCGTGTATTCAGTTAGTCATAACTCTTATCAACCAATGGAGCGTCTTCATATGTCGCTCTTGGAGTACTTTGTAATAATTATATTTGACCTTTGCTTAGGAAACGTTATGAGATTGTGTAATTTGAATGTGAAACATATGTTTTGAAATGTAGTGGAAAATTCTTTTTTGAAATCTGTGTTTTATTTCATATTCAAGTGCTTCTGATATTATACATACCATTAACATAGCCGTATTTAGTCATCGAAAGTTAATACTATAGATGACTGCAGTATTAGTAGCGCTAGCTTTGGGCCTCTAGATAGGGGACGTTACAACTTGGTATCAGAGCATAGGTTATGAAATACTTTAACTAAAAATGATTTTTAAAACATAATCCTTAGGATTTAGAGTTAAGGTCGGGGTATGGGATAATGATATGGTAATGTACTTGTATTTGCTATATATATATACACACACGCACGCTTTATCTCTAGACTCGTATCTTTGTTAGGCTATTTTTCTATATCTCTCTAGGCTTGAATACAAATATGGATGGAAGAAGAGCCAGAGTTAATCTAGGAGGAGATAGCACTACCATAAAGGGAAATGCCTGACCGAATGTTAGAAGAAGTCAAGGTCTGGCTCAGGCTGAGAATGTTGGTGTTGGGGATCCACAAGAAGATATGGGGCTATGTATCAGTTTTTCACAAACATGATGCAAGCTGGAATCGCAGCTGGAGTTATTGGAGGGAATGCTGCTGGAGGAGGAGGTCAGGAAGCTCCGATGGTCAATCGGTATGCTAACTTGAGCAGAGATTATGCTAGGCTTAGGGGAATGCCGTTTATTGGAACTGAGGATGCTATTGCGGTGGAAAACTGGCCGCTACACTGTGAAATGATTTTTGCTAACTTAGGGCTTAAATGACGAGCAGGCAAAGAGAATTACTTCAAGACAACTTCAAGTAGCTGCTTTGTTTTGGTGGAATACTGTAACTGTCGGTATGGATGAAGAGACTATGATGTGGGCATTTAGAATGAGGTTTCAAAAAAGGTTCATGTCAGTAATGGCGCAATCTGTTCTGATCAGAATGTTTGCTGAATTAGAAAAAGGAGAAATGTCTACGTTGTAGCATGCTAGCAGGTTTGAAGAATTGTCTAGATATCGATATGCCACTGTTGATACAGTAATGAAAAGGAGTGAGAAGTTCATTAGAGAATTGAAGGCAGAATTGGCTAGGGCTACTTTATCGCATAATAGATTTCCATGTGATATAGTTATGGAGATGGCACAGAGACATGAAGAGATGTTAGCTTGTTTGGAGAAGAAGAAGGAAAGGGAGGTTCAGGTCGGACAAGGACAAAAGAGGAATTTTTCCCACAATAAAAATGCTCAAAAAGGAGGAGTAGCGAAGAAAGGAAAGTCTGAAGTGATATGCTATAAGTGTGACAAGAAAGGAGATTACGCTCATGAGTGTCGTATTAGAAATGGAAAAGGAAAGGAGGTGATTGAAAAGAAGAACATTGGGTGCTTTAATTATGATCAGATCATCCACTACAAGAAGCAGTACAAGAAGCCTGCAAGGGATGAAAAGGGCCAAGTGTATGCATTAGGGCCCGCTATTCTGAGACCAATAGTGCAAGAGAAGGGAAAGGTGGTGTTAGGAGACACGCTTCAAATTCACGGTATGTCTGTTAGCATTCTGTTTGATACTGGTGCATCTCATTCTCTTATGTCTCGATGTTTGGTAGATAAACTTAACCTAGAACCCATGTATTTAGTTACTTCCTTAAGAGTTGCAAATCCGATAGGAGGGCTGCGACGCTTGGGATGAAGTGTGGCCACTTAGAGTTTGACTTGCTAGGTTACACCTGTATTTGCAGTCTGCATGTTTTTGACTTTATAAGGTTCAGAATTATATTGGGTATGGATTGGTTAAGTAAATATGATGCTAGGATATTTTTCCACGATAGGAAAATATCACTTAGACATTCAAATACTGATCAAATAGTTTATACCGTAGAAAATCCTAGTTGTAAGGTGAATGCTTTGCTGGGTGTTATGGAGTTAGAAGATGAGTTGAATCGCGTCCTCGTGGTTAGAGAATTCACAAATGTTTTGAGCCGGTAGTTGGATTACCATCAAAACAAGCTATTGAGTTTTCAATTGATTTAGTGCCTGGAGTAGAACTGGTGAGTAGGCCGCCAAGCAGGATGACACCTACAGAGATGAGGAAATTGAAGGTGCAGTTGGTGGATTTGGAAGGCAATATTTTTGTTTGACCAAGTTATTCGCCTTGCGAAGCAGCCGCAGTTTCTGCTAAGAAGCCGGATGGATCATTAAGGCTATGTATCGACTATTGTAAGTTGAATGAGAAGACGATAAAGAATCGATATTCATTGCCGAAAGTTGACGATTTGTTCGATCAGCTGAGTGGAGCAAAGGTATTTTCTTAGTTGGATTTGGCGACAGGATTTCATTAGCTTAGAGTAGTGGAGGATGGTATACCTTTGATGGCATTTAGGACAAGATATGGATTGTACAAATGGTTCGTTATGTCGCTCGGACTAATTTAATGCGCAACATTCTTCGTGGATTTTATGAATGGGAATTTCTGAGAGTAATTCGATAGGTTCATGTTAGTCTTCATAGATGATATTCTGATATACTCTAAGAATGAGAAGGAGCATGAAGTTCATCTTAAAGTTACGCTTGAGATTTTGAGGGAGCATCAACTGAAGGCTAAAATTTTGAAGTGCCATCTTTGGAAGAAGGAAGTGAAGTTCCTTGGTCATGTAGCCTCAAAAAAGGGTTGTATGTAGATCCAACAAAGATTGAGGTGGTGAATAATTGGAAGAGACCCGAGACAGTGACCGAGATAAAGAGTTTTCTGGGATTGGTCGGATATTATCGAAGGTTTATAAAGGATTTTTCACAAATAGCTGCACCGATGACTAAGCCAACGCGAAAGGAGGTGAATTTTTTGTGGATCAATAAGTGCGAGGACGCTTTTCAGAGCTTGAAAAAATTGTTGACCCATGCACCTATGTTTGTGGTTCCGGAGGGGAATTAAGATTTAGTTGTTTTTACTGATGCATGTGGTACTAGGTAGGGAGCTGTACTAATGCAGAGAGGTAAAGTGATTACCCACGCTTCAAGACAGCTTAGAACGCATGAGGTTAGATATCCAACGTATGACTTGGAATTAGCTGCAATTATTTTTGCTTTAAAGGTGTGGAGGCGTTACCTTTTGTTAGAAAGGTTTGAGCTTTATATGAATCATAAGTCATTGAAGTATTTGTTCTCTCGGAAGGAGCTGAACATGAGACAGTAAAGGTGGTTAGAGTTTTTAGCTGCTTATGATTTCGGAATAGAGTACACACCTTTGAAAAACAATAATGTTACAGATACGCTTAGTAGGAAGCATCATAATGTAGTGGTAGCTATGATAGCAGAATGGAAAGACTTGGAATCTTTGACAGCTTGCAGAGTGCAGTGGAGATCCAATACTGGGTCTAATGGAGGACCTGCTAGGTTGTCTTGTTTAGAAGTCCGACCGGTATTGATTGGAAAGATTGCTTCTAAACATGAAGAGGATCCAGTGTTAGCTGAATGGATTGGGAAATTAAGGAATGGAATGGAGAGCGATGACTTAAAGGATTTATGTCTTGACCAAAGTGGATGGTTGAGAAAGAATGGTAGATTATGTGTTCCAAATGTGGAAGACATAAGGAAGGAAATTTTGAAGGAATGCCATTGTTCGAAGTTCATTATTCATCCAGGAGGAATGAAAATGTATCAAGATATGAAGAGTAGTTTCTTCTGCTAAGGCATGAAGAGGGATGTTGGCTTGTGGGTGAAACAGAGTTTGAACTGTCAGCAGATATAAGCCGAACATCAAAAGCCGAGTGGATTGGTTCATCCATTGGATGTTCCGGTTTGGAAATGGGATTCTATTTCTATGGATTTTATTGATGGGATGCCAAGATCTAGTAGATGAAATGAAAGCATATGGGTCATAGTGGATAGATTGACCAAGTGTGTCCATTTCATTCCAGTTAAGCTAACTAGGACGACACCTATTTTGGTGAAGTTATTCATGAAGAATGTGGTTAGACTGCACGGAATTCCTAGTAGTATTGTTAGTGATAGAGATTCTTTGGTCGGTAGTGAGATCTGGAAGAAACTACAGGATGCTTTGGGAACCAAGCTCAACATGAGTACCGTTTACCATCCACGGACTGATGGGAAAACGGAAAGAGTTAACAAGACCTTGGAGGACTTGTTCAGAGCTTGTGTATTGGATTTTGGGGGTTCATGGGAAGACCGACTACATTTAGTCGAGTTTCATATAACAACAGTTATCATACTAGTATTAGGATGACACCATTTTAAGCTTTGTATGGAAGGCCATGCAAATCTCTCGTTTGTTGGTTAGAGATAAGGGATAAGTTGGTTCTTTGTCTAGACTTAGTAAAAAAAGTCGCTGAGAAGATTGAGTTGATTCGAGCTAGAATGGAGGAAGCTCGGTCTAGGCAGAAGAACTATGCAGGTAGAAGACAAAAGGATTTGGGATTCTCAATTGGAGATCATGTTTTCGTCAAGGTATCGTCGATGAAAGATTTTATTAGGTTCGGGAAGACGAGGAAGTTAGCACCAAGGTTCATAGGACCATTTCCTATTTTAGAGAGGACGGGGAAACTCGCGTATAGAGTAGATTACCGCGTAATTGGCAGGAGTCCACGATGTTTTCCATGTATCTCATCTAAGGAAGTATGTTAGGGATACAGACACTCCTATAGCACCGACTGTGTTAGAGGATTTAGTAGTGGAACCACACATGACTATATTTAGTAAGCTTATTCGGATAGCTGAGAGAGATGAGAAGAAGTTGAGGAACAAGACAGTCAGACTAGTGAAAGTTCAGTGGAATGACGATGAGAGAGACTGTACTAAGGAGATCGAGAGCAGGATTAGAGACGCTTATCCTGATATTTTTTGATGGTACGTTTTACCTTTGATTGTTTTGATGTGTTCCTTAGCGTAATTTCGCGGACGAAATTCTTTAAGGGAGGGAGATTGCAACACTCCATATTTTTAGTAACATTATTTAGGATATTTAATTAGTTAAACTAAATAAAATAAGATGTTCATTAATAGATTGAGATTTGTGATTAAATTAAGGGATAGCCATGCCATATTAATAAATAGATAAATGAAGTAAAATGGATTTAAGAGTTAGGAAATAGGGGAGGGCAAAATAGGAAATATGGATTTCCTAATACCCTAAACCCTTAGGGAAAATGAATATACCTTCATTTCATTTCATCACAAATGAAAACATCAAAACCAGGACGGCCACCATTAGCAAATGAGAAGAACAAAAAGCTAGAGTTTTCAAGAGGAAAATCAAATCAACTTAATCAAGATCAAATCTCACATCTTTAATCACAAAGCTAAGGTAAATAATTACTACATCTCATTTTCTTATGGTATTCGGTTTTCAGGATAATCCGAAGTGTTTTTGGGATAATGCCATGTTTTGAACGATTAAATATATATATATATATATATATATATATATATATATATAAATGATTTATGAATGTTCATATTGATTTTTATGATATGTTTGATATGAAAACCTTATTAAATGACATCCAATAGCCATGCGAATTTAAATATATATCAGACATAATATTTTTGAAGTGGGTTCAATTTTCATAATCTTCTTAATTAATGTGGATTTTATATCAATTTTCCAGTGAAGAAATTGATTTATTGGGCTATAAATTAACGACAGCTAAATAATTAATTATTTGGGTATGAAATTTATATATGTTAGAAAACATATTAAATAGGATTTTCTGGAATTTATACAGAATTTTCCTGTGTGTTTTGGCGAATATGTAAAATCATTTAAGGCATAAGACTTAAATGTTTTATATATTTAATTAAGGAGAATGGGTATTTTGTAAAATATAATTGTTTGTACTAAAATTAGACACAACACTCGTCGGAAGTTTTTGAAGAGATAATAAATGAAGAATGCAAATTAAAACAGAGGATTATCTAACAAAAACTCCAAATAGCATGTAAATAAACGCGTAGACAAGCAATTTATAGTGGTTCGGCGTATTGCCTAAGTCCACTGTGAAGTTTTTATACTTTTATTGACTTTCTTTCAATGATTACAAGTCGGTACAGCAATCAACAGTGGATTACAGCTAGGAATTCGAATTTAACAGCAAGATTATGATATCAAATGATGGAGATCTCAATCCGGCAGAGTCTGGGTGCTTCAGAATCCAAAAGTCCCTTTTCTGTTGGCCCTGGGGATCTATTTATAGGCGTAGGCTGCTGATATTTCGCTGAATACTCGGGAGACCGCTTCTGGCATGTGAGGGGGCCCACATGCCCAGCCTCAGGAAGTTTGGGCCCACCTTGGTATCGGTTCGAACTCCATTCGAACCGATCGAGAATTCATCCAATCGAGGTGAAATTTGGCGTGGATATCCTTCAACATGTATGTAAGCTTCTGTGAAAATTTCGTGGCATTTGGATCAGTGGATTGCGAGATATCATGGATTCGAAATGGCGTTCTCTGCATGGCTGTTTGGTTCGAAACCATCCATTCGAACCGATGGTTTCGAACCGATGGTGGCACGTGCCTTCGCAGCGACGTGGAGCGCAAATCTCGAACCGATCCGGTCTTCACTCCAAGTTGACCGCTTCGACTCCTAATATCTCGACGCATTCGAACAAATGAAGGACACGTCACTATGGCTAGCTGACCCAGTGGATTCGAACGAAGCTTCTTGGATGGGTTCGAATAGGGTTCCAACGATGGGTTCGAACGAAAACCTATCGATGGAGTCGAACGACCGATGCTTGATGGATTCGAACCAGCTACTCTCCGATGGATTCGAGGCCCATTGTTATGCACTCGGTAGGTTCGAACTTGATGGGTTCGAACCCGAGGCACCCCGAGGGGTTCGAAGGTGATGGGTTCGGACCTGATGGGTTCGAAGGTGATGGTTTCGAACCTGATGGGTTCGAATCTCGGGCCTTTTCTTTCAAATTGAATCGATCATAACTTGAGCGTACAAACTCCGATTGACTTGAAATTCGAGATGATAACTTTTATGATCTTTCCTCTCATGTCCCATCAAATGTAGCTCAATCCGGACGTGGACAAAATTCAGTGATATCCATAGCGAAATGGAGTACGATCAATTTCTGAGACGACTGTTTTCCGTTTCCGAGTGATCTTTTGGTGTCGCGGCTTTGCTGAAATGCGGGATAACATTTTGCCCCCCAAAGTACGTCTTGTGGGAACATGACGTGCTATGAATAGTTGCAATTTCTCTCTAAACAATCATTGCTCTCTTTTGTTGAGACTTATACCCTGTATTGCTGTAACCTTGCGTTGATATGATTGAATGTTGTATGACAGTACTTAGCCGCTGGCTGTTGCATCTGTAATAGGATGAGTATTCGATCCCTGTAAATGTTTAAAATCGAATGTTAGTACGACATACATGCACATAGGTCGACATGACCCTTGTTAATATTATGTGTCCACGAGTCGTTGTCAGTTTTGTTTGCCATTGAATGTCGTATCGATTCTCTCCTGAACCGATTTGGAAATTTGAGTTGAAACAACGCTCGATGGCTGTCTTGATAAGTCCCTTCGTATCGATCCTCTCCTGAATCAATGTAGAAGGTTGAAAGAGACGACTCAGCGTTGTGTGAACGTAGTATTTCGAACCGATGGGTCGGAGCATTGATGGGTTCGAAACCTTCATTCGAATCGATGACTTGGATGGGTACGAAACCCTCGTTCGTGACAGTAGGTTGTGGATGGAGATGCGGACAGGGGCTTCGAACCGCTGTGCCCGCTGGTCATTTCGAACCGACACGGCTTGTCCCTCTGTTGTGCGCTTCGCACCGGTGAAATTTGAGGTGAACTTCGAATCGATAGGGCCTTAGGCAGATGGATTCGAAGGCTGGCCTCGAATCGATCTAACATTTGACCGGTTGTGACCGGTTGGGTTAACTGGGATACGAAGCGGCCCGGTCACATCCCAGGCTTCATATAAATAGTAGAGGGTTTCACTTTTTTCACCTTTCACTTTTTACTCTCGCCTTGCTTTCACTGTGCGTTGCATCGTTTTGAAGCTTTAAAGAGGAGGGCACTGTGTTTTGTATTCGAACCATTCAAGATCCAAGTTTTTAATTCCTCGAACCTATCACCCAAACTAGGTAATTAACCTCGAATCCACATGGCAAAGCTACCTTGAACCTATCACTCCTTTATCGATCGGCCTTTCTAGGGATTTGGTAAAACCAGATATGGCTTAGGAGGAATTTCGAATCGATTCAGAGACTCGTGTACGAATCAATGGGGGGCAGCATCATTCTCTTTCAGATTTCGAATCGATCCTTGTGATTTCCCTTGGAGGGGGCGCAGTTCGCACCAAGTTAACTATGATGTTGGGTCGTATCGGTGCAAAACGACCGATACGAAAAGCAGCCATTGATTGGTTCGAAGCTCTCAACTTCGCATCGATATGAAACATTCGTTTACGACCGATACGAAAGGTATCGACTCGAACTCAATCGATGTTAAGTTGAGGTTTTCCTGATCGGTACGAACTAATTAACCAAGGACCGATTCGAAGTCATTCCCCACTGATCGATTCGAGCTCGGCGTTTTGATGGATTTGAAGTGTGCCCCTCTGTATTGATTCGAAGTCACCCTTCATTGATCGATTCGAGCTTGGCACTTGACTATCGATCCGAAGGTCGGTCCTTTGGATCGATTCGAAGTGGTGCGATGATGGGTTCGAACAAGTTACTTGTGATCGGTTCGAAACTCCATATAATGGATATCAAAGTTTGATATTTTCTGAGCATAATTCCGACGAGCTTCACCCCTGCATATTTGGACATGTTAAACTGCATACTTGACCACCTTTCGAAGCTCGTTGACGGAACAATAACAATTTCTATCCGAATCAATTTTCCTTATGTGAAGGGTTTAGCGATGACGGTCAGCGATGACGGTCATTACAACTGGGCTTTGTAGCTTTGTTGTTTGCGTGTTTTCTTTAATTCTGCGATATTCATCCAAGTAATGCACAGCACCGCACAACACACATTCATACACTATACACTGGGGAATTCACGGGTCTCTTGTCATCTAATGATGGTTTCTCATGAGTTAGTCAGTTATGGAGCCTTCGAGTTCGCAACAGCAGGAAAACCCACAAGATATCCAGAGTACAGTTCCCCCGAGGTTAGAGGTTCCGGACATTGATCCTGAAATTATCGGCCCAGCGCCGGACGAACTTCCCAACGCGTCATTCATTGCTAATCCATCAGATTCTGTCTCATCTCATATTTCCGAAGATATGCTGGGGAGGATATGCCTGAGGCATGGTTTGTCACTAGACGACGTGTTACTACCGGGGCCAAATGACAGACCACACAATCCGCCGGAGGGGTATACCGCATTCAATCGCCATGCGTGCGCGACTGGGATGCTTCCTCCGTTCAATGAGTATATAAGAGAAGTGGTATCTTTTTTGGGAATCGCACCATCCCAACTTCACCCGAACGGTTATGCTTCGGTGAACAGCCTGTTCATCGTCTTTATGGAATACCTTCATAGACCACCGGCCCTGACCGAAATCAGATACTTGTTTAACTTCAAAACTCGAAATGATTACCCATCTTTTACATTCTTGGAGGCAGTATGGAATTGTCAAGTGGTCACCGGGTCCTGGACTAGGTTAAGCTATTACAGGACGGAATGGTTCTACGTCAGATGTCCTCCGGGCTTCGCCAGGCGATGGTCATTTAGACGTGAGTACAGCTGAGTTTCCAAACAATTACTAAGGCGATTGCAGTCGAAGTGTAACTTATATATTTTTCTTCTGTACAGCGATGATCCAGCGTCCCGACGGTGAAAACTTTAAGGAGATAGTACGAGTGCTCCGAGAGATCCCGAGCGACGACAGGGATATCGACGTGTTATTGACGGATAGGAATCTCCGAGCCTGTGGGTTAATCGAACGACGGCAGAGTATAATATTCGACGGGGCGCAAAGAATCGTTCTGAAAAAACAAGCCAAGCACAAGAAGCCTAAAGTCATTATAGCCGAGGAAGTTAATTCTGAAAAAACCCACACTGATGACGAGCCACCGAACGGGCCCACAGATGTTGGTCAGGATGTTATGAAGCAAAGAAAAGGCAAGGCCGCCATTTTTAAATCGCCAATAAAGGGAAGATGGAAGTCAGTCATCACGTCCCGGGTCACCCTCGGAATTAGAATTTCGAAGGGGTCTCCCCCAAGAAAAGAAAGTCTCTTTGAAGGGCTTGCCGAGGTTCCAATCCCGGACGATATGTCCTTTCAACACGATGTCGGGTTGGAGGAATTCCATTGTACTCATGACCTGAGCGAGCCCTATGTTACTAGCGTGGTCGACACTTCGGGTTGGTCGGGGATGAAATGCATATTCACACACACTTCATAGCACTACATAGCTTTTAGTCGTAGGTCATCGGTTTCGGGGTACCACTAACTTTGTTCTCTTCTTTGCCTTGTAGGTACCATGTCCAGGCGCGGTTCGATGCTAGGGAGTCTGCGACACTCTCGGAAACCGTCGTATCGCGAATCGCGCAGACGGGAAGGAGATAGGGATTATGATCAGGAATACTCTGGATATTCGAGCCATGAAAGATATGACATAGACAAGGGTTATAAGCGTCGATCCCGATCGCGTACTCCTCCTCCTCCCAGAGATCCCATACAACCTCCGGCCCATGTTTCTCGCCCCTCTGAGCCTTCACGTCATAAGTCCACTTCCCAATCTTCTAGGCACGAATCTCACCGCTCCAGAAGCGAGGCATCGACCGCCGTAGTTGCGGAACAGCCTCCTGTGGAAATTTCGAGTGAAGGGGCGTTCAGGCTTGCTCAGTTGAAAAAAGACTTCCCAACTATTTGCTTCGACAACTACATTTTTCCCCCACACTTAAAAAGAATCCCTCCGTCGGCGGAGCAGGTGGTGCATGACTATGTGCACGACTTCTACGCTTAGTATAAAGTATGGTTTAAAGCGGCGGAGAAGGCATCGGAGCTGGCCTTTGAGCGTGGGGCCGCCAACGAGAAGTTACAGGCGGAGTTGGCCCAGAAGAGCCGTATTATTGAGGTGCTTAACACCGAGGCCGAATCTTCCAGAAAATCAGAGATGGAAGCCATCAAAAAGGCCGATGAAGTGCAACTTACGATGGATAGAATGAAGCGTGAGCATTATGCCACTGTAGAGGACATGGGCCATCGGAATACTCTGGTCACTGCCGAAAGGGATGCGGCGCTAAAGGAGCTAAATGAGCTCAAATCCAAATTCGCCGAAATCGCCAAGGATAGGGACGATGCAAACAATGCAGCCCAGGAGGCGTGCGAATAAGCTGTGATACTCCGGACTGAACGGGATGAGGCGGCGGCCAAAGTTCAAGTGGTCGAGGCGGAGATTGAAGAGAGAGTTCAGCAAGCCGAGGCCAGGCTAGAGGCCGACATTGAAGATCTGCTTATCACCTACAATGCCAATGTATTGAAGCACAGAAACTTGGCCTGGCTTCAGGATTACCCAGTGCATCTCCACAGTGCTTGGGAACGATTGGTTGAGGGGGAAGAGGAAGCGCACCCGGACGAATCGGTCGACCGATTCGAGCTCGAAAACCGGTTGCTGACAGATGAGGAAAAGAAGGACCTCCATGATGCTATAATCGCTCATGAGAAGGAGATGGTTGGCGGCCGATCTTTGGAGGCCGGAGAAGGGTCAAGCGTTGAGCATCGTGCCACCGCTCTTGAAATCACCGCTCCGCCTCCGTCTGAGCCTGTATCTGCGGTTAGTTCACAGACCATTCCTGCTTACAACCCAGAGCAACCGCGGTTATCACCAATTCGCGAGCACGTCTCCGAAGTCGTCCCACCATCAACAAGCTGAACCGAGGAAGGTATTCTGAACAAATTTCAAGTGCATTTTCGCTAGAACTCTCGTTTTGAAGTGATTGTTTTTAACCCCTTCTCTTCTTTATTCAGTGACCAAGACTACCCCGGTGTCTTCGACCCAGGAGCCGAGTCAAGGGCGGAAGGCTATTACTACTGAAACGACTGTCGTGACAACGGCAGCGTCTACCGTAGCGGCGCAGGAAAGCTCTTTGTCTCTTGACGAACAAATCGGTTTCCGGACAAGTACTGGGTTGGACACCCACTCCGGGTATAAAGCATCTCTAATGAACCCATTTGTTTTCAACTTATTGACCTCCTCCTTAAGGGCGGCAGATCTCTCTGGATCCATACCGCGCCTTTTCTGTTTGACCGGGATATACCGCGGGTCAATGTTTAAAGTGTGGCTCACGATATCCGGCGAGATCCCACACATGTCAGAGTGCGTCCAGGCGAACACGTCAAGATTCGCCCAGAGAAATTCAACCAATTCCTGTTGTGCCCCTTGGCTCAATTGAGACCCAATTTTTAACATTCTCGAATCATCACCATCATTATCGATCGGGACATTGATAGTTAGTTCAGCCGGAGAAGCCTAACTTTCTGTAGATTCTTCATTGTTGTCGTTGTCCCTTGGGTCAAGGTCTTTCTGGAATTGGTTGTGGGGCCCGGGCCGAGGCCCAGGCACCAATTGTCAATTATCGGCAGAACGGACGCAGAGAGATTCCTCTACGCCCTTCCCTTTCTCCCTTCGCTGCGCCTCTCACAGCTCCGCAACATAACAGGCTCTTCCAACAGCCTGATCTCCATGAATCACACCGATACCACAATCGGTAGGAAATTTCAAAGTCAAACACCACGGGGCGATTGCCGCCCGAAATTCGGCAAGGGCCAGTCGGCCCAGAAACGCATTGTACGGTGACTGTAGGTCCAAAACAACAAATTGTAACATGCGTACTCTTCTGCACTCACCGATCTCCAACTCCATGGGTAACTCCACAACCCCCGTGGGTGTATTAGCACTTCCATCGAAGCCGTGAATCCTGGCCTGACAGGGTTTCAGATCTTTGGCTTCCATCTTCATCTGATCGTAAGCTCTCTTGAACAAAATATTGACTGAACTCCCACTATCCACCAGTATCCTCTTCACCCAAGCAGGACCAACCTGGGCGGATATAACAAGCGGGTCAATAGTCGGGGCTTCGACCTTGTCTGCATCACGGTTCCGGAACACGATGTCATCTGTCATCGTCTTTTGTTGTTTGGCCGGAGCCCCTTCGTCATAACTACTGCAACATTCGAAGTCCATATGCCTAACCGAGCTAGCATATGACTCCATCTCTTTCCAACTCTTATCCACTGGATAGGGACCACCACTGACGGTGTTTATAACTAGCCTTCCGCCCGTTCGGGCGGGTTCTTCCTGCCTTGACTGATTTGGCCGATCGTTCTGGTTTGACGGACCCGCACCGCCAGACTGCGGCGCCCGTACAAACCGGTCCAACTTCCTTTCCCTGATCAACTTCTCAATCAAATCCTGCAAGTGTCTGCATTCATTGGTATTGTGGCCGTAACTGTCATGAAATCTACAAAACTTGCCCGTTTGAATCTGTCTCTCCGACGATGGCTACGGAGTAGGCTTCTTGTATTGCATGGCGTTACAAGTTTGTAGATATACGTTCGCCAACGATGTATTCAGCGGAGTATAATTGTCGAACATAGGGGCCCTATGCTTGGGCCACGGTTCTGATCCCGCTTCCTGCTCTGATTCCCATTATTCTTCGGTTGTGATTGCTTGTTCTGGATATTTAACTGCACTTTCCCAGAACTCTCTCCCGATTGTTTAACAGCCACATTACTTTGAATCCCCTCTCCACTGGGTCCTGCGTCATCCTGTTTCCTAGACTGCCTCGCGTCCTCACACCTCAAGAACTGGGCGGCTTTGGAGTAGAAGCGGTCCAACGACGCAGGAGGTTTTCCTGCCAACCAATTTCCAAAATCTGAATCAGGGTCAATCCCTTTCATCAATGCCATCAGAATCGAGTTATCATTGGGATTGGTGATTTCCACACAGGCCTTATGGAATCTCTCCAAATAGTGTCTAAGAGTTTCTCCTGGAGCTTGGGTAACACTAGAAAAAGTGTTGACGTCCTTAGGCCTTGCAACATGCATGTGGAATTGTTCCACGAACTTCCTGGCCAGTTGATTGAACGAAGAGATAGAACGAGGTGGCAATCGCGTGAACCACATAGTAGCAATGCTCCCCAAAGAGATAGGAAAGCTCCTACACTTGACCGCATCGTCCGCTCTACCGGCGCTCATGGACCATTCATACTTCAATATGTGTTGATTGGGGTCCGAGTTTCCCTCGTACATCGTTAATGTGGGCATCCTAAATCGCCGAGGGGGTTCGGCATACAGAATCTCGTCTGTGAATGGGGTGTGACTCCGGGAGATTCCCCAGTCGTCGTTAGTAAACCCCTGACTTTCACGGATCATCTGCCTGATCATTTCCAGAAGATCTGTTACAGCTGCGTTCTGGGCATGTCGAGCCAAGGTGTGGTCGGGTTCCACAATGCGGGACTGGACCGGATGCTGTCGACGGTCCGGGTCTCGCCTCCTTGGTTCGACATCTTCTGGCACATACGGCTCAGGAGTTTGCCGTCGTTGGTGGCGGTTCTGATCCGACAAAGTATGGATGTCAACCCCTGGTTCCGTAGCAATGGTTGCAGGACGGTTGTCGGTAGTGTGTTGAGGAACAGTGCCTCCCCGGGAGGAAGGCCCTGTATGGAAGCTAGCAGATGGGCCGACTCGTAGTTGCCCGACCGTCAATGCCGGAAGGTTTCCGGTAGCCTGTGCATAATCCCCATCCATTCGGGGTCGTGGAGGTCGGCGATGATAATCGGAGGAAGCCGAACTCTCCGTGGAAGACTGGGATGCGTAATCCCTCCTAGACCGCCTGCGCTTATGACTGTGTAGCTGGCGGGTTAATTCAGCGTTAGCGTGTAGTTGCTCCGTCAACTGTTGCCGACTCTGGGTCAGCTCCTGGAGCAACGTTTGAAACTCTTGCCTCGTTACCGGTCCGGATGACTCCGAAGGCCCGACGACGTCCTGAGTAGATGGTAGCTGCGCGGGATTTGGCCTATCCCGGCCTTCCTGGCTACCAAGGTTAGAGGTGGTTCTGGTACTCACCATTGTGAATAGTAGGATCCTTTCCTAGACTTTTATCAAATCTGAATAGAACGAAAGGAATCTGATCTTGAGATTCGGATCTCTCTCTTAGATTTATGCAATCCGGTATTGATGACAGATCTGGAGAGCGGGAGAAGAACTGAGTATTCTCAGTGAAAGCACCAAAGTGTTTGTACTAAAATTGGGCACAACACTCGTCGGAAGTTTTTGAAGAGATAATAAATGAAGAATGCAAATTAAAAAAGAGGATTATCTAACAAAAACTCCAAATAGCATGTAAATAAACGCGTAGACAAGCAATTTATAGTGGTTCGGCGTATTGCCTACGTCCACTGTGAAGTTTTTATACTTTTATTGACTTTCTTTCAATGATTACAAGTCGGTACAGCAATCAACGGTGGATTACAGCTAGGAATTCGAATTTAACAGCAAGATTATGATATCAAATGATGGAGATCTCAATCTGGCAGAGTTTGGGTGCTTCAGAATCCAAAAGTCCCTTTTCTGTTGGCCCTGGGGCTCTATTTATAGGCGTAGGATGCTGATATTTCGCTGAAAACTCGGGAGACCGCTTCTGGCACGTGAGGGGGCCCACATGCCCAGCCTCAGGAAGTTTGGGCCCACCTTGGTATCGGTTCGAACTCCATTCGAACCGATCGAGAATTCATCCAATCGAGGTGAAATTTGGCGTGGATATCCTTCAACATGTATGCAAGCTTTTGTGAAAATTTCGTGGCATTTGGATCAGTGGATTGCGAGATATCATGGATTCGAAATGGCATTTAGCATGGCTGTTTGGTTCGAAACCATCCATTCGAACCGATGGTTTCGAACCGATGGTGGCACGTGCCTTCGCAGCGACGTGGAGCGCAAATCTCGAACCGATCCGGTCTTCACTCCGAGTTGACCGCTTCGACTCCTAATATCTCGGCGCATTCGAACCAATGAAGGACACGTCACCATGGCTAGCTGACCCAGTGGATTCGAACGAAGCTTCTTGGATGGGTTCGAATAGGGTTCCAACGATGGGTTCGAACGAAGACCTATCGATGGAGTCGAACGACCAATGCTTGATGGATTCGAACCAGCTACTCTCCGATGGATTCGAGGCCCATTGTTATGCACTCGGTAGGTTCGAACTTGATGGGTTCGAACTTGAGGCACCCCGAGGGGTTCGAAGGTGATGGGTTCGGACCTGATGGGTTCGAAGGTGATGGTTTCGAACCTGATGGGTTCGAATCTCGGGCCTTTTCTTTCAAATTGAATCAATCATAACTTGAGCGTACGAACTCCGATTGACTTGAAATTCGAGATGATAACTTTTATGATCTTTCCTCTCATGTCCCATCAATTGTAGCTCAATCCAGACTTGGACAAAATTCAGTGATATCCATAGCGAAACGGAGTACGATCAATTTCTGAGACTGATTATTTTCCGTTTTCGAGTGATCTTTTGGTGTCGCGGCTTTGCTAAAATGCGGGATAACAATAATTATTGTTTATTTCTGAAAATATTGGCAGCACATTTGAAAAAAGGTATTTAGCAGCCAACGAAAATTTGAATAATATTAGCAGATTAGTTGAAAAGTTTCTCTTTTAAGTTAAAAGCAAAAATAGCATGTTTTTAATATGTTCCGCCGCCGTCGGCACCAGGGGTTTCGACTAGGTCGTTTCGCCACCATGCTTTCGAAACCAATGCGCATGGTATCAAGTTACTTGGTACATAGCATATTGGATAAAGGCAGAATGTACATAGTCGAAACGTTGGGTTCCGAAGGGGTTGGAATATGCCTTGCTTTAAAATGGAAGTAGCGCCTGCTATACTTTCGAAAGGATAGATTACGACTCGGTTAGCTTTCAACTGTGTCAAGTGTTTTTAAAGAAAAAGTTTCGAACTATGTTGTGCTTTTTTTATTTTAAGAAATGCTTTCGAAGGGGTCGAAAACCCTAGCTGTCACCTTTCTACCTTTCAAAGTCGATGGTTTCGAAGGTATACTTAGCTTTTAAAATTAGTCACTTCTCTAATGCTTTCGGTGGGATGGTTTCGATACCATAAATTTTTTACTTAGTCGTATTTTTCAAAAGGTAGGCCTTCCAAATGATTTTATAGACCCTTTTGTTCAGTTGAAGTACAACCCAAGGGTTCTAAAAGAGAATGGCTTTGACTTAAATGGTTTCGAAAGGTTTTTTTCCACATATTTTAAACTAAGCCCATAGTTTGCGTTTCTAAAGGATTTACGCTTTCTAAAGGTATTTAAAATGGTTTTGAAGGGGCGGTTCCCTAAAGGGTTTCGAAGTAGTCGAAAGGTAGTATTTTTTGATGGTTTCGAAAGGGTTGAAATGGAAGGTTTTTCCAAAGTTTTCTAAAGATAATGTTTTGAAGTGTTTTAAGATATGATGTCTAAGGTTTTAAAGCTTTCTAAAGGAAGGTTTTCAAAGGTTTCGAAAGGGTTTTAAGAATGGTTTCGAAAGGGAGGTTTTGGCATTTTGGCCTAGTTAAATAATTAAAGGGTTTTACTTGGTTTCGAAAGAGATGCTTTTAATGGTTTAGAAAAAGGTACTTTTAACAGAATCGAAAAAGGTACTTTCAAGTGTTTAAACGTTTTCATCAACTAAGATTCGAGTAAAGTGTGTGTGTGTGTGTATAACATAGTGAGGTAATTTTGAGTAAAGCATAGAGTACACGTATCTTCCTTCTGATAGTTTGATTTAAAGGTCTTAAATAATTTTGACAAAGGTTTTTAAGGAAAATTATGGGAAGGGATCCCTAAGTAAAATGACTCGGATATTAGAACACCAGATGGGACTGGTATAGGGTCGCACCCTATACATTAGCTATTTGCTCCGACTAATTTAGTCCAAAATTCCAGTGTGTAGGACTTTATCACAGGTAAGACTAAAATTATGATTGCACACATAAGGGAATATATGTTTGTATATCGATAGATTATTGGTGAGCCCACAAAACCATTAGGTATAGGTGACCATGGAAGACGTTAAGTTAGGGATAGATCATTCAGAAGAGAAGTATTTAACAGATAGTTCAGGACAAACCGTACAAAATAGGTGTGTCTAACAGATGTTAGATTATATTATTATTTTATCTAGTAGGCCTGAGTTAGCCAAAGGTTAATAGTCAGCCAATCAAAACTAAAGTGTTTGAATAGTTAGTTCTTTTATTACCTGAGATGTATGTTTACATAATGATGCTTTAAAGTATTTAACCAGTTTTGGTTGCAGAAAAAGATTTGCAAAAGTTATGTTTTAATAGAATGTTAGTGAGAGGAAAATCATTCCACTAAGTGGCATGGTCTCACTTAACATTAATAACCAGGATGTATGGTATTATTCACGCCAGGCTTTATGTCTGACTCGAAGTTGTTTTTCCCCTTAAACTTTCGGATGCTCAAAAATTGATTTGAGTAGGCTGACGGTTGAGGCTTTCTAGGTTTTAGTAGGATGACGAATAAAGTTATCGGATGAGAGTAGGAAGCTAACAGATAACAATTTAGGAGTTGAGGTTCTTTGTTTTATGTTTATTATCACTGTGTATTAAGTCAGTTATGACTCTGATCAACCAAGGGGGTATCTTCATATGTCGCTCTTGGCGTACTATGTAATAATTATATTTGATCTTTGGCTGGAAAACGTTATGGGATTGTGTAATTTGAATATGGAACATATGTTTTGAAATGTAATGGAAAATTCTGTTTTAAAATCTGTGATTTGTTTCATATTAAAGTGCTTTTGATATTACGGATACCATTAACATAGCCGCATTTAGTAGTCGTATGTTAATACTATAGATGACTGCAGCATTTGTAGCTCTTAGCTTTGGGCCTCTAAATAGGGGATGTTACAATGCCATTACTTAATTGCTTAATTTGGTGACTGAGGAAATGCGATAATTCTCATATATGAGACATCTTAAACTCGCTTTACATTCATTACATAAATTATCATTTGTAGACTCAAAGGTGACATCGTCTTCATACATTTGTATAGCTAATACATCTTTCTTATCTCGTTTAATAAATAGAGTTTGATCAAGCGTTCCAATTTCAAATCCAGAAGCCATAAGATAGCTTTTTAGCCGTTCATACCAAGCATGGGGTGCTTGTTTAAAGTTTAAAGAGCTTTATTAAATTTGTAGACATGAATATAAAAAAATTCATGCATAAAAATGATGGTTGTTCTACAAAAACAATTTTTTAATAAAACCATTTAAGAATGCACTTTTAACATCCATTTGATAAAGTTTAAAGCTATGGTGACAGGAAAAGGCTAATAAGATACATATTGCTTCAAGTCTAGCAACAAGAGCAAATGTATCTTCATAGTCTATTCCTTTTTCTTGATTATAACCTTGTGCGATTAGCCTAGCTTTATTTCGAGTTATATTACCATTTTTATCAGCATTGTTTTTATAGACCCAATTAGTACTAATGACTGTTCGATCATTTAGTCTTGGACCAACTCCCAGACGTTATTCCATTCAAATTGATTTAGATCTTTTTGCATGGCTAAAATCTAATAATCATCGGCTGAAGCTTCTTTAAAAAAAATTAGATTTTATATTAAAAATAAAATCTAATTGTCCTATTTTATTTAATTGATATTTAGTTTTAACATTAGTATTTTGTTCTCCAATTATAATTCCTATTGGATGATCATTCAAAATACATGGAGGAGTTTTAAGTTCATTTTTAATCGAATTTTTTATAATTTGTTGTTCTTCATTTTGAATTATAGTATCTTGAGGTGCATTTTCAATAATCGGTCATTCGGCAATTTCTACTTCATCATCTTTATCATTTTTTAATTTTCATCAACTGATATGTGTAACTTTTTTTGTAGTATTTGACCCTTTATTAAAAACTCTATATGCCTTACTTCGTTCCGAATATTTAATGAATATGCCTTCATCGAATTTTGGATTGATTTTTCCAAATTAATCTTTTATGTTTAAAGTAAAGCATTTTGAACCCAAGATTTTTAGATGTGAAATGTTTGGTCTTCTACCATGAAAAACTTCATATGGAGCATGTTTGGTTAGTGGCCTTATAGTGACATAAATTAAAACATAACAAGCAGCAGACATGGCTTCTGCCTAGAAATGTTTTGGTAGTTGGCTACCACTTAGTAGAGTCCTGGCACATTCCTGTAAGATCCTATTCTTTCTTTCTACAACTCTATTTTGTTGTGGAGTTCTAGAAAATGAAAAATTGTTGCTAATACCCTTTTTGTCGCAAAAAGTATCGAATGATTCATTTTCAAATTCGCCACCGCGATCACTTCTATTATTTTTAATTTTCATACTTTTTAAGTTTTGAATTCTTTTAGTTAAAATTTTAAGTGTTTCAAAAGTACCACTTTTGTTTTTAAAAAATAATGTCCATATGTATCTAGAGAAATCATCTACGATTACTTATACATAATTGTTATGATTTATAGATTGAACATTGTTAGTCCTTGAGATGATGGTTTTGATGACAACAACCTTAGGACTTGTTATAAAATATAAATACTATAGTTTAGATATATATATATATATATATATATGTATACGTATATGCAGGATATAAATATGCAGGTACCAAGAATGAAGACTGTACAGTATAAAGATTCAAGACTGAAGATATCAAGATTGAAGACTCATGAGTATCAAGATATCAAGAGTTCAAGATTTCAAGAGTACAAGATAAGTATTGAGTCTAGAATTATGTTAAAACTTCTTGAAAGCACTTACATCTTTAAAATTTATTCGTGGAATGGAATCCACTTCGAGCCTGTTAGAGGGATGGAGTCCTAGTGGGATGGAACCCACGACAATATCTAGTGGAATATATAGTGGCCCTATTTTGATATCCACTAATTTTATAAAAATGCTTTTCAAAAGTATATCCCTTTTTTTAAAAACTGTTTTCAAAATTTATTTTCAAAAAGATATCTCTCTTGGTTTTAAACATCTTAGCCTCGGTACTATTTATATCATTTTTAATATTTTGATTTCAAAATTGTCCTTGTTTTTAAACCATCTCTTATTTTAAATATTTTAGCTTTAAAATATTTATACACTCAGATTTTAAATCATTTTATAGATTAAGATTATATATACTAAAATTTACTTTCTAAACTCTTTTATATGTTTAAATTATATTCAAATATATTTACAAAGTTTAGAAATTGTTTGACAAATTATAGAAACCAATTTTAATAAGATAATCAAAACATCAATTTTTCCTTGAGCATGTCGACATCCCTCAACCCCCATGTCAACATGGTATCCGTTAAATTCAAAATTCAAGTTTTCAAAAGAAGTGTCTATTCGTCGTAACCTTTCGCGAAGAGATATGACAGTTTCTCTACTATATATACATGTTGTTTTGAATGAATTTTAATCATAATTTTACTTGTTTTCTCTCCTCTTCATCTTCCACATTTATTCTAAAGAATCCTAAATTATACTCTGGCGAAATACCAAGTGAATCAAACTTGATTATCGCTAGTTCGATTCTCTGCCACTCTCTCCATAAGATCTCAGTGCTATTTAGAGTTATAGATTCTTTTGTAAATCAATCTTTTGAGTAAAAGGTGCGGTTGAGCCTTGAAATCAATTGGGTGTGATTGTAGCCCCGGAAATCAATTAGGTGATCTTGTAGCTTGGTTAAATCAAGAGAGTTTGCCCAGGACTCAGAATCAGGAGGGTGTACCTCGTATCCTTGAAACAAGGGTGTAATCTGGGAGATTATTTTGATAAGAAATTTGTACGATTGTAGGGGACTGGATGTAGGGTAACTCTGAACCAGTATAAAATCCTGGTGTGTTCATTCCTTTACTGCTTTTATTTAATATTTGCATCTGTGTCTGATTCGGTGATTATATTTGTGTCTGTAAATTGCATTTTTTGGTGATTAAATTACATAAGTTTTAAAAAGATTTAGAAAATCCATAAAACATTGTTCACCCCCACTCTAGTGTTATTCCACTCTTAAGATCCGTAATATGCATTTCTCATATTTGGTATCAGAGCATTTGTTTTCAAAGTTTTCATAATTTGAATTTTGAAAAAGTTTTTTAAAATGGCTATTTTAGGGGATTTTGTTAACACTAGTTTAAAGCTGTTCAATCATCATTGTCTCATAAGTCCGCATACAGTTATTATAGAAAATCAAGTTATCTAACGAGTTTGCATTCTGTGTAGAAAGAAAAATGTTATATGGCCTTTGAAAAATCAACACTCAATGGACAAATTGTGAAAATCAAGAAGAATAAGTGGATACTATATAGTTGATGTTCAAGACACATGACCGGTAATCCAGATATGCTGAATGATATTATCTATAAAGATGGAGGATTGGTTAATTATGGAGACAACCCAAAAAAATATGTGATTGGCATTGACAATGTTAGTAACTCTAAAAAACACCTACTATTTTTAATGTTTTATTAGTTAAGAATCTGAAACACAATCTGCTTAGCATTAGTCAACTTTGCAATAAAGGATACAAAATTAAATTTGAAAAAGATAAGCGTCACATCGAAGATAATAATTCAAATGTTATATTTGAAGGAATTAGGAAGAAAAATATTTATATTCTTAGTATGAAAATCTCAAATGATAATCTATATCTTTTGACTAATACAAGTGACCCTTGGATTTGGCATAAAAGATTTGGGCATTTGAATTTTAAACTCTTATCTAGACTTTCTAAACTTGATCTAGTAAGAGGTATCCCTAGAATGAATTTTGAATAGATAGTATATGCGATGCTTGTCAATTAGCAAAACTTAGGAAGAGTTCTTTCAAATTAAAAGATATAAATTCAACTTGAAAACCTCTTGAGTTACTTCATCTAGATTTATTTGGTCAATCTCAAATTCAATCAATAAATCATAATAAATATGTCTTTGTAATTGTAGATGATTATTCTAGGTCTACATGGACAATTTTTATGAAACATAAAAGTGATACTTTTGATTCATATAATTTTTTAACGAAAAGACTTCAAAACCAACATTCTTTAAAAATTATAATTGTTCGTAGTGATCATGGTGGGGAATTTGAAAATGAATTTTTTTAGAGATTCTGCAATAAAAAGGGAATAACGCATAATTTTTCTTTTCCAAGAAATCCACAACAAAACGGAGTGGTAGAACGTAAAAATTGGATGATTCAATTGTGTGCTAGAACAATGCTTTCAGATAGTAATTTACCAAAATATTTTTGGGCTGAAGCAGTCGCTACAGCTTGCTACATTTTGAATAGAATATTAATTAAGCAGTTAACTGATAAAACACCTTATAAAGTTCTTTACAAGAAGAAACCAAAGGTATCTTATTTTAGAATCTTTGGAAGTAAATGTTTTATTCTAAATACAAAAGCCAATTTGGATAAATTTGATCCTAAATCCGACAAAGGAATATTTATTGGATATTCTAATAGAAGTAAAGCATACAGAGTTTTCAATTTAAGAACTAATACCACTGAAGAAACAATGCATGTTTCGTTTGATGAAAATTTCAAAGATGTTGAACAAATTAATAATGAAGAAGATTTTGCTACTCTAAATAATGAATCAATTGAAACAAATAATGAACTTATTCATCCAAATAAAAAGGTTAAACTTTTAAAAGATCATCCTATAGAAAATATACTAGGAGATATTGAATCTGTTGTTAGAACTAGAAATCAACTAAATAGCATGAGTAATGTAGCTTTTATATCATTATTGAACCTAAAAATCCAAAGGAAGCATCGTTTGATGATTCATGGATTCTGCCCATGCAAGAAGAACTGAATCAATTCACCAGAAATGATGTTTGGGAACTTGTTCCTAGACCCGTGGATAAAACTATAATAGGAACTAAATGGGTTTATAAAAATAAAATGAATGAACTAGGTGAGGTCGTTATAAATAAAGCTCGATTAGTCGCACAAGGTTATTTTCAAGAAGAAGGAATAGATTTCGATGAAACCTTTATACCCGTAGCAAGATTAGAAGCCATTAGAATTCTACTTGCTTTCGCAAACTAAAATAATTCAAATTATTTCAAATGGATGTTAAAAGTGCTTTTCTAAATGGATTTGTGAAAGAGGAATTTTATATTGAACAACCTCCACTCTTTGAAGATGAAAATTTTCCAAACCATGTTTTCAAACTTAAGAAAGCTCTATATGGTCTGAAACAAGCTCCTAGAGCATGGTATGACAGACTAAGATCTTTTTTATTACAATCAAATTTTGAAATTGGTAAAGTAGATAATACTCTTTCATTAAAAGAAATAAAAATGATATCCAACTAGTACAAGTTTATGTAGATGATATTATTTTTGGTTCAATTAATCATGAAATGAATAAAGAACTTTCTGAAATAATGACGAAAGATTTTGAGAAGAGTCATATGGGTGAACTTAATTTCTTCTTAGGTTTACAAATAAAAAAATTAGATAATGGTATTTTTATTGGTCAAGAAAATTATGCTAGGGATTTAGTTAGTAAATTTGGTATGACTACTGCGAGTGGAAAACCCACTCCCATGTCAACCAATGAAGCTTTAAATAAGTAAGATCTTTCAAAAGATGCAAATCAAAAACTATATAGGGGAATGATTGGATCACTACTCTATATCACTATGAGTAGACTTGATATCATGCATAGTGTTTGTCGCAAGATATTAATCTCAACCCAAAAAGGCTCACTTAAAAGCTGTGAAACGTATCATAAGATATGTTAAACATACTTTGGACTATGGTTTATTTTACCCAAAAAATGATTCATTTGATTTAATCTCTTATTGTGATGCTGACTATGCTGGTTGCAAATCTGACCGAAAAAGTACAAGTGGAACTTGTCACTTTTTGGGGCATTCTCTGGTTTCATGGTTTAGTAAAAAGCAAAACACTATTTCTTTATCAACAACTGAAGCAGAATATATCTCTGCTGCTTTGGCTTTCTCTCAAGTCATTTATATGCAACAAACCCTAAAAGATTTTGGATTAATAATTTCAAAATCACCAATTTATTGTGATAATACTAGTACAGTAAATTTATCTAGAAATCCTACTCATCATGCTAGGACTAAACATATTGATATCAGACAGCATTTTCTCAGAAATAATATAGGTAAAGAGATTATTTCTTTCGAATTTATCAACACCGAGAACCAAATTGCTGATATTTTAACCAAACCCTTAAATCAACCTATATTTAATAAGTAAAGAAGGGAACTAGGCATTTTCTCAATAACTAAGATATAGAATATAGATATAGTAACATATTTTTAATAAACAGAGATATACAAGAAAACAATTTTTTTATAGGGATGTCGACATACTCCTACCACCCATGTCGACATACAATGTGAAAATTTAAAAATTGATTTTCCCTCTAAAATCAGTTTGGTAGTAATATAAACCTATGCATTTCTATTTTTTTGTCTTCTCGCTTCTCTTTCTCTGAAATAAGCTTATGAAAATTAAAATTAATGGCCTCCTCCAATAAATCAAACCAAAATGACACTGTTTCTTTCCCTTCTCCACATTCTGGTCCATTCCAACGCACTACACTGGCACAGTGATAAAGATTAAAGAATCCATGAAGGATGCCATGCAAATGTTGACTAAACTTCAAGTTGTGCAAATAAGGATGGCAAAGGAATAAGAAAAGCAAGGAAAAATTCTTTGGAATTTGCAAAAATTCCTAATGGATAATCATGCAAACCTATTGTGATTGAAGAAGATTCTCCCAACATTCAAGTGCATAACCCTTAGAGCACAACAAAGAGGAAGAAGAAGAAGAAGAAGAAGAAGAAGAAGCACCTATGGAAGAAGACAACATCGTCGTTTGTGTAGGCGAAGTCTGTTTTGACAAAGATGGGAATTTGGTCGAACAATGTGGAAACTTTTGTTTTCATTATCCAAATTGTTCGATTCGCAAATCTCCAATTGAAAAAAACTCTCATTAGTAGTGTTATTCTACAATTTATACTTGAATATATTTCTATCTTTATGTTCTGTATATATATGTAAATATATCATCGTGTATAACAAAAATTTTATTTCGTTTATTATACCTCCTTATTAGTCTTTAGTTTGGATGGTATTAGATTAAGGGGGGTTTATATTAGTTTAAGAATTAGTTTTTGTTGATGACAAATGGGGAGAAATATAAAATAAAGTAGTTAGAGTAATTAGGCTTAGATTAAGGGGGATTTTTTAGTTTTAGGGCGAGATATTGTGAAGGAGAAGTACATTTTATAAACATAGGTTGTCATCATCAAAAAGGGGGAGATTGTTAGTCCTTGAGATGATGGTTTTAAAATGACAACAACCTTAAGACTTGTTATAAAATATAAATACTAACATTATAGTTTAGAAATATATGTTTATGCAGGATATAAACATGCATGTACCAAGAATGAAGACTGTACAGTATAAAGATTCAAGACTGAAGATATCAAGATTGAAGACTCATGAATATCAAGATATCAAGAGTTCAAGATTTCAAGAGTACAAGATAAGTATTGAGTCTAGAATTGTGTTAAAACTTCTTGAAAGCACTTATATCTTTATTCGAAATTTATTCGTGGAATGGAATCTACTTCGATCCTGTTAATGGGATGGAACCTTGGTGGGATGGAACCCACGACAATATCTAGTGGAACATATAGTGGTCCTATTTTGATATCCACTAATTTTATAAAAATGCTTTTCAAAAATATATCTCTTGTTTTTAAATAATGTTTTCAAAACTCTCTTTTCAAAAAGACATCTCTCTTGGTTTTAAATATTTTAGCCTCAAAACTATTTTTATCATTTCTAATATTTTGATTTCAAAATTGTCCTTGTTTTTAAACCATCTCTTGTTTTAAATATTTTAGCTTTAAAATATTTGTACACTCAGATTTTAAATCACTTTATAGATTAAGATTATACATATTAGAACTTACTTTCTAAACTCTTTTATATGTTTAAACTATATTCAAATAAATTTACAAAGTTTAGAAATTGTTTTGACAAATTATAGAAACCAATTTTAATAAGAAAATCAAAACACCAATTTGGCCTTGAGCATGTTGACATCCCTCAACCCCCATGTCGAGATGGTGTCCGTTAAATTCAAAATTCAAGTTTTTAAAAGAAGTGTATTCGTCGTAACCTTTCGCGAAGAGATATGACAGTTGCCCTACTATATATACATATTGTTTTGAACGAATTTTAATCATAATTTTACTTGTTTTCTGTCCTCTTCATCTTCCACATTTATTCTAAATCCTAAACTATACTCTGCTGAAATACCAAATGAATCAAACTTGATTATCTCCTGTTTGATTCTCTGCCACTCTCTCCATAAGATCTCAGTGCTATTTAGAATTATAGAATCTTTTGTAAATCAAACTGTTGAGTAAAAGGTGCGGTGGAGCCTTGAAGTCAATTGGGTGCGGTTGTAGCCCCGGAAATCAATTAGGTGTGACGACCCGGCTTTCTAGCCACAGAAAGCCATATCATCTTGAAGAAAGAAAGGAATAGAAAAGGGAAAAGATAGAGAAGAAAGAAGAAACAACATCAGAATCTCAACAGTGGAACGAATAAATTATACGAATAACATACATATTACATAGTACACAACATCTATCAGAGTTACACAGATAATACATCACTGACTAGACAGTTATAAACACCTGTGTAGTTATATAATTCAATACACAATACAACACAGAGATACCAACACAACGGAATACTAACTATATCTACATTGTCGAAGCCTCCTGCTCCATTACTCCTCCAGAATTCGTCAAAGCTAACCTGAATCCCTTGGCTACTCGTAAAAATTTGAATACCCGAGAGTTTATGAAAAACAGAAATAAACTCCGGGTCAGACATGGATCTGGTGTGAGTAAAAGGTTAAAGTTGCTTAATTTTGAAAAAACATTTGAAAATAAGGGTATCACGTAAGACTTCCCACACATAAACATGGGTAAGTTTTTACCTTACGCTAACCAAATCATTTTATAGGAAAATCCGGTGATATTATAATAGTGTCTAGGGTTTCCAAGTAAAATACAGAAATAGCTGAAATGCTTACATCTCACATTCCAACATAGTTGGGCACAATCAAAACATACGGCGCTTATTGGAGATTGGATTCCATACAATGACAGGGCTACTGGGGTACCGCCCGTTACAGTACGTGGCCTAGATCACTGTACCGAGGAGCCACCCTAACTCCCCTGCAACACAAGGCCGGAACCATTCCTTACTGAACAGTCCCGAACAAGATAACCCCGGCAGTTGGAGCTCAAAACTGCCCACACAGCCGAAATAAAAGGGACATCTAGACAGGGGTACATCTCATCCTGCTTGGGCATGACCCACCTAATCTTGCTGCACCTCCCCTGTTTTAGCCATTCCCGGTTGATGAGGCCTGAGGCTGCGATTACCTTTATAGAACACATCACTTAGAATGCTCATCATCCACCTGACGATGTTCTGAAAGAATTCAATCCATACAAGTTCGTTCCGAGTTCGAACGAAACCGAAGGCATTATCTCGTTACACTCATTTTGGAATCACCCTCAGAGTTAATGACGACAACCCTTGCACTCTGAATCTTCACTTGAGACTTCACGACCTAACATTTAATTTGGATCGATGTGGTTTTCGAATGTCCAAATATGGAAACCCGATCCCGGTCTCATCGAAATCCAAACGCCATCTTTTAAGGCCGAGTTGTTTTAAAGTTTAAAACAATTCAATTCAATTATCCATATACACAAAGATAGATAATTCACAATATCACAATAGATAATCAACATTATCATCATAAACAGATAATCCATATTATCATCACAACAGATAATCCATATTATCACCATACTTAAATCAAAGCATACATATCACACAGCATCATTTATCTCATATTTGATATCTCAATCCATTCAAGGTAAACAATATCATCAATCAATATATAAGCAATCACATCAGCTATAATTAATTTAAAATGAATTAAATTAATTACTTCATCTCTAATTAATTTAAAGTAAATTAAATTAATTACTTCACCATTATTAAACTTACTTATATTACTATTAATTAATTACCAATCAATTAATTTATCATCATCCAATTATTCAATTTAATTAATCATCCTAGATTAATTGTCTTTAATTACATTCAAGTAATTATCCTTTAATTAATTTCACAAATTAATTATCCTTAACTAAACACAGAAAATTAACCTTTAATTACTTCATAAATTAATTAATCTTTAATTAATTATATTAATCTTTAATTACACTAATTAATTACTCTTAAATCACTTATTATTGATTAATTATTCTTAATTGATCAACCCTTAATTACATAATTAAATTAGATTTATTAATGATTACTAATTACATTTTAATTAATTATCCAATTTAAATTAATTACCTTAAGTAATTAACCCTCAATCAAACCACCTTTATTAATCACCCTTGATTAATACCATTCAGTAATTAACAATTCTTAATTACTCCACCGAATAAATTAATTACTCCTTAATTAATTTTCTTTAAATTAATCCATTGATTGATTATACAAAGTAATTTTACTCAAATTACTTTCATCCTTAATCATCCTCAGTTAATTACATCCAGTAATTTCCATTAATTACTTCCTTAAGTAATTACACTTATCACATCATCAAATAATTATTTAAATTAATTAAACTTAATTAATTAACTTAAACAATTCATATTAAATTGAATTAGTTACAATGAGTAATTAATTCCTTAATTACTTTCATTAAGTAATTATACTTAACAATTCACAATTGATTATCCTCAAATTAATTAATCTAATTAATTATTAAGAATTAATCACATTAATTAATTATAAAATAATTCTAGTTAATGAGCTTCATTAACTATTAACAATTCTTTAATTACTTTTCTAAAGTAATTAACTAAGATTTATTCATTATTAATTACAAATTTATCAATCTTTAATAACTCATTAATTTAATTAAGTGTTAACTGAAACTTAATTAATCCTTAATTAATTTATTAATTAATTACTAATCATTAATTTAATTTCAATCTTATTTAATTAATGATCCTTGATTACCAATTAATTTATCCTAAATTAATTAACTTAATGCTTAATTAACTAATTTTAGTTATTAAATTAATTAATTCAAATCAATAATATCCATTCAATTAATTTAATAATTGCAAATCATTTAATCTTCAATTATAAAAAAATTCTTATAAATGATCAAATTATCATTAACAAGGTATTTAAAAATAATTTAATTTCAAATTTTACTCTTAAATTTCATTTTAAATTTAAGATTTTAAAATGAAACAAATTAGCTTTAACAAAGTTTAAAACAATTTCAAAATCCCCTTTTTAAATTTTACAAGTTAAAGAATTATTTACCTTAATATAGAAGATTAAAGAATTTAAACCTAATTTTTATTTAAATTTAATCAATTTAAAATTTTACTTTATTATTCAAACTGTTTAAAACAAATTAAAAATCTTCTTTTATTTCAAAATTAAGATTCAAATTTATATTTGAATCCAGATTTGAACTTAGGTTTACATCTTTATTTTTGATTTTATTTTTGCAGAGTAAGCGGGGTTGAAATCTGGGCCCCTACCAGCTTTATTAAAAAAAGAAAAGAAAATACAACATGAAGAAAAAAACAATCTGACCCCAAACAAAAGGAACTACGGAGTCCATGGTTCAATTTGATGGTCTAAAAAGTCATGCTTGCTAACTCTCATTCCACCTAAAATTTCATGCTTAAGAGCGACCCAAAGCACTATCCTGCATTTACCTTCAAACACCCTGCTATTCCTTTCACACCACATAATTTTCATCAGTTTTTTAAGAATGAAGAAAAAATAGATTTCCCTCACTTTGTTCCACTTAGTTGCATTCCAAATCAGCGACCACTGCTGGGTGAAGTCGACAGGCGCACCAACAATGCCAAACTTGATCAACATATCACACCAAAGCTGAAGAACAGTAGGACATTCAAAGTACAGGTGCTGAATAGTCTCATTACAGGCATAGCACAAGATACATGTAGTGGGCACAACCATTCCATACTCAACAAGCTTCATTCTAGTCAGAAGGGAATCATTCACAACCTTCCAAAAGAGGAGATTATCACTATTTGGAGAGATTTCTTTGCAAGTAGCTCTGAACCAAATGCAATCAGGCATGTCAACAATACCATGAAGTGCATCATAAACTCTGCTAATAGAGTGAGATCTGTCATTCCAAAGCACAGTTTCCCTGTCATGTAAGTTAAACCTTTTACAGGCAAACTGGCTCCAATACGACCTAACAATTTGATTGCTGCAGTAGGGTAGGCACAACTTGCCTTCCACAATATGATCAACAGCCTTGGCATTTAAGCTAATTCCAGATTGGAACTTTTCCTGCGAATTGAAAATGTCATCAAGAATGACACCCTTGCTATTCCAAGGAGCATGCCGGAAAGACCAGACACTCATGGCAGATAGTTTAATTTGGATAAGTGGCATAAAAACAATTCTCAACTTCAAAATGCTCCTCCAAGTCCAGCTGCAAGACTGGGGTATATCCATTAGCCAAAAAAATTTGGACCCAATGTTATGCTGCAGACACCAACTAACCCAGAGAGAGTCTTTCCTACGCAAAAGAGCATTGAAGTGAGTACTGTAAGCTGCCTTGTTCCAAACGGATAGGTTGATGATGCCAAGGCCACCTTTGCAATATGGCTTTTCAAAAGTTTTGAATGAACATGGAAATATCTTCTTAGCATGAATAGAACCAAACCAGAAGAATCTATACATTGCATTTCTGACCATATTCATCAGTTTTGTTGGTAGAATGAAGGCCCTTGCCCAGTATATCATCATTGAATGGAAAACAGATTTTATGAGAATTAGCCTCCCAGCTTGAGTCAGAAATCTAGTGGTCCACCTCCCCATGGTTGCAGTAATTTTAAGAAATAAGGGTTGGCAGTCAGAAATGGTCACTCTAGAAGAACACAGAGGCAAACCAAGGTACATCATGCCATGATTCAAAATTTGCATCCCAACAGATAAGGACAGAACATGACTTTGATCAGGAGTAACTCCAGCAAATAAAATGCTCGACTTTTGAGCATTTAACTCAAGACCAGTCATCAAATAAAAGCTATGTAGGGCATGTTTAATTGTTTGAAGAGACTGATGTTTGGGCTTGGTGAATAGCATGATGTCATCAGCAAAGAGAAGAGAAGTCAAGTGGGAATCTTTGCACTTGGAATGGAAATGAATTTGCCTGTTGAGGTAAAGAGGCTTTATGAAGCAAGTAAATACTTCCATCACTACAATGAAAATATAGGAAGATAGGGGATCTCCCTGGCGAATCCCATGCTTGGAAACAAAATAACTAGAATTTGCCCCATTCAGAATCAAAGAGAAAGAAGGTGTGGAGATGCATTCATAGATCCAAGCTACAAACACTTTAGGGAACCCCATAAGTGACATAACTCTGACCACAGTAGTCCACTGTAAGCTATCATACGCTTTCTTGATATCAAGCATGAGCATAGCATTGTGAGTGGCATTAGCACTGCCATATCCCTTTATAAGTTCATGAGCAAGCATTACATTATCCAGAATGTTCCTATTAGGCAGAAAGGCAGCCTGGTTCTTAGAGATGATTCTCACAAGCACAGCAACAAGGCGAGTGGCAATGATCTTTGAAATGCACTTGTACGTAACGTTACAACAGGAAATTGGTCTGAAGGATGACATATTAGAAGGGTGCAAGCATTTGGGGATTAATACAAGGTTCATAGCATTGGCAGACTTCAACAATTTGAACTTGTCAAAAAAGTTGTGAACTGCCTTGCAGAAATTCCCACCTACAATATCCCAAGAAGAAGTGAAGAAATGCACGTTGAATCCATCCGGACACCCACTCGAGTTCTTGTTCATTGAAAAGAGAGCATTCTTAATTTCGAGGTCAGTGACTTTTTCCACAAGCCTAGCAGCTTCATTCCCATTGACTTGAGGCAAAGCAATAGAAGAAAGTTCATCCAAATGGGGAATAAAATTGGTATCATTCCCCAACAAGCCAGAAAAATGCTTTAGAAAAGTACTGCTCATAGACTCAGGAGATGTATGTAAGATCCCCTCATCATCAATAATCGAGAATATATTGTTAGTAGATTGCTTGGCTTTGAGGGAGGCATGGAAAAAGCTAGTGTTCCTATCACCATCCGCTGTCCATTTAATTCTTGACTGTTGTTTTTTCATTTCACTTTCAATATCCAATGCATGAAAAAGTTCGTGAAATAGATCAGATTCTTTGGCAGCAAACTCAGCAACATCAGGATAGGCCATCATCAAACCTTGAGCTACCCTGTGCTGTTCCTTGAGATTGGTTGATCTGAGGCTACCATTGCCAAACTTATGCCTAGCCCAATCTCTTAGTGCATCCTTAACTGTCGAAAGCTTTCTGCAAAAAGTATACATAGGATTTCCAAAAAAATGATTAGCCCATATAGTTTTTATAATAGCATTAAAATCAGGATCAAGAGTCCAAGAATTAAAAAAATTTAACCCTCTTTTAACATCATGGTGCTTCCTACCAGAGGAAATGATAAGTGGAGAGTGATCAAATAGGATAGAAGGAGGAAGAAAGGTGGTTAGACTAGGCCAGGTAGAAAAGGCTTTGTAGTTAGAAAAGGAGTGATCAATATTTGAAAAAGTTCGAACACCACTTCTGGAGCGGTTATTCCAAGAGAATAGGGCACCTTCCTTATGAATTGGAATGAGAGAAGAATCATAAATAGCAGTGTTTAAGGGATAAATGTCTTTTTGCAAAAGAGGACGTCCTCCTTGCTTGTCAGACAAGGCAAGACAGCAGTTGAAATCGCCAGCAATTATACAAGGATGTGATTCCTGCCTTAAAGCAGGCATGAAGTTGAGGAGGGATTGTCTTGTTGCTAAAGTGTTCGAGGCATATACAAAGGAGATATAAAAGGAGGTTTGGGGATAATGATACTTGGCATGAAAGTGCATAATCTGAGCAGTGGAATGAATTAGCACAAGTGAAAGAACAGTTGGGTTATGAAGGATCATAATACGTCCATAGCAAGCTTCTGAAAGGTTATGAGACAAAGTCCGGGATGGATTGACATAATTAGCAGCAGAAATAGTTAGGGGAAGATTAAGCTTTGTTTCAATAATTGCAAAAATAGACAAATGATGCATGGTGATTAAATGTTTGACGTGGTCTAACTTAATAAAGTTGTGACAGCCTCTAATGTTCCATGAACCAATGTTGAGATGCATATTTAAACTAGAGATTGATGTACAGTTTCTGCCATGCTCCTTGTAACAGGAGATTCTGGTCTGGAAGAGACGTGGTTATGTTTCAAAAGTTTTCTCTTATTCTTTAAGCTGGCATTTGTGCTTGGTGCATGAACAATTTCGACATCTTCACAAGGAGTCAAAGGGGGAGATTTCGAACCCGGAATGGTACCAGTGAAAACATAAGGTTGGCTTGATGTTGATTGTTTTGAATTCAAAGATGGTGAAAGGGGAGGATTGGGAAGAGGTTGAGAAGCAGTATTCAAAGAAATAACCATTTCAGTTATTTTCCTTTGCAAGGTCAGACAAAAGAGGACATCAGGATCATTTTCAGGTGGAGGTAGAAATTTGTTTTGTGATGTTGGTTTGATATTATTCAATGAAGCGATAGAATCTTGGTTGATCATGCTTGAGACAGTTTGATGAGTGAATAAGTGGGGATAGAGTTCATCAGGCAAAGCGTGTGCATCATGCACACCAGATAAAGTGAAAGTATCAGTGGTTTTATTTTGAACAGTGCTAATGGGAATCACTGAGGCAGTTCCATCATTTTTGTTACGATTATGTGAATTATGTATCTGCTCATTGTTGACCACCTGTTCCACTTCTTGCACATGTTCCTTCTCACAAGTTACTTCATTCACCTCTTGTGCATCATCATTAATCCCATTCAACACATCAAAACTATTTAAGGAAGGGAATACATCATGCACCTCAACTGCCAAACCACTTAACGTTTTGCTCGAGATCACTCGGGCAATCCAAACCTTTTTGCTCTTGCTCTATATTGGGTATAACATGAACTGCAACTGGAAGCTTGTTAACATTCATATCAGTGATTACACTAGGGGAAAGAACATTTGAATTACTCTTCCTTTTTACCACTTTCTGCCATATTTGCTTATTCCTCTTAAGAACTGTGCCTATTCCAGAATCTGGCTTAACAACTTCTTGATTTACACTCTTAACAACAACATCATTATTGCATTTGACAATATCAGTACCATTTTTCATGCATGACGTTTCTAAATGTTCAAACTCCTTACGTACATGACATATGTCAGGCCTCCACAAATAATAAACTTTGACAACTTGTGTAGATCCATCTAATAATTTGACAGGGAACTCATCCACTAAACTTCGATCAGGTGATACTTCAACAAGACATTTTGTGCATCCAATCCTCTCAAGCTTCTCAGTGGATGTATCCATGCATAAAAGCTTACCAATTCTTGAAGCCAGCCAATTGATACCAATATGAGACCATGCATAGATAGGGATATTTGTGAGTTTTAGCCATACAGGTATAGATCGAATAGTACTGCAACTGTTACCAATTGATGGATCCCAAGCTTTAACTATGAAAATCTTGTTCCTAAGGAAGATAGGATCAGCTTCCAGAATTCTCCTTCTGTCATCAGCACATGACAGATTGAAAAGGAACAAACTTCCATCATATTTTACTACAATCTCTCCCTTCAACTTCTACAGTTTCTTCAAATGGTTGATGACAGTGAGATAAGACAGAGGCTTGTCGAGAAAGAAACCCACTAACCACTCACTCCATATGTCAGTTCCTGCCTTAACAACATCGTCAGGAGGGACGAGAGATTGCCCATCAAAAACAAGGGGAAATTCCACAGGCAAATAACGACCAGCGTTGCGGGGCTTGGTTTTGAAGAGAGAAGACCATGAGGAAGAAATGACCGAAGGCTGAGATATGGTAGAGGTAAGCGGAGGGGGAACTGGTGGTGGTAAGGCTTGAGGAGAAGATGGCAAAGGACAGGGACGAGACGAAGAGTGAACAGGAGAAGGTATGAGAGGTACAGAAGGAAGGACAGTTTGAAAAGATGGGGGGAGGGACGGGTCAAAGGCAAGAGCAGCCATGAAAAGTTAAAAAAAGGTTTATCTCGTATTTGAAGCTTTACTTTAAATTCAAAATATTCAAACCCTTTTTTTAAATTTGTTACAAATAATTTAAATTTTTTAAATCTTACTTTATTTTAAAAACTGATATTCAAACTTCATTTGAATCCAAACTTATCTTTGATTTAAATACCTATTTCAAATTTAAAACCCAGTTTTAAAAATTTAAAATTTTACAGGCTAAAACCTGTAGCTAGAAATTTTACCCGAGGCAATGTATATTTCCCTCGAGCAAAACCCTAGATTACTTCGAGTCAAATGCTCAAATCACTCGAGTTAAACTCGAGCCACCTCCTCTGCTTTCACAGCCTAACCAAAACATCACCAACAAAACACTACACCGTGCATATGCACGGTGGCTTCGGCTACCATTGATCATCAACGATGATCGCAACACGTCAGAGAACACCTCTGCAACCCACCACGATCATCAAATCGAACTTCCACTCTCAAAATCAAAATCGAGGCCTTGACCCGAACGTGGAAATACAAAAGCATCACCATCTGAAAACCTGTTAACGCGCCGCTTGCCATATTCCGACCACCTGACGTTCGGCCACTTCGGCCATGCCTACTTCAACATCCAAGCTAACATTACCCCAAGCCTCGACACACTCGATCCACTAAACACACCATAATGATCGATTACTTAAACACAGCCAAAAACTAGGGTTCTAAAAGGAATTTCACTACTGCAACTTCTCTGGTGAATTTCATCACCATCCACTATTTTTCCTAGCATCTTTGATCGTTCCTCCATCTCCAGGAAAGACCACGAGCACTCCCATCAACTTGATCAACAGAAAAACCAAATATGCCCATTCCAGTTCAAACCCAAACTACTCCTTTAATCCCAATCTAAAAATCCCAATTCTTGTGTTAAAAATCATATTTTGGTTGAAGTATTCGATTTGTAATACTGAATTTATAAATTAAAAAGTTTGTGTTTTGATTTTACTTAATATACTTAGTTGTTTTAATGCTTCCAGAGACAAACAAATCCTATTTTGGCTAACTTAGATTTTTAAACATTAATCTAGGTTGAATCAACCAATATTTGTTTGATAACCAGATCTTATCAAGAAAAAGATCATGTGGAAGGAATTTTTTATCAAAAACTTGAGCCTGGAAATCATAGCAGAGCACAAAACATAAACACAGTATGCACACATATATACACGGGGACATACTTATACATATACATCATATACCGATTCTTCAAAGATGAGTATGCAACAGAATTTATAACTTAAACTATTTAAATTTGTGATGTTACTCACAGTATTGAGAAGATGACAGAGCACCCAGATTTGAAAAACTGTAGGCTTGATTTTTTCTTAAATCTTCTTGTTTTTGTTTAAATGAATGATGCTTCAGTTTGTAAAAATGGATATGCTTGCTTATGTTCAGGTTAGCTATGTTTTGAGGACAAACTGAAATAAGGGAAGATATAAATATATATAAAGAAAAGATTGCAGGGGAAGGTGTTTACTGGGTAAGTATTTTAGTTTGTTCAGAGATTTTCTTGTTCATATGTTACCAGGCAAGATACTTATTTTGGGGGCTAAAATGATTTTTGAAAAATTCGAAATGACTTTCATTGTATGCTGAGATGAAAGTGTTAAATGTCTATGTACTTTATGTTTACGACTTTATCTAATTTGTCCTATATATAGGTATTTATTTTCACTAGTTTCTTGCCTTACATATGTTACTTACAGGTTACATACAAAATCCTTCTTATACTTTGTTTATTTTTCTTTTACTTGCTTGCATACTATTTTACAAACATACAAATTTCACTCGTCTGGCTTGCTTTATTTTCTTTTTACTTGTTCTTGCATCTTTATTTCTTTTACACTCTGTTTTAGTCATTTGCTATAAATTTTAACTTATGTATTAAGCTCTATGCTTATTTTTATTACTCTTTTATTTTTAAACTTAAACTTATCAAACGCTTAATTTACTTATTATCATTTTATTTTCATGCTTATGTTAATATCATACATTTGATTTAAACTTAAGTTTAATATTTATAAAGTTTATTTTATTTTAAACATTTTTGAAGGATTTTATTTTAAATTTACAAATCATAGTTTCTTTTTCAAAATACTCATATATATAAATAATTTCGAAATAACAATTTCTATTTATATTCAAAAATCCATTTGTAAAGACATTACATTATTAATATTGTTTAAATATAACTCATTATTAAATTAAACTAATTCATAAAGGAATTTGTCTCTTATTTAATAAATTACTTATTTTGTCAGTTATATTTAAAAAGAACAAAACAACTTTTTGTTTAAATTTAAACTTTGGCTAGTGTCATTTTAAACAATTAAACTTTTATCTTGAGTAATTTAAAACCATATGGTTATTTATTTAATAGCTGAATATTAAGTTAAATCAAATTTCTAAATTACCAAAATATTAAGATTAGAAAATATGCCTTTATTTATTAAATTTAAAACAAAGATTGTCTATTTACAATATATTCACATATATATACATTATAAACAGAAAACAATTTAATTGGTTTTTAAAAGATAAAATCACTCATTTAAATATTTATTTAAGAAGATTATTAAATCAATTCAAATTTATTATTAACAATATTATCAAATCAATTTAATTTTAACACAGATTATTAAATTGATATTGCCAAAAATTTCGAGACATCACATTCCTCCCCCCTTAAAAGAATTTCGTCCCAGAAGTTTAAAACAAAGTTTATTTAATAATCTAATTAAAGATTTAATTTTAAAACACAAGCATATATCAATCATATGCTAACAACCATAGCAACCAATTCATCCAATCAAAACAAATCTAATTATCTAGATAAAATTCTGGATAGAATTTCTCGAGTTTCCTAAGTATAAATACCGGAATACTCGCTCTACAGAATCCAAACAATCAATATTTCTAAGCTACAAAACTTCCACTCTTCTAGATCTACAAAACAAATCAAGATATCAGACCAAACTCAAGTTTGACTCAACTACCATAATTCCCTGAACTACTAGTTTTACAACCAGAGGTATATCTTACACGTACTCCCTCAGAGATACGTGAAACACTCTGAATTCCAGTTATCCAAACTGGAAATTCACCCCTGAAGACCAAACACTAATCCTAACGAGAACAACAGAAAAAGACCCAAATATCTCGGAGCTAGCTTCCCAATCTTACCCAATCTTATAGGTCCCATGGATCGGAGAAAACCTCAACAACAAAGAAGTCTCTAACTCGAATTCCAAATTCTTCGTTTCTTATCCACAAAACTCTTCTGATGATCTTGGGCTGCCTACATCCTTACTGATCAGCTCAACCCTTGCTGATGCTCCTTAGAAACAAACTGAACCAAAAACAATCCAAAAAAATGATCTACTCAAGATCAACCAAAACTTAAAACACAACTCTATTCCAAAGTCAAGGGACTGATCTCACTTCTCTCATCTGGAAGAGATAAAACAAATGCACTCCCAATCTGGCCTCAGATCCTGAAAAATTTCCTGTAGAAACGCTCTAATCCAAAACACTGCAAATTTCCAGTTGTTTCCAAACAAAAATATCTGCCACCATGCTTCCACTGTGCAATTCTGACTGAGCAGATGAAAATGCTGATGATGATCACGGGGATAAACTGGACAACAAATCCCAGAACTATGGTTCAAAAGATCCATAAAAGAAACTCAGAAGTTCCTCCAAAACCTGAGCTGCTTCATCAAATCCTCCTCCAAAAACCATCCTACTACAAGCTGAACCATCGGTACTACCACTAGAATCCAGTCGATACCAAACTCAATCTCCAGATGCGGAAAAAACTTTGATCTCCCGAAAACATCCAGAAAAAAATTACAACAACCCAAGAGAACACTCAAACAATCGCAAGTCACTTTTGCAACCAATCCAACCTATTTCCAAAGAAAAACTGTTATCTCTTTACCAAACAGAACAGCCTATGCTTAATTAGCCAATCCATCGAAGAAATGGAATCACTGTGTCGCTTCTGCAATTACCACAAGAAAACTACTAAGCCAGAAGATCTCCTTGACGGCACACAAAACACTCCGAGCTACCCGACTGACTCAAATGCCAAAGACTTCCTATCCAAAACTCTTCGAGAAACTCGAACCACAAACCAAACAGAAACATCCTACTGAACTTAGCCACAACACCGAAGCAGACACACTTCCTTAACTTGTTCCAAAGAAACATCTTCGGAGACATCCATAGTCACCGTGTCTCGTCACACAGCTACTACATCCTGAGGTATCAAGAAATCATGACTTGCTTCTGCCCAACCGACAGATCCAAACCCTAGCTCATCCAAACTTGCGCTTCAAAGATGAACTCCGAACCTTAACAGGTTTCCTTCAGAGATTGATGAAATACTTACACCACCCAAAGTTCAATCGAGACGGTATTAGGTCTACAATCTCGACAGATACACTTCCAACCTCAAACATTCAAACTCCAACCATTGGTAGTCGCGTTACACACACCACTACCCTGTCTACCTTTATAACTTATATTAGAAAACCCGAATAGGTAACCCAACAAATAGGTAGAAATACATACATACATACATACACACATACACACACACACATATATATATATATATATATATACTCTCTCAAGAAAGAAATCACTCAAGAGCCTAGGTATTCGCTCAACATAGCGCTCTGATACCAACTGTGACGACCCGACTCTCTAGCCACAGAAAGCCGTATCATCTTAAAGAAAGAAAGGGATAGAAAAGAGAAAAGATAGAGAAGAAAGAAGAAACAACATCAGAATCTCAACAGCGGAACGAATAAATTATATTAGTAACATACATATTACATAGTATACAACATCTATTAGAGTTACACAGATAATACATCACTGACTAGACAGTTATAAACACCTGTCTAGTTATATAATTCAATAGACACAATACAACACAGAGATACCAACACAGCGGAATACTAACTATATCTACAACGCCGAAGCCTCCTGCTCCATTGCTCCTCCAGAATTCGTCAAAGCTAACCTGAATCTATTGGCTACTCGTAAAAATTTGAGTACCCGAGAGTTTATGAAAAACAGAAATAAACTCCGGGTCAGACATGGGTCTGGTGTGAGTAACAGGTTAAAGTTGCTTAACTTTGAAAAAAACATTTGAAAATAAGGGTATCACATAAGACTTCCCACACATAAACATGGGTAAGTTTTTACCTTACGCTAACCAAATCATTTTATAGGAAAATCCGGTGATATTATAATAGTGTCTAGGGTTTTCAAGTAAAATAAAGAAATAGTTGAAATGCTTACATCTCACATTCCAACATAGTTGGGCACAATCAAAACGTACGGCGCTTATTGGAGATTGGATTCCATACAATGGCAGGCTACTGGGGTACCGCCCGTCACAGTACGTGGCCTAGATCACTGTACCGAGGAGCCACCCTAACTCCCCTGCAACACAAGGCCGGAACCATTCCTTACTGAACAGTCTCGAACAAGATAACCCCGACAGTTGGAGCTCAAAACTGCCCACACAGCCGAAATAAAAGGGACATCTAGACAGAGGTATATCTCATCCTGCTTGGGCATGACCCACCTAACCTTGCTGCACCTCCCCTGTTTTAGCCATTCCCGGTTGATGAGGCTTGAGGCTGCGATTACCTTTATAGAACACATCACTTAGAATGCTTATCGTCCACCTGACGATGTTACGAAAGCATTCAATCCATACAAGTTCGTTCCGGATTCGAACGAAACCGAAGGCATTATCTCGTTACACCCATTTTGGAATCACCCTCAGAGTTAACGACGATAACCCTTGCACTCTGAATCTTCACTTAAGAATTCACGACCTAACGTTTAATTTGGAGCTGTGTGATTTTCGGATGTCCAAATATGGAAATCTGATCCCGGTCTCATCGAAATCCAAACGCCATCTTTTAAGGCCAAGTTGTTTTAAAGTTTAAAACAATTCAATTCAATTATCCATATACACAAAGATAGATAATTCACAATATCACAATAGATAATCAACATTATCATCATAAACAGATAATCCATATTATCATCACAACAGATAATCCATATTATCACCATACTTAAATCAAAGCATACATATCACACAGCATCATTTATCTCATATTTGAGATCTCAATCCATTCAAGGTAAACAATATCATCAATCAATATATAAGCAAATCACATTAGCTATAATTAATTTAAAATGAATTAAATTAATTACTTCATCTCTAATTAATTAAAGTAAATTAAATTAATTACTTCACCATTATTAAACTTTCTTATATTACTATTAATTAATTACCAATCAATTAATTTATCAACATCCAATTATTCAATTTAATTAATCATCCTAGATTAATTGTCTTTAATTACATTCAAGTAATTATCCTTTAATTAATTTCACAAATTAATTATCCTTAACTAAACACAGAAAATTAACCTTTAATTACTTCATAAATTAATTAATCTTTAATTAATTATATTAATCTTTAATTACACTAATTAATTACTCTTAAATCACTTATTATTGATTAATTATTCTTAATTGATCAACCCTTAATTACATAATTAAATTAGATTTATTAATGATTACTAATTACATTTTAATTAATTATCCAATTTAAATTAATTACCTTAAGTAATTAACCCTCAATCAAACCACCTTTATTAATCACCCTTGATTAATACCATTCAGTAATTAACAATTCTTAATTACTCCACTGAATAAATTAATTACTCCTTAATTAATATTCTTTAAATTAATCCATTGATTAATTATACAAAGTAATTTTACTCAAGTTACTTTCATCCTTAATCATCCTCAGTTAATTACATCCAGTAATTTCCATTAATTACTTCCTTAAGTAATTACACTTATCACATCATCAAATAATTATTTAAATTAATTAAACTTAATTAATTAACTAAAACAATTCATATTAAACTGAATTAATTACAATGAGTAATTAATTCCTTAATTACTTTCATTAAGTAATTATACTTAACAATTCACAATTGATTATCCTTAAATTAATTAATCTAATTAATTATTAAGAATTAATCAGATTAATTAATTATAAAATAATTCTAGTTAATGACCTTCATTAACTATTAACAATTCTTTAATTACTTTTCTAAAGTAATTAACTAAGATTTATTCATTATTAATTACAAATTTATCAATCTTCAATAACTCATTAATTTAATTATGTGTTAACTGAAACTTAATTAATCCTTAATTAATTTATTAATTAATTACTAATTATTAATTTAATTTCAGTCTTATTTAATTAATGATCCTTGATTACCAAATAATTTATCCTAAATTAATTAATTTAATCCTTAATTAACTAATTTAAACTCTTAGTTATTAAATTAATTAATTCAAATCAATAATATCCATTTAATTAATTTAATAATTGCAAATCATTTAATCTTCAATTATAAAGAAATTCTTATAAATGATCAAATTATCATTAACAAGGTATTTAAAACAATTTAATTTCAAATTTTACTTTTAAATTTCATTTTAAATTTAAGACTTTAAAATGAAACAAATTAGCTTTAACAAAGTTTAAGACAATTTCAAAAACCCTTTTTTAAATTTTACAAGTTAAAGATTTATTTATCTTAATATACAAGATTAAAGAATTTAAACCCAATTTTTATTTAAATTTAATCAATTTAAAATTTTACTTTATCATTCAAACTGTTTAAAACAATTTAAAAATCTTCTTTTATTTCAAAATTAAGATTCAAATTTATATTTGAATCTAGATTTGAACTTAGGTTTACATCTCTATTTTATTTGAAGCTTTACTTTAAATTCAAACTATTCAAACCCTTTTTTAAATTCGTTACAAATAATTTAAAATTTTAAAACTTTACTTTATTTTAAAAACTGAGATTCAAACTTCATTTGAATCCAAACTTATCTTTGATTTGAATACCTATTTCAAATTTAAAACCCAGTTTTAAAAATTTAAAATTTTACAGGTTAAAACCTGTAGCTAGAAATTGTACCCGAGGCAATGTATATTTCCCTCGAGCAAAACCCTAGATTACTTCGAGTCAAACACTCGAATCACTCGAGTTAAACTCGAGCCAACTCCTCTGCTTTCACAACCTAACCAATACATCACCAACAAAACACTACACCGTGCATATGCACGGTGGCTTCGGCAACCATTGATCATCAACAATGATTGCAACACGTCATAGAACACCTCTGCAACCCACCATGATCATCAAATCGAACTTCCACTTTCAAAATCAAAATCGAGGCCTCGACCCAAACCTGGAAATACAAAAGCATCACCATCTGAAAATCTGTCAACGCGCCGCTTGCCATATTCCGACCACCTGATGTTCGGCCACTTCGGCCATGCCTACTTCAACATCCAAGCTAACATTACCCTAAACCTCGACACACTCGATCCACTAAACACACCATAATGATCGATTACTTAAACACAACCAAAAACTAGGGTTCTAAAAGGAATTTCACTACCGCAACTTCTCTGGTGAATTTCATCACCATCCACTATTTTTCCTAGCATCTCTGGTCGTTCCTCCATCTCCAGGAAAGACCACGAGCACTCCCATCAACTTGATCACCAGAAAAAACAAATATGCCCATTCTAGTTCAAACCCAAACTGCTCCATTAATCCCATTCTAAAAATATCAACTCTTGTGTTAAAAATCATATTTTGGTTGAAGTATTCGATTTGTAATACTGAATTTATAAATTAAAAAGTTTGTGTTTTGATTTTACTTAATATACTCAGTTGTTTTAATGCTTCCAGAGACAAACAAACCCTATTTTAACTAACTTAGATTTTTAAACATTAATCTAGGTTGAATCAACCAATATTTGTTTGATAACCAGATATTATAAAGAACAAGATCATGTGGAAGGAATTTTTAATCAAAAACTTGAGCCTGGGAAACATAGCAGAGCACAAAAAAAAAACACACTATGCACACACATATATACACAGGGACATACTTATACATATACATCACAAACCTATTCTTCAGAGATGAGTATGCAACATAATTTATAACTTAAACTATTTAAATTTGTGATGTTACTCACAGTATTGAGAAGATGACAGAGCACCCAGATTTGAAAAACTGTAGGCTTGATTTTTTCTTAAATCTTGTTGTTTTTGTTTAAATGAATGATGCTTCAGTTTGTAAAAATGGATATGCTTGCTTATGTTCAGGTTGGCTATGTTTTGAGGATAAACTGAAATAAGGGAAGATATATATAAAAAGAAAAGATTGCAGGGGAAGGTGTTTACTGGGTAAGTATTTTAGTTTGTTCAGAGATTTTCTTGTTCATATCTTACCAGGCAAGATACTTATTTTGGGGGCTAAAATGATTTTTAAAAAATTCAAAATGACTTTTATTGTATGCTGAGATGAAAGTATTAAATGCATATGTACTTTATGTTTACTACTTTATCTAATTTGTCTTGTATATAGATATTTATTTTCACTAGTTTCTTGCCTTACATATGTTACTTACAGGTTACATACAAAATCCTTTTTATACCTTGTTTATTTTTCTTTTACTTGCTTGCATATTATTTTACAAACATACAAATTTCACTTGTCTGGCTTGCTTTATTTTCTTTTTACTTGTTCTTGCATCTTTATTTTAAAAGCAACATATTTCTTTTACACTTTGTTTTAGTCATTTGCTATAAAGTTTAACTTATGTATTAAGTTCTATGCTTATTTTTATTACTCTTTTATTTTTAAACTTAAACTTATCAAACGCTTAATTTACTTATTATCATTTTATTTTCATGCTTATGTTAATATCATACATTTGATTTAAACTTAAGTTTAATATTTATAAAGTTTATTTTATTTTGAACATTTTTGAAGGATTTTATTTTAAATTTACAAATCATAGTTTCTTTTTCAAAATACTCATATATATATGTATATAATTTTGAAATAACAATTTCTGTTTATATTCGAAAATCCATTTGTAAAGACATTACATTATTAATATTGTTTAAATATAACTCATTATTAAATTAAAATAATTTATAAAGGAATTTGTCTCTTATTTAATAAATTACTTATTTTATCAGCTATATTTAAAAAGAACAAAACAACTTTTTGTTTAAATTTAAACTTTGGCTGGAGTCATTTTAAACAATTAAACTTTTATCTTGAGTAATTTAAACCATATGGTTATTTATTTAATAGCTTAATATTAAGTTAAATCAAATTTCTAAATTACCAAAATATTAAGATTATAAAACATGCCTTTATTTATTAAATTTAAAACAACGATTATCTATTTACAATATATACACATATATATATATACAATATAAATAAAAAACAATTTAATTGGTTTTTAAAAGATAAAATCACCCATTTAATATTTATTTAAGAAGATTATTAAATCAATTCAAATTTATCATTAACAATATTATCAAATCAATTTAATTTTAACACAGATTATTAAATTGATATTGTTAAAATTTTCGGGATATCACATTTGGTGATCTTATAGCCTGGTTAAATAAGGAGAGTTTGCCCTGGACTCGAATACAGGAGGGTGTATCTTGTAGCCCTGAAACCGAGGGTGTAATCTGGAAGATTATTTTGATAAGAAATCTGTACGATTGTACGAGATTGGACGTGGTAACTCCGAACCAGTATAAAATCCTGGTGTCTTCTTTCCTTTACTGCTTTTATTTAATATTTGCATCTGTGTCTTATCTGTGATTATATCTATGTCTGTGAATTGCATTTGTTGGTGATTAAATTACATAAGTTTCAAAAAGATTTAGAAAATCCATAAAATACTATTCACCCCACTGTAGTGTTATTCCAGCCCTAAGATCCGTAATCTGCATTTCTAACAAACCTAAGCGGGACCGAATAGATCCAAATGAAGTAGTTCAGAGGTTGTAATGTAGAAATGTTTTGCTTACGTTTGAATGAAGATTTGGTTAATTTTCCTAACTGGAATGCATCACAAATGTGACGGCCCACATTTCAGAAGGTTTAAATCGACAATAATCCACACATGTTGAACTTAAACAATCCGAAACATAGATAATCATTAGGGTTAATTAAGAAAAATAAGAAAGGAAGAAGAAAACAAACACAGAATCTCACTGCGGAAAGACAAAAATATAATAATCAAAAAAACAGTTCACGAAGCTGTTTGTATTTTACATTTGATTATAATTAAACAACATTTACCGGAGTTATATATAATAGGGTCAAATAAAATAATGCAGCATAACAACATGATGTTGGAATGATAATAATAGTATACCAAATCTTCGCCTGCGTCTTTCAAAAAATGATTTTCAATGCATTGAAATACTCAAGGTTGACCCGAGCATAATGAAAAACAAAATGCTCGAGTCAGGAATAAAATATCCTTATATGAGTCAAATTGATATCACATATAACATGAGTGCAATGGTATCAAAGATGTTTACGGGGTTTCACATCTCCTATCCAGTTTATAATGTGCGTGCAGTAACTAAAAAGATGTTACGGGGTTTTTCATCTCTTAAGGATCCGTCAAAATATTTATATGTAGTCGAATACGCTAAATATATAGTGTCTAATTAGTAAAATAAATATTTTCCATAGCGTTAAGGCTTTAAATTAATCTTCATTAATGCATTTTTAAGCATTTTCTACATTTTGCATATAACGCCTCAGTAGCACGTCGAGGGATAGGGATGCGCCGTGATATGACAACACTAAACCAAAATCTAGCGGTCGCGTATAGTGATAAAAGTATGACAAAAAACGTGCGGCAATGCCTAAGCTAGGATACTAAATTTAAATTTCAACATTTCGAGCTCAAGTTCAAAAATAATTCGATTTCCATAAATTTGATTTTTTTCATCTCTTTAAATCAAATCGCTTAAATAATTTTGAATCAAAAATTTTAAAATCATTTAATTGAACCAATCAGGTGTCCGTATATAATTTTCTATCCTATGGCCAAGTGCTAGTTATTTTATTTTAATTCAAGGATGGATATATATCATTTCAATCCAAAATAAATGTCATAGATATATATCATTTCAACCTATTTCTTAATATGTTCGAAATAATTCAAATAATAGTTATATACTTTAATCATATACAAGATGAGATATATATATATATATGTATGTATGTATGTACGTATGTATGTATAAACATCCACTCGTCCAAATATCAACCAATTGGCATCTATCAGAATCAATCATCTAAACAGTCAAAATATCACCACAATTAACTGGATATGAATAATCGAGAGTTTACTAGTAATTTAATTCCAAATCAATTAACTTCCAATTCAAATTCTATCAGTTGATTCGATGTCAATTTAAATTCTAATTAAATTTACCAAACAACAATCAATAAATTCAAATCACTTCATAATTTCAAATTTAACTAACATAAAAATATTCTAATACTTTGTTAGCATTATAAAACACTCATCTTTTTATTTGAAACCGAAAATTTCGTCAGCTTCAAATAAATTTCAAACTAACTCCAAGACGTAGCCTTCGTCGATACAGTTCCAACGCCACTCGTTTCATTCGAAAGGACCTCGTACGCAAAAGTTATGATTTTTACTAATATAATGATAATAATTAACATTTAAATTAAAAAATAAAATATTAAAAAAACTTGTTACCTCTCCTTCTCTCATGCATGACTTCAGGAACGCACGCACACAAACCAGAGAACCGAATACACAACCATAACCCTTAACCCACTACTGCTCGATCGACGAGCTCTACCACCATCGCACTCCACCCAAGCATCCACCCTACACGCTTCCACCAAGCTATGCGTGAGCCTTGATGCGTGACCCAAAGCATCGACCAACGAGAATCGCCACCTAGCACCTACACACCGCTGACCACCTCAGCCTCGCGCCCAAAGCCTCCGCCATGCCTACTACCATCTCACGCGCATGCTATTCGAGAACTCAAACCCTAAATTGATGTGGCCACCCTCACTCGCGTCACCAAGCCCAAACCCCTAGCTCCATCGCCTTCCCCTCGCCATCGCGCACTGCCCGAGTCACGATCGATCGTGTTGTTATATATATATATATATATATATATATATATATATATTCCATGCTTTCGATCGAGAGAATTTTTTCTTTTATGTTCGAATGACTATTGATTGAAATGAAGGGTGGAAAAGTGAAGGGTATGGTACGGGGGACAAGATGGGGCGTGGCTTGTACTAGTTGGAAGATGGGAAAGGAATATATAATTATTATAACAAGGAAAATATCTTACACGATTGACCGACGAAATCCCAAACTCCAAACGAAGCGTGCCGTCTGGCATTCAAAATGTTTTACTCTCATTCTGAACACAATGGAACTAGTCTCGAGGCCTAATTCAATCACATTCAGAAGATAACTGTTCAAAATCAATTTATTTTAATCAAATTCCTTAAATTAATTTCTACGCGTTTCAACCTCGCACGGTCACACGACAAGTTCGATCGCTACGAAACTTGAAACTGTATAATAATTAGCTATTACGGATCAGGTGCAACTTGTTTCGTCGAAATTCAAGACAGTGGTCAAAATGGCTATTTTTACCTGGTAAATAAAATATATAATTTTCAATTTCTATTTATCCACTTTTAAATCCAATTTTAAACGTTAACAATCTTCATTCGTACTTAAATAAAATATAAATTAATTTTTGACATCATTTTTATTCACAATAAATTTAGAATTCAATTCTTTACATAATTTTCAATATTAAGTTTTAAACAATTTAATTATCCAATAAATTGCATTATTTCAATGTAAGTCTTTTAACTTATAAAATTTAATTTTAAAACAAATACAAATAATAAAACAACTACATCCATTTAGAGCAATTCAATATTCATTATTCAGTTCCAACTATCGATTATAAACACATTTAATATATAGAATTTCATTTCAATATTTGTTGTCGCCTAAACCTTTGAAATTAGTTATTTCAAAATTTTATTCAAGTTCATATTCAATAACTTACATAAATAAAACATTAAATTTTATTTCTAACCATTTTACTTTAATAATTATATTAAATTTAATAATTAAAAATAATTAAAAATATGGGTCGTTACATTCTCCCTCACTCAAAACTTTTCGCCCCCGAAAAGGGGTTAAGTAGAGAATTCAACATTTGATATATTTTATTCAAAATTATCAACTTACAAAACATTTAAAATCTCATTTTCAAAACTTTTACTATGCTCTCGCTAGCCACTCCGATATCGGTTTTATGGATATTACAACTTAGTCACAAAACAAGTTATAAAATTTTAAAATTTCAAAAATTTTCTAACACCCAAATTTACGGAAAATTTTGGTAGAGTCTCCTTTGTGCGGCTCAATCGAAATTTTTTTTTCAATATAATATATAACACAAATATGTACTGAATACATCAAATATACATCTCATCTCAATGGTGAGGCATCCCATAGGAAAAAATATAAAAGCGCGGTATGTAATCCGAGATATGTATCTTATTATTATTAATACGAGTGAGTTCGCTCGTATAAGCAAGCAAAAGTAAAGTATAATCCGCGTATACGTCCAAACGGTCTTTGTATGTACCTATTTCAACTCAATTTAGAATATTAGTCACTTATAAAGATATAAAAAGGATCTACGAGTTTAATAAAATCATGTAACATGAATTCTGAATACTAACTATAACACAAACACCAATTCATAACATAGCGATCATATGCGGTCAAAACAGTAAAATCAATGATTTACAACCAAAGAAACCATTCAACAATTATTAATATTCATCCAATTAATCCAAATTATCAAAATTTGCATTTCCAATATCAATATTTAATTTATACACTTGTTTACCATTAACATTCAATTGGTTTACTTCGAATTTTATTTATGGTTCATTTTATAAATCATTTCATTTAACCTTGTTTAAATCGAATTATATTTTATTACCACTTAGTATATTTTCTTTAATACTAATATCATTTATAAGCCATTTAAGTTTATTATAAACATTTTATAAAATGCAATTCATGTTTTTTTATTTTTCCCGTCATAACTTAAGTTCAATATAAATTTTTTTGATTCACTTTATTAGTTCATTTCGTTAGTTCAAATTCATATTAATAATTTTACTTAAGTAAATTTTATTTTATAACTCAATTCATATTAATTATTTTCATTTTATCACAATCAATTCATTCAATTTCTCTTAAGTTAGCTTCAATCTATAATTTTATTCCATTAACTTATTTCATATTCAATTAGTTACCATTCAATTTTATTGAAACTCATTCTATTTGCATTCAATTAATTTACATCCAAATTAAATTAAAATTTAATTACTCATATTAATTTTACTTACATTCATTTATTTTTATTCAATTTCTTTCACACCCAAATTGCGTTTCATTTTTATAATTCAAGTTCGTATTCATTATATTAATTCATTTTATAGCTTAAGTGGAATTAATTCATTTTACTAGTTCATCTGGTTCCTTTCAAATCCAACTCAACTCATTTAATATTTATTAAGTGAAATTCTATTTCATTTAATCCATTACTCCTTTATTTAACTTTATTCAAGTTAAAATTTTCTTATCGTTCACATTCAAAAAATTTGATATTTGTTTTTAGCTTAATATTTCTCAAATTTATAAGTTATACAAACTTATTCACTTAAAATTTCATTTTATTATTTTATCCAGTTCATTTCAAATATAATTCACTTTTATTTAAGCTTTCTTGAGTTAACTTCATTTTATTAACTTCGTTTCACTGACTTAATTTATTGAACATTTCTTAGCTTAATTATTTTATTTCATATCTTAGTTTCAAATTTATTTTATTTGCTTGACCAAAATGTTCAACCATTTTAAAATTTGATTTTATTTTCCTGTTCAAATTTATAAGTCGTAAGCTTATTTCTCATCAATAATAATTTCAATTTATAAGCTCAAAATTATTTCATATATTTGTCAAATAATACTTAGGATTTTTTTCACCATCAAAACTGTTCTAACCGAAAAAAAAAATAGTAGCAATTCTCAATCAGAAACTCGAAAATGAATACTAGCGATGCTGTAGTCATCCCTTGAATTATTTCCTAGCGACTAAAGCGAGTTCAATGCTTTTATTTCTTTCAAAAATAATTTCAAAATATATTTCTAATCAAAACACTTTCAAATAATATTATTATTAATTTTAAAGGCTTTGAAAACAATTTTGAAAGCAATAGGTTTTAAATTCAATAATTCTTAGCTTTTAAATCATTTATATTCATAAGTTATATTATAAATATACTTATTCAATTTCATTACCTTAATACCAAAACATTTCATTAATATACATCTTTGTTATTGTAAACAATTCTTAATATAACTATATATAAATTCAATTTAATTATCGAACGCTTCGTGAAATAAAGTTCACAAAGTATTCATTTTATTTAAATTCAACCAATAATCGATGATAATTAAATATTATCATCTCTTAACAACTAACATTCATTGATGATTATATAGGCTTATGAAAGTTATAATTTTATATAATATATAAATTAGGTAAAGGTACGCGACTATAAAACAATATTATGTCGACTTGCCTCGTTTGAGTGTTTAGTAACCCTTATCGACAACACGGCGTCCCACGCATCGACCATAATTCATAAACAACTCAACGAATAAGTATACACGGTATAAAATATTTTATAACACTAACAAGTACACGCTCTTATATACACACACTCAAACAACTCATTCTAGGGTATTACTACCCTATCTCTAATGAGTCAAACCCCACAAAGCTCAAGTTATCGCTAAACCAAAGCTCCGGTACCAATGATGACGCCTCACATTTTGGAAGGTTTAAATCGACAATAATCCACACATGTCCAACTTAAATAATCCAAAACATAGATAATCATTAGGGTTAACTAAGAAAAATAAGAAAAGAAGAAGAATACAAACATAAAATCTTGCAGCGGAATTATAAATTATAATAATCAAATAAACAGTTCATGAAACTGTTTGTATTATACATTTGATTATAATTTATACAATATTTATCGAAGTTATATATACAATAGAGTCAAATAAAATAATGCAACAAAACAACATGATGCTGGAACAATAATAATATACCAAATCTTCGCCTTCGTCTTCCAAAAAATGATCTTCAATGCGCTGAAATACTCAGTGATGATCCGAGAGTAATGAAAAATAGAACACCCGAGTCAGGACTAAAATATCCTTATGTGAGTCAAATCGATATCACATATAACATGAGTGTAATGGCGTCCAAGATGTTTATGGGATTTCACATCTCCTATCTAGTGTATAATGTGTGTGCAATAACTCAAGAGATGTTACATGATTTTCCATCTCTTAAGGATCCGTCAATATATTTATATGTAGTAAAATACGCTATAAATATAACGCCTAATCGATAAAATAAATATTTTCTTAGCTTTAAGGCTTTATATTAATCCCCTATAACGCGTTTTTAAGCATTGTCCTACAGTTTGCATTTAATGCCCTAGTAGCACGTCGAGGGATAGGGATGCGCCGTGATACGACAACACTAAACCAAAATTGTAGTGGTCTCGTATAGGGATAAAAGTAGGACAAGGCATGCAAGGCAATGCCCAAGTTAGGATACTACCAGTTCGGGTCGTAGGGATGGTGGTAATGCATCGTAACCACGATCGCCAACCGCGTACATTCATCCCATATCGAGTCAAAAAGAGGCTATCCCAAATTAAGGTGCACCAATCGAAACCAACAACATGATTAATGATATGGACCAAGTCCAAAAAAAAAATCGAATAACGGATGTCTATTGGAGGTAATTAGCCCGCTTGGCCCTGTCATGCCATCATGTTTTAGTCGTTTAAAATTGACACAAGTGCTGGAGTCTATCCATCATCGTTCTCTTTCTTCAAATCCATAAAATGATGCCAAATCCAGCCACTTTATTATGGAGTCTCCTCTACGTACACAGTTGTTAAAATGTGTTCCAATATTGACAGAGAGCATGCCAATAAGAGGCCCCGGTCTCTTTAACAACCAAACGTCGTTTTACACATCGGTTGGTACTTTTACATTTCGAAACGATTCATATTTGATATCAAAATATCATACTCACTTAAAAATATCATTTTATTTCGAAATCATCATATTCACTCAAAATATACTATTTCACTTCAAAAACATTTTCGCCTCAATATCTCATTTTGTTTCCAAAACTGTTTCGAATTTCAGTTTAGGTTATAACTTCATCTTAATCCAATTCATATCTAAATCAATGATTTAAATATAAACATTCCACCCTTTGACCAGTTTGAATTTTAATAAAATAGTTTGAATAGTTTTAAAATAGTTTATACAGTTAAAATAGTTTGAATATTGAATGGTTTATACAGTAAAATAGCTTGGAAAATCAAAATAATTTGAATACTTTAAATGATAAGTTTTAAATGGTTTATATTAAAATAATTTATATGAAAATAGTTTCAAAGTCAAACTGATTCAATTACAAATCTTTCAATTTAAATCAATTTCAATTTCCATTTCAAGTTTAATCGATTCAATTCCGATTTCAATTCGAATCAACTTCGATTTCAATTCAAATAAGTTAAATTTCGATTTCGAATTAATTCAATTTCGCTTTCAATTCTAATGGACTTCAACTTCAATTCCAACTTGAATAAATTTCAATTCAATTCCCAATTTCAAACCATTTCAATCTATATCAATTTCATGCTCGATTTTCAAAGTATCGATTTAAATCATTTAAACCTAATTTAACTTGATGTTCAATTCAATGTCCAAATCTTCAAAATAATTCAATTCCAAGCTCAACTTTTGAAATATTGATTCAAATTACTTTTACTTAGTAATATTCAAAGTTCGAATAAAAGTCTAATCTTTTAAAAGAAATCCATCTTCAGAATTCAAATCGTATTTGGTTATAACTTCAAAATCTTAACTTCGATTATTTAAACAATCCCTGTTACCAAATTTAAATTTCAACATTTTGAGCTCAAGTTCAAAAATAATTCGATTTCCATAAATTCGATTTTTTACTTCTCTATATCAAATCGTTTAGATAATTTCAAATCAAAAATTTTAAAAACATTTAATTTAACAAATCAAGTGTCCGTATATAATTTTTTATCCTATGGCCAAGTGACCAGTTATTTCAATTTAATTCAGGTTTGGATATATATCATTACAATCCAAAATAAATGTCACAGTTATATATCATTTCAGCCTATTTCTTAATTTATTCGAAATAATTCAAATGACAGTTATATACTGTAAATAATATATAGGATGATAATAGGATATATATAAAAATAAATAAACATCTAATCATCCAAATATCAAACAATTGGCATCCATCGCAATCAATCATCCAAATAGTCAAAATATCACCACAGCTAATTGAATATCAATAATCGGGAGTTTACTAGTAATTTAATTTCAAATCAATTTAACTGTCAATTCAAATTCTATCAATTAATTCAAATGTCAACTAAATCTATCAAACAACAACCAATAAATTCAAATTACTTCATAATTTCAAATTTAACTAACATAAAAATATTTTAGTACTTCATGAGTGTTATGAAACACTCATTTTTTTATTTGAAACTGAAACTTTTCTTGGCTTCAAATAAATTTCGAACCAACTCCAAGATGTAACCTTCATCGATACGGTTCCAACGCCGCTCATTTCGTCCGAAATGGACCTCGTATGCAAAAGTTATAATTTTTATTAATGTAACGATAATAATCAAAATTTAAATTAACAAAATAAAATAATAAAACAAATGCGTTACCTCTCCTTCTCTCATGCATGACTTTAGGAACGCACGCACACGAAGCAGAGAACCAACACGCGACCACAACCCTCAACCCACTGCTACTCGATTGACGAGCTCTACCACCATCGCGCACCAACCAAGCAGCCACCCTACGCGCACCCTACAAGCTATGCACGTGCCTCGATGCGCGACCCAAAGCAGTGGTAGACGAGAATCGCCACCTAGCACCTACACGCCGCTGACCACCTCAGCCACGCGCCCAGAGTCTCCACCATGCCTACCGCCATTACGCACGCTGTTTGAGAACTCAAGCCCTAAATCGATGCGGCCGCCTTCACTCGTGTCGCTAGGACCAAACTCCCAACAGCATCGCCCTCCCCCCGAAATTGCGCTCCGCCTGAGTCGTGATCGATCATGTTGTTATGTATGTATGTGTGTGTATATGTATATATATTTTCCATGCTTACGATCGATAGATTTTTTCTTTTATATTCGAGCGGCTGTTGACTGAAATGAAGGGGGGAAAGGTGAAGGGTATGGTACGGGGGACAAGATGGGGCGTGGCTTGTACTAGTTGGAAGATGGGAAAGGAATATATAATTATTATAACAAGGAAAATATCTTACACGATTGACCGGCGAAATCCCAAACTCCAAACGAAGCGTGCCGTCTGGCGTTCAAAATGTTTTACTCTCATTTCGAACACAATGGAACTAGTTTCGAGGCCTAATTCGATCATATTCAGAAGATAACTTTTTTGAAATCAATTTATTTTAATCGAATTCCTTTAATTAATTTCTACGCGTTTCAAGCTCGCACGGTCAAACGATAAGTTCGATCGCTACGAAACTTGAAACCGTATAATAATTCACTATTACGGATCCAACGAAATTGGTTTCATTGAAATCAAAGACAGTGGCCAAAATGGCTATTTTTACCCGTTAAATAAAATATAAAATTTCCAATTTCTATTTATTCACTTTTAAATCTAATTTTAAATGTTAACAATCTTTATTCATATTTAAATAAAATTTAAATCAACTTTTGAAATCATTTTCATTCACATTAAATTCTGAATTCAGTTATTTACATAATTTTCAATATTAAGTTTTAAACAATTTGATTATCCAATAAATTGCATTATTTCAAATGTAAGTTATTTAACTTACAAAATTTAATTTTAAAACAAATTCAAACAATAAAACAACTACTTCCATTTAGAGTAATTCAATATTCATTATTCAATTCCAAGCATTGATTATAAACACGTTCAATATATAGAATTTCATCTCAATATTTGTTATCGCGAAAACCTCCGAAATTGGTTATTCCAAAATTTTATTCAAGTTCATATTCAATAATTTACATAAATAAAACACTAAATTTTATTTATAAAACCATTTTAATTCAATAATTATATTAAATTTAATAATTTAAAATAGTTAAAAATACGGGTCGTTACAACAAATATTATTTACTTTATAACTCATCTTTGGTAGCCCTTTTACGAAGTTATTTTTAAATAATTTGCTAATAGCTTTAAAGTTTATGTGGCGTAATCTTTTATGTCATGGTCAAGGATCATTATCTATGGCTACTAAACAATTATTTATGTTATGATTAATTTTCATATTCAGAACTTAAGTATTTCTTTCTCTAATTCCTTCGAAAATTAGATTTTTATTTTGATCGAAAATATTACATTTATCTTTTAAAAAAGATATACTAAAACCATTATCGCATAATTGACAAATACTTAGTAAATTATGTTTTAAATTTTCAACTAATTGTACCTATTAATAAGAGGTATTAGATATACCGTTGTTGTTCACATCTCCTTTTCCAATAATGTATCCTTTGGAGCTCATATCTCCTTTTCCAATGACTTGTCCTTTGGAGTTATCTCCAAATGTAATAGTGAGTGGATAATATATTTTTAGAATTTCTTTATTATCTATCATATGCTTGGAGCAACTTTGGAGCAACCACTGTCAAGCATCAATTTTCCTCTTTTTTTGGTATTTGCCAAAAATATTATATTGTATCAGTACCCACTTTCTACGTTAAGGTCCTAAGAGTTAAGTATTAGGAAGTCATACCCAAGAAGGTATGGTGTTCTCTTTGAAAATAAAATTATAATTTTTATGTACGCTAGATATAAATGTTTGTATATACTTATTTCTTATGAGATTGTTATTGGTCTTCAGAACCCATATCTTTGTAGATTTAGGCTTGTTTATCGATTTCTTTTGACTATCATCCTTCTTTTTGAAATTCTTACATAATGAACTATATTTCTTCGGACTAGGTTTTACTTCCTTACTAGTTTTATTATAACCCAAACCTTTCTTATTAAAAGAGGATTGTGAATTATTAAAAATTCTAGATAGGTTTTCTCTAACTTTATTAAAAATTAAAACAATTTTAGAAATATTTTCTAACTTTGTTTTAAGGTCTGTTGCTTCTATATCTTGTGTATTGATACTAGTATTTAAATCACAATTTTCTTTTGTTAGTTTAACATTCTCATTTTTTGGAACTGCCATTTCAGTACTTAATATTGTGATTTGAGATGTTAAATTTACAATAGATTCTTGAGATTTTAATAATTCTTCTTCTAATGTTTTCTTTTCATCCTTTAACATATCAACTTCTAATTAGCTTATATTTAACTTTCCTAAAGTGTCTTTATATTTTTCCTTTTATATCTTTTAGCCTATCTATTAATTTATAATTTATTTCTATGGATCATCGAAAGAATATTCACTTACATTGTCATTGGTAGCCATGAAGCATATGTTTGCCTGTTCTGAATCACCCTCGCTATCTAAGGAAGAAGATGAGTATGAGTGGTCCTATATGATTGCAAGTGCTTGCTTCTTGTTTTTGTAGAATTTATCTTTTTTTCTTGAAGTTATTCTTCTTATTTTTGATGTTTGGGCAATCTTTTTTATATGACCTATCTTGTCACATTCATAACATTTGAATGAAAAATTTAGCAGATTGTTATTGTTGCTTTTGTTGTAGCCAAACTTTTTATTCTTTTTAAACTTCAAAAATTTCCTAAAATTCTTAGCTATAAACGCAACACCATCGTCATCTTTGTTGGATTCTTCTTTCTCTGCTTGAAATGCGATTGTTTTTGTCTTAGGCTTGTACCTATTTTTCCTGCAAATTTACTTCATAGGACATGAGATTTTTCAGCAACTCTTCTAGTTTTATGGTAGAAATGTTATTATCTTCTTCGATGGCTAAGACCTTTCATGCCCAGTTGTCATTGAAGTGTTAAGGATTTTTGAAATAATATTAAAATCTGTGTATTTTTATCCTTGTGCAAGAAGTGAATAGTGATTATCTTGAAATTTGGAGTACATATCATTAATATTCTCATCTCACTTCATTCTAAAATTTTGAAACTGATCTTTAAGCACAGAGATTTTATTCGTTTAACCTTAATTGTACCTTCATGAGTTACTTTTAAGGTGCACAAAATTTTGTAAGCAGTTGTACATATACTAACTTTATTGAATTCCATTTTATCTAAAGAGAAAAAAGCACGTTCATTGCTTTGCATTACTAGTAGCATCAATTTTTTGTGAGTTCGAACATTGTGCATAACCAGTGGTAGGTACTATGTATTCTTGTTGTGTGATATTCCAAGTGTTATAACCACTAGCTTGCATATATATTCTCATCCTAGTTGACCAATAGTTATGATTTAATCTGTTAAATAGTGCCGGTTGTGCAATGGATTGAACTTTAATAAAATTCGAAGTTGCGATGTCCGTATTACATGAATATCATAACTTTTTTAAAGTTATATGATGACCTTTCTCTGATATCAAATAAAAGTCGCTATGTATCGAGTAATATGAAATATTCTACTTGAACTGAGACTTGTATATATTAATAGCTTAAATAAAGTCTACATATCTAATTACTAGTAGACAAGCAGCGGAAAAAACTAAAGCGAGGAAAAATGATCACACCGGAGATTTTTATACTTGTTCGAAGTTCCCATTCTATATCCAGTCCTAGACTTCTTCTGCATTTAAACAATACCATCACTTAACATGAAGGAACATTGTTGAAGCAGTTGTTTTTATGGTTTTCCTTTAGAGGAAATCGATCAAGGACGAAGCGGGTAGCTTTTGTGGTTTCTTCCACATCCAGGACCGGTCTCGGCCCTAAACATAGGGTGTCTATCAAGATATTCTTGTTTTCTCCCTAGCACGGATTGATCATTGTTGAAGCAGTTGACACACAATCGAAAGGATTCATCCGGAACTTGCCTTATAGTGCTTAGCTCGCTCACCATCATGACTCTTATCTTCGGTGCGAACAAGCAAGCTTTAAAGTTGATACACAACTAGGCCCAAGAGTGGATACTGTCAGCTTGTAAATGAAGAAACCACTGGAAGTCCGATCCGATCAGGGTGGAGGGAAAAAGAAGGCACTTTGCTTGGCCGGAGAGATGGCCGACCTGGGTACTGAGTTAAAGGCGGTGATGTGATCAGATGGGTCAATGTTCCCATCATACTTCTCCATGAAAGGAAAAGCATACCTCTGGTGGATGCAAGTGTTGGAACTAGGCCAACCCATCATGGAAGTTATAGGTAAATTTGCTCTTTATTGGGCCTATGAAGTCTAATTTATGTAGAACATTTCTAAATTTTATTTAAAAAAAATCTTTCCATTTATTTAAATTTGTAAATGATATTATATAACTTAATTTATATTATATTAAATATATTCATGCATCGTTTACACATATACAAGTGTGTGCATGTGTAATATACCAATCTATGCAAGGTATAACATATCCGTATATCGATATAGGGATTTACATCACAACGGACACGTTAGCTCATCCAATATGCAAATATACGGTCCAAATGTATGTTTATACACACACACACACACATACACACACTTTTGCTTTTATAAATAAACTATCACAATATAAATATAAACTAATATTATTTATATATAATTTGGTACAAATATTATATAATCATAAATATAGAATATTAACAATATGTATGTATTTGTAGCTATAAATTTGTTTAAATCATTTATAAAATATATCAAACAAAAAAATTCTTCCTTTTGCTCTAATATCGAAAACAGTACATGTATATATATATATATATATAATACTTATATACATGTATGATAATAAATATGTATTAATACAAACAAAAATACTAATAATAAATAATATTTAAATATATAACCACCCGACCTTGCATATGGCTCAAGATATATTTTTTAATGTTAAATTCTAAAAAATATATATATTAATAAAACTGTATGAAAAAATATTTAAAAATTTATGAAGTATTTTTTTGAAATTAAATTTTAGTTTAAATTTTCAGTAAAATTATAGATGAAAATTTTATAATTTGAAAATTTATCATATAATTTTATAATTTAAAAATGATTTAAAATTTATTTTCTAATTTTTGTTTATATTTAAATATTTAAGAGTATTTTTTCAATTTCATCCGAGGGTATAATATGTATTAATATAATTTTTTTAGATATAAAACATGTTTTGTAATAAATATACGAATTTACTTAATTATTTACATGATCAATTGATTTAAATATTACTTAAAATAATATATAAATATATATAAAAAAATCTTCTTGTTGAAAATATTATACTTATTCGACATTACGTATAAAATTATTTTCATATTTTACATAAGTACAATATAGTATTTAAATTATAAATTATATAAACATATATATACGTTATATATTAAATTATTTAAAAAAATGTTTTTTTTTTTAAATATTGATCTGTGCTGCACATAGATGTATGGTCATAAAATATATTTCTTTCAAAACCTATATACATATACATACAACCAATCAAAAACAGTGACACTATATTTACATATTGGAATTGTCACATAACTAACAATATAATATAAAATAAACATTATAAATATAGATTAATATTTATTAACGTGTTATGAATGTACCTTATAGCCAAAGCCCGTAAGCACGCCTTGAAACAATAAGATCTGATCCTCAAACTAATTCCAATTTAGCAGATTGCTATTCTTTGAACCGTGTACACCAACTATCGATCAACACTGAAACTGATTTAGTTTGAACTTCGTATAAAAGAAGGATGGATGAGAGAAGTCGGCTAGAAACAGAGAGGATATGGAGGCTTACAAAAGTCTTCCAAAAGACAAGGGTAGAGATCTTTATATAAAGGAAGAGAAGGAGAAAAGTTTGGCTCTGATTTAATCTTACCAGCCCCTATGATTAGCATTAAACCTATTTAGAGCCCGAACAAAATATTACGCAATTAAATCCAATTTAACACTTAGATATCGCATATCAATTAATATATTTATAACTATTATAAATATGTATTTAATAATATATTTTCATCAAATCAAAATTAAATTTTTATAATTAATATTTCATAAATACTAATTAATTTAATTAATTTATAACAATTATAAATTAATTAAATCATTTGTTCAGAGGAATATTTATCGTTTCGATTGTATGACTCGTTAGGTGTAAATTTGATCACCAATTAATATCTAACTATTCAAATATTAACATTCACACATTATTTCGCATGTGGTGTGACATTTTGGTCAAATTATCTCTTAGTTGGTTTCGATAATATCCAATTTTACTTTGTTAAGCATTATCCGGTTGTGACTTTTATTTACGTCAATTATCTTTATCAAAACTATATCACCTTAGACTTATGAAATTTGGTAATTTTCAAAATTCCAATATCATCCACATTCAGCTCTATAATCCAAAACAAAGTCCATAGTTCAATAAAAACAATTATTATGAACCAAAATGCTCTGGCCAAAGACTTTGAATTTGGGTTAATTTTAGTTGACCACGATACCAACCCCCTATAACTGATAAGATGAATCCTCTATTGAATAGTGTTTCACTTCTAATACTTCCACACGACCCAACTATAATCACTCAATGGACTTCATCTATAACATCCCATAAAAATTAATAACAAATAAGTGAATCAATTAAATAAGATAAGGCTAAAAATGAAATTTTTTAAAAGTCCAGATTTGACCATGAATGTTATGTCATTGCGTTCCTGGTGATTTTGTGACCAATTTTCATATATAATGTTTTGAAAACGGGGCTAAAACGAAAAAGCTATTGACGTTTGAAATTTTCAGATTAAATAATTTAAATAGAATTCAAATTCAAATAAATGATTGATTCCAAAATTTGAAATTAAAAATGTTAACAGTAATTAGACTTGGCGAAGCAAACATTAAAATTAAAGTTAACATTAAAAGCTAATTAAGGAATTAAATATATACACAACGACAATAAATTAAACTGTCCCAAAATAGACCAAACGGTCGATCGCTTACGGTTGACCACCTAGGGTATACCGGGCAGCGAGGGCCTTCACATTTCAAATGGTCTGGATTTTATTATTTTAAAACGACTTAAAGTCAATGGTTTTGGTTCTTTCTAACTACTATAAATAAGAGTCTAGCCCCCTTATTTTTATTCACAAATTATTTTGGGAAATAAGCAAAGCTCTGCCGGTCTCTTTCCTCAGAATTTAGAAAATACTCTAGGGTTTCAGGTAAGAATTTTGATATTTATTATTAAATTTCTAATCTTTTCTTCTTCAACCGCTAAATTTCTAAATCTAATTCGTATTGTAAATACCCGATTCTTCGACTTCCGAAAATGGACATTAATACGTCCACTGTATCAACTGCCGAACAATCGAATGCCGGAAAACCGAACCCTTAGGGTTTAGGAAGATGAAAAAGATAGAAGAAGTAAGAAAGAAGAAGCAACAAAACAATATCAGAATCTCACAATCGCAGCGGAACAACATATAATAGATAAATGAATAATCTTTAAATCAAAAGAACTGTATCAGTTATTACATTACAACACATTACATTACATTATCAGAGTTTACAACAACAAACAGCGGAAAAAAAATACTATAAACTAGTTGATATGCCATGCCATCCAGCTTGCCTCCAGATCTCTAAAGCAACTCCTGAATTCCAAAATGACCTGATAACCTGACTCTAGACTGCCCGTGTGGAAAATGATGGGCACCCAGAGTTTAGGAAGGGAACAATAAACTCTAGGTCAGTCAAGGGACTGGTGTGAGAACTTAAAACAGTTTATCTTTAAAACAAACAAAGAAATATTTTAAAATAGATTCTCAATGCTTTTAGAAATATAACTATCATAAGGCCTCCCGCCACACACACAATGCAAACGCAGAATTGGAAGAGATTTCTCCTTATGATAGTCAAACATGCTTGATACGCAAATTTCTTTGATATTATTACTATAAGTGCAAAGTGTAGGAAAACATTTCGAAAGTATAATATAAATCTTAGCCAGCATAGACATTCCGAACTATGCCTACTATTGTAACAACCCGGAATTTTATAACAATTAATTATCGTCTAATGATGATTTAATTGGTTGTTAAATGCTATTTGGAGTTTTTAAGTGGGTTAAAATTCTTTTAATAATTTCTAAGCGGTTAGGCGGGCTTTAAAATTTAATTGGCCCACTTCTTTTTTATTGTGGCCGTGATAATAATCTTTACCCCCTCCCCTTTCTTTCATTTTTCAATTGCAAACCCTAAAACAAAATAAACGAAAAGGATGAAAATGGCGGCTAGGGCTTTTGGCGTCGCGCTCGATTCATTGTTGGCCTCGGCTCCGACTCTTTCTTGATTCGCGCTAGGGGGAAACAAGGTGAGTGACCCTCACATCTAGTTCAATATAGTAGCTTCGGCAGTTTGATTTTGTTTGACGTCGTTCTTTTTTATTTCGGCCTTGTTGTTCTTCTTGACTTCGGTCATTAACTGTTGATTTGGACTCTCGGTTGGCTAGTTGCAAATAAGTTGATTTTGTGACGACTGCTATTTTGATTACTGTAAAATGTGATAATGTTGGCCTCGGTTTTCGAAATGATTAATCCGATGTTGATTTCTTTGGCTATCACGATTCTTGATTTCCATGGCTTTGATTTTCGTTGAAATTACTGTTTTGGATTTAGCGAATTTGGTGAATTGGGGTTTTGGACAATCGAACCCCTAAAATTGTTGAATTTCCACTTTAATTCTGTAAATTGCTTTGCTGTGATGATAATTACCTGGCTCACTTGTTTCGAACTTCTGGCAATTGATTTAAGTTGACTTCGATAATTATCATGAAACTTCAATTGACTGGAACAATGCCGCGGTTTTCATTCTTCACTGTCGACTATTGCCTTGCTCCATGTATTCGTGTTGTCCGGTCATCACGGCACCATTGTGATTCTGTGGTCACCACTGCTTGATTTGCATTTTCTTCGGTCATCTTACTTTTGAATTGTAAAGTCTTACTCCTGACCTTACTCTGTTGACATTGTCATGACTGCTACCTTGAATTTGAGTATGGTTCCATTGTGAGTTGAGTTGCTTTGTTGAGCTCTTGTCCACTGTTGCATGCCTATACCTGTTTTTCCTGTCCACCTGAGTTCATATGCATTGATGTACACTGTGCGTCGAGTGTGCTTGCATCTGCAGTTTTGTTTCGTTGAGTCTGGTCACTCATTTTATATGTATTTTGTTGTTTGTGCCTACCGCACCAGTGTCCCTGTTATTTTGTTCATACTAGCCGAGTGTCTGTTGCACTGTTTTTCTTTTGTACTGCTAGTTCCATGTGTAGGTGTCTTCACTGCGTAGTTTACACACATTGATTCAGTCGAGGCTGCACTTTGTCTGACCACTGTCTCTATCTTGCTCTGCCCATTATTGCATTGTATTTGCAATTGTTGTCGAGTCTGGGCATGTGTGCGTCAATATTCATTGATCTCTGACCTTTGTAGAATTTGCTGTTGTCTATTTTGGGTCTTGTTGCATTCTTTCTTTGCTGTCATGTGTAGTATACATATACATATGTACTGGTTTTATTTGTCTTGCACTCCTATGTGCTCTGTTCCAGCTTGTAGTTGTATATGCATATTGGTAGTTTCATTGTGGTTTACTGCACCACTGTTGCCATCTTCTCGTAATATTTGGAACTTGAAATGTTGTATTCAAGGGGTTGCTGCAGTTTTTGTTTGTAGTTTTACCCTTGGTTGGTGGGTGTGTGCACTTGTTTCACCTGCAGCCTTTATGATTTGCATTTGTTGGATATTGATTTACATTGATTTTTTTTGTACTTGTGTTGAATCCAATATTTTGGATTTGACCTTGTGCTTAATTGTGAATTTTCATTGTGCACATACGTGCACATTTTCCATGTCATTTTACTTTGACGTTGAGGTCGTGGCATCAATAATTATTCTTCATATAATTTTGGTTCATTGATCTTTTGAGTACATCATCACTGTAGTGGCAAGGCAGTGCACGCAAGCGTGAACTGCAGCCACACGGTATTGTTTTTATTGATATCCTATTTTTTTTTTTTTTATTGATCTTTTGCATATTCCATATGCTGTAGAGGCGAGGCAGTGCACGCGTGCGTGTACTGCAGCCCTACTCGAATTAATATTTTAATTGATATTTCAATGGTTTGAATGATGTTTTGATTTGGTTTAATTTAAACATTTTGTTGTTTTCTAATTATATATTTGATAATTAGATTATGAGTTTCTAATTATTTATTTAATAATTAGATTTTGTTTTTAATTGCCGATTAGGCAATTCTGATGTTTTTTCTAAATTATCTTCATTGAAATTCTTTTCACTTATCTTTGTTGATGATTTGGTTATGCTGATTTGTTGTTTGGCACTGTTATGTGTTATATTTATCGTTATCCGATTTCTTTATTTAAGAATTGGATAGGTAAATTTATTGTAACTGTCATCTATTTGATTATTGAATTATTATTGCTTCTGTGCACTAATAACTGAGTTTGAGTTAGGCTGACCCATGTACTATTTTCGTTTGAATGTAATACTCGGGTCAGATCGAGTTATTACAGGTTGTAGATATCTTGCTTTGAGTTGCTGCTAGAGCTTTGAAGTCTTTTTATATCTTTTGGAGTAGTCGTTGTCATTCATAGTAGTTAGTGAATTTGTATAGGAAGATATGTATTCATGTATATTATATACGATAATGTACTTGTATATGTAACTTCCGGTGTATTGTATCACATGTATTGTAACTGACATCAGTTATTATATATATGAGACGTTTTGTTTTATCTGTGTTCCGCATTTATATTATCTGCATTATTATTATATTTATTGTCCTAAACTATTATGAACCATCGTAGTTCATTTTATATTGGAATTGGGTATGTCGATGGGGGTAAATAAATAAGAGATGAAAAATAAAAATATATACCACTCCTATCGAGATAACCAATACTAGTGTAAGGCCTAACTACGGATGGCCGCTCCTATCCAGCCTTATTCTTCGTGATAACGGACAGTATTTTCTTTAATACTCTTTGTTATTGTGAGCATAGAGGTGGGGTGTTACAGTTGGTATCAGAGCTTGGGGTTTATGGACATAATATAAAACATAACTTGGATGGAACATGTGTTACAACTATTAGTCGATGTTTTAGTTGTGCTTTGAGTCAAAACTAAAATTTTGAAATTTTGATGAAATTTTTAAATATTTTTATTTAAAAATAAAAGTGAATTTTCGTTTTGTTGATTTGGTTGATTCGTGTTTTGTTTATCAGAGTGCGCAGCGAAAACAGTGAGACTGTCTTCACTGAGTACGGCTGATAACCTTTTTGATTTAAAAATTAAAATATGAAATCAAAATAGATTTCATTTGTTGTTTACATACCTGTGTTTAATTTGTTTTCTTTGAAAATTTCGAATCCAATTTGAGAATTCGAAGCAGTTGCAGTTATGTGATTTTGTTGAGATTTCTGCTGTTTTGAATTATCTTCATTGAAGATATATTTGAATGATTTCTTTGTTCATTTTGCGGTATACGTGCAAATGTATGTTGCACGTTATTGCATTATTTTTACGTTGAATCGATGTTTGGTTCTAAACGTGTATTTTTGCCGTTATTTTTATAACGGGATTTTTACATCGATGCTAAATTTTTTGAAGCACGGTGTTTTGTTGACATTTTAATGAATGAAAATTCACTGATATTATATTTTGATGCAAATTATTTTGATGAGATTTTGACGTTTAAAAATTACCGTCGCTTTGACTTCAATAACCGTCAATTTTAAAGTGGATTTTCCAGCGGTTATCCCGCAATGCTGATTTTGAGATCCGTTTCTATGATGTTTTGAGAAGTGCAATTTTATTATCGAAATTGTCGCTAATGTTGCTGTTTTTATCACGGATTTGCAAATTGTTTTAAAAATAAAATTGGTTTCCAAAATTTTTTAGTTTACGCTTTCAAAGGAATGAGGAGGCGATTTAAACGATTCAGAAAAATCGAGGACTATGAACCCTTTCTTTTATTGATTCGCTTAATTCCGGACTTGTTCGTTTGAGAATGTAAATTATTACTTTTATAAAATAAATGAAACTGTTTTCAGAAGTTTTGCAGTTTGCATTTTCAAAAGAATGAGAAAGCGATTTAAACGTTTCAGCAAAATCGAGGACTATGACCCCTTTCTTTTTCTGATTCGCTTGATTCCGGACTTGTCCGTTTGAGAATGTGAAATGTTATTTTTGAAATATACAACTTTGCACTTTCAAGGAAACGATGAAGAGAATTAAACGATTTAGCAAAGCTCGTGGTTATGGGACATGTGCATTTGCTATTTTGGTTAATTCCAGACTCGTTAATTGAAATATTTGCTGTTTTGATGATTTTGATGATTTTCGTGTGCTTTCGAGCCACTATGATGGACCTTCGGGTCATATGATGGACCTTCGGGTCAAATACCAGTACCAGACCTTCGGATCATATGTTGGACCTTCGGGTCATATGATGGGCGCCAAAATTATGATGACGGTACTTGGTAGGCTTCGGCCATATGAGATGCACGTGCGGCGTAGCTAAAACTCGCCATATGATGGGATCGATCCAACCTTTTATGTTGATTTTCTAGAATATCTTAACTGATTTCTAGATATTTGTTGAATCTAATTATCTGCAGGTAATTAGATATTTGATGTTATGAGTTCTGATTATCGTTTTTGATAATCAGATAATTGTTTTTTCTGATTATCGCTTGTGATAATTAGATATTTGATGTTATGAGTTCTGATTATCGTTTTTGATAATCGGATATTTGATGTTTTTGATTATCGCTTGTGATAATTAGATATTTGATGTTATGAGTTCTGATTATCGTTTTCGATAATCGGATAATTGTTGTTTCTGATTATCGCTTGTGATAATTGGATATTTGTTGTTATGAGATTTGATTATCGTTTTTGATAATCGAATATTTGTTGATTTGATTATCGTTTTTGATAATTAGATATTTATTGATTTGATTATCGTTTTTGATAATCGAATATTTGTTGATTTGATTATCGTTTTTGGTAATCGAATATTTGTTGATTTGATTATCGTTTTTGATAATCGAATATTTGTTGATTTGATTATCGTTTTTGATAATCGAATATTTGTTGATTTGATTATCACTTGTGATAATTAAATATTTGTTATACGAGTTCTAATTATCATTTTTGATAATTAGATATTTGTTGATTTGATTATCGCTTATGATAATTAAATATTTGTTGATATGAGTTCTAATTATCGTTTTTGATAATTAGATATTTGTTGATTTGATTATGGCTTGTGATAATTAAATATTTGTTGATATGAGTTTTAATTATCGTTTTTGATAATTAGATATTTGTTGATTTGATTATCGCTTGTGATAATTAACTATTTGTTGATATGAGTTTTAATTATCGTTTTTGATAATTAGATATTTGTTGATTTGATTATCGTTTTTGATAATCGAATATTTGTTGATTTGATTATCGTTTTTGATAATCGAATATTTGTTGATTTGATTATCATTTTTGATAATCGAATATTTGTGGATTTGATTATCGTTTTCTATAATCGAATATTTGTTGATTTGATTATCGTTTTTGATAATCGAATATTTGTTGATTTGATTATCGTTTTTGATAATCGAATATTTGTTCATTTGATTATCATTTTTGATAATCGAATATTTGTGGATTTGATTATCGTTTTTGATAATCGAAAATTTGTTGATTTGATTATCGTTTTTGATAATCGAATATTTGTTGATTTGATTATCATTTTTGATAATCGAATATTTGTTGATTTGATTATCGTTTTTGATAATTAGATATTTGTTGATTTGATTATCGTTTTTGATAATCGAATATTTGTTGATTTGATTATCGTTTTTGATAATCGAATATTTGTTGATTTGATTATCGTTTTTGATAATTAGATATTTGTTGATTTGATTATCGCTTGTGATAATTAAATATTTGTTGATATGAGTTCTAATTATCGTTTTTGATAATTAGATATTTGTTGATTTGATTATCGCTTGTGATAATTAAATATTTGTTGATATGAGTTCTAATTATCGTTTTTGATAATTAGATATTTGTTGATTTGATTATCGCTTGTGATAATTAAATATTTGTTGATATGAGTTCTAATTATCGTTTTTGATAATTAGATATTTATTGATTTGATTATCGTTTTTGATAATCGAATATTTGTTGATTTGATTATCGTTTTTGATAATTAAATAATTGTTGATTTGTAATTTCTGATTATCTATTTGATAGTTAGATTTTGTTGAAATTTTGAGAATTTCTTTTATGAAATTAAAAGATTTCTCTGACGTTTGTGTTCCCGACCTTTATCTTTCTAGCTTAACCAGTTTAAGTTAGAAAAATAATTATTATCGACGACCTTAATTATGAAAATTGCGGGGATGCAATTTTTATAAGGAGGGGAGTCTGTAACAACCCGGAATTTTATAACAATTAATTATCGTCTAATGACAATTTAATTGGTTGTTAAATGCTATTTGGAGTTTATAAGTGGGTTAAAATTCTTTTAATAATTTCTAAGCGGTTAGGCGGGCTCTAAAATTTAATCGGCCCACTTCTTTTTGATTGTGGCCGTGATTATAATCTTTACCCGCTCCCCTTTCTTTCATTTTTCAATTGCAAACCCTAAAACAAAATAAACGAAAAGGATGAAAATGGCGGCTAGGGCTTTTGGCGTCGCGCTCGATTCATTGTTGGCCTCGGCTCCGACTCTTGCTTGATTCGCGCTAGGGGGAAACAAGGTGAGTGACCCTCACATCTAGTTCAATATAGTAGCTTCGGCAGTTTGATTTTGTTTGACGTCGTCCTTTTTTATTTCGGCCTTGTCGTTCTTCTTGACTTCGGTCATTAACTGTTGATTTGGACTCTCGGTTGGCTAGTTGCAAATAAGTTGATTTTGTGACGACTGCTATTTCGATTATTGTAAAATGTGATAATGTTGGCCTCGGTTTTCGAAATGATTTATCCGATGTTGATTTCTTTGGCTATCACGATTCTTGATTTCCTTGGCTTTGATTTTCGTTGAAATTACTGCTTTTGATTTAGGGAATTTGGTGAATTGGGGTTTTGGACAATCGAACCCCTAAAATTGTTGAATTTCCACTTTAATTCTGTAAATTGCTTTGCCGTGATGATAATTTTCTGGCTCACTTGTTTCGAACTTCTGGCAATTGATTTAAGTTGACTTCGATAATTATCATGAAACTTCAATTGACTGGAACAATGCCGCGGTTTTCAGTCTTCACTGTCGACTATTGCCTTGCTCCATGTATTCGTGTTGTCCGGTCATCACGGCACCATTGTGATTCTGTGGTCACCACTGCTTGATTTGCATTTTCTTCGGTCATCTTACTTTTGAATTGTAAAGCCTTACTCCTGACCTTACTCTGTTGACATTGTCATGACTGCTACCTTGAATTTGAGTATGGTTCTATTGTGAGTTGAGTTGCTTTGTTGAGCTCTTGTCCACTGTTGCATGCCTATACCTGTTTTTCCTGTCCACCTAAGTTCATATGCATTGATGTACACTGTGCGTCGAGTATGCTTGCATCTGCAGTGTTGTTTCGTTGAGTCTGGTCACTCATTTTATATGTATTCTGTTGTTTGTGCCTACCGCACCAGTGTCCCTGTTATTTTGTTCATACTAGCCGAGTGTCTGTTGCACTGTTTTTTTGTACTACTAGTTCCATGTGTAGGTGTCTTCACTGCGTAGTTTACACACATTGATTCAGTCGAGGCTGCACTTTGTCTGACCACTGTCTCTATCTTGCTCTGCCCATTATTGCATTGTATTTGCAATTGTTGTCGAGTCTGGGCATGTGTGTGTCAATATTCATTGATCTCTGACCTTTGTAGAATTTGCTGTTGTCTATTTTGGGTCTTGTTGCATTCTTTCTTTGCTGTCATGTGTAGTATACATATACATATGTACTGGTTTTATTTGTCTTGCACTCCTATGTGCTCTGTTCCAGCTTGTAGTTGTATATGCATATTGGTAGTTTCATTGTGGTTTACTGCACCACTGTTGCCATCTTCTCGTAATATTTGGAACTTGAAATGTTGTATTCAAGGGGTTGCTGCAGTTTTTGTTTGCAGTTTTACCCTTGGTTGGTGGGTGTGTGCACTTGTTTCACCTGCAGCCTTTATGATTTGCATTTGTTGGATATTGAGTTACATTGATTTTTTTTTTGTACTTGTGTTGAATCCGATATTTCGGATTTTACCTTGTGCTTAACTGTGAATTTTCATTGTGCACATACGTGCACATTTTCCATGTCATTCTGCTTTGACGTTGAGGCCGTGGCATCAATAATTGATTCTTCATATAATTTTGGTTCGTTGATCTTTTGAGTACATCATCACTGTAGTGGCAAGGCAGTGCACGCAAGCGTGAACTACAGCCACACGGTATTGTTTTTATTGATATCCTATTTTGTTTTGATTTATTGATCTTTTGCATATTCCATATGCTGTAGAGGCGAGGCAGTGCACGCGTGCGTGTAATGCAGCCCTACTCGAATTAATATTTTAATTGATATTTCAATGGTTTGAATGATGTTTTGATTTGATTTAATTTAAACATTTTGTTGTTGTCTAATTATCTATTTGATAATTAGATTATGAGTTTCTAATTATTTATTTAATAATTAGATTTTGTTGTTAATTGCCGATTAGGCAATTCTGATGTTTTTTCTAAATTATCTTCATTGAAATTCTTTTCACTTACCTTTGTTGATGATTTGATTATGCTGATTTGTTGTTTGGCACTGTTATGTGTTATATTTATCGTTATCCGATTTCTTTATTTAAGAATCGGATAGGTAAATTTATTGTAACTGTCATCTATTTGATTATTTAATTATTATTTTTTCTGTGCACTAATAACTGAGTTTGAATTAGACTGACTCGTGTACTATTTTCGTTTGAATGTAATACTCGGGTCAGACCGAGTTATTACAGGTTGTAGATATCTTGCTTTGGGTTGCTGCTAGAGCTTTGAAGTCTTTTTATATCTTTTGGAGTAGTCGTTGTCATTCATAGTAGTTAGTGAATTTGTATAGGAAGATATGTATTCATGTATATTATATACGATAATGTACTTGTATATGTAACTTCCTGTGTCGACAGTTGTAGTTGTATCATATGTATTGTATCACATGTATTGTAACTGACATCAGTTATTATATATACGAGACTTTTTGTTTTATCTGTGTTCCGCATTTATATTATCTGTGTTATTATTATATTTATTGTCCTAAACTATTATGAACCATCATAGTTCGTTTTATATTGGAATTGGGTATGTCGATGGGAGTAAATAAATAAGAGATGAAAAATAAAAATATATACCACTCCTATCGAGATAACCAATACTAGTGTAAGGCCTAACTACGGATGGCTGCTCCAATCCAGCCTTATTCTTCGTGATAACGGACAGTATTTCCTTTAATACTCTTTGTTATTGTGTGCATAGAGGTGGGGCGTTACAACTATAGCTACCATGTTCAATAGCAGGTTACCGCCACATTCCATGACAGGTTATACAACTAAAACCGTACAGGGCTCGTATTGTTTCTTTGGATTTCCAACAAATGGTCAGGCCAAGGAACTTCCCATTGCCACATGGGTACGCCTCTTGAAGGACGCCCCGAGAATCTAACCGGATCTCTGCCAACACAAGGCCGGGTTACCTTTGCAAAAGTAGGTAACTACTGACACGAGTATGTCATCCCCCGCTTGTAAACAACCTTTATCCGAGGATCCTCAACCAACAAAAATCACAAAGTCATATATATTTGTGATATCCACATAAGTTAGTATATGGGCTCCATACCATGATACCACTTCTATCCAGAAGGAAATGCACATACCCTAAGGGGTGCTACTCCCTATAACCTTGCTGCATCTTTCCTGTTCTGACCATTACCGGGTTGTGAGGTCCGACGAAGTCTCGTCCACAAAGCTATGCTTTGATCAACAAATGATCAGCAGCATTTCGTATGCCACATTACTAAATTGGGAATGTATCACTAGTAACCATCAACTACATAACCTCTGAGCTCGTACGTCTTAGAGAAGGGTGTTAAGCTAAAAGAATAAATTCTCCGCCACCAACAGAAATGTATTTGATAGAAACCATCTTTACATCTCAAATTGTAACGTCTGACACACATTCATACAAGTCCGTTCCGGGGTCGAACGGAATTGAAGGCACTTCCAAAGAAGCCCTTGCAATCCGGATATTCACTAATCACGTCCGGACTTCCATCACAAAGGGTGATAAAATCTCTATATCGGAGATCAACCGATGTAGATACATTCGATGGTAATCCTTCCGTTTTCAAAAATATCCGGTCTTCAACACCGGTCTTCAAATGTTATCCATTACGACGTATCACTATTCGGAATGGTATTCATGACCCAAAGGTCCTCTCCCGGCTAAACCGAATAACAAGCGTTTATTTTTTTAAAATAAGTATAGCATTCAAATTCAAGCAAATCACAACAAATACTCATTTAAAGGTAAATATTGATAGTCGGTTATTTAACTATCAATAGATATGCACAACATCACCAGATTCCAAATAATTTCCCAAATTATTTATTTTCCAAAAATATCTTTACAAGATATATTTTTCCACACTTCAACCATTTGAAAACAAATTTCAAATCACTTTTCACCTTTACAACTTTTGAAAACAAATTTCAAATCATTTTCCTTACGCGGAAACAATTCCAAATATTTATTCATTTTCACTGGAAATCTGCCGAGTTCAAATACTTTAAAATAATTTATAACACTTATCCAAGATATATCGGGAAAACACTTTGAAATAAAACTATTTTTCTTTGAACACTTTACTTAAAATATTAGTTATAAAAATATTATACCAATATTACATATAACTTAAGTCCAAACTAATTTTCAAAATAAAATTAGTAGATAGAGTATAAATATTTAAATAACTATTTTCTAAAACAATTATTGATTAAATCTTAGAAATAATCATTTCTATATCAACTTAATAAATCTTTACTTAAAGGATTTAAAACAATTTAAGAAGTTAATTTCTCCAAAGTATCCTTTTCAAAACCAATTCTAAAATTATATACATGTATATGTATATATTTTTCAAAGTTATTTAGAATTTTATTCGGCAGGGAGAATACAATTTCATTTCAAAATGGTTCATTTAAACCAATTAAATAAATCCTTACCGATTTACTTTAAGTTTACGTTCCAAATCCGTAAATTTATTTCCACACTTCAAAAATAAATCAATGTTTATTTTTAAACAAATTTCCCTTTTCTTTATAAATTCCATGGTGAATTTAAATTTCCAAATATCCACTGATATATGATTTTCAAATCGATTTCAAATATTTAATTTCAACAACAATTCAATTTTTCAATTGATTTTAAAAACAACCAAATCAAATTCCATATTGATTTTCCCAAGAAATTAAACACCAAGTGAATTCCATTCAAATCTCAAATTGAAATCAATCTCTACTAAACCCCAAATCAATTTTCAAATTGATTCCAAATTCTTTTCAAAACACCTAATTAATTTCCAAATGGATTTTCAAAAGATTTATTTTCAATCACTAAAATCAATTCCCAAATGGGTTTCAAATTTTATTTCCTTTTGAAAATAAATTCCTTTTAAAGAAAACCAATTCGTTTATTTTTCAACTCTTTAAAATCCGTATTTTGAATAAATTCTTCAACCTTTAAATAATATTACCCGAAATCCATTTATTAAAGCTCTTCCCATATTTTGAAATTTTATTCAATAAGATTAAAAATAAAACTTTATTATTTTAGAATTCCTTCTTTTAAATTTACCCAATTCTCAAAAATAAATTTTAATATAAACTTTCAACCTGAATTTTCAAAAATTAATTTTTTTTGTTTATTTCCGGTATTTAACGATACCAAAACTATATTCGGCTAAATTTTAGCCTTCAACGATTTCAATCACAAAGAAAAATCACACAACAGACAATCATTGAAACAAATTCAATTATTTGAGGAATCCAGTTGGATCCCTCCAACCTGTTTCTCTACATCCACAGATTTAGCACAATACCAATCCCGTCTCAAGACGGGATATCGCGGTACATGGGTTTATATAAAATATCATCCGCTATTGTGCGGCATAATAGGGTCTCATCCACTATATAATGCGGGAAATCAACTCCAAGTACATATATAATACCAATTCCACTTCAAGGTGGAATATCGCGGTATATGTGTTTAATATAATAATCTCCGCTTAATATGCGGCGTATAGGGTCTATTTCAATACAACAGATAGCAATTTATCATCCAAGCATACAATCAACACAATCAAGCAATTTTAAATCTAATTATTTAAAATTTGAATCGAAACAAATTCGATTGAGTGAGAAGTTCTCACCTTGCTTCAAATACAGTTGCAGTGTTTTATTTCGAATAAAATTAAACACGCGTTTAACTTTATCCAAAATTATCACTAGCTCCAATCGATCCCAATTCAGCTCCATCGCGTAATGTTCGTCCATACGAACCCGACGCAACTCGTTTCGCGAAACGGACCTCGTACGATAAAGTTACAGCATTTTAAACGTTACACGAATTAATATATAAATTAATTAACTTTTTATTTTTATTTTTAAACCTTGTTTCCAATCTGGACCGCACGTTACTTGGATGCAGATCTCGGCCGCGTATCTTTTCTTCTTCCTCTACCCAGGTTTCGAACGAAACCGAACTCAATAGCCGCCATTATGCCCTAATGCTCGCGCCAACTACGACGATCCTGAAATGATCAGGTTACACTGCAACGAAGCTCGCAACGCCGGGCATCTCCACCTAGAACCTGATGAAGCTCGTCCATCTATGAATCTCGAAAATGTGAACGACGACCGGACATTCAAACGAAGATAGCCGTCGATCCGAAGCATTGTTTTCGATCATAGCCGTTGATATCCTAGATCTTGTGATGATCTTCGATGTTGTAGTTGAGAGTTTTTCGAATCGATGTGTGGATTTGAAGAAATTAGTGGAAGAAATTTGGCAATTTTCGGCCATTGAAAGTGAATGTGGCGGCTGAAGCTTGAAACCCTAATTGCTTTGCAAAAGTGAAAATTTGATGTCCTTATATAGAAAATACCGAAACACTATTCATTCGAAAAATTTCCGAACTCCAAACGAAGCGTGCCGCCTGGCATTTATAATGTTTTACCCCTATTCCGAACGCAATGGAATATATATCGGGAGCCAATTCGATCATATTTGAAAGATAGGTTTTCAAATCGACTTATTTCAATTTAAAATTCACTTAAACCGATTTCAGTGCGTTTTAGCTTGCCCCAGACAAACCGTAAATTCGATTGACACGAAATTTAAAATCGTACAATAATCTAACATTGCGGATCTAGTGGAACTGGTTTCGTCGAAATCCGAGACTGTTTGAAAAATGGCTATTTTTTACTTGTCAATTTAATATTAAAATATTCAATTTCTACAATTTAACATTTAATTCAATTTTAAAAGTTTTATAACATCATTCTAACTCCAATATGATTTAATACAGCTTTACAAATCAATTTTAATCATATTAAACCCAATTTCCAATTATTTCTGTAATTTCAAATATTAAATTATAGATTTAATTATCCAATTAAATCTAGATATTCGAAATATAACTCATTCGACTTACAAATTTTACTTGTTAATATTTAAAATCAATTAAATATACGAATTTCAAATGACAGGAATTCTGGGTCGTTACAACTTCCCCCCTTAAAAGAATTTCGTCCTCGAAATTTCCAAGTAAGAAAAAGTCTTGAAATCCATTAACTTTTCAAAATCACTTGTTCAAATTAAATTTCAAATTCATTTAAACATTTTAACTTTTTCAAAATCCATAGTTAAACTTCTTACAATAACTTTACTAAGTTTTCAAATCATACTTAGTTATCTTTTGAAAACCAACTATATCGTTTAACTTTTCACTTCCAAAATCAAAGTTATAGTTTTCAAAAAATCTCAATTTTCTCAAAAATATACTAACGCCTTAAATTTTCGAAAAATTTCACCAGCGTCTCCTTTACGCGGCTAGCTCGGTACGACTACAAAAATGGCACCACGACCCCCAGATTTCAAAAAGATGGCACCACGACCCCCAGATTTCAAAAAGAAAAGTAAAAGCCAAGTGGCCGGACAAGAAAATCATCAAATTTCATACTGAAATTGTAATACATACCTTTTTGTCGAGCAATTCAATTTTTATCTTCGAAATCAAAATCCCAATTCCATTTCCTTTAATACACCTGTATATCCTGCTAGCCATAATATCCATTTTCATTCAATCTTACATTTTGAATTTTATTTGAATTCAATTTACCATTTCAATTCTATTTGGATTCAATTTACCTTTTATTTATAATTATTGAATTCAATTCAAACCATATCTATTTGGTCTTTTCTTCAATTAGTTTCACTTAATAATTTTTTTTATTTCAATACTCTGCTTTACAAATCAAATTTAATTCTGATTCTATTTTATTTGCTTACAAATTCGAAATAAATTTCAACATTCAATTTCATTTTCTTGCACTTATAATTGCAAATTTTATTTATTCATTCACAATTTATTTTCCAACTTAATAATTGTATTCCAACCATTTAGTCTACTAGACTTCTAAAATTCACCTTTATTCCAATTAACCCAGGTCAATTTCAGTTTAAATCTGAATTTCCTAAGTCATCCAAACTTATTTATTATTCCATAAACATTTTATATAACATTCCAGAGTCTTTTCAATCTTTCAAAAATTATTTTTGAAATCTATTCAAATTATATTCTGAATTTCCAAAACCAAACTCAATTTTCCAAACAACTTCCTTTTAATTATAATTCGGCGGCAATTCCTCTCATGGAAACTCGAAAATGAACACCGATGATGTCGCGATCATCATCGGAATTATTTTCCAGCGACGGAAAAGAGTTTAGTGCTTTCTTTCCTTCAAAACAATTTTCCAAAACCCGTGAAAATCATTTTCAAACTCCAAAGAATTTAAATTTCCCAAATCTCAAAATTTTCAAATTCTTTAAATTTGTTTTCAAATATTACTTTGGAATTCCATTTCAAATTTTGAATCACATTTACAATTTAAATTTACAAATCTCATTTGTATATGGATTTATTTCTCAGCTTTTGATTATGGTTTTAGTTTTCTTATTCAATAATCGATTATAATAATTTAATATTATCACTTCCTAACAACCAAGCAACCATAATAATTTTCAAAAAATCATTCCTTTTATTTACGAAATAGTCTGGGTAAAATTATTTCATTTACCCTATTTTAAAACAATATTGCGTCGGTTTATCTTGTTTAAAGTTTAGAAACTCCTATCGACACAGTTAGCTAGACTGCACCGACTAGAATCTATAAACAATCAACCGATAAGTCAACAAAATACAAAACAATTTCATATTCACTAACAAATACGCGCTCATATCTATTATTACACTCACACTCATTCTAAAATATTATTGACTCTATCTCTAACGAGTAATTCCTAACAGAGCCAGGGTTGTCGCTTAACCAAATGCTTTGATAACACTTTGTAAAGACCTGATTCTTTGACTTTGGAAAATCGACATTAATACGTCCACTGTATCAACTGCCGAACAATCGAATGCTGGAAAACCGAACCCTTAGGGTTTAAGAAGAAGAAAAAGATAGAAGAAGTAAGAAAGAAGAAGCAACAGAACAATATCAGAATCTCACAATCGCAGCGGGACAACATATAATAGATAAATGAATAATCTTTAAATCAAAAGAACTGTATCAGTTATTACATTACATCACATTACATTACATTATCAGAATTTACAACAACAAACAGCGGAAAAGAAATACTATAAACTAGTTGATACGCTATGCCATCCAGCTTGCCTCCAGATCTCTACGGCAACTCCTGAATTCCAGAATGACCTGATAACCTGACTCTAGACTGCCCATATGGAAAATGATGGGCACCCAGAGTTTAGGAAGGGAACAATAAACTCTAGGTCAGCCATGGGACTGGTGTGAGAACTTAAAACAGTTTATCTTTAAAAATAAACAAAGAAATATTTTAAAATAGATCCACAATACTTTTAGAAAATGTACCACCATAAGGCCTCCCGCCACACACACAATGCAAATGCAGAATTGGAGGAGATTTCTCCTTATGATAGTCAAACATGCTTGATATGTAAATTTCTTTGATATTATTACTATAAGTGCAAAGTGTAGGAAAACATTTCGAAAGTATAATATAAATCTTAGCCAGCATAGACATTTCGAACTATGCCTACTATAGCTACCATGTTCAATAGCAGGTTACCGCCACATTTCATGGCAGGTTATACAACTAAAACCGTACAGGGCTCGTATTGTTTCTTTGGATTTCCAACAAATGGTCAGGCCAAGGAACTTCCCATTGCCACATGGGTACGCCTCTGGAAGGACGCTCCGAGAACCTAACCGGGTCTCTGCCAACACAAGGCCGGGTTACCTCTGCAAAAGTAGGTAACTACTGACACGAGTATGCCATCCCTCGGTTGTAAAAAACCTTTATCCGAGGATCCTCAACCAACAACAATCACAAAGTCATATATATTTGCGATATCCACATAAGTTAAGTATATGGGCTCCATACCATGATACCACTTCTATCCAGAAGGAAATGCACATACCCTAAGGGGCGCTACTCCCTATAACCTTGCTGCATCTTTCCTGTTTTGACCATTACCGGGTTGTGAGGTCCGACGAAGTCTCGTCCACAAAGCTACGCTTTTCACAAAAGCTATGCTTTGATCAACAAATGATCATCAGCACTTCGTATGCCACATTACCAAATTGGGAATGTATCACTAGTAACCATCAACTACATAACCTCTGAGCTCATACGTCTTAGAGAAGGGTGTTAAGCTAAAAGAATAAATTCTCCGCCACCAACATAAATGTATTTGATAGAAACCAGCTTTACATCTCAAATTGTAACGTCAGACACACATCCATACAAGTCCGTTCTGGGATCGAACAAAACCGAAGGCACTTCCAAAGAAGCCCTTGCAATCCGGATATTCACTAATCACGTCCGGACTTCCATCACAAAGGGTGATAGAATCTCTATATCGGAGATCAGCTGATGCAGAGACATTCGATGGTAATCCTTCCATTTCCGAAAATATCTGGTCTTTAACACCGGTCTTCAAATGCTATCCATTACGACGTATCACTATTCGGAATGGGATTCATGACCCAAAGGTCCTCTCCAGGCTAAACCGAATAAGGAGCGCTTATTTTTTTTAAAATAAGCGTAGCATTCAAATTCAAGCATCACAACAAATACCCATCTAAAGGAAAATATTGATAGTCAGTTATTTAACTATCAATAGATATGGACAACATCACCAGATTATTTTCCAAAAATATATTTACAAGATATATTTTTCCACACTTCAACCATTTGAAAACAAATTTCAAATCACTTTTCACCTTTACAACTTTTGAAAACAAATTTCAAATCATTTTCCTTATGCGGAAACAATTCTAAATATTTATTCATTTTCACTGGAAATCTGCCGAGTTCAAATACTTTAAAATAATTTATATCACTTATCCAAGATATATCGGGAAAACACTTTGAAATAAAACAATTTTTCTTTAAACACTTTACTTAAAATATTAGTTATAAAAATATTATACCAATATTACATATAACTTAAGTCCAAACTAATTTTCAAAATAAAATTAGTAGATAGAGTATAACTATTTAAATAACTATTTTCTAAAACAATTATTGATTAAATCTTAGAAATAATCATTTCTATATCAACTTAATAAATTTTTACTTAAAGGATTTAAAACAATTTAAGAAGTTAATTTCTCCAAAGTATCCTTTTCAAAACCAATTCTAGAATTATATATATATATTTTTCAAAGTTATTTAGAAGTTTTATTCGGCTTTCCAGGAAGAATACACTTTCATTTCAAAATGGTTCATTCAAACCAATTAAATAAATCCTTACCGATTTACTTTAAGTTTACGTTCCAAATCCGTAACTTTTTTTCCACACTTCAAAAATAAATCAATGTTTATTTTTAAACAAATTTCCCTTTCCTTTATAAATTCCATGGTGAGTTTAAATTTCCAAATATCCACTGATATATGATTTTCAAATCGATTTCAAATATTCACTTTCAACAACAATTCAATTTTTCAATTGATTTTAAAAACAACCAAATCAAATTCCATATTGATTTTCCCAACAAGTTAAACACCAAGTGAATTCCATTCAAATCTCAAATTGAAATCAATCTCTACTAAATCCTAAATCAATTTTCAAATTGATTCCAAATTCTTTTCAAAACACCTAATAAATTTCCAAATGGATTTTCAAAAGATTTATTTTCAATCACTAAAATCAATTCCCAAATGGGTTTCAAATTTTATTTCCTTTTAAAAATAAATTCCTTTTAAAGAAAACCAATTCTTTTATTTCTCAACTCTTTAAAATCCGTATTTTGAATAAATTCTTTAACCTTTGAATAATATTACCTGAAATCCATTTATTAAAGCTTTTCCCATATTTTGAAATTTTATTCAATAATACTAAAAATAAAACTTTATTATTTTGGATTTCCTTCTTTTAAATTTACCCGATTCTCAAAAATAAATTTTAATATAAACTTTCAACCTGAATTTTCAAAAATCAATTTTTTTTGTTTATTTCCGGTATCTAACGATACTAAAACTATATTCAGCTAAATTTTAGCCTTCAATGATTTCAATCACAAAGAAAATCACATAGAGATTATAAATAATCAACAGACAATCATTGAAACAAATTCAATTATTTGAGGAATCCAGTTGGATCCCTCTAACCTGTTTCCCTGCATCCACAGATGTTAGCACAATACCAATCCCGTTTCAAGACGGGATACATGGTACATGGGTTTATATAAAATATCATCCGCTATTATGCGGCGCAATAGGGTCTCATCCGCTATATAATGCGGGAAATCAACTCCAAGTACATATATAATACCAATTCCACTTCAAGGTGGAATATCGTGGTATATGTGTTTAATATAATAACCTCCGCTTAATTTGCGGCGTATAGGGTCTATTTCAATAAAACAGATAGCAATTTATCATCCAAGCATACAATCAACACAATCAAGCAATTTTAAATCTAACTATTTAAATTTAAATCGAAACAAATTCGATTGAGTGAGAAATTCTCACCTTGCTTCAAATACAGTTGCAGTGTTTTATTTCGAATATAATTAAACACGCGTTTAATTTTACCCAAAATTATCGCTAGCTCCAATCAATCCCAATCCAGCTCCATCGCGTAGTGTTCGTCCATACGAACCCGACGCAACTCGTTTCGTGCGAAACAGACCTCGTACGACAAAGTTACAGCATTTTAAACGTTATAAGAATTAATATATAAATTAATTAACTTTTCTTTTTCTTTCTAAAGCTTGTTTCAAATCTGGGCCGCACGTTACTTGAATGCAGATCTCGGCCGTGTATCTTTTCTTCTTCCTCTACCCAGGTTTCGAACGAAACCGAACCCAATAGCGGCCATTATGCCCTAATGCTCGCGCCAACTACGACGATCCTGAAGATGATCAGGTTACACCGCAACGAAGCTCGCAATGCCACGCATCTCCACCTAGAACCTGATGAAGCTCAGCCATCTATAAATCTCGAAAAATGTGAACGACGGCCGGACATTCAAACGAGGATTGCCGTCGATCTGATGCATTGTTTTCGATCATAGCCGTTGATATCCTAGATCTCGTGATGATCTTCGATGTTGTAGTTGAGAGTTTTTTGAATCGATGTGTGGATTTGAAGAAATTAGTGGAAGAAATTTGGCAATTTTCGGCCATTGAAAGTGAATGTGGCGGCTGAAGCTTGAAACCCTAATTGCTTTGCAAAAGTGAAAATTTGATGTCCTTATATAGAAAATATCGAAACACTATTCATCCGAAAATTTTCCTAACTCCAAACGAAGCATGCTGCCTGTCGTTTATAATGTTTTACCCCTATTCTGAACGCAATGGAATATATATCGGGAGCCAATTCGATCATATTTGAAAGATAGGTTTCCAAACCGACTTATTTAAATTTAAAATTCACTTAAACCGATTTCAGTGCGTTTTAGCTTGCCCGGGATAAACCGTAAATCCGATTGACACGAAATTTGAAATTCTACAATAATTTAACATTACGATCCAATGAAACTGGTTTCGTCAAAATCCGAGACTGTTTGAAAAATAATTTATTTTTACTCGTCGATTAAATATTAAAATATTCAATTTCTACAATTTAACTTTTAATTCAATTTTAAAAGTTTTATAACATCATTCTAACTCCAATATGATTTAATACAACTTTACAAATCAATTTTAATCACATTAAACCTAATTTCCAGTTATTTCTGTAATTTCAAATATTAAATTATCGATTTAATTATCTAATTAAATCTAGATATTCGAAATATAACTCATTCGACTTACAAATTTTACTTGTTAATATTTAAAATCAATTAAATATACGAATTTCAAATGACAGGAATTCTGGGTCGTTACACGTATTCCCTTATTATATATTTAAAGGAGAGACCGGTAAGAGATTAAAGCAGGCGTATCAAATCTAAAAGGGAAGAACTAAGGACTGATTATGAGTGGAAATTTTAGTCTTTCTTATTTCAGTAATTATATGGTATAACTTGGATTTGATATATGTCTTTGTGGAATTTTGTTTATGAAAACATCACACAAAACTCCAAAATTCCCCTAAAGCGAAATGTCAATTCTTAAGTTAGAATCTCAATTATTCTACATTAAAATGACAGAATTGTGTAAATAGTGTAATTTTAATGTTTTACGTTATATTCCACTTCTTAACTTTTTTATAGATCTGATTAAGGATTTTAAAAAGAATAAATTAGAAAATTCTATGTAGATTCTTTTATCGTGGTTTGCACTACCTATTCATGCAATTCAATAGAAATTCTCTCTTTTAATTTTATACAAAGAAGTTGAATTGAGCATAAAAGTATAATTGTAAGTTTCTATTAATGTTGATTCTGCTATTTTAGTATAAAATAAGTTTGGTATGGATTCTATTTTATACAAGTCCGTTGATTGAATTATGGATATTGGATATATGGTATATTTTGTTGATATGGAATTAGACTCGTATAAATTTGTAGTTTTTACATTTAAACGTTAGTTTGGGGCATAATATTTGCACGCTTAGAAATATTACAGGTGCATGTGTGTGTTCTATATTAGCGTAAACAACGTATAATTATAATGTATTAATTACATAGTTAATAGCTTATTAATTATCATTAAATCCCCTTAGGAAAGAAGTTAAGCTGTAAGGCGAAACAAGAGTTTTCGTATAATGTCTTGATATGGAATGTAGTGAGTTGTGTGTTAATATGTTAAGTAAGTGGTATAAATTATGACTAAATTATACGGATGTGATGTTAGTCAAAAGAAAACAGAAGTCTGCCCAACCAGTTTGGCTACCAACAGTGTGACTTTGGGGCTGATATGAGACATCGCATATAATAGGTACCCACAGAGGATGCGAGGTTAGTCCCAAATTCTATAGGGTAACCCTGCCTAGTTAATCTAGCTAGCAATACCTATGAATAGTCAGACTAATATGAGATGTCATAGTTGGGTTACAGATCATAATATGAAGAATCTACTTCAGGGTTGAAGGTGTTAAGTGGTTGATTGAGGGTCCGACACTTCCCTATGTAGGAAGTAGTAAACGATCAAGGTTAGTGGTTAGGCATGATAAAGGATATCTAGGGAGGGTCCGCTTCAAATTGAAGTATTAAGTGGCCTAAAGAGATCTCATGCAATGACAGTTAGATAGTACCGAAAATGAGTCTACCTTGGGATAAGCATTAAATGATGGGAACCTACCTCGAATAAAGTATTAAATGGTCATAGTCTATCTAGTTCCCATTAAAAAAGGTATTAGGTGGTTTGGGTGCTATCTCTTACATTGTTAGGACATTATTGATGATGGATATAGGTTATTGGGTTGAAAGAGTAATGGTTATGGAATTGGACTGGAAAAGCCTTAGGGCTTATTGTTGGAAGACTTACAAGATAGTTAGGATATGTAAGACATATTCTTATTTAAATTATATTATCCAAGTATTGTTATGGAAAGACTCGTGATTTTATTCACCAGACATTATTGTTCTTACTTCCTCCTCATTATAACACAGCTTAGAGACGATGATGCAGATTTTTGAAGATGGTGGCGGAGACGTAGACTTGCGGTAGTTAGTTAGCTATTAATGCTATTTTTCTATTTCCGACGTACCCATTGAAACATGATGTATTTTAATATATTGTACCTTGAATATTTGGTATTGTTATGTGGGATTATGTTGTTTTTGAAATTTGAATTATTAATGAATTGGTACTGTTTTATATTATATTTTATCCTTATGCTATGCTATTCTGAATGTGTAGATAGATAACTCTTTGTATTGTTCTTTAAATTAATTTTACCAACAAACGACTAGCTTTGGAATAGGTCTAAGGTTCGATGGGCCTTTTCTGGATCGAAAATTAGGCCTGTTTCAAGGCAGGTTGTAACATTTGGTATCAGAGCTTGGGTTCCCCAATTAACGGGGATAGGCATACGTATGAGTGGCGTACTTGTTATTTTTGAAAGTATTTTCAAACACCCTACTATATATACATACGCACTTTATCTTTTAACATATGCAAACACACTAAAAAAACCTTTATTTTAGCTTATAATACTATCTTAAGAAATTATAACTAAAAGTTTAACCGACAGATAGTAAACTATGACCAAGAATCATTCTTCTAATGTTGTAACACCTCCCAAGAGATACCCACTACTCGAGAGCAGCTTGAATGGTTTAGACAATACCTCGGGCATGTGGGACAAGTTCCCACTCCCCAACTTGCTGTATCAACGGCATCCACAGCCCCGCTCGTTGAAGCAGCACCTCGCAGCATAGACTTCCTCATGCTGTGCAAGGATTTCTAAAACATAGGTGGAAGGGTGTATTTAGTAGTAGAAGGTTCCATGGCGATAAAGGCATGAATAAATAATTATGAGAGGATATTTTAGGAGCTTGGTTGGAAGGACTAGATTAAGCGAACAATGGTAGCTTGGCACCTTAAAGGAGAGGCCTTAGATTGGTGGATGATTGTGGCTGAGGAAAATGAGGGTAGAATTAGTACCTAGGATGAGTTCAAAAATCGATTTGATTTGCAATTTTTGTCGAGGGCTGAGGTAAGCTTGCATTTGGAAAGATTTATATAGCTTTGGCAGAGAGACGCCACTTTGAAGGAGTATATTAGTAAATTCACAGAGCTAGCTAAGTTTGGAACGAGTTTGATTGACACCCCCATGAGAAAGGCCATGAAGTTTGTCAAGGGCCTAAACTCTCCACTTAGAGAGTTGTTATTGGCCCAAGTATCCACTAGCGCTACATATGAGATGTTGGTTGAGATGGCTTTGCTGTAGACAACTAGTACGGAGTAGAAGGAGAGTTAAAAAGAGAAAGCAGGACCTACTCAAAAACAAGGAGGAGCTAAGAAAGGAGGGTTTTAGGAAAATAAGAAGACGAAAGGGAAGTTAAAAAAAGAAGGCAAAGTATGTAAGAGATAACCAAAAAAGGGACACATCGCGAATGATTATAGCGTGAACCTGTTGAAGGAAGATTTTAAGGGAAAGTGCTACCACTACCACGAAGAGGGACATTCGAGAATCAGTGTCCAATGATTGCGAAGGAAGGGCAAAGTGGACAAGTCTACGCCATTGAGGCCGTCCCTATCTCAAGTAGACGGCCCTTTAAAGACTAAGGGAAGACAATGAAATAAATTTTATTTTTGGAAATAAATTTTGGCTTTGGAGCATTGCATTCATTCATAGTTAGAAATGTAGTTAACTCCTAGAGTCTTCAAACCCAAATTATCACCTACCCAATAGTAGTCTCAAATCCTATTGGGGGGCCGATACATCTTTCTTTAATTTGCAAAGACCTAGTTGTAGACATATATAATGTTGATTTTGTATGTAATACGTACATTCTTCATTTTAAGGAGTATGGACTTATCTTAGGAATGGATTGGTTGTCGTACTACAAGACTTCTTAGATTGTGATAAGAGGGTTGTACGGTTAAAATGTAGGAAAGGATGAGATATAAATGTTTGATGTACACCCTAAAATTTATTGGAGTTAAGCTATTTATATTCGATTAATCTATCACAAGATGAGCTCTCATCCGTACCCGTAGTTCGATAATTCCCTGATGTTTTTAAAGAAGTCTCGAGTCTACCACCTAGCCGGGAGATCGAGTTTAGGACCAATTTAGAGAAGGACACTAAACTAGTTGCTCTGCCATTAAGGCATGTGGCCTCCAAAAAAAGGCGAGAGTTAGAGAAGAAGATCTCGGAGCTTTTATAGAAAGGATTCATCCGATAGAGTAATTCAGAATAGGGAGCCCCTATTTCCTTTGCCACTAAGGAAGACTACTCATTAAGGCTATGCGTCGACTATAGGGAACTCAACAAGTTGATGAAGAAGAATAAGCATCCTTACCTTCATAGACGAATTGTTCGATTAGCTTGTGGGAACCAAAATCTTCTCTTAGTTGGACTTGGCGACTGTATTTCATCGGTTGAGGATAATGGATGACAGCAAACCGAAGACTACATTTCACAACCCGGATGGACTTTATGAATAAGAAGCGTTGTCTTTTGGATTGACGAACGCCCTTGCATATTTTGTAGATTTGATGAGTAGAGTATTTAGGGGACATCTAAATAAATTCGTCATAGTGTTTGCGATGACATCTTAGTATTCTCCAAGAGTAAAGAAGAGCATGAAAATCACTTAAGGGAGATACTGGGGATATAGAGATGGCACCAACTTAAAGCCAAATTCTCAAAGTATAACTTTTGGAAGAAGGAGGTGAGATTTCTTGAGCACATTGTTTCCGAGCATGGACTAGCCGTGAACCCCACAAAGGTGGAAGTAATCGAGGGTGGAAGGTTCCATAGATCACCACAGAGGTTAAGAGTTTTCTAAAATTGGCAGGATGCTATAGAAAATTCATAAAGGACTTTGCAAAGATAGCAGGTAATTTAACTCGCTTAACCATAAAGAATCTAGTCTTTGCATGGGATGAAAAATGCACGAAACCATTCGAGAAGCTAAAGGAACTATTAACAAGTGCACCGGTACTTACCATTCCCGACGGGACGAAGCGTTTCGCAGTTTACACAGCTGCATATGGTATATGATTAGGAGCAGTACTTATGCGAGAAGAAAGAGTGATAGCTTATGCTAGTGGCAATTGAAGGATCATGAGAAGAGATGCCCAACTCATGAGAAGAGATGCCCAACTCATGACTTAGAGTTAGAGGCAATTTGTTTTTGCCTTGAAAATGTGGAGGCATAATCTTTTGGGTGATAGGTTTGAGTTGTTAACCGACCACCACAACTCACTCAAATACCCGTTTTCCAAAAATATTTAAATCTTAGGCAGTAAAGGTGGATGGAGTTTATAGCACTGTAACGATCCCGGATTTTAATTGAGCTTAAAATGATAATTAAATTTATTTTTGAATAAAAATTATGAAATTAATTGATAAATTGACTTGAGTTTTCCAAAATGCATATTTAATTTGAAAATGGCAATAGATTTAAAGATTCCACTTTGGAAAAAAAGAAAATTAATAATATGTATGATTATTTATTTAAGGTATAAATTGTGTTTTGATTTACTTCCTTTAAAAAAAATCATAGAGAATTATAAAATTTATCTTATCGATATTTAATGTAAAGTATAAAATAAATTATACGTTATAAATTTAACACTTGTTAGTTAACCTATAAATAGAAATGAAAGATTTTAATATGGGTGAGTAAGAAAGTAGAGTATACAAACATAACTAAAAATAGTTTTATATACATAAACATTAAGTTCTGGAAAGCAAGAACAAAGCAAAGTAAAATATAAGATAACTATGGAATATAAAACAAATATGTATAAAAGTAAGCATGCAGGCTTGTATAGGAAGACAAAGAAAAGTAATACAAAATCACCTCAGCACAAACAAATAAAAAGAAGAAAAAAATATAAGCTTGTAAAACAAGACAACAACAAAACAAATCATATCTTAGCCACCAAAATATCATCCATCAGCCGAAGTAATACGTATCCATCAGCTGAAATTTAGCTTAGTCAAGCAAAGAGAAAAATATCTCTGATTTATATTTGTACAAACAAAAGAATTGTCACCCTATTGTACAAACAAACATTATAATCCCTGTGCATTTTTCCTATATATCAACTTCTCCTTATCTCAGTTTCGTTCCATCAAAACTGAATAGCATCTGAAGCAAACTTCATTTGAAAACTTAAACAAAAACTTTAGCTACAACAACAAAAGCAAATTTCAAGCATGCAGAATCAAGTCTGCAACCAAATATTTGAAGTATTCAAATGCAAAGCAGTTTCCAGGCCTCTGTTTCAAAACCCATCTGTGAGTAATTTTTCTTTTAAAACCTTAAGTACTTACATTAGTTTCAAGTTTATATCTGGAAAATTTGCATGTTGAATTTATTCCTGGGTATATATATATATATATATATATGAATGTATAAAATATGTATGCCTGTACAAATTTGAGGCACCTCTTCTTATTTTCCCAGGCTCAGATGTGCAATCAAATCCTTATCTCTTGATCTAACAAACTATTAACACTTAGGATTAAAACAAGAAAAAAACTGTTTGTTATAGCATCTATTAAAGTTTAGAAATTTGTTTAAGTTAAAACAATTTGTAAATATTCTCTGGGAACCCAAATTTTTGGAACAAACTTAAGATGAGTAAATTTTCGAATCTCTTAATTTTCAAATTCAGGTACGCGAATGAAATCTAGATGCTAAAACGTGATTTTTAAAGTTTAAAACCTGATTTTTAGTGATAAGGATTGAGAGTAGTTTGTGTTTATTTGTATTTGACATTTCGAGTTGCCATGGGTGATCTAGTCGACTGGAGGGGTCGGATTTTTGTCAGGAGTTGGAGGAGCCTAGCGTGGGTCTGGGAAAAATACCCGGAGGTTGAACAAAGCCTTGTGGCGGCGGCGGGTGGCGTTTGAACTCCGGTGACCTAGTTTCGAGGGGGTCGCAAATTTTTGTTTCGTTCGACACCATTGCTCGATCGAGTGTCCTGTGGTTCTTGGAAATGGTAAGTGGAGTAGCGACGGATAGATGGCCGAAGTTTGAGGTTCGCTGGTTGTCGCGGTGGCGAGGACGGCGGTAGTTCCAGGTTTCGACCTGATGCTCATTTTTGGTTCCAGGTTTGGGGCTCGGGTGCTCGAATTCAAATTCGAGTTGTTGTGTGAGTTTTGATGGTCGGGGTCGTTAAGGAGCGGTGATCGCCAATGTGAGGAGGCCAGTGAGGTCGACCGGAGTTGATCGAAACCACGGTGCACGTGCACCGTGCACATTTTGTTCTGATGGTGTTGGGTTGAAGTTGAAGGAGGTAAGCATGCATTTTTCTCGAGTTATTCCTGTGTTTTGCTCGAAGTGCGTAGGGGAGTGACTCGAAGTAAAACTAAGTTGCCTCAGGATGGTTTAACTGGGTACAGTTTTGTTCAAAACTGTCTGCAAATTGAGATTAGACCAAAGCTAAATGAATTTAAATTTGTAAGCTTGATCTAAATAAAGTTAAATCAAGTTTAAGTTAGATTCAAATGGTACTTTGAATCTTCAAGCTTTAAAAAAAAGGAAATTTGTTTTTATCAAAGTTGTGAATAATTAGAAGTGGATTTTCAGATTTAATTTAAAATCCGAAACTAAAACTTAAATTGGGTTTAAATTCAAAGTTAAGCTAGTTTTTAACAAACTTTTGAATCTTAAGCTGTTGAAAAAAAAAAGCAAGTTAAATCAAAGTTTTGAATCAAAGTTCAAAGCCCAGTTTAAATCAAATGTTTAGGTATGGATTCATGTATTTTTTTGAATTCAAATCTGTGATTCAAATCAGTTTTAAATCTGAATGGTTTAAACAAGTTCAAATCAAATAACTTTTTAAAGCAATTTGTTTTCAAATAAATATTTGAATTCTAGATTTTGAAATTTAATGAAGGTTTATAAATTTAAATGTTTAAAAAAAAAAATTAAAAGGTAAGGTATATTTTAAATATGTGAATTTAAAAGTGGATTGAATATAAATGTTTTAACATATTTGTGAGTGATAATAAAATCACTAATAAGAATGAGATTTATCTTAAGTTAATGAAGATATAATGAGGATTCATAATTCATTAATTATCAAGTTAATTAAAAATGGATAATTTATTTAGTTAATTAATTGATGGTTTGGATTGATTAAATAAGTAATTAAAGGTTTAAACTACTTAACAAAGGTTTTAAAAAATTAATTAATTAAGGAATAATTAATTTGTAAATTAAGGATTGTTAATTGAATATTAATTAATAATTTAAGGTGATTAATCAAGTGATTAAACAATAAATTTATTAAGGACTAATTAATAAATGAAAGTGATTAAGAATAATTTAATTAATTAAAGTGTTTGATGAATTTATTTGTATCAAATGACTTGAAATTTATAAATCAGAATTGGATAAATAATTCATAGGTTATTTAATTTAATTGGAAATAAATTGAATTAATTAGGATTAAACAATCCTGCTTATAAATAATTATTGAATGCTTGACCTTACTTATGAATGATTGTATTGTATGAATAGCCTTGAATTGATTGTCCTATCTGATCTGTGATATTTTATTCTGTGAATTGTGCTATGTATAATTTATGCATTTATTGATGATACATCTGCATATTATCTGCATATTATCTGAGAATTGTGAATGGAAGATAAGCGTTATACTTTATATCGCTTATCAACTATATTTCTGTGGTTTAAATCTGTGATGATTGAATGATGTTGCACTATTGTGTTAAACCCCTGGACCACACTTATACACACACCAATATGGATTTCACGAGGACATCGATTAAGCCACAGATTTTGAAACAGTTTTGAATTTGAAATTTAAATTCAAATGTTTTGGAAATGGATTAGGATTTAAAGTGAAAAGCTTTTGAAATGGCATTTCAAAGATGAAATTTATTTTGAATAACTTGATTGAGTTTTGAAATTTAAATATTCTGATTTAAATTCAAATTCAATATTTGAAATTGAATTCTATGATCTGGAAACTAGGGACGAAAGATGTTATACCAGTTTATATAGGTTAAACTATTTTAAAGGTATTGATTTGGGAATTTGAATTCAAAGGCTTTAACTCATGTAAATAAAATTGGATTCTTTTGAACTGAAAATATTTGTTTTCAAATAATTAAAGCTTTCACCTAAGTCATGAACTTCCAAATTGTGTAAAAAGGAATTTCAAGTTAAAAATGAAAATGATTTTCCAAGTTATGGAAACGGTTTGGAAGTTATAAGTTAAATCTTTAATTTAAAGATTTTAAACGAGTTAATCCAATTGAAATGGAAATCGTTTTGAAATCCATAAATGGATCTTTGTAAATGGGGTGAACTTTGTGAATTGAATCTTTTGTTTAAAAGATTAAAGTGTGGGAATTATTTAAACCATTGAAGGTTTTTGAAATAAATCTTTTGTTTAAAAGATTTGAAATGGTAATTGGTTTAAACCATTTGAATGAAAGTTTTGAATTATTAAGTTGTGACTTAATTGAAATCCCATATCCATGTATTTTAAAAGTTGCGCTCACTATTCGGTTTAGCCGGGAGAGGACCTTTGTGTCGTATAACCCATTCCGAATATGTGATTCGACGTTATGGATAGCATTTGAAGACCGGTGTTGAAGACCGGATATTTGTGAGAACGATAGGATAACCTATCGATTGTCTCTGCACCAAGTAGCTACGGTATAGAGATTTCCTAAGTGATGGGAAGTCTGCTCGAGATTGTGAATACCCAGATTGCAAGGGCTTCTTCGGAAGTGGCTTCGGTTCTGTTCGAACCCGGAACAGACTTGTATGGTTACATGTCTGACACTACACTTTGAGATATAAAGCATATTTCTTTCAAATACATTTCTGTTGGTGGCGGAGAATTTATTCTCTTAGCTTAATACCCTTCTCTGAGACGTACGAGCTTAGAGGTTATGTAGTTGAAGGTTATCAGCGATATACTCCCAATTTGGTAGTGTGGCATGCTGAGTGTTGCTGTGTGTGTTAATGATTATTTATTGATCATTTGTGATCAGAGCATGGCTTTCGTATAAAGTGTAGCTTTGTGGACGAGACTGCATCAGGACCTCACACCCCGGAAATGGTCAAAACAGGAAAGATGCGGCAAGGTTATGAGGGTCGCGCCCTTTAGGGTGTGTCATTCCCTTCTGGTAAAGGGTGGTATCATGGTATGGAGCCCAGATATTTACCTATGTGGTGGCTCCAATCTCATCTACTGTGTGGTTGTTGCTTAGAGGCACCTCGGATAAAGGTCCCAAAGGACCGGGGAGTGGCATGCTCGAGTAGTAGTTACCTAGTTACAGAGGTAACCCGGCCTTGTGTTGGCAGAGATCCGGATAGGTTCTCGGGACGTCCCGCCAGAGGCGATCCCATGTGGCAGTAGGAAGTTCCTTAGCCTGACCATTTGTTGGAAAATCCAAAGAAACAATACGTGCCCTGTATGGTTTTAGTTGTATTACCTGCCATGGAATGTGGTGGTAACCTGCTATTGAACATGGTAGCTATAGTAGGCATACGATAATGGTCGTATGCTGGCTAAGATTAATATTCTACTTTCGAAATGTTTTCTGCACTTTGCACTTATAATAATAATATCAAAGAACTTTATACGTATCAAGCATGTTTGACTATCATAAGAAGAAATCTCCTCCAATTCTGCGTTTGCATTGTGTGTGTGGCGGGAGGTCTTATGGTAGTTTCATTTTCTAAAAAGCATATCGAATTTTCTTTTATAAATCTTGTTTATTTTTAAAGATAAACTGTTTTTGTTACTCACACCAGTCCCATGACTGATTCGGAGTTTATTGTTCCTTTCCTAAACTCTGGGTGCTCACTATTTTCCACACGAGCAGTCTAGAGTTGGGTTTTTCAGATAGTTAGGTTCAGTGGATTGTCTGGAGCTAGTTTCATTCTTTGGATATGGACGAGACTAGCTTGTCTTAGGGTATCGAGTTGATGGTTCGAGCTGCTGCTTGAGTTCTCTTTTGAAGACTATCTTAGAATTGTTTGTTCTGCTGCTGGTGTTATCTATTTTCTTTTCCGCTGCTATTTTCTTGTATCATATCTCTGATGTATATTGATATTCATTGTATCATCTGTTGTATCAGATATTGCATCAATGTTGTATATCAATGTATTATTCTTTTTCTTCCGCTATGTTGTTTACTTAATGATGTTATAAGCTCCGGCGACTCGGATTTGAACGGTCGAATCTACGGCATTCGAGTACGATGTAAAGTATGGATGTCGATTTTCGAACGGACAAAATCCGCTTCGTTACATTGCACCTTTTGATTTTGAAATACAGTATATCCCTAGAAAAAGGAATTTTGTTGTCGGCGCCTTTAACTAGATGCATGCTACGTTAGGTGCTATACTTGAGTGGAGGCACTTAGAGTTCCTCACGAATTTCAACTTCCTACTGCCAAAAAAACCGACTAAAGGCTATTTGGCAACAATGGAGGTTAGGCCAACATTGATGGACCCTATTGGATTTGAGCAAAAGAAGGTTGAGGAGATAGTATAAATTTTGGGTAAGCTAAGCAGAGGAGAACATTTCCCCCATATCAGATATGAAGTTGACGAGAAGAGATGTTTGAGGAGAGATAGACACCTTTGTGTTCCAAAGAATGATAGTTTGTTGGAGGAGGTTCTTGCGAAGTGTCACCATTCAAGGATGACCATTTACCCGGGTTGAGATAAGATGTATATGTATATGAAGTGAATTTTCCATTGACTGAGAATGAAGAAGAGGGTGGCTGAATTTGTTTCTAAATATTTGACATGCCAAAGGATAAAGGCTAAACAAGGGAAGCCGGAGGATTGTTATTACCCGACTTGAAAATGAGAACATACGCCGATGGACATCATAGATGGGTTGCTTAGGAGCCAAAAGTGCCATTTTATTCTTGTTAGGAGCAATAGGACCGCATCATCGTTAGCACGGATTTATATTAAGGAAGTGGTTCGACTTCATGGAATTTTAATTAGCATCGTCAGTGTAGGGACCCTTTTTTTACTAGCAAATTTTGGAGGAGTTAGCAGGAGGCTTTGAGAACTTCATTGAATCTTAGCACTGGTTACCACCCACATATCGATAGTCAAACCGAAAGGGTGAATATGATCTTGAAAATTTTGTTAAGAGCGTGCATCATGGACTTTGGAGGATACTGGGAGCAGCACCCACCTTTAGTCGAATTCACTTATAATAATAGTCACAAAGCAATGATTGGTATGGCACCCTACGAAGCGCTTTATGGGGGGCCATGCAAATCGCCAAATTGTTGGTGGGAAACTACTGACAAAATCCTACTCGGAGCAGATTTAAGTCGCAAATTTTTTAAAAAGGTAGATTTTATTAGGCAACGTATGATGGCCGCGTAAGATCATCAGAAATCCTACGCAGATAAGAGAGGAAAGGAATTAGAGTTCAAGGTTGGGACATGGTGTTTATCAAAGTTTCTCCTCTTAGGAAGGTCATGAGATTTGGGAAATTGGGAAAGTTGGCACCAAGATTTGTTGGGCCTTCTCGAGTTTGAAAAGAATATGAAAACTTGCTTACCGCATGGAGGTATAAGATAATCGGCAGGGGTCCATGACATTTTTCACGTTTCACACTTGAGGAAATGCCTTCATAACACATCTATTTTGGTACAACCTGATTAATTAGGGGACAATGAGACGGAGCCAATAGCATCCCATGCCACCGCACGCATTGTGGAGCACAGAACTAGGAAGCTCCGCAATAACGACATTAGGCTGGTTCGAGTATAATAGGGAGATAACCTGGCGAAAAGCACATGGGAAATTAAAAGGAAGAGGACGACTTCTCATCTTGAGCTTTTCATTGGTAAACTTTTCTCTCCAAAATTAGATTTTGGTTGTATCATGGATGCTAGATTGGATGGTATGAGATGGTTGCCACACTTTTCACTATCACTTTGCACTCATATAGAAATTTTTTAAGCATGATTAGGATGTTTGCATACATACCTATATGTCAAGATCATACGCTCACGCTAGGATTGAGTTCATGTATAGTATGTCTGCATACAAAATCACATTCCACTTTTGGTTGAGTAGACGGATGTATAGATAACTTGGTTATATAACATGGATGTTTATTGCACGTTACATTGTCTGCTCCTTAGGAAGATTTAGGGGACGAAATCCTTTTTAAGGGAGAAGAATGTAACACCTGTAAAAATTAATAAGAAATAAGTGAATTGATTAAATAAGATAAGGCTAAAAATATTTTTTTGGGTAAATGACATAATTTGGCCACAAAAGCTATGTCGTTGCGATCGTGGCGATTTTCTAATTAATGTTCACATATAATGCTTTAAAAATGGAGCTCAAACGAAAAAGTTGTGGACGTTTAAAGTTTTCAGATTCAAAATAATATAAATAGAATTCAAATTCAAATAAATAACTCATTCCAAATTTTGAAATTCAAAACGTCAGCAGTAATCAGTTTTGGGGGTTAAATAAATGCTAAAATTAGTGTTAACGTTAAAAGTTAATTGAGAAATTAAATAAATACACAACGATAATAAATTAAACGGTCCCAAAATAGGCCAACCGATTGACCGCTCTCTAGGACCGGTCCACCGTCTAGGTTAGACCGGTCGATCGATGAATGTTGGAGGCGGCTAGGGTTTTCACGTATTGAACAGTCCAGATTTCATTATTTTAAACCGACTTAAATCTGAAGGTTCTGATGCTTTCTAATCACAATAAATAAGAGCCTAGCTCCCTCACTTTTATTAACAAATTATTTTGGGATCCAAGCGAAGTTATTCTAGTCTCTCTCCTTAAAGATTCAAAAAATAGGGTTTCAAGTAAGAAATTTTAGATGTTTATTACTTAATTTCTAATACCTTTCTCCTTCAAACCCTAAATTTTCGAATCTAATTCGTATATAATTCGGTTGCTATATATTTCTAAAAGAAGAAATCTGTATGAGATTAAAACAAGCATATCAAATCCAAAAAGAGAAGAGCTAAGGACTAATTTTGAGTGGAAATATTAGTCTTTTAATTTTAATAATTGTATAGAATAACTTGGATTTGATATATTCCTTTGGGGATTTTTTTATATGAAAACATCACACTAAAACCCCTAAATTTTCCTAAAGCAAAATATAAATTCTTGAGTGAGAATCCCAATCATTTTATTTTAAAATAATGCGATTGTGTAAATATTGCAATTTTAATGTTTTACGTTCTATTCCACTTCTTATTATTTTCTTTGGATCTGATTAAGAGTTTTGAAAATGATAAATTAGGAAATGATGTGTAAGGTACGGATTCTTTTATTCGACTGCCTATTTCTGCAATTTAATAGAAATTCATTTTTTCAATTTTATACAAAGAAGTTGAATAAAGCATAAAAGTATTTGAATTTCAATTTTCTATTATTGTTGATTTCGCTATTTTAGTATAAAATAAGTTTTGTGTGGATTTTATTTTATACAAGTTTGTTGATTGAATTCTGGATATTGGATATTTGGTATATTTGGTTGATATGGAATTGGACTTGTATAAATTTGAAGTTTTGACATCTAAACGTTAGTTTAGGGTGCAATCTTCGCACGCATAGAAATATTTTAAATGCATATATATATACACACACACACATACATACATATTAGCGTAAATAATGTATAATTATAATGTATTAATTACGTAGTTAATAGGCTATTAATTATCATTAAATTCCCTTTAGGAAAGAAGTTAAGTTGTAAAGGCGAAATAAGAATTTTCTTGTAAGGCCTTAATATGAAATGCGGTGAGATGTGTGTTAAAATATTAAGAGAATGTTATAAATTATGACTAAGTTATGGGGATGTGAGATCAATTAAAAACACACAGAAGACTGCCCAGCTAATCTGGCCACTAACGATGTAACTTTGGGACAGATGTGAGACGTCGTCTATAATAAGTACCCATAGAAGATGCGAGGTTAGTTCCAAATTATATAGGATAAACCTACTCGGTTAGTTTGACTACTAGTACCTACCAATAGTTAGACTAATATGAGACGTTAGTTAGGTTACGGATCATAATACAAAGGATCTGCTTTAGGGTTAAAGGTATCAAGTGGCTTATTGAGGGTCCGCCTCTTCCCTATGTAGGAAGTGGTAAATGGTCAGGATTAGTAGTTAGGCACGATAGCGGATATCTCAGGGAGGGTCCGCTTTATATTCGAAGTATTAAGTGGACTAAAGAGATTCTTGCAATGTCAGCTAGATAATACCGGAAAGGAGTCCACTTTAAGAGGTATTAAATGGTGAGGACCTACCTTAAATAAGGTATTAAATGGTCAGAGTCTGCTTAATACCCATTAATAAAGGTATTAAGTGGCTTGGGTGCCGTCTCTTACATTGTTAAGACATTATTGACGATATATATGGGTTATTAGGTTGAAAGAGTAATGAGAATGGAATTGGACTGGGAAAGCCTTAGGGCTTATTATTGGAAGACTTACAATATAGTTAGGATACATAAGACATATTCTTATTTAAATTATACTGACCAAATACTGTTATAAAAAGGCTCGAGATTTTATTCACCATCCATTGTTGTTCTGACTCCCTCCTTATTACAACATAGGTTAAAGATGATGATGCTGATTTTCCGAGATTATGGTGGAGACGTAGACTTATGGTAGTTGTTTAACTATCTATGTTATTTTTATATTTTTGATGTACCCATTGAAACATAACGTATTTTGAGATATTGTACCATGAATATTTGGCGTTGTTATGTAGGATTATATTGTTGTTGTTTTTGTCATTTGAATTTTTAATGAATGGGTACTATTTTGATATTATATTTTATCCTTCCAATACGAGATCCTGAATGTGTAGATAAATAGCTCCGTGTATTTTCTTTAAATCAATTTTATCAACCAATAGCCAGCTTTGGAAAGGGTCTAAGCTTCGATGGGCTTTTTTGGGTCAAAAATTAGGCCCGTTTTGAGGCGGGTTGTTACACCATGCCATGATTTGACTATAATCAAAGCGGAGCTTTCATATTGAAGATTAACGGCATTCTCAAGTCGAGGGAACTTTGTAAATCAGTCACATCGATATTTTCTATTAGACCTTAGTTATATTAACCAAAAGAAAACTGTTGAGTGTGAACCATTCCATTATTATCTAATAAATATCAATACGTAACCCCTTTGTGCCCCTAGCACCCATGCATAATACACTGTCTAATATTTGGAGAGCGCTAGGTACTCTAGTCTCAACGGATATATTGATACCCACTCTGGATACATCTTAACTAGAATTAATTAAAATGATATACTGATTTTCATTATGATAAATTACTCATGATTACAACATTTTGTAATTACTATCACAAAGCATACCATTTATGGATTTTCTACTAAATACACTTTTAATTGAATTAATTAATTAATATAACACATTATATCAAATACATAATAGAAAGAAAACAGCTTTTATTTTGAACAAGATTGGTTATCGACTTGGATATACGTAACAAATTACATAATTACCCTTAAGCTATACCTCTAACTCTACCGGTAAGTGCATAGAATTTCTTCAGAGAAAGGGTCTCTATTCTTATCATTTGACAGACCTTCACCATTTTCATTCCTAGTTCGGGTTATGTGCATTTGCTGGCGCATGACGGTTATTTCTTCTCGAAGACCAGCCTCCATGCGTCGTAGATGGTGCTGACCCCTTACTAAGGAGAGACTTCTCGTCATCTATCTGGTGATGGGGATCATTGATGACAGTATGGGAGTAGGAATGATGGCGTCGCGCTAGTGTAAGACACCTACTTTTGACTACAGAGGGTAATTTGGACGGAGAAAGCCTCCTTTCCTAAGACCTTGCCCGCGACGCCTCCCTTTAGGGTTGGGAGTGAACAAATGATATTTCTATCGAAGGGCAACATGATCAGCATAGATCTCTTGATACACCATTTGGTTTAGGTTCTGGGACATCATGAACATTTCCCTTCTCATGCATGCACATCCTTATGGTGGAGAGGGGACACCCCCTTCGGGGTTTCCAACACGATCCTTTGAGTTTCATCCATAATGTTGCAGGTGCTAGGAAGAAGCTGAAAAGGGGTTTAGTCAACCTCTAGGGACTACCAGACTAAAGTTTACAGTTGTTTGAGCCTTCACTCTAATATGAAGGTCGTTCACATCACATGCAAGTTGTCATATGATGATCAAGTCGTTGACCATGTTGAGCCATTTGTCATTGCTCAGCCTAAGGATGGGACAAACGGCACTTGCCCTAGTAGCTCCATTGGTCTTACGACCATTGGAGTTGTTAGCTTCGTTATCACTAAGATTTTGCATGGAATGAATCGTTAAAGGAGCTTGTAAAGAAGAAAATGTAGGATCGATTTCACCCTAGAGGGGGGGTGAATATGGTGATGCTATTAATTATAAAAAATTAATGCAGAAGTTTGTATAATTTTTTTTCAACACAGATATATCAGAATAGCAGCACAGATAATAGCAGAATAATAAATGCAGAAATAGAACGACACAGAATTTACCCAGCTTCGGCAAAACCCTGCCTACGTGCTGCCTCCAAGGTTTCTACTAGAAATTAAGCAGTCAGACGCTTACACACGTAAACTCGCGACACCCGCTATCGACTAGCCTTAACTCTACGCTCAAAACCTTGTCACAACTCAGCCACGGAGTTTCGAATTCTAGAACTACGCCACGTAGTTTGTCCCCTAGTCACACGACTAGAAATTACAACAGTTTAAGAAGGAAAATACAATTTAAACATAATTTAAAAACAAAACAAAACCCTAACTATAAGCCTTTTATTATAAACCCAATACAAAGGTAAAGGCCGGCCCAAATATATTTTTCCTCTTTTTCTTTTATCGGCCCATTCCTTTGTGTTTGTGATAATGGCTGCTCTCGTTCGTTCGTTCATTCCTATGAAATTAGGGCTTCGTGCATGAAGTCGCCGCTTTGTCAAATTGAATGCGATGATGCTTCGAATCCTTTCTTTGGTTGATTATATTGCTCGCGGCTTCTTCAATTTAGTCGAGTACTGGTATGTGCTTTTACTTTTCAATTTGCCTATGCTCGACTTGATTCGAGTTGAAAGATTAGTTCTTTTTGCTTGAATTCGAATACATTTTGCCGATGATGTTTTAGGGCTTATATAGGAATTGAATTCCTTATTTTTCGTTCGTATATTTCATACGAGTTCGTCTGATAATTTTTGGCTTGCCGTTCGATTTTGCATTGGTGATTGTGATGATTTCTGACATTTTCAGTTCGTATAATTTGTTTGCTTGATTAACACGGTGTTGATTTCTTTCGTGGCCACCACAGCTTCGATTTCTGACCTGTTCGACTTTGGCACTGACTTGTTCAATATCGGCTTTGAAAACGCTATCGACATTATTTGATTCTTATTGAAATCCCCTGCGACCTTATTTTTGGTTCGAACTTTTTGCTATGACTTCGGCCACTTAATTTGTTTTGAAACTGTTGATCCATGATTTGTTCGAACTTGTTGTGTATCATTATTTTGAAACTACTACATGATGATTGTATTCATCTGGAAGTTTTACGTTGCTTTGCCTTTTCCATTGCCTGACTACTGCACATGTGTACTCAAGTCTGATTCATGTAGTCTTGCTTCCATACTAACTATGATGTATTGTGTTTCTTGTCATCATGTAATCTGGTTATGCATATGTATATAGTTGTTGTATGATACTAGTCTGGGTTGTTTCAGTGGCATGTGAATTTTACTGTTTGTCTATTCCATTTGACCTGAGCATTTCAACTTGTATTCATTTGATTTGAGCATTTCTGGTTTGTACGTTCGATCACTGTCTTGCTTAGAATTCACACGCATTTAGTCCAAACATTGTTGACTTCGCTTACATACTTGTTCATCATGTAGTTCACTGTATTGGGTTTTGTTGCACCACTATTGTCATCTGTGTCATTTACTGGTTCTCTTGAACTCTAGACTTGTAGTTGACTTGATTTTATGGTTCACCACTGTTTTATGTACTTTGGGTCTGATCTTTGATGTTGAGGCTGCTGTTCCATGACTTCGACATATATGCTGTTGAACTTTATGTTGAGGCCTGATGAACTGTTTCATTGTGTCACTGTTAACTTGTTGCACTAGGTAGTTGCTGTGCACTGTGCATATCACTGCATTGCTTCGAGTCATAGTAGCAGTCGAGTCTTGTTCAAGTCTTCATGCATTGTTCATTGATCATTTGTTCATGTTGCATATATGCCGGTTCTGTCTTGTATCTTGATTCACTGTTTGCTTTGAGGCATATCAAATTGTATTAATGTCTTTTGTTCATGTTGCATTTGAGGTATGCATTCACTGTTTTAGTGATCATGTCCGGTCACTTGTGTGGCCTTTGCTTGTCTGGCTCATTTGTTGGGTCATCATTTTTGCCAGATCTTGGTTCTTTTCATTTAAATTTGCACCTGTGTTGAATCCGGCTTTAAAGCTCGGGTTTGACCTTATGCTCACCCGTCCCTATAACTTTATCAAGTGTATATATCGGTGTGCACGGCCTTATGGCATGTACAGTGATACATTGTGCATGTCACAAGCTGTTCGTGTATGATAAATTCAAAATTAAGTGATGATGAACAACCCAAATAACCGAGGCAAATAATATTTTCAAAATTACATTTTCTTTTACGCTGCAAAAATATTTTCTTTTCAATTTTACTGCGTCAGTATTTATTTTTGCAGATTGCTCAGATGTTGGATTCAAGTTGAAGATAAAATACGAGTGAATGAGTGAATTGTAGTGAGGTGCATTTGTAAATTAGAAATTATGATGTAATCAAATTTGTATTGAAATTGTATATGTATAGTGAGAGCTTGAATTTGTACTATTCAAAATTGTAATAAATATTTGTTTGAATAAAATATCTGTTTGAATTTGAATTCTGTGTTATTTATTTTATTCATCAAATACTTATTTAATTATGTGAAAAATAAAATAGTACATTAACAAATATATTTATATGAATATATATATATATATATACATATATATATGTTTATTATCATCAAACAAAAATTATATACTCGCATATTCAACAATCTTCCCCTTTTGATGATAACAAACATATATTTAAGATTTTGAATTTGTTAAATGTATTTGATCATTCAATTTGCTCCCCCTATTTGAATGCTTCCTCTCTACACAAATCTCCCCCTTCATATATGCATACAATTAAAAATATGCAAATGAGCCTACATGCAAATAGAAAATATTTGACCTTTACTTGATTTTATTTGACAAAATCTTAACTTTTCTCCCCCCTTTTGTTATCAGCAAAAGAGTAATAGTGTTAGAAAAATAGAGATAAAGTGATAGATATTAATACAACATTAAAACTCAATTGAATATAAATATTAAATTTTAATAAAAAATCAAAAAAAAATCATAAATACTCTGTTTGACGCATATTCCACTTTAGAATGATAGAGATGCTGTCATCATATAAAACCATACAGCTGTGTCTATTTGTGGTATATTTATATCAGGAATTTGAATATCTACCAATCATGCATAACCGTTAGGACTTTTAAATGAGATTAGTAGTATTCCAATTTTATTTTTTTTTTAAAAATGAATTCAAGTAACTTCTAACCATGCATAATTGTGAGGACATTTAAATGGGATTAGAATCAACTTGTTTATTTAATAAATCAATTTTGATATTTGTTCCATACATGTATAACATGAGGTCTTTTAAAAGAGCATGGAAGCACATAATCAAAAATTCCATGTAATTCACCCATGCATAACTATGAGGACTTCTAAATGAGAGTGAATACATTGGTTTTTATTTATTTATTTATTTTTTGAAAAATAAAATGTAAAACGAATGATTCCTGTTTAAATCACCACATATTGACATGCTATATTGGATTATGATGAGTGATGGCCGATAGAAAAATGATAGAAATAGAAATATCATGGAATTTTTACCAACAAAAAGTGTTTATAACTCTTGTTTAAATTTCTAAAGAAATTTACTAATTATACCGTCTCAAGTTATAATATATGATTAATATCAACACTCGATACTTTTTCAATCACTATTTATCTTTTCGATAATTAGTAGAGAGTCAGATTAGTCAATTGTAGTCATTTAAAATCAAATTCAAAAAATAATTATAAAATTAAATTTTCTAAAGTTGACCAATCTGAAAACAAGGTCAAAAATGGTTTTCTAGAAGGAATTTTATAAGAAAAATTTCTACTATTTGAAAATTATTTGAAATGAAAAATATGCAGATATTTTCTTTGGAAAACGATGCAGTTACTAAATGTCTCAACATAAATCACGTTCCACTAGTAATTTTTCTATCAACTAGATTAATAGTGTAATCTACATCTGAATTTTTCTTTCACTCAAAATTATCATTAATTGAATTTGATAGACCAGACCATGAATTGTGCATCAAAATATCTTAAAATCAATTTTAACAGCTTTTGAATGAAATTCTCTTGAATTTGAATTTGAAGATGTGTCAATCAACAAATCAGTGAATATAGTGTCAGATTTAGAAACGTAGGATAAACAAATATATTTACGTGCACCGAGATTAATAATCAGTCAATAAGATACCATCAGTCTAAACAAATTTATATGAAATAATTCAAAGACTCTAGAGATGCATGTAGTGTTCTTGGTATGAAAAGTATAATTGGCCAACAATTTTGAAAAAGTTAGAATCAAGATCATCATTCATTTCATCATTGCATTACTGGCTGAATTAATTCAAATTTGATATGGTGCAGATTATCACATTAATATATTGTTCAAGATGAATATACCATTACCTCTTTCACCTTTACGATGTTTTTTCGTTGTTGTTCAATTGTGATTCTGTCACTTTTGTACTAGGCTAAGGAATCTTTGCTTTGTTGTCCGCTGTGTTTCTGGAGCCAAAATCCAGATAACACTGTTGTTGTTCCTTAGCCTGCCACCACACCTACACGATAAAAGATTTTTGTGACCTATTTGTTTTTATAGGTCCACGATTATTAGTGGTAGAATATTTTGGAAAATAATATTGTGGAGACCCAAAACTATTTATATATGTTCTTTTCGACACCCAGATTTGTTTAACTTTGAGAGATTTTATATTTGTGCCTTTTGGAACCCAAATTAGTATAGTTTTCACGTGTTTGGGTCTATACCAGCAATTGTTTTGATTGTGTCCAAATTTTCTGCAAATTGTGCACATTGAATTGACTTGAATAATTTCATTTCTAATATTTTCAGATTGATTATATCCAAGTCCTTGTCTATCTATATTAGCATTTTGTTTTCCTATTAGCATATTTAGCGATCTTTCACTTTTGGAGAATTTTTCCAAAGTTGTAGACAATTGTTGGACTTGTGTTTTAAGAGATTCATTTTCATTCAATAATTGTGTGCACTTTTTAATTGAATTTTCTCTCCTAGTATTTCCACTCTCTTTCAAAATCAGAATTTCATTTTCAAGCGATTTAATTTTGATTTCTGATTTTTTAATCTCTTCTTCGAATATTGGACACTTATCACACTTAGAGCACTTGTTTTGATATTTTTTAACTAATTGTCCAAGTTGTTCATTTACTTCTATCAAACTATCTCTTTATGATTCAATATTAGCATATTTCTCCCTAAGTCATTTAAAACAGCCATTTACTTCGTGAAAATATACAAGTAATTCTGAGTGAGTTTTGATACCTCGCTTGGCTCGTCATCGTCGTTATCAGTTATATTACCTTGAAGGCACATATCTGCTTTCTCACTCTCACTGCTAGTACTTTTATTATCTTCATCACTTCTATTCCACGTGGCTGCAAAATTTCTCCCTTTCGATTTCTTTTCAAAGTCGTGTCGGTACTGAGGATAATTGGGCTTGATGTGTCCGGGTTGGTTGCACTTATGACATATTATTTTTTGCTTTTCTGTGTTATCTAAAACTTTGACTATTCTTCTTTTTAATTTTTGATTTAGAGCTGGATTTCCGTATTTGCGGTTCCATTTTTTAAATATCTTTATTACTATTTCCAACTCTGCTGCTCCATCGTCGTCGTCGTCGTCATCATTACTTTCAGTTATTCCTTTGAGAGCTATTGATTTCTCTCGAGTATCTCCTCCTTCATGCTCTTCCTTGAATTTCATTTCTAGCTCATAAGTGGTGATATTTCCGATGAGTTCTTCGACTTTGATTTGTTTTAAATCTTTCGATTTTGAATGGCAGTCACTTTTGCTTCAAAACTTCGTGGAAGGACTCTGAGAATTTTTCGGACTATTTCCAATTCCGTGTATGATTTTCCAAGAGCTTTTGATTTGTTTACGATATTGGAATGCATACATCTCTTTGACATTTTCTTCCTTGGCCATTGTGAAATTCTCGTATTCGTTACTCAGCATGGCAATGCGAGATTCTTTGACTTGAGATATTCCTTCGTGGGTCACTTCGAGTGTATGCCATATTTCCTGCGCAGTTGAACAATGTGAGACACGATTAAATTCAAATTGATCCAATGAACAGATAATAGAATTCATAGCTTTAGCGTTAGCATTTTGTAATTTATTTTCTAGTTCTGTTCATTGATCCTTCGGTTTGTTTATTTCGTGATTATTTACAATTATAATTGGTGCTCTATACCCGGTCTTAACAATATCCCAAGCATCGATGGTTTTCAGAAAAATTTCCATCCTAGTTTTCCAGCAAGCATATTCACCATTGAACATTGGCAGTCTAACTATGGGCTGACCCTCTACAAAAGCATTATTAAAAACAGCCATTTTAAAAATTTATTTTTTTCAAAAATGGTTTTTGAAAAATCAAACTTTTTTAAAACAAAAATGGCTTTTGTTCCTAGCTCTCATACCACTTGTAGGATCGATTTCACCCTATAGGGGGGTGAATAGGGTGATGCTATTAATTATAAAAATTTAATGTGGAAGTTTGTATAATTTTTTTTCAACACAGATATATCAGAATAGCAGCACAGATAATAGCAGAATAATAAATTCAGAAATAGAACGACATAGAATTACCCAACTTCAGCAAAACCCTACCTACGTGCTGCCCCCAAGGTTTCTACTAGAAATTAAGCAGTCAGACGCTTACACACGTAAACTCGCGACACCCGCTATCGACTAGCCTTAACTTTACGCTCATAACCCTGCCACAACTCAGCCACTGAGTTGCAAATTCTCAAACTACGCCACGTAGTTTGTCCCCTAGTCACACGACTAGAAATTACAACGGTTTAAAAAGGAAAATACAATTTAAACATAATTTAAAAACAAAACAAAACCCTAATTATAAGCCTTTTATTATAAAACCAATACAAAGGTAAAGGCCGGCCCAAATTTATTTTTCCTCTTTTTCTTTTACCGGCACGTTCCTTTGTGTTTGTGATAATGGCTGCTCTCATTTGTTCGTTCGTTCCTCTGAAATTAAGGCTTCGTGTATGAAGTCGACGTTTTGTCAAATTGAATGCGATGATGCTTTGAATCCTTTCTTTAGTTGATTATATTGCTCGCGGCTTCTTCAATTTAGTCGAGTACTGGTATGTGCTTTTACTTTTCAATTTGCCCATGCTCGACTTGATTCGAGTTGAAAGATTTTTTCTTTGTTGCTTGTACTCGAATACGTTTTGCCGATGATGTTTTAGGGCTTATGTAGGAATCGAATTCCTTATTTTTCGTTCGTATATTTCATACGAGTTCGTCTGATAATTTTTGTCTTGCCGTTCGATTTTGCATTGATGATTGTGATGATTTCTGACATTTTCAATTCGTATAATTTGTTTACTTGATTAACACGGTGTTGATTTCTTTCGTGGCCACCACGGCTTTGATTTCTGTCCTGTTCGACTTTTGAACTGACTTGTTCAATATCGGCTTTGAAAACTCTGTCGACATTATTTGATTCTTGTTTGAAATCCCCTACGACCTTATTTTTGGTTCGATCTTTTTGCTATGACTTCGTCCGCTTGATTTGATTTGAAACTGTTGATCCATGATTTGTTCGAACTTGCTTGTATCATTATTTTGAAACTGCTACATGATGATTGTATTCATCTGGAAGTTTTGCGTTGCTTTGCCTTTGTCATTTCCTGACTATTCTTGTGTGTCTGCATATGTGTACTCGAGTCTGATTCATGTAGTCTTACTTCCATACTACTATGATGTATTGTGTTTCCAGTCATCATGCAATCTGGTTATGCATATGTATATAGTTGTTGTATGATACTAGTCTGGGTTGTTTCAGTGGCATGTGAATTTTACTGTCTGTCTGTTCCATTTGATCTAGGAATTTCAACTTGTATTCATTTGATTTGAGCATTTCTGGTTTGTATGTTCGATCACTGACTTGCTTAGAATTCACACGCATTTAATCCAAACATTGTTGTCTTCACTTACATACTTGTTCATCATGTAGTTCACTGTATTGGGTTTTGTTGCACCACTGTTGTCATTTGTGTCATTTATTGGTTCTCTTGAACTCTAGACTTGTAGTTGATTTGATTTTATGGTTCACCACTGTTTTATGTACTTTGGTCCTGGTCTTTGGGTCTGGTCTTTGATGTTGAGGCTGCTGTTCCATGACTTCGACATATATGCTGTTGAACTTTATGTTGAGGCCTGATGAACTGTTTCATTGTGTCACTGTTAACTTGTTGCACTAGGTAGTTGCTGTGCACTGTGCATATAACTGCATTGCTTCGAGTCATGGTAGCAGTCGAGTCTTGTTTAAGTCTTCATGCATTGTCCACTAATCATTTTTTCATGTTGCATATATGCCGGTTCTGTCTTGTATCTTGATTCACTGTTTGCTTTAAAGCATATCATATTGTATTTATGTCTTTTGTTTAGGTTGCATTTGAGGTATGCATTCACTGTTTTAGTGATCATGTCCGGTCGCTTGTGTGGCCTTTGCTTGTCTGGTTCATTTGTTGGGTCATCATTTTTGCCAGATCTTGTTTCATTTCATTTGAATTTGTACCCGTGTTGAATCTAGCTTTAAAGCTTGGGTTTGACCTTGTGCTCACCTGTCCCTGTAACTTTATCAAGTGTATATATCGGTGTGCACGGCCTTATGACATGTAAGTGATACACTATGCATGTCACAAGCTGTTCGTGTATGATGAATTCAAAATTAAGTGATGACAACCCAAATAACCGAGGCAAATAATATTTTCAAAATTACATTTTCTTTTACGCTGCAAAAATATTTTCTTTTCAATTTTACCGATCAGTATTTATTTTTGCAGATTGCTCTGATGCTAGATTCAAGTTGAAGATAAAATACGAGTGAATAAGTGAATTGTAGTGAGGTGCATTTGTAAATTAGAAATTTTGACGTAATCAAATTTTTATTGAAATTCTATATGTGTAGTGAGAGCTTGAATTTGTACTATTCAAAATTGTAATAAATATTTGTTTGAATAAAATATCTGTTTGAATTTAAATTTTGTGTTATTTATTTTATTCATCAAATATTTATTTAATTATGTGAAAAATAAAATAGTACATTAACAAATACATTTAAATGAATATATATATATATATACATATATATATATATATGAATGTTTATTATCATCAAACAAAAATCATATACTCGCATATTCAACAGAAAAGTGAAGAAAAATAAGATCTTTTAGGAGAGACCCTTCTTCAAGCACTAAATTATTAACTAAAAATTTAGCCAACTTCGAAATTATGATTAAGAGATGATATTAGCAAAAGCTACTTACTAATACCTTGATAAACTTTGAAGATAATATTTGCGAAAACAAGTAAAGACACATAATATAAAGTGGTTCGATCAATGTTGATCTACGTCCACTAAGATAAATCTATCATTACCTTGCTTCTATTATAATATGTGTGATTACACGAGACAATAATAAGAAATTACAATGTTTGAGAGTTTAGATTGTTCAACCTTTGTAAAAATGCAAGCCTTGTGTATTTATAGCTGTCGGAATCTATGTTGAGCAGTTGAGATTGCAAAGTTGAGATGATTGCTAGTGGGCGACCGTACTTTGAGCATACTTTGGTCAAGGACAAGCAAGATGAGATGAGGCAGTGGTTGTGTAGAGGTGCTTTGATGGTAGCAAAGGACATGAAGTGGTTACTGCTCAGTGATGCTTTTATCACATAGACAACGCCGTTTGTACCTGTCTTTCAAAGAAACATTGCAGACGAAGCTTCTTTTTATAGGGGTGGTTAGGCGTCTGTAGTCAAAAACGCTCGAGACAAGACAAGAAGACTTCAGAATGTGCAGATGGTCTATGAAGAACGCGAGCGGGGGACTTTGCTGAGGGATGGGTCGTTGATTGTGCCACTCAACCGTCCAAATGTATGCTTCATGGTAGTTCGATATATATTGCTGTCGAGGGGCCTGACAAGTCATTAGGTTGGCGTTTGGGCCGGTTAACTACCGAGGAGTGCTTTGTGGACAAGCAGATATTTATGGTTGTCACCCGAAGATATCTATATAGGCGATGTTTGACTTATGTAGGTGGCATTGTTGAGCGGGCTGTTTGTTGAGAGAGCCACACTTCTTGAGCCAGCTGTGTGCCGTGCGATGCGAACGTGCCGAAATGCCAAACTATACCGTTGTAATCATACAGGCTAGTTGGACGATGTGGGTCGACCCATTCCATGCTTGCGAGAAATTCACGCGACACATAGCTTTAAAACCTAAAGTTTAAAAATACATTTTTAAATTTTTTTAATAAGTGTTAGGTTCAAAATAGAATATTTCAAAATAAATTAATTTTTAAATTGCTTAGAACCTCAAAAGATTCATCTTAAATATTGAAATCTTTTAGAACATATAAAAGGGAAGAAAATTATGTTAAATATATATTAATAATTTTACTAACGGAAAAGACATATTTTGCTTACTCCCTTATCAAATCAATTTTTATCTTAAAACACAATTTCATCGATTCCCCTTATTTATCCAATATGGCTTTCCCTTTAACAATTCTCTTGATATACTTCATATGTTCAGTTAACGCGATATATGAACAACTACGACTGGTGCATGTTACCTGAAGATGCAACACAATTCGAGTAAATTAATTCCAACATTGTCCCATTAACTCTGAACCTATGGAATAATGATTATCATCAGTGAGCTCATTTGGACTATCAATTTCATCAATTTTAAGAAAATTAAATCACCGATAGTTTCTAATTGGGTACTTTTGTAAAACACCATCTTTTAACTTTCAAATACACACACCTCCTCAAAAATAAGTTTTAAAAAAATTATGTTTTTTGTTTCAACCGAAATGAATATATTTGCAGTTTTGAAAAATGCAAATATTTGTTGTAAAAACTGATTTTTTTTTTTGCATTTTTCAGGTAAAAATTCTAAAAAAAGGTTTTGATCATGGAAACATGCGATTAAGTTGGACTAATTGATTTTTTGGATTGGATATTTAGTTTTATAAGAAAACTTTCATTAGATGATGATGATTTTGGCACTAAGGAGGAGAAGTAAGGTTGTTCAGACAAAGGAAGAAGGTAGTGATAAAATAAAAATAAAAATCAAAATAGTCATAATTTGTGGATCAAATGTGTTTAATATGGTGCTTCATCATCGTTATATGTTGCTGGGTGGATAAAAAATAAAATATAAGGGGTATATTTAATGCTCACCCACTGTTGTTTATAATCAATGTCGATGCATATTTACGCCTGATGATTTTTTTCTCGAAAAATTGGAATTCTTTTTCTTTTTTTCCAGTTTCTTTAGGTTTTCTGACATTTGCTTTAGTTATGAGTCTAAAACATGGGAGAAAATCACCCGGATTCAAAGATTGTGTTCCAACGTGCCCAACTAATTACAACGTTTGAAATTTTACACCTAAGCCTCAAACAAAAATAGATTGGAGTTTGATTCAAAATTTCAATTGTTGGACACACCAGGACATATTTGGTTCAATGTGATTTGCTCCCTCCAAAACAGGCTCACTGCCCTTTTGGGGATACTCCTGGTAATTAGCCAGTCACTCTCTTTGTAGATGCTCTTTTCTCTCTAGGATAAATTCGTGCAAAATAATCACCGTTTCTCCCATCCCCGCTCGCTCCAAGCTCAGATCTTGCCGAATACCAAGTCTCGTTTCACCCGCAGGTAACAAAGGCAATCACTTCTCCTATCTCCATATGAATCCCAATTTTCAAAAATTCATCTCATCCTTCTGCGTCTTCAGTTTCACTCTTTGTTGATTTAGACATTGAAATCTGCAATTTATCTTGTACTTGGCTGATTATGTGTTCTTTGCTCAGGTTAATTGATTATAAAAATTGTATTGTTTGTGCTCTTACATGCTTGCCATACAACTGAAATATACTAGTTGTACCAATTTGAATATCGCTCTATATGATGGTTATAACTCTGTTATTTCCTGTAGTAGCTCAATAATACTTTCTGTTTTAGTTTAAGCTTTAATCTGCACACATTCAGCAAATAATATGTAAACCTGCAATTAGAAAGAGAATTGTCAAAGGAGAAGCATTTGGAATTAGTAAATTTATTTCTCTGTAAGAAACTTACTTAACCCTAATTTATGAATTCAAAAACCCCTATTCCCTATCAAATTGAAAGTGATTAAATTCGATTTTTGGGTGAAACATGCCAAGAACAAAAAATGGTGGAGATCGAGATAGAGATTAAGGAGACTGAGATGAGTTCTCCCCATCATGTTTGAACTTTAACAATTTCTTTACCTTCAATTAATAAAGAAATTGTTAAATAGAAATTTAGGTTTTGCACTTGGACGATATAAAAGATTTTGGCAAGATGAATAGGATAGTACGTGAAAAAGAAGAAGAAAACTAACCGTGCTAATGTTAAATTAGTAACATATATATATATTTTTCATTTTTATAAGGGTAGAACTAATGATCTGTATCTTTGATTAACAAAAAATAAAAATAAATAGATATTTGACATCGTTTTTTCTTTTTTCTTTCCTTACTCATAATGTTTCTCCCTTTTACAATTTGAGAAAAATGTTGTATAGTTATGTCATCTGCCGGACACAGTGGGCATAAGTAGCACTGTAACACTGTACTTCACGATTTAAAAAAAAAAAAAAAACTTAAAACCTTATGGTTTGGATCAAGTTTGCATATCCATTCTATGCAATTGTTGGATTCTCAAACTTCAAATCAAACTTCCAATAAAACCACAGTAGAAAATTTCATTCAAGTCATGCTGAAATAAGGAATATAAAGGTACTTACGTTAATCTATAATGCAAAATTTGTTTGTTCCTAACCAAAATATAGATGGAATGAGAGATAATTTTGAGTTTTAGATTAGATGTAAAATCAACTTCAAAATCAATTCAGAAAATGTAAATTATTACTATAACAGCAACAGTAATAGTTATGTTTATACACTCTTAAAGCCATTTAATACCTAAATGATTTCTAAACATACCGGCAAAGTTGTGAAAATCACTAGGCAGACGTTAGACGGTAAGTATAGACTAGGGATTTATCGTTTAGGCGGGGATTAATCGAAACTAGGTTTTTTTATAACTCGTGTATTTTGGATAAAATTTATTATTTCTTTCCACTAGTTTAACCGTTTCACATCTAAGCTTCATCACTGAACTCCGTATGCATAAGAAACCATGACCATTCCATATTTATTAATGTTGCATGATGCAAAAGACGCAAAATCTTCGTGGAACCTTACACATGTCATGGTAAGCTTTGTACTATCTTTTGATATACCACGCATATATTTTTTACATGTCATGAGTAATTAATCAAAATTAATATGATTTATATTTTTTTTACTAATAAATATCTAGGAAAAAAAATATTTTTTCAATTATTTCCCAAAAATATTGTTAAACATCATGTACTGAGCATATAATACTATTGTATATTACACAGTTCAATGTTCAATCATTTGTTTAGAAGTTAAAATTTCGAATTAAAAACTTGTAGGTAATGTTTAGTAATTTAATTTCAAACATAAACTTATAGCTATATTTCTATGCCTTACGTGAAAAGATGAGGAGCTTTGATTATATTTTTGCCTTTTGTGGTGTTATTTTGGTAAATTTTAATGTTTCATGTTACTTCGACACGTTTATTTTATATCGTATGTTATATCGTATTATTTTTCCTATTTTTCTTTTTAATATTTTGATAATTATTCTGTAAATTTTGATCATATTGAACTACAAAAGTCTTTACCTTATGTCTTACATCAATTTATCATATCATCGTATGAATAAATATATAATACAATCAAATATCTATGTTAGTTTGTGCATAGATGATCAATGTCGTATTATAAATTGCTTTAAGTATTTATATAGTGTAATAACAAAATTCTTTTTACATCTCTACTATTAATAATGAAAATTCAATCAACAGAATTTTCATCATGTCCTTTTGAAATTCCGAAACTACCCTAAATAGCATCCCTTCATGGCCACCCATAAAAAACAAAATAAAAAAAATCTTATCATCGGTTTGCGGCCTCCATCGGCACCCCACCTCTGACAATCCATTAACGGAATTTCACTATAGATTTGCATCCGACACCACCAATGAAACTGCTTGAAATAAAGATCTTGTGACCACCAAAGTTTTTTTTGCTTATAGCACGTATCCCCCATTAAATTTTATTAAATAAAAAATAACACATTTAACTATTAGATGCACGTACATGCAATTTATTCTAATATTAGTAACTACATGTGTTTGTCTTCTAGGAAAGAGAATCCAGAAAGTAAAAACATCATTTAGAACCTAAAAAGATAATACTGATTGTTAAGTAATTGTGGATTATGAAAAGCAAATAAAATAACAATGTATATAAAAAAGAAAAATAAATTTAAAAAATAGTGTAAAGTTAAAAAAAAAACATGCTTTTTTTTTTTGCATCAGCACTATGTATGCCTCTGCGCTATATGCACCATTTAGTGTGCCTCCTCATGTGCGTCGCGCCACAGAGCCAAAAGGTGCAATGACAGCGTTTCGCCGCGTCTTGCACTATGTCCCTCCTTTCATAACTATGCCCATATCCCAAAAGTATTTATTCCCTTGATATTTCCTCTCATCCATTTTTTGCTAGTGTTTTTCCTTTCATATGTTGCTATATCAATTTCAGTCTTCTCTACTCAATCTTTAGGATAACAAACTGTATCCCATGAGATTTTCTCATTTCCCTCTCAAATGAAAACTAACATGCCATGTTTATCTGTTGAATTACTGAATTACTGATTTGGTAGTTGAAAGCAATGTGTTGTGCTCTGTATTGCGCTTATGTTTGATTGATTCAATTTAATCTGCCATTATTGGTAGCTTACTCTTCAAGCCCTCTACTCTTTCTCTCACTCTATCAACTAGATGGCACAATTATTGTCATTAGATTAACTGACTTTAAGAAGCACCACCAGCGAAAGGTACATTTATGACCAATATTAGGTACTATAACCTTTTTTATTTCGTTCTTCTAATCATTTTCTTCTACAATTCGTAATATAATTTGATCTAAATTTAATAATTATTTTGATATATTTTGCTTTTATTTTCGATTGACGATTTCATTTTTGTTTTGTTTTAATAATTCACACGTTGTTTTAATAATATTGACGAAATTTGATTCAGTAATTACTATAAGCAAAAGCGAAGGTGAAGTGTAAGACATGTTATTATAGTTTCCTATTATAAATAAATTTTAGATTAACATAAGCAAAACTATGACTTTGTTTGATTTAAATTGAATTTTATTAGTTGTATGGATGTGAGAGGTACTTGAATTTTTCTTTGTTATAAACAGCAAGTTTACATATGTAATTAAACAAATTACAAATCTGACATGACAATATCCATAAGAGTTAATTAAATGATTACACTAGTATACAGCGTATAATAAATTCTTTGGTAAAATGTTTTTAACCAAAGAATTAGATATTAATTTCAGCTTAAAGTCATACTTTCTTTGGCCAAATGAAGAAAACTTTTAATTCAACTACATGTCTGTCTTTATTAAAATTTGTATAGCTCTATCTTTATGTATTGTCTACTTTACTAATCTACTCATTTAGCAACCAGATAATTGTACAAAGCTAAAATTCTTATACTACAAGCCTGAATGTGCAATGAGTGAGCAAATAAGTATATATTTTCTATTCTTTATTTGTTTCTTGAATCTGCACAAGCTGTTTTAGCAAATTGCTTATGTTTTGCAAAATAAAAAAAATAAAAAAGTAAAATAAAAATAAAAATTATCTTCTGGTTTGATCATGTATTATATACTGGGATCAATTTTTTAATTGGATGATCTACATTGTTGTTTATTTACCTTTTGATAAGTATAACAACATTTGTATAAGAAATTAAATGATCACTACTGTAGATGTGCAATGTCTTGCATTTCTAGATCTGTCAAATTATCTACCACCACCATCATTTGTATGTCATACTTTTTGTTTGTTTCAAAACATTATGTTATTGATTTCAATTTTGGTAAACTGATTTTGTCATACAACTACCAACTACATAATGCTTCAACCACCCCCACCCCCACCCCCACCAACCCCCCCCCCCCCCCCCCCCCCGGGCCCCCCTCTCCCTTTCACGCGCGCACGTGCATTTTACACCGCTGAATTATAAAATTCTAGACATACTTAACATCATATGAACACAACATTGTCCAATCAATTTTTTTTGGAACGTTTGTTAAACTATTCATATTGTTAGCTTGCCAAAGAATGCTTTCAGTTTAATCATTTCCTTTGTTGTCTTTATATTGATCATTAGCAGAGAAACCTTTGTTTTCCTACTGGTAGATATAATTTTGACGATTCTAGTTTTCTTATTTCCATCTCTTGCCTCTCATCTCATGTCTTAATTGTGTAATGGATGATTTCATTTTTTATATTATTCGCTTTGAATCATTTAATAAGCTTAAGATGTAGAGTCAAAACATGAGCTTATGTCTAGCTGTTAGATATTATTTTTTGTTATTAAAAAAATAAAAATAATTCTAACAAAGCTTATTATTATTATTACTAGTACCACTACCCCTACCGTTACCACCACCACCACCACCACCACCACCACACCAACACCACTATCACTACCACTGCTGCTGCTGCTATTATTTATTTTTCCACCAGGCTTCAAAATATTTATTTTGTTAAAATGTAGCTTCATTAAATATCTAATAACACAAACTAGAGATAAATCATGCTTATGTAAAATACCGAGCTGTATTTTTAGCCGTCGATTGCATAAATAGTTTGATATTTTTGGCTATTTTATTTCATATTCTTTTAATATTATAAATTCGTTTCATGTTCATTATACCAATACATAAAGTTTGTATTGTCAAAACGTAATTTTAATTAACAAGACAAGTTTTTGTTCAAAAGTTTTAAATTAAATAAAAAAAACATATATTTCTGCACCCAACAGCACTTAAAGATAAAAATGGAACTCCGCTGAAAATCAACCAGTTCATCAAATTCCACCGATGTTAATAAGAGGAGTATCCAGTATATATTAAATATATATTGTGTAGTGGTTCTGATTATGCATAGTTTTTTAGATTATGTAAACATATTATTACAAGTTACTAATAAATATCATATTTACAACCTTCTGCATATGGATGTTTTTAAAATAAAATAGGAGATAAACAAAGTTGAATATATAATTTTATACAGTAACAAAATTGAGCTATTTGTAGATGTTTTTGGTTGGAGAATGATAAAAATAAAATTGAGCTATTTGCAATTGCTAGTATTGATTGAAGCATATATGGAGAGAGTAACAAGGATGAACATATAATTTTATACAGTAACAAAATTGAGCTATTTGCAATTGCTAGTATTGATTGAAGCGTATATGGAGAGAGTAACAAGGATGAATGCGAATGCACAAAAAACGAGTGTTATTTTTAACTAACATTGCAGGATCATGATTGAAATAGGAGAAGTTTTTGGGTTTCAAGAGGGAATGTGCCAAATACATAAAGTTACTACTAAAAAACATATTTGGTCTTTATCATTTAGTTGACCCAACACAGATCGGTAATTTGATCTCCAAAAATTAATGACCAACCAAATTGGTGTCAACAAAATTTGTGACAACCAATTAGTACCAATGAAGTCTAATGTAAAGATCTCAAATCTGATTACTGAAACCAACATCATGAACAATACATCATATGAACGTATATATCAGCTATACATATAATCAGGAACAACCTTATATTACCAGCCATTCGGTCGCTTACAACATCTGATTTGTAGTTTGTTCACCTACATCTGTAAATTGTTTAAGATAAATAAAAATTCAAGTAGCTCCTATGTCTATACAACCATTACCGTTTAATACTTTAATCGAGATCATACGCAGCTTAAGTTTTGCTTATTTCAATCTAAATTTCATCTCTACTACTAATAAAGAAAATTCATTGAATTAATTTACTCGGCGTCTTTTTGAAATTCCGAAAATGCCCTTGCTTTCCGTTTATAACAATATAAACAGCCCGTGTGCGAAGCACGGGCCAATTTTAGTTTGCATAATGGGAAACTACTTTAACTAGTTTACACTTCATTTTCAGTTTTGTTTTGCTTAGCAATAATATTACCAAGTCAATATTATTAAAACAGTATGCAAATTATTCAAAAAAAAAAAAAAAAATTGAAGGAGAAGAAGAAGAAGTGTCACAAAATAAAAGCAAAATGTATCAAATTAATCACCAATCTCAGTTCAAATCAATATCTGGACTGTAGAGCAAAACGATCAGAAGAATATATTACACATTGAGAATTAAAAAAAGAAAAAATAAAGAAAAGAAAAAAAGAAAAGATTGGGAAAAAACAATTCTCTATCTGTTCTCTGATGTTGGTCTTAAATGTACATTTTCGTCGTATTTGCAATTGCTGGCTTATTCTTTCATATAGGTTGACTTATGCGAGCTTTCATGTTCATCAATTATGTAAATATTCCATCTATACAGTGAACAAATAAGGTGACGTGGGGTCTTCTTATCTAATCTAAATTGCTTCCTAAATATCAATACAAACTGCTTTGGTACATAACGGAGAAAGTGGGAGTTGAAGATGTTTGCTTTCTTTGAATCCCATATCCTTGTATCTTTACAATGAACACTCTGCTCATCCAATCATATGCATTTTGTAGATTGATTTTGATGCACATTTTGTGAATTCATTTCTTATTTAAAACCATCGTTAGCTTATGGACTGATAACACTTCTCCAGTAATACTCAAGCCAGGAATACATACACATGGATTTTCTAATATTAGATCACACAAAAAGGGTTTACATCTATTGCACATCACTTTAGATATCGCCTCGATATAATATTACCGTAAGAAATTGATGTGTAGTGTGATAGTAGCAGGGGAAGTTGCCTTTTGGTATCAAATGGTTTAATTTTTTTAGTAGCTTGGCATTTATAAAGGCTTAATATAGTACTTACTGTACCCCAATGTAGGCATGAAGAACTAAGAGTTTAACCCAACTGTGCCTGGGACCTTTTACTCCCTTATACTCTCCACTGCAGCCTTTACTTTCTGGCTATTGAATAATACATTTTTGGATAAATTTCCCCCACCTTTCTGATTTTACTTTTGTTAATATTTCTTAGTTTATATGTTATTTACTTGCTGCTCATTATAGATGTGCTGGTACTTATCTGTTGCCTCACTGATCCATATTAATCAAGTTACTTCAGACTTTTGTCTATGGCTAACATATTGAGGTTAATTGCAGCTTCATTTGTGTTTCATGGTACATGATTGCATTTTCAATAGTTCTAGGTCGTTAACGTTACTGTCTTGCTAGGTTAACCTGCTTTTTTCCCTCAAACCTGCCGATTTAAGGTATTACCCTTGCCCATCCACCTTTTTGGGTTGATATTACATGCTTTTTTAGCTTGTACTATGCTATGGTCAGGTAGTATGAAATTAATTAGTTGTGGTTAACTCCTGAGAACCCTCCCTCATTTGTAAAGAGTTGTCAAATCTGTACGATTTCACTCCATTTAAACCATGCACGGGTTAAGGATCATTTAGGGTATGATCACAATACGGCTTGAATGTTAGATGCATCACACTTATTGTATACTTGCACAAACTCAATATTTAACTAATATAATATTAATTATAGTTATTATTATATATATTTTTTCTTGGCCTGAATGCCATGTAAATTTTAACCCTCTAATCAGTATTGCTTGTAGTCTTGCTTCCATATTAAAGTTGATAAAATCAAACATTTCCAACTTCAGGACTATCGTACACCCCACTTTTTCATAATTCGTTCGAAGTTATATAATCTTATGTAATCACCCACAGAATATCAAACATTTGTGACTCCAGAATTATTTACTTGTGTAGCACTTCCCTCACCGTTCACTATTAGAAACATAGACAATTGTACATATTAGTTGTTCCCCCGTCTTATTCTTTATCATCAATGAGACGTGTTGACGACCGTCATCAGAAATAAAGTAAATGTCCATACCGTTATCTCAACCAATGCTATTATTTTGCATATGTTATAGTGAGCTATGTTTAAGACTACCTTCCACCTTTCATTGCATTTGTGATTGTATCTCCATGCGACACTGCAATTTATTTTCTTGCATTTCTGTTCCAAGTATATCAATTATGATAAGCTATAAATGTGCGATGTCTAACCACCTCATGTCTCTATGTAACCCTCTTACATTTGAACACACTATAGACATATTTTGCTCACTTCTTATAGTTCTCACGTATTAGCCACCATTTTACCATTTCCCTTTGACGGCAGCTTGTATACATTGTTGTGCGCCGAGTACTACACAACTCATCTCAGTTCTATTCTTTTTTTTTTTAGTTTATCTTTATTTTGATCCATGAGGTAGAGCCTTGGCGCAACGGTTAGGTCACCCGTATGATGATCTGGGTGCCCAGGTTCGATTCTGGAAACAGCCTCTTCGCAATGCGAGGGAAAAGCTGCGTACATTATTGAACTCCCCAGAGCCTGCTATCGTGCGGGTGCCTCGTGCACTGGGTTCCACCTATCTTTATTTTAAACCATGTTAACTAACATTGCTGTCACTCCATCACCTTGCAGGTTATTGGAGACTATTTTACGCTAGTCTTACTATCTGAGCGAGCATTAGTTAGAGAAAGCCTCATTATATTGCAGGTTATTTGAATCAACATAAAATTCTGATACAAATACCGTTAAATATTGAAAAACAAATGGGTCGATTGCAGTCATCAGCATCAGAATTAGATCTAGATCGACCTAACATCGAAGAGTATCTCACTTCAGATTCCATTCAAGACAGCCCTAAACGGCATCTCCATTTGAAAGATTTGTTGGATATTTCACCTACACTTACTGAAGCTGCCGGGGCAATAATAGACGACTCCTTCACCCGCTGTTTTAAATCGAATCCTCCTGAACCATGGAACTGGAACGTGTATTTGTTTCCTCTGTGGTGTTTGGGAGTAATTGTTAGATATGGAATTCTTTTTCCTACCAGGGTTGCAATCTTAGCAGTAGGATGGATTTTATTCTTCTTAGCATTTTTTCCTGTACATTTCTTATTGGCTGGACACAGTAAATGGCAGCGCTATCTGGAGAGGAAATTAGTGGAAATGATGTGCAGCATCTTCGTTGCTTCTTGGACAGGTGTGGTTAAATACCACGGTCCTCGCCCAAGCATGCGTCCTCACCAGGTGCCTATTTGTTTTTCCAGTTCCACCAATTAACTAATTAAAAATTTGAAATAAGCTCAGAAAAATAATTACAATAATAGACCCTTTCAAAACTTACTATTGAAATTGGTTCAATTTTAACAAGGTGAGATAATGAACTAAAGCACTCTGAAAGTGCATGGAAACAAATTTGTGGAAAAATAAATGAATGAAATTGAACTGTATAAAAATGTGCATGTTCAAATTCATTATCTTAGCATGCTTATTTTTAAAATGCACAAATTTGTTTTTGTGCATTAAAAAATAATACTCAAGTTCATTTTCTAACTCGCTGACAATCAAATCTTCTTTTGCAATAAATTTTTGATGGCCTATTGTTGCAATTAGTTTTTCTTTTTCTTTCAGACCATATGTAGAAAAGGGGAATTTAGTTTAAAGGGCAAACTTTCAAAGTTATTTAAGTACAGCACCTTCAAAATTTAGCTACAAGGACGCCTTCTTCCTCATGTACGCGCATGCCAAATCGCGGCTTCCCATGCCACCGCACCCCATGTTGCCACACCACTGCGCTGTCTTACATATGTATTCCGCCACTGCTCATAGCCGCCGTCTTCCGTAGCCGTCACCTCCCCACCCGTCCACCCGTCGCCTTATCAAAACCTAAGCCTTAAAAACAAAATCATGCATCTATTCGTCGCCTGCCGTGCTGCCTACATCTTCCAATACATAACAACATCATTGCTCATCTCATCTTGCTCTCCAATCATCAATTACTGTAAAAATAGCAACATGTAAAAATTGATACTGTACAGTATCATCATATGAGAAAATGATGCAAAAATAAATATCAACTAAAAAAAGACGTTGAGTCTTGTCAGTTAACCAGAAAATAATACACAAGTTAAGATTAACTATTGCGCGATAAAATTGAAACATAATTGCTGTTTTTTTTTTTAATTTAGTAAATGCAAAACTGATACTACACACTAATATTATGAAATAATTTATGAAAAATAGCACGATAAATATTCAAGAAGAATTAAATTAAAAATGATACCGGCTTTGCAAATCTATGCAGTAGCATTATAAATTAATTAATTTATGAAATAGTATTAAAAACTTTCAAAAAATAGAATAAAAATGATACCGCCTTTACAAAAAATCGTAATATCATACCAGAAAGTGGAATTTAAAAGTATTAATTTAAAAATGATACTACAATTCATAAAAAGTGTTTGATATCAAGAAATTGTTAAAATACTTCATAAACTGATGCAATAATTCATATGCTATTATAAAATAATATTGTGAGTTACAATATATACATCGTCTAAAAAGAAGCTACAATTGTTTATAAACTGCTACTATAATTTTAAAAAAGTTGCTACAATTCAGAAACGGTTACTACAATTCGTAAAATGCTACTATAAAATAACATTATGATAGCGAACAAAAATATACATAACTATATTTCTTAAAAAAGAAAAGAAAATAGTACTACACAGTTCATTATTACACATATCTAAAAGATGGTACAATTGTTTATAAACTGCTACTACAATTTTAGAAAAACACTACAATTTAGAAACCGTTACTACAATTCATAAAATACTACTATAAAATAACGTTATGGCCAGAAATATACATAATTATATTTATTAAAAAAACAAAAAATGTTATCATAAAATATCATTACAACACACATCTACAAAGATGCTGCATTGTTTATAAACTGCTATTGTAATTTAAAGAAGCCAATACAATTAAGAAACCGCTACTACATTTTAGAAACTGCTAAAATACATTATTTTGAACAAAAATATACATAACTATATTTATTTAAAAAAACAAAAAAAATGATGTTACACGTTTTCATTACTACACATAAAAAAGGATGCTAAAATTGTTTATAATCTGCTACAGTTTTAAAAAAAAAGCTGCTATTATAATTTATAAACCGCTACTATAATATAGCATTATAAATAGAAATATAATTAACTTATTAAAAAAGAAAAATAGAACGATACCACACAGCAGCATTACCACATATTTTCTTATTTTTCCTCAATTTGCCGTTTCTTCTTTCTGCTTCAGTAATACAACTACTTCACCATATCGTTGCTGCCATGAAAGCCACCCCTTCTCCATTCGTACTCACCGCCACCAAATCGTTAAATTACTTCAGCTCATGCTCCTTCAAAACCCTAGCTGCTGCCGAGATCTGCCGCCGCACCAACCTATGTCGTCGCCAACACCGCTGAGATCTGCCACGCTTCACTGAAGCGGTCGCAAACCTCCTCCATCGTTCAGACTCATTAGTTGCACTTTGTCCTTCTCATTAAAGATTTTGTCCTTTTGCGAAATTTAATTGTAAAATTTGTCATCCATGCTAAGGAATTGAAAGCCCGTCCTTGGAACTAGAAATGTGATAAAATTTGTCTTTAACACTATTTCCTGTTTAGAAAAATGTCCATTAAATCATCCACATTTTAGCAAATCTTATCGGGTAAAATTTGCAACATGACTCAATATTTTGAGCAGGTATTTGTTGCTAATCACACTTCCATGATCGATTTCATCATATTAGAACAGATGACAGCTTTTGCTGTCATCATGCAAAAACATCCTGGTTGGGTCGGCTTTCTTCAAAAGAACATTTTAGAAAGCGTGGGCTGCATTTGGTTCAATCGCACAGAGGAAAAAGATAGAGAAATTGTTGCCAGGAAGCTGAGGGAACATGTTCAAGGTTCTGATAACAACCCTCTTTTGATATTTCCAGAGGGAACATGCGTCAACAACCAGTACACTGTCATGTTTAAGAAGGGATGTTTTGAACTTGGTTGTGCTGTTTGTCCAATAGCTATCAAGTACAACAAAATATTTGTGGATGCATTTTGGAACAGCAAGAAGCAGTCATTTACGATGCATTTAGTTCGTCTTATGACATCGTGGGCTGTTGTCTGTGATGTTTGGTATCTCGAGCCTCAGTATCTAAGACCTGGAGAAACACCAATTGAATTTGCTGAAAGGTAAAGTGTGTGTGTGTGTATTTACTAATTTTTGTTCTGTCTTTATATATAATGGCTGTAAGGTTAAAAGGAAGTAGATATTGTTCTTCTATTATGTAGGGTTAGAGATATGATAGCCGTTCGAGCTGGTCTGAAAAAGGTCCCGTGGGATGGATATCTTAAATATTACCGACCAAGTCCAAAACTTACAGAGAAAAAGCAGCAGATCTTTGCCGATTCTGTTCTCAAGAAGCTGGATGAGAATAATTAGCTATTTAATAATAGCTCTGATTTTTATTGGGTAACTTATCTTATTTGACCTGACATTTATTGTCTAGTTTTCCTTTTGTGCTATTACTATGTGTACGATAAATAATATAGCTTCTTAAAAATACAATAATTCCGGGCACCTGTAACTGCAAGTAATGAGAATTATCATCAGTTTTACATGTATTATGAGTTGTATACTTGTGTTTGTGTAAAATGTGGTAAACATTGTGGTTTGTCTATGTTGATATTAGACTATGATTAATGATGTATAAAAGAATTGTCTGATTTCTAGCATGCCAGATTTGCCAACAAATGTAACACGACAAAATTTTGGGAGGAAACTCCTAGGGGATTTAACTCTGTAGTGAGACTACAAAGCATATGGTCTCCACGGCCTAGATTCATTCCATTACTTTTGAACCTGATTAAATCTTTAAAATAAATGGAAATTGAAGAGACATCCATATCATACTTTCATATTGTAAAGCGGATCTTTGTTAAAGTTTCATTGTAAATCCGGTTTCTATTTTCTAGAAACAAAGAAAAATTATTGTTGAAATGTCAGCAACTTCTATAAATAAGTGCTGATATATCAACAGTTTTTTCTGTCAAAGTTTCATTGTAAATCCGGTCTTTATTTTCTAGAAACAAAGAAAAATTATTGCTGAAATGTCAGCAATTTTTATAAATAAGTGTTGATATTTCAGCAACTTTCATAAACTGTGTTCACAATATACATAAATGTTGTTGAAATGTCAGCAATTTTTATATAAGTGCTGATATTTCAGCAACTTTCCTACACTGTTTACAGTGTACAGAAAAGTTGCGGAAATGTCAGCAACTTTTATGAAAAGTTGCATCATGCTCTGCAATAACCGTGAATAAAAAACAGATATAATTTACACTGAAATTTAGTGAATGACTTTTGGTGTATTTTGAATCTTAATAACGACCTGCGTCAAAAATACTCTTAAAATTATGTAAAGTGACCTAAGCAGTTTCACCATTATTAAACGGGTGCCGTCTATTTTGTTCATTGTTACTTATAGATCTCGTATATTTGGAGGCTGAACAAATATTTAGTCGTTTTAAATTTACCATCATGACTTATGCTATTATACTGAATTTCCTACATCAAAATGGAAATCTCCGGCATCAATATGTTGTACCAAACCATTAAAAAGGTATTATTCCAACCTCACTTTCGGCTCCAAGTTTATCACTTTCCACGCATCTAATTATGCTAATAGCTAGTTTGAAGTTACTTTCTAACCGTCGTGTAGCTTGAAGATCAGATAGATATGATCAAAAAGCTACTTATCTTTTACATTCTCCTGGAGTCTCATTAAAACGGAATATCATTATCTGAATGAAGAAGTGAGAAGAAGGCTTTTATAATTTGGTTCAGAAAATTGGAATTATTTTGGGGATGGTTAAAGGACTCTATTAACAAAAGATGGCAAATTTTGAGCGACTTCCCTTGGAAAAGAATTATTATAGGTACTCAACAAATAAACCAATTTTTTTTTCCTCGTATGAAGAAAAATTCGTCAGCGTGCCAGCAAAAAATGATAAATAAAACAATGTTCATAAAAAAACCATTTTCGACGAGATATGATTGGAAAGTAAATCAAAATTCGAATGACGTATTGTCGAAATAAAAAGGACAGTTGTAGATTATTTTTTTTCTTTTATTAAGGGTGGACGTTTTTTCTTAAACCCCTTAGTAATTTTTCAAAAAATAAAAAAAGGGCACCCCTTGCTCAGAGTTGGAGTTCATTTAACAATGCCCATTATTTTTTGAAAGCATAACCCACAATCTGATAGAATGAGTTATGCATACATCTTTAGGTTTTCTAATTACCGATCTACATTCTTGTTTAGTTCTTGTTTAGAAAGACAAATTGTTCCACGAGTTACAATGATGTTTCATAGTGTTATCTTTGGAATCCCAATGATTTTTGCTAGTTTTTCTAAAATGGATCGATAGAGGTTATGCTTGAATTTTTTTGGAAACTGCCTTTTATTTTATATCAAAACTCTTGTGTTGCTTGAACCCCTCTTGTTAATGCGGTATAATGTTGATCATTGTCAAAACAAGTGTTGTGCCAAGTAAATTTCTATATTAGGAAATGATAGCTCATGGGCTTTGAAGTTAGTGAAGACAGCACCCAACATGATAGGAAAATTGCTTACATTTTAAAGCATCTCCAACAGCCTTGTATTCAGACATTATATTCAGCATTAAGAGAGAAAAGACACCCAACAAAAACGATTCAATGTAATATTTAGGGACCAATTCAGAAATTTGAGTTGGTCCAAGCACATATTAAGCATGCACCTGAAGTCAGACGCCTATAAAATAGACGCTTAAAGCTCATACTCCCATCTTATAAGCATCTAAACCTCACGTGCCTACTTAATAGACGCATGATATCTCTTATTAAATAAGAGATTAATTCTTAAGCATCTATTTAATAGGTGCCTGAGCTCAAGTGATTAACAAATAAGTGTCTGAGAATTATGCTTCTATTAAATAAACATCCATGGTCAGACTCTGACTGTTGGCAATTTCCGTTAATTTTCAGGGCTTAATATTCAAGTGGTGAACATGAATATTAAACCATAAATGTGTAAGAGTTGCTCTTATTCTTGAAGCGAATGAATAGTCATCTATACCATTTCTAATTGTTGGTAGCTCAAAATCAATAATATTTTTATAATGGTTCCTTAATAGAATATTAAGTTCTTGCAAAAGACGATTTATAACCATAACCCAACTTGATGTACTTAAACTTGGGTAGTCTTCTATCATAAACTAGAGAAATGCATCCAATAATCATCTAACCCGATGGAGTTAGGGGTATGCCCTAGAGTCAATTATGTAATTTGTTACATATATCTAACTCGATATCCAATATTTTTCAAAATAAAAACTATTTTCTTTCTGTTGTATACTTAATATAATGTGTTATATTAATTAATTAGTTTACAATGGCGCCTCCTCACATTCATCATTTACAATGACGCCCATGCTACATCCCATATTCCTGTCCACATCAACGACCTTATTCCTGCTCCTCCCATGCCTACTGCACCTATCCCCCGTACTGACCATACACTCACCCGTACCCTATTTGCCCCCTCCACTTTCACCAGCACCAGCCTATGCCAACACCCATCAGATCCCCCTCCTCCTGCTAACTACCAACCTCACCTGTTACGATCCAACACCTACCTACTACAGTCACTCATACAACCACCGCTTACACCACAACTACCTTCGCTCCTCCACATCCACCTGACCCCCACCATGTTACGGATGTGCTCCCACAGGGCTCCTCCTCTACCCTAGGGTCCTCTTTCTTCAAAGTCAAACCCATGAATACAGGAAAATTCTCTCCTATCAACTATGCTTTGGACTACATTGGCTATCCTATGCCAGTTCCTCCTCTCATCGTTGAAGAAGGCTGTAGCTACTGGCGTAACTGGTTGGCGGGTTTTTTCCTTGATGATAGCTTGCCATACACCACAGTCATCAATTATCTCAACCATGCATGGAAACTGAAAGGTATATACACTGTTAGAAGAGATCATGAACACTTTTATTTGATTTCTCCTCACCAGAGGATCGCCGAAAGATTCTACAAAACGATCCACTTTTTATACGAGGCAAGATGTTCATTATAACTAACTGGAATCCATTTTTTGGTAATATCCAAGCCATTATTAAAAAAATTCCTATATGGGTACAATTCTACAATATCCCTCTCCTCACATAGACTTTTTCGAGGATTAACTGGTTAGCTTGCCATTTGGTTGATCTACTTTGTTTCAATGAGGCAACAGAAATAACGATAAGAATTGGCTATGCGAAATGTTTAATTGAAATTGATGCATGCAAAGAACTGCCAAAACAAATCTTGCTGGGTGAAGGTGATAGTATCAACATTGTGGAAGTTTCATATGGCTGGTTACCATATCTGCACCATTTACAGTTCCTTCGGTCACTCTGTCGACCGATGTTATAAAAGCAAGCACATAAATCCCCCCATCTCAACACCGTGTTTAATGATCTGATGTATTGGCAAAGGGGACTCCACAATCTATCCCGAAGCAACAAAGAAATCTGCTCGGAGCAAGTGCTCTTTCGACACCAAGTATTCACAAAGCAAGCTCTCATACCACTTCTAAGCCGTCTGTCCATTCCTCGAGTCAGCAGCATCATAGACTCGATGCATCCACACATAAAACTCCAACCATCTTCCATACTACCAAACTTCCACAAACTAAACAAAATTCTGTCAAACATTCCTCTGGTTGTCTTACATGGTCCATGTCCTATTGTACCACCTCAAACCCTTTCACTGCCTCTTTTTTAACTACTGCTGGCATTTTGATCAACCAAACCAATATACATCCCACCACACTCCATAACAGTTTCACCCCTCTTTTAGACAATGCATGCACGACCACTGATATGTACACCCCTCCAATACAACTTACAAACCCTTTCTCTGTGTCATGACTCTGCTTGCGCCCCCTCCTCCCCGCCAAGCTCAACAATCTGTGACACCGCCACTTATCCTGCCCATTTTACCAAAACCCACCCACTCCACCATTTCCTCTCACAAACTGATTACACCAGCTACACATCATTATTCTAACATTCATCTACCCACCTCTGTCAATAATGATCTCATCTAGAATAACATCATCACCCTTCCACTTTCCACGACCATAATCAAATCCTCTCTGCACTTAATCATACCATTTCTAATCCAGTTACTGTTCTAACCCCCTCCTCCCCCCTCTTTTCTCCATTAATCACTCTTCACCATCTCCTAGCTCACATCTCTTCTATGAATTGGACCAAACAGCTATGAATAACACAGTAAACCACAGAGCAAAGAAGAATAAGGCCCTGAAAGATAAAAAAGACAAGCAAATGGTAGCTGATCAAGACAATATAGAAAAATTGTTATCATAAGAAGATACACGCAGTAATAAATATGCAAGCTCATCTTCCAAAAAAGCTAGATCTAGGAAGAGTGGAAAGAAGCAACAAGTAACCCAATCATGATAGATAATATATGTGCATGGAATGTCTGGGATGCACATGACAATTAAACAAAAGGAGATCCAAAACATTATTTCTGATCACAAACTTGCCATAATTGCAATTCTTGAAACAAATCTAGATAAAATAAAAACTGAAAAAGCATGTACATTCATTAACCCTACCTAGAGTATTACCACCAACTTAGACGCTGCACCATATGGTCGTATCTTGATTCTATGGAACCCTTCCATTTTTTCTACTACTACAATCCAGTCAACAGATCAATTCATCCATCTTCTCTCCACTCATTCGCAATCTTCCACCAACTTCTTCATTACTTTTGTTTATGCCTCAAACAATTTTAACCATAGATGCTTCGTGCTTCAACATATCACCACTTTAAATCCAGTATCTGTCCCTTGGTTACTTTTGGGAGACTTTAATTGTATGTATCACACAAAACAGAAACATGGCGGCAGTCCCTTCACCCTTTATGACACTAGTCCACTTAACCAAACCATTTCCAGTGCTGCCATACTCCCTGCTCCTTTTACTGACCGAACCTTCACTTGGAACAACAAGAAACATACGGGACCTAGAACCTTTTGTACCCTTGATCATTGCTTCTTTAACCATCAAGCCTTGTCCGCTTGGCCTTCATTTCTCTCCTATGTCACTCCCCCCTCATCCCTAACCATAGCCCAATCACACTCAAATTGGGTGCTACACATCAGCAAGCTTTTCCTCCTTCTAATTTTTTTGACTTTTGGACTAAACACTTGGACTTTGAGACCATTTTCTTGTAGGGATGGAACACAACTGTTCATGGCAACCCAATGTACGTGCTAATGGAGAAGCTGAAAAACCGTAAAAAGATTATCAGGTCTTGGGCTACTACCACCTTTGGCAAGAGATCTAAAATCAGTTCAAATATAAGAGAAGAGCTCCTCTACACACAATCACTAATGCTTGCACAACCTGACAACATACAACTATCTACACATGAACATCCAACAAGCTAGCGGTAGCCTTGGAGGATGAATTGGAAGATAAAGCAAAAACTTGGGAAAGACTATCATTTTTATGGCGATAGAAATACTACTTTCTTCCATACTGCTCTAAAGATAAAACAAGCCAAATCAAAAATTGTATGCATCACTAACATGCATGGTGTATACCATTCTGATGTTCATGATATAAACAAATCTTTTCTGGATTTTTTCCACCACTCCCTTAATGACACTACTTCCCCCATTGATATATCACTTATACCATCCCTTGGCCTTCCTATGATCATTAATACTAAAGCATGTGATATCATCACCGATATTACAGATGCAGAAATTAAAGTGTGACGACTCGAAATTTTTAGGCATTTGAAATTGGAATATTTAATTTATTTTAAATATTTGCAAGATAGTTTAACTTGGATTTCAAATATCGGTTTGAATTCAGCGATTGAATTTAATAATTCGAATTTGCGTAAATTATTGAATCTTCAGTTTTAAACCTGTTAAAAATGATTTGAAGGCTTATAAAATTTATACTGATGATTGAAGATAATAGAATGGTTGAAATTTAATTTAAAGGTGATTTGTTCAGTTTTAATAATATATCGTTTAAATTGAACTTAAAAATAGCCTTTCGGGGACACAGTCTCAAAATTCGACGAAACCAGTTCCATTGGATCCGTAATAGTTAGTTATTATCGAATTTCAATTTTCGTAGCGTTTGGAGTTACCGTTTGTTCGTACGGGTGAGAAACGCGTTGAAATTAAAATCGACAATTTAATATTTAAACTCGATTAAAAAAGCTATCTTCCACATAAGACTGAATTAGGCTCCGAAACACGTTCCGATGTGTTTGGAATGCGGGTAAAACCTTATAAACGCCTGACGGCATATCTGATTCGGAGTTCGAGTTATGCTAAACGAGATATTTTGGAAATTTAATAATATTAAAAATTGAAAGTCAAACCAGCCACCCTATAGTCGTACTCGAGCCACCCTACCATTTGAACGCGCAGATCTACTTTCCCCTTTCTTGTTCATATCACGCTCAACCCTCCTTCTGTAAATAAAATAAAAGAGAGACAAAATCATCTCGTTCCTGATCTAAACGAAAATCGAAAATCAATTCGAACGAATCGAAATCGTTCGAGGACAAGGTTAGGCCGTGAGTTCCTGGAGGAGTTCGGCGATGGCCTGGGGTATGCGGCTCGACTTGATAGATGGTCGCATGTGCTTCAGGGGTTCACGCTCGATCCGCAACGTGGTGGAAGGCGTCTTGGCGGCAGTTGGCGGCGAGTTAGGGTCACGATTGGTTGAAGGCATACGCGCACGGAGATGTTTGGAAATGGGTCCAAGGTAGTGCTGCAATACGCGATGATGAGGCATTGGCAAACTCGGTGTTGCCGACTGGTGGCGAGTAGAAGATGAACGAGGGCAGGACCTCCTGCGCTGTCGTCTCGACTAGGGTTCCATTCAATTTCGATTTAGGCTGAAAGGTATAAAAACAATTTATTCTTCAATTTAATTTTTTATATATGTATAAGTATATACAGAGAAATATATATATATATATATATATATATATATATATATATATATGATTGCCACAGTATTTGATTTACAGTAAAGTCTAGATGCATATTTTATTTTTATACAGAAAACAGATTTTTAATATATATATATATATTTGTATACATGCTTTTAATTTTAAATATTAAAGGCATTTATATAATTAGATTTTTGAAAATATATAAAGAATATTTTTATAAGTATATTTATATATATAAATAATTTCAAAGGAAAATAAAAATAAAAATTCACATCTTTTAACCTACTAGGTATTCTAAAAATATGTATTTAGGGTTATTGATTTATTTAATAAGCTTATTTAGCAAATTAGTTGATAAAAATAATTTATCAAAAGGAAAATTAGTTTAAAACTAAAATTTTTGGTTTGGATTAAAATAAATAATAATTGATTGTTCGACCAATTAGAATATTAATAAAATCATCCAATGCTTTTACAAGGTCTATAATCGTGAAGAAAATAAGTCGAGATGGAAGTGGGTTGCTAACATAATCAAAGGTGAGTTAATCTCACTCTTCTGGATTTCTATTTAAATTTAAATGGTTAAATTTAAATAATTGGTTGAATGATTGAATTTATTTAATATGCTATATTATATATAGTAGTATATAGTATATATTGGAGTGATTGATTTTCCGCATTATATAGCGGATGAGACCTTATGCGCCGCGTAATAGCGGATGATATTATATAAATCCCGTATACCGCGATATTCCACCTCGAAGTGGAATTGGTATTGTGCTAACGTCTGTGGATGTAGGGAAACAGGTTGGAGGGATCCAACTGGATTCCTCAAATTTTTTTAGATTGTTTAATATTCCGTGTTATGAATGTTTGATATGTTGTGATGAATTATATTGATAATTGGGATATTGGTTGCCATGGTTTGATTGGATATTCCGGTACACCGAGTTATCAAAATATATAGAATTGGATTTTTGAAAAGAAATATAAGAGTAAAATTTGAAAGTGAAATAATTATAGAATAAAAATAAGAATGAATTGGAAAGAAATAAAAGTGATTTTAAAACTGATCAAAATATATAGAATTGAATTTTTAAAAAGAAATATAAGAGTAAAATTTGAAAGTGAAATAATTATAGAATAAAAATAAGAATGAATTGGAAAGAAATAAAAGTGATTTTAAAACTGAAGTTAAATTGTAAAGTAGAGATTTAAAACAAGTTTAAATCAAATTTAAATCTGGAATTCAAGTTAGTGAATCTTAGTTTTTAAACAAATAAAGTTTTTAAATTTAAATTGTTTTAACAACTTGAATGTTAAAGTGCATTCTTAAATTGATTTGAATTTAAAAATGAATTTGGTTTTAAATTCCTTTTAAACTTATTTTATAAAATGATTAATTTATTTATTTAATGAAGTAAATAAAAAGGTAGTTAATTACTGGATGAGATTAATCAAGAGTCATTAATATATGTGGTTTAATTAATGATTAATTACTTAATGTAATTAATTTAGATTAGGATAAATTATAATGTAATTAGAAACCATTAATTTATATAACTAATGATATAATTAAAGGTTGATTAATTAAGATTAATTAATCAATAATAAGTGATTTATGAAAAATTAATTAATATAAGTAATTAAGGATTAATGTAATTAATTATAGTTAATATATTTGCGAAGTAATTAAAGATAAATTACTGTTTTTGGTTAAGAATAATTAAGTGGTGTAATTAATTAAATATAATTACTCGAATGTAATTAAAGTATAATTAATCTAGGGTGATTAATTAAGATGGATAATTAAGGGATGGTTAATTAATTGATTTGGAATTAATTAATGTAAAGTGAAGGGATCTAAGTGATCGAGGTTAGTAATTCAATTAGAAGCGATTAAATTTATTTTGGAAGTGTTCAAGTTTGCTTATGGATGATTGAATGGTATTGGATGCCTTGAATGAGTTGATATCTTTGATAAGAAATGATTTGTAGTATCATATGTTTGGGAGGACAGGATATTGTGGTTATCTATCAATGACGAATTGTTGTGTAAAGGGACATCCTGTATTTAAAGTTTGAAGTGCATTTCATTTGGGTAACTTGGGTTAGGATGACATGATGACTCGAAGAGATCGGGGTCGGGTATTAGAAAATACCCGGAACCACTACGAATTTTTATAGATTGATATGTGAAATTAATAGGCTGAAATGAAATGATTTAAGTGAATTGGACTATTTAATCTAAATTTTGGTACTTGGAAAATTGATGTGTGAAATAAGTAATGTCTATAACAAATTGTGAATTTGTAAATTGATACGAGTTACCCCAAGTTTTATATAAGTTGTATGCTTTGTATTCCATGTTAGATGGGTTTACTCACGCTGGTTTCCAGCCTGATCCGGGTGTTACTTTGATGTAATGCTTAGGTCAGACCTAGTATTACAGATTTTCAGGTAAGAACGTTCTGGAACTCAGGAGGCATGCTGGATGGCAAGAACGTATGGAGTGTTTCCGCTATATTATATTGTTGTATATCTGAGACATGATGATTGTGTATATCCAGTGTCTGTATATATGTGTAATTCTGGTGTATTATAAATGTATTTGACAGACACAGAATTCTTTTGTAAACCGTTATTATTTGATATTATATTTTTATCCACTGCGAATGTGAGATGTTGGTGTTTCTGTTCTTCTATCTCTTTCTTCTTTTTCCTAACTATATGGAATTTTCGGGATCGAAAATTCCGGGTCGTTACAGTTGGTATCAGAGATGAAGGTTAAGCGAGAGCCTTGCCTCATTAAGGATATGGTCAATGGTACCCTAGAATGAGTTGAGTGTATATATATATGAGCACATACTTGTTACTTTCTTCTATAAAAGTTTTAAAATGATTTTATATAAGAATATATTTTGATATATAAAGCAATATTTCTTTCTAATAAATATTAAGGCAATTGATTGTTATATTATTTGAAAATTTAATAATGAGAATTAAGTGGTAATAGAAATACAACCAAATTAAAATTTAATGGAGATAAGTTTGAAATGTATTCAGAATTAAATGGTTTAAAGAGATAAGTTGATTTGATTTAAAGGATTAAATCAACATTTAAAAACTTAACTTGAATTTATATAATTCGGGATGTTTAAATTTGAAATTTGAATTGAATTCATTCAAATTGAATATGATTTGAATTAATTGGATTTGCGATTGAAGATGTATAAGTTTAAAAATTTAAATGGAAAATTTGAATTGGATAGATTGAAATGAAATTGAAATGGAATGGGTTCAAATTCAAATGGAAATTGGGACTAATTCAAACAGGAATTGAGATGATTTGAAATTGAAGTGGGTTCAATTGATATTAGTCCAAATTGATCGGAATAATTTGGAATTGTAATTAAAGTTGAATAGGTTTGAAATCAAATGGAATTTGATTTGAATTTGGAAAGAAATCAAGATTAATTCAACTTGAATTAGGGTTAAATCAATTTCAATGGAAATTGAAGTTATTTAAATTGGAATTGAGTCAATTTAAATGGACGTGGAAATTTAAATTGAATTGATGAGAATGGAGATTTGAAAATTGAACAGTTTGGCTCTCGGCTATTTTCTAAATAAATTATTTTAGTATAAATCTATTTTCCTAACTATTTACTATACAACTTTTCTTTTTAAATTCCAAACTATCTTATATTTACTTAACAACTACTTTCGTAACTATTTAACTATTTTACAACTATTTTATAAACTAATTACTATTTTTCCAACTACTTCATAACTAGTTACTATTTTACCACTATTTTGCAATTATTTTACTATTTTTCAACTATTTTACAATTACTTAGCTATTTTACAGCTATTTTGCAAACTAATAATTATTTTTCACCTACTTATCCATTTTTAAAATTTTCAAGCTACTTTTTAAATATAAACTGGTAGGAGTTCAAACTGTTATTGATTAAATACCCAACTGAGACAAGAATTGAAGTGATAATCCAAATGGGGATTAAGGAAAAAGTGAATAAGTGAATAAAATCAAAGTGAGAATGGATAGAAAGGAAATTGATTTGGCTAATAATCAATGAAGTTAAATATGTAGGATGTACGTATATTATTCTATTCGCATAGTGATTTGATCCAGATTCGAGCGCAGAATTCCGAGATAGTTATATCGATACGAGTTGGGATTTTTCACTCGATTTTCGATGGCGAACCTGGATATGGATTGTTGATTGGTTCTGGATATTCTCTATCATAGCTAGGCTATGCAAAGAGAATGACGGTTTCTGATCAAGAAACCGGATCTGTGTCCGCACTAGGTAGTCGGGTGGACGATACTAGTTCGAAAGTGAAATTGCATGATCAAGTGAGTGATCAGATTGGTATAGCGTACGGATGATATGTGTACATCGATGGGTTTAAATAAAAATTGATATTTAAAATTTGTGAATAAGAAATGTGAAATGATTTCTTTTGAAATGAAAGTATATTTTGTGAAATATACAATGGATAAAAGTGAAAGTTGAATATTTTTATGATGATAAATAAGATGGAAACAACTTTAAAAAAAAGGGAGTAATCAAATTTGAATATTTGATTTTGAATAACCAAAGTTATATATCTTTGTTATATAAGATAAATCTCCCTTTGTTGAATCCATTGCCGGAAGGAAAGGATTTTGGAAGTGTTTGAAGTATAAAAGGAGTTTTATACAAGTTTGAATGTTCCAAAGTTTTAAATTTATATATATATAATGGATCTTATGAGGATTCTGGAAAAAGGTTTTGGGAACCTTTGGATTTGGAAAGGCTTTTGATTTTTGCGTAAAATCAATATTGGAATTTGGAAAGCCTAATTTGAGAATTATCAATTTTGGGATAATCGATTTTGAGAAAAGGAGATTTATATGAGATTCGTACTAGATGTATGATTTGGAAGATACTATATATGTATAGTATAAAGTGTTTTGATAATGGCTTTGGGAAAAAAAGCACTCCCTTGAAATGAACTTCAGGAGTGCCACAGGGTGGTACTGCCTTGAACCCGCGGGGGGGGGGGGGGGGTTTCTAAAGTTGATCATGTGAGGAATCCGAACAAAACTAGTTCTTGAGGATTAAGAGTAGTGTGTAGCGAAAATCAAGGGCGCTGGTTCTTACAGAGGCATTTGGGTTATGCGGTGACGACAGTGTAACTTGATGTCACTGTGATCTACTGCAGACCATAGCGAAAGTTGTGTGTACCGCTGAGAGCCAACAGTCTACGTTTGATTTTATATCGGTAGACTACGGCCTATGGTAACATAGCGAAAGTCATGTGTACCGTTGAGAGCCAACAGTCCACATTGGATTTTACATCGGTAGACTGCGACCTATGTGGGAGAGGAGAAGTTTCATTTTTGACAGCAAAAATCGAGGGCGCTGATGCCTACAGTTACATGGACTTTTGCTGCGATGGCAACGTAACCCTGGAATGTAACTGCGATCTGTTGTGGGTTTCATGGCATAATCGAGGGGCGGAGTGCCTTCATTTACGTGGACTTTTGCTGCGATGACAACGCAACTCAGGATGTAACTGCGACCATGGATGGGGGTGATGATTTACAGAGCATTCTCACCAAAGATATTTCCTCTGTTTTCAATTTTTTTTATATTTTCAATAAAATTATTTTTCGAATATTTTCACTAGGTGTTGAAATGGGTCTGTTAAGTACTAATGAATTTTTAGTCTTACGCCTGATCAACGTATGACCGAATTTCTATGAGAATAAGGATGGACTGGTTGAGACATTGAGTTATAAGAAGTATTTTTATAAAAAGCTATTTTAATAGTATTATATGAATTTAAAAGTATTTCTAAAATTTTAAAATAAAGAAGTAAGCTAGTTAGCTAAATAAATTAGTTAAATGAGTAATGAATGAATTGAATTTGGAAATTAAATCTATAATAACTAATCAAATAAATTGATTGTTCGACCAATTAGAATATTAATAAAATCATATAATGCTTTTACAAGGTCTATAATCGTGAAGAAAATAAGTCGCGATGGAAGTGGGTTGCTAACATAATCAAAGGTGAGTTAATCTCACTCTTCTGGATTTCTATTTAAATTTAAATGGTTAAATTTAAATAATTGGTTGAATGATTGAATTTATTTAATATGCTATATTATATATAGTAGTATATAGTATATATTTGAGTGATTGATTTTCCGCATTATATAGCGGATGAGACCTTATGCGCCGCGTAATAGCGGATGATATTATATAAATCCCGTATACCGCGATATTCCACCTCGAAGTGGAATTGGTATTGTGCTAACGTCTGTGGATGTAGGGAAACAGGTTGGAGGGATCCAACTGGATTCCTCAAATTTTTTTAGATTGTTTAATATTCCGTGTTATGAATGTTTGATATGTTGTGATGAATTATATTGATAATTGGGATATTGGTTGCCATGGTTTGATTGGATATTCCGGTACACCGAGTTATCAAAATATATAGAATTGGATTTTTGAAAAGAAATATAAGAGTAAAATTTGAAAGTGAAATAATTATAGAATAAAAATAAGAATGAATTGGAAAGAAATAAAAGTGATTTTAAAACTGATCAAAATATATAGAATTGAATTTTTAAAAAGAAATATAAGAGTAAAATTTGAAAGTGAAATAATTATAGAATAAAAATAAGAATGAATTGGAAAGAAATAAAAGTGATTTTAAAACTGAAGTTAAATTGTAAAGTAGAGATTTAAAACAAGTTTAAATCAAATTTAAATCTGGAATTCAAGTTAGTGAATCTTAGTTTTTAAACAAATAAAGTTTTTAAATTTAAATTGTTTTAACAACTTGAATGTTAAAGTGCATTCTTAAATTGATTTGAATTTAAAAATGAATTTGGTTTTAAATTCCTTTTAAACTTATTTTATAAAATGATTAATTTATTTATTTAATGAAGTAAATAAAAAGGTAGTTAATTACTGGATGAGATTAATCAAGAGTCATTAATATATGTGGTTTAATTAATGATTAATTACTTAATGTAATTAATTTAGATTAGGATAAATTATAATGTAATTAGAAACCATTAATTTATATAACTAATGATATAATTAAAGGTTGATTAATTAAGATTAATTAATCAATAATAAGTGATTTATGAAAAATTAATTAATATAAGTAATTAAGGATTAATGTAATTAATTATAGTTAATTAATTTGCGAAGTAATTAAAGATAAATTACTGTTTTTGGTTAAGAATAATTAAGTGGTGTAATTAATTAAATATAATTACTCGAATGTAATTAAAGTATAATTAATCTAGGGTGATTAATTAAGATGGATAATTAAGGGATGGTTAATTAATTGATTTGGAATTAATTAATGTAAAGTGAAGGGATCTAAGTGATCGAGGTTAGTAATTCAATTAGAAGCGATTAAATTTATTTTGGAAGTGTTCAAGTTTGTTTATGGATGATTGAATGGTATTGGATGCCTTGAATGAGTTGATATCTTTGATAAGAAATGATTTGTAGTATCATATGTTTGGGAGGACAGGATATTGTGGTTATCTATCAATGACGAATTGTTGTGTAAAGGGACATCCTGTATTTAAAGTTTGAAGTGCATTTCATTTGGGTAACTTGGGTTAGGATGACATGATGACTCGAAACATAAAACCATAGTTTTCATGACCGTGCCGTTCATCGAACCATGATAGCTGAAGGTTTAAGGTTTTAGTGGTTCAATCGGTCGAACCGTCGGAACCGTGGAATTTATTTTATGAAAATTTACACATTTAAATACAAGATATACACAAAAATATTAAAATAAAAGTGCTAGGTAGACATATCACAATTGCAAATTATCTTTCAAATTTATATTTGTTTGCAAATTAGCAAATTATAAGTGTACAACATATCTTAATTAGCAACAAAAGTCCAACATATTATAAGTTCGCATATATCAATTATAAAACATAACAATTCTACGTGCTAGTTTACAACTTCACAAAAATAAATTTCATTCAATTAAAATATGTACGCACTAAAAATAAAAGTATCAATGGAATTGCAGGTAATAAGTTTCAGTTGTTAGCTTAAGCATATTAGCAAGTTTCATTCAGGTTGCAAGTTCAATTTCCAGTTTCCGTTCCATGCAGCGGTTGGACCCGGGTTATTTACAGCGGTCGGACCTCGGTTTTGAGGTTCAATCTACGGTTTACGATTGCAGCGGCTCAACTCCTCTCCGGACCTTCAACTCAAACGGTCCGCGGTTTATCACGGTTCAACCGCGGTCCGGTCCGGTCTTTAAAACACTGCATAAAACCCATCAACTGCTGATCAGTTCAGACCGATAACATGTTGTTCAGTAATATACAAGTGCATTACCAAGATTACAACATCTAGAATAAAGCCTCCCCTCTTCAGGATTATAGATCAAAATCAGACTGCCTTTTTATCATCGAGAAATATATCAGACGACATACTCCTTACACACGAACTCCTGAGAGCATATAACACTTCCAATATCTCGTCTCGATGTTTGCTCAAACTAGATACACAAAAAGCTTATGCCTCTGCCTTGTGGACATCTATTACAGCCATCCCATGTAAAATGAATTTCCTTGAACAGTGCATTGCATGGACCTATACATGTATCTCGTCAGAAAAACTCTCTCTAGTTGTTAATGGAACCATCACTGGTTATTTCTCTATTTCTAAAGGCATTAGGCAAGGTGAACCCCTCTCTGCCTATCTATTCATTACAGTCATGAAAGTTATCAACTGCCTGATCTGTGCTTCATAAAGCATTTTCCCTTTACCCCAAATGCAAATTGCCTACGATTACTTCACTCATGTTTTTCGATGACTTAGTCATCTTTACCAAGCCTACAAATAGATCTATTACCTCAATACTAAATAGTCTTCAGAAGTTTCAATCTATGACTGACCCCCGCATCATTAAAAACAAATCTCATATCCTAGTCGCTGGACTAAATAAGGTGGACAGAGAAGGAATTATCACTCTTTCTACCTTAAACCCTATGCCCACCAACTCTGTTTACCTGGGTATACCGCTAACCACTTCAAGAATAAGTGTCACACAATGCTTACCTATGTTTGAAGCCATTATCTCAAAACTGTCCACTTGGCCATGCTCTTTTCTTTCGTAGGTAGGGAGACTCACTATAGTTAATGCCATAGCTTTTGGCATACCTACATACTGGCCCAGAATGTTTATAATGCCTAAAAAGCTCATCAACATGGTAAACTCTGCCTGCTGGTTCTTATGGCATGGTGATTGCCACTCAAAAAAATTAGTACCAATATCATTAAAGAAGATATGCAAACCTAAACAGTTCGGTGGTTTAGGTGTTCCAGACCTACGCCTATGGAATATTGCCGCTGCATCTAAACATATCAATGCTCTCCTTAACCAAAAAAATTCTAACCTGTTTTGATGGATGAAGTGTAATTACCTACGAAACAAACATTTTAGACCATGGACATCCCACAAAACTCAAGCTGGCTCTTTCCCAGCTTACTAAAATTTCGTGCCACCTTGAGCCCATTTATCGTCAATACTACAACATCACATACCAATCGCTCCTTTTAGCATGATCCATGGGGTGATATGGATCTCATTCTCTTGCATAAAATGAATTATGACCTTCGAGTACAAACCGACATTCCAGATAGCACCTAGGTAAACACGTACTTCAATGAAGCTGTCAGACTTCCTAACTCAAGCAATCCATACATCAACTAGCCGTGGAAGACTATCATGTAGAACTACCATAAAGCTGATATGCAATGTCTAATGTGGACTCCTTTACATAAGTAGCACTCGATAAAACTAATATATAGAGAACTGAACAAACAAGAACCCTAGTTAAAGACAAGTGGCACAGTAGAACCTGGAATACTCATAACAAACAGCGAGATAACCTTCTTCTCTCTTGCCTCTGAACCGAGACAACTATCGGGTGGGGTTTTGAATGTCTAAGAGGAAAGGAATTAGATCTAGATCCACTTTTCACTCTCTTACCTCTCCTTTATACAGAATCTCTTAATCCTCACTTATCTTCCTCCTTTTCGGCTCTCCTCTTACTCTATGTATATGCCAGTTACCCTTTCCTTACTTCTCAAAATTTCATAAACTAAAACACATCAAATTAATTCAATTCGATCGCCGATGGTGAAGCGGTTCGAAAGCTAGCAACGTTAGAATTGAAATTGGATTCAAGGAGTTTGTTCTCTGCTTCAACGTATACATTTTAGGCATTAGTGAAAGGTATAATTTTGATGTAATAATGTCTAATTTAATTATTATATCACAATTTCGATAGTTAGTGGTTACTACATAAAATCATATGTATACTTAATCAATTTCTAATTTAGTTAAAACACTTAAACATTAAATATAATATTTTAATGCACACACATATGTGTATGTGATTTATATTTTATAAATTTTTAATGACATTCACATGCCTACGGTTTTAATAATTTTTTTTGATACGTATATAATTCAAATACATTCATTTATTTAAAACTAGTTTATGTAATCAATAAATACGTATACATAAATTATAAATAATATAAAACACAAACATAAAATTTTATGCAAAGCGCATTGTCATTTTAATTTCGGATTTTAAAAGAAAATTAATTTTAATTTTAATTGTTTTTCTATATGGAACAATTCAAAAGAGAATAAACAAATTGGTTAATTGTTTGAAAACCGAAACAAAAAAAATTATTTTATTTCCGAGCTGAGAGTAACATATATTAATTTTAATTTTAATTATCATATATTTTATAATATTTTACAAGTATTCATATATATATATGTGTGTGTGTGTAATGTATCATACATGGTTTAATTTCAAAAAATTATTACAACTTCCAAATATATATATATATATATATATATATATATATATATATAATATTTTTTTAATGTTGAAAACATTTTGTAATATAACTATATTTTATATATACATATATATTTATATAAATGTACTATTAAATATATATCATTTTAAAAGTATCATATTATAATATATATAAGCACACACAAATATCAAAATTTTGTCATTCAATATGCTCAAGTTAATTCAGATTTTTATTCATAAAATTATCACTTGGTATGACTTTTTTTTGGTACATATGTATTGAAATGGAAAAAATCTAAGTAATGATTTAATAAGGACTGTTTGCACATAACAACCAAAGTATCTTGAAGTTAGTGGGAGCGATATTGAGTTTGTGGGTTTTAGGATATGATCGAAGGAACGATACGAAAGTATCATTTTATAGGCATCATAATTAAACAAGTATTTTGATAGAAATATCAAATAGTTTGATTTTCAGTCAAAATGCATAGGAAGCGTGTGTTTGTAAGAAAGAATCACTAAAAGGTACAAAGTTATTTTTAGATTATAAGTAAATAACATATTACTAATTGTTAACGATGTACATATGTTAAATTCAATAATAGTTTGGTTGTTTAATATGCAATATTGGAGTTGTAAATTTAATCTTGTATATTAAGCATAAAAGATATTGGGAATATCCAAAACGATATGCAAAGACTCCTTATTAAAATATTTAATATGGAACATGTAAGATGAATTCCTTATGCATTGGCGATAGGAGTTATCATACATGTTGTACTGTCTACAATATCATAATTTGCTTATACGTTTGATGTATTAAGGTAATATCAAATCCAAATTAAGATCACTAAATGGTAGTTAGAGTATTCGCGAGTATTTACGAAATACTAGAGATTTGTTTGTAGAAACAATGAACTCCTTATGAAAGAGTATCAGACTCAGACTTCCTAAGTGATATTGAGTATAATATGTCAATATTAATTTCATGTTCGAAACTTTAGTTAAGGAGATTTGAGTTGGAAATGTTCCAAATAAAAAGATTATGGTTGATTCAACGAAAATGGTAGCTACATCGCCTTGAATAGCGCCACAATAAAAGCAACGTATGAATATAAATGCACAAAGTTACAATTGAGCTAGGGTGATTCCAAGTATTAAGAATACTGCATTATTGTTATAGGATAACAATATAATGATAAAAGCTCACCAGGAGTCGCAAAACATACTCTAACTAGTTCCATATGATAAAGATAGTTTATTAGCATCGGAGAGAATTGATTGATAGAGCAGATAATTAAAGCAACATAGAAAATCCGTTCACTAAGGGTCTAACTCGATCAGTTCTCCTCAAACTGATTGAAGAGATAGGATAGAGATTGCATAATTTGCTCCAAGTGCAAGTGGGAGATTGTTTGAATTAGGGGTATGCCCAAGGAGAAATTATGTAATTTGTTACATATATCTAACTTGATAGCCAATCTTGTTCAAAATAAAAGGTGTTTTCTTTCTATTGTATATTTCATATATTTTTCTATATTAATTTATTAATTTAATTGAAAGTATATTTAATAGAAAATCGATAATTAGCATGTTTTTTATGATGATGGTTATAATGTGTTGTAATCATGTGTAATTTATCACTAAATTAAATATAAAATTTAAAATATTTCTAGTCAAGGTGTAATGAGACTGAGTATCGATGCATCCGTTGAGGCCATAGTACATAACGCTCTCCAAATGTTGGCTAGTGTATTACTCATTACTGTTGGAGGCATCAAGAGGTTACGTACTGATAGTTATTGGATAACTATTGAATGACTTACCCGATAGTTTTATGTTTGTTCATATAACTAATGTCAAATAGAAAATATCGATGTAACAAAATTACATAGTCCTCTTGACTTGAAAGTTTATCTTTTATGTGGAAGACTCGCTTGATTATAGTTACATCGTGACATGACACGACGTCCATCGAACGATTATAGTTGGGTCAAGTGGAAGCATTGGAAGTGAAGCACTATTCAAGAGTGAATTCGTCTCCTCAATTATTTGAGGTTAGTGTCACGGTAAAAAAAGTCAACTCATAGTCAAAGTCTTTGGCTAGAGCATTTTGGATGATAATAATTGTTATTATTGAGTCAAGGAATTTGTATTTGGAGTATAGAGTTGAATATGAACGATATTAGATTTAACAATTACCAAATTTCATAAGTCCAAAGTAATATAGTTTTGACGAAGAGAATTAGTGTAAATAATTATCACAACCGATTAACGATTAATAGAGTAAAATTGGATTTTACTGATGCCAAGTAAGTGATAAATTTGACGATAATGTCATACTATCTGCTAAGTAAAGTGTGAACGTTAATATTTGAATTGTTGGAAATTAACTGCCGACCTAATTTACATTTAAGAGTCACACAATCGAAACGTTGAATACTCCTTTTACCACCCAATTTAATTAATTTGTAATTGTTATTAATTAATTAACTAAATTAATTAATATTTTTGAAATATTAATTATAAAATTTTATTTGACCTAATTGAACAATTTTAAACAGTGTGTTTATAATAGTTATAAATGTACTAATCGATATACGATATCGGTACGTGTTTAAATAGAATTTAAATGCAACAAATATTGTTCAGGTTAGAAATATTTTTGAGGCCCAAAAGAGGGCATGGATTAGCCGGCTATAGGCAAACATATAGAGCCAACCAATTGATGGCTTGTAGGGTGTGGTTTTTAATGTTTAAGAGGAAAGGAATTGGTAAGAGAAAATTATGGATCTATCATGTCTCTACTATATATAAGCTCTATTCACCCTCATTTATATTCCTTCTTTTTGGCTCTCCTCTTACTGCACATATAGGCTGGCCACCCTCTTCCATACTCCTTAAAAATTCAAAAACTAAAGCACATCAAACTAATTCAATTCGATTGCCGGTGGTGAAGCGGTTCGGGAGTTAGCCACTTCAAAATTGGAATTGGATTCAAGGAGTTCGTTCTTCATTTCAACATGTACAAGGAATTGATTAAAGGTATACTTCTGATTTTATAATGTCTAATTTAATTATTTTATCACAATTTTGGTAATTAGCAATTATTATCAATCAATATATCGATATGCTATCACAAAGTTTGGATGGTTGTTTATATATGTGTGTGTGTATGTATTAGATTTTTTTTATAATACTTAATATGCTCATAACCTGGTAATTAGAAAAATTATAATCATTTTCAAAGTTAAAATCATATGCATATTTAGTCAGTTTCTAATTCAGTTAATACACTTATGCATTAAATATAATAATTTAATATATATATTATTTATATTTTATAAAATTTTAATGACATTAACATGCTTACAGTTTTAATAAATCTTTTAATACATATAATTTAAGTACATTCATTTAAATTAAAAATGGTTTATTTTATTAATAAATATGTATATAGAAACTATAAATAATATAAATGTAACGATCCTGGTTTTTAGTCAAATTTAATTTAATAATCAATTTAAATTTTTGAGATTAATTGCGAATGAATTTGAATTTTTCAAATTTAATAAGAAACGTGCTTGTTTATTTATATAAATAGATTGTGATTTAAAATTTGAATTTGAAATTTCAAGAATAAATATCTTAGAAAATAAATTGGATTTAAAAACTATATTTTAAAATTAATAAGAATTTATTTTCTAATTTTAATATATATATATATATGTAGTTTGAAAATTTTGCTTTGAATTTAATATATTTTCAAAAGCTATTTTAAAGTTGAAATCTATATTTTAAGAAACTTATATATGTGATATATGTGTTTATTTATTTATTAAAGTATAAGTAGATTTAAATTAATTTCTTTAAAGTTATAAATATTTATAACTAGAAATGAATTAATATTAGATAATAGGATATATATATATATATATATATATATAAAACTAAATCTATAAATTAAATAAAGTTAAGGACTTAAACACAATTTGAATAACAATAAACATTTGTAACGTGGTTATGCAAGCTAATGAACAAGTGCAAAAATTTATGAACAAGTGGCAAGCAAGTGTTTTTTTCTTTTAATTTGAATTCTATAAAAATATATTTGAGAAAGTGAAACCATGTTTCTCAATGTTCATTCTCAGTTTGAACATCTCAAATCTGAAAACTTAAAACAAGTACAATAAAGATCAAAGCAAAAAAATTCAAAACAGAAAAGGAAGCTAGATGAATTCAGGATATCTGAAGCAAGCAAACTCAAAAGCTAAACCAAAAAAAAGTCTGGAAAAGAAAATCAAATCAAAACTAAAATGGAAATATGGAGATCAAAAGAAAGATCTGTTTCAACCTGAGCAAAGTAACCTGAGATCAAACAAACTATAAATGCAAGGATCAAGCAAGCTCAGATCAGAATCAATCCCATTCAAAAACAAATCAAGATCGGATACCACTCCAGATTTAAAAAGAAAATAGAAGTCTGTCTCTCTATTCTTCTTTTTGAGGTAAGCAAACCACTTGGCCTTGTTTTAATCTCTTGATGTCTGGAATTGTACTTGAAGTGATGAGCTAAATATGCTTGTATATTGTGTTAATCTGCCTGCATGTGTTTATATATGTACAAAATTGATATGCATGTATGTATAGGCTCTCAGGCCTCTGTTTAAATTTACAGGGTTTAAATTTGGTTTAAAATTCAAAATCTCATCCTTCATTCACTTATAGGCTTTGATGTCTAAACAATATATGCTTGAATTTTCCAGATTTAAATTTTAAAAATACTTTTAAGGATTAAAAATGAATGGGTTACTGGAAAATGTATAAACACAGTAAAAAAATAATAATCAAATTTTGTAAAAAAATCAGTTGATTAAAACTTGAATTTTGATTACATGATCCTGCCTGCCTCTATAAAAATGAATTTTAAAAATAAAATCATAATTTTTAAATTTGAAATTACGTGCATTTGCGAGATGATCAGTTTTAGTCTTTTCGTCAATTACCGTCGATTGTTAGAGGTAGGCAGGTCTAGATTGATGTTGGAGGTCGATGGAAGGATGGGTCACTCGGCAAAAATGATCGCAAGATTTTACGACCATCGAGGTGTCAGCAAGGGATCGAAGTAGGGTTTAGTTGAGTTTTTGGGTCGATGTTGGAAAATTGTTTGCTGCATCGTCGTAGATGATCTACAGGCAATCGGTCCAGGGGGAGAAGTAGCGTAAGTCAGTGAAGCAGCTTGGGGAGAAGTTGCGAGGTCATCGGTGGACGGTGATGATCAGGCGAGGCTATCTTGGGTGTTTGAGTTGGTTCGAGTGGAGTTTCAGACAACCAAATGTCGATATCGTATTTAAGTCAAAAGCTTGATGGCCAGAATCGAGGGTGATGGTCGAGAACGAATCGTCGATGATGGCAGCGATGATCAATACGGTGGCGTTCATCTGTACATGTGCATATTGATGGGTTGGTGTCAGTAGTTGCTGCAGGAAGAAGAAGGGGATGGGCTTGAAGTGGACTTCGGGGGAAATTGGGTTTGGCTCGGGTTTGTTGCTGAGTCGGTTGTGTGTGTTCTTCAGGTTTCAAAGTTAAAACAAAAAAACAAAAAAAAAAATGGTGGCTCGAGAATAACTCGAAGGAAGTTGGCACTTGACTCGGGTTTTTGTTGGTTGAGCTTGGGGAAATATTGTTTGGGCCCCAGGTGTTGGTAATGATAGTTTAAAAATTTAAATGAATCAAGTTTTTGAAGTTTATTTGAATAAATAAGTTTTCAAAAGATTGTAAACAAGATTTCCCCAAAGTAAGATTATTTTATAAGATCTTAAACATGTTTCAAAGTTTAAATTTAAATTTAAATGTTTTAAGATAAATTATTTTATAGGTTTATCAAATATTTAAAAGATAATCAAGTAATTAATTAAGGTAATAATTTATCTTTAAAGTTTTAGGTGATTAAAGTTTGATTAATTAATTAATAATCAGTATTAATTAATTTGTTAGTAAACGTTAATTTGTTTGAATCAAGGTGATTAATTTAATTATGTGATTAATTAAAGGTTAATTAATTAAGGTAATTAATTAAAATATAATTAATTAAGAGTTAATTAATTTATGGAAATTAATTAAATATGATTACTTAAATTAAAAGTAATGATTAGTGATTAAAGTGGATTAATCAAATGATTAAAGGATAATTAAATAATTAGAGGTTAATTATTAAATGATTGAAGGTTAATTGATTTATTAATTAAGGTTGATTAATTAAGAATTAAAGGATTAACTAATTTGTTATTAAAGGATTAATTTATTATTTGATGGTTAATTAATAAATGATTAAAGAATAATTAATCAAAATGATTTGTAATTAACTAATTTTAATCAACCAAGATTAGTGATTTATTCATAAGTAATAAATCTGATTTAAATTAATCAAATGATTAATTAATCTTACTTATGGATGTTTGGATTCTGCTGATGTTGAATTGTTTGACATCCCCGATATGTGATGCCTTGTTTTTGATTGAGCTGTGATAGATGTAATTTATTTATTCTGTGACGAATGTAATTTATTTATCTGTGATAAATTTATATTAATTATCTATGAATCTGTGAATGAAGATAAACGTTATAGGATTATGCCACTTATCGATATTGATGTGCTTGAATCTATGATGATTGATGATGTTGCACTATTGTGTAAAACCCCTGGACTACACCATACACACACAAATATGGATTTCACGGGAAATCGGTTAAGTCACATATATTTTGAAATCTAAATATTATTTTTAAAAGTTGAATTTTGAATCCAAATGGTTTTGAAAATGGAATTGAATTGAATATGAAAAGCTTTTGAAAAGGATGTTTGAAATTGAAATCTAGTTTGAATATAATATATCTTGTTTAAGTTCTGAAATTGTTTTGAAAATTTGGTTTGAAAGGTTTATACAAGTTATATAAAATATATCTGGATTTTAAACCATCTTTAAAGTATATTGAATATATTATTTTGGGAATTTAAATTTAACCCAAGTTTATACTTTAAAGGATATAACTTGTGCATATTTGATTAGATTTTTCCGAAACGAAAAGTATTTGTTTTCAAACGATAATGGCTTTCACACAACGAAAGAACTTCCAGTTTTTGTTGAAAAATTTGAAATGGAATTGTTTTGAAATCTATGAATAAATCTTTGTGAAATATTGTTGAACTTTATTTTGAAATTGAAGAGTATGTAATAGGTGTATCTTTTGTATAAAAGATTTGAAATGAAAATTGTTTTTGAAAGCTATGAATCTTTGGAAATAGTTTTGAAAGCTATGAATTGAATCTTTGATTTGAAAGATTGGATCAGTTAATCCAATTTGAAAGGGAAATTGTTTACAAAGGCCATGAATTAATCTATGTGAAAGATGGGTGAACTTTGTGAAGTGAATCTTTTTGTTTAAAAGATTTGAAAATGGTAATTTGTTTAAACCATTTGAAGAAAGGTTTTTGGGTAATAAGTTGTGACTTAACTAAGATCCTATATATCCATATGTTTTTTTAAAATATTGCGCTCATTATTCGGTTTAGCCAAGAGAGGACTTTGTGTCATAAAACCCATTCCGAATAATGATACGACGTTATGGATAGCATTTGAAGACTAGTGGTGAAGACCGGATATTTTCGAAAGCGAAAGGATAACTCGTCGAATGTCTCTGCACGGCTGATCCCCAGTACAGAGATTTGATCACCCTTTGTGATGGGGAATGCAGACGTGATTAGGGATTATCCGGATTTGTAAGGGCCTCTTTGAAGTGCCTTCGGTACTATTGAAACCTGGAACAGACTTGTATGGATGTGTGTCTGACGTTACACTTTGAGATGTAAAGCTGGTTTCTATCAAATGCATTTCTGTTTGGTGGCGGAGAATCTATTCTCTTAGCTTAACACCCTTCTCTGAGACGTACGAGCTCAGAGGTTATGTAGTTGATGGTTACTAGCGATACGTTCCCAGTTTGGTAATGTGGCATACGAAGTGCTGCTGATCATTTGTTGATCGAAGCATGACTTTTGTGTAAAGCATAACTTTGTGGACGAGACTGCATCAGGACCTCACAACCCGAAAATGGCCGAAACACGAACAATGCAGCAATGTTATTTAGGGGTCGCGCCCCTAGGGTATGTCCATTTCTTCTGAATAGAGGTGGTATCATGGTATGGAGCCCCAGATATTTAATCTATGTGGTTACTGCAAATACATTGCTTTGTGGTTGTTGGTGTCGAGCGCTCGGAAAAAGGTTGGTTACGACCGGGGATGGCATACTTGTAGGTGTTACTTCCGGGCAGGGGTAACCCGGCCTTGTGTTGGCAGAGATCTGGTTAGGTTCTTGGGGCGTCCCTCCAGAGGCGTACCCATGTGGCAATAGGAAGTTCCTTAGCCTGACCATTTGTTGGAAATCCAATCATCTAATACGCGCCTTGTAAGGTTTTAGTTGTAGAACCTGCCATCTAACATGGTAGTTATAGTAAACATACTATAATGGTACGTACGCTGGCTAAGATTAATACTATACTTGCAAATGTTTTCCACTATGCACTAATAATAATATCAAAAGGATTTCACGTATCAAGCATGTTTGACTATCATAAGGAGAAATCTCCTCCAATTGTGCGCATGAATTATGTGTGTGCGGGATGACCTTATGGTAGTTTTATTTTCCAAAAAGCATTGCGGATTTCAATTTTGAATTCTTTTTTTTATTTTTGTTCAAAACTGTTTTCGTTTACTCACTCCAGTCATAGACCTGGAGTTTATTGTTCCCTTTCTAAACTCTGGGTGCCCACAATTTCTCCACACGGGCAGCCTAGAGTTGGGATTTTCTAATAATCAGCTAACAGATGTAGATTCGGTAGCTTTCAGTCTTGGGTTTGGTAACTTTTGGAAAAACCTTGGAAGCTTTTGGATTTGGTGATTGCATTTGTTCCATTTGGACTGACCTTGCTTAATACAACGTGATGGTGTTTCTCGCTTCACGTTTGGAAAGTATGTTGGCGGATCTAGCTTTTGGAGTCTTTGGAGCTTTGGCATTGGAGTTGTTGTTTTTCCGCTGTTGCTGTTGTGTCTTCCGCTTTTATCTATCTCTAATATTTGTATTGATATTCATTGTATTAGAATATTGTATTGAATATTATGTATCAATGATATTCATTTTCTTCCGCTGTGTTGTTGTAATTAATGTGTTATAAGCTCCGACATGAATTGGATTTCAATGGTTGAATCTGCGGCATTCGAGTACAAGTGAAGTACGGGTGTCGATTTTCGAACGTTGAATTTCAGATCGTGACAATGAAATAAAAATATAAAATTTTATGCGACGCATTTTATCAATTCGATTTCAGATTTAAAAAAAATTAATTTTAATTCGATTGATTTTCCATACGGAAAATTCAAAAGAAAATAAACAAGTTGTTTAATTATTTTAAAACCGAAACCAAAGCAAAATTTATTTCTGGACCGAGAGCAACATACATAAATTTTAATTATTACATATTTTATCATATTTTACATGTATTTATTTATATATATTTATATGTAATATATAAATACATAGTTTAATTTTTAAAAAATTATTACCACATTTGAAATATATATAAAATTACACACACACACACACACATATATAATTACACATATATTTATTAAATTTTTTAATATCGAAACCATTTTGTAATATAACAATATTTTACATACATACATACATATATATATATGCTTATATATATTATAAGTGTATTATTAAATATCATTTTACAAGTATTATTTTATAATATATAAGCATATATACATATACATATATATTTATATTATTATTTACATATATACACATATATACATTTAGACAACATATTTGTATACGGGAGGGGCTAACATGTCCATTACGATATAAATCTCAACATCTATCTATAGGCATGTCATATCATGTACACTTTATCCTATTATACATGCTCGTACATACACTTGTGTATATGATACGTACATACATGTGTGTGTGTATAATATAATATGAATTATATAAATAAAACTTTATTTTTCTATTTAAATAAAATATTCATTTTACTTAATTTTTTTTAGAAAAGTTCTAAATGGATTTAGACTGCATAGACCCACTAAAAATCTAATAGTGGATTTTTTTTAAATCTATCCATTTCTTTGGCTGCGAGCTGGCCTAGTTCCAAAACAACTATCCTTGGCGCATAATAAACAAAGATACCAAACAATCATCTCATGGATGTGGAATTCTTATGGTTGATGCTTCCTGTAGACATGCTCTAATGCTTTGATCTTTCTCTATTAGTCTCATTCTTTCCACTACTTATTGAAATGTTTGGTATTTAATGTCATTGATTATGAAAAGATAGTCAAATGAAGCATGTCCTTTTATATGATTCACTTTTCAAGTTGTAGTGCTCTACTTCGAACAGTTAAACACTGCAAATTCTCTATTTGGTTTATTAAACGATGTCATTCGTCGCCATTTCTCCTTGTTATACATGTATGCTTCTTTTGAAATTCATTATAAAATATTATATTGCTTCTATATTTATTTGAGTTTGTTATGAAAAATTCATTTGACATTAGTGTAGAGAGGTATTCATTTCCAATAAAACATCAAACACTATTTAGTTGGCATGATATGTGATTTGTTGCCTACTCGATCGTGTATATATAAATTTTGAACTGAACAATAAATTGTATGCAACGAGAATCCATAAATTCTTCAAAAGACCTCATGAGGACATATTCATCTTTGCATCAACAAATTTTTGGATTTCACCATACTCAATTCCAAGGCAAACTTCAATTGTCAAACGATCTAGACCTTTGTATAAGCATTTAATGGATCTGGTACCACAACAAACCTTGACATTAATATGATAATCACATTGTTTGAACAACCATGGGTTATATGGAACAGCCATGTAACACCCCCTTTTTATATCCAAAAATGAATGTCGATGACACTGCAGTCATCATCAAACTTATTTTCAAATGATCAAACGAGATTAGTTTATTTTTAACAACACAGGTAAACAAGCAATTAAATAATTTTATTCATTTCTTAATAAGTTGTTAACATCGTTAACCCAATCATTTCCTACGGGGGTAAATATGATAAGAAAGAAATAAAAAGACGATATGCGACATATGAAGATATCACACATCCATCTAACCATTTATATAACTTGGTTAAGTACACAATAGAATAAAAATAACTTAATATATAGTAAGCCTCTTCCTTTGTCACCAAATTCTCTTTTCATTGGTCAAAATACATAACATGTAGACCATAAACTCGGCCTGCTCAAGTGAACACCCATGAGCTTATGAGAAAAACAATGATAGACAATGGGTTAGATCATAGAATAGTGCGAACAATGTGGAATGTTGCAACAACTCGTATTTTAGATGCCTAGATATTTGAATGATTTATTTAAATATTAAAAAGTTGATTTATGTTCTGACTCAAAAGGTCAAATTCTGGAGATAATGAAATTAGGGTCAGATACTACTTTAGTTGTTCCTAGAATGCCATTTTCGAGTTTTTTGAGTATATACATATATATGTTTGGGATAATGAATTTTAAGTTATATATTGGGGGGGTTCATTGGTAAATGACTCAAAAGCAACTTTTTTTCCAGGCAAAACAAAACAATATTATTTTGTGACAAGCACCATAAATGCAAGCAGAATGTTTTCATGAGATGCACACTTCAAACTAGCCATTCCAATTCTTATCTCATGCAATAATTTTTGAAGCATTAGATTCCTTGTCTTCCCTTTTGCTCTAAAAACAATCGGGTTACTCTCTTCCCAAACCACCCTCACAAAGACTTTTAGCGCGAACAAGAGGACATATGTTGCATTATTTCTCCATCTAGTAGATTTGTAGATCAAAGTCCATTTAGCAAAACTTATGACTTGAGCATTATTTCTTCCCTGCTTTGCATTATATTGTTCCATAGGTCAAAAGTTTGAGCACAGTTGAAATAAATGTGTAAGGCATCCTCTGCTTCTATGTTACAAAACAGACAACTTTTTCATATGAATGAATTATGCCATGTGACTTTTTTATTGTGTCTAGAATGTTGTTTTTGATTCTTTTAAGTATAAACTTTGATATAATTTGGAGCTATGACTTTTTAATCAAAAGATATGACTTGATCCTTAAGTGATCTAAAAGTTACAATCCGATTTTTAGGGATACTAAATTAGAAATAAACTAATTAGTTGATAAGTAATCTGTTAATAATAACAAACAATTAAATATTTATGAAAAAAAAATGAAATGATGAAATGACAAATAAATAAAAACAAAAGAAAATAAAATGGAAATTTAATATAAACATGGTTGAAAGGAAAATAAATGGTAATGAATTCATTTGCTTTTATTTGAAATTATAAATTGTCTTTTTAGTGGGAGTGTAATTTATTAACCTAAACTATTTGGAAAGTTAAACATTGAGAAGGTTATGTTTTTTTGAGAGAATGATAACTAATAACATTAGATAAAATGTGTTTTATGTATGAAAAGTTTAGATGAGATTTTTCTTATGTTGATTTCCAATTTGGTATAATAGGAAAAAATGGAAAAGTTAAAAAAATTATTATTATAATTTATTTGGTAATAATAATAAAGTAAATAAATAAATATTTGTTTGAAAAATTGAAATAAAATAGTAAAGTGGATAAGAGGGAAATAAATGATCAGTGACTTATTTGTTATGTATATTGAATTTAATGAATTGTATGTTTTATGTTAAGGTAATTTATTTAATGAATTAATTTTTGTTGGGAAAAAAAAGTAGAATAGTTTTTGTTACTTAAAAAGTTTAAAAGAAAAAAAAATAAAGTGAGGAGAAGCATAAATAAAATAAAGTTTTATGTTAAATTCTCATGTTATGCATTGGAAAAAAAAAGGAGAGAGAAATTTTCATACTAATTTACAAATTATACATAAAATAGTAATAATGCTAATAATAAAATTCAAATTTTCATATAATGTAAGGAAAAGTCTAGAAGTAAATTTACTAAAATAAGAAAATAGAAATATCTTTACATAAGACAAGGTGTAATCATTATGTTTGGAAAAAAAAAAGATTAAAAAAGGGAAGGAAATAAAGATATTTCCTAAGAGGATTCTAGAAAGTGCCTCAATTATAATACTCAGCCCATTTCCTTCTCCTCTCTTTTTACTGTACGTACAGAACAACACCGTCACTCAGAAATCAGAAACCAGAAAACCTAATCAAATCCTTCCACTCAAACACAAATCTCTCTTTGCAATCAAAAGATAAAAGGAAAGATTCTCAATTCTAAGACAATTGGAAAGGTGAAAGGCAAACAATTTAAAGGCAAGCTGATTTAGAACTTATAAACTACTGTTGAAATCTAAGGTGAGTGAAGTTGTAATTAAATTTTATTTTCATGTATGCATGCAAATATGATGGAAATTTTTGGATAAAAAAAGGCTTGTTTGCTTATTCCCTGTAGCATGTTTGTTGATTGAATTATTGGATTGGAAAGAAATAAGAATCAACGTATATGATTGCAATGCATGTATGGTGTTTGCATAATTGTCCCAATAAGTTGCAGGCCTCTTCATTTAAAAATTATGGAAAAAAATCATAAATTTCTGAAATTTTGATATGTTATTTTCTACATGTATGCGCATATGCTCTGAAAATTTCATTGAATAATATTGTGTTTTGATTGGTGAATTCAATTATTTATAATGCTATATTCACCCAGATTTTGTAACAGCAGTGGCTGTCAATACGAAATTCATAACAATTAGAGAAAAATTTATAAAATTCTGAAATTTAAATATGTTGTTTACAACTCATATTAGAATAGTCTGTAAAACTTTCATTGAAAAATAATGATATTTGATAGGTTGAATCAATCGTTTACAGAGGTGTATAAGTGCAGATTTTCGCACTAAGGTCTGTCTAGAAACACCTGCTGTAATACTATGATTTAACCCATCAAATGGTCATATTTTTGTATGAAATTTTTACTGATGATTTGTAAATGAGTTATGAACAACATATTAAAAATTTAGAATTTTATAAAAATTTATTTGATTTATTATGAATTACAGACTGAGGTGGGTTCTATATGAAATTCAGTGATTCTTTTGAAAGTAATGTTGAATTTGAAGGTGATTATATATTCGTGATTTGAAAATAAGTTTATTTAAAGAAAAGCTTTCAAAGAAGAATAATGAAATTTTAAAAGATTCATCATAATTTATTTTTATATTATTTATTATTATAATTCTTGATAAAATTGTGTACGAAAATAGAACATTTTATTTGGAATTTTGATTACATTTTTGAGTACTAAAGCTTGCCTTTTTAATTAATTAATTGTTATCAATTTTTTTTTCTAACTTAACGAATTTTAATAATTTTAATCCAATAAATGAGGTTTCTGTGTTTCGTCTTAATACATAAGTATTATGGGGTACTTGTGTGTTAATACGAAACGGAGAAGTAATTATTTTCTTTTATACGCATAATTGTTTGCTAAATTTTATTTGCTTTTGAATATTATACTGGGTTTATTAATGGAATTTTTGAGAGACGATTGTCGTCGTTGACTTTTATTTTTAAGAAGTGTTTTAAAATTATAAACACTTTTGATTTTTGGGTCGGGATAGATTGGACTCTGTTGTACCAATGGGCCAAAACTCCATCTTGGCCGACCTGATTCAGGATCGCTACCTGAATCGGTGGTATATTACTTGCCCTTTTACCACCAAAGGTCAACGGTCTGCTACATAGGGCTAATCTTATTTTGATCGGGATCTCCGATCGGCGGGTCACGGACTATGAAGGATGGAGGCGTGGGGGTCCCACGTGTAGATCCGTGAACGGGTAGCATACGGCCTTTGCCTTAGACCGTCTTGGTTATCCTGGGTTGATCGCCAGGTGTATTATGGCGTTATGAGTAGGTTACAGGGTTGATGTCTCCGCGCGCGCTTGAGCTCTACCACTGTGATTTTACAATACTAGCGTCTGTTTATTTGGTATATTTTATGAGTCATGTTATATTTATCCCATAATTCCCATAATGCAATTTTCTTTACTTTATGATTTTTGGAAGTATCAAAGTTGATTTTGAAAACCCAGTATCTTTGGAGAATGTGTGTATGAACTTATCCTTGTGTTACAAATAATAATTGGGAAGGTATCGTATTGGATTATATACGATAGGTTTGGCCTAAAATCATTGTTTGATTAAAAGAATTGTTTATGAAACCAAATTTGCATATTGGTTCTCACACACATATATGCCTCATGTTGCTTTATACATGCGGCGCTTTCTTTTTCTTTTGTTGGTTGAGACAATTATTGTTCATAGAACTTACTTCACTCACACTAGAAATAGTCTGACCTGTGTGATTTGTTTTATAATCCTCGGGTCAGTCTGAGGATTGTGGTTGCAGGTTAGGTTGCGTGGACTGTAGCAGAATTCTTATCACTTTCCACGTTTTGGGGTTTTGGACTTTTCAGCTTGGACTTAGGAGTAGTTAATATGTATTATGGTATGTATGTTATTATGTATTTTGGAAGTGATATGTACCATGGACTATGTATCGTGGACATTATGATATGTATTATGCATTATGCTGTTGTTGTGCTGAACTGTAACATTCTATTATATTCTATACTATGTAACCTGGAAAATTTTATCTTGTACCATTGCTTTGAACCAACACTGCGCACAAATGGTATGTATAAGGAAAAAAAATCGAAAATTTCTCGTGCCAGCGTTAGTTCAAGGGAATGAGTACAACATTTAGCCCTATCGAGTCCCATTCTCCGTGCTTTCCGACAGTAATACTTAGTATTGCTCTTGGTTGGCATGGGTATAGGGGCCGGGCGTTACATTTTTGGTATCAGAGCCCAGGTTAACAATAGTATCGAATATATTTAGAATATTAGTTAGCACAAAGCAGTAGAAGCATTGTACATGTCTATATACCATAAGTATCGCTTCCATAATATAATAATAGTCATACATACCTAAACCAAAACCCCAAATCTTTGATCTTTTTAGTATGAGAATTATTTTAATTCCAGCTTAACAACATTTCTCACTATGTAGAGTAGTGAGAAAGATGGCTGGAAGGCATCCCTGTTTGACTATGGAGCGGTGGTTAGAGTTGATGCGGATCATGCCTCAAGCAGCACCCGCTCTTAATGCTGCTCCTAGTGCTGATATCGCCCTTACGTAGAAATTGCGAGGACGCAATTTTTGTAAGGGGGGAAGTCTGTAACAATCCGATTTTTAGGGATACTAAATTAGAAATAAACTAATTAGTTGATAAGTAATCTGTTAATAATAACAAACAATTAAATATTTATGGAAAAAAAATGAAATGATGAAATGACAAATAAATAAAAACAAAAGAAAATAAAATGGAAATTTAATATTAACATGGTTGAAAGGAAAATAAATGGTAATGAATTCATTTGCTTTTATTTGAAATTATAAATTGTCTTTTTAGTGGGAGTGTAATTTATTAACCTAAACTATTTGGAAAGTTAAACATTGAGAAGGTTATGTTTTTTTGAGAGAATGATAAATAATAACATTAGATAAAATGTGTTTTATGTATGAAAAGTTTAGATGAGATTTTTCTTATGTTGATTTCCAATTTGGTATAATAGGAAAAAATGGAAAAGTTAAAAAAATTATTATTATAATTTATTTGGTAATAATAATAAAGTAAATAAATAAATATTTGTTTGAAAAATTGAAATAAAATAGTAAAGTGGATAAGAGGGAAATAAATGATCAGTGACTTATTTGTTATGTATATTGAATTTAATGAATTGTATGTTTTATGTTAATGAACTTGACCCATAAGGCTACTTTCATTATGCTTAGAATGACGTTTTTAAATCTTTTAACTATATACATCAAGGTGTTTGGAGTTGTAGATTCTTGGTTATGAAGGAGATGAGTTTGTTAATATTAAAAGAGCATTGTGTTGGACACAATGCCCATTAGCTTGCTTATAAATAATAGACCTGTCTTTTTTCATCCCTTCTTTGTTTTTGTGTTTCTCCCATTTGCTCTCTTCCAAATTAAAAGCTTTAAGCCCGTATCTAATTAAAATCCATGAAATAAATCAAACTAAAATCACTCAAATTCTTATTTTTCCTTCCTATAAATTCTCTATTAAATTTGGAGGTTTTGGAGGTGATATGATTTTAGGCCATAAAAAGAAACTTGTAGCTTGTAATTTTACAAAGGTGCATGCTTTTTTTGAAATCATAATGAATGCTTGATGTTGAGATTTCATTCAAGCTGAAATGATTTGGCATGATTTTGGATATGTAAGTAAGAGAGAAACACTTCAAGTTGTATAAATGACAAAAATATGGTTTTTGTGAAAGTCAGTAAGCAATTATGTACTTAGGAACTTGATGGCTAATAGGATGATTATAGTTTTCATTAAAAAACTATAAGGTAAAATGAAGTAATAATGTTAAAAATGTGATTTTTAAGGGAACAGTAAACATATAAGAATTGTAGTAATTTGATATATGAAGTTGAAAGTGTTGGTAACTTGTATGCATGATCTTAAGTTGTTAATATGACCATTGAATGATTATAAACTCACTTAACTACTACAAAGGAAAATGAAAGAAAACTACTAAAATGAGTAAAGTGGAAGATATGATTTTTAACTGTAAGAAGCTTGTTTAAATGATAGTTCTCGTATGAAGAGGATTTGAAGTAATATTTATATAAGTTGGGAATTTTAAAGGTCAGTAAACAATAGAAAATAAATAAATAAACATTTAATGTTTGATTAGCAGTCGTTAATATGTGGTGTATAAAATGTATTAAGCTATATGTAGACGATATAAACCACATACTAATTTGAAGTTAAAACTAATTATATTTGTAAAACTTAGTAGATAATGGGAAGATTTTTCCCACTTGATGTTTTATTATGAATGGTTGATATGGGATTACTAGTAGTTTGTACATGAAGGGGTTTTAAGAAAAAATGCTATCTTTAACAAAGCCAACAGTTTATAGTATGATTTTATAAATAAACTTGATTGAACTATAATTTAAATGGTGGGAATAGTCTAGTATTTTATGAAGAGTATTAGCTAAGAAGCACTAAGAATCAAATCATATCATAGGATCCATGCAAGCATGAAGGGTCAAAGGAAGGAAAATTGGGCGGAAGGCAATGCAAAGTAGGGGATGCTAAATTTTACACAAATCGAACCTCGCTCTAGCCTTGGTTGGAGCCGCATGCAAACCAGGAAAGTCATGCATTGCTTCCCTATGGTAGTGTAACACTGTTGTGCTGCAATAGTGCATAAGTGCAATACTTCAACGCAATAGTGCAAGCATGCACCTCCACAGGTGCAACGAGGTAGGTTGAACCTCACTCTGGCCTCGAGTTAGAGAACAATAAGGCCTCATAGTCATCCTGCCAAGGCAAGGTAAATGTTTTGGACATAGTAAAGTTTGGATAATTCAATGAAGTTCAAAGCAATGTAAGGAACTGATGATTTACACGATAGAGGCAAGACTATGTCATTGGATATGTGTATATGAATGTATACAAGGTGTTAGTGCTTACATACAATTCAAGTCTGTTGGTGTAGACAACTAGAAGAATATGATGCTAGTGAGGGAATCCATTACATCATAGAGATGGAACAACCTATAGATGAGATCCTGGAGTAGGGACGGAGAGATTGGGATGCCTTCTAGAGTGGTCATATACTATTCATAACACTGGGTGTTTAGACAAGACCCACACAAGTTAGTGTTGGCTCAAAGTCAATTGTATGATTGGCTCAAAATATTCACTATGGTGGCTAGTAATAACTAGTGATAATTCATCACATGGATATCGGGTCCAAATATTCAAGTAGTGTTGACCTTGGATATTACTTGTATATAATTCTTACAGGGTCTTAGGGTATGCAGGTCCTTGGATATATGACATCTTTATTGGTATGGGACTTGTTCTTTCCGTTGTGAGTTATGCATAGGTCATGCCGAAATCTAGAGTTTAATTTTTTTTTTAAAATTTACCCGATTGCATGTTTATTGAGGTATTTTGAATAGAAGTGTTGATCAACATATGTTCAAGGCATCATAAAAGGCGAGTCGTTATTGATGTATGATACCCAAGCACAGTGATGTAGAATGAATCTTAAGGCCACTAATAGTCTAGATGGAAGTGAATAGTGTATATAAACTATTTAAATATTAATTTATATATTAAAAAGTTATCTAGTTAAATCAGTAATGAAATCACAAACACAGGTAGTCACCACGCACTAATTTATTATTGAATCATCATCGCGTAATGGTATCCAAGCGGCTTCCTCTTCTCGCGTTTTCTGCTTCCCCTCCGTGATATTCCTCTCCGTTTCACTCTCCCACTTCATGTCCTCTCGTCTACACTCCCCCTCTTCTACACGCTCTGGACGTTGCTTTAGATTCATGACTAATGTTAATGACGATCTACCAGACCTACTCTCGACCCGAGAATACCCCGTTGATGCAACCAATCAATCTCCTACTGCCCGTCCGTGCTCGAGTGATGCTACAGCTGATGCTGCCTGCCAATTTGCCGTGATTATGTCTTCGGCAATATCAGGTTCGACGCACTCCCTCTCTAAGTTCGGTTCCAATGTGTGTTTCGCTGCCAAGCCCAGTTGCGATTTGGGTCTCCAGAAATCAGGCACTTTGGTTTTGGATCGTGAATTAGGAATTTTGTCTGGTGATGATATTGGCTTGGTTGTGTCTGTCGGTCCTAGCAGTTGCATGTCAAGTGTTTGTTACAATGCTACAGTGGGATCTGGACCTTTTGATAGTTGAAAAGCTTCCCCAATGTGTGATGCCACTCCGGATCTTCTTCCTGTTGTGGTTTGTCACGGGCCTCCTTCGGCTATTCGCCCCCAATCAGGTGCAGGTAGTGGCAATGTCAATGTTGGCAATGTCAATGATGTCCCTGTGCACTTTGAATTAACTCTTGGAGATATCAAGAACGCAGACTCTTCTCCCATTGTTGCTCACTGCACCAACCCTGAGGCCTCTTCAGGTGTTGTGGAGTGTTGCCCTGCTGCTCCATGCCCAACGGTACCCAAAACATGGTCTTCACTATTTACATCCATGCCCCGTAATGTGGGTGTTTATGAACCAATTGATTTCGAAATCGTTGAGGAAAACGGGGTGATGATCCCTCCCCCCTGTGTAATGCAAGCCGGTATGGACTTTTGGTCAGAATATGTAGTTGGATTCTTTTTGGATCCTAAACATCGACTTTATGACGCGGCTGCTTATTGTCGTAAGGCCTGGAGACTTCAAGGTGGTCTTAGAGTTAAATTGGTTGATTCCCTGTACTACCTATTGTTTTCCTCCCCTGAGGAATGTAGTCGTGTTCTTGAGTCTGAGCCTTCCTTCTTTGATGGTCAGCCTTTTATTATTACCCCCTGGTCTCCGACGGTTGCTAGTGCTCGAGAACAGGTTCTCTCTATCCCTATATGGGTTTATTTCTTTAAGATTCCTTCTGCTCTACAACCGCTGCTTGGTTTGGATTGGCTTGCATGCAATGTTGGCAAATTGAAATGTTTTGACTCTAACACAGTTGCGCGTGAGAAGCTTGTATACGCCAAGGCTCTGATTGAGATTTCTCCCCATAAGCCTCTTCCTACCTCTATTCCTGTCCAGCTAGCTATTGGACACGTGGTGGATGTTCGAGTTCGTTATGGTTGGGTCCTTGACATTTGTTCCACCTGTCGCTCTTTTGGTCATATAGCCTCTGCCTGCACGCACTCTGCTGTATCTGCTACCGCTCCTAAGATCCCTCTTCCTCGGCCTCCGCTAAGGAAATGGGTTCCCAAAGTCTCTCTGGTTGATACTGACCCTGGTCCCTCTCTCTCCTTAGTGCGGCCTGATTCCCCAGTTCCTTCTGATGTGCCTTCTGATCTCCCTGCTGAGCCGGTGCTCTCCCCGCCTCACGTTGTTTGGGCTGAGACTGAACATTGTTGGGTTGATCGTAGTTCACATATGAGATTCAACCCCGTGGATAACTCCTACTTTAGATATGTATCTGATAACCTTATGGACCTACGATGTCTTTATTACAGTATTTCTGGTGATTCCTTGGTTCTTGACTTGGACGGTTCGTATGCGGAGTCTAATGCTGTACTTCTAGCCGATACTGCCTTGGATCGATCTTCTATTTACTCCTCTGATTTTGACTGTTATGATCCTTCTCTTGCTACTCAGTTTCGCCCCTTTTTTGGACTACATGGGAGTGATTCGCTGGATCCTACCCGGGTTGATGAGTGCGTAGGTGATTCTTCCTCTGAGGAGAACTAGTCTAGTTATTTATTTCTAGTAGCTGTGACTTGTCTGTCATACTCCTGTGCTGTATTTTATATCACTTTCCTTCATAGTAGTTGAGGTGCCTCTACCTTACTCCTGTACTTCAACTTTATTACGTAGTAATAAAAAGTGGTCGGTCCACTATAAAACCGTCGGCCATGCCAAAAGAAACAAACACAGGTAGATAGTTGGATATTAAATGCAATGTAATGTAAAGGCAATAAGTGTATATGTTAACATATATCCAAGGAGTACGTCGACATACTCTAGTATAAATTGCTTTTCATTTTATAAAATTTAAATTGTGACTTTAATGTTTTAAAACTCATATTGTATGTTTATATAAAGATGTTAAGAACTAAAAATGAGTTAAATAAAAGAAGATACGAGACTTTTAATAAAATTTAAAGACTCGGTAGACTTATTGAACACTTCTAGTATCTTTATTATTGAAGCACTTTATTCCATTTGTCTTTTAGCCAATTATATCTTTCATTTGCTCCTACCAATCTTCATATTTATAACTCATTTATTTGTTTTCATTTACAAAGTTTCTCATCTATCTCTATAAAATATCTTCATAGTAAATATGAAATACTTCCAACTTGAAGAAAAGTTAGTAGTAATATTTATATGATTGTTGTCATCAAAACCAATACATAGGGTGTTGATAATCTCTCCTTGTTTGATGATGATAACCATAAAAATATTTAAGAGACAAAATATAGTATTTCTATTTTTGACCCTCCCTAACTCTATGCACTTCCCTTTTCATTTTCCTAGTATATTTATACAGTCTCCCCTTTGTCATAACAAAAATGGATAGAAATAACAAAAAAATGTGTAAAGAGTTTGTATATAGAGTTATATAAAAATGTGTATAAATAATATATATGAGGGGAATCAAAATCAAGGTAAAACATGAAATAAAACGAATATTTTATTTGTTATAATACTTAAAAGTTATAACATAAAAATAAACATTACGATTACAACACTAATACAATACAAAAAACTTAATGCAAACAAAAACACTTAAAATGAAACCATAAACTTATAAATATTCAAACAAAGAACAAGAATGAACATGGAGTTTATGGCATCTATATGGGAGTTTTAATCCATCCTTGATTGGGACCAAATATTTGATCCACAGAAGAATCTCTTATTCATTTGTTTTCTCCTTGATGGCTATGTCCATCTCTTCAGCATTTGATATCTCTTTTATTCCAATGATTCAGGAATGTTTCCCCTCCTCTCATTGAAACCATAAGAGATGAATTCCAAAGTCATATGAATTCTCTTTCTTGCTCATGTATCATGAGTTTTTTCATCACAAGGTATTTTTTGTTTCTAAGTATTACATTCATTGCTCTTTTTAAATACCGAAGCATTTATTCTAGATTATTCATCATTTTTTCTTTATAAATGCTTTTGTTCATGTCCATTTTTATAAAGAAAGATGTAAGAATCAAATAGAAGAGAATAATAATAAAAAAGAATATGTTTTTTTATCAGAATATCGAGCTTTTAAAGAGTTAAAAAAATTAAAAACCGTCCCCTCCTTTAAAATAACTAATTTTGAATTTTGATAACTGAAATTTTCACTATATATTAACATATTCTCTTGATGTATGTCGACATACATTGGAAAAATATGTATATTCTTTCAAAATTTTCATTTAGAAAATTTTAAAAGAATATATATACATATATTACTTTTTCAGAGAATATAATGAAAATTTGATGTATTATACTAATGCAAAAGAGATTATTTCAATAATACTAAAGTGCAACAAAAATACATGAGAATGAAAACATAAATATACAAATGAAAACTCATAAAACATGATACTGTAGATGTGTTGCTTTAAAAGGTAGATGAAGTAGATGATGATGGAAATGCTCTATGCTTTTCCAAAACCTTTCCAAAGAATCTATTCATTTTTTTGGAAAGGTTGAAAAGCTTTTGCTCATGAAACGTTTAAGCTTCTTCTAATTCTTTAGGAGCTTTTATTGATTTTGCATGATATCAATATTTAAATTTTTATGGCTTTCATGAAATATTTCTAAGGAAGTGTCCTCTTCCTCTTTATCCTCTTTATTAATCTTTATTTCATGAGCCTCTACATTTTCCATCTCTTCTTTTTCTTTTTTTGTCATTCTTTCTTCATTTTCCATGAGAGTTTCATGGGGTTCAAACTCAAAGGGGATGTGTATAACAGAAATATTTTTCTTACTAATTTTTTTGGGTTTTGAAGTTGATTCCCCCTTTAGATCCACTTTGAAATAAATGAAAATTCTAGTCAAATACACAACATGAAATAGTGTGTTCATGATTATAATTTTTCCTAACCACAAAACTCGAATAAATCACTAAAGAATAATTTATATCACTTTTTGAAAAAATATGTAAAACAAAGTTTTAAAAACTTTTTAAGTGCGATTATTATAGTTTCTTATCATTGGTGTAATACTTTATTGCAAAACAAGACTTATGAGTATTGCCTTAGGTCTTAAATATCTCCATTTAAAAACTTTCAAATAATTCATGAATTATTTTAGGAATATTTTATACCATGTCAAAGTTTTGGAGTTCTTGTCATTGCTTTTGCAAGCAAGATTTCACCAATTAAATGAACATTTGAAAAAATTGCGTTCTTTAACAGAACTCCAACTTTCCTCTTTGTTTCCATCATAAAACTTTTTTTGATAAAATGAGTGATTCTCTATTTATGGAGGAGAGCACTCATTTATCTTGTTCTATACTAAGAAAATGAAGTCGTCAACATACCTGACAAATAGAGATAAACCCCCGGATACAATGAAAATAGAAATAAAAATTCCTTCAACTCATGACTAAGGTTCATAATGAAAATAAAAACCAATAAAAATAAACTAAAACCTATTTATATACTAGAGTCCAATAAATGTGACATATAGTTAATGATTATAAAGTGAAAAAATCAAGCCAGCCCCTTGAAAACATCAATATTACGACAAAAATTGAAATCGATCGTCAACAGAAAAACATAGCAAATCCAGCCGTTCATTAGAACCAAACATGGTAGTATCACAACAGATCATCAATAGCAAAATAAAATCAGCAATCCTGCAACCTCAATTTTTATCCAAAATAGAAAAATAACTTTATCCACCTAAACAACAGTAACAGCTAATACTGAAGAAATCTAACAAAGACCAACATATATACATGTATATAAATAAATTTATATACATTCATATATATGCAAGAGTATAATAGACTAATAATAAAACTACTAATAATTTAGTTAAACAAGTTGAGAGTTGGTATAAACTAAGTAGTATAAGAGGAAAAAGAAAGAAAATGAGAATGAAACAAGACCACAACACATATGAATAGAGTAAACCGAATGAAAATAAGGGTACTAAAATGAATAGCATGACTAACTAGTCAAACTGAATAATCTTAAGTATAAATCAATTGGAAGGTAAATGAGAAAATATAAACAGTATGACTAAGCCTAGTAAACCTGAACAGTCTAAACAAAATCATGCAAGAAAAGTAAACAACAAAGAGGCACATGAAGAACAAAAATACTCTAACTAAGCTGGTTTCCTAGTTAAAGCAGAGAATCAGGAGATTCATTAGTAAAAGCATCAACTAAAATGGTACTTGAGCATTATTATTATTATTTCTATTTTTAAAAACAATTTTTCCTTTACAAAACCAATACATGATTTTACCTTATTAAGAAACTCTTTAAAATGAACATTGTTAGCCAATTTATAATTAGGGTTCGAAGTCCAGTTAAATCCAAATAAAGTAATTATATAAGTCAGATTTCCCAAACGAATACTGATATTATTAAAAATCTTTGTTTAATTCATACCAAATATACCAAAAAGTGATAGTGAAATTAGCGACTAGTAAAAACAAACGACCACTAGCGTAGTAAAATTTAAAGTTACACCACTAAAATTCATAATTAAAGTTATTATTAGTTATTTTAAAATTAAAAATACTAAGTATATATAAGGGAACGAAATTAGTGATATGGCAGTCATAATATAAATGCAAAATGGTTTCCAAGTTCATATTGCCAAATATACATTTTTTGTTAATAATCACTTTCTTCTTCTTTTAAAGTTATGTAGCATTTAGCTTCTTATCTAAAATTAACTACATATGAACCTCATCTTTAACCAATGTATTTGCCTTTCAAATAAATTTTATTTCATTATCAAAAAATTTAAAATTTATTTATAAAATAGCTTAAAAGTAAAAAAATTACTCTTATCGTAACACTAAATTTAATACCATTTTCATTGTTTATATTGTATAATTTTAAATTAGAACAGAGTAAGGCAAATTGTAAGAAAGTGGTTCCTTCGAATGTACGGTTAAAACTAAATTCCCAAGGGAAGTTCACACTTGATCTAATAACTTTTGAAATTAATTTTTTTTTGAAACTACAAATTTCATAAATTTCTTTAAACTTTACTATTAATGGTATAATAGGTATTATGCGAGAATGATATTGTTAAATATTGGTGATACAAATTCACATTCAGAAGGAAATAAATATGCAAAAAAAGGAAAGAGAAAATCCGGTTTCCACCAATTAATAAGCATATTTAGTTATGCTTATTTCTCTCTCTAATTTTCTAATAAGTTTATTTATTGTCATATAATATTAACTTGGACATTAAGTAAGTGAGTTATAAATAAAGCCTAGAAGAGAGAGTGGAAAAGTGTGGAAAAGTATATAGTGTTTCTCTCTTCTTCCATCCTTGTTCTTCTTCTCCAAACACTAAGAAGCCATTGTAATAGAGATCAAGACTCCTTCCTCAATTAGATTATTTATTCTATTTTGTTTTGTTTACTTCTATTTGGTGGACTAATTGTAAATAATTGTTTTTGCGAATCAATATAAATGGTTATTGGGTGGAATCTTGTGTGCTAGTTCTCTTGATTTCTTTGTGTCTTAAAACTATCTTCATCATTGTTTATCTTTAAATATTATTGTTTTCATCCAATATTATCCCTTGTACTGGGTGATATAAGATTCTAGGATAGGCTTTCGTAACATTTTTATCCTTACTTAGGTTTTGCACAACTGAAATCCTAAAAAATTGGTACCAGAACTAAATCATTACGAGGAAAAGGATAATTTTGGATTTATGTAATTATTGAGATGTTATATATTTAATTTCCTTCTTAAAGGTTTCTCTTCTAAATGGAAAAAATTAGGGTATTTGGAAGCCTAAGATGGAGGACGTTTTATATCTCAATGATCTTCATGAGCCAATTGAAAATGATGGGATGAGATCCTCAAATATAGAGGAGGGTAAATAGAAGAAGATGGACAAGAAGGCGATTGCGTTGATTCTAGTGTCTTGACGATTCAATTTTCCACTATGTGGCTAGTTGTAAATCCATGAAGGCTTTATGAGACAAGTTGGTTTCTTTATATAAGCCAAAAAGTGATATTAGTAAGACTTTTCTTGTTCAAAATTTGTTCAGTTGAGGTTGGATGGAGGGAAGTCTACAACAGAGCATTTGAATGAATTTTAAGATGCAATAAATTAGTTGACAAGCATGGATGTTAAATTTGATGATGAATTACAGGCTCTTTTGTTGATGAGGTCATTTTTAGAGAGTTGGGAAACATTAGTTGTGTCATATGTAACCCCAACGCTGATGGAAATATCTCATTGGATACCATCCGAAATAGTCCCTTGAATGAAGAACTTAGAGGGAAAGATTCAACCTTGAAATTAGGTCAAGATGACGGTATGGTAGCAAGGGATTAAAGTGGGATGCAAAACCAAAGGAGAAAGTCGCTAATGGTAGAGTTATGCCAAAAAGTATCTCTTGTTATTATTGTCATAAAAAAGGTCATATACGCAACAATGTGAAGTATATAAAAGGAACTAAAAGAAGGATATACATACCAATTGTGATAATGATACATGAGTCGGCATAGATGAGAGTAGCAATAGTGATACTTTTTGTCATGTTCTCATTAGTGATGTTAAGCCTTGGAAGATGGATTCGGGTGCTAGTTTCACATAAGTAATGATATGGGTGTTTTTCTTCATATAAGAAGTCCGTCGACATGATTAAAACCACCAATAGAGTAGAGCTACCACTTATGGTACTGGATATATTCGGTTTTATATGCGTGATGTTGTGGTCAGAGAAGTCTTGGGCATGTGACATGTTCCTACTAGTTTGCATAGTTCCATTTCTCTCGGTCCATTGGACCATTGCGATTACACTTATGAGACTCGAGGTGGAGTTTTGAGAGTGAAGAAGAGTGATTATATTGTGATGAGAGGGTTATTAAATGATGGAAACCTTTATAGACTAGTTGGTTAGATGGTCAATAATAGGAAGCGAGTGACAGTTGAAGAGCCTAGTCCACAGGTAGGTGGTGAGGTGAATGCGTGCGCTACTTTTGATGGTCATGTTGTTTGTCATATTGTCGATAGAGATCTTCATTTTGATGATGCTCGAGGTATCATTGGTAATCGTGTGGAGAGCTCAGATCAAGTGGTAGTGAGCACTAACTTTGAAAATCCACGAAGACTTTATGGAGGTCTTTATGGTGTTACAAACTCTTTTGAGGCCAAATGGTGTGGTGTATCTCACGGTAAGGGATGCATCACTTGTAGGCGGTGGTAACAGTTTGTGATTTGGTGTGATTGAGAAGAAGGGAGTAATGATTGGTATGAAGATGGTTAGCTTTTGTGTTTTATTCGATGAGGTCACTTTCTTATTTCTCTTTGAAGATCCGTTTTGGTTGAAGGTGGAGATATGTGATTTTGCATCAAGGTGGAGTGTTAAATTTGGTTATACAAAATTACATTTAGAAGGAAATAAATACGTGAAAGGGATAAAAAGAAAATTTGGTTTCCTTTAATTAATAAGCATATTTGGTTATGTTCATTTCTCTCTCTAATTGGATAATCAATTTATTTGTTGTCATATAATATTAACTTGGACATTAGGTGATTGAAGTTATAAATAGAGCCTAGAAGAGAGAGTGAAAAAGTATTTGGTGTTTCTTTCTTCTTTCGTCCTTGTTCTGCTTCTCAAACACTAAGAAGCCATTATAATAGAGACCAAGGTTCCATTCTCAATTAGATTATTGATTTTATTTTGTTTACTTTTATTTGGTAGATTAATTGTAAACGATTGTTTTTGAGAATTAATGTAAATGTTAGTTGGTGGAATCTTGTGTGTTGGTTCTCTTGATTTCTTTGTGTTATAGAACTTTCTTCACTATTGTTTCTCGTTAAATATTATTATTTTCATCTAATCTTATCCCTTTGTACTTGGGTGATATAAGATTCTAGAATAGGCTTCCACAACATTTTTATCCTTTATTAGGTTTTGCACAACTAAAATCCTAATAGATGTATTATTCCTTGAATGGATGATATTACTAATTCCTAATTTAAATATATCAATACATTTCAAAATTTGTTTCCAAAGTGTGAAAAATCATTATTGCTATTAGAATTATATGATGTAAATTATATGTACCTTCATAAAATTGATTCGATATTATGTCTTTATAAATTAAGTTATCATTATTAATATTGAATTTCACAACCAACTTCCCAACAGTGGTTTATTCAGATATGTAAATTAATTATTCCTAGTCCTCCTCTTCTTTTGATGTACATACCATTTTTCTACTAAGGATGCATTTTGAACTAGTACTGGGATTATCTCCACACCATAAAAGTCTCTCTTAATTTTATATATTTCATCAATTACCCATTTTTGAAAAAGGTAAAAGACATCCAATATACGAGTAACATTGATAAAATAGAATTAATAAAGACTACCTTACCCGCCCTCGATAGAAATTTATCGTTCCATTTTGATAATCTTTTGTTAATTTTGTCAATTATAGTTAATCTACAATCATGTTTAAGTTCAGTTGTCCATATAACAAATCCTAAGTAAACTATTGGAAATTTCATAATTTCACAATTCAACATACAAGCAACTTGATTCTCTACCTTTTCTAAGTCATTTAGTACTAGCATAGACTTTTATCAAAATTAAGCTTTAATCCCGAAAGTTGTTCAAAACCATATAAAATAAATTTTACCTCTATAAATCATTGAGGAAAATGAGAGGTAAAGAGCAAGGTACCATTTGCAAACTAGAGAAGGAGAGTCTCTAGCCGTAATCTCATTTCTTACATTGTCTAAAATTCCCTTACTAGTGCCTAGTTTGATAGTCCTAGCAAATATATCAGCAACTAGATTAAACAACAAGGGCGATAATGGGACACCTTGACTAATTCCACATTTTGATTTAACTTTATTTCCTAACATACCATTAGCCATAATACATAAAATTTTGGTTTTAAGTAAAGACATAATCCAACCTACCGATCTAATACTAAAACCCTAACCAGTAATAAGTCCTTAAGAAAATCAAAATCAATTAAATTGAATTTTTTCGCACAATCAGGTTTTAAAGTATGTGTGTTATATGATTTCTACAACAGTATAAAATAAACTCTTGAACTACCGCTACTCAATTCGTTATATTTCTACCTTGGTAAAAGTAACTTACATAGTATCACTGAATTCATTCATTTTAATACTTAACTTATTACCTAAAACCTTTGTAATAATTTTAAAAGAGTAATTTAATTACAAAATAGGTCTAAAATCTTTCAACTAATTCAACCAAACATTCTAGTGTTGTAAATTTAATTCAGCGAAATTAAACTTGTCTAATTTTAAAGAACCATCGTAGAATTCACTAAACATTTTGAACAAATTCCTATTTCATTACATTCCAAAAAAATCACAAACAAAATAAGGAACCCGTCAGGACTAGACGATTTATCACTAGACATATTGTTTATGGCCCTCAAAATCTTCTTTTCCATAAATGGATTATCCAAACTATTTAGCGCTAATCCTATGTCCTTTCTTAGTTTTAAAATTTTCCTTATAATAGTTGATAAAAACATTGTTTAGTTCATTTTGATTAAAAATATCTCAACACTGTTAATGAAAATTGAATTTATAACGTTACTATGTTTCCTACTATTAGCCACTTCATAACAAAAGTCAATATTATTATCACCCTCGTCCATCCACTGGACCGTGTCCCTTTATTTTCACATCACTTTTTCTTGCATAATGATTTTATTTAATTGTTCTTTTAGATTTGAAGCACATTTTTCTATGTAATATTTAATTTTCTAGTTTATTCTATTTTATTTAACTTTAAAACCCTATAAAGTAATTTATTTATTTTAGTTCTAATATTGCCAGAAATATTTTTGTTTCATTTTTTATGAAAAATTCTTAGATGCCTAAGCTTACTTATGAATATTCAGTTATGTTACCTTAAAATATCTAATTATAATTACTCATACATAACCATTTATTTGTTATTGAATCCGTAAAAAGTATTTTCTAACAACGACATCTTTTCAAATCAATTTTTTTTATTCATAACAAATAGTTACTACAAGATAAATAAAAGGACTATGTTCCAGGTAAACACTCAGAAGTCCAATAAGCTTACAAATGGGGAATCTCTCTTCCACCTCATAACTAATGAAAATCTTACTAATGTTATAAACAAATAAGAATATGTTTTAAAGAAATAAGAGAAGAAGCCATTAGAGTAAAACAATGGAGATATTTTATTCATTCAGAGATTGGTTATATCAGATTGATTCATCTAATTACATTACACAGGCTCCTTTATATATAGGCATTGGAGCAAAGGACTTAACCAATTCCACGATGTGGGACTAAACAAAAAACCATAGAAGCATATTCACTTATATATTTACATATATTATAACACTCCCCCTTGAATATGCGTCTTCAAAATCTTGAATGCTTGGATAATTTGAAATTTCCGTTTCAAAACGTGTATGATGATTGCTCCCCCTCATTATTATCTTGCTTGCATTTATCGATTCAGTCGATATAGATATTGTCTGTTGCCTCATTAAAAACCTCTATTAGAAAAATCCAGTGGAAAAAAATCTTGAACGAGGAAAAGAGTGCATCTTGTGAAATCATAAATATCATACTAAAAATGATATCCGTTATAAGAGTTTGATACTTCAGGATCAAAATAATGCCTCATTAAAATCTTACTAAGAAAAACCCAATGGGAAAAATCTTAGTGAAGAAAAAAGAGTACAATGACATAATTTATTTTCTTATTTCTTAAATAAAGCTTGATACTTCTGGATCAAACTAATGCCTCATTAAAACCTTACTAAGTAAAACCCTATGGGAAAAATCTTAGTGAAGGAAAAAGAGTACAATATAGTATGTCATATTTCAATAATTTACTGCATCACATAGAGTTTGATACTTCTGGATCAATTTAATACGTCAGTAAAAACCTCACAAAGGAAAACCCGATGGGAAAAACCTTAGTCAAGGATAAAAATATAATTTAACTTAAATAACATATTTGAGATGTTATTGTAACGATCCTAAATTTTGAACAATTTAAAAATGAAGATATTTAATTAATTTTAAATATTTGAGATAATTTTAAATTGAATTCCAATAAAACTGTGAAGTTGACGATTAAATTTTTGAATTTAATCTATTTAAAGTTGAATAGAAATTTGAATTTAACTTTGAAGTTTGAAATTGAATATTGAAGTTGTATCTAAAATTCAAACTAATGACTTAGAAGAAAATTAATAAATTTGTAGTTAGTTTCAATAACATTTTTCATTTATTTAAATAAAATAGAATAAGATTTTAAATCAATATAAAATCAATAAATAAATATACATAGTAAAAATTCAAACAACGTATTTATAAAACTTTGAAAAATATAATGTAATTACATTTGAGAAAATTTAACAACATAATTTTAAACAAAATAATTAGATTTAAAATAAGAAAGAAAATATAATATAAAAATAAATAAAATAAAAAAAAATAAATATAAGAAAAGATATAAAAAATATATATATAAAATAAATATAAAATAAAGTATACATTACCTTACCTATCAGCTAAATCCACACCGCTTTACACGCCTTCAACCCCGCAAATTTCACGTTCCCCTTCTCTTTTACATACGATACCCCTTCCTCCATCAATTTGTTCAAAACCCTAAACAATTTCAAAACCGAAGGAAAAAAAAAATGGCGTCTTCGTTCGTCTTCCTTCAATAGCTAGGGCTTCGGCTTCAAAATTCGCTCGCGGCTTCAATATCGATCGCGTGCTCGATCCTCCACTTCTCTCGCGACTGCCCAATTCATTTGCAAAGGTGAGTGATTTAATTTTCACTCACATCTAATTCTAGCTAGTTTATTCTTGCGATTTAGTGATTTTTTTTTGTTTGATTTACTGCCTTTCGCGGCTTTGAAAGTTGTTGAATTCTTGTTGGCTTGGTTTACTTTGATTTTGTCAAATCTCTTGCTGTGATGACGATTTCCTGGTTCACTAGTTCGAATTTCTGGAAATTGATTTTTGGGTAACTTCGGCCATGACTTGAATCAATGAAGTCTCGGCTGTAGTGGCACAGAGTATTTGTCGAACTTGTATCACTCGAGTCGGCTGCATAATTGTTTGATTTGCCTCTGAGTTAAATTTTGATGCTTTCTTCATACACTTGGTTTCTCTGTAGTCTCTGGTATTATTACTCGAGACGATTTGCATTTCGATTCATGGCTTTGACATGGATTTGTTTCTAATGGACATGCCAAGCATCTCATTTTTGTTTTGTGTATATAGTTGTATTACCATTAACTGCACTCTGTAATCTTGAGTTGCATTTCATCCTTCACTCGAGCATTGCAATTGTGTGTTTGTATGATTTGTCTGCACCTTTTTCATACTGCTGTGATGCAGTTTCCTTCATTGTTGTATCTTTGAAGTTTGATACTGTTGTATTTGATATCTGTTTTTTTTTACTAATAAGAACAGATACTACCAAGATATAATATTTGTTTTAAATTAAAAAGAACAAATGCTATTTGGTTTTGTTTTAAAATTGATAAGAACAGACACTATTTGGAGTTTAATTTGAACTGTTAAGAACAGATGCTATTTAGTTTTGTTTTTAAAACTAATTAGAACAAATGCTACTGGATACTTGTTTTTTTTAAACTGATAAGAATAAATGCTAGTTGATAATTTGTTTTAAATTTAAATTGATAAGAACAGATGCTATCAATTTTTTTTTATTTAAACTAATAAGAACAGATACTATCAAGTTGTGATTTGTTTTAACTGATGAGAGCAGATGCTACCCAATATTTGTTTTGTTTTGCTGCATGCTTTGTGATTTGAAACTGCTACCATCATTTGCAATTGTGACTGCACTTCATATATATATGCATTTATGTATGTATATATGAGATTGTTGTCATCGTGACACGATCTTCTGTCTATTGGACAATTTTGTTTTGCTTACTGTTCCATGGATTGGGCATTTATTTCATAGCTCCACTTGAAATTGCACGTGCTACTCACGGCCTTGTACCTCCTTGCTCACCATGTTGCATACATGTTTTCCATTCACTTGAGTCTGCACTAAAGCTCCTGACCATTGTATTGAACATGAGCATTTTCTATTTTGGTTCTGACTGGAACTTTGTTGTAGCTTCATGCTCCATTGTTGTTGGGTCCTTTGTATTCAGGTTAACTTATTTGTGAAGTATAGTTTGGTTCCATTTTAATGAAGTCGGGTTGGATTGGAATCTGGTTCTATTTGTGCTTTGCACTTGTAGTCTTGTCTCATGTCTTTGCTTTGGTGGAACTAGAGTATGTCTGATATGTTGGTTGAGTTGAAATGTTGCATTCACCAATTTGTACATGTGAGTATGTTAAACTTGTTACTGTGCTATAGTATAGTTTCATTTCCTTGTATGTTGGTTAAGTCTCATTGAATCTGTCTGTATGTTTAGTTGAGCTGCTGTCATTTCAAGTACTTGCTTTCGGATGAACTTATATCCTCGGTCATCAATTCTGTCCTTATACACTTGTTTTCATGTGTCCATCCCTACATGTCTAAAATGATATATGTTTGTTCACACATAACCAGTGTGCCCACCTATATACGGTCTAGTATCAATTGAAGGCTTTTGGTTTTGTATACATATACACTTGTATCATGTTGAAGTTCCAGATGTACTTTTTGACTAGATGCATGAGTTTCGAGTCTGCTATTTTGAAGTTTCCATTTGTTAGCTTGTAGTTCACGTATTCATATTGATTGTGTGCTTTGTACATTTGCAAACCACATAATCTTTTGTACTTGTTGCACCTCTATTTCATTTGGTATAGACATGACTGTCTATACTTGAATTTATATTGCTGTTGCATGACTTCATGAGGTCTGGTTCATGTATACTTGATGTATGCACATTACATATATACTGGGTTGCGGCAGCATATATGAGTATATTCGTCTGATCTGAGCATTTTGGTTTCAGTAGCATTTATGCTTCATTTTTATCTGGTCTTGCACCTGACATTTCTTTTCTTGATCTGTTGCCACTGTGTTCATTCCTATTGATTTGGTGCCTTCATGGTTGTTGTACATGTGCACTTGGTGTAGCAGTTTCAATGTTGCACTCATGTGTACATCATTTATCACTGGCTTGCAAAATTTTGGGTATTGAACTGTTTTCATGCTTTATTCGAGCCTTCGTGCTTTGTGTACTTGTGGCGACCGCATTCTTGTGGCAGTTCGCCCTTGTATTCATTAGTGACTGCAGTTTCATTTTTATGAAAATTTTGCACTTGTTGAAATGTGCAGTAATGATTTGTTTGAAAACTTGTTTTATTTCACAAGTTGTAGTGGCGAGGCAGTGCACGCAAGCGTGAACTGCAGCCACGGAGTTGACATTTTAAATGTGGCGAGGCCGTACGCGCGTGTGTGTACTGCAGCCCTACCAAATTTAATGTTTAAATTGATGTTTTCTTTGATGAAAATTATTTTATGTTGCAAATTCAATATATTTTGAATCAATTTTGATGATTTTGTTGTTAATTGCCGTTTAGGCAAATTTTGATTGTTTTCTAAATTATCTTCATCAATAATCCCTTCATCTATCTCATTGATAAATCTGAATCTACTGAATTGATGTTTAACACTGTTAAGTGTTATATTTACCGTTATCCGATTTCTTGTTAAAGGATCGGATAGGTAAATTATATTTGACTGTCATCTAATTGTTGATTATTATTGCCTCTATGCACTAATAACTGAGTTTGAATTAGACTGACCTGTGTATTATTTTCTTTTGAATATAATACTCGGGTCAGACCGAGTATTTTTACAGCTTGAAGATTTTCAGGCCGCGAAGTTAGAGAGAGGGGGATTAAAAGCTTTACTTCAGTTTTCAGAAAATTTTCTTGTACTTAATGAAAATAATTTGTTCCGCTGTATAAAAATTAATGCATTGTACAAACTCTGATATATATATGTATGTAAGAAAAATTCATTTATGAATAATATTATGATTATTCTGTGATTCTGTGGCTGATTCTGTTTAAACTTTATAAACTGAACAACAATCCGTCATTTTGAACGTTTCGAGTTGGTTTAATTACCGACTAGAGGCGGTCAGAGCTGCGGGTCGTTACAAAATTGGTATCAGAGCTTTGGTTTACTCAAAGCTCAGTTTATGATGTTTAATATGAATAGTTACTAGAACCACTATAAAGAAAGTGCTTTTCAAATTTAAAGAAGTTTAAAGTTGTTTTCTTTAAAACAAAAAGTATTTTGAAAATTAGAATTATTTTGAAAATTCCCCTCTCTAAATGTGAGTGTGCGGTAGTTTATATTCGGTGAGGTCTCATTAGATTTGAGTTTCGATCGTACGGAAACTCATTATCGAATTATTGAGATTTATGAAAATGAAATATGAGTTAAGAGAACTAGTGAACTAGTGAATTGGTTTAAATTGGTTTAAATCAAATATTTTGAATATTTCGAGTAATAATTGTGAAATAAAATGATATGTTAATTTGGTTATAATCAAACGGATTATTGAACTATAACTTGAGAATTTGATTCTGAATTCTTTTGGAAATTGATTTCAAATGTGGTGAAGAATTATTTAGTAAATGAATGGATTATAAGTATTTAACTTATAATATGAACTTTTGGTATATAACTGAGGTATATAAATTGAATTGAATTGAATCAATAAGAAGATTTATAAATTGAAGTTTTATAAATAGAAAAGGGATTTATGAAGATTGTTTATAAATTCGAAACCAATTGAATTTGATAAATGAAAAATAGAAGTTATTAAAGGAGATATATTCGTGATTTTGGACAGCGAATTATCCTTTAAGTTAAATATTGTTATAGTAAATGTTGGTTGGGAATTTTATCCACGATTTTGGACAGTGGGTAATCCTTTAAAAATGAAAATAAGTTGTAGAAATGATGAGATTGGTTGATAAAGCATATTCACGATTTTGGATAGTGAATATATTATTGAATAAAACGGATATGTTTTAGAGAAATGATATAATGAAATAGCATCTTGGAAATGAAGTTTAATTGTTGATTTAACTGAATGAATCAAACTAATTTTGATGTGAAGTTTATATTTCAAGTTTAAACTATTGCCTAAAATAGTTAATATGGAAATATGAATTTAATGGAACTAAATTGATGAACAATTTACTAAAGAACTAGTTGACTATTTTTTGAAATAGAAAGTAAATGTAAAGTTCAAATAGAATTTAAATTTCAAATTCGAAGTTGTCAACATGATAATCCATTATCGGTTTAATAGATTCAATGATGAATTTGAATTTAAACGTGCGGAGAATTAAATTAAGTGGAAAACTTAATATTGAAAAGTTGAAATCGGTTTAAAACTGATATTGTGAAAAGTATGAAGAATTCAAACTATGAATTAAGTTGAAGTTGAAAAAGTTAATGGTTTTAAAGATGTTTTAAAATGCATTAACTATCGAATACATAGATTTCAACATTCAATTGTTGAAATAGACGTTTTCGAGAAAATTAAGGAAATGGTGGACTATAACACTTTGTTATAGTAAATGGTTTCCGGAAGGAAATGTTGTTTATAGTATTGGGATTTATATATCTATCTTAAATCCGAATCCCTATGCTAGTGATTTTGAGTTGTCGTAACGATGTTTTACGCAACATTCGTTTTAACTCAAATAAATGTGTTTAAAAGAATGATTTCCTTAAAGAAAGAAATATATACTTAATTTTGATTCAAGTATATCGAATATTTTCAAAGTGTTGAAAATGAATGAATTTGTGAATTACTTATTATTGAATAAGTATGGAAATGTTTTCCAATATGAAATGAAAGGTTTGAAACTTTATCCTTTAAAGATAAATTGAGAAATGAATATTTGAAATTAGTTTCAAATGGCTAAGTGTGAAAATTATATATCTTGTAAAGATATTATTTTGAGAAATGTGAACAATTAGTTCAACTTGGAAATTTTTCAAAGAATTGAATTTTGAGTTAAATTGAGTTTAACTTTGACACCAAAAATAATATAAGTTCAGCTTTGAATTTTGGATAGTCGATTGGGATTGTATGTCTAACATTGTGAATTGATGACATAGCATTTGATCTCTATTAAATATATATCCGTGGTGGCGGAGAATTTATTCTTTTAGCTTAACACCCTTCTCTGAGACGTACGAGCTTAGAGGTTATATATCGATAGACATCAATTATGTGTTGAGAATTGACGATGTAACGTGAAATCCAAATCGAATGTGAAGTCGATAATGAATTGGATTGTGAATGTGAATTAGGTTTGAAATAACCTTAAATTTTCAAATCGATTTAGAGGAAAATTTTAAACGTGATGGAAAATTTGGAATCCTCTATTTGTTGTGAATGTGAATTGAGTTTTCGTAACTTATATATGTGAATATAATCGAAAACCATCAGTTTAGAAAGTCATTATTATGAAAGTCCTGTGTAAGTTTACATAGGTATGATAAGTACGAAATGTGAAATGAAGTACTATATGTATATGACATATGTTTTCTAAAAACTGAGGATATGGAAATGTACCTTCCATTTATTATATGTGAAAGTGATTGGAACTCGGTGGAGTGTCCATTGTAAATCGTAGCTACGTAGAATTCCATTAGTGGAATGTCCAATGGGACTGATATGATATCCCAATCGTGTTTGGGATTATGTGATTGATGCTGGCGTAATTCGTGGGGTGTGATGCCTACAGTTACAAGCGATTCCACTGAGATAGTGGCGCAACCGCCGAGTAAACTGCGATCTGGAAACCGAAGCGTAATTCGAGGGGCGTGATGCCTAAGGCTACGAGCGATTCTACTGAGATAGTAGCGTAACCGCCGTGTGGACCGCGATCTAAGGTGATAACCATGGCGAAATTCAGGAGTGATGAGAAATCTGAGATTACAAGCGATTCTACTGAGCTAGTAGCGGAACCGCCGGGTAAACTGTGATCCATGGGGGAACGGACTTTCCATATCCATTTTTAAAAGAATTTTTAAAAAGTATTTTCACTGGGAGTTGAAGCAAGTATGTTTAGTACTTGGAGATTTTTAGTCTTGCGTCTGATCAGCGTATGCCTAAAGTCTGTGAGAACGACGATGGACTTGTTAAACTTTGAGTTATCAAGTATTTTCAAAAACTTTGAATAGAAAATCAATAATCTGAAATTAGAATTACATAATTCTAACTTAATGAACTAAGGAAGAAGATCTTTAAAATATCTTGAAAGTCCACAGCTTTTGGATAAGAAATATTATGCAAATATTTAGCATGAAAGATTTTAAAGTTTAAAAATCTGAGTTTTGTAAGTCAAAAAAAAAAATTTGGTAAAAGACTTTTATGTCTTGATTATTGAAATTGATGAACAAAACTAGTGAGATAAAATAAATGGAATGAATTCTATATTTATTTGCGAGTTTGAAACTTGGTAAAATTATGTAGGATATAAATATCGGTGAGATTTTAGCAATCGTTTTTCCTAACTTATAATTTCGGGACGAAATTCTTTTAAGTAGGGGAGATTGTAACGATCCTAAATTTTGAACAATTTAAAAATGAAGATATTTAATTAATTTTTAATATTTGAGATAATTTTAAATTGAATTCCAATAAAACTATGAAGTTGACGATTAAATTTTTGAATTTAATCTATTTAAAGTTGAATAGAAATTTGAATTTAACTTTGAAGTTTGAAATTGAATATTGAAGTTGTATCTAAAATTCAAACTAATGACTTAGAAGAAAATTAATAAATTTGTAGTTAGTTTCAATAACATTTTTCATTTATTTAAATAAAATAGAATAAGATTTTAAATCAATATAAAATCAATAAATAAATATACATAGTAAAAATTCAAACAACATATTTATAAAACTTTGAAAAACATAATGTAATTACATTTGAGAAAATTTAACAACATAATTTTAAACAAAATAATTAGATTTAAATAAGAAAGAAAATATAATATAAAAAAAATAAAAATAAATAAATATAAGAAAAGATATAAAAAAATATATATATAAAATAAATATAAAATAAAGTATACATTACCTTACCTATCAGCTAAATCCACGCCGCTTTACACGCCTTCAACCCCGCAAATTTCACGTTCCCCTTCTCTTTTACATACGATACCCCTTCCTCCATCAATTTGTTCAAAACCCTAAACAATTTCAAAACCGAAGGAAAAAAAATAAATAATAATGGCGTCTTCGTTCGTCTTCCTTCAATAGCTAGGGCTTCGGCTTCAAAATTCGCTCGCGGCTTCAATATCGATCGCGTGCTCGATCCTCCACTTCTCTCGCGACTGCCCAATTCATTTGCAAAGGTGAGTGATTTAATTTTCACTCACATCTAATTCTAGCTAGTTTATTCTTGCGATTTAGTGATTTTTTTTTGTTTGATTTACTGCCTTTCGCGGCTTTGAAAGTTGTTGAATTCTTGTTGGCTTGGTTTACTTTGATTTTGTCAAATCTCTTGCTGTGATGACGATTTCCTGGTTCACTAGTTCGAATTTCTGGAAATTGATTTTTGGGTAACTTCGGCCATGACTTGAATCAATGAAGTCTCGGCTGTAGTGGCACAGAGTATTTGTCGAACTTGTATCACTCGAGTCGGCTGCATAATTGTTTGATTTGCCTCTGAGTTAAATTTTGATGTTTTCTTCATACACTTGGTTTCTCTGTAGTCTCTGGTATTATTACTCGAGACGATTTGCATTTCGATTCATGGCTTTGACATGGATTTGTTTCTAATGGACATGCCAAGCATCTCATTTTTGTTTTGTGTATATAGTTGTATTACCATTAACTGCACTCTGTAATCTTGAGTTGCATTTCATCCTTCACTCGAGCATTGCAATTGTGTGTTTGTATGATTTGTCTGCACCTTTTTCATACTGCTGTGATGCAGTTTCCTTCATTGTTGTATCTTTGAAGTTTGATACTGTTGTATTTGATATCTGTTTTTTTACTAATAAGAACAGATACTACCAAGATATAATATTTGTTTTAAATTAAAAAGAACAAATGCTATTTGGTTTTGTTTTAAAATTGATAAGAACAGACACTATTTGGAGTTTAATTTGAACTGTTAAGAACAGATGCTATTTAGTTTTGTTTTTAAAACTAATTAGAACAAATGCTACTGGATACTTGTTTTTTTTAAACTGATAAGAATAGATGCTAGTTGATAATTTGTTTTAAATTTAAATTGATAAGAACAGATGCTATCAATTTTTTTTTATTTAAACTAATAAGAACAGATACTATCAAGTTGTGATTTGTTTTAACTGATGAGAGCAGATGCTACCCAATATTTGTTTTGTTTTGCTGCATGCTTTGTGATTTGAAACTGCTACCATCATTTGCAATTGTGACTGCACTTCATATATATATGCATTTATGTATGTATATATGAGATTGTTGTCATCGTGACACGATCTTCTGTCTATTGGACAATTTTGTTTTGCTTACTGTTCCATGGATTGGGCATTTATTTCATAGCTCCACTTGAAATTGCACGTGATACTCACGGCCTTGTACCTCCTTGCTCACCATGTTGCATACATGTTTTCCATTCACTTGAGTCTGCACTAAAGCTCCTGACCATTGTATTGAACATGAGCATTTTCTATTTTGGTTCTGACTGGAACTCTGTTGTAGCTTCATGCTCCATTGTTGTTGGGTCCTTTGTATTCAGGTTAACTTATTTGTGAAGTATAGTTTGGTTCCATTTTAATGAAGTCGGGTTGGATTGGAATCTGGTTCTATTTGTGCTTTGCACTTGTAGTCTTGTCTCATGTCTTTGCTTTGGTGGAACTAGAGTATGTCTGATATGTTGGTTGAGTTGAAATGTTGCATTCACCAATTTGTACATGTGAGTATGTTAAACTTGTTACTGTGCTATAGTATAGTTTCATTTCCTTGTATGTTGGTTAAGTCTCATTGAATCTGTCTGTATGTTTAGTTGAGCTGCTGTCATTTCAAGTACTTGCTTTCGGATGAACTTATATCCTCCGTCATCAATTCTGTCCTTATACACTTGTTTTCATGTGTCCATCCCTACATGTCTAAAATGATATATGTTTGTTCACACATAACCAGTGTGCCCACCTATATACGGTCTAGTATCAATTGAAGGCTTTTGGTTTTGTATACATATACACTTGTATCATGTTGAAGTTCCAGATGTACTTTTTGACTTGATGCATGAGTTTCGAGTCTGCTATTTTGAAGTTTCCATTTGTTAGCTTGTAGTTCACGTATTCATATTGATTGTGTGCTTTGTACATTTGCAAACCACATAATCTTTTGTACTTGTTGCACCTCTATTTCATTTGGTATAGACATGACTGTCTATACTTGAATTTATATTGCTGTTGCATGACTTCATGAGGTCTGGTTCATGTATACTTGATGTATGCACATTACATATATACTGGGTTGCGGCAGCATATATGAGTATATTCGTCTGATCTGAGCATTTTGATTTCAGTAGCATTTATGCTTCATTTTTATCTGGTCTTGCACCTGACATTTCTTTTCTTGATCTGTTGCCACTGTGTTCATTCCTATTGATTTGGTGCCTTCATGGTTGTTGTACATGTGCACTTGGTGTAGCAGTTTCAATGTTGCACTCATGTGTACATCATTTATCACTGGCTTGCAAAATTTTGGGTATTGAACTGTTTTCATGCTTTATTCGAGCCTTCGTGCTTTGTGTACTTGTGGCGACCGCATTCTTGTGGCAGTTCGCCCTTGTATTCATTAGTGACTGCAGTTTCATTTTTATGAAAATTTTGCACTTGTTGAAATGTGCAGTAATGAGTTGTTTGAAAACTTGTTTTATTTCACAAGTTGTAGTGGCGAGGCAGTGCACGCAAGCGTGAACTGCAGCCACGGAGTTGACATTTTAAATGTGGCGAGGCCGTACGCGCGTGTGTGTACTGCAGCCCTACCAAATTTAATGTTTAAATTGATGTTTTCTTTGATGAAAATTATTTTATGTTGCAAATTCAATATATTTTGAATCAATTTTGATGATTTTGTTGTTAATTGCCGTTTAGGCAAATTTTGATTGTTTTCTAAATTATCTTCATCAATAATCCCTTCATCTATCTCATTGATAAATCTGAATCTACTGAATTGATGTTTAACACTGTTAAGTGTTATATTTACCGTTATCCGATTTCTTGTTAAAGGATCGGATAGGTAAATTATATTTGACTGTCATCTAATTGTTGATTATTATTGCCTCTATGCACTAATAACTGAGTTTGAATTAGACTGACCTGTGTATTATTTTCTTTTGAATATAATACTCGGGTCAGACCGAGTATTTTTACAGCTTGAAGATTTTCAGGCCGCGAAGTTAGAGAGAGGGGGATTAAAAGCTTTACTTCAGTTTTCAGAAAATTTTCTTGTACTTAATGAAAATAATTTGTTCCGCTGTATAAAAATTAATGCATTGTACAAACTCTGATATATATATGTATGTAAGAAAAATTCATTTATGAATAATAATATGATTATTCTGTGATTCTGCGGCTGATTCTGTTTAAACTTTATAAACTGAACAACAATCCGTCATTTTGAACGTTTCGAGTTGGTTTAATTACCGATTAGAGGCGGTCAGAGCGGCGGGTCGTTACAGTTATTTCTTGAAAAGACATTTGATTCTTCTGGATCAAGATAATGCCTCATTAAAACCTTAATAAGAAAAACCCAGTGGGAAAAATCTTAAATAAGGAAAAAGAGTACATTATAGCTTATTTCAAATGTTACTAGGGAGTTGATACTTCTGGATCAAGATAATGCCTCGTTAAAACCTTACTAATAAAAACCCAGTGGAAAAAATCTTAGTTAAGGAAAAAGAGTGCATTATAAAATACTTATGGATGCTCCCCCTGATTTAACATTTTCCTCTGAATTCATATTCGTCTTTCGATAACTCAAATTGGTTATAGATACTTCTGGATCTATAAATATGAATCTCATTAATAATACAATTTATTAATAGTTTGCTTCAATACAATCAAATTTTCTAAGATTGTTTCTTCCAAGTATGTTTTGCATTTTATGCATTTGTATGCTACTTTTATGAAAAACACTTCATGTGCTTTCATTTTTGTGCCTCAAATTAGTTTTGCGCATTGCAACTATACATCTTTCATGAATATTAAAAATTTCATTACAACATTACTAGAAAGCAGGAAGTAATCTATTCATCTTGATGTATCAAGATTTTCATTACAACAATACTTAGAAGAAATTTGTAATCTACACTTCATGTCTTTTTCATTCTTTATAACTACAAAAGTTATATATATTCTTCAGGAATTTGTATACTTTAATAAGTATTTGCATATCGCAACTATCACTTCAATGGATATTAAGAGTTTCATTACAACGATACTTAAAAATAGGAAGTAATCTACTCATCATGAATTATATCAAGATTTTCATTACAACAATACTTAAAAGTAGGTTGAAATCTACTCTCCTTGTTCTTTGCATTCTTTATAACAATGAAAGTTATTTATATTCTTCAGGAATTTGTATACTTTCATTATTTAATATTATTTTAAACCACATTTATACCTTCAGGGTATATTAAGCATTTCAAGTACTTTCGGTACTTTGCGGACTACATGTCCATATTTCTCTACAATTAAGGAATTCATGATGGCCAGTCATGTTTTCCCCTAATTCAAGATTCTTAATCTATTTATAAATATAAGCGCTTTATTATTTGCAAATTTACCATCGATGATTATTTCTTGTCAGTTCTAGACATGAATTATTAAGATCTCTTTAATTATGTTTTAGGTACCTAACCCGCTTCTAGGGTTATTTGAGAATCATGTCATGGATCTCTTTCAGAGCATCCTTAAGTGTTTCTTCAAGAACACCCACCTCCTTTATTTGGCATCTTTATTACTAACTCCAAAAATATTTTGAACTGACTTTTGAACCATATTTCAGATGTGGTCTACAAATTTTGATCCTTCAGGGATTCAAATCTATATTGGAGAAAGTCTACTAGGGATAATATTGATAATGTTTTGCATCATTGTATATTTTAATAAATATTTAACACTGATGATCAAAATGAACTTGTATCCCTTTATCGTCCCCCTCAATGTTGACAAACATTGTCACATTAAATAATAATCATCTTTGGATTCTTATTTTGATCCATTATGATATTGCTACTAGCAAATACATCATACATATTAATAATAGGAGGATAATTCTTTTGTAAGATGCATTCAATTGATATTGATTATTAGAGTTTGTTCTCATTCATTGATCTAAGCAATTGGAGGAATTTACTTATTGTGTAGATCATTTGAATACATACATGACTTCAGGTCATTCAACATTTATGTTGATTGAATTTTAAATCACTAAATAATAGCTTATAACAAACTTCAGGCTGTTAACTGAATATTTACATATATGGATGTATACGTGCGTCCACGTATCACATGTATATTGTAAAATTTTCATATTCTTTCTCATTTGAATTAGTGATTTTTGGAACAAACTATTACAAGGATCAAAACTATTAATTTCTATTTATAAATCAATGTCAATGCAAACCTGTCAAAACCGCATGATAATGTTCAAAACGTTTGGTTTGAAACCATATCGAACTTCTGGTTCGAACAAAATATAACACAACTTCAAGTTGTTAAGTTTTATTCCTCAATTATATCTCAAATATCAGTTTTGTACACTAATTATGATTACTTATCAAGAAGTAATTTTTAATTGCATATAGACATTTCTACACATCTCTATTGAGAGTTCTGTAAAAAAAAAATTACAGCAAAAATAATAATAGTATCTTCTAGATGCTTGGAATGTTACAGATACATATTTCCTCTTAGCTCTCAAACTTTTAGGATCTAATCTAAGCTAAATTAGGATCCTTTATAATCAAATTTATGTACACTTATTTGGTTTAATAAAATTACCAAATATATAAATAAATCTCTTCTAGAGATATGTTATCATTTTCAAATTTATAAATCTCTTCTAGAGATATATTAGTATCACCACTTCTGGAGTGAACTTTCTCTTCCAGATATATATATATATATATGCACTATTTGAATGTCATATCAATATACACTGTTTATTTTATATATATTACATAATTACTACTTTTACAGTAGCATAAAATATCCATGCTGGAGATTTTTGTTGTAATTGCTTTTAAAATGGCATATCAAACTTTAAATACAGTGACAAAATTAGATTCACCAACTGAAAGTAAGATGCAAGAGATAAAACCACTACTTCTGGAGTGTAACATCGGCATACAATATCATTATTCCTTTTTTTTTTGCATAAATTATTGTTATTACTAAAAAAAATTATATCATTATTCCTTGATTATATCTCTAATATTACTATTGAATATTAATTATGATTGTTTATTAGAAAATATACACTAACTTATAAATATATATAAACATCTCTTCTAGAGAGTTCAGTAAAATAGATATATTTACAACATAAATAAGAGTATCTTCTGGACCCTTGAAATGTTATAAAAATAAGAAATTATAATGGTTGCACATAACGATTTGTTCAAGACCGTATTTATATAGCTTTAGTGAAAATTATGATACGACATATAGATTATCTCTTCAGGAGCATATATAAAGATATTTCTTCAAGAATAGTTGTGCATATAATATTTGATTCATCGTAAGTTCTGAAAAGTAAAAGGTTACATATCACTATTTGTCTAATGGAGCTACGGGTCCATGACAATAGACAATTGAATTTTGGATAATTTATTATCATATTTGACAATATTTTATAGGCAATTCTTTTATAGTGCCATACGATGATATAATATCACTTCTGGGGATATTTCATAAACACCGCTTCTAGAGTGGTGCATATCACTTCTAAAGATACTTTATATGCATTGTTTTTGGCATGTCATCAATAATCAATATCTTTTTCTACATAATTGACATAATTCTACAACATCTCTTCTAGGATGTTTGGATTTTGAAATATAAAAATCATAAAACATCTCTTCAAGAGTATGTCATATGGATTATCTCTTCTGGAGAATATTAAAATGTACTTATTCAAATGTATAGTTTGGCAAACACACCCAAAGATTATCAAAACTTGGGTTTTACCAACTTCAAACTGATTTATTGAATTGAAATAAAATAAAATCCACATAGCAGACTTCAGGCTGCTATTATTGGTTAATTCGACCATATCATTTATTACTGCACGTAGATTTTCATCATTAATGAAGTTTCCTTCATCTTCGAAGAAATGATCTAACTTCAGGTTAGTATTACTAGACAATCCTTTCGCATAATTTTAAAATAAAATTCCTATAACATCTCTTCTGGGATGTTAGATTTTGCAATATAAATATAAATAAATCTGTAAAACATTGTCAGAAAATCTTTTCATAATTCAAGACTTCAGGTCTTGGACTTTGAGTTATACAACTTCTGGTTGAAAAAAAAAATCTTTGCACAACTTCAGGTTGTTCAAACTTATTTTTTTTTTTATGATTAAATTTTCTGATCCTCTTTTTTTTTTTTTTTTTTTTTTTAGTTAGAACTTATGGTTCTTTATTTTGAGGAAACTTGTAATTTACTGATTTATGAAAACTGCAGGTTCTCAATTATTATTTCCTTTTTCCCTTTTTTTTTAACAAGGAAACATTGGAAGATATTAAGCTTATCATGTAAGCTTTTACTAATGTTTCCATTCACTTAATACGATCTTCTAGATACGTATTATATTTATATTTGTTTCTCTTAGAAACAATAAAATATTTCTTCTGGAAATATAAATCGTATATCAAAATAATTTCCAAAGTCTTCATTTAAATCTAAATCAAATCAAAATGTTTTCAAAATGAAAACTTCATTTACCAACCGTGATTGATTTCTCAAATCCATATCCAAACTAAATGCAATCAAATTCAATAAATTTGTTGAAGCAACAATATCAAATTTTGTCAAGTTCAAACTTGCATTCCAAAATAAATGAACTATAAAACACAAAAGTAAGCATGATATTGAGATCAACAATATAATATGATCAGAAAAATAGCAACAACAAACAAATTAGATCTGAAATATAATAACCAACAAAATAAGAATTAGATCTCAAAGTTTAGATCTATATAAGATATAAAATTATAAGACTAGTATAATAAAATCTAAAAAATAATACAATAGATTTAGATCTGAAGAAGTAGATCTAGAATGGAATGAGATATATAAAAAATAATAATTTGAAAGATTAGATCAATCATAATAGAAAAATAACTTACCGTTTTGAGATCAATAATTAGATCTGGAGAAGAATAGATCTGATTTCATAATAAATTATCACAATTGTAGATCGTGCTGATAACGTGTTATAAACAAATAAGAATATGTTTTAAAGAAATAAGAGAAGAAGCCATTAGAGTAAAACAATGGAGATATTTTATTCATTCAGAGATTGGTTATATCAGATTGATTCATCTAATTACATTACACAGGCTCCTTTATATATAGGCATTGGAGCAAAGGACTTAACCAATTCCACGATGTGGGACTAAACAAAAAACCATAGAAGCATATTCACTTATATATTTACATATATTATAACAACTAATAAGCGCCATTAATCGAATTTTGTTATTGTTCGTGTAACACCCCACTATTTTAATGTCAGAAATCAATTATAAAAACCATGAAATATGTTGCAATTAATTTCCAATAAAAACAGTGGATCGTTTATATGATAATTAAAAAGTTTCAAAACTAGGAAAATAAAAGAAAGCCTCACAACAGAATTAACATCAATATAAATATACATCAACTTAGTAATACAATTATCTTAAAACATCATTACAATAATTTACATCTCAAAACATCAATTATCATTAACTCATTAACAATTGAACAATGGTATAAAAGAATATATCAACCAACTACCCATGACATAGCCTACATCCACTTTCCATTCCCCCTTCTTCTTCTACCTGCAACTTCACACTTGTATAGATATATGAAATAAAAAGGAAAAAGGTTTCAATTATGTTTGGGTTGCGCCTAATCTAATACACCCCAGCCCAACCTAAGTGTTCCACAACTATTGTAATGGAAAAGATGGCCTACGTATCCCTTTTGGGGATCAAGCCCACATAGTTCTATTTTCTGCTCTTCTCCTGCATCCAAATATTAATTATATTATAATAACTATAACATCCATATAACCACCACAACGAATGCAATCACTGCAACCAATACAAGCAATACAACTACTGCAATCCATATACTCATTGCAAGCAGGAAACACTATTCTATTATACCATTCAAATCAATTATCATAAATACAGGGTAACAACAATAATATCACTTAGCTATTAAATATCACAATCATTTGACAACATACAATGCCAACCTCAAACATCAAACAAGACAATCATAACACACACACACACACACTCACTCGCGTATACTAATTTATCAACCATTAGTCATACACCATCAATGTAAGTATAAATCAACCAAAGGTGTACTAAACCACCATATTAGTAACACAAACATAATATTAAAACCATAGTTAATTACACAGACATACTAATAATGGTAAAATATCACACACATATCCATATACGATCTCATCGTCATAAAACAACATACGTGATAAATTAAATTAACAATTAATCACATATTACGTCCATCCAAAACATCATATACACTACCATTGATTCTCTTAAGTATAAAATCATTTAATTATTGTATTTTACAAAATCTCCTTTTATTTATCTCAAAATAATAATAATTTTTCTAGGTTGATGATATACTTCAAAATATTTCACTGGAATCTCATTACTTCAGAGCTCTCCAAACCTCATATTTTATCTCAAAACTAGTAGTTTTCACAATAATCATATTATTATTTATAAAATCTCATTTTATTAAACAACAACAAATTACCTTCCAATTTTAGTTAAAAAATATCTTCTAGTATTATTTATGAATTTCCCCAAAAAATCATAAATAATAACCTTATTAGACCCCTTCAATTAATTTCATTTATTTATATAGTCTTCCCTTTATTATCCATTTTATTTAAGTTAATTATTTTCCAATTCAAGTCAATAATTAATTATAATTTAACACCCAAAAATATGACATTTAATAATAATTGTCCAATTAAGACATAATTCATAACCAAACTGTCTAAGAACACAAAATATATAGACAAAAATTATTATTCATGAATTACATATTTTAATAAATTAAAAATTCAAATAAATAAATAATCCATACCGATACACTTTTTTAATAGTTCCCAAACTCAACGAAACTAGTGCCAAATCATCAAGGAGTCCACTATGAGTCCAATGGAAGAAACAATGTGTGAATCAGAGTTCATATGAAAAAGTTAATAAGATTAGAAGTTTTAGGGTTTTGTTTGTAATTAATAAAAAATACAAGGACTTATTTAATATTTTTCTTATAGCTACAGTGTTCATTCTCCACCATTCGTAACCAACCAGTCGCTTTTGACTGAACATTGCCATTGCCTCCAACTAGTTCAGCACCATCGACCACCATGCCCATTCCCGCTCATACGCCGTCGAATGCCACCAACGCTATCGGCCGCGGCATCGCTTCGTAGCACCCCAAAGCTAATGCTGCCGATCTTTCTAGACTAATTACAGCTAGCTCGGGTCGAGTTAGACAATGGTCCAACTATACTTTTACTCCACTTATCGAGATTTACGCATAGGTCACCTCAATGTTGCCAATCGACGACGGAATCAAAAAACCCTAATTCAACCCTAGATTTTGCTGCCAGCGAACTTTGACTGTGATTTTCCATTGACTCGGGCACTTTTATGATAAATCATCACCCCCTATATATTTTCCTCATCAAGAGTTTTGAGACGACATGTAATTTGATAGGGTTTGGACACTTCATGTTTTAATCATCTTTTGATTAATTTGCTAATCACCATTAGAAAGAATTATGGTTGATTTCAAGATTATGGAAGAAAATTAAAGACAATGGTGATAGCTAGGGCTTTGTAGCCTCACTTATATAGTTGTTAGGCTGGGTTATGGTTTCTTTATCCAGTTTGGCCCGAAGCTAGGTGCGATATTTAAACACTATAACCCCTCTATTTCGGAAACTGTGACTCCAAATACATAGAAACTATATATCAAACTAATCTTCTCAGAAAGATCTTTGCAATGGTTATTAACATAACATGTAATTCACCCTTTTATTAAAAATTCACTTTTGATTACTCTATTATTTTGCAGGCCATATTTGCGGGTCGTTACAGTTCAAGCAAGTGAATCGTTTGTTACTTAACAATAACTCGGTCAAGTTACCATAAACATTAAATCAGTTGAACTCTTTCATAGCAAAAAATTCACCTTCTTTAGAGAAGAGTTTTCCTAAAATCTAGTAACGTTGAAATTCCCATCCATTACCTAAGGGCCAAAAGCAAGTCCTTTAAACCCAAGACGCTCTCTCTAAAGAACCCTTTAGTGAACCTTGGAGTTCAACTCATAAACTTTAGTGACATTAAGAAATGATCCATCACTCAGATCTGTAAAGATAAGATGCATCGAGTGAACATAAAGGATTATAGAAGTTTAATGCAACTTTTTTTCTAACCCATCATCAAACCTCCTGGCCGCCCTTGGCTAGGAGATAAACTCAACGACTAAAGTGAAAACCCTTAAATTTCTATAAAATTGGTAGTTAGGATGTTCTATTTTTTTTCTTATAACAAAGCAATATCAATTTTATTATTTTAAAAAGAACTAATTTTACTACAATTTTATAAATCGTGTAAGCCTCTAATGTTCCAACATATGTACCTCATGATCTAAGCGATCTAATCCGCTCTAACTCCCTACTGCTAATGTACTCAGTATCTAAATGAACATCATCAAAACACAACGTAAACTCCTAGATAGATAATGCATAACACTAGTAGATAGACTACTCAAAGCACAAGGACTATAAGTACCTCCTAAAGAACATCCGAACCCGAGCTAGTGTCATCAGATGCTATAGTGGCCGCTCTACGAAGACGTGCTCTCTTCTTTACTGATTTGAACAAGCACAAACTAACATTTTCCCATCATTATTTGCATAAAACAATTTTACCAAATTTAGATAGGACAAAGAATCATTTTGTGAAAGGTCAATTAATTAAAAAATCTCATTCTGTAAACAAAGATCTTGCAACTGATAAGAACTACAATAGTTAAAATTTACAAAATAATTCCAAAATATTTTAGCAAATTTAACATACTTCATTTATTTTTCAATGGAATCCATGTCATTGTAAAGCTAATCTATTATTTTAATAAAGAGCTTTAGATTTTTAGAAGATGAAGCTTGATATGAAGAAGACACGAGGAGAGTTTGAGGAGAAAGTAATGAAGATGTAGTTTGAATGGTGAAAATGAATGTAGAGATGAATGAAAAGACAATAAATGGTTTTTTGACAACCTAGAAAGGTGTCTATCTGAATTTGAATTTTAGGAAAATGAAAAGAAAGTTCAAAAGTTTGAAATTTAGAAAGATTCCTCTTTTCAACCGGCATATGTTGACATAGACCACATAAGCATGTCAACGTACTCTTCCCAATATACATCATTTGACTTTTGAATTAACTTTTCAAAAATAAAACCCATCTTTCCAGAAGTGAGGGGTTATTAGTTAGAATGATAGTATCCAAATGCAAACATCACTAATCTATATGCATAAAATTTTGGTGTAATAAATGTTAAATTTTCCTTTTCCTTTAAGAATAAATATTAATTTTATATTAAAGTAATACATGAATCTATTTGAAAATGTATTTTATAATCATTTTCACATAAATGACTTTGTTAACCCAAAAAATGGATCAACACTCTGGATTGAGTGTGAAAGCACCAGCCCTATTTATCAAGGCAAATAAAATAGAAACAAGGAATAATAATTTGCAGATAAAGTAAGGAGATAAGATATTTTTATAGTGGTTTGGCTATTAATGAAGCCTACATCCACTTTGTAACTTTTGTCATTGACTGACTGCAATTACAAGCTGAATCTTATTACAATTTAATTGGATCTTGTAAGTTAAATCGAGTCACCAGTTTTAGAGTTCACTGGAGAATCATAGTGAAACTTTTAGATGACTGTTATGTAAGAGGAGAAGAGTGAAGAATAGTTTCTATAGAGTTTCAGCAGCCAGTCCAAAAGATTCCTCTTATGTTGCATATGGGTGAGTATTTATAGGGAATGGAGAGCTATTGGGCTAGGCCACCTTGCCAAAAGCTTGCGTTTGAAGGTATGAGGGAGCTCAAGAAATTTCGTAGAGAGCCAAGCTAGTATGATGGATCGCTAGCAATCCATAGGGCATGCATCGCTAACGATCCATGCAGTTTTCTTATTTTTTGCTCGCTTCTGTTGTTCCACATTCTATGCCTTTTGTAGATCCTCTTTATGCAATTTGGTGAATAATTTCCTTGTTTTGATGGTGACTTATGCATAGGTTGGATTGAACCATGCCTGGAATCAGATGAATGCTCACTCCTTGAACTAGCTTGCTTGGAATACCATGAAACTTTGTAGGCATATCTAGAAAACGTTTCAGATCATGATGTAAGAGGATAGGAGGATCTACGAGCAACCTTTATGGATTTCTAGCAATCCATAGGTGATGGGCCACTAGGATCCATCATCTTAGTCAATTTTTGGTTTTTTTCTTGAGTGTTTCTTAGTTCCTTCTTCTGATCTTTCTAGTTGGTTCTTAAGTTGTTTTGAGTTGACGTAAGTAACGATCCATAAATTTCGACAATTAAAAATAGTTAATTTAATGAGATTCTATGATTAAATAATTGGAAAGAATAAAAATTAAGGATTTATTATTGAAATAATAACTAAAAATGAAAGGTAACAATGTTAATTAAAGTTAATTATTAACAATTGAAATGAAATTCCAATAAAGGAAATAATGTAAATGTTATATGGTTTTAAATTGAATATGTGAAAAAAATGTAAATATTTAATTAACTAATGATACAATATATTATTAATGGTAATTGAATAAAATTACCATTATGTAAGAAATTGTAACATTTGTTTGTAAATAATGAATTTATAAATGTGATGAAAGGTTATTGGTAATAATTATTGTATGTTACCTATTTATTTGGTCTATTAAATTTAATTAGAAATCAATTGCAGTTAATTCCCTAAATTAGTGTAGTTAATGTAGGCAAGTTGATAATTCGAATGTTGATTAACTAGTGGAATAAGGTATAATTAATTGTCATTGATAATGGTAGTGGGGTAGTAGTAGTTATAACAATTAACTGTAAATAATAAACTTACAACTGTTATAAAATGTAATAGTGGTGACGACTGTTGTTTGTTACCAATATATTTAATCAATTGAAATTAAGTGAAATTAAATATTGCATTAATGTAAGTTAAGATAATAACTGAAATTTGTGAATGTAATAAAAGGAATAGAATCGTAATTATAATTGCCTAGGCAATAAATTAATTTAATAAAAGAGTGAAACCACGATAAATAGATAATTGGGATTTTTATTTAAGTAATGTGTAAAGTCTACAAGATTCAATATAATTGGAATGTAGTAGTTAATACAAATAAAAGATGAAATTGGAGAATATGAGTGTAATAATATATACAACATGATAATTAATTCACAAGGTAACAAAGGATTGTATAATAAGATGGAAAGTCAAATAAACGGATTTACTGGAAATTTAAATTATAATTACCGAATTTATTGAAATTGAAATTAAACATGGTAAATTATGAAATATTCAATAATAAATCGATATATAAATTTGTTTTAAAAGGATTATAATTGCTAAGTAATCCATAATGATAGAAATTGTAAATTATTAAATTTGAATTGAAAAGTGACTAAATTAATTTAATATTAATTTATCTAATCAACGTGAAAATATCCATTTTGGTAACTGTCTCGAATTTCAACGAAACTAGTTTCATCGGATCCGTAGTGGTGACTTATTGTAAGATTTCAAGTTTCGTATCAATCGGACTTGTCGTTTGATCATGCGAACTCGAAACGCGTAGAAATTAATTTAATTGAAATCAATTTGAAATAAATTGATTTTTTTAAGCTAACTTCTATATACAATGGAATTAGGATTTGAAACTAGTTCCATTCAGTTTAAAAATATCAAAAACCTATATTTCGATATATTTGATGACCCATTTCCGTTGCGGGAATGAAACGGGCTTTTCGGGTCTTTGTTATTGTTTCGATCCAACCTCCTATATATAGGCTTTTATGAACCCTAACTATTTCTCACTTCATTATTTTTGTACGAACATCTCCTTCCTCCTTCTCAAATGACAGAACATCAAACCTAATTCCCGAATTCCAAAACCTAATTTCAATTTCAAAAAAAAAGTGGATCTGCAGCAACTTCGGGCCGCGCTTTGAGTTTCAGAGGCAAAAAACCTGCAACAACTTCGGTTCAGGAAGAAAATGACTCGGGTCTCGGGTCATTTTGGAAAAAATTCAAAGCAAGCATCGGGGATTTGAGGCGACGGACCGAAGTTGAAATCGAAATCGACCCAGGACCAGAATTTTTCGATATTCTAATTATCTTAACTTTTTCATACGAGCTCGGATTCACACGCGGTTTATTTCATTGGGATTTGTATCGAAATTCCGGACGTTTTGACGCTAGTTTGAAAAAATTCCAGGGCTATTGAAATTTGGGCCTTTATTTGAATTTAAAATCGATTTGAAATTCAAAGTGAGCGTTTTAACCCACTCACAACTTCTAAAATTTATTTATGGCTGTTTGGTATATTTAAATTGCTATTCATGTTAATTTGAATTTATTTGGATTTAATTATTTTTTAATTTATTATTGAATTATAATTTTCAGTTAATACCTGTTATTGATTTTCAGTTCTATATTGATATTTGTTGATTGGTTTGGATGATTTTTGTGATGGATGTTTGATTGTTGATATTGGATGAATGGATGTTGTATTTTACATCGTTATAATACTGCAAGTTCACTATAGGTTGAAATGATACATACCCGAATGGTCTTATAGATTAGGGGAAAATCGTTATGGGTTGAAATGATAAACCCGAATGGTTTTCATTGATTTGAAAATGTTGATCTTTTGGTGCTGGTTGAAATGATTTATTTATCCATATAAATTCTTCAATTTAGACTATGTGTTGGAATTGAATTATTTTAAAGGTTTGAGTTAAATTTATAATTTTTCTAATTAAAGTGGTTAAAATTGATACCTCGAATTATTTGAGATATTCCATTAATTATATTCACGTTGTACACTTGATAAGAGATGGAAAATCCCGTAACATCTCTGAAACCATTGCACTCACATTTTAATTTAGACTAATTTGACTTACATAAGATCTTTTAGTTCTGACTCGAGTATTTTGTTTTCATTACACTCGGGTCTGTTTTCATTATGCTCGGGTCAATCTAAGCTTTTTCAGTGTATTGAAGACCATTTTAGTTTCTGGAGGACGAAGACGAAGATTTAGTATATTATTACTATTTATTATATTTATTCCACCATATCATGTATTCCGCTGCAATATTTGTTTATTTATGATGTATGTATAACTCTGATTTGAATTTGTTAAAGTGTAACCAAATGTTATTTGTAAAACAGCTTCGTGAACTGTTTATTTGATTATTATATTTTGTCGTTCCGCTGCGAGATTTTATGTTTTGTTTTTTTTTCTTTTTTTCTTATTTACCCCATTAACAATCCTCCCTTTTGAATGGTTTGAATTAGACATGTGTGGTTTATTGTCGATTTAAACCGTTCAAAAAGGTGGGTTGTTACAGTTGGTATCAGAGCTTTGTTTTAGACATACGTTAGCCTGTTGGGGTTAACTCATTAGAGATAGGGTAGTAATACCCTAGAATGAGTTGTGTGAGTGTATTTACGAGAGCACGTATTTGTTAGTGTTATAAAAAATGTGTTACATAGTTTTGAAATCAAATTATATTTTCGTATTATTATATGATATATATATATATATATGAAGGAATAAATTTTTATAAATAATATAGTTATTTGTAATGTGTTTGATTTATGAAATGGTAATATTTAGTTATTATCATTTATTGTGGATTAGTTGAGTTTTTTTCAGTTTATATACATTGGCTAATTATTGTTGATTGAACTAATAGACTAAACACTAGTTTAATAATGGTGTATTAAAGAGAATAAAATGAATATTTGGATATTTGTTTATGGAATTGAAATTGTTTTGTTGTGAAACTTATTGTTTGTTCATTGGTAGTTTCAACTATTGAAATAAAATGGAATATTTGGATATTTTGTTCAATCAAACCTTATAAATTAATATATTAGTTGAAACTTAGAAATTGTGTTGAATTATGCAGTTGAATTTGATAAACTTATTTTGAAAGCAAGTGAAATAAGGTTTAATTTGTTATATCTATGTCTAGTTAATGAATAAAATTGTGATATACATTCTTGACATGGAATGTTATAATATATAAGTGTGAACTTTAAGCCTTGGGACGTTTAAATTGAAACTGTGATTAAGGAAATGTTGTAAATGAGATTAAATTGGGAAAAATATTCACTTTGGAACCATTTCATAATATTATATTATTATAATATTCATTTTCAACCTTTTTATACATTCAAAAGTCACTAAGAGGCTAAATAAACTCCATACACATATAAATATGGATATATTTTTCATTAATTAACCATTGTTAGTTACTTAACCATTTCTATTATGATTTCTCATAATTTATCACAACCAAGTTACCAACCATATAACCAACCATATAATCATCCATATAATCAACCAATTTTCAACCAAGCATATTAATTTATTAATTAAACATTCATATCATTATTTTTAGCTAAATTTAAAATTAACTTGAGGCAAGTGTACTCACCTTTATTCATACCCGAACTTCCTACCAACATTCAAACGAATCAATACATCTCTAAATCTTTCTGTACTTCACTAAAACATCACCAAAGCATCTCCTCCTTGCTCATTACTCACGACTATCACTTATACCTTCACCTAGCTCACACCATTATTCCTTTCTTCACTTGTTCTCGGCCATAGCCTTCCCTCACCCTTAATGCTCATGGCCTTGCCTTGGAATGTTAGTGGAGCTCGACCAAGGGTGGAAGTGGTGGCGGCCGTGGGTTGTAGAGTAGTGGAGGAGATGATTGGTCAGTGTTTTGAGGTGATTCGACTTTGTATATATGTGTATATAATTTTATTTCCTTTTGACTATACATTTTTCCATAACTTTCTTATGTAAAGTATCCATTAGAAAGCTTAGGAAAGTAGAAGGAGATAAAGAAGAACGTGTGTAGAAGTGTAAAGGTGACGCCTTGTATTTATATGTTGGAAGGTGTAAAATATCATGATATTTTTCCCTTAGCCATCACATCTCAACTTTCTACCTCCTCCCCATCATCACCACATGTTACTTCCCCCTCCCCATGTGCTTCTATCGGTTCACTTTTCTTCCATGCCATGTGCATTGACTTTAAATGCCTTAAGGGTGAAGATAAATGAAAAATCATGGTATTTGTTTCATAATATCAGGATATTTTTATCATATGTAGACATGTATATATGTATGTGTATTTATATATATGTGTGCATGTGACATGTATGTGCCTGTATATGTATGCGCAATAGAACAAAAAACGTTGCAACGACTTTGAACAACTTCCGCTCGTTAAATCGTTGAAAATTGGAAAGCCGATTCACGGTCACATTTTCACTTATAAATTAAATTACATACAAATGTAAAAAAATTGAAAAATAATTTCTCATCACTATAAATGAATTAAAATGATCACATTTTAATTATAAAGCCGTATAAATCAATATTAAACAACTGTTTACAAAAGTGCTATCATATCGATAAAGCAATATCAATATTCCTTATGATTTCAAATCAAATATATATCTTTATAAAACTATTATAAATGATTTATTATTACCATATAACAAATTAAAATAAATTATTATCAATTTAAAATAATTATTTGAATAATTAAATAATTATTAAATCATTGAAATCTCAATTTAAATTCATTAATTAAGTATTAAATGTGATGACATTATTGATGATGTCATAAATACATTTTATTTCCAAAAATAAAATAAATAATTTTATTTCATATTCTTGTTTAAATGTATAAAAAGGGTATATATTCTGCTTCGTGCATGACTTCTAGCGATTATAAAGTGGTTTATCGATATAACAATTTTCATCCATTTTATCGATATTCTTCCAAAGTATAAATTTTCATAAATACTTATTCAAAATATGATTACCAATATTATTTACTGTTAAAAACATCATAGTTTATGTTAAAAAAGCTAATATTTGAATATTTTAAAAATAAATATGATTTATCAAAGTGATAATTTTGCGGGTCGTTACAAACTTACCTCCTTAAAAGAATTTTATCCTCGAAATTGTGCCGGAACAAAAAGTGTTTTGTACAAAATATTTATTTTTAAAATTACTTTTGTATGTTGTATATAGATCGTCCGTATGCAATATTTTATTCAATCTATTGTTTGAATCCACAATTTTACTTCCATACTAGTATCGATCCTTCAATGCTCTAATGCGGACTCTTATTAGAAAACTTCGTTTCCTTTAGATAGCCCTCGACTATAACAAAAAACTCATGTACCCGATCATAAACCTCATTGATGTTCGCTATCAAGAATCGAGTGATAAATCCTCTTTCGGATAGGTGTGAACACCCCATAGTTTCGTACTTGAATCTTAGATCAAAATCATATGATGAAATGATCTACGTACCTCATATGTACTTATTAACATTCAAAAATCTTTATGAAATCTTTTCACAAAACTTTTATCTTTTAAATATGCTTGTTTATATATAATCACTGCAAATATTTATTTCCAACCATTTTTCTTACTACCAAATGAACTATTTCAATTCAAAATATATTTTACCTTTTATTTTCCAAAATTGCAATCAACTTCTCTCATTATAATATATTCCTTTTTAATCAACCTTGATATTAACCTATCAATTAATAATTCACAATTATCCTTTTTACTTAAGGAAAATTATATAGATTGAGTAACTCCATAATAATACCTAGGAACCGGGTATTACCAATAGTATCCTGTATCCTCTTAACAAGAAGGGTAATATTTAAGTGTTTACCATCCAAACATATCTCTGGCCATTTTTATTATTTCGGGCCACTCAAACTAGTAATCATTTGAGACTTTCTTACTTTTGAAATTTATAAAATTTCTTTCCAAAATTCCATTAGAGATTTTTTGTTTATAAACCCATTTTGTAAATCTCTTTTACGAAATCATCTTATATTAACTTACTTCCTTTTAAAATTACATAATTCTTTTCAAAAATACCCAAAATTAAGTTTCTCAAAATTTGTATAACATATCTTTCGTATCCATATTTTTACGAAATTATTTTATTTGTGTAAAATACATTTTTATACTACATGCTTATTTTATTATCTTATACAAATTCATTAACCATAACCCTATATTATACCAACCATCTTATAGTTAAATCGTTAAACTTAATTCACAAAGTGTTTGTTTAATCAACAAATGATAATAGTATCATTCTCTAAATCACAAAATACATACTGTAAATAACTATACCAATTTTTAAAGCTATTTATTCATATATAAAATAAATTCTTAGGTAAAATTATTTCATTTACCAAAAAATATTCAAAATCTGTGTGTTGATTTGCTTTGTTTAAAAGTTTAGGAATCCTTATCGATAACGGTGATCAAACGCATCGACTATAATCTATAAACTACTCAACAGATAAATCAACAAAAAATATTTTTATGTCAAATGACAAATACATGCTCATATACATATTACTCTGAAACTCACTCTAGGGTGATAATAAACCTATCTCTAATAAGTCACTCATTCTAGGGTACTACTAACCATTTATATAACGATTTTTACCCCCACAAAGCCCAGGGTTTGCTCAACCTAAGCTCTGATATCAAATGTAAAGACCTATTTCTTCGAACCTTAAAAATAGACACTAATACATCTCGGTATTCACGTACAACACAAGTGCCAGGCAGTTCTTTAAAGGTAAGAAAGAAATAAGGCAGATTAGAATTTCACATGAATGCAATAAAATATATTATTAATCACAAAAAATTTTATAGTGGAAAATTTTAGAATACATATATCAGAGTCTAACCTGTGCTCAGCCTGGGCAGTTATAAATCCATGTCCTTATAGATGCCGAAAACAACAAAACAAATGCAAATACGTTCATACGTTGATGAAAATCTCCAGCTCTTCTTTGGATACTCTAAGCATCTTCAGCTAAACATGAAAATACTCGGATTTGACCCGAGTATTAAAAACACCCGGATCAAGCTTGATAAATCAGCGTGAGAAAACTTGAACCATAATCATATAATGGAGTCATAAATTGGTGCTAAACAAATCGTTTTGGAAAAGAAACGCTATCTCATAAAACCGCTCCACACATAAACACAGACGGGTTATTATCTTATAATAATCAACATAATTTACACTTAAACAATTTTTTATTATCATTAATGGCATTCTTTTGAAAACACCTTTCAAATAAATATAGAACAACCGAATTGGTTACATTAATTGCATTTGACGGCAAAGCGTTGCTGGAATGTTTGCAAGGCATTACAGCTATTTTGAGAATACAATCAAAACTATAAAGTTCTTATTGGAATTGAATTTCCAACATGATAGGGAACTAGTGGCCTTTTCTCCTGATGTGAATCTCTTAGTGCAACAATTATAGTATTCAATGGCCACTCATCCAAGGACTCAGACGCCATAATGCTATGTTGCCCACTCCGGTGGATCAACTTACCCAACAACTACTCATCTAAGGACTCAAATGCCGCTATATCTGTCAATAAGGCAATAGATGCCTTGAGGATTCAAATTCCACTGGAATCCTTCATAATCATAAAATCAACAGCTGAAATATATGTCATGCAGATCACATAGTTGCCCGTACCATTATCGAAATGTGAGGCTCGTGAGGCTACGCTCAATTTCTACAAAGCCACGCTTTGCTTTTCACATAAAAAGTTCCACTTTGAATGCCGCATTGCCATTTCTAGCAACACACTATTGACTTCCATGAATGCACAACCTCTGAGTTCGTATGTCTCAGAGAAGGGTGTTAAGCGTAAGAGAGTTACCTCCCACACCACCTAACAAATGTATGTTTATAGAGATCAATGTATGTGGTTTTAGAAATGCAATGTCAGACACTCATCCATATAATTTGTCCAGCAATAGGACAAACCAAAGGTACTCTCTTATTACATCTTGTCAAGAATCACCCCCTAGGATTAGTAGCGAGTAGTCCTTGCATCGAAAATTTTCATAACAGAGTACCACAGCCACCTATATATAATATGAAATCGCAGGGTTAGTGGGAAGCAGTCCTTCATCATGAAGATCTCAGTCTTCAATATCATTTTCTTCACCACATCTTTACTTTCGAACGAATACATTAATTCGAAGTGATTTTCGGGTAGGAATCACCCAAATCCAACTCCGGTTGCTCTGAACTAATCATCGATAAAAAGATGTCAAGTATATAGGTGATTATCAAACATCATCCAATTAATTAATCTTTCGACTCATTCAATTATCTTTCAGAGATATATTCTTTTAAACTATTCCACTTATCTACTCAAGAGTATATGGAATCATTTATGCCCTATTATCAAATTCTCTAGTTAATTAAAACCTTTTAATCTTGAATAATTTCCAAATCATTTTACCTTTTACTTAGGAATACATTTCTAAATTATTTATTTAAATCTTAACAAGGATTTCTTATTTTCAAATCGAAACTCTTAATTGAGTTGAAACTACGTTATCTTAAGATGGTAAATTCAAAATCAGTTAATTTTAAGTAAAAAAGAATTTATAGAAATTATATAAATTTTACTTGATGTTAATTTTCGTATTCAACCTTTACTATCCGTCGAATAACGATGCAATCATCGTTTAAATTCATAAAGATGGTAGCGGTTCCTTCCTCGATATTTAATACTATGTATAAGAAAATTATTTCTATATAATCCAAGTTGTAGGAAATTAAATTTGTAAATTTGAATCTTTTATACTTGTCTCGTTTCCGACATTTCGACCCTATTTATTTCTCGCCCTGGAAAGAGGCCATGTGAGCCAGGGCAATGGTTGCTTCTAAATATCTTCTTAGTTTCAGCACCTCATATTCGGATCTCACGAATAGATAAATCTCGTCTATTCATCGGCTTTTAGAGCCAATATTAAATTACTTATTTATAACAGCTTTTCTTCCAATCATTCATTTAAGATATTTTAAATTAATTTTGAAACCTCTAAATCATCTTTAAAAAATTTACTTATTTATTTTAAAATATTTATAAAATATTTGGGAAATAATAATTAAGTTAAAACCATGATTAACAATTACTAAAACTGCCGCGAAAAGTGCTTCAAATAGTGTTTTTAAAGCTTCTTTGATCAAAACAACTTTTCTACCATTCGGAAGTCCATTTTTATAAATCAAATTCCTTTTAAAACATTTTAATATATTTATAGAATTTATTCTATATTTTTAAAGAATTAAAAATATCCATTTTAAAGAATTTTTCTTTTTGATTTCCAAACCGCCAAGCCGCAACTATTTTGGAAACTTGTTTTGCTCATATTTCAAAATCTACTAAATAAAATCTCGATCCTTTTCTTTCGTTTGAAAATTATGATTATAAGAATTCGTAAAATGTTATTCTAAAGAATTCCGACTCGTATTCCATTCTGTAAATGGATTTAAACTTTTACGGCGTGAATCGCAAACTACCGTTACACGATGCGTCTATTTTGACTTCCATTCCATATCTTGTCAAAATATTTCCAAATTGAGTTTTAATGTTTATAAAACATTTTAAATAATTTAAACCAGTAATTTCCATATTAAATCTCATATTCACTTTTATACCATTTCATAATATTATATTATTATAATATTCATTTTCAACCTTTTTATATATTAAAAAATCACTAAGAGGCTAATTAAACACCATGTACATATAGTATGGATTTATTCTTCATTTATTAACCATGATTAATTACTTAACCATTTCTATTATGATTTCTTATAATTTATCACAACCAAGTTATCAACTATATAACCAACCATATAATCATCCATATAAATAACCAAGTTATCAATTAATTTTCAATCAACCATATTAATTTATTAAATGTTCATATCATTAATTTTAAATGAATCTAAAATTAAATCAAGAAAATGTTCTCGCCTTTATTCTAACCCAAACTTCCTACTAACATTCAAACGAATCAATACTTCTCTAAATCCTTCCTTACTTCACTAAAACATCTTCTCCTTACCCATTACTCACGGCCATCACTTCTACCTTCACCTAGCTTATTCCATTATTCCTTTCTTCACTTGTTCTTGGCCATATCCTTTCCTCACCCCCAATTCTTATGGCCATTCCTTGGAATGGTGGTGGAGCTCGGAAAAGGGTGGAAATGGGAGTGGCCATAAGTTGTAGAGGGGTCGAGGAGGTGATTGGCTAGTGTTTTGAGGTGATTCAACCTTGTTTATATGTGTATATAATTTTATTTTATTTTAACTATAAATTTTTCCATAACTTTCTTATGTAAAACAGCCATTAGAAAGCTTAAGAAAGAAGAAGGTGATGAAGAAGAATGTGTGTAGAATTGTGAAGTGAGGCCTTGTATTTAGAGGTAAAAAGTTGTAAAATATCATGATATTTTCCCTTAGCCATCACATCTCAACTTTAAACCTCCTCCCCATCATCATCACATGTTACTTCCCCCTCCCCATGTGCCTCCATCATTTCACTTCTCCTCCATGCCATGTGCATTCACTTTAAATGCCTTAAGGGTGAAGATAAATGAAAATACCATGATATTTGTTTCATAATATCATTATATGATTACCATATGTATACATGTATATATGTATGTGTATTTATATGTATTTGTGTGCATGTGACATGTGTATGAATGTATATGTATGTGCACAAGAGAACAAATAAAGTTGCAACGACTTTGAACAACTTCCATCGTTAAACCTTTGAAAATTGGAAAGCCGATTCCCGATCACATTTTCACTTATAGATTTAATTACATATAAATGTAAACTTATAAAACTAATTTCTCATCATTATAAACGAATTAAAAAGGTCATATTTGAATTATAAAACCATATAAATTAATATTAAACAATTGTTTACAAAAAGTGCTATTACATCGATAAAATGATACCAATTTTCCTTATGATTTCAAATAAAATATAATCCTTATAAAACTATTGTAAATGATTTATTATTACTATATAACTAATTAAAATGAATATTATAATCTTAATACAATTATTTGAATAATTATTAAATCATTAAAATCTCAATTTAAATTCATTAATTAATTATTAAATATGATGACATTATTGATGATGTCATAAATACATATTACTTTAAAAAATAAAATAAATAATTTTATTTCATATTCTTTTTTAAATGGATAATAAGCTTATGCATCTAGTTCCGTGCGTGACTTCTGGCGATTATAGAGTGGTTTTCCGATAAAACTATTTTTGGCCATTTTATCAATATTCTTCCACAGTATATATTTTTGTAAATACTTATTTAAAATAAGATTACTATTATTATTTATTATTCAAAACATCATGGTTTATGTTAAAAATCTTATATTTGAATATTTGAAAAATAAATATAATTTATCAAAGTGACAAATTTGTAGGTTGTTACGTAATCTTGTAGTTCTATGAGTGGTAAGATAGACATTTCCTCTTGACTTTCCACGGATGGCTAGAACGCCTTTCTCCAACAATAGTAAATTTTGGGCAAGTAGTTATATCTTCGATATAGAAACTTGTAGTTTCAGTAAGATGATCCTATAAACCTCCAATAGGAATATATGTTTGAACGTAGGGAGGAATATGATGAGATCAAAGAGAATGATTGAGAATTCAACTACAAACTCTCTAATCTTGAGTGATTTGCAAATCTTTGAAGAATATGAGTGAAAGGTATGAATTTTCAAAGAAAGTGGAAGTATATAAAGGAGTTTTTCTCATAAAATTATAGATGTATAAGGATAAGAGAAAATCATAAAATTATTGATTAATTTTTTTCCAAACTCATTAAATAAAAATGAAAGGATGTGTCCATTTGTGAAGCGATAGCACCAAAATTCTTCCATTTGAATTTCTAAAAATAGAACAACTGGCTATATTTTGACATATACCCAAGGAGTATATTGACATACTCTAGTATAATTTTTTTTTTGAAATTCAAATTGCAGCATCCAATTTTTTAAAAATAGAAAGTATGTCTATATGAAGGTTTAAGAATTAAAATGGAGTAAAACGAAAGAAGAATTTCAATGATATTTGCTATGCAAGCTTTAACAAAATTCTAAGATTCAAAAGACTTACCGAACACGATTGGTATCTTTTTCGTTGAAACGCTTGTGTTCAATTTGCCTTGAGTCAATTATATCTTTCATTTGCTTTGATTAATCTTTATATTTATAACTATTTTCTTGCTTTAATTCACATAGTTTCTTGGCTATCTCTATAAAATATCTACATAGCAAATTTAAAAATACTGCATAACTCAAAGAAAAGTTAGCAATAATATTTATATGATTGTGGTCATAAAATCAATACTTAGGGTATTAACAAATTATATTAATTCCTTTAACATAGGTAATACAACGATGAAGCTATGCCGTAGAGCAGAATAAGTTTTCCCCTCACCATCCCAAACATAACATCATCATTATAATTATTGCTTTGACTTGATCTGATCCCTTGGATGCAATTCTACCCACTCATACCCATATTTTAGAACATTCAAAGATATCTATTTATCACAATATAAGCGACCTTCATCATAAATGGGTGCTTAACATAAATTACGTTCATTCATCATCATGGTTTTACTTTGCTCCCAACCCATGTTAACTTTGGGCTGGTGCTAGGGAAACATCGGAGCTGGCATAGGGTTTGCGATAGGAAAATATTGCTATTGTCCACTTATTACGTCGGCTATTTTATGTTTTCTTCTTTTTCCAATTTCGGATTATGGTAGGGACATGATTCTTAATAAATTTTGGATAAGGACCATCGTTCTCATTGGTTTTTCAATATAGGCTATCATTTGAAATATGTTCTTATCACATTTTGATCTTGACATCAAAATTTTAATAAGTATTTATCCTTAATAAAAGTGTTCTTATCATTTCAGCGATAAGGACTTAGTTTTGGTGACAGTAACATTTTAGTTATGAAGCTAAATTTATGGAGGTAGTCAAATTATATCTTCCTTTGATAAGAATTCACGAGATAAGGTCATAAGTGATAGGGAAATGGGTGATAAGAACACAATGGTATTTTTGTAAATAATTTATCAAATGATTATTATCAACATTTTTTTTTAATTCTTTACAAACTTTTGTTGTAATTTTTAAATTTATATAGTGTCATGTGCAGAGTTTGTCCTCATAACTTTGTCATTAATTTTATTAATTGTTTAATTATGGAAATTCATTCTTTAACCATTTTATTCATATCAAATAAGAAAACTACGATAAAATTTCCAAAGATTCAAAGAAAATTGAAAACGTCGTCTTTTTTCTTCAATACAAATTTTTGGACAAAATATTTACTTTATATTTATAAACATTATTTCACAATCATGAAATGCTTATTTTAGCTTTAGAATAATTCACAACAATTAATTTATACATAGAAAAATTATGAAATTAAAAACTCATTTTGAATTCACATCATAAACATCATATCCAAATTTCACATAGTTTATGGGTGATCAACACAAGTCTCGCTTTTAATTTGGATATTACCTTAATCATTTTCAACGTATATTCACACAGATCTATTATAGATTCATAAAAACTATTTATAATCATCATTATAGAAAATAAAACAAAAAATTCAAATTCAAAAGGGATTTGAATGGTGAAAACTATAATCTTGCTTGCTAGGATGAATAAATAGCGAATAACCTTCTCTTTCTTTAAAGTTTAGGCTTGAATTTGATCTTCTGCTTCCTTAACTTGAAAATGAAGGGAAAGATTGTATTTAGGTTTATTTTCTCTTGTGGAATGTGACGAAGAGAATATTTTTTTAAGGAACATAGGTTAATGTTATGGGCTTTTGGGTTAAACTCCTTATGCATCTATTAATATATCCTCTTATTATACTTAAATTTACTTAATTCTCTTTGCTAAAGATTAATAACATGGTCGAAAATATTTAAATAAAATATTATTTATTTTAACATTATTTATTTTTGTTGCCCTTAATTAAATACGTAATGTTTAATTTTATGAACCATCTAAATATAATCCACTATTTTAATTAAACTATCGACTGATTAATTAAATTTCACATTTAAGGTTAAATTAATCTTTTAATTGTTTTATTTAATATAACTATTTGTCCTACTCTAAAATATTGGACATTTAATATCCCCTCCTTATAAGAATTTCATTGTTGAAATCATAATAAGGTAACAAAATGGACATATAAGCACATAATATGTACATCACAAGTACATAAAATACACCGATAATCTACTAATGTAAAATCAACATAATGTATTGGTCTATCTACTAACACATGTCAAACATATAAGAGTTGCTACTACTTAAAAAATCAATCAAAATAGCACATAATTACATGAAAATCATGCATCATGCAAATATGGATAAAGATTTATAATCATATTCTCTACTTTCCAAGTAGCATGGTCAGTGTAATCACTCCACTAAACACGAACAACTTTGATATCCTTGCTCATTAACTCTTTTGTATCCTAACCTATTATCCTCTTTAGTCTACACGCATAGGTCAAATTTTGCTCAACACTTAATTCCTTAATAACCGTCAGTTCTACTACCATACTAGGGCCGAGCACACATTTCCTTAGATGTTGATGTGGAAAATATTATGAATGCCCACTAAACTATTCAGTAACTATCCTCTATAAATGAGTTTATCAATCCTCTTAATGGTAGGAAATGGTCCTACATATCTAAGATCTGATTTCCCAGCTTTTCCAAAAGTGGATAGCACCTCTTATAGTGAGACCTTCAAAAAAACATGGTTGCCAACTTTGAATTTTTATTTTTTACTCCTCTCATCGACATAGCTTGTTTTCCTCGATTGTGTCACATTCATCCTTTCACTAATCAATTCGATATTTTTAGTAGCACATCTAACTAAATCAAGTCCAAGAATGTGTCAATCTCCCATATCCTACTAACATACGGGCGAAATACATGGTCTTCCATTGAGGGCCTCAAATGGTATCATACCAATGCACAACTTATAATTGTTGTTATAAGTGAGCTCAACCAACCGTTGATGATCTTGCCAAGATTGTAACCCCTTCCACAAATTAATTAATAAAAAATTCATAATTTAATTATGAACTAAAGAAAGTGATATATTGAAAATAAGCATGGAACATTTCAGGAAAATGCTAGTTGAAAATTTAAATAAATGAAAATCAAATGCAATCGTTATGGCTAACAAATTTATAAGAAAATGGGATGGTGGGCCGGCGGCCCAAATTATCCTTTTGAAGTGAAAATGACCAGCACCCTCTTTCCGTTTCATTTTACATACAAAACTTAAAACAAAATTTTAAGCTCGTTATTGGTTCTTGTGACCTAAACAAGAAAAAGAAAAAAGGAAAGGAATAAAGCTAAAGGAATTAGAGGCTTCATCAACTAAAAATATTGGTGAATAATATACTCCTTAGTCTTTATTCCTTGTATCCTCTAGACCATATGATAATGTTGTCATTCCTTTGATTTTGCTTGTTTAATTAGATGGGATATTCAACATGGGAATAATAATATCATGTTAGACAATAGTTTTGATTAATAGAAGCTATCCTTGAGTATATAAATTGTTAAATTAATTAAGATCTATATATGGAGAAAATTGATTAGTTACAAGGAATACTATACATGATTAATATTACTATAGAAAAACTAGGAACAAACTAGTAATTCTTGAAGGAAATTAAGTCTAGTCAAAGGGTTATAATAGGGAATCAAAAGGTAAATAGGTGATGAACAGAAGGTTATCTAATTAGAAGGCTTAATTAATTATCGGGTCATAGGCCACATCCACATTTATGTTGAACATGCCAGTATTGTGCATTAAACAGTAATAAAAGACAAAGTGAAATGAATTAGAAGTCGACATATATAAAGCGAGTGTCAGACATTTAGTGGGTAATTCCCAATGTGCACCGAAGGGTATTGTTAAAAGTTTTAGGAATGAATCGAAGGATAAATAAACTAAAATCCTCAAAGTAAAAGACTTAAGTATGAAAACTAAAGATGCTAGCCGAGGGTGGTCGATAAAAATAGGAATTATGGTAAGAGGAAGGTATTTTGGAAGTTTAAACAGTTAATTTCACAAATCACCAAAACTAAACTGTAGTAGGCTTCCAAAGATAAGATCGAGAATGTTGACTGCCAAAAGTAGCATACTCCTGAAAGAAGGTGTAAACTATAACTAGTAACTTCTGAAGATAATAAGGCTTGATAAGCCTTAAGATGGCCGAGTTCAAGACCCGAGAGATTGTAACAATATGACAATCAATATTAATAATCATAAGACAATTAGTTGAAACGTTATCTTAATAAATAGCTAAGTGAAAGCCTAATTATAAATTGTTAGGTAGTAGTTGCGGTAGTTGACGCAAGGTATTTGTGGCAGTCAACGAAACCTAAAGTGGAAGAGAAAGGCCTACGTGCAATTTGAGACATGAAGCATAGGTGTAAGGCCCTTGTAGTAACCGAAACTAAAAGCGTTGGTGTAAGGCCTTAGGAGGCAGTGGTTCTGACTAGGAAAGCAATCAGTGTAGGGCTAAAAGTGGCAACCAAGGGAATGGTGGTTGACATAAGGCAAGAGTTGGCAATCTAGAAGCAAAAAACGAAGTTGTAAGGCCTGTGTGGCAACTAAAATTAAAAGAAAATTAGGTATAAGACCTGCGTGGCAACCGAATTATGAAATCATTAGTGTAAGGTCCATGTGGCAACCAAGAACGATGAGGCGTAAAGCCTTAGTGGCAGTCAAGATATACTATAAATGTATATAGGGCATAAGCATAACGCCTTAATGGCAGCTGAACGGTAGTACTTCAATGACACACACACACACATACGCACACCGCAAAAGTGCGAAAAGCCTTAGGAATAGACAAAGGTATGGTATTTTGATTATAATGAAATATTATAATTTTCTATTACATAACAGAGATAATGCTTTCAGTTATGGTATCATAATAGTGTAAACAGTTGGTAATAAACTTACAACTGAAACTTACTATTCAATTAAATAATATATTGCTTGGAAAAGTGAGGGGAACGCCTCTTTTGCATGTTGGTGGCCTGGTCTCGCTATTTGTATTCTTTGAGATAATATGTTATTCACATAAGACTATGTTTAACCCACTTTTTATTCTTGTTTTTGCTATAGACTCACGAATACTCATTCGAGTAGGTTGAGTGCATAGGTTTACGTAGGTTGCTCTAGCGATAGCCGAATAATGCAAGCTAAAGACAAAGAAGGAGGCTTAAGTGTTATATTTATGTTTGTTTTCCTGTATCTAGCATTAGTGCCCACATCATCATATACAGACACTACTACCTATACTGTTCTATATTTTTGGCCCCTTTGGGATGTAAAAACAATTGTTAAACTAAATCCGTAATGCTTACTAAAAAATGTATATTATAATCGATCTCAACTTTGTCATTGAAATTTCCAAGGTGATTATAGCACAATAGGGATCCATCTTTGTGTTTGTGATGAGGGATCTTACAGTTGGTATCAGAGCTTAGGTTAGGGAACAAATAAGTTAAATAGAGTTAAGTAACTTTAGGAAATAGATGAAAAACTCCTTGGAGAGGGTATACAATGGTAAATGGTATACTTGTATATTTAATGTTAAGATATGGATGAGTTTGGTAGAGACCTTTTACTGCTAAATCACTTTTTTTTCTTCCATTTTCGGGTGAAGACTTTCTTAGAAGAAAATGGATTTAAGAAATGGAAGAATTATAATTGGAAGAGCTAATACCAGAACGGAGAATGATAGTACTTAGGCCATCGAAGACAATGGTAGAAGAGTGCCTCCGACCAAAGTAAATGAGGCAGACCCACCGACAATGGAAATAGATATGAATATTTTGTTCTAGTAGTTTATGGAGCAGATGATGTGAGAGGCCATACTATATGTAGCCGAATTGAGACTAGCGAATAGATTGGATTTCTCCAAGTTAAGTCAGGACTATGGGAACCTTAGCGGTAAGATGTTTACCGTGAAAAAGATGGTAGTAGAAGTACTGAATTGGCTGAAGGGTGTGAGTGTATCTTCAAAATTTGGTAACGAATGATGAGCAAAAGTGAAGGTTGGCTTTAAGATAGCTGCATGAGGAAACTTAGGAGACTATGAAAGCTAAAACACCTAAAGAGGATATTACTTAGGAGCAGTTCAAAGAGAGATTTGAGGTCCGGTTTATTTCTATGTCTCAAAAGAGAGTGTTTTAACAACCTGCTATTTTCAGCCATTCACATCCACATATGCCGGACTTGAATTGCTCAAAATACCGCATTGTAAATAAATTTGGAGCAAATGAAAACAATCACAGAATCATAGACACAAAAATTTCAGAATAACTCGCAGAAATTAAAATACCATAGTAGTTCATGAAGCTACTATAACAAAATCTCAAAACAAAATACATAATATCAGTCTGAAAACATATACAATAGAGATCCCAAATACATAGAAGTTTATAAATACCAGAGCTGAAATAGAACAACTGAAATTGAAAGGGAATTTATAACTAGACAAGTAGAATCTCCAGCGATTCCTAGCTCTAGAAAGAAATCCAAAGCTAAGCTGTAAATACTCAGGCTGACCCGAGCGTAAAGTAAAACACAAAACACTCGAGTCAGGACATACATACTTATATAACGTAAATCAACTCAAGTGAACTGTAGTAGTAATACACAATAACTTAAAGGATGCTTTGGATCGCCCATCCTCTAAAGATCCTTTAAACCATAAATTAAATACATCCCATGGTTAAAATTCAAAAATGATATTTTATATTTTGAAATCAAATATCATTTCAAAATTCAATATCATTCAAAATCCATTTCAAAATATCATATTTCCTAAACCACATTCATTTTATTTAAAATACCATTTCAACACATCATTTCAAAATAGTTTATATTTCAAACAATTTACATCATTTTAAATCATTAAAATGAAGTTATTTTACGTAATAACTAAATTATTAAATTTTCAAAATTTAAATCTTTCAAACTTCATTTATTCACTTAAACTTATTAAAACAATGAAAATTTAACTTTCGTAGCATTTAGAAAATGCTACGGAAAGTTATGTTTAAAACAATTCAATTAGCAAAAGACAACATTTAAAATACCGTAATATGTTTTAGATTTCAAATAATATTTTAGTTAAATTCAGCAACTACAATACCTACAAAGTGTTGTAATAGCCCTTAGTTCATTTTAACCATTTAGTTCATTTATATCAATTATAGCATTTACACAATGCTGTAATATCTTTAACTTTAGAAATGATAACATTTCAGGAATGTTGTCAATTTAAATTCCAAACTTTCACTACAATTTCATAAACAATTAAAATTTATTTAAATCCATTTTTACTTATAAAAATCATATTGTATCACTTCAAAAACAACCATTTAAATATCCCTTAATTTATGATTTTACAAAGTGAAATTTTCACAAATAATTATCAAATCTTTAATAATTCACTTATAAAATAAATGTAAAATTTTAAAACATTTCATTTACTTAACATTTTAATTAAGTTTACCATTTCATAATTTTATTTAAATTCCATTTTATTTTCTTAACTTAACTTTTATTTTAAAACACTTTCACATTTCCAAGTTAAGTTATACTTCAAATTTCAACTTTTAAACATTTATTTATTTAACTATTTTTAATTTATAGAAAATCAATAACACTTTATAAAAATCATTTTAAATTTAAATTAAAATAAAATTATCATATTTTCTTACATAACTTAAACTTTATTTAAAAACAAAATCATAAATTCCAAATTTTACTTATATCTCCATTTCTACTTTACCATTTATTTATTTCACTTATTTAACTTGTATAAATTCACTAATATTTTATAACAATCATTTTTTTATTTAAATTTAAACCAAAATATCATAATATTTACATTTTTATAATATTTTAAAAAATTTAGAAAAATTATTTTAACCACGGTCTGTATATAATTTTTCTAACCTAAGTCGAATGTTACAGATAATATATCATTTCAATCCGTAATTTACAAAGGAAAAATTCGGGTTCTATCATTTCAAACCCGTAATCCCAATTTAAATGAAATAAATAAAATAAAAATCGTTCAGGCTTATCATTTCATCCCATAACGATTTTTCCCTAATCTAAAGTCCGTTCGGGTATATATCATTTCAACCCATTGTGATTCTATTCTACAGGGAACTTGCAGTGTGATAAACTGATATAAATAAAAGAATAACATTATATAACGGTAATAGATGATATAACAGGTGTATAAACAGGGGTGAACATCATATAAATAATATCACAGGCAGTTATAACATAATAATATGAACAACAGATTCACAGAATGTCAATTCACTACTTATATAAGCACAGAATGTCTGGTGAAATATACTCACCTCTACAAGCTGGAGATAGCAAATACAGATGCACAACAGGGATCCAAAACGCATGAAAGCACGATTACGGTTCAAGTGAGGAAAAGCCAAAGCTATTTGTCTTGTACATTTGAAACAAAACAATGCATATAACATGAATTTCATACCAAAATATGACATTAAACAAGCTAGAATTAAGGAACAACAATTAATCAAACACTTGCACTTGCTTCCACCATCACTATGCTCAGCCTATAGGGTGATAAGGCACTTCCATGTGGTGTATTTGGTCAGGTATGGGACATATATGCTCGGCCTAACAGGGGTAGTGAAGGTATTTAAATTATTTGAGTGACTAATGGCATAAATGGAGAAGTTTATGTTCACTATTTGGCTCGGCTACATGAATCTATGGCTTGGCTATTCATGTTTCAGATCTGGACAGTAGCTAAGGTGATGGGTAGTGGTCATATCAAGGCGGCGGCGGCGGCTATGGTGGTAGCCAAGGTGATGGATGGAGGTGTTGTTGCATGTAGTGGCTTGCCTTGCATAGTTTTTAGGAGATGTTGCATTTTTGGGGAGTTTTGGTCATACGAGTGGTGCGGCCTGGCCAAGGTCAGAGGGATAAGTGGTGGTGGTGACAAGGAGGAGGTGGTGGAGGTGATGGCAAAATAAATAGTGGTGGTGGCCGATACAAACAAGCAAGAGAACAAGGCAAAACATTGAAAATCAAAAGGAAAAATGAAGAGAAAAAGTGAAAAAGGAAGAAGAAGCCATTACCAAATGCTTTTGCCGTGAGAAATAAAGTGAGATGGATTATTTTCATGTGAATTATGAGTTGAGAAAATCACAGCTACATAAGGGTGTACGGCCAAAAAGTAAGTAATGAGAAGGTTATGGAAAATGAAGAGTCTAGCAGATGAAAAGTCATAGGAAAAGGAAGAGTCTTGTCTCTTCAATTTACCATTTCTTTTAATTCAAATAAAACAAATAAAGTTCAGAAAATACATTTAAAAACCGAAACAATGTGAAATAAAATGAAAATAAATAATTAAATTTAAAGAAAATAGAAAAAGAATTAAAGAAATTGCTTAAAAATTGAAAACATGATTCAAAAATTTACAATTAAAACATCACTGGCTTTGGAAAAATATATACTTCATTTTAAAAATATTCTAAAGCAAAATTTTGAAATAAAATACTTTCTAAAACATTTTCAAAGTGAAATAAATAATTTAACTTTGAGAAAATAGAAAAAAAAACTAAAGAAATTGTTTAAAAATTGGAACCAGGACATGAAAATTACAAATAAAATACCATTGGCTCTAGAAAAATTCCTACTTCACTTTAAAACAAATAAAAGTCAAATAAATAAAATAAATAAGGAAAAAAATAAAGTGAAAATGAGAATAAAGTAAGATCTTGAGAAAATAGAAAAATAAATAAAGAATTCCTTTAATTAATTGAAGCTGGAAATTAGAAATTGTAAATAAAAATACAACTGACAATGGAAAATGTCAATCACACTTTTAAAATGTTTAAAACCAAAATATATACATAACATGTTATCTTACCCATATCAATATAAAGTAGAACATTACATGACCAAATAAAATATTATTTATACAATTTAAAATAAGTAATTTTGTTAAATACAGCAAATTACACACAATATTTAAAAAGGCATAACTTTCACAATATAAGTCGGATTTCAATGAAATGAAAAGCAATATTATTAAAATTTTAATTAATTTCATAATAAAAGATAAAATTCAAATTTTCAAAGTTTTAAATTTTTAAGTTAAAAGTTAAAGTTGACCATGTTGACCAAAATTCATCTTTTTGGAAAATATTTTATCTAGTCATGTTTGGAATTCTAATTCATATCAAAATCAAAATTTATATTTAAAATAACAAAATTTATCCATTTTAATAAATAAAATAAAAATTTTAAATCAGAAAATTAAATTTAAAAAAATTAAAATATACAATTAAAATAATTACAAAATATAGGATTGTTACACTCTCCCCAACTCAAATCTTTTCGTCCTCGAAAAGAACGAACAAGGAAAAAAAGAAAAAGCAAGATAGATAACAAATAGTACCTGGAAAAACAATTTCGGATTCGAAGCACGAATGCTCACCTCCGTCTCCCAGATACAATCTCAATCATCAGCACTTCATAGTACTTTGATCAGATTAACAAATTTCCTTCTTAGCTGCTTCGTACCTCTGTTGACAATACGAAGTAGCTTCCTCTCGACAGTCAAATTAGGCTAAATATCCAGACTATCAAGAGCATAAGGCTGAACAAAAAAAAAGATGGGTCATGAAGATACCAGAAAAGATGTGAGACATGGAATATATCATGCACTCCAGACAGCTTCTTGGCAAATCCAGACGATAAGCCAAAGAACCAACTCTTTCCACAATTGCGGAAAGAACCCTCAAAGAAGAAGAAGGTAGGAATAGCTAGAAGAAAAATGGGTTGGAATACAAGGATGGACCATTAATTTAAAACCATATACATTTCAATTTAAAATTTTATATTTACAACATTTTAAATATTTTATAATATGATAAATAGTCATTTGATTCAAATTTGATAGTTCGAAGTAAACAATATTTAAAATATTTTTAATTATCTAGAAAAGTAAAATAAATGATCAAAATTTCCTTTATATAATATACTTTATCAAAATACTTTTATAACTCGATGTCTTAACAAGTTTACTTTCATTCCTGTAGACTCTGGCTATGCGTTGATCAGGCAAAAGCTAGAATTCTCCAGGTACTTAGTAGACTTGTTTCAACACCCAGTGAAAATACTTGAAAATACCTTTTAAAAACAGATATGGAAAGTACAATCCAAACAAATCAACCAAACCAAAACATTTGTCTAACCATGGATCGCAGATACACAATGGTTACGTCTGGATCCCCAAGGAAACAATCCGTATCCATAAGCTTTCTCAGCCCTGCGAGTTACGCCATGATGACTAGTAGAATACAGGATACACAATGGTTACGCCTGGATCCACCAGGAAACAATCCGTACCCCTAGGCTGTCTCAGCCAGGCAGTTTCGCTACTAATGCGACCTACATAGATTGCAGGATACACAATGGTTACGCCTGGATCCCCCAGGAAACAATCCGTACCCCTAGGCCATCTCAGCCAGGCAATTGCGCTATGCAGTCGCGCTCGTAAGACCATGGAGATCGCCATGGAATTCGATGGACACTCGAGTATCATATCCGAAAAACCCAAATCAGAGAGAACAATATCGATAGAATGAATCCACAGTGTGGCCATAAAGCAGATATCAAGCAGAAGGCACTTTCCATATCTTTGCTTCAAAAATATGTATCATATAGTACCTTTCAAAATCACTTTCGAATATCATATCATACTTATATAAAGTCCATTTTATATAAGATTTCATTTTCCAATCAAATACTTCCCAAAATCAATAGTATATCAAATCACACTTATATAGACTTTGATTTATATAAGATTTCAATTTACAAATTGAGTACCTTTTCAATTCAACATTTTCAAATCAACTTCATACTTATACAAATCCATTTTACATAAGTTCGATAACTCCCAAATCAAGTATTTAGTAAATCAAGGTTCTCAACTTTAATTCGTTTCAATAACATTTCAGTTTTCAAAATCATATATGACTTCGCCAAATCATTTCTTCCTAATTACATATATTCTGTTTCAAGGTTTCTTAAAACAATAGATTTAGAAAATAATCTAAATTTCCAAATCAACAAAATTTATGTCAAACAAATTCATTTCTATTTCAAACATATATTCACTTTCAAAAATCATAATACTTTCAAAGTTATAAATCTTTCGAAACCAAAATACTTGAAATCATTACACTTTGAAAATAATAACCTTTCAAAATCGTACATTTGAAATCATAAAACATTCCTTTAATTCTTTAAATTTCACAAATTTATTCAATTATACCCAAATCTAAAATTTTCGATTTTAATTCAATTCAAACCATCGGTTTCAATTCAATTTAGTTTTCCAACAAAACCATTTTAAGTATTATCAAATTTCAAATAAAGATTTGATCCACAAAATAAGCTATTCAATCTTTAATATATTTCAAAGCTTAAATACCATATTCCAAAACTAAATTTTAAAATTCCATATATCTCAAACTTTACTTTATTATTGCTTAGTTTTTGAAATATTCATTTCATAAATCCATCATTTTTAAATAAAATCAAATTACAAGTAAACCAAATATCCTTTCATACAAATATAAACTTCAAATATTCATTTATCAAAATCAATTATCATTTCAAATTCACATTCCTTATCAAATACCCTATACCATTCAAAATTACTTAGCTTTGAAAAGTTAACCTTGATTTGGAAGTGCTCGAACCTTCAAAATAGTCGAAGAAATCATATTTTCAATCCAAGAGTTGGAAATCACCAACAAATCAGTAAATCAATTCCAAAAGATAGGGTTATACCCAAACAAATCTGAAACTCGAGGACTGAACACCGGCTTACTTTAAATCATTTCAAATATATATATATATATATATATACATATATCTTTCGAATATCAAACCATACTTCAAAATCTGAAATCAAAATTAGTTTCATAAAATCACTCGCATAGCAAAGCTACTAGAGTGACCTTTTCCCCCCTCAGAAACTCGAAAATCAATGTCGATGATGCTTGCATTCATCACCGAAATTATTTTCCAGCGACATAAGTGGGTTCTGGACTTTTATTTTCTTGGAAACTTCTTTGAAATCTCTTCGAAATCATTGGAATTCATTCGAATACGTTTGAAACATTTCTTATTCGAAAAATGTCTTAAAATCATATTATTATATTTTTCCAAATCTTAAAACCGATTTCAAAACACTAGAGTTCGATTCCTCGAAATTCAAATTTAAAACCCCTCAGTTATAAATCATTTTATATAAGTCAACTTCTTATAAATTTTCAAAATTTCAAATCCTTTCAAAACTTCAAATTTCTTGTTTTAAAAGGTATATAATTCTTATCGAAAACATTTCACTTTTATATACAAAATAAGGTCATCCTTATCAAAATAATAATTTCGATGCATGCACAAATTCCAAAATACAACCAAATACAAATTCCCAATCAATGATTCAAGAATAGATTTCAAACAAACAGAGATTCAAATTTAGAGGAACTCTAATCAAATATAATTCTGATTCAAGGATAAGCTCGAATGAAAATGAGATAATTTAATTACCAAATAGAAGATGGATAAGCATATATAAATCGCGGGCGACCCTAACCGAGTCAACCGTGACTACAGGAATATAACCAATGCGGAAATCTAAGGAAAATCGACATTCGATCACCAGAGATAGAATCCAGGTAGAGCAAGAGATAGATAGCATCGTAAACCGAGGATAATAAAATCTCTGGTGAATCAGTGCCAATTGTAAAGGAGTTTCACCCCTTTACAAATCATTCAAAGATTTGCGGAATCAACGATCTTTATAGAGGTCATTCCAAAGTGGAATTATGGAATGCTCCAAAATCAAAAGGATAAAATAAGGACGACGTGACTGGATTTCAGAAAAAGTGGGAGTATTCCAAAGTTCATGGAATCCTAATCGATAAGAATCCTAATCAAGAAATTTCTAACAAGGTGGATACCAGAGGGATAAAGTTTTGAAAATCTTGATTTCAAAATAAGAAGACTTTTGTACCAATATAATCTTTGAAAATACTTTAAAAATCATTTGGAAATTATTTTATACTTCAAAAATACGTTCTCTCACAGAGAAAGGATTCTGAGATTGATTTCACTCATTCTAGGGTATTTCTACCCTATCTCTAATGAGTTTTTGCTCCGTATGCTAAGGTTTGCCTAAAACCAAAGCTCTTATACCAACTGTAACAACCGCGCCAGTGGGGTAACGCCTACAGTAGCATACATTGGTACCTGTGTTCTGCCTTTACGGCCAGCCTCTCGACTGCACCACCAACCCCCACGGGGACATGTAGGAGTAAGAGTCAACAGTTCGCTACCAAACTAGGAAGCGAGAACCCCCTATCATGCTGCACCCTCCAAGTGCAATGGCATCCACACATGTCAGACTTGAATTGCTCAAAATACCGCATTGTAAATAAATTTGGAGCAAATGAAAACAATCACAGAATCACAGACACAGAAATATCAGAATAACTCGCAGCGGAAATTAAAATACCATAGTAGTTCATGAAGCTACTATAACAAAATCTCAAAACAAAATACATAATATCTATCTGAAAACATATACAATAGAGATCCCAAATACATAGAAGTTTATAAATACCAGAGCTGAAATAGAACAACTGAAATTGAAAGGAATTTATAACTAGACAAGCAGAATCTCCAGCGATTCCTAGCTCCAGAAAGAAATCCAAAGCTAAGCTGTAAATACTCAGGTTGACCCGAGCGTAAAGTAAAACACAAAACACTCGAGTCAGGACATACATACTTATATAACGTAAATCAACTCAAGTGAACTGTAGTAGTAATACACAATAACTTAAAGGATGCTTGGGATCGCCCATCCTCTAAGGATCCTTTAAACCATAAATTAAATACGTCCCGTGGTTAAAATTCAAAAATGGTACTTGATATTTTGAAACCAAATATAATTTCAAAATTCAGTATCATTCAAAATCCATTCCAAAATATCAAAATATCATATTTCCCAAAGCACATTCATTTTATTTAAAATACCATTTCAACACACATTTCAAAATAATTTATATTTCAAAATAATTTACTTCATTTTAAATCATTAAATGAAGTTATAAATTATTAAATTTTCAAAATTTAAATCTTTCAAACTTCATTTATTCACTTAAATTTATTAAAACAACGAAAAATCAACTTTCGCAGCATTTAGAAAATACTACGGAAAGTAATGTTTAAAACAATTCAATTAGAAAAGGACAACATTTAAAATGCTGTAATAGGTTTTAGATTTCAAATAATATTTTAGTTAAATTCAGCAACTACAACACCTACAAAGTGTTGTAATAGCCCTTAGTTCATTTTAACTATTTAGTTCATTTATATCAATTACAACATTTACATAATGTTGTAATATCTTTAACTTTAGAAATGATAGCATTTCAGGAATGCGTCAATTTAAATTCCAAACTTTCACTACAATTTCATAAACAATTAAAATTTATTTAAATCCATTTTTACTTATAAAAATCATATTCTCTCACTTTAAAAACAATCATTTAAATATCCCTTAATTTATGATTTTACAAAGTGAAATTTTCACAAATAATTATCAAATCTTTAATAATTCACTTATAAAATAAATGTAAAATTTTATAACATTTCATTTACTTAACATTTTAATCAAGTTTACCATTTCATAATTTTATTTAAATTCCATTTTATTTTCTTAACTTAACTTTTATTTTTAAAACACTTTCACATTTCCAAGTTAAGTTATACTTTAAATTTCAACTTTTAAACATTTATTTATTTAACTATTTTTAATTTATAGAAAATCAATAACACTTTATAAAAATCATTTTAAATTTAAATTAAAATCAAATTATCATATTTTTTACTTAACTTAAACTTTATTTAAAAACAAAATCATAAATTCCAAATTTTACTTATATCTCCAATTCTACTTTTCTATTTATTTATTTCACTTATTTAACTTGTATAAATCACTAATATTTTATAAAAATCATTTTTTTATTTAAATTTAATTCAAAATATCATAATATTTTAAAAAATTTAGAAAAATTATTTTAACCACGATCTGTATATAATTATTCTAACCTAAGTCTAATGTTATAGATAATATATCATTTCAATCCGTAATTTACGAAGGAAAAATTCGGGTTCTATCATTTCAAACCCGTAATCCCAAGTTAAATGAAATAAATATAATAAAAATCGTTCAGGCTTATCATTTCAACCCATAATGATTTTTTCCTATTCTAAAGTCCGTTCGGGTATATATCATTTCAACTCATGGTGATTCTATTCTACAGGGAACTTGCAGTGTGATAAACTGATATAAATAAAAGAATAACATTATATAACGGTAACAGATGATATAACAGGTGTATAAACAGGGGTGAACATCATATAAATAATATCACAGGCAGTTATAACATAATAATATGAACTACAGATTCACATGATGTAAATTTACTACTTATATAAGTACGGAATGTCTGGTGAGAAATACTCACCTCTACAAGCTGGAGATAGCAAATATAGATGCACAACAGAGATCCAAAATGCATGAAAGCACGACTACGATTCAAGTGAGGAAAATCCAAAACTATTTGTCTTGTACATATGAAAAAAAACAATGCATATAACATGAATTTCAAACCAAAATATGACATTAAACAAGCTAGAATTAAGGAACAACAATTAATCAAACACTTGCACTTCCTTCCACCATCACTATGCTCAGCCTATAGGGTGATAAGGCACTTCCATGTGGTGTATTTGGTCAGGTATGAGTCATATATGCTCGGCCTAACAAGGGTAGTGAAGGTATGGAAGTTATTTGAGTGATTAATGGCATAAATGGAGGAGTTTGTGTTCACTATTTGGCTTGGCTACATGAATCTATGGCTTGGCTATTCATGTTTCAGATCTAGACAGTAGCTAAGGTGATGGATGTTGGTCATACCAAGGTGGTGGAGGCGGCTATGGTGGTGGCCAAGGTGATGGATGGAGGTGTTGTTGCATGTAGTGGCTTGGCTTGCATAGTTTTTAGGAGATGTTGCATTTTTGGGGAGTTTTGGTCATATGAGTGGTGCGGCCTGAACAAGCTCAGAGGGATAGGTGGTGGTGGTGACAAGGAGGAGGTGGTGGCAAAGGCAATAGTGGTGGTCGCCGATACAAACAAGCAAGAGAACAAGGCAAAACATTGAAAATCAAAAGGAAAAATGAAGAGAAAAAGTGAAAAAGGAAGAAGAAGCCATTACCAAATTCTTTTGGCATGAGAAATAAAGTGAGATGGATTATTTTAATGTGAATTATGAGTTGAGAAACTCACGGCTACAATAAGGGTGTACGGCCAAAAAGTAAGTAATGAGAAGGTTATAGAATATGAAGAGTCTAGCAGATGAAAAGTCATAGGAAAAGGAAGAGTCTTGTCTCTTCAATTTACCATTTCTTTTAATTCAAATAAAACAAATAAAGTTCATAAAATACATTTATAAACCGAAACAATGTGAAATAAAATGAAAATAAATAATTAAATTTAAAGAAAATAGAAAAAGAATTAAAGAAATTGCTTAAAAATTGAAAACAGGATTCAAAAATTTACAATTAAAACATCACTGGCTTTTGATAAATATCTACTTTATTTTAAAAATATTCTAAAGCAAAATTTTGAAATAAAATACTTTCTAAAACATTTTCAAAGCGAAATAAATAATTTAATTTAGAGAAAATAGAAAAAGAACTGAAGAAATTGTTTAAAAATTGGAACCAGGACATGAAAATTACAAATAAAATACCATTGGCTCTAGAAAAATTACTACTTCACTTTAAGACAAACAAAAGTCAAATAAATAAAATAAATAAGGAACAAAATAAATTGGAAATGAGAATAAAATAAGACCTTGAGAAAATAGAAAAATAAATAAAGAATTCCTTTAATTAATTGAAGCTGGAAATTAGAAATTGTAAACAAAAATACAACTGACAATGGAAAATGTCAATCACACTTTTAAAATGTTTAAAACCAAAGTATATACATAACATGTTATCTTACCCATATTAATATAAATTAGAACATTACATGACCAAATAAAATATTATTTATACAATTTAAAATAACCAATTTTGTTAAATACAACAAATTACACACAATATTTAAAAGGCATAACCTTCATAATATAAGTCGGATTTCAATGAAAAGAAAAGCAATATTCTTAAAATTTTAATTACTTTCGTAATAAAAGATAAAATTCAAAATTTCAAACTTTTAAAATTTTAAATTAAAAGTCAAAGTTGATCATATTGACCAAAATTCACCTTTTTGAAAATATTCTATTTAGTCATGTTTGGAATTCTAATTCATATCAAAATCAAAAATTATATTTAAAATAACAAAATTTATCCATTTTAATAAATAAAATAAAGTTTTTAAATCAGAAAATTAAATTTAAAATAATTAAAATATACAATTAAAATAATTACAAAATATAGGGTTGTTACAATGTTGCTGAGGGATTTCATCGATCATTGATTAGGGGATCTTTATTTGGAGGAACATATTAAGATGTTCAACTCCTTGGAAAGGTATGGCTAAGAATTGGTTAACACCCCACTGAAAATGAATGGGAAGTTTATTAGGGGCTTGAAGCTGGGTCTAGATCAGCAATGATGGTGCACCTAGCGGCACCTTTTGAATTTGTTGTGAACATGGTAAGGAGGTATGAAAACATTTACCAAGCCCAGAGAAGGATGCAATTGAGGCTGAAGTTAGAGTAGAAGAGGAGGTTTAACCTTAAATAGAAGGGGAAAAGAGGCAGTCACTGAATGGAATGGTTTCAGAAGGGGAAACCGAAAGAATCTTTCAAATATTACTTGTTATAATTGCAAGTAGAAGAGGAATTATGCATCAAAATGTTTGCAACCAGCTGCAGTGACCAAGGTCAATTGTTTCAATTGTGATCGACTAGGCTATAAGAAGGAAGACTGCCCTAGACTGAAGCAGATGAAGGTGTTTGCCTAGGAAGGCTCGAGAGTAGGACCTTCTACCAAGGAGGAAGGCAAAATTATTGTGTTGAAAGGTATGATTTGCGTTTTTAATTTTTTAGTTAGAGTTTTTATACTTGAACTACGTATTCTTTTCTTTCTAAGGATATGGTTGATAGAGTACGATTAAACGTTACCTACTTAATTACTCTTTGCATGTAGTTAACTCGATCGGTGTGTATGCCACTCTTGGGTTGAGGATCACCAACCTATAATTTATCATGTACAATTATTTGTTTTTGTGCGACCCATTCGTGTTTGACTTCGAAGGATATAGAGTAATGTTTATATGCATTGGTTGGTACGGAATGATGCCAAGGTTTATTATGCTGAGAGAATCATTGCCCTATAGAATCTGAATGGAAGAGACAAGATTTTGGTATCCATGAATAAGATGAAAGAAGAGTAAGGGGTTCATTTTGGGCAATGGAGAGCCTTGAGGAAGATATGAATAGAGTTTTTGTAGTCCAAGAATTTGATGATGCTTCTAAGCCTGTGATGGGTTTGCCTCCACAAAGAGCGACTGAGTTTCACATTGATTTGATTCCTAGGGGATAACCTATTAGTGGGCCATCTAACAGAATCCCACCTAAGGAGAGGAGGAATTGAAGAAGCAGTTAGTGGAACTTGATTATCGAAGTTTAATTGGATCAAGTTGTTCATAATAGAGAGATTCGATAGTATTTGTGGAGAAATTGGATGGATCACTTGAGATGCATATTGACCATAGGAAATTAAATAAGCCGACGGTGAAGAACCATTACCCATTATTAAGAATAGATGATCAGTTGAGAGGAGCCAAAGTATTCACATGGTTAAATTTGGCCATTTGGTTCCATCGATTAAAAGTTATCGAGGTGAGCATTCCTTTAACCACATTTAGGATAAGATATGGTTCGTATGAGTGGTTGATTATGCCCTTTGGGCTAACCAATGCTCCAACTTTCTTTATAGATCGTATGAACTGAGCATTTCGCTATCAGTTGGATAGATTTGTTTTAGTCTTCGTAGATGATATTTTTTTGTATTCTAAGAATGAGAGAGACCATGAAATTCATCTTAGAATTGTATTAGAGACCCTATGACATCACAAGTTAAAGGCGAAGTTTTCCCAATGTTATTTTTTAAAACTAAAAGCGAAGTTCCTAGACCATGTGGTCTTGAAGTGGGGATTAGTAGAAGATCCTTCGAAAGTCGAAGCTACAAATGATGGGAAAAAACCAGAGGTAGTCACCAAGTTAAAAAAAATCTTGGGGTTGGTTGGAAAATATAGAAGACTTATAAAGGACTTCTCTAGGATAGCAATGTCAATAACCAGACTTAACCCAAAGAATGAAAGGTATGTTTGGACAAGAGAATGTGAAGCAACCTTCCGAGAGTTGAAGCTTCGATTGACACAGGCTTTGGTGTTGGTTATGGTAAATGGAAACAGGGACATGGTGGTGTACACAGATATTTTGGGCTTAGCTATAGGTGGAGTGCTGATGCAGAAGCACAAGATTATAACTTATGCATTTATGTAGTTGAATCCCCAAGATATTTGGTATCCAACCCATGGCTTAGAGTTAGCAGTAATCGTATTTGCACTAAAGATTTAGAGACATTACCTTTTAGAGGAAAGGTTCGAATTGTTTATGGACCATAAGTCTTTGAGATATTTGTTTTATTAGAAGGAGTTGAACATGCGGCAAAAAAGATGGTTGGAATTCTTGGCAACATATTATTTTAGGATAGAGTATACCTAGGGATAGGAAATAAATTTGTTAATGTCTTGATCCAAAAATAATGGAATCGTGTTTTGGAAATGATCGAAGAGTGGAATATCTTGGAGACGCTAGCATCTTGTGATTTGCAGTCTCGGTCGGACGCCGATTCGAGTTGAAATTCGATGATGTTATCTTTCTTAGAAGTTCATCGAATGATTATAGAGAGGCTTGTCGAAGGGAAGAAGGAGGATCCATTATGTGCCAAAATGATCAATAGCTTAAAGAGTGGTGATGAGACCATAGAACTGAAGGGCTTCGGTACTAATAATAAAGGTTAGCTTAAGGAGAATGGAAGAGTGTATGTTCTTAATCGAGGAGACCTCCATTAGCTAGTCTTGGAAGAGTTCCATCATTCTAAGTTTGTCCTTCACCCGAGGATATAAAGGTGTACTATGTTACGAAGTAGAGCTTTTATTGGGATGGAACGAAGAGAGATGTTGGAGAATGTGTGGGGAGATGCCTCACATGCTAACAAGTTAAGGCATACCATCAGAAGCCAAGTGGTCTTCTGCAACAGCTGGATGTTTTGGTATGGAAGTGGGAGTTAGTTTTGATGGTTTTTTTAGTTGGTTTGCCAAGAATAAGATCCTATATGGGTTATAGTTGACATGTTAACTAGGACTTCTCATTTCATTAGAGTAAAGTCCTCATGAATGGCAGCCTAGTTGGCCAAATTATATGTTAAGACAATCGTAAGAATTTATTGAATTCCATGTACTATAGTGAGTGACCAAGACCCATAATTTTCCTGCGTGTTTGGCAAAGCTTACAAAGTGTTTTGGGTTCAGATCTATGCATGAATATTGCTTACCATCAGCAAATAGATGGCCGGATCGAAAGGGTCAATAGAGTGCTAAAAGTTTTACTAAGAGCTCATGTGCTAGACTTCAGTAGAACACCAGAAGGTTATCTTCAGTTAGTAGAATTTTCGTACAATAGTTACCAATCCAGGATTGGCATGACACTTTTTGAGGCATGTATAAAAGACCTTGTTGCCAATAAGTTCGTGTGAGATAGGAGATAGACTTCTGTTCGATCTAGATCTTGTAAGGAAAGATTCAAAGAAAGTTAATTGATTAGATAATGGATGAAGGATGCATAATCTAGGAAAAATAGCTACATCCATAGGAGGTAGAAAGCACTGGATTTTGATTCGAGGGATCTTGTGTTTGTGAAAGTGTCACCTATGAGAGGCACTACGAGGTTTGGAAAAGCCGAAAAGTTAGCCCTAAAATATGTCGGCCCATTCCGGTTATTAGAAAAGATCGATAAAGTAGCTTATAAATTCGATTTTCCAAGTGCATTTTTGGGGAGTATAACGTGTTCCATGTATCACATATATAGAAGTGTGTCCAAGATCCCAAGATGTTGTGATTCTGAGCTCTATGGAAGGCCTGGTTGTTGAACCAAACATTACTTATGTTAGAAAGCCTATTCAAACCATAGGGCAAAGTGTGAAAAAGCTTCCGAGTAAAGAAATAAAGCTTGTTCGAGTTCACTGGAGTGAGGTCCGGTATGATTGTATATAGGAAATGGGATAAAGTTTAGAGGACTTATCCCGAGTTATTGGCTTGGCTTAGCTCGTATGTTTTCCATATTTAGTTGTATGCTATATATATGTGTGTGTGTGGTATTATGTTTAATTTTTATTATGCATGTATTAGTAGAAGCACTGATACATTTTGTTAGATGCGCATGGGTAAAGAACACATGCGTGTGCCTGTTAGATTAAGCATAAGAAAGCCTAGAGTTTTGTATCACACCTTGCTTGAATTTCGATGAAAAAAATTCCTATAAGATGGAAGCCTGTGAAAATCCCCATAAATTAATAAATAATTGACCAAGTAAATAGCTATGAAGTTAAGAAAGTGAGATTATGCAAAAGGGTAAATATGCATGGAACATTCTATTTATTTTTCATGCTTTCATGAATCAATTGATACCTCCTAGTTGGAAATCCAAATCAATAAGAATTAAAAGCAATTATTAGGGATAATAAATTTATAAGAAAATGAGATAGTGGGTTGGTGGTCCAAATTATCATTTTGAAGAAAAGATAACCAACTCCCTCTTTCCATCTCATTTTACATTCAAAAATTAAAATGAAATCGTAAGCTCTTTAATGGCGCTTGCTGTCTAAATAAGAAGAAGAAAAAGGGAGAGGATTAAAGCTAATGGAGCCAGAGACTTCATCAACTAAAACTATAGGTGAGTAATATATGTTGGAACTGGGCCAGACCACAGCTAAAGATACGGGTGAATTTCAAAATTGTTCTCTTATTGGATCTATATTGGGCCAGCGAAGTCTAATTTATTCAGAAAATTTCTAAATTTAATTTTAATAAAATCTCTTATTTCATTTAAACTTATAAATTATCGATATAATTTTATTTAATTTAGATTCAATTAAATATAAAATTACACATTATATCATATACATATAGTATATGATATAATGTGTAGCATAATAATCCATGTAAAGTATAACATGTCCCTATATAAATATTGGGACATACATCGCAACTTGCATATTAGCTCCTCCTATATGTATTGCATGTTGTCCAAATATTTGTATGTATGTAAACTTGTTATTTATATAAATATTAAAAATGTGTAAAATTATATATATTACTTATATATATATAATATTAGTGATTTATATACATGTATATTATAGTATTAAATTTTAAATAATATATATATATATATGTGTGTGTGTGCATAACATATAAAAGTTTTTTTATAATCAAAATACGTACATATATACATGTGTATTATAGTAATAATTTTTTTAAATTAATATACATAAGTATACTATATTTATTTTATCTAAATATATATATATATGTATGTATTTATATATATAAATATATATATATATATATTAATTATAAAATTAAATAAACTTTTAAAAACTTTTTCAGATTGAATGCAAGCACAACAAAAATTTAATTATGTTTAAATATATATTTATATATGAATTAAATAGTCGAAAAACAACTACTTATATGTATATAGATATACATGTTATATATAAGGGAAAATCTCATTTAGACACAAATGGTGACACAAGAGACCTTAACCATTAAATCTCCCCCTGATTTTCACCATCCATATAATGATAAAAAGATCTAATGGTCTAGTGCTATTATGTCACTTATTGTGTTTTATTTTGCATCCAAATAACCGACCCCTATATATAAAACTATTTAATATATGCATTAAATTACTTTTGAATATTCATGAATAAATTATTTTGAATTATTTTTGCAAAAATAAATAAATATATACCATCTGAGGTAAGGTGATATATCTAAAACAAGGTTTAGAATTTACATTAATGATGCCGTGATTTTGTACACATCAGAAATGTAATTCGACCTCTGAGTTTTTCTTCTTTGCTTGAACTTTAGTCTACAACTCTAGAGCCTAAGGAATTTTAATGGCGGAGATGATAATATTTTGCTTATGGAATTAAATGAATGAATGAGACCACTTAGGTTTTATTTATAGTGGGAGATCACGTGAGATATATCTTATATTTCCTCATATATCTCAATTATGTCAAAACAAAATATATTTTTCCATTTCATCAATCAAAGTAAGGAGCACATATTTATCTAGGAAATTTATATTTTATTTGAATCTATTATAAAACATATATCGTGTGTGTGTATTATAAAACAATGAATCAATTTCATGTAGTAGAGCATTGGGAACCACTGGTGGATAAGGAGCCATCTGATGTTGAACCGGAGGAGGGCAGGTCATCAGTGAAGGATGGGGAGGGGCTACTAAAAACAGTAGAGGACATACAAAAGTTAGACATTCAAATACAATCTAGGGATGAGGAGCTAAACAATTAAAAAGAAGAAGATAAGAAAACTTACACCAAACCAAATAAAGCATATACCGAACAATTCAAAAGCAACAAAAAGATGACTAAGCAAGCACAAGTAGAGTAGCCCGTCCCTAGGAACTTGAGGAAGAGGAAGAAAGCTTTACACTGCAAATTACTATTATAAGCTAGAATGTAAGCGATCTAAGCAACGACACTAGGCAGTTAGACCTCTTTAATTTAGAGAAAATATAAACCATCGTTAATAAAAGTTTTCGAAATTAAGTTAATAAGTGACTGTGTAGGCTTGTTCAGGTATACTCTAGGTAGTAAATGGGAAGTTATTCACCATAGTGAATGCAATATAAAAGGGCTAATTGTGATTATATGGAATAAGAACATATGGGGAATAACAGTTATAAACACGAAAGACCAACAAATCATAGTAGAAGCAAGTAACTTTGGTGGCCTCAAAATTACCTTAACTTATGTCTATGCCAGTAATTTTGCCTCAGGTAAATGTGTTTTGGAAACAAGTGAAGGATTTAGCAAAACCATTCAAAAGTAGTGGATAATGTTTGGTGACTACAATGTGGTGGTAAAAACTAATGAAAGGAAGGGAGGAATGTGAGAAATCATACCTCTGGACACACCGATCCAAAGCCTAGTGTGACTTTCAAACATGTAGCATGCCAAGAAGTACAAGTTATCAGGTTTTAAAGAATTGTAAAGACCACGAAAAAATATAAAACATTCTGTACTTCTAGATCTCATAGAGAAAGGAAATAAAATATAAACATAGAAAATAATCATCTTAGACAAATATCTAAAAACACAGTTTCAAACCACATATAGTGAGAGATATAGAGTTTACAAAACAACAATACAAAGTCTGATAAATACTAAATAAAATAGATTATTACAAGGATAATGCTGAAGAATATTAGACAACATGGCTGCCAAGCTTGTTTTTCCAAGTACTATTCTGGGCCTATCATCTGCTGCCCCGCACTCCTGTAGTGGGAAAAAAAAGAAAAAGATGTGGGCTGGACAAAAGCATGGTGAATGAGTTGTACTATTGGTATATGGTGATCGCAGGTAATTGATTTAATTTTTAACCTATGTGACCTAAGGTGTCTTACTTGTGTTCATGAATTATCTATTAGGGTTGGCTATATTAACCTAAGGAATATAGTTCCAAATATATCTACAATTAAGCAACCTGTGTAGACTTATACTTAGGGTGAACTACTAATCAAACCACACATCCTCTATGGATTAGCTAATAACTAATGTGACTATTCTAGCATAAGATCACACACAACTTCACTTCTGGGACTACATTACTCCAAATTATTACTATAAAATATCGTATTTACACATTGAAGCTCAAATGTATAACGCTACCTACTACTCCTTATGGGCATCCTCATTAGTGTCTAGGCCACATTGCCATCGTACAGATGGAACCTCGCGTTATTGCCGGCATCTATATGGCGCCAGGCATTATCATTAGTGTCTAGGCCGTATTGCCATTGCATAAAGTGGAACCTTTGATTAGTACCGTCATGTGCACTGTACCAGGCATCCTCGTCAATGCCTAGGCTACCTTGCCATCATACAAAGTAGAACCTCTGGTTATTGCCAACCTCTACACTATGCTAACCATCCACATTAGCATTGAGAAAATACCGTGGAACCTCTGGTTAGTGCTTGTGCTTATAGCACATTTTCGTGATCGAATTACCTTACATCAAATATCGAATTCACTACGTAGATAGTGTCTAGGCCTAATTGCCAACATACACATCTTCTTGGTCCCATCTTATTCTAAAATCAAGAACAAGGTCCCTTACTTATGCAACACACACCACATACACTAATATATATCATATACACACAGCATAAACCCTAGGCCATTGGAAGAGATTTAGGCTGCGCTCAAAATCCATTAACTGATCGACCGGCTGTAGTGAGCCTATAGACTGATCGGTCTATTTTCTAAAGATGCTATTTATTTTTTCTTCTCTTTGGTTGATATCATTTTAACAATATGTATACAGACAATCAATAGTTATCATCTTCTAACTAGATTCCTTGTACATATTAAGTTTGCAGTTGTATAGATTACTCTAACTATTTTCATCTATAATTTATAATTCTACCTATACAGTTTCAACTTATAATTTCTATAATTTCACAGAAATGTTCGAAATCTAATTAAGGTGAATATCAACAAGGCGTATGTATAATAAATTCTAGATTAAATTAACTTAATTCGGGGTGTACATATACCAAATCCCAAATTAAATCAATTTAAATTTTAACCCAATCCAACTCAAGTTTAAATTAAATTCTCAAGTAAATTAACTTAGGTGCAATAAATATATAAGTGGATGCAATTACTTGTAAAATCATCATATCTAATAGTAAACCCACTCACCTCTTATTAGCTTTTTCCACTTTAATTCGTGTCGAATTGCCTTCTCTTCCACTTGCTTATCTCTTATTTTTGCTTGATTTTATCTTAAAATTATTTTTATTTATTTCAATTTTTTTTAAAGGAGTCGATGATTTGGAAAAGAGACGGAGTTTTGACATACTGGTGGTGAGGGATTAGGGTACAAATTAATGTCCTACTTATAGCTACATGAACCAATGACAACTGTTGATTTAATATAATTAAATCTGGGCTGTAAGGCCAAGGTTAACTCTGCCCTACATGTGCCCACTAGACGATTGCTTGGTTTAGGGTAGTCGATCTCTAGGTGTGGAGGCCCCAACGGATGTCAACCGGTTGAGTTATTAATGTTAATTATTTTTAATGTTCTGATTTCTTAATTAGTTACCATATACATATATGTATACATATATATATATATACATAGACATAGACTTATACATATACATATACATATACATATACATATACATATACATACATACCTATATATATTCAATTTTTTTGAATTCAAATCTTTAAACTTTAGTAATTTTTTATAAGAATTTGGATTCCAAAAGTTTATATATAAAAATTATCTAGAAAATTGCTTCGAATGCAACAGTGCGAGTTTAATAATCAAATTCGAACATTTATGAAAATATCATGTTTACCCCTATTATATTTAATTAATTTCTTTTATTAAATTTTTGATTAATTTTTGCAGGATGTTACGTTCCTCCCTAAAATGATGTCATCCTCGAAACCTCCAAGGATGGAAAAATGCAACTCGTATGTATGGAAACTAATACAACCATCTATTCATCCATCAACCACTGGCAACCACTGTCATTCGTTCAACTTTCTAATGCAATATGTACATTTCGGCGTTGAATGCACATGAACCTATAATGCAAAAATTAGGCGGCCTTTTGATCTAGTTGACCTCCTGATTTGCAATTGCTTATGCCATATATCCAAATATATGCAACATCCTATGTAAATGCACTTGCAATTTTACATGTATGTGCAACCATTCAATCCATATACAACAACCATATGCATATAACTCAATAAAATAAAACAAGTGATGGTGTGTGTATATGCTAACCTGAGAATATTTACCTAAGTGTGCCAAGGTTAATTTATTATTAGATACATTCATTAGCAATCATCATCCAAAACATGTTGTAATGACACGTTCGTAACCATTCCTAACATCCAAATGTCCCTACCTATAGGGTATACTAAGCTCAAACCTAGGCGTATAAGCAGTTTATACTTATTTGACTATGTACCAGAAAAGAGTTTTGGACAGTAGCTTGGATCTTTTCCTTGGGCTCCCATATATTTTCTGCTGGATCTTCTCCCTACTAAACCTTAACAAGCTTGATAACTTTATTATGGAGTCGCTTTGTACCATTGTCAAGAATACATATGGGTGCATATCGAACAAGAGACTCTCTTTCTACTTCCATCTCCTCAGGCTGACTTCGCTCTACTATAGTTGTTGTATCGTGCATGTTAATCTACTTTTTAGCAAAAAAGATTTCAGTTGGCCTCAAGAGATTCAAACGAGGACGAAATGACTTAAAATCTAAAAGGCGCAAAATGAACTAAGGAAATAGCTCGAAAAAATTCCAGCCAAAAATAGGGAAAGGGATAATTTGGTACCAACCTATGCCTATAACTCGATATCGAGTTATCTTGCTCCATAGTCAGCCCTTCCAACTTTGCACAAGTGATCATCTACCTCTTCCATGCTTGTCCAAGTGAGTTCATAGAGTTCTGGATGACCTATCTCAAGAATTGAGGAGTTTGCTCTTGTGAGTTATAGAACAAACCAACTTATGAAAGAACGATCATTAAAATAAGTCATTGATCTAAAACATAACGGGCACCCCAAATTGAAGCAAAAAGCATGATCCAAGAGAAAAGGACGAGTTTCCCCATAACGGGATAACTTGGTACTAAGTTATAAGGGATAACTTAGTACCGAGTAATAACCATTACTCGTGGAACCTTATGACTTTTCACACTACTTTGGCTTGATATTTGGACCTCACTGCAAGTAGGATTGTGACCCATTATGCCTGCTTCCACTATAAATACAAACCATAGAGTAACCAAAACAGGATCTGAATTCCCTAACGATGGAAATTCTACTACTTCTTCACATTTAACCTCTCCTCTATTAGAGTCACCTAGGAAACAACTAATTGCTATTCTAGGAAAATCAACAAATTCTTAGTACTAATAACTCATAAACAACCTAGAGACACAACTGTAAATATGAGATCCACTTGATTATAGTCAGATCTGAGATAATTAGTTGTAATCCAAAAAGATAACAACTAATGAAAGATTAAAGTGGACGTAGACTGGAGAAGTCGAACCACTATAAAAATTATGTCTCCTTTTACTGCTTTTTTAGTTTATTTAACTTGAACTAGGGCTTTCATCTCGATTCTGGGTGTTGATTCAATTTTTGGGTTAAGATTTTGGTGCTTTCATGGAGAACCAAGAATTGGATCTAAAGACTTGAAGCTTGAATCTGAAATTTGAAGAAAATGAGGAGGCCTAATGCAAAATCTAAAATTATAGTAAGTCAACCAGAAGCTAAGGGTAGCCAGGAGGTGTCCTTAATTCTCATTAATCCATCTACGTAACTAGAGAAGAGATGGAGAGAATGATGAAGGAGATGTCAGATGGAGTGATAACTAGACAACATGAAATGCTTGAAGGATTCTTCCAAAGGATTGGACAATAAGAAATAGCTAGAGTTGCTGGAATTCAGAACCAAAGGCAAGGAGCTAATGTTGGAGCATTTGGAGTTGGAGAAAAACAAATAGGAACTATGCCCCCACCAATTGAACAGCTCGGTATCGACCCAAATCAACTCGGTACCAATAGAACTACACTTGGAGGCAATGCTTTTGTGAGCTTGGGACATGCCGGAATGCCAAGTACAAATGATGCTAGAGTTAGAAACATGAATCTGAATGCAAATGCACAAAAAGCAGAGGATATGTGCTAGAGCTACTCTGTAGGAATGGAGGACATAATGAAACCAAAGGAGCATGATATAATGCTAATGTGCAGCCTATGGAGTACGTGCCATAGTATGTGCAGGAATTCCCCTACATGAGCGGGGTAGAATATTGCTTTTGGATGAAGATCTTCCTTGGATGGTGAAAACCGAATTGCTACGTCGGTAAGAAGAATAATTCAAGGTGGACCCCCAGATCAGGGTTTGGTGGACGTGAATAGGAATTCATTCACCTCCAATATCGATAATACGAGAAATCTGCCCAATTTCAAGCTTCTGACACTAGAAAAGTATGATGGAGAGACAGATCCGATGATTCATCTGATGAGATACATCTGACATATAGAGATATTGGTTGCTTCTAAGGAGGTAATGGGATGGTGCTTCCTATTATACTTAATAGACTTGGTAGTGATGTGATCCAGATAGCTGGAGAACGGGTCCATTAGCTCGGGGATCAAATTAGTGAGCAGATTCTTAAGACAATTCAGAGTTCACATCTCACGACCGAAGAATGTGATGACACTATCGGGTCTGAAACAAAGGCCCGAAGTGACCTTAAGAAGCTATTTGACAAGATTCAATGTAGCAGCAGTCGCAATCTACAGGCCGGATCCATCAGCAATCTTGTTGGTGACATCATTTAGAGTCACGAGCAAGACCGACTTCAAAGTTGCATTGTAAAGGGATCCATCGATGGATCTTGTGGAATTCTACCATGAAGTTGAGAGATATTTGCGTCAGGAAGATGCTGAAGCTAAGGATGAAGCCGAGGATGCTGAAATTGATGCTGTGGATGACAAGGGACTGTCCAGAGCAGGAATTGGAAAGGAAAAAGGGAAAATAGGAGTTGATAATGATTGGAGAACCAAAAAAACAAAGAAAGGAGCCAAAATTCCACACTGGCTTGACCGAACCCCAGAGAGGATATATCTCAACCTTAGGGGGTAGATCCTCTATTGAAAGCACGCTAGTAGAGAGCTTACTAATCGAAAGAAAAGATCTAGAAAGTTATACATATTCCGTAAGTTGGATGGACATGAAAAAAAGAGTGTCGAAACCTTCGTGATCTAATAGAACAACTGGTTTGGAGCAACCAATCGTAACAGTATGTGAGGAACCGAATTGCAATGATGCCGCCAGAGCAACCACCATCTGCAATGCATCATGGAACAACCAGGGATCTGGACCTAGACTCGAATTTCCATGATCATGATGAACAAGAGTTGAACCCGATTTCCATGCTCTGCTTTTCATTTTCTTTTCTTGCACTTTATGTTTTCATTTAGCAGTAAAGACTATAATAACCCCAGACCGCTTACATGTGTACGGGATCCCGAATGGTCTCTAGGAATACTCCAAGTCGGATGTTTGGGATGACTATTCAGGACAATAATATTTTCGGATTACTTACACATGTAGAGGACCAAAATTGGTCTCTAGACATGCTATGATTCAGATATCTGGGATGAATACTTATAATTTCTGCTTATTTGCTTTAATTTGATTTGAAACTTTGAATTTTGAAAAATCCACATGAATGCGATGACTAAAATTGATCGCTTTTAAGTCCTATTCGGAGAGATGGGACCTGAGTGGAGGGTGCAAGTCCCTTCATCAAAGAGTGAGTGGATGGACTTGTATGAGATTAATCACCTTAGAGTCACAATCAGAGAGTCGGGACCGGAGTGCAAAGTGTAAGTTCCATTGTCGAAGAGCGAGCGTATGGACTTTTGTGAAAAGTAAGTCCCCTCATCGGAGAGTGAGTGAATAGGCTTGCTTTGAAGTTGAGTTCCTTTGTCGGAGAGCAAACATACTCAACAAGAATCTAGGGAGATCGACACCCTAGATTGGGCAATAAACGATCCAAAGAGATCATTCCCTCAGCGTAAATGATAAATGATCCGAAGAGATCGTTCTCTTAACTTAAAAATTAAGCAATCTAGGGAGTTCAAACTCTAGATTGGGAGATCAATGGTCCGGAGAGACCAAGCCACAAAGAGGATGTTGACTTGATAAAAGCATTTGAACGCCTTGCAATCGGAGAAAGGAAGATAAACACTATGCAGACACTGGATGACTTGCATACGTGGAATGATACTTTAGATAATTCACCAAGATCAAGATCAAAGAATATCCAGAGAGCTCAACTGAAGAAGACTGATTTTTGGATCTTCTTCTTAAGCAAAACACACCTTACATTGAAAGGCATACTTTAGGGGTAAGTGTTAACCCACTTTTTAGCAAAGCAGATTTCAATTGGACTAATAAGATTCAAACGAGGATGAAATAACTTGAAATCTGAAAGGCGCACTCAAATGAACTAAAGGGATAGCTTGAGAAAATTCTAGCCAAAAATAGGCTAAGAAGATAAGTCGGTACCGACCTATGCCTATAACTCGTTATTAAATTATCCCGCTCTAAGTCATCCCTATCCAACTTTGCATAAGTGATCATCTGCCTCTTCTATGCTTATCCAAGTGATTTCACATAGAGTTTTGGATGACCTGTCTCAAGAGTTAAAGAGTTAGCTCCTGTTAATTATAGAACAAACCAACGAATGATCGTCAAAACAAGTCATCGATCTGTGAAAACACAAGGGGCATTCCAAAATGAAGCAAGAAGCATAATCCAAGAGAAAAGGACGAGTTCCCCCTTAAGGAGATAACTCGGTAATGAGGTATAAGGGACAACTCGGTACCGAGTTATAACCATGACTCATGGGACCCTACTACTTTTCACACTACTTCGGGCTGATATCTGGACCTCACTTCAAGTGGGCTTTTAATCCATCATGCCCGCTTCCTCTATAAACACAAACCATAGAGCAACTTAAACAGAATCTAGATTCTCTGATGGTGGAGACTATGCTACTTCTTCACATTTAACCTCTCCTATATTAAAGTCGCCTAGGAGACAACTCTTTGATGTTATAGGACTTAGATCGGCAAATTCTTAGTACTGAGTCAAACAACCTAGAGACACTACTGTAAATCTTAGATCCATTTGGTAATGGTCAGATATGAGAAAATTAATTGTAATCTAGAGAGAGAACAAGTAATAAAAGATCGAAGTGGACGTAGGTCGGAAATTACATCGAACCACTATAAAATTATGCCTTCTTTTACTGCTTTTCTGTTTATTTAATCTAAACTAGTTCTTTCATCTCGATTCTGGGTGTTGATCCAATTTTTCGGTTAACAGTGTAGACACTTTCGCAAGTGTGACATATGGAAAAATGTAATGCCCCACCTCTATATCCATACTATCTAAGAGTATTAATGGATAACACTATCAGATAATACTGAGAATAAGCCTGTATGGGGTACACACGTGAATATTCCCTTGGCCTAACACTGGTACATATCCTAAAAATCATAAACAACCCACATATTTGTACATGTGGTATCAGCACAAACAATAAACACATGTGTATATAGGATAGAACAATACACAATATAAATTAGATCATAGAAAACACAGAGTCATTAAATGTAGCGATAATATATAATAAATAATATACACAAGTCCAAGTGGGATATAAAATAGGTCAAATTCCCACTATCTCAAAAATATACAATGTATAAATCCAATACATACATTTCAACATCATCAATATACATCAGGTTACAAAAATAGATAATGCTACACTAATCATCTAATAGTCTAGCCACCATGTACGCCCAAAAATCAGATTCTAATTAACTTATCCTTGAATTTGAAATGTAATAGACTAACCAGAGTATTATATAAATAACACATGGGTCAGACTATGTCTAGAATGAAGATGTCAGTGAATCTCAATAATAGTAAGATATATCATAGGTAACATGAAGTGATGTAAGGGTACTTAATATAGAAACACATCATAAAACATGTATAGGTAGTATCACCCATATAGAAAGTCAAGTCAAACCATGTACTAGAGAATAATGTCAAATGGGTGAAATAATCCATGCATCCAAGTATCATTAATAAAAATAATCATCAGGACATGCTTTCAAAAATGCCCCTGATTATCTCTTAGACGATCATAAAATAGATTTGTACGGGATCCGTCATAATCATCACATATAAAACTTACATGCGAGAAATAAAAATATGGCATACCCTCAATAGCCAAGGTCATCTCTTAGATAGCCATAAAAGAAAGGAAAGGGTCTAGCTCAATGCTCTCAGCATCTGTAGCTATTCTCGATAGTAATATAAATAATATGTATGAGGTTACTCAACTATAAGGCTCTCGGTCAGAGGATAATCAAGGAGATCGATGACCCAATAATAATCATCTAGACATTAGTCTTATAGTAGTCATCTTTGCTCTTAGCCAAAGAAATACTTATATGGACTCTTAGACTTCCAATAATCTACTTAACTCTCAGTATAGTAGATAATTCCCTTAGACTCTCAGTCCAAATGGGCTCTCAACACCATATATAACTATATCAGCATTAGTCTTGATAAATGATCTAGATGGCTCCCAACCACATTTACAACAATCTCGTAAAGGTGAAAAAGTAGCGTCTATATCAATAATAACCAGACGAGGGACTAACAGCTTTTAGCCTGCTCTAGGAGCCTTCCTCACACTCTCTTAGTGTTACTCCTATAATCGTTGGTTACCTCGACGGTTATCGTGACCTAATATCCATCTAGTGTAAGACAATGCTATGAAATAGTCACGACCCTACAAGTGCCCCAATGGCAACTGACTGCTTGCCTATGTGACGTAGGAGCGGTGACTCTTAGCCATGGCTCTCATCCATATACATCAAAAAGGTGTCACGGATTTGGGAAGCGATACCCTCAATCAGGCCACTAGGATGGATACTGGCCAATCTAGTTTACTCCCTGCCGTATAATGAAAGCATACACATAAGATAGACACACTTATGGCTCTTAGCTTGCTCACTCTCAGCCTGATTGCCATAAATAAAACCCTATAGACATGTGCCTATCGAGTGACATCTACAAAGAGTAAACAAACAAGTATTAGATCGGGCATCCCATATCATCCAGTGTTACTCGAACATTTACCTAATGTTCGTAACTACATTCGTCTATTTTTTCTATACAACAAGTCCAAAGAATAACGGAAAAAATATTATCGAAAGTCCTATACCAGATGATACTATAACTCCGTTTACTCTAATTTCTCGTTACAAAGAAACATATAATGATCAAAACATACATTTCTATTATTTACTGATTTGGAAGGAGTTTTAAAATACGTTTTCCCAAAACCTTCAAAACAATTTCAGATATAAATTTCACATCGATAGAAAAATCAATTTATAAAATTTACATTCGTTTCTCAAAATCCATTTGCAGTTTCAAAATAAATAGTTGCGAATCTATTATTTAAATTCATGGAAATATATAAATCACAATTTAATTCCAAATTATTTAAAAATACTTCTAAAAATAATTCATACATTTTTAGAATTCTTTTCTAAAAAATAAAATAATAATATTAAACAAGATTTATAGTTCAGGATTTTCTTTAAACAACAAATTTTTAAATAATTCTACTTTTCAGATAAGGATTTTCAATTAAATATAATCTCCTAATGCCATTGAATTAAATTTCATAAATAAAAATTTCCATTTAATAAATAATTTGCTTTCCGCTTAATATAACCTCAAAATATTTTTTTATAAACTTCCAATTTGTTAAATCCAAAATGAAATTAATTTACAACTTTTAAAATATCAATTCCAACCTCAGTTATATTTTATAATCAACACTAAGTGAATAAAAATATAAGTATTCTAAAATTTAACTTATTTAATCAAATATAGAAAATATATCATTTTCCAAACAATTTTTATTCATAGAATACTAACAAATATACTAAATAATTTTCTACCACGGATAATATTCCAATTATAGTAAAAATCATTCGAAAAATCCTATATTTATTCCAAAAATATTTCATTTCTCAAAGTCTTCCATTTTAATCAATTGATTCCCTTCCAACCCATTGCTACCATGACTCATCACAACAACACTGTATCGAAAATATGTGATCTCATCACAATAATTGATCAAAATATGCAATTCAATTTCATATCAACAAATAACAGATTACTAAATAATCCATAAAATATAGATTATAAGGTCTAGATCATATTGGTGAGTTACCAAAATACAACTCACCCAAACAATACCAATATACCCAATCAATTATTCAAAAATCAATCTATCTCAAACAATCTAATTCCATCCATAATCATCCATCAAACAATTAATGAAAGTATAGAAAATGTGATATTGATCATCGTTGTGAGTTATCAAAAATAACTCACCAAATTGTCGAATGCAAGAGTCGAACACAGTCTTGTACAATTTGCTCCTCCTAAAAATTTACTACCAGTAACCTCCTTACTCCGTACTAGCCACACTATACATCAGCCACATCTATAACACCAGATGCATGCAAACTCCGCTCTTAGCCATACCTCCCTGCAACAAATGCGACTTCACCACTTACATGCTTATTCCATATTAGCCAATGACGGTCCCCTTTAAATCACCACCCTTCGTGCCTCCCTATGTCACCAGTCTGTTGCCCAGCACGCGGGCCAAGATTTATTTCTGGGTCATGACATCGTTTTCGTTTTTAACGTGATAGAAATCGCGAATTCTAAAGAGGGGATTCAGGCTTTGAGAGATGAGGTCGGGTTTGGGGTTTAGTGAGATTGAAAGAATGATCTAGAAGAGAGGGTGTGGGCTTGGGCTAAATGATTCGAGTTGAAGTCTAAGTAAATTCATTTCTCTTCTTTTAAATATCACCATTTGTTTATTTGTAAATTCAGTTCAATCTACTTAGATTGATTTACACTTCATTCTACGAATTATATTTCAATAATTGCCCGATTTCAATCATTTCAACGTCGTTATATTTTTCTCACTATTTTAATTACGTTTTATACGTTAATTTTTTTTATATTCAATTAAAACAATATATTCAATTTCAATATATTATTTGAAAAGAATTTATTAATTTATTTCAGTTTATTTAAACAAATCTTATATTAAATAGAATTTAGTTAACTAAAAATTTATTTTCAAAAGATTAAATATCAAAAATTAAATTCAAATTTTTTTATTTTAATTAAATTTATTAATTTATAAGGCATATAAAGCGGGTTGTTACCAGAACGTCGTGCACCGCTAACTTTTTAGGAAGTTTCACCCTATAGGTTAACTTCCCTACTCTACATGTGATTAAAAAAGGCCCTACAAACTTTGGTGCTAATTTTTTCAATCTACCAAATCTCATGACGGCCTAAGGGTGAGATCTTCAAAAAAACCATCTCGCCCACTATGAACTTCAACTCTATGCGTTTCCTGTTAGTGTAAGATTTCTATCTATTTCGCTGAGTTTTCATCCTTCTACTGATCAAGTCTACCTTCTATGATGTTTCCCTTACTTTATCTGGTCCAATAATAATCCTATCCATGGTGTTCCACTAACAAGACGGTGATCTACAAGGCCTCCCCTATAATGCCTCAAACAATGTCATCCTTATATTTTCCTGATAGATGTTATTATACATAAACACCACTAGTGGAAAATGATCCTCTAAAAGGCCTCTGAAATGTAAGACACATATACGAAATAAGTCCTGTAACACCCAGTTCACCCATGTAACATGATTATCTCCCTTACATATAGTGTCTCCAAAGACATAGAAACCCTTGTACTCCTAACCAAAACAAAGTGAGTGCATTTGGTTAGTTGGTCGACTATGGCCCAAATACTCTCATTCCCCTTCCTACGTATAGGTAGTCCATCAATGATATCCATAGAAACACTCTTCCACTTCCACCATTGTATACCTAATGGATGCAACAATCATCGGAGCTTTTTCTACTCTGCATTTACTCTTTGAAAAGTTGTACATTTGGCCACATACTCTGCCATATGCCTCTTCATACTAAGCCTATAAAAGACTATATTTATATCAAGGTACATTTTATCTCCACCAGAAAAAATGGTCATCCTAGAACAATGAGACTCGGCTAGTACCATGTCAATCAAATCCACAATAAGAGAAATACATAATCTACCATCTCTTTATAACTACCCCTTCGAGTCAATGGTATATACATCCAAAGTGTATACTCTAAGTGCAGTCCATAAGTGTATGCTGCACATCCAAAAAGTTGTTAACAATCCCAGAGAGATGTATGATGATGGTCGAATGTCGAACGTAGAGGTATGCTCTAAGTGCTTCTAATCCTGGGACATAGGACCCAATATTGCATGCTTTCTACTCAAGGCATCAACTACCACATTGCCCTTTCCTGGAGTATAGGAGATATCGAAATCATACGATGCTAAGAACTCCATCCACCTACATTGTCCTAAATTCAAATCCTTTCGAGAGAACAGATACTTTAGGGACTTATGACCTGTGTACATTTTAAAATGCTCTCCTAATAGATAATTTCTGCATGACTTGAGTGCAAAGAAAATGGCTGCCAACTCAAGATCATGGGTAGATAATTCCTCTCATGGGATTCCAACCATCGATTAGCGCAACTCACCACTCTCCTTTCCTACATCAAGATCACATCCAATCCGTATCGCAAGTGTCGATATATACTGTGATTTCCTTCATCCCATCGAGTAATACTAGGAATGGTGCACTAGTCAACAACTCCTTTAGCTTGATAAAAGCATCCTCACACTTCAACTCTCATGAGAAGAACAAATTCTTTTTGGTAAGGCAGATTAGAGGGGAGGTAATTTTTGCAAAGTCCTTAATGAACTTCCTATAGTAGCCCTCCAAAATAAGGAAACTCCTCACTTCTGTGGCATTCTTTGGCACAAGCCAATCCTATACTACAATAAATTTATTAGGATCAACAACCAACCCACACTCAGAGACAACATGTCCCAAAAAGCATTACTCCTTGTGGAAAAAGTGATATTTAGAAAACTTTGCCTTCACTTTATGCCTACGGAGAGCTCTGGGCACTTCTTCTAGATGCATCCTGTGGTCCTCACTCTTCGAATGGAAAAATATATCATTGACAAATACCATACGAACTAATTAAGCAACCATCTAAAAACAAGGCTCATCAGTCAACAAAATTGGCGTTTGCATTGGTCAGTCTAAAGGGCATGACTAACCACCTATAAAGTCCATCTAGTATACAAAAGCAGTCTTCTGGATACTATCATCAGCTACATGCAGCCGATGGAACCCAATAGCCAAGTAAAGATGAGAGAACACCTTCACTCTAACTAGCTAACAAAATAGATCATCTATGTGGGACAACAGGTAATGATTCTTCTTTGTCAGCTTATTCAGCTTACAATAGTCGACATAAAGCTTCAGACAAGCATTTTCCTTGGTGGCAAAGATAATTGGTGATCTCCATTCAGATATACTCCTTCTAATGAAGACATTTTTAAATAGCTCACTGACTTGCTTATGCAGTTAAGATCTTTCTTTAGGAAACATATGCCTCAAAGGTAAGGCAACATGTCTGGCGTTCTCTACAAGATAAATCCAAAACTCAATCTCTCTTTGGGGTAAAAGACCGGTAACCATGGAAAAGACATCTGGATAGTCTCGAACTATTGGTTTGAAGCTAAATCATTGTATGACAGGTCTAAAGAATATAGGTAACTCAACATAACTGAACCTCTGGGATCATAATAAACCTCTAGACCGCATCCACTACAAGTATGCAAATGAACTATCTTTCTGTCACAATCTAAGATCCCCATACATGGGTATCTAGTCCATACCTAAAATCAACCCAAACCCAAAATATTCTAAGACAAAAGCATCACAATCGAACTTGATCCCTAAAATAAAAAATTTCAAACCCTTACAAATCATAGATAAATAAGCCGATCCTCCAAAAGGGTTTGATACAACTACATGATCAATAACTATGCTAATGTCTAAGTGAAACTCATATACAAGTATACTAAGAATAAAATGTGATGCCCTAGTGTCAAATAAGGTACAAACGGATAAACAAGATAGAGTTAATACACCTTCAATTACGATCTTCTTTCACTTGTCTACTACTAGAGCCGCACTCGAGCTGGGGACAACATCCAGTGCGTTAGCTGGAACCACTGGGGTAGAGGTCTTTTGTGATGCTGGATACTTCCTCCTCGTATGCCTAAGTTGATTGAAAATATAGCATTTGACCCTTGATAGATCCGTCTTGCAATTCTTTATAACATTCTCCACCTTATTGCACTTTATACACTTGATTCCCTACATCTTAATCTTCCCTTGGTTCTCTATTCCGCCATTGTGCTAATTCTATGTGAACGTCTTTCTTCCTGTCTTCTTGGGCACATTCTTCTCCTTGCCTTTGGAGATGGTATTTAGCAAAGCCATCTCTATCAAACCCTCGTAGGTCGCCTCCAAGGGAATGTGACTGAGGGCCAGACGCTGAAGACATTGGCTCAACCACTTTGCAAACTTCGGAGCTTTCTTGTGAGGGTTATTTATCAGCTTTAACTCAAATCTAACCAACTCATTGAACTGATTCACATGGCCTTCACTGAATCTCTCCATGTTGTAAATGCGTGAACTTCTCCAGTTGCACTCCTTACTCTACCATAGAAAGAAACCTCATCTTAAAGCGCCTCCTAAACTCTCCTTAGGTTATATCCTCCTCAATAGTTTTTTCGAGTACTACGTCCTACCAAATTAGAACCGCTCGATGTAAGTTTCAGGAAGCAAGCTATCTCTTAGCAGCGTCTCTAAGGCCCATCAAGCCGAAAACCCTCCCACAAGTACGAAGCCATGCCTTAGAGTCCACATAAGATTTAGTCCCCACATATGGCTTCCCTGCTAGACTTATAAAGTCCTTACATAGCTTGGCGAATTCAGCAGTAGGTGGATTGACAGGAACTGCACCTGGTGCATATTGAATGGATCCCCTATTTGGGTTAAGCTCTGCTTGTCCTCTCACTTGTAAATCGGGGGAACCAAATCGGGAAGGCTACGCTAAAATGTCAATGGTGTCATTTGAGTCGTTTCAAATAAGATTGTCTATTCTCCCTACCCGTGATTAAGAACTATTAGAAACTTTTCTCATAGATAGTATTAACAGGAATAAATGATTGTATTCACATTAAATATTTGAAAAACTTATATACACACACACTTATGAAAACCCTTGAAGAAACATTTTGGAAAAGCTTTTTTGAAATATTCAAATATGGTCTCTTAATACGTGCATAATTTCTAAAGAATCATAAACCTATGCTCCGATACCAAATGTGACAACCCGCACCCTCGGACACTAACTTAAAGCCTAGTGTGACTTAGTCTCATGCCATGTTAAGAAGTATGAGCTATCGGATTTTAAAGCATTATAAAGACTATGATAAAATTTAAAGCATTCCACACTTTTAAATATCACAATGGAGGCAGTAAAATATAAATACATAAAATAATCATCTCAGGAAAATATCCGAAAACACAATTTCCAACCATACATAGTCAAAGATACAGAGTTTACAAAACAACAGTACAAATTCTTATAAGATAAAATAGAAGGTTACAAGGATAATACTGAAGAATAACTGGAAAAAACCACCGCCAAGCTTGTTTCTTCAAGTACCAAGTCTAGGCCTATCACCTACTACCCCACACTCTTGTAGTGGGGGAAAAAAGAAAAAGGAGTGGGCAAGGAAAAATTCTAGTGAATGAGTTGTACTATTGGTATACGATGATCACAAACAATTGATGTCATTTATAACCTATGTGACCTAAGGCTTCTTACTTGTGTTCGTGAATTATCTATGAGGGTTGGTCACATTAACATAAGGAATATAGCTCCAAATACATCGAAAACCAACAATATATGTAAGCTTATACTTAGGGTCGAACTACTAATCGAACTACACATCCTCTATGGATCAGCTAATAACTTCTAGGATTGCTTCTAACATAAGATCGTGCACATCACCTTTGAGACTGAATTACCTAAATTATTACTACAATATATCGTATTTATGCATTGAAGCTTAAATGTATAACACCACCTACTGCACCATATCGGGCATACTCATCAGTGTCTAAGCGATATTGCCACCGTACAATGTGGAATCTCCCAGTAATGTCGTCATCTGTACTAACGACAGGTAGGCTCGTTAATGTCTAGGCCTCATTGCCATTATACAAAGTTGAACCTTCTATTAGTACATTCATTTGCACTGCATCGACATCCTCGTTAGTGTCTAGGTACGTTGCCATCGTATAAAGTGGAACCTCTTATTAGTGCCAACCTTTGCACTTCGCTAGGCATCAACATAAACGTTGCACATATGCTATGGAATCTCATATTAGTTCCATGTGCTTATAACCATTTTCACGATCGAATCACCTTATGTGAAATATCGAATTCTCTAAGAAGATAGTGTTTAGGCTTAATTGCCATTGTACACATCTTCCTAGTCCCATCAAATTCTAAAACTAAGAAAAAGGAGAGTGATTTCCTTACTTACACAACACATAACATATAGACTAAAATATATACCATAAAACCTGGGCCATAAGCCGAGGTTCAGGCAATGCTCAAAACCCATTAACTAGTCGACCGACTATAGTGAGCCTATCGACCGATTACTCTATTTTCTGAAGATACTATTTATTTGAATTTCATCTGTTTGTTTATTAATTTATTTATTTCCCTGGTTAATATAGTTCTAACTATGTATATACAAACAATCAACAATTATCATCTTCTAACCCGATTCCTTCCACTTGTTATGTTTGCAATTATATAGATAATTCTAACAGTTTTCATCTATAATTTATAATTCTACCTATACAGTTTCAACTTATAAATTCTATAATTTCATAGATATGTTCCAAATCAACTTAGGGTGAATATCAACAGGGTATTTGTATACTAAATTCTAGATTAAATCAATTTAAATCAGGGTATAGATATAGAAAATCCATCTTCGCCATCGACTCTATCTTTATGCCGTTGTCCATAAAGCACATACAAATATAATATAAACCTATATAATAACCTCAATCTCACCCAAGGTTGTTAAGTACATAATAAACCCCGAGTCAGGCTAGAAACTAACTATGAGTATAACCATGCTCAGAACATAACATAATGTGTGTGGCAGGGCTAATTATGCTACATATTATGTAACTTTACTCAGTTAAAAACACAAATTAATCACTATAGTCTACATACATAAATAATTCCATATAAAGTCTATAATCAAAACTATCTAAAAATAGATTTCCTAATTCTTTTCTTTCAAAATCATTTTCCCAAAAATCACTAAAAAACGAATTTCCAATTTACTTTCACAAAATCACTTCAATAAAAAAAATCATATTTAGAAATCATGTACCAGAGGTCCACTTTGCAAACGCTGTCAAAATACTGGTTTTGTATACAAATAATTTATTGAAATATTTCCCAATTTGTATAAAACCAATCTTTGCAATATATTTCTTAGATAAATTACAAAATCCAGTTTATCCAAGATACATTTCCAAAACGTCGTGCAAAATAATATTTTTCGTTAGTTTGTTTAAAATGCTACTTTTCCATTTATCAAAACAAGTTTTTCAATATGTAACAATTTCATCAAAAACTAGATTTCAAAATACAATATGGTTTACCAAATTCGGTACAAAGTAAATATCCTCATATGGTAAATGCTAGTCACAAAAAATCATCTGAATCGACAGCTAGGGAAGTAATCCATTATTCCAACTCCTACGGTATAGACTTCGCACATACAAGACATTACTTTGAGCGATATCCATCAAAATAGAAAATATTCAAAGGTTCATAAAACATGTTGCGATCCCTTTTAAAATGGTAAAATCACAAAACTATTTCCAATTGGAGAAATGCACAAAATCATAATTTTATTTCTTTCAAATTGGAAAATTCTCAGTAGCAGAAACCACCATCAAAATACCTCTGGTTTATTCTTCATAAATCACTTTATTTATCAATATGGAATTTACAATATTTAATGATTTCCAAAACCCATCTTCATAATAATAATATTAAAAATCTAATTTTCATCCTTAAATATTCTTTCATAATTTAATGAAGATACTGGATGTGACCACCTCTTTAGAAGAATAGTGTTTGATTCTGCTTAACAATTATAATATCATTATTATCAGATGTCCAATTTAAACCACTATTATGTATATATATATATATATATATATATATATATATATATAAACACATACACATACTCATTAAAGAGTATTGGTCATACAAAAATCATTTTCATGCCCAATCAAAATTATTTATATCCAATTGTATATAAATAAATCATTTTTATATACAAAATCTCTTCTTTCCTAAATCAAAATAAATGGATGATTATTTCACCCAATAACCAATAAGTTATATCCATTTCAATAAAAATATCATAATAACAATCAAAATATTTCTATTGTATGATATTCTTTCGTTTTAATACTTTAAAATGATTAAAATATTAAATTTAAGTATTAAACATGATTTATCACTTCGATCTATAATTTCATATTCAATTCAAATCAATATTGATAGTATATTACATTTAATTCAGTTTAACAACTTGTTGTTACTAGCTTGACTCATAGTATTTTGTACGATTAGTTCAATCATCTCATTCAATTAAATTTTAAATTCCATTTCAACCAGTCTCATCACAGGAAAATCAACCAATACCACTTCATTCACATATGCAATGAAATTCATTCATAGTTGCATCTATAAAATGAAAACTTTTGTTATAGTAACAATACATGTTCATTTATTAATTTATACGCTTAGTTCAATCATCTCATTCAATTAAATTTTAAATTCCATTTCAGCCAGTCTCATCATAGGAAAATCAACCAATACCACTTCATTCACATATATAATCAAATTCATTCATAGTTGCATATATAAAATGAAAACTTTTGTTATAGTAACCATACATGTTCATTTATTAATTTATAACTATGGTACTAGTATAAACTTCATTAGAACAACAATATTCACATCATTTTTCATATATAAATTCATATAAATGTTTTTAAGGCAAAGTATACTCACTTAAACCATGTAATTTAATCCAGAAAATTAATTCAATGATAATATATTCAAATTAAATAAAAAGGAGATAGATAGATTATACTTTATGTTTCATAAAAATTCTTATCAAGTCATCAAACAAATTCATTATTTATTAAAATTAATTCAGGTCTATTAGAAACAAATTAGGGAAATTAACTCATCAAAACTCATTGTTTCCTTCTATCATTCATGTGTCATTAGATACTCATCGCACCTTCTTCACCTACCGCAGCGCCTAACCTAGCTCAACCTCATTTATGTCGCACGCTGTCCTAGGTCATGTTGCCATCATCTTTATCACCATCTCGCTTTGCCAATCATGCGCCCGCCTCTCTTCTCGATGTTGCCAATTCACGCTTGCGCAATGCCATCACGCTACCTTATCGTCGATGCAACCATCTATCATGACCTATGTGCGCATCTCCTTTGATCACATGATGCTGCATGAGAATATTTTTTCTTATCTACGTTTTAGTTTTTTTTGGAATTAGGGTTGGGGAAAGAACATCAGTCAGGTTTAATTTAGGGGAAAGGTGGTTAAAAAATAGTTAATGATGAATTTAAGGAAATGAAGATTAGAATGGGCACAAATGCATGGGTTTTGGGCTTTACACTTTAGACCTAAAAAGAAATAAAAATTCTTTTTCATTCCATCTTCAATGCTATTAACCTTTTTTTGAATTGAAAAAAAGCATTTTATCCTTTAAACATTTATCCAAGCAATAACAAGAGTGTTCACAATTTTGTCATTGCCTGAAATAATTTACGGCTGTCAAAACACCACCTTTCAGCTTTAAACAAATTTGAAATAATTTTTTTATTCTTTAAAATAATTCCAAAATTTTGCAAACATTATTTATTTTGCCAAAATAAATTTTTAGAAGGCTTTTGAATTTCTAAAAAAATTCAAAATTTAAATCAATATTCTCCTTTTATTATTAAATAAATCAAAAATTCAATTTGTTTAATTATATTCAATTAAATATTAAAAATAAATTTTTAATTTTATTTATCCATATAAAATACTTATATTAAATTCAACCTCGGTTTTAAATCTTAATTCCAAATTAATATTTGAATAATTTTTTTATTTTTTATTTTGACTTTGAACAGGGATGTTATAGACTGTGCTCCTTAAAGAAATTGCGTCCTCATAATTTTCTAGAGAGTATTGTAATAAATATAATGAATAACATCAACAACAAAATACAATACAACACATCATTCTTTGCTACGCTTTTGTTTTGCCACTATGATAAATCCCATTTACTCTACATGACTTATTCAAATTTATCCTTTCAACGCAGCCATTCACAACAGAAGTAAACACTCTATTTCATTGAAATGTATTATACAATATTATAAACATGCTGATAAATATATGTATGTCTTCAAATAGTACTTTTGAAAATTTTATTTAATTTCAGAAAGTGTAAAATTTCCAAAAAATTTCTTAGCGTCGAGATTTCTAAAAAAATTCGGTAAAATCTCCTTTATATATAGAGGCTTTCGAATAATTACAATATGAATATGTAGGTATACACGATCAAAACATTATCGGATTTGCAATATATAACACAATATAAGTACATTTCAATATATAAGCATAAAAGGTACCTTGTTTTGCAACTTTAAGCAAGCTTGCTTATTTTTAAAGCGAGCAAGCACTATTATCAGCTGAAATAAAGATATATTATTAAAATTTAATAAGCATGCATTTAAGTTCATACGAGAAATATAACCTTATCGTTGAGACTACTCACCGACAAAGTTTTTAATGGTCAAAGAATAAAATTATGTAATGGTTTCAAAATTTGATTTGTAGCATAATTTGTTAGTAATCCAAAATATTTTTCTAATTGTGAAAATACGACGTTCATCAAATTTATGGATGTCCTACTAAACTTTGCAAATTCGGAAACGGTTTTTAAATATGCATGTCTACCTTATAAATCTGCAGTTTTAGCTTAAAAAACATTAAAATTTTCAAAACTTTTAAAATAAAACTTGTTCCTTATCGTCATAGCTTTTCCAAAAGTACATGATTGTTGAAATGCGATGAAGCACTTGAAAGTTATGGTCAAACAAACACGGTCATATTTCTGAAAATACATACCCAGGCATTTTAAGTTATTGCACTCAAAAAATATGCATGTGTACTGTAATGACACGACATTTTGACCTTCGAATGTCGACACTAAATACATCAATGGTATTCATGTGTCAAATACCTAAGTGCTGAAAAGATAGAAAGTTAGAGTAAAATAAAATAAAAAAGAAGAAGAATAGAACAAGAAAGAGAGAACACAACATCAGAATCTCACAATGGAATGATAATACATAATATCAAAAGAACAGTACAAAGGGTTACTTTGAATATAAACATATCAAAGTCACTAAAACCTAAGTACTATCATCAGCCTGGATAGTTATAACAACCCGTTCTTACATACGCTGATACATTTAATAGTAAATCAGTAGAAATAAGTATACTATGGAAGATAATCGTCTAGTGCTTCTTCTTAAGCTCCAAGCATCCAAAGCTAAATCGGTAAACATACACGGGGCTGACCCTAGCATTATAAGAAAATAACACCTGGATCAGTTTGGCAAACCAGCGTAAGAAACTCAAGAAATTTGCAGCAAGTAATAGTAACCATTGAGAGTGTATGGATTATTGTTATGGTTTTCCCCTTAAAGGAACCAACCATTTATTAAATTTAACATATAGTGATATGATAGATAATGTTTAGAGTGTAACACATAACTCATATCAAATAGCTAATGTGTGAATGCCATAACAATAATAGGTATACAATCAATACCATTAAGGTGCATTCGCATAATGGACTTTCCATGGAGATCTCCTCGAATCAAAGTTAATCCAAACTCTTCCACAAGGATCAAAGGTTTCCTTCCATGCAACGCATACGTCTAGGGAATGTACTATAGGAAATACATAACTAGCCCATACCTAAATATTCATGGCTCCAAATGCATCTTTGTCGCATGCATGTCCATAAATACTACTTGATGGAGTCTCCTACACCCTTGGGATTGCTAAAATGCTACATTCCCTTTGGCTATGCATCATATCTATGGTTTTAGTCATTTCCGATGTCGAGCTACGTTCGGCATCTCTCACTTGAGTACTCATCATTCGAATAGAACACCATCTCCAAATGGATTCCATCATCTCGAACAGATCATGAATCACTACATGGATTAAAGCATCTTGAATAAATCCTTAATCTCCACATAGATTTCCACATAAGTCTTTTGATGAATGCTAATACTGTCCTCTCTCTTGAAATACTCCTTAACATAGATAGTCATACACGATAACATTGTTTGAAATATTAATGCTGACCTTACCCTTGGATTTAACCTTAGGATTGATAGTTCAACTTTATAACATTTTACTTCACATCCACTTCCAAAACATAGAACTCGTATACTAGTTTTGAAGTAGTATACGAGAAGTAAAACACTTACCGATCCCGGTCCCTTCATATCCAATTTGATGAAATTTTGGTTATCTCAATTTTGGTTATCTCAAGTTTGGTTATTTCAAATGTAAGAAAAAGCTAGAGACGTTTCATACTAATTCTCCTCCCTAGGGTTCTTATTGGTGTGAAATCGTGAAGCCTTTCAGTTACTTCTCAAGTTACAATTGGTCAAGATCGACAATCAAGTAATCGATTTTCTAGTTAAAAACAATTGCTTATACAAATTAATATTCATACACTTAACTCATTTTTGACATTCTAATTTAATTATTCCTCGTTTAAGAGTGAAGCCAGGTAAGTTAGAGCACTGGTTGCATTAAAGCCTTGCCTAGACACTTCATTCTTGAATCTCACAAATAGATAAGTCTGTCACGTCGGCTTTTAGTGTTAAGTACAGTATTAATGATTTCCATAAAAAAGTAAGAAATTAATAAAATTAACATGCATCTAAAATTTTCCCACTTACCTTTCCTTAGTCAAGAGGGAAGCTGGTATTTTATACTCTACTACTCCATCCCTACTCAAATATCAATCTTAACTCACACAAATAGATAAACCTTACTTTGTCGGCTTTTAGTGTTAAACATAGTTAATTACTTTTCAAACAAGTACTTAAACAATTAACCATTTGGCCATTAAGAAATTTTAACCCCTATCTAAACAATTGTTTATACTATTAAAAACCTTTTTAAAATGATATATATGTATAGTAATTTACTTGTAAAACTTGATATTTTCAATAAACAAGTTAAAAGATATTTATTCCATAAGATATAAAATAGTCGACATATTCTCTAAAAACTATATATACTTAAAAATGCTTTTAAAATACTTCATAATAGTTATAATAGGTTTAAAAATATTTTCTCAATATATTACTTGAAAATAACAACTTTACAATTTCCTAAAAAACTTGGAATACATGGTTTTGTTATAAAATCATCTTCTTTAAAAATTCACAACTAATTCTTAAAAATATAAATATCTCAAACTATTTTTGAAACACTCTAATATGAGTTAGTAAACCCTTATAAAAAGAATGAAACAAAATACTTAAATTTAAATATGTTTTTAAACCTTTAAAGTCCAAAAATCAAGGTAAACGGGGCAGTTTTGCACAAGTGAATTTTTGGCCATTTTTCGAGATGTTACTTAACTTTTTATTATCCAAGCTTTTAAAAGCAACAAACATACATATGAAACATTATAATTATAGCGATAAACCTATGAGGTTAATGCCCCGCTATCAACCCGCTATATCTCATAGCGGATTTCTATCGCTTCGATTTTCTCATATAGACCCAAATATAGCCTTCTCGCTTTACACCTTGCTTTTTGATATATCTCGTTATTCCCGCTACTTTCGTTATATCTTCTTTAAACGAAATAAATTAAAAACTGAAATTTATACATTATAAAAATTATGAAATTAATTAATTTAATTGAATTTTTAATATATTTTCAGAAATGAAAATACTCTAATATTCTACTAAATTCAATAATGTTGTATAACAGTTTTACGTTTATTTACTGTATATTCACACATGCTTTTATCTAAAATTATTTATGTATTAATTGCAATTCAATTGAATGTTAATTTTTCATTTAATTACCATTTATAAATTTGTAAAAACATTAAGTATGAGTTTTATATGCTATTTTAGAGTCATCCGCTATATCCCGCCATATCCTATCTGTATCCCCACTATCACTTTTTGCACCTCTACCGCATTGAATCTGCCAAGCGCTTTAACTGCACAACGAGAAACACCTAAGGATCTCTCTATAAAGTTCCATAGGAACAGCCGAAAACAAGGAAAATCCAAACTACATCTATAACGATTATCGTTATAAGTGCACTTTCAAATTTGAGTCCGATCTAAATCAAAGTTCATCTATAACCTATACACTTTGTTTCAAGGTCTCGTTATAAGTCATACAAGTCCGTTCAAGCCTATTCCAAGTCCATAGACATGGATCACATATGCTTATTGTTTTCGAAACAAGAATCAAACCAATGTTTTCAATAGTGTCCGTAACAATTCAACAAGTTAAACACAATCAAAACACAACATATGTATGTTATATTTTCCATTCAAGGAGGTGTGTTAACTCAAATTTTACCAAAAAACAACCAATTCCTAGGAAGCTAAGTCTAAACCCAACCTTGCAACCACCCTTCCTTTCTCCTTCCACCTTTTTTCAGTTACTTTTGCCCTCCTCCTCTTACACATTGTTCACAGCCATTGACCATGGGAAGAGCATGGCTGTTTCTTAAAGTTTTGACATGATGGAAGATGTTATAATATTGGCCTAAGGCTTCACTCCAAGTTTGAGTTGATTTGGATTTGATTTGCAAATATTTTGCTTTAAGAAATTATAAACAAGAAGAAGAAGGCATGGATCTGCTTACTTTAATTTTTGTGAATCTGTGAATAATATACAAGGGCATGCCTTTCCTTATATAGGCTATGGATGGTGCTCTTTAAGCTTTCATTCACCCCACTTCATGCTATGGAAGATTCATCTCCCATCACTTCTCTTTTATGCTAATTACCATTATACCCCTCTCATGATAATATCTCTTATCCTAATGAGAGCTTCTGGAATGTTCCATGCTTCATGAAGAGAGGGGTGTGTGTGTTAATTAGTTGCTAATTTTTTTATTTGACCATTAGAGAGGTACATTAGAGTTCGAACAACTTATACTTATTGAAAATCAGTTACCGATAAGTCGATTTTTTGTCACATTATCGATTTTTCTTTGAAGAATATATTTAAAAAAAAAATTTCAAAAACAAATTTCTTATCATTATTCATTAATTAAATGATGTCTAACAACGTTATAAAATCATGTTTATAACAGTTAATTATATTTCAAAATGTTACGATATTCGAAGACGAAGTGTTCGAATTTCTGAATCGCTACATGTACGAAATAATGCTTGAATATAAAATAACCAAGTGTTTTCACATATGGAACTAGCAATAAATATGTATGAAATTTTATCAAGTTGGGTTGGTTATATCATGCAAATTAGAAAAGGGAATCCCTTTTCTAATCATTTCATTTGATTTATGAACTATAAAGTAATAGTATAATAAATGTTATACCGTCTTTGACCAGACAATATATCATAAAAGTTGGCTAAATGACTTCTATGATCATCAAGGCAGGAAGCCCGAAAAGACGGCTATCAGGCTCGGAAATCGGTTATATTTGGAACTATGGACAATAGTTGTGTGGATTTGGACCAGGTCCCAATCAAGGTGCAATCAATATGAGGTGATAAGGAAGGTCCCGTGAGGCCACATTTCAAATTTCAAGTCAATTGGAGTTCGCATGCTTGGGTTATGGGCAAAGGAAGAATTTATATGGATAGATCGGGAACGATCCATAAAACAGCGTAAATCAACGAAAATCGATCAATATCTCAAAATTTACAAAGTCATTACATTTGAAGCTTTCAAAAAATCACTATAATGATGAGTGGAGCCCAAAAAAATGACCGCATGACAAAACTCTCAAATCTTGGAAAAGAGACTGATCGTTAGTGGAACGATTGTACAAATCAACCATAACGATCTATAGTTTTACGAAAAATGCGATATCTCACAAAGGGTATGTTGGAATTGCACGAAATTGGGAGAGAAAGTCTACTACATCAAGTGGCACCCTCACGATCGATCGTAGCTCAAAAGGATGAAATCTTGGAAATTAGGCCAATTATTGTTGGAATGATCGTGCAAATCAACATAACGATCCATAATTTTATGGAAAACGCGATATCTCACAAACAGTAAGTCGAAATTGCACGAAATTTGGAGGAAAAGTCTCTTACATCATGGAGTAACACCATAATTAATCGCAGATCAAAAAGATCAATAGTTGTGATAATCGTTATTTGAACGATCGCAATATAACGAACTATAGTTTTATGAAAAATGCGATATCTCACAAACGGTACGTCGAAATTGCATGAAATTTGAAGGACAAGTCTCTTACATTATAGAGCACTTCCATGATCAATCATAGCTCAAAAGGATGAAATCCTGGAAATTAGGCCAATCATTATTGGAATTATAGTACAAATTAGCATAACGATCCATAGTTTTACGGAAAATGTGATATCTCACAAACGGTATGTCGAAATTGAACAAAATTTAGAGGGCAAGTATCTAATATTATGAAGCACCGCCATGATAAATCGCAGCTCAAAGGGATGAAATCTCTAAAATTAGGCCGACCGTTATTTGAACGATCATACAAACCAGCATAACTATCCCTATTTTTACGGAAAATGCTATATCTCACAAATGATACGTCAAAATTGCATGAAATTTGGAGAGCAACTAGATAATATCATAGGGTACCCACATGATCAATCTTAGCTCAAAATGATGAAGCATGGAATGATCTCCTGTGATCCAATTTCTTGTCAAAACAGCGAAGATCGATTGATATCTTACAAACGGTAAGTCGGAATGGCGCGAATCTTTAGGAGCATGGACTAAAGGCATGGGGGACCCTGTAAAAACGATCGTTGCCCCATTGGAGTTAGTATGGAATGATTAGCTAAATTAATTTTTGGTGTTCGATCGACCCAAAATTTTGCAGGTCGGGTCATATGGGCCTGGAGGTTCTTCTACTGAAAGTTCAACTCGATCCATGCACGTCTTAACCTATAAATACAACGGACTTGGCTCATTGAAAGGGACTTTTTTCGGTGGGATCTCCTTCATCACTTCTTGCCTCTTTCTTACTAATTTTCTAAGGCAAAAACAACTGTACTTGTAATCTTACAGTATAAATAAAAGATTATTGGAGTGGACGTAGGCCGGAGTTTGCTGAACCACTATAAAACTCTAGCGATCCTTAACTTTTTTTGCTATTTATTCTATGGTCTATGTGCTTATCTTCCTATTTAGATATTGATTTTTAAAATTGGTTCTTTCACATACAACTAGGTGTTTGTGACCATTTTTGGCGCAAACGTTTTGGTGCTTTCACTAAGAAGGACTTGTATCCGTAGATTTAGAAGCTAGGATCTTAGATTTGGAAGCTTGGATACTTGGATCTAGGAAGCAATGGCTAGGCAACCAACACGGAGACCATTAGTAGAAAGGAGCCACCATAAAGGGAGTCATGAGGCTTCTTCTAAAGATGGAGCAAATCTGACATATGTCTACATCACAAGAGACGAGATGGAAATGATAATGGACGCTATGTAGGAAAGGATGCTAAAGAGACAAGAAGAGATGATCCAAAATCACCTCGGGCAGATGGCACAAGCTAGAGGACAAAACCAAGAAAATGGAATAGCAGGAACAGCTAGAAATTGGAATCTAGGACTTGGAGCGAAAACTAGCAGACTTGGATATGGATTGGAGCGACCGACCCAGACGAAGGAGAATGGATCGGCACTACTTCCCATGGAATTGGGGGCATAGATTTGGATGGCTTTGTAAGTAAAATGGATAGCGATAAAGGAATAGGAGCAGCCATCATCCACCACAAATTGGAGAGAGCCCGGCTTAAGGGCATAGTTCATCATCTCTTAATCAAGATGGCATTAAGTAAAAGAAACTCCATATTAAAATGGCCAAGTCACTTACACGTGTATGGAATCGAGGTCGGTCTCTAGTCGTGCTCTGAAATGGGGATAAATCGCCATAACAAATGATTCTGAAACTCACTTCAATATGAAAAACAAGTATTTCACCTCGAATGGCACTCAATCTTGAACCATCACATTGTGCCTCTAACAGGAACTCGATCTCCAACAATCGCATTACGCCTCAAACAAGCACATGATCACGAATAATAACATTTCGCCTCGAACTCGAATGATCACATTATGGTTCGAACATGCACTTGATCTTGAACGATCACATTTTGACTGAAACAGACACTCGATCTCGAACAATCACATTACGCCTCGAATAGGCACTCGATCTCGAACGATCATATTTCACCTCGAACGACACTCGATCTCGAATAATCACATTACGCCTCGAACAGGTACTCGATCTCGAACGATCACATTTTCCTCGTACAAGCACTCGATCTCAAATGATGATCATCAGCCTGGGATGGCTATGAATTTTATTAATGGTTCTGAATGGCTGTTAATAACAATCAGATAAGATCACAGATTTGTTCATAGGTCATCACCGAGTTTCTAACATTAGACCGAAGGCAATTAAAAACATGCCTTCCTACCGCAAGGCATGTTTTGGGGTGAAAATGTTATACCACCTTTTGACTAGGCTGTATATCATAAAAGTTGGCTAAATGGCTTATGTTCTCATCAAGGCAGGAAGCCCGAAGAGGCAATTATCAGGCTCGAAAATCGATTATATTTAGAACCATGGGCAATAGTTGGGCAGATTAGGAACGGGTCCCTATCAAGGTGCAATCAATATGAAGTGACAAGGAAGGCCTCTGGAGGCTACGTTTCAAATTTCAAGTCAATAGGAGTTTGTATGCTCGAGTTATGGGCAATGGAAGAATTTATATGGATCAATCGGGAACGATCCATAAGACAACGTAAATCGACAAAGATCGATCAATGTCTCAAACTATACAAAGTAAATGCACTTGAAACTTCCAAAGCATCTCTATATTGAAGAGTTGAGCCCATAAAAACAATCGCGTGATAAAACTCCTAAATATTGGAAAAGAGGTCGATCGTTAATGGATCGATCGTACAAATTAGCCATAACGATCCATAGTTTTACAGAAAATGCGATATCTCACAAACGGTAGGTCAGAATTGCAAAAAATTTAAAGAGCAAGTATCTTACATCATGCGACACCGCATGACTGATCACAATTCAAAAGGATGAAATCTTGGAAATTAGGCCGATCGTTATTGGAATGATAGGGCAAATCAGCATAACGATCCATAGTTTTACAAAAAAACATGATATCTCACAAACGGTATGTTGGAATTGCACGAATTTGAGGGTAAGTCTCATATATCATGGAGCACCCCCATGATCGATCGCAGCTCAAAAAGAAGAAATCTTGAAAATTAGGTCGATCGTTATTTGAACGATCGTATGAATCAGCATAACGATCCATACTTCTACGAAAAACGCGATATCTCACAAATGGTACGTCATAATTACATGAAATTTGAAGGGAAAGTCTCTTACATCATGGAGCACCCCTATGGTCAATCGCCACTAAAAAGGGTGAATTCTTGGAAATTAGGCCGATGTTATCAGAACAATCGTACAAATCAGCATAACGATCCATAGTTTTACGGAAAACGTGATATCTTACAAACGATACGTTGGAATTGCACGAAATTTAGGGGGAAAGTATCTAATATTATGGAGCATCCTTATGACCAATCGTAGCTCAAAAGGATGAAATTTTGGAAATTAGGCCGGTCGCTATTGGAACGACCGTACAAATCAACATAACGATCCATAGTTTTACGAAAAACTTGATATCTCACAAACCGTAAGTCGAAATTGCATGAAATTTAGAGAACAAGTAGCTAATATCATAGGGAATCCCCATGATCGATCAAAGCTCAAAAGGATGAATTATAGAGTGATCTCCTATGATCCAATTCTAGTTAAAACAGCGAAGATCGACCGATATCTCACAAACGGTAAGTCAGAAGGCGTGAAACTTTAGAAGCATGGACTAGGAGCATGTGGGACCCATAAAAACAATCATAGCCCCATTATGGTTAGTATGTAATGATTGGTTAAATTAGGAGATCATTAACAAGTTCAAGTGAATGATGGCTAAAGCTTAGCTGAACTACTATAAATTGTTTTACGATGTTTTTCTCGTTTTCCATTTATTTTTTTCATTTTACTCTCTACTTCAATCTAGTCGGGAGTTTGTAGAACTTTTGGCACAATTTTTTTGGGTGTTTTCATTGAGAACTCTAATTTCTTAATATTTGGATCTATCTTCAACCTTTGGATTGCTATAATCCACGAAGTAGATCTATAAGTTCTTCTTAGAAGGTTTGTGATTATTTATGTTTCCTTATAAATCTATCATAGGATTTACCAAAACAATGCTGTGAAGGAACACCAAGGAAAAGTCCACTACCTCCAAGCCCACTAATGGCACTGATAATATGGATCCCAACATCGAGGAGAAACCAATCAACTCGGAACTATTGAAATTCAAAGTGCATCAGAAATGATCACTAAGGTTGATCTAGATAGAATGATGAAAGAGATGATTGAAAAGCCGATTGAAAGATAAAATGCTATAATGAAGTAGATGAAAGAAAATATGGAGTTGATGACCTAGCTATTCTAGGTCCATCAAAGAAACGAAAAGGAGTTATCACCATCTCATCTATAAGAAGATAGTTCCTCCTCATCAGGCATAAACCACAGAGATGGAAGACAAAAAACAAAGTGGAATGAAGTTTGGACTTTGAAAATTGAAGCTAGTAAGACTTAGGTCAGTAAGTACAACTTCGGGTCGAATCCCCTCTGTAGATCAGTATTGATCCCTCCCAACGAGTCATGGATGATGAAATTTTATTGACTTGTGAGAAGATGTTAATGATGATGATGGCCTTAATATTGTTGCCAGAATCCTGGAATTCAGAAGGCGGCTGCAGATCTGTTGCATAGAAATCGTAGAATTCGATTGACTGAACAAACGTTCCTCCAAGAGATAGGAGAACCCAGATATGATGGAACTAACCAAGAGTGTTTACGAAGCCAAACACTCAGGGCAAGCTTTGATGATCGTCATTCCAATGATCCGGTTGATTCAGAGGTTTTAGCTAATGTGGTGAGGAGGATGGTGAATGAATACCATTATAAAAGTGATGATAAGTGGGTTATTCTCCTAGAAAGAACCCTTCTACTATGGAGATATTACAGGAGAAGTATATAGAAGATTCACCATTCCTATGGTGCTGTCTTACAATAGAAATACTGAACTGAGTCAACATCTTTTGAAGTCGAAATGACATATAGATAGCCTCAGAGCTACCATTGTTGTGCGATGTAGATGTTTTCTAATATTTTTGGAAGTTGTAGCTGCGATGAGATTCACTCGGTTGCTATCGAGATTCATATCTTCATTTGAATAATTGGCTAGAAAATTTATTGAGTAGTTCAGGTTGCATGTTGCCCATCTGAAAGATGTGATGTCATTGCCTAATATTCTTCAGATTTCTAGAGAGCCTCTAAATGATTCCTTGGGTAGGTATTAATATGGCTGTAATGGAAGTAAGCAATGCCAACGATGACATTGTAATGATGGCTTTGATAAAAGGAATGCATCCAGATATGGATTTCGATAGATGGCTAAAAATGAAGCCTCAACCGACCATGAAAGAATTTTATAGAATAGAGACTCAATATTCACGCTTGGAAGAGGCAAGTACGACCACCGGAATGGTTGGTGGAAGCCAATCAACTAAGGTGGGTCAAAGTAATGTTGCTATAAACAGACTGGTGAGAGCACCGGAAATGTTGCTGTTAATGTGGGAAATAAGAATAACAAACAAAAGAGAGGTAATCAAGGTAATGGAGATAGGATTCTAGACTTATAAAATCGTTTAAGGTTCCAAAAGCATAAGGATTACACCTTATTGAACGATACTATCAAAAATATCTATCTTGCGATGCAAGACACTGAGAACTATAGAAGCCGGCCTAGAAGGAGCCGATAGGAAGAAAAATGTCCATGATGTTCCATCACTTCCACAAAATGCACGAGCATAATGTTAACGAATGTAGACATTTTCGATATGTAATTGAAGTCATGATTTGGAAAAAGAAACTTCAGTAGTATGTGAAAGCCACGTAGGATGGTAGGCAGGAAAATGTTCAAACCCAGGGGCAGATGCTTCAACGAGGCTCGGTTGGGTCTAGGAGGAACCTAGGAAGCTTAAGAAATATCTTATTATTAGGATCACTGGTAGACCTCGTCCAGCCGAGAAGAGCTGGAATGAGATGGAAAGACACAGCAATTCTTTGAAGTCTATTATTCTGGAGAACTGCTTTGCCATCGAAGAAGGTGCTCCAACAAAGCAACCAAGGAGGGTGAAAAATGATATTATGTTCAGAAATCAAGTTGCTGATGGGGTAAAACTGTCGACGCTTGACCCTTTAGTGATAATGGCCACGATTGGGTTGGCACTGTGAAGCGAGTTATCGTCGACCCTGGGAGCTTGGTGAATATTTTGTTTGGTAAAACTTACGATCAAATGATAACAGATAGTCAGAATTTAAAGGCATGTAAATCTTGGATTCAGGTATTTATTTGAGTGGTTGTAGAGCCCATTGGGTGTATTGGCCTGCTGGTGGAACTAGGTGAAGGTAGCCGTAAGAGATTGCGAGTTGTGACCTTTATTGTGATGGATACATACTCTGCATACAACGCTTTCTTAGGCCGTTTGGCCCTCACCAGCTTTAGGGTGGCTTTAGCCGAATGGAACTTGATAATGAAATTTCCAATGGATAATGGGGTAGGAGTCATCCAAAGTGACCAAGGCACAGGACGTGAATGCTAGATCAAAAAATTGAAAGAGGCAAGGCGACGTGAAAAGAGGAAGGTCGCAGAGAAGACTTTTTGCGTCAAGTCGATTGACGCATAGAAACCACTATCAAAGCCATAGCCCAGTCAGTGTAGTAAGTTCTATAAATATATGGATCCAAGGAAAGAGCCATAGGGAAGTGAGGGTAGCCTCGGTTGAGCCGTCGATCATTATCTTGGTCGATCGAGATGATCCTACTCGGGTCCTAAAGATCAAAACTTAGCTTGGTATGAAAAGGAGTTGGCAGGGTTTCTCTAGAAAAACCATGATGTATTTGCTTCGATATATTCCAATATATATGGAATATTGCTAGAGATAGAGTGCCACACATTGAGTGTGAACCCTAGATGTCCTCTTGTGAAGCAAAAACGACGTGGCCTGGGTCCGTGGCGATCTGTTGCATTGAAAGAGAAAGTGCATAAGTTGAAGACCAATGACTTCATCCGTGATTCTTTATACCCTAAATGGGTATCCAACTCAGTACTGGTCAAGAAGCCTAATGGAAAATGGCAGACACGCATTGATTATTCAGATTTGTATAAAGAATGCCCAATAGATACTTTCCCGTAGCCGAAGCCTAACTAGTGGATTCAACAGCTGGATATGAATTGTTATCATTCATGAATTCTTACTCCATCTACAATTAGATATCAATGCATGTTCCAGATCAAGAGCACACTAGCTTCATTACTGACATGAGACTATATTGCTAACATGTCATGCCGTTCGGTTTGAAGAATATAGGAGTGACCTCCTAGAAATTGGTAAATTTGATGTTCAAGAATTAGACCAGATGTAGAAAGGAGATCTATGTGGACAATATGCCGGTAAATTCACAACGATCGGTGAACTACATAAGATACCTATAAACATTTTTGATGCACTACGAAGATATAGAATGAAGCCTAATCCACTAAAATGTTCATTCAGAGTCGCATCGGTAAATTTTCAAGATTCATAGTGAACTCAAGGGGCATAAAAGCCAAAAAGGAGCATATTAAGGCATTGAGAGATGTCAAATACCTAAAGATAGGGATCGAGATACAAAGGTTGAACACAAAAGTAGCTATGTGAGTTGATTTACCATAAAGGCTACAAATAAGTGTGCATTATTCTTTGACGCCTTCAAAAAAAGAGATAGAAAAGTTTGTCTAGATGCAGGAGTGTCAGAATGCTTTTCGAGGCTTTCTCGATCATTTGGAGAGACCACTATTTACATCGAAGCCTTTGGAAGGAGAGGATTTATTTGTTTATTTTAGAGTATTTGTTCATGCTTTAAGTGCTGTCCTAGTACATAAGGAATGCAGAGTCCAAAGGCTATACATCAGCAAGCGGTTCACCGAAGTAGAAAGAAATAAAATGAAGTTATAGAAGCTAGCTTACTATTTATTGGTTGCATCAAGAAAGTTGCGTCCCTACTTTTAAGCTCACCCAATTAAAGTGCTGATTGATCAACCCTTTAGACTAGTGCTGCACCGGCCTGAGTCTTCGGGAAGACTATTGCAATGGAATATCGAATTAAGTTAGTATAATATATCCTACTCTCCTAGGAGGGTGATCGAGGATAGGCATTGGTCGATTTCATTGCTGAATTTACAACCTGGGATGAAGAGGAGAAGAAGGAGTGGAGAAGGGTGCTCAATGGAAATTATATGCGGATGGAGAATTCAAATGATGTTGCTCTAGGACAGAAGTAATATTGGTAACCCCTAAGGAATGATCGATATGTTATGCCATAAAAATTGACTTCCCCATAACAAACAACGAAGAATAATACAAATCACTCATTTTAGGGCTCAAGATTGAAAGGAATTGGGAGTCAAAAATTGCATGTATATATTGTGACTCTCAATTGGTGGTCTGCTAGGTGAAGAAAGAGTTTCAAGCTAAGGGTGAAAGACTAGCCCCTTACTTGACAAAGGTTCGATATTGAGTACTATACGATAACGCACTTCCCAAGGACAAGAACACAGAAGTTGATTCGTTAGCCAAATTAGCTAGCTCTGGGATGCACAAATCATGGGATAGATTTCAATGGAGGTACTATTGGCTCTAACCATCGATCAAATGGACATCGATTGGATCTTGGAGGACGAGGTTGAAAGGGAATCATGGATGACTCAGATCAACGAGTAATTTCTAAAAGGAAATCTCCCAAGTGGAAGGAACGAACAAAAGAAACTTATACATAAAGTTCCATGAATTATTGTTCAAGGAGGAGTACTATATAAGAGTCAGCTCCTCTACTGCGATGTGTCACCAACGAAGAAGCTAAAAAGATCCTTGCAGATGTGAATTAAGGAGCCTGCGGAGATCACAATGAGGATAGACTTTAGCAAGGAAGATTATTCTTTGTGGATAGTTTTGACCAACTATGAATTAAGATACGGCTGAATGCAATAGGAGGAGCGATATATACCAAAGTTTAATGAAGGCTCATAGAGCCTCATGTACATGAATCACACAAATGGTCAGTCCTTGGCCATTTGCAGTTTAGGGAACTGACATCAATGTGCTACCAATGTCAAAAGGAGGAGCATAATATGCCATTATTGTAGTTTACTACTTTATGAAATGAGCCAAAGCGAAATCGCTTGCCAAAATCACAACGAAGAAGGTGATCAATTTCGTAGTAAAGAACATTATCTGTTGATTTGGCATTTGACAAACCATCAATTCTTACAACAGGACCTAATTCGACAGTGCTGAATTCAAGACTTTCTCCAAAAAATACCTAACTGAAAAGTGATTTGCAATGGTAGCACATCAGGCAAATGGACAGGTGGAAGCAGTAAATAAATTCATCATATCCATATTGAAGAAGAGAATGACAAAGGCCAAGGGCACAGGGTCAATGAATTGCCTCTAGCACTATGGGCTTACCAAGCGACTCACAAGTCTGTGACCGACCGTACTCCATTCACCTTGGCCTATGGATAAGAGGCCATGGTTCCAATTGAATTGGAGGTGCCTTATCATCAGAAGATTCACTATAATCCAAGACAAATAAGAAAATCCTACTCAAATCCCTTGATATGATCAATGAGAAGAATGAAGAAGCTAATTTAAGGATTGCGGCTTACTAGAAACGAGTAGCTTGGTAATTCAATGCAAAGGTCAGGAATCAGACCTTCGAGATCGGCAATCTCGTTCTTATATTTATCTTTCCTGGCCTAGTGAATATAAGCCCAAAGAAGGAAGGTCCGTATACCTTTGAACACAATCTTCGAGATGGAACATTCAAGGTAGCAACTGTTGACGGGATCTACAAACACTCCCACTTTTATTCCCATATAATCCATTAAGTAATACTATTAGACTATATGGAGAATGAGGTTATATATGGTACATATTTGTGTATTCCCTTGAACTAACACCGGTACATATAATATAAGATATACTACTCGCCATAAATTTACATGGTCTCAGTACGAAATAATAAACACGCATTCCTCCAAGACAGGACAATACACAACATATAATAAATATAAAGAGAACACCGAGTCAATAAACACAGCGATAATATATAATATTGAATATACATGGTATGCCCAATATACGTCACATGAATATACATATAAGTGAATATACAATACAAGATTATAGGATACTATAATGAATACTAGCCTCCTCTATGCCCAAAACAAAAGCTACTCGCAAAGTCCTTAACCCTAAATTGTCTCGAACTGACCCAAGCATTACGTAAACAATACATGGGTCAGGCTATATTTAAATCAAGGATCAATATACATATGTTACTCAGCGTCAACGCAAAAATTGGGCATCAACATAGACTAAATGATGAATGAAATTAAAACGTAGCAGAAAAAGACACACAGAATTTTATAGTGGTTCGATAATCTTGGCCTACGTCCACTTCATATTTTTATTAATCTTGCACTCGATTATGATTAATATAATTTTTGGATCACTTAGGATCCATTAGTACATGAGTGGAAAATCAAAATGGCAGAGTCTACGCAACCAAAAGAAGGATTCTCTTTATGGAGAACGACCATTGTATTTATAGTTGAAGATGTGTGTGGATTGGGCTGAAATTTCGCAAGAAGAGTCTCTAGATCAATAGGGGTCAACTACGAAGATCGGTAGTCATAATTTGTCATTTTGGATCAACCGACAATGTCTATACCGATTGTTATTTTTGCCTCTGATTGATGTGCGATCATTTGTGGGTGGTCCCACATGATTCTAGACCTTGCTTCTAAAATATGGTTTCATCCCGAGTTTAGTTTGTCTATAACTCGAGCGTACGAACTCCGATTGACTTGAAATTTGAAATATAGCCTCATGGGACCTTTCTTGTCACTTTATATTGATTGCACCTTAATCGGGACTCAGTATGAATCTTCTCGACCATCGTCCATAGTCTTGTATATTATTGATTCTCAAGGTTAGAAATCATCTGTTTAGCCAAATCTATGGTATCATGGCCTTGCAAAAAGGTGAGATAACACTTAGAATATGCAGGGTAACACAATGATGATACCAACAATATTACTTAAGTCGATATATATATATATATATATATATATATATATGTATATGTATATGTTAATACACACACACACACACACATATATACCAACACATACAAACATACATACATATAAATAGTAATATAAATACATGGTATATGATTATAATATCATGAACAATCCCAAAAGTTTCACATAATGTCGAATATCACAAGATCATTCATAAAGATTCCATCACCCGTATAAAGTTCCTCAATCAGAATTTATGGAATCCATGTTAAATAGGCGATCATACGTATCATGAAATCATTAATTTATGAGATATCACCAAGTATAGTCAGGTTAGGACATATCATTGCCCAAGTATATCTCTTAATCTCAATAATAAAATATTAACATCAATATAAAATATAGGCCACCTATTAAATAATTATTTAAATATATATAAGACATGAGAATTCACTATACTCTAGACACTTATCACATCAGAGGTATAATCTCCTATCCTCATATAGAAATAAATAGTGACGAGAATTGACTATACGACAGACACAAGTTCCCAAGTAGAGTCATAACATAATGTATGGGTTACACCACCTATATTTTTACTTAGTGAGATATATAAATAATATGTACTTATCTACCATTTTGTGTAGAACCAGACAGGAAACTGATAGCCAACCACCTACTCCAAGAGCCTTGGGCTACCCACCTAGATCCGCTCATGTAGTCTTCAGTTACCTTCCTGGTAATCGTAACAATATCACCTAATGTGCTCGTCAACATGAGGACTCCTAATCATAATCCGGGATAATACCCCTATGGTAACAGTCTGCTAGCCCAAGTGACAAAATGGGCAAGGGCTACCCACCCTAAGGGATAAGCACCCTTTGAAAAAATCCCTTGATGCACTTCTAATATAATAAAGGTATCGATCTTGGGCGTGACCTTATGATTAGGCCGTCAGGGTGGACACTGGCCTAATCTAGTTCCCTCTAACTCCAAATCATATCCTAGAGCACTTCATAGTAGATAAATAGTTATGTGTGTGTGGTGTATATATATATGGGTATGCCTTCACAACTCAACATCTACGAGTTTCCTCTACCCCGAGCATCAGCTTATGAAAGTATAATCGTAGTATCCCAAATCCCGTCATTTGAGTGGCATCTACTTACAATGAATAACCGAACAAGTATAACATCGGCTTCCCATACCACCACGTGATTCTCAATCGTTTACTCAATGCTCATAAACTAAAATTAGTTCCATAATATTCCATACAACGAGTCCAACGAATAAATGAAGATATATTACCAAATGTCCCATACCAGATGGTATTTTAACTTCTTTTATTCATTTTTCTCATCACGTGGAATCAAAATCATCATAAACAAAAATATTACAAAATAGCAATAGCATAAATCCATACAAAAGGATGTCATCAACATATCATATCAAAGCACTAGTCAACTCAATTTCAACAGTGAATAGTTCTTATAAATCCAGGTCAATATAAAAAAGAAATGACAAATCAAGAAAGTATGATAAAGCAAATTAATCATATATATATAGAAAATTCAAATCAATATTTAATAGTAAATCATTAACAACATACAATGTTAATATGACAGAGACGAGAACATCAGAATCATACAATAATCATTTTAGAATTAAATGCAATATTTAAATAAACTTTAAATTAGTAAATATATTTTCTTTAATCAAATACATATATAAACATAATATATTTCTGTATAAACTTATTAATCACGAGATTCTCTTCAAAACTCTTAAAATATTAATTAGAAAATATTACGCATCTTTTAGAATTTACAGAAATTTTTAAATAATTATTTCAAAACCAAATTGAATTTTCTTCTAATAGTATAATAATATTAAATATACTTAAATACTAAATTTTAAATTAAACTCTTCTTCATTAAATTATATATTTACTTTATAACTTCTTACATTTATTTTCCATGCAAATATACTTTATTTATTATTAAAGTATACACTAACAAAAATAACATAACGTGGGACTCGAACCCAGGTGAGTTGGCTAAAAGGCCCAAGCCTTTGGCATTGGGCTACACATGTTTTCTGTAATCGATAGCCTTATCAATTGACACGTTGCATTCGACCAGTTGGAGCTTAGGGCTTGATTGCTAGACCCACCTCCTTGCATATTCCAACAACCTGCTTCGCCCATCGTTGATCAATTTAAGGTCCTCTCCTCCTCCTTTGACTGTTTCTCCTTCAATTTGCTGCACACACAACATACTTAACCAAACAATAATCCAAACACAACATATACTAAGAATAATTTTTTCTAAACATAGAAATATGAGTGCATACACTCATCTTGATTCCTGCTTCTTCCTCCTTCTGTTTGCATGCTTCAGAGCTTTGAAAAATAACAGAACACCAAATTCTTCATGGTCATAGGTATAAAATGATATTGAAAAGCACATATATGAATTTTAGAATTTATAAGTTCTTTTTGTAATTTTTTTTGATTTTCGAAAGGAAGGAGGAAAGGTGGTTTCCTAAAGAAGAAAGTGGGAAAATTATTCTCAGGAGATTTATTCATGGCTGAAAAATAGAAAGGAGGCAAAAAATCTGGATATGGAGGAACCTAGATAACAGACGTGGGCTTGAGTTTGGGCTTGGGCTTTATTTACCGAAACTAATATATTATATTATTATTTTTGTTTCATTTCTTTTACAAACTATTTTCAATTCAACTCAAAACATCATTACTTCTGGAATAAAATCATATTTATCATACTTAAACGATAACACAACATTATGGACTTTTATAGAATTTATTTCCCCCATATATTTTTTATTTTAACTAATCATTTCAAAATTTCCAAACTTGGCCTTTTGCAATCCAATTTTATTCACTAACCTAGAATAACTCAAATTCCCATTTTAAAATTATTTATTACTCAAATTAATATTATCTTTTCATCATATAATTTTATAAAATATTGTACTCGTATTTTTTTCTCATTTTTTATTTAAATACCTCACCATCTAAACCTATTTTAAATAATTTATTCGATAATCTTTTGAACAAATAATTATTCTCCAAACCATTTAATTTCATCACTAAATACTTCATTACAAAATTCCAGTATTCCAAAACAAATCCAAATTATTCATATTTAGTCTCTAAAATCTATTTTAACCATTCGAATAATTACTATTGACTTTTATTAATTACCACTTAACACTGGGTTTTTACTGACATCCCCTTAAGAAAATTTCATTCTCGCAGTTCCTTACTAAGGAAATTCGTAATTAACTAATAACTCTAAACTTAACTATAACAATACCAATTTAACACACACACATACATATATACATTATAGAATTTAATTGTCATTTCAAACAAGCTCTTATATAAGACAAAAATATTCAATAGCTTCTTATCTCAAAATATTCACCTAAATATATACTCCTATATTCCAGTCCGCTTTACATAATTTATTAAAACTTCATATAATTTTTCTATAATATCTCAAAAATACAAAATCTATGTATTCAAAACTATATGATTTCCAGAATATAACTCCTAACAATCCTTACGTAACTTTATTTTGAAAACACCCTTTCCAAAATTATAATACTATTTTTTTGAAACATTTATTTCCTTCCAAAATAAAGTGGAAAACGTTTCCCAAAACCACTATATAACTTGCCTAAATATTTCATTTTTCTCTAAACATTAAATTCCTTTCAAATATTGTGTTTATATGCCTCATTGTAGTGTTTAGGAATCTCTATCGATAACATTGGCCAAACGCATCAATCAAAATTCTTAACCACTAAATGGACAAGTCAACACAAATTTTACTTTAAATTTTCTTACATTAGTTTATAAATATATTCCTCTCAATAGTTTTATTTCTTTAAAACAATTATTTGTTTCTTTGAACGATTTCCTATTTATTCTTTAGAGCATAATCAAATATCACTTCACATAACCAAATTATTAAAGTTTTCTAATTCAAAACATTTGTCTTATTATATAAAACAATTTCCAACAAATATGTATAAACCAAAAGTCCTTATTTATAACAAATATTTACTAACATAAAATCATTTTAAACACTTCCCAAATATCCATTAACAATAAACTATTTTAATAATATAAGTATCTTTCAGTATCAACAAATGCCCTACATAATTGTTCAAAATAGACAAAGATCAAAATGGAATCCATTCCACAACTTTGATAAATATAAACAAATAATAATCAAATAATAAAGTGTAAATAAGAAATAATAATCAGTGCACTGAGCCAAAAACTATTCATCATTTTCCGCTGCATACTCTGACCAACACCAGATGTTGGCTCAGTTTTTCAACAGGCAGAGAGAGAGAGGGAAGTAAGGAAGAAGAGTTGGGTTATGGCGTAGAAGGCAGAACTTGGTCCGACATTCGCTAAAATGCCAGACCAGATATTTGGTCTGGCCCCCTCTGGAATGCCAGACCAAATATTTGGCCCGACTTGACATACGAAACACCGGACCAAACATTTGGTTCGGTACACACACATGCCGGACCAAATGTTTGGTCCGGCAAATAAGAAGCTCCAAAGCAAAACACCGAACCAGACATGGAAGAGCAACCAAGCAATACATGCTCCTGACCAAACGTCGAATCGGACCTTCCTACGCAAAATGCTGAAACAGACTTAGGGAGTTATAAGCTGAACTTTCCCACTCCACAACTCCACTCTATAAATGCTCGAGCTCCACAACAATAATGGGGACTGAATTTCGAAGAAAGAGGGAAAACTTTACTGAGAGTTAACCACTCCATCTGCTCTAATTTTTTGCTCTTTCTAATAAAACTTATACTTGTAATCAAATCAAAGAAGCATAATAAGATGGACAGTGGATGTAGGCATGTTGTGGCCAAACAACTATAAAATTCTGTGTGATTTACTTCCTTTAGCTGCTTTCTAACTTTGAACCTATGAACTGCTCTACGACTAAAAAAACTATCCGTTAACATATTGGAACATAAAAAACTTTATATCAGAGAACTTAAATGTGACTTAGTTAAATTCGAACTTAGAGGTATTTGTCCAATTTTTGTACAAATATTTTGGGTGCTTTCACTGAGAGGGCGGCGTTGAGAGCCAAACTCTTCTATCCACTCTCCTTCCAACCTTAACACCTCTTAGAGCATGGCTCCCTCTAGGCAGAACGTTGACAAGGATAAGAACGCGGCCACTTCTAGTACACTCATTCCCATCCAAGAGAATCATGGAAACCAGGCTACCCATTCTTGGCTTCCAAGTTCAGCTGTTACCCGAGAAGACATAGGTAGAGTTGTGAATGAGACGGTTGACCGCTTCGTTGCCCAACAAAAATTTTTAGTGGACAACTCATGACATGCTTGAGAGGTATGGAGGGATCCACTCACAACATAGAATCCCAAGCTGAATCTCAATCTGGAGAGTCACGCAGATGGAACAGATCCCCTACGAACGAGGAATTCAATCAAGAAGGTACAAGAATTCGAAACCGAACCAGGACTCAGCCCGAAGCTGGTCCTGAAAGATCACCAGGAGCTGGGCCTAATCAAGAGGGAACTAGGCAAGGACCGGCTATGAATGACCCTGTCATGCTTTGAGCCAACCATCACCAATCCAACCTCAACCAAGGTTCTAGACATCATCAGCATCAAAGGGAAGCCCCGACTTCTCCCAGGGTTGCCCCACCATCCGAGGAAAGGATGACATGCCTCTTCAGGGAGTATCTCAAGCGTGAACAACTCGAAAGAGGGGTGGGAGCAAGGGTGTCTAGCCCATTCTCTAGGGACATAGAAAAAACCACCACTCCTCGGGAATGGAAGATACCCACCATGGATCCCTACAAAGGCATATCCGACCTAATCATCCATTTAAAGGGTGTGTTGTATAAATATTTCTCGTTATTCTTGTCAAACTTAGAGACTAGATGGTTTTGTCTCCTGCCTCATGGCTCTATTAGCTCTTGGAAAATATTGAAGGAAAGATTCATAAGTCAATTACGAATCTACGTAGAACAACCCAAGGATTCCTATTCCCTATGAGACGTAAAAAAATAGGAGAGCCGCTGCAGCAATATTTTACCCGCTTTAACGCTGCCGCAATAGCAGTGCAAGACGCCGATGAGAGGCTTACACCGGTGGTGCTGTGTGGAGGAATCTACCCGAATTCAAAGCTCTTTATAAGATTGACGAAGGAAAAGCATCTAACTCTTTAGGATTTCACTCATGAAGTTGGAAAGTACATGAGATTGGAAGACGCAGTGGCCTACCGACATAGTGAGCAACCCGTAAAGGCTTCTAGTGTCCAAGGAAACATCGATGCCCTACACCGAGGGGAGGGGAATATGTAGAACATTGAAGTAAAAGGTGGCCACTAAGGCAACTCAAGAAATGAAAAAGGAAATAAGCAATGATACCGACCCGACCAAGATTCCATTTATATAAGCTGTTGAATGACATTGTGGAGAACATTTATGTTACTACTCAACACGATTTGAAATACGAACTCCCTCCATACAAAAAAGAGTCGGAGGCCGCAATTAGAACAGGGAAATATTGTCGCTTCCATGAGTCTCATAGGCATAACACCGAAGAATGCCAGCACTTGCGGGATCTCATTGAGGAATATAAACAAAAAAAGTAACTAGAGCGATATGTGCAAAAAGGACACAACTCTCCCACTCCGACCCAAGAAGGCTCTGGGCAACCCCCGCAAGGAAATAATAAGGAAGGAACAGGTGCGAGCTGCTCCAGCCAAGAAAAGATAATTGTCCACACCATAGCCGAGGGTCCTCATATAGCCGACGAAAGTTGGATAGAAATTGAGTGGTATGGAAAATATTAAAAGATAGGGGAGGATACGTTCATTCCATAACCAAAGGTCACATCACGAAACGGGAGAAAGAATCGACATAACCTTCAATGATGAAGATTTGGTTGGGAAACAGTATCCACACACCGAGCCCCTGGTTATCCCTGCCTGAATCTGCCTGGCAGAGATGTTCTGCATTTTTGTCTATATAGGAAGCTCGGTGAATATTTCATTCAAACTTGCATTCAATAAAATGAAACTGTCAATGAAAGATGTATCCCTATGCCATAAGCCTTTACACGGGTTCACTAAGGAGGCCACAATGCCACTTAAGCAACTAGACTTATTTGTTGAGCTTGGAAGTCAACCCCAGTCAGTTGTACAGAAGCAAGCCTTCGTACTAGCGGATGGGCACTCTTCCTACAATGCTTTCTTGGAAAGACCAGCCTTATCAGACTTCTAGATAGTATTAGCACTGTGGTGCTTGAAGATGAAATTCCCAATCAATAACGAAATAGGAGATGTGGAAGGAGACCAAGACACAGCTTGCGATTGTTATGTGACTGAACTTCGCCAAAACAAGAAAAAGAAAAAGGGGAAAGGCATGAGGGTCATCCTCTGCGTCAAAAATGAGGAAGCACGGTAATCAATGAAGGCCACTCCTCTTGCATGTATTAGCGACCCATTCATTGAATTGGACCCCAGAGATAGAGAGGAGGAGGTCAACACTAAGCCTGTGGAACATGTGATGGTAGACAAGCACGACAAAACAAGGTTTTTAAAGATAGGTTCTTAGTTAATTTTGAAGCTCAAAGTCCAGCTGATAGGATTCCTACGAAAGAACTTGAATGTATTTGCATGGACCCATGAGGACCTGGTAGGGATATCCTTAGAGTTTGCTTGCCATTCCCTCAATATTGACCCAACCAAGATCCTGATCAAACAAAAGAAAAGAAGAATGGGGATAAAATGATCAACCACTCTCAACGAGGAGGTGAAGAACATATTCGCCAATGGTTTTATCTGCGATGCCATTTACCTAGAATGGATCTCCAACCTGGTCATTGTGAAGAAGCCTAATGGAAAGTGGCGAACCTACATTGACTTCTCCAACCTCAATTATGCTTGCCCCAAAGGTTGTTTCCCTGTACCCCGAATCGGCCGATTGAAAGATGGAACCGCAAGGCATAAGTTGTTGTCATTCATGGATGCATATTTAGGATACAACCAGATTCCTATGCATGTGCTGGATCAAGAACACACTAGCTTCATCATCGATCTAGGCCTATATTGTTACAAGGTCATGCCCTTCGGACTTAAGAACGCTGGCGCTTCCTATCAACGCCTAGTCAATAAGATGTTAAGCAATAAATTGGACACTCCATAGAAGTCTATATTGATGCATGATTGTCAAATCAAGAAGAGCAACGATCATCTGAGCCATCTAAACGAGATGTTCCAAATGTTACGCAAATACCAAATGAAACTAAACCCACTGAAATTTTCTTTGGTGTGTCTTCGGGTAAATTCTTAGGTTTCATCGTACATGCTAGAGGGATGGAGGCGAATCCTGAAAAGGTACAAGCTTTGAAAGACATTAAAATCCCGGCAACAAGAAGGGAAACGCAGAGCCTAAATGGAAAGTTGCCGCTTTGAGCAGGTTTATATCCAAAGCAATAGACAAGTATGACCCGTTCTGAATCCCTCAAAAAGGACAAAGGGAGGTTTGAATAAACCGATGAGTACTACTCAGCCTTCCAGAGTTTACTCGAACATCTGCAGAAGCCGTCAGTACTCTCCACTCCGATGGATGGAGAGAGCCTTTACTTATATCTGGCAGTATCCTCCCACGCCCTAAGCATCGCACTAGTACGAGAAGATGTTCGCGTCCAAAGACCAATATACTTCATTAGCAAAAGATTCATGGGCACAAAAGCTAGATACGCTAAGATCGAAAAATTGGCTTACTGTCTGCTCATAGTATCTAGGAAATTATGAAACTTACTTTCAATCACACTCCATTGAAGTTCTAATGGATCGACACCTGAAACAAGTCCTACATAAACCCGATACGTCTGAGAGCCTACTAAAATGGTGCATTGAGCTAAGCCAGTAGGACATCACGTACCATCCATGCATCGTAATTAATGGACAAGCCTTAGCTAATTTCATAGCTGAGTTTACAATGCGAGATGAGGGGCAGAAGTGAAAAATGAGGAAATTGTCAAATGGAATATGTTCATTGATTGAGCATCGAGCGAGCTTGGCTCGGGGGTAGGAGTCATAATAGCCACACCCTAAGGAAGAAATTAAGCTAAGCGCTAAGGCTAGAGTTTGCTGCAACCAATAATGAAGCTGAATATGAAGCAGTGATAGCTGGCCTAGAGATCATTAAAGAAATATGGGTTAAATCGATATGTATTCATAGTGACTCCCAACTGACTGTGAACCAGATCCTTGGAGAATTCCAGACTCGTAGACAAAAGCTTGCATCTTACCTCAAAAGGGCTAAAACTCTTCTCAATGAGCTAGACTACTATGTAATAAAACACATCCTGCAAGGAGAAAATCAAGAGGTGGGCACCCTCGCCAAAGAGGCAAGTGTAAGGACTGAACCAATGCTAGGGGCAACCCCCGTCATGAGTCAACTCACACCAAGTTTCGAGTGTCTTCAAATCACGACGACCGTAATTAGAGAGGAGACATGGATGTCCCTTATCATCAAGTACTTACAAGATGGAACCTTACCAATAAAACAGAATGAGGTCAGAAGAATCCTAAGGAGGGCATCCCGCTACACCGTCTAGAACGATATAATGTACCGTCGTGGTTTTTCCAACCAACTACTAAGGAGTGTCGCTGGGAATGAAGCAAAAGATATCCTTAATAACATCTATCAAGGGACTTATGGCGATCACACCGGAGGAAAAACTTTAGCCAAGAAGGTTCTCCTCTATGGATAATTTTGGCCCATGCTAAATAAAGACGCAGCCGAGTTTGCTAAGAAATGTGGCAAATGTTAAAGATTTGCAAAAATCCCGAGATTACCACCACCGGTTTGATCCAGATGGTCAGTCCTTGGCCCTTTGCAATTTGGGGGATTGATATGATCGAGGAACTCCCCATGGGTCGAGGAAGGGCAAGATATGCCATAGTGGCAGTGGATTATTTACCAAATGGGTGGAAGTAGAGCCTTTGAACAAATTTTATCTACCAAGTTAATAAACTTCCTAATACGAAACGTCCTATGCAGGTATGGGGTACCATGGAAGATCATATCCTATAATGGGCTCTAATTCGATAGTGAAGAATTCTCTAATTAGTGCCAAGAACAAGGAATTGCTCGAAGCTTCTCGGTTGTAGCTTATCTCAAAAAAATGATTAGGTTGAAGTGGTAAATAAGGTTTTGAAAACGCTGATAAAAAAGAAACTAGAGAAGTCCAAGGGAGCATGGGTCGACGAAATGCCTATTGCACTATGGGCCTACCGAACTTCTTACAAAACTACGACAGGGCGCACACCATTCACATTAGCATACGGAGCCGAAGCCATCCCCCGTCGAAACAGTCATCCCATCGCACTGAAGGATGCATTACAATTCGAAAGAAAACAAGGAACTCTTATGTATGTCACTCGACCTGATCGAGGAGAAGAGAAACGACGCCACCTTCAAAACCTCCGCTTAATGGAAGAAGGTGGCAAGGCTATACAAGTCCAAGGTGAAGCCTTGAGTGCTACAAGAAAGAGACTTGGTACTCAAGTAGGTCTTCCCACGACCAGGAGCATTAGACCCAATTTGGGAAGGGCCGTTTGTTGTTCATAAGGATCTTCATAGTGGAGCTTACATCCTATCAACGGTAGATAGGGAGGTGTTTGGGAAAGCATGGAATCTCCAACACCTTCGCCACTATTTCGCTTGAACTGTAAGGAAGCATGTATTAACTGAAATAATAAAACAAAGACAGTGGTATAGGCATATTTCGGTCGAACCACTATAGCTGCCTTGCATTATTTGTCTTATTTGAAACTTTCTTTGCTTTAATTGTTTATCTGATGACTATTCTCACTACAAGCAATCGCAAGCACTCGCTGGTAGTGGTGGAAACAAGATAGCTATGACAAGAGGCACAAAACTAGCCTCGGTAGTTCACTACTGATGATCGGCACCCTTAAGCCGACAATGATGAACCGACTATAAGCCACGGATTAGGCATGATTTACAGCCTATGCAGTTCATCATTGGCATTCGGCTCGTCGACAACTGCGAATCGATCATAAACCCCACGATTAAGGTGTTGCTGCAGCCAGGGGTAGTCCGTAGTTGACGATCGGCATTACACACGCAAATAATGATAAATCGAATAATACTCACAACATGGGTAATAGTCCAAGTATTTATCGTTCGCGATCGTCCCTAAACATAGCACGCGTTTATGGTTTTCTACGTCTCAGAACACAATAATGATTCACTAAGTCGTAAGAAGTTCACAAGAAGACAAGGCAGACTTTAAAAATCAAGCGTCACAAAAGTTATTCCAGATAAATATGCAAAGAACAAAAGTCGAACATTACAACATTAAAATCTGTATATAGAAATTTTTTCATTTATATGCATATGCAGAACAACCATACATCTTCCCAAAAATACATATATACAAAAAAGAGAAAGGAAAATTTCCTCAACTAAGCGGGAGGGACAACCTTGTCACTCGGCCCACTCCTAACGACCATGTCCTTTGGAAGCTCGGGCCGCTTAGAAGACTCGACCTCTCTTTACAACTCCCCAGCAGTACCCTTTGGTGGCCCGACCTCCCTGAAGAAATCCTTGCATAATGCAAGTAAGAAAGATCATAAGTTTTATAGTCTGAGATAAGTAATGGCGAAGCTGAAGTAAAAAGACGAGATACCTATGGTAATATTGTGTGGATCATCAAGCCCCACAAAATCCAAACCCTCTCCATCATCCTCATCCTCCACTAGCAGATCGAATCCTTTAGCGATGGCCTTGGTCTCTTCCATCATGAACTAACAGTTCACCATCCCAACATCATACACCGCTCCTTCCTCCTGCGCAACCGTAGCCTTAGTCATCACTTGGGGATAGTTGTCCATCAAATGAAGATTCCCATATTTCCAAAACATGTAGAAGCGTCCTTCAGCATTTGGTTAACCGTCTCACAAAAGTTGTTGGACTTGTCGACTTCTGTTTGGAGGGACACCACCTTATTCATATACCGCTCCTTACCTTCCTTAGCTGAATCTACTCCGCCTTTAGCATATCAATCTCAGTCTTGTACGAATCCTTTTCCTTCCTCCACTCAACTTGAAACTTCTTCAGCCGAGCCAAGACTTTGTACGATTGCTTTATTTTACCCTTGAGAGAGCGGATCCACTTCAGATCCTTCCACCTAGCTCCATCCACTGAACTTATAGCCCCATCAATCTGTGCCTTGCATAAGTCAGTAGCCTCTCTCGTCACTTCTTCCTTGGCTTTCTTTATCTCAGCTGCATTAGATGCTTCAACCGCCTCCAACTTCACATTCTTCTCCCTTAGCGCTCTACGTAGATCCTCCACCTCTAAGCGTAACCGTACATTAGCGCTCCCCACTTCCTCACCGACCTTGGCTAAGTGGGATTGATAATCGACAACTTTTCTAGTCTCACTAGTAATCTGGACAATTCTCGTTCTCAAATTGGCGAAAGAGTTTTTTCCTCATACAAGATTCGAACCAGAGGATTTTATGGCAGAAAAAACTCGATGTCAGAATCCACTGGATGGTAAACCGCATACCAAGGATTAATATTACGGTGACTCTCGAAGGGATTCCTTTACCGGTGGTTGAAAATCAAAGAAATAAGCACTAACATTTTCTTCCCCAAAGTTGCCAGGCACCTTATGCACTTCAGGACCAGATGGATTTTGGCGATGGCGACAGGAAGAAATTTGAGAACCAGGGGAGGTAGCATCTTTATCCGGAGACCTTGCACATTTCTGGGACATCTCATGGCCCTCTCTTCTACCCAATCCTGACAGATTCTCCTTGCCACTCTCTTGCATAATCTTTTCCTTTTGCGAGGCCGGTGGCTTAGAAGGAATGAAGGCCCCATTCATCCGTTTGAACTGTTCAAGTCGCCGAGACATTTCATTCCTCTTCAGATTTCTTCTTTTACCTACAAAGCGAATAATAATTTTAGAGCAGAGAAATAGAGAAAGCATAAACACAAAACATGCAAGACACTTGGATAGTGAAAGCTACCACAGACCCTTAGGGGAGACTGGATCAAGTGGCCAGGACAGGTTCTCTATCAAGTGGGGAATACACTAGGATGAGACTCCACTCAAAGGAAGGGCACATGATGACTGGGCTTCATTGGACTGAGGAGAAAGTGGAGACCGAGACTCGTTTGAAAACAAAAAAATTCTAAAGAAGTAACCCATAATCTGTGCAGAAATCAAAAGCACCTGGAGACAGCCCGAACACCTTGTCGATTCCCGCTCCGCTTTGCACTAGAAGAACCGGTTTTCCACTCAAGTCACCTGTGTCCACAATCTCTTGAGAGGGGTCAGCATTGAAAGTTGGCTCAGGTATTAGCTCAGATTGATCTAATTTCTTGGGCCACTCCCGCGCAGCCTCGGCATTCTTCAAGAGAGTCATGCCCAAACCTTTACTGCCAATAATCTCCACATCTTGAGAAGCGTGGGCCTCCAATTCTCTTGCCTCAAAATCTCCCTCCGACCCTATCTCATCCTTGCTATCACCCTCCAAACGAGAACCCTGCTCATCACCAGGAGAAGGCGCGTCCCATATGCGCAAAGATTTCCCCAAATGGGGAGGATGAACTGCACTCTTTTTACGCCTTAACTTCTTCGGGATCTGTCATCTTCACCCTCTTCCTTTGGTTCCTTGCCTTTGCCAGCATCTCTCCCTTCTCCTTCGGCTCTTATTGCTCTCTCAACTGAGCTTGGCCTGATCGTGAACACGGATTGAACGGGGCCGCTTAGGTTGTAAAAACGAAGGACCATGTCATGAAGTAGGAGTGAGGCTTCCCTCTCAGCCTTAGGGATAATTAAGATTTTCTTTGCCATCTTCTTCAAATCTTCATCCTCTGCCGCCTTCACACAACCTGAAAACACAAAGCATCAGGGAACCAAGTCGACAGAAAACTTAGATACGGATGTAAAGGAAACTTGCACCCATAAGTGAAAACATGTTGAGGGATGACATCATCACGCACAAAGAAGCACTCCTTCTTAACATACTAAGCTTCGAGTATAAATCAAGAACAAGCTTGAATTTGTGAGCTGACTCAAGGCCGATGAAGGGGCTCCCCTTTAGGTAACTTCTCACATATACAAGTACCTAACCTCTCTATGGGTAGGGGGTCTTTGATAGCGCTTCATAAATATTAGATACAAGCATGTCAAGATAGCATAGGATTTCGGTTGATGCTGTAGCGGAGCAACTTTTAAACAGACCACGAAGTTGGCAATCCAGTAGGTGAGCGAAGGAATTGCACCATACATATAGTGGTATTTACTATATGCCATTATCCTTCTAGGGGAGAGCATGCCCTATCTTTGGTTCAGGTAGTAGCATGTCCCGATGAAAAATCTCGAATGTTGTGGCTATGGAATTAAGCTTCTTCATTGTCATCATGATAGGATAAAACTCAGAAGGATTTACCAGCATCTGGTTGGAATCCCTTTACTAGAGAGTAAGCGGAGCTAGGCTTTTTTGGAGGATTAGCAGGAGCATCAGAAGAAGAAGCACCAGCACCAGTAGGCTGTGATGAAGCATGCATGGATCGAAGCTCGCGACCAGACGAGATTTTCCTGCGTAAGGAAATAAAAAGCATACATAAGTCCAACACCCCAATAGATATGCAATCGTAAATGGAAATTTAAACGTTCGTCTAAAGCCTCATATCGTCTTGTTTGGTTAAAACTATACTCCAAACCTAACCCTAGGAAATTCAGACTACCGTTCCAAGGATATCCCCCTTTGGCTCGACATACTTGTGATCACTGTACTCGAACTAAACTAGTTCAGCATCACCCTACCATAAAAACCGAACAGGACAACGATGTCGAACCATACCCACTAAGTGATAACTATTTTTGGCCCGAAGCTCACCCTCCTGCGTCAAGCCATGCTCGCAACCCTACCGCATAGAAACACGTCTCATGCCCTAGCCTAGCCGAGCAACCACAGTGAAATGGAGGGAATTACCGACTCAACGGAAAACCCTTTCGCCATCCATAGTCACAATCACCCCACCGTCACCAAACATGAATTTCTCTATCGTCGAATTGCTCTAGAATCACATCATTCACTTCCTTCCCTCAATTCATAGCAAAGGTCATCCACACTCACAACACGTACCAAACTCCCCTAAAACCTAAACCTTAAATCCTTGGGACAGAAATCGAATCTAGAAGGCCTTATCGAGTAATGGAGAAGCAAAAATATCAAGAATTCACGCAATAAAAGCTTCAATCGACTTGATGTAGATTGAAGAATTTTAGTTAGGAAAATAAAAGAAGGAGAATAAGAAGAAGGAAGCGGTATTTAAATGGGAAAAGGAAGGGAAGTCGAACAGTCTTAAATTTTCGAACCGGTTGTAGAAACTTAATGCCGAACCAAACAAAGCACGTTGTGTGACTGCACAACATACTTTGGGAGGCAAGTGTTGGCTCGGATTTTAGAAGGCAGAGAGGGGGGGGGGGTAAGGAAGCAGAGTTGGGTTATGACGTAGAAGGTAGAATAGCCGGACCAAATATTTGGTTTGACATTCACTAAAATGCTGGACCAGACATTTGGTCTGGCACCCTCTGAAGTGTCGGACCAAATGTTTGGTCCAGCTTGGCATGTCAAACACTGGACCAAACATTTGGTCCGATACATAGACATGTCGAACCAAATGTTTTGCTCGGCAAATAAGAAGCTCCAAGGAAAAACACCAAACCAAACATGGTAGAGCAACCAAGAAAAGCATGCTCCTTGACCAAATGTCGAAGCGGACCTTCCTGCCCAAAATGCCGAACCAGATTCAGGGAGTTATAATCTCAACCTCCCCACTCCACACTCCACTTTATAAGTACCAGAGTCTTAAACAACAATGAGGACTGAATTTCGAAGAAAAGATGGAAAACTCTACTGAGACTTAACCACTCCAGTTGCTCTATTTTTTTCCTCTTTCAATAAAACTTGTACCCTATAAATACCAGAGTCCTTTAGCTACTTTCCAACTCTAAACCGATGAACTATTCTATGACTGCAAAAAGTATCTGTTAACGTATTGGAAAATCAAAAGCTTCATATCAGACAACTTAAATGCGACTTAGTCAAATTCAAACTTAGAGGTGTTTGTCCAATTTTTGTGCAAATACCATACCAAAACATAACATTGTAATACTGCTGGTAGACTAGCTCCTTTCGTCCTTGCTACTCCAACCGTTGTATACTTCATGCTCAAAAGAAATAAATGAAAACTAGTCATATAAGTATGTATATAATTGCAAATACATCCTTTGATCATTACCCTAATAATCATCATATATACACTATGCCTTATTATATAATAATTACCCAATCACACCCATATGGACAGAGAGACTAAGTCTCTTTTAAAACGATGACTTGTGTCTCTTTTATATATTGTATTGTTCTTAACCTACTCTGATACCAAATATAAACACCCTGACCTCCATACCTATATTACCCAAGAGCATTATTAATTAATACCATCGGGTTATCCAGGAAATGAGGTCATATGTGGACACACATAAATATTCCCTTGGACTAACACTAGTACATATCATATACTACTCACCACACATGCAAACGGTCTTGGTAAAAAGCAATAAAAATGCATGCTTCCAAGATAGAAAAACATACGATACATAATAAATATCAAATAGAACACTGAGTCAATAAACACAGTTATAATATATAACACCGAATATACATGGTATGTCCAATAAACATCACATGAATTACATACAAGTGACTATACAATACAAGATGATAGACTGTTTTAATGAATATTAGCATCCTCTATTCCTAAAGCATGATCTATTCTCACCGTCCCTAAACCTGAAATGTTTCGGACTGACCCAAGCATTACGTAAATAATAAAAAGGCAAGACTATGTCTAAATCAAGGATCAATATACACATGTAACTCAGGATATGTAGGGTAATGTAATGATAATATCAATAATATAACTCAAGTCGATATTTATGTATGTCTATAGATATACAAGGTAAATAATTATTATGTCATGAAAAATCCCAAAAGTTTCACATAACATTGAATATCACAAAACCATACATAAAGATGTTGTCGCCCATATAAAAGTGCACCAATCAGAATCCATGGAATCCACGTCAAATAAGTGAATCATACTTATCTAGAAATCATCATTAAAACCGAGAAATCATTAATTAATGAGGTATCACCAGGTATAGTCGGGCTAGCATATAGCATTGCTGAAGTATATTTCTCACTCTCAATAATAAAATATTAGCATTAATATAACAAATAGAAATATAGGTCGCCTATTAAAGAATCATATGTATATATTAAAGATATAAGAATCCATTATACTCTAAACACTTATCACATCACATATTTAATCTTATCTCCTCTTATAAAATAAATAGTGACGGGAATTGACTTTACGACAGACACAAGTTCCCACATAGAGTAATAACATAATGTACACAACCTATATTTGTACATAGTGAGATATATAAACAATATGTACTTATCTACCATTTTGTGTAGAACCAGACAAGAAACTGATAGCCAACCACCTACTCCAAGAGCCTTGAGCTACCCACCTAGATCCGCTCATATAATCTTCAGTTATCTTCCTGTAATCGTGATAATATCTACCTAATGTGCTCATCAACGCAAAGCTCATAATCATAATCCTAGATCATAACCCTACGGTAACAAACTACTGGACTAGGTGATAAAAAGGGCTAGGGCTACCACTCTATAGGCTAATCACACTTCACTAAAATCTAGTGGTGTGCATCTAATATGATGAAGGTGTCATGGATTTGGGGAACAACCCCATGATTAGGCCGAATGTGTGGACAACGGCCTAATCCGGTCCCCTTTTACTTCAAATCATATCTCGAAGCACTTCATGATAGACAAGTAGATAATATCTATGAATGCATACATACATGCATGCATACACACACACACACACACTTACACACACATACATACATATTTACATACATATACGTGCACCTCCATAACTTATATCCGTGAGTTTACTCCATCCTCGACCATGACCTCATGCAAATATAATCTAAATATCCCATTTCTTGTCACTTGAGTGACATTAGTTTAGAATGAATAACCAAATAAGTATCACATCGGTGATTTATAACACCAACGTTCATAAGCTTCACTCAATCTCCACAATATTCTAAATAACGAGTTCAAAGAATAATCAGAGAAATATTATCAAAAGTCTCATACCAGATGGTACCATATCTCCATTTATTCTTATCAATATAATTAAAATCATCGTAAACAAAAATATCCCAAAATAGCAATGTCATGAATCCATACAGAATGGTGTCATCACCACATCAAATCAAAACATTAGCCAACTCAACATCAACGTTGAATCATTCTTATAAATCCAGTTCGATATAAAAGAAATGAGAAATCAAGTAAGTATGTTGAAATAAATTAATCAAATACATACACGCACACATATATATACATACACGCATACACATATATATAGAACAATCAAATCAATATTTAATAGTAAATCATGCACAACATACAATCTTAATATAATAGAGATGAGAACATCAAAGTTATATGCTAATCATTTTGGAATTAAATGGAATATTTAAATAAACTTTAAATTAGTAAATACACATATTTTCTATAATCAACTATAAATATAAATATAACATACTTCTATATAAACTTATTAATCATGAAATCTCTTCAAACTACTTAAAATATTAATTAGAAAATATTTCTCATTTTTTAGAATTTATAAAAAAAATTAAATAATTATTTTAAACCCAAATAGAATTTTTTTCCAACAAAACAATAGTTTTAAATATACCTAATTACTGGATTTTAGATAAGAAACTTCTTCATAAAATTGTATATTTCTTTATACAGCTTCTCACATTTAATTTCCATGCAAGTATACTTTTTCTCTTAATAAAGTATACACTATGTAAGCATAACATATGACTCAAACTCAGGTGGGTTGGGTAAAAGGCACAAGCCTTTACCACTGGGCTACACATGTTTTGTGTAAATGGTAGCACCACCGATCAACCTATAATGGTCAACCAGTTGGGGCTTGGGTGTCGGTCTCTAAACCGACTCCCATCGCACATTCCAACGATTTGCTTCGACCATTTTTGTCAAATTTAGGCGTTCTCCTCCTCCTGCTTTAACTATTTTTCCTCCAATTCAATGCACACATAACATATTCAACCAAACAATAATCCAAACACAACATATATCAAAAATAAGTTGATCTAACATAAAAATATGAGATACTACACTCATTTAGCATCATGCATCCTCTTCCTTCTGTTTGCACGCTCCAGAGATTTAAAAATGATTGAACACCAAATTGTTTATGATCTAGGTATAAAACGATGTCGAAACGCACATATATAAATTTTAGAATTCATAAGATTTTTTATTACTTTCTTTGATCCTTGGATTGAAAGAGGAGTGTGGTTCCTAAAGAAGAAAGTTGGAAAATTATTCCCAGGAGATGCGTACGTGATTGAAAAATATGAAGGAGGCGTAAAATCTAGATACAAAAGAACCCAGGTAATAGACATGGTCTTGAGTTTAGGCTTTAGGCTTTATTTACCAAAACAAATATATTCTATTATTATTTTTATCTCTTTTCATTTACAAACTATTTTCCATTTAACTCAAGGCATCATTAACTTTTGAATAAAGATTATATTTATCCTACTTAAGCGGTAACACAACACTATGGAGTTTTATAGAATTTATTTCCTACGTATTCTTTTTATTTTAACTAATTATTTCAAAATTGCCATATTTGTCCTTTTATAATAAAATTGTATTCATTAACCCAAATTAACTCAAATTCCCTGTTTAAAATGATTTCTTTCTCAAACTAATTTTATTCATTCATTATATAATTTTATAAAATATGGTTTCTATATTTTAATTTTATTTTTAATTTAAATATATCATATTCACCATCTAAGTCTATTTATAAAATAATTTCCAAAATAATTTATCATTTGTCTTTAAAAAAAATTATTCTCAAAACCATTTAATTTGATCATTAAATACTTTATTATAAAATTCCAATATTCCAAAATAAATCCAAATTATTCATGTTTAAACTTTAATATCCATTTTAACCAATTAAATAATTATTTTTGACTTTTATTAATTACCCCTTAATGCTGGGTTATTACAGAATCCCACTTCTGTGGGTGGGGAATAGCAAAAACCTACAATGTAATTTAGCTTGATTGTATCTTTATGAATACCTAACTAGGCTCTGATGTAAAAGGTGGATTCCATCATTCTTGTGAATATAAAATGAAATAGCTTTGTGGATCGATGGAACTGTGTTCTCATTAGCTAAACTTGTGCTGTGTATAACATCAAAAATTAATGCTCTGTGTTTTGAAAATGCAGGTATATAGGTACCCAGAGATAGGCACCGATGGACTCTCCTATTCCATAAATGGGACATAAGAGTTTAATCATTTTAGGTATCCAGAGATGGATGCCAATAAACTCCTTGAATTCATGATCGCAACGCAGGAGTACAAAAAACTAGTTCGATTATGATGATGTGCCTTATGCTTTTTCCTAAGATTATAACCCAGAGATTGACAGGGTCTGCTCATGATGCCCCGAGATAGGCATCTTACTAATAAAGTCCCAAAGATAGGACCTAGTATAATATTAGGCCTCCTAACCAAGGAATAATCACGATTGATTTCAAGGATAGGTAGGATCAAACGTGGATGTCCAGAGATAGATATCCAAATTATTACTCCCAGAAGACAGGGAGTGATGTGTGTGTGTGTGTGTATATCCGACCTTATACCTGGTCAAATAAAACCTAACTAGAGATAAGCAAAGCAAGTTACGAGATCAACCAAGAAATGGTAAGAAGCTGCACACATACAGAGTGATGGTGGATGATAATGTTGCTTAGATTCAAATGTAATCGCATTCAATTTGGATGATAATGTTGCTTAGACCCGAGAGCATCAACTTGGATACTAACGGAGGTGGGAGCAGAAGTGAGGATGAAGGTAGATGGTATAGGCAATGAGACTAAAAGAGGAGGAGGAGGAACATCATCCATTTTTTCCATCTTGATATTTTTGAGCTTAAAAGTTTGGTTTCTTTTCCTTTAACATCGAAGGACCGTATGCTCAGTGCCACTAATGATAAAAATGTCTTCTTCCCCTATGCTACGTTACGATCACCCTTAGACTCTTCATCTAAAGCATGGGTCATTTTAACATCGGCACTAGGAGTAGGATCCACTAAAGTAGTTTGGTGATTTATGGCCTCGATATGGAAGAGGTTGAGGCACTAGATGTACCCGCCATTTGCATTGAAGTCTTTACCATAGGTCCTTGGGAAACATAAGTGGAACTCTCACCTAAATCTTTGGAACTAGATTTAGGCTAGGCCACGGCAGATGCACTAGTTCAAGGAAGAACCTCAATAGTTAGAAGGAGTCTGTCAGCCTCAAGAACCATTATATCTTCATCTTCCAATAGGTTAAGCTTTTAACTCCTCTTTATCAATCTCAGATCCATTAGAATGCTCTTATTATTGCTTCAATATCCCTTCCTAGGCCATAGCTAAAGCCCTGGGATACCCCTTATTTAGCCACCTTAGGTTCTCAAACTTGACAATGTTTGCATAAAACTAAATGAGGGTAGGCTTGATCTTGAACTTGACCCAGTCTTAAGCTTCCTTGACCTGGTCATCAACTGTCTACCTCTAAGCCTCGGCCTCTTCTTTCCTCACATAGGCATCTAATAGCTCATAGCAATTTTCCTGGGCTTGGGTAAGAGTGCCGTCTCACTCCTTCTTCTAAGCCTATAGCCCATCTTTTAACCTTTGAATCTCTAATGCATGTTCCTCGTTAATCTTTTCGCACTTTCCATTTTACTACATATGAATATAGCTTTTGTGATGTAAAGCCTCAAAGTAATCATGCCGCCTCTTTGATTACTATGCAAAATACTTTTTCTTCTTCCAATTTCTATTCAGCAGCCACCAACAAAGCCCTAACCCCTTCGACTTCTTTATCAATATTATAGATAATGCGCTTATTGTCTTTATCAATATGCTCTTACCCCTTAGAGAGCAACTATTTTCGCATAACTTGCTTTAGAGATAACCATAGCTAGCCTCTTCAACTTATGATATTGATCGTATACGTAACCCATATAAGGAAAAACTTCGGCCCAATATATTAAGGAATATCTTTCACGTGAGGGGCAAACTTGACCTCATCAAAGAAGATCTTTGGGAAGGTCTTCTGATGGCAGCCAGATGTGGATTCGAGACGATTTTGGTCACTACAGCCAAAACAGTGATAATAAGTTGATCTTCATCATACTTTCATCTAGAAGTGTCAAAAGACACAAGCCCAAATAGCTGACCAAATTATAAGGAATGTGAGAAGACATTAATGGTTGTGTTATAGGTGGAACAAAAGATGGAATAGTTAGAACTCAAATTGAGGGGATGGGATTAGGCATCGTTGAATGTCTATCCATGCTATGCGGCAACGGAGAGAGAGATCTATGCCGAGAAGGCGAAATCCCTCCAAAGCCTCCTCGGTGGCCATCACAGTGCCTGTAATCTCTATCCCACCTTCCATACTCCTTCTGTGATGACTGCTTGAGTAGGACTCATGAGACAATTCATGTAATATCATGACAAGTCGAGCATTTTATATTTGCCTCCGAAGCTTTGAAGTTCATCAAAAAGATGTTGGTGATCCATGGAACCTAAAAAAAGCATGGCCGAGCTAATACTAAGGAGATTGATAGATTACATATGTGGTGTAAATGTATAGTGATTCAAAGTGTTCTGAAGTGCTAATGTCCTAGTGCTCCCAATGAAGTATGGTCTTGAAGCTTGCTAATAAGGGTTATCTCCCCTGCACCGGTTGTAGGTACATCGGTGGGAAAGCGAATAGGAGAATCAATGTCATCGATGCTAATGTTACCGAGACCAAAAGTACCTATTTCATTTGCAATGCTCCCAAATGACCCATATATATATACATGTATGTGTGTGTATTGTTACCACAAATAAAGGTGTCGAACATCAAGGAAAAACAAATCAAATTCAAGATATCAATTGTAAACAAGGAAAAGTAATAATGCTTTAAGTAAGGGGTATCAAACTTCAAGCAATCCCAGGGAGATGCTGAATCTCTATAAGCAAAGATGTCGAATGTTTAAGAAGGAATGGCGAGTCTCTAAGGGTATTGAATTCCAAGTAGTTTCCAAACTCAGAAGGTATCAAACATGAGCATAGCAAGAAGGCCATTGAACATTAATAATTGAAAAGATACCACATTAGGGTATTGAATCCCTAAGGACGTTGAGCTACAAGTGTTGTCGAGCTTGAATGAAGGAAGAGAAGGCATCAAATTTCAACAACTATAAAAGTTGTCGAGCATATAAGGAGGAAGAGATATAGTATCCCAAACAATTTCTAAAGATATCAAGCATATAACAAGCCCAAAAGTGGCGTCGAATATTAGCAGGTACCAAGGCACTATGATACAAAGGATATCGAATCTGAAGAAAATCAGAGGGTGTTGCAATAGATATCGAATAGATAGTCACGAAGAGTCTATCAAGATTCTACGAAATAAGCAACAGATATTAAGCCTTTACAACTACGACTGCTGTAAAGCATCCACAAGTGGCAAGTGGTCTCGAGCTTTATAGCAGTAAACCATGTCGACCTTCAAAGGATATAAAGATAGCCAATGTCTACAGTTATGGAGGATGTCGCTTATCATTAGTACAAAGAAGGATTTTGAATGTCATCAATATGATGAGGAACGTCCAATGTCATTAATATGGAGCAGGATATCAAATGTCATCATTACAACAAAAGATGTTGAATATTAGTAATACAAAGGGATATCAAATATCAGCAATTCACACAACATGTCAAAGAATACGTGGAAACCATACCACATGCTACCATCTCTATAAATACGAACCCAATGGACACATGGGTGGGAAAATTTTCTCATCTCATTTCTTACATTTTCAAGTTGTAAACCCTAAATCAAATTAGGGATTTTGTAAAGCCGATTGTACATTTTCGAATTTTGTACATAAGAACTTGAACAATGAACATTGCATGACATAGTTCAATCGAATAAAATTATTTGACCAATTATTTAATTTTCGACATGCATATGACTTCTAATAGTTGACTCGGGCTATGATCATCCACACTCCATTCTATTGTAATTAGAATAGAACCTTCATTTGCATACTTCTCTTGTGCTTTGCATTATGCTATTCATGCCTTTGATAGAGATGGACTAACTTCTCCTTGCGTATTAAGTTAACAAAGAAATTTGTCAACATTTTGACGCTAGAAGGAGGGACTGAACCTCCGACCACCTGCATATTTCAATATCCTTCATATAAAGGATGAAAAGGATTTTCCTAGCCTGCATATTTCCTTAAAGGAATTTTTGAATCTTGCATAACCTATATTGAATAGCATAATGACTGTCTCTGAACAGGGATCCTTTGAGCCTCACTTGGCCAAACTAGTTTATCAAGTCATTCATAATTTGCAATTCCATAAAGAACAAGTGTTGAGATTTTTGGCACTAAAAATCATGGAAGAAATGAGATGTGGCACTTTATAATCTAGATAAAAGGAGCATAATCTGCTCCATATAGGATCTACCCCAATCCATAGCTATTATTCTAATCTGAAAGAGGAGAACACAAAAAATGATGGCTTATTCTTAAGAATAAGAAAGGCCATATGACTCCGATCTAAGGGAACTATTTTTAAAAGAGAAAAAGCAGAAGGCTTCAACAAGTTTTCCCAAAAGTAGGAAGGAATAGTGTGTCACTCTTCTACACTGGTTGAAATTCAAGATTCCTTAAAGTGAAATTTTACGAACAATGCTAGTGCACCAATCCAAGGTTACAAAAAAGTCAAAGGGGAGCGAAAAGCACAATACCCTAAAAAAAATTGATCCTCTAAGATTTATTCCCTTGCCACCTTCTATGAGAATATCTATCTCCTAATCAAAGAGAGGTTGATCTATTGGCCTTCAAAGATGAAGCAACCAAGAAATAAAAGAAATCTTCGAGGTGTTTATTGCCAATATCTTCAAAGGAATGGACATAGAATTGATCAATGTTGAGCTCTTAAAGGAGTGACTGAAAATTTCTTAGGGAAAGGAGAGCTTCAATAAATTTGTTAACATACATACTTACATACATACATACATACATACATACATACATACATACATACATACATACATACATACATACATACATACATACATACATACATACATACATACATACATACATATGTATGCATACATGAATACACACACACACACACACACACACATATCTTGATGGAGGGATCAGCGGTGGCAATGAAGCTGAGCGAGGTGAGATTATCTTTAGTTTTGTCCATCAAGGAATGAGTGGAGCCTGATCATCGCAATCTGTATCACCAACTGACTCATGGCCAATATTTATATCCTCATTATCACCATTGCCACTAACCACGACAATGTCCACATCTTTATCTCCCCCATATTCTCTTTTAGATTGACTTGGGGATCCTGGAAGGGTGGAATGTCAACATTTTCTTCAACTCTAACAACATATCGAACATCTTCATGGACAATTGGAATGAGTCCCAAGCTATGATTGTGGTCTGAAGGTTAAACTGCCACATTCTCTCATCAGTTAGTGGATACATCATCTCCCATTTTACTATAAGGATAGCAAGTAAGCGTCGAAGGGTATTTTCTAAGGTTGTGCTGCTAGGCCTTCTTAGAATATTTGAAAATCCATAAAGATAAAGGAATCGGTAACTTGGATGAGTTAGCAATGCATAAATCACGTATGATAATAAAACTTATGCCCAAATAACCATTTCTAAGAAAACCTGGGAAGGCATCGTATAAAGAAATATTCACTCTTAAATAGTTATTGAAGAGGCCTCAAATGACACAGCAGCCCGCAGACGACTCCAAATAGATAAGAGAAATACAACCCATTCGTATCTTGAAAGAATATAAATAACGAAATTCCTCTATTGTCGATGCCCTTCCCAGGTGTTGTAATAATACCATATACATGATATTCAATGAAGCATAGCTGTTTGGATGAAGAAATATTAAGGCAAGCCTCATATATTGGAACACAATCCGGATGAAATAATCATATGTTGGAACACACCCAGATAAGCATATATACTGGTTGCATGTGGTATAACCTTCATGCAGGTTATGAGCCTGTCGATTGGGCTTTGGGACAGGAACATATTTGACAGAAATATTGTGCCTATTATAAATTCTTAAGACGACCAACCCATCTCATTTAAATGCAAGGAGTTCGGTGGGTTATCAAGAAAAATGGCATCCTCCAAATCGAGATCATGGGCAATTCCCGCTAAATCTTCGCCTGGCAGTACAAAAGTAACAATTACCAAAGATTGCCTCATAGGGAAATGAGTTGGCTAAGGTTGGAAGGATAGGGAAGTATATGTCATTAAAGATGTTGAGGTAGAGTCTAATTCCGATTCTGTCACAGATTGAACAACAGTAGATGTAGATGGACCATAACCATCACCGAGATATGTGAGGAGGGTCAATGATCCATAACTATTGAAAACTACACATGTGAACAAGGTTAGGTAGAATTCATCTGTAATTCCCATGCTAAAATAAAAATCTGTATGACCAATGAATAAGACCTAATGGATGTCAATGTGTGTCGACTGGCCGGATCTTTTACATTAACTGGGGTTGATGATATATAATCTAATATATGTAGTGTGTGTATGGTGTCCAAAGTACTATGAATATAAAAACTTAATGTAGATAGCTTGCTCGTGTTGGCAAACGAGCATCATTGCATAATGGAACCGTGCATCAGATTTCACTCGTTACAGTATGATTTAAGATAACGGAACCGATGCAAGTAGCAATGTGGGATTTCTCTTTGTAGGGACATGAGAGTGAAGTGTCAAGTTAAAGCAGTGGTAGAAAGTCTATACAAATGCCAAAGCACATTCGGTGGTCGTTATCTGAAACTGTCCCAATGAGCAAGATCATCGATCGCAACTCGACTAAAAGTCGTTTGAATACCTTACCTCCCCACTCCTTGTTGAACTTAGAGAATTTTTGAAGTCTTTTGAAAAATCCTTAGCTCCTCCAAAAACTTGAGTCCAACCTAAGTGCAACCTAGAGCAGTCCCGAAGTAAATTGCATTTGCTTCGAGTAGGCCCTGGTCTCTCAAAACCAAGCCAAATTTGAAACAATTTCAAAAAATTCCCAAAGTCCTAGTCTGGCTATTGATCCAAGGGGTAGAGGGTCCAAAAGTTTTAAGACATGGTTGAGCGGAGAATAATGATCCACGTCTATTGATGGTGACCTGCATGATTCTATTCCATCACGTACCTAAGTCTATTCGATAAAGATTGGGTTAGGGGGAGGAGGGGGCCTGAACACTCCTTCAGTCATCCTAGAACGATCCACCTCGCCTTCCTTGCACTTTTGGGGTACTTTGATGGCTGCAGTTGCTGCATAGAAATTCCGAGTTCGATCCTGCTTTCGGAAGCCCAAACGGTCCCAGATCGGGATCGCCCTAACAGGGAAAACGATCGGCTTCCCCTCTTGGGTGGGTGGGTTAGAGGGAGGATAGGGGCCCAGACATCTAGCTGGTCATTTAGGAACCATTTACTCACACCAGATCCCTGTCTAACCCGAGTGTTTATTTTTTGTTTTATTAAATCTTGGGTACTCATGTTACGTATGAGTAGTCAAGTGATTCGGGTTTGCTTTGACGAGTTCTGGAGGAGATATGGAGCAGGTGGCTTCAGCATGTAGATATATATAGTGGTTCCACTGTGTTTGAGTTGTTTCTGTTTCCTGTTATGTACTTGAGTTGTAATATCTAGACAGGTGTTTAACTGTCTAGTTTGTGTAGTTTGAGCTGTATAACTCTGATGTATGTGATACTATGTAATATTTTATTTGATTAATATAATTTATTCGTTCCGCTGTGAAATTCTGATGTTGTTTGGTTCTTTCTTTTCTTTCCCTTTCTTTCTCCTTAATGATGCGTCTTTCTATGGTATGAAAGGTGGGTCGTTATAGGTTTGATCCTGCTTTTGAAGGCCCAGACGGTCTCGGATCGCGATCGTCACAATTGGAAAACGATCGGCTTCCCCTCTAGGGTAGGTAGGTCAAGGGGAGGAAAGGGCTCGGACTGCCACCTGGTCGTTCCAGAACGATCCATCTCACCTTCTTCACATTTTCGAACACATTGATGGCTGTAGTTACTGTGCAAAAATTCCGGGTTCGATCTTGCTTTCGGCGGTCTCGGATCGCGATCACCACAAATGGGAATACGATCGGCTCCCCCTCCTGCATTTGTTGGTCAGGGGAGAAGAGGGCCCAAACTCCCACTCAGTCATCCCAGAACAATCCACCTCGCCTTCTGCGCGCTTACAGGCAATTTGACCGCTCCAATTGCTGCGCACAAGTTCTGGGATCGATCCTACTTTCGGAGGCCAAATGGTCCCGTGTCGTGATGGCCCCAACTAGGAAAATGATTTTCATCCCCTCCTAAGTGGGTAGGTCAATGGGAGGAGGGGGCCTGGACGCCCACCCGGTCGTCCCGAAACGATCCACCTCGCTTTCTGCACGCTTACGGGCAATTTGACCGCTGGAGTTGCTGCATAGAAATTTCAGGATCGATCCTTCTTGCGAAGGCCCAGACGGTCCAATATAGCGATCGCCCTAATTGGGAAAACGATTGCTTTCCCTCCTATGTGGGCGGGTTACGGGAAGGAGGGGGCTCGGAATCCCACCGGTCGTCGTAGAACGATCCACCTAGCCTTCTGTGTGCTTTAGGGCACTTTGACGGTTGATGTTGCTGCGTAGAAATTCCGGGTTCGATCCTGGTTTCAGAGGCCCAAACGGTCCCGGATTGCGATCGCCTCAATTGGAAAACGATCGGCTTCCCCTCCTGGGTGGGTGATCAAGGGGAGGAGGGGGTCTCGGATGCCCACCCGATCTTCTCGGAACGATCCACCTCGCCTTCTACGTGCTTTCGAAAAATTGAAGGTTGTAGTTGATGCATAGAAATTCCGAGTTTGATCCCGCTTTTGGAGGCCTAGACGGTCCCAAATTGCGATCTCCCCAACTGGAAAACGATTGGCTTTCCCTCCTAGGTGGGAGGGTCAGGGGGAGGAAGGGGGCCCAGACTCCCACCGGGTCATTTTGAAACGATCCACCTCGCCTTTCGTGTGCCTTTCAGGCACTTTGACACCTACAGTTGCTAAGTAGAAATTCCAGGTTCGATCCTACTTTCGAAGGCCCAAACGGTCCCAGATCCTGATCGCCCCGATTGGGAAAACTGTAGGCTTCCTCTCTTGGGTTGGTGGGTCAGGGGAAAGGAGGTCCGAAATTTCAAGCACTTTGATGCCTGTAGTTGCTACGTAGAAATTTCGGGTTAGATCTTGCTTTCGAAGGCCCAAACGGTCCTGGATCGCGATCGCATCTACTGGGATAACGATCAGCTTCCCCTTTTAGGCGAGTGGGACAGGAAAAGGAGGGGGCCCGGACTCCCACTTGGGCGTTGAAATTCCCATAAGCCAGTGGAAGGCGAGGTGGATCGTTTCAGGAGGACCAAGTCAGAGTCCGGGCCCTCCTCCTTTCCCTGACCCACCAACCCAGGAGGGGAAGCCGATCATTTTCCCTGTTTCGGCGATCCTAATCCGGGATCGTCTGGGCCTTCGAAAGCAATACCGAATAAAGAATTTCGAAGGCAGTAACTCCAGGCGTTGAAGTGCCCGAAAGCCAGCAAAAGTTGGACAGTTCTAGGATGAAAGTCAGCAAAAGTTAGATAGTTCCAGGACGAAAGCCTGCGAAAGGTGGATCAAAGTGCTCGAAAGCACGCAGAAGGCGAGGTGGATCATTCCAGGACGATGGGGTGGGAGTCCGGGACCATCTGGGGTGTCACGATCATCTTTGTTATGAAATCTGGGAAGGTTTTGTACCCATTTTCGTGAAGTTTAAAGAGTTATCCATAGAACAAGTATCTATTGCCTAAGATCGATGTCCTGTGCAATCCATTGAGGGGTGCTAGGGTCTTTCCTCGGCTTGACCTTGCACTGATTTTCATCAACCGGTGGAAGTCCGGGCTTCCTTTCGCCCCCTGACCCACCTACCCAGGAGGGAAGCTGATCGTTTTCCCAGTTGGGGCGATCGCGATCCAGGCCCGTCTGGGCCTCTGAAAGGAGGATAGAACTGGGAATTTCTTTGCAGCATTTGCAGTCGTCAAAGTGCCTAAAAGCGCGTGGAAGGTGAGGTGGATCATCCCGGGACGACCGTTTGGGCTTTCGAGCCCCCGCCTCCCCTTGATCCCGAAAGGAAGATCGAACCTGGAATTTATACACAGCAATTACCGCGATCAAAGTGCCTAGAAGCATGTGGAAGGGGAGGTGGATCATTCTGAGACGACCAAGTAGGAGTCCGAGCCTCCCTCGTCCCCCTGAACCACCAACCAAGGAAGGGAAGCGATCTCTTTCTTAGTTGGGACGATCGCAATCCGAGAACGTCTGGGCCTTCGAAAGAAGGATCGAATTCGGAATTTCTACGCTGCAACTCTTGCCGTCAAAGGCCCAAAAGGACACGGAAGGGGAGATGGACATTTCGGGACGACTGGGGGGGGGGAGTCCGGGACCGTCTAGGGTGATACGGTCATCTTTGTTATGAAATTTAAGGTATTCTTAGGCTTTGTATCCATTTTCGCAAAGCTTAATAAGTTATCCATTAGATCAAGTATCCATTGCCTAAGATCGATCTCATGTGCAATCAACTGAAGGGTGTTAGGGTCTTTCCTCGGCTCGACCTTACACCTATTTTCATCAACCTGGTGTGAGTCCAGGCTTCCCTCCTCTCCTTGAACCACCTACCCACGAGGGTAAGCCAATCGTTTTACTAGTTGGGGCGATCGCGATCCGGGACCGATTGGGCCTCTAAAAGGAGGTTGGAACTCAGAATTTTTACACGGCAAGTGCATCCGTCAAAGTGTCCGAAAGCACGTGGAAGGCGAGGTGGAGCATCCCAGGGCGACCATTTGGGCCTCCTAGTCCCCGGCCTCACCCTGACCCCGAAAGGAGGATCGAACTCGGAATTTCTGCATAGCAACTACTGCCGTCAAAGTGCTCGAAAGCGCAGGGAAGTCGAGATGGATTGTTCCTGGATGACTGAGTGGGAGTCCGGGCCCCACTCCTCTCTTTGACCTAACCACCCAGGAGGGTAAGCCTCCGGGCCCTCCGCCTCCCATGACTCCGAAAGGAGGATTGAATCCGGAATTTCTACACAGCAACTGCTGCCGTCAAAGTGCCCGAAAGTGCACGGAAGGCGAGGTGGATCGTTCCAGGATGATCGGGTGGGAGTCCGGGCCCCCTCCTCCCCCTGACCCACCCACCCAATAAGGGAAGCCGACCATTTCCCATTTGGGGCGATTGCGATCCATAACAGTTTTGACCTCCGAAAGTAGAATCGAACCTGGAATTTCTACGTAGCAACTGTAGCCTTCAAAATTCCCAAAAGCACGAGAAAGGCAAGGCGGATCGTTTCATGATGATCTGGTGGGAGTCTGGGATTTCTATGTAGCAACTTCTACCGTCAAAGTGCTCGAAAGTTGGATCGTTCCGAGACAATCGAGTGGGAGTCCGAGACCGTCTGGGGTGCCACGGTCATCTTTGTTGCGAACTCTAAGGGTATTCTTAGGCTTTGTATCTATTTTCGCATAGCTTAATAATTTATCCATTAGAATAAGTATCCATTACTGATGATCGATGTCATATGCAATCCATTGAGGGGTGATAAGGTCTTTCCTCAGCTTGACCTTGCAACGATTTTCATCAATCAATGGGAGTCCAGGCTTCCTTCCTTCCCCTGACCCACCTACATAGGAGAGGAAGCCGATCGTTTTCCCAGTTGGTGCAATCGCGATCTAGGACAATCTGGGCGTTTGAAAGGAGGATGGAAATGGGAATTTCTTTGCATCAACTACAGCCGTCAAAGTACCTGAAAGCGCGTGGAAGGCGAGATGCATCGCTCAAGGACGACCGTCTGAGCCTCTGGGCCCCCACCCCCTGATCTCGAAAGGAGGATCGAACCCAGAATTTTTACGCTGCAACTACAGCCGTCAAAATGCCCAGAAGCGCATGGAAGGCGAGGTGGATCGTTCCGGGATGATTGGGTGGAAGTCCGAGCTCCCCTCCTCCCCATAACCGACCCACCCAAGAGGGGAAGAGATCGTTTCCCCAGTTGGAATGATCGCAATCCAAGACCGTCTAGGCCCTCGAAAGCAAGATCGAATCCGGAATTTCTACGCAGCAACTCCAGCCGTCAAAGTGCCCGGATGCATGCAAAAGGCGAGGTGGATCATTCCGGGACGACCGGGTGGGAGTCCGGGACCATCTGGGGTGCCTTGATCATCTTTGTTATGAAATCTAAGGGTACTCTTAGGCTTTGTATCCATTTTTACAAAGCTTAATGAGTTATCCATTAGAACAAGTATCTGTTAAGATGGATGTCATGTGCAACCAATTGAGGGGTGTTAGGGTCTTTCTTCAGCTTGACCTTGCACCTATTTTCATCAACCGGGTAGGAGTCCGGCCTTCTCTCCTTCCTCTGACCCATCTACCCTGGAGAGTAAGCCGATTGTTTTCCCAGTTGGGGCAATCGCGATCTGGGACCGTCTGGGCCTCCGAAAGGAGGATGGAACTGGGAATTTCTACACAGCAATTGCAGTCGTCAAAGTGCCCAAAAGCGCGTGGAAGGCAAGGTGGATTGTCCCAGGACGACCATTTGGGCCTCCTGGCCCCCCGCCTTACCCTGACCTCGAAAGGAGGATCGAACTTGAAATTTCTACGCAGCAACTACTGCCGTCAAAGTGCCCGAAAGCGCACGGAAGGCGAGATTGATTATTCCAGAATGATCGGGTGGGAGTCCAGGTCCCCTCCTCCCCCTGACCTACCCACTCAGGAGGGTATGCCTTTGGGACCCTGCCTCCCCAGATCCCGAAGGGGGATCGAACTCAGAATTTCTGCACAGCAACTACTGTCGCCAAAGTGCATGGAAGCGCATGGAAGGCGAGGTGGATCGTTCCAAGATGAACGGGTGGGAGTCCGGGCCCCCTCCTCACGTTGACCCACCCATCCAAGTGGGGAAGTCGATTGTTTTACAGTTGGGGTAATCGCGATCCATGATCATCTGGGCCTCCGAAAACAGGATCGAACTCGGAATATCTGCGCAGCAACTACAGCCTTCAAAGTGCTTAAAAGCGCATGGAAGGCGAGGTGGATCGTTCCGAGAAGACCGGGCGGGAGTCCGGGATTTTTGCGTAGCAACTCCTGTCGTTTAAGTGCTCGAAAGTGCGCGAAAAGCGAGGCGGATCATTCCGAGACGACGGGGTGGGAGTCCGAGACGGTCTGAGGTGCCACGATCATCTTTCTTACAAAATCTAGGGTTATTATTATGCTTTGTATCCATTTTCGTAAAGCTTAATGATTTATCCATTAGAACAAGTATCCGTCGCCTAAGATCGGTGTCATATGCAATCAATTGAGGGGTGTTAGTGTCTTTCCTTGGCTTGACCTTGCACTGATTTTCATCAACCAGGTGAGAGTCTGGGCTTCCCTCCTCCTCCTGATCCACATACCCAGGAGGGTAAGCCATTCGTTTTCCCAATTGGGACGATCATGATCCGAGACCGTCTGGGCCTCCAAAAGGATGATGGAACTGGGAAATTCTACACAGAAATTACAACCATCAAAGGGCCCAAAAGCGCATGGAAGGCGAGGTGGATCGTCCCGGGATGACCGTTTGGGCCTCCGGTCCCCCTGCCTCCCCCGACCTTGAAAGGAGGATCAAACCCGAAATTTCTACGCAGCAACTGCTGCCATCAAAGTGCATGGAAGCGCACAGAAGGCGAGATGGATCGTTCTAGGATGATCGATTGGGAGTCCAGGACCCCCTCCTCCCCCTGACCTACCCACTCAAGAGGTTATTACTCCCCCCCCCCCCCGCCTCCCCTGACCCCAAAAGGGGGATCGAACCTGGAATTTCTACGCAGCAGCTGCTACCGTCAAAGGCACCCAGAATCATGCGGATGGCGAGGTGGATCATTCTGGGACGACTGGGTGGGAGTCCAGGACCCCTTACTCCCCTTGACTCACCCACCAAGGAGGGGAAGCCGATTTTTATCCCAATTGAGGCGATCGCGATCTGTGACCGTTTGGGCCTCCGGAAGCCAGATCGAACCTGAAATTTCTACGCAGCAGTTGCAACCTATAAAGTTCCCAAAAGCGCACGGAAGGCAAGGTGGATTGTTCTGGGACGACCGGGTGGGAGTCCGAGATTTCTATGCAGCAACTTCTACCGTCAAAGTGCCCAAAATCATGCGGAATGCAAGGTGGATTGTTCCGGGATGATCAGGTGAAAGTCCGGGACCGTCAAGGATGCTGCGGAAATCTTTTTTACAAAATCTGAGGGTATTCTAAGGCTTTGTATCGAATTTTGCAAACCTTAATGATTTATCCACTAGAACAAGTATCCATTGCCTAAGATCGATGTCGTGTGCAATCAATTGAGGGGTGCTGGGGTCTTTCCTCGGCTTCCCCTTGCGTTGATTTTCATCAACCGGGTGGGATTCCGGGCTTCCCTCCTCCCCTGACCCACAACCCAGGAGGGTAAGTCGATCATTTTCCGAATTGGGGCGATCCTGATCCAAGACCGTTTAGGCCTCTGAAAGGAGGATGGAACTGGAAATTTCAGCGCAGCAATTTTAGCCCTCGAAGAGCCTAAAAGCGCATGGAAAGTGAGGTGGATCATCCCGGGACGACCGTTTGGACCTCTAGGTACCTCGTCTCTCGCTAACCCCAAAAGGAGGATTCAATCCATAATTTCTACGTAGCAAATGCTGCCGTCAAAGTGTTGAAAGCGCGTGGAAGGCAAGGTGAATCATTATGGGATGGGTGGGTGGATTGCGATCCATGACCATCTGGGCCTCCGAAAGTAGGATCAAATTCAAAATTTCGACGCGGCAACTACAACCTTTGAAGTGCTCGAAAGCACATGGAAGGCGAAGTGGATCGTTTTGGGACGATTGGGTGGGAGTTTGGGATTTCTGCACAACAACTCTAGCCATCGAAGTACCTGAAAGCACGCGAAAGGCGAGGTGGATCATTCCGGGACGATTGGGTGGGAGTCCGGGACCATCTGGGGTGCCACGGTCATCTTTGTTACGAAATATGAAGGTATTCTTACGCTTTTTATCCATTTTCGCAAAGCTTAATGAGTTATCCATTAGAACAAATATCCATTGCCTGAGATCGATGTCATGTGCAATCAATTGAGGGGTGCTAAGGACTTTCCTAGGCTTAACCTTGCACTGATTTTCATCAACCTAGTAAGAGTCTGGGCTTACCTCCTCCCCCTGATCCACCTACCCAGGAGGGTAAGCAGATTGTTTTTTCGGTTAGGGCGATTGCGATCTTGGACCATCTGGGCCTCCGAAAGGAGGATGGAACTGGGAATTTCCGTGCAGCAACTGCAGCCTTCAAAGTGCCTAAAGCGTGCGGAAGGCGAGGTGGATCATTACGGGATGACCAGGTGGGAGTCCGGGAGTCCGGGATTTCTACACAGCAACTCCAACCATCAAAGTGCCCAAAAGCGCACAGAAGGCGAGGTGAATCGTTCCAAGACGACCGGGTGGGAGTCGGGGCCCATTTGGGGTGCCACGTTCATCTTTGTTACGAAATCTGAGGGTATTCTTAGGATTTGTATCATTTTAGTAAAGCTTAATGAGTTATCCATTAGAGCAAGCATCCATTGCCTAAGATCGATGTAATGTGCAATCAATTAAGTGGTGCTAGTGTCTTTCCTCGGCCTGACCTTGCACTGATTTTCATCATCCGGGCGGGAGTCCGGGCTTTCCTCCTCCGCCTGACCCAGCCACCTAGGAGGGTAAGCCGATCATTTTCTCAATTTATGCGTCGCGATCAACGACCTTCTGGGCCTCCGGAAGGAGGATGGAATTGGAATTTCTATGTAGCAATTTCAGCCATCAAAGTTCCCGAAAGCGCGTGGTAAGTGAGGTGGATCGTCCTGGGATGACCATCTGGGCCTCCCTGCCCCTCGCCTCCCTTTGAACCCAAAAGGAGGATCGAATCTAGCATTTCTACACAGCAACTGATACCGTCAAAGTGCCTGGAAGCACACGGAAGGCGAGATGGATTGTTCCGGGACGATCAAGTGGGAGTCCGGGGCCCCCTCCTCCGCCTGAGCCACGCACCTAGGAGGGGAAGCCAATCGTTTTTCCAATTAGGGCGATCGTGATCCAAGAACATCTGGCCTCCGAAAGGAGGATGGAACTAGGTATTTCTACGCAGCAATTGTAGTTGTCAAAGCGCCTGAAAGTGCGTGGAAGGCGAGGCGGATCATCCCAAGATGAACGTCCGGGCCTCCAAGCTCCCCGCCTCCCCCTAACCCCAAAAGGAGGATCGAATCCATAATTTCTACGAAGCAACTAGTGCCATCAAAGTGCTCGGAAGCGCGCGAAATGAAAGATGGATCATTTTAGGATGGCCGGATGGGAGTCCGGACCCCACTCCTCCCCTTGACCCACCCACCCAGGAGGGGAAGCCGATCGTTTTCCCAATTGGGGCGATTACGATCCGTGACCGTGTCGGCCTCCGAAAGAAGGATCGAACCCAGAATTTCTTTGTAGCAACTGCAGCCTTCAAAGTGCCCAAAAGCGTGCGAAAGGCGAGATGGATCATTCCGAGATGACCAGGTGGGAGTCTGGGATTTCTATGTAGCAACTGCTGCCTTCAAAGTGCCCAAAAGCGCGCGGAAGGCGAGATGGTTCGTTCCGCGATGACTGGTTGGGAGTCCGAGATTTCTGCGCAGCAACTCCAATCGTCAAAGTGCCCGAAAGCGTGCAGAAGGCGAGTTGGATCATTCCGAGATGATCGAGAGGGAGTCCGGGACCATCTAGGGTGCCACGGTAATCTTTGTTACGAAATTTAGGGGTATTCTTTGGCTTTGTATCCATTTTCACATAGCTTAATGATTTATATATTAGAACAAGTATTTATTGCCTAAGATCGATGTCATGTGTAATCAATTGAGGGGTGCTAGGGTCTTTCCTCGGCTTGGCCTTGCACTGATTTTCATCAACCGGGTGGGAGTCCGGGTTTCCCTTCTCCCCTGACCCACCTATCCAGAAGGGCCCTTCGGCTCCCCCTGATCCCGAAAGGAGGATCGAATCCAGAATTTCTACACAGCAACTACTGTCGTCAAAGTGCCCAGAAGCGCACAAAAGGTGAGGTGGATCGTTTTCCAAGAAGATCAGGTGGATTGCGATCCGTGACCGTCTGGGTCTTCGATAGAAGGATCGAACCCGAAATTTCTACGCAGCAACTCTAGTCGTCAAAGTGGATGAAAGCGCACGGAAGGCGAGGTGGATCATTCCGGGACGACCGGGTGGGAGTCCATGACCATCTGGGTGCCATGGTTATCTTTATTACGAAATCTGAGGGTATTCTCAGGCTTTGTGTCCATTTTCGCAAAGCTTAATGAGTTATCCATTAGAACAAGTATCCATTGTCTAAGATCGATGTCACGTGTAATCAATTGAGGGGTGCTTGGGTCTTTCCTCGGCTTGACCTTGCATTGATTTTCATCAACTGGGTGGGAGTCCAGGATTCCCTCCTCCCCTAGACCCACCTACCTAGGAGGGTAAGCCGATTAATTTCCCAGTTGGGGAGATCGTGATCCGGGACAGTCTAGGCCTTCAAAAGGAGGGTGGAATTAGGAATTTCTACATAGCACTTGTAGCCGTTAAAGTATCCGAAAGCACATTGAAGGCGAGGTGGATCATCCCAGGATGACCGTCTGGGCCTCCGCCTCCCCCGACCCTGAAAGGAGGATCGAATAAGAATTTCTGCGTAGCAACTGTTGCCGTCAAAGTGTCCGAAAGCACATGGAAGGCGAGGTGAATCATTCCGAGATGACCGGGTAGGAGTCCGGGCACACCTCCTACCCCTGACCCACCCACCCAGGACGGGAAGCCGATCGTTTTCCCAGTTGGGGGCGATCGCAATCTGGGACCGTCTGGGCCTCCGAAAGGATGATGGAACTGGGAATTTCTACATAGCAATTGTCGTCGTCGAAGTGCCTGAAAGCGCATGGAAGGCAAGATGGATCATCCTGGGACGAATGTCCGGGCCTCCGGGCCCCCCGCCTCCCTCTGACCCCGAAAGGAGGATTGAATCTTGAATTTCTACGCAGCAACTGCTGCCATCAAAGTGCTTGGAAGTGCGCAGAAGGAGAGATGGATCGTTACGAGACGACTGGGTGGGAGTCCGAGCCCCCCTCCTCCCCTGACTTACCCATCCAGGAGGGGAAGCCGATCGTTTTTCTAATTGGGGCGATCGCGATCCGTGACCATCTGGGCCTCCGAGAGTAGGATCGAACTAGGAATTTCTACGCAGCAACTGCAGCCTTCAAAGTGCCCGAAAGCACACCGAAGGCGAGGTGGATCGCTTCGGGACGATCGGATGGAAGTCCGGGTGTGATGACCCAGATTTTAGGCAATAACAAATTGATAATCTTCATTTATAACTATTTAAAATGTGCAATATTGGTTTATTAATATCTTTTAATAATTATTTCGATTTGGCAAAATTTATCATTTTCAAAGCTAATAAAAATGTTTCCTATTATAATGTATATATATGTATATACATTATGGATAAAAAGCTTCGGTTTGAATTTAATAAAAATATATGTTTTCGAATTATAATATATATATATATATTGTGATTTGGAAGTTATGTTTAACTTCAATATAATGATTTTCAAAAATTAATTTAAAATTAAATTGAACATTTTTAACACTAGTATTTATTTCTAATTGTCGGTTTAAGTATGATAGCTTATGTTTGAAGTAGAATTTAATATTCTTTCTTTTTAAATTTAACATGAATAAATGTAATTTTTTTATTTATTAACATTTATAAACATAATACATAAGTTTATATAAAAGCACAAAATTTTTGTAAAATAAAGATTTAAACATTTGCAAACATATAAAGCATAAGTACTTAATAAAATAAGGGTTTAAATATAAGAAAGTATTTAAATATAGTTTTTGACATTTTATTCATGCATTAAACATGTGTAAACTTGGTAGCATGAAAATTAACAAATGGAAACATATGTTCCTTTAAAAAATTTAATTATATAACTAAGTGTTTTAAAGAAAAACCTGGCCATTTGATTTCAGCTCAAAGTTTTTACAATCCTCTTTTCTTCTTCCTAAAACTGAAAACCAAAATCAAAGAAAAATCAAGCAATAACCACATCAGTTTCAAAGCTTCAAACCCGAGCAAGGATTCAACTCAATATTAATCTAGATCAGCTCAACAAATTCTGATTCAATTCAATATCAAGAAGATCAAAGCAAGCTTCAGTTTCAATCATTTCAAGAGAAACTGTTCTCTCTTTTATAGTATCAGGTGAGTAAGTATCTTGTTTAAAAAAATAAATCTAAATATATGTTTAATCCTTAATGCATGTGCTAAATTCATAAAGTCATGTTGTATTTATGATGTGCATGAATGTCTAACTGGAATAAAGTTTGAATATAGTGAAGTTCTATGTGTATATATCTATATGCATGCATGTATATTGAAGAACATCTCTCTGTTTTGTTTTAACGGGCTAGAAAACAGGTTCAAAAAAAGATTAATTCCTTTCTTCCCAATCTTTATCTAGTTATGATCTCTAAAAAGGAAATAATTGCATCGATGTAAATTTATTTTTAAAAATGGTTTTCAGAATTTATACTGATTAATTATTTCAAGTTATATAAATTACAGAGATAATCAAATACATGTCAAAAATCGATCATCTTAATTTCAGTTTTTGATTATAGGATCTGATGCATACTGCAAAACAATGAGTTTTAACATAAATATCATGATTTTTAATATTGAAAATGATGAGATTCGTCGAGTTGAACGATATTGGTACTTTCTTCGAATTTCGACGATCATCGATAAGTTGATCATCGTGCTTAGAGCTGGGAGTAGCTGGAAGGACGGAGGTCTTAGGAAAAATGGTGGATGGGTTTAAAGTTCGTCGTGGTGGTCGTATGTTGATGAATTAGGGTTTGTGGTGCTATTTTGGACGACGATGTTGTCGTGGTTCGTGCGTCGACGAAGGTGGATCAGACTCGATCATGAGGGGTGGGATCGTCGCATGGGTCTGTGATGCTGCTCTGGTTGGAGGGACGTATGCTCCGGTGGACGGGGTCGTCGTCAACGATGGGATATGTCGATCGGGTTTGAGTTCCAGTTTGTGTTGAAGTGTTCGATTTTGATTGTCGTCGCTATTGACGAAGATGGGTGGTTGGGAAGTTAGTAGAGGTCGTCATCGACTTATCGAAGGCGATAGGGTTGGTCGAAGAAGCATCGTTCAACTATGTATATGCACATGAGCACATTCGTATCTGGGTTGCTTTGAAGATTTAGGGAAGAAGCTTTATGTTCGGGTTTGGCTCGAGAATGTTGCAGGTTTATATCGAAGGAAAGAGGAGAGGTGAGTGGCTCGTGTGTTGCTCGGGGTTTTTGTTTGGGTGACTCGGGGTTTCTACAGTTTGGCTCGAGTCGTTTTATTTTGTTTGTTTCCAGGTTTTAAAATGAAACAGAAAACCAGATTTAAAAGCTAAAGTAAACCATGTTAATGAAGTTTTCAAAATTATTAACATAGTTTCAAAAGCAAACAAGAAATGCAAGCTTGAAAGCAAATTTTAAACAAGGTTTTCACAGCCAAATAAAAGTAAATAAATTTTCAAAAGTAAGTATTTATCAAGTTTAAAGTTTTTAAAATTTAGCAAAGAAGAAGACGTATAAGTTTTCCAGCAAAGTAAATTTTAAACAAAGATTTCAAAGCATGGTATTGATCAAATTTCAAACAAGTTTCCAAAATATTTAATTTTAAAATTTAGTGTTCAAAATTGTTTTGTTTTAAAGTAATTATATATTGGGTTAATTTTGTAATTAAATTCCTAAATGTTTTTTTAATGAAGTTTAATTATGTAATTAAGTATTTAATTAAGATAAAGAATTTATCTTTAAATTAATTAAGTTTGTGATTAATTAGGTATAACTAATTAATGAAATTAATTAAAGGTTAATCACTTAATGTAATTAATGTATGGATGATTACTTAATGTAACTAATATGGGTTAAATAATTTATGTTAATATCAAAGTATAATTACTTAATGAAAGTAATTAATGGATAGTTAATGAATGTAATTAATTTAAGGATCATTAACTAGTGAATAAGGGATAATTAATTAATGTATATAATTTAAGAAAATTAATTAGTTTAATTAATTAAGGATAATCACTTATGAAATTGATTAAGTATAATTACTTAATTTAATTGATAAAGTAATTTATGGATAATTACTGAATGTAAGTAATGAAAGGATAATTACTGAATGTCATTAATTATAGGATAATTTATTAAAGTAATTAATTAAGGATCATTAATTAATGTATTAATTATAGTATAATTCATTAATGAGTGTAATAAAGGGTAAATTAATGTGAATGATTAAAGGATAATTAATTTATGTAATTAATTAAATGTAATTAAAGAGTAATTAATTAAGGATGCTTAACTAAAATGGATAATTAAAGGATGATTAATTAATTGTTTTGTAATTAATTAATGTTAAGCAAGCAGGATTTGAAGGTAATTAGAGTGATTCATTTAATTTAATTTAATTTAGAGATTAAGTTAAAATAATTAAGGAATTGTACATCTAAATTAATCTTGCTTATGGATGATTGAATGATATTGAATGCCTTGGATTATTTGATATCTCTGATATGTGATATGTGCTGCTCTGTGATATGAGATGCTTGGGTTGAATTGTGATAATTTGGATTATCTATTTATGATAATGTGAATTATCTATCTGTGTCAATATGTTATTCTAAAAATAAATTAATTGTTTAAACTTAATCAACTTGGACTTTAAGACAGCGTTTGGATTTCGATGACACCGGGATCGGATTCCAAATTGGATATTCGAAAACCACATTGATTCAAATTAAACGATAGGTCGTGAATCTCAATTGAAGACCAAGATGAAGAATTCAAATTGCAAGGGCTATGGTCGTCAATTCTGAGGGTGATTCCAAAACGAGTTTAACAGATATAGTGCCTTCGATCAAGATGAAGATTCAGAGTGCAAGGGCTATTGTCGTTAACTCTAAGGGTGATTCCAAAATGAGTGTAGCGAGATAGTGCCTTCGGTTTCGTTCTAACCCGTAACGGACTTGTATGGATTGAATGCTATCAGACCATCGTTAGTGGAGGACGATGAGCATTCCAAGATATGTGTTTGAAAAAAGTAATCATAGCCTCCAGCCTCATCAACCGGGAATGGCTAAAACAGGGGAGGTGCAGCAAGGCTATGTGGGTGGCACCCAAGTAGGGTAAGATTTCTTCTGTCTAGAAGTCCCTTTCATTCGGCTGTGTGGGCGGTTGGTCGCGCCAACTGCGGGGTTGTCTTATTCGGGATTATCCAGTAAGGGGTAGTTTCGATCTTGTGTTGTGGGGGATCAGTGTGGATCCTCGGTGCTCTGATCTAGGCCAGGTATTGTGATGGGCGGTACCCCAGTAGCCCTACCATTGTGTGGAATCCAATCATCAATAAGTGCCGTGCATTTTGATTGTGCCCAACTATGTTGGAATGTGAGATGTAAGCATTCCAGCTATTTTCTATTTTACTTGAAAACCCTAGACATTATTATAATATCACTGAATTTCCTATCAAATGTTTTGGTTATCGTACGGTAAAAACTCGACATGTTTATTTGTGGCGTGGTCTTACGAGATACTTCTGTTTTCAAATTTTTTTCAAAGTTAAACAACTTTAACCCATTTACTCACACCAGAACCATGTCTCACCTAGAGTTTATTTTCTGTTTTCTTAAACTCTTGGGCACTCAAATTTTTTAGGAGTAGCTAAGGGATTCGGGTTAGCTTTGACGGATTATAGAGGAGACTTGAAGCAGGAGGCTTCAGCACATATAGATATTGTGGTGTCTCTATGTTAGTAGCTCTGTGTTGTATTTTGGCTTGTAATGATAGACAAGTCTTTGCGACTGTCTAATGTGTTATGTATATGTTGTGTAACTCTGATATATATGACTATTATGTAAATACTTATGTGATGTACTGCAATTTATTCGCTCCGCTATGAGATTCTGATATTATTATTTCTTTCTTTCCTATTTTTTTTCTTTTCTATCCCTTTCTTTCTTAATGATGATACGTCTTTCAATCGAATGAAAGGCGGGTCGTCACAGCTGGTATCAGAGCTCTAGGTTAAGAGAATACCTAGGCTTTGGAAGATATCTATCTTGAGAGAGCGAACTTGTATTTATATATATATATATATATATATATACCTACTTGATTTTTAGGTTACCTGTTCGGGTTTTCCAATTTGAGTTCTAGAAGTAGGAGGGGTAGTGGTGTGTGTAGCACGACTACCACAAATGGAAGAAGTCCGAGTATTGAGGTTGGAAGAGTATCTGCCGAGGCTGTAGACCCAATACCACCTCGAGTAAGCTTTGCAGCATGGTGTAAGGATTTCACCACTCCTAGGGAAGCCTTTTAAAGGTAATCAGTCCATCATTGAAGAGCGAGTTTGGTTGCACTCGTGCGAGCAGATTTTCAAGAGTTTGGATCTATCGGATAAGCAGAAAAGAGTGGTGGCACCTTGGCAAGTTCAGGAAGGAGCAGCTGCGTGGTGGAACGCAATGACCATAGATGTTCCAAAAGATGTTTTCTCTTGGAGCAAATTTAAGGAAGGTTTTGAGGAGCAGTTATACCTACCGTAGGGAAGAATCGGTTGTATAGGAATTTACTGGATCTCTAGTAAGGGAGTTTATCGATATCGAAGTATGAGACTAAGTTAGATGAGTTGTCTCTGCGGATCTGTTCTTATTGACACACCTCTTAAGGAGAACGAGATGTTTGTGCTTGGTTTGAGGCCCGAGTTTCTTGAGAAAATGACTGCCCATCTCAAAGGTTCTTTTGTGGAATTAGTTAATATGGCTTTGAAGGTCGAAGAGCTTATGGATTAAAAGTCCCATGGCATCTGTGTCAGCATCGGGTGGGAATTCTTCCAATCAGGAGGCAGAATTGAGCTCAGAAGTGTTCTATGTGCCAACAGGAAGGTCATCTGGCTAAGCAGTGTCCTAGAGGTGGAATTCAGAAGCAACATAGTGGACCTATTTCTTCATTGTGGTTAGATAAGCATAAGCAGTTCTAATATACGAAGAGATAACAGTGTTTTTGGAAACTAAACTAAGTAGGATTGCAAAAGTGACTTGTGATAGTTCAGGAGTTCACTTGGGTAATCTTTTGCATGGGATTGAGGCATCTCAAGAGGAAGTAGGAGCCATCGAAGTTATCAGAGATTTTCCAGATGTCTTTGAAGAAGTCAATGTTTGCCTTAGCATCGGAAGATTGAATTTTCATATCGACTTGATTCCAGGAGCAATATCGGTGGTTCAACCAAGAAAAAGGATGGATCCTAGATAGGAATTGGTGAAGTAGACTCATACTTCTTAGAGCTTCTGTTTTTTCTCTATTAGATCTAGTTTCGGGTTTTCACCAGTTAAGGGTAGCTGAAGATAGTACTCTTTACTACATTCAAGGGAGCCAAATGTTTCTTTGAGTGGTTGGTTATGTCTTTTGGGTTAACTAAAGCACCAACGTGTGTGCGAATCTGATGAACCATGTCTTCTGGGATGTGTTGATCAAGAATGTGCTTGTGTTCGCCGACGGCATTCTTATCTACTCCAAATCAGAGTTGCATAGCGGTAGCGAGGTAGCAGTTGTTCGAGAGTGGAAGCAACCGTGGTTTCCTGAGAAAGTTCGCAGTTTTCTTGGATTAGCAGGTAACTATAGGAAGTTCATCTGGGATTATTCTAAGATTTCTTTTCACTTGACCAAACTGACTAGGAAGGGAGCGAAGTTCAAGTGGACCCTAAGTATGGAGAAGTTTTTTAGGATCTGAAGGCGAGGTTGTCGAGTGCACCGATTTTGGCTATTTCGGATGGAAGATGTAACGACCCGCTATTTTGGACTATTCGCACCCGCACATGTCGGACTTGAATAATTCAAAATACCGAATTGTTAATTTAAATTTGGAAAAACTGAACATATATAGTAAATAAATAATCACAGAATCATAGACACTGAGTAATAATATGCAACGGAAGCAAAAAATAATAGTTCATGAAGCTACTATATATAACAGAGTTAAATAAGGTACAAAAGATATATCGAATACAATAGTCAAATACACTATCAGAATACATCACTGGAATCAACCGGATATCTGAAAGCTGGATAGATAGCTAGATCTCCAAGCGAAGCTCCAACTCCAAAGTTTCAAGGCTGTCCATTATCGTTCTCTTTCTTCAGTCATCACATACATCATTTCAACCACTTCATTCTAGATCACACTTCGCGTATAGTTATTAAAGTGGTTTTCGGTTTAGACAGAGATTATGTCCATAACTGATTTCGATTTCTTTAATAACTTTCGCAATTATTACACCGATTGGTCATTTAATAAATTTCAAAATCGAATCAATTTCAATTTCAAATTAGAATTTGTAAACCAACATTCCATTTGTCTTTCTATATCAATTTTCATAATTTATGTTTCAAAACTTCCAAAATACCACTTCAAAATCTTATAATTCAATTTCAACCTTTGATTTAACAGTTCAAATATTGATTCAAGTTCGTATATAAGTTTCATTCCGAAATCATTTAAATTAATTAAATTTAACATTCCAATCAATTTAAATTCATTTATCCATTTTATTCAATATTCATTAAGTTAATTTATCAATTCAAAACAATTTCTATTTAATTTCCAATTCATTAAATCAATTTAAGTTTTCCTTCATTATATTAAAACTTACAAATTGAATTAAATTAAATTCGTCAAATCGAATTCTTTAAATTACAAGTCTTACATTATTTTCAATAAACCTCATTTTATTTCTTGTTAAAGAAATCAAATTTCACTTATTCATTTACTTCATTACAATTTCAAAACTAAATTAATAAAGAACTTAATTTCACTTATTCAAGGAGTTCAATTTCCCTTGTTAAAGAAGTTCAATTTCACTTATCAAGAATTCCATTTCATTTAATTATTAAATAATTCAATCTTATTTAATTATTAAATAATTTCAAACTTGATTATTCACAAATTTCAAAACTCAATTATTACTTAAATTTAAAACAACGTTCTTTCATCAACTACTACGTTAATATTTTGTTTCAGATTATTAAATATTAACATTTTCCTTCATTAAATTCAAATCCCAACTTCATTTCAAATCTTATTATTTATTCAAATAAATTCTTCATTTTATTTTCAAATCCAATTATTGACCAATCGGTTTATTTAATTCTCTATCCTAAGTCAAAATTAAATTTGGGTATTTATCATTTCAACCTGATTCCATTTCAATTCAAATCAAAGCATAACAAAGGGAACTTGCAGTGTGATAATTGGGATGGTGTCAAAGTAAATAAACAAGTAATAGCAAACATCAATAACCATTCAATAATTAATTCAAATAATCCCGAAATAATCGTATTAATTCACATTGTTGGTTGTGCAAATTAATATAGTTATTTCTAGAATTTACACTATCATTTCATGTAGATTAAATATTATTACACTAATGTCAATACGGTTCTACACTTGACATTTATTATTCGATTTCATACTATATAAATTTATACAACATACATTCAATGGTTCAAGGTGTACTTAACCAATTTCTACGTGTCCATTAATTTAACATTTAAAGGGGTCATATTATACCAAATTTATCTAATCAAATTCAACACATTCACCAATTTAAATTATTAACTATCCTATATCAAATTCAATTTTAAATTATTTATCACTTCATACATTAACAATTTAACGTCCAATGTAAACATCAAGCAATCAATCAATTAACAGCCAAACTATATTATCATCGCATAAATAATTAACAGATAATGGTGTCAGATGTCATAGGCGAACTGATACATGTAATAACATAAATAACAGTGTAAATAACTAACAATAGGCATTTCAATTTGTCATTTCAATTGAAATCAAATTTAATAAATAAAAGAACATTAATCGTGAGTGATTTCTCACCTTTCAAGGTTAAAGAGAGCAGGAGATGACACGGGTACACGTAGAGGAACGGACACAAAAATTGAGTTACGAATCCACGCACGAATTTCCAGAACAAGTAAGATTTGTACGGTTTGACGACAAAGCTGGTAGATAGGAATCAATGAGAAAATCAATCACTTTGATAGAACAGAAAAATGTATCTATAGATATTTTATAAAATCAATATTTATATAAAATTTGAACACCTATTTCGTAAATGTTAGAAGTTGTAATATATATAAACTAACAAAAATTTTATATACTATATAAAAAATACTATCAATACTATAATATACTATAAATATATCACGACACACGCAACCTATATAACAATCATATATATATAAATTAGATACGAAGTAAACTATGTATATTTAAAATTTTGAAATATGCACCACCTTATACTTTATAGCTGCAACTTTATATATAGGTAGATATATAATATAAGACATCCACTTACATAATTTTATGTATAAATTTATACGATACTTATTTATACAAATAGGCAGCCTCTAACTAACTATATATAATATAGATATTGACTAGTATATAAGTTTTATACTTTACAATACTTAAACTGCTAGAAAGTCACGTGTAAATCAAGTCTGACATATACAAATTTATAAATCAACCTATATATCTACTTACATATATACAATGCTAGAAAACTGGACAAGGAAAATAGGTATTAAACTTATATACTTACACTATAAACTCGTACATACTATAAAACGATATTTGGTAACATATAGATACCAGTATATAATAGATTAATATAAAAGTGTATATATAAACTTATAAACAAACACATATTGAAAACACCCTAAAAAAAATTCCACAGAATATAACTTGTAAAGTTTATATAAACATAACATATATAGTACCTAAAATACAAAAGGAAAGCATGCTGTGGCTAACTATTGCAAATATTAGGCTGAGGCAAGAATCTGAGCGACGACGCGAGACCGGAGTGGGAGCAGTTATAACCGAGTTCGGGTAGGATGGGCCGTGGTGATGACCGAGAACAAGGGGAGGCGTAGGCGTGAGCACGCGGGGAAAAAGGCTGGGAAAACGAGGTCAAGGCTTGGTCAGCGTGCAGCTTGGAGGTCGGGGAAGAGGAAAATAACTTTAGGAGAAGCTGTTGAAGCAGAGTACAGGGTAATGGTGAAGGAGGCGGTCACTGCTGTGCAAGGGGGAAGTTTGTGGCCGAAGGTGGTTAGTCGGGACATGGAGGAGTCGGTCTTCATGGCACAGGCGAGGAGGGGCGTATGGGTTTGCTTGGCCTATGGAAGGCCGGCTACATGGTAGATGGAGGCGGTGGTGGGGAGAAGCATGGTCGGCACATGGGCTGTGTCTCATTTTTTTTCTATTTTATATAAATGGAAGCTTCAGCCAAAAGCGGAGGAAGCTGAAACTATGTTGGAGAGGAAGAAAGGAGAAGTGAGGAGATAGAAATGGGAAAATATGAGGCCAGGCAAACATAAAAGAAAGAAAGCATAAAATATGGACATCACAAAAAAATTAAACGTGCATTTTCAACTAAAGATGGCTTCTCATTTTCCAAACGTCAAAAACTGATTTCGGGGATATAAAAGGCAGTGCCTATTGGTATAACGTGGTGGATAATGAATGGTCACTAGAAATCCAAAGGTCACATTTGCGGAACCGATACGAGAGTCATTCCGTTGATTTCGCCGTCTTTCGGGTTTTGAAACACACAAATGATTATACTGCTGAGATCAGCTCGATGAGACGATCAAAACGGTATACATATATCAGTAGTACGTTTGGATTATAAAATTCAAAATTTTATACTAGAGGAAAATGCATGAAAAACACAGAAAATAAGATCGACGGAGCTAAAGGTGTCCGAATTTAAAAAAACGAAAAATGGCGTCTTGCTCAGAAGATGATTTAGAATTTTTTATGTAAAAATATTTAGGTTTTGAAAACGTTTTATTTTCATCGATTTTTAACTGATTAAATTGAAGTAAATTTACGCACGAAATAAACTTTCATATTTTCGGACGAAAATTTACCAGTTGCTATGCTTAACTAGACACATTTCAAATATCAAATTTATATCCCAAAATTTTATTGTTTAAAATTTCACAAAATAATTTAATATATAAATAAAACAAATAACTTATTCTCTTTAAAAATGGGGACCGCGCCTTCTCCTTCTATCCTTCCCGCTAACCAGTCCCATCCCTCCTCATCAAATCAGCCGTGTCCTTCTTCTCCCTTACTCGTACCTCCTGCTTCAACCATCACCATGTCAGAACCTACCATACCTTCTCCTGTTCAATGCCTTCCATCTACATCGGCTTCTCTCCCCTTGTTGCCTTCCCCCAAACCCCCATCAGCTGTCCCTTTTCGACCTTCAGCTAAACCACTCCCAGTACCACCTTCTATTCCACCTCGTTCGTGGAACTCTCTATTTAAAGCCAAACCCAATAACGCTGGGAAGTACGTTCCTCGTGAAATTCAATTGGATTACAGTGGTGGTGCTATTGTCCCACCTGAAGATGTTGTACAAGCAGGAAATGCCATGTGGAATGAGTATCTTGTCGGGTTCTTCCTAGATACCCCTTTACCATATGCTACTGTTCTATACTACCTTAAAAAAGTTTGGAAGTTAAGTGGATCGATATCGGTTAAATCTGATGGGTTCCTGTTTTTTTTTAAATTCTCAAACGATGAAGATAGGATCAGAATTTCTGAAGCAGACCCTGTTGTGATGAGGAACAAATTATTTATTGTGAAGCCGTGGGATGTTAACATCGGCAACTGCTGTAGTAGCATTAAAAAAGTTCCTGTATGGATAAAATTAACCAACATACCTCTGTATGCATGGTCACCATTGGGAATTAATTGGCTAGCTTCAGGAGTGGGAAAGATTCTATGTTTGGATGCATCAACTGAAAATTTTGAGCGTATTTCATTTGCGAAATGTTTAGTTGAAGTAAATCCAAACCAAGAATTGCCAGATAAATTTACTGTTAAATTGCAAAATGGTTCGGTACAAGTTGTTAATGTTATTTACATGTGGAAACCAGAGATATGTACAGTGTGCAAGGAGTTTGGACACCAACAGAGTAATTGCAAAAAGGTGGATAATGAAAAGAATGTAGAACAAAGAACTATTACTGAGCAACAGAAAAAAGAGGATGATGGCAGGAATATGATGATAAGGGGGAAAAACAATGATAAACAAAGCAACATGAAACAGATATGGCAGAAAGTTAACAAGTACAAAGGAAAAAAAAGCAATAATTGTGAAGTTTTTGAAGAAGCAGACTTGATGAAACATGGTGAAAAACAAAAGCTAAATGAGGAAAGTACTGATGAAAGAGACAGGGTAATTGATAAAGCAAATGTAAAACAAGGAGATGTGCATGTTGGAACTGTCAGCACAAGTAACATATACAGTTTGCTTCAAACTGATGTGGAAGAACAAGGAATAATTGATATGCAAGAAAAAGAGGAAGGTGAAATCACTGATGAGATAAAATGTGCTGAGAAGCATACAGACACAACTGAGAAAACAAGCACTTCTGAAAATCAAACAACCTCTGTTATACTGGATCAGTCAGTAACACATGAAGTGCAGGCAACAAATATGAAAGAAAATAACCAAAGTGGAAGTAACAAGCAAAATGGTAATGAAACTGAAAAAGAAATTGTACCAACTGGAACCACAACTTCAGAACTTGACAAAATATGGAGCAAATCATTTGAAACTCAGATAATACAACTAGTAACCTCCATGCATGTTGTTCAAACACAATCATCTTCCCAACCACATTACAAATTTTCCATTCAAATCCCTGGATGGCCACCCAGTCTTACCAAACCATCTTCTGTTTCAACCAACTTCCACCCTAACTCTCAACCTTCCTCCCCCCCAAGCATGCCAAGAAGGAAGATTCAAACAAGATCAAGATCTCTGTCAGCTCAGAGAAGGAACAACACCACCTCTCCTCAATAATTTATTATGCATACAAAAATAGCAACATGGAATTTAAGAGGAGCTCATAGCAATCTGAAACTTGACCAAGTTAAGAATTATATCTCTGAGTATAACATCTGTCTTATTGGTCTTCTTGAAACTAAGCTTAACCTTACCCTATCCCAAAAAGCAGTCAACTATATAAATCCTAACTGGTCCATCCAACATAACCTTGATGCTGCTGCATATGGAAGAATTCTAGTCATGTTTAACCCCTCTGAACTAACTCTTACTCCCATTCTGTTGTCAAGACAATCCACACATTTTCATGTGCTTCATTCCCAAACTCAGACCTCTTTCTACTTAACTATAGTGTATGCAGACAACTCAATCAACTCTAGGAATGCCTTTCTCAAAACTTTGCCACCTTTAAGGCAAGCTACACACCCATGGCTGGTTATGGGTGATTTCAACACATATTATGGATATAATGACAAGTTTGGTGGCATCCCACTAACCCCAAGAGAACTTGATCCTATCAACCAATCTGTATTTGATTCTGAATTACTATTAGTGAATAAATCAGGAGCCAAGTTCTCATGGAACAATAGAAGTAGAAGTGGTGTTCGTACTTTTACCACTATTGACCATGCCTTTTGCAACTTCCAAGCCCTTTCTCAATGGCCTACTCTATCAGTTTTCCTCCCTCAACCCATTCTATCTGACCACTCCCCTCTAATTTTGTCACTTGGAAACCATTTGAGAAGAGAAAAGAGAAGTTTCAAATTTTTTAATGCTTGGGTTAAGCATGAGCACTTTCTTGTATTAGTTTCCCATGTTAATGCAGATTTTTATAGCATTGGTAACCCCATGTTTAAGTTTTACAGGAAACTCAAGAAAATTAAGCAAGCTATTAAACAGTGGGCATCAACAACCTTTGGTAATGGTGGTCTGCTGTCTACAAATCTTACACAACAACTGAAGACAAAGCAGGACTATATGATGGAACATCCACTAGATGTACAAGCAGCTGATGAGGAGAGGAAATTATTTATGGAAGTAAATACTGCTCTGCATATGGAAGCCAACATGAAGAGACAGCAACTACACAAAAAATGGCTTGATGAGGGTGACAAAAACACAAAGTTTTATCATGATTCAATTAAAGTAAAGCAAGCAAGAGAAAATATATATAGTATAACTGATGAGCAAGGCACACTCCATTCAACTCCTGATACTGTTGACCTTGCATTCATTCAATATTTCACTAAGCAATATGGTAATCATGATGGCTTTATACCTGATCTGGACTTAATATCAAAAACTGCACTACCAAACATCACAAACCTGGAAGCATCTACTCTAATAAGGCCTATCACTGATGAGGAAATCAAGTCAACCCTATTCTCTATGAACAAACATTCATCAGGAGGTCCTGATGGTTTAAATGTTGTCTTTTTTATAACCACTTGGAGTATCCTTGGCAATGATTTTTGCAAGGCTATTCACAATTTCTTCAACAAATGCAAAATTCTAGGTGAAATCAACGTACCAATATAGCTCTAATTCCCAAGTGCTCTCCTGCTACTACTGTTAATTCATATAGGCCCATATCATGTTGTAATGTGGTGTATAAGTGCATATCTAAAATTCTTGCAACCAGGTTAGTATCAGTGCTTCCTACTGTTGTCTCTAACAACCAATCAGCTTTTTTACCAAACAGGGACATTATTGATAATGTTCTCTTGGCTCAAGAACTTCTCAAAAGTTATGGTAAAAGTAATGTCCCCCCTGCAGCTGCTCTCAAAATTGATATATCAAAGGCTTACGATTCAATACATTGGGAATCCATAGTCAGGATCTTGGCAGTGATGGGTTTCCCTAAAACCTTTGTGTCTTGGATATATGTCTGTATATCCACTCCATCTTACTCTGTTGTAATTAATGGTAGACCAGTTGGCAGTTTTAGAGGTAGTAAAGGAATAAGGCAAGGGGACCAGTTATCTTCATACTTGTTTCTATTGGTCATGGAAGTGCTAACTGTAATTCTCAGAACTAGTTACACCAATAAAACCATAAAGTATCACCCAAAGTGTTCTCATCATCATATTACATCAATCATGTTTGCTGATGATGTCATGATGTTCACAAAACCTGAGTTGCCTTCTTTGAATGGTATTAAGGATGCTTTGCATACTTTTAACAAAATGACTGGCCTATCTATTAACCAAAACAAATCATCATTGCTTGTTACTGGAATCAGTCTTGGTCTGGCTACTGACCTCCACCATGAGTCTGGATTCTCTAGCATGGAAAATGACATGAAGTACCTTGGTCTTCCTCTAATAACTAAAAGAATAACAAAGGATGATTGTTATCCATTATACCATAAAATTACCTCTGTTATGTCAGCTTGGGAAAATAGGTACTTAACACAAAGTGGCAGGCTAGTTCTCATTAAATCTGTGGTCTTCTCTTCTATTGTTTACTGGGCTCGAACAATGGTTCTACCAGTTAAGTTATTACAACTAGTCAGATCAGCAATGAATAGATTCTTTTGGACAGGAAGTATACACAACAGAAAATTAGTACCATGTGCATTTTTCAAATTTGAAGCACCCTTGAAAACTGGTGGACTGGGAGTATTAGATGTCACGAAGTGGAACATTGCAGCTATAAGTAAACAGTTTGATGCAATCATAAATAGAAGAAGTAGTTTATGGGTTGAATGGACATGGCATTACAACATCAAGAACAGGCATTTCTGGATAATGGAAATCCCACAACTGAGTAGTTGGACTTGGAGAAGCTTGCTGAAGTACAGAGAAGTCTATCTACCTATGATACAATACCCAGTAAATTCCAGAACTGCTGTTAATTTTTGGAATGAACCTTGGGTTAGAAATGGCCTAATCTTATCTAAATTGTGTTCTTACACTCAAATTATTCAAACTGGTATTCATTTGACTGCTAATGCTAATGTGTTCTTACATAATGGTAAAATACAGTTACCATACAGCAGTAACCATGTCATACATCAAACTTGGTCTGATATACAACAAATTACTTTCAGTGCTTTGCAAAGTAATAATGTGCAATGGCACAACAAACCTCACTTTGTCAAAGAAGTATACAATTCCCTCACTGAAAATGTTCCCCTGCCTGCTGCAAATTGGTATGAAGTTATATGGACAAGTGACTCTGTTCCACAGGATAATCTTATGATGTGGAAGGTGCTTAACAGTGCTTTACTTACTAGAAGTCTGTTGCATAAGTATGGGATGGCCTGTCCAACTCACTGCTTGTACTATGAAATTGAAGAAGAAACTACTGAACATTTATACTTTGAATGTCCTGCATTGCAACATATCTTATTTAAGATGGGTGGTCTCACAGGTACTAAACTAACTGGTCACACAACAATAATTCTGTGGAGTATTATATACAAAGCAACAAGGTGGAGAACTGAGAAAAGTAGAGTAATGGCAGTTTGTTTGAAAGTTTATATGGCAGTGATATGGAGAGAGAGAAATTCCACAGTTTTTGAAAATGTTAGAAGTAATGTAAATGAGTTATGGAATGAAGTCAAGTGCCGCACCTACAAGCTTTTAAGGAACTGTGCTAGCAACTTCCCCCAGTCTATGATTCAAGTATGGTTTGATTGAGTAGTTTCATTTTCATGTGTGTATTTTCTAGTTTTTCTATCTACCTTTTGTTTATTCCTCTGTAGTTCTTTTTTATTGTTGTTTGCAATAAAACTGGTAGGGGCCCAGTTAACCCCGCTGGCTTTGCTAAAATTATTAAAAATTTACAGGTCGTTACATTCTCCCCCACTCAAAACTTTTCGTCCCCGAAAAGGAAGGAAGTAAGAGAATAGAAACAACCAGAAGAAAATAGACTTGAATTACATAATAAACAATTAATTAAAACCATATAAATTTCAACTTAAATAAATTTATATTCATCAATTTGTTTTTAAATTCAAGATTTTTATTAAATTGATTTGATTTCGCATTTATTAATGTTAGGTACAAAAGGTTCCTTTCAAATGAAATTCAATTTAAATTCAATTAATTCAAGATACTCCCTTAAGTTGATTTAATTCAATTTCTTAACTTTCAAAACGAATTTTTCTTCTATTAATCATACCTATTATTTATTTAACTTATTATTCTATCTATATCTATAAACATTTTATAGTTAAAATTTTAAGTGAATAACATTTATTATACGCACTCACAATTTATTTATAAAGACAATTTATATTATATATTATCCAATTTTCTTAAATTAACAATTTCAAAGATCATAAATTTGAATAGTCATTTATTATAATCATTCTTTATTCGACAAACTTAATTCTTCTTTATTCCGAATTATTATTAAATTTATTCTACTTAATATATCCTATCACATATATATTAAGTATATTTACATTTATTATAACTACTCAATTTTTTTTAAATTTCCTTGGTATCATTATATTGTATAATATTCAATTACATAATTAACTTTTTTAAAAATTTAGGTAATTTATATATAATGCAATTGAGTATTATCCCAACGAAATTTACAATTTACTTATCCAAGTTAAGTATTTAGTCAAAAAAAATTGGCTCTATTAAAATTCATTCTTAAATCAAAATTTTAAGAATTAATTTTCGATTAACTTCAACCCATTTTATAGATAAAATATATATATATATATATATATACATAACAGGAAAATAGGCGCACGGAAGAAGTTGCGAAAAAATTAGTCTCACGGACAGCAAGTTTGTTTATTAGTCTGAAGGACATTTTTTAGTATAAACAGAAAATGATAGTTACAACTATCATTCTATGATTTACACTAAAAAGTGTCCTTCTGTCTAACAAGCAAACTTCTTGTCCTTAGAACTAAATTTTTCTACAACTTTTTCCTTGAGCCTAAAATCCCCTATACATAATATATCAAATCAAATTTAAAATTTTCAATATATATTATAAATCAAGTCATGTTTAGAAATTCAAATCATTTTATTTTCCAACAAAAGTTTAGAGGGGCTACAGAATAGTCTCTCCACTTTGAAACCCGAAAATGAATATCGATGATGCGGCCGCCATCACCGAAATTATTTTCCAGCGACAAATAGAAGAGCACTGATTTTAAACTTTTAAAATTATTTGAATGATTTCTATTTGAAATATTTTAAATACAATACACTTTAAATTTTTAAAGCTCAAGTTTGAAATCACCAGAAATTAAATTCTCAAATTCTTGATTTAAATTCATTTCAAATTTTCAAATCAAATTATAACTAAGTTTTATAAATTCATTTACTTATATTACGAAATAGTCAATGGTTTACAAAACAATGAATGAAAATCAAATATTATCATTTCTGACAACAAATTCATTAACAATTAAATTTTAGAAAACTTATATTTATATATAATATAATCATACAAAACTATTTTTGTTTACCAAATTTGAAAACAACATTGTGCCAGTTTGCTCTGCTCAAGCGTTTTGGAAATCCTATCGATAGCGTTGATCAGACGGATCGATCAAAAATCCAAATCAACATCTACAACTTAACAACACAATATATAAAACATTTTTAATATTAATTTACAAATACACTTCCTCACTCGACGATACAAGAATGGCTTTCAAAGCAAGGATATAGATTCAAATTTGAAGGACTCAAATCAAAGAGAATTTTGATTCGAAGATAAGTTTGAAACAAAGGTAAGATAATTAATAACAAAATAGGACGATGGATAAGTTTATTTAAATCGCGGCAACCTTAACCGGGTCGACTGAGAATTCAAGAATAAGATCGATGCAGAATTTCGAGGTAAATCAACATTCGATCTCAAGAAATATAATTCAGGTATTGCAGGAGATAGATAGCATCGCAAACCAAGGATACAGAAATCTCCAGTAAATCAATGCTTATTGTAAAGGAGTTTCACCCCTATACAAATCATTCGAAGTTGGCGAGACCACTGATTCATTATAAAGATCATTCGAAGTGGAGTTATGGGATATTCCAGAATTAAAAGAAGACAAATAGTGAGGGACACGAATGGATTTTGGAACCGCAGGGAATGTTCTAAAATTCAAAGGAATGGAGTCAAAAGGAAGAGATTCAAATTCGAATGGGAGTGATTCTGTAAATACATTTACCCTATAAGCCAAGTTTTGCCTAGAGCTGCCAAAGCTCTGATACCAACTATAACGACCCGCTATTTTGGACTATTCGGACCCGCACATGTCGGACTTGAATAATTCAAAATACCGAATTGTTAATTGAAATTTGGCAAAACTGAACATATACAGTAAATAAATAATCACAGAATCACAGACACAGAGTAATAATATGCAGCGGAAGCAAAAATATAGTTCATGAAGCTACTATATGTAACAGAGTTAAATAAGGTACAACAGATGTCCGAATACAATAGTCAAATACAATATCAGAATACATCACTGGAATCAACCGGATATCTGAAAGCTGGATAGATAGCTGGATCTCCAAGCAAAGCTCCAACTCCAAAGGTGAGTCTCGAATACTGGTACACTCAGTCTGACCCGGGCGTAAAGCAAAACACAAACACTCGACTCAGGATTAACATTCTTATATCAATAAATCCAACTCAAGTGAAATAACAAATTGAAATACAATAAATCAAAGGATGTTGGAATAACCCTCCTCTAAGGATCCGTTAAACTATCTACTATGTAGTAGTGTACGCTAAATAGATAATGCCTATCAGTAATATAAATATCAAAATAGTGTTAAGGCGTTACCATTATCCCCCTTAACACATTTTATATAAGCGTTATAGTCTATACAGCACTGTAAACTCCACAGTAATCTAGTGGGATATCAGGGAGTACTCCATAGGTATAACACAAAAAAATTCGTAGTGGTCGCGTATATAGGGATACAAGTATGACAAGGCACATGAGGAAATACCTAAGGTAGTGAAACTACCGTTTGCCTGATCCGGACTGGTGAAAACGCATCGCCGCAACGATCGCAACACCGCGAAACAACACTCCCAAAATTATGAGGGTGCACCAATCAATAACAAGTAATGAGTAATTTACGAAGAAGTGTGTTTGCTCGAGGTGGCTAACCCCATTTGGCCCGGCACGGCTCCTGTTTTAGTCATTTCCAATTTGACACAAGTGTCAAGGCTATCAAAACTTACAAATTGAATTAAATTAAATTCGTCAAATCGAATTCTTTAAATTACAAGTCTTACATAAATCTCATTTTATTTCTTGTTAAAGAAATTAAATTTCACTTATTCATTTACTTCATTACATGTTTGCACAAAAAATGGACAAACACCTCAAAGTCGTATGATTTAGTTGATTTTATGTTGTTCTTAGCGGTTTGGGTGATTTATGTAAATATATAAAAAACAGGGGCTAAACTGTAAAAGACACACAGATTTATAGTGGTTCGGCCAGAACGTGCCTACGTCCACTTTATATGTTATTCTCTCTTTTCTTTCAGATTACAAGTACAAAGCTTTGTATACAAGTATATGAAAGTTGTTTGAAAGTTCCTTCTGTGCTTGAGCTCTCAAACTTGTCTGCCATTGTTGTACCTCTGCCCCTCTATTTATAGAGTGAGGCTGGAGGCAGGGTTCTTGGATGTATATAGCAGCTGATGGGCCTGGGCTGAAGCAATGTGGCCTGGCAGTGTTGGCTCGGCAAGGCTTGGTTCGGAGGTGAGGGCGTGGTTTGGTCCGGTGGTAGGTTGGATGGAGTTTGATTTGGTTGTGAGTGAAGTGGCATTGGTTCGGCAGGGGTTGGCTCGGCGAGGCCTTGGTTCGGTGGCACGGGAAGAGAGGTTGGTTCGGTGAGCATGGAGTGGAGCCGGTCCGGTGGGAGTTTAGTTGGTTCGGTGGTGCATTGGTTCGGTCATGAGGTGGTTCGGTAGTAGAGGAGAAACATTTGGTTCGGCCTGTAGGGAGCTTGGTCCTGTGTGGCTGGTTCGGTGGGTTGATGGTCCGGTTGGGAGATGGAGTTGGACCGGTGATGCCCTGGTTCGGCTAGGGATGGATTTGGATCGGTGGTGAAAATTCGTCCAACACTTGCCCCCCAAAGTAGGGCATATGTTTAACATATGTCGTGCTTTGTTTTGATTTAACGACCACATTCGGCCTGAGAGCCGAACCGGCTGGTCCGGTTATCCAACCTTCCCCTATAAGTATGGGCCTAGGGCTTCTGTTATTCCCTACCGAACGAGCTATCCGGATCAGAACTTCCTGTCGAATCAATCACTCTGCCGAATCAGGTGACTGCCGAATGGCTTCTTCGATTTACTTCGTCTTACCGAATGAACTAAAAGATTTTAATACCCAATTGACCTTGTACCGAGAATGCCGAATGAACCCTATACTGAGAATGCCGAATGAACCCCGGTATTGGGAATGCCGAATGAACCCTGGCATTGGGAATGCCGGATGAACCTTATACTGAGAATGCCGAATGAACCTTGTTTGTTTGCATCTCTGCGCCTCCTTGTTCTAATATTGTGCTTTTATGTGTTTTTGGTGTTGCAGGTAAAATGTCTCAAAAAGTGGAAACCCGATCCGATAAACGGAAGTCCAAGGACAGAGCAGAGTCCTCCATAGTGCCCCCAGTTCGGGCCGAACGTCCTGGGCATGCTCCGAGATCGCTAGTAGATGGGTATGGCCCCCAGGAGCTCTTGAATTCCCCGCCTGATTGTTTTCCTAGCTCCCTCAGGGAGGAGCAGCTTGATGTCATCTCTCGTTCCTTCGGGATTGACAGGGCTCGCATGCTGTTGCCGGGAGAGGGGGTTATGCCATATTACCCTCCTGAAGGATATTTTGCTTACAGCAGATACCACTGTATGTGTGGGGCCATTCCTTCGATCAATGCATGGATAGTCAGCTTCCTTACCTATTCAAAGGTGGCCCCTCTCCAGCTCCAGCCCAATTCCTACGCTATTCTGGTGTGCTTATTCGTTATCTTCCAGAGGAGGTATGGGCGCCCTCCTTCTAACCGGGAAATTCGATACTTGTATAATCTGAGAGGCTACAAGAAGGGGTCTCCGTATGTTAGTTTAGAAGCGGCCGTGCCCTTCAAACCGGTCTTGGACTTATACTCAAAGTTCACCATGTTTAAGAAAGAATGGTTTTTTATCAGGGATGATTCTGTGTCCTTCCACCTCTTCACTTCTGGCTGTAAGTTGAACTTTATTTATAGTTTCCTTATTCCGACTGCAGTGCTTCTTCTGATATGCTTCTATTTCTTGCTAGCGACAGGTGGTTTTGCAGTCGTAGAGAGTGATTCCCTGGTCCAGATGGCTGCGGAAATAAAGGCCATTTCGGGACGGGACAGGTCGGCTTCTTTCCTGATCAGGAATGCTACTCTCCTGGAGCACAACTTGATCCTGCCACACCAGTCCGTGGTTAAGCAGAGAGACACGGCTGAGGAGAAGGCTGCCAAAGCCAAGGAAGGGGCCACGGTGAAGAGTGGCAAGAGGGAACCTTTTACAAAGCCTCCCGTTATTGGAGGTAAGAAACTTAAGAAGTCCGACGGTCCCTCTCCTAGTACTTGCCCACTTGCTCCGGGAGAGGAAGATGTGGAGGAAGGTAGAGGTGAAGGTGAAGGAGGAGATGGACAGAGCGGTAGTGGCGTTGGTGCCTTAACCTCCGGGCAAGCGGGAGAGATTCATGAGTGGACGGATGATGCTTTCCGTCAAGATTTTGGGGAGTCGGAAGAAGGATCGGCTTTGGTTTAGAAGGCAAAGGGGGTTGACAAGACTGGGGCTGGCGCCGATCCATTTTCTGAGAGTTCTTCAGCTAAGGCGATTCCAGCGATTCAAGGTGAACTTTTGACTTCTGCAGACTCCATTTATGATAGGGACTTAGGAATATTTTATGATTCGCTTCCGTCCTGGACTGAGATTCAGGGCTTATTGCAGTATCCTACTCCTCCGCAGGGTTTGTATAACAGACGTGCCTTCTCATTCTTTTTAACTTAACATATTTCTTGGATTATGGATCATTGCATGTTCGTAACACTTGGTTTTTATTCCAGGAGCAGGTAAGGCGGCCAAGTCATCAGATATCCGGCACCGCCTCGAACACTATAAGCTACTCAAAGCTCCTGTCAAAACAAAGCCGCCAACTAGCCGTCCTGGGGATGAAGTTAGATATCGCCCTCTTCTTGGAATTATTGAAGAAGACATGCAAAGGAGGAAAAGGGGCCGATCTGCGTTTGAACCTTCACTTGGCCCTCAGCCTCCAGTCCAGCCCATCCATGATATTCTGAAGAGGATACTGAGTTTATGCCTTCCCCCCATCCGTCCGAAAATCCAACCGTCACTCCGATAGACCGTCCTGGTTTGGATCGCAACCCATTTGTCGGCCACCCAGATCTGGACCCGAGTTTTCAGGATATCTCTTTTGACGAGGTCACGGGTGAGCATCTTCTTCCCTGCAACACCATGGTACGGGTGCTTGACGAGGCTAAGTCGCTAGACCTCGATTTGCTTACTACTCGGATTATGACCATGGGGAATGAGGCCAAGGCAAGCATCGATCGGGTGGCTGAGGAAACCAAGAGGTTAATGGAGCATCATGCTCGACTGGCCAGGGCTGGGGAGGAAATCGGAAGTGCTAACATCCGGTTGCGGCTACAGGTTTCTGATCAGGCCAAACAGCTTGCCGATCAGGCTATACAGATATCCCAGCACGAGGCGGCCTCCCGACGACTAAAGAAAACCATAGAGGAGGCTAGCAAGGTTGAGTTGCGAAAGATGGAGGCCGCCTGCAAGGAGCGGATTGACATAGCTATCGCTACGGTGGACGAGGTTCGGAGGGCGGATCTCGAGCAGGTAGAGGAGTTATCTGGGAGGCTTGAGGCCGCAGAGCTTGCTCAGGCCAGGCTAAAGGAAGAGATGGAGGAAATGAGGAGGTCTCTCCAGGCTGAGTGCTTGAGATATCGATCGGAGAGGGATGTTGTCGTCGCCAAGTTGTTGTCCTCCGAGGCCCGGGTGAGGGAGTTTGAGGAAAATGAGGGGACGATGGATGAGATGTTGCAGGATATGTACTTCCGTACCTGGAAGCAGGGTAATCTATCCTGGATGGATGACTATCCCCGGATCATGGCTAGGATATATCTTCGGGCTTTGGAGGAGGCCAAGGCCGATGCGGATAAGGAAGGTGGAGCGGCATTCAGGATGGATATGGTTAGCGCCCAGTTCTCAAAGGAGGAGAAGGTAGCTGTGAAGGAGGGGATGCGGCTACTTGCTGCGGAGGAAGTCAGTGTGCAGTTGGGGGATGAGGACCAAGAAGCGGGTGTTGGTGAGTTTTCCCTTTTTAGCTTTTCATAACTTGATCGTTCGTCGCCGGTTTAATGGGCTCTTTTTCTGAATTGGACAGGTGGAGCTTCCGATCAGCATGCTGGGAGCTCCGACCTTGCGGCTAAGTAGGCTTGAAGAGTTGGTAGGATGAGGGCGAAGCGTGGACGCAGCTGGTTCCTTGTCCGGATTCGGTCACCTTTTGATTTCTTTTTATTGCTGTTTATGTTAGTCCAAAACATTGATGTGACTGTAATAATATTGTTTGTGGTGAATGACTTTATGTAATTTCATAACATAAGCTGATTCCTTTATGTTGGAACGTTATCGCTATTTTGTTGTGCTGTGTAAGTGATGTAACTATGCATGTTACTAGTGACTTGACTGTGCCTGATGCCAAGTTTTTTGCTTAAAGTATAATTTTCTCATTTTGCAACGTAAATGTGATGTGTGAATATGAACTGCAGCTATGCATTAATGTATAAAAGTAGAAGGTACCGCCCTTCATGTTTCGGTTGTGGACGGCAACTTCGTGCGCCTTGTAAGACTAAGCACGGAATGCTGTTGAGTGTCTTGTCATCCGATTGTAAGTTTCTGTTCCCATTAGCGAGCGTTCCCTATTTCATGTCCTGTACTTTCAAGCACCGTTACGGAGAATAGGAGAAAAGTTTTAAATGAAATGGAAATATAGGAAAAGTAAAACTTCCAGTCACGGAAGGCCGTCGATGTGCTTAAGTTCGTGGCAAACGGGTTTTGTAGTCACTTTCCCTAGCTGTGGGTCTTGGAGACATTTGTCACCCATCTTACGCCTCTGCGGGGAGTTTTCTTTTTTACCACAGCCGCACTTAAGACACATCGGAGCCGATCGCGCACAGTAACTACCCGGGCCATTATGGCCCGTAATCGCGGGTATTATTCGATTTACTGTGGCCGGCTAGCGTGGGGGCCGATCGTCAACTGTGAACTGCCCCTGGCTGGCCACACCTTATGTTGGGGCTTATGGTCGGTTCACAGTTGCTGGCGAGCCGAATCGGTGTAATGAGCTGCCATGGCATAATCGGCCTTCTCGGTGGCTTATACTCGGCTTATTACAGTCGGTTTTAAGGGCCGAGGCAAACAATGAGTTAACTTGCGTTAGAGGGATACCGGAGCAAAGTGTCTCATTGGCGAGGGCATAGGATCGTAGCGTACCTGTTAGATTTTGTCCAGGTGGAGTTGTGTTGTGAAACTCTGAATTGAAATGTCATCTGCAAAGGATTTTGTTCAACAGCAAAGGATAAAGCTTAACAAGTAGCCAAGATATAAAGGAACAAGTTAACAAGAGCCAAGTTTTTTAAAGTGGTTCGGCACGAAAATGCCTACGTCCACTGATTCTCTTTGTTAATTCACTTCATATGGGCAGTACAAGTTAAGAAAAGTATCGACGGAGGTGTCGGATGTTCAATGCCCTCTGGAACACCTCTCCGTCCACTGTTGACAAAACATAAGCTCCGTTGTGGAGATCTTTATGAATTACATATGGTCCGTCCCAGATTGGATCCAGCGCTCCTGGGCGCGGAAAGATTCGCTTGTGGACAAGATCTCCTTCTTGTAAGATGCGATGTTTGACTTTGGAGTTGTATAGTGCTGCCACTTTTTGTCTGTGAGCTGCTGCTTTGAGTGCTACATCATTTCTTCTCTCCTCAATCAGATCCAAAGACATGAGGAGGAGTTCTTCGTTTTCTTCTGGTTGTAGTGGATCCTACGGTGGGAAGGCACAATAGTCTCAACTGGGAGCATTGCCTCCGATCCGTATGCCAAAGAGAAAGGAGTATGCCCTGTTGATGTTCTGAAAGATGTGCGGTAGGCCCAAAGTGCCGTAGGAAGTTGATCCACCCAAGCGCCCTTTGACTTTTCAAGCTTCTTCTTGATAGCGTTTTGAGAATTTTGTTGACAGCTTCGACTTGGCCATTTGCCTGGGGATAGCCAAGGATGGGAAGCTTTTGTGAATCCCGTGCTCTTGGCACCAGTCGGTGAATTCCTCGCTGTCAAATTGAAGCCCGTTGTCTGATATGATTCTGAGTGGAACCCTGTACCTGCACAGAACGTTTTTGATCAAGAAGTTGATAACTTTAGTTGAAGATATTTTATTCAGAGGCTCCGCTTCCACCCATTTGGTGAAATAGTCAACTGCTACTATAGCATATTTAGCTTCACCTCGGCCCATTGGCAGTTCACCAATCAAGTCAATTCCCCATACTGCAAAGGGCCAAGGGCTAGTCATTTGGGTAATCTCATTTGTGGGTAGTCGAGGAATCTTGGCAAATTTCTGACATCTGTCGCATTTCTTGACGAAGTCCAAGGCATCTTTGTTTAAAGTGGGCCAATAATATCCATATCGGAGTATCTTCTTTGCCAGAGTCTGCCCTCCAGTGTGATTTCCGCAGCTTCCTTGATGGATGTTGGATAAGACTTCCCTGGCTTCCCTTCCAGCGATACACCTTAACAAGGGATTAGAGAAGCCGCGCCAATAGAGGATGCCTCCTTGTAATGTATAGCGGGAAGCTTTCCTTAAGATTTTCTTGATTTCGTTATGCCTGTCGGGCAGTGTGCCATCTTGTAAATATTTCCGTATAGGAGTCATCCAGGTTTCTTCGTCGATTGCAGCTATCAGATTCACTTGCTCGAAACTTGGTGCCAGTTGTTTTGAGATGGTTAATGCTCCGAAAATAGTGATGTTCTTCATGCTAGCTTGTTTTGCTAGTTCGTCGGCCTCTTGATTCTCTTCTCGGGGAATGTGTTTGATTAAATAGTGATCTAATTGATTGAGCAATAGCCTGGTCTTCTTTAGATACGCTGTGAGTCATTCTACTCGAGTCTGGGATTCTCCCAGTATTTGATTTACAATAAGTTGAGAATCACTATGGAGACATAAAGAACTGACTCCAATTTCCAGTGCAAGTTCTAATCCGGCTATCACTGCTTCGTATTCTGCGTCATAGTTGGTGGCAGAGAATTCCAATCTTAGGGCGTAGTGCAGCTTCTTTCCCTCGGGGGTGATTATCACAACACCTGCCCCCGAGCCTTGTTCGTTCGACGCTCCATCTACGAAGAGATTCCACTTGATATCTTCTGCTATTTCAGATTGGTCCTTACCTTCGCTAGTAGTGAATTCGGCAATGAAATCACCTATGGCTTGCCCCTTGATAGCGGTGCGAGGATGGTAAGTGATATCATATTGACTTAGTTCGATGCACCACTTAAGTAATCGCCCAGAAGTGTCAGGGCGATGGAGCACTTGCCTTAGCGGTTGATCGGTTAAAACTCTGATGGAATGAGATTGGAAATAGTGTCGCGGTTTCCGCGACGTGATAAGCAGACAGTATGCTAGCTTTTCAAGTTTAGGGTATCTGACTTCTGCCCCCGTAAACCTCTTACTTACGAAGTATACGGGCCGTTGCGTGCGGTTGTCTTCTCTCACCAGCGCGGCACTTAGGGCATGTGGTGACACAACAAGGTATAGGTATAGTTCCTCGCCTTCATTTGGAGTTGAAAGTACCGGTGGTCTCTGGAGGTGTCCGATTAAGTTAAGGAAGGCTGTCGAGCATTCGTCAGTCCATTCGAACTTTCCTTTGTCTTTCTTTAGAGCTTCGAAGAAAGGGATGCATTTGTCGGTTGCTTTAGAGATGAACCTACTCAGGGCGGCCACTTTCCCGTTTAGGCTTTGCATCTCTCTTCGAGTAGATGGTGTCTTGATATCTTGTAAAGCTCGGACTTGTTCGGGGTTTGCTTCAATCCCCCTGGCATGAACGATGAATCCCAAGAACTTTCCCGATGATACTCCGAAGGAGCACTTTAGAGGGTTCAGCTTCATTCCATATTGGCGAAGTACTCGAAACATCTCGTCCAGTTGGTTTATATGATCGTTGGCTTTCCTCGATTTTACCAGCATGTCATCCACATAAACTTCCATAGTTCGTCCTATCAGTTCTGCAAACATCTTGTTGACGAGGCGCTGATAAGTAGCTCCGGCGTTTTTAAGTCCAAATGGCATTACCTTGTAGCAGTACAATCCTCGGTCAATGATGAAGCTAGTGTGGTCTTGATCGGGGGCGTGCATAGGGATCTGGTTATATCCTGAGTATACGTCCATAAAGTTCGTGTCCGGCAGTGCTGTACACGAGTTGGTCGATTCGGGGGAGTGGGAAGCAGTCTTTCGGGCAAGCTTCATTTAAGTTGGAGAAATCGATGCATGTTCGCCACTTCCCATTAGCTTTCTTTACCAGTACCGGGTTGGCGATCCATTCCGGGTAGATGGCTTCACGTATGAAGTCATTGGCAAGTAAGTTTTTTACTTCTTCCTCGAGGGCTGCCGATCGTTCTGCCCCCATGCTTCTCTTCTTTTGCTTTACCGGTACCTTGGTAGGATCGATGTTTAGTGCGTGGCATGCTATGTCCAGGAAGATTCCAGTCATATCAGCGTGCGTCCATGCAAATACATCCATGTTGTGGCGAAGAAAATCAATGAGTTGATTCTTTAATTCTCTTTTTAACTGAGATCCGACTCTCAGCAGTTTACTTGGGTCGCGTTTGTCTACAGATACGAATTCCATAGCCTCTACAAGCTCGGCGGTGGCCTCCTCCTCTTTGTCCCTGGGGTCTAATTCATTGAAAGGATCACTAGTATACCGAAGAGGAGGGGCTTTCTTTAGTTGCTATGCTTCCAAGCTTTTCATGCAGAGAATAGTCTCTGCATTTTTCCCTTTATCTCTCCTGCGATTATTGCGAAGTTCGGTTACATAGCAGTCCCAAGCGGCGTCTTGATCCCCTTCTACTTCTCCCACTCCATTATCCGTTGGGAACTTCATCTTCAGGCACCATGGGGCAAGGACAATTTGGAAGTCGGACAAGGCTGGTCTTCCTAAAAAGGCATTGTAGGTCGAGTGGTTGTCTATTAGCATGAATGTTTGTTTCCGAACGGCGGAGAGGGGATGACTTCCCAATTCAACAAAGAGATCTAATTGTCCGAGGGGCATCTTTGCTTCTCCAGTGAAACCGTGTAGCGGTTTGTTGCAGGGAGACACGTCCTTCATTGACAGCTTCATTTTATCGAAAGCATGCTTGAACAGAATATTCACTGAGCTGCCAGTGTCTACTAGGATTCGAAAAACTTCAGCTGGGCCGAACCAGGCAGAGATGACCATAGGATCTATATGAGGGTATTGCCTTCCTTCTAGGTCGCGCCCACTGAATGTGATGTCATTATTTTCCTTCCGCTTAGGGTGGCGTTCTTCCATAACAGAATTGACGCAATCTCCCTCGCTTCTGAGTGAGTTTCCATATCTTTCCATTTCCGCCCAGCTCTTGTCGGCGATGTGTGGCCCTCCTGATATTGTATGAACCACTATCTTCTCTTGGCTGGAACCGCTGGTGTTGCGGTTTCCTCCGCCTGTCTCTGGGTGGAGCTGCCCTGGGTTTTCCTTGGCGGGAGCTGGAGTCCTGTCCTGGCCCTTTACATAGCGTTCCAGCCTCCTTCTCCTGATGTGTTCTTCAATTAGGTCTCGGAGATGGCGGCATTCATTGGTATCGTACCCATGAGACTCGTGGAAACGGCAGAATTTTCCGGACTGGATTGCGCGATCTGACTCTTTCTTGTACGGGGGCGCTTGTATGTAAGTTCATCCTGGGTGGCCAGGAAGATGTTCTCGACTGTTTCATTCAAGGGAGTGTAAGCGTCAAATCTCGGTCCTGCTCGGTACAAGCGCTTTTCTCCCTTCTTGCCCCCTGCATTTCTCTGGAGTCGTTTCTCCGAATGTCCTTCGCTGCGGCGGGGGCGTTTCCATGAGCCGTCTTAACCTGTGGTCCTGTCTGCCTTTCAGTCGCAGCCTCTTCGAGTCTCATGTACTTCCCAGCTTCATGGAAGAAATCGGGCAAGGTAGCTGGTTTTTCTTTAGTTAGTCTTCTAGCAAACTTGGTATCTGGGTGCACACCACTACAGAGGGCCATTAGGGTGAGTTTCTCATCGACATCTTGGATTGCGGCCGCTGCGGCATTGAATCGGGTTAGATATTGTTGCAGTGTCTCTCCGGATTTCTGTTTGACTATAGATAGAGAATAAGCATCCTTGGGTTGTTCCACATGAATGCGGAACTGGCTAATGAACTTTTCTTTCAACATCTCCCATGAGCTGATAGATCCTTGGGGTAGATGGCAGAACCAGGAGGTAGCTTGGTCTGCTAGGAATAGCGGAAAGCATTTACACAACACTCCTTCCGTTGCTCTGCTCATGAGCATATGCTGTGTGTATCTCTGCAAGTGTACAACGGGGTCGGAAGTTCCCTTGTACGGTTCCATCGTCGGCATTTTCCATTCTCGAGGGGTGATGGCAGTTTCGATGTCGCGGGTGAAAGGGCTGGTTACCCTAGCGCCTATCCCTCGATACCTTTGCTCCCGTCGGACGCATTCCCTGAATAATCTTGCCATTCTTTCACCAGAATTTGGAGCGGACAAAAATGAGCTTGGTTCTTCCCTGCGGGATCGATCTCGTCCAGATGACATGTAGGGATGGTATAGTCTATCACTTCTGACGTTATCCAGTGGCTGTCTTTGGCTGCTCGGATGCATGCTAGGACCAGCTACAGTTGGCCCCTGCCTTGATCTTCCCCTGTGGGGTTCTGTTTCGAGCATTTCCATGGGGTCAACTTCGAGCTGGGTTCTAGCTCGGCTCCGTTCAGCGGGGTTTCTATGATTAGGCGGCATGACTGGCTCAGCTACATCCGACCCTCGCCTGGTGCCTCCCCCATTGGGTTCGGTTCCAAGCGCTTCCTCAAGTCGAAGTTCGGGCTGAGTCCGGGCGCGGCCCCTATCATTGTTGTTCCTGTTGATAGCTTCTTCGAAGAGGGAAGACCTTTGTTGTCTCCGAGATCCTCCAGATTGAGACTCACCCCATGACTCAGTGTTGCGGTTGGATTCTTCGGCATCCTCAAGCGTGACATGAGTTGGTTCACCAAAGCTTCTTGTTGGGATGCGAAGCGGTTAGTCACTTCAACCACAACTCTGTCTAGGTCTTCCCTAGTGATTGCTGCCGGTTGTTCCGCGGCAGGGGCTGTCGGAATTGCCTGATCTACATCTGGCACTGCTGTCGTAGTGGGATGGTTCTCTTGATCTGGATCCACTGGATCTGGAGCGCTGTTGGTTGCAATGTTCTTTCCCTTGTTGGCGTCTTTTCTCGGCCTGGAAGTCATGTTTCTTAGGCAATGAAGGGTGCTATTGGGAAAGAAGGTTGAATGAGGGAAGCTGAAGCTTCGAGTTCCAAGTTCTCAGTGAAAGCACCAAAAATGTTTGCACAAAAAATTGACAAACACCTCAAAGTCGTATGATTTAGTTGATTTTATGTTGTTCTTAGCGGTTTGGGTGATTTATGCAAATATATAAAAAAACAGGGGCTAAACTGTAAAAGACACGCAGATTTATAGTGGTTCAGCCAGAACGTGCCTACGTCCACTTTATATGTTATTCTCTCTTTTCTTTCAGATTACAAGTACAAAGCTTTGTATACAAGTATATGAAAGTTGTTTGAAAGTTCCTTCCGTGCTTGAGCTCTCAAACTTGTCTGCCATTGTTGTACCCCTGCCCCTCTATTTATAGAGTGAGGCTGGAGGCAGGGGTCTTGGATGTATATAGCAGCTGATGGGCCTGGGCTGAAGCAATGTGGCCTGGCAGTGTTGGCTCGGCAAGGCTTGGTTCGGAGGTGAGGGCTTGGTTTGGTCCGGTGGTAGGTTGGATGGAGTTTGATTTGGTTGTGAGTGAAGTGACATTGGTTCGGCAGGGGTTGGCTCGGTGAGGCCTTGGTTCGGTGGCACGGGAAGAGAGGTTGGTTCGGTGAGCATGGAGTGGAGCCGGTCCGGTGGGAGTTTAGTTGGTTCGGTGGTGCATTGGTTCGGTCATGAGGTGGCTCGGTAGTAGAGGAGAAACACTTGGTTCGGCCTGTAGGGAGCTTGGTCCGGTGTGGCTGGTTCGGTGGGTTGATGGTCCGGTTGGGAGATGGAGTTGGACCGGTGATGCCCTGGTTCGGCTAGGGATGGATTTGGATTGGTGGTGAAAATTCGTCCAACATTACAATTTCAAAACTAAATTAATAAAGAACTTAATTTCACTTATTCAAGGAGTTCAATTTCCCTTATTAAAGAAGTTCAATTTCACTTATCAAGAATTCCATTTCAGTTAATTATCAAATAATTCAATCTTATTTAATTATTAAATAATTTCAAACTTGATTATTCACAAATTTCAAAACTCATTTATTACTTAAATTTAAAACAACGTTCTTTCATCAACTACTACGTTAATATTTTGTTTCAGATTATTAAATATTAACATTTTCCTTCATTAAATTCAAATCCCAACTTCGTTTCAAATCTTATTATTTATTCAAATAAATTCCTCATTTTATTTTTAAATCCAATTATTGACCAATCGGTTTATTTAATTCTCTATCCTAAGTCAAAATTAAATTTGGGTATTTACCATTTCAATCCGATTCCATTTCAATTCAAATCAAAGCATAACAAAGGGAACTTGCAGTGTGATAACTGGGATGGTGTCAAAGTAAATAAACAAGCAATAGCAAACATCAATAACCATTCAATAATTAATTCAAATAATCCTGAAATAATCGTATTAATTCACATTGTTGGTTGTGCAAATTAATATAATTATTTCTAGAATCTACACTATCATTTCATGTAGATTAAAGATTATTACACTAATGTCCATACGGTTCTACACTTGACATTTATTATTCGATTTCATACTATATCAATTTATACTACATACATTCAATGGTTCAAGGTGTACTTAACCAATTTCTACGTGTCCATTAATTTAACATTTAAAGGGGTCATATTATACCAATTTTATCTAATCAAATTCATCACATTCACCAATTTAAATTATTAACTGTCCTATATCAAATTCAATTTTAAATTATTTATCACGTCATATATTAACAATTTAACGTCCAATTTAAACATCAAACAATCAATCAATTAACATCCAAACTGTATTATCATCGCATAAATAATTAACAAATAATGGTGTCAGATGTCATAGGTGAACTGATACATGTAATAACATAAATAACAGTGTAAATAACTAACAACAGGCATTTCAATTTGTCATTTCCATTGAAATCAAATTTAATAAATAAAAGAACATTAATCGTGAGTGATTGCTCACCTTTCGAGGTTAAAGAGAACATGAGATGACACGGGTACACGTAGAGGAGCAGACACAAAAATTGAGTTACGAATCCACACACGAATTTCCAGAATAAGTAAGATTTGTACGATTTGACGACAAAGCTGGTAGATAGGAATCAATGAGAAAATCAATCAGTTTGATAGAACAGAAAAATGTATCTATAGATATTTTATAAAATCAATATTTATATAAAATATGAACACCTATTTGGTAAGTATTAGAACTTGTAATATATGTAAACTAATTGAAATTTTATATACTGTATAACAAATACTATCAATACCATAAATATATCACGACACACGCAACCTATATAACAATCACACACACACACACACACACACACACACACACACACACATATATACATAAATCCGACACGAAGTAAACTATGTATATTTAAAATTTCAAATGCACCACCTTATACTTTATAGCTGCAACTTTATATATAGGTAGATATATAATATAAGACATCCACTTACATAATTTTATGTATAAATTTATATGATACTTATTTATACAAATAGGCAACCTCTAACTAACTATATACAATATAGATATAGACTAGTATATAGATTTTATACTTTACAATACTTAAAGTACTAGAACAGTCACGTGTAAATCATGTCTGACATATACAAATTTATAAATCAACCTATATATCTACTTACATATATACAATGCTAGAAAACTAGACAAGGAAAATAGGTATTAAACTTATATACTTATACTATAAACTCGTACATACTTTAAAACAATATTTGGTAACATATAGATGCCAGTATATAATAGATTAATGTAAAAGTGTATATATAAACTTATAAACAAACACATATTGAAAACACCCTAAAAAAAATTCCGCAGAATATAACCTGTAAAGTTTATATAAACATAACATATATATTACCTAAAATACAAAAGGAAAAGTATGTTGTGGCTAACTATTGCAAGTATTAGGCTGAGCCAAGAATCTGAGCGACGGCGCGAGACCGAAGTGGGAGCAGTTGTAACCGAGTTCGGGTAGGCTGGGCCGTGAGGATGACTGGGAACAAGGGGAGGCACAGGCTATGGCCAGTGCGTGAGAACGTGGGGAAAAAGGCTGGGAAAACGAGGCCAAGGCTTGGTCGGCGCGCAGCTTGGAGGTCGGGGAAGAAGAAAATAATTGTAGGAGGAGCTGTTGAAGCGGAGTACATGGTGATGGTGAAGGAGGCAGTCACTGTTGTGCGTGTGGGAAGTTTGTGGCCGAAGGTGGTTAGTCGGGACATGGCAGAGTCGGTCTTGATGGCGCAGGCGAGGAGAGGCGTATGAGTTTGCTTGGCCTAGGGAAGGCCGGCTACATGGTAGATGGAGGCGATGGCGGGGGGAAGCATGGTCAGAGCTTGGTTAGTGTCTCGTTTTTATATATGTATATAAATGGAAGCTTCAGCCAAAGTGGAGGAAGCTGAAACTATGTTGGAGAGGAAGAAAGGAGAAGTGAGGAGACAGAAATGAGAAAATATGAGGCCAGGCAAACATAAAAGAAAGAAAGCATAAAATATGGACATCACAAAAAAATTAAACATGCCTTTTCAACTAAAGATGGCTTCTCATTTTCCAGACGTCAAAAACTGATTTCGGGGATACAAAAGGCAGTGCCTATTGGTAAAACGCGGTGTATAATGAATGGTCACTGGAAATCCAAAGGTCACATTTACGGAACCGATATGGGAGTCATTCCGTTGATTTTGCCGTCTTTCGGGTTTTGAAACACATAAATGATTATACTGCTGAGATCAGCTCGATGAGATGATCAAAACGGTATACATATATCAGTAGTACGTTTGGATTATAAAATTCGAATTTTTATACTAGCGGAAAATGCATGAAAAACACAGAAAAATAAGATCGACGGAGCTAAAGATGTCCGACTTTTGAAAAACGAAAAATGACGACTTGCTCAAAAGATGATTTAGAATTTTTCTATGTAAAAATGTTTAAGTTTCGAAAACATTTTATTTTCATCGATTTTTAACTGAATAAATTGAAGTAAATTTACGAACGAAATAAACTTTCATATTTTCTGACAAAAATTTACCAGTTACTATTCTTAACTAGACGCATTTCAAATATCAAATTTATATTCCAAAATTTTACTGTTTAAAATTTCACAAAATTTCAATTAAATAAAAAATAAAACAAATAAAATTATTAAAAATTTACTGGTCGTTACAAAAGAAGTAAGTTCGAAGTCTACCGATTCTTGTGGAGTAGAGCTTGTGTTCTGAATTTCGATGGATCTTAGGAGAACCATTTTGTTGGTTAGAATCCGGAGATTGTCTTATTCTTGGTCCAGACTTGATTCAAGAGGCATCTGCGTAGGTTGAGCTGATCAAAGAAGGATGAAGGCAGCTCAGAATTGTCAGACAAATTATGCAGATAAGAGACGAAGGAATTTGGAATTCGAAGTTGGAGATTTGGTTTTTGGTAAGGTTTCTCCGATCAAAGAAGCAATAAGATTTGGTAAGACTGGAAAGCTAGCTCCGAGGTATATTGGACTTTTCCATATTCTTGAAAGGATTGGTACTTTGGCCTACAGGATTGAATTTCAAGCCCGAATGGCTGGGATTCATAAAGTATTTCCCATATTTCATCTGAGGAAGTTGTGTATGATCCATCACTGGTTGTAGAACCAGCAGTTCAGAAGGATTTGGAAGTTGAGCCAGATTTGATTGTGGTCAGCTATTCAGGATGTAGGTCAAGATGAGGGAGCTTAGGATCTTAGTGGTAAAGCTTATTAGATTCAATGGAGCGAGGATGCCAGGGTTTGTACCTGGGTAACTCTAGATAATATTAGGAAGGCCTCTCTTGAATTATGTCAAGATAGTTAAATTAGTTTGTTTGAATAAATTGGTTGCTATGGTTGTTAGCATATGGTTGATATGTATGCTTGTTGTTTGAATATAAGTAAGTTTTTGATGCGTTATTAAATTATCTTTGCTTTTAAATTTCGAGGACGAAATTCTTTTAAGGGGGGGAATGTGATGACCCGGAATTTCGAGAAATAGCAATTTGATAATCTTCATTGATAACTATTTAAAATGTGCAATATTGGTTTAATAATATCTTTTAATAATTATTTCAATTTGGCAAAATTTATTATTTTAAAGCTAATAAAAATGTTTCCTAATTATAATGTATATATATGTATATACATTGTGGATAGAAAGCTTGGTTTGAATTTAATAAAAATATATGTTTTCAAATTATAATATATATATATATGTATGTATGTATGTATGTATGTGTTGTGATTTGGAAGTTATGTTTAAATTCAATATAATGATTTTCAAAAGTTAATTTAAAATTAAATTGAACATTTTTAACACTAGTATTTATTTATAATTACCAATTAAAGTATAATAGCTTAAGTTTGAAGTAGAATTTAATTAAAGGATTTAATATTCTTTCCTTTTAAATTTAACATGAATAAATGTAATTTGTTTATTTATAAACATTTAAAAACATAATACATAAGTTTATATAAAAAGCATAAGAAATTTATAAAATAAAGATTTAAACATTTGTAAACAAATAAAGCATAAGTACTTAATAAAATGAGGGTTTAAACATATGAAAGTATTTAAATATAGTTTTTGACATTTGTATTCATGCATTAAACATGCGTAAACTTGGTAGCATGCAAATTAACAAATGGAAACATATGTGCTTTTAAAAATTTAATTATATAACTAAGTGTTTTCGAGAAAAAACTGGCCATTTGATTTCAGCTCAAAGTTTTTACAATCCTCTTTTCTTCTTCCAAAAATTGAAACCAAAATCAAAGAAAAATCAAACAATAACCACATGAGTTTCAAAGCTTCAAACCTGAGCAAGGATTCTACTCAATATTAATCAAGATCAACTCAACAAATTCAGATTCAATTCAATATCAAAGCAAGCTTCGGTTTCAATCATTTTAAGAGAATTTGTTCTCTCTTTTATAATATCAGGTGATTAAGCATCTTTCTTAAAAAAACTAAATATATGTTTAATCCTTAATGCATGTGCTAAATTCATAAAGTCATGTTGTAATTATGATATGCATGAATGTTTAACTGGAATAAAGTTTGAATATAGTGAAGTTCTATGTGTATATATCTGTATGCATGCCTGTATATTGAAGAACATCTCTCTGTTTTGTTTTAATAGGCTAGAAACAAGTTCAAAAAAATGAATTCCTTTCTTCCCAATCTTTTAGCTATGATCTCCAAAAAGGAAATAATTGCATGAATGTAAATTTATTTTTAAATATGGTTTCCAAAATTTATACTAAGTAATTATTTTAAATTATATAAATTACAGAGATCAAATACATGTCAAAAATCGATCATCTTAATTTCAATTTTTGATTGTAGGATCCGATGTGTATTACAAAATAATGAATTTTAATATAAATATCATGATTTTTAGCATTGTAAATGATGAGATTCGTTGATTTGAATGATATTGGTACTTTCGTCGAATTCCGACGATCATCGACGAGTTGATCGTCGTGCTTAGAGCTGGGGGTAGCTGGATGGACGGAGGTCTGAGGAAAAATGGTACATAGGTTTAAAGTTCCTTGTGGTGGCCGTATATCAACGAATTAGGGTTTTTGGTGCTATTTTGGACGATGATGTTGTCGTAGTTCGCGCGTCGATGAAGGTGGATCAGACTCGATCGCGAGGGGTGGGATCGCCGTGTGGGTCTGTGGCGCTGCTCTGGTCGAAGGTACGTAGGCTCCGATGGATAGGGTCATCGTCGGCGAGGGGATATGTCGATCGGTTTTGAGTTCCAGTTTATGTTAAAGTGTTCGATTTCGATTTTCGTCGCTATTGACGAAGCTGGGTGGTCAGGAAGTTGGTGGAGGTCGTCGTCGACTTGTCGAAGGCGCCAGGGTTGGTCGGAGAAGCATCGTTCGACTATGCACGTGCATGTGAGTATATTCGTGTCTGGGTTGGTTTGAAGATTTGGGGAAGAAGCTTTATTCTCGGGTTTGGCTCGAGAATGTTGCGGGTTTGTATCGAAGGAAGGAGGAGAGGTGAGTGGCTTGTGTGTTGCTCAGGGTTTTTGTTTGGGGGACTCGAGGTTTCTGCAATTTTGCTCAGGTCGTTTTATTTTGTTTGTTTCCACGTTTTAAAATGAAACAGAAAACCAGAAGTAAAAATAAATTTGGTCAACGAAGTTTTCAAAATCATTAACATAGTTTCAAAAGCAGATAAGAAATGCAAGATTGAACGCAAATGTTAAACAAGGTTTTCAAAGCCAAACAAAAGTAAACAAGTTTTCAAAAGTAAGTATTTGTCAAGTTTAAAGTTTTTAGAATTTAGCAAAGAAGAAGATGTATAAGCTTTCCATCAAAGTAAATTTTAAACTAGGATTTCAAAGCAAGGTATTGATCAAGTTTCAAACAAGTTTCCAAAGATTTAATTTAAAATTTAATGTTCAAAATTGTTTTGTTTTAAAGTAATCATATATTGGGTTAATTTTTTAATTAAATTCCTAAATATTTTTTTAATGAAGTTTAATGATGTAATTAAGTATTTAATTAAGATAAAGGATTTATCTTCAAATTAATTGAGGTTGTGATTAATTAGGGATAATTAATTAATGAAATTAATTAAAGGTTAATCACTTAATGTAATTAATGAATGGATGATTACTTAATGTAGTTAATAAGGGTTAATTAATTTATGTTAATAATCAAAGTATAATTATTTAATGAAAGTAATTAATGGATAGTTGGTGAATGTAATTAATTTAAGGATCATTAACTAATGATTAATGGATAATTGATTAATGTAATTAATTTAAGAAAATTAATTAGTTTAATTAATTAAGGATAATCACTTATGAAATTGATTAAGTATAATTACTTAATGTAATTGATAAAGTAATTTATGGATAATTAATGCATGTAATTAATGAAAGGATAATTACTGAATGTAATTAATTATAGGATAATTAATTAAAGTAATTAATCAAGGATCACTAATTAATGTAATCAATTATAGTATAATTAATTAATAAGAGTAATTAAGGGTTAATTAATGAGAATGGTTAAAGGATAATTTATTTATGTAATTAATTACTTAATGTAATTAAAGAATAATTAATCAAGGATGATTAATTAAGATGGATAATTAAAGGATGATTAATTAATTAATTGTAATTAATTAATGTTAAGTAAGTAGGATTTAAAGGTAATTAGAGTGATTAATTTAATTTAATTTATATGGAGATTAAGTTAAAATAATTAAGGAATTGTACATCTAATTAATTTTTCTTATGGATGATTGAATGCCTTGGATTATTTGATATCTCTGGTATGTGATATATGCTTCTCTGTGATATGAGATGCTTGGGTTGAATTATGATAATATGGATTATCTATCTGTGATAACGAGAATTATCTATCTATGTGAATATGTTATTCTAAAAATAAATTAATTGTTTAAAACTTAAACAACTTGGACTTTATGACGGCATTTGGATTTCGATGAGACTGGGATTGGATTCCAAATTGGATGTCCGAAAACCACATCGATCCAAATTAAATGATAGGTCGTGAATCTCAAGTGAAGACCAAGATGAAGAACTCAAAGTGCAAGGGCTATGGTCGTTAACTCTAAGGTTGATTCCAAAACGAGTTTAACGGAGATAGTGCCTTCAATCGAGATGAAGATTCAAAGTGCAAGAGCTATTGTCATTAACTCTAAGGGTGATTCCAAAATGAGTGTAGCGAGATAGTGCCTTCGGTTTCGTTTGAAACTGAAACAGACTTGTATGGATTGAATGCCATCAGACCATCGTCACTAGAGGACAATGTGCATTCCAAGATATGTGTTGTAAAAAAGTAGTCGTAGCCTCAAGCCTCATCAACCGGGAATGGCTAAAACAGAGGAGGTGCAGCAAGGCTAAGTGGGTAGCACCCAAGTAGGATAAGATTTCCCCTGTCTAAAGGTCCCTTTTATTCGACTGTGTGGGCGGTTGGTCGTGCCAACTGCGGGGTTGTCTTATTCGGGATTATCCAGTAAGGGATAGTTCCAGTATTGTATTGCAGGGGATCAAGATGGATTCGCGGTACTCTGATCTAAACCGGGTATTGTGATGGGTGGTACCCCAGTAGCCCTACCATTGTATGGAATCCAATCTCCAATAAGTGTCATAAGTTTTGATTGTGCCTAACTATGTTAGAATTTGAGATGTAAGCATTCCAGCTATTTTCTATTTTACTTGAAAACCCTAGACATTATTATAATATCACTGGATTTCATATCAAATGTTTTGGTTATCATAAGGTAAAAACCCGACATGTTTATTTATGGCATGGTCTTACGTGATACTTTTGTTTTTAAGTGTTTTCCAAAGTTAAACAACTTTACCCGTTTACTCACACCAGACCCATGTCTGACCCAGAGTTTATTTTTCGTTTTCTTAAACTCTTGGATACTCAAATTTTTTACGAGTAGCCAAGGGATTCGTGTTAGCTTTGATGAATTATGGAGGATACTTGAAGCAGGAGGCTTCAGCATATATAGATATTATGGTGCCGCTGTGTTAGTAGCTTTGTGTTGTATTTTGGCTTGTAATGATAGACAAGTCTTCGCGACTGCCTAATGTGTTATGTATATGCTTTGTAACTCTGATATATATATGACTATTATGTAAATACTTATGTGATGTAGTGTAATTTATTCGTTCCGCTGTGAAATTCTGATGTTGTTTAGTTTTTTCTTTCCTATCTTTTCTCTTATCTATCATTTTCTTTCTTAATGATGATACATCTTTCTGTGGAATGAAAGGCGGGTCGTCACCCCGGGCTTCCCTCCTTCTCTAGACATACCCACCCAGGAGGGGAAGACGATTGTTCCCAGTTGGTGCAATCGCGATCCGTGACCGTCTGGGCCTCCGAAAGCAGGATCGAACCCAGAATTTCTACGCAGCAACTGCAGCCTTCAAAGTGCCCGAAAGCGTGCCGAAGACGAGGTGGCTCGTTCCGGGACGACCAGGTGGGAGTCCGAGCCCCCTCCTCCCCTTGATCCACCCACCCAGGAGGGGAAGCAGATCATTTTCCTAGTTGGGGCAATCGCGATCCAGGACGGTCAGGGCCTCCAAAAGCAGGATCGAACCTAGAATTTCTGCATAGCAACTACAGCCGTCAAAGAGCCCGAAAGCACACGGAAGACGAGGTGTGTCGTTCCGGGACGACCGGGTGGAGTCCAGGCCCCCCTCCTCCCCGTGACCCACCCACCAAAATTTGAAAACTTTTCCATAAACCACAACATTTGCTTCGAGTTGGCCCTGGTCTCTCAAAACCTAGCCAAATTGAAAAAAAATTAAAAAATTCCCAAAGTCCTAGTTTGGCTACCGATCCAAGGGGTAGAGAGTCCAAAAGTTTTAAGACATGGTTGAGCGGAGAACAATAATCTACGTCCACCGTTGGTGATCTGCGTGATTCTATGCCATCACGTACCTAAGTCTGTTCGATAAAAATTATGAATTTTATATCATATCTAAAGAACCGGTACATCATCTCACATGTACAACCCATCACCCAAATACACCACATCAATCAATACAATGAAATCTCAATATAAGCAAAATAAATACCCACCTTCGTCTTCATCATCGACTTCTTCTTCATTTTGTAGCCCACAAAGTACATGCAAGTATAATATAGACCTGTATAACAATCTCAGTCTACCCGAGGTTGTTAAGTACAAAACAAGCCCCAAGTCCAGCTAGAAATTAACTATGGGTGCAACCGTGCTCAAAACATGACTTAGTATATGTGACAGGTTTAAATATGCAAAAAAATTATAAAACTACACTCAGCTATTAAAAAAAATTGTCACCATAGTCTACACCCATAAATAATTCCACATAAGTTCTACAATTAAAATATAAAAATAGATTTCCAAATTCTTTTTCTTCCAAGATCATTTTCTCCAAAATCACTACAAAACAAATTTCCAAATTACTTTCATAAAATCACCTCAATCATAAACATCTCATATATTTAGAAATAATATACCCATGGTCTACTTTGTGAACGATGTCAAAATAATAATTTTATATACAAATAATTCATCAAAATATTTCCCAGTTTATATAAAATCAATCTTTGCAATATATTTCTCAAATCAATTTGCAAACTCTAATTTATCCAAAATACCTTTCCAAAACATTGTGAAAAATAATATTTCCTCTGTATTTATTTAAAAAGCTATTTTTCATTAATCAAAACTAGTTTTGGCAATATTCTAAAATTTTATCAAAAATTGGATTCCAAAATATAACATGGTTTCACTTAATCGGATACAAAAATTATCCTTATATGCTAGTCGCGCTACGATCTAGGCTTCATACGTACAAGGAATTACCTTTGGGCGATATATAACAAATATTCAAATAGTTCACAAAACAAGTAGAAATCCCTTTCAGAAAGATAAAATTACTAAATCTATTTGCAAATAGGTACGTCTACAAAATCATAATTTTATTTCTTTTAAATTGAGCAATCCTTAGTAGTAGAAACCATCGTCAATATACCTCTGGTTTATTCTTCATAAATCACTTTATTTTATGAAAATTGATTTTACAGTATTTTATGATTTTGAAATTCCAATTTAATAATAATAATATTGAAATCTAATTTATGTCCTCAAAATATTCTTCCATAATTTAGCAGAGCTATTGGGTGTGACCTCCCTTTTAGTAAAATGGTGTCTGATTCGGTTTAACTATTATAACATCAGTATTATCAAATTTCCAATTTAAATCACTATTATGCATATACACACATACTCATATTAAAGAGTATTGGTCATAAAAAATAATAATTTTCTCGCCTTTATTCATATCCAGTTGTGTATAATAAATTCATTTTTATAAACAAATTCTATTTACTCCCAAATCAAAATATATGGATGAATATTTTCACCCAATAACCAATAATTTAAATCCTTCTTAACAAAATGTATCATACAACAATTATTTTTCACCCTCAAATATTTCTACATTATGAAATTTTTTTGATTCAATATATTAAAATAAACTAAAATATTAAATTCAACTATTAAATATCATTTATCACTTCAACGTATATTGGTTGTATATAAAATTCATTTAACATGGTATTCTTACTATCTCGACTACTAGTATTTTGTACGATTAATACAATCATCCAGTTTAACTATATTTTAACATCTAATACAATCAATATCGTCACAAGAAACCCTATCGATACTAATTCATTTGCAATCAAATTCATCCATAGTTGCATTTATAAAATGAAAAATTATGTTACACAACCATATATGTTCGTTTTATCTATTCACAATCATGGTGCTGGTATAAACTTCATTAAAAATTGCAATATTCACATCATTTTTCATATATAAAATCGTATAAATGTTTTTAAGGAAACGTATACTCACTTAAACTATGTAATTTATCTAGGAAATTAAATAAATGATTATATATTTTAATTAAATAAAAAGGAGATAAATAGATTATACTTATCGTTTCATCAAAATACTTATCAAATCATCAAAAAAAATTATTATTTATTAAAAATAATTCAATCATATTAGAAAATAATCAGGGAAGTTAATTCACCAAAATTCATCATTTCTTCCTACCGACCATGCATCAACAAATAAACACCGAACCTACTCCACCTACCACAACGCTCAACCCTAGCTCAACCTCGTTTATGTCACATGCTGCGCAAAGTTGCATTTCTATCTTCTTCGTCATAATCTTGCGTCGCCAATCATATGCGTGCCCCTACATTTGACATCGCCAATTCACACTTGCACAGCGCCTTTGCACTGCCCTAGTCATCGGCACCACCATTTGTCGTGACGCGTGTGGACGTCTCCTTCGGTAGTGTGCTACTACATGCGAAATTTTTATTTTGCTTTTTAATTTTTTTCAATTACGATTGGTGGAAGAACAAGGGTCCAGTTTTGTTTGGGGGAAAGATAGTTAGAAATAGATAAGGATGAATTAAGGAAATGAAGAAGAGGATGACCATAATAGCTTGTGTTTGGCTTTAAACTTTAGGCCAGAAAATAATAGAAATCATTTTCATTCCATTCTTATTATTTCAACTATATTTTGAGTTGAAATAAATCATTTATCCTTCTAAAATTTGTTCAACCTATCACAAGAGTGTTCACAATTCTATCTCTACTCAAAATAATTTTATAGTTGTCAAAACACCGCCTTTTGGCTCTAAACAAGTTTAAATTAATTGTTTTATTCTTCGAAAAAATTCCAAAATTTACAGATATTGTTCTTTTCCAAAATAAAATTTTAAATGATTTTTATGTTTCTTAACATGATTTAAATTTTAAATTTGAATTTTTAACCAATATTCTCCTTTTGTTATCAAATAAATCAAAAAACTTCAACTTATTGAATTAAATTCAATTAAATATCCAAAATACCCTTTTAATTTTTTTCCATATAAAATACTTATATAACATTCAAACTCAATTTTAAATAATAATTTCAAATTCTATATTCAAATATTTAAGTAAATCCATTTTAATATATTTATTTTAGTTTAACCTCAAACAAGGATGCTAGTATTCCATCTTGTGTTTTCGACAATCCCAAGTTCACCACTGGTCAATATTCTTGCGTTCGACATTGGTATCTTCATGAGAAACAAGAGAAAGGAAGTGAAACAAAATAGAGGGATAGATTTATCCATCTATATTTTTATAGCTAAAATAACAGGGAAATTATATACCGTATACCTTTCTTTAGGATACCCTTCTTTAAATGTTGGCAATCTAGGCTACTTAGGTTCCTATTTAGCCTTGTTTTAACTTAAATGTCCTCTGACTTAAGCTCTATACCACGATGTAACATCCTCTATTTCGAAAATTAAGAAAGCATCGATGATGTTGTAGTTATCACTAGAATTATTTTCAAGTGAACAATTTAGAATTTTATTTTCAAAACATAAGAAAATAAACTAACTAAATTACTTCTTGCATTTTTTAACAAGTTCCTACGTCTTTGACCCAATTATTTCCCATGTAGAGGTAAATATAATAAGAATAAATAAAGATGATGAGATGACATATGAAGATGTTACACATTCATCTAACCAGTTATATATAAGTACGTAATAGAATAAGAATATCTAAACAGATAGTAAGCCTCCTACTTCATCACTGGCTAGCCAAAATAACAGTCTAATCTATAGACCACAAACTCAGACTACTCACGTGAGTGCCCATGAATTTATGGAGAAAAGTATACTCACTAGGTCGGAGGATAATCTGGTGTCAATAATATTAATCCCTTTAAAACTTAAATAATACGATGGTGAGACCACACTGTATAGCTGAATAGGTTTTTCCCTCACTATACCAAAAATAACATAATAATCATTATCATAACTATTATTATGCAATGTAAAAAAGATAATAATTGATTAACTAACTTAGTCAATAAAGATGATTTTTGTAACATTCCATCCCAAATCTCAAGTCGTGTATTGATTCTTACACTAATATTCATTATTAAGTGTTTCAAATCAACAAATAGACATCCAATGCCATTTAGCTTAAATATTTGTCTTTCATTCATTCTTATAAACTCATTAGTTTTAAGGAATGACGAGTAGCAAACCCGACACCATCTAAGGGCTAGATCTAGACAAGCTCTTACTACCTTCTTAGGATGTGAAAGTAATTAATTAGTCACATTCTACTGAGCATCCACATTATAGATTTTCTTGATCATAAATCTGTCTTGGTTTATCATTGCCAGTCATTAATATTATGTTATTACATCCCCTCGCTTAGACCTGATCTGACCATTTGGATGTAATTCTACTCATATAAGACTCAACCCTACTCATAACTATATTTTATAACATTCACAAGTTATCTATTTATCACATGCAAGTGATCATCATCACAAATAATTACTCAACATAAATTAGAGTTCATTCAACCTCATATTTTACATATGACATTTTAAGTAAAAAACACATCCATATGATGTCGTTAAGAAACAATAAAGATTAATTTTCCATATTCTTGATCATTTCAAATGTATTAAATTTAATGCATTAATCATCACTAATTTTGTAACAATCTACCCCAAAACAGACCTAAATCTCGACCTAGAAAAAGTCCATCGAAACTTACATCCATTCCAAAGCTGGTTGTTGGTTGGTAAATGGAACAGTATAGATTTATTTATCCATCCATTCAGAATTCATAGCGGAAGCATAAACAATACCTATTTTATTTCAAATTCCAAATATCATAAAACGAAACCATAACATGATGTCAACAATAACCGTTCAATCATCTTGTTCTAAAATACATTTATAAATTCAAATGGGTATATCAAAAAATAGCATAAATATATAAATAAAGTATTGCCACAAGCTCCACTCATTGTCATCCCCATCTTGATTATCGTCTCCTTACCTAACCTGTATTGTAATGAGGATGGAGTTAGAGTAATAATGTCCGATGAATAGAAAATCTCGAGTCTTTATATACATACTTGGGTAGCGTAATTTAAATAAGGATATGGCTTTCGCATTTTAAACTATATTTAAAACCATTTAATACTTCATATAAAGGATAATGGTGGCTTTCAAACAACCACTTAATACCTTTAGTCTTTGAAGCTTGTTCTCCCATAATCAATAACCCATAACTGTCTGCTTATACCAAAAAGTGGCACGAACACCCAGAGAATTAATGTAAAGAAATAAGTGAAGAAAGTAAATGAAAATGAGAAATAATAAGACATACAAAATTTATAGTGGTTTGGCTACTCATTGCCTATGTCTACTTAACTTTATTGTTGATTCAGTTTTCGTTTACAAGAGATGTTCTTATGGATCAGTAATGATCCTCAGGATTACAAGAACTATTGAGAAATTCGTAAACAACAGAAAATGATCTCCCAAAATATCACCCTCCCTCTCTATTTATAGTGAGGGTCTTCGAGACTCCCTCCACTATGTTCATAGCCGCGTTCCCCACGTCCATAAAGAGACAATCTCAGACGATCATGGCCACGCCAGCCATTATCAAGGATCGGTACCAATCCATATTTAGGGATCGATACCAACCCATAAGATAGCTTCACGGAACTTCCTTGGGCCTTGGGTAGGCGCGAATTACTTATGACTTTATGTTTTCCATCTTGATTGCTTTGTTAAAAGTTTGTTTTTGGTTGGATTAATTGGATTGTTGGCCGAATGAAGTTCCTAGATTCATGCATACGAAACGCTTGATGGGAATTACATGCGAATGTTACAACAAAGTTTGGAAAAGGTCATAACCACCACGGCTTGGAAGCGCCTTAGAGGATGGGTGGTTTTGGCAAAGATTTGGAGATCGGTACCTATCCCTGGTCGGGATTTGTACCTATTACCCTACTTTTAAGCCAAAAGCAGATTTTATTTCGGTTCAATAGATTCAAATGAGGACGTAACGACTTGAAATCTGGAATGCACACTCAAATGAACTAAGGAAATAGCTTGAAAAAATTCCAGCCAAAAATATGCTAAGTCCATAACTTGGTACCGAGTTATCACTATAGGTTGGTACTGATTTATCACCAAAGTGGTCTTAACTAGACTCAAAAGATTGAAATAGAATTGTAATAACTTGAAACTTGGCAAGAGCACCTAGGAATGGCAAAAAAAGGACTTGGAAAATCTTCACCATATTTGGGCCAAGAACCTTAACATGGCCTTGAGTTAAGGCCGTAAGTCGGTTCTGACCTAAGGATGCTCATTCATTCACCTCCCAGACTTTATATACCATTCATGCTACTCCATTGATTCGTAATCAAGTGATTTTCCAAGGATGTGATGATCCACTCTATATATTGACTAGAATGAAGCAAAGGAAAGAGGATACCTTAAAGATTGCAAGGCTAAACTAAAAGACGATGGAAAAGTGGTTCGAATAACTCAATTAGAAGCTTGAAAGAGCATGCAGTGGAGTGGTGCGAGTTGTATCAAGGACCATAACTTGGGTCTGACCTAGAGGCTTAGGTCGACATCGAGTTATACTTATGACTCAGATTGGCTAGGCTCTTCTGGTATGACTTCATGCTATCTTCTGGAATTCATTGCTATTGGACTCTCGACTTATACTCCCCAATTCCTCTATAAATACCAACTTACCTGCTATTAGAAAAAGATCTTCTTTCTGTTAAATCTCCTCCAACACACTTGGATTCGTACTTCCATTACACTTTCCACACTTTTATTCACCTCAAATAACATTATTAACTTTATTATATATTTGGGGCCACTAGATTATGGCTAGATCATGTCTAAATATTTGTAATCTGGAGAGAGAACAACTAATAAAAGAGACGTAGGCTAGAGATTACACCGAACCACTATAAAATCTTCTGTGTGTTCTTATCTACCTTTTGCTTTCTCTTTTAATTTTAATTTGACCTAGTGCTTTCATCTATTTCTGGTTGTTGATCCATTTTTTGGGTTAATAGTATCGATCCCATACCTATACATGGGATAGGTTGTTGTGTTGTGGTTTGTAGTTGTAGAGTATTTTTCCCTTCGTTTTCAAATTGGTTACTAAGCTTTTGGATTGTCTTATCGATCGTGCTTGGTATCTGAGTTTGGTAGTTATCTCCCTGGGCTTTTTGTCTCGATAACCTTCAAGTTCAACTAGTCAGATTCATCCAAATATGGCTTGTCAAAAGGATGGATAACACTTGTCCCCCAAAATACATCTTGTTTCTAACATGATGTGCTTTGAATTGAGACATATCAAGATTTCTATATCAAGTTTCAATAGATACCTCGAATGGTTGTCATTCTTTCTTCGGACTGTTTCGGTGAAGCGTAACGTCTTTGACCATTAGTTCTAATGCTTTGCTTGGCTCATGCCTGTCGACGTTTAGCATTATAAAACTAGAATGTGCTTGGATAGCTTATCATTTTGAATTTAGAGGCTTTCAATAGACCTCCTTCTTGGGTTCCATAGGTTTGAATTTGTTGCCTTGTGATTCCTATTGTTAAGTATTGTGCATGCACGTGCACATATATGTAGGTTATCGACGATGCTTCAATTAGGCATATTTGCACAAACATGTATACATGCAAGGATACATACATGCTTATACAAACATGTATGTACATACATTGATTTATAAATATATATTTTCTGCCTTTTATTATAGGGTTCGGTGCTGATCCCTGGCCATTACGTTGAAGTTCTGGGCTACTATGTAGCCAGAATTCTTGGGTCTGGGTTCATATGTACCAACCTGACCCTTCTTCTTTTCACTCTTATTTGCTCCTTGCTTTTGAAATTTCAAGCTTCAAGTCGCCACTAAAAGTACTCATGCCCTAAACTGAAGCATTCAACACCAGCGCCTCCCTAAATGTTGCCATCGACTGCCTTGATCACTAGCATTTAGCTTCCAACTATCGTTCAATCTACCACGACTGAGTCAAACCTTCACTTAAACTCCTTTGCTGCTCTCGCGATCTACCTTTCTAGGTAGGCGGTAATGTTGTAAATTGATGTTGCTATTGCTTTTATCATAGACATGCTTAGGTGGATGATAAGGAGAAGAAATATAGGCAGTCGCGTCAAACCTTCACTTGCGAATTTGAACGACTCTAATTTCTTTATGTAACTCAAAAAAACAATTAGGATTCTTCAAGTGAAAATTTTCAAGTGCTATGTGAGACTCCCAATGTGTGATCAATGATTCAAAGTCTATTAGGATAGTCAGCGATGATGGTAACTTCAGATAGTAAGCTGTTCTTTAAATGAACTGTTGCATGATGTCGGATGCTAACATTGCACATTCATAGATGCAAATACTGCACAACACTACATAACATCGTTAATTTCATCACGCATTACCGGGTTTTCACTTTGGCACGGGGACATAACCTTTTGTACTTTTAATATGACTCGCATGTTAAGTTTTGATAGCTATGGATCATAGACATTTCGAGCATCTCTCTATAGTGGCTGTAGGTTCTTCAACCTCTAGATATGCCGAGTTTGACACCAATTCTAGCTCAAACACAGTTCCTATTGCAAGACATAATCTAACACCACCCAGATCTCAAACAATTAGTCATTAACCTGAATACCTTCTCCAAGAGACCCTTCCCGAGTCGATGGAATGCTCGAAAGTAAAGGCTGCTCTAGAAAGTCTCGATGATGCGGTTATATTGGATGACCCTCTGGATTCTACCACCTCGAAAATGGATGAGAGGTCTTTTAGAAGAATATGTAAAAAAACATGGTATCATTTTCCAAGATATGTTGGTTCCCACACGCCAGCAGCGGGCTCAATATCCACCAGCAGGGTACACATCATGGAATCGATACATGTGCTCGACAGGGTGCGCTCACCGTTCAACCAATTTATTCACTGATAACTACAATTCCAATTGCATCTTAACAGTTATGCCTTCCTGGACAGCGCATATATCACCTTTTCTGACACTTGAATCACATTCCAAGTGATGAAGAGATCCGATAACTGTACAGCTTCAAATATCAAAAAGGAAGTCCTTCTCTCATATACTTGGAACCTTCTAGAGGTTGTAGAATTTCTTTTGCATAAGCTGGTTTTCTACGGGTTCGACCCCCGCTTTTGATTTAGATGCTTTGTGAATAAAAACTTGGTTTTCTTTTCAAACCCTATGTCGACTTGTTTGAGTTATCAGAAATAGGCTTAATACCTTTGCGTATATACCATGATCCATTTTTCTATTTTCACTTGGCAAAATTATTGGCTTATCTCTTTTTACTTTAACCGAGCTCTATCTAAAATGCAATATCGATTTGCATTAAGCTAAATCGGTCAGTAAGTGCTGAATGGTTTGAGTGCCTAACTTCAGGGACCCTTCTTCGATCGTATTAGATTCTGGGATCCGATCAAATTTTGATCACCTAAAATGGTGATCTAAACATCACTCTTTGGAATGTTTGCCTATAGTCATGCCTAACTCTAGGCATAGACTGGATTTGATCACTTAGAAGGTCAATTCAAATATCCCTCATTAGGATATTTGTTCTCAACCATGCCAGACTATGGGCATTGATTTGGAGTTGACAACATAGAATGGTGGTTTTAGTTATCCCTTTTCAGGATGTTAGTCTTTGACCATGCCTAACTTTCGGCATCGATCAAGGTTTGAATGAGATCTTGCCTAACTTTGGGCGACGTTCTTTAGCCTCGCCCGCCTTTGGGCAAGATATCCATGTTTTTGTGCAAGATTTTTCTTGATATCGGGTATTGGCCTTTCAATTTTCTATCCTTTGGGAAAGGTGTTAGGGCTTTGCTAAACCCCGAACATGAGTTTCTAGGGCACACTATCTCATTCCACACATTAATATCTATACTCCTGTCCCCAAGTCAAGGGTTGAAGGAGTTAGTCAGCATTTATCTCCAGATGCCAAGGATAGTATTACTTCAAGGGTCCAATCCTGGACCATAGTAGTTCAGTTGACACTATCTCCAGGTACTTGCACTCTGCATAATACACAAGCAGATTCGTTGGTGTTCTATATAATTCATAGTTTATGGTTAGATGGAGATAGAGTCATATGTTCAGGAAGTCATTTTGTTTTGTATTCACGAAAAATGACAAATTTTGTCTTGTTATATTATATTTGATTAAATATTTACAAAGTCAGGTCACAAGTGAAATAACACCACAAGTGTTCATATTTCCACGCTCGTGGGAGTGAAATCCCATTTATGGTTGTCAGCTTGAATGTTCCATCTCTAAGCTTATGTTCGATTGCATACGGGACTTCCCAGCTTGGGCCCATATTCATAGGGCCAAAAAAGATTCGTTTGGGAACAAGATCACCAACTTCAGAGGTCCGACTCTTGACCTTGGTTTTGTAATATCGAACAACTCACTTTCGGTGTGCAGTTGCTCTCAGGTCAGCTTCATCACGCTTCTCATCAATCATGTTGAAAGACTCTGACATGAGTTCCTCTTTCGTTTGGTGGTTATAATGAGTTACTTGATGTTTCAAGTTCAATTGGAATTATAGCCTCCAATCTGTAGGCTAGGGCAAATGGAGAGTGTCCGGTCGCAGACTTATGGGTCGTCCTATAGGCCCAAAGTGCTAATGGTCGTTCATGGACCCACTTGCCTTTGGCCTTCTCCAGTTGTTTCTTTAGAATGGACTTGATTATCTTGTTCATAACTTCTACTTATCCATTCATTTATGGGTATGGTACCGTTGTAAATCACTTTTTAATGTGATGCCTATGACAAAAGTCTTTGAACTCGACGTTGTCGAATTTGGTTCTGTTACATAAATGATCGTTTGTGGGACCCTAAAGTGACAAATGATGTTACTTCCTATGAAGTTGATAACCTTCTTAGTAGTGATCATGGCTAGCGGCTCTGCTTCGGCACACTTTATAAAATAGTCAACAATAGTGATGGCATACTTCAACCACCCTTGGGCATTAGTAGCACATCAATGATATCAATCCCCCAAACTGCAAACGCCCATGGAATGACCATCCGCGTATTCTTTTTCGCTGGGGCTCTATGAATTTTAGCAAACCTTTGGTATTTATCGCACCTTCTGGCCTAATTAGCTGTGTCTCGATTAATGGTTGAGTAGAAGTTCCCATAGCGAAGAACCTTCTTCACTAAGGTTTACCCTCCAATATGGTCGCCACAAGCCCCTTCGTGTACTTCCACAGGACCCTCTTAGCTTCGACATTAGTGACGCACAAAAGTAAGGGGACTGAGAATCCTTTCTTATATAGCACTCCTTCTTAGATGAAAAATCATGAGGCTTTGTGAAGGAGTTGTCACCACTCGTTCTTCAAGTCAGGAAGGATTCTTCTTTCTAAATGTTTCTTATTTAGAGTCATCCATGACTTCTCACATTCAGCCTCCAAGATCCAATTGACATCCATCTAGTCGATACTTAAAATTGATAGTACTTCCACCTGGATTAGGCTCATGAGTTCCGCATCTACTAAGCTAGTCAACTTGACTAGCAAGTCAGCTTTTGCATTCTCCTCTCTGGGAATATGCTTATGGTTTAATACTTGATATCATTAAGCAACTCAAGGGCTCTGTTTAGATATAGCCTTACCCCTTTCGCTTGAAACTCTTTCTCTTTTCTCGCCTAGCACACCACCAGTTAGGAGTCATGAAAGTTGTATAAAGTTTTGACTCCCAATTCTATCACAATTTTAAGTCTTATGATCAAAGCTTCATACTCTGCCTCATTGTTTATCGTAGGAAAATCAAGTTTTAGGGTGCAACAGATCGAAGGCTCTTAGAAGTCATTAAACATAATGCTTGCCCAATAACAATGCTCATTGGATGCTCCATCTGTACATATCTTCCATCCAACATTCCATTCTCCACTGCTCTCTGAAGTATCATCTCGTGCAGTGTACTTGGCTGTGAAATCTACCAATGCCTGGCCTAGGATTGCTCTTCTAGGATGATACATGATATCGTATTGGCTCAGCTCAATGTTCCATTTCAATATCCTACAAAAAGTCTCAGGTTGTTGCAAGATCTGTCTCAAACGCTGGCCGGTCAAAACTTTGATTGGGTGAGACTAGAAGTATGGACGGAGCTTCCTCAAAGCAATTAACAGGTAGTACACTAGCTTTCATAGCTTTCGGTAGTTCGTCTCTACCCTTGGAAATCATTTGCTAATGTAGTACACTTATCTTTGAATTCGAGACTCCTCATGCATAAGTGCGGCACTCAAAGCGTGCACCACACTGCCAGGTAAACAAACAAATCCTCATCTTCTAGTGGCTTTTAAAAGGTAGGAGGCTCTCCAAATGATTTACCAGGGTTTAAAAAGCACCTTTGCACTCCTACGTCCATGCGAAGTTCCTTTTCCTTTCTTAAGGATGTCGAAGAAGAGGATGCACTTATTCATGGCTCTTGAACTAAACTGGCTTAGAGTGGCAACCTTTCCATTCAGGCTCTGAACTTCTTTTACTGACTTCGAGGCTTCAATGTTCCTTAGTGCCACTATTTTTTCTGGATTAGCTTCTATTCCTCTCAAGTTCACTATAAAACCCAAGAATTCCCTAACACAAATCCAAACGAGGATTTCAAAGGATTGAGCTTTATCCTATATTTCTGGAGTATATTAAACATCTCTGCAAAATTCTCCACATAATTAGTCGATCGTCCCGGCTTCACTAATATGTCATCAATGCACACCTCTATCGAGCATCTGATTTGTTCTCTGAACTTAAAGTTGACAGTCTTTGGTAATTCGCTTATGCGTTCTTCAAACCAAAGTGCATAACAATATGGTCCTGGATCAGTTCTGAAGCTAGTGTGTTTCTAGTCTGGGACATGCATTGGGATCTGGTTGTAGCTAGAGTAGGCATCCTTGAATGGTAGAAGTTCATTCCCAATGGTTGAATCTACCAATTGATCAACCTTTGGGAGTGGAAAGCTATCCTTCATGCATGATTTATTCAAATCAGAATAGACGATGCATGTTCTCCACTTTCCATTGGATTTCTTCACCAAGACTAGATTGGATATCCACTCCGGTTATAGAGCATCGTGGATGAAGCCATTGTTTTTTAGCTTATCCACCTCTTCTTTCACTATAGTGGACTGCTATGTACCCAAGCAGCAGCATTTCTAGTTTATAGGAACACATTTAGGGTGTTTATTTAGGTTCATATTCAACTCATGGCATGCTATCTCCAACGATATTCCATACATGTCGGAATGCGTCCAAGGGAACACATCTAGGTTTTCCCAGAGAAAACCCTTTAACTCTTTCATGATCATTTTGTTGAGTTGAGATATGATCTTTAGGACTCGTGTAGGATCATCCTGACTGATCAAGATTTTGACCGTGAACTCGACGGGGGTCGCCCTCCTATCCTCTGTCTCCTTCCTCAGATCCATATCCTTATAGTACCGGCTATGCTACCCAAGCCAAGGCTTAGGCGGTGGTTGCTATGCATCTAATGACTTGATGCAGAGAGTCTTCTCCACACCTTTTCCTTTTTCATGTCGCTTTGCCTCTTTTATCTCTACAACGTAGCACTCACATCTGAGCCTATGGCTCCTTGGATAACTCCTACTCTATTATCTTTAGGAAACTTCATCATCAAGTACCATAGGGCAAGGGCTTCTCGGAAACTAACTAAGGACGGCCAACCAAAAAAAGTATTATAAGTAGAGAAAATATCCAAGACAATGAAGTTCACAACCCACACTCTCTTACGTTCACCTTCTCCTAATACCATAGTAGGTCTATACATCCAATAGGTTTCGTCGCTATACCATTAAATCCTTGGATACAAGATTTATACGGTTTCAAATTTTTCCATCCAATAGCATCTGGTTATAAGCCTTCTTAAATAGAATGTTGATGAACTACCATAGTAGACTAACACCTTCCTCGCAGCCCAATCATGGCTGAAATCGCCAAAGAGTCCAATATTCGGGCTTCAACACCATCAGCATCCGTGTTCCTACAAAATATCATCAGTCAGGGTCTTGAGCTGCTTTGTCAGAGCTCTATCTTCAATAGAAAAGAAACTTTTGCTTACAACATGCTTCAAAGCACTTACATATCTTTTCATTTCACTCTAGTTCTTCTCAGTTGGATGTGGTCCTTTAGAAATTGTATTAATAACCAATCTTTTTTCAAGCAACTTAAACTCGTCCTCACCAGGCCCGGTTTGCCCCTGTTGGAAAGATGGTCCTTAAGGGTTAGAAGTTCCTTACCCGCCATCCTACGGAACATTAACAAATTGCTGTAATTTCTTCTTCCTTATTAGTTCCTTAATCACATCACGTAAATGGATACATTCGTTTATGTTATGGCTATAGGTTTCATGAAATATGCAATACTTTCCATACTTCTTCTCCTTCTCAATCGACACCCTAGGAGCTGGTTTCTTATGTTGTTCCATAACTTGAGTAAAGAGGTAAATTTTTTTGATTGAATTGTTCAGCTAGATATAGCTATCATACTTCGGGAACCTAGGGCCTCTCCTGGAATCAGCCTTTCTGTCTTCGATTCCCTGACATTCCTTCATTAACCACCATTCTTATTCTCGACAATCACATCAACATTCACGAAATTCCCTCCAACTTATTTCATTGCAACATTGCTCTGAATCACCTTAGCCGACTGCCAGACACCGACTTTCCTGGTGGTATTGCTTGCCTCTTCCAAGTGCAAGAATTGATTCGTCTTTCTATAAAACACATTCATAGTTGGTGGGGGTTTCATTTTCAGCCATCTCCCAAAATTAGTATCAGCATGAATACCCCTTATTAAAGCCCTCAGAACAATATCTTCCTGAGCATTGCTAACTTCAGTCACCGCTATATGGAATCTGTTCAAGAAATCTTTCAATGACTCTCCTGCTTCTTGGAAAAGTTTCGACAGTGATAGTGCGTCCTTAGGACAAGTGGTTTATAAATGAAATTTCTCAATCAACTTTCCGTACTAACTGAGTAAAAGTCAATATGGATCTTGGTGGAAGATGAGTGAACCACACTGTCACACCACTTTGAGGAAAATCGAGAAACAATGACATTTGATAGCATTAGTTTCTTTGGTCGAATCCATTTGCCATTCATACATTATAAAATGCTGCCTTGGATCTGTTCTTCCATTATATGATGACATCGTTAGGAACATGAATCATCATGGGAATTCTTCGGGCAATATCTAGGTTCCGACAAGACGAAAAACCCCATTAATTATTACTTCTGTTGATTTTCATTTACTAACCTTCTCAGGCTCTGTTGGGTCCACTGAATGGCAGTAATCGTGGTCTGCATCAAATGTTTAGTCTGGAAAACGCTCTCGATTAGGTTCATGATACCAAGGATCTCTTGACTCTAGGAGAACCGTTCGTCCAGTAGCTCCACTAGTTTGATTTTTGCACGCTTGATCGACAGCAGTTGGCTGACCTTCAACATTATGGCCATCAATAGCACGAACAAACATACCTCTAACATCATCATTCGTAGCATCAACTCGTTCACCCTCAAAGTTAAGAATCGGTGGTTTGGTACCGATCCCCACTAGGGTTTCGATATTGATCCCCAAACTCTGGCCATGATCGGTCTTTAACTTTTTTCTTGAAATGCTAGTTTCCTTATGGACCGTCTTCTGCTTTCCTTCCTTGTGCCTTTGTCTAAATGATGGAGAACTGTCATCCTCTGGATCGGAAGGCGTCACCTCCTTTCTGCTTCTTCTGCTATTATGGGTTAGTTGATTTAGCAAATTGATACTCTCCTACATCTACTTTTTCATCTCATCGCAGCTCACCTACAGCTTGTCGTTTATCTCCTTCACCATCTGATCCATTTTGACCCTTTTTATCATATTTGACGGGTTTCGAACTTCAGCGTTAGTTGGTTGGAAACCTCTTCCACATGTTGAGAGTCACCATTATCAACACCATATATAGCTCTGGAAGTGGATGATCAGTCTCTTCGGGGAGCCATAGCTTAAACTGGCTTAAATTAATCTTATGATAGATTTTACTAAAATTTGAGTAGTCATGGATTACAATAATAAGATTAATGGATCTGCTTCATGTTAAGCTATCCAAAAGTAGAAAATAGATCCTAACATACTAAGATCAATGTTTTTAGTAAAAGTACCCAAATGTTTATACCAAAATGTGGCACAAACACATAGAGAATTAAAGTAGAGAAATAAGTGAATAAAGTAAATGAAAATGAGAAATAACAAGACATACAAACTTTATAATAGTTTACTACTCGTTGCTTACATCCCCTTAACTTTGTTGCTGATTTGGTTGTTGTTTACAAGAGATGTTCTTAAGGATCGGCAATAATCCTCGGGATTACAAGAAAAATGGATTAATTCGTAGATATCTGGAAAAGATCCCCCAAAATATTACCCTTTCCCTCTATTTATAGCTAAAGGTCATCGAGAATTCCTCTACCATGTTCATAGCCATGTTCCTCATGTCTAGAGAGAGACATGCTTGGACCATTGTGGTCATGTCAACCATTATTAAGGATCGACACTAATCCGTTGTCGAGGATCAATACCGACCCATAAGATAGCTTCATGGACCTTCCCCATGGCCTTCGTTGGTGTGAATTTCTTATGCCTTTATGTTTTTCATCTAGATTTCATTTCTAGAAGCTTGTTTTTGGTTGATTACTTGGATTGGTGGTGGATTGGAGTTCCCGGTTTCATATACATGAGACGCTTTGATGGGAATTGCATGCGAACAATCCAAAAATCCTTAGAAAAGGTCATAACCATGGCTTGGAGGCGCCTTGAAGGATGGTTGGTTTTGGAAAAGATTTGGGGATAAATGCCAATCCTATACTTGTTCATGGGATAGGCTATTGCGTTTTGGTCTGTAGTTATAGATTGTTTTGGCCTTTATTTGCAAATTGGTTACTAAGCATTGGGATTGTCTCATTGATCGTGATTAAAATCTGAGTTTGGTAACTATCACTCGGAGCTCTTTGTCTCAATAACCTTTAAGTTCAACTAGTCAGATTCGTCTAAATACAGCTTGGTCAATAGGCAGGATAACACCATCGTTATTGATATCTACCAATGTAAGAGATAGAATCCAAGCCACATAATACCTTTTTAAGTAAAATAGGCAGACTCTAACCATTTAAGTCCTTTTCAAAGTTTAAATTATTTATAAAATATATTTAAATTATTTTATAATGTATCAAATTATTTTAGAAAGTATAATATCTTCAAAATGTTTTTAAAAGAAATGAGTGTTCAAATTTCATAAGCATATGTCAACATATACCCAGATGTTACGTCGACATATGTTCCATAGATTAGTTTTTCAAATTTTGAATTGAAATTCTATTAGTCGCAACTCTTTATAAACGGATGCATATGTTTATACACTAGATGTAGGTGGTTTCAAATGAATTTTCAGTTAGTTATTATCTTATTTTCTTCTCTTCTCTTACTCTCTTGAAAACTCCATTGAAATTATACTCCTTTCTTTTCAAAATCAAATATAATCAATTCACACTTCTTTATATTGATTCAATATTACTTTCTTACCATTTTGAAACCATCCCTCTATCAAATCAAATATTAAAGTGTTGTCCAAGAGGCCGTAGGATACATTGTATCCAAAGTTCAAGAAATTGTTGTAACATTCCTGAATTTTAGCCGAGTTTAATTTGGAAATTTATTTAATTTTGAAATTAAATAGTGAATTTAATTGTGAATAAATCAGAAAATTCCCAGAGTAGGTAAAAGATTTTGGATTATTAATAGATATTTCGAATTAGAAGCTATATTTTGAAGCTAATAATTTTTGAATACCTATTTAAAATGGATTGGGTTGTGTTTATATATATATATATATATATATATGAATAATAATTTGAAAATTTGAATTAGGAATTCAAATGTTAATAAACTGAAATTTAATTGGACTTAACGAAATTTTATATTTGAAACAAACAAAAATATAATAAGTACGATTACATAAGGTTAAAATGAAAATTTTAAATAAGTATGTTTAATATCTTAAGTTTAAAAATATAAATATATTGAAAATAAAAAAATTATTTACTAACTTATAAATAATTGCTAGTAATGTATAATTTAATTTCAAACTATTTTACTTTAATTTGTATAAGTATAAATATATACATAAGGAAATGAAATAGATAAATATGTTTTATAAATTGAAAATAATAAGGGTTTAAACTATAAAATAATTTAGATAAAGTTTTTTTTACATAAATATACAAAGAAATTGACATTTGTGAGGAAAGGGCAAAGAAATTATACAAGTGTAAAGCTTTTAATATACATGACAACAAGTGTTAGCTTAACAAGTTGGCAACTGGCATTTAACTCATTTTCTTTTAAATTAAAGTGTAAATAACATGCAAAGGAGTAAATATTAAAACTCTTCTTTCATATTCAAATCTGAAGAAAAAAAATTCAAAAGAAATTTAAAACAGTCTCAAATCCAAGCAAGTTGAAAGATCTGGGAAACAAAGCAAACCTGAAAATCAATATAGAATCAGAAAATCAAAAGCAAGTCTGGAAATTCAAAGAGGAATCAAAAAGCAAAATCTAGAAAAACAATTGAAGATTGCAGGGAAAACAAAACTCAAATCAAATACAAGGGTCAGGTTCTAAAGCATTTGCAGCTCAGGTAATTTAAGTGAAAACCTTAATTAAAATTTAAATTTAAAGAAGTTTTTGAAGCAATTAAAACATAATTAACCCCATTATTTTTGACCCGAGGGAATATGATCAAAAAAATAAAGAAAAAGGGGCAGGACAGTTTAAAAGGGGATTACATGTTCCAGATTTTCAAAGCATCACGGCATGCTCTGTTCTTCTTTGTTCCTTCAGGAAAAAGGTGAGCCAAACTTCACACCCCCTTATTTTTAAAATGCCTGGAGTTCTGAATTTAAATTTGTTGATTGAAAAAAAAAATGTTAAAGTAGGTTGAAGAATTACTTGCATGTGTATGAATTTGTGAGTACATGTGTGTATATAGCTCTGCCTGAGAACATACATTAGTTCTTGTTTTGAGTGTTACAGGGTTTAATCCTGTTTGAAAAAAAAAAATCACAAACTCCCTTTCTGACCATCTATTGATCTTAATGATCAAAGAAAATATGTTAGAATGGTCAAGACCTCCTTCCTAAAAATATTTGTAAGAACTAAGGTTGAATAGGTTACTGGAAATAAATTTTTACAGTAATAATCTTTTAATGATAAAAAAAATTAAATGATTCAATTCCTTGTTTTGATCATGCAATCTGATTTGTGCTCTTAAATGTTGAATTTTAAAAATAAAATTGTGATTTCAAGTTTTGAATTGAAGCGCATTTTTGGGTTTGAACGGAAAATATAAAAACATTGATTTCTGATGATTAACAAACAACTGAGTCCTGGGCTTGATGTTAGAGGAGGTGAAGGTAGTGAAGTTTATGGAAAAAATACTCAGAAATTTTCTAGTTAATCGAGGTGCCGTCGCGACTTGATTTTAGGGTTTATTGTTCAGTTGAGGTCACGAGGTTTGCAGGGGAGGTTTCGTCGACGTCAAGGCGCCGAGAGGGATCGGTCCAAGAGGGATTGAAGTGAAATCGTGTGACGCATTTTTGGGTGGTGCGACGTGGTTCTCGATGGCCGAGAAAGTCGTCGGCGATTGATTTTGTTGGTCTGGTTTCATTCCAATGTGGATGTGCTTGAACTCGATTTCGATTTTGAGTTCAATCTGAAGATTTAGTGATTGGGATCGATGGAGGAAGTCGTAGGTGATTTGTGGGCATCATCGACGATGATCGGAATCGCTTCGTCGAACTGTGCATCTGCACGCGTGTGTCCCTGTGCACCTGGGATTAAATGGTTTTAGGAAGACGAAGTTTACTCGGGGGGGTGACTCAGAGAATTAGTGGTTTTGCTCAAAGAAAATGGTGTCGCCTATGACTCGAGCTTGAACTCGAAGTAGGGCTATTGAAAATGTTAATTTGGCTCGAGTCTGTTTCTATAAACTGACCAAGTTTCAGGTTTTATAACCTGAAAGTTTTCAGTGTTTTTAAAATTTAAATGAAATTCAAATTTTAAAGAAGGGTTTTAAAACAAGATTTTAAAATTCAAGTTTAAGTTGATGAACTTTTGAATACTAAGTTTTTAGAAATGAAATTTTATATTTAAGCAAGATTTAAATCCAGTTTTCGAAATCAAATCTAAATATAGCTCCAAGTTTACTATGAATTCAAACCTTGAATTTAAATCAGTTTTGAAAATTTTAAGTGTTGAACAAGTTTAAATGTTTTAAAGTAGATTTTAAAAATGAATTATGATGTGTTTAACTTTAATTTGTAAATTAAATGATCGATTTATTTTAAAGCTTGATTTCTTTAAAAAAATTAAGTAATTTGGTTTAAGCTTTTTCTTATATAAGTATCTTATATAAGTTATGAATGTTCTTTACATTTATTTTAAGGTTTATAAATTTATTTAAGTTTGAATAAATATTTAAATGGTTAAAATATTTTGAATCTTAAATTCAAAATGAAATTAAATTTAAATTTGGAGATGTAATGTTTTAAATATACTTGAATGTTAATGAAGTCATTAATAAAGTAAATAAATTATCTTAGAAATAATTAAGATAATAAAAGCATTTAATTTATAAGAGAATTGAGGAATAACTTATTTATTTGATTTTAAATTAATGATTTAGATTAATTTAAAATTAGAGATGATTAATAATGATTAATCTAAGATAAATTTCATAAGAAAGTAATTAAAGAAAAATTAATTACTAAAAGTAATTAAGATTTAATTAATTAAACGATTAGGGTTAATTAATTAAGAAATTAAACATTAATTTATAATTGGAGGTTAATTAAGTATAAGGATTAATTAATTAAATAATTAAGGTTAATTAATTATAATTAATTAAGTAATTAAGATAAATTAATTTCTAATTTGGAATTAATTAAGCAATTAATTAAGATTAATTAATTATAAATTAAAGGTTAATTAGTAATTAATTAAGGAATGATAATCCAGTTTTAATAACGAATAATTAGAGTTATTAATTAATAATTAAAGGGTAATTAATTAAATAAAGATTAATTAATTGATAATGACGTTGATTAAGAAGTGATTAATTAATTAAATGATTGTGATAAATTAATTAATGATTGGTTAAGCAAAGCAAAGTGATTAATTCTTAAGTAATTGATTTAATTTGAATTTGAATTAAGAGATATGCTTGCTTATGAATGATTGTATTGTGTTGCATTGATTGTTATCTCTGGACTGTAATATTCTGTGATGTGAGATATGCCGTGTATTGATCTGTGATACTTGTGATATGTTTTTGGTATAAATACCCTTGGCCGTAAAACGACATTTGAAATTCGATGCGACAGGGAGTCGGATTCCAGTTGGTTATCCGAAACCCACATCGAATCATATTGGTGAATCCTTATTATTGATAAATTTACTTTATCTATGAATCTGTGAATGAAGATAAGCGCTATAGTTTATACCGCTTATCGATATTGATGAGATTTAAATCTGTGATGTGATGATTATCGTTGCACTATTGTGTGTAATACCCCTGGACCACACTATACACACATAAATATGGATTTCACAAGGAAATCGGTTAAGTCACGGATTTTTGAAATGGTTTTAAAAGTTGAATTTTTAAATTCAAATATTTGGAAATGGAAATGGGTTGAATTTGAAAAGACTTTTGAAAAGGAATTTCAAAGATAAAAGTTATTTTTGAATAACTTGATTTAGTTTTGAAATTTGATTTAAAATTTGAATTCAAAATTTGAAATTGAATTCTATTGATGATGTAAAAAGATTATACAAACTATAAATGTATTTATATGGGTCAAACTATTTTAAAAGTATGGTTTTGAAAAAAATTGAATTTAACCCAAGTTATATTTGAAAGGGCTTAACCCGTGCTAATAAAATCGGGTTTTTCGAAACAAAACAAATGGTTTCAAATAATAATAGCTTATATATAAGGAAAGAATTTCCAAATTAAGATGGAAAGATTTCATGTTTTAAAAATGGAATGACTTTGAAAACTATAATTGAATCTGTATGAAGGATACATGAACCTAATTTGAAATTGAAGAAGATTTTAAATAGTATATCTTTTATATATAAAAGATTGAAACGGGAATGTTTTGAAAATTATGAATGAACCTTTGAAATTATTTTGAAAGCTATGAAATAAGTCTTTGATTTAAAGACCGGATGAGTAAATCCAATTTGAAATGGAATTGTTTTGAAAGACTATGAATGAATCTTTGTTTAAAAGATTGATGAACCTTGTTTGAAATTGAAAGCGGTCTTAAAGGTGATCTTTTGTTTAAAAGATTTAAATGTGAAATTGTTTAAACCATTGAAGGTTTTATTGGGAATGGTAATTTGTTTAACCATTTGAATGAAAGATTTTTGGGCTTTAAAGCTGTGACTTAGCTGAGATCCCATATCCATATGTTTTTTAATATTGTGCTCATTATTTGGTTTAGCTGGGAGAGGACCTTTGTGTCATATAACCCATTCCGAATAATGATACGTCGTTATGGATGACATTTGAAGACCGGTGGTGAAGACCAGGTATTTGCGAGAACGATAGGATGACCTATCAACTGTCTCTACACTGAGTCGCGCCAGTATAGAGATTCCCTAAGGATGGGAAGTCCGATCGGGATTGTGAATATCCGAATTTGGAAGGGCTTTTTCGGAAGTGCCTTCGGTTCTGTTTGAACCCGGAACAGAATTGTATGCTCGTGTGTCTGACACTACACTTTGAGATATAAAGCCAATTTCTTTCAAATACATTTCTGTTTGGTGGCGGAGATTTATTCTCTTAGCTTAACACCCTTCTTTGAGACGTACGAGCTCAGAGGTTATGTAGTTGAAGGTTATTAGCGATATACTCCCAATTTGGTAGTGTGGCATGCTAAGTGCTGCTGTGTGTTGATGATCATTTTTTGATCATTTTTTGATCAAAGAATGGCTTTAGTGAAAAGCGTAGCTTTGTGGACGAAACCTCGTCGAGCCTCACAACTCGAAATGGTCAAAACAGGAAAGATGCGGCAATGTTATTTGAAGGTAGCGCCTCCTGAGGGTATGTTCATTTCCTTCTGGATAGAGGTGATATCATGGTATGGAGCCCAGATATTTAACCTATGTGGTTACTGCAAATAAATTACTTTGTGGTTGTTGGTATCGAGCGCTCGGATAAAGGTTGGTCACGAACGGGGGATGGCATACTCGTGTCAGTAGTTACCTAGTTACAGAGGTAACCCGGCCTTGTGTTGGCAGAGATCTGGTTAGGTTCTCGGGGCATCCCTCCAGAGGCGTACCCATGTGGCCCAGAAAGTTCCTTAGCCTGACCATTTGTTGGAAAACCAAAGAAACAATACGCGCCTTGTATGGTTTTAGTTGTAGAACCTTCCATTTAAAATGGTAGCTATAGCAGGCATAATATAATGGTACCTATGATGGATAAGATTAATATTATACTTTCGAAATGTTTTCCACTATACACTAATAATAATAATAATATCAAATGATTTTTGCGTATCAAGCATATTTGACTATCATAAGGTGAAATCTTCCCCAAGTCTGCGTTTGCATTGTGTGTGTAGCGGGAGGCCTTATGGTAGTTTCATTTTCCAAAAGCATTGCGGATTTCAAATTTTTAATTCTTTTGTTTGTTTTTAGAAAAAATAAAATGTTTTCGTTTTCTCATACCAGTCCCATGACTGAGCCAGAGTTTATTGTTCCTTTCCTCAACTCTGGGTGCCCACTATTTTCCACACGAGCAGTCTAGAGTTGGGTTTTTCAGATATAGATATCGATTCAGTAGCTTCTAGCTTTCACATTTGGTATTCTTTGGATATCCTGGATATTAGAGTCTTTGGATTCACACTAGTCCTGCTTGTCTTGGTGAAATGTAATGGTGGTTCGAGCTTGTGGTTTGGAGCCTTAGCTTTGGGGCATTGGATTGGAGTTATCTCTTGGCTATTCGTTTTCCGCTGCTATATCATATTGTTTTTTTTCCGCTGTAGCATTGTTATCCTGTCTCTGATATTTCTTGTATCATATATATATATATATATATCATTGTTGTATCATTCTGGATATTGTATCATTGGTTGTATATGATATTCGTTTCTTTTTCTTCTGCTGTGTTGTTTTACTTAATTGTGTTATAAGCTTCGGCGACTCGGATTTGAACGTTTGGATCTGCGGCATTCGAGTACGATGTAAAAGTATGGATGTCGATTTTCGAACGCGAAAAATCTATATCGTTACAATTGCCTTTGAAAAAATCACCAAACTCTATTTGTATTTGCTTGGGTGTGATTATAGCCCATTTAAATCAATTGGGTATGCTTGGTAGCTCGAAAATCGAGTGGGTGTGCTTGCAGCCCGTCCAAATCAAGTGGGTGTACCTTGAGCCTGGAAAATCAGGAGGGTGTTTTCTATAGCCTCGAAATTGAGATTGTGATTGGGTTTTCCGTCTGCCCGTTTAAATATTGGCATTTAAAAAGAAATCTATACAAGCAATTATATGTGATTAAATGTAGAAGAAATCCAAACCAGTATAAATTCTCTAGTGTCATCTCGTTACCTCTCCATTTACATTATTCTTTTATTTTATCTACGATTTCATCTATGATTGATTGTTGATATAATTTTGTATTGAAAATTTATGATTTAATATTAAACTTGAAAGAGGTTTAAAACGATATACAAAAGTTAGAAAACACTATTCACCCCTCCAGTGTTTAATTAGCCTTAAGATCTATAATTCCACAACCCACATTTTGTATCAAAGCGTTAGGTTTTCAAAATCTCATAATTTGATTTTTGAAAGGTTTAAATGGATAGTAATATTTTTAACACTTTTGTAGAAAAACAATTTTTTGGAAGTAATATGTTATTAGAAACAAACTGATTTGAAAAGTCGCTTGATTTTGTGGAAAGCTATGATTTCAAATTGCAGGGACAAGCTTGTTATATTGCTAATGATGAACAAACACTTGAAAATCAAACTTCACAAATCAAGAAGGGCAAGTGGATACTGGATAGTGTATGCTCAAGACGTATGACTAGAAATTTGGAGATCTTGAAGGATACTGTCTACAAAGATGGTGGATCGGTTTACTTCAGAGACGACTCAAAAGGATATGTATTGGCATCGGCGATGTTGGTAACTATAAAACTCCTGATTTTTCTTATATTTTGCTAGTTAGGAATCTGACACTTAACTTGCTTAGTATTATTCAATTGTGTGATAAGGGTTTTAAAATTAAGCTTGAAAAGGATAATTTTCGTATCAAAGATAATGATTCAAACATTATATTTGAAGGCATAAAGAAACGTAACATTGATATTTTAATTATCCAATGATAATGTATGTCTCTTAGCTAAATCTAGTGATCCTTGGATTTGGTCTAAAAGATTCAGTCCTTTGAATTTTAAACACCTTTATAAGTTTGCTAGATATGAACTTGTAATGTGTCGTTCCAAAATGAGTTTTAATGTCGGTAATTTATGTGATGTCTGCCAATCAAGAAAACTTCATAAAAACTCCTTTAAATCTAAAGATATGATTTTTGCTTCTCATTCTCTTGAACTTCTACATCTAGATCTTTTCGAACCTTCGCAAATACAATCAATAAATCATAATAGATATGTCTTTGTAATTATGGATGGTTTCTCTATATTTACATAGACAAATTTATTAGAACTTAAAAGTGAAGCTTTTGAAATGTTTAAAACTTTTACTAAAACAAAATCAAATGTCAACTAAAATTAAAAATGATTAGGAGTGATCATGGAGAAGGATTAGAAAATGATAATTTTGAAATCTTCTGTAATAAGAAAGGAATTACACATAACTTTCATTTCTAAGAACATCATAAAAAATGGAGTAGTAGAATGGTAGAACTATACAAACATGTGCTAAAATAATGTTAAACGGTAGTGACTTACCTAAAAATTTTGGGTAGAAGAAGTTGCAACATGTTATATTTTAAACAAAATTTTAATACGCCCATTGAATAAGAAAATTCTATATGAATTATTTTATATTAAAAATCCAAAAGTATCTTATTTTAGAGTTTTAGCAATAAATGTTTTATATTAAACACAAAAGATAATTTAGATAAATTTGATGCTAAATCAGATAAAGGAATTTTTATTGGTTATTCTAATAGAAGTAAAGGTTATAGAGTTTTTTACACTAGAACTAACACCATTGAAGAAACATAATAAGTTTCATTTGATGAGAATTTTAAAATCAATAATTCTGATATTAATGAAGAAGAAAATATTAATAAAACTAGTGAGATTAAAAATAATGAAATAATAACTCTGAAAATTTACATCTAAATAAACGAACAAAATATTTGAAAGATCATCTTATAGAAATTACTCTAGGAAATATAGAATCTACAGTAAAATTAAGAGATCAATTAAATAAAATGGGTAACGTTCCTTTTGTCTCAACTGTTAAACCTAAAAATCCAAAAGAAACATCATTAGATGATTCATGGATACCTGCCATGTAAGAAGAACTAAATTAGTTTACCAGAAATGATGTTTGGGAGTTAATCCCAAGACCTAAAAACAAGTCAGTTATAGTAACCAAATGGGTTTAAATGAACGAATAAGGAGAAGTCATTAAAATAAAGTATGATTAGCTGCTCAAGGTTATAGTCAGGAAGAATGTATAGATTTTGATGAAACATTTTCTCCTATAGCTAGATTAGAAGCCATTAGAATTCTACTCGCTTTTACAAGTCATAATAATTTTAAATTATTCCAAACAGATGTCAAAAGTGTCTTTTTTAAATGGATTTATTAAAGAAGATGTTTATGTTGAACAACCCCCACTTTTTGAAGATGAAAAACTTTCAACTCACGTTTATAAATTAAAGAATGACTTATAAGGTCTAAAGCAAGCTTTAAGAGCATAACATGATAGACTTAAGTCCTATTTGTTACAATCTAATTTTGAAATAGGAAAAGTAGATGGTACTCTATTTATTGAAAGAAATAATAATGATATTCAATTTATACAAATACATGTAGATGATATTGTTTTTGGATCAATAAATGAATAGTTAAATAAAGAATTTTCAGATATAATGACTAAGGAATTTGAAATGAGTCATGTGGGATAACTAACATTCTTTTTAGGATTACAAATAAGGCAATCAAATAATGGAATTTTTATAATTCAAGAAAAATATGCTAAATATTTAGTTAAGAAATTTGGTACGTCGAACACTAGTGGAAAGCCAACTCCCATAGCAACAAATGAGAAATTAAACAAAGAAAAAAACTCAAAAGAAGCAGATCAAAAATTATATGGAGGTGTAATAGGATCATTACTCTATGTAATTGCTAGTAGACCGGATGTAATGCATAATGTCTGTCTATGTGCAAGATATCAATCTCAACCTAAAGAAACTCACCTATAATTTGTCAAAAGAATATAAAATATGTAAACAACACACTAGACTATGCACTCTTTTATCCAAAATAAGATGTTTTCGATTTAATTTCATATAATGATGCTGACTATGCTGGATGTAAATCGGACCGAAAAAGTTAAATGGAACTTATCACTTTTAGGACATTCTCTTATTTCCTGATTTAGCAAAAAGAAAAATTCTGTATTTTTTTTCCCTAAAGAAGCAGAAAATATTTCAGCTGTATTAGCGTATTCACACGCAATATATATGTAACAAACTTTAAAAGATTTTGGTTTAAATTTTACTAAATCCCCAATATACTGTGATAGTACTAGGACAATAAATCTATCTAAAAACACAACTCATCATGATAGAACCAAAGATATAGATATAAGATATCATTTTCTAAGAGATAACATAAATAAAAAAGTAATTTCCCTTGAATTATAAAAACTGAAACCAAATAGCCACTATTTTAACAAAACCATTAACTCAAACATCATTTATTAAACTTAGAAGAGAGTGTGGAATATGTTTCTTCTTTGAAATATACAATATTAAGCTTAAAATGAATATATAAAAAGAAAATAAAAGGACAAAATTTACACAAGTATGTCAACATAAATCCTATGTATATATCAATATACACTAGTAAAATCTAGAACAGATTTCCCTCTAAAATGCAAAGTTTGAAATGAAGCTAGAACCATCAAATTTCTATTTGTTTCCCATTCTCTTGTCTTCGTCTTTATGTAATTTCAAAATAAAATAAAATTAACGGCTTCCTCAAGTTCTAAATGTCCAAGAGAAGAGTAGGGACCCGGAAATTTGAACACTTCATCTTCGAATATCAAAACATTTTGAAATATAATTAAGTGTTATAAATTTGATTTTATAACCAGGTTCGACATCATTTAACTAATGAATAATGATAAGAAACTTATTTTTGAAATTTGTTTACAAAAAATTATTCTTCTAAGAGAAATCGATAATGTGACCAAAAATCGGTTTATCAGTAAATAGCTTTTCAATCGATATAAGTTGTTTGAACTTTTTGGCACTTTCCTAATGATCAAATGTATACATTATGAACTAATTAATGCGCTCTCCTCTTCATAAATCTTGTAAGCTTCTAGAATGTTCTAATATATAAGGGATATTATCATGAGAAGGGTATAATGGTAATTGGTATAAAGGAGAAGTGAGGGGAGGTGAAGCTTCCATGGCATGATGGGGGGTGAATGCAAGCTTAAAGAGCACCATTCTTGTGCCTATATAAGGAGAGGCATAAAATAGAGTTAGAATCACAAATTATCAAAGCTTAAGCGAGAAAATTAATTGCTTCTTCTTTATCTTCATCTCTTATGTTCTAAAGAAAATTATTGCAAATCGACTCCAAATCACTTCACACTTTGCCATAAGCCTTAGTACAATATTAGAACACCTTATACCATGCCAAAACTTGAGGATGCAAAGCCACACTCATGCTGCGTAGGAAGGCCATGAGCTATATGGTGGTTGGGAGGGCAAAAGCAAGATGTTAAAGCAAAGGAGCAAGGAAGGAAAGGTGTTGCAAGTTTGGGCTTGGACTTTGTTAGCTTGGATCTTGGTTGTTGTTGGATTAAACATGAGTTAATACCTCATTTTGAATAAAAAAAATTACACATGTATATATATATATATATATATGTTTGTATTTGATTGTGTTTATCTTGATTGAGTTGTTATTAACTTATGTTAAAATGTTGGTTTGAATTCTAACTTTAAAACTAAGTGACATACGTGATCCATGTAAATAGACTTGAACGAACTTGGAATGGACTCGTCTAACAAGTGACAAGACCTTGAACAAATCATATATGTTACAGATGGACTTTGGTTTAGATCAAACTCGGATTTGAAAATGTGCATATATTGCTATAGATGCAGTTCGAAATTGCCTTGTTTTTGGCAATGTTTATGTAACTTTGTACAGAGATCCTTAGGGTTTTCTCACCATATTTATAATGTTTATATAGTTTGAACAGTAAAATGTTAAGTAACATCTCAACAGGTGACCAAAACATCACTAGTGAAAAAGTACCCCGTTTAGCCTTAATTTTTGGACTTCAAAGGTTTGAAAAGATATTTAAATTTAAGTATTTTGTTTCATTCTTTTTATAAGTGTTTACTAGCTATTATTAGAGTATGTTAAAATTTGTTTTAGACCTTTATGAATTATCAAGAACTATTTGTGAATTTTTAAGAAAAGGTTTTTATAATAAAACATGTCGTTTTCAAGTTTTTAAGAAAAACTGTAAAGTCGTTATTTTCAAGTAATATTTTGGATAAATATTTTAAAACCTATTATAAGTATATTCAAGTGTTTTAAATGTATATACAAATGTTTTCGAGAAGTCGGTTCGTTGCATTTGGTATCAGAGCTCAAGGTTGAGCGAACACCTTGGCTCTTGTTAGGTATGGATCAATAGTGATAGGATAAGCAACCCTTAGAATAAGTCAAGTGTATTATACATAGGAGAGCGTATTTTTATCTAGAAAACTGGACTTTTAAAATATATTTTTAGGAATATGTATTTCTTCGTAATACTCTCTTGGTATCTTTTCCTTGAATAACTCTATCCTTTAGTTTCCTAAAGCTATTCTACTTTGATTAGGTAGTAAGAACTATGGATGCTAGAGCTTCTAATGGTGAGAGGGATGTTGTAGAAGAAGTTGTGTAGGTTCGGCCATGAAAGAACGTTTCTTTGATATGACAAGAGTTTGAAGTGTTGGGCAGAAAGAGGTTCAATGAAACTGAGACTATCATCGAGGTCCAAGCATGGATTAGTTTGTGCAACATGGTATTTAAGGATATGACGGATCATATCTCAGGAGCATTCATGGATATTATTAGTATGGCTTTTCGGTTCGAGGATTCGGCTCAAAGGCCATCTATATCTACACCAACCGAAAGCAACAAGTGAAAGTTTTAGCAGTTGAAGTACATGTCAAGAAATAAGGGCCACTTTGCTAAAGATTGTAAGAAAGAAGGAGAAGGAAAAGCTGCCAAGAAACTGATTGCTAAGGTACCAAAGTTGTTGTCACTGGCGGCCAAGGCACAATTGGGGTCGAGGACTTGCTATAACTTCTGTCCACCCGGTCATATAGTTAGGAGTTGTCCGATGCTTCAAATAGGATAATAGCCTAGAGCTTTTGCACTTGCTTTAGCACCTTCCACTTCTGCAACTGAGAAGGTGAAACAAATTCTTAAGGGTATACTATTTATTTGAGGTTTACATATTCATGTTTGGTTTGATAGTAGTACTTTTCATAGTTTAATATCCCGTAACATGGATTGCTTATTCATGCTCGGCATGTTAGGAAATTGGGTATAGTATATTTTGATTTGTGCTCAACCAGTTTATGAGCAGCTTTACCTTCTAAATCATGGAGTGGCAGACAGTAATGGTAGGTACATTGAAATGAACACCTTGTGAATTAAGTTTCACGGTTTGACTAAAAGGCATTTGGTGATAATGTGGGGTTAGGAGTTACAATTTAATAAAAGATGTTTACTATAAACAAAAAGGAAAGATATAATATTTTGAAAATAAATATTTGTGACAAGATTTATATAAGAAGTAACTCAATTTATAAAATGTGGTTTACAAACGAAAAGGATTTAAACAAAGAATTTGAGAATTTAAATCTGGGTATCTTTGAAAATGTTTTTCCAATATTTTAGAGGAAATAGTATTAGTATTATTTGAAAGTAAATATTTGATAAAATAATTTGGGAAATTGAGGTCATGATACTTAGTATTATTATACAAAGTATTTGGTATCGCTTTGTAATGATTTTGGTTAAGTACCAACAATATGGTTCGGATGTACTAAACTCAATTCTGTCGTTTAAAAAATAATTTTAGTGATGACTATAGCATCATCGGTGTTCATTTCCAACTTTCTAAGTGTAGGATGCTACAAATTTACTTTGGAAAAATTGGTTTTGATTTGATCCCAAAAGTATGGTTTGATATATGAAAGTAATATGTATATATTATTTCAAAATTGTTTGAAATGAAAACCGGGTGTTGAGTTCTAGAGTTTTCTGTAAAGAAATTGGAACTTTGTTAGGTTATGATATGCTCTTTGGTAGTTTTCATTTGTTAAAATGAAACGGGATTTTCAGTGGTTTTGATTTCCGAATTGCTATAGAACTTGTAGTTAAGTGTTTTTTTTAAAATATAAAAATAAGTTTATATAACACTTGAGTTGAGAAGGTAGTAAAGTTGAAACAAATTTAAATTGTAGATCATCCTTGTTAAGTACAACAAGTTTGATATTTATATATATTCTTAGGATGTAGTGGAGTATTATACGAGTATAAACTTGAGTTATAAAATGTGGATAAACTTGAAGTTAGGTTTTTATGAAATGATTCATAAATGGTTTTAGTATTGAATGACATACTAATTGTATAAATGAAGGTGGATAAAGAGGAATTGGTGTAGTTAAAAAACTAATATGATAAATATGTAAGTTGTATGTTGATCATTTTATTCGCATGACCGCTCTTGATTTAGTATTCAAATGCATGTTTTCATGGTGGTTTACACCTGTATGAACAAGGATTTTTCACTCGATTCTTGACGATGAACGCTTGATATGGATTTGTGATACGATCCCGATGTTTTCCATCATAGTATATGACTATGCAAGGAGAATGGAGATTTTTGATCAAGGAACCAAATTAGAGTCTGCACTAGAGAGGTTAAGTGATCTATACTAGTTGGGAAGTGAAAGTGAAATTTATGCAATCGAGCAAGTGATTAGATCAGATATTATGTACCAATGGTTCACGTGCATCGCGCGGGCTTTAGTACATTTGTATACTATGTTTGTTGGCTTATGACGAGTTTGGAGAATGACACTTTGATTTATTACAAGGTAGCATAAATAATCATCTAAGTAATGTCCTAAAGCTATTGAGTATAAGCTATGCTTAGTAGATTGTTTATCGTCCTTGGACGTTAGGAGAGTTTTAAACCTAGATGAACCATGAGCATTAGTTACTAGTAATTGTGAATGCTATTTGAAAATTTGTGTACTTATTCCTTTATTAAGGTTAGAAGTACCATGGAGCAGAGATGCTAGGAATTGTAGATGGAAGACGGAGGACAGTTCGAAGGAACTCTACCCAGAGAGCTTATAGACTAGGTCTCCTTCTTATTTCAGTAGTATGCTATATATATATATATATATCTCTTTTTCTTCCATCTCCTTTGATTATTGTTCTTGTTTGAATTTCGAGGATGAAATGTTCTAAGTGGGGGAGAATGTAATGACCCGGAAATTCAAACACTTCGTCTTCGAATAACAAAATGTTTTGAAATATAATTAAGTGTTATAAATATGATTTTATAACCATGTTAGAAATCATTTAATTAATGAATAATGATAAGAAACTTGTTTTTGAAATTTATTTGCAAAAATATTTTTCAAAGAAAAATTGATAGTGCGACCTAAAATTAGTTTATCAGTAAATAGCTTTTCGATCGATATAAGTTGTTCGAACTCTTTGGTACTTGTCTAATGATCAAACAAACACACTAGGAACTAATTAAAATACTTTCCTCTTCATAAATCTTGGAAAGTTCTAGAATGTTCTAATGGATAAGAGATATTATCATGAGATGGGTATAATGGTAATTAGCATAAATGAGAAGTGATGGGAGGTGAAGCCTCCATGGCGTAGGACGGGTGGAGTGAATGCAAGCTTAAAGAGCATAAATCCTATGCCTATATAAGGAGAGGCATACCATAGAGTTAGAATCACAAATTCACAAATCTTAAGTGAGAAAATCAATGGTTTCTTCTTCGTTATCATCTCTTACGTTCGAAAGAAAATTGTTGCAGATCAACTCCAAATCACTTCAAACTTTTCCACAAGTCTTAGTAAAATATTAGAATACCTTCCACCATGCCAAAACTTGAAGAAGCCAAGCCACACTCACCCTACATAGGAAGGCCGTGAGGTATATGGTAGTTGGGAGGAAAAAAAACAAGGTGCTAAAGCAAAGGAGCAAGGAAGGAAAGGGGTTGCAAGGTTGGGAATGGAATTTGTTCGCTTGGATCTTGGTTGTTGTTGGGTTAAAGGTGAGTCAAATGTAACATATATATGTTAGTATTTGATTGTGTTTATATAGATTGAACTGTTGTTAGCCTATGCTAAAATATTAGTTTGCATTCTTACTTTAAAAGTAAGCGACATATGTAATCTATTTAATGGACTTGAACGAATTTGGGATGGACTTGTATGACATATGAAAAGATCTTGAACAAAGCACATAGGTTATAGGTGGACTTTGTTATTGGACTCGGATTTAAAAGTGCACTTATAGCGATAGTCGCTATAGATGCAGTTCGGAATTGCCTTGTTTTGGCAATGTTTATGGAACTTTGTAGAGAGAACATTAAGGGTTTCTCACCATATTTATAATGTGTTACATATGTGTTCGTTTCCATTAAAAGCTTGAATACAAAAGGTTAAGTAACATCTCGAAAAGTGGCCAAAACATCACTAGTGCAAAACTGCCCTGTTTTGCCTTTATTTTTGGACTTTAAAGGTATGAAAAGATATTTAAATTTAATTATTTCATTTCATTCTTTTTATAAGTGTTTACTAACTATTATTAGAGTATTTCAAAAGTGGTTTGAGATCTTTACGAATTTTCTAGAATTAGTTGTGAATTTTTAAAGAGGAGATTTTTATAATAAAACACGTCGTTTTCAAGTTTTTTTTTATTCTAAATTTGTTATTTTCATGTAATATTTTGGATAAATGTTTTAAAACTTATTATAAGTATTTTAAAAGTGTGTATAAATTTTTTCGAAAAGTCGAATCATTACAAGAAGAGACCGCCCCTTTTCCTTTGAAACCCCCACTCTTGGTCCCTTCCAAACCACCACCATGACCAAAGTTATCAAGATTGAAGATGATCTGAAGCCTGTACTCAATATTCTTTCTAACATAGAATTCATTTAATTACACCTCTTAAAAGAACAAGAAAAGTAAGGGCGCAATCTCCAGAAGCACATGTTGGGTAACTAGCTAATCCTATTATAATTGAAGAGGATACCCAAACCTTGTCCTTCATAATCCAATGGATAATAAGGAAGAGGAAGAGGAGGAGGAGGAGGAAGAAAAAATGAGGATGAAGATGAGGATGAAGTCAAATGAGTTCGCGAAGTACGCTTCAATCGGGATGGAAATCTCGTAGAACAAAATGGAAACTTTTGTCTTTACTATCCCTTTTTCCCTATCCATAAGTCTCCTATAATCAAATAAAATATAGATTTATGTTTAGTATGTATTAGTTTAATTTATTGCAACTCTTGACGAATGGACACATCTGTTTGTATGCTACATATAGGGGGTTTCAAATGAATTTTAAGTTATTTATTATCTCATTTCCTACTCTTCTCTTACTCTCTTGAAAACTCCTTTGAAATTATACTCTTTTCTCTTCAAAATCAAATAGAATCAATTCAAACTTCTTTGTATTGATTCAACATTACTATCTTACCATTTTGAAATCATCTCTCTCTCAAATCAAAGAACAAAGTGTTGTTCTAGAGGCTATAGGATCCATTGTATCCAAAGTTTAGGAAACTGTCATTGGAAAAACCATCAAACTCTGTCTGTATTTACTCATGTGTGACTGTAGCCCATTATGATCAATTGGGTGTACATGGTAGCTCGGAAATCTGAGTAGGTGTGCTTGTAGCCCATCCAAATCAAGTGGGTGTGCCTTAAGCTTGAAAAATTAAGAGGGTGTGTTTTGTAGCCTCAGAATCGAGATTGTAATTAGGTTTGCTTTCTGCCCGTTTAAGACCGGCATTTGAAAAGAAAGCTTTACAAGCAATTGTACAGGACTAGGTGTAGGAGAAATCTGAACCAATACAAAATCTCTGGTACCATCTCTCAAACTCTCTACTTTTATATATTAATTTTATTTTATCTGTGATTGCATCTGTGATTGGTTGTTGATATAATTCTATGTTGAAAATTTGTGGTTTAATATTAAATTTGAAAGAATTTAAAAAGATATAGAAAAGTTAGAAAACACTATTCACCTCTCTCTAATGTTTGATTAGCCTTAAGATCCATAATTCTGCAACCCACACCTTTCATTTAATACCTATTTCTAAGGCGGACTTATATAGGTCTCTATTTAGCTGACATTGCATGGAAATCTCTATGGACACTTAATACTTCAATTGAAGTGGACCTTTCTGAGATATCCCAAGTCGTGCCTAAACCTAATCCCAACCATTAAATACTTCATATATAGGAAAGAGGCGGGCCCTCAAATAACCACTTAATACCTTTGATTCTCTAAAATGGATTTTTTGTATTAGGACTCGTACCCCGTGGAGATGTCTCATGTTAGTCTAACAATTCATAGGAACTGGTAGCCAGATTAGATGTGTAGATTTACCATGTATAATAGGGACTAACCCCTTCCACCATTTTGTTTTTAAAACGTTCCAGCACATTTAAAAAAATTACATCCTCTTCCCAACTTTTCTAAAAGTAATTGATAGCATATTTCCAAACCCGACTAAAATCAATTTCTTTCAAAAAAAAGAAATTTCAACTTATGATATATAAGATCTTCATTTTATAATCCATTGAAAAGCCCTTCCAAAAAACATTTAAGGATATTTCAAAAACCTTTTTATCACATTCTCTTTCATGGGGTTGGATTTAGAAATTGACTTTAATTGTTCCTTATTTTGAACTTTCCTACTCAACCTTTAAATTTTTGGATATCTTCCTGTGGTGATTAATGTATACCTTCTTATGGAAGCTTGTTTCACTCTTTCTTCACATTTTTCTTCTAGATATTAACAAATATATTGCCTTATAATATTTAATTACTACATAACATGCTATTTGCTATTTCTATAAATGTCAATTGTCCATAATAAATGGTTATAATTCTAATGGATAATTTTCAAAAACAACTATTTAGTCATTCTAATTTTACTTATTACTCCTTCCTTATCTCCATAATTAGTCCATTTATATCTCTATTAAGTTCTTGTAACTCCCTATTTATCTCACATTAATTGCTCATAATCTTGGAGTTACAACTTTTTCCATTTAAATTTGCAATACTTACTATTTATTAGGCTATTTATGTAAATGTTCTAATTACATCTAATGTGAACAATGACGGGTATTATGCTTATAGAGTTCACAAATATAAGGAAGCCTAGGTCAACAAACGAGTCGAGTACCATTAAGCTTCTGGGGTTCTTTCATTTTTCGTGCTCATGCTCTTCTTAGTCCACTCCTTACGATACGACTTACGCCCAATGTTTAATCAGAGTAGGAGTATAAATTTAACTCAAATTATTTTTCCAACTCATAGTCGCTTCGCCTATACTTTCTGAATATGATTGCAACTACTTCTATAGTTGGAATTTATAGAGTTAGGTGTATCTTCAAAATAAGTATATATAGTAGGGTTTTTGAAAAATACTTTTCAAAAACAACAACTAATCCACTCATACGTATATTTCCCCCATTGATTTAGGAGCCTAAGCTCTGATACCAAATGCAACAACCCACCTTGAAACAAACCTAAATCCCAATCCAGAAAAGGATTATCGAAACTTAAACCCATTCCAAAGCTGCCTATTGGTTGGTAAAACGTACAATACAGAGCTATTTATTTATTCGTTCAACACTCACAACGTAAAGATAAAATATAATAGCATAAAAGTGTCTATTTTATTTCAAATTCGAAATGTCAAAAAACAAAACCATAGCATAATATCAACAATAACCATTACATCATCTTATTCAAAAATACAATTTTAATTTCAAATGAGTACATCAGAAAATAGCATAAATAAAGGAATAAACTACTGCCACAAGATCCCCTCATCGTCATCTCCATCTTGGTCATCATCTCCTTCCCTAACCCGTGTTGTAAGGAGAAGGGAGTTAGAAAAAGAATGTCTAGTGATAGAAATCTCGAGCCTTTTTATATCAGTATTTGAGCATTATAATTTACATAAGGATATGTCATTCACATTTTAAACTATAACTAAAACCATTTAATACTTCGTATAAAGAAAAGAGGTGGGCCCTCAAACAACCACTTAATAGCTTCAATCCTTGAAGCAAGTTCTCTCATAATCAATAACCCATAACATTGTTATTAATGTCTATCAACATGGTAGATAGAACCCAAGCCACTTAATAAACTTTCACGAAATATATGAATACTCTGACCATTTAAGACCTCAATTTAGGTAGGCCTCCATCATTTAATACTTATTCCCAATGCAAACTTCAAATAGGTCTCTATCCAGGTGACATTACATGGAATTCTCTTTGGACACTTAATGCTTCAATTAAAGTGGACCATTCCAAGATATCCTCAACCGGGCCTAAACCCAATCCTGATCATTCAATACTTCATATAAGGGAAAGAGGCGGGCCCTTTAACAACCACTTAATACCTTCAATTCCCTAAAGCAGGTCCATCGTATTATGACCTATACCCCATGGTGATTTCTTACCTTAGTCATACTATTCTTAGAAATTGACAGCCAGATTAGCTAGGTAGATTTATCCAACATTATTGGACTAACTTCACGTCATCTGCAGTTACTTATTGTAGGCAATGTCTCACATCAGCCCCAAGGCCATAGTGCTGGTGCCAGATTAGTTGGACAGACTTCTATGTGCTTTTCACTAACCTCGAATCCCTATAACTTAGTCATATTTCATAACACTCTCTTAGTGTATTATCAAACATCTCACCGTATTCATTATTTAGGCCTTACTAGAAGTCCTTCTTATTTTGCCTTGTTAATTACTTTCCTAAGGGAGGTTTAATTGACAATATTAACTTAATTAACTATGCAATTAATACATTACCTTTGTACGTTATTTATGCTAGTTTATATATATATATATATATATATATAGACACACACACACACACACACATACAATCATATAAATATATACATGCATTTATTAATTTTTATGCATGCGGAGATTACACCTTAAACTAACGTTCAAATGTCAAATATACCAATGTTATACAAGTCTCACTTCCATAATAGCATTTTTACCATAAATCCAATATTCCAAAATCAAATCAGTAGACTTGTACTTAGAATCCAACTCCAGCTTATTTTATATTAAAATAATGGAATAAAATAATAATAATGGAAAGTTATAATTTAATTACTTTTACACTCTATTCAACTCCTTTTTACATGAAATTAGATAAGGAAATTTCCATTCAATTTGTAGAAATAGGCAGCATAATGTACGAATAGGAATTCACACCTTATACCCCATTTCTTAATCAAATTCAAAGAAAAAGAATAAGAAGTGGAATAGAAGGTAAGACAAATATATTGAAAAAACCCACAAAAAATCCATTATTTTAATACAAAAATTGAGTTTTAACCTAAGAGTTAACATTTCGCTTTGGGGAAATTTTACGGATTTTTATAGTGGTGTTTTCGTAATCCAAAACTCATTGAGGCATATGTCAAAATCAAACTACACTATTAAATTACTAAAATAAAAAACTATTATTTCCACTCAAAGGGATCCTTAGCTTTGTATTCTCTAAGATTTAATACGAATTCAATAAACTCTTTTAGATCTCTTCTTTTTGATATATACAATAAAGGATTTGTATATATGTTAGATCTGAAAATTAGAGGTTTGGAGGTGAAGTGGTTGAGAAAATAAACAATAAACAAAGATAGATATATATAATTTCTTACCTGAAACTCAAATGGAGTTTTTTGAATCTACAAAGAGATGAGTTGACATAGCTTCGCTAATGTTCCTAAAATATTTTGCAAATAAAAGTGAGAGGGCTAGGCTCTTATTTGTAGTAGTTGAAATTCCCCAGAACCGTTGAATGAAAGTCGGCTAAAAATAATAAAATCAGTACATTAAAATAACCAAAACCTAATCTCCCACTTACAGGCAGCGGTTGACCGCCACCTTCCATCGGTCGATCACTAACAGTCGGCCAGCAGTGGTTAAGGGGTAGACCTCTCCCCTATTTTGGGAATGTTAAAACTGTTGCCATTGTTAATTTATTTTCTTCCTTAATTGTTATTTAACATTAATTTTAATATTAATGTTTACTTAATCCAAGTATAATTACCATTAACTTTTAAATTTCAAATTTGGAAATCAATTGTTTATTTGAATTTGAATTCTATTTAAATTATTAAAAAGCCGAAACCTTCAAATGCCCATAACTTCTCCGTTTTGAGCATAGTATATATGGAAATTGATTAGAATTTCTCTACGAAATTCCAACCTTTGCAAAATTCCATTTCTATACCTATCTTGTTTAAATTATTTATTCAACTTATTTAATTATGGTTGATTTTATGGGATGTTTCAAATTTATTAGATCAAATTTGGCTAATTTTATCATTTTCATATTTTTAGAAATTAATCTACTAATTTACAACTATCATTACATAATATTCATTTATTTTAACACTTTTTAATTTAAAAATTATTTTTCACCTTATTTAAATAGTATCAAGCTAGAAAACATCGTCCATATGGCACAAAATTTTATTTCAAGGATTCCCTAGGTTTACGTCAATCCTTAATTTGTGTTTGCCGAAGTTAAGCTACATAGCTTCCTTGTTCGGGTCAACATTTACGTTATTTCAGTCCGTGTAAGAGTTTTAAATCTCCATTACCTCGCCCGCGATCTCACCGGAGATCTAGTTTTTTCACCTGGGCATGACGAGATTTTAGACATTATTTTTAATTGTTTAACACCAATATCACTAATGATCTTAAGATCCCACCCCATAACATAAAATCGATATGTTAGCCCGAGAATTTTATCAGAAATCCAATATTTAAAGCTTGGTTCATTAAAATTTTCTAGGACTTATCATCTTACAAGCTTTGTCATCACAACACATCATCATTTGGGTGATATGGGCAAAAATTAGATGGTAAAATATGTAGGAATTTGGGCCAAGGTCATCGTGTCATGCGATGGTCACACCATGGCGTGTAATGAGGACGACTTTAAGGAAACTATGGGATCACTTCAGTCCCGAACATAGGTTACTTTGTTGTAGGACTTATCAACAGGGTAGTTGACTTATTTTTTATCACATCATCAATGGGCAATTCAGAATGCCACTATAGAGCAGTAGGAGCATATAAAGTTGGTCACATCGATAATAGATCGTATATAGAGTGACTTGCAGTACGGACATGTGATGGACACATCATCATAGGTTTACTTCGATCCCAATTAGGATGGCATTATAGAAACTTCGTAGATGACCTAGGGTTTGTGATAGTAAAATGTTGTGATTGTCTAGACTCATTAGTTTAAACCGAATTTACATTTTTCATAGAGTTTTCCATGTGTTGAGCTGGGTGTTGCGATAGGGATAAGATTTCTATCAAATTTGCGATCGAGACCATCGTTCTCATTGATTTTTCAATTAGGACTTTAATTTTAAACTTGTTATTATCACTTCTTACTCTTAACATAAACATTTCAATAAATATTTATCCTTAACAAAAAATTTCTTATCAATTTGGTGATGAGGACGTAGTATCCGTGAAGAATATTTTAATGATGAGGATATACTTCTGGTGAAAGTCACATTATATCTTGTGGTTATGAGACTTTGGAGATATAGTCATAGTTGATGAAGACATTGTGATAAGGACATAACGGCAATTACATAAATAAGTTACCAACTAATTTGTTACCTAAACAAATAATTTATGTCTAAATCTTTATATATTTGTAACTTCATTTGTTATTTTCAAATTTCAACAATAAAGGGCTGCCATGTAAAGAAATTATCTCCTTTAATTTGTCATTAAATTGATTAGTTCCTTAATCAATGTGTTAATTAAGGAAATTTCCTTTTTCACATTTTATTCATATTTTTTTATAACATGGTTGATACTCTATAAAAGCAAAACACTCTTTTGATGTCTTGGGGGTTCGTACCGATGACCTTTAGAACTTCTATCTAAACCATTTGATTCATATTAATTAGGGAAGTTATGGGAAAATTCCAAAAAAATCATCAAAAATCTAAATTAACTTTTTTAATCTCTTGCACAAATTTTGGATCAAAATATTAAGCTTTAATATTTAAAGCCATTATTTTACAGTAAAAATGTTAATTTTTAACCTAAGAAGTTACATAAAAATTAATTTACACAAGCAAAACTTGTGAGATTTAAATCCAACTCTTGATTTACATCACAAACATTATATCCAAATTTGAAATCATATATGGTTGATTAACTCAAGTTACACTTTTAATTTGGTCAGGGCCTTAGTTGTTTTCAATATATTTCACATATATATATATATTATAACTTCATTAAAACTTGTTTATAATCACAAAAAACAACAAAAAACATAAGATAAACCAAAAGGGGTTTGGATGGCAAAGGTTATAAAATTAATTAGCAAGATGAAGAAATAATGAATAAGCCTTCTCTTTCTTTGGAAATGAAGCTTGAATTTGATTTAATTGATCTCCTCCTTCCTTAACTAGAAAATGGTGGCCAAGAGTGTAGTTGTGGTTCATTTTGTTTTGTTTAGTGCAACGAAAATAGTAGAAGAGATTAGTTTTAAGGAATATAGGTTAATGATTTAGACTTTAGGCTAAATTCCTTACAAAATCTATTAATACTTTAGTATTCTTATTGTACTTAAATTATCTTCATTCTATTTTCTAAAGATATAATAACATGGTAAAAAATACTTATATAAAATCTTATTGTATTTTGATATTATTTTATTGCATATTAATTAACTTTAATTTTTAATTTGATTAAACATCTAAACGTTGTCCGCTATTTGGATTAAATTATCAACTGATTAATTAAATTTCACATATAAGATTAGATTAATCATTTAATTATTGTATTTACTATAATGTTTAAATATTTTGCCTATCCAAAATATGATACGTTACAAGCTAACAATTGTTAATGACAATATCGTCGCTTGTCTAATGCAACGCTTCTACCATTATCTTGTGTTTGATGGACGTGATACGGGTCGTTATCCTTAAGGGAAGAAGAATGTCTTGGAAGACCTTTAGCATCTCCCATCTTTCATGCATGGTGAATTTGGTCGATAGCTTCCACATAGGCAAAACAACTTTATAGTTTTGATAAAGAGAATTGGCATAAATAAATATTACTATAGAGTATTGCTCATAGTAGTAAAACTAGAATTACCAAAAATATATGTAGGCGATAAATTAGAACAAAATCTCACACCACTAGCTAATGAGACGTGTGAATGTTAACATTCGAGTTGTTCGATATTAATCGTTGAATGAATTTACTCCTTTGAGTCGCACAATCGTAATGATGAGTGCTTAAAAAACCACACGATTCAATTAATTTATAATCATTGTAAATTGATTAAATCAATTAATATTTATGAAATACTAATTATTATATCTTATTTTATGTTTTAATGCCATCAGTATTTAATAAAATGTGTGCATTTAAAAGTCATGCATGTATGTATCGATATACGATATTGATAAAATATTTAAATTTGATTTAAATCAATTAATTACTAAATGGTTCTGGGATTTTTGAAAGCCTATATTGGCTCTATTTTGGCCCACATGGATAGGAGTGTTTTAATTTTATTGAGAATTGATGAGAATTAAAGACGGAATGATTTAAGGAAGGAATTGGAAAGCTTTCTATTGTTCCATAAAACTAAAGTACCATTCATTCCTTCATTCTTTATTTCTTTCTCACAATCGACTTTTAGACTCCCCACCTCTCTCCTTTTCCATTTGAAAATTCCATTGTTCCAAAAGCCTAAAATTCCAAAAGCAAATCAAACTAATAGAAGGTGATGTTTGTCTCTAGATCATTGTAAAATCCGAAGGCTCATTTGATTATACCTAGGAGTTATTCTTCATTCAAGGTTTAAATTTTAGGCTACATCATTTTGATTATATGTTACATCATGTTACTATAGCTCAAATTCCAAATCTTCTACATCTCATTTGATTATATGTTACATCATGTTTATATGTTTTAGTTTCCAATCATATGCAGCGAATTTATATATGCCTATGTTGTCCAATCTATTGTTTACTATTATTTTATGAATTAATATTTTAACAAAAAAAGATTTAAAAATAATTTTAAATAATTTTAAAACATACAACATATACAAAGTAAATGAACTACATAAATTAGTTACTTGAAATAATTTATGAAATTGAATATAATTTTTATGCATATATTTTAGTCTTAAAACATATAGTATATTTGGTTATTATTTACATATAGTTATATATGTTATCTCAAATAGAAATTTATAAGACGACTTTTGCTTAAAATTTTAAATCTAATTATGGTATTTTCTTAAATCAATAGATTGTTAATTTTAAATTTCAAAACATTTAAAGTTATATGTTTAATACACACTATAATTTTTTATTGTGTGCGTGTATGTGTGTGTGTATTATTTCAATTCAAAATTTTAAGGGAATTTTGTTTAAAATCATAAATATAATATTGAAGTGAAAACTAGATTTCAAAATGTTAATTTAAATTTCATAACACATAAAACTTGTTGTAATTAATTTAATATGCATAAAGGCTTAAGTATTCAAGTGTTGATTTGAAATGGCACTGAATGAATGAGTAAAGGAAGGAGAAAAGTTCTATAACTTTTCTTCTTCTTAAATGCCTACCTAAAACTCATAATTTTTCATATTATAAATATAATTAAACTATATCAATTAGTTAAAATAATATATAAATATAAGTAAACTATGTATGATTATTTTATATGTTTTCAAAATAATACTATGAACAAAAGCATATATAATGGGAATTTTTTTTGTTGCGGTGTAAATTCCAACACCTATAAATATAAACATTAACTATGTATGTTAACTACATGTTATATATGCATTATATACATATGAGTGTATTTGATACACTTGTTTTAGTGTACTTAATCTAAATTAAATTAAAACTTTCATTTAAACAAATTAAACAAAAATAAGATTTTATTTAAAACTATATTTAGTTAGACCTAATAAACCCTTTATGCATCATAGTCCCAATAGATCTAAAAATATGATTTTTTTTTCAAACCTACCTATTTCACCCGCTTCCAAGTGGCCTAGTTTCTTCGGTTATTACACATGTTCCTACAATATTTATTGTAACAAATACTCATTGTATAATGATTTAAACCTAACTTCCTATTGAACCTGTAATTGTAAGAACATTAATTGATTTAGACAACTTTGTAAGTGCAAAAAAATAAACTAAGAAATCTTAATATGTAATCTATTTTTTGAAAATAAGATCGGTTATGTTTTGAGAATTGTAAAATTATAAATTCATTATTTATGTTTGTGCTTAGAAATATAAGCATATGTAATTAAAGTGCCATTCTCGTTAGGATTATTTATGTCCCGACCATAGATTCCATAAGTAGAAGAGGATACTATAGAGGATCAAAACAACCATGTGTTTCTCGAAATCTCCCAAATTGTCCAGACTTGACATGTACAATAATATCACTACAATTCATAAAGCTTATCCCATTGCATATTACTATTGCTACAACTTATAAAGCTGTGGGAAGTGTGCATTGTTTTTGTAGTGACAGTTCTTTGATTATAAGTTTACAGCTAAGAATATAGACAGTTGTTAAACTTAACAAAAGTTTTGAACAAAACTTTATTTTTATCTAATATATATTACATTTCTTCTAATGTTCTTCTATCAAAATATTCATTTCCAGCCATTTTATTTCTAGTTTCATGGTTAGTGTAAGCTGTACTATTTTAATAAATTTTTAAAACTTGTGTAACATAGTGCTTTTCATGTTAGCATGAATATGTTTATCGAATTTTCAATAAATTTTCATAAGAGATATAATTAGAGTATCATAGATTTCTTGTATGTTGTAGTGTGACTAAGTGAGCCGAGTGCTCGAACATATCTTTAAATGTTAGAACCTTGTATTAGCGGGTTGGGGCGTTATAATTTAGTATCAAATAATAGGTTAGCTCATTGGAAAACTTTTGTATAAGAACGGTGGTAAGACCTGCGAGCAGATGGTATTATAAGTTCGCTAAAATATGTACTTGCCTGTGAATATATAGATTTAAAAGATTATTTTGAGATAATATTTAAAATTTTTTTTTTTTTTTTTTTTTTTTTGGAATGGTACTTTATATACAACAAATCTTTGGGACAACATATCCCATGTCAATAAACGTTCGAAAGCAAGTTTCGAACTTGTGACCTCTTGCACCAAAGCCGAATCAATTAACCACTTGGACAATGGTGCTTGTCGATAATATTTAAAATTATTGATGCTGATGAAGTAATTTTATTATAGTCGATAATAATTTGTTTCTATTTGGTTAGACCGATGGATGTTTATATTAGTATGGTAGATACACAAAGATGGTCTAGTTGATATAAAAGTTTGTAAGTTGTTAAGTGTAAAATTTTTAAAATCTATCAATGCTTGTTTGTTAAGTTTCATATTTTCCCTATAGATATGGAAGGCCTAAGGAAAAGAGGCTTAACGAAGGTCGAAGAACCATCTTTAATAGTAGTTCTATAGGAGTTGTCGTAAGTATTGAGATAGGATAGAAATGCATGAGGTGATGGTAAAGTTGATTTTTGAAAACTAAACTAAATCAATAGATTTAGGCGGTCGAACATTTAAGGAGAATGACTCGGCAACTGCTGTAGAGTTACGGTTGGGGTAGTGTGAGATGGATTTGGAAGAAATAAATGTTAAAGAGGAGCAGAAGACAAAGTTAGCTACGTATCAATTGAGGAGAAATGTTACATCTTAGTGAAGGGTTGCTAAGGTCAAGCTTGGGGAGAAGCTAGTGGAGTGGAAAGCATTAAAGCTAATGCTCGAAGAAAGGTTCATATCACAAACTTGTATTGGAGTTATTTTCAGGATTAAATGGTTTGAACGATATGGTGGGACACAGTTAGCTACGTATCAGTTGAGGAGAAATGTTGTGTCCTAGTGGAGGGTTACTAAGGTCAAGCTTGTGGAGAAGCCAGTGGAGTGGAAAGCATTAAAGCTAGTGCTCGAAGAAAGGTTCATACCACATGCTTGTTGGGAGGAGTTGTTTCAAAAATTTATGGAGTTGAAGCAAGACTAAGGTCATGATTATTTTGGAGTATGCAAACAAGTTTCAAAAATTAGCAACTCATGGAGAAGATTATAGTGATGAAGGAAAAGAAGTAGTTAAAGTTTGTCAAGGGATCAAGGGCACTGATAAGAACTTATATGTTGATAAGTATTCCCAATAGTTTTATTGATGCTAGAAATGCTGTAATAAGGCTTTTGAGTGACCAAAAGCTTGAAAAAATAGAGTAGGTGCAAACTGAAGCAAAAGGAATGTTTGTCATCGAAAGAGGAAAATTTTAGAATGCAAAGAGGGGAAATTGATAGCAACGAGATGAGGGAGTAGACATGGTGCAAACCGAGGTGCTACTTCTTAAGGGTTAGGAGAAGATGTTGTAAGTAGGATAAGATATTATAACTGTAAACAACTTTGGCATTTTTTCCGATCAATGTGAGAAACCAAGGGGATGATTGGGAGTTTCAATCATAAGAAGAGTGGATATATAGCCAAGTAATACATAGAGAAAGGCGGAAAGCATGTATGTACTAGATGTTGTTGATGGGGAATCAGATGTTGCATAGACTAATTTGGAAGGTACTATTCTTATTCATGGTATACATATAAGAGTTTTCTTGACAAATGGGCATCACATTCTTTTGTTTGTTCTAGTTTGGTTGATAAAGTAAAACAAAAGGTTAGGATATTAAGTATAGAATTATGTATAATTACACTGGTGGGGGTACTACGACATTAGTTACAAGATGCGAACTGGTGGAGGTTGAGATATGTAGATGGATATGTCTAGGTATTCTGATAGTTATGAATTTCAATGGTTTTGGAGTTCTTTTAATGATTATATGGTTTGAACTATAGGGTGGGATCATTCACTATACGAGGATGGTTGTATCATTACAAGCCAAATATGGTCGCCAGCCCATGGAGAAATTATGCACGAAGGATAGTTCTATAAAAGCATTTTTTATATACCATGGAAGCGGAGGTGGCATATTCAAGCAAGATAGTGAAAGAGTTAGTAATATGCCCTAAGGGAAATAATGAAATTTGTTAACACTGTACTCAATCTTGTTCATAGTAACGATGTTTGTTTTCTTTTATAGACTTCGTCATATTGTGATATAAATAATTAAATAATTAATTTAAGGAATATAATTAAGAAATTCTTAAATATAAATATATATGATCTTAGTTGCAAATAGTTGCAATTAATCACAAAATAAAATAACATTTTGTATTAAATATTCTCGGTCAAGATGTTTCGAGAAAGGATACCTATTCATCCGTCGAGACAAGTGTACATAACGGTCTGTAAATGTTGGATAGTATATTACTCATGATTGCTAAGGGTACCAAGGGATTACATACTCGTAGTCGTTGGATAACTATGGAATGACTCATCCAACAGTTTCCTATTAGTTGATGACAACTGGGTTAAATAGGGAATCTCAATGTGACGGTGTTATATAGTTCCCTCAACTTGATAATAATGTGGAGTTTCAATGTGAATACTCCACTTTGATATAGTTAAACCATGGCATGGTGATCCACCGAGCAATTATAGTTGGATCCGAGTTAAAGCATTGGAAGTGAAGCAGTGTCTAGTAGAGTCGTCTCCTTAGTTGTTTGAGGTTAGTATCTTTGTCAATCGTAGTCAACTCAAAGTCAAAACCTCTTATCAAAGTAGAACGGTTAATATTAAATTTATTACCGAACCAAGGACTTTTTATGGAATGATTGATTTGAATGTGGATAATATTGGAGTTTTAGCCAATATCAGATTTCACACATCCTAATGTGATATAGTGTTGGAGAAGAGGAACTATTTAAATTATTATCACTACCGATACTGTTTAAAATAATTTAAAATATTATTTTTTACCAAAAAGGTCAATAAGTGTTGAATTTGGTCAAATTATCACATTACTAGCTAGGGTAACCTATGAACGTTCATATTCGAATTCTTCAATAAAAATTGCTAACTAAACTCACACCTCTGAGTCACACAAGCGCAATTGTGAATTCTCTAAAGAACCACATGATTTAATTAGTTTATAAAATGTTATAAATTAATTAAATTAATAATAAGAAATAGTAATTGTTTATGTTATTTTTTGAGTGTTGTTTGTAATTATTTGGATGTATATAGAAGTTACATATAAATATATTGATATATGATATCGATATAAACATAAACTAGGTTAAATTAGAGAGTACTACTCATATAGGCTTTTGGAAACTTTGCTCCAATTAATGGAAAGAATGTCCAGCCATGCTTGATAGGAGATGAGGTGGCACGATGTATTACTGAATGAGAACTAGAAGGGAAGTTTTGATAAGAAGAATTGGAATGGTTTCATTCTCTCCATTAAAATAAGTCCCTGATTTCATTTCCTTCCTCTTTAGTTTATTCCTCCTTCTTCCTTTGATCATGATCGCCTACCCTTTCTCTCTTATAGCCATATTTTTTTCTTATTTTCACCCAAAATAAATTTAAATAAAATAAAATAATGTGGTTCAGTTAGTTCTAGCAAAGTCTGGATGTTAGGAGGAATTTCAAGTCACAGTGTTACAAAGGGCAAGACTCTTTCGGGTTTAATTTCTTTTTATTTTATTCATTCATGATGTTTAACCCTAACCAAATTCACATACGTATATTGAATTTACACTAATTGGAATTAATGTAAAACCTTTTATGTTTTGTTATTTAACCACAAAACCAATTTTGTGTTTGATTTAATTTGTGTATTTTTAATATTCATTGGATCTAAAATTATTTGTTAAGGTAGGTTTTATTTTCTATAATAAAATTTACATATGTTTTCACAATGTAATCAATTTATAATTATGGGTTTGATATTAAATTAATTGAATGGTAAATATTTACGTATATTAAACTTTATGTTATGTGAAATAATAAACCAATGTTAAGTTAAATGTTTTTGTCAAATTAATATTATTTTTAAATTAAGACATTCAATTATTTAGTCAAATATAAGTATTCAAAATTTTAATTTTAAATTACTATATATATATATATATGATTTCTAATTAAATTAAATAAGGTTTTGGTGCAATATATTAATTATGACAATGTTTTACATTTTCTTCATGTATGTGTTTTTTAGATTTGTAATACTAAAGCTTTGATACTTAGCTATGAATAAGTATAGAATTTTTTTCACATGGATAATGGATATAATATTGATTGGGTCTTTGTAAAAGAAGAAGTCGGACAATTAAATATGTCATCGTTTTCTATTTCCTTTTAGATCCTGATTTGATTAGATCTTGATCTAATGTATATTTTGTTCCCATCTTCCCTTAAGCACGAAACATTCACCAATTATGAGGATATTTGATTTTATTATATAGATTTATTTCTCATAAATATATACATATGCGTATGTGTACATATACATATACATTTAAATATATAAGTGGCGGTATGGATATCACATATAAGTGTGTATATGTCTAAACTATATAAATATGTATATACATAATATTTACACACACAACCTAGTACAAATGCAGGCACTTGTGTGTCTAATAAATAAAGATATGTGCTTTTTATTTAAAAATGTATTTAATGTAGGAAAACAATTTTACTGTGGTTATTTATATTATATGTGTTATAAGTGAAAACCTTCGGTGGTCACAAATGTCTTTATTTCATGCAGTCCTGTTGGTGGGGAAGGTTTTAAATCGATAATGGATTCTGTTGATGGATAATCATGAAGGGGAGGTGGTGCATACTACTTATCATAGCGATATTCAATTGATGAGCGATCGAAAAGAGGCTATCATCCAAGGTATTTTCGAAATTTCAAAAGGACATGATGGAAATCCTATTGATTGAAATTTCATCAGTAATAGTGGGGATATGGCACAATAAATAATTTTATATAAACACATATTATAGTATATTTAAACATATGTACACATACTTAGGCATTTATATTTTCGACATTCATATGAAATTGCCATATTCATATGTAAGTACAATATCCATGTACATACAATAGATATAAATCTCACTATCTATGTGTGTATATAATTATTCATATATGTATACTTCATTATGAACGCTACATTGTTGAATGTATACACGATACATTCAAATAAATATTTAGTTAAATTAATTAATGTGATTAATTAACAAATAAAAAATAATTTTAAATAAAATATGACTTTATTTAATAATTTGATTGTATATAAGGGTAGTTAATAGATTATACAAGCCTAATAAGGTCCAAATAGGGTTTTTTTTAAATCTACCCATTTCACCCACTACAAGTCTGACCAGGTTCCTACAATGATATCAGATCCTATATGGTGCATGCAGTCCAATTAGCCAGCATAATGGGCCAACTAAAATTTTCCATTTAATGAGTGTCTGTAAAAATAGTGTCTACGCTTGGGGTTGAATAATCAAGTATTCCCCCATCATAGCTACTAACATGGTCTAAAATGGGTCGAATAAGTCAAAAGTTTGCCTAGATGAAAGGTCTAGAGTTATTTAGGCCTGATTAATTTTCGAATTGATATTTGAAATTTTAAAATTATATTTTAAATTTAAAATTTATGTTTAAAATATAAAAGGAATTTTATAAAAGTTACAAATAAATTTAAATTTTTCCAGTTTTTTGAGAAACTAAACGATTAATTTCAAGATTTTAATATATTTAATTAATATGATTAATTAAACTAAATAATTAATTAAGAACATATATTTATGTAACTATAATTATTATAGTTGTATATTTGTACAATTTTTTTTAAGATAAATAAATCAATTTTTTTGAATTAATTAAATTATTTGATTAAATAAAATGATTTAATGAATAAATGATTAATTAGAAGTTAAGTAATTGCTATGTGTGTGTATATGTATATAAATGTTATAATTAGTTATTCATTCTAAATTGTTTGAGATGAATAATATAAAATTCTAAAACTTTAAATAAAATAAGACTTAATTAAATTAATTAATTACAATAATAATTAAAAATTAGTTAAATATGATATAATTAATACAAATTGAAAGTTAATCAATATGATTTAATTAACAAGAACCAAAGTTAATTAAATATGATTTAATTAATAAGTGTTAAAATTAGTCAAATATGATTAAATTAATGAAAGTAAAAATTAGTTAAATATTATTTAATTAATATTAGTTATAATTATTTAAATGAGGTTTAATTGACAATATAAGTTAAATTAAATTATAACAGTTACAAAAAATATATAATTATGTATGTAATTTAAGTGGAATTGAATAAGCCCAAAATAGATTTTTGGTATAAGTATATACGCAAAGTACGTGTATCTTAATTTCAAATGTTTCTGATGCTTGAATCATGAGTGTATTTAGTAAGAAATAAATCATTCCTTATTTTGATATCACTTAAAATATATTAAAAGATTATGAATCTTGAATATAAGTTGCCCAATACCATTTATATGTTGATAGATTTCTTACATATGCATTAGTTATTGAGAAAACTTAAGTTAGAGCAATTGTGTCATGCTATTAGAAAAGATACATGCATGTATTTGTTGAGAAAACTCAAGGCATGTGCATTATACTGTCGCAAAATGATGGGTAAGAGTGAATAACCTTCCTTGATTTGTTGAGAAAACTCAAGGTTCAAGGTCGAAATTAAGGAAAATATCATAGTTAGGAATTGTATATGATACAATCGATAAGGCGTTATCCATCGTATGGGCCTATGATTTATTAAGCAAACTCACGATCAACTTCCAAGGCAAGCGATTCCTAACACTTAATAGAGAAATTGAATGATTTCTACGTTTCTCTTAAGGTTTTGAAGAATACAAAAATCTAGTAGGAGACTTATTAGAAAAATGAAATGATCACATTTAACCTTTCTAATATTGTATAATAGGCCGCTATTTCGAACCATTCAAATCGACAATCAACCACTCATGTCAAACTTGAATTGTTCAAAACAATAGATAGTTAATTTACATTTGTCAAAACTCAACATACACAATAAATAAAATCAATCAAAGAATCATAGACATATTAGTTCATGAAGCTACTATAAATCATTAGAGTCTGAACAAAATACAATAGAATCTCAATACAAATGAATCTCTAATACATAAGCAACTAACAAGTCTGAACATAAATGACTGGAATAAACTGAAATAATTGAAAGCTGGATAGATATAGATGGATCTCCAAGCGAAGCTCCAACCTCCAAAGGTGAGTCTCAAATGCTGTGACACTCAGTCTGACCCGAGCATAAAGTAAAACACAAAACACTCGAATCAGGATTAACATTCTTATAGTAGTAAATTCAACTAAAATGAAATGTCAACTGAAATACAAGTAACTTAAAGGATGTTTGGGATTTCCATCCTCTAAGGATCATTTAAACTATCTACATAGATAGTACAATACGCTATACAAATAAGCCGTAAGCTCCACCAAACCGGTGGTTTACCTAGAGGACATCCCATAGGTACGGTACAACGCAAACTCGTAGAAGGCACGATATGGCATGTGAACATGGCACGTGAGGCAATACAAGGGTATATATACCGTTTGCGTATCCAGACTGGTGGTAACGCATAACAACTACTACCATCCACCTCGAGACACACTCCCAAATCAAAGGTGCACCCAATCAAATCATAAAGTAATAGAATGATATCGAAGAAATGTGTCTGATCGGAGGAATGACCTCACTTGGCTCGGCATAGATCCTGTTTTAGTCACATCTAAGCTGACTCACGAGAGTCAGGGCTACGAAAATACCTCATGCAGAATCGTCACCAAACCATCCTACTTTGTTCTGGAATCTCCACGACGTACATAGTTATTAAAGTGGTTTTCGGTATTGGCAGAGAGTATGACAATATCCGATCCCGGTCTCTTTAACAACCAAACGCTTATTTCACACCGTGGCCATTTCAATTCAAAACAGTTCATACTTCATATTAAAATATTATATTATTTCAAAATCATATCACTTTCGAAATCTTAACCAAAAAATAATTTAAACCATCATATCAAAATATTACATTTAAATCCATTAAATCTAGATCATAACAGTTCCAACTTACATAGTTTAAAAATTGAAAATAGTTTTTATATATATTTTGAAATAGTTATAAATTAAAATATTTTATATTTCAAAACAATTATAGATTAAAATAGTATATATATTAAAAATAGTTTATATATTAAAAATACTATATAACAAAAATATTTTCCTCCAATTTCATAAATCGATTCAAATCAACTTTAGTTCCAAAATTCAATTTAAATCAATCCCAGTTCAACAATTTCAGTTTAAAAGGTTAAAGATTCAATTCAAATTCTCAATAAACCATTTCTATTTTTATCAATTTCAAATCCCAGTTTGAACTATAGATTCAATTCCAATAAGATTCAAAGTCTAAAATATTCAAACATTTACAATATAAATTTCATTTATATGTCCCGTTTAACTTTAATTTTTATTCAAATTGGTAACAATTAAATAAAATCTCAATTTGTAAATTTGAATCAATATTAAATATTCAGTCATGGTTTTATTTAAAGTTGAGAATATTCAATTAACACTTTTTATCAAATCAAGTTATAAGTCATACCTTTCAAAATCTCAAAATCAATAAGTTCAAATAAATTCTTATTTAAATTCAATTATTAAACAATTTAAATTCCACATCAACATTAATTTATCTTCCCGACTTCTATTATTTAAGTTATAAAAATTTATTTTTAAAATATTAATATAAATGCTTAACCATATTATATACTAATTAAATTAAATTTTAATAAATTAAATGTTATTATTAAATTTAATTTTATATTAAATATTATTTTATATATTTTTAAAATAATAAAATTATAAGTAAAATCTAAAGTTTTATATTTCCAAAACTAACTTATAAATTAAAATTTCCAAAACATATTATTTTAAAAAACTAAATTTTATACATATATAAAAATAGAATTTATATATTATATTTTGAAAAACCAATATTCATTAAAACCCCTATATTTCTTTTCAAACTTTGGAAATCATTTTCAAAATATAGACCAAATTGTCCGTACATAATTTTCTATCCTATGGTCAAGTTATACGGATATTTATCATTTCAACCAGCAAATTAAATATTTACGGATGTATATCATTTCAACCCATAACGATTTTCCCCTAATCTATAATATCGTTCGGATATGTATTATTTCAACCTATAGGGAATTTCTAAACTAACAAGGAATCTGCAGAGTGAGAACAAATATGATAGTAATATAACAGATCAAAAATAGGCATATATCATTAGCAACAAGTTTAAATATAATATATACAACAGGGTTATGTTGTCATATGTCATAGGTGAACAAATGCAGATAATGTCATATCATATTTAACAATTACATAACTAACAATTCAAATTTAACAGCATATTTGAATTGTCATTCCGTATGAATTAAATTTATAAGAATGTTAATCGTAAGTGATTGTTTAGCTTTCGAGGCTAGAGAAATAACAAAAACAGGATGCGACGAATCTAAGCGCAAATTCTAAAGCAGAGTAAAGTGGACACGAGATCGATGAAAACAACATATATAAATTTTGTTTTCTTTTCAAATCAATATATGTAATATACATATAAGAATGTTTAAAATCTTGAATTGAAATTTAAACACATATCTTCATATATATTTTAAAATTGATATTTAATTTATACACGTACAAAATGAAATCTTTATATATACTGTTTCAAAAATGATCATTTCTTTGACACATTTATTTAAAAATCGAAGAGTGTGTGTGTGTATTTATATTTATAAGAAGGAATGCTAGCAGAGATAAATCGAAACGAAATATGAATGTAGTATATATATACAAACTTTTTATATATAAAAGATAAATTGATAAGCAGGTGCAAGTAAAAAGTGTGTGTGTGTGTATATATACACACACAAAAATTAGCTTTATATACACAAGCAGGTAAAAGTATATATACAAACTATATATATAAGTAGGTAAAAAGTGTACATATGTACAAACTATATATATTAGCGGGTAAAAGTATACGTACATACACTTTATATATTTCATTTATAGAACAACACGCAAGCAACCGAGGGAGAGAGAGGAGCATGGGTGGCAGAGATAGGCGGAGTTCGCTAGCTATTCGGTAGAGAAGGATGAGCTTCCAGTGAGAGGGTGGTTGTAGCGGATCTGTGGAGATGATGGGGCATTCAAGTGGGAAGGTGGCAAGGCTGGGTTTGCGTGAGTTCGACGATCTAGGGTGCCAGCGGAAGATGCGAGCTGTCTGAGGTGGGTAGTACGATTTTGCGAAGGGTGGTGACTTGTTTGAAAGGGTGAAGGTTTGCAAACGAGAGAGAAAGAAGGGAATGGCATGTCAGGTCGGACAATGGCTGTGATGTAGTTTGGTGGCCGGTTGATGTGGTGCAGGGTTTTGGCGTGGAGATTCTTTCTCGGGAGGGATAGAGTCAATGGACGTGAGGCTTGGGTGATGGTTTGTAGAAGGCTGCTCCATGAAGGGCATTTTGATGTGTTGTATTCGCGTGAAGGGGAGGAATGGGAGGCACGCATGCAGGTCAAGGAACGGTGATCTCTAACATGTCAGTTTCTATGGCACTGGATTGGCTGCTGTGGTATTTGGCCAGCTGTGCAAGTTTATGGGTTAAAGGCGAACGGAAGGGTGACGCAGTAGTGCAAATGTGGTGAGGGGTTCATTGTTGTGGTTACGCAAGATGAAAAGAGAGGGTATCGGAAGTGAACGAGGCAGCAGGGAGGGGAATAAGTAGAATAAAAGTGACAGCAACCTTCATAAATTTTATGCAAATTCCCTTTTTATTTTTATTATTTTATTTAAAAGAAGACAGATCAAAGAAGGAAGAGCCTAAAAAGAAATGAACGAAACGAAGCATAAAATAAGACCAGGGGAATGACAAAAGTCAGTATTAAATTCAGGAATAATAAAAGCTAGCGGCCATTTATTTTCAGCCGATGGGTAAATGAATGCCCAATGGGAACACAAAAACGCTCAAAACAGTACCAATACGGTCAACCGTTTCGCAGGTTTCGCTGCGTATCGGACACCGAAAGGCATAACTGAATATATTATGGTGATCAGCACAATGATACGAACGGACCGGTACACATATATTAAAGATACGATCAAGTTATAAAAACTCAATTTTTTGCTGTCGAAAATGCTGCTAAAATGTCGAAAATAAAATAAATGGAGCTATAACAGTCCAAATTTAGCGAAACGAAATGACGTCTAAATTAGTTTACATTTTTATTATATAAAAATATTCGATTTTCGAAAACATTTAGTTTCCACGAATTTTAACTGATTTATATAAAATTACACAGCAAAACTAACTTCCACCTTTTCCAATAAAAATTTACCATTTGCTATGTTTAAATAGAAGTATTTAAAATTTCAAATTTTCATTATCAAATTTTATTGTTTAATTTCAAGCAAAATTCAGCTAATTACGTTATTAAAACCGTTAAAATTTACGGTCGTTACATTCTAGCCCATTCAAAACTCTTCGTCCCCGAAAAGGAACGAGGTAGGAGAATAGAAACAACAGAGAAAAAAATATAGATTCAAAATATACAATATCAGACACAACAATTAATTTAAAACAACATAAATATATTTATTTTAATTGATTAATATTCAACAAATTTGGTTTCAATCCATTTATTCAATTAATAAATATTTATTTATTTACATTTTGATTGATTTCAATTCAATGTATTTTCATTATATTGATTTGCTTTCAATTTATTAACATTTGTTATAAAAAATTTCTCTCAAAAAAAGTTTATTCTATTTAACTCATTTATTTAATCCATCTAACTTCACTTAAGTTGATTCCATATAAAATTCAATTTCAACAATTCTTAAGCTTATATGTATTCACTTAAATAGTATTTCTCTTTTAATATCCAATTTATTTCACTAAACATTAAGTGTATAAAGATTTATCATAACTACTAAATTTTTAATTGTAATTTCCCTTAACAAAATTTCATACTTGGACATCTTATTACCTGCGTTAATATTGTATATTATTCATTTGTTATTCTCATTAACATTTAACTATTTCTAGGTAAGTTATACTAAGGTTCTGAGTGAAATTAAATACTATATAAGTTTACCTTTTATTTACAACATTTATATTAAGCAAAATCTCAGTTTGAACATTTTTTATTACTTAAATTTCTCTTGTATAACCTTCAATTACACATCCACATTCATTTTTTTACCTTTTGAATAATCTAGGTAAGTTATATATCTTTTACAATGCAATTGAGTAATATACAAATTAATTTATTCTAGCTCAACTGTTTCAAGTTGTTTTAATTTCAATTCTCAATTTAGATACCTCAATTATTTTTTAAAAAAAATTCATTTCAATGATTGAAATCCATTACTTAACATATATATATATATATATGTATATATATATGTATATATATATATATCATTCTCAAGAAATTTAAATCAAAAACTATTTTCCAAAACAAAAGTGCAGCAAAGCTCCTAAGTGGTCTCCCCACTTTGAAACCCGAAAATGAACATCGATGATGATGTAGTCATCATCAAAAATTTTTTCCATTGACAAAAGAGGAGAGCTCCTTTCGACATCCTTTGAAAAAAATTCAATAATATTTCAAAACTTTGAAATTTGAAAAGCACCAGAAATTAAATTCTCAAATCATTAATTTAAATTCATTTCACTTACAAAACTAAATTCATAGACCATTTTTAAATTTTCATATTCTTATTACATACACAATACTTACTGGTTTAGGAATGTTGGCAAACAAAATGATAATCTAGTATTATCATTTCTAACAACCAATTCATTTAACTGTTAAATTTCATAAAATTATGCCTTATATAAATAAAACATAATCATAAATTATTTCAGTTACCAATTTTTGAAATCAATATTGCATCAGTTTGCTTTGTTCGTGTGCTTTGGAATTCCTATCGATTGCGTTAGTCAGTCGAATCGATCCAAAACCCAAATCCAACTTAACAATTCAAACAACACAATATAAAACAATTTAGATCAATTTCAAATATATTCCCTCACACGATGATTCAAGAATGGATTTCAGAACAAGGATGGAGGTTCAAATTCAAAAGGATCCTAATCAAAGAGAATTCTAACTATGAATATAGATTCGGAAGGAAGATAGGATAATTAAATTACAAAAGAGGAAAGATTGATAGACTTATATTAATCGCGGCAACCTTAATCGGGCCAACCGAGATTTAGAAAAGACGAGAATACCATCAACAAAATGAAGACAAACTTGGTGAGAGCATCGTAGAAACACGATTCAGGAGATCGATGAAGATGGTGGGATGATTGGTTAATCTAAAGGGCACAACTAACCATTTATAGAAACCATTCGTCCGAAAGGAAAGACAACCGATCAAGTTATAGGAATAAGATCGATGCAGAATTCCAATTTCCCACTTGAGAGGGAGAGAAATGATTTCACCGAAGACATCAGGATAATCCCTGACTATCGGGATGGAGTCAAGATCACTAGACTGGGCATCAAATGGAAGGATAAAACTGCCTGCATAATCCTAAGGAGATTGACATTCGATCATAAGAGAATTACCCTGGTCATCTACTAAGGAAACAGTTTGGGTTGTAAAGGGGTTTCACCACTTTAAAAATCATGCAAAAATTGAAAGGATGAAATTGACGGTTGAGGTTAGAAAGACGAGCTCTAATTTATTACAGAGATTAACAGAAATAGAGCTATAGGATGCTCTAGTATCAAGAAGAACACGAAAAGAAAAGACATGAATGGATTTCAGAATGAAGGGAACATTCCAAAATTCAAAAGAAAATCCAAATCAAGGAGGATCCTAACAAAGGATTTCAAGCTCGAATGAATATGATTCTATAATTGATTCTACTCATTGTAGGGTATTACTACCCCATCTCAAATGAGTTTTTACTCCATATGCTAAGTTTTTCCTAAACCAGAGCTTTGTACCACTTGTAATAGGCCGCTATTTTGAACCATTCAAATTGATAGTCAACCACTTATGTTAGACTTGAATTGTTCAAAATAACAGATTGTTAATTTATATTTGTCAAAGCTCAGCATATATAGTAAATAAAATCAATCACAGAATCACAAACACAGAGTATTACAACAATAACCAGCGGAATAGATAAATAGTAGTTCATGAAGCTACTATAAAACATCGGCGTCTGGAACCATATACAATAGAATCTCAACATAAATGAATCTCTAATACACAAGCAACTGACAAGTTTGAACATAAATGACTAGTATAAACTGAAATAACTGAAAGCTTGATAGATATAGATGGATCTGCAGGCGAAGTTCCAATCTCTAAAGGTGAGTCTCAAATGCCTGACATTTAGTCTGACCTGAGCATAAAGCAAAACATAAAACACTTGAGTCAGGATTAACATTCTTATACTAGTAAATTCAACTCAAATGAAATGTCAACTGAAATAAAAGTAACTTAAAGGCTGCTTGGGATTTCCATCCTCTAAGGATCCATTAAGCTATCTACATACATAGTATAATACGCTACATAAATAATGCCTACAGTAAAGTAAACTATTAAAATTGCGTTAAGGCGTTACCTATATCCCCCTTAACACATTTTATTTATTCCTATAGTCTATACAATGCTGTAAGCTCCATCAAACCGGTGGTTTACCCAAAGGACAACCCCATAGGCACGGTACAAAAACAAACTCATAGAAGGCACGATAAGGCATGTGAACATGGCACGCGAGGCAATGCTAGGGTAGATATAACGTTTGCGGATCCAAATTGGTGGTAACGCATAGCAGCTACTACCGCCCACCTCGAGACACACTCCCAAACCAAAGGTGCACATAATCAAATCACAAAGTAATAGAATGGTATCGAAGAAATGTGTCTGATCAGAGGAATGACCTCACTTAGCCCGACATGGCTTATGTTTTAGCCACATCTAAGCTAACTCATGGGAGACAAGGCTACATAAATACCTCATACAGAATCGTCACTAAACCATCCTACTTCGTTCTGGAATCTCCACCACGTACATAGTTGTTAAAGTGGTTTTCGGTATTGGCAGAGAATATGACAATATCCGACCCCGATCTCTTTAACAGCCAAACGCTTATTTCAACCGTGGTTATTTCAATTCAAAAAAGTTCATATTTCATATCAAAATATTATATTATTTCAAAATCATATCACTTTCGAAATCATATTCACTTTCGAAATCTTAACCACCAAATAGTTTAAACCATCATATCAAAATATTGCATTTAAATCCATTAAATCTAATTCATAACAGTTCCAACTTACATAGTTTAAACATTGAAAATAGTTTTTATATATATTTTAAAATAGTTATAAATTAAAATAGTTTATATTTCAAAATAGGTTATAGATTAAAATAGTTTATGTATTAAAAATAGTTTATATATTAAAAGTACTTATATAATAAAAATAGTTACCTGTAATTTCATAAATCAATTCAAATCAACTTTAATTTCAAAATTAAATTTAAATCATCCCCAGTTCAACAATTTCAATTTAAAAGGTTAATTATTTAATTCAAATTGTCAATAAACCATTTCAATTTATCGATTTCAAATCTCGGTTTGAACTATCACTTCAATTCCAATAAGATTCAAAGTTTAAAATATTCAAACATTTACAATATAAGTTTCATTTATATTTCACATTTAAGTTTAAGTTTTATTCAAATTGGAAAATATTCACTTAATCATTTTAATAACAATTAAATTAAACCTCAATTTATAAATTTGAATCAATATTAAATATTCAGTGTCGGTGTCAGTTTTATTTTAAGTTGAGAATATATATTTAACGCTTTTTATCAAATCAAGTTATAAATCATACCTTTCAAAATCTCAAAATCAATAAGTTAAAGTAAATTTCTTATTTAAATTCAATTATTAACCAATTTAAATTCCAAGTCAACATTAATTTGTCTTTTCAACTTCTATTATTTAAGTTATAAAAAAATTGTTTTAGAATATTAATATAAATGCTTAACCATATTATATACTAATTAAATTAAAATTTAATAAATTAAATATTATTATTAAATTTAAGTTTACATTAAATCTTATTTTATATATTTTTAAAATAATAAAATTATAAGTAAAATCTAAAATTTTAAATTTCCAAAACTAACTTATAAATTAAAATTTCCAAAACATGTTATTTTAAAAATCTAAATTTTATATATATATAAAAGTAGAATTTATATATTATTTTTAAAAAAACCAATATTCATTAAAACCCCTATATTTTATTTCAAACTTTGGAAATCATTTTTAAAATATAGACCAATGGTGTCCGTATATAATTGTCTATCATATGGTTAAGTGATACGGATATTTATTATTAAATATTTATGGACATATATCATTTCAACCCGCAACCCAAAATTTCAAAACTAATGAAAATCGCTTGGATTTATCATTTCAACGCATAACGATTTTCCCCTAATCTATAATATCGTTCAGGTATGTATCATTTTAACCTATAAGGAATTTCTAAACTAACAGGGAACTTGTAGAGTGAGAAAAAATATGATAATAATATAACAGATCAACAAAAGGCATATATCATCAGCAAAAAATTTAAATATAATATATACAATAGGGTTATGGTGTCATATGTCATAGGTGAACAATTGCAGATAATGGCATATCATATTTAACAATCACATAACTAACAGTTCAAATTTAACAGCATATTTGAATTGTCATTCCATGTTAATTAAATTTATAAGAATGTTAATCATGAGTGATTGCTCACCTTTCGAGGCTAGAGAAATAACAAGAACATGATGCGATGAATCTAAGCACAAATTTCAAAGCAAAGCAAAGTGGACACGAGATTGATGAAAACAACATATATAAAATTTATTTTCTTTTGAAATCAATATATGTAATATATATAAGAATGTTTAAAATCTTGAATTCAAATTTAAACACATATCATAACATATCTTTATATTTTTTTTAAAAACTAATATTTAATTTATGCACATATAAAATGAATATAAAATTAAATCTTTATATATACTGTTTCAAAAATCATTATTTCTTTGACAAATTTCTTTAAAAATCGAAGTGTGAGTGTATGTGTGTATTTATAAGAAGAGAATGCTAGCAGAGATAAATTGAAACAAAATACCAATGTAGTGTGTGTGTGTATATATATATACAAACTTTATATATATAAAAGATAAATTGATAAGAAGGTGCCAGTAAAATACACACACATGCACAAATTAGCTTTATATATATAAGTAGGTAAAAGTATATATACAAACTATATATATAAGTAGGTAAAAAGTATACATATACTAAACTATATATATTAGCAGGTAAAAGTATACGTACATAAACTTTATATATTTCAATTATAGAACAACATGAAAGCAACTGAAAGAGAGAGAGAGGAGCATGGGTGGTAGAGATAGGTGGGGTTTGCTGGCTGTTCGGTAGAGAAGGATGAGCTTCCAGTGAGAGGGTTGGTTGTGGCAGATCTATGGAGATGATGGGGCATTCAAGTGGGAAGGTGGTAAGGCTAGGTTTGCATCAGTTCGATGATCTAGGGTGGCAGCAGGAGACACGAGCTGTCGGAGGTGGGTGCTACGATTTTGCGGGGGGTGGTGACTGGTTTGAAATAGTGAAGGTTCGCAAATGAGAGAGAAAGAAGGGAATGGCATGTTAGGTCAGACAATGTCTGTGATGTGGGTTGGTGGCCGGTTGATGTGGTGCAGGGTTTTGGTATGGAGGTGCTTGCTCGGGTGGGACAGAGTCAGGGTACGTGAGGCTTGGGTGATGGTTTGTAGAATGCTGCTGCATGAAGGGCGTTTTGATGTGTTGTATTCGCATGAATGGGAGGAATGAGAGGCACGCACGTAGGTTAAAGAATGGTCATCTCTGACATATGGGTTTCTGTGGCACTGGGTAGGATGCTATGGTATTCTCCCCCACTCAGAACTTTTTGTCTCCGAAAAGGAACGAGGTAGGAGAATAGAAACAACAGACAAAAAAATATAGATTCAAAATACACAATATTAGACATAACAATTAATTTAAAACGATATAAATTTATTTATTTTTAAATTGATTAATATTCAACAAATTTGGTTTCAATCCACTTATTTAATAAATAAATATTTATTTATTTACATTTTGATTGATTTCAATTCAATGTATTTTCATTATATTGATTTGTTGAATTTACTAACAATTGTTACAAAAAATTTCTTTCAAAACAAAATTTATTTTATTTAAATCATTTATTTAATCCATTTAACTTAACTTAAGTTGATTCCACATAAAATTCAATTTCAACAATTCTTAAGTTCATGTTTATTCACTTAAATAGTATTTCTCTTTTATTATTCAATTTATTTAGCTTAACATTAAGTATATAAAGATTTATCACAACTACTAAATTTTTAATTGCAAATTTTGTTTACAAAATTTCATATTGAACATCTTATTATTTGCATTGATATTGTATATTATTCATTTGCCATTCTCATTAACATTTAAATATTTCTAGGTAAGTTATATTAAGGTTCTGAGTATAATTAAATACTATACAAGTTTACCTTTCATTTAAAACATTTATATTAAGCAAAATCTCAGTTTGAACATTTTTTATTACTTAAATTTCTCTTGTATTATCTTCAATTACCCATCCACATTCATTTTTTACGTTTTGAATGATCCAGGTAAGTTATATATGTTTTAGAATGCAATTGAGTATTATAAAAATTAATTTATCCTAGTTCAACTGTTTCAAGTTGTTTTAATTTCAATTCTCAATTTAGATACCTCAATTATTCAAAAATTTGTTTCATTTCAATGATTGAAAACCATTATTTAATATAAATCTTAAGAATTTAAATTCTGGTTTCACTTCAACCATTTCGACAAAAATATATACATATACATATATATATAAATCAAATCATACTTAAGAAATTTAAATCAAAATCCATTTTCCTAAACAAAAGTGCAGCAAAGCTCCTAAGTAGTCTCTCCACTTTAAGACTCAAAAATGAACGTCAATGATGCTACAATCGTCATCGAAACTATTTTCCAGTGACAAAAGAGGAGAGTACTGACTTACTTGTGACGGCCCGCAAATCTGTACCCTTTGAATCGACAATAATCCACACATGTCTGACCCAAAAAGCACCGACTGGAGGAAAGTCAAGGGAAAGAAAAGAAGAGAGAAGAAGAGAAGAGAAGAAAGAGAGAAGATAGAACCAAACAGAACAATATAGAATCTCACATCGCAGCGGAAAATATATAATATCATATCAATGATCTTTACAAAACTGAAACTGTATATATATAGACACACATCAATCAGAATTCAACAATCAATCAATAGTTATCAGCCTGAACAGTTATAATAACCTGTCCTTACAAATGCCAATAAAAACAACAACTAAGCAATGAAGTGGATAATCAAGCAAATACGGATGTACAAAAATGAAGATCTCCAGCTCTCCTGCTGAAGCTCCAAAGGCACCAAAACTAAAGCTGTAAATATACTCGGTCTGGCCCGAGCATTGAAAGGGAAGAACGCCTAGATCAGTCTGGTAAACCAGCGTGAGAAACACGCTCAACTGAATTTATTAAATTACCAAAACCTTTTCTTTATCAAAACAAAAGTATCTCGTAAGACACGCCCACTCATAAACATGGACATGTTTTTATCTTAAGATAACTAAAACATTTCTTTCATATCAAATCCTCTTATATTATACTAGTGTCTAGTATATACAAATAATATTAATCATAGTCGAAATGGTTACCCATATAGCATTTCGAGGCTATTAATTACGCCTTTACAAACAAAATCACAGCTTGTAGTGGGTTTTGGATTTCCATACAAATGACCAGGTGAAGGGACTACCTTTCGGCGGTACATCTCTAGAAGAATTTATCGAGGACCATCACGAAGGATCCTCTACTAACACAAGACCAACCCACCTCTGTAACTAGATGGTACCGAATATATCATCCACCAGTCGTTACTGACCTTTACCGACCTTTACCGAGGGCCCTCATAGCATATAAACCACAATAATCAGATGCACGACGTCATAACATGTAAAGATATCTCTAGAACAGGATGATCATATCCTAATGGGAATGACCCACTTAGCCCTGCTACATCTAACCCTGTTTTAGTTATTTCCGGTTGATGAGGCCTGATGAGGTAACGATTACCTTTCACAATCACATATCACATCACTTAGAATGCCACACGGCCATTTCCGTTGACTATTAATTGTCTTCCACAAAAATACAACTCTTAAGCTCATACGTCTCAAGGAGGGTGTTAAGCTAAGAGAAGTTGCCTTCTCCGCTACCACTGATGAACGTTTGTATAAACCAATGTACGTAATATATAGAAATGCAATGTCAGACAAACATCCATACAAGTTATCTAGGAATAGGACAAACCGAAGGTACTTTCCTACCACATCCTGTCGGGAAATCACTATGATTAGTAGCAATAGTCTTCGCATTGGATATTTCATAATGAAGAGACCACTGATACTGGATGTATATGGGATTTTAACCCCAAACGATCAACAAGGAGTCCCCCACTATGAAACTCTAGAATATCAATGTCATCACAAGCAACCTGCACAATCTTCGCATATACATTGGTCCGAAGAGGTTTTCGGATAAACCGATCCCGTCTCTTCGCACCAACAACGCCAAAGTGTTTCTCAACCTCACATAGCAACTAAGTCTCATAGACTTATCACGTCTCCAACTTTCAACTTGCTATCCTTCGGGCCAAGAAGGAAGCTCCATAGATTGGAGTAATACTCCGCATTATACGAATCAACATCCTCAACACAAAGGATAATCAAGCCTACATAGAAGGCTACGTACTAAGTGTACGACTAAATAGTTCCCACATCAAGTTGAGGAACTAAAATTTTGGCCAATTTGATAGTCGGTTATTTAACTATCAAAGCAAACAAACAAATATTTAGCACCATATGCAATCACTAGGCCCTTTTAATTAATCTTTTATTAATTAAATCATTGCCAAATATTCACTTCAAATTACCTTTAAAAACATATATTCTCAAAACATTTCAATCCTGGAAAACATTTCCATATACTTATTTAATAATAAGTAACTCACAAACCAATTTATTTTCAACACTTAGTAAATATTACATATACTTAAATCAGGATTGAGTATATATTTTATTCTTTTAAGGAAAAGATTCTTTTAAACATCTTTATTTGGGTCAAAACGAAGCTGCGTAAAACATCGTTACGACAACCCAAAATCACTAGTATAGGGATTCGAAAATAAGATAGATATATAAATCCCAATACTATACAAAACATTTCCATTTGAAAATCATTTACTACAACAATAGTGTTATAGTCCACCATTTCCTTGTACTTTTCGAAAACGTCTATTTCAACAATGAATGTTGAAATCTATGGTTTCGATACTTAATGCATTTTAAAACATCTTTAAACCATATAACTCCATTTAAATACCACTTTCCAAAACGTTTCTTTAATATATAATTCACTGTCCAAAATCGTGAATATAAATCGTTTACCAAATTTGATATTTATTTCAAAATTTAATTTAAAGGATAATTCACTATCAAAAATCGTGAATATAAATCTCACCAAATTCAACATTTCTACTTATAAATTTGTTTATTTTACAAATTCCTTTATTTTATAAGTTCAGAATTATAAATCTTATTCACTTATAAACTCCATTTATAACTTCATTTTAACATTTACGAAACTCGTTTTATAATTCCAATGTTTTGATTTATAAAACATCAATTTTATAAATCCCATATATAAACCATTTAATATAATTCAGAAATACCAATTTAAATAAACCAATTCTGTTAATAATTTACAAATCATTATTAAAACTTGTATAACTCCATTAATCATACTTAAAGTATATTTCACAAAAATCATAATTTTTATAACATAAAATTTATAACTTTTATTTATTTAAAACAAATCCCTTCCTTTATAACAATCTCAAAATATATTTTTTCAAATCATTTAAAAATTCTTTTTTTCGAAATCATCACTTTAACATTTTTAAATTTCCAAAAATAAGCCCAATGCTGCAACAGCACCAAATACATCAATCATGGCATCCAAAACATCATATATCATATGATAACAAAATATATAACAATATCTGTAAATAAATCAATACTGTTGAGGAATCCAGTTGGATCCCTCCAACCTGTCACCTGCAACAAATATACATATTAGAATATGTGTACAATGTCTGCTTCAAGGCAGATGTGCGTATAAAGGGTCATCCACTCATACACGGGAGCGTATAGGTCATCTGCTCCACTAGTCAGGTATATATCCAAATACCAACCAATATATCAAATATCATCCAAATAATCATCAATCATCATATAATATCTCACTTATATAAAAATATCAGTGACTCAGAAAGAGTGAGTTGTACTCACATTGCATCCAATAGCGGTTGTAGTGTTTTTTTCGAATAAAATTAAACGACCGTTTAATTTTACCCAAAATTCACACTAGCTCAAATAAATCCCAGTCCAGCTCCATACTGTAGTGCTCATCCATACGAACCTAATGCAAGTCGTTTCTGCGAAACGGACCTCGTATCAAAAAGTTATGATGTTTTAAATATTATACGAATTTATATACAATAAATAAATTTCTATTTCTATTTTCAAAACCCTACACTCGATCTAGGCCGCACGATCTATCAAAGAAAATCACAGCCTGAAACGACTGGCCTTTCTCTCCACAGAAAGAAGCATCATTTTTAAGAAAGAAAGGGATAGAAAAGAGAAAAGAAAGAGAAGAAAGAAATAAACAACATCAGAATCTAAACAGCGGAATGAATAAACTATATTAATCATATAAATATTACGTAGTATCATATACATCAGAGTTACACAGCAAAAACAACACATACTAGACAGTTATAAACACCTATCTAGCTTAATACAATACAGACAACGACTAAGAGAACACACAGCAGAATACTATATATCTACACGCTGAAGCCTCCTGCTCCAATGTTCCTTCAAAATTCGTCAAACCTAACCTGAATCCCTTGGCTATTCGTAAAAATTTGAGTACCCAAGAGTTTAGGAAAATAGAAAATAAACTTCGGGTCAGACATGGGTCTGGTATGAGTAAACGGATTAAAGTTGCTTAACTTTAAAAACCTTTTGAAAGAAAAGGTATCACGTAAGACTTCCCACAAATAAACATGGAAAAGTTTTTACCTTACGCTAACCAAAACATTTGATAAGAAATCCAGTGATATTATAATAGGGTTTAGGGTTTTCAAATAAATATGAAATAGCCGAAATTGTAATATTTATTAAATTCCAGCTACTATCCATAAAAGTGGGTAATACAATCAAATGCGAGGGCACTTATTGGATTTTGGATTCCATACAATGGCAGGGCTACCGAGGTACCGTCCGTCACAGTACGGGGCCTAGATCACCGTACAGAGGATCACTCCCAATCTCCTGCAACACAAAGCTAAAACCATTCCTTACTGAACAGTTTCGAATAAGACAACCCAGCGGCTGTAGCTAGCAACCGCCCACACAGCCGAATAAAAAGGGACTCTAGACAGGGGTTCATCTCATCCTACTTGGGAACGACCCACTTAGCCTTGCTGCACCTCCCCTGTTTTAGCCATTTCCGATTGATGAGGCTTGAGGCTACGAGTACCTTTAGTGAACACATCACTTCGAATGCTCATCGTCCACCCGACGATATTCTAAAAGCATTCAATCCATACAAGTTCGTTCTGGGTTCGAACGAAACCGCAGGCATTATTTCGTTACACTCATTTTCTAATTAATCTCAGAGTTAATGACAATAACCCTTGCACTCTGAATCTTCATCTTTACCTGAGATTCACGACTTATCGTTAATTTGGATCGATGTGGTTTATGGATATCCAAATTTGGAAACCCGATCCCGGTCTCATCGAAATCCAAAACGTGTCTTTTAGGTCCAAGTTGTTTAAGGTTAAACAGTTCAATTCTATTATCTGTATACATACAGATAGATAATTCAAAATATCATAATAGATAATCTACTTATCATCACAGCAGATAATTCATATTATCATCACAATTCAACCAAATCATCTCATATCATATATCACACATATCTCATCAGATATCAAACAATCAAGCTATCCAATATCAATCAGCCATTCATAAGTAATGATCTATTAATCACACCATCCATAATTAATTTAAAATGAATTAAATTAATTACTTTATCTCTTAATTAATTTAATATATATTAAATTAATTTTTTTCATCACAATAAATCTTACTTGCTTATCCATTAATTAAACCAATTAATTAATCATCATCTTAATTAATTACCCTTGATTAATTATCTTTAATTACATTAAGTAATTTACTCTTAATTAATTACACAAATTAATTATCTTCAAATCATTAAGTAATTAACCTTAATTACTCTATTAATTATAATTATGACTTTAATCCTTAATTAATTACAATTAATTACCTTATAATAACTTATTATAGATTTATTAATCTTAATTAATCAATCCTTAATTATTCTCATTAATAACATTAATTAATGGACCTTAATTAATTACTTCCATTAATTAATTAACTATAATTAATTACATTATTTCTTAATTAATTACATTAATTAATCATGCTTAAATTAAATAAATCAACTTTAATAATTATAATCAGTAATTAATTATTCTTAATTATTTCTTAATTACTTTTGATTACGTTTATAAATCCTTTGATTTATTACACTAAGTAATAAATCCTTAATTACTTTACCAAGTAATTATCCTTTTAAATTACTTCCCATTAAGTAATTTTCCTTATCTCAATTACCTCTGGTAATTTATAAATCAATTACTTACCTTAAGTAATTACTCTTATCAAATCTCATTAAGTAAGCATACTTAATCAATTACCTTGTGACTATCTTTAATTAATTAACAAATTAATTAACTTAACTTGTCACATTCACCTCATAAATCATAACCGAGTAATTCATCCCTTAATTACTCTTTAACCAAATTAATCCTTAATTACAGATTAATTATCTTTCAACAATTAATTAATAAACCTTAATTATTAATCAATCTTTTAATACAAGTAATTAATCTATAATTACCTCTAAAATTAATTAATTAACCTTAATTAACTAATTAATTATCTCTTAATCATTAATTAATAAAACTTAATTATTAATTAATAACCTTAATTACAAATTAATAAATCTATAATTATAATTAATCAATCTTTAATTACAATTAATTAACCTTTAATAATAGTTAATTAATTCTTAATTAACTTTTATTATAGATTAATAATTTTCTTAATTGATAAAGCCTAATTATTAATTAATAAAAGCTAATTACAAATTAAATTCCTTTTTAAATACAAATTAATCAATCTTTAATTACTAATTAATCAACCTATTTTACTTGATTGATTTATCTTTAATTATTAATTAATATCTCTAATTACTAATTAATTATACTTAATTATAATTTAATTAACCTCTAATTAACTTATAACACTTAATTATTAATTTTAAATTAATTATTCTTAATTAATTCCTTAATTAATTCTTAATCGTTTTTAATTAAATTAATTACTCATATCTAATCTCCCTAATTAATTTAATTACTATTAAGATATTAAAGCTTTAATTATCTTTAAGATAAAATAATATCTTACTATTAACTTAATTAAAACATTTATCCTAATAATTAACCTTTCTTAATTAAATCTTTAATTAAGTTTTTAAAATACTCATTTAACTTGGTAAATTAAGGTTAACAAACATAACATCTTTTAAATGTTTAACCATTAACAAGTAATAGTTTAAAACTATTTTAATTTAAATTCAAAAACTTGTCTTTATAAAAACTTTGAAAATCTTAATTCAAGCATAAGTTTAAATATAACTTTAACCTTTACTAAACAAAATTTACATTTACCAAATTTTCAAAACTTCTTGACAAAATGTTAATGGAAACATTTATTACATATAAAGTAATTTATATAAGAAAGTTTTTAAACCAATTTCATTTTAAATTTCAAAAGCCCTTGCTTAATTTTTCTTAAACAGCTAAATCCTTTGCTCTGGGTCAAACTCGAAGACCACTCGGGTCATAACCGAGTCTACTTCCTGTTTCAAAATTTTGTTTAGTTTTTCAATTTAAGTTCAAATTTTAAACCTGTAACCACTACATAGTTAACAGGTTACATCCTTCCTAGCTACTCCGAGTTCCCACTCGAGTCACGCCCTCAAATACACAGTACTCTACCCGAACTAATACTAGAAAAACACAATCCCTTAAAACAACAGACACGAGAATTCAAACCCGTGCACATGCACCGTCACCAGATCCACCTTCAACCTTCGATGAACTCTCTGGCACCTCGACAATCGATGCAGCAACCATTCTTGATCATCCAACTACCGCCACCAACCCTCGATCAAAAATAGGATTACTCGGTTAAAAACTGATCCAACTGCCATGGCCAAAAACCACTCGGACCAACACCCCTGACCATCAGACGACGAGCAACTTCGGCCAATCCATCTCCGTTCATCCATGAACCCACCTCCAAACCCTAATTGAACTCGATCACCCTGATAAGTGGCAATGATCTCTTTTCCCAGGCCGACAAAATTTAGGGTTAAAACCTAAATCACTTCGCCGCCATCACTACGGCGATCATTCAGCGTCTACACCATTTTTGCCATACTTCCCGATCATACTTCAACCTCCACTCAAGATCTCGATCATTATAGCATTTTTGATCATCATATGTTACCAAAAATCCCATTTCCAGTAATACCCAAAATTCCCCATCAATACTTCATTAAAAAATTAGATTTTCTTTTTAAAATTCGAACCTTTCAATGGTAATTCAGTTTATATAATTGTTTCATCCAATTTCAACATTCGATTTTAACATTGACGTTAGAATGTCACTGCATTATTTGATTTCCAGATAGTTTTCAAGCACAAGATACTTAAATCTATTCCTAGTACTTAAATTATAATTAAACTAATCTATATTTGTTTAAATTCAAGTCCTAACAGTTATATAAATAGAAAGACCTTAAAGTTTTGATTTTAACTTAAATTCTACAGTAAGGAAAACAGAGAAGATAATGAAACCAGACATGCACAGTTTCAAGCATAACAAACATACTTCAGATTTATGTCTATACAGAGGCATACTTATATTCATATATATAAAATAAACATCATCATAGAACTCATATGTAACAGATAATTAGCTGCTTAAGTTTTAGTAAAAAAATGTTTACTCACCTCTTTTTTTAGAGAGCTTGTATTTTCCCTAGAAACTGAACACAGGTTGCTTGCCTCTCTGGAAACTGTTTTGAAAATGTTCCAGGCATTTGATCACGAGAATTCTATTGGTTTGAGCTTTTCTTAATTTGGAAATGAATTACTAAGTTTTGAAAATACTTTGAGGAAGGTTACAAGGTTTTGATCTTGCATTTCTGGTTTTGACATTTGTTTACTGGTTTTGATAATATCTGGTTTTGAAAGTTTTCAAATTTGCATTGAACTTTTGAAAACATATTGCAGGCTTGTGATTTAGAAGGTGTTCTAGGTTTTGATAACATAAGGTTTTAGATTTGATTTGAGGAAAATCTCAGGTTTACCATTTGGTTTGAGAAGTGGATTTCAGGTTTTGATTTGTTTCAAAGAAGATGTTAATAAATTTTGAAAGAAATTACCGATTTTGATTTTAAGGAACCTTTTGATTTTAGCATGAGGAAGTTTTCATGTTTGTGAACATTACTTACTTGTTTGAATTCAAAGTATAAGAAAAAAAATGAATGAAGAATGCGAAAGTGTTTTATATGGATTAAAATTTTGGTTTAATTAAAATTTAAAGAAAATAAAAACAAGTAATGACACTTGTCTCTTACTTAGATTAATATGTTAACACTTGTTATCTAAAAGGTTTATAACTTAACACTTGTCCTACTTTATTTTTATATTATTTAATAATGGTTTTAAAGGCTTTAAAATTAATTTTTTCCTAATAAGTTTATACATATATTAATTATAAATGGTTTCTTATTAAATTTCTAATTAACAAATACATTTAATAATTTATAAACACTTTTCTAAATTTTATATAAATACAATCTTAAAAGAAAATAAAATAAAAACCATTTATAATTTAAATAAGAATCATATATAATATTTTTAACTCATTTTAAATGCTATTTCAAAAAAACCTTTGTATTTATTCCTACTAAATAAATACTTTTTCCAAATTCCTATCAATAAATTTCTTTTAAGAGAATAATATAAAACAAATCTTATTTTTAAATAAAACATTATCTATATATTTTAAATCCAAACTATATTATTATTTTTATTTTAAGATGTATGTATATTCCCCTAAATTCTAATTTTATATTCAAATTCAAAGTCGGTTTAAAATCCAATTTTAAAGTCAATTCAAATAATATAGATATCAATTTTAAACAAACTCGTTATTATTTATAAATAATTTATTCTATTTAAAATCAATTTAAATACAAAGATATATATAGTTAAAAACACTTATAAATTTTAAAAACAATAAGTCAATTTAGAATTTATTTATACAAACTAAATAATTATTCTTATTTAAAAATCAATCTATAATCATAATTTAAAACATCACGTTACTAATTGTTTGGCTATTTATATTAAATATAAAAAATTTATCAAATTTTAAACAATTTATTTAAGAGATTATCACATTTTAAATTCCTTGAAATTTTGGGATATTACATTCCTCCCCCCTTAAAAGAATTTCATCCTCGAAATTTAAAACAAAGATAATCCAAAGTTTTTTTTTATTTCAGCCCATTCAAACATACATATCAACCATACATAACCAAACAAATAATTTCATTCCAACAACCAATTCAATCAAATAAACAACACTAGCTATCTAGACACAGATCTGGATAAGCTTCCTAAAATTATCTCGAGTTTCCCAAATACAGATGCTGGGATACTCACTCTACTAAATCCAAACTAACTACACAACTAAGCATTCGAGCTCTTACTCATCTAGATCTACCATCTACACAAGATATCAGACCACAGACAAGACCGATCAACAATTAAATCCTTCAGGACTACTGGTTCCAAAACCAGTGATGAACCAGACACGTAATCCCTCAGAGATACGTGAAATATTTTGAATCCCAGTCTTCCAAGCTGGCAATTCAACTCTTCAGACCCAAGCACTAATTCTTATAAAAACTCAAAAGAATCCAATATACCTCAGAGCTAACCTCATAATCTTACTAAATCTTATTGCTCCTTTTACCGGAGAAATAACAATGAAGTCTTCAACTTCGAATTCCAAATTCCTCCGTCTCTTAACCTCAAAACTCTACTTACGATCCTGGGCTGTTCACAGATCCTTTTCGATCAGCTCAACCTTTGTTGATGCTTCTACAAACAAACTGGATCAAAACTACTCAACAAACTGATCCTCACAAGATCTAAATCAAAATCACAGTCTCCACTTCAGAATCATTCGAAGATTACAACCTACTTCTCTTATCCGGAAAAAACAGAACAGGATCACTCGCCAACTTGCCTCAGATCCTGAAAAACTCCAGTAGAAACTCTCAAATCTAAAACACTGCAACTTCCACTTGCTTCTACTTTAGAACAGCTGCTACCTTGCTTCTGTTGCACAACTCTGATCAGGAGTAGATGAAAAATGCAGTTGATGAACACAGGCGCAGAATAGACAGCACATCCCAGAAATAAGGTTCAACAGAAGTTCCAAGAAATACAGAGCTGCTTCACCCAAAACCTTCTCCAGAAGCTATCCTTCTACCCGGCTGAATTACCAATTAACTTCATGAACCAAGTTAATAGGAACTCAATTCTTAATGCGGGCAAATCTCTAACTTTTCTGAAGATATCTGAAAAATCTTCGATAACTCCATAACTTCTACATCCTCTAGAGATGCCTCAAACCCAGGCAAAAGATTTTCCCAAAATAATCACCCAAACTATCGCAAGTCACTTTTGCGATCAACCCAACCTAATTACAAAGATACCGTTTTCTATTCACTAATTAGAACAGTTTATCCTCGAGCAACTAATCCATCGAAGAAATGGGTCTACTTCACTGCGTCTGATTTCCATATCTAGGAAACTGCTAAGCCAAAGATCTTCCTACTGAAGCACAAAATACTTTTGAGCTACACCGCTGACACGGATGCTAAAGACTTCTCAATCCAAAGCTCCTTGAGAAACTCGGACCTCCGTCCAGACACATACATCTTGCTGAACTCAACCTCAGCACTGAAGCAGACACACTTCCTTGTGCTTGCTCCAAAAGAAAACATCTTCGGAGATATCCATAGTCTCTGCGTCTCATCACACAGCTACTCCATTCTAAAGTTGCCAAGATACCATCACCTGCTTCTGATCAACAACCAGATCCAAACTCTCAAAAAATCCACTCACACGAGTGCGATCAACTTACACTTCAAAGATGAACTCCAAACCTTAACAGGTGTCCTTCAGAGATCAATGAAATCCTTACACCAAGCTGCAAAGCTTACTCAAGACGGTATTAGGTCCACAGTCTCGACAAATACTCTTCCAACCTCAAACATTCAAACTCCAACCATTGGTAGTTGTGCTACACACCACTACCCTATCTACCTTTATAACTTATGTTGGAAAACCCGAACAGGTAACCCAACAAATTATAAATATATATATAGTTATATATAAAAATTACAAGTACGCTCTCTCAAGAAAGACACCACTACAGAGCCTAGGTATTTGCTTAGCCTATGCTCTGATACCAAGTGAAACGACCCGCCTTTCTCTCCACAGAAAGACGCATCATTTTTAAGAAAGAAAGGGATAGAAAAGAGAAAATAAAGAGAAGAAAGAAAGAAACAACATCAGAATCTAAATAGCGGAACGAATAAACTATATTAATCACATAAATATTACATAGTATCATATACATCAGAGTTACACAACAAAAACAACACATACTAGACAGTTATAAACACCTATCTAGTTTTACAATTCAATACAATACAACCAACGACTCAGAGAACACACAGCGGAATACTACATATCTACACGTTGAAGCCTCCTGCTCCAATGTTCCTCCAAAATTCGTCAAACCTAACATGAATCCCTTGGCTACTCGTAAAAATTTGAGTACCAAGGAGTTTAGGAAAATAGAAAATAAACTCCGGGTCAGACATGAGTCTGGTATGAGTAAACGGGTTAAAGTTGCTTAACTTCAAAAACTTTTTGAAAGAAAAGGTATCACATAAGACTTCCCACACATAAACATGGAAAAAAAAATTACCTAACGCTAACCAAAACATTTGATAGGAAATCCAGTGATATTATAATAGGGTCTAGGGTTTTCAAATAAATATGAAAGAGCCGAAATTGTTACATTTATTAAATTCCAGCTACTAGCCACAAAAGTGGGTAATACAATCAAATCCGATGGCACTTATTGGATTTTGGATTCCATACAATGGCAGGGCTACCGGGGTACCGCCCGTCACAGTATGGGGCCTAGATCACCATACTGAGGATCACTCCCAATCCCCAGCAACACAAAGCCGAAACCATTTCTTACTGAACAGTTCCAAATAAGACAACCCTGCAGTTGTAGCTAGCAACCGCCCACACAGCCGAATAAAAAGGGACTCTAGATGTGACGATCCGAATTTCTGACCCCAGAAATCCGTTTCATCTTGAAGAAAGAAAGGGCTGAGAAGCTAGAAAAGATAGAGAAGAAAGAACAACAACATCAGAATCTCACAGCGGAATGGAACAAAATATAATAGATCACATAACTATTACATAATTTTACATATATCAGAGTTATACAGATCATACAACACATACTAGACAGTTATAGACACCTGTCTAGTTATACAAATCAAAATACAATACAACACAGAGATACCAACACAGCGGAACACTATATATAGTCTACAACGCAGAAGCCTCCTGCTCCATTGCTCCTCCAGAATTCGTCAAAGCTAACCTGAATCCCTTCGCTATCCGTAAAAATTTGGGTACCCAAGAGTTTATGAAAAACAAAGATAAACTCCGGGTCAGACATGGGTCTGGTATGAGTAACAGGTTAAAGTTGCTTAACTTGAAAAAAACATTTGAAAACAAAAGGGATCACGTAAGACTTCCCACGAATAAATATGGTAAGTTTTTACCTTATGCTAACCAAATCATTTAATAGGAAATTCTGTGATATTATAATAGGTCTAGGGTTTTCAAGTAAATAGAAAATAGCCGAAATTGTTACATTCATTAAATTCCAGCTACTAGCCAAAAAAAGCGGGTAATACAATCAAAACCGTTGGCACTTATTGGATTGTGGATTCCATACAATGGCAGGGCTACTGGGGTACCGCCCGTCACAGTACGTGGCCTAGATCAACGTACCGAGGAGTACGCCCGCTCCCCTGACAAGGCCGGAACCATTCCTTACTGAACAGTCCCGAACAAGACAACCCCGACAGTTGGAGCTCACAACTGTCCACACAGCCGAATAAAAAGGGACATCTAGACAGGGGAAAATCTTGTCCTACTTGGGCATGACCCACCTAACCTTGCTGCACCTCCCCTGTTTTAGCCATTCCCGATTGATGAGGCTTGAGGCTACAATTACCTTTAAAGAACACATTTCTTAGAATGCTCATCGCCCACCTGACGATGTTCTGAAAGCATTCAATCCATACAAGTTAGTTCCGGGTTCGAGCGAAACCGAAGGCATTATCTCGTTACACTCGTTTTGGAATCACCCTCAGAGTTAACGACGATAACCCTTGCATTCTGAATCTTCATCTTCACTTCAGATCCACGACCTATCGTTAATTTGGATCGATGTGGTTTTCGGACTTCCAAATATGGAAAACCCGATCTCGGCCTCATCGAAATCCAAAACGTATCTTTTAAGGCCAAGTTGTTTAAAGTTTAAAACAATTTAGTTCAATTTATCCATATACACACAGATAGATAATTCACAATATTACAACATTATCATCATAAACAGATAATCAATATTATCACTACAAACAGATAATGCGTATTATCATCATAACAGATAATCCATACTATCATCATATTTAAATCAAAGCATCCATATCAATAGCATAAATTTCTCATATCTGAGATCTTAAATCATTCAAGGTAAATGATATCATCATCCATACATAAGAAATCATATCAGCCATAATTAATTTAAAATGAATTAAATTAATTACTTGCATCTCTAATTAATTTAAAGTAAATTAAACTAATTACTTAACCATTATTAAACTTGCTTATATCACTATTAATTAATTATCAATCAATTAATAAATCATTCACTAATTATTCATTTGAATTTATCACCCTTGATTAATTAACTTTTAATTATATTCAAGTAATTATCCTTTAATTATTTTCACAAATTTATTATCTTTAACCAAATATAGAAATTAACCTTTAAATTACTAAAATTAATTACATTACTTCTTAATTAATTGTATGAATAAATCAATTCATTAATTAATCATTTCCAAATAAATCCATTACATCATTAATTATAACAAGTAATGATCTCTAATTATATTTTCTATTTAAGTTAATTACATTAAGTAATTAATCTTCAATTAAACCAAATTGATAATCACCCTTGATTAACCCCATTCAGAAATTACTACCCTTAATTACTTCATCAAATAAATAAATTACGCCATAATTTATTTTCTCTAATTAATCCCATGATTAATTATACAAAGTAATTATACTCAAATTACTTTCACTATTAATCATTCTTGGTAATTACATCCAGTAATTATCATTAATTACTTTCCTAAGTAATTATACTTATCACATCCTCAAATGGTTATTTAAATTAATTAAATTTAATTAATTAACTTAAACAATTCATATTAAATAGAATTAATTACAATGAGTAATTAATTCCTTAATTACTTCCGTTAAGTAATTATACTTAACAATTCACAATTGCTTATCCTAAATAAATAATTTAATTAATTATTAAAAATAATCCCATTAATTGATTATTTCATAATCTTAGTTAATGACCTTCATTATCTATTTACAATTCTTTAATTACTTTTCCTAAAGTAATTAACTAAAATTTATTTTCAGTTACATTTTAAATTAGTCTTAATAACTCATTAATTAATCCTTAATTAATTCTTTAATTGATTACTAACCATTAATTAAAAATCAATCCATATTTAATCAATGATTCTTAATTACAAATTGATTTACCTTAAACTAGTTAACTTATATCTCTTTTAAATAAATTTAAACCCTTAATTTCTAAGTTAATTAATTCTAGTCATTAATTATCCACATAGTTAACTTAATAATTATAAATCCTTAAGTCTTTAAAACCTTTTTCTATTTAATGATCAATTTATCATTAATAAGGTATTTAATCAATTTAATTTAAATTTACTTTTAAATTCATTTTAAATTTAAGATTTAAAATGAAATAAATTAATCTTAACAATTCCAAACTCCTTTTTATTTTACAACTTAAAGAGTAATTATCTTAAAATAGAAGATTAAAAGAATTTAAACACGATTCCATTTTGAATTCAAATCAAATTTAAAAATTCACTTTATCGTTCAAATTTGTTTAAAACAATTTTAAATTTTAAAAATTTTATTTACTTAAAAACTGAGATTCAAACTACTTTTTGAAACCAAACTTAACTTGATTTAAATACCTATTTTAAATATCTATTTCTCATTTTTTAAAACCCAGGTTTAAAGAAATTTTAAACCTTGCAGGTTTTTAAAACCTGTTACTAACTTACCCAGGCCCCTACGTTTTTACTTCGAGTCAAATTTGAACATACCCGAGTAAAACCCCCAACAACTCGAGTAAACACTCGAGTCACATCTCCTGCCCAGAACGAAAAACCCCACTGCATCCACCAATGAACACCATGCACATGCACGATACCGCTGGCCTTCTTCGATCATCAGTGATGATCTTCCCACTCCCAAAATCACACAAACACCCTAACTCGATCATTAGATCAAACTCTCCAACTCGAAAACAAATTCATGACAAAACCTGAAACCTGGAAACGCACGAGCATCACCTCCACGAAACCTGTCATCGCCTCACCTTCGATCCTCCGGCCACCGTAAACGCTGCAACTCCGGCTACGACCTTATCCACGACCAAACTTTCATCCATCGAAACCCCGCTGCACTCGATCCATCCAAATAACTGTGGTGTTCGATTCTTTATAAACAGCAAAAACAAGGGTTCTAAAAGAAAATCCCCTGCCGTAATTTCCCTGGTGAATTTTATCACCATCAACCATTTTTCCACCAATCTCCACTCATACTTCTTCCTCCAGAAAGAAACCCGATTCCCATATCCAAATAGATCACCCCAAAATCACAGATTCACATATCATATTCAACCCCGAACTATACCTTAAATACTTAACTAAAAATAGTTATTCTGGTTTTAAAAATCAAGTTTTTGTTTTAGCATTTGATTCATATGCCTGAAACTATGATTTATAAAAATTTGGTTTTAACTTATTTTAGTTTTCCACTGTTGTTCTATATTTTCCAGAACTAATGCAAACTGTTTTTCTTTTAAACCAATTTTTAGACTCAAGTCTATGTTATAACAACATTTTATGTTCAAACCTTATGTCTTGTTAAAGCTTGAATTAAGAACAAAAGAAATTTTTTTTATGTGAACTTAAGACTGGAATCAATACAGAGAAAGATACACAGAAATAAGTGTCATATATCCATACCTTAGCACAGAGATATATTTACAAAATATACTCACACATGACTAGATTTCAGAGAGAACATATAGCAGAATAAATATACTTAAACATTTATAGATGTGATGTTACTCACTTGATTTTTAGAGGATGAACAGAGCACTCCTTAGTTCAGTTTTGAACTTTTAAAACCGGGAAAATACTTTGCTTTGAACTCCCTGCTAATCATCTTGCTTTTGATTGTTGAAGTTGTATGATATTGTTTGAGTTTGTAAAAGAAAGGAAAAGCTTACTCTTTTTTTTTGGTTAGCTTAGTTGAACGCAAAAGTATTGCATATATATATATATATAAGAAGACAGGTTTATGTATAAGGGTAGGTGTTATCTGGAACAAGCTTTACTTTAGGTCAGAGATATTTTTCTTATATGGAGGCTGAGATGATCTCCTTCTTTGCTTTGGCCAGATTCTTGTACAAACTGAAATGATTTTCAAACATTTCGAATTGACCAAGTTTTGTGCTGAGATGATGTTATTTAATGCCTGGTTCCTTATCTTGTTTACAGGCTTGCTACAATTTGATTTTTTTTAATCTTATTTTTGTACATACTTTGTTCTTGCAGATTATTATTTTGCAGGCAACAAATATGACAAAGCCTGGTTTGTATCTTTTTACTTGTACTTGCATATATTCTTACAGGCAACATACAAATATTACTTTGCCTTGCTATGTTTTCATACTTTATCCTTGCCTGATTGGCTTTACCTCATGTACGTATGCATTTTTATTATTACTTTGTTCTTGCATGGTTGCTTTTATCCCCTAAGTACATATATAGGGTTATTTTAGTTACTAGTGTTGGTTTATTACTTAATTTATAATTTCGTTTTAGTATTTGTTATAAATTTTTAACTTATGTATTTATTTTTATTGCTTATTTTTATTTGTCTTTTTATTTCAAACTTAAACTATTAAACACTAAATTTACTTATTATTTATTTTTATACTTATGCTAAATATTAATAAGGTTTATTTTATTTCAAACATTTTTGAATGACTTATTTTATCAAGTCATATTTAAAACAAACCTTTTTATTTAAATTTAAACTTCAACTAAAATTAATTTTAAACAATTAAGTTTTCATCTTGAGTATTTTAAAGTCATATGATTACTTATTTAATAGCTTAATATCAAATTAAATCCAATTTTTAATTAATCAAAAATATTAGAATAAGAAAACATGCCTATATATATTAAATTTAAAACAAAAATTATCTATTTATAATATATACAGATATGTATACATTACAATATAAAACAATTTATTAGCCTTAAAAGATAGATTATCAGTTTAAATATTTATTTTACCGAAGATTATTAGATTTAATTCAGATTTATCATTAACAATATGGTCAAATCAATTAAATTTTGACATAGATTATTAAATTGTTATTGTCAAAATTTCCGGGATATCACATTCCTTCCCCCTTAAAAGAATTTCGTCCCCGAAATTTAAAACAAAGGTAATTTAATAATCTAATTACAGATGTAATTTTAAAACACAGGTAGATATCAATCATATGCTAGCAATCATAGCAACCAATTCATCCAATCTACAAATCTAAATGTCTAGATAAAATTCTGAATGGAATTTTCTCGAGTTTCCCCAAGTATAAATATTGGGGTACTCTCTTCACAGAATCCAAACAATCAATATTACTAAGCTACTGAGTTTTTACTCACCTGGATCTACAAAACAAATCAAAATATCAGACCAGACTTAAGTCTGACTCAACAACCGAAATTCCTTGAACTGTTGGTTCTATAATCAGAGATAAATCTTACACGTGCTCGCTCAGAGATACGTGAAACACAACGAATTCCAGCTATCCAAACTGACAATTCAATTCTGAAGATCAAACACTTATCCAAAATCAAATCTCCGATTACGGACTCCAAATTTCTTCGTCTCTAATCCACAAAACTCTTAGGACGATCCTCGGCTGCCTACATCCTTCCTGATCAGCTCAACACTTACTGAAGTGCTTAGAAACAAACTGAACCAAAGACAATCCAACATAATGATCTTTCCAAGATCGACCAAAAACTCAGAACACAAACTCAATTCCAAAATCAAGAGACTGATCTTGCTTCTTCTCATATGGAAAGATAATACAGATGCATTCCAATCTGGTCTTAAGATCCTGAAAAATTTCCAGTTGAAACTCTCTAACCCAAAACACCGCAAATTCTAGTTGTTTTCACACCAAACAGCTGCCACCATGCTTCCACTGCGCTACTCTGACTGAGCAGATGAAGATGCTGATGATGATCTCGAGGACAAACTGGACAACACATCCTAGAACTATGGTTCAACAGATCCTTAAAAAGAAACTCAGAAGTTCCTCCAAAACTCGAACTGCTTCACCAACTCATTTTCCAAAAATCATCTTACTACTGAGCTGAACCATCGGTACCACTCCTGCAATCCAGTCGATACCAAACTCAATCTCTAGACATGGACAAAATTCACATCCAGAAAAATCAGATAGCCCAAGGGAACACTCAAACAATCGCAAGTCACTTTTGCGATCAATCTAGCCCATGACCAAAGAAAATTGTTTCTCTCTTTACCAAACAGAACAACCTACGCTTAATTAGCCAATCCATCGAAGAAATGGATCCACTCTGCTACTTTTGAAATCTCTTCAAGAAAACTGCCAAACTAGAAGATCTCCTTGATAGAACAAAGAACACTCTGAGCTGCACTATTGACTTAGATGCCAAGACTTCCTATCTACAGCTCTCCGAGAAACTCGGACCTCAAACCAACAGGAACATTCTACTGAACTCAGTCCCAACACCGAAATAGATACACTTTCTTAACTGATTCCAAAGAAACATCTTCAGAGACCTCCATAGTCACTGTATCTCATCACACAGCTGCTACATCCAGAGGTAAGATATCCGGACTTGCTTATGTCAATCCGACGGGTCCAAATTCTAGCTCATCCAAACTTACGCTTCAAAAATGAACTCCGAACCTTAATAGGTTTCCTTCAGAGTACAATGAAATCCTTACACCACCTAAAGCTCACTCGAAACGGTATTAGGTCTACAGTTTCGACAAATATACTTCCAACCTCAAATATTCAAACTCCAACCATTGGTAGTCGTGTTACACACACTACTACCCTATCTATCTTTATAACTTATATTGGAAAACTCGGACAGGTAACCCAATAAATAGGTAGAAATAAATATAAATATATTTATATATTAAAATTACAAATACGCTCTCTCAAGATAGAAATCACTCAAGAGCCTAGGTATTCACTCAACCTAGCGCACTGATACCAACTGTGACGACCCGAATTTCTGACCACAGAAATCCATTTCATCTTGAAGAAAGAAAGGGATGAGAAGCTAGAAAAGATAGAGAAGAAAGAACAACAACATCAGAATCTCACAGCGGAATGGAACAAAATATAATAGATCACATAACTATTACATAATTTTACATATATCAGAGTTATACAGATCATACAACCATACTAGACAGTTATAAACACCTGTCTAGTTATACAAATCAATATACAATACAACACAGAGATACCAACACAGCGGAACACTATATATAGTCTACAACGCAGAAGCCTCCTGCTCCATTGCTCCTCCAGAATTCGTCAAAGCTAACCTGAATCCCTTGGCTACCCGTAAAAATTTGTATACCCGAGAGTTTATGAAAAACAAAGATAAACTCCGGGTCAGACATGGGTCTGGTATGAGTAACAGGTTAAAGTTGCTTAACTTGAAAACAACATTTGAAAACAAAAGGGATCACGTAAGACTTCCCACGAATAAATATGGTAAGTTTTTACCTTACGCTAACCAAATCATTTAATAGGAAATTCTGTGATATTATAATAGGTCTAGGGTTTTCAAGTAAATAGAAAATAGCCGAAATTGTTACATTCATTAAATTCCAGCTACTAGCCATAAAAGTGGGTAATACAATCAAAACCGTTGGCACTTATTGGATTGTGGATTCCATACAATGGCAGGGCTACTGGGGTACCGCCCGTCACGGTACGTGGCCTAGATCAACGTGCCGAGGAGTACGCCCGCTCCCCTGACAAGGCCGGAACCATTCCTTACTGAACAGTCCCGAACAAGACAACCCCGATAGTTGGAGCTCACAACTGTCCACACAGCCGAATAAAAAGGGACATCTAGACAGGGGAAAATTTTGTCCTGCTTGGGCATGACCCACCTAACCTTGCTGCACCTCCCCTGCTTTAGCCATTCCCGGTTGATGAGGCTTGAGGCTACAATTACCTTTAGAGAACACATTTCTTAGAATGCTCATCGCCCACCCGACGATGTTCTGAAAGCATTCAATCCATACAAGTTCGTTTCGGGTTCGAACGAAACCGAAGGCATTATCTCGTTACACTAGTTTTGGAATCACCCTCAGAGTTAACGACGATAACCCTTGCATACTGAATCTTCATCTTCACTTTAGATCCACGACCTATCGTTAATTTGGATCGATGTGGTTTTCGGACTTCCAAATATGGAAAACTCGATCTCGGTCTCATCGAAATCCAAAACGTATCTTTTAAGGCCAAGTTATTTAAAGTTTAAAACAATTTAGTTCAATTTATCCATATACACACAGATAGATAATTCATAATATTACAACATTATCATCATAAACAGATAATCAATATTATCACTACAAACAGATAATGCGTATTATCATCATAACAGATAATTCATACTATCATCATATTTAAATCAAAGCATCCATATCAATAGCATAAATTTCTCATATCTGAGATCTTAAATCATTCAAGGTAAATGATATCATCATCCGTACATAAGCGATCATATCAGCCATAATTAATTTAAAATGAATTAAATTAATTACTTGCATCTCTAATTAATTTAAAGTAAATTAAACTAATTACTTAACCATTATTAAACTTGCTTATATCACTATTAATTAATTGTCAATCAATTAATAAATCATTCCCTAATTATTCATTTGAATTTATCACCCTTGATTAATTAACTTTTAATTATATTCAAGTAATTATCCTTTAATTATTTTCACAATATCTTTAACCAAATATAGAAATTAACCTTTAAATTACTAGAATTAATTACATTACTTCTTAATTAATTGTATTAATAAATCAGTTCATTTATTAATTATTTCCAAATAAATCCATTACATCATTAATTATAATAATTAATGATCTCTAATTATATTTTCTATTTAAATTGATTACATTAAGTAATTGATCTTCAATTAAACCAAATTGATAATCACCCTTGATTAACCCCATTCAGAAATTAACTACCCTTAATTACTTCATCAAATAAATAAATTACTCCATAATTTATTTTCTCTAATTAATCCCCTGATTAATTATACAAAGTAATTATACTCAAATTACTTTCACTATTAATCATTCTTGGTAATTACATCCAGTAATTATCATTAATTACTTTCCTAAGTAATTATACTTATCACATCCTCAAATGGTTATTTAAATTAATTAAATTTAATTAATTAACTTAAACAATTCATATTAAATAGAATTAATTACAATGAGTAATTAATTCCTTAATTACTTCCGTTAAGTAATTATACTTAACAATTCACAATTGCTTATCCTAAATAAATAATTTAATTAATTATTAAAAATAATCCCATTAATTGATTATTTCATAATCTTAGTTAATGGCCTTCATTATCTATTTACAATTCTTTAATTACTTTTCCTAAAGTAATCAACTAAAATTTGTTTTCAATTACATTTTAAATTAGTCTTAATAACTCATTAATTAATCCTTAATTAATTCTTTAATTGATTACTAACCATTAATTTAAAATCAATCCATATTTAATCAATGATTCTTAATTACAAATTGATTTACCTTAAACTAATTAACTTATATATCTTTTAAATAAATTTAAACCCTTAATTTCTAAGTTAATTAATTCTAGTCATTAATTATCCACATAGTTAACTTAATAATTATAAATCCTTAAGTCTTTAAAACCTTTTTCTATTTAATGATCAATTTATCATTAATAAGGTATTTAATCAATTTAATTTAAATTTACTTTTAAATTCATTTTAAATTTAAGATTTAAAATGAAATCAAATTAATCTTAACAATTCCAAACTCCTTTTTATTTTACAACTTAAAGAGTAATTATCTTAAAATAGAAGATTAAAAGAATTTAAACACGATTCCATTTTGAATTCAAATCAAATTTAAAAATTCACTTTATCGTTCAAATTTGTTTAAAACAATTTTAAATTTTAAAAACTTTATTTACTTAAAAACTGAGATTCAAACTACTTTTTGAAACCAAACTTAACTTGATTTAAATACCTATTTTAAATATCTATTTCTCATTTTTTTAAAACCCAGGTTTAAAGAAATTTTAAACCTTACAGGTTTTTAAAACCTGTTACTAACTCACCCAGGCCCCTACGTTTTTACTTCGAGTCAAATTAGAACATACCCGAGTAAAACACCCAACAACTCGAGTAAACACTCGAGTCACATCTCCTGCCCAAAACGAAAAACCCCACTGCATCCACCAATGAACACCGTGCACATGCACGATACCGCTGGCCATCTCCGATCATCAGTGATGATCTTCCCACTCCCAAAATCACCCGAACACCCTAACTCGATCATTAGATCAAACTCTCCAACTCGAAAACAAATTCGTGACAAAACCTGAAACCTGGAAATGCATGAGCATCACCTCCACGAAACCTGTCATCGCCTCACCTTCGATCCTCCGGCCACCGTAAACGCTGCAACTCCGGCTACGACCTTATCCACGACTAAACTTTCATCCATCAAAACCCCGCTGCACTCGATCCATCCAAACAACCGTGGTGTTCCATTCTTTATAAACAGCCAAAACTAGGGTTCTAAAAGAAAATCCCCTACCGTAATTTCCCTGTTGAATTTTATCACCATCAACCATTTTTCCACCAATCTCCACTCATACTTCTTCCTCCAGAAAGAAACCCGATTCCCATATCCAAATTGATCACCCCAAAATCACAGATTCACATATCATATTCAACCCCAAACTATACGTTAAATACTTAACTAAAAATAGTTATTCTGGTTTTAAAAATCAAGTTTTTGTTTTAGCATTTGATTCATATGCCTGAAACTATGATTTATAAAAATTTGGTTTTAACTTATTTTAGTTTTCCACTGTTGTTCTATATTTTCCAGAACTAATGCAAACTGTTTTTCTTTTAAACCAATTTTTAGACTCAAGTCTATGTTATAACAACATTTTATGTTCAAACCTTATGTCTTGTTAAAGCTTGAATTAAGAACAAAAAATTTTTTTATGTGAACTTAAGACTGGAATCAAAACAGAGAAAGATACACAGAAATAAGTGTCATATATCCATACCTTAGCACAGAGATATATTTACAAAATATACTCACACATAACTAGATTTCAGAGAGAACATATAGAAGAATAAATATACTTAGACATTTATAGATGTAATGTTACTCACTTGATTTTTAGAGGATGAACAGAGCACTCCTTAGTTCAGTTTTGAACTTTTAAAACTGGGAAAATACTTTGCTTTGATCTCCCTGCTAATCGTCTTGCTTTTGATTGTTGAAGTTGTATGATATTGTTTGAGTTTGTAAAAGAAAGGAAAAGCTTACTCTTTTTTTTTTGGTTAGCTTAGTTGAATGCAAAAGTATTGCATATATATATAAGATGAAAGGTTTATGTATAAGGGTAGGTGTTATCTGGAACAAGCTTTACTTTAGGTCGGAGATATTTTTCTTATATGGAGGCTGAGATGATCTCCTTCTTAGCTTTGGCCAGATTCTTGTACAAACTGAAATGATTTTCAAACATTTCGAATTGACCAAGTTTTGTGCTGAGATGATGTTATTTAATGCCTGGTTCCTTATCTTGTTTACAGGCTTGCTACAATTTGATTTTTTTTTAATCTTATTTTTGTACATACTTTGTTCTTGCAGATTATTATTTTGCAGGCAACAAATATGACAAAGCCTGGTTTGTATCTTTTTACTTGTACTTGCATATATTCTTACAGGCAACATACAAATATTACTTTGCCTTGCTTTGTTTTCATACTTTATCCTTGCCTGATTTGCTTTACCTCATGTACGTATGCATTTTTATTATTACTTTGTTCTTGCATGGTTGCTCTTATCCCCTAAGTACATATATAGGGTTATTTTAGTTACTAGTGTTGGTTTATTACTTAATTTATAATTTCGTTTTAGTATTTGTTATAAATTTTTAACTTATGTATTTATTTTTATTGCTTATTTTTATTTCTCTTTTTATTTCAAACTTAAACTATTAAACACTAAATTTACTTATTATTTATTTTTATACTTATGCTAAATATTAATAAGGTTTATTTTATTTCAAACGTTTTTGAAAGACTAATTTTATCAAGTCATATTTAAAAAAAACCTTTTTATTTAAATTTAAACTTCAACTAAAATTAATTTTAAACAATTAAGTTTTTATCTTGAGTATTTTAAAGTCATATGATTACTTATTTAATAACTTAATATCAAATTAAATCCAATTTTTAATTTATCAAAAATATTAGAATAAGAAAACATGCCTATATATATTAAATTTAAAACAAAAATTATCTATTTATAATATATACAGATATGTATACATCACAATATAAAACAATTTATTAGCCTTAAAAGATAGATTATCAGTTTAAATATTTATTTTACAGAAGATTATTAGATTTAATTCAGATTTATCATTAACAATATGGTCAAATCAATTAAATTTTGACATAGATTATTAAATTGTTATTGTCAAAATTTCCGGGATATCACACTAGACAGGGGTTCATCTCATCCTACTTGGGCATGACCCACTTAGCCTTGTTGCACCTCCCCTGTTTTAGCCATTCCCGGTTGATGAGGCTTGAGGCTACGATTACCTTTAGCGAACACATCACTTAGAATGCTCATCGTCCAGATGACGATGTTCTGAAAGCATTCAATCCATACAAGTTCGCTCCGGGTTTGACGAAACCGAAGGCATTATTTCGTTAAACTCATTTTGGAATCACCCTCGGAGTTAATGACAATAACCCCTGCACTCTGAATCTTCATCTTCACTTGAGATTCACAACCTGTCGTTAATTTGGATCAATGTGGTTTTCGAAAATCCAAATTTGGAAACCCGATCCCGGTCTCATCGAAATCCAAAATGTGTCTGTTAGGTCCAAGTTGTTTAAGGTTAAACAATTCAATTCTATTATCTATATACACACAGATAGATAATTCAAAATATCATAATAGATAATCTACTTATCATCACAACAGATAATTCATATTATCATCACAATTCAACCAAAGCATCTCATATCATATATCACACATATATCATTAGATATCAAACAATCAAGCTATCTAATATCAATCAGCCATTCATAAGTAATGATCTATTAATCACACCATTCATAATTAATTTAAAATGAATTAAATTAATTACTTTATCTCTTAATTAATTTAACATAAATTAAATTAATTATCTTTATCACAATAAATCTTACTTACTTATCCATTAATTAAACCAATTAATTAATCATCATCTTAATTAACCACCCTTAATTAATTATCCTTAATTACATTAAGTAATTTACACTTAGTTAATTACACAAATTAATTATCTTCAAACCATTAAGTAATTAACCTTAATTACTCTATTAATTATAATTATGACTTTAATCCTGAATTAATTACAATTAATTACCTTATAATAACTTATTATAGATTAATTAATCTTAATTAATCAATCCTTAATTATTCTCATTAATAAGATTAATTAATGAACCTTAATTAATCAACTATAATTAATTACATTATTCCTTAATTAATTACAATAATTAATCATGCTTAAATTAAATAAATCAACTTTAATAATTATAATCAGTAATTAATTATTATTAATTACTTTTGATTACATTTATAAATCCTTTGATTTATTACACCAAGTAATAAATCCTTAATTACTTTACCAAGTAATTATCCTTTTAAATTACTTCCCATTAAGTAATTTTCCTTATCTCAATTACCTCCAGTAATTTATTCATCAATTACTTACCTTAAGTAATTACACTTATCAAATCTCATTAAGTAAGCATACTTAATCGATTATCTTGTGACTATCTTTAATTAATTAACATTAATCAATTAACTTATCATATTCACCTCATAAATCATAACCGAGTAATTCATCCCTTAATTACTCTTTAACCAAATTAATCCCTAATTACAGATTAATTATCCTTCAACTATTAATTAATAAACCTTAATTATTAATCAATCTTTTAATACAAGTAATTAATCTCTAATTACTTTTAAATCAATTAATTAACCTTAATTAACTAATTAATTATCTCTTAATCATTAATTAATAAAACTTAATTATTAATTAATAACCTTAATTACAAATTAATAAATCCATAATTATAATTAATCAATCCTTAATTATAAGTAATTAACCTTTAATAATAGTTAATTAATTCTTAATTAACTTTTATTATAGATTAATAATTTTCTTAATTGATAAAGCCTAATTATTAATTAATAAAACCTAATTACAAATTAAATTCCTTTTTTAAATACAAATCAATCAATCTTTAATTACTAATTAATCAACCTATTTTACTTGATTGATTTATCTTTAATTATTAATTAACAATCTCTAATTACTAATTAATTATACTTAATTATAATTTAATTAACCTCTAATTAACTTATAACACTTAATTATTAATTTTAAATTAATTATTCTTAATTAATTCCTTAATTAATTCTTAATCATTTTTAATTAAATTAATTACTCGTATCTAATCTCCCTAATTAATTTAATTACTATTAAGATATTAAAGCTTTAATTATCTTTAAGATAAAACAATATCTTACTATTAACTTAATTAAAACATATATCTTAATAATTAACCTTTCTTAATTAAATCTTTAATTAAGTTTTTAAAATACTCGTTTAACTTGGTAAATTAAGGTTAACAAACATAACATCTTTTAAATGTTTAACCATTAACAAGTAATAGTTTAAAACTATTTCAATTTAAATTCAAAAACTTGTCTTTATAAAAAAAATTAAAATCTTAATTCAAGCTTAAGTTTAAATATAACTTTAACCTTTAGTAAACAAAATTTACATTTACCAAATTTTCAAAACTTCTTGACAAAATGTTAATGGAAACATTTATTACATATAAAGTAATTTATATAAGAAAGTTTTTAAACCAATTTCATTTTAAATTTCAAAAGCCCTTGCTTAATTTTTTTTAAACTACTAAATCCTTTGCTCTGGGTCAAACTCAAAGACCACTCGGGTCATAACAGAGTCTACTTCCTGTTTCAAAATTTTGTTTAGTTTTTTCAATTTAAGTTTAAATTTTAAACCTGTAACCACTACATAGTTAACAGGTTACATCATTCCTAGCTACTCCGAGTTCCCACTCGAGTCACGCCCTCAAATACACAGTACTCTACCCGAGCTAATACCCAGCAAAACCCAATCCCTTAAAACAACATACACGAGAATTCAAACCCATGCACACGGACCGTCACCAGATCCACCTTCAACCTTCGATAAACTCTCCGGCACCTCGACAATCGATGCAGCAACCATTCTTGATCATCCAACTACCGCCACCAACCCTCGATCAAAAATTGGGTTACTCAGTTAAAAACTGATCCAACTGCCATGGCCAAAAACCCACTTGAACCAACACCTCTGACCATCAGACGACGAGCAACTTCGGCCAATCCATCTCCATTCATCCACGAACCCACCTCCAAACCCTTATTGAACTCGATCACCCAGATAAGTGGCAATGATCTCTTTTACCAGGCCGACAAAATTTAGGGTTAAAACCCAAATCACTTCATCGTCGTCACTACGGCAATCATTCAGCGTCTACACCCTTTTTTCCATACTTCCCGATCATACTTCAACCTCCACTCAAGATCTCGATCACTATAGCATTTGTGATCATCAGATATTACCAGAAATCCCATTTCCAGTAATACACAAAATTCCCCATCAATACTTCATTAAAAATTTAGATTTTCTTTTTAAAATTCATATCTTCCAGTGACAATTCAGTTTATATAATTGTTTCATCAAATTTCAACATTCGATTTTAACATTGATGTTAGAATGTTCACTGCATTATTTGATTTCCAGATGGTTTTCAAACACAAGATACTTAAATCTATTCCTAGTACTTAAATTATAATTAAACTAATCTATTTTTGTTTAAACCCAAGTCCTGACATTTATTTAAATAGAAAGAGCTTGAAGTTTTGATTTTAACTTAAATTCTACATTAAGGAAAACAGAGAAGATAATGAAATCAGACATGCACAGTTTCAAGCATAACAAACATACTGCAGATTTATGTCTATATAGAGGCATACTTATATTCATATATTTAAAATAAACATCATCATAGAACTCATATGTAACAGATAATTAGCTACTTAAGTTTTGGTAAAAAAAATGTTTACTCACCTCTTTTTGTAGAGAGCTTGTATTTTCCCTGGAAACTGAAATACAGGTTGCTTGCCTCTCTGGAAACTATTTTGAAAATGTTCCAAGCATTTGATCATGAGAATTCTATTGTTTTGAGCTTTTCTTGATTTGGAAATGAATTACTAAGTTTTGGAAATACTTTGAGGAAGGTTGCATGGTTTTGATCTTGCATTTCTGGTTTTGACATTTTTTTACAGGTTTTGATAATATCTGGTTTTGAAAGTTTTCAAATTTGCATTGAACTTTTGAAAACATATTGCAGGCTTGCAGTTTAGAAGGTGTTCCAGGTTTTGATAACATAAGTTTCAGATTTGATTTGAGGAAAATCTTAGGTTTACAATTTGGTTTGAGAAGTGGATTTCAGGTTTTGATTTGTTTTAAGGAAGATGTAATAAATTTTAAAAGAAATTACTAATTTGGATTTTGAGGAACCTTTTGATTTTAGTATGAGGAAGCTTTCAGGTTTGTGAACATTACTTACTTGTTTGAATTCAAAGTATAAGAAAAAAAATGAATGAAGAATGTGAAACTGTTTTATATGGATTAAAATTTAAAGAAAATAAAAACAAGTAATGACACTTGTCTCTTACTTAGATTAATATGTTAACACTTGTTATCTAAAAGGTTTATAACTTAACACTTGTCCTAATTTATTTTTATATTATTCAATAATGGTTTTAAAGGCTTTTAAATTAATTTTTTCCTAATAAGTTTATATATATATTAATTATAAATGGTTTCTTATTAAATTTCTAATTAACAAATACATTTAATAATTTATAAACACTTTTCTAAATTTTATATAAATACAATATTTAAAAGAAAAGAAAATAAAAACCATTTATAATTTAAATAAGAATCATATATAATATTTTTAACTCATTTTTAAATGCTATTTCAAAAAAAAACCTTTGTATTTGTTCCTATTAAATAAATACTTTTTCCAAATTCCTATCAATAAATTTCTTTAAATAGAATAATATATAACAAATCTTATTTGTAAATAAAACATTATCTATATATTTTAAATACAAACTATATTTTTATTTTTATTTTAAGATGTATGTATATTCCCTTAAATTTTAATTTTATATTCAAATTCAAAGTCAGTTTAAAATCCAATTTTAAAGTCAATTCAAATAATATACATATCAATTTTAAACAAACTCATTATTATTTATAAATAATTTATTCTATTTAAAATCAATTTAAATACACAGATATATATATATATATATATATATATATATATATATATATATATATAAACACACTTATAAATTTTAAAAACAATAAGTCAATTTAGAATTTATTTATACAAACTAAATAATTATTCTTATTTAAAAATCAATCTATAATCATAATTTAAAACATCACATTACTAATTGTTTAGCTATTTATATTTAAGATAACAATTTTATCAAATTTTGGAACAATTTATTTAAGAGATTATAACATTTCAAATTCCTTGAAATTCTGGGATATTACACGGCCGTTGACTTCATCTTCTCCCCTCTCCAGGTTATTCATGCGATCGAAACCCATCAGCCGCCACTTTTGCTTCAATTAATGCGACTAATACAAACATCGAGATGTTGATCAGGGACAACCACTGCAAAGCTTGCACTCGCCTCCACCATTGGTCGAAGACCAGTCGTACTCAGCTGCCCCCTTGCGTTGATTTTCGTGCGCAAACACTAGGGGAACGCAGCCAATTTTCCTCCTCCACGTCGCACCATATTATATCATCTCCGCATAGAATTCAAAAAGCTCGTCACTCTCTACAATTTCTTAGTTGAAAGCATTTGATAATTGTTGATGGATTGAGAAATATTAAGGGGAAAAAAACGAAAACATCGGCCGTTGAATAGTTTGGTGGCGACTAGGGCTTGAAATCGTAATGGTTTGCAAATGTGAAAAATTAATGTCCTTTTATAGAAAATTCGCGCGCACTATTCATCCATAATTTTTCCAAACTCGAAACGAAGTGTGCCACCTGGCATTTATAAAGTTTTACTCCTATTCTGAACGCAATGGAATATATATCGAGAGAAAATTCGATCATATTTGAAAGATATGTTTTCGAATCGACTATTTAAATTTAAAATTCACTTAAACCGATTTCTATGCGTTTTAGCTTGCCTCGGACAAACCGTAAATCCGATTGACACGAAATTTGAATCTTACAATAATTTAACATTATGGATCCAATGAAACTAGTTTCGTCGGAATCCGAGACTGTTTGAAAAATGGCTATTTTTACACGTCAATTAAATATTAAAATATTCAATTTTTACGATTTTAATTTTAATTCGACTTTATAAGTTCTTTAACATCATTCTAATTCAAATATGATTGAATTCAACTTTATAAATCATTTTCATTCACATTAAATCCAAATTCCAGTTATTTCAGCAATTTTAAATATTAAATTTATAATTTAATTATCCAGTTAAATCCTTATATTCGAAATATAAATTATTCGACTTACAAAATTTGCTTTTGAATATTTAAAATTAATTAAATATACGAATTTTAAATGACTGAAATTCTGGGTCATTGCATTCTTCCCTACTTAAAAGAATTTCGTCCTCGAAATTACTAAGAAAGAAAAAGTCACAAAATCCATTAACTTTTCAAAACAATTCGTCCAAACTTCTCACAAAAACTTTTCTAAGTTTTCAAATTCATTCATAGTTATCTTTTTCAAAAACAACTATACCATTCAACCTTTAACTCAAAATCAAAATTTTAGTTATCAAAAATATTTTCCATTTTTTTTTTAAAATTCTAACACTTTAAATTTTTAAAAAATTACGCCATAGCCTCCTTTGAGCGGTTCGATTTGAAAAAAATAGCAATATATATCATAAATATGCATCTCATCATCGAGGATGAGGCATCCCGAAGGGAAAAAAGCGTAAAAGTACGATATATAGTCTGAGATATGTTATATATTATTAGCGAGCATATACAGCTAATATAGCGCGAAAGCGAGCTACAAATGCGAAGCATACGCCATCCGCACCTACTAAACACTCAATACACAAATGAGAAACATGTATATATGAAAATAATATCAATATACGACATATACCAACAACTATATATGCCAATATAGCAAATGCAATCAAAAGAAACAAATCCAACCATCAAACAACTATCATCCAACAAACCAAAATCTACATCCAACCAATCCATAACCAAATCAATAGAAATTCATTTCTCATTAATATTCATGAGTTGGTTTTCAATTAAAAATCACATTTGATTCATTAACATTGGATTTACTAACATTCGTTTATTTGAATTCAATTAGTTTACATTCACTAATTACATTCAAGTTTGTTCACTTCTAATTTAAATTAAATCAATTCTATTTAAATTCACTTCCAATTTGGATTCAATGATTTATAGATTTCATTTTCATTAATTTAATTTCATTAACACTTAATGAATTTCTACACAATCAATTAACATCCATTTAACAACCAATGTATAACTAACATTACCAAATTAATTTACTTTACATTCATTCAATTTGGTTCAACACTTTTAATTTCCAATTGGTTTAACATTCAATTGACTTTCATTCAATTATTCAATTCACAACTTCTTAACTTAAGTTTTATTCAATTCTTAACAACAACATTTTCTAATCCATGTTTATTCCCTAATTCACTTTTACAATTAAATTTGAATTTCATAATATAACTCAAGTTCATATTCATTTTATTTCACTTTATTAATTTACTTCGATACCAAAATCAACTTTATTCAGCATCACTAAAGCCATATTTCATTTTATCTCTAAAGTCATTTTATTTAACTTAAGTCAAAATCATATCACCATTCAAATTCAAATTTTGTTTTACCTACATTTTCTCACTTCATAAGTTATACAACTTATTTATTCAACTTTCATAAACATTTACCTAAGTTTACTTCCATCCACAAAAATCATTTTATAATTTCAATTCATGATTATACAATCACTTTTCAACTTAGGTTTATTTAAACTTCCAAATTTATATTATAAACACTTACCACTTAAGTTTAATTTCATTTCAATAACTTATCTAATCTGGTTCAAATTATTTAACCTTCCTTAGTTAAATTTCAAATTGTATATTTAATTATACTAACTCAAATTTTATTTCAACTTTATCAAAATAAATTCTTATTCATATTATAAATCCAAAACTCAATTTACTTATATTTATCAATTTCAACTTGGATTTTAAATTTGTTTATCACAACAAAACTTCAATTTCAATTTATTATTAGTAGCAAATTCATCACACAGAAACTCGAAAATGATACTGATGATTCTGCAGTCATCACCCTTATTATTTTCCAGCAACGAAAGTGAATTCAATGCTTTATATTCTTTTAAAAATTTCTTTTTATATTTATAAATCACATTCATAAATCTTTCACTTATATAATTTCACTATTTCACTTTACTTACATAAGATTATTTCAAATTCTTTTATCTTATTAAGATTTATAATAGTATAACATCTTTAATCTTTGAAAAATAATTACCAAAATAAAGGGATTCAAATTTCCAAATTCTTAGCCTAAATCCATTTTTATTTATAACTCATATTTAAATATATTCATATAGTTTCATCTCTTATACATAAGATTATTTTACATTTGTAAATCATATTAATTACGATTCCATACTTTATAATTCATTTGCTTATATAATTTATTCTTTTACAATTGTTGTCTTCGATTAAGATTATTCAAACATCTTTCATTAACTTATATATATTTACATTTTCAAACAACCAAACAATCAATTTATATACACTTTAATAATTTCTGAAAAATTATTTCCTTTATATAAAATATAATAGAGGTAAAATTATTTCATTTACCTAATTTAAAATAATACTATGTCGACTTGCCACGTTTAAGAGTTTGGAAATCCCTATCGATAATATGGCGTCCCACATACCGACCAGAATTCACAAACAACTCAACGGATAAGTAACACAATATAAAATATTTTATATTCACTAACAAATATGCGCTCATATGTATAATACACTCAAACTCAATCTAAGATGCTACTATCCCTATCTATACTGGGTACACATCAAAGCTTAGAAATATACAAAATCTAAGCTCTGATACCACGTGTGACAACCGGCAAATCCGTACCCTTTGAATCGACAATAGTCCACACATGTTCGACCCAAAAAGCACTGACTGACGGAAAGTCAAGACAAAAAAATAAGAGAGAAGAAGAGAAGAGAAGAAAGAGAGAAGATAGAACTAAACAAAACAATACAGAATCTCGCATCGCAACGGAAAATATATAATATCATACCAATGATCTTTACAAAAATGAAACTATATATACATACACATCAATCAGAGTTCAACATTCAATCAATAGTTATCAGTCTGAACAGTTATAATAACCTGTCCTTACAAATGCCAATAATAACAACAACTAAGCAATGTAGTGGATAATCAACCAAATATGGATGTACGAAAATGAAGATCTCCAGCTCTCCTGCTGAAGCTCCAAAGGCACAAAAACTAAACCTGTAAATATACTCGATCTGACCCGAGCATTGAAAGGGAAGAACATCCGGATCAGTCTGGTAAACTAGCGTGAGAAACACATGCAACTGAATTTATTAAATTACCAAAACTTTTTCTTTATCAAAACAAAAGTATCTCGTAAGACACGCCCACATATAAACACAGACATGTTTTTATCTTACGATAACTAAAACATTTCTTTCATATCAAATCCTCTTATATTATACTAGTGTCTAGTATATACAAATGATATTAATCATAGTCAAAATGGTTACCCATATAGCATTTCGAGGCGATTCATTACGCCTTTACAAACAAAATCGCAGCTTGTAGTGGGTTCTGGATTTCCATACAAATGACCAGGTGAAGAGACTACCTTCCGGCAGTACATCTCTAAACGAATGTACCAAGGACCATCACAAAGGATCCTCTACCAACACAAGACCGTCCCACCTCTATAACTAGATGGTACCGAATATATCATCCTTTGGTCGTTACCGATCTTTATCGAGGGCCCTCATAGCATACAAACAACAATAATCAAATACACGATGTCATAGCATGTAAAGATATATCTAGAAGAGGATGATCATATCCTAATGGGAATGACCCACTTAGCCATGCTCCATCTAACCCTGTTTTGGTTATTTCCGGTTGATGAGGCCTGATGAGGTAACGATTACCTTTCACAATCACATATCACAGCACTTAGAATGCCACACGGCGATTTCCGTTGACTACTAATTGCCTTCCACAAAAATACAACCCTTAAGCTCATACATCTCAAGGAGGGTGTTAAGCTAAAAGAAGTTGCCTTCTCCGCCACCACTGATGTACGTTTGTAAAAACCAATGCACGTAACGTATAGAAATTTAATGTCAGACAAACATCCATACAAGTTGTCCAAGAACAGGACAAACCGAAGGTACTTTCCTATCACATCCTGTCGGGAAATACCTAGGATTCGTAGCGAATAGTCCTCTCATTGGATATTTCATAATGAAGAGACCACTGCTACTGGATGTATATTGGGATTTTAACCCTAAACGATCAACAAGCAGACCCCACTATGAAATTCCGAAATATCAATATCATCACAAGCAACCCGCACGATCGGCGCATATACGTTGATCCGAAGTGGTTTCGGGCAAACCTATCCGGTCTCTTCGCACCAACAATACAAAAGCGTTTCTCAACCTCACACGGCAACTAAGTCTCATAGACTTATCACGTCTCCAACTTTTAACTTGCTATCCTTCGGGCCGAGAAGGAAGCTCGATAGATTGGAGTAATACTCCGCACTATACGAATCGACATCCTCAACACAAAGGATAATCAAGCCTACACAGAAGGCTACGTACTAAATGTACGACTAAATAGTTCCCACATCAAGTTGAGGAACTAAAATTTTGGCCAATTTGATAGTCGGTTATTTAACTATCAAAGCAAACAAACAAATATTTAGCACCATATGCAATCACTAGGCCCTTTTAATTAGTCTTTTATCAATTAAATCATTGCCAAATATTCACTTCAAATTATCTTTAAAAAGATATATTCTCAAGACATTTCAATACTGGAAAACATTTCCATATACTTATTTAATAATAAGTAACTCACAAATCAATTTATTTTCAACACTTAGTAAATATTACATATTTAAATCAGGATTGAGTATATATTTTATTCTTTTAAGGAAAAGATACTTTTGAACATATTTATTTGGGTCAAAACGAATGTTGCGTAAAACATCGTTATGACAACCCAAAATCACTAGTATAGGGATTCAAAAATAAGATAGATATATAAATCCCAATACTATACAAAACATTTCCTTTCTAAAATCATTTACTAACAATAGTGTTATAGTCCATCATTCTTTATACTTTTCGAAAACGTCTATTTCAACAATGAACGTTGAAATCTATGGTTTTGATACTTAACACATTTTAAAACATATTTAAACCATTTAACCCCATTTAAATACCACTTCCCAAAATGTTTCTTTAATATATTATTCACTGTCCAAAATCGTGAATATAAATTGTTTACCAAATTTAATATTATTTCAACATTTAATTTAAAGGATAATTCACTGTCAAAAATTGTGAATATAAATCTCTAACCAAATTCAACACTTTTATATATTTAATTAAAGGATTATCCACTGTCCTAAATCATGGATATAATTGCTTTAATATACCTTTATATTTAACTTATCAAATTCAATCAATTTTGAATTTGTAAATCAATGTTTATAAATTCCATTTATATAATATAAAAAACTTCAAGTTATAAATTCCTTTTATTTACCAACTCCATTTAAAATCTCATTTAAATGCCAAAATCCAAATTTTAAGTCAATTACTTATACATTTATTTATTTTACAAATTCCTTTATTTTATAACTTCACAATTATAAATCTTACTCACTTATAAACTCCATTTATAACTTCATTTTAACATTTACAAAACTCGTTTTATAATTCCAATGTTTTAATTTATAAAATATAAATTTTATAAATCTCATATATAAATCATTTAATATAATTCAGAAATACCAATTTAAATAAACCAATTCTTTTAATAATTTACAAATCGTTATTAAAACTTGTATAACTCCAAAAATCATACTTAAAGTACATTTCACAAAAATCATAATTTTTATAACATAAAAATTATAGCTTTTGTTTATTTAAAACAAATCCCTTCCTTTATAACAATCCTAAAATATATATTTTCAAATCACTTAAAATCCTTTTTTCGAAATCATCACTTTAACATTTGTAAATTTCCAAAAATAAGCCCAATGCTGCAACAGCACCAAATACATCAATCTTGACATCCAAAACATCATATATCATATGATAACAGAACATATAACAATATCTGTAAATAAATCAATACAGTTGAGGAATCCAGTTGGATCCCTCCAACCTGTCACCTGCAAAAAATATACATATTAGAATATGTGTACAATGTCTTCTTTAAGACAGACGAGCGTACAATGGGTCATCCGCTCATACACGAGAACGTATAGGGTTATCTGCTCCACTAGACAGGTATATATCCAAATACTAATCAATATATCATATATCATCCAAACAATCATCAATCATCATATAATAAATTATTTCTCACTTATATAAAATATCATAATTTTTATAACATAAAAATTATAGCTTTTGTTTATTTAAAACAAATCCCTTCCTTTATAACAATCCTAAAATATATATTTTCAAATCACTTAAAATCCTTTTTTCGAAATCATCACTTTAACATTTGTAAATTTCCAAAAATAAGCCCAATGCTGCAACAGCACCAAATACATCAATCTTGACATCCAAAACATCATATATCATATGATAACAGAATATATAACAATATCTGTAAACAAATCAATACAGTTGAGGAATCCAGTTGGATCCCTCCAACCTGTCACCTGCAAAAAATATACATATTAGAATATGTGTACAATGTCTTCTTTAAGACAGACGAGCGTACAATGGGTCATCCGCTCATACACGAGAACGTATAGGGTTATCTGCTCCACTTGACAGGTATATATCCAAATACTAATCAATATATCATATATCATCCAAACAATCATCAATCATCATATAATAAATTATTTCTCACTTATATAAAATATCGGCGAGTCAGAAAGAGTGAGTTGTACTCACATTGCATCCAATAGCAGTTGTAGTGTTTTGTTCCGAATAAAATTAAACGACCGTTTAATTTTCTCAAAATTTACACTAGCTCAAATAAATCTCAATCTAGCTCCATACTGTTATGCTCGTCCATACGAACCCAATGCAAGTCGTTTCGTGTGAAATGGTCCTCGTATCAAAAAGTTATGATGTTTTAAACATTATACGAATTTATATATAATAAATAAATTTCAATTTCTATTGTCAAAACCCTACACTCGATCCGGGCCGCACAATCTATCAAAGAAAATCACGGCCGTTGACCTCATCTTCTCCCCTCTCCAGGTTATTGACACGATCGAAACCCATTTACCGCCACTTTTGCTTCAATTAACGCGACCAATACAAACATTGAGATGTTGATCAGGGACCACCATTGCATAACTTGCACTCGCCTCCACCATTGGCCGAAGACCGGTCGTACTCGGCTGCTCCCTTGCGTTGATTTTTGTGCACGAACCCTAGGGGAACGCAGCCAATTTTCCTCCTCCACGTCGCACCATATTCGATCATCTCCGTATAGATTCGAAGAGCTCGTCACTCTCTACAATTTCTTCGTTGAAAGCATTTGATAATTGTTGATGGATTGAGAAATATTAAGGGGAAAAGAAATGAAAACATCGGCCATTGAATAGTATGGTGGCGGCTAGGGCTTGAAACCCTAATGGTTTGCAAATGTGAAAAATTAATATCCTTTTATAGAAAATTCGCGCGCACTATTGATCCGTAATTTTTCCGAACTCGAAACGAAGCGTGCTGCCTGGCATTTATAATATTTTACTCCTTTTTCGAACGCAATGGAATATATATCGGGAGCCAATTCGATCGTATATGGAAGATAGGTTTTAGAATCGACTATTTAAATTTAAAATTCACTTAAACCAATTTCTACGCATTTTAGCTTGTCCTGGACAAACCGTAAATCCAATTGACATGAAATTAGAAATCTTACAATAATTTAACATTAGGGATCTGATGAAACTGTTTTTGTCGAAATCCGAGATTGTTTGAAAAATGGCTATTTTTACACGTCAATTAAATATTAAAATATTCAATTTTTACAATTTAACTTTTAATTCGACTTTAAAAGTTCTCTAACATCATTCTAATTAAAATATGATTTAATTCAACTTTATAAATCATTTTCATTCACATCCAAATTCCAGTTATTTCAGCAATTTCAAATATTAAATTTATAATTTAATTATCCAATTGAATCCTTATATTCGAAATATAAGTTATTCGACTTATAAAATTTACTTTGAATATTTAAAATCAATTAAATAAACGAATTTCAAATGACTGAAATTCTGGGTCGTTACATTACTCCTTTCGACATCCTTTAAAGAAAATTCAATAATATTTCAAAACTTCGAAAAGCAAAATTTGAAAAGCACCGAAAATTAAATTCTCAAATTCTTAATTTAATTTCATTTCACTTACAAAAATAGATTCGTAGAACATGTTTAAAATTTCATACTCTTATTACATACACAGTAGTTAATGGTTTAGGAATGTTGGCAAACACTTTCTAACAACCAATTCATTTAACTATTAAATTTCAGAAAGTATGCCTTACATAAATAAAACAAAATGATAAAACTATTTCAATTACCAATTTTTGAAATCAATATTGCGTCAGGTTGCTCTATTCAAGTGTTTTGAAATATCCGCATATCGGATACCGATACGCACAACTGAATATACTACGAAGATTAGCACGATGAGATGAACAGAATGGTACACATATATTAGAGATAAGATCAAGTTTTAAAAACTCAATTTTTCACTGCCGAAAATGCTGCTACCGAAAATAAGATAAAACGAGCTATAACAGTCCAAATTTGGCGAAACGAAATATGACGTCTAACTCAGAAAATAGTTTACATTTTTATTATATGAAAATATTCAGATTTCGAAAACATTTAATTTCCTTCAATTTTAACTAATTTAAATAAGATTACACAACAGACCAACTTCCATCTTTTCCAATAAAAATTTACCATTTTCTATGTTTAAACAGACGTATTTCAGATATCAAATTTTCATTACCAAATTTTATTGTTTAATTTCAAGCAAAATTCAGTTAATTACGTTATAAAATATCGCTAAATTTTGCGGTTATTACATATTGTAAGAACACATGTTATACAAAATTAAAGTTATTCACTTCAATAAATTTGTGTAAGTGGATTAATTGAAAAAATCATTTATGAATTAAAATATACTCATAAGCTAAATTAGGATTGACAAATAAGTGTAAGCTATACTCACCAATAAATCTTTTTTAATGATTTTCGTTTCAAGGCCCGTGTAAGAGCAAAATTATACGACTACTAAATACATTCATACCTGTTCACTTAAATATTTATTTTCATGAGATTGTTAGTTCCTTTCACGAGTTTTGAACTCTTTAGCAATACAAGAATATGGACATTTGACCCATATTAAATCACATGAAAAAGTCATATGTGAGTAGAAGCATTATAATATACGAAAATTCAATGAAACTGGTTCTTTCAAATCAAGAAAATAAACCATAATGCAAGATCATGTGTTCAATATGAATGAGTACAATAAGAATCTTGTTACGTTGAAAATAATGAAAAATCAAGAACTAAAGGCCGATTTATGAATTTGATGACTGAAATGCCAATTTTGATCAGTTTACTTAAGTGCATCCTATTTAATATCTTTAAAATATTAATGAAGTATGAATGTTCTTTCATAAAGAGCTTGGTTGTAACAATCACCTTTCGACCCTTGAATTTCGGCACTAATACATCCACGGTATTAACATGGCGAATATCCAAGTGCCGAAAAGACAAAACATTAGGATAAAGGAAAAAAGAAGAAAAGAAAATGAACAAGAAGAGAAGAAAAAAACATCAAAATCTCACATGCGGAACGATAATATATAATATCTCAAAATATTCTTTACAAAAGACAACTTTATGGATACAATAATCAGAGCAAACTAACATATCCTCAGCCTAGACATTTATAACAACATGTCCTTATTTGGTGATAAAGATAAACAAAGTAATGCAAGGAAAATAAAAACTACAGTAGGCAATCATCCAGCTGCTCTCCAAGATATATAGTGAACATCAATGAAACCTAGAAATATATACGAGACTGGCCTGAGCATTATAGAAAATGACACCGGATCAGTTTGGTAAACCAGCATGCGAAACTCAAATCATATGGATTCTTATATTTATAAAGCCCTTCGAGAATAAAGATATCTTGGAAGACCACACCACAAATAAACATGGATGGTTTTTTACCTTATGATAACTAAACCATTTCATATAAGTGATATTATAATAATGTCTAGGGTTTAAAATAAATATATAACATAGCTGAAATGCTTGCATCTCACATTGCAGCATATTAGAATACATCTAAAATAGCTAAGAAACTTTCTTATATGGATTTTCCATGGAGATGCCTTCAGCTTAAAAACTGAAGCATATCCCCATTGACAAGAATCAGAAGATAGCTTCCAAGCATCGCATATCTCTAGATAAAATATACCATATGGAAAACACAACTAGCCCATGCCCGAATATTTAAACATGAACCACATGGAACCTAAGTATCAACAACTCCTCACATGCAACATCTATAACCATACTCTAAATAACGGAGTTATGTACCCCTTTAGGTTAGCAAAACCCTTGGATTATGCACCCTACCCTGTATTTAGCATTTTTTTCAATGTCAAAAGCTACGTTCGGCATGTTTCTCTTGAGTCTTCATCACTCGAATAGATTATGAATTCACAAATGGATTCCAACAACTCGAATAGATCCATTTCCTAAAGATAGAACATGTATCTCAGTATTGAAGTGGTTTTAGATAAGTAGAACACTTACGATCCCAGTCTCCTTAAGACCGAATCAATGAATTTGGTCATATTCAACAATAGTGAGGATGACCACAAAGAAAACTAAGTCTTGTTTACTTTCCATAAGCAAGTAAGCATACAAGCACTATCAATTCATACAAAGCACAATTTAAGTCACCTAAATGACTTTTAATCCTTTTTTAATTAATTTATCTTTTATTAATCAAAATCTCTTTTATTAGCAGAACTCCTTTAATATAATAAATCTTCTTTCATTGATCAAAACTTCTTATATAAATTAATACCCCTTTATTAATCGAGACTTCCTTTATATATTAGTATATATTTAATTTCTCTTTATAAAAGGTATATAATTGTATCCTATTACATCATTATTTATTTGTACTCTTTTCAATACTACAAAAATATTCATATACTTATCTCCATGATATAAGTATGCTCATAAATCATTTAGCAATATTTACATACTTAAAAATAAAATCAAAGAAGTTAAAAATAAATGTTACTCAAACACTATTTACTACAAACATAAAACACTTCACATTTAATCATTATCTTAAAAAAATTCCCTTTTAAACGTTTAGTTACATTTATAAGGGCTTAAGACAAGAGTTAATCAAACATTGTCACCAGAAATCTTAATCATTTCAAACTTTAAAAACATTTCTCTTTAAACTTGATTTAAAAATATTTAATCATACCTTTGGGATTAAGGCAAGTTTTGTTTAAAACATTTTTACAACAACCCAAATCATTTCATACTTTAACCCACCTTTTGCTAGGGAAATACACGTGCAGATTTAACACAACAGCCTTCATGATCATCAAGGCAGAAAGCCCAGAGAGATGGTTATCAAGATTGGAGATTGATTAAATTTGGAGCTATAGATGAGATTTGGATGGATTTGGATGGACAACACTAAAAATTGGCTAAGTATGGAATAAATACTTTCCTTGGAAGAGAGATTGGAATAGAGGGATCGGGCAAAATAGGATGCACACATCACAACTTAATGATGATCACTCCATAACTCAACAATCACAAGGCAGATTGAAGTGAAACTTTGGAGATAAAAAGAAGGGATCCCAGGGAGTCTATCCTGGGGATTACACATCGAATGAAGGAGTTCTGAGGGATCGACCCTTTTCCCTATGAGGGATCGACCATATTAAAGTTCATAGCAATGATCGGTCAATAACTCAAAATATAAAAATGCAATCAACATGAAATTTAGAGGAGAAGTGCATCACAACATGGGGGACCCATCATAGGGATCGCATTCTATAAGCCACCAAAATAGGGATCGGCCTAGATCCCTATTATGAGCTTCAGTGGGCCCTAAACTTTCTAAGCAGGCTCATCTTGGCTTTAAGGTTCCAGATACTGGTTTTGAGCGAGATATTTTGACGTCTTCTCCTATAAATATAACAGAAATTGCATCGACAAATGGTGTTTTTCTCTACTCCATTCTATCTTCTACCTAGGCTATACTTTGCCATCTTTATTCTGGGATCTCATGAATTTGTAACTGTAACAACAACATAAACGAATAAAAGGAAAACCTTTAGGTGGACGTAGGCTGGAGTTAGCCGTATCACTATAAATCTATGTCTCTCTTTACTTGCTTTCTATTTTAATTTTATATTCTTCAATTTATATTCTCTATGTTATATTATCTGAGATCTGTGACAATATATTGGTGCTTTCACATAATTGGGTGTTGGTGGCTATTTTTGACCCCAACATTTTGGTGCTTTCACTGCTGCAGATTTGGAATTCGGATTTAGAGTTTGGAAAAGATTTATAGCTTATATTTAGAGAAATAGTGAGGCAATCAACAAGGAGAGTGTTACCAAAAATGAGCCATCATGGAGGGAGTAAGGAGCTAGAGCTAATCAAGCATCATATACATCACCAGGGATGAAATGGAAATGATGATGGATGTTATGTAGGAAAAGATTCTGAAAAGACAAGAGGAGATGATGTAGAATTTACTTCGACGGATTGGGTAATCTGGGGAATAGAACTAAGGGAATAGAGTAGCAGGAGCTAATGACAACTTAGATCAAGAAGTTGAAGTAGTGGAAATCGCTGGAAATCAGAACCGAAACATAGAGATGGAGTTATTAGACAAAGGATTGGAACCGAACAGCCGGGGCAGTTCCCGGCCATCTTAGAGGGGTCGACCTCGATCCCTCCAGAGGGATCGGCCCAGGTCCCCAAAGGCTTGGGGGCATGCCCCTAGGTCTTGTTGATCGCGATAATGGAGGACCTATGGTCGATCCCATGGAGCTTGGTGCGAATCGAAATTAGGATGCTCGTCTAGAGGAGTACGTTTCAGAATTTCATCATAGACTCGAGGGGAAGTTTGGAAATGATGATAGGAGACTACCGTTGGATGACAATGATAGGTTTGCAGAGATGATCAAGCGAGCTATGCATGGAGGATTGGTAAGCAGGGATATGGAGTATTAAATAGAAGTCCATTCACTCATAATATCAGGTGTGCTAGGAATCTACTGGGGTTTAAACCACCAACACTGGAAGTATATAACAGAAAGTCGGGCCCAACTATCTATATGATGAGGCATATACGGCACATGGAAATACTAGGGAAATCAAAGGAAGTCACGCACGATGCTTTTCTTTGTATCTAATGGATATAATTGCACTGTGGTTCAGGCAATTGGATAGCGGTTCTATTGGCACATGGACAGAATTGGTTGAAAGATTTATGAGGCAGTTCAGGTTTCACATTTCGAGACCTAAAAATGTGATGGTCTAGAAACACTGAAAAAAAGACCGAAGAGTCTCTAAGGAGTTTACTAACATGATTTAATGTTGTGGCGGCATCGGTGGATCGGCCAGATCCATCCATGGTTTTGATGGCAGCTGTATCAGGAATTGTCGATGGCGTGGATTTCAAGGATTCATTAGCGTGTGATCCACCTATGGATCTCGAGGAGTTTTATCATGAAGTAGAAAGGTTCCTGTGGTAGGAATACGCATTTCCCGACAAACCAAAGGTGAATGATGTACAAAGCGGAGGACTATTAGGAGATTTACTCAAGAATTATAAAGGCAGATGGAAACTGGATGATGGATATGATAGGACTAAAAAGCAATGGAAAGAGCGGAAACTGAAGTTCTAATCATACTTGGATTTAAAGGAAAGCCTAGTGTGGATTTATCTAGACACTAGGGGCAACACCCTATCGGAAACCGGCGAGGAGGGATTCCACAGAGTAGGAGCATATGTCTGGACAGTACTGCCTGTTCCACAAATTGAACGGACACACAATAAATGAATGCACACACTTAAAGGATGTGATTGAGAATCGTGTTAAAAATGGAAAACTGACATATTGCATAAGGAATCAAACAACGATGGTGGAGCAAGAGCAGCCACCGTCCGCATCGAATGGAAACAGGAGTGGCCCTGGATCAGGGTCGCGGATTGTCATCAACTGATTGCGATGGTAAGGGCCGAGTTCAGGACTGGGACTTCGGCCATAATAATAATAATAAACTCTATAATAAGGCGGCTATGTCACTTACACATGTATGAGATCGAGACGGTCCCTAGACATGCTTTGAGATGATGATGAACCGTTGTGCCTGGAGAGGCCTCCTTTGGATTTCTTAGTTTTTTTGGATTTCTTAGTTTCTTTGGGTTTCTGCATGTACGAACTCTTATTTATCAGATAATTTATAATCTACATTACTGCAATAAATAAAAAAGATGCAATTATTGTCTCGACCAGAGTGACGAGGTGGTAACCGTAAGGTGTGAGTACCTTCATCGAAGAGCAACAAAATAGACTCGTACATAGATTAAGTTCTCAACCAAAGAGTCGAGGTTAGAGAATAAAACCCAACAGGATGTTATTTATAGATTATGCTAGGCAAGGAGTAGGTTGCTCCATTGGAGAGAGATAAGATCGGCCTACTTAGGTTGTCGAGTATGGACTATGCACTACAAGGGTCTGGAGAGACCACCATCGGCCTAGGACTTAGGCCAACACACTAATTAATATATAAGGACACTGAACCGAAGTATAGGAAATGACACCGCTTCATTGAAGAGCGATAGGATCGCTTCACTCAGACGTCGAGTATGGATTATGCTCGACAAGGACCCGGAGAGGTCATGGATTTGGATATCAACTTAGAATAGCTATGGATTTGGATATGGACTCGGAGCAGTCACGATTTGGATATAGACCCAGAGTGGTCCCAAAATTGGGTAACAACCCGGTGAGATCGAGGATTTGGAAAAAAACGATTCGGAGAGATCGTTGATTTGCAATGGATACGGAATTGGATATCGACTCAGAATAGTCATGGATTTCACTAACGATTCGAAGAGATCGTGGATTCAGATTGGATAATATGGCTGTTGATAGATTATGGACTTCAAATTTTGTATTTATGCTAATTCAAAACATATCTTCCTAATGTAAGGCATATTTTGGGGGGAAAAGGGTTAACTCGCCTTATTCGAATGCAGTACACATGCAACTTAACCTGACAAACTTCATGATCATCAAGGCAGAAAGACCGTAGAGATGGTTATTAGGATTGGAGATTGATAATATTTGGAACATTGGACGATGGTTGGATGGATTTGGATGGGCATCACTCAAAAAATGGCTAAGTATGAAACTAATACTTCCCGTAGAAAAGGGATCAGATTAAACAGGATGCACACAATATAACTCAATGATGATCGCTCCATATCTAAACAACCCCAAGGCAAATTGAAGTGAAACTTTGGAAACAAATAGAAGGGACCGTAGGGAGACTACCCTAGGGATCACGCATCAAATGGAGGGGGTTGGAGGTATCGTCCCTCTTCCCTATGAGGGATCGACCCTCTTCTCTATGAGGCAATGGCCATATTCAAGTTCATAGCAATGATCGGTCAATAACTCAAAATCTACAAACACAATCACTATGCGTTATCTAAAGGAAGTAAAGCACAACATAGGGGACCCATCATAGGGATCGCACCCCATTAATTCCCCAAAGTAAGGATCGGCCCTGATCTCTATTATGGGGTCCGGTGGACCCTAAACTTTATGGGCGGGCTCGCCTTGGCTTCAAGGTTCAAGATCCGGGATTTGAGTGAGATATTTTCGTGTCTTCTCCTATAAATACGGCGAACATGGCATCAAAAAAGGGTGCTTTTTTCCGCTTCATTCTATCTTCTACCTAGGCTATACTCTACCATTTTATTCTTGGATTTCACGGATTTATAAATTTAACGGCAATATAAATGAATAAAGAAAAACCTTTGGAGTGGACGTAGGACGGAGTTAGCCGAACTACCATAAATCTGAGTCTCACTTTACATGCTTTTTGTTTTAATTTTATTATTCTTCAATTTATATTCTCCACATTATATTATCTAAGATCTGTGATTGGATATTGGTGCTTTCACACAAATGGGTGTTGGTGGCTATTTTTGACGCCAACACTCGTCAAACCTTGATTTTAAAGACTTAATAACATTTAACGGTTAAAGAAAATTATTACTTAAACATTTTTCCACAATTACTTATGGTTATCAACTAAATACTCATTAGTAAATATCTAAAGATATCTCTAGGTAAAATTAACAACAAGGGTTAAAAACAAATGTTGCTAAAACATTGTTTCCTACAACCCAAAATTATTTCTATACTTCATCTTTAAAACATTCTTTTTAAAGATTTAAATTAATAATATTTGGTTAAGTCTGATAGTCAACTAATCGACTGTCTAGTTAAAACAATTAATTATACAAATTAATGTTCGTATACTTAACTCGTTTTCGACATCTCAACATAACTATTTCTCGTCCAAAAGTGAAGTCAGGTAAGTTAGAGCACTAGTTGCATCAAAACCTTGCCTAGACACTTCATTCTTGAATCCCACATATAGATAAGTTTACTCATTGGCTTTTAGTGTAAAGCCTAGTCAATTACCTTTTTCAAAACTTATATATAATGGAATACTTATAAAATACTTATTAATATGTTAAAACACTTTTAAACTACTTAAAAATATATTATAATTTTTTATACATAATATTATATAAAAATAACCAATTTGGAAATAACTGGAAAAATCAAAATAAACATGTTTTGTCTTAAAAGCTACTTACCTCTAAAATTCATAGTTACTTGTTAAAAATATATTTAAATATGAAATCAATTTTTAAACACTCTAATATAAGTTAAAAACAACACTAAAAAGATTAGAGAAAATACATAATTTAAATATCATTTTTACATAATTTATAATTTCAAATAGAGAAGATAACATTTTTACAAAAGATGTAAAAACAATTCGCAGTAGCTCCGAAGTATTTCAGACGCAAAGGGAGCAATTCTGAAATGGTACTAAAAGTCATGGCAAGTTGCTGAAGTGATTTTGCTACAACTTTGCGCCTAGTTTTCGATGCTTAAATACATGATTTTTGATCCATTCATTTTACATTAGTTAGTATACTTTAGGTATTTGAAAACCATAAAGAGTAATTCCAAATAAAATCTTTTAATTATTTTATAGAAATTTCTAAAAACAAGGCATTTTTCCAAAGTGCTCGTATAGCGGCTATTTCGCTACAACTTTTGTCACTTTGTTCAACTAGCTATCAAATGATTTAAACTTCATAAAAATTTATAATAAAAATAATGTATTATTTACTCGTTAAAATTGTAAAGAAATCCCTAATGAAGTTTCTTAAAAAATAAACGTTATTTCCTAAAAACAAGGAATTTAAAAGTGTCGATTAGCAACCTCTTTGCTTCAATCTTTTACAACTTTGTTCTAGTATTTCCACAACTTTTCTAACATATTCTTTGCTGCCCAAGACACTTCTAAAAGTTTAGTAAACAACCAAATTATATAATACAATGGCAAGTTCATAAATTACTAAATTAAAAAAGTTAAAGTTAAGGGATTCAAAGTGCGTTTATAGCGACTATCGCTATATGGACAATTCCATTTTCTAAATCATTCAACCATATATAAACCAAGGCCTTACAAGGCACAACAATTACAAAATTTATATGCCATTAAAAGCATTAAATAAGGGATCATTACTTTACTTAGTTCGGGTCTATTATTATTGATAATAGCAAGCAAATTAGGATGTTTTTCAATAAGCAATTATCAAGTTTCCAATTCATCCAAGGAGTGAATAACTCACATTTGTTCAAACAAAACACTACCATTTTCCTACCAACATTTAGGCAAGCATCAAAACCAACCTCTCCCTTCTGTTTGCTAATGATCTAAGCTCCTCTCTCCTTTCTTTGCACATGTCCAGAACCACCACCTCCCTCCCGGCTCATGCCTAGCCTTCCCCTACCATTTTTGCTCATGGCCAATAAGAGAATGGAGAAGAGAGGGCACGATTATGATGATTTAGCTTTGTAATAGGCTTAGCCTAGGCTAGATCAAGCCTAAGATGCTCACGGCCAAATAGAAAAGGAATGGAAGAAGGGAAAGAAGACATTGTGAAGAGGAAGAAGTATAAGAAATATGATTTTTGGATTGTGAATTTGTGAGAGTGAAGAGATCTAAGGATGTGTATTTATGGAGTTGAAAAGAGAAGCTAAATGACCACTTATACCCCTTGATCTCATGTAAGCCCATGCCTCTTATACACCATACCTCCTTAAATCACTCCCTAAAACATGCCTTAAATCAATGGTCCATGTCTCCTTCATGAAGCACTAGGTTTTAATTAATTTTGGTTAAAAAGAGAGACGTGTTAATACTTTTTTTGTGTTCATATGATATCATATTAGTGTACAAATATTTAAATAACTTTTATTTAATAAAAAGCTCATCTTTAACAAAACGTTTTCGGGACACATTTTCAGTATTTATTCAAATTACATATTTTTATCAACACGTTTCAAAAATAAGTTTTTGATCGTTAATCCTGAAGTAAAAAAATGTTTAAAAAGATTATAAAATCATATTTAATCAAAATAAATTTTGGATACAAATATTTAAGTAATCCAGATATTTAAATACGAAGTGTTTTGTAACGACCCGTAAATTTCCGATAATTAAAATAGCTAATTTAATAAGTTTTCGTGATTTTAGTGTTAGAAAAAAATTATAAGTCGTTTGGAATAATAATAAATGGAATGAATTTCGACAACAATTATCCAAGTAATGAAAAATAAATGCTACTTAGTGAATGCCTTTGAAATCAATAGTTGAATAGGATAATAAATGTTGAAATTCATTGGGTATAATAGAGTAATTGATTGATAAGTAAAATCTATTTAAAATCAAATATTGAATATTGAACCGGTAAAATATTTTAAATTAAATATTTGGAAATTATTCAATAATTTAATAATGGGAATTAAATAACCGTATAATGGAAATAGTTGTTCTATAATTTTAATTCGTTTCAAAAGTTAAATTTTATAAGTTCATTTTGAATATTTCAAAAGATAGTGATTTAAGAATAATCAAATTTGTTAAATTTAATATTACGAATGTTTGAATAAATTAAATTCCGAATTTGATATGATTAATTTGATATTGAAATTTAATATACGAAAATAGAGTGAATAATTGAAATTTGATTTAATATGATTCAAATTGGTTTACAAAGTGAATGTAAGTTATATTTGGATTTTAATAGAGTTAATAAGATTTTAAAATTGGAATTTATTGGATAAATTGAATAATGGGTTTACTATGATTAAAAATGATTTGTAAAATTTTATTTTATCATATGAAAGTTAGAATGATGTTGTAGAACTTTTAAAACTGAATTTAAAATTTGTTTGTGAAAATTGAATATTTTAATATTTAATTATCGACTGGAAAATAGCCAATTTTTGAACAGTCTCAGAATTGGACAAAACTAGTTCCATTGGATCCGTAATAGTTAGTTATTATCGGATTTCAATTTTCGTAGCAATCGGAGTTGTCGTTTGACCGTGGCAGCTCGAAACGCGTTGAAATTGTTTAATATTAATTTTGCGAGTTAAAAATAGTCATTTTTCAAACGGTCTCGGATTTCGATGAAACTAGTTTCATTGGATCCGTAATGTGATATTATTGTAAGTTTTCAAATTTCAAGTCAAACGGATTTACCGTTTGTCCGGGGCAAGCCAAAACGCATAGAAAATCGTTTAATCGGTTTAATTTAAAATTGGTCGTTTATTTCCGTAACTCTCACATATGATCGAATTAGCTTCCGAAACCTATTCCATTGTGTCCGGAACACGGGGTAAACCCTAGAAACGTCGGTCACCGCGTTTCGTTTGGAGATCGTTTGAAAGAGCATGTAAATTTTGGAACTAATAATAAAATAATATATAAAATCTTATATAAACGTTTGCACAGTGAAACCCTAAGGGGTTTCGTGGCCGCCTCTTTCTGATTAATGGCCGAAATGCTCCCTGGCTCTCCGTCGTTTTTCTCTCTATCCACGCAACGATTCGCGAAACTTTCAACTAACGAATTGTAGAGCACTCCGAGATCTCGAGATCCTACGGTCGAGATTTGAAACGGTGCAGAAATCGAGGCGCTACGGGCCTGCGTTCGCCACCGGTTGCACACGTTTCTCGTGCAAAAAGGTGGGGCCGAGTGCCACGTGGCTGGGTGTGGTGGTGCGCGGCGGTGAGGCCGTCGATTCGGCATCTTCTGATCGTCGTCGCGACTAGGTTGGTGGCGGAAATCTCGAGCCCTAGTTTCTTGAAGATGGGTTCTTTGCACGTTCTAAAGCCTGGAGCATTTGCGTGATGGAAGAAAGGGGGCATCGGCTTGGATGCGTGCAGGGCAGATCCTACGGCCAGTGATGATGCAGGTTAAAATAAATAAGGGAAAATGAAATTTATTTATATTTAAATTCGAGTAAACTTATAAATGTCGTAACTTTTTCATACGAGGTCGAAAACGCACAAAACTTTTTGCGTTGGAATTGTATGGTCAAGCACTACCCTTTGGAGTTGGATTGGAATCGTTTGGAGCTAGAGAAAATTTTGGATTAAATCGAACGTCGTTCGATTTGATTTAAAATCGTCGTTCGATTTGATTTAAAATCGTAAAATCAAGGTGAGTGTTTTATAACGCTCACGCCGTACTAAATATTTTATGCTAGTTAAATTTGATATTATGAAGTGTTATGATTTTATTTGTCGTTGTTTGGTAAAAATTTAATTGTCATATAGCTTGTCATTTGCATTAACCGTTGAAAAATTAAATTGACTGTTAAATTGAAATTAAAATTGAATTGCGATTAAATTACCTGACATTGATAACTATGAAACTGCCATGAATTGTATTGTTTATTGGATGATGAATTTTGATGGATGCTATTGGTTGATAATTGAATGTTTGGATGTTTATTTGCTTATATAGATCCTGTTATGCATACATATGATACTGAGATTTAATTTAAGTAATATATACTCATCCCTGACATTTAATTGAAATAAATAATTACTTGGCCATAGGATAGAAAATTATATATGGACACCGAATTGGCTAAATTAATAATTTTTGAAATCGTCGATTTGAAATTTATTTAAATGTTTCGATTTAAAAGTGATAAATAGAAATCAATTTATAGAAATCGAATTTGTCGAAAATTTGAGTTGGAATGTTGAAATAAATTTTGATTAAAAGAAATTGGTAAATAATTTAAGTTGTGACTTTAAAATTTAAAATTTGGATATGATTGAATTTCGAAAATCTATTTATTTTAAAGATTGAACATTATTTCGAGCTTTGAATATTACTAAGTAAAAGTGATATGAAAATGATATTTTGAAATCGAGTTTGGAATTGAATCATATTTGGAATTTGGATTTAAACTTGAATATTGTTGGAAATTTTGTTAAGTGTTATAAATTGATATTTTGAGAAATCAAGCTCCAAATCGATATAAATTGAAATTGAATTAATTAAAGGTGAATGTAGAATTGAATTGATTTGAAGTAAAAGTTGACATTGGTTTTTGAATTGAAATCGAAATTGAATCGGTAGAATGGAAATTGGAATTGATTTGAATTGGGAAGTTATAATTGAAATGGATTGATTTTGAAGCTGTTTTAATTTGTTTTCCAAATTACTCTGTTATATACACCATTTTGAATACTTAAACTATTTTAATCTATTTTAAATCTACTTAACCAAATTTAAATTATTTCAAACTAATTATCAATTTTAAATCCATTTTTTTTAAAAGATTTTAAGTATTTTAACTATTTTAATTATTTAAACTACTTTTAAACTACTTAAAACTATTTTTCTAAAATCCTAAGCTGGTCAATAAGGTGAAATGTTTATATTTAAATCTTGAATTTAAAATACGAATTGAGTTAAATGAAGTTGCAACCTAAATTGAAATTCGAAATGATTTTGAAATCGAAATGAGATATTGATGCGAAAATTGATTTTGGAATGGAATCTGATATTTTGAAAGATACGATGATATTTGAAATGGATTTGATTTTTGAAGTGAATATGATATTTTGATACCAATTATAAATCGATTTGAAATGTAAAAGAGCCAACGGTGTAATAATACGTAGTTATTAAAGAGACCGGGATCGGATATGGACATACTCTCTGTCGATACCGAAAACCACTTTAATAACTATTATACGCGGAGTGATGATCCAGAATGAAGTGGATGGTTTGGTGAACGCGTTGACTGAAGAAAGAGAACGATTATTGGATGACCCCTGACATGACTAAAACAGGAGCCGCGCCGGGCCATTGAGGTTCGCCACCTCTAGCGGACACACTTCTTCGATACCATATCTATTACATTTGTGATGCGATTTGGGTGCACCCCTTGATTTGGGAGTGTTGTTTCGCGGTGTTGGGGTAGCTGCTGGCTATGCCCAACATCAGTCCGGATCACGCAACTACTAGTATCCTAGTTGGTATTGCCTCATGTACCTTGTCATACTGATTATCCTATTCGCGACCACTACGTTTTGATTTGTACCTTGAGTATATGGATTGCCCTCTGGTGACTTCCGGTTTTGGGGAAACTACGGTCTTGTATATGCTTTTGGGAATATAAAATGTGTTAAGGGGGATTATGGTAACGCCTTAACGCTATTTTGATACTTTATATTACTGATAGACATTATCTACTTAGCGTATATTACTACATAGTAGATAGTTTCACGGATCCTTGAGAGATGGAAAATCCCGTAACATCTCTTGAGTTATTGCACGCACGTTGACACTGGATATGAGATGTCAAACCCCGTAAACATCTCTGACGCCGTTACACTCATATTTATTTACGATTGATTTAACTCTCATAAGGATATTTTAGTCCTGACTCGAGTGTTTTGTCTTTTCATTACGCTCGGGTCAGTCCTGAGTTTTCAGTTTAGGTTGAAGATCATTTCCTTGGAGGACGGAGACAAAGATTTGGTATATTATCTACTACTATTATATTCATTCCATTCCGCTGCATTGTTGTATGATATTTGTTGTGTATGTAACTCTGATAAATGTTGTATAATAATAATCAAATGTATTCATTTCAAATGTATTCATTTAATTAACAGCTTCATGAACTGTTATTTTATTATTATACTTTAGCCTTCCGCTGTGAGATTCTGTGTTGTTTCATTTCCTTTATTTCCCTTCCTTTTCTTTTCTTAATTACCCCAATAACTATCTGCTCTTTTAATGGTTTGGAATCGACATGTGTAATTGATCGTCGGTTTTAAACTGTCCAAAAAGGCGGGTCGTTACAGTTGGTATCAGAGCTTTGGTTTAGCGATAAACCTTGGCTCTAGTGGGGAATAACTCATTGAAATAGAGGTAAACTATATGAATGAGTTGAGTTTATATGAGAGAGCGTACTTGTTATTTGATATAAAATGGTTTTATATTGTGTTAATTTGTTCCGTTGAGTATTTATGAATTATGGTTGATACTTGGGACGCCAAGGCGTCGATAGGAATTTCTAAACACTCGAATAGGACAAACCAACACAATATCGTTTTGGAATATATTTTATATAAAGAATTATTTGAATATTTATTCATTTTGATTGAATTGATTGTTAGGAGATGATAATATTAGATTATTATCGTTATTGTTTGATCAGTCAATATTTACAACAATTGATTAAATAACAATGGATTTAGGAAAATGAAATCTTGTAGACACAATTGATAATGAATATAAATGAATTTTAACTTGGATTTGGGAATTTAAATTTCGGTGTTTGAAATTGACTTACAAGAATTTGAAAAACATAATATGAGTATTATATGATAGTATAATTGAGTTGAAATTGTTTTCGAAGGATTTTTTTTTATGATAAGTGTTATATTCCCTTCTCTTGACGATGGAAAATGATTTCGGTGATGAGTGCACGCATCATCGGCGTTTATTTTCGAGAGTCCGAGTGGGGGAGACCACTTAATAGCTTGTCTAAACTTTGTTTTGATTCAAATTTTATTTTATTTTGTACTCTCTATAGTATGATTTGTTATATAAATTATATAGGTATATATTATTTCAAAACTTGATTTGAAATGAAACCGGGATTGGAATTCTTAAGTCCTTTAATAATTAATGATTTTTTTTTTTAAGGATTGAAATGAATTTAGACTTGAACCATTAAGGAACTTCTGAATTGTGAAATGAGAAATGAACCTAAGAGCTAAGTGAAAATATCAAGTGAGGTAGAAATCCTTAGAATTAGGAAATTATGAACTTAAAATAAAAGTGAAACTGTAAAACTCGCGTAGTATTAAAATTCATTCTATAGCATAGATATAACTTACCAAAATATTTCAGAAGTTCAAAAATGTTATATGAATTGTTAATTGGATAATATACAAGTATAGGTTTGAATAATGGAATATGCATTTAATCAATGGTTTGCAAATATAAATAAAATTGTTAGTAAATAATTGGAATTTAAATTAACCTTTAAAGGTGATTCACAATTATGTTAATATAAAATGGAAATACTATATATGAATGTAAATGTGAAAAAAAAATTATAGTGAAATTTAAGTAATGACTTAAGAATTAATAAATTGAAAATTCAACTTTAAATGGAAAGAAGTTGTATGTTGTTTAACTACATTCTATTTGCATAACTATAACTTACCAAATACTTAAAAGGTTTACAATGCTAATAAGGATAAGTAGAGAAATAATATACAAGTGTGAGAATGAATAATAAAATGTGAAGATCTATTGATAGTTGTAAATATAAAAGAAATTTAAGCTGTAAAATGAAGGATATATATAAGTGAATGAATAAAAATTTAAAATTAATGAAATATAGATTTGGTAAATGGAAACTAATTAAATTTGAATATAACTAAATGTCTATAAGCTTGGAAGTGTATGAAATTAAAATTGACATGGAAATGTATAATTGATTTAGTGTAGATTTTGGATGGATGTCAATGTTTGATATGCGTTGGTTGTTAGATGGATGATAATTGATTAAGTAGAATTCATTAGTGTTAATGGAATTGAATAAACGGAATAAAATTTTAAAATAATTAACTTCAAATTTGAAGCAAAGTGAAATTAAATATAATTGAATTCAATTTAAATTGAAGCAAATTGACTTGAATTAAAAATGTGAATGAAACAAACTTGAATAAATCGGAAACAAATTGATTGTAAACCTATTGTGTGGATGAATAAGAAAATAAATGACTTTGTGTTTATGATTGTTCTTTAGAAAATTTGAAGTTTGATGGTTTGTACTTTGAAATAATAGAAGCAAATTTTTGGAAAAAATCCAAAATTGTCCAATATATGCTGAAACGAAAACAACCATAACCTTTAAATGGCTGAACGGAATTCGACACTTTTGGACTTTTCGAAAAGCTTAGAAACTATAGCACAACTTTTATTTAGAGTGTCTTGAGAAATTCCTTCGTCTACTAGGTTAAAAACTTGAATGTTACTCGCTGGCCTGTGTAAAATAAGTAAAAATCTGTAGTACACACCCTTAGTATTTTCGTCATATCTTTTGGCTGGTTTATCGGATTTTGATGATATTGCACTTTCTGGAAAGCTAATAACTTAAGCTAAAACTTTTGTTTGAAGTGTTTTGTGTTTTGATGTCGTATAGAAGGTCGAAAACGCGGGTGAATGTCTCTGACCTGCGCAATTCATTGCCCAGGCTGAAGCGTATCCCCTAAGTAAAACAGCCATAACTTTAGAACGGATGGTCTGAATTCGACGATCTTGGACATTCCGGAAAGCCTGAAATGAATGCAATAACTTTTGTTTAGATTCTGTTGTCAAATTTTACAGTTTAGGTGACCTAAAACTAAGATTTGTTTGCTGTCCAGAAATTGAAATCTCAGTTTTGAAGCTAAATATGTTATATATATGTTGTGTAGGCTAAGTATAGCGATCTATCTTTATATGCATGGTTCTAACTTAGTTATTGAGCATTTTAGTAGGTAGCAAAGGGGTTGCGCTTTGTTGTGGAACTCGCTTCTACGCAAAACGCATAGTGTAAGTAAAATGCTAATAAATGCTAAATAAAAGGTACGCTTACGGTTTTATATGATATTGGTGATATTTATATGTTGTTTCCCCACATATGGGATGCCTCATCAGTGAGATGAGATGTATATTTATGATATATATGCTATTATATTTTTCCGATCGAGCCGCGCAAAGGAGACTCTGCCGAAATTTTCCGTAAAATCCGGGTGTTAGAAATTTTTTTCAAGTTTTAATTTTTTTTTTTTTATAACTTGTTTTGATTACTAACTTTTAAAGTTAGGAAGCCGTTCGGAGTAAGTTAGTGGAAGCGTAGTTATGACTTTATAAATGGAATTTCATTGTTTTATAAGTAGATAATTTGGAATAAAAATATATCAAATGTTGAATTCTATACTTAGTTCCTTTTTTCCCTTCTTTTTCCTTTTCGGGGACGAAAAGTTTTGAGTGGGGGAGAATGTAACGACCCGTAAATTTCCGATAATTAAAATAGCTAATTTAATAAGTTTTCGTGATTTTAGTGTTAGAAAAAAATTATAAGTCGTTTGGAATAATAATAAATGGAATGAATTTCGACAACAATTATCCAAGTAATGAAAAATAAATGCTACTTAGTGAATGCCTTTGAAATCAATAGTTGAATAGGATAATAAATGTTGAAATTCATTGGGTATAATAGAGTAATTGATTGATAAGTAAAATCTATTTAAAATCAAATATTGAATATTGAACCGGTAAAATATTTTAAATTAAATATTTGGAAATTATTCAATAATTTAATAATGGGAATTAAATAACCGTATAATGGAAATAGTTGTTCTATAATTTTAATTCGTTTCAAAAGTTAAATTTTATAAGTTCATTTTGAATATTTCAAAAGATAGTGATTTAAGAATAATCAAATTTGTTAAATTTAATATTACGAATGTTTGAATAAATTAAATTCCGAATTTGATATGATTAATTTGATATTGAAATTTAATATACGAAAATAGAGTGAATAATTGAAATTTGATTTAATATGATTCAAATTGGTTTACAAAGTGAATGTAAGTTATATTTGGATTTTAATAGAGTTAATAAGATTTTAAAATTGGAATTTATTGGATAAATTGAATAATGGGTTTACTATGATTAAAAATGATTTGTAAAATTTTATTTTATCATATGAAAGTTAGAATGATGTTGTAGAACTTTTAAAACTGAATTTAAAATTTGTTTGTGAAAATTGAATATTTTAATATTTAATTATCGACTGGAAAATAGCCAATTTTTGAACAGTCTCAGAATTGGACAAAACTAGTTCCATTGGATCCGTAATAGTTAGTTATTATCGGATTTCAATTTTCGTAGCAATCGGAGTTGTCGTTTGACCGTGGCAGCTCGAAACGCGTTGAAATTGTTTAATATTAATTTTGCGAGTTAAAAATAGTCATTTTTCAAACGGTCTCGGATTTCGATGAAACTAGTTTCATTGGATCCGTAATGTGATATTATTGTAAGTTTTCAAATTTCAAGTCAAACGGATTTACCGTTTGTCCGGGGCAAGCCAAAACGCATAGAAAATCGTTTAATCGGTTTAATTTAAAATTGGTCGTTTATTTCCGTAACTCTCACATATGATCGAATTAGCTTCCGAAACCTATTCCATTGTGTCCGGAACACGGGGTAAACCCTAGAAACGTCGGTCACCGCGTTTCGTTTGGAGATCGTTTGAAAGAGCATGTAAATTTTGGAACTAATAATAAAATAATATATAAAATCTTATATAAACGTTTGCACAGTGAAACCCTAAGGGGTTTCGTGGCCGCCTCTTTCTGATTAATGGCCGAAATGCTCCCTGGCTCTCCGTCGTTTTTCTCTCTATCCACGCAACGATTCGCGAAACTTTCAACTAACGAATTGTAGAGCACTCCGAGATCTCGAGATCCTACGGTCGAGATTTGAAACGGTGCAGAAATCGAGGCGCTACGGGCCTGCGTTCGCCACCGGTTGCACACGTTTCTCGTGCAAAAAGGTGGGGCCGAGTGCCACGTGGCTGGGTGTGGTGGTGCGCGGCGGTGAGGCCGTCGATTCGGCATCTTCTGATCGTCGTCGCGACTAGGTTGGTGGCGGAAATCTCGAGCCCTAGTTTCTTGAAGATGGGTTCTTTGCACGTTCTAAAGCCTGGAGCATTTGCGTGATGGAAGAAAGGGGGCATCGGCTTGGATGCGTGCAGGGCAGATCCTACGGCCAGTGATGATGCAGGTTAAAATAAATAAGGGAAAATGAAATTTATTTATATTTAAATTCGAGTAAACTTATAAATGTCGTAACTTTTTCATACGAGGTCGAAAACGCACAAAACTTTTTGCGTTGGAATTGTATGGTCAAGCACTACCCTTTGGAGTTGGATTGGAATCGTTTGGAGCTAGAGAAAATTTTGGATTAAATCGAACGTCGTTCGATTTGATTTAAAATCGTCGTTCGATTTGATTTAAAATCGTAAAATCAAGGTGAGTGTTTTATAACGCTCACGCCGTACTAAATATTTTATGCTAGTTAAATTTGATATTATGAAGTGTTATGATTTTATTTGTCGTTGTTTGGTAAAAATTTAATTGTCATATAGCTTGTCATTTGCATTAACCGTTGAAAAATTAAATTGACTGTTAAATTGAAATTAAAATTGAATTGCGATTAAATTACCTGACATTGATAACTATGAAACTGCCATGAATTGTATTGTTTATTGGATGATGAATTTTGATGGATGCTATTGGTTGATAATTGAATGTTTGGATGTTTATTTGCTTATATAGATCCTGTTATGCATACATATGATACTGAGATTTAATTTAAGTAATATATACTCATCCCTGACATTTAATTGAAATAAATAATTACTTGGCCATAGGATAGAAAATTATATATGGACACCGAATTGGCTAAATTAATAATTTTTGAAATCGTCGATTTGAAATTTATTTAAATGTTTCGATTTAAAAGTGATAAATAGAAATCAATTTATAGAAATCGAATTTGTCGAAAATTTGAGTTGGAATGTTGAAATAAATTTTGATTAAAAGAAATTGGTAAATAATTTAAGTTGTGACTTTAAAATTTAAAATTTGGATATGATTGAATTTCGAAAATCTATTTATTTTAAAGATTGAACATTATTTCGAGCTTTGAATATTACTAAGTAAAAGTGATATGAAAATGATATTTTGAAATCGAGTTTGGAATTGAATCATATTTGGAATTTGGATTTAAACTTGAATATTGTTGGAAATTTTGTTAAGTGTTATAAATTGATATTTTGAGAAATCAAGCTCCAAATCGATATAAATTGAAATTGAATTAATTAAAGGTGAATGTAGAATTGAATTGATTTGAAGTAAAAGTTGACATTGGTTTTTGAATTGAAATCGAAATTGAATCGGTAGAATGGAAATTGGAATTGATTTGAATTGGGAAGTTATAATTGAAATGGATTGATTTTGAAGCTGTTTTAATTTGTTTTCCAAATTACTCTGTTATATACACCATTTTGAATACTTAAACTATTTTAATCTATTTTAAATCTACTTAACCAAATTTAAATTATTTCAAACTAATTATCAATTTTAAATCCATTTTTTTTAAAAGATTTTAAGTATTTTAACTATTTTAATTATTTAAACTACTTTTAAACTACTTAAAACTATTTTTCTAAAATCCTAAGCTGGTCAATAAGGTGAAATGTTTATATTTAAATCTTGAATTTAAAATACGAATTGAGTTAAATGAAGTTGCAACCTAAATTGAAATTCGAAATGATTTTGAAATCGAAATGAGATATTGATGCGAAAATTGATTTTGGAATGGAATCTGATATTTTGAAAGATACGATGATATTTGAAATGGATTTGATTTTTGAAGTGAATATGATATTTTGATACCAATTATAAATCGATTTGAAATGTAAAAGAGCCAACGGTGTAATAATACGTAGTTATTAAAGAGACCGGGATCGGATATGGACATACTCTCTGTCGATACCGAAAACCACTTTAATAACTATTATACGCGGAGTGATGATCCAGAATGAAGTGGATGGTTTGGTGAACGCGTTGACTGAAGAAAGAGAACGATTATTGGATGACCCCTGACATGACTAAAACAGGAGCCGCGCCGGGCCATTGAGGTTCGCCACCTCTAGCGGACACACTTCTTCGATACCATATCTATTACATTTGTGATGCGATTTGGGTGCACCCCTTGATTTGGGAGTGTTGTTTCGCGGTGTTGGGGTAGCTGCTGGCTATGCCCAACATCAGTCCGGATCACGCAACTACTAGTATCCTAGTTGGTATTGCCTCATGTACCTTGTCATACTGATTATCCTATTCGCGACCACTACGTTTTGATTTGTACCTTGAGTATATGGATTGCCCTCTGGTGACTTCCGGTTTTGGGGAAACTACGGTCTTGTATATGCTTTTGGGAATATAAAATGTGTTAAGGGGGATTATGGTAACGCCTTAACGCTATTTTGATACTTTATATTACTGATAGACATTATCTACTTAGCGTATATTACTACATAGTAGATAGTTTCACGGATCCTTGAGAGATGGAAAATCCCGTAACATCTCTTGAGTTATTGCACGCACGTTGACACTGGATATGAGATGTCAAACCCCGTAAACATCTCTGACGCCGTTACACTCATATTTATTTACGATTGATTTAACTCTCATAAGGATATTTTAGTCCTGACTCGAGTGTTTTGTCTTTTCATTACGCTCGGGTCAGTCCTGAGTTTTCAGTTTAGGTTGAAGATCATTTCCTTGGAGGACGGAGACAAAGATTTGGTATATTATCTACTACTATTATATTCATTCCATTCCGCTGCATTGTTGTATGATATTTGTTGTGTATGTAACTCTGATAAATGTTGTATAATAATAATCAAATGTATTCATTTCAAATGTATTCATTTAATTAACAGCTTCATGAACTGTTATTTTATTATTATACTTTAGCCTTCCGCTGTGAGATTCTGTGTTGTTTCATTTCCTTTATTTCCCTTCCTTTTCTTTTCTTAATTACCCCAATAACTATCTGCTCTTTTAATGGTTTGGAATCGACATGTGTAATTGATCGTCGGTTTTAAACTGTCCAAAAAGGCGGGTCGTTACATGTTTGAAATTCTTGGTCGTTGCATTCTTTCCCCATATAATATTTTGTCCTCGGAATTCCAACAGAAGCAACTAAAGAAGTAACTGTACATTAATACTTAATAATATTACAATCACCAACAAACAAGGCTAATGGTTTGCCCAAGTCAACTATCTTATCATTGCACAAGGATGATAAATAAACTACAAAGTGCACCTTTTGCTTAACCTCCCCAGCTTATTACTTAGTTGATTATTCATACTACCTCAAACAATTCAAAGAGTTCTTTCGCAAATCCTCCATAAGCCAGCGAACTAATATATAAAATACTAATGCCTGCATGATGTACATATGTCATCCATACGCAATATTGATCTGCTCACTTTCTTGATTACATAGATTCCTCCTCCAAACTAGTATATCTTGCTTGACTTCTCTATTACGGACTCTGATTAAGTTCCTTGAATTAGAAACCTTCGTTCTCCTTATATAGACATATAATACGATAGAAAACATTAGAATCTGTATCAAGTGTTCGCCATCAAGAATGTAATGAAAAATCTTTGTTCGGACAAGTATATATTGTTATCCCGCTTTTTGGCAAAGCCGTGATACCAAAAGATTGATCGAAAACAAAAGACAGTTCGTCTCAGAGATTGGTTATACTTCACTTTGCTATGAATATCGATGAATTTTGTCCAAGTCCGGATCAGGCCACAATTTATAGGACATGACAAGAAAGGTCGTAGGAGTCATCATTTCAAATTTCAAGTCAATCCGAGTTCGTATGCTCAAGATATGATGGATTCAAATTGAGAAAGGTGGTCACTGTCTGTTTCGAACCCATCGCACTGGAGTACTTCGAACCCACCTAGTTCGAACCCATCCACGCCCTTGCCTTCGAAACCATGAAGTTCGAACCCAAGCCACGTTCGAACCCATCAGCTAGTACCTGCTTCGACTCCATCGCCTTCGAATCCACCACAATGCCCTACCTTCGAATCCATGACTTCACTCAGCTTCGCATCCTTACTTCGAACCCATGCAAGCCCTTAATTCGAATCCATCGAGCGACCCGGTTCGAACCGATCAAGTTCGAACCCATAGGGATTCCCTGATTCGAATCGGTCACGTTCGAAGCCAGGAATACTCCTTAGTTCGAATCCACCGAGTCAGTTGGTTTGGATGACGTGTTCGTCGTAGTTCACGGAGTAGAAGCGGTCCATTCGGAGATAAGTTAGGATCGATTCGAAAGATACGCGCCACGTCACTGCAGACCCACGTGCACTCATGGGTTCGAACTCATGGGTTCGAAGTCATGGGTTCGAAACACACAGCCAACCGAGAAAACCCCATTTCGAACCGAGCATATCTCCTCAACCACACATCCAAATGCAACCAAATTTTCACAGTAGCTTCCATACGAGGTAAAGATTGTTCCTGCCGAGTTTCAGCTCGATTGGACCATTTCTTGATGGGTTCGAAATCACTTCGAACTGATGTCAGATCGAGACGAAACTTGGTGGGGTCGGTCGCGTGGGCCCACTCACGTGCCAGAAGAAGTCTCACGAAGTTTCAGCAAGATCTGGGCCTCCAACGCCTATAAATAGCACTCTGAAGCCTTCAGAAAAAGGGGATCTTCCGAGAACTTCTGCCATTGAACGCTGAGACTCTGCCGGATTAACGTCTATTGATCAAAATCACTGTTGTATTCAGATTTCAAAGCTATTATCTACTGTAATCCATTGTAATCGATTGAATCGAGCAAAGCAATAAAGAGAAAACATTCAAAGTGGACGTAGGCACGAACGCCGAACCACTATAAATCCTGTGTTTGTGATCGTTGCTTGTGAATTACTGTGATTTGTTACTTAGAGCTAAATTCTATATTGATTGTTGCTGAGTTCTGTGTTGATTATTATCGAGTTGAGTACGTAAACGGGTGCTTTCGTGATATTGGGTGTTTGTGACCAATTTTGGCGCAAACATATATCACCTCGAATTCATGAACTCAAATCCTAGATCAAGAACTGTCATGCGAATAGAATGATCTACATGTGACTTATGTACTTAATTCTATTGGTTTCTTAACTACACTAATTTGTTTGTAAATTCTTATCTGCTTACATAAAATCTTGTATAATATTAAATCATTTATGCAATATTACTTAAGTTTTATAAACATTTCATAAAGACTTATCTTTACCTATAAAAAAATGCATTAGTTCTAAAGACATTCGAGACTTAAGTTCATTACTCATATAATACTCCACTATATCCTAAGAGTATATACAAAACATTCTTTTACATTTTTCTTCCTAAAATTTCGATGAAGGTCCAAAATAAATTTGGATCTTGCAATTTGAGTCAAACTTCTAGACTTCTTTATCCCTCGAGTTAGGCAAGTAGCTCGATAGAGTAGGACTATAGTATCCAAACTTAAGGCTAGAGTCTACTTTCCTTAGACAACTTTAAAGTAAAGACGTTTATTTGTTGGCCCAATAACATCGAATGTTCTATTTAACAAAGATGCTTAACAAATTTTGAACTTGTTTTAACTTACTGTCTTTTCAAATTAAGAGTTATCAAAAATCAACTTTTAAAATTTTTACAAAAATATTTAGCTTCAATTTCTTTATCAATTCGGGAGTTCTTGACTATCCAAAATAACCGAAAATTCCATTATTTCAATAATTGGAAACTAACAAACAACATATCATAATAAGATGCACAACCAAACTACTCTAATGTATAAGATATATGCATCCATCATATAACTTAACAAAAAGCTCAAGATTAAAAAGCTGGGTTTATTTCAAATCATTAGAACAACTATATATACATAAATCTTTTTTGGATACCGATTCGTACTTTTCAGTATTAAACCAAAATTATTTTGAAAACCAATTTCCAAAGTATTTTCATTGAAATCCATGGAAAATATTCAATAGAGGAGTAATAACAAAATGATACAAGGACTGGGTCCTACTAAGAAGTATCATATATCCCCTTTACTAAGAAGGGTAATACTCAAGATAAGTGTTGACCATTCGAGCACATCTCTTACCCATTTTTAGTCATTTTCGAGCCACTCGAACTAGCTAATATAGAAACACTTTATTTTCCAGATCGATTCATTGATTCCGATAGTAACCCCAAATCTCAAAAAAATCTTAAAACTCTTTTAAAAAAATTAGCCGTTTGAAATAGTTTCAAATTATACCATTATTGATTACTCCAAAATTTTGAAAACCAATTTTCGAAAATACTGGGATTTAAGTTCTCAAATTCTCAGTTTTAAATCCTTTTTGTTTATAAACCATATTTTTATAAACCGTACTTATATAAAGTTACTTTCTTATTTGAAATCTTTCATGAATAATTATTTTCAAAATATCTTACCTTCCTTTTACATTATGCTAAGCAACTTTTATTAAAATTAACCGTATTAATCCAACATTATCAGCGAACGCCTTATAGCCTAATTATGAAACTTAATTCACAAGATGTTCGTTTCAATGTTCTCATAAATTACTATCTAGCTAACCAATGTTGAAAAAGATAAACTATTTACAAATCAGCCCATAAAATGGTCAAGCATGACTAATCGGACAATAAATGATAATAATTGAATATTATCATTTCCTACTAAACAAATACATCATAAATAACCATATTAATTTATTGAAAATTATTTTTTTATATATGAAGTATAATCATAGGTAAAATTATTTCATTTATCAATTTCAAAAACAATATTATGTCTATTTGTCTTGTACGAGCGTTTAGAAATTCCTATTGATACCATAGCATTCCATGTACCTACCAGAATTCATAAACAACTTAACAGACCAACTAACACAATATAAAACATTTTTATAGCATTAAAAAATATGCGCTCTCATATATATAATGCTCTTAACTCATAATAAGACATTTTATTACCTTAGATCTCAATGAGTTATACCCCACCAAAGCCAAGATTCTTGCTTAACCATGCGCTCTGATATAAAGCTGTAACGATCGCCTTTTCGACCCTCATATCTCGACACTGATACATCTATAGTATTCACATGCCAAGCACCCAAGTGTCGGAAATACAAAACGTTAAGGTAAAAGAAAAATAAGAAAATAAAATAAAAAAGAAGAAGAGAACAAAAACATCAAATCTCATATGCGGAACAATAATATACAATATCTCAAAATGATCTTTACAAAATTTAATTTTATGGATATAATCATCAGATCAAACAAGCGTATCATCAACCTGGATAGTTATAACAACATATCCTTACAATTGTTAATAAAAATAACAAAGCAATGTAGCGAAAAGGGAAATTACAGTAGGTAATCTTCCAGCTCCTCCCCAAGAACATCGAAAAATCTAGAACACAGGGATAACCCGACCATTATAAGAAAATAACACCTAGAACAGTCTTCTAAACCAGCATGAGAAACTTGAGTCATATGGATTCTTATTTTTTTAATGCCCTTCAAGAATAAAGATACCTTTAAGACCACGCCGCAAATAAACATGGATGGGTTTTTACCATGTAATAACCAAACCATTTCATAAAAAATCTAAGTGGTATTATAATAATCTAGGGTTTAAAGTAAACTTATAACAAATCTAAAATGCTTGCATCTCACGTTGTAGCATATTAGAATACATATAAAACTGCTAAGGCGCATCCGTATATGGATTTTCCATGGAGATGCCTTTAGCTTAAAGCTAAAGTAGATCTGCTATAACAAGGATCAAATGATACCCACCAAGCAGTGCATATCTCTAGATAAAATATACCATATGGAAAACACAACTGGCCCATGCCCGAACATGTAAACATGAACTATGTGGAACCTAAGTATCATTAATTCCCTACGCGCTACATCTATAAGCATGGTCTAAATAGTGGAGTTGATGTAACCCTTCGGTTAGCAAAAACCATGGATCGTGCAGCCAACTTTGTGTTTATGTTCGACATCTTTCACACTGTTAACTCAAAAAATGGATCAACACCCTAGATTGAGTGCGAAAGTACCAGCCATATTCTTACATAGCAATAATATAGAGAATAATTATAACCAAGTAGAAATAGAAAGAAGACAAGAAGTTTTTATAGTGATTCGCCTATTAATGAAGCCTACCTCCACTTTACAGTTTTTATTGTTGACTGATTTCCGTTACAAGATGTATTTGATCACAAAGCTCTTGAATATCCTTAGTTAGATCGAGTCTCCAATCTCGGAATCCACTGGAGAATCACAGCGAGCCCTTTTGAAGACTATTATGAGGGAAGTGAAGACTAAAGAAAGCTTTTAGCAGAGTTTCAACAACCAGTCCGGAGGATCCCCTTTTGTGTTGAGGACAGGAGAGTATTTATAGAGGTCGGAGAACTATTGGGCTGGCCCTCTTGCTAGATCCTTGCAAATGACGCACTGTAAGTTTCGCCATGAACCGAACCAACTTGATGGATCACTAGCGATCCATTGTCTATAGATTGTTAGCGATCCATAGCTGTAGCTTGTTGGCGATCCATAGCTGTGGCTTGCTGGCGATCCATTTGCTTGAGTTGCTCCTCATCATCCTTTTCCCTTGAAGATTGTGGCAAACTGGTAATAAAGCATGGATCGCTAGTGATCCATAGTGATTGGATCGCCAACGACCCATGTACTTAGTGAATTTTTGGACCTTGTCCTTTGGAGTTTATGGCGATCTGGCGAAATGGTATGGATCGCTAGCGATCCATAGTGCATAGATCGCTAGCGATCCATGTACTTGGTTGATTTTTGAGCTTTGCCTTTTGGATCGCATCTATTATCTCATGTGGATATTCTCTATCTAATTTCATAGCTTTTTGCCATGTTTTGATGATGATCCGTACACTAGTTGCACTGGGCTGCTATAGGATCACGATGCAAGAGGATTGGTGGAGCCATAAGCTATCCATATGGATCGATAGTGATCCATAGGTGACGGATCGCTAGTGGCCCATCACCTTAGCATGTGTTTTCTTGCTTTTTATTTGATCCTTTTTGGTTGGTTCTCTAGTCCTTTTTTTAGCTCTTGAGTTGTTCTAACTTGATGAAGTTGTTCTGACTTCCTTTGAATTCTGCTGGGTTAAAAACCCAGATAACACACACGAGTCTTCATCACTCGAATAGACAATGAATACAAAATAAATTCCAGCATCTTGAACAGATCTACTTCCTAGAGATAGAACAAGTATCTTAGTCTTGATGTGGTTTTAAATAAGTATTACAATTATGATCCTGGTCTCCACTTGACCAAGTCAATGAATTTAGTCATATTAAACAATAATGAGGATGATCACATAAGGGAACCAAGTCATGTAAACTTTCCATAAGCAAGTAAGCATACAGGCATTATCAATTCATACAAGCACGATTTAAGTCACCTAAACAGCTTTTAATCGCTTTTTAATTAATTTATCCTTTATTAATTAAAATCTCTTTAATAGTAAAATCCTTTTATCTAATTAAACTTTTTCCATTAATCAAAACTTCGTTTATAAATAATACCCTTTTTTGTTTGAAACTTCCTTTATATACTAGTACATATTTAGATTCTCTTTATAAGAGGTATATACTTATATCCTATTACATCATTACTTATACTCTTTTCAATACTTCAAAAGTATCCATATACTTATCTCAATGGTATAAGTATACTCACAAATCATTTCGCAAGATTTATTTACTAAAAAATAAAATAAAAGAGATTAAAAACAAATGTTACTTAAACACTATTTACAACAAACCCAAAACACTGCACATTTAATCACTATCTTTAAAACTCTTTTTTAAAGTTTTAATTACATTTATAAGGGCTTAAGACAAGTGTTATTCAAACATTGTCATAACGAACCCAAATCATTTCATACTTTAAAACATTTCTCTTTAAATTTACTTTTAAAAGATTTAATTATACTTAAGGGTTTAAGGCAAGTGCTATTTAAAACATTGTCACAACAACCCAAATCATTTCATATTTTAAGAACTTTTCTCTTTAAAACTTGCTTTTAAAGATTTAATCACATTTAAGAGTTATAATTTTTTTCTACTTAAACGCTTTTCCACAACAAACCTAAAACCAATTACTTATAGCTAGCAACTAAATATTCATTAGTAAATATCTAATTATATTCCTAAGTAAAATTAACAATAAGGATTAGAAACAAATGTTACTAAAACATTGTTAGCTACAACCCAAAATTATTTTTATACTCATATCATCTTTAAATCATGCATTTTAAAGATCTAAGTTAATATTATTTGGTTAAGTTTGATAGTCGACTAGTTGACTATTTAGTTAAAACAGTTGCTTCTACAAATCAATGTTCGTATACTTAACTCATTTTCGTTATTTGAACTTAACTATTTCTCATCCAAAAGTGAAGCCACGTAAGTTAGAGCACTGATCACATCAAAGCCTTTCCTAGACACTTCATTCTTGAATCTCACAAATAGATAAGTCTAATCGTCGTCTTTAAGTGTTAAGCCCAGTCAATTACCTTTTCAAAACTTATATATATATAGAAATACTTTTAAAATTATTATTAATATGTTAAAACACTTTTAAACTATTTAAAAATATATTATAATTATTTATAAAGAATGTTACGTAAAATAACAAGTTTGGAAATGATTGGAAAAACCAAAATAAACATGTTTTGTTATAATAGCTACTTACTTTAAACATTCATAATTAATTATTTAAAATATATTTAAAGAAGAAACAAATTTTTTAAAACTCCAATATAAGTTAGAAAACAATCGTTAAAGGATTCAAGAAAAAATAATTGATTTAAATATCATTTTCATACAATTTATAGTTTATATAGCAAAGACGGCATTTCTGCAAATGCTATCAAAACAATTTTCAACAGCTCGGAAGTGTTTCAGATGCAAAGGTAGCACTTTATAAATGCTAATAAAAGCCGCGGGTTGTTGTGCAAGTGATTTTGCTAGAACTTTTGCTCCTATTTTTTGACACTTAAATGATTTTTGATCCATTCTTTTTATAGAAATCAGTCTGCTTTGGATATTTGGAAACCATGATTAATAATCCCACAAACATATCTTTTAATTATTTTATAGATTTTTATGAAAATAGGGTATTTTTCCAAAGTGCTTGTACAGCGACATTTCGCTATAATATTTGTTACTTCATTCAACTAGCTATCAAATGATTTAAGCTTCAAAAAATTTTACAATAAGAACAATACATTATTTACTTGTTAAAATGGTAAAGAAACCCCAAGGGATGTCTCTACAAAAATAAACATTATTTCCCAAGAACAAGGAATTTAAAAGTGTAGATATAGCCACCTCTTTGCTTCAATCTTTTACAACTTTGTTCTAGTATTTCCATAACTTTCCTAACATATTCTTTGCTGCCCAAAACACTTCTAGAAGTGTAATGAGTAGCTAAATTATAGTATACAAAGATAAGTTCATAAATTATTATATTACACGGGTTAAAGTTAAGGAATTCAAAGTGTATTTATAGCGATTATTGCTATATGAACAATTCCATATTCTACATCATTCAACCATATAGAAACTAGGGTCTTCCAAAGCACAACAACTAATAATTAATATGCTATTCAAAGCGTGAAATAAGGGTTTATAACTTTACTTAGTTAGGGTCTATTATTATTAATAATATCAATAAAATTAAGAAGTTTTTCAACAAGCAATTATCAAGTTTTCAACTCAGCTAAATAGTAAATAACTCACATTTATTCAAATCAAACACTACATCTTCCTACCAAAATTAAAGCAAGCATCAAAACCAATCTCCCCCTTCCATTGATCATGGCTTAGGCTCCGCCTTCCTTCCTTTACACATGTCTAAGATCACCACCTCCCTCCATACTCACGCCTGCCTTCCCCTCATCATTTTTGCTCACAGCCAAGAAGAGAATGGAGATGAGAGGGCATGGCCATGATATGTGGCCTTGTATTAGGCTTGGCCTAGGATAGATAAAGCCTAGGATGCTCACGGCCTAAAAGAAAAGGAGGGGAAGAAGGGAAAGAAGATATTGTGAAGAGGAAGAAGTATAAGAATAGATTTTTGGTTTGTGAATTTGTGAAGAATGAAGAGAGCTAAGGGTGTGTGTCTATAGAGTTGAAAAGAGAAGTGAAATGACCATTTATGCCCATTCATCTCATGTAAGCTCATGCCTCTTACACACCATACCTCCTTAAATCACTCCCTAAATCACTTCTTAAATCAAGGGTCAATTTCTTGTTCATGAAGCACTTAGGTTTTAATTAACTTTGGTTAGGAAGAGTGTGACGCCCCACCTCTATACCCACGCTAGCCAAGAACACTACGGTGTAGTGCTGTCAACTAGCACGGAGAATAAGGCTGTTGAGGAGCGACCATCCGTGTAATTGCTTTGTGCGAACACCGATATGTCAGATAGTAAAAACATGCTTTTAATTTCAGAAGAGAATCCGGCATGCCGATGCAAACTCAAAGCTACCACACGGTGGCTATAATAGTCTAGGACAAATATAAACTAATAACACAGATAAATATAAATGCGGAACACAGATAAATCAGAAAATCTCATATATATATATAACTGATGTCAGTTACAATACGTTTACACGGTACATGTGATACAACTACAATAGTCAACTCAGGAAGTTACATATACAAGTACATTAACGTATATAATATACATGAATACATATCTTCCTATACAATAATACAGACTACTACAAATGACGACTACTCCAAAAGATATGAAAGAACTTCATAGCTCTAGCAGCAACCCAAAGCAGAATATCTACAACCTGTAAATACTCGGTCTGACCCGAGTATTAGATTCAAAAGAAAATAATACTCGGGTCAGTCTAATTCAAACTCAGTTATTAGTGCACAGAAGCAATAATAAATAAATACTGAATAGACGACAGTAATTAAACCAAATCAGAATGCAATTCAGAATATTAAATTGAAATGAACAAACAGTTCAAACCATTGAAATATCAATAAAATATTAATTCAAGTAGGGCTGCAGTACACGCACGCGTGCACTGCCTCGCCACTACAGAATATGGAATACGCAAAAAGATCCATAAGTCAAAACAAATAGAATATCACAAAACCATACCGTGTGGCTGCAGTTCACGCTTGCGTGCACTGCCTTGCCACTATAGTGATGATGTACTCAACCGAATACCGTGTGGCTGCAGTTCACGCTTGCGTGCACTGCCTTGCCACTAAAGTGATGTCGTACCCAAAATATTAACGAACCAAAATCAATGAAGGTTCAAATATCAATTCTAAATGTCGATACTGTGTGGCTGCAGTGCACGCACGCATACACTGCCTTGCCACAACAGCATATACAGAAACAGCAACAAGGCACAAAGACCAATGCTCAAGAATTCACAGTGCCAACAAATTTAACAAACAAGTAACAGTAGTGAAAAGCTTCGACCAAGAGAATTGAAGTGGTTGACTGTCTCAAGCAACAGCAACCAAGCAAGTTCGAACAAGGCAGAGAAATGCCAAAGTGGTCAAGAAAAGATGACAACAAACTGGGATGCAAGTGCAACAACAAGTAACAAAAAAAATAATGTACATGTCTGCACAGTACAAACCCTCAAGTCCAAGGCAGTACAATCAAAAATGCAACTGCAAATAACATGGGGGAGTGACAATATAAAAATGAACCAGAATGGAACAATGGCAAATACTGCCACAAAGGCTACAGCAAAACAGAGTCAACACAAATGCAAATGCACAAGTGACCATACACATATATATACATACAAGAATGTATGTATACAAATGATCAGCCATCCAAGTACAAGTGCAGTTGTATCAAAACAATTGCAACAGTTAAATAAAGAACAAAACTCAAAAATACTCAAAGAGCAAAACACAGTTCACAACAGTGGCACTGCACTAAAAATTGCATATGTAATGCACAGTGCAAACTCAAGGTTGTGTGAAACTGCAAGTGATACCATAGTTCACAATGAACTCAACTCAAGAAATAAGTTCTCCATGCAACCAGCTCCAAGTAGTTGTTAATGCCCAAAACAAAGTGAAACAGATGTGACAGCATGGAGCTATAGCCCAACAAAACATCAATGTATATGAACACAATTAATGGAGCAATGCAACATTCAATAGTGAAGTACAAACCAGGACTTCAAAGAAACAATAACATGTAAAACAGTAAAACAACAATACACAGGAAACTCAAGAATGGGCCAAATTCCATCGTATGTTATTGAGCAAATAAGTGCGAATTCGAATGCACATATATACATATCAAATAATGTATATACATACATGAATACATGAGCAATGACCCTGCAACGTGACCAAAGCAAAAGAACACAGTAGCAAGCTCTTCACACACGCCCTATTCTATCAAATTGACATGTATACATATCCCAAATATATATATATGCATACATATACATGTACATAGTGTATTGACTCAAAACAGTGGATCAATCATTAACAAAAGAAATTCAAAATGAACTCAAGTCTACAGAAGTTCATGCCAAAATCAGGGAATCACATATGCAGAAACAAGTCAGCTGCAAGAATATAAACATGAAGGCAAGAACGGTAGCCTCGACACAAGTACACAAGCAACTGAAGACAACATGAAGAATTCGAGATAGTGGTGGCCACGAAATCGACATCACAGCAAAACATTCAAACAAATCAAAGTGACCAAGTTAGACATCAATGCCGATAATATCAGGTCACAAAATTAAAAGAGGAAAGACTGCCGTGCAATTCAAGTAGCAAAGAATCAAAGCCACGATAGCACACAAAAAAAAAAAAGCGAGCACACGAACAATCAAACTAGGGCTTGAATTAGATGTGAGAAAACTCACCATGTCGACGAATTTAGGGGAAGCGAGCACGAGAGCATCGATCGACGCAGCCACGAGCAAGCGAAGAAAGACGAACGACAAATGCAAAGGGGCCGCCATTAAATTTCTTTTGTTTAGGGTTTTATAAAAAATGAAAATGAAAAAAAGGGGGGATCGGGTTAAAGAAATTAGAGAGGGGAACGGGTTAAAGGGGGAAAAGGGAATGAATTTTTCACGGCATAAAATAGTTAAGTGGGCCGAGAAAACTAAAGCCCGGAAACCCCTTTTAACCATATACAAAAGAATTTTAATTCAAATTTAAAAATTCAAACGGAAATTTGGGTCAATATTAATCGTTTAATGTCGATTATAAATCGACACGAATACCGGGTTGTTACAGACTCCCCTCCTTAAAGAAATTGCGTCCTCGCAATCATAAGGAACAAACGGATAAAAAGTAACAACCATAAGAGCATATCATCACAAGATGAAGAAATTCGAAGTAGGAAGTTCACCATAAAGAGCATGATAGAGAAAGCCTGATCGTGATTGCTCGATGAATTCTCTGGATTCCAAAGTGAAATTCATAGGATTTGAGAACCAATAAACTTTCACGAGAAAACATCTTTATTTCGAAGGTGCCGAACCCCCGAAACATTGATGTGAATAGAATGTTGCTCAACGTCAAATCTGGTGAAACTTCAATTTCTTCAATAATACCGGGCTCAAAAATAGAAATCAGAAATTCCTAAGGCATTTCCGTAATTGGAAGACGTAGAAAACGTCATGAATAGTAGAAAATTGAGCCGGTACACTGGCGTAGTACAACATAAATGCCAAAGAAATCTTTTAATTTCATAAAGGAAATTCACAAATTATCAACAAAATCTAATTATCAATAGATAATTCAGAGATCTCAAATCACAAATATTCGATTATCAAAAACGATAATCAAATCAACAAGTATTCGATTATCAAAATCGAAAATCAATCTTAAATTACAAATATTTAATTATCACAAACGATAATTAAATCTCAAACATCTAATTATCACAAGCGATAATTAGAAACAATAAATATCTGATTTCCAAAAAACGATAAATCAGAAATCATAAACATCCAATTATCAAAACGATAATCAGAAATTACCACAACGGTAATCAAATTTCAAATTACAAATTTTTCAATTAACGAGTCCGAAATTAACCGAAATAGCAAACGCACATGACTCATAACCACGAGTTTTACTAAATCGTTTAATTCACTTCATCGTTTCCTTGAAAGTGTTAAATTGTGTATTTTAAATAAATAACATTTTACGTTCTCAAACGGACAAGTCCGGAATTAAGCGAATCAGTAAAAGAAAGGGGTCATAGTCCTCGATTTTACTGAAACGTTTAATTCGCTTCCTCATTCTTTTGAAAGCGCAAATCGTAAAAATTTTGAAAACAATTTTGATTTATATTTTGAAACAATTTTTAAAATATGTGATTAAAATAACGACATCAGAAGCAACTTCGATAAGTGGATTTTCATTTATCCAAAGAGTCACAAGAATCTTTTCAAAGATAGAAAGGGGTATCATACCCTAAACTTGTATTCATAACAAGTCAATAACACACGAATTCACCAATGCACAAGAATTGATAAAACTTATCAATAGAAATCACGAAAATTGGTGAAGCACAAATTCTAGAAATCCTCACAAGAAATCCAGATAACACAAGCTAGGAGTATGAGAACTCGAACGCGAGTATGAAAACTCGAACCGGAGTATGAAAACTCGAACGCGAGTATGAAAACTCGAACCGGAGTATGAAAACTCGAACGCGAGTATGAAAACTCGAACCGGAGTATGAAAACTCGAACGCGAGTATGAAAACTCGAACCGGAGTATGAAAACTCGAACGGAGTATGAAAACTCGAACGGAGTATGAAAACTCGAACGGAGTATGAAAACTCAAACGGAGTATGAAAACTCGAACAGAGTATGAAAACTCAAACGGAGTATGAAAACTCGAACAGAGTATGAAAACTCGAACAGAGTATGAAAACTCAAAGGAGAGTATGGAAACTCACCAACACGCGAGCATGAAAATTCATCAACACATGTAACGCATAACGAGAACGGGAGCACGAAAACTCACCTACATGCGAGCATGAAAACTCACCAACACGTGCAATGCAAAGCGAGAACGGGAGCACAGAATCTCACCTACACGTGAGCATGAAAATCACCAACACGGGCAACGCAAAGCGAGAACGGGAGCACGGAATCTCACCTACACGCGAGCATGAAAAATCATCAACACGTGCAACGCAAAGCGAGAACGGGAGCACGGAATCTCACCTACACGCGAGCATGAAAAATCATCAACACGTGCAACGCAAAGCGAGAACGGGAGCACGGAATCTCACCTACACGTGAGCATGAAAATCACCAACACGGGCAACGCAAAGCGAGAACGGGAGCACGGAATCTCACCTACACGCGAGCATGAAAAATCATCAACACGTGCAACGCAAAGCGAGAACGGGAGCACGGAATCTCACCTACCCGCGAGCATGAAAAATCATCAACACGTGTAACGCATAACGAGAACGGGAGCACGGAATCTCACCTACCCGCGAGCATGAAAAATCATCAACACGTGCAACGCATAACGAGACGCTATCTCATGGTTGCAAGCCATTAATTTTTGACACACGAATGGCCCGAAGACCGTGGGGCGCTACCCCACATGTGTGAGTCGAAATCACACAGATTGAGGTCCAGACTAACCAAAAAATCAAAAGAGGTATGTGTGAGTGGAATCACACAAGTGGTGTCTAGTCTAACCTCACAATCAAAAGAAAAGTATGTGTGAATGAAATCACACAAGTGGTGTCTAGACAATCCTCAAAGCCCAAGAGATATGTGTGAGACGAAATCACACCGATGAGGCCTAGTCTAACCGTAAAAATGATCGTCATGATCAACGAGAAGTGTCAATTACACTAAGTCAGTAAATGTAAAAGTTTAGCATCATGTCCCATAACCACTTACTTAACTTAAATATTTACGGACAAACTGTAAATCTTCACTAATAAAATTTGTCACTAGAGGTTCAATCGAACAAGTCCAACAATTAACCGACGAAGTAAACGCAAGCGTTTCATACCACTTGTTTTACTAAGCCGTTTAATTAGATTTCTCATACGAGTGAAATAAAGATTTGTATATACTAATAGATTGGAAAACGGTTTCAAAAACGAGTTTGGTATTGAAAATAGAGTTGAAAACATTTTGATAAAAGAGTTTTGATATTTACTACTAGTATTGAAACCTTTATATTTTTAAAGTGACAAATCATAAAAATGATTGTAGAAACAATCAATCACAAGAATTCACATACGAAGACGTGAATAGAATCCAAAGAAATCGATACCGAATTCATCGAAAGGTATGTTCACAAAAATCCCGAAGAAAAGGTCATCAAAGTTGCTAATAAATGATAGCAACAAATCGGGAAATAATCATGAATCGATTAAATTCGAAAACCAAATCAATTCACTAAGATTCACATTCGAAGACGTGAATAAAATACAAAGAATTCGATTCCAAATCCATCAAAGTAGGAATACCCAAAATTCCTGAAATAGAAGTTATCAAAGTCGACAAAGGTGATAACAACTAACCGGAAAAGAAGAACCGATCAACAATTGGAAAAACAAAGCAGAACGAGTATAAATGCTTGAATGACTTTAGCAAAAGTAAAAGTCAAGTCAACGTCGATATCGACAAGGCAAAGACCAAGACAATTTCTTTTATACCAAAGAAATTTTAAAACTATCAGAGAGAGGCACATGAAAACCAACAAACCATGGATAAACAGACAGAGTCGACAATTGGAATGCAATTTGTCTCAAAGATTGATACCCAAAACCCAATTGTATGGAAACTGCATTAAGTACACGAATCAGATATAAGAATGCATATATATAGCAGTTCGAATAAACAATGCGAGTTCAAATCGAAGTGGGTACTAGTTGCAGCAATATGCACTTGGTAGAGCATATATACACTGATACTTAGAAGTGTAAACTCAAGTGAGCAAGTGCGATAGAGAATAGCAGCAATGCTCACGAATAAGCGTTAGGAATTCATTCCTAACAATCAAAGATGATCTTAAGACAAAGATGTGAAATAAAACATCGACAAATAGTTGTAACACATGTACTATCTAAGTTATGTTTTATATTTGTTCTAAACCCCAGGCTCTGATACCAAGCTGTGACGCCCCACCTCTATACCCACGCTAGCCAAGAACACTACGGTGTAGTGCTGTCAACTAGCACGGAGAATAAGGCTGTTGAGGAGCGACCATCCGTGTAATTGCTTTGTGCGAACACCGATATGTCAGATAGTAAAAACATGCTTTTAATTTCAGAAGAGAATCCGGCATGCCGATGCAAACTCAAAGCTACCACACGGTGGCTATAATAGTCTAGGACAAATATAAACTATTAACACAGATAAATATAAATGCGGAACACAGATAAATCAGAAAATCTCATATATATATAACTGATGTCAGTTACAATACGTTTACACGGTACATGTGATACAACTACAATAGTCAACTCAGGAAGTTACATATACAAGTACATTAACGTATATAATATACATGAATACATATCTTCCTATACAATAATACAGACTACTACAAATGACGACTACTCCAAAAGATATGAAAGAACTTCATAGCTCTAGCAGCAACCCAAAGCAGAATATCTACAACCTGTAAATACTCGGTCTGACCCGAGTATTAGATTCAAAAGAAAATAATACTCGGGTCAGTCTAATTCAAACTCAGTTATTAGTGCACAGAAGCAATAATAAATAAATACTGAATAGACGACAGTAATTAAACCAAATCAGAATGCAATTCAGAATATTAAATTGAAATGAACAAACAGTTCAAACCATTGAAATATCAATAAAATATTAATTCAAGTAGGGCTGCAGTACACGCACGCGTGCACTGCCTCGCCACTACAGAATATGGAATACGCAAAAAGATCCATAAGTCAAAACAAATAGAATATCACAAAACCATACCGTGTGGCTGCAGTTCACGCTTGCGTGCACTGCCTTGCCACTATAGTGATGATGTACTCAACCGAATACCGTGTGGCTGCAGTTCACGCTTGCGTGCACTGCCTTGCCACTAAAGTGATGTCGTACCCAAAATATTAACGAACCAAAATCAATGAAGGTTCAAATATCAATTCTAAATGTCGATACTGTGTGGCTGCAGTGCACGCACGCGTACACTGCCTTGCCACAACAGCATATACAGAAACAGCAACAAGGCACAAAGACCAATGCTCAAGAATTCACAGTGCCAACAAATTTAACAAACAAGTAACAGTAGTGAAAAGCTTCGACCAAGAGAATTGAAGTGGTTGACTGTCTCAAGCAACAGCAACCAAGCAAGTTCGAACAAGGCAGAGAAATGCCAAAGTGGTCAAGAAAAGATGACAACAAACTGGGATGCAAGTGCAACAACAAGTAACAAAAAAAATAATGTACATGTCTGCACAGTACAAACCCTCAAGTCCAAGGCAGTACAATCAAAAATGCAACTGCAAATAACATGGGGGAGTGACAATATAAAAATGAACCAGAATGGAACAATGGCAAATACTGCCACAAAGGCTACAGCAAAACAGAGTCAACACAAATGCAAATGCACAAGTGACCATACACATATATATACATACAAGAATGTATGTATACAAATGATCAGCCATCCAAGTACAAGTGCAGTTGTATCAAAACAATTGCAACAGTTAAATAAAGAACAAAACTCAAAAATACTCAAAGAGCAAAACACAGTTCACAACAGTGGCACTGCACTAAAAATTGCATATGTAATGCACAGTGCAAACTCAAGGTTGTGTGAAACTGCAAGTGATACCATAGTTCACAATGAACTCAACTCAAGAAATAAGTTCTCCATGCAACCAGCTCCAAGTAGTTGTTAATGCCCAAAACAAAGTGAAACAGATGTGACAGCATGGAGCTATAGCCCAACAAAACATCAATGTATATGAACACAATTAATGGAGCAATGCAACATTCAATAGTGAAGTACAAACCAGGACTTCAAAGAAACAATAACATGTAAAACAGTAAAACAACAATACACAGGAAACTCAAGAATGGGCCAAATTCCATCGTATGTTATTGAGCAAATAAGTGCGAATTCGAATGCACATATATACATATCAAATAATGTATATACATACATGAATACATGAGCAATGACCCTGCAACGTGACCAAAGCAAAAGAACACAGTAGCAAGCTCTTCACACACGCCCTATTCTATCAAATTGACATGTATACATATCCCAAATATGTATATATGCATACATATACATGTACATAGTGTATTGACTCAAAACAGTGGATCAATCATTAACAAAAGAAATTCAAAATGAACTCAAGTCTACAGAAGTTCATGCCAAAATCAGGGAATCACATATGCAGAAACAAGTCAGCTGCAAGAATATAAACATGAAGGCAAGAACGGTAGCCTCGACACAAGTACACAAGCAACTGAAGACAACATGAAGAATTCGAGATAGTGGTGGCCACGAAATCGACATCACAGCAAAACATTCAAACAAATCAAAGTGACCAAGTTAGACATCAATGCCGATAATATCAGGTCACAAAATTAAAAGAGGAAAGACTGCCGTGCAATTCAAGTAGCAAAGAATCAAAGCCACGATAGCACACAAAAAAAAAAGCGAGCACACGAACAATCAAACTAGGGCTTGAATTAGATGTGAGAAAACTCACCATGTCGACGAATTTAGGGGAAGCCGAGCACGAGAGCATCGATCGACGCAGCCACGAGCAAGCGAAGGAAGACGAACGACAAATGCAAAGGGGCCGCCATTAAATTTCTTTTGTTTAGGGTTTTATAAAAAATGAAAATGAAAAAAAGGGGGGATCGGGTTAAAGAAATTAGAGAGGGGAACGGGTTAAAGGGGGAAAAGGGAATGAATTTTTCACGGCATAAAATAGTTAAGTGGGCCGAGAAAACTAAAGCCCGGAAACCCCTTTTAACCATATACAAAAGAATTTTAATTCAAATTTAAAAATTCAAACGGAAATTTGGGTCAATATTAATCGTTTAATGTCGATTATAAATCGACACGAATACCGGGTTGTTACAAAGAGAGATGTGTTAATCCTTGTTAATGTATTCATATGTTATCATATTGGTGTGTAAATGTTTAAACAGCTTTTATTCAATAAAAAGTTGTTATTTAACAAAACGTTTTCAGGTCACATTTTTAGTATTAATTCAAAGTACATATTTTTATAAACGTGTTTAAAAAATAAGTTTTCCATCATTTGTTATTAAGTAAAAAAAATGTTTAATAAGGTTATAAATTCATATTTAGTCACATTATAGATACGAATATTTAAATAATTTAGCTATTTAAATATGAAATATTTGAAATTTTGGGTCATTACATTAGTGCAATCTTATGTTAGGGTCTCTTTTGAATAGTTCGACCATTTTGAATAGAAAGATAACATTTGAAAGTGGATATAAATTATGCACATTTGGGATGAAGAGAGAGAATAACCACTTTTTCTTATAAAGGAACATCGAAAATGGTAATTGTATAAAATACTAGTAGACACTTAACATGGAATGTGAAATCTGATTTATAATCAAAGTGTATTTATATAGGAAATTTTTTTCTATAAAATTTATTTCTTTGAGTTTAAGATTTTTGATCTAAAACTCCTAATTGTAAAGTAGTTACGATTGATGAAATAAATGGTCCATAATAAGTAATTGAATGGAGCTTCATATTTTATGCAACATTATAGTAATGGAAGAAATAGTAGGAGCATACCATATGACACTATTAATAGTTGCATCAAATTATGAAAGATTGCTTTCGTATATATACCAAATATTGTTTGTGAAATAACAATAGTTCTTAGTATTGACTGAAAATGGATATGGCTTTATTTTAATATGAATATTATTAATATTTATTTTGAAATAAATATATTATATAATGGTATTTTTGTAATAATGATGATGCATTAGCTAAAAAATGTAGAAGTATCTCAAATTTTGAACAATTATTTTGGAATTATGGACTAAGTCGTATCTTTGAGAAATATTTATTTAATCATATGATTATGACTCAAATGATACTGGTGAATTGTATCTCAAAAAATAAAGGGGAAGTCTATGTATGTGTGTATTTGAAAATGGGTTCTTTATTAGCGAAACTAAAGAATTATAATTGATCCGCCTCCTTAAAAAACCTTAACAGAGTAGTAAAGAAAAAGAGAATGACAACTGCTATAATACAATGTCAATATACGAAATAATATACAACAAAAAAATAAGTAGACCACTATCAATTCCAAATCCACCTAGTTTAGCCCAAAACACCACAAAACCCTCAACATGCACTATTACCCAAACTCTAGCCTAGATCATAGTTTATTCCCTACCACTTCAAAATTTCCAAGTCTTCCTCCTTCAGATATCTTCTACCACCTCAATGCATTTGAAAGAGAGCACCCATCCTAATCAACTTGGTTCTCTGGTTCTTATCACAGCTTCTATGTTCAAACATTCCCTATTTCACTCTAAACAGAGATGATGGATCGTCATTACTGAAGTAGTGGGTGCAAAGTCCTGTTTTCTTCCTATTAGCTCGTTACTGAACCAAAGCATATTTCAATTGAATTTAGAAGATTGGCACAACAACAAAATGATTCACGAATACTCTTGGAAAAGCTAAAGAAGCAACTTAAGGGAATTTCACTTAGAATGGTGCATACACCTTAGCTCGGTACCGAGTTGGTGGCCGTAGGTCGACACTGACCTATCACATCTCCTCATTCTCCTCCAAAACTTCATATAACCCCTATACAACTCCAATTGCTCAGTCTAAATTGATTTTCCTAGACTTTATATGATTAACTCAAAGATTGCTAAAATGACGATAAAGAAACAAGGATAACTCAAGTGATATCAAAGATCACTGGAATCAACATGAAGATGATGGAAAAGAGGCTCAAACAAATCAGATGAATGAAATAAAAGTAAGGCAAGTGAAATGATGCAACTTGCACTAAGCACATAGGTCGGTACTAACCTATGGACCTTAGGTCGGCACCGAGCTATGCTTTTAGCTCGTATATACTTGACTTTTCCTATGTGACTTCGGGTTGTCTTCTAGACTTCATTACAAGCGGGCTTTTGACTATGTAGCTCCGTTTCTCTATAAATACCAACCTACCTACAACCAAAATGGGGTCCGGATCTTCTTCATCTCTTCACTCTGGAATTGATCTTTCTGTCATTATATACTTCTTCCTTTTCTTCGCATCTAACATCTCCTCCATTAGAGTCGCCTAGGAAGCTACTATTTGTTCTAGGACTTAGATCAGTAAACTGTAGTACTAGTGACCCTCAAACACTCTAGAAATTCCATTGTAAATCAAAGATCCACTAGATTATGGTTAGACCAGAGATAATTAGTTGTAATCCAAAGAGAGAGCGACTAATAAAAGAGATTAAAGTGGATGTAGGGTGGAGATTATGCCAAACTACTATAAAAATTATATCTTATTTTATTGCTTTCTTATTTATTTTACTTGAAAGGTGCTTTCATCTTATTTTTGGGTGTTGATCCATTTTCTTTGCTATTCTTTCACTGAGAAGGAAGCTAGATTTCACAACCTAAAAGCTTGGATCTAAGATTTGGAGAAGATAAAGAGACCTAACACTAGATCTAAGGCGGAAACAAGCTAAACAGAACACGGGGGCAGGCAGGAAATGTCCTCAACTTCTCATCGATCCATCTACGTGACTAGAGAAGAGATGGATAAAATGATAAAAGAAATGCAAGATGGATTAATGACTCGATAATAGGAAACGCTTGAAGGATTTTTCCAAAGAATGGACCAACAAAGAATATTTAGAGCTGTAGGAATTCAGAACCAAGTCCTTCGAGCTAATGTAGGAACACCTGGAGTTGGAGCGGAGTAAACTAGAACAATGCCTCCACAAACAGAACAACTCGATACTGACCTAAATCAACTCGGTGACGAGTTAACTATACAACGAAACAATGTTGGTTTGACCACGCGGATGTCGAAAATCGATAATGCAAGAGCTAGAAACACAAAATAAAATATGAATAAGCAACGACCGAAAGAGTATATGCCAGAACCTTTTCATAGGAACATAGGATAGAATGAAGCTAGAGGAGCATGTTAGAATGTTGATGTGTAGTCAGGGAAGTATGTGCTGGAATTCCCTCACAGAATCGGTGGTAGAACATCGCTTGTTGTCGAAGACCTTCATTAGTTGGTGAAAACTGAATTGCTAAATTGGTAAGGAGAATAGTTGGATCCCCAAACTAGAGTTTGGAGGATGTGAATAGGAATCCATTCACTTCCATATCTGGAATGCGAGAAATCCTCTCGATTTCAAGCTTCTGACGTTGGAAATACATGATGGAAAGTTGGATCTGATGGTTCATCTAATGAGATACATCCAACAAATAGAGGTATTGGGTGCTTTGGCGGAGGTAACGGGGATGTGCTTCCCATTACATAGCAGACTAGGCTGAAATATTGTTTAGATAGTTGGAGAATGTGTCCATTAAGATATGGACTGACTTGGCGAATAAATTTTTGGTACAATTTAGAGTTCATGCCTCACGATCGAAGAATGTGATGACACTATCAAGCGTGAAAAAAAATCTCAAAGAGACCTTGAGAATCTATTTTTCAAGATTCAATATGGTAGCGGTAACCGTCGATAAGCCGAATCCATCAATAATCTTAATGCTGGAGGTATCTAGAGTCACGTGCATGGCTGATTTCAAAATTGCACCAGAAAGGTATCCATCAATGGATCTTGTAGAATTCTATCATGAAGCTGAGAGGTATTTGCGTCAAGAAGACGTCGAAGCTGAGGATGCTAATATTAATGTTATGGATAACATAGGAATTTTTGGAGCAGGGAACAGAAAAGAAAAAGGAAAAGGAAGAGTTGATAATGACTTCGGAAAACCAAAATGACAAAGGAGGGAACCAAAATTCTCCTCCTACACTTATTTAACAGAGACCCCGAAGATGATATATCCGGACATTGCAGGCAGATCCTGTTAAATATGCGATTATATGATTTTTGTTTGATGATAATAAACATATATATATATATTCATTTAAATGTATTTGTTAATGTACTATTTTATTTTTCATAGATTAAATAAATATTTGCTGAATAAAATAAATAACACAGAATTTGAATTCAAACAGAAATTTTATTCAAACAAGTATTTATTACAATTTTTGAATAGTACAAATTTCAAGTTCTCACTATATATATACACACAACTTCAATTACAATACAAATTTGATTACATCACAATTTCTAATTTACATTTGACCTCACTACATATCACTCATTCACTCACACTCGTATTTATATTCACTTCATTTCAATGTGAATCCAACATCTGAGCAATCTGCAAAAATATACATTGACGCAGTAAAAGTGAAAATAAAATAATTTTGCAGTATAAAATAAAATGTGAATTTTGAAAATAATATTTGCCTCAGTTATTTGGATTGTTTGTCATCACTTAAATTTGGATTCATCATACACGAACAGCTTGTGACATGCACGGTGTATCACTATACATGCCACAAGGCCGTGCACACCGATATGTACACTTGATAGAATTACAGGGACAGGTGGGCATAGGTCAAACCCAAAACGCCGGGTTCAACTCAAGTGCAATAAAAATAATGTCACAATATCAGCACAAGGTCAAACCCGAGCTCCAAGCTGGATTCAACCCAGGTGCAATTCTAAAATTCAAGATGAAGTTCAAGTTGAAATGCAGCAAGCACATAACATCGTCAATGAAACAAGCAACGGTGCAGATGACCAAAGGAGTAAATTAAATAGCAAAAGAAGTATGGTAAAGAAAGTAAACTACAACAACATATATATGTACAGCTCCAATGAGCGACTGCACAAATGATCATTGTGGCACAAAATACACGGCGTATACATCACCTGACCAGCCATGATCAGAGAGAAGCAAAAGCAAGTGAATGAAGTGCACATGAATGCACAGTGCAAACTACTGCACCAAGTAAATGGCAACAATATAGTCAAACTGCATCATATCAGTTCATACATACGTGATAAGCTACTAATGAATGCAACTCGAGCTCCAGACACTACAAGTCCAGAACTCAAGACTGCATCTAACCAAAGCAAATATACAGCACACATATGAGTGCATGACAACCAGACAAGCAACAATAAATGACCAGTCAGTTCACATCACTGCCCAAATGTACATGAACAAGTAACATATATATGCTGCAAAGACCAGAGATGTGTGGACACAAGAAAAAGTGACAAAACAAGTTCATACAACAATATGGTGACAGTAGAATACAAACTCGAGACTATAAAACATTCATATACAAGTTTCACTGACTCGAAGGAGCAAATATATAGAACAAAGGATAGTGCAATGCAGACATGTTAGCAAGACCACAAATCCAAACCAAGTTCAACAGTCAAAGCATCATCAACAAAGTGGTACAAACTACACGAAGACACAGCAGAATGAAATCATACATGTCCATGAAGATTCAATGAAGCCAGAAGCTCCAAACAGTGGTGGCAAGTTCGAACAAATGCATAGCCACAACAATGCAGAACTACTCGTGACATAGATACAAGATGAAATACACAATACCACAATGCATCAGATATCAAGGATACAAGTAAATAAGGTACAAGCCAAAGTCAGGTGATAAAATGAACAAAGGGCCAGAAACCAAAACAGTTTCAAGATGAATAGGTTAATGCCAAAATCAACATAATCAAATCAAGTGACCGAAGTCAACAGAAATCGAAATCACGGTGGCCACAAACGAAATCAACATCGTCAAACCAGAATCGGAACCGTGATGACCAAGAAAAACGAACAGTTCAAAATCAACAACGTGTCATTCAAGTAAATTGAAAAAGTTAGTAATCAATCTCAAGCATCCAAACGAGCATCGAATGGCCGAAGCATAGTATTAACGAAATCAAAAACTATCAGACGAATGTAAATATAGGAATTCGACTTCTATAAATCCAATTCATCATCGGCAGTTTCAAATCCATCGAGTTCAAGTACGCAAAAACAGAAGAAGCAAAAGCACAAATTACATGCCGGAGCAAGATCGAACTCGATCATCGAAGGAGCCATGAGCAAAGTGAGGAGACGACCGATCGATAGAGCAAGAGAGTGAAATCCCAATTCGATCGATCAATTTGAAGCCGGCTTCAAAAAGCCCTCATTTTTAGAAACGAACGAGCAACGAAGAAAGCCACCATTTTTCACAAGGAAGCAGGCCGACATAGATAAAAGAATAAAGGGAATAATATTTCACTTAAGAAAAATTGGGCCGGCCTTTTCATTAGTATTAGTTTATAATAAAAGGGTTTTAATTAGGGTTTTTTTTCTTTTGTTTTAAATTTTGTTTAAATTTTAAACATTGTAATTTCTAGTCGTGTGACTTGGGGACAAACTACGTGGCGTAGTTTGAGAATTCGCAACTCAGTAGATGAGTTGTGGCATGGTTTTGAACGTAGAGTTAAGGCTAGTCGATAGCGGGTGTTGCGAGTTTACGTGTGTAAGCGTCTGACTGCTTAATTTCTATTAGAAACCTTGGAGGTAGCAAGTAGGCAAGCTTTTGCCGAAGCTGGGTAAATTTTGTATCGTTCTATTTCTGCATTTATTATTCTGCTATTATTTGTGCTGCTATTATTTTGATATATCTGTGTTGAAATAATTTTATAAGCTTCTGCGATAATTTTTATAATTAATAACATCACCCTATTCACCCCCTAAGATGAAATCGATCCTACAGATCCCCTATCGGAAGCTAGCTAGGAGAGAGCCCTCTGATTGGGAAAAAAGATTTGGAAAGTTTTACATCTTCCATGAGTTAGAGAGACATGAAATGAATGAGTGTCGACACCTTCATGATCTGATAGAAGAGCTGATTCAAAGCAACCAACTGTAGTAGTACGTGAGGAACTGAACTATGATGGTGCGACCGAAGTAACCTCCATCTGTAGTGAATGTATCAAGGAACCACCAATGATCTAGTCCGAGATTCGAAATCCCATGATCGGGATGGTTGGGAGTCATTTTGATTCCCTTGCTTCTCTTTTTCTAGCTTTGAATAATTATAATAATAATAACCTTAGTCCGCTTACACGTGTACAAGGCCTTGATTGGTCTCTAGGTACGCTTCAATTCCGATGTCTGGGATGAATTTTTAGGACAATAATAACCCCGAACTTCATACATGTGTACAGGGTCAAAATTGGTCCCTAGGCAGACATTGAGTTGGATTTCTGGGATATATAATTTAGACTTCAGTTTGTTTGCTTTGATTTGAATATTTGACTTCTGAAAAATCCACATTGAATGTGATGATCAATTTTGACCACTTTAAGTCCTGTCCAAAGAGACAGGACTGGAGTACAAGGTGCAAGTCCCTTTACCAGAGTGCGAGCGGATGGACTAGTGCGATATCGATAGCTTTAAGCCCCATCTGGAGAGATGGGATCAGAGTGCAAGATGCAAGCTCCCTTGCAAGAGAGTAGGTGGATGGGCTTGTACGAAAATTAATTCCCTTCACCGGAGAGTGGGCAGATGGGCTTGCTTGGATGTTTAGTTCCTTTGTTAGAGAGCAAGTGGATTCAGCAAGGATCCAGAGAGATTAAAACCCCAGATTGGGTGGTAAATGATCCAGAGAGATCAAACCCTAGATTGGAAGTTAAACAGTCCAGAGAGATCGAATCCTAGATTGGATTATGAATGATTCAAAGAGATCACACATTGAATTGAACGAAAACTGATTTGATAAAAGGATTTTAATACCTGTAATTAGTGTAAAACGGATAAATCCCGAATGAACATGAGACGATTTTGATATGTGATGTAATAACTCCAAATGAAATTAGAATGATTATGGTGTATATACAACACTTAAGTAAAGACTAGAATCTTTAGCTATAACAAGTTTGGAATGACTTTTGATTTGGAAAGAGAATCCAAAGAAATCAGATGATTTACCAAGATTGAGATCGATCAAAGGCCGAAATGCTTAACTACCAAAGACTGATTGCCGATGAACCTGTTCTTGAGTAAAGCACACATTACATTCGAAAGGCTTACTTTGGGGGGGGGCAAATGTTAACCTACTTTTAAACCGAAGCACATTTCAACCGGACTTAGAAGATTAGCACAAGAATGAAAAGATTCACGAAAATGGAAATACACTTGCAATGGCTAAATAAGGAACAAAGGAATTTCACTTGGATTGGAGCATATACCTTAGCTCGGTACCAAGTTGGTGGCCACATGTTAGCACCGACCTATCACATCTCCCTCATTCTCCTCCAAAACTTCACACAACTTTTATACAACTCTAATGACTCGATATAAAGTGATTTTTCCAAAGTTTGTGGGATCAATTTAAAGATTAGTGAGATGAATGATAAGGAAACCAAGACAACTCAAGTGCTATTAAGAAGATCGCTAGAATAAAATCGAAGATGATGGAAAAAGAGGCTTAAATAATTCAAGTGGATGGAACAAAAGCTAGGCAATTGAAATGATGCAACTTGCACCAAGCATCATAGGTCAGTACCGACCTATAGAAATTAAGTCGGTACCGAACTATGCTTTTAGCTCGTGTGCACTTGACTTCTCCTATGTGACTTTGGGTCGCCTTCCGGACTTCATTGCAAGCATGCTTCTGACTCCATAGCTTGTTTCACTATGAATACCAACCTACCTGTAATAAAAATAGAGGTTGGAACTCCTTCTTTTCCTCACTTTGGATCAGATCTTTCTGCCACTAGAGACGTCTTCCTCTTCTTCACATCTAATGTCTCCTCTATTAGAGTCATCTAGAAAGCCACTATTTGTTTTCTAGGACTTATATTAGCAAATTCTAGTGCCAGTGACCCTCAAACACTTTAGAAACTCCATTGTAAATCTAAGGTCCACTGGATGGTAGTCAGATCTGAGATAATTAGTTGTAATCCACATAGAGAACAACTAATAAAAGAGACTAAAGTGGACGTAAGGTGTAGATTACATCAAAACACCATAAAATTTATGTCTTGTTTTATTGATTTCCTGCTTATTTTGCTTGAACTGGCGCTTTCATCTGATTCCGAGGTGTTGATCCATTGTTTGGATTAACACTTCCTTCTTAGCAGAACCGCTACTTAATATCTAGGAGCTCAGATAGAATTGATAGGTCTTGAACAAGTGGAAATATGAGCTTATGCCTTGTTTCACTCCATAGGTAAGGGCTATATTCACATTTTAGAATCAAATGTTCATGACTTTTCAAATTGGCATTGCCATATTGTATTAGTAGTAACACCCAATTATTGAATCGATCTAACGTCAGTAAGTTAGTAGACATGCTTTGTATATTGTAAAAATGAACTTCTTTGCTATAATTTTATGCCATACTATGTTCCCATTCAACAATAGTTCTATTTTGTCTAATTTTGTCCTATGTGTTTAAAAAGATGAAGTTATTATATCCGCAAAATTGCCAGTGATCTTGGTGAAATTTTTTGAGATTATAACTTGTTGAATTTCTAGCCACGCTTCTCTTATTTCAACAAGTATTTTTGAATGTGGCATGTTATTTTTATGATACAGCTCACTTTAGACTAGGAATTATTACTTATACTTACCCCATTCCACCATAGTAGATCTACCATTGTTTTGTGGTTGATCTATGGATTGGGAAACAATGAATTATCCTCACTATTAACAATGATCCTCTGGATAATTTGGCAAGTAATTTCTCTTTCTCTAAGAATATACTTCATAGTCCTTGAGTAGTCATTGTTGATAGAAATAACTTAAGAATTTTTCCTATTTAAGTTTCAATCCATTCACTCCATAAGCACTTTTTAGTCATCAAAATTTCAGTTAAATTCAATGGTGGTAGTTTTCTTGAGATTGGATAATATCTCAAGCTAATATATTCTTTGGACATGGGTTTGCAAAGTTGATCCTATGAAACTTTATGTAATTTTCCATTGTAGAACTTTTTTACACAGGACCTAACTTTTCTTACCCATGGTACTGGGATATAGTAAATCATTAACCAATATAGAACAATTGGGGTAATGGTACTCTAAATCAACTCTTCCTCGCTTGTAGTCGTGTATCATCCCACATTCTGAGATCTAAAACTAACTGCCATGGATGTTGTATTCATCCATAGTTATTAATTCTCGACATTTTGTGGCTATGTTAATTATATCAAAAGACAAAAAAACATTAATATGAGAAATTTTCAAACACAATTTACTTACAAATTTTTGCATTTATTTCACAAATGAAATTTCATATTCATTGCATAATCTGATTCGTAATCCTACATTCAAAGAAAATATAGTCATTATAAAATACTCCAAGAGCGGCATAGAAGATGCCCCCTTGGGTGATCAAAGTCAAATATTTGGGAATTATACAACTTTTCCATTACATTCAAATAGACAAAACCAAACTACACAGTGGAAATAGATAAAGTTCATAATAGCTAGATTGCCTCCTACATGTCTCTGGAAGCTTATCCATCTTACTAGAACCTGAAAGCCCTTACTCTTGACCTACTCAAATAAGTACCTGAGAGTTTAAAGGGAAAAACAAAAACTTTGGGTCAAACAATAGTCTGGTGTGAATAATAACCTACCCTATCGAACAAAATAGATATCTGATGTGACCATGCCGCTAAATGGAATGGGTTTGCCTCTCACTGGTATCCCAACAAAATAACAACCATATGCTATGCTCCTGCAACCATAATGGTTAGAACATAGAAAGTAGCATTTATAATCATGCAACATATATTGCATTACCCATCCTAATTCATCAGATTATCTATCCAAATTTTAATTGACTACCCATCACAATTTAAATAGACTACCCATCACAATTTAAACTGACTACCCATCTTATAATTATGTGGAATAACCATTTCACATATAAGCATATTCAGAGTTACGTGGACTATCCATCTCATATGCAATTATTACTTGGATTACCCATCCCCTACCATATTGACTACCCATCACATATGGTTTAGTTGTTTAAAATATGTGGATTATCCATTACATAAATTCTAATTAACATAAAACAATGTGGACTATCCATCACACATTCCATAGTTTTCCTAGGATGACTATGAACCCTTTATTATCCTTGTAGAGACTATCCAACTCCTGCATGATGTGGACTATCAATCTCACATCTCATAGTTTTCCTAGAATGACTATGAACCCATCATTTAACCCATATGTTCCCCTTATAGTTATAACATTTTAAAGTCACATACATTGGTATCCCAATTAATCCATATCAAACTTATTAAAAAAAATATCCCCAAGTTTAAAGTCGAAGTCAATAACATATTTAGTTTGTCAAAACAACTTACTTTGGTATCCCAATGATGGTGTCGACATCCATAATCAAAATAGCATTGGTATCCTCAATATTTAGAATAGAAGTCATAAAATAGTAGGCATGTCGCCCTTATTAAGTTAATAAAGATTAGTGTCGAAGTTTATGTAAATTGGTGTCCCAATGATATTGTTGAAGTTTATAAATTTTAAAATGGAATTGGTATCTCCAATGACTATGTCGAAGTAGAAGCATAAGGCTCTTCGCCTTTAATAAACTAAAACATAACATACGTGTTATTAAATCAACGTCCACCTCTATCCAAGTTTGAGGACAACACTTAAATTCTTTTGAGCTTAAGAAAAATTCATGTTGTCGGTCTTCAATAACAATAGACTATCCATCTATTAGAACAAAAATTAAAACCTTTTTAAGTTACTTGGCTAACTGCCGAAGACATAAGGTCGTCGACCCTTTAAAACATAGGCCTCCGACCCCTTTTAAAAGAGTTTTGATTAATTTTGAAAACAAGCTTCTTCGACATTAAAGAGATGAAGTGCGACGTCATGGCCAAGAGGCATCGACACTCAAGCATAAGGTCATCGAACCTCGATGCACATTGACCCCAATACCTTCGACAACATTATAAAACCTTTACATTTAAACTACTTTGGCTATTGTGTCGCTTCTCATATATTGTCGAAGTCAATAATGGTGGCATCACTACCTTAGTCATGAAAACAAACGAAGTGATAAGGTGCGACATCATTTTAAAACAGCGGTGAAGACAAGCAACGTCATCAATGTCGACGTTGAAACTTTCAAAACATATAAGGAATCACGAAGTGCCACTACTACCTATAATATGTCGTCGACTTTGGCCTAGTTAGATCTATTGCATAACTATTAAAGTAACTGTCCTATGTTTCCTTTCATATGATATAAATGCCCATGAATGCGACCTTATATTCGGCTCAAAGATTATTGGGTGACATGGAATTGTTGTAATTCTTATAAAAACATTTTTATTACTTCTTAAAGTAAAAACTTTTCACCAAATCATAATTCTTTTCCTATTTCTATTAGACAAAACAATCTTTTACAAATCAATTTCAGGAATTTCTACTACCCTATAATTTCAAGTTCCAAAATATAATTTTAATAATTAATTAATATCCTTAGTAAATTTTCCTTTTTTGTATGCTTATGTAGCATAATAAATTAACCATAAATTTAAATCACATGGGAAAAATCTCAAAAATTCATAGAAATAAGATAATATCCTTCTCTTTAACATATAAAAATTTTAAAGCCAAAAACCATAATTAATTATTATAAATAATTAAAACCCAAAACGGTAATATTTCCTCCTTAGGAAATTCACAGAATACTCTCTATAATTTGGAAAATTATGAAATTAAAATTCTAATATCATTTTACACAACATATCAAAAATTCAAACCATTTGGAGATTAAAAAATTAGGTTTTATCCTTAATACCCGTTCAAACAATTTCATAAAAATTTCATAATTGATTATTCTACCCAAACAATGAATAAACAACATATCTTAGCAAAACACAACATTTATCTGGGTACTATCCGTAACAAAAATTAAAACAAGAAATGAGAGATAGTTCTTGTAATATTCACCTTAGATTAATTGTTGGAGTTGAGATTTGCTGTTGCTTTAGTATCCCTAAGCTTCTTTTTCCCTTTGAATCCTCTTGGTTTTTGTTCCCCTAGCTTGAATTATGGTCAGCCACTATATTTTCTTTGATTGTTTGTGAATGAGTGAAGTGAAAGTATAACGAGGGGGAGAGGGTTTAATGGGTGAAAGTTGGATTTACCTAAATTGCCCCTCTCGTATTCTCTTATATATTAAGTTTAAAACAATCTTTCTTAATGGGCACCACCACATTAATTAACCAAATCGCACTCTCCTTAACTATTTATATTATTCCATTTAATCCATCCAATTAAATGTCTTGAATAATATTCAACTAAAAATAAGGGTGTTAGATTCTTCCCTCCTTAAAGATTTCATCCTCGAAATTTAGTGAGGACTACAAAACAAGCATATCACACATGCAAACAATGCTAGTATATCCTACCAGCTACTATGTTTATATGCAACAAATATAGAACGTATCATCATAATAGCTCAGAATAGGTATCCCTAATCATGTCTTCTATCTCGCAAGTACAGTCTTTCTAATTGTCACTCCATTGTACTTTCACTAATCTGACCATCTTGTCCCTTAGCTTCTTCTCATATCTTGCAACAACTCGAACTGATTGTCTTACAAAAGTCAGATCCGGCTTTACTATTGTCTTCCAGTGCATCCGGAGTGATAGTAGTCATTGGATCATGCACATACTTTCGAAGATGAGAAACATGAAACACACGATGGACACCTACCAAACTACTTGGTTACTCTACTCGGTATGTAGGTTTTTCAATCCTCTCTACAATAGAGAACCATCCAACGTACCTTGGTGCCAGTTTTCTTGACTTCCCAAATCATACTACACCCTTCATCGGTGATACCTTAATGAAAACATGATCTCCAATCTAGAGCTCTTTGTCTTTACAATTTTTTATCTTTGTAACTTTTCTTCCAAGACTAGGCTTCTCTCATCCTACCTCAGATTAACTCAATCTTACCTATGGCTTTTCTTACCATATCCAGACCAAAGACCAATCTGTCTCCGATCTCTAACCAACATATTGGTAATTTTCATAGCCTTTCATACAAAGCTTCAAAAGGCGTCATTCCTATACTAGTCTGATAGCTATTATTATAGAAAAACTCAATCAAGTGCAAATGGTCTTCTTACGACCCACCAAAGTCAAGTACACAAGCTCTCAACAAATCTTCAACTGTCTTATCGACTCTTTCTGTTTATCCATCATTCTGTGGGTGATAAGCAGTACTTATCTTAAGCTTGGTACCTAATACCTCTTAAAACTCTTCCAGCATTCATTAGTGAACAATGCATCTCGGTCACTAACTATAATATTAGGAATCCCATGCAGTCAAACAATATTCTTCATGAATAACTTAGTCAATACAGCGTCGTCCTGGTAAACTTAACAGGAATGAAATGGGCACTCTTGTTCAACCTATCTACCACAATCCATATACTTTCATTTCCTCTGTTCGTCCTTTCCAACCAACCAATAAAATCCATGGATATCGAATCTCATTTTCAAATCGATATATCCAATGGCTGAAGCAATCCACTTAGCTTTTGATGTTTGACTTCATTTTCTAGCAATTTGCACATTGCTTCAACCATAAGCCTGTATTCCACTTCATACATTTCGAGAAGAAACTTCTCTTCATATTCTAGTACATATTGGCTCCCGCAGGATGAATCATAAACTTGGATCAATGACATACCCTAAGAACTTCTCTCCTTAGGTCATCAACATTTGGAACACACAATCGTCCCTTCTTCCTCAACCATTCCTTATATTTAAGACAAAAATCCTTCAGATCATTTATCTCACTTCTATTTTCTAGTCTTTTGATCTTTTAAGCTAATACCGGATCATCCATCTGCTTAGAAGAAATGCTTTCGATCAACATTGGTCGAACTTCCAAGCAAGATAATATGGCTGTACTTTGACTAGAACTAGCAGTCAATCTTAATTTCACATTACAAGTAGTCAATGACCCCAGATCCTTCCATTCTGTCAATTTAACTAACGCCTCATTTTGATGTTTTCTACTAAGTGCATCTGCAACTTAATCTACTTTCTCTATTGTATACCCAATGTCAAATTCATAAGCTGCTAAAAATTCTAGCCACATCTGCTGTCTCACATTCAACGAGAGAACAAATACCACAAAGACTTATGATCTGTATACAACTCAAATCGTTCTCCTAAGAGGTAGTATCTCAACACTTGTAATGTGAAAATCACCATTGCCAATTCTAAATCATGAGTTGAATATCTAACTTCCTGTGGTCTGAGCTATCGAGAAGCGTAAGCAACCACTCTACCCCTTTGTATCAATACAGCTTTTAATCCCATCCCTCATGCATATGTATACATCACTAAATACTCATTCCCATTCGGAACTACTAACACAGATGCGTTGGTCAACAAATACTTCAACTCAAGGAACTCTTCCTCACATTTATCGCACCAAATAAATTTCACATCTGTTTGTAGTTAGCTTAGTCAAAGGCACTACTATCCACAAGAAATCCTTGATAAATCATCAGTAATAGCCTAGTAATCCAAGAAAAATTCTTATCTTGGTCACTGTCTTAGGTCTTTTCCACTGTTAATAGCTTCTACTCCTCTGAATAACTCCTATAACTTGGCTGGATCGACTGACAACCCTTTCTCGAAAACTACATGACTTAGAAACTTTATTTCTTTCTTCCAAAAATGAAGCTTCAAAAACTTCGCTTTTAACTGATGCTGCTTCAGTATTTCAAGCACTATTCTAAGATGAATCTCATGATCTCTTCCATCCTTAGAATATATCAAAATATCATCAGTGAACACCAACAAGAACCTATCCAAATGCTCTCAGAAAATCCAGTTCATCAAATCCATAAAGAAAGCCGGTGCATTAGTTAATCCGAATGGCATCACTAACCACTCGTACGAACCATACCTTGCTCTCAAAAAAATACTGCCCTTTGCTACTCTCAATTGATGGAACCTTATTGCCAAATCCAACTAGGAAAACACTTTGGCTCCACTCAACTGATCAAATAAACCATCAATTCTAGGCAAAAGATATCGATTCTTTATCATCTTTTCATTCAAACGATGATCGATACACAACCTTGAGGTCCCATCCGGTTTCTTCACAAACACCGCGGCCGCTTCCCAAGTAGAAGTGCTTGGTATAATAAATTTATTTCCTTCTAAGTCCACTTGTTGCACTTTTAAATCCATCATTTCGGCAGGTGTCACCCTGCTGGGTCCTAATTATGAGTTCAGCTCCAGATCTATTTGAAACTCGATAGCCCAATTCGACGGTAATCATGTAACCGGCTCAAAAACATCTGCAAATTCTCTTATAATTAAAATCTAATACAATACATCTTCCACTTCTGTGGCACCTAATAAAGCATAAATTTCTGGGCTCGAATTCTGAACTGAGTACACTATTCGGTCACTTCTTTCAGGGTGTCTTAATGATATTTTCCTTTCATGGCAACATATTCTAGCATTATACTTACTTAACCAGTCGATGCACAAAATAATTCCAAAGACCACTAAATCAAATACATACAAAACGCAGGCAAAAGTATAACCTAGCAACCCAAACTGTAAATGGTCACACCTCATCCCCATAGTTGCGTACACTCCTATTGGATTAGCTATCCTGAAGGAAGTAACAAGGTATGATGGTTCTAAACATAACTTATCTACCAAACATTGAGATATAAATGAATGTGATACACTAGTATCAGATAATACTAACTGATATACTATGAATCAAACGTATACCTGTCATCATACACTTTCAATTCTCAGCAGCAATTGGTCTAGAAAATGATGGCTCTAAAGTGAAAACTTTTCCTTTGTTAGCCTTGGCTGCTTCTGGACATTTGTTCTTATAATGCCTCACTTGGTCATAGTTGAAGCACTTCACATTCTGCTTCCCTACAACCCCTATACCATCACAAGATCTACACTCATTAGTATAGTGCCCATTCTTGTCACACTTGTAAAAAACTATATCAACTTTGCCCTTTTTAGCAATCCCACCTTTCTAGTTCCCTTCTTCTTAAATAATTTTCTCTTCTTATCCTAAGAATTCCGGTTCTCCATCGATTTCTCTTTCCCAAAGGTCGAAAGCATTTATTCGTTCTTGAAATCCATCTCGACCACTACATTCGATGGATCTCTAAGATGTGGCATGGGTGCCCTAGAATTCTCCGGCCTCATCCTCTAGATGAACTTCTCATTGCTCTTAGCTATTGTGTCAATAGTAGCATATCCATATCTAGATAGCTCGTCAAACTTAGCAGAATATCCTGATACCGTCATATCTTCTTGCTTCAATTCCATAAACCTCATGAGTAACCAGACTTAGCTACTTCAGAAAAAAAAAATTCTTCGAAATTCTTCCTAAGTTAATTCTTCTTTCGGTACCCCTACGGTTACCCTATTCCATCATAACAAAGAAGCTTCTGACAATTATCTTTAAGATAATTTCCTTTTCTGCTCAGACCCAAATCAATAAAAAAAAATTACAATGTAATAACCATTTCTCACTTCCATTGCATCCTCAGTCCTCAGAAAAGGCTTTCCATCTAGACTGGTGTAATCTCGACTCAGCTTAGCAAAGTTATTACCAACTGGAGCTACATGATTAACTCCTCCCTCATTAGCAACATTTCCTCCAGCTACCGCTGAAACGGCTCCAGCTTGCATTAGATTAACAAAGAACTGATACATAGTCCCCATATCTACTGGTGAGGTTCCAACTTATACAATGGCATTTGCATTTTAATTAGCATTTTTCTGTCGACCTTAGTTCCTCCTAGTGTTGGACCAAGCATTTTCATTGGTTGCGGTGCTTCCGCAACCAAGATTCAGTCTTCTATTTCCTACTTCTTTATCTTCCTTCCTCGTAAATATGCATACGAGCCATAGTAAGATACTAAAGAATGGTCTAAGAGAGATGGAAGAATACATACTTATATATAGCAATTACAAGTATGTTATTATAGCATTATCCCACACCCCAATCTTATTCTCAGGTTCATCTGGATTATGTTTTCAAGAACTCTTTAGGTTTAAAATTCTTTTAACAATAAATATATGTTCTAATACCAACTTGTAACATGCCACATTCTAAGGCTCAAAACTAACTGCCATGGATGTTGTAATCATCCATAGTTATTAATTCTCGACGATAAAATGCGGCTATGTTAGTCATATCAATAGTCAGAAGCACGTGAATATGAGAAATTTTAAAATACAGTTTACTTACAAATTTTTAAATTTCAATTCACAAATGGCATTTCATATTTATTGCATAATCTCATTTGTAATCGCACGTTCAGAGAAAATATAATTACTATAAAATACTCCAAGAGCGACATGCGAAGACGCACGATTGGTTGATCATAGTCAAATACTTAGCAAATATACAACTTTTCCATTACATCCAAATAGACAAAACCAAACCTCACAGTGAAAATAGATTAAGTTCCTAAAAGCTAGATTCTGCACATGTTTGGAAGCTTATTCATCTAAATGGAACCTAAAAGCCCTTACTCTTACCCTACTCAAATGAGTATCCAAGAGTTTAAGGGGAAAACCCAAAATTTTGGATTAGATAATAGTCTGGTGTGAATAATAACCAACCCTCTCGAACCAAATAGATATATAGTGATACCATCCACTGAGCGGAACCGGTTTTCCGCTCGTAAGTATCTAAACAAAAATAACAACCATATACAATGCATTTGCAACCACAATGGTTGGAACATAGAAAATAGCATTTATAATCATGCAACATATATTGCATTACCTATCCCAATTTATTAGATTATCTATATAAATTTCAAATGATTATCCACTACAATTCAAATTGACTACATGTATTATAATTATGTGGACTTCACATCTCACATATAAGCATATTTAGAATTATGTGGACTATCCATTTCACATGTAGTTATTAGTTGAATACCCATCCGCTACCATATTTACTACCCATCACATATGGTTTAGTTGTTTAAAATTATGTGGATTATCCAACGCGCATTTTCTATTTAACTTAAAATGATATGGACTATCCATCACACATCCTAAGTTTTTATAGGATGACTATGAGCCCTTCATTATCCACATAGAGACTATCCATATTCGGCATGATGTGTACTATCTATCTCAGATCCCATAGTTTTTCTAGGATGAATATTACCCCCATCATTTAACCAACATGTTTTCCCTTATAGTTATAACATTTCAAAGTCACATACATTGGTGTCCCCAATTGATACGTGTCGAACTTATTAAAAACAAACAATGGTATCCACAAGGTTTAAATTCGAAGTCAATAACATACTTAGTTCATCAAAAACAACTTACTTTGGTATCCCCAATGATGGTGTCAACATCCATAATCAAAATAGCATTGGTATCTCGAATGTTTAAAATCAAAATCATAAAACAATAGGCTTGCCTCCCTTATTATGTTAATAAAGATCAGTATCGAAGTTTATCTATATCGGTATCCCTAATAAGGTTGTTGAAGTTTATAAATTTTAAAACGGGATTGGTATCCCCAATGACCTCGTCGAAGTAGAAGCATAAAGCTTTCGCCTTCAATAAAATAAAACATAATACACACGTCATTAAATCAATGTTGGCTTCTATCCAAGGTCGAGGATAAAATTTAAGTTCTTTTAAGCTTAAGAAAATTCATGTTGTCAGCCTTCAATAAATATAGGCTATCCACCTATTAAAATAAAACTTAAAACTTTAAGTTATTTGGCTAACTGCCGAAGACAAAGGCATCTTCGACCCATTTTAAAACAATTTCAATTAACTTCGAAAATAAGGCTTTTCGAAATTAAAGAGATGAAGTGCGACGTCGTGGCCAAGAGGCATCGACACTCAAGCATAAGGTCATTAACCTTGCTGCACATCGACCCTAATACCCTCGACAACATTATAAAACCTTTATACTTAAACTACTTCAGTTATTATGCCGCTTCTCATATAATGTTGAAGTCAATAATGGCGGCATCACTACCTTAGTCATGAAAACAAACGAAGTGATTAGGTGTGGCATCATTTTAAAATAGTGGCGATGGCAAGTGATGTCATTAACGTCGACACTAAAGCTTTCAAAACATACAAGCAATTATGAAATGCCATTACCACCTATAATATATTGTCGACGATGTCGACGTCGACTTTGGCCTACTTAAAACCATTACATAGTTACCAAAACAGTCGTCCTTTGTTTCCTTTCACTACGACGTCAACGTCCATGAATGGGGAATTATCTTAGGCTTGAAGAGGATATGGTGGCATGACATTGTCACAATTCTTATAAAAGCTGTTTTTTTACTTCTTAAAGTAAAAAAAATTCACCAAATCATAATTCTTGTCGAATTTTCATTAGATAAAACAATCTTTTACAAATCCTTTTCAGAAATTTCTACTGCCCTGTAATTTCAAGCTCCAAAATATAATTATAATAATTAATTAATTTCCTTAATAAAATTTTTTTTTATATGTTTATCTAGCATAATAAATTCACCATAAATCGAGACCAGTTGGGAAAATCCCAATCGTGGAAGTTAGAGAATATTCTTCTCCTTAACATAAAATTTCAGCATAATTAAATATTTTAAATAACTAAAATCCAAAATAATAATATTTTCTCCTTAGAAAATTCATAAAATATTCTCTATACTATAAAAAATTATGAAATTAAAAAACCACCTCCTAAATATCACAACGTATCAAAAATTCAAACCAGTTAGAGACTAAAACTTAGATTTTACTGCAACGTCCCATATTTTTAACTATTTTAAATTATAAAATTTAATATGATTATTGAATAAAATGGTTAGAAATATAAATCTAATGAAGTATTAGTGTAGTAATTGAAAACGAACTTTAATAAAATTTTGAAATAACAAATTTCGAAGATTAAGGCCATTACAATAGTGAAAGGAAATTCTATGTATTGAATGTATTTATAATCAATATTTTGGATCGAATAATAAATGTTGACTAATTTAGTTGAAATCGAATTAATTGTCGATAACTAAATTCATTAAGATTTTAATATTGGATAATTAAATCGTTTAAATTAAATATTATAATTTTTTGAATAATTGAATCTCGAAATTAATATGAATGAAAATGATGTTGAAAGTTGATTTAAATTTTATTTATAAAACAATGAAAATTGTTTACTTTTAAATTTAATTTAAAAGTGAATAGATTGATTTTGGAAATTTCTTGTTAATTAACGAGTAAAATAGCCATTTTGGCCACTATCTCGGATTTAGACGAAACACGTTTTATTAAATTCGTAAAAGTGAATTATTGTAGGATTTCAAGTTTCATCGCGATTGGACTTACCGTTTACCATATGAGCTTGAAACGCCCAAAAATGAATTAAAGGAATTTAATTTAAATAATTTGATTATGTAATGCTATCTTATGAATACGATCGAACTAGGCCTCGAGACCAGTTCCATTACGTTCGGAATGAGGGTAAAACATTAAGAAAGCCAGGCAGCATGCTTCATTTGGAGCTCGAGAATTTCGGACGTCATAAGTGAGATATTTGCTAATTATAATATTATTTATACTCATCCTCATCAGACAATGTTCATGTTCGCCTATTTTCTGTCTTCCCTTGTACACATTCACCACCTTTTCTTATCGACCCCATACCCCCTCTTTCTCCTTTTCATTTCAAATTTCAACTGACCATCGAAAAAAATGGAAATGGCAAACGTGCAAGAGCGCCTAGACGAGGCAGTGCCGCTAGGGCATGGGTCGGCGGAAGCTCAAGTGGAGCTCATGTTCATTAAATCTGTTTTAGGGTTTAGGTTTCCAGCTTGATTGCGTTCGCATGCGCTGGTGGTGGAGCAACGGTGGTCAGGAAGCATCGGTGTGGTGATGACTATGGAGAGCGATCGTGTTTCTAGTATATAAAAAAAAGATGAATCGTGAATTTCCTAGAAGGATATAGTCACATGCGGCTGTTATAAGAGGAAGGATGGGAAAGAGGCAACAATTTGAAAATTTTATTCTATTTATTTTGTTAATTTTAATTTGATTATTCATAATGTTAATTCATTCGTATGTTATTCGTACGAGGTCGGATTTGAGTGTCGTCTTTCTCGTTGTGTTCGCATCGAAGTTATCTACACCATGGAGTCGAATTGGTATTTATTTGAGACTGGAATTGTTTTCAGTTTCAAATAAATGATGAGTGTTTTATAACGCTCACGAAGTACTAAAATAATTTTTATGTTAGTTAAATTTCTATCGTGAAGTGATTTAAATTTATTGACTGTTGTTGCTAAAATTTAACAGACATTTAAATTGATATGAACTAAAATGATAGGAATTTGAATTGACAATTCAAATTTGAAATAGGAACTGAATTGCTTGTTAATTTCTCGATTATTGATAACTAGTAAATTGTTAGGATATTTTGGCTGATTTGGATGTTGATTGCGATGGATGCTATTGATTTATATTTTGGATGATTTGGATGTTTATTTATTTTGATATATCTTATTATCACCTTGTATATTATTTGACCGTATATAAAACTTTTAATTGAATTATTTTGAATAAATTAAGAAATAGACTGAAATGATATATACCAATGACACTTATTTTGGATTGAAATGATATATATCCATCCTTGAAATTAAAATCCAAATAATCGATTCACTTGGCCATAGGATAGAAAATTATATACGGACATCGGATTGGTTTAATTAAATGATTTTAAAATTTTTGATTCGAAATTATTTAAATGATTTTGATTTAACTAAAAATCGAATTTATGGAAATTGGATTATTTTCAAAATTGAGCTCAAAATATTGGATTCATACTTTCTCAAATGAAACTGTTTGGACTTGAGAATTAAATATATTTTAAGATTTGAATCCAAATTCAAAGATTGAAATTTAATTTGAATTCAGTGATTTAAATAGATGTTCTGAAATCGAACTCGAATTTATATAAATCAAAATGGTTTAAAATTGAGAATTGAATTGAAATTAATTCAGATTGGAATTGAATTGAAATTAATTGGAATTGAAATCGAAATTGAATTAATATGAAATCGAAATCGAAATCAATTTGAACTAACATTAGAATCAAAGTTAATTCGAATTGAAATCGGAATTGAATTGATTTAAATTGAATTTGGGAATTGAAATTGATTTAAGTTGGAAGATTTGTAATTGAATCAGTTTAACTTGAAGATATTTTAAAATAAATTATTTTAATATAACTATTTAAAATCTATCTTCTTAAATATTCAAATTATTTTGATTTTCCAAGCTGTTTTACTATATATACCATTTTCAATACTCAAACTATTTTATATTAAACTATTTTAACTTTTAAACTAGTTAAAAAAAATCTAACTATTTTCTAAATATTCAAACTGGTCAAAGTGGGAACTATTTGTACTTAAATCATGGATTTAAATACGAATTGAGCTAAAATGAAGTTACAACCTAAACTGTAATTCGAATTGAATTTTGAAGTAAAAATGACTTATCGAACTAAATTGACATATTCTTAAGCATATATGATGATTTCGAAATGAATGATATTTTTGAAGCAAACGTGATATTTTGATATCAGGTATAAATCGATTTTGAAATGTAAAAGTACCATCCGGTTGTAAAAGAGATCGGGGCCTCTTATTGGTCTATTCTCTACCAATATTGGAACAACTTTAACAACTATGTAATCAAAGGAGACTCCAGAACGAAGTGGTTGGATTTGACATTGTTTGCTGGATTTGAAGAAAGAGAAGGATGATGGATGGACCCCGACCAATTTGAAATGACTAAAACAAGATGGCTTGATAGGGCCAAGCGGGCTAGCTACCCCTAGCGGACATCCGTTCTATGATTTTCCTCTTGGACTTGGTCTATACTATTGCTCTTGTTATTGGTTTTGATTGGTGCACCTTGATTTTGGAATAGCCTCCCTTTAATTTGATATGGGAAGGATGTACGCGGTGGACGGTCGTGTCTACGGTGCGTTACCACCCGCCCTGCCACTGGAACTGGTAGTATCCTACCTTGGTCATTGCCTCACATTCCTTGTCATGCTATTTATCCCTATACAAGACTACTATGATTTTGGTTTAGTGTTGTCATATCACGACGCATCCCTATTCCTCGACGTGCTACTAGGGCTTTATATGCAAATTGTATGAAAATTCTTAAAAATGCATTAAGAGGGATTAATGTAATGCCTTAATGCTAAGAAAAATATTTACTTTACCAATTAGACATTATATATGTAGTGTATTCTACTATATATAATATTTTGATGGATCCTTAAGAGATGGAAAATCCCATAACATCTCTTGAGTTATTGCACGCATGTTATACACTGGGTAGGAGATGTGTGATCCTGTAAACATCTCTGACACTATTACACTCATGTTTATTTGAAATCTAATTGGCTCACATAAGGATATTTTAGTCCCGACACGAATGCTTTGTCTTTTCATTACGCCCAAGTCAGTCCTTAGTTTTTCAACGCATTGAAGATTATTCTCTAAAGGACGAAGACGTAGATTTGGTATATTATTATTACAAATATTATTCCCAGCATCATGTTGCTCCGTTGCATCATATTTTGTTTCTGTTGTAAATATAAGTCTGATAAATGTTGTATAAGTTATAGTCAAATGTATATTAAACAGCTTCATGAACTGTTTATTTGATTATTATATTTTGTCGTTCCGCTGTGAGACTCTGGTTTGTTTACTTCTTCTTTTCTTATTTTTCCTTAATTAACCTTATTGATTAGCTATGTTCCATATTGTTTGAGTTGGATATGTGTGGAATATTGGCGATTTAAACCTTCCGAAATGTGGGTCGTCACAGTTGGTATCAGAGCTTCGGCTTAGCGATAACCTTAGCTTTGTAGGATTTGACTCATTAGAGATAGGGTTATAATACCCTAGATAGTTTTTTTGAGCGTATTATATATATGAAAACGCGTACTTGTTAGTGTTATAAAATGTTTTATATTGTGTCTATTTATCAGTTGAGTTGTTTATGAATTCTGGTCGGTGCGTGGGACGCCATGTTATCGATAGCGGTTTCTAAACACTTAAACGAGGCAAGTCGACATAATATTGTTTTAAAATAGGTTAAATGAATAATTTATGTAAATTATATTATATACATAAGAATGATTAATGAAGTTGTTGTTAGGATATGATAATATTTAGTTATCATCAATTATTAGTTGAATTAAAATAAAACGAATATTTTGTGAATTTTATTTTACGAAAAGTTCGATTATTACATTAAATTAAAATCTAATTATGATAAAAATTGTTTGAAATAAAAAAGATGTAAATTAATGAAATATTTTCGTCATAAATAAATTAAATCGTATAAGCTATATTATAAATAAAAAGGATTTAAAAGCTGAAAATTTTAAAATTTAAATCTCGTTGCTTTCAAATTTGTTTCAAAGCCTTCAAAAATTATTAATAATATTATTTGAAAGTGCTATGGCTAGAAACATATTTTGAAAGGATTTTGAAAGAAGTAAAAGCATTGAACTCGCTTTAGTCGTTAGGAAATAATCCTGGAGATGACTACAACATCACCAGTATTCATTTTTGAGTTTCTGAGTGAGAATTTTTACCAAAATAAATTTATTTCCAGTTAAACAAGTTTTGATTGTGAAAAATATTCAAAGTATGATTTGATAAGTATATGAAAATAATTTTGAACCAATAAATTGAAAATGGTATAGATAAAAAGATAAGTTTATAACTTATAAATTTGAACAGGAAAATAAAACCGAATTTCAAAAAAAGTTGAACATTTTGGTTAAGCAAACAAAAGAAAATATGAATTTGAGATATATGAAATAAAAAAATTAACCTAATAAATGTTAAGTAAATTAAGTTAGTTAAATGAAGCAAATAAAATGAATTTTAACTCAAGGAAGCTTAAATGAAAGTGAATTGTATTTGAAATGAATTAGATAAAATAATAAAATGAAATTTAAGTGAATAAATTTGTATAACTTATAGATTTGAAAAATATAAAGCTAAAAACAAATTTTAAATTTGTTGAATGAGAATGATAAGAAAAGAATTTTTTTAACTTAAATAAAATTAAATAAATAGAGGAACGAATAGAATTTAATTTAATAAAGACTAAATGAATTGAATTGGATTTAAATTGAACTAGATGAATTGGTAAGGTGAATTAATTCCACTTAAGCTATAAATGAATTAATAGAATGAATACGAACTTGAATTACAAAATGAAATGCAATTTTGGTGTGAAAGAAATTGAATGAGAATAAATGGATATAAGTAAAATTTATATGAATAATTGAATTTGATTTAAATTAGATATAAATAGATTGAATGTTAATTAATTAAATGATGAAATGAATTAGTGAAGTGAATCAATGAATTAATATGAACTTAAGTTATGAAGTAATAACAAACATGAGTTGCATTTTATAAAATGTTTATAATAAACTTAAATGGTTTTATGAAATAGTTTATAAATGAGATTGTATTAAAGAGAATATACTAAGTGGTAATGAAACAAAATTTAACTTAAATAAGTTAAATGAAATGATTTATAAAATGGCCTAAAAATGAATTTACATGAAATGTGTTAAACAAAAAATGAAATTAGTAAAATTTGAATAAATTAAATGTAAATGAAATAGATGTGAATATTTTGGAAGTAAACAAATTAAATGTTAATAAAATTGGATGTTAATGAGAAATAAAGTGCACAAATTAAATATTGACATTGGATAATGTAAATTCTTATCGTTATGAATTAATTGGATGAATATTTATTGTTGAATGGTTTCTTTTGTTGTAAATAATTGTTATTACTTTTTTGGCTGCATATGATCGTTATGTTGTTTATTGGTGCTAATGCATATGATTTGGATTCAAAATTCATGCTATGTGGTTCTATTTAACTCATACATTTTTTAATATCTGATTGCAAGTAACTAATATTCTAATTTGAGTTGAGACAGGTACATACGAAGACCGTTTGGACGGATGCGCAAGTTTTTATATGCCTTTGCTTGTTTAATACGAGCGAACTTGCTTTTATTAAAAATAATAAGGTATATATCTCAGATTACATACCTCACTTTTATATTATTCCCTACAGGATGCCTCATCATTGAGATGAGATATATATTTGATATATTTGTGTTATATATTTTATTGTAAAAGAAATTCAATCGAGCTGTACAAATGAGACACTGTTGAAATTTTTCGTAAATCCGGGTGTTATAAAATTTTGAAGTTTTAAAAATAATAATTTATAACTTTTTTATAAAACATGTTGTAATTTCTGTAAAGCCGATATCAAAGTGGCGTAGTATAAGCGTAGTAAATATTTTGCAAATAAGATTTTAAAGTATCATATGTTGATTATTTTGAATAAAATATACTAAGTATTAAATTCCTTACTTAAACCCCTTCAACGACGAAATGTTTTGAGTGGGGGAGAGTATAACGGCCCGTATTTCTAACTATTTTGAACTATTAAATTTAATATGATTATTGAATAAAATGGTTAGAAATAAAAATTTAATGAATTATTAGTATAGTTATTGAATATGAACTTTAAAATTCAAAATAAAAAATTTCGTAGATTTAGACGATAACAGGTAGTGAAAGGAAATTCTATGTATTGAATGTATTTATAATCAATATTTGGGATTGAATAATAAATGTTGACTTATTTAGTTTAAATTAAATTAATTGTCGATAAATAAATTCATTGAGATTTTAATATTGGATAATTAAATCATTTAAATTTATATTGAAAATTATTTAAATAATTGAACCTTGAATTTAATAGGAATGAAAATGATGTTGAAAGTTGATTTAAATTTTATTTAAACAATAATGAAAACTGTTTACTTTTAAATTTTATTGTAAAAGAGAATAGATTGATTTTAGAAATTTCTTGTTTTAATTAACAAGTAAAAATAGTCATTTTGGCCACTTTCTCGGATTTTGACGAAACCAGTTTCATCGGATCCGTAATAGTGAATTGTTGTAGGATTTCAAGTTTCATCGTGATCGGACTTGTTATTTGGTCGAACGAGCTTGAAATGCACAGAAATAAATTAAAGGAGTTTAATTAAAATAATTTGATTTTGAAATGCTATTTCTGAATACGATCGAATTAGGCCTCGAGACTAGTTCCATCGCATTCGAAATGAGGGTAAAACATTAAGAATGCTAGGCGGCATGCTTAGTTTCATGCTCGAGAATTTCGGACGTTATAAGTGAGATATTTTCTAATTATAGTATTATTTATACTCATCCTCATCGAACAATTGGTACATGCCCCCTACTTTCTGTCTTCCCTCTACACATCCACCCCCTTTTCTTGTCGACCCCATATCCTTTCTTTCTCCTTTTTCATTTCAAATTTCAACAGACTATCGAAAAAAAGGAAATGGAAATGGCGAAGGCAAGTGGCGCCTGAACGACGCAGCACGGCTAGGGCATGGATCGACGGGAGCTCTGGTGGAGCTCCCGTTCCTCAAATCAGTTTTAGGGTTCAGGTTTTCGGGCTTGATTACGTTTACTTGTGCTGGTGGTGGAGCAATGGTGGCTGGGGAATGTCGCTGTAGTGATGACTGTGGCGAGCGATCGTGTTTTTCATAAATAATAAAAAGATGAATCGCGAATTGCTTGGGAGGATACGGTCGGGTGCGGTTGTTATGAGAGGAAAGAAAGGAGAGAGGTAACTGTAGGATCGATTTCACCCTAGAGGGGGGGGTGAATAGGGTGATAGTGTAAATTATTAAAAATTAATCGCGGAACCTTATAAATTAATTTTAATTCAGATCACAGAATAGCAGCACAGATATCGCAGAATATAAATAACAGAATAAAACAGAACAACACAGAATTTACCCAGCTTCGGCAAAACCCTGCCTACGTGCTGCCCCCAAGGTTTCTACTAGAAATTAGATAGTCCCTCGCTTACACACGTAAACTCGCTATACACCGCTATTGACTAATCTAACTCTACGCTCAAAACCTTGACCACAACTCAACTACCGAGTTGCAAATTCCCAAACTACACACCGTAGTTTGCACCCCAGTCACACGACTAGAAAAATTAAAACGGTTTAAAAAGGAAAATTACAAATTAAAAAGCAAATTAAAATTAAACCCTAATTAAAAAAAAATTCTCCCTTTTTTAAAAAACAATAGGCCGGCCCACTTCTTTCAACCCGTCCCTTTCTTTTTCTTCGTTCGTTTATTCTTTTCTGGTGAAAAATAATGGCGGCCTCCTCTTGCAAATTTTAGGGCTTTGTTCATGAATCAAATTAGGGCTTTGAAGAACCGAATCTCCTTCGATCGAATTTGTGATTGTTCAAGATTTGCCTTGCTCGATCGATTTCTGGTTGTTGCTTACTTCGGCTCTTTGATGATTGAGTTCGATTTCTCGGTATGTAATTTGTGCCTTTTTCTTCTTTTGATTTTTCGTGCTTGAACTCAATGCATAAAATTGCCGATGATGATTTCTTTATATAGGGTTTGTAACCCTAGATTTGCGTTCGTTCGAATATATATGAATTTGTCAAATTGTTTGCTCTGGCCATTCGATTATACTTGAATGATTGAGATTGATTCTGACTTTGTCAAATTCGTATCTTTGGTTGCTTGAGTTCCACGGCATTGAGTTCTGACTGCTCCGTGAATTTCTTGTTTCGACTTGTTTGAGTCACGGCCTTGTATCACTTGTTATCTGTATTTCAAATGCCTGCAACTTGAATTTCAATGTTCGCTGTAGTTTAAACTTGCATCACTTGAGTTTATAGCTTGCCACTGACTTGTTGCTTTGGGATTGAGCTCAAGCTTTGATTCATTGTGATTTTTGTATCACTGCTTGAAGGTCAGTTTGCCTTGTATCACTGCAAAAATGCATGTTATTGCATTCATGGTTTACTATCTGCATTCACTACAGTTTGTACATGCATTGCTTTTGTGGTCGTTATATTGTGCTCTCTGGTTGCTTTATTCTTGAGCTCGAGTTGTGGTGTTGGTCCTGACTTGTTTCATATTACCACATATGTGCACTGTCACTTGTGTTGATGTTGCATTGTTTATGTCATGTTGTTCATGTGATCTGCTGTCCACTGCTCTAATTTGCATTGTCGTACTTGTGCACAAACTTGCATTTGTGTACTGTCATGTACACTTGTGTTCAAGCTTGCATTTTGTATCTGTACTACTCTGTGGTTTTGGTCTGGTCATCTGGTATGTTGGCATTTCTTTGTGGTCTATTTATTCCTTGTGACATCCATGTTGCAACTGCATCTATTCACTTGAATTTGTAGTCTGCCTTGAGTTGAACCTATGTGTTACTTTTGTTTGACCTTGTTTTTGATTTGTTAGCTGTGCATTTTGTTTTGCACATACGAGTAGGCGAGGCAGTGCACACAGTGTACTGCAGCCACTTTTGTCCCTGATAAAATACTGATATGCACAGATACAAAAATATGATGACGAACAACCCAAGTAACTGAGGCAATATCATTTTTTAAAAAATCATATTTCATTTAATATCGCAAAAATATTTCTTTTTCAATTTTACTGCGTTAGTAAATATTTTTGCAGATTTCTCAGATGCTGGATTCAAACTGGAATGCAGTTGTAGATAAAAATACGAGTGTGAGTGATATGTAGTGAGGTGAATATGTAAATGTGAAATGTGATGTAATTGTAATCAAAGTTGTATAGTATAGTGAGAGCTTGAAATTGTATTATTCAAAGTTGTAATAAATATTTGTTTGAATAAAATATTCGTTTGAATTTGAAATCTGTGTTATTTATTTTATTCAGCAAATATTTATTTAATCTGTGAAAATAAATAGTATATTAACAAATACATTTAAACGAATGTATATATGTTTATTATCATCAAACAAAAATCATATAAGCGCATATTCAACAATCTCCCCCTTTTGATGATAACAAACATATATTTAAGATTTTGAATATGTTAAATGTATTTGATCGTGGATATGCATTGCTCCCCCTATTTAAATGCTCCCTTTCTATATGATACTCCCCCTACATATATGACTCCCCCTACATATATGCATACAAATAAAATGTGCAAATGAGTCTATATGCATATTGAAAACTTCTTTGACCTTTTCTCTCCCTTTTTACAAAATCTTAACTTTTCTCTCCCCCTTTTGTTATCAGCAAAAGAATAATAGTGTTAGAGAGAATAGAGATAAAGTTATCGATATTAATTCAACATTAAAACTCAATTGAATATAAATATTAAATTTCGATAAAAAATCAAACAAAAATCATAAATATTTTGTTAGGCGCATATTCCACTTTTAGAATGATGGAGATGATGTCATCATATAAAACCATACAATTGTGTCTATTTGTGGTATTTTTATATCAGGAATTTGAATATCTACTAATTATGCATAACCGTTAGGACTTTTAAATGAGATTAGTAGTATTCCAATTTTATTTTTTAAAAAAAATGAATTCAAGTATCTTCTAACCACGCATAACCGTGAGGACTTTTAAATGGGATTAGAATCAACTTGTTTATTTTAAAAGAAAGAAAAAAATCAACTTTTGATATGCGTTCCATACATGCATAACCGTGAGGACTTTTAAATGAGCATGGAAGCACATAACAAATTCCAAGTAATTCACCCATGCATAACCGTGAGGACTTTTAAATGAGAGTGAATACTTTGGTATTTATTTATTTTTGTTTTTATTTTAATTTTTTTTTTTTTTTTTTTAAAAAATGTGAAAATGAAAAACGAACGATTCCTGTTTAAAATACCACATATTGACAAACTATATAGAATTTTGATGAGTGATGGTCGTTAGAAATATGATAGATATAGAGATGGTCATGGAATTTTTACCAACAAACAGTTTTATAACTCTTGTTTAAATTTCTAAAGAAATTTATTAATTATACCATCTAGAGTTATAACATATAATCAATATCAACACTCATCACTTTTTCAATCACTATTTTTCTTTTCGATAATCATTTGGAAGTCAGATTAGTCATAATAGTCATTTAAAATCAAATTCAAAAATAATTATGAAATTAATTTTTCAAAAATGAATAATCTGAAAATATGGTCAAAAATGATTTTCTCCAGGGGGTTTTAAAAGAAAATTTTCTGCTATTTGAAAATTATTTGAAATGAGAATATGCAGATATTTTCTTTGAAAAAAATGATGCAGCAAATGAATGTTTCAAAAATTAATCACGTTACACTAATAATTTTTCTACCAACCATATTACCAGTGTAATCTGCATCTGAATTTAAATTTCACTCAATATTCACTCGTTTAATGTCAAAGACCAGATTAAGAAATTTCAACAAATTTTCTCATGATTATTATCAACAAATTTTAAATGAAATTCTCTTAGATTTGAAATGAAAAACCGTGTCAACAAACAAACATATATTAAAGTGTCAATTTTAGAAGCCATCAAACGTTATTTTTATTTCAAAGCAATTTCTTAATAGTTTCAACAATTTAAAAAAATTTAACATCCTTTTCACAATTTTTTAAAATAGAATTCATTAGGATTTTAAATCGAGGCCGTGTCAAAACATGAATATCGATTTAGCCAAAAATATTATAACAACAATATTATTATCCAATCAAAACACTATTTTTCTCTCAAACTTATATATCAAGTAATTCTAGAGAATTTTATAGTGTTTTTGGCATAAGAATATAAATGGCTAATCAATTTTGAATAAAGTTAGAATCAAAATCATCACTAAATCATCATCATATCATAATTGGCTGATTTTATTCAGAAAATGGTACAGATTATCACATTTAATATATCGTAAATATACTTTTACCTGTCTTTACCTTTACGATATTTCTCGTCGTTGTTCATTGTGATTCTGTCACCCTTATACTAGGCTAAGGAACTTAGCTTTGTCGTCCGTTGTGTTTCTGGAACAGCCAAAAATCCAGGTAACACTATTGTTGTTCCTTAGCCCGCCACCACACCTACACGATGAAAATTTTATGTGACCTATTTGTTTTTATAGGTCCATGGTTGTTAGTGGCAGAAAATTTTGAAAAATAATTTTGTGTAGACCCAAAACTATTTATAATTGTTCCCTTTGGCACCCAAATTTGTTTAACTTTGAGAGATTTTATATTTGTGCCTTTAGGAACCCAAATCGATATAGTTTTCACATGTTTGGGTCTATACCAACAATTATTGTGATCGTGTCCAAATTTTCTACAAATCGTGCACATTGAATTTTCTTGATTAATCTTGTTTTCAACAATTTTCGGATTATTATATCCAAGTCCTTGTCTAACCGTATTAACAGTTTGCTTTCCTAATAGCATATTCAACGATTTTTCACTTTTTGAAAATCTATCTAAAGTCGTAGACAATTGTTGGACTTGTGATTTGAGAGATTCATTTTCGTTTAACAACTGTGTGCACTTTTTAATAGAATTCTCTCTCCTAGTATTTTCATTCTCCTTTAAAATCAGAATTTCATTTTCAAGCGATTTTATTTTAATTTCTGATTTTTTAATTTCCTCATCAAGTGTTGGACACTTATCACACTTAGGGATCCTACTTTGATAGGTTTTAACTAATTGATCAAGTTGTTTATTACATTCTATCAAAGTATCTTTTTGAGATTCAAGTTTGGAGTATTTTTCCCTAAGTCGTTCAAAACAACCGTTTACTTCATGAAAATATATAAGCAACTCAGAATGGGTAAGTTGTGATACCTCACTTGGCTCGTCATCGTCACTGTCAGTTGTATCACCTCGAAGACACAATTCTGCCTTTTCGCTTTCACTTCCAGTGCTTTGATCATTCTCGTCTATTTCATCCCAAGTGGCTGCAAAACTTTTCTTTTTCTGTTTCTTTCTGTGGCTGGATTTAATTTGTGGACAATCGGGCTTGATATGGCCGGGTTTGTTGCAATTATAACAAATAAACTTTTGTTCTTCTGAGTAGTCTAGTGCTTTGGCTATTCTGCTTTTTGCTTTTTGATTTCGAGCTGAATTTCCATGTTTTTGATTCCATTTTTTGAATTTCCTTATTAACAGCTCCAATTCTGCTGCTCCATCATCTTCATCGTTATCATCATCACTTTCGGTTGTTCCTTTGAGAGCTATTGATTTCTTTTGAGTGTCACCTCCTTCACGCTCTTCTTTGAATTTCATTTCTAGCTCATAAGTGGTGAGATTTCCGATGAGTTCCTCAACTTTAAGTTGTTTTAAATCTTTCGATTCTTGTATGGCAGTAACTTTTGCTTCAAAGCTTCGTGGAAGGATTCTGAGGATTTTCCGGACTATTTCTAATTCGGTGTATGTTTTTCCGAGAGCTTTTGATTTGTATACGATATTGGAGAGTCGTCCGTACATCTCTTTGACATTTTCTTCCTTCGCCATTTTGAAGTTCTCGTATTCGCTGCTTAGCATTGCAAGGCGAGATTCTTTGACTTGAGATGTTCCTTCGTGAGTCACTTCTAGTATGTGCCATATTTCCTGCGCAGTTAGACAATGTGAGACACGATTAAATTCAAATTGATCTAATGAACAGATAATAGAATTCATAGCTTTGGCATTAGTATTCTGTAATTTATTTTCTAGTTCTGTCCATTGTTCCTTTGGTTTCTCTATTTCCTGATCATCTACAGTTATAGTTGGTATTCTATAACCTGTCTCAACAATATCCCAAGCGTCAATGGTTTTCAAAAAAAAATTCATCCTATTTTTCCAAAAAGCATATTCACCATTGAACATTGGTGGTCTAACTATGGATTGACCTTCTGCAAAAGCATTATTAAAAGAAGCCATTTTAAAAATTCAAATTTTTAAAACAAAAACTGATTTTTTCAAAAAAAATCGAATTTTTAAAACAGATGTTGACTTCTATTCCTGTCCTAGCTCTGATACCACTTGTAGGATCGATTTCACCCTAGAGGGGGGGGTGAATAGGGTGATAGTGTAAATTATTAAAAATTAATCGCGGAACCTTATAAATTAATTTTAATTCAGATCACAGAATAGCAGCACAGATATCGCAGAATATAAATAACAGAATAAAACAGAACAACACAGAATTTACCCAGCTTCGGCAAAACCCTGCCTACGTGCTGCCCCCAAGGTTTCTACTAGAAATTAGATAGTCCCTCGCTTACACACGTAAACTCGCTATACACCGCTATTGACTAATCTAACTCTACGCTCAAAACCTTGACCACAACTCAACTACCGAGTTGCAAATTCCCAAACTACACACCGTAGTTTGCACCCCAGTCACACGACTAGAAAAATTAAAACGGTTTAAAAAGGAAAATTACAAATTAAAAAGCAAATTAAAATTAAACCCTAATTAAAAAAAAATTCTCCCTTTTTTAAAAAACAATAGGCCGGCCCACTTCTTTCAACCCGTCCCTTTCTTTTTCTTCGTTCGTTTATTCTTTTCTGGTGAAAAATAATGGCGGCCTCCTCTTGCAAATTTTAGGGCTTTGTTCGTGAATCAAATTAGGGCTTTGAAGAACCGAATCTCCTTCGATCGAATTTGTGATTGTTCAAGATTTGCCTTGCTCGATCGATTTCTGGTTGTTGCTTACTTCGGCTCTTTGATGATTGAGTTCGATTTCTCGGTATGTAATTTGTGCCTTTTTCTTCTTTTGATTTTTCGTGCTTGAACTCAATGCATAAAATTGCCGATGATGATTTCTTTATATAGGGTTTGTAACCCTAGATTTGCGTTCGTTCGAATATATATGAATTTGTCAAATTGTTTGCTCTGGCCATTCGATTATACTTGAATGATTGATATTGATTCTGACTTTGTCAAATTCGTATCTTTGGTTGCTTGAGTTCCACGGCATTGAGTTCTGACTGCTCCGTGAATTTCTTGTTTCGACTTGTTTGAGTCACGGCCTTGTATCACTTGTTATCTGTATTTCAAATGCCTGCAACTTGAATTTCAATGTTCGCTGTAGTTTAAACTTGCATCACTTGAGTTTATAGCTTGCCACTGACTTGTTGCTTTGGGATTGAGCTCAAGCTTTGATTCATTGTGATTTTTGTATCACTGCTTGAAGGTCAGTTTGCCTTGTATCACTGCAAAAATGCATGTTATTGCATTCATGGTTTACTATCTGCATTCACTACAGTTTGTACATGCATTGCTTTTGTGGTCGTTATATTGTGCTCTCTGGTTGCTTTATTCTTGAGCTCGAGTTGTGGTGTTGGTCCTGACTTGTTTCATATTACCACATATGTGCACTGTCACTTGTGTTGATGTTGCATTGTTTATGTCATGTTGTTCATGTGATCTGCTGTCCACTGCTCTAATTTGCATTGTCGTACTTGTGCACAAACTTGCATTTGTGTACTGTCATGTACACTTGTGTTCAAGCTTGCATTTTGTATCTGTACTACTCTGTGGTTTTGGTCTGGTCATCTGGTATGTTCGCATTTCTTTGTGGTCTATTTATTCCTTGTGACATCCATGTTGCAACTGCATCTATTCACTTGAATTTGTAGTCTGCCTTGAGTTGAACCTATGTGTTACTTTTGTTTGACCTTGTTTTTGATTTGTTAGCTGTGCATTTTGTTTTGCACATACGAGTAGGCGAGGCAGTGCACACAGTGTACTGCAGCCACTTTTGTCCCTGATAAAATACTGATATGCACAGATACAAAAATATGATGACGAACAACCCAAGTAACTGAGGCAATATCATTTTTTAAAAAATCATATTTCATTTAATATCGCAAAAATATTTCTTTTTCAATTTTACTGCGTTAGTAAATATTTTTGCAGATTTCTCAGATGCTGGATTCAAACTGGAATGCAGTTGTAGATAAAAATACGAGTGTGAGTGATATGTAGTGAGGTGAATATGTAAATGTGAAATGTGATGTAATTGTAATCAAAGTTGTATAGTATAGTGAGAGCTTGAAATTGTATTATTCAAAGTTGTAATAAATATTTGTTTGAATAAAATATTCGTTTGAATTTGAAATCTGTGTTATTTATTTTATTCAGCAAATATTTATTTAATCTGTGAAAATAAATAGTATATTAACAAATACATTTAAACGAATGTATATATGTTTATTATCATCAAACAAAAATCATATAAGCGCATATTCAACAGTAACCATTTGAATTTTTTATTTTATTTTTTTGTTAATTTTAATTTAATTATTCGTAACGTTAATTCATTCATATATTGTTCGTACGAGATCGGCTTCGATTGCCGTCTTTTGTGTTGCATTCGTACCAAAGTCATCTGAAACTGGAATAATTTTTAGTTTCAAAAAAAGATGAGTGTTTTATAACTCTCATGAAGTACTAAAATAATTTTTATGTTAGTTAAATTTCTATCGTGAACCGAACTAAATTTATTGACTGTTGTTGGTAAATTTTAACTGACATTTAAATTGATATGAATTAAAATGATAGGAATTTGAATTGACAGTTCAAATTTGAAATGGGAATTAAATTACTAGTTAATTTCCCGATTATTTATAACTAGTAAATCGTTATGATATTTTGGCTGATTTGGATGTTGATCTGAAGGAGGCTATTGGTTGATATATCTTGTTATCACCCTGTATATTATTTGATGGTATATAAAACTATTAATTGAATTATTTTGAATGAATTAAAAAATAGTTTGAAATGATACATACCTATGACATTATTTTGGATTGAAATGATAATATCCATCCCTGAAAGTAAAATCCAAATAATCGGTTAACTTGGCCATATGATACAAAATTATATACGACATCGGATTGGGTAAATTAAATGATTTTAAAAAAATTGATTTGAAATTGTTTAAATGATTTTTGATTTAAAGAAGTAAAAATAGAATTTATGGAAATCGAATTATTTTCGAAATTGAGCTCAAAATGTTGGAATCAGAATTTGTTAAACGAAATTGGTTAAAAAAGAAATTTGAGATTTTGAAGTTATAATCGAAATATGATTTGAATTCCTAAGATTGATTTGTTTTAAAAAGATTTGAACTTTCATTCGAATTTTGAATTACTGCTAAGTAAAGTAATATAATTAGATATATAAGATTTGGACTCGAGAATGGAATTTACTTTAAGATTTGAATCTAAATTCGAAGATTGAAGTTTAATTTGTATACAGTGATTTAAATCGATATTCTAAAATTGAACTCGAATTTATATAAATCAAAATGGTTTAAAATTGAGAATTGAATTAAAATTAATTGGAATTGAAATCGAAATTGAATTACTTTGAAATCGAAATCGATTTGAATTAAAATTGGAATCGAAGTTAATTCGAATCTAAATCGAAATTTAACGATTTAAATTGAATGGAAAATTAAATTGACTTATCGAACTGAATTGACATATTCTGAAGTATATATGATGATTTCGAAACGAATGATATTTTTGAAGCGAACATGATATTTTGATATCAAGTATAGATCGATTTTGAAATGTAAAAGTTCCAATCGATGTGTAAAACGACATTTGGTTGTTAAAGAGACTCGGGCCTCTTATTGGCATATCCTTGCCAATATTGGAACCACTTTAACAACTGTGCACGTGAAGGAGACTCTAGAACGAAGTGGTTGGATTTAGCATCGTTTGCTAGATTTAAAGAAAGAGAACGATGATGGATAGGCCCCGACGCTTGTGCCAATTTGAAATGAATAAAACAGGACGGCTTGACAAGGCCAAAGGGGCTAGCTACCCCTAGCGAACATCCGTTCTTCGATTTTCTTCTTGGACTTGGTCCATACTATTGCTCTTCTTGTTGTTTTTCCTTGATTTTGGGATAGCCTCCTTTTGACTTGATATGGGATGGATGTACGCAGTGGGCGGTCATGGCTACGATGCGTTACCACCACCACTGCGACCAGAATAGTAGTATACTACCTTAGGCATTGCCTCACTTGCCTTATCATACTATTTATCCATATACGAGACCACAAAGATTTTGCTTTAGTGTTTCCATATCACGGCGCATCCCTATTCTTCGATGTGCTACTGGGGCGTTATTTGCAAATTATACGACAATGCTTAAAAACGCATTAAGGGGAGTTAATGTAAAGCCTTAATACTAAGAAAAATATTTATTTTACTGATATGACATTATATATGTAGTGTATTCTACTATATATAATATTTTGACGGATCCTTAAGGGATGAAAAATTCCGTAACATCTCTTGAGTTTTTGCACGCACGTTATACACTGGATATGAGATGTGTGATCCCGTAAACATCTTTAACACTATTACACTCATGTTTATGTGTTATCGATTTGACTAACATAAGGATATTTTAGTCCTGACTCGAGTGTTTTGTCTTTTCACTATGCTTGGGTCAGTATTGAGTTTTTCAATGCATCGAAGATTATTTTCTAGAGGACAAAGACGAAGATTTGGTACATTATTATTACTAATATTATTCCCAGCATCATGTTGTTCTACTGCATCATATTTTATTTCTATTGTATAATAACTCTGATAAGTGTTGTATAAATTATAATCAAATGTATAGTAAACAACTTCATGAACTATTTATTTGATTATTATATTTTGTCATTTCGCTGCAAGATTTTGTATTTGTTTTCTTTTTCTTTTCTTATTTTCCTTAATTAATCTTATTGATTATCTATGTTTTGGATTATTTGAGTTGGACATGTGTGGATTATTGTCGATTTAAACATTTCGAAATGTGGATCATTCCATTTACCCTTAAAACCCTTTCAAATAATTTCATAAATATTTCATAATTCATTATTCTATCCAAACAATAAATAAACAACCATATCTTAGCAAAACAACAACATTTATTTGGGTACTATCCACAACCGAAATTAAAAATAAGAAAAGAGAGATGGTTCATGTATTATTCACCTTAGATTAATCGTTGGAGTTGAGATTTGTTGTTGCTTTAGTATCCTAAGCTTCTTTTTACCTTTGAATCATCTTGAATTTGTTCCTCTAGTTTGAGTTATGGTCGGCCTCTATATTTTCTTTGATTATTTTGTGAACGAGTGAAGTGAGAATGTAATTGGTTGGGGGGGGGGGGGGGGGGGGATTTAAGGGGTAAAAGTTAAATCTATCTAAATTTCTTCTCTCATATTCTTTTATATGTTAAGTTTAAAACAATGTTTCTTAACGGATTAAGTATGACACGACCACATTAGTTAACCAAATCTCATTATCTTAACCATTTACAATATTCTATTTAGTCTATCCAATTAAATATTCTGAATAATGTTCAACTAAAAACAGAGGTGTGACAAATTCAAAGTAAATGATATCCCATCCATTTATTTATTTTTTGTAACTTTATTCAGCATAGGCAAATAGTGCGGTGAATATAATATGTTGATAAGGACACCCCCGATATTTAGTAGATGGATTCTCCCCATTTATCCCAAACTTCGTAATATTTGTTCTCCATTTGGTATATCTCCGCTGAAACATACTTTTGACTTCACTTGATTGATATTAAGGCTCACGCTTTTTGGTAGTTCAATAACTATATATTTCATGATTACTTCATTGTTTTATTGGCTGCTACTCATCACCATAGAGAAGATGTGAATTAATAAAGTTCGCCTTAGAAATAGGCTCCAGATGTTCATATAAATAAGCATTTCCCCTTTTTGGAAAAATGGCAATGTAGAGTAAATACTAGGACAAAGGATCCCCTTGTTTTAAGTCCCTTGAAGAAACAATAAATCCATTAGGTATATCTTCCATAAATATTGAAAATGTTGGCGTATTGATGCATATAAACTAAATTAACCAGTGACAGTGAGAAACCCATTGAGCAACATGTAGCAAGACATTTTTCTGTTCACCATGTCATATTATTTCCGCATGTCAATCTTAATGCCTTTTTTTTGCTTTCCCATTCTTCTTAAAGTCCTTCACAAATTCGTGAGCTAGAAGTATATTTTATCCAATATTTCTGTGTGGTATTAATGCTGATTGATTTTTTGAGATAGGCCTATAATCAGAGATAACTCGGGGATATCTTTTTCAGATATCAAGGTGATGAAGTTATAGTTTAGTTCCTTTGTAATTCTCCCACTATGGAATATTTCTACAATAACTTTGAAAAGCTCTTCCTGAAGTAGATCCCAATGAATTTTGTTTTGTTCTATAGAATAGCCATCTGGACCAGGGGTCTTTGAGTTATCAATTGAGAACAATTCAGTTTTCACCTCCTCTATTTTGATAAGTTCCATTTCCCCACTTCATTTATTGGCATTCTAGGTTGAATTATTGAAAAATTTTCTAATTGTACTCCATTAAATAAAGTTGTGTAATAAGAGACAACTTCATTAGTTATTCTCTTATTATCATAGTTATAGTGGCCATCAACATCTAACAAATCCTGAATTCTATTTCTATGTTTTCTTATAGCCATTTTTGCATTCAAAAATTTGGAGATGGTAACTCCAAACTGCAGCCACAAATTTTACTCTTTTGTTTGTTTTGCTTCATGCTGGATCTTCAATTGGTCTCTAAGTTGCCTATTCAAAAATAACACATTTTCATCAAAAGCATATCCTTAGGATTGGCATCATTTTGCTTAAAAGCTTTCTTATAGTTTGGACTAGATCAAATTTATAATCTTATAAAAATTAGCTAGAACTCTGTCTATGTACACTTAAACCCTCTTTCTATATATACATTTAATCCCTGCAAAAAAAGTTTCAACCAATCTACATTGTAAAATAAAGTTTCTAAAATTGTTAATTTAAGAAAAAGGAGTTGGAAGACTTCCCCTTGTATCTTTTAGACTTGATGCATTATTAAAATCTCCTATAGCTATCCAAGGCTTGTCTATGGATGAAGCATCGAGACATAGAAATCCCAATAGCTTCTCCCTACAAGCATAGAAGTTTCACATTGTAGCTTGTAGCACTCGTTTATTATTCACATAGAAACCCTCATAGACGTGCATATTGTAGCTCCCCTTTATTATTCATGTAAATAGTGATGTGTTGGTCACTTGTGTCTACTACATCATCTGACCAAATGTTAGTATCAGTAATGACATGGATTCTACCTTTGCACCCCATGACATTATTGTGTATAAAATCCCAACTGGTCTGAAATTTTGATTCAAATTTAAATATGCTACCGGTGTCCATTTTATTCTCAATCAAGCTCATAACAGAGAGCTTGGAGTGAGCAAAAGTGTCGATGCATTATTTATATTAACATCTGCATTCATACCTCTAACGTTCCAAAACAACATATTCATTTTACCCGGGAGGAGCTCCTTGTGCTTCTTTTAGGATGAGCTTCAATTGTTCGGGGTTTTGTCACATAATTATTCAAATATATAGTATTTACTTCTAGCATGTGTGAAATAGTCTGTAAACCATCCTTAGAAGTTGTAGTTTCTTAAATAGAATGTGAAACATTATCCATAAATTGTTGATTTCCATCATGTAAATAGTCCTCTGTGGGTATGAAATCATTAACACTTGAGTCATTCTCATCGACATCCTCAACCAAAACTTGTTCTTTTGGATGGTCAAACAAATTAGGATTAGGTTATGTATCTAGATCTAGTTGACTAGGAGCGGCATCGAACACTAGTTCTGAAGTAATGCAAGGAGAGCCCGAGGTAGGTGCACAGTTAGTCTAAGAAGTAACTTGTCCAGGTTACTCATCTAAGTAGGCAAACCTGTTTGCTACTTTTACACTAAAACTTATGTTATTAACTGTACCTCCGACTTTCTGTTTTTTTATCGACAACTGTATATTCTGATGTATGATTCATGTTAAACACATTATGTTCTGCGTGTTTGAGGGGGGATGCAAATCCCTTACTGGACTTTTTAACATTTTGCTGATTTAACTTATCATTACTTTGTTGCAGCTGAGATGAACTATCTTTTGCTTGCCACATTTTGGAAATAGTGATATTGAAGTTTGCCTTATTGTAAACATTGAGTCTGCAATTTGTACATTGTTTAGGTTTATATTCATAGCCAAATTCCACCATATTAGTCTTCCCATCAAAATTTTGAATTTGTAGTTTTGTACCGCATTGGGATACTGAAAATATGAATCAACCTCTCCTAAAACTCGAGCATAGTTTAATTTTTATTCTGCTGCAGTATTAATGTCCATCTTTATGGGATTACCCAAAGAACTTGCAATAGGACTTATGCTCTCTCTATTCCAATAGGATAAATGTAAATCCTTTAGCCTATAATAAATATAGGAACAGAGCAAAAATATATTCCTTGGATAATTTCATATTCGAACTCTATTTTTCAAAGTAATAATCATTGAATTGAATATATGCGGTCCTCCTTTGATCACTCTATTGCAGCCATCATTTTTCATGAAATTAATGATAACGAACCCATTCTCTTCGTAAAAAATGTCAAATTCTGCTTTAAGCTTCATTACATTTTTCACAAAACTCTTGAGTTGATCATACAAAGGCCTCCTTCCCATTACATATGCCACAACCGTGCTTACCCATTTAACGTATGTATCATTGATAACTGAATTTGGCATATATACTATCCAATTACACGTTAGCTGCATTAGGGCATAAAATTGTAGAGCGATATCCTTCTCTTCTGAATCCCCTGAACCAAAATCACTAATTGTTTTTGCCTAAGAACATATTAGGTATTTCTTATGCTAGAATTTTCTCACATGATTGGTGCTGGTCTTGTTGAACTTACTATAGTGATTTAATGATTAGATGTAGTCGGATCTGGAGGATTTATCGTAAGGACCTTAATTTTGACTAACATTATTTAGAATATTTAAATAGATAAATTAAATGAAATAATGTAGATAGTTAAGAGATCGAGATTTATAAATTAAGAAGACTCATGTCTTAATGAATGTACTAGCAAAAGAGAACCAAAATCAAGTAAGTAAAGTAATATGGTAATGGTAAAATGGGGATAGCCTTTATTCCAATACCCAAAACCCTTCTACACTTCATTCCTCATTCATTTTAACTATCACAAACAAAAGTAAAACCCTAAAGAACTTGATCGGCCACCGCTAAGAGGATTCAAGTAGAAGAAAAGATAGGATTCAAGTACAAAGCTTAAGCAAATCAATCTAAAGAAAAATCACAACAATCTTAACATAAAACCAAGGTGAATAATTGGTTTACGTCTCACTTTTAATAATGATTTCGGTTTCATGTTAGATCCAAATTATTTTTGCAAGAATCATGCCATGTTTTGATTTATTAAATGAACGTATATGCTTGTGATGATTTATATAGTTTAATATAGATTTTATGATTTTTTTTGGATTAGAAGCCCTATCAAATGACATCCAAATGAGTTTATTTTCGATAAATGGTCAAAACAATATTTTAGAAGTGAGTTTTAAGTTCATAATTTTCTAAGTGATTTTGGATTTATTATGAATTTTCTATGAGAGTAAATAGTTAATTTTGTGTTTAAATTATTTAAGGCAATTAAATAATATTTTCGGGTCTGAGATTTAAATATGTTAGAAGACATATTTAAAGTGAATTATTGTGATTTTTGAGGATTTTTAATAAGTGTTTTACTATGGTTATTAAATTATTTAAGTTAGAGGACTTAAATGCTTCAAATGTTTTATGAAGGAGAACGGTTTATTTGCTTAAAATATTTCAATTGTCAAATTCTGAGTTCGGCAGCCTTTTTGTAAGAATTTTGGTAAAGAATGGAAAATTAATCATATTTTTGCAAATTATGCAAGTTAGGTGAAAAAGAGTTACTTTAAAAAGCATAAAAATCAATTTTAATTCGAATTACAACTTCGCCACTTCCATTTCTTGCTTCCGTCACCATACCTAATAAATCTTTCGCACCCATTCGAAACCCATGTATATGGTATCAAGCAATTGTATGCAGTGTATTGGAGAAAGCAGAAGGAAATGACGGTGTTGAAACTATGTTTTTGAAAGGGTTGAAGCCACTTTTATTAGATTTCGAATCCATTTACTTGCCTATGTTTTTAAAAGAAGCTTTCGAAAGGTTTGCCACTTTTGAACCTTTCGATACCCTAGCTGCCACATTTATACCTTTCGCATTAGTTAGAAGCCGCTTTTCTTTATAATCTTAAAACAACGTATTCGAAAGGAAGGCTTTCGTCTTCTTAATATTGAAGCCACCTTCCTAATTCTTTCGAAAGGAGTGTCTTAGCCATTTTTACTAGCAGTTTTGGAGGCAATGGTTTCGAAAGGGTAGTTTTGAAGTGCTCTCTTCCCAATTCTTTTTCTTTAGATCAATGTTTTTGAAAGTGATGCTTTCGCTTCTGTTCTCTTTGACCCTATTGTTATATTAAATGCTGAACCTAATGATCTTGAAAGAAATACTTCTAAATGGGTTTGAAAATATGTTTCCAAAAATTATTATTTGAACCCAATGCTTTTGAAAGATATGTTTTAAGAGTATCGAAAGGTATATTTTAAGTGTTTCGAAAAGTATGTTTTTAAGAGTTTCTAAGGGAATGTTTCCAATGCTTTCGAAAGATATGTTTAATGGTTATGAAAGAGGATGTCTAAGGTTTTAAGCAATGATTTCGAAAGGGATGTTTTCTATGATTTTGAAAGGGATTGTTTAAGGTTTTAAACAATGATTTCGAAGGTATTGTTTTGGCTTTATATCCTAATGTTTTCTGAGTTAAAAAGGAATTTAACTTATTTCAAAGGGATAGATAACCCTATTGGTTTTATGTTTTCATCAACATTGTTTTTTAAAGCATATATCATGGCATAAGTATTATGAGTAAAGCAAATAGTATGATTTCCTTGTTTGGTAAAGATATGATTTAAAGGTAAATCATTTGTAAAGATTGTTTTCAAGGAAATGAAGTTGAACAGGGTAGTTAACCCTAAGTGTATGACTTAGATGTTAGAAGATCAGATGGGACCAATATGGAGTCGCGCCCTGTATTTTAGCTAATAGCCTCTAGCTAATATAAGTCCAAAATTCCAGTTCTAAAGCTTTGTCATAGGTAAGACTAAAATGATGTTGCATACAGAAAGGAATACACAGAGTAGAGGTAGGTTATTGGTGAGCCTACAAAACCATTATGACCAGTTGACCATGGAGAAATAAGTTAAAGACAGATCGTCTAGTATTATATCTAATAGAATTTAGAATATATATTATGTTCGGTAGGCCCAAGTCGGCTAGTGCTTTAAAGGAAGATAAGCAAGGATTCAAGTTGAAATCTTAATGAAAATCAATTCAAGAGAAAATCTTAACTTCCTTAACAATCAAGCTAAGGTGAATAATAGATTACATCTCATTTTTATTGTTTTCGGTTTCAAGATAAGATTTGAATTTAGTTTGCAAGAATATTTCCATGTTTTGATTATTTGAAAGGAAATATATGTTTGTTGATGATTTGTGCTATGTCATATAGATTTTATGATAAGAAATAATTTGGAAAACCTATTAAATGACATCCAAATGGATTGTGTCTTGATAAAAGGTCAAAAACGTTAGTTTTAGAGACGAGTTTCAAGTTTCAAAATTTTTTAAGTTGTTGTGGATTTATTATGAATTTTCTAGTAAAGAAAATGATTAAATTGGTTTAAAATCAATTTCGGATATTATATGTTAGCTTTGGGTCATAAATTTAAATATGTTAAAAACTTATTAAAAGTGATTTATGGGAATTTTTGAAGAATTTTCTTAAGTATTTTATTGAAGATATAAAATTAGTTAAGGAATGAGACTTAAATGTTTTATATGTTTATAAAAGAAGAAGGGGCAATTCGCTAAATGTTTTAAATTGTCAATTACTGAATTCGGCAGCACTTTTAAATGATTTTGAAAAAGAATTGGCAACCAATTATATATTGACGAATAAGGCAAGTTAGTTGGAAAGATATTACTTTAAACAGTTAAAAATCAGCTTTGTAAAGGTTTGCTGCTTTGACACATTCTGCGGCCACCTTTCGACCCCATACCACCGCCTCCAACCTAGTTGAACCAATGCACATGGTATCAAAGCCTTGGTACATAGTGGAAACAAGATAGGCGGAGGGTATAGAGTCAATACATGCTTTCGAAGGGGTAGAAGTAGTCTTTATAAACTCAGAACTATTTTGGTTTCAAAGTGAGGCTTTCGAAGGAAATAGTATTCGACTTAGTCAAATATGCCTTTATTTTAGAAAAGGGCATTCAGAAGAGGTTGTTGCCTTTTGTTTTAAAATAAGCATTCGAAGGAGTCGAAACCCCTGTTGCCGCATTCAACCTCTTGAACCGATGCTTTCGAAAGGGTGCTTTTGCTTTTAAACTTGGAAGCCACTTCTGCATGCTTTCGAAAGAGATAGTTTCTAAACCATCCACTTTTTTTACTTAGGAATAGTGCCTTCAAAAGAGTTGCTTTTGCTCCAATCCTTTTAAGACCCTTTCTTCTATTGAAAGTTAAACCCAAAGGTTTCAAAAGGAATGATTTTAAATGGTTTCGAAGCTATGTTCCACAAACTTTTACTTAGACCCAATGCCTTCGAAAGGTTTGTTTTAAGCAAGGAATTTTAATGATTTCGAAAGGTATATAATTTAGGTTTCGAAGGGGAGGTACCCCAACGTTTTCCAAAGGTTTACTCGAGCCTTTAAGTGGAAGGTTTCTAATGCTTTCGAAAGGCAAGTTTTAAAGGGTTCTGCAAAGAGGATGTCTAAGGTTTTATAAATCTTACGAAGGGACACTTAAAATGATTTCAAAAGGACTATTTTTAAAGGTTTCAAAAGGTATATTTTGCCCTTTCGGCCTACTGTTTCAAGGTATACTAGTTAACTTATTTTGAATGGGATGATTTCAATGGATCCGAAAGGTGTTGCTTAAAGTTTTTAAGAAAAGGTTTCGAATGGTTTGCCTTGGCTTCATGGCCTAAGATCTTTTAAGTTAAAAGGAGTTTTTAACTTACTATGGAGGGATAGATAATCCCCTTTATATCTCATCAACATTGTTTTGAGTAAAGTATATATTTCATGGAAAAGATATTTGAGTAATGCAAAGAGTATGTTTTCCTTGTTTGGGCATGATTTATAGGGTTAAATCCATTTGAAAGAAACATTTTCAGAGAAAATTTGATGTGGTATTTAACCTTAAGTAATGACTCAAACATTAGAATACCAGATGGGACTGGCATAGGCTCGCACCTTATACTTTAGCTAATAAGCCCCAAGTTAATATAAGTCCAAAATTCCAGTGTATGGGGCTTTGTCACATATAAGACTAAAATGATGTTACACACCGAAAGGAATATACAAAGAGAAGATAAGTTATTGGTGAGCCCACAAAACCATTAGGTTCAGTTGATCCTAGAAGAAGATAGTAAAGGGAAGGCAGCCCAGTAGTGTGTCTAATAGATGTTGGATAATTGATTGTGTCCGGTAGGCCCGAGTCAGCCAATGGTTAATAGTTAGCCAAATAAAACTTTATTGTTTGGACAAATAGTCCATTGATTACCTGATTTATATGCATATATGACATTGCTACTAATACTTTAACTAGTTTGATTGCAGGTTTTTTATTTGCAAAAGAAATGTTTTATATAGGGATATTAGTGAGGGAAAATCCGTTCCTCTAAGCAGCATGGTACCATTTAATATCAGATAACTGAGATGTATAGTATTATTCACACCGAGCTTTATGTCTGACTCGAAGTTTATGTTTTTCCCTTAAACTCTCCGGTGCTTAAAATTTAATTTGAGTAGATTGAGATTTAAGGTTTTTTACGTTAAGTAGGTTGGAAGAATAAGCTTCCGAAGACGTGCAGGAGGCAAAGTTAGCTATATAGGAGATATTTAGTTTTATTTCCATCGTGATGTATTAAGACTGATATGTCTATTTCATACTCTGATCATCCAAGGAGGCATCTTTATATGTCACGCTTGGCGTAATTTGTAATATTATATTTGATCAAAACCTGGAATCATTTGGGATTATATATCTAAATATGACATATTGATTTGAAATGTAATCAGAAAAGTTATTTTAAATGTGTGTTGATTTTATTTCATATTCATGGACTTTTGATATTATGGATACCATTAACATTAATGTATTTTGTCATCGAAAGTTAATACTATAGATGACTGCAGCATCCGTAACGCTTAGCTTCGGGCCTCAAGATAGATAATGTTACAACGCTTTACCTCTATTCTCCCATCTCTCTTAGGCTATTCTTCTGTATCTTACAAAGACTCGAATACATATTTTAAGAAAATAAGATATGGATGCTAGGGATGGAAGTGCTAACCTTGGTGGAGGAAGCACCACAACTAATGGAAATACCAGACCGAACACCAGAAGGAATCTAGGTTGGGCACCAGCTACTAATGTGGGTGTTAGAGCACTACAAGTCGATATGGAAGCTACGTATCAGTTCTTCGTCAACCTGATGCAAGTTAGAGCTGCTGCGAGATTACTTGGAGGAAACATTGGAGAAGAAAATCAGGGAGTTTCGGTGATCAATAACTATGCAGTACTAAGCAGAGACTATGCTAGGCTTGGCGGAAAGTCGTTTATCGGCACTGAGAATGCAATTGAAGCGGAGAATGGTTACTTCATTGCAAAAGTACTTTTGCTGATTTAGGACTTAACAATGATCAGAAAAGGAGATTGGCATCCATCCAGTTGCAAGGAGCAGCACTGTACTAGTGGAACAATGTTACTGTAGGTGTAGCTGAAGAGGCTATGACTTGGGCAGTATTTTGAAGGAGGTTTGAGGAAAGATTCTTGTCGAAGATCGCCAAGTTAACTTTGCTCAGGAATTTTGCTGAGTTGGTGTAGGGGATATGACAATGCTTAAGTATATTATAAGATTTAAGGTATTATCGAGATATGAATATGATATGGTTGATACAGTTATTAAAGGAATGAGAAGTCCATCCACCGATTGAGATCTGAGTTTGCTAAAGCAACTTCACCACATATTAGGGATCTGTGCGATGTAGTTATTGAGATGGCATTAAGCAAGGAGATGGTTGATTTCTTCAATGGTAACATAGAAATGGAAACTCAAGATGGGTAGAACCAGAAGAGAAAGTTTTACCATAAGAAAGGAGCTTAGAAGGGAGGAGCAGCAAAGAAAGGGAAGAACGATGTAGTTTGCTACAAATTCGACAAGAAGGGACATTTTGCTCATGAGTGTCAGACGGGCAAAGCAAAGAAGGTTACTAACAAGAAAGGAGTGAAATGTTCAACTGTGATCAGAATGAACATTATAAGAACTAGTGTAAAGAACCAGCCAAGGATGGAAAGGGCAACGTGTTTGCAACGAAACTAGCTACCTCAAGACCAACAGTAGAGAAGAAAGGAAAAGCTATGTTGAGAGGTACGTTTTCGATTCATGATGTGTTAGTTGGAGTTCTATTTGATACTGGTGCAACGCATTCTTTTATATCTCATTATTTGGTAGATAAGATTAACCTAGAACCTTTATACCTAGTTACATCCTTATGGGTTGCGAATCTGATAGGAGGGTATGAGGCACTTGCAATGAGATGTGACCAGTTAGAGTTAGAATTGTTAGGTCGTATATTTTCTTGCAGTTTGCATGTATTTGATTTCGTAGGGTTCAAAATTATTTTGGGTATGGATTGGTTAAGTAAGCACGATGCCAGGATATTTTGCCATGATATGAAAATATCACTTAGACACCCTAGTTGTAGTGATCGGATAAATACTTTATAGAAAACCCTAGTTTTGAAGTTAATACTGGTTGGGTGTTATGAATGAAAAAGATGAGTTGAATCAAGTCTTCATTGTTAGAGAATTCGTCAATGTCTTTGAGCCCGTTATAGGATTACCGCTGAAACGAGCCATTGAGTTTCGGATAGATTTAGTACCACGATCTAAACCTGTGAGTAGACCGCCAAGTACAATGAAACCTACCGAGATAGAGGAGCTAAAGTTGTAGTTGGTGGATTCAGAAGGAAATAATTTTATCAGACCAAGCAATTTACCTTGGAGAGCAGCTGTGGCATTTGTTAAGAACCCAGACGGATCGTTGAGGTTGTGTATATATTATTGTCAGCTGAACGAGAAGACGATAAAGAACCGATATCCGTTACCTAGGATTGACAATTTGTTCGACCAGTTGAGTGGAGCCAAAATATTTTATCAGTTGGATTTGACAACAGGGTTCCAGCAATTTAGAGTACTATAGGATAATATTCCTTTGACGGTGTTTAGGACTAGATATGGATCAAAAGAATGGTTAGTGATGCAGTTCGGACTAACTAATGCGCCGGGGTTCTTCGTGGAATTGGTGAACAGAATCTTCCAAGTACATCTAGACAGATTTGTACTAGTATTCATAGATAACATATTGATATAGTCCAAGGACAAAAGAGATCATGTAATTCATCTTAGGATAGTTCTAGAAACACTGAGACAACATCAATTGAAGGCAATGTTTTCGAAGTGTCACTGTTGAAAGAGGGAAGTGAAGTTTCTCAGTCATATAGTCTCAGAGAAAGGATTGTCAGTAGATCTGGCTAAGATCGAGGCAGTGAATAATTGGAAAAGATGGAAAAGACCCGAGACGGTGACTGGGGTAAAGAGTTTTCTTAGGTTAGTTGGATACTATCGGAGATTCATTAAGGATTTCTCGCAGATAGTCGCACCGTTGACTAAGCTAATTTGGAAAGATGTGAAGTTTGTTTGGACTGATAAATGTGAAGTGGCATTCCAGAAATTGAAACATTTATTGACTAATGCACCTGTTTTAGTTGTTCCAGAGTGAAATCAAGACTTGGTGGTATATGAAGATGCATATGGAACAGGATTAAGAGTTGTGCTAATGCAGAGGGGTAAAGTGATTGCATATGCTTCTCGACAGCTCAGACAGTATGAAGTTAAATATCCAACTCATGATTTGGAATTAGTAGCGGTAATTTTTGCGTTGAAGGTGTGGAGACATTACCTTTTGGGAGAAAGATTCAAGTCGTATATGAATCATAAGTCACTGAGATATTTATTCTCTCAGAAGGAGTTGAATATGAGATAATAGAGATGGTTAGAGTTCGTAGCCGCATATGACTTTGGTATTGAGTACACATCGGGAAAAGGAAATAAGGTTGTAGATGCATTTATCATAAAACATTAGAATACAGTATTGGCAATGATAGATGAGTGGAAAGATTTAGAAGCACTGACTACATACGGGGTACGATGGAAATCTGAGGCTAGTTCTAGTCGAGAAACCATCTTGTTATCATTTTTGGATGTTCGACCGATGATGATCGAAAGAATTGCATCCAAGCAGAAAGATGACCCAGTGTTAGCGGAGAATATTAGAAAGCTAGAGGCCGAAATCGAGATTGATGATCTAAAGGATTTTAGTATTGATCAGAGAGGGTGGTTGAGTAGAAAGGGATGATTATGTGTCCCGAATGTAGAAAACCTAAGGAAGAAGGTCCTTAGAGAATGCCATCATTCGAAGTTTATTATTCATCTGGAAGGAACTAAGATGTATCAAGATATGAAAAGGAGTTTCTTCTATGAAGGTGTGAAGAGAGATGTAGGCTTATGGGTAGGCAGTATTTGAACTCTCAACAGGTAAAAGCTAAACATCAAAAACCAAGTGGATTACTTAAGATTTAGATATTCCAGTCTGGAAATAGGATTCTATCTCAATGGATTTCATAGACGAATTGCCAAGGTCGAATAAAGGAAATAAGAGTATTTGGGTTATAGTAGACAAGTTGACCAAGAGTTCACACTTTATACTCATTAAGTCGACCAGAACAACACCAGATTTAGCTAAGTTATTCATGTATAATATAGTTAGACTGCATGGAATTCCTAATAGTATAGTAAGCGGTAGAGATTCCTTATTCACTAGTGAGTTCTGGAGGAGTCTATAAAATACTTTAGGTACCAAGCTCAAGATGAGTACCGCTTACCATCCGCAGATAGATGGGCAAATAGAGTGGGTTAGCAAAGTCTTAGAGGGTTTGTTAAGAGCTTGTGCTAGATTTAGGAGGATCAAGGGAAGACCATCAACACTTAGTCGAGTTTTCATATAACAACAGTTATCAGACTAGTATAGGAATGGTACTGTTTGAAACTTTGTATAAAAGACGATGCAAATATCTTGTTTGTTGGTTAGAGACCGTGGATAGATTAATTCTTGGTCCACATTTGGTTGAAGAAGATGCAGAAAAGATTGAGTTAATTTTAACTAGAGTAAAGGAAGCTCAGTTAGGAGACGAAAAGACTTTGAGTTCTCGATTGGAGATCATGTTTTCGTCAAAGTGTCACTAATGAAAGGTGTGATCAGATTTGAAAAATCAGAAAAATTGGCACCAAGATTTGTTGGACCTTTTCATATTATAGAGAGGATTGGGAAACTCACGTATAGAGTAGAGTTACCAAATAGTTAGGTAGGAATCCACAATTTTTTCCATATTTCACATTTAAGGAAGTGTATTCGAGATGCAGAGGCTATTTTTACATCGACCGTGTTCGTGGACCTAGTAGTGGAACTGGATACGACTATAGTTAGAAAACCGGTTTGTGTAGTTGTGAGAGATGAGAAGAGACTAAGGAACAAGACAGTAGGATTAGTCAAAGTCCAATGGACTGATTGTAAGTCTATATGAGTGGATCGTGTGATATATATGTGCAAGTATAAGTAATCTACAGTAAAACAAGATAGATAAAAGTAGTAAAGTAAATTAAACTAATCACACCAGGATTTTATACTGGTTCGGACCTCCCGTCCTACGTCCAGTCCCGAAGCTCCTCTTCGGAATTTCCTTTCACTAACTAACCCTCACTTGACCCGGAGGAACAGGTTTACAATAGCAGAGTTTCTTTGTCAAAGACGTGTTCTTATAACACTGATGTTGACTGTTGAATACAAGTGCTTCCAATATATTTATCTAGAAAGTGTTGAATGCGTAATCTAGAATATATGAAAGTGTAAGTAGTTGATTGCTTTGAGAACAGATGTAAGTTAGAGTATAGAAAATAATAGCATAGGAAAAGTATCTTTTTCTTTGCATTGCTGATGCTATTTATACTGATGAAGGGTTATCTTGTATAGTTGTATCCGTTGTAATCTCCCTAAAGTCGCTTCTGATGATGATGAAGAGTTGCGATAAGAAGAAGCAGACGTGTCCCTTCGAGTGTGGCAGTTGGAGTTTGAGAATGCTCTGCCGAATTCAAAATCAGACGTCTGAGAGCATGTTTCAGACGTCTGCCCTTTATATATATTTTGTGTATGGTTGTTTTTCAGACCTCTAATTTTAATACCAGACGTCTGATTCCTTCTTGAATATAGGATCAGAGAATATCAGCAGACGTCTGGTATTTTTATCAGACATCTGTTTTATATTGATTTGCAATACAGCGAAATAATCCAGACGTCTGATAAGTGCACTCAGACGTCTGAAAGTGTGTGCTTTGCTTTCTTTGTGTCCTGTGCATTTCCATTTCAACTTCCATTGATTTGTTTGCCTTTTGATTCTTGTTTCTATCTCTTTGGTGATGATACTTTATCAACTACCTGTAAATATAGATATATACGTACATATGATTTCCATTGTATAGTTGTTATCATCAAAACCGTAGAATAGATTTCCTAACAATCTCCCCTTTTTTGATGATGACAACTTATTCAATGTACTTATATATAGATTTGAAATCTCCCCCTGAATATATGCTTATATTGTATTATGAGAATATTAATATTTCTCCCCCTTTGACATTATCAAAAAGAATTTTTAACAAATAAGCCAATATGTCAAAAAATATTCATTAATAAGAAAAAGGTTACATGCATTGTTATATTACAGAAGTACACAAAAGCTACAAAAAGTAAACTTAAATTTATTTCGGAGAGGATTGAGTTTGGTCATCTTGTTTTGGTGAAGCTAGTTTTGGATCACCTTCCTTTGGCGAAGCTTGATTTGTATCATCCTTGTTTTGATCTTCTTTTATAGAAGTACTAGTTTTGGAAGGAGATATCATAGCTTCCTTTGGAGGATCATCCTCAAATAATTTAGAGTGCTTTGTAGGAGGGGAAGGAACGGGAGTTGGCCAATCCTCAGAGGGTGGAGTTGGACCACGGACCCGTTGTAATACTTCTTTTAGCACTGTCAAAGCAGTTGAAAGGGAATCTTCAACTGTGGCTAGGCGAGTAGCAAATGATACTTCAAGGTTGTCAATTCGCTTAGCCAAGTGTTTTTGATTTTGGGACAGTATGTGTTGATTTCGAAGAGTGAGATCTCGAATACTTTCATTTGATTCTGTTTCTAGTTGAGTCTCCATAATCTCCTCTTGTCCCGGGTAATTAAAAGGTTAAGGAGGAGTTGCTTCTGTTTGTTCTTCTCCTTGAGAAGGAATCATGGGTGGTGGAGGAGGAGGTTCAATATGTCGAGATTGTCGATTGCGCGTCCAATCCTCAAATGTCATGAATTCCGGGGGAATTTCAGGCAAGTGCATCAAGGAGAAAAATTTTGTTGAAGCATATTTGGGTGAAATTTCTTCGAATGTTGATAAATATGATTGAATGTTATTAGCCCGAAGAAGTCGCATAATATAAGTCGGGTAAATAATGGAAGGTCGAGAGCGATTCCAAAATTGTTTAAGCTCATCGAAAATAAATTTTGCCCAATTTACTCTTGTCCGACTAAATATAGCATACAATGCTTTATGCTCCATTTCTGTGATTTGCTCGTGGCTACCTAATCGTGGAATAATGGTGTTTATTATCATCCTTGTAAGTAGGCGAGCCTTCGGGCGTAAATACTTGGAAGCAAATTTTGGCATATTATCTTCCCAAATTTGATGTGTAACACTATCCCTAGGCTTAAATCTCATATCGGGAATGTTATACAGGTCTTCCCCGGTGTCAGAGCAACCAAGTGTTCGACCTATTAAGCCAGGGGTTAATCGAATTGTGTTTCCATATACACTGGACCAAAGCCAATTTTCTTCATTCTCAGTATTCCAAACTGCGGTGCTATCTAAATTTGAGTAGAATAAGAAGATGGCTAATTGGTCAATTTGAATATCGTTTGTTTGAAAAGAAATCAGGGTATCTAAACCGGCTGTTTCACATAATTCATCTAGGTCATACATAGGAAGTATTAGTAAATTGTAGAAGGGACCTGTGTGAAGTTTCTTTTTTTGAATCTCTTCGTACCTTTTTAGAGAATGAGGAGCTCTATTCATCCAACGTTCGATTTGATCGTCCGAACAAACTTGCGGATGTGAAGATGTTGTTGGTTGATCTTGCTTTCTCTTTTTAGTAGGATTTTTAGTACGAGGCGGCGTTGTTGTTTTAAAAAAAAAATGCTGTATGATTTTGGAGGAAAGAAGTCTATTTGGGAAGATCGTGGGAAGAAGGAAAAAACGGTTTTAGGGTAGGTAAAAAAATGACGTTAACGTGATCGATTTTATAGGGTCGATTGGGAACCAGACGTCTGAAAAAGTAATAAGACGTCTGGTTTGCCCTAATTTTTGTCCAGTAGGTAAAAACAGACGTCTGAGATGTTTATTAAGACGTCTGGTTGTTAGTTTACGTGTAATATTTTGAAGCAGAGAACAATTTCAGACGTCTGAAGTTGAAAGCAGACGTCTGTTTTGGTTTGAGATTGAAACAGAGGACTTATACAGACGTCTGGTTATCATTCCAGACGTCTGAAATGCTCATAATTTTATTTTAGAGTGGGCAGAGGCATATTTCAGACGTCTGGCATTATTTCAGACGTCTGATATATGCACATATCAACAGTTTTAGTATTATATCATATAATCAGACGTCTGGAAGCTGTTGGCAGACGTCTGGAGATTATAGATTGACAAAAAATGATAGAAATTTTAATTATTGAACGTAAATAATAAATTTCCTTATTGGTATAAAAACACGTATACTTATAGATACATACATCGCTAAATATAAATAATTTATTTAGATGGAGACGGAGTTTTCATGGTTGAATTAGAGACCATATATTTCAATGTTCGTGAGTTCGTGGAGAGCCAGAATATCGTCTAGGTGAAGGGTCTGAAGGAGTACGATACGAAGAAGATAGATCCAATGAACTACAAGGTTTTGGAAGTGGTTCATGAATATCTTCCTTGCGTGACGAACAAAACTTCATTGCAACTTGCTCGAGAAGATTTAACCTCCGTGCTGTAACTTTTTGTTCGAAATAAAGATCCCGTTGAAGATCCATCTGTTGTTTTTGGTAATGATGGATTTCATTGATTTTCTCCTTTGTGTTAGGAGATGTAAACACGGATCTTTTTGCTTTCTTATTATCTGGTGTAAAACCTGTGCGATACGAAGACCACCTATGAGTTGATTCTTGCTTTGGGGTAGGCGTTGGGAGTTGTTGTGGTGTGTCAACCGCACTATCCGTCGAGGGTGTTGATACGGAGATGGATATATAGGAATCTGGTGAAGACATTTTTATATATATAGAAAAATTAATTGGTTGAATAAAGTTGTTCTATTTGGTTATATTTATAATTTGGAAAGTATGTAAATATAGACAAATTAAAGAATTTTAAAGGTGTAGAAAATAACCTAACTTGTGGTTATTATTTTTCTGAACACCTTAGAAGTGCAGAAATCAATAATATATCTTGTGGTCAGTATTTTGGTAACTTAATGTAGCTTTAAAATTTTTTTTATAGGTAATGTATTAAGGAAAAAGATCATTTAGTGAACAAATTCCTAAACTTCGACGAAGCTTAGAAAAAATTTGTTCATTTAACGGTTTAGTAAAAATGTCGGCTACTTGATTTCGGTACTAACGTATTCCAATGAAATGATTCCTTTTTCAACATTGTCTCTTAGAAAATGATGTCGTATATCTATATGTTTGGTTCTTGAGTGATTAATTGGGTTTTTGGACAGATTAATTGCACTTGTGTTATCACAATAAATTGGTGACTTAATGATAGGTTTACCGAAATCTGTTAGTGTTTGTTGCATGTATATTACTTGAGCACATGCTAGTGCTGCGGAGATGTATTCGACTTCGCAAGTTGATAAGGAAACGCAATTTTGTTTTTTGCTAAACCAAGAAACTAATGATTGTCCGATAAAATGACAAGTTCCACTAGTACTTTTACGATCTGTTTTACATCCTCCGAAATCTGCATCACTATATGAGATAAGTTCAAATGAGGATCCTTTAGGGTAGAACAACCCATAATCTTTAGTACTAGAAAGATAACGTAAAATTCGCTTCACTGCTCTTAGATGTGACTCTTTTGGTTTGGCTTGAAATCGAGCACAAAGACATACACTCATCATAATATCAGGTCGACTAGCCGTTAAATAGAGAAGAGAACCAATCATGCTACGATATTTCTTTTCATCAAAATCTTTTCCGTTTTCATCTTTTTCTAAGTTAGCAGTGGTACTCATTGGAGTTGGTTTACTTGAGGTTTTATTCATTTCAAAACGATTTAATAAATTATTACAATATTTTTCTTGATGAATAAAAATTCCATTATCAAGTTGTTTTATTTGTAATCCTAAGAAAAAATTTAATTCTCCCATGTTGGACATTTCAAATTCACTTTTCATAACATTTGAAAATTGGTTGCATAAATTTTCATTAGTTGAGCCAAAAATGATGTCATCGACATAGATTTGCACAACTAAAATATCATTATTTTCTCTTTTAATAAACAAAGTTGTATCGATTTTGCCTATTTGAAAACCTGATGTAATTAAATGATTTTTAAGACGTTCATACCAAGCTCGTGGGGCTTGTTTTAATCCATAAAGCTTTGTGTAATTTAAAGACGTGATCGGGATATTTTTCATGAACAAATAGTGGTGGTTGTTCTACATATACATTTTCTTTGATAAACCCATTTAAAAAAGCACTTTTGACATCCATTTGAAATAGTTTAAAATTATTATATGTTGCAAAAGCGAGTAATGTACGAATGGCCTCCAATCTTGCTACTGGAGCAAAGGTTTCATCGTAATCTATTCCTTCTTCTTGATTGTAGCCTTGAGCAACTAATCGTGCTTTATTTCTAATAATATCTCCGTTTTCATCGGATTTGTTCTTAAATATCCATTTTGTTTCTATTACCGATTGATCTTTAGGTCGTGGTACTAATTCTCATACGTTATTACGTTCGAATTGATTTAATTCTTCTTGCATAGCTATTATCCAAAAATTATCATTTGATGCTTCTTTATAATTTTTTGGTTCAAAGTTTGACACAAATGCTACATGGCTTATATGATTGAGATGATTTCTAGTTACTCTTGTATTAAGGTCTCCAATAATATTATCTATTGGATGATTTTTAAGAATTCTAGGAGGTGATACCAGAGTGTTATTTTCAATATTTATGTCATTATTAACGGTATTTGTTGGATTTATTAGTGGAATATTTTCTTCTTCATCGTTAGTTTTAAGGTTACGAAAATTTTCATCGAACGAAACGTGTAGACTTTCTTCAACGGTATTATTTCTTTTATTAAAAATTCAATATGCTTTACTCCGATCCGAATATCCAATAAAGATACCTTCATCGGCTTTTGGATCAAATTTACTTAAGTTATCTTTTGTATTTAAAATAAAACATTTTGACCCGAAAGTTTTAAAGTATGATACCATAGGTTTTTAACAAAAAAATATTTCAAAACACGTTTGTTTAGTCATAGGACGTATTATCACACGATTTAATACATAACAAGATGTCGCAATAGCTTCAGCCCAAAAGTGTTTTGGTAAACCACTACTATTTAGTAATGTTCGTGCGCATTCTTGTAATGTGCGATTTTTTCTTTCTACGACACCATTTTGTTGCGGTGTGCGAGGAAAAGAAAAATTGTTAGTTATTCCTTTTTTATTACAAAAATTTGTAAAAAGATCATTTTCGGATTCTCCTCCATGATCACTTCGGATATTTTTAATGTTTAAGTTCATTTGTGTTTTAATTCTTTTAGCAAAAATTTTAAACATTCCAAAAGTATCACTTTTATGTTTTAAAAACAAAGTCCATGTATATTTTGAAAAATCATCAACTATTACAAAGACATATTTGTTGTGATTTATAGACCGAATTTGTATAGGGCCAAATAAATCTAAGTGTAACAGTTCTAATGGTTGTTTTGTAGAAATATTATTTTTAGATTTAAACGAGCTTTTCTTTAGTTTTCCAATTTGACAGTCATCACATAAATTTTCTACTTTGAAATTTATTCTAGGTAATCCCCTTACTAGTTCATATTTTGCTAACTTATTAATATTTTTAAAGTTGATATGACAGAATCGTTTATGCCATAACCATGGATCATCATGTTTGGCGGTTAAGCATAAGTTTGAATTTTTTTTTATATTCATGTTTAATACATAAATATTTTTGTTTCTGAATCCTTCAAAAATGAGTTGTTTGTTATTATCTAAAATATTACATTTATCTTTTTCAAAATTTATTTGAAAACCTTTATCGCATAATTGACTAATGCTTAGTAAGTTGTGTTTTAGATTTTTTTCTAATAAAACATTTGTAATAATAGGAGAATTTGATATGCCAGAGTTGATGACTTCTCCAATGCCCACGACGTATCCTTTTGAATTGTCTCCAAATGTTACCGTTCCACCATCAATGTATGATATATTTGATAACATCTTTGAATTTCCGGTCATATGTTTAGAGCAGCCACTATCTAGTATCCATTTCTCTTTATTTTTTATTTTGGGTACCTGCAAAATAAAAGATGTTTCAATTGGTACCCATATATTATTAGGGTCCTATTTGTTAGGAGAAGGTAGCCATACCCAAGATGGTTTGGTACCTTTATAAATATAATTTTTATTATAGACCACATTCTCCATATAATTATTGATATACTTTTGTCTAATTAAATGATTATTTGTTTTAGGAATCCAAATTTTTATAATTTTGGTATTAAATGTAGACTTAGGTAAACTTTTAGTTTTTTTATAACTAAGATTTTTTGCAACCTTTTCTTTTTGTTTAGAGGAATTTTTAAAACCTATTCCATTTTTGTTGCTTAATGGTTTTGATATTTTTATAAGGTTTTCCAAATCTTGTTTTCCTTTATTAAATTTTGACACATTATTTGTAATCTTATCTAGCTTTTCTTTTAATTCTACATTTTCAATTTTAAACACTTCAATATTATTTTTAAGTCGGTATTTTCTTTCAAAAAATTATCGTTTGCCTTTTTAGTGTTTTCAAGTTCTATAGTGATAGCCTCATTCATTATCAAATTACTTTTGAATTTTTCTTGAGATAATTCAAGTTCTTCTTCTAGAATGATTTTTTCATCTTTTAACATACCTACTTCAATTTCTAATCTATTTATTTTAGCTATATATTCTTTATTCAATTTTTTAACCTATCTAAATTTATCATCCAATTCCATGCTTAGTTCAAATAATTCGTCATAGCTAAGTTCCGGACATACCTCATCGTTTTGTGCCATAAAACACACGTTTGCTTGTTCTTCGTCACTATCGCTATCACTTTCTTATGATGAAGAATCCGAATCATCCCATGTTACTTTGAAAGCTTTCTTCTTCTTGAATTTTTCAAATTTATTCTTCTTTTTATCATTGTTGAGTTTTGGGCATTCTTTCTTCATGTGTCCGTATTGATCACATTCATAGCATTTGATTTGAGATTGATTTGTCGAGTTGGACTTTCCTTCTTTTTGAAATTTTGTCATCTTTCTAAATTTCTTGAATCTATTATAGTTTTGGGCAATGAATACTATCTCATCTTCATCTAAATCCGAGTCATTATTCTTTGTTGCCTGAAATGTTATGTTCTTCTTTTCCGAATTTAGTTCTTTTCATGCCTGCAAATTTGCTTCATAGGACATCAAATTTCCTATCAACTCTTCAACTTTGAGGGTAGAAAGATCATTAGCCTCTTCTATAGCCAATACCTTTCTTTCCCAGTCAGGTGTTAAAGAGTTGAGTATTCGAGAAACTAAATCAAAATCAGTAAACTTGAAAATTCATTTTTGTCTAAAGAACAAAATAAAACATTCATAGCTTTAGCATTGTTTGATGCTAAGGTTTTTTGTGCATCGGTCCAAGTGTTCATAGCAGTAGTGGGATCTTCATATTTATCATGAGTGGCTGACCAAATTTCTAGACCGTTAGCTTCCATAAAAATTCTCATACGTGTTGACCAATATGCATAGTTAGAGCCATTAAAAAGTGGGGGTCGTGCTGTGGATTGTCCTTCTTGAAAAATACTTGCCATGTTTAAAAAGATTCAAAAAATGTGTTACTGTTCTTTGATCAAACCTTGCTCTGATACCAATTGTAAGTCTATATGAGTGGATCGTGTGATATATATGTGCAAGTATAAGTAATCTACACTAAAACAAGATAGATAAAAGTAGTAAAGTAAATTAAACTAATCACACCAGGATTTTATACTGGTTCGGACCTCCCGTCCTACGTCCAGTCCCGAAGCTCCTCTTCGGAATTTCCTTTCACTAACTAACTCTCACTTGACCCGGAGGAACAGGTTTACAATAGCAGAGTTTCTTTGTCAAAGATGTGTTCTTATAACACTGATGTTGACTGTTGAATACAAGTGCTTCCAATATATTTATCTAGAAAGTGTTGAATGCGTAATCTAGAATATATGAAAGTGTAAGTAGTTGATTGCTTTGAGAACAGATGTAAGTTAGAGTATAGAAAATAATAGCATAGGAAAAGTATCTTTTTCTTTGCATTGCTGATGCTATTTATACTGATGAAGGGTTATCTTGTATAGTTGTATCCGTTGTAATCTCCCTAAAGTCGCTTCTGATGATGATGAAGAGTTGCGATAAGAAGAAGCAGACGTGTCCCTTCGAGTGTGGCAGTTGGAGTTTGAAAATGCTCTGCCGAATTCAAAATCAGACGTCTGAGAGCATGTTTCAGACATCTTCCCTTTATATATATTTTGTGTATGGTTGTTTTTCAGACGTCTGATTTTAATACCAGACGTCTGATTCCTTCTTGAATATATAATCAGAGAATATCAGCAGACGTCTGGTATTTTTATCAGACATCTGTTTTATATTGATTTGCAATACAGCGGAATAATCCAGACGTCTGATAAGTGCACTCAGACGTCTGAAAGTGTGTGCTTTGCTTTCTTTGTGTCTTGTGCATTTCCATTTCAACTTCCATTGATTTGTTTGCCTTTTGATTCTTTTTTCTATCTCTTTGGTGATGCTACTTTATCAACTACCTGTAAATATAGATATATACATACATACGATTTCCATTGTATAGTTGTTATCATCGAAACCGTAGAATAGATTTCCTAACACTGATGACAAGAGAGACTGTACTTGGAACACCGAGAGCAGGATTAGAGATACTTATCCTGACAAGTTTAATGGTTTGTTTTACCTTTATGTTTGATTGTTGTAAGTACCTTATCGTAAGTTCGAGGATGAAATTATTTATGGAGGGAAATCTGTAATGACCCAAAATTTGACTAACATTTAATCATATAAATTAAGTGAAATAATATACATAGTTAAAGGATTGAGATTTGTTAATTAAAAAGTCGTTGTGCCATAATGAATGTACTAGCAAAAGAGAACTAAAAATAAGTAAGTAGGAGGAATGTGGTAAGTGTAAAATGGGATAGCCTTTATTCCAATACCCTAAACCCTTCTATACTTCATTTCTCATTCATTTTATCTATCACGAACAAAACTAAAACCTTAAAGAAATCGACCGACCACCATTAAGAGGATTCAAAGAGAAGAAAAGCTAGGACTCAAATAGAAAGCTTAAGAAAATCAATCTAAAGGTAAATCTCAACCTTATTAACACAAAGCCAAGACGAATAATTGGTTTACATCTCACTTTTGATAATGATTTTGGTTTCAAGTTAGATCTGAATTAGTTTTGCAAGTACCATGCCATGTTTTGATTTATTAAATGAATATGTTGATGATTTATATGGTTTAATATAGATTTTCTGATATGTTTAGATTAGAAAACCTATGAAATGACATCCAAAGAGTTACTTTGTTGATATATGGTCAAAAATATTATTTTAGAAGTGGGTTTAAAGTTTCATAATTTCTAAGTTATTGTGGATTTATTATGAATTTTCTATGAGAGAAAATAGTTAATTTTGGGTTTAAATTATTTAAAGCAATTAAATAATATTTTTAGGTCTGAAAGTTATATATGTTAGTAAACATATTTTAAAGCGAATTATTGTTATTTTTGGGGATTTTCCCTATGTGTTTTACTATGGTTATTAAATTATTTAAGTTAGATGACTTAAATATTTTATTAAGGAGAGGGTCTTATTTGCTTAAAATATTTCAATTGTCAAATGCTGAATTCGGCAGTCTTTTCAAAAAGAATTTTGGTAAAGAATTGGCAACCAATCATATCTTGGCAAATTATGAACTTAGGTGAGAAGGAATTACTTCAAAATATATAAAAATCAGGTTTAATTCGAATTACAACTTCATACTTCCATTGCTTGCTTTCGTCACCATACCCGGTAAGTCTTTCGCATCCATTCAAAACTAATGCATATGGAATCAAGCAATTGGTATGTAGTATATTAGAGAAAGACGGAAGGAAAGGACGGTGTCGAAACTAGGTTTTCGAAAGGATTGAAAATAAGCTTTCGAATCCATTAACTTGCATTTGTTTTTAAAAGAAGCTGTCAAAAGGGTTGCTGCTTTTGAACCCCTACGATACCCTAGCTACCGCATTTATACCTTTTGCATTAGTTAGAAGCCGCTTTTCTGTATAACCTTAAAACAATTTATTCGAAAGGAATGGTTTTTTCTTCTTAATATTGAAGCCACCTACCAAATGCTTTCGAAAGGGGTATCTTAGCCACTTTTACTAATACTTTCGGAGGTAATGGTTTTGAAAGGGTAGTTTCGAAGTGCTCTCTTCCCCAATTCTTTTACTTTAGATCAATGCTTTCACATCTGTTCTCTTTGACGCTATAGTCATATTAAATGCCAAAACTAATTATTTCTAAAGAAATACTTTTAAATGGTTTTGAACCTATGTTTCCATAAATTCTTATTTAAACGCAACGCTTTCGAAAGGTATGATTTTAGTGTTTCGAAAGATATTTTTAAATGTTTCAAAAGGTATGTTTTAAGTGTTTCGAAAGCTATGTTTTGAATGTTACAAATGGTATGGTTTTAAGAGTTTCTAAGGGAATGTTTCCAATGCTTTCAAAAGATATGCTTAATGGTTTCGAAAGAGGATGTCTAAGGTTTAAACAATGATTTTGAAAGGGATGCTTTCTGGGATTTCGAAATGGATTATTTAAGGTTTTAAAACAATGGTTTCAAAGGTATTGTTTTGGTTTTATAGCCTAATGTTTTCTGAGTTAAAAAGGGCTTTAACTTATTTCAAAGGGATATATAACCCTATTGATTTTATGTTTTCATCAACATTATTTTGTAAAGCATATATCATGGCATAAGTATTTTGAGTAAAGCAAAGAGTATAATTTCCTTGTTTTAGAAATATATGATTTTAAGGGTAAATTGTTTAACGGCGGAAATTATATCGGATTAGAAAACCGTCGAAAAAATTCCAATAAAATAACCGCAAGCACACGGTGTACGATTGTAGCGCATATGCGAGTACGGGTCGATCCACAGGGAATTGATGATTTTAAAAATTCAATTCAATCAAATTATATCAATTTCAAGTGAAACTTAAGCTAGATAATTAGAGAATTAACTAACTAACTAAAAGAAAAGAGAAGCAAATATAAGAGTTAAGTGACAATTTAGAGAATAGATCCACTCTCTAGATCATATAGTTCAACATATATGAAATCATGATCTCTATTTTATGGCCATTAGTGCTTTAATAGATATGCTTATCATAAGTATGGTATATTTGTGCTATTGATTAGCCAACATAGCCATCAAACTATAACACACCCCTTAAATCACTTACTAACTTTCATGAGACTTGATAATGAAAATGAACATGAATCTATTTTAAATATGGCCTATTGATTATTAATTAGAAATATAGACCATCAAATTTTAATTTTAAATCACTTTATTTTGCCATAATCATATTTTGATGAAGATGCAATTAGTGTTTATGATTGTTTAAGCATAGCCTATTTAGTCCCAATAATATAGGCTATCAAATTCAAAGCAAAAACAACAATTAAACCACTTCAATCACTCTTACTAAGCACAAAAAGAGAGCATGAATTAACAACTAGTTGAAGCTACATAATTAGAGAGCTTTATTATCCCTAAATTGAAAGGGTTTAGCCTCTCATATTTGTCATTTGATTAACAAATGTAGCTTACAACATGAAATAAAAAGAAAGCAAAATGAAAGCTAAATGAAAGAAGAGAATTAATTAACAAGAATTAACACTAATCTAATTTGCATGAAAGTAAATCTACACTACAAGAATTAAAGTAAATGAGCATGGAAAGGAAATAGAGCATGTATTAAATTGCAATAAAAAGGAAATTACATGAAAATAAAATAAACAGCTAAGTAGCCATGAAAGAGAACAAAGAGAGCTAAGCTAAAATAAGAGAAGAGATGGCCTCCATAAGAGCGCTTTAGAGAAGGTAGAAGAGGTTACATGAACTTAATGTATTATTTATACAAGCATGAAACCCTAATCCATAATTTGGGGAATGCCCAAACTACCCTTGAGAAAGTGTGGAGGCCAAGTAATCATTAGCTTCTACTAATCATCATTTAAGTGTACATAAAGCCATTAATTGCATAAGCATGTGCATTAGCCTCTAATTTGTAAGGTATGTGGGTAGGTGACGTCCTCTATGTTCTTCACTTTGAATTATTTCCATCTTCCTTCCTTTGTATTCATTTTGTGCATGCATGTATTTCATGAAACCACTCCTATTTGAGATCAAATTCCAACACAAATATATATAAATTTCTAATTAATTTTTCTCAAAGAAATATATGCACACAAATGACCGTTTTCCCCCTATATGAAGATGGATATGTGACAATTTGGATTAATATGGATTTTGGTTAAAACAAGTTAAAATACCCAATATGAAATTTATTTAATTTAAATAGAATAAATATGGTGGTAAAAATATGCACATTTACGATCACATCAAATACCCCCACACTTATCTTTTTATTCGTCCTCGAATAAAGAAAAACATAAGATAAATCCGTTTTCGTAGGGTGCACGATTGCATTGAGCATATGCAACAAGTTGTAAAACCTCTGGGTATCCCCAATAGGACGAGTGTTGTATCGTGAGCGTTTTAAGCGGATACTACCCACAAAATCAAATGCAGGATGAAAATATTTACAAAATGCAAGATTTATTTACAAAGAGATGAATGCAAAATTTTGAAAATATTTACAAATGAAATATTTACTTTTAAATTGGCACAAATAAGTTAAATACAGGTTTCGGTCATTATCTTGAGATTTAAGTCATTTACTCGTCAAACATTCCAAAAAACAAAGTTATCATAACAAATAGACTATAGTTTAACTCGTTGTTCAGTTGATAACAAAGTGTAACTATGAAATTGATCCTAAGTTGATTATCAAAGTTTATCAAGGTGGTATATTCATTTCTTTTCAATAACATGTCAAATCAAATAAGTTAAATAGTGCTTGGATTTCATTTGCTTACTCTCACTTATTTTTTTGAAAATTTTATTCATATCTACAATATTTATATATGCCTAACTCAGATAAACTGAGGCTATATATATTACCCATGCACTGCCTTGCGGACTTATGTGAGGGTACTACAGAGCGTGACGAGTGAACGCATGAGTGTGAACACATATTGACTATAGGCGTTATTAAAAAGAATATATATATATATATATATATATATATATATATATACCTAGCTCAGATAAACTGAGGCCGGATATACCGGTCGTGCACGGCCTTTCGGGCTTACGTGAGAAAGATACAGAGCATGGAGAGTGTACACACAAGTGTGTACACCTATCGACCATAGGTCTTAAGAAAATATTTACATATATACAAATTTTTTGTTTTTTTTTCAAATTTATTTTTAAAAAAGAAAAGAGACAGTTTTGCAAAATTATCTTAGCACCACTTAACTTAGAAGACAAAAAAAATGTTATATCATTTACTTTAAATCAACCACTTTTTTAAGACAAAGATTTTCAATTAGGATGTATTTCATAATTAAAACATATGAATATCATATATACTAGATAAACCATTGTTACTTGTAATCAAACTTTATTTTTATTTTTGTTAAGACAAATAAACTTTCAAAATTTTCAATTTAATAAGCCAAAACCATATATTTATCCTATAGTGTTTCTTTAAAAATAAATAAAAAATGCTTAAATAAAATTGTTTTTTTTATATTTTTTTATATTTTGGAAAGAAAATGTAAAAATAAATATGAAAAATTAAAAATGAAGATGAGACTCCTTCATACTTGATTTTGACCGTGCCCCCACAGTCAACCCAAGTAAAGGAGAAAAAAATGACATATATTTACATGAAAACAAAAGGATTATTATTTACAAGAGTTTAGAAAGTATATCATCAAAAAGTAAATGAAACAGTTTTCCGAAGACCGATTCATTTGTCTCGTCAAATATGCGAGACACAGCTCAAGCGCAGAAAACCAAACCATAAAAGATTTCGAAGTTGAATGTTGATTTGGAAAAATGAATGTCGTTTTATTAAAAATCGTACGAGTTATTTTCGATGATTTTTGGGGTCGATAAAACAATTGGTTGAAATTCAAGTTTATTTTCACCAAATTGAAATTCAAGATCTTCATTGAAAAATTCTTCAGAATTATTGATTTCAAAATCAAAATGGTGATTTTAATCTTCCCCTTCAGAATTCGACGACTCGTTTTCACAAAGTCCAAAGAAATCGTTTTCGTTAAATTTGTCTTCCTTTGTTGGATTATCAACAACATCATTGCGTATATCATTTTCAAAGTCCAAAGTTGTTGTATATAAATTTTTGAAATCGAAAAAAGGAAGATCGAATTTTAAATTTGGTTCCACGCACTCGAAAGAATTGAAATCCAACCCAATAATCGTGTTTTCAACAACTTCATTAAGATCATCATTTTCAGTTTCAATAGTTTTTGTTTGAAAATCATCGATTTTGGTAAAAGATGGGTTATTACTTAACTCGTCACATGGTGGGATTTGGTTTTGATGTTCACGTTGTTTCATATAAGTTTCAAACAACGAATCCATGTGATCATCGTAAATTTCGTTCATTTGTTCAACAAAATCCAATTTATAGTTATTAGCATAAGGATTTTCACTTTGAAATCGTTGAGAACAAAGATTTTCAATCGTAACGTGGTTAAGATTATTCCCATTGCCAAATTTGTTTGAAAATTTGTTTTCGTTTTCATTTTGAGTTTGAAATTCATTTTGGAGTTTGAAATTGAATTGGCATGGGTTATAATCGAAATCGTTTGAATTTCGAATTGAATTCAAATTTTGAAATCCTTGACTTGAGTTATTACACAAATCATTTATCATTTGATTTTGTTGTGTAGAGAGTTCAAGTAAAGATGATATCATTTCAATGCCATTTTCGAGGTTTGATGGTTGCTCATTGTTTTGAAAACTTTGTTATTCAAAATTTGAATTGTTTAAAGAATAGTTGTCGTTAAAATATCCATACGAATTCAGAGTAAAATCATATTGATTATATTGATTTTCACAACTATTATAAAATTCAAGTGAGAAGGGAAACTCGGATATTTTCAAGAATGTTTTTGGGTTTTTTATAAAGGAAAAATATTTACAAATAAAATTAATTTTTCAAAAAAAAAAATTGATTATTGTTTTCAATTTTTTTTGTTTTTTGAAAAATTATATTTTTTGTTGAATTTTGGTTTTTCTAATTTTTTTTGGATTTTTTAAATTTCAAAGAAAAGGGATTTATAAATTTCAAAGGAAAAGGAATATTTACAATTTTTTTAGTTTTGGATTTTGATTTTTTTTTTGTTTTTTAAAATTTGCATGAACTAATGCAACTAAATGAATGCAAGGGTTAATTACAAATGATTTACCCTAAGTTAACTCAAAACTGTATAATCACACATTGTCTTAATTCAACAAGTTAGTCCTCAGTCGGGTAATGGGCATGAGTTATCGGTACACCACGAATCACCGTAGCAATGCAGCCGAAGGTTTAAGTACCTTCAGGAAACAATTCGGAATAATATTTACAAATCACCATAATATTTATAACCGATTATTGCTCTGCCGTAGCGTAGACACCGAGAAATTAAATTGTTCAAAGAAGACAAATTGTCAATATACAATTAAGAGCTATCGTTATTATTAATCAAAATTCTAAAATGAAATGTAAAGAAGAAATTAAACGTGTGTTAACAATGCAACTATGATGAAGTTTGTTTTTGCTTTTCGAAAAAAATCCTTTATGCAAGCAAACAACAATGCAAGATAAACAAAACAGTAGATGGGGGTTAAAAGCAGTAGAATTTTTTTACAAGCAAGCAAGCGGTTATTTTTTGGCAAATTGAATCAAACAACTCTTCCACTCTACTTTGGCAACCTGAAAATAAAAACAAGATATATACAATTGTTTTTTTTAATATATCAAAGAAGAAATTAACTCGGAAAAAAAACAAACTTAATTTTTTTTTCGAAGGATGAAACAAAAATAAAAACAAAGTAAACATAACAGATTAAGCAAAGGTTTTTTATTTATTTTTAAATTGGACTAAAAACAAATTAACAAAACAAAATTAAAACTAACAAAAAAAAAGGATCACCCACTAACTTATAGCCTGGCCCGTTCTGAAAACTGGTCCAATTTCAAAATGGTTCACAAACAAAATCAAAATGCCGACTTCAGTTATTTCACGATCCAAACAAAATTTAATTTTCAATTTGCAAATTCTCGATTTGCAATCAAAACCAAATCAGAACCCCAAATTCAATCCCAAACTTGGTTCGACTCCTAGTTGCAAGCGTTTGGGTTAACAGTTGCGAGTCAGAGGCGTGGCTGCGTGGGTTGTGAATGATGGTTGGAGTATGGCGGGTGAGTCTGCTGTGTTGCTGGCAGTGAAGGTCGCGATGTGGTTGCAGAGGTCACGTGTGGTTGATGAATTGTGTGGGTTTCGATTTGCGTTTGAAGTCAATGAGTGTCGATTTGTTTGCTTGAGGTGTGGAAGTCAGGTAGAACACAAAGCTCGGTTAGGTGAATGCAAGGCAGAGGGCAGGTTGTTGTTTGAATGGGTTGATGTGGTTCGATGAATCACGGGTTGCGGTGAGGAATATGTTGTTGGTGGATATGGACTGCCTGTGGGAAGTCTGGTGTTGGCAACCGTGGAAGATTGTTTGAGTGGCAATGTCGAAGTTGTTGAGTGTGTAGATTGCAGTAGGGTGGAGGTATTTGAGGAAGTGCATATGGTTTGTGATGACAAGAAAGAGGGGCGGTGATGAAGTATTGATGGTCTGTGGTTGTTTTGCTGTGAATTGAAGATGGTAGGAAGAGTGGTGGTAGCTGCAGGGGAGGCAGTAGAGGGATGTTGTTTATGTGCAGGTTTGTGAAAATGTGGTATATGATGCAGGGTGGTATTTGAGTTGCTGCAGCTTTGCAGTGGTAATGATAATGGTGAAGTAGAAGGTTGCAACACTTTTTGGTGGAGATGTTGAGTTGTGGAGTGATAGTTGCTCAATTGAGTGGTAGTGGTGATCAAGTTGAAAGGTTGGTGGTTTAGCGTGACAATGGAGAATAGGGGAAGTGTTGTGGTCATGAGGATTGTGGATCAGAGAGGATGATGGTTGTATCGGTGGTTTTAGTGGATGGTGAAGGGTTGTTGTTTGGATATGCAAGCTTGATGGATTTGAGTGGTAATGGTATGATGTAGGAGAATGAAGTTGTCTGCAGTTATGTAGGTGAGTTCCACAAGGGTGTGATGTTAATGCAGTTGTTTTGTGATGTGTGGAAAGAAGCAGTGAGAAGAGGCTGGTTGAGACTGTGGCAGCAAGTGTTGTTTGCTGATGTTGATTGGAACAGGTATGTGATGCTGCTTGTATGTGCAGGGCAGTGGCACTACAATGGAGTTGAGGAAGTAGATAACATTGTGGTGATGTATGGGATTGGTTCGCGGTGCTTTTGTGAAGGCGAATTGCAGATGATTGTAGCAGTCAGCTGGAGGAGGATGGTGAATAAGCAGTGGTGACAGTTGTATAAAAGAGTATGTGCAGGCTGTGTGCACAGTGCATAGTGAAATGAATGGAAATCAAAATAGAAAATGTTTGTGAAAATGTAAAATGTACTGTAAAATGTGAATGGCAATGAAATTTTTTTCTTTTCTTTTTCAGATGAACTTGTGTGGTGTTTTAAAAAAAAATATGAAATGCAATTATAAAACAAGCACACAATGAACACAAACAAATGAAAGCAAAATTCACACAAAAATACACAACAAATTTTTTTTTTGAAAGAGAAAGAGAGCTTTCTTTTATTTATGAGGCAAAACTAAAGAAAAGAGAACCTAAAGAAGAGAATAAGGAAGAGGGTTACATGAAACATAATGGGTTATTTATACAAACATCAAACTCTAATCCATAATTTGGTGAATGTCCAAACTACCCTTGAGAAAGTGTGGAGACCAAGTAATCATTAGCTTATACTAATCATCATTTAAATGTGCATGCATGCATGTGTCTTTAAGCATACGGCGTACGATTGTAGCATGTATGCGAGTACGGGTTGATCCACAGGGAATTGATGATTTTAAAAATTCAATTCAATCAAATTATACTAATTTCAAGTGAAAGTTAAGTTAGAGAATTAGAAAATTAACTAACTAACTAAAAGAAAATAGAAGCAAATATACGTGTTAAGTGACAATTTAGACAATAAATCCACTATCTAGATCATGTAGTTCAACACGTATGAAATCATGATTTCTCTTTTATGTCCATTAGTGCTTTAATTGATGTGCTTATTATAAATATGACATATTACTGCTATTGATTAGCCAACATAAGCCATCAAAGTATAACACATCCCTTAAATCACTTATTAACTTTCATGAAACTTGACAATGAAAATCAAAATGAAATCTATTTTAGATATGGCCTATTAAGTATTGATTAGAAAAATAGACCATCAAATTTTAATTTCAAATCACTTTATTTTTCCATAATCATATTTTGATGAAAATGCAATTAGTGTTAGTGATTGTTTAAGCATAGCCTATTTGGTGTCAATAATATAGGCTATCAAATGCAAAGCAAAAACAACAATTAAACCACTTCAATCGTTCTTACTAAGCACAAAAAGAGAGCATGAATTAACAACTAGTTGAAGCTACATAATTAGAGAGCTTCATTACCCCTAAATTGAAGGGGTTTTGCCTCTCATATTTGTCATTTGATTAACAAATGTAGCCTGCAATATGAAATAAAAACAAAGCAAAATGAAAGCTAAATGAAAGAAGAGAACTAATTAACAAGAATTAACACTAATCTAATTTGCATGAAAGTAAATCTACACTACAAACATCAAAGTAAAGGAGCATGGAAAGGAAAGAGAACATGTATTAAATTGCAATAAAAAGAAAATTACATGAAAATAAAATAAATGGCTAAGTAGCCATGAAAAGATGACATAGAGAGCTAAGCTAAACTAAGAGAAGAGATGGCCTCCATAAGAGGGGTTAAGAGAAGGTAGAAGATGTTACATGAACATAATGAGTTATTTATACAAGCATGAGACCCTAATCCATAATTTGGAGAATGCCCAAACTACGCTTGAGAAAGTGTGGAGGCCAAGTAATCATTAGCTTCTACTAATCATCATTTAAGTGTACATGAAGCCATTAATTGCATAAGCATGTGCATTAGCCTTTAATTTGTACACTAAGGTAGGTGGGTAGGTGGCGTCCTCCATGTTCTTCACTTTGAATTATTTCCATCTTCATTTCTTTGTATTCATTTTGTGCATGCATGTGTCTTCATGAAACCACTCCTATTTGAGGTCAAATTCCTACACAAATATATATAAATTTCCAATTAATTTTTCTCAAAGAAATATATGAACACAAATGACCGTTTTCCTCCTATATGAAGATGGATATGTGACAATTTGGAATTAATATGGATTTTGGTTAAAACAAGTTAAAATACCCAATATGATCATTTATTTAATTTAAATAGAATAAATATGGTGGTAAAAATATGCACATTTACGTGCACATCATAAGTCATTTGTAAAGATTATTTTCAAGAAAATGAAATTGAATAGGGTAGTCAACCCTAAGTGTATGACTCAAACCGTCGGATCGACGGAGAAAATTGATCCAAACCTTCTGAGAGCCGGCACTACTTCGGTGACATTCGGAATGTTCAAGCCATCGAGTCGATGGGGAAAATCAACTCACACCATCGAATCGATGGGGAATATCAACCCTAGCCCCTTGAAGTACCGGTGTCACACCGACGATGCTGGGAAACTACTTTCACTAATAAGTGTTGGTGTTGTCGCAGCAGCACCGAAAAAGCTTTAATCCACTTAGGTTTCGCTTACCGCCCATTAGTAAGTGATTGAAAAAAGGAATAAGCCAATGCCCAGAGGCAGGCAACACTAACTAGAAGTTCACATAGTTGAGCTGTTTGTATGCAAATTTCCGGAGATAGAAACTAATGCAGAAGCAGGATCTTAGCTCTAAACTCAAAAGAATTTGTTATGATGAAAGATAATGATAACATATCTTTCTGACAAATACATCCATATTGGAATTTGCTGATGATGTGAACTTTGAAGAATCAATCGTAGTTGAGGATTTACAGCATTGATAGAAAAATACTTGGAATCAACTGTAGTATCATTAGTTCTCAGAGATAGGAACTATCGAATGAACTAAGCTCAGTGCAATCAAACAAATTGCTTGCAGTACCTGGTCACTCCAAAAGTGCTCGGATTCAGAATCTAAAGTAATCATCCCTGTGGACTAGGGGGCACATACACTGATAATTGAGCAAAATAAACTCAACCGGACCCAAATGGAAACAGTCATAGAGCTGGCCAAACCGAGTTACGTCACAGCTCTGTAAAGCCGGATATAGCATTTTGTCAATCGAAGTAGAGCTAAGTATTAAAATATGTTAAACTAGCTGTAGGATGCTTGTTTCCATGCACATAGTTGGAGTAAATAAGCCTATAGAGATAAAAGTACATAATATTGGACATTGTAATGCAAACAGTCATATTACATACAAAAGCAGTTATACATAGATAGGCACAGTACATAAAGTGCGGGAAAAGTGAACATGAAAGATTACAAAGGAAAAGAAAATCTTTTATTACTACTAATATCTTTTATGTACATGGAAAATGACGGGAGATGTACTGGCATAATATCGGCATGTTTCAGACAATAAAAAAAAAATATAGACTCATCCAACACAATGACATAATAAAAAAGAAAATGACTCTTTACTTCTTCTTGCCACCATGATTTCCTTTACCATCCTTACCCGGACAAATATCAAGCTTTTTCCTTCCTCTGGAATCCTTTCCAAGGGGAGTGGTGCCTTCTGAATGTGCTAACTCTTCATCGGCAATAGAACCGACATCTCGGTTTTTCCAGCAAGGTCATCAACATGCTTTGGCAGTTTGTATGAATGATGGAACTTTTTGCTCAGGACCCACCATTTTCAAAGATGTAGGCTTGGTGACTCCCGGCTCTTTCTTTATGATAAGCGCTTCCTTCTCTTTTTGCAGCCTTTGTACCTTCGCCTCTTAGTCAGTTGGGTCAGAAGCAATAACAATTTGAATGTCCACCTCTTGCAATACAGAAATGTCTTCTAATCCTTCCAAGGCCGTAATCCGCTAAGCATTGAAACTGGGCCTAGAGCTTGAAGGCTGAACTAAAGAAGTATCGCCTATATAAACGGTGGTCGAGGTAGTGAAAATCGCTTTAGTACACAGGCTCTAAGAAGCGAGAGGCAGAGACGGAACATTCGGCTGACCTATAAGTTTATAGAGAGAACTTTATAGTTTAGTGAAGGACTCGGAGTGAAATTGAGCTTCTGGAGCGCTGACGAAACAAGGGAAATACCTCGATTTAGACTCTTCTCCATGCTTCAACTTCGAACTCTCCCACTGTTGGCATAGGGATATAAGGGTCGACCATTGCAGTTGCTGCCTGCAAATAATAGGAACGATTGTCACCGGCCCTCTAGAATTTGAAGGAGACACTTCATGTTGACCCGAAGAGCTTGGGCTAGCCAGATCCTTGACGGCGTTAGCAGTAGCCGCTTCGGTTGCTTCACGGGCTATAATGGCCCTTGTAATTGAGAGAGACTCTATGTCATAAGTATTAAGATACGCAACATGAACTCCACCTTGAAGCGATTATCTCTGGCTTGCGCACTTCTACGTAGGAATTAGTCCTAAGCACGAGCAAGAGCCATGGGATAATCATTCTCTAACCATCTCATATTCTTATACATAGTCAAGTTAGCATAAAAGTACAAAATGTTACCATCGAGCTCTCTTATGATGTTGGCTTCTCCTATTGGATTTATATAAGATCTTGGCAAGTAATTGCTAGTTCAATACTGAAGGCATCTTTCTCAGTGGACAAATGCCCCATCTGCTCAACGGTTTCCTTTTTCTCATCACTGAGTTTCTGAATCTCCTCACAGAGCCTGTTAAGTTATGCCGCCTATTCTGAGATAGTCATCCAGAGCCCTAATGGTCTTATCTTTTTGCACAAGTGCTTAGGCCCCTTCTTCTAACTATTTCTTGAATTTTGCACTATCAGCAACAGCAGATCTCAGCTGATCTCTAAAAATGTCCTGAAAAGTGTTTTGAGAACGCTTCATTTCTTCCATAAGCCCTTTTGTGTGGGAGTTTACTTCAGGAGAATCATCTCTCTCGCTTGTGGCTTTTGCTTAGTCATCCTCTCATTCCTTAGCCGCTCATTCATAAGCAGCTCTTTCTGGTTCAAAGGATAGAATGTTGGTGTGGTTAATTTTATTTACATCGAAGAGGGAGACAATGAACTTCTTTCACTTGTATCCTTCATTGATGCACTTCTCAACGATCATTAAATTTTGCATCGCCGCCTCTCTCATCTTGTCTAAGATATCTTAGTCGAATTTGAGACCATTCTAGAAAAGATGTGGGAATGCAGCCTATAAGCATGAAGGGTCAGGTAGAAGAGTGAACAAAGTAGCGGGAATTACCCTCGAGATAGGTGGAGCATTAACAAACATGGCTTGGGAAGTTGGAATTTGTTGGGTTGAAAAGTTTGAGCCTGGGTATGCGGCGAAATGTAAGTCGAAGAAGACCCATTATGGCAATAAAAGGAATCTCTGTAACGCTTAATAGGATTGCAAGACAGCTCAGCATTGGCATCTCTTTTCTTCCTTTCTCTCTCACACTCCTTATCCTTCTCTCTATCGACCCTACAAGCACCATCATTCTCACGATCCTTCCTCCATTGCCTTTCATCTGTAGTTTCATAATGGAAGAGCATACCGGGATCAGGAATTTTGTCCCTCTATGACTTGTCATGGCAGGAAAATGAATTCTACAAACTGTGGCCTATGGAACATGAAACAAACAAGAAAACAATATCGATAACATAAAGTGAGTGTTTATGGTTCTAAATGCAGTGTATAGTGCCAATGACCCCTTCAGCACTCTATCGACCATATTGGTATGAATTAAGGTGGGAGTCTCTCCACCTTCACTTATAAAATCTCAAATCGAAAAGTTGAAGTCTAAACTAACCTCCTCCAAGATTTCATTAATAATGAATCCAATCTCAACGATATCAGCCAAGCCTGCGAAAGCATCATTAACCAGATGGGATTGAGTCATATTATTTCCCGACCATCACACAGTTTGATTTTTGATAGCTTTGGAAGTCTCTACAATAATATCCTCGAAATGAGGTAAGCTTATGGGAACAGTACTTATATCAGGGAATTCATTGAATGACTCATCCCCTTCTTTGGTATCTAGATAGTCGATGTCATTATCACCTGCGTCCTCTACCTCCTCTTCGGCTGGTTCTTTTCCTTCTCTCCTTCTAAATACCTCATATTCTTCCAAGATCATAGACATCTTGACATCCTCATCTCCACCACTTTGGAATATGCCTACATCAACAGACCATTTGGGCGCTCTGGTAGTGGGCTCTTTTGTTTCCATCCCGCTAGATGGACCCTTTACTTCCCCTTGAATATGATCATTGAAGCTATGAGTGGAGGCAGAAGTACGGGAACGATCCTTAGAGGAACTTTTCATCGAAGACTCAGTAATGGTGAATCTGACATAACTGAACAAACCGCACCGCCATAGATTTTCATTTGCAAGTAGAAAAATGATGGTGCGTGCACTTGATCTAAAGTCCTTCAAGGCGTTAAGAGTTATCCTATGCTAATTGCTCCCATCTCAAGTTGGGAGGCCGATGGAAGTTGCATATCAATTTAGAAAGTTAGGAATTTCAACACATGAGAGGCAAAGGAAAAGAGAAGTACACCCAACACCGCATGAATAAATACTCATTCTTGAAGTATAAGAGCTAGTTAGCAAGGGCTTCAATAACTTTACATCAGCTCCCACCAAAGTGTTGCCTTACCTTACAAATGCCAAGAGGCTAGTTGCCTCCTGATAATACCACTATAGCCCAATATGTTGAAAATCTTCTCATAATTATTTAGCCATGCCCAAGTTATCTAGTTTGGTTTTGTCCTAACAAAGGCCTTCCCACAAGGACTAGAGAAACCTTTACATAACTTAGGAAAGTCAACATCTGATGGTGTTTGAATTGGAATCACACCTTAGGTAATAGTGTTGGTAGTGGTAGCTAGGGGTTCGGTGGATTGGGTACTAGCTTGGCTTGTGGCTTGGAGATAACGCTTGAACTATACTGGAATATTGTTTTAGGAATATCCAGTACATATATATGGGTGCTAGTACTAGATCTAGTCTCTACCTCTATAACATACCGAAAATTCAACTAGAAATTTGGTAGAAAAATTAAATATAAATGTAACAAGAGTAAAAATGAAATTTTAATAAATATGTGAATCTGTTTTCCAAATTTATACCATTGTGTTCATAGTGATTTTTTGGATAATTTTCACATATAATGTTTCAAAATCAAGCTAGTATAAAAAAGTTATTAATATTTCAAAATTTAGAATTGAAAATAATTAAATTTGGAAAGAAACATTTTAGTAAGGAAAGCTCCACCGGTTCTACTAGTGGTTGGACCAGTCGATCACTAGCTGTCGACCACTCCAAACCAATCAGTCATCGCTTTTAGGCAAATGATTAGGTAGTCTGAAAGTCCCAGATTTAATTAAAATGAAATCAATGGTCGATATTGTTTCATGCTGCTATAAATAGGACACTAACCCTAAACCCTAATTTATACATCAACAAGCACTACGTCCAAATTCTACCCAATTATCTAACTCCGCTAAAACATATTTCTCAAATAATAATAAAAAACAAGTTGGAGACAAAATCAAGCAAAGGGAGGAATTGATAACTAGAAGGAAGGTCAATCCAACACAAATCAAAGAAGGACAGATTTTTTTAGAGGTGAGTGAGTTCATAATTAATATGAGGATTTACATATAATTGATTTTGACCTTATTTGATCAGAGTTATTTAATTTGATGTTTATCTAATAATAGTAGTGAATTGGAAATTTGGTAATAATTTAACATACGAATTTGATCCCTTTCTATTTGATCAAATTTTGGTAAAAGCAAATCTATTGGATAAGAATTGATTTAGGTTGATTACACACTTTTTGTTAAGTTAAACATGAATAGATATAACCTTGTTAATCCTAAGCCTAAATTAAGTTGATTTATTGAAATCAAATACGAAATTGTGGCAATTATAATTTGTAGATTTACAAAAATTAGGGTTTACTATTGTTGAAGAACTTTTTTGTCCTTCAACTCCTCAATATTGCCCAAAGTGATTTGTTCACAAATTATTTGGAATTAGCGAAATTAAGTAACCTTAATTTAGCCATGATGTGGTGATTATGCCATTGGGTGCTTACATAATCATGTGGCTGCAATTTAGCTGTATGTTAAAGTGTTAGATCTAACCTATTATTTAATTCACTAGAAACTGAAATAAAATGTTGTCTTGCGGCAAATTTGAAATAAAGAACATGAATAGTAAAGGATACAAGATTTACATGTTTTGGATTTTAGAATATCCTACATCCATGGGGAAGGTTTCTCTTTCTTCCTTTTTTATTGATTGGGTATAGAATTTTATGGCGAAAGATACCATGGAATCTTAAAGTTTTCTATATAGTGTAAAAATGTGAGAGTCAAAAGAAAGTCCCTCTTTTCATGCTACAGTGCGCTTTTTTATTTATAGCTAGGAAAAGCACGCTAATTGCTGAAATATCTTCTTTGTTGTTGTTCCTTAACCCTTGGATCCCGCCAGCTGTCGTTGATCTGCAATACCTATTTAATGTCACTGGGTTGCTGACGTGTTTTTGGTGGGAAGTTTGAATGGAGGCGGGAATCCCAAATGAGAGCGGGGACCTCTGAAATTATAGCCGGAGAATTCAATTTTTAATTTGGACCTTGTTCATAGGATGTCTGAGGAATTGGACGAGAAGCTTAGTTCTGTATGGATCGGTCTCCTCTCTCTGTGAATGGCTAATTTCTTGAGAGGAATGATAGGGGACAGCCCCGATTCTCTGCTGTGATGTAGTTGGATATGTGGTGATGACCTTGCTTGGTATATGGACCATATTGCTTTGTTGATACCCTTGCTATCTTCATTTGGCTTGATAACGCATCGGATCATAATGGAGTTGCGCTTTCCATTTTGTTCTGGGATGTACCTAAGGCAATTCCCCCTTTGAATGGCCTTCTATTTATGTTTGCTTGGATTGTTGATGAGAGAGAGAACTTCACACTTGTCGTTCACATGTGACGTTAGGCCTGCGTTGAAGCGTATGTCAAAAGGCCCTGTATACAGCCTCTTTGAAGTGCTTTTGGCTCTGTATGGCGTTGTCTATGTTGCATAAGGTATGTGGTGGAGCAGACCTATTCTTTGTTTTTTTAATGTTGGGAATTGCTAAGGTGGCCCTCCTATGTTCCTGGATGTGCGCGGTGTTGGTCCCTTGTGACGATCCTCTGATTGCAGAGCTTAGGTTGAGTTAGGTGCTATGGATTTAAGTCTGTTCTACTTCCATTCTGTCTCACTTTCCCTTATTGCAGTTTGTAGTAAGAATGGGCATAACACTAGCCCACCAAGTCTACTACAATCATAGGTCGTGACAGACTTATTGCCATCAGCACTCGGTCTTTTATGCTCCAACCTATATTTTGCATTTGCTTTGATACCACCGCTCACATTTCTGAGATTGTCATGGTCACTAGTATGTGATGTTGCTAATACCACTACTGAGTGATGTCGGTGGGTTTTGGTTTGACCTACCCCTTATCGAGGGTGAAATGTCCTTGGTCGTGTCCTCATCCATACACTTGTTTCGACTTGCTCCCTATTTTGGAGGCATAATGTCCTTGGCTGTATGCTTGGCCGCATGCTTGCTTTTGACCTTCCTCCATTTGGGGGTGTAATGTCCTTAGCTATAAGCTTGGTATGACCTATCACTTTGTTTTGGGATGTAACTCCATATGTGTGATGAGAAGCATACTTCTCTAGCATTACCATTCTTATTTCTGAGATTTTCATTGCCTTTCATGGGTGGAATCATACCTTTGGAATGACATCGCTGAGCTATGAAGAGAGGAAGAAGATATGACTGAGAAGTCAGGTCGTGTATATACAACCCATTATCGCATGTGCATGGTTTTTATGAACTGGTTCTGGCCGTCAAATATCCATACATCCAGTGTGGTATGTCAAATTATCTAACAAACATGTTTTTTATACTGATTCTGGCAGTCTATATCCCTATAACCAGTCTCCCTACATTTCTATCATATGAATGCTCGTATAAGATCAGGGTTTTTTTTCATCTTGTCCAGCACATGGCTGAAGAGCCGGACTTGCGTTGATGAAAATTCAAGTGTGTAGGGCCAGTATCACCATTTTCAGTGTTAAGATTGCCATTTTTCCCTATTGATTGGGCGCTTCGCTAATTCAACAACTACTAACGATGATCTATAAGTGTGCGCTAATTTTTCCATAGACTATATGAAGATTTTATACTGGTTCGGGCTATATAATATCCCTACGTCTAGTTAGTAATATTATTACTTTATAATATTGCAAAGTACATCATGCAAGCAGTATAAATTAGACAAAGTAAGGTCTAAGGTGTTCGGGGTTCCAGGTTCTTAGAACTAGGTTGCCATCAAGTCTAGATAACCGGTATGCTCCGTTTGCTAAAACTTCTGCTATGACTAACGGTCTTTCCCAGTTCGGTCCTAATGCTCCATCTGCAGGGTCCCTTGTATTGGCCATTATTCTTCACAGTATTAAATCTCCTTTGCAGAAGCTTCTTTCTTTGATCCTTGCATTGTAACTCTTTTCCATCCTCTTTCGATACATAGCCGCTAATACTGCTGCCTCATCCCTCCTCTCCTGGATGAGATCCATGGAAACTTCCTTCAATTTATTATTCTTTTCTACAGTATAAGATACTCATCTGTGTAATGGGATTTTAACTTCAACAGGCAGCATGACCTCATATCTGTAGGTTAAAGAAAAAGGAGTGTGACCTGTAGGGGTTCTGGTTGAAATTTAGTAGACCCACAATACTAAAGAGAGCTCTTCTACTCATTTTCCTTTAGCCTTTTGTAGCCATTTCTTTAGTAGTTTTTTGATAGTTTTGTTGGCGACTTCAACTAGTCCATTTGCCTGCGGATGAGCAACTGATGAGAAGCGTTTTATTATATCATTTTTCTCGCAAATTTCCATGAATTCTTTGTTCACAAACCGGGTATCATTATCAAAAATAATTTTATGTGGTATTTTATATCTGGTACTTATATTTCTTACTACGAAAGTGACTATCTTCTTTGCAGCAATTGTTGATAAGGGCTCTGAATCTACCCATTTGGTGAAGTAATCAATGGCCACAATGGCATATTTAGCTTCTCCTTTCGACATTGAAAGTGGTCCTATTAGGTCTATTCCTCATTATCGAACGGCCACGGGCTTGCAAGAGGGATAAGCTTATGGGATGGTTGTCTAGGGATGTTGGAAAACCGCTGACATCTATCACATTATCATATAAATTCCTTTGCATCTTGAAGCATTGTAGGCTAATATTATCCATGTCTTATAACCTTTTTTTCCAATTTGTTTCCCCCAAAACGAAGGCTGCATTGTCCCCCATGCACTTCCCTCATTGTCCCTTGTTGTTCCTTAACCTTTGGATTCTACCAGTTGTCATTTATCCGCACCACCTATTTGATGTGATTGGATTACTGACATTTTTGGCGGGAAGCTTTAATTGGAGGTGGAAATCCTAAATTTAGAGTGGGAATCTCTGAAATTATGACAGGAGAATTCAATTTTGAATTTGACCTTGCTCATAGGATGCCTGAGGAATTGTGTGTGAAGCTTAGTTCTGTATGGGTCGGTCTCCTCTCTCTCGAAATGGCTAATGTCTTGAGAGGAATGATAGAGGACCGCCTCGATTCTCTGCTATGATGTAGTTGCATATTTGGTGATAATTGTTGTCTGGTATTCAGATCGTATTACTTTGTTGATACTCTTGCTATCTTTACCTGGCTTAATAATGCAACGGATCGGAATGTGGTAGCGCTTCTCATTCTGTTTTGGGATTTTCCTGAGGCTATATGCGCTTTGAATGGCCCTCTATGAACATTGCTTGGATTGTTGATGAGAGAGAGAGAACTTTACACTTATCGCTTGCCTGTGAGGTTAGGCCTGTGTTGAAGCGAATCTCAAATAGCCCTATATACAGCCTCTTTGAAGTGCTTTTGGCTATGTATGGCGCTACCTAGGTTGCCCTCGGTGTGTGTTGGAGCAGACTAGTTCTTTGAGTTTTAATGTTTGGAATGGCTAAGGTGGCCCGCCCTTATTCCTCGATGCACGTGGTGTTGGTCTCCTATTATAATCCATTGATTATAGAGCTTGGGTTGAGTTAGATGCTATTCTTTCAGTCGATTCTCCTTCCATTTTGTCTCACTTTCCCTTATTGCGGTTTGTGGTAAGAATGGGTGTAACAACCGTGACGAACAATTTGTAAATAAAAGTTAATTGTAATCGATAATGGAGAATGATGATGATTAACAAACGTAGAACATGATAATTAAAAATATGAAACATACATGTTATGACCAATTGACAGGATCACTAGAGTCGGTTGACAACAAGTAGTCGACCGCTCAAGTGATTAACGGTTGGTCGTTAACGAATTCTAGGCGTAGCCTAAACCTCGGCCTAAGGCCCAAACTATTAATTTAATTGTATATATATGGATGTTTGTATAAGCCTGGAAATTAGCTCCCTAGGCATAACATTCTAGGACGTTGTGGGACTGAATAGATGTGTACGTGGGCAGCAAGGCCTAGGCTCTATTTATTACACGGGATCAATATTCAACTAGGGGAAATTCTATCACAAATTTCACTTATTGGAAGTTTGACGGTATATGCACACATTGACGATGATGCTTTAAGGAGTGTGTGGCCGAGCACTAATGGGTCCTTCATATGTAAGGCGGTGCAGACGTGATATTGTGTTGTTGTTGAATCCAGGGGTGATGCGATAAGAGGCATTATAGTATGGTTGAGAGGTGGACACGGATGCAACTACATTGAGACAACTTCAACATGAATCGTCATTATGGGCTCCCCTTTAATGTGTAGATATAATACATGTTGCCATAATTTAGGAATGTAGTCCCAAGGTTGATATTGTATGTGACCCTAAGTTGGGGTAATTCCAGTAGCTATTAGCCAATTCATAGTTATTTTGAGGTTCGATTAGTTGTTCGATCCTAAGTATAAGCCTGCATAAGAAGTTGGTGTAGGTTTGCTTATAAATATACCTCCTAGGTCAATGAAAAGTATCTTAGTAAGTAGGTCGCAAATGCAAGTAGAACACCTTTGGTCACGTAAAGTACTAATGGAACCGATTTCATATGATCCCCATATTAATGAGGTAACTCATTCACCAGACTTTTGTCTGACCCACCCCCTTTCTTTTCATTTTTCCCCACTATAGGCAAATAGGAAAGTAGTTGAGCTTGGCATAATACATAGAGAAATGAGCTAAGCACAGAAGTTCCATTATTTTTTTTGTTTCACACATAGCTATTTATTATATCAAATTTCTGTTAGACTTTATATTATACTTTGGAAAACATTGTATATGAATTTAGTATTTTTGAAGGCTATTTTTTTAATGTCTATTTTAAGTACTTATGTTTTAACTCCTTCCGTTGTGAGATCAAAAAGTGTAGAATGTTTTTATATATTATCTTAATCTCGTAATATTTAAAAAAAACCCGATAACTCGTATTTCTTAGCATGACGGAAGTTCGAAAGTCTCCCTAAGCTTCGGTTCGGTGTGTTTGGAGGTACGGGTTGTCATATTTGGTATTAGAGTCGGTTGCATATTGAGAGAACATACTTGAAAAGTTTTTATAGAAAAGAATTTTCCAAAAAGGTTTTCATAATGTTTCTCAAAATTGGTGTCTGAAGTGTGTATATATACACGTATGCATATGTAAAAAGTTTGACAAAGGTTTTACCCATAAAAGGTATAACAGGAAAAATGTATTCAGTATATTCTTATTTAATACCATCTGAGGGAAAGTTGCTAATAATTCCTAATTATAGATAGTAAGAATGAGCAATTTTGCTATGAATGGCTTAAAGGAAGTAGCTAAGAATTTGGATGTGAACATCCCTATATGATTCCCTCGGTATCTGCAAGTGAGGGAAAAATTAAGCCTAACCGAATGGAGGAAGCATATATGTAATATGTATAATTATTAATACACAACACCATATACATTTGACTCATAAGGTGGTTGTTCTCTTATACAAGTAAATAATTGTGCGTTAAAATAAATGTTAAGATTACAACAGTTGAGATGAAAAATAAACCCTTCACATATATTACGATTTACTCCATAAAGGAATGCAAGTAGAGACTTCCTATAGCAACAAGCTATAACAAGTAAAATATGGATTTAAGGGGTGAGTGGAAGAAGATTTGTATCATTGGACCTATATAATAAAAGTGTGATGTGATAAGGCGTAATGGAAATATAAAAGAAGAACTTCACAAACTTGGAGCAAATCTCTCCAGTTAAAATGGAAATTCTATTCTTATATTAGTAGTGGTTGCAAAGACTCCATTTGACCCAAATTTATAGCTGGAGCGTTTTAATATTGGAGTTGGACACTTTATTGGAAAATAAGCTTGAGTTAACCATCTTTGAAGAAGAGGGACGGAAACCCTAAAAGCATTATTAGGTGTAACTGGGCTTGTGTAAATTTGGTTGCTTTTATCTACTCCAATATAAGTGATAAACTAGTGGAAATATTTTCTAAAAGTTAGAAATAGTAGATGTGTCCAATATTTTTAAAAAGAAAAATAAGTTGGTTTATGATTTTCTATGAAATGATCAGATTAACTATATGAAATTTATTTTGAAAGTAGAACTAAAAAAATTTGGAATTTTTTTTTTGATAACTGCTTTAAAAGAAAAAATTTCTAGTGCAAACTGTTGCACCTACCCTTGATGTGTACTTTGCTTTTGATAATGAACTTTTGAAAGGAGAATTGAGAAGAATGTAGAACCCACCTTTTGGATCTTTTTTATAAATAAGAAATGGTCAATGCTTGAAAAATTCTTTTTTAAATATTTCTATCACACTTTAAAATAAAAATAATAGTAAGTTAAAATATCACATTTACTTTTAAAATACACTTTTGTAAGAGTTTCTTGTTTTAAAGAAGAAGTTTAGAAGATATTTTATATAACTATTTTTTTAAGTTAAGCTAAATCGTTCGGAAACTTACTAGTTTTGGAAATTTAATTAAAGAAAGATGTCATGATTTTTATAAAAAAGAAACATCTATTGGAATTAAATAGAAGATTTTACAGTTTTGGAAACTTACTAGTTTTGTAGAAATGATGTTAATAAAAAATTTGTTGTAAAAAATAAATAAAATAAAGAGAGAGTATTATTGTGATTACAAATTAAACTTAAAAGAAAAGAATTAAGTTAGAGTTAGATAAATAGGGTTACACATCCTACAAGGACTGAATTGATTATGGAGTTCGAAAGCATTGAAACTTTGGGGTAGAGATAGAAAGCAACATGGAGATTTAGTGACCTTTTCAGACAATGTTTGAATTAGAAGGATAGAGTACTAAATCACCCTTACTACAATAGTAGAAAGTGAACACCACTTGGTATATTTCTACCCAAGTATAGCTTGAATTGTAGAATTTTTATGCAAGAAAGTTTAGAAATCATGAATTGGGTAAAAATATATTTTCAAAGTAAAGAAAGAGTAAGCTAAGATATTTTATTGTATCAAAGAATGCTACGGATGCAAGATGTTTTTTGGTTTTGCCACCTGCTGTAAGAAGAGTTTAGTTTTCCATGGAACTCGAAATTAGAGTATGCTTTTATATAAAAAAGTACTGACTAGTACACGAGAAGCATTATCTAACCCATGATCCTGAGATGACAGCTATGGTTTTTCTTTCAATTCTTGGAAGTAATTTAAGTTTTAGATCCCCAAAGTGTTAATGGTTTTAACGTCGTTCGAAGAGGAAGACGATTTTGATTACTTATGGGTGGGTGGCGTTGATCCAACATTTCGGGTAACGTTATAGCACACATGTTTCTTTTGGCTTAGGGAGTTATAGATACCAAGCATATTGTTTTGACTGGGTGAATTATAAATAACAAAGAAAGTAGGTTATCATCTTATAGTATACATTCTATGGCGATATTTATGGAGTAGTTGGAATTGAGTTGTCGTCGCAACTAAAAGTATGTCGTTAGTGTTGAGATGACAAGAGTTCCATAGATGTTTACGAGACTAGGACATCGTCCATTTTAGATGTTCTTAAATGAGTTATTAGGTACGGTGTTATTTAAGTATTGAACATTATGTCTATTGAATTAAAATGGCAAAGCACTATTCCATCTTGGGTTGACTATAAAACGGTTGAATAAAATGGCGAGAAGTTACGATGGGGAAAACGTCCCATTCGTGGCATCACAATAAGAAATGGTAAATATTGGATGTTCAAACTACAAAAGTTATCCTAGATGAAGTTGGAGTCAAGATTTTGTAGGGGACGTTTAATTCAAGGATTTGAGTTTCCATAAGAAAAAGAAATTGTTATTAACATGAATTAAGAATGTGAATGCGATTTTCGTAGAAAATAAGACTTGGTGATTTTTGATAAGATTGCATGAAAGAATAATAGGATTCTTTCCGATCATCCCTTGGATTGAAAGAAAGCTACTTATTTAGGAAATTTATGATAACTGACTTAGGATACATAATTTGTAATGCATAATAGTTGCATGTGAATGCTAAAATAATTTTAGGTTATAATTCCATTTAAATTTAGGACTTTACTTGGACTTAGGATATAAATTGCAAGGTTTTCATGGGAAAATAGGTTAGGGTTATCCTATATGAGTGTTTGGGTACTTGTTTGCTTGTATACTAAAGAACTTATGTATACTGAAGAACTTGTTTGCTTGTATACTAAAGTACTTGTTTGCTTGTATACTAAAGAACTTAGGATTTTGCAGGGGATGTTTAATTCAAGGATTTGAGTTTCCATTAAGAAAAAGAAAATTTTATTAGCATGAATTGAGAATGTGAATGGGATTTTCGTAGAAATTAAGACTTCGTAATTTATGATAAAATTGCATGAAAGAATAATAGGATTCTTTCCGATCATCCCTTGGATTGAAAGAAAGCTACTTATTTAGGAAATTTATGAAAACCGACTTAGGATACATAATTTGTAATGCATAATAGTTGCATATGAATCATGTACCACCTAGTCGAGTACCATCAATGCTAAAATAATTTTAGGTTATAATTCCATTTAAATTTTGGATTTTACATAGACTTAGGATTTCAATTGCTAGGTTTTCATAGGAAAATAGGTTAGGATTATCCTATTTGAGTGCTTGAGTACCTGTTTGCTTGTATACTAAAGAACTTAGGATGTTTCTTTGTAGACTATAAACATGATACCCGAGTACCACAATTGTCGAAGAATTAGAGAAACGAATCAAAAGTAAAATGAGATAGCTTAAGTTGAATCGAATTGGAAAAGAAGTTATGTTATTTCCAATAATTTAGAAAATCATTGGGTTTGGATATTTTTAAGTGAAATAGAGGGAAGAAAGCAATCTAAGTTAGTAGATACTAGAGGGGAACACCGTCCACTTTGGGGTTGTCTTATCTTAGTATCTAAAAAGAGGTAGTAATCGGTATTCTACTGGATGATTTAAGGCATTGGTTATGTGAGTTGTGGGTTGCATAAGGCCACAATTCCATTGGGCCATACTTATGCTCAAGTTATATATTATGGTGCATGTCGACATCACTTTGTTCGAGTAGGTAGCAAGGATTGCAAAGGTTTTCCCATGCACGTATATTTGGTTTGAAGTTATATGCCAGTTGTAAAGTCAATAAGTTGAGGTCGGAAGAACGATCCAGTTCGAAGTACCCAGAAAGTGGATTTGATCCATAGAAGAATGAATATTGCACAAAGGAGGTAGAAGGCATATGTTGACAGGAGATACATGGAGTTGAATTCGGCGATGGTGACATGGTATATGTAAGCATCTTGCCACTTAGATACGTAATTGGATTGGTAGTTTAGAAAAGTTAGAACCATGATTTGTAAGTCTTTTTCCAATTTTGGATAGAGCAAGGAAGTTAGCTTATGGAGCGGAGCTTCCTGGACGGTTGGCGGGAGTTCACAATGTTTCTTATATGTCACACTTGCGGAAGTATTTATACAATGCAGCTATTGTTGTCGAACTACGTCAATTAAGGGAAGTAGAAAGTGTGTCATTAATTTGCCAAGAACCAACTCGCATTGTAGAGCATGGGACAAAGCGACTCCCCAATAAAGTAAATACACTGGTTATAGTCCAGTTGGAAAATGATCAGGTTAAGAGTACTTAGGAGCCCGAGGAGAAACTCCTAGCTACCCAGTTAGGGCTCTTTTCTAGTAAGTCTCTGGTCAGAATAGCCAGTTATTGATGTATATAGATACTATTTTAGTATAACCCATAGGTAGGGACAACTGGATGCTAGCAATAGTTGTGAACGTGTTACTAGGACATGTTTTAGATGATGATGGCCAATGGATTTATTTATTAAATTGATCTTTTCGCACTTATGAAAATATATTTTCAAGTTAGCATACAAGCACACCATCACTTGTATTATTTTACTAATTTATATGTATATGGATTGAATGGATGTGCATACATGTATAATTGTTAGTGCATTTATTTACGATGTTACATATATTTTAGTACATGGCATGAGCATTTGCATTTCAGGAGGTCGACTGGATCATGAGACCGCTTAATTTTCTCATTAGTATAGGTTCATATGAATTCCATATCTATATGTACAAATTTCATTAGAAATTTAACTAAGGACAATGATTGCCATGGTTGATGGATGAGAAGATGGTTATAAGTATTAACTTCCATACGTATGAGTTTCATTTTTCTCGTCCTTGGAGATTTCGAGAACGAAATCCTTTTAAGGGGGGAGAATGCAACACTTCGTAATATTCGATAAGAAATTTAATAGAAAAATAAAATAAATATAAAAAGGGTAAAAATAGAATTTTTATAAACATTAAAATCTGACTATGAAACTTGCATCTTTGCATTCGTAGCGATATTCTAGACAACTTTCATGTATAATGTTCTGAAATCGAAGCTAGTATGAAAAAGTTATTAATGTTTTAAAATTCAAAATAGAAAATAATTAAATTAGGAAATAAATCCTTTAATAAGGAAAGCTCTATTAGTCAACACCAATGGTTGAACTGGTCATCACTCTTAGACGAGGATTTGGGTAGGCCGAACGGCTTAGATTTAAATAAAATGAAATCAACGGTTGATATTGGTTAGTGTCATATGATATTGGTTCATGCTCCTATAAATAAGACACTAACCCTAGATCCCAATTTATTCATCAACAACAGTACATCAAATTATTCCCAAATCTATATCTCCTCTAAAACAAATTTACCAAATAAAAATTAAAAGCAAGTTGAAGACGAAATCAAGCAAAGGCGAGGGATTAACAACTAGAAGGAAGATCATTTCAAACACAAACAAAAGAGGAACATTTTTTTAGGGGTGAGTGGGTTCATAATTAATATGAGGATTTACATATAATTTTTTTTGTTATACCCTATTTGATTCAGAGTTTTTTAGTTTGATGCTTATCTAATAAATGTAGTGAATTGAGAATTTGGTAATAATTTAGCATTTGAATTTGATCCCTTTCTTTCTAATCTAATTTTGCTAGAGGTAAATCTGTTGATGAGTTTCTTTAGGTTAATTATACGCTTTTTGTTAAATTAAATATGAATAGATATAACCCAGTTAATCCCAAACCTAAGTTAAGTTGATCTATTGAAATGAATGCGTAATTCTAGCGATTATAAATTATAGATTTACATTGCTGTGATGAAGAATTTGTAATTAAAAGTTATTGTAATTGAAAATTGAGAACAATAACGATTAACAAACAAACATAACACGATAATTCAAAATATATAGTAAACACTTACAATTGGTCGACATGCTTACTGGAGCCGGTCTTGCTGGTGTCGATCGACCGTTGAAGTGACCAACAGTCAATTGGTTAACGAGTTTTGGCATGGTCTGAACCTCCGCCTAAGTCCTAAGTCATTAATTTAATTGTTCATTATATATATATATATATATATATATATATATATATATATATATATATTAGTATAAGTAGGTAAGTTAGCTCCCTAAGTTTATGATTCTTAGACATTGCAGGACTAGATAGATGTGTACGTGGGCAGTGAGGCCTAGAAACTATCTGTTCAGTGGGTCGATATTCGACTGGAGGCGATTTTATCGCAAATTGCACAAACACGAGGTTCTAGTGTATGTATGCATAAATGATGATGCATGTAGGAGTGTGTGGCTTGGCAGTAACGATAATTCCTTGGTATGCATGGAACACGGATGTGATACTGTGTTATTGATGAATCCCAACACAGTGTAATAAGACGTGTTACGTTATCATTAAGAGGTAGACATGGATGCAGCAAACTTGAGACGTCTTCGACGCAAGTCGGCACTGCGGGCTCCCTCAAATTTCATAAATATGACACGTGTATTCATAATTTGGGAATGTAGTCCCAATGTCGATATTTTAGGTGACCTTATGTTGGAGTACTATCAGTAGCTATTAGCTGATCCATATTTATTTTGAGGTTCGTTTAGTTTGTTCGATCCTGTGATGACCCGCAAATCCGTACCCCTTGAGCCAACACTATTCTATAACAATCAACTCAAGCTGTACAGAAATATGAACCATTTGGGTTAAAGAAGAAGAGGTAGAAGAAGAAAATAGAAAACAACAACAGAATCTAACCATCGCAGCGGAATAAAATATAATAGATAATAAATAATCTTTACTCAAAAATCAAATGTCTCTGTTATATATTACATCATCAGTGTACATCAATCACAGCTCAACATCAATATCATACAATGGATACACAACAACTCAACATAGCGGAATATATATATAAACAAGTACGGGAGTACGTATCGTCATCCTGCTCGTCTCCTGAGCTCCACAGCATCACATCCTGTATCCTATAATACTCGGTCTGACCCGAGCATTACAGTTAAATAACACCCGAGTCAGTCTGGAATACCAGCGTGAGAAAATCACACTCAATTGATTATTAAAGTTTTCAAAAATCCTTTGAAAACAAAAGCATCTCGTAAGACCACGCCACAAATAAACATGTCGGGTTTTTACCTTACGATAGCTAAAACAATTTTTATAGAAATCCTCTGATATTATGATAGGGTCTATATACAAATACTTATAAAATAGCCGAAATTGTTACATCTATTAAATGCCAGCTACTAGCCACAGAGTGGGTAATACAAACAAAACTCGTACAAGGCTCGTAGGGAGAATGGATTTCCAACTAATGACTAGGCACTGAGGTACCACCTGTCACAGTACGTGGCCTAGATCACAGTACCGAGGAGTACGCCCACTCCCCTGCAACACAAGACCGGGACTACCCCTTACTGGATAATCCCGAGTAAGATCACCCCGCGGTTGGGATCAGCAACCGCCCACTAAGCCGAAATAAAAGGGACATCTAGACAGGGATGACCTCACCCTGCTTGGGTGCTACCCACCTAGCCATGCTGCATAACCCCTGATTTCCAATCATTCCCATTTGATGAGGCTTGAGGCCAAGCGTTACCTTTTTAGAACATATCCCTTAGAATGCCCATCGTCCACCTGACGATGTTTCGAAAGCATTCATCCATACAAGTCCGTCCCAGCTTCGAACGGAACCGAAGCCACTATTCCTACTACATCCATTTTGGAAATATCCTCAGGGTTAGTAGCGACTAGCCCTTGCACTTCACTGCTCCATCTTCGAATCCAAACTCATTTTCCATGAAAACGAACAAACCAGATCGAAGTGGTTTTCGAGAAATAAATCTCGATCCCGGTCTCTTCGAAACGATCAGCGCATTTGTCCAATATTGATAGTCGGTGATTTAACTATCAATTAATAATTACAACATCCATCACACAATAAAAAAATTCCCAAATTATTTATTTATCCCAAAATATCTTCACAAGATATATTTCCACCTTTCAAACCCCTTTGAAAAACAGTTTTCAAACCATCTTCCTTTCTCAGGATAAATTCCAAGTACTTTCTATTTCCACTGGAATTACCTAGCACCAAACTTTAGATTTTTAAAATAATTTAAAAACACTTCATTATAAAATATACTTTAAAACATTTAAATTAAAAACTACTTCAATATTTTATTAAAAATATATACTTTTTAAAACATTCAAGTTAAAATGCATACTATATGGATATTTGAAAATAAAGTTACTTAATAAAATATAAAACTAGATTTACACTTTCTAAAACAAAATAGTAAGTCACTCTTTAAATAATTACTGCTATAATAGATTAAAAGAACATACTTACTTTAGAATTTTAAATATTTAGAAATAATAATTTTTTCAAAACTTGCTTTTTTTTAAACAACTTAAAAACTTTTAATTTATATTTAGAAATTTACTTTGAAAACGTACTTGGTTATCCAGGGAGAATTTCCAACCTCAATTACTTAAATCAATTTTCTAATTTGATTCTCAATTTATTCCATTTGAAATAAATTTCTTTACTTACCGGTTTATTTCAAAATTCATTAATTATGGACTTTATATTTATTATTATTATTTTCCGTTTGATTTCATATCATTTAACTGAAATATACCAATTTCAGCTTCTTCCCAATTTCTTCTTTATTCTTTTCAATAAATTGAATCTTAAATTTTAAATAAATGTTTTATTCTTTTAAAATAATAACACCGATGTTTAAAATTCATTAATTTTCTGATTATTCAAAATTTTCCTTACTAAACTTAAGATTTATTTATTAGAATTTTAAAGGCAGTTTATTTCTTTTCCAATTCATTCTTAAATTTATTCAAATTTCTATAATTATTTTACTTACAAAATCACTTCTTTTATTATCTTTCCATAATCCAATTTATATATTTTTGGTAACTCATCATACCCAATTATGTCCAATCGAACCATAGCATTCAATATTCCAATATAACTCATAATAGAATATCAATATTCACAGCAGAGAATATTAAATAATTTAAATAAATGTTGAGGGGTCCAGTTGGATCCCTCCAACCTGTTTTCCCTGCATCCACAAACGTTAGCACAATATAAAATGCCAATTCCAAATTATACCACACTATAGCACAACAATCAATTCAACCATTCAAACAATTATTTAAATTTAATCATTTAAATTTAAATTTAAACTGAGTGAGACTAACTCACCTTTGAATTTTGTTTGCAATCCAATCCAAACTAGCTTGTTTCCATTAGGATTTCAGACCTTGTATAAATATTTTGCAGTTTATTAATATTTGGATTAACCGATCAATTAATTCCTAATACTTTGGTTTTAACTATTAATTTGGTTACAAATAAAATTTTCCTTTAAATAAATATTTGAACTAATTCAAAAATCATTTACCATTAAATAACTTAATTAGCTAAGGCTTTAGTTTTAGACTAATTCTCTTTAATAAAATATTTAACTAAAAAGTAACTTCCAGAACTGAATTGAATAAAATAACCTCTTGTAAAAATAATTAAATAAATTTTATTAAATAAAACTACCTTTATAATATATATAAACTGCATTTAAAATCTTTACTAAGATTAAATTTTTATTTTATTTTCTGCTGGCATATTAAAACTGAAACTGCATATCATTATATATTATTTGTTTTTTTTCCACATTAACAAATTATATCTTCAAAACCTTAATATATTCATATATGTATTATTTTAAATTGATTCAAACTGAAAGAGATAATAAGCGATTACCTTACTGCGAACGACAAACATGATCTGAAATCGCCAGAACCAGCGAAAGCTAGGCCGACCAGACCTCCACCATCCCTCGCCGACCTCACTGCAACTTCCCTAAGCTCGCAGATGCCGTCACCGTCACGCGTGAGCTTTACTTCCACACCAAAATCAAGCTCGAACCCTCCACGAAAGACGCAACCGTACCATAGAGACCATCGCACGTGACAAAACTCCATCGAGCTCTTCCAAATTCTGCCCAAAGGCACGCCTACCCTCGACAAAACCAACCACCAACCCACTTCTCGATTTGATGGCCACAAACTGCGAAACACCAACCCTAGCCGCGCACTGAGAAGGCCGAGCACCTCAAACGACGTCGCGCCTCCAATTCGTACGCGATGGCAATTTGATTCTTCGCTTCGTCGCCATTATTCTGTGCGCAAAGGCTTCGGCCGATTTTTTTTATTTTTTTTATTTTACGAATTAGGGAAAAGAATTAGGATTTTGAAGAGAAAGCCCTGTTTATTTATTCGGCTGTAGGTATAAAAAGAAAGAAGCATGTTAGGGAAGGTGAGTAGTTGGCTTATTTCAGAAGACAGAGGAGAATAGGTCGGCAGAAGAAACGTAGGGCAACTGTGATTTGCTTTGTGACCTAATATATTATATTTAAATTAAAACAATAATTATTGTCTCGGCATTTTTATCTCGTACGATTACACGATAATTCCGAAAGCTACGAAATTTGAAATCCGATAATAATATAATATTATGGATCCAATGGAACAGGTTTCGTCGAATTCCGAGACTGTGCCTCGGAATGCTATTTTTAAATTCAATTTAAACTATAAAATTTCAAACCTGAACAAATCACTGTTAATTTAAATTCTACAAGTTCTATTATTCTCAGTACTATCAATATAAATTTTACAAGCCTTTAAATTATTTTTAACAGGCTTAAAATTCCAGACTCAACAATCTACCCAACTTCACATATTTAATTTAATAATTAATTCATAATTCAAGTTAAAATTACTCTATTGAATATTTAAATCAATTAAATATCCAAATTTTAAATGCTCGAAAATTCTGAGTCGTCACATTCCTCCCCCCTTAAAAGAATTTTGTTCCCGAAATTAATAGTTAGGAAGAATGATCCAATACCCGTTTACTTTTCCTCAAAACCAATCAGTTTCTAACAATTCAACGTTTTACCAACTATTTTTTTTATAAAAGACCCATTATTATTCTTATTAACTTTCCAATCTTTTTCAAAATCATCTATAGTTTTCAAATAACTTTACTTGTTTAACCATTCAAATTTACATTCAAATTCAAATTTAGATTATCAAAAATTTTTAACTCTCTAAATTTCCAAAAAAAATTTGCCAGCGTCTCCTTTGCGCGGCTAGCTCGGTACAACTACAAAATGGCCCTACGGCCTCCCAAATCCAAAAAGAAAACAAAAAGCCAAGTGGCTCGATCCAAAACCCAATCAAATTTCACAGAAATTTAAACACATACCTTTTTGTCAAGCAATTCAAATTTATCTTCTAAAATAAAAATCAATTCTCTTTTTTCTTTATAATACTTGCATATCCTGCTTAGCATCAATATCCAATCGCAATATTCCCAAAAACATTTTTCGACTTCCTTACAAAATGTCAATATCTATTCATTCAAATATTGACTTATATTATATTTGTAAGATCAATTTCCAGTCAAGAATTTACCATTCTTTTCTTAATTTAGTATAAGCATTTTATATGCTTCTTATATTTATTTTCACCTTACCACTTTAGTTTATATCTATTTCTATTCAAATAGATTCTTTCATTTCCATATGAATTCAATTATCTTTAACTCTGAATATTTAAATTTTATTTTTCATTTATAACTAATTCATGTCATTATTTTAAATTGGCTTTATTTATCAATTTATTTCAATTTCCAGTTTGAAACCGTTTTGTCGTTAACAAAATTTTCCAAAAATTTTCTAGCTCCCAAAATTTCCGAAATTTTTTGGCAGAGTCCCCTTTGTACGGAGGAGCTTTTGCAATTTGACAAAGAGATAAATATATATACATCGACCTACCCGGTCGGAAAAACCAAAAACAGTTCATATTTCCTATTTTCATTACGTAGGCGTACCTTATTTAGCATTTTAAGCAAGCGGCTTAAATTTTTAGCAACTAGCGCAACCAAATCCAGCCACACAGCTTCCAGGTACCTGTACTTACTCAATTTAAACATGTAAGTGCCATATATATGAAGTTTAACAGCACTTCACTTATTTGCAATAGTTAAATACATGAATTCTAAAAGAAATTCACACCAAACATTTTTTCGTAAGCAACTTATACAATTTTCATACTAATTCCACTGTTCCAATTAATTTATGACCATTTTCATTCAATTTGAATGGTTTTCAATCCATTCGTATACAACTTCATCAATTTGAATGGATTAAAACTCAATCAGTTACATTTAATTTATTTTTAAGCAAACTGAACTCATATTTAATTCAATTGCTCTCAAAATCAATTCATTTTACTTCTATCAATTCATATAAATTTAATTACTCCTATTTACATCCAATGACAATTTATTCTATGCAGTTTGACGAGATCTATGTGAATAAATAAGTATTTATTTTTTATAACCAATTTAAATTGATTTCAACTCAATTTATACTTAATTCTACTCCATTTTATAAATTTATTCACAACCCATATATTCTCATTTTTATTGTATTTTAAATTTAAATCCATTCACTTGCTTTCAATTTTATTAACCACACTAGTTCATTCAAAACCCATTAACAACTTAGGCGCATCTTCGTTACCAATTAAATTTCTTTTTTTTTCATTCACGACCATTTATTTAGCTCGACCCATTCCAAGCTTGCACATTATTAACCATTCCCGAATTAATTCAAACCAAGCTTTAATTTAATGGTCTTCCATTTTTACTCCTAGTCAAGCTTCTAATTATTCTCAACTTAAGTTAATTTACTCAATTTACTTCACTTCAAACTTAAGTTCACTTCCATTTGATTCTTATTTACTCCATCCATTTATTTATTCAATATAATGATTTTATCCACTCAATCCATTATGAATTTTCATTTCCTTAAATATTATCTATAACTCATCGAATTCTATTTCGATTCAAATTTATTTTCATTTGATTTAAAACCAATCCAATATTATTAAACTTAGTTTAAGTTGATTTCAATTCAACTCTCCTCCATCTATTAGCTTACGTCAATTTACTTCAATTTATTCACATTTTATACTTAAGCTCATTTTCATTTTACAAATAAATTTCTCTTTTCAATTTAACTTGATTCTATTTAAATCCAATCTCATGCCAAACTACAAATTTATTTGATTAGTTATTATAAAATTTAACTTTCATACTCATCTCATTCAATTAATTACATGGCCATCTCCAATTTATTTCCACTTATTTGGATTTTATTTGCACATTCAAACCATTACTATTTTAATCCATTTACATTTTTATTCGATACATTTCAATTATATTTAATTCGTTAACACTTCAAGTTAAATTTTTAATTTATAACTCAAGTTCTAAATCCACTATCCATTTTCAATTTACCACCCAATTTATTTAACACAATTCAATTACATTTACTTTACTATCAATCCAGGTTGAATTTGATTTATAACTTGAGTTTTATTTTCAGACTTCATTATTAACTCACAATTCAGCTTTATTTAACTACATTAGGTTCCATTTACACATTTCATTAACTAATTTATTAACAAACTAGTTCTCCCCTATTTATAGTTCAATACTTGATTTTTAATTCCAAATATCACTTCATTTAATTTTCTTAGTTCAATTTATGTTATATTTCAAGTTTGGAATTTTCATTTTATTTTTCAATTCATCAAAAATATTTATTTTGGGTTTTCTATCCCACTTTTCAAATTTTAGAAGTCACCTCTTATTATTTTCACATTTCCATTTATTATAGGCTTGAATATATTCATCTTTAATTTTTAACTCGAGCCTTATGCTTATTTATAACCCAAGCATATTTTTATTCCATGGATTTTAATTCTTTTATAAGTTATTCTAGTTTATTTATCTCATTCCAATCCTTATCCAACTTATTTTCCATCTATTTAGGTATGAATCTAATTCCATTCAATAACTCAATTGAATTTTTATTCCAATTCAATTCTTATTTTAACTCGGATTTATTTAACTCCATTCGATTTCAACATAATTCGAATACATCTGGATATTATTTTCAGCTTATTCAATTTATTTCAATCCAGTTAAATTTTTATTTCCCAATCCAAATTAATTCCATTTTTTCAACCTTTCACTTTAAATTTAAATTCCAACATTCAAAGCTTATATTTCCTTCCTGATTTAAAAATCATCTCAATTTATAAGCTTACAACCTATCTTATCAGGATTTTTAAACACCCTGCTTTTGGTTTCAGATCATTTGAAAACTTCAACATCTCAAATCACATTTCTCAAAAGTCAAACCAATCCTGGTTTTATCCCCCAACCAATTTCCTTCGAAATTTCCAAAAACAACTAGCTTTTCTGAACAAATCAATTTGGTAGCAATCCGTCACTTAGAAATTCGAAAATGAATACTGATGATGCAGCCGTCATCATCAGAATTATTTTCCAATAATCCAAGTAATTTCAATGCTATATCACTTTCAAAACCCATTCAAAACACATTTCCTTTCAAAAATACCTCCAAAACAATAATGCTATTATTTATCTTCAAAATACTTCCAAATCTCCGGGATTTAAATTTTCAAATCCTGCTTAAATCAACTTTAACTATAATTCATTTGCATAGCTTATGCTCATACAATTTCTTATTTGATTATATTTCAATTTATAATTTACATTTATAATTCATATTTATAAATTTCATTTTATAATGAATTTATTCCCGTAAACTTTGGTTATATTTTCAATTTCTAGTTAAATTTCCATACAATAAGGATAATAATTTAAATATCATCATTCCTAACATCCAAGCAACCATATATTAGCTAAATAGTTTACAAAACTTTCCTTATATCAAAAATATATTTTTGGGTAAAATTATTTCATTTACCACATTTAAAACAATACCGTGTCAATTGTTCTATTCAAGTGTTTAGAAACCCCTTCGATACAGTTGTACAGACTGTGTCGACGAAGGTTCATATGCCACTCAATAAATCAATCAACACAATATTAGAACAATTCATATTCACTAACAAATACGCACTCATATCTATTAATACGCACTCATATCTATTAATACGCTCAAACTCATTCTAGAGTACTACGGACTCTAATTTAAATGAGTAATTCCCACCAGAGCCAAGGTTATCACCAACCTATGCTCTGATACCAACTGTAATGACCCACAAATCCGTACCCTTGAGCTAACACTATTCTACAACAATTAACTCAAGTTGTACAGAAATACGAACCATTTGGGTTAAAGAAGAAGAGGTAGAAGAAGAAAACAGAAAACAACAACAGAATCTAACCATCGCAGCGGAATTAAATATAATAGATAATAAATGATCTTTACTCAAAAATCAAATGTCTCTGTTATATATTACATCATCGGTGTACATCAATCACAGCTCAACATCAATATCATACAATGGATACACAACAACTCAACACAGCGGAGTATATATATAAACAAGTACGGGAGTACGTATCGTCATCCTGCTCGTCTCCTGAGCTCCACAGCATCACATCTTTTATCCTATAATACTCGGTCTGACCCGAGCATTACAGTTAAATAACACCCGAGTCAGTCTGGAATACCAGCGTGAGAAAATCACACTCAATTGATTATTAAAGTTTTCAAAAATCCTTTGAAAACAAAATCATCTCGTAAGACCATGCCACAAATAAACATGTCGGGTTTTTACCTTACGATAGCTAAAACAATTTTTATAGAAATCCTCTGATATTATAATAGGGCCTATATACAAATACTTATAAAATAGCCGAAATTGCTACATCTATTAAATTCCAGCTACTAGCCACAGAGTGGGTAATACAAACAAAACGCGTACAAGGCTCGTAGGGAGAATGGATTTTCAACTAATGACCAGGCACTGGGGTACCACCTGTCACAGTACGTGGCCTAGATCACAGTACCGAGGAGTACGCCCGCTCCCCTGCATAACAAGACCGGGACTACCCCTTACTGGATAATCCCGAGTGAGATCACCCCGCGGTTGGGATCAGCAACCGCCCACTAAGCCGAAATAAAAGGGACATCTAGACAGGGATGACCTCACCCTACTTGGGTGCTACCCACCTAGCCTTGCTGCATAACCCCTGATTTTCAGTCATTCCCATTTGATGAGGCTTGAGGCTAACCGGTACCTTTTTAGAACATATCCCTTACAATGCCCATCATCCACCTGACGATGTTTCGAAAGCATTCATCCATACAAGTCCATCCCGGGTTCGAACGGAACCGAAGGCACTATTCCTACTACATCCATATTGGAAATATCCTCAAGATTAGTAGCGACTAGCCCTCGCACTTCACTGCTCCATCTTCGAATCCAAACTCGTTTTCCACGAAAACGTACAAACCGAATCGAAGTGGTTTTCGAGAAAAAAATCTCGATCCCGGTCTCTTCGAAACGATCAACGCATTTGTCCAATATTGATAGTCGGTGATTTAACTATCAATTAATAATTACAACATCCATCACACAATAAAAAATTTCCCAAATTATTTATTTATCCTAAAATATCTTCACAAGATATATTTACACCTTTCAAACCCCTTTGAAAAACAGTTTTCAAACTATCTTCCTTTCTCAGGATAAATTCCAAGTACTTTCTATTTCCGCTGGAATTACCAAGCACCAAACTTTAGATTTTTAAAATAATTTAAAAACACTTTATTATAAAATATACTTTAAAACATTTAATTAAAAACTACTTTAATATTTTATTAAAAAATATACTTTTTAAAACATTCAAGTTAAAATTACTTCAATAATTTGAAAAAAATGCATACTATATGGATATTTGAAAATAAAGTTACTTAATAAAATATAAAACTAGATTTACACTTTCTAAAACAAAATAGTAAGTCACTCTTTAAATAATTACTGCTATAATAGATTAAAAGAATATATTAAAAGAACATACTTACTTTAGAATTTTAAATATTTGGAAATAATAAAATTTTCAAAACTTGCTTTTTTTTAACAACTTAAAAACTTTTACTTTATATTTAAAAATTTACTTTGAAAATGTAACAGCCCGCAAATCCATACCTCTTGAATCAACATTATTCTACCTCTATTAACTCAAGTGGCACAGAAATACGAACCATTTGGGGTTGAAGAAGAAGAGATAGAAGAAGAAGAAACTAAACAATAACAGAATCTCACAGTCGCAGCGGATAAAATATAATAGTAAATAATAACATCTTTACGCAAACTGAAATCTATAACTATTTAAACATCATATCATCAGAGTATCTCATACATCAACAATTACCAATCAGACATACCATACAATCATAGCAGCGGATATATATACAAGTACGAAGAATACGTCTCGGCTCCAGCTCCTCACCTGCTCCACAACAACCTATCCTGAACAATAATACTCGGTCTGACCCGAGCATTATAATGAAATAACACCCTAGTCAGTCTGGAATACCAGCTGATAATAATGCATCCAAATTGATTTTTAATGTTTCAAAAATCCTTTGAAAACAAAAGCATCTCGTAAGACCACGCCACAAATAAACATGTCGGATTTTTACCTTACGATAGCTAAAACACTTTTTGTAGAAATCCTCTGATATTATAATAGGGTCTATTTACAAATACATATAAAATAGCCGAAATTGTTACATGATTAAATTCCAGCTACTAGCCACAAAAGTGGGTAATACAAACAAAACTCGTACAAGGCTCGTAGGGAAAATGGATATCCAACAATGACTAGGCACTGGGGTACCACCTGTCACAGTACGGGGCCTAGATCACCGTACCGAGGACCACTCCCGATCCCCTGCAACACAAGGCCGGAACCATTCCTTACTGAATAGTCCCGAACAAGATAAACCCCATGGTTGGCGCGACCAACCACCCACCAAGCCGAATAAAAAGGTACATCTAGACAGGGGAATATCTTGTCCTGCTTGGGCATGACCCACCTAACCTTGCTGCATATCCCCTGATTTTCAGTCATTCCCGGTTGATGAGGCTTGAGGCTAAGCGTTACCTTTAGAACGTTTTCACTTAGAATGCCCATCGCCCACCTGCCGATGTTTCGCAAGCATTCATCCATACAAGTCCGTCCCGGGTTCGAACGGAACCGAAGGCACTACTCCTACTACATCCATTTTGAAAATATCCTCAGGATTAGTAGCGACTAACCCTTGCACTTCACTACTCCATCTTCGACTCCAAACACGTTTTTCCACGAAACGTACAAACCGGATCGAAGTGGTTTTCAAGAAATAAATCTCGATCCCGGTCTCTTCGAAACGATCAACGCATTTGTCCAATATTGATAGTCGGTGATTTAACTATCAATTTATATTCATAAACATCCATAAGCATCCATCACACAATAAATAATTCCCATATTATTTATTTGCTTCAAATATCTTTAAAAGATATAGTTTCAAATTTCCCAAGCTCATTTGAAACATTTTCCAAAATTCTTCCTTTACAAGTTAAATCTTTTACCCTTAATTTCCATTGGAAATAACCAAGTCCAAAACAATTTAAATTTTAAAACAGTTAAAACATTTTTTACTGAAATATACTTTAAATATGGAAATTTACTTCTACTTACTTACTCAAAATATAATTCCAAAATATGTACAGTAAAACCATTTATTAAGATATAAACTTTGATTTTAAAAAAGGTTTTTATTAAACTAAACTTAAAATTAGTGTTTTAATAAGATAAATCCTAATTTCAAATGACTTAAGTCAAAAACAGCCTTTAAATAAATTCATTTGTAAAAATAATTACTAATGAAATTGCAAATATCCACTATTACTAATTTATTAATTAGCTTTTAAAGTTTTCCAAACACTCGTTTGAAACAAGTTTTAAACTTAAAATTTAATTTTAATAAAATCTGTTTAAAACTCGAACTGGGTTTTTCCCAGGGAAGCTCATTCCTACTCAAATATCCCAAAAATCCTTCTTATGAATTCTGTCAATTTATTTAGATTCAGGTTTACGTTTCAGTAACATAAATTTACTTTCACATTTATCAACTGATAACGTTTCTCTTTGATTATCATCCCAGATTTTACAAATTTTAAATTTTCATTCTAAATAGATTTCAAATTTTAATTCTTTTAAATTCATTATTTAACAATATCTTTTATTCCTCTAAAATTCAATTTATCCATTTATAATTAAATTATGGATTTATAATTTATCCAGCAATATTCTGATACAATTTTATTTCACTTTTCCATCCAAACAGATTCTAATTTTTATATTCCTTTAAATTCCTTACTTATTAATTTTCTTAATTTCTTTTGAAAACCCAATTTAATTTCTTTATAATTTAAAACTCCAAATTTCTTTATAATTAACATTCTGGGTTTGTAGTTTACACCACAATATCACAATACAATTTAATTCCAAATTTATCAATCACAATATATAAATAGGCATCATCATCAATTATACAAATAATTACTTCATTGTGAGGAATCCAGTTGGATCCCTCCAACCTGTTTTCCCTGCATCCACAAATATTAGCACATCACATATATAAATATCAATCCAGGCTGATATAAATAAACATTTCAACCAATCACACAATTATTTAAATATTAACTACTTAAATAAGCTAACATTCCAGATGTGAGTGAGAATAACTCACCTTGAGTTTCGGCGAGCGTTCGAAATTTAAATTAAATCGAACGGCGTTCGATTTAACTCAAATTTCTACTTGCCCGGAATGACTCCGGATCTGTACCATCGCGTAGTGCTCTTTTCTGCGATTCCAACGCCACCAATTTCGTACGAATCTGACTACGTATGAACTATATATGAATTTTCAAAGTTGGTATATAAAATTTATAATCAATTTCTTTTAAATTAAATCTTAATATACCCAAACCAATTCCTGTCCGCAAGATCTAAAAACCACATCAAGGCCTCACGTTGCTTCTTCTCCACGCAGCGCTACAGGCAAGAAGCACGAACATGAACCCACTCACGCAAAACTAGGGCTTCGAACCGCGACCACCACTGACAATTCCACCTCGATCGGAGACTACCGTTGCGACGCCCATCGCCAACTCCACCATCCCCAGGCGTGCGCACGAGCTCGGTGACCGCCACTCCTCAACAAGCGTGCACTAACTGTACACGAACACAGCCCCCTGTGCGTTTCTCCGCTCCGCTAATTCCCATCACACCCGTACGGATGTGAAGCTCTCGACAACCTCTCCGTATTTCTAGTTAAGAGTTTTGGCTAAGACTGAATAGATGAAGAGATATTAGAGGGAGAAGCAGATTCATTATCAGTCATTAAATAGATGTTAGCAGCGACTGAATATCTCTTAGGGTTTTAGCCATTATAAGTATATATATAATATTGTTTAATATTATTTTAATACCGTTTCCAATTATTTTACCACTCACGCAAACGAACTCCAAAACTCATATACTAATAGGCGTTCCTAGGGTTTTTCCGCGTTCCGGACACAATGGAACAGGTTTCATAAGCTAATTTGATCGTATGTGCGAGATACAGAATTAAACGATCAATTTAAAATTAAATCGGTTAAAACGATTTCGATGCGTTTCGAGCTGCCACGGTCAAACGACAACTCCGATTGCTACGAAAATTGAAATCCGATAATAACTAACTATTACGGATCCAATGGAACTAGTTTCGTCGAATTCCGAGACTGTGCCCCGGAAGGCTATTTTAACTCGTCTATTAAATCGAGCGATTTTCATAATTGACGAAAACGCTTAAAATTTCACTTTTAAAATTTTAATAACTTAATAATAAATCATATAAAATTTATAAACACAAATAAAATCATCCTGGCTCATTCCGGACCAAAATCTGATTAAATTGCATTTTAATAATATTAAATTCATTTTTATATTAATATAAAATCCTAAATATTAATTTATCAACTTTAAAATTCTTCTAAAATTCCCACCACGCTATTTACACTCAAATAACTCAAAAATAAATTTTTAAAACCATTTTCATCACTATTTACATCCAGATTTACTTATATTCCAATTCCGAGTATTTAAATTATTATTTTCCCATTATTCAAATTCAACCCGAATTACTATAAATTAAAAATTATAAGCTTATTTCATTGATTGAACCCGAATCTATTCATTGCAAAATCAGTTAAGGATCCACATTAAACATTTAAAACGAATTAAATGTTCAAATTCAATGGCTTAAAAATACGGGATGTTACATTCCTCCCCCCTTATAAAAATTTCGTCCCCGAAATTTGCTAAGGTAAAAAAAAACTATGCTTAAACTCACTTACTCATCCCAGTTGGTTAGTTAAAAGCTTATATTCACTTTCCAAAATCCTTTAGCTCAAACTCCCAACCCATGTACTTCATTTTTAATCAAAAGCTTTGGTTTCAATATTATTTCAAAACAACATTACTAGTCACTAAACTTTTCCCAAAACCCCAAAAAAATTCTAACTCCGAAAATTTCGAAAAATTTCGGCAGAGTCTCCCCTGAACGGAGGAGCTTTCGCGATATCACGATACACACAAATATTTATACATCGACCCACACAGTCGGAAACCAAAATATATCACAATATATATCATTTTTCCAATTATATTTGCGTAGGCGTACCTTTTTAGCAAATTTTAATAGCGAGCGGCTAATGTAACGCATATACGTGCTCCAACTCTCTCGAACGCCTCCCGCACCTGTACTTACTCAAACAAATTCATTAGCTTTCAATTTTATGAACATTTCATTAGCATTGCCAATATAAATGTAAGCCATACACAACCATTTCATAAATCTTAACCAACATACCATTTTCATAGCCTAAAAAGCAAACTTCATCACCATTTAATAATGTTAACCATGTTTTATCAACAATTTAAAATTTTCAATCACCTTTTAATTTCTCGACAAATCCAAACTTCACTTTTATTTCACTTGATTGATTTAAATTCAAGTTTACTATATACCATGCATATTTATTACAACCCATTCATTTCTATTTCAATATAATTAACATATGCTTTACTTACATTTCTTTATTTTAACTTACATTCCCAATTTGATTTACGATCAAATTTTATTTTAAACTTGAAACATTTGCAATTCTTTTATGATTCATTTCCATTCATATGCAAACATCAGTTATCAAAATGTCAATTCATTCCAATTGATTCAAAATCAATTTCATTTGCTATTTTAAATCAATTCACTTGCATTCGTTTACAAACTCTTTGAATTAGATTCCAATCCATATCAATTTATTCAAAAATCAATTTCAATTGCTTGTTAAACAACTCAATTCCGAATACATGTAATTTTCATGTCATTCAAGCCAAAACTGATCACCACTTCAGCTTACACCCATTTAAAATCAATTCCAGTCTAGATTTATATTAATTTTATTCAATTCTGCATGGTTCATAATCCAAGCATGCTTATTCCATTTCAATTATAAAATCAATCCTTATTCTCACTTTTCAAATTTATTATTCATCTTAAGTTTATTTTTATTATATTATTACTATTATCTTATATTTCTTCTTTTTTTCTTCCTCACAATAACAATCTTAAAAGTCATTTGCTTGCATCCAAATTTTATTTTGCAAACAAAATTTATTTAAAGCTATTTCATAAGCTTAAAAGTAACCATCTCATCATTCTCTTAAAGGATTACAGTTCCATAATATCTTAATTTATTTCCATTTTAATTGATTCTTACCAAATTAACCCATTTACAAATTTTAATCCAACTGGCTTATACATTCAGCTTAAGTTTAAATTAATAACATCTCATTCTATATTATTTACAACTCTCACACATCTTTAATTCATACTTTCATATTCCATTACAATAATCAATTAAAACCATTCCACTTGCAAGTCCATTTCAGTATCTAAACAAATTTACCCAAGACCACATTATAAAGCTTAATTACCATTATTTATTTTTCTTAATCATTCTTCACAATATTTTCATTTAATTTTCATTCAATTAAGTTCCAATTCCATTAATCTTGATTCATATATTCATCCAATCCTAATTTTTTTCATTCACACTTCATTATTTGTTATCACAAATCTAAATCCCATGCCACAGTTGGATTTTATTTACTTTCCAAATTTTGACCAATTATCACAATTCTATTCATTACCATACACATTCCATTTAATTGTAATTCAATTTAGTTCCTAACCTAATCCATATTAGATTTTAATACTCTTTCCCAATTCATACTGAACTTATTTATAATACGACCATTTTCAAATGTTCTAAACAAGAACTAGGTTCCATTTTACCCTTCAATTATTAACAAGCTTCCAAACTTATACCCATTCCAGTACTATTTTCATTTAATTTAGCTTATACTAAATTCATCTTCAAGCTTCTCTTTATTTAATTCAGCTTATGCTAAATTCATTCTCAGACAATTCCTTAGAATTTAGTTGAGTTAAAATTTTATTTAGCCATCTTGAATTTATACCATTACCTTTACTATCTTCAATATGAATTTAATTACATTCATTTTTATCCATAACACAATTGAATCTTGTTTTCAATCCATCTCAATTTCATTCGATTGAAGTTAAACCCAATTCAATTTAATTTTAATTCTCCATATACAAGTCCAAAACTTATTTACTATCTTAAGTTCATTCACTTCTTTTATATTCCACTTTACATTATCTCAATTCACATTCAATTTGAGACTAGGTTTGAATTCACCATACCATTCAACTACTTCCATTTGTGATTATAATCTCACTTTCAATTTATAAGTTCTCCAACTTATTTATTTTAAAGCTCATATAGCTCATTTTAATCCATCTACACCTTATAATCACATTCTCAGATTTTACATATATATGTATTACTGAATTTTTAGGGATACAAATCTCCTTTCACCTTAATCCTTTGCACATTTTAAACTCACAATTCCAGATTATAAGTATAATACTTAATAGCTTGTGGGTATAATCCATTACACAATGACCCACAATTTCAAAGCCAACTTACATTTCAATTTAATCTAAATCCATTTAATTCTAAGTCCAATTTAATTCTAAGTCCAAATTTATTTGACTTATCCAAGTTCAATTCAAATTTCCATTTACTTCAATATATTTTATTCACTTCCATTTACTCAAATTAAGTTTTAATTCCAATTCCCAAATTTATTTAACTTATTCCAAGTTAAATTCAAATTTTCATTCATTTCAATAATTTCATTTACCTCCATTTACCCAAATTAATTTTAATTTCAGGATTAAAATTTCATTCCTTTTTTTTACTTAATATCAACTCCAATTCTCTTTTTTTTAAATCAACTTTATTTACAAGGTATATAGTTGATTCATTTTAGAATTTACACATTAATTAAATAGAATTTTCCAGAATTCAATTTACCCGGTTTTATTTCAAAACCAATTTGAAATATATCAAATATATACCTATGTGGTATATCAAATCAAAACTCAAGATTTTCCAAAACAACTTGTTTGTACCAAAAACAAATTCCTCATTTTGACATCTCCAAAACAACTGTTATACCCAACAAGTCTAAACAATATCATAACCAAGTACTAGGGAAGCAATCCATCACTTAAGAAACTCGAAAATGAATTCTAATGATGTGGCCAACATCATCAGGATTATTTTCCAACGACTGAAGTGAGTTCAATGCTTCTTACTTTTCCAAATTTATTTCAAAACAGTTGCCATTCAAAAATACTTCCCAAATCAACATTTCATTATTGCCTTCAACCATATGGGAAAAATATTACCAAACATTTCCAAGATTTTAAATTTCCCACCCTTATTCTTAATGCATTTAAAAACCTTGCCAAAACTCCCGGGTTTAAATTCTGGTTTAATTTAAATTTAGTTATTCTCTTTTTTATAATTTATACTTACAGAATTTATTTGGTTATAACCATTTCAAATTTAAGATTAACTTTAGATTCTTATTTGATTTTTAATATTAGCAACCAAACATCCAAATATATATATAATGTTAGAAAATTATTCCTTTTATATCAAAATATAATTTTGGGTAAAATTATTTCATTTACCCACTTTAAAAACAATACTATGTTAGTTTATCTTGTTCAAGAGTTTAGAAACACCTATCGATACGGTTGTACTTCCCGTACTGACCAGAATTCATAAACACTCAACCGATAAGTCAACACAGTATAGAAAATAAAATTTATATGCACTAACAAGTATGCTCTCATAGCTATTAATACGCTCAACTCATTATAGAGTACTATTGACTCTATTTAATGAGTAATTTCCCCACCAAAGCCTAGGTTGTCGCCAACCTAAGCTCTGATACCAAGTGTAACAGCCCGCAAATCCGTACCCCTTGAATCAACATTATTCTACCTCTATTAACTCAAGTGGCATAGAAATACGAACCATTTGGGGTTGAAGAAGAAGAGATAGAAGAAGAAGAAACTAAACAATAACAGAATCTCACAGTCGCAACGGATAAAATATAATAGTAAATAATAACATCTTTACGCAAACTGAAATCTATAACTGTTTATACATCATATCATCAGAGTATCTTATACATCAACAATTACCAATCAGACATACCATACAATCATAGCAGCGGATATATATACAAGTACGAAGAATACGTCTCGGCTCCAGCTCCTCACCTGCTCCACAGCAACCTATCCTGAACAATAATACTCGGTCTGACCCGAGCATTACAATGAAATAACACCCGAGTCAGTCTGGAATACCAGCTGATAATAATGCATCCAAATTGATTTTTAAAGTTTCAAAAATCCTTTGAAAACAAAAGCATCTCGTAAGACCACGCCACAAATAAACATGTCGGGTTTTTACCTTACGATAGCTAAAACACTTTTTATAGAAATCCTCTGATATTATAATAGGGTCTATTTACAAATACTTATAAAATAGCCGAAATTGTTACATGATTAAATTCCCGCTACTAGCCACAAAAGTGGGTAATACAAACAAAACTCGTACAAGGCTCGTAGGGAAAATGGATTACCAACAATGACTAGGCACTGGGGTACCACCTGTCACAGTACGGGGCCTAGATCACCGTACCGAGGACCACTCCCGATCCCTTGCAACACAAGGCCGGAACCATTCCTTACTGAACAGTCCCGAACAAGATAAACCCCGTGGTTGGCGCGACCAACCACCCACTAAGCCGAATAAAAAGGGACGTCTAGACAGGGGAATATCTTGTCCTGCTTGGGCATGACCCACCTAACCTTGCTGCATATCCCCTGATTTTCAGTCATTCCCGGTTGATGAGGCTTGAGGCTAAGCGTTACCTTTAGAACGTTTTCACTTAGAATGCCCATCGCCCACCAGACGATGTTTCGCAAGCATTCATCCATACAAGTCCGTCTCGGGTTCGAACGGAACCGAAGGCAGTACTCCTACTACATCCATTTTGGAAATATCCTCAGGATTAGTAGCTAGCCCTTGCACTTCACTGCTCCATCTTCGACTCTAAACACGTTTTTCCACGAAACGTACAAACCAGATCGAAGTGGTTTTTGAGAAATAAATCTCGATCCCGGTCTCTTCGAAACGATCAACGCATTTGTCCAATATTGATAGTCGGTGATTTAACTATCAATTTATATTCATAAACATCCATAAGCATCCATCACACAATAAATAATTCCCATATTATTTATTTGCTTCAAATATCTTTAAAAGATAATTTCAAATTTCCCAAGCTCATTTGAAACATTTTCCAAAATTCTTCCTTTACAAGGTAAATCTTTTACCCGTAATTTCCATTGGAAATAACCAAGTCCGAAACAATTTAAATTTTAAAACAGTTAAAACATTTTTTTACTGAAATATACTTTAAATATGGAAATTTACTTCTAGTTACTTACTCAAAATATAATTCCAAAATATGTACAGTAAAACCATTTATTAAGATATAAACTTTGATTTTAAATAAGATTTTTATTAAACTAAACTTAAAAGTAGTGTTTTAATAAGATAAATCCTAATTTCAAATGACTTAAGTCAAAAACAGCCTTTAAATAAATTCATTTGTAAAAATAACTACTAATGAAATCGCAAATATCCACTATTACTAATTTATTAATTAGCTTTTAAAGTTTTCTAAACACTCGTTTGAAACAAGTTTTAAACTTAAAATTTAATTTTAATAAAATTTGTTTAAAACTCGAACTGGGTTTTTTCCAGGGAAGCTCATTCCCACTCAAATATCCCAAAAATCCTTCTTATGAATTCTGTCAATTTATTTAGATTCTGGTTTACGTTTTAATAACATAAATTTACTTTCACATTTATCAACTGATAACGTTTCTCTTTGATTATCATTCCAGATTTTACAAATTTTAAATTTTCATTCTAAATAGATTTCAAAATTTAATTCTTTTAAATTCATTATTTAACAATATCTTTTATTCCTCTAAAATTCAATTTATCCATTTATAATTAAATTATGGATTTATAATTTATCCAGCAATATTCTGATACAATTTTATTTCACTTTTCCATCCAAACAGATTCTAATTTTTATATTCCTTTAAATTCCTTATTTATTAATTTTCTTAATTTCTTTTGAAAACCCAATTTAATTTCTTTATAATTTAAAACTCCAAATTTCTTTATAATTAACATTCTGGGTTTGTAGTTTACACCACAATATCACAATACAATTTAATTCCAAATTTATCAATCACAATATATAAATAGGCATCATCATCAATTATACAAATAATTACTTCATTGTGAGGAATCCAGTTGGATCCCTCCAACCTGTTTTCCCTGCATCCACAAATATTAGCACATCACATATATAAATATCAATCCAGGCTGATATAAATAAACATTTCAACCAATCACACAATTATTTAAATATTAACTACTTAAATAAGCTAACATTCCAAATGTGAGTGAGAATAACTCACCTTGAGTTTCGGCGAGCGTTCGAAATTTAAATTAAATCGAACGGCGTTCGATTTAACTCAAATTTCTACTTGCCCGGAATGACTCCAGATCTGCACCATCGCGTAGTGCTCTTTTCTGCGATTCCAACGCCACCAATTTCGTACGAATCTGACTACGTATGAACTATATATGAATTTTCAAATTTGGTATATAAAATTTATAATCAATTTCTTTTAAATTAAATCTTAATATACCCAAACCAATTCCTGGCTGCAAGATCTAGAAACAACATCAAGGCCTCACGTTGCTTCTTCTCCACGCAGCGCTATAGGCAAGAAGCACGAACATGAACCCACACGCAAAACTAGGGCTTCGAACCGCGGCCACCACTGACAATTCCACCTCGATCGGAGACTACCGTTGCGACGGCCATCGCCAACTCCACCAACCCCAGGCGTGCGCACGAGCTCAGTGACCGCCACTCCTCAACAAGTGTGCACTAACTGTACACGAACGCAGCCCCCTACGCGTTTCTCCACTCCGCTAATTCCCATCACACCCGTACGGATGTGAAGCTCTCGACAGCCTCTCCGAATTTCTAGTTAAGAGTTTTGGTTAAGACTGAATAGATGAAGAGATATTAGAGGGAGAAGCAGATTCATTATCAGTCATTAAGTAGATGTTAGCGGCGGCTGAATATCTCTTAGGGTTTTAGCCATTATAAGTATATATATATAATATTGTTTAATATTATTTTAATACCGTTTCCAATTATTTTACCACTCACGCAAACGAACTCCAAAACTCATATACTAATAAGCGTTACTAGGGTTTTTCCGCGTTCTGGACACAATGGAACAGGTTTCATAAGCTAATTTGATCGTATGTGCGAGATACAGAATTAAACGATCAATTTAAAATTAAATCGGTTAAAACGATTTTGATGCGTTTCGAGCTGCCACGGTCAAACGACAACTCTGATTGCTACGAAAATTGAAATCCGATAATAACTAACTATTACGGATCCAATGGAACTGTTTCATCGAATTCCGAGACTGTGCCCCGGAAGGCTATTTTAACTCGTCTATTAAATCGAGCGATTTTCATAATTGACGAAAACGCTTAAAATTTCACCTTTAAAATTTTAATAACTTAATAATAAATCATATAAAATTTATAAACACAAATAAAATCATCCTGGCTCATTCCGGACCAAAATCTGATTAAATTGCATTTTAATAATATTAAATTCATTTTTATATTAATATAAAATCCTAAATATTAATTTATCAACTTTAAAATTCTTCTAAAATTCCTACCACGCTATTTATACTCAAATAACTCAAAAATAAATTTTTAAAACCATTTTCATCACTATTTACATCCAGATTTACTTATATTCCAATTTCGAGTATTTAAATTATTATTTTCCCATTATTCAAATTCTACCCGAATTACTATAAATTAAAAATTATAGCTTATTTCATTGATTGAACCCGAATCTATTCATTTCAAAATCAATTAAGAATCCACATTAAACATTTAAAACGAATTAAATGTTCAAATTCAATGGCTTAAAAATACGGGATGTTACAGAAAACGTACTTGGTTATCCAGGGAGAATTTCCAACCTCAATTACTTAAATCAATTTTCCAAATTGATTCCCAACTTATTCCATTTGAAATAAATTTCTTTACCTATCAGTTTATTTCAAAATTCATTAATTATGGACTTTATATTTATTATTATTATTTTCCGTTTGATTTCATATCATTTAACTGAAATATACCAATTTCAGCTTCTTCCCAATTTCTTCTTTATTCTTTTCAATAAATTGAATCTTAAATTTAAAATAAATGTTTTATTCTTTTAAAATAAAAACACCGATGTTTAAAATTCATTAATTTTCTGATTATTCAAAATTTCCCTTACTAAACTTAAGATTTATTTATTAGAATTTTAAAGGCACTTTATTTCTTTTCCAATTCATTCTTAAATTTATTCAAATTTCTATAATTATTTTACTTACAAAATCACTTCTTTTATTATCTTTCCATAATCCAATTTATATATTTTTGGTAATTCATCATACCCAATTATGTCCAATCGAACCATAGCATTCAATATTCCAATATAACTCATCATAGAATATCAATATTCACAGCAAAGAATATTAAATAATTTAAATAAATATTGAGGGGTCCAGTTGGATCCCTCCAACCTGTTTTCCCTGCATCCACAGACGTTAGCACAATATAAAATGCCAATTTCAAATTATACCACACTATAGCACAACAATCAATTCAACCATTCAAACAATTATTTAAATTTAATCATTTAAATTTAAATTTAAACGGAGTGAGATTAACTCACCTTTGAATTTTGAATGCAATCCAGTCCAAACTTGCTTGTTTCCATCAGGATTTCAGACCTTGTATAAATATTTTGCAGTTTATTAATATTTGGATTAACCGATCAATTAATTCCTAATACTTTGGTTTTAACTATTAATTTGGTTACAAATAAATTTTTCCTTTAAATAAATATTTGAACTAATTCAAAAATCATTTACCATTAAATAACTTAATTAGCTAAGGCTTTAGTTTTAGACTAATTCTCTTTAATAAAATATTTAACTAAAAAGTAACTTTCAGAACTGAATTGAATAAAATAACCTCTTGTAAAAATAATTGAATAAATTTTATTAAATAAAACTACCTTTATAATATATATAAACCGCATTTAAAATCTTTACTAAGATTAAATTTTTATTTTATTTTCTGCTGGCATATTAAAACTGAAACTGCATATCATTATATATTATTTATTTATTTTTATTTTTTTCAACATTAACAAATTATATCTTCAAAACCTTACATATATTCATATATGTATTACTTTAAATTGATTCAAACTGAAAGAGATAACAAGCGATTACCTTACTGCGAACGACAAACATGATCTGAAATCGCCAGAACCAGCAACAGCTAGGCCGACCAGACCTCCACCATCCCTCGCCGACCTCACTGCAACTTCCCTAAGCTCGCATATGCCGTCACCGTCACGCGTGAGCTTTACTTCCACACCAAAATCAAGCTCGAACCCTCCACGAAAGACGCAACCGTACCGCCTCACCGTGCTACAGAGACCATCGCGTGTGACAAAACTCCATCGAGCTCTTCCAAATTCTGCCCAAAGGCATGCCTACCCTCGACAAAACCAACCACCAACCCACTTCTCGATTTGATGGCCACAAACTGCGAAACACCAACCCTAGCCGCGAACTGAGAAGGCCGAGCACCTCAAACGATGTCGCGCCTCCAATTCGTACGCGATGGCGATTTGATTCTTCCCATCGTCGCCATTATTCTGTGCGCAAAGGCTTCGGCCGATTTTTTTTATTTTTTTATTTATTTTACGAATTAGGGAAAAGAATTAGGATTTTGAAGAGAAAGCCTTGTTTATTTATTCGGCTGTAGGTATAAAAAGAAAGAAGCGTGTTAGGGAAGGCAAGTAGTTGGCTTGTTTCAGAAGACAGAGGAGAATAGGTCGGTAGAAGAAACGTAGGGCAATTATGATTTACTTTGTGACCTAATATATTATATTTAAATTAAAACAATAATTACTGTCTCGTCATTTTTATCTCGTACGATTACACGATAATTCCAAAAGCTACGAAATTTGAAATTCGATAATAATATAATATTACGGATCCAGTGGAACAGGTTTCGTCGAATTCCGAGACTGTGCCTCCGAATGCTATTTCTAAATTCAATTTAAACTATAAAATTTCAAACCTGAACAAATCACTGTTAATTTAAATTCTACAAGTTCTATTATTCTCAGTACTGTCAATATAAATTTTACAAGCCTTTAAATTATTTTTAACAGGCTTAAAATTCCAGATTCAACAATTTACCCAACTTCACATATTTAATTTAATAATTCAATTATCAAATAAATTCTGGTATTCGTAATTCAAGTAAAAATTACTCTATTGAACATTTAAAATCAATTAAATATCCCGATTTTAAATGCTCGAAAATTTCGAGTTGTCACAGATCCTAAATATAAGCATGCACAAGATAATGGTGTAGGTGTGTTTAGAGCTATACCCCATAGGTTAACGTAACCGATCTTAGTAAGTAGTTCACAAATACAAATAGAACACCCTATGTCGCATAGAATACTAATGAAATTAATTGCATGTGATCACCATATATTAATTGTGTAACTCATTCACTAGATTTTTGTCTGACTATCCCATTTCCTTTTATTTTCCCCCACCATAGGAAGACAAATCAACATTGATCTTGGCATAATATGTGGATAAAGGAGCTAAGTGCCGGAGTTCCATTATTCTTCATTGTTCCTCATGCAACTATTTATTGTGTCAAATGAATGTTAGACTTTATATTGTACATTGGAAAACAATATATGAATTAAATATTTTTAAAGATTTTCATATTGAAATGTCTATTTTCAGTAATTATGATTTAACTCCTTTTGTTATGAGACCTGAAAGTGTAGAATGTTTTTAAATATTATCATGGTCTTTGTAATTTCTAGAAAACTCGATAGCTCATATCTTTTGGCACGACATGAGTCTGAAAGTCACACTAGGATTTGGATAGGTGTGTCCAGAGGTGCAGGTTGTCACAACTGCACCAATATTGGCAATGTCGATTCCATTCCAGTTTTGACTGAATAACTCATTTTAAGCTATCTGCAAAAATGGGATTCATTAGCAACTAACTAATAGATTGTAAGTAAAACATAAATATTAAGTAGTGCTCACATATGTACTTGACTCTTATATAGTATACATGTCTAATAGAAAATGTAGATACTCTCTTTCAGTGCATTCCTAGTTCATAATCTAATGATATGTTTTGTTCAGATACCAATATCTGAATCGAAGTTAACAATTTGAAAGCTAACAAGGACACGTCCATCAGATATGATATCAAGAAACAATTACAATTCTAACTAACTACTTTTAGAATCTCATAGTGGAAACAAATAAATTATAATACCAAATAGTCATCATTTTTTCATAACATCATAATGTATTAATAATATCATATACATAAGCCTTTACAATGCTAATCAAACCCAACCCACGTACACAATCAAACCCAGGTCATAATACTTATTTACATCATTTACAGTATGCATAATAAGGTCCATGTCTCCTATTCCATCTTGAGTCATGCTCCATCAACCTAGTAATATGAATAAAGTGGAAAAAATAGGATTGGGTCAGACATAAACCCGAGTGAGCGAATCATAATTGCTCCACATATACTACAGATATATTACTATAACATGACAAGAGTTTAACACCTCGGTCTCCACGTCTTGGTCACGTCTCGGTCACGTCTCTGTCATAAATGGTCATGCTATTTTTTTACAAGTCATACTTGCAGTTTATGGTATATTATCGCGTCATCAAACTAACTCTAGCTAGACTAACGTCTTGGACCCGTCTCATATGGTGTAGGTCAGCTTAAAGTCCCCGTCTAAGGGACTCGTGTCTTGGACCCTTCTCAATTTCTACAAGACAGCTTAACATTTGCGCTTCTAAAATAAATGGACTTGTGTCCTAGAAACCACTGGTCATGTAACAACTCGATTTTTCGACGCCCGAAAAATCGAACCATTTGGGTTAAAGAAGAAGAGGTAGAAGAAGAAAATAGAAAACAACATCAGAATCTAACCATCGCAGCGGAATAAAGTATAATAGATAATACATGATCTTTACACAAAAACAAATCTATTTATACATTACATCATTAGAATATACATAACACACAACTGGACAGTAATCATAACAAGTCCTCACAATCTGAATACACAGCAAATCAACACAGTGGAATATTTAAAACAAGTACGGGAGCACGTATCGCCATTCAGCTCGTTTCCTGAGCTCCTCAGCATCCTTTCTTGTAATCAATAATACTCGGTCTGACCCGAGCATTATAGTTAAATAACACCGGAGTCAGTCTGGAATACCAGCATGAGAAAACCATACTCAAATTGACTATTAAAGTTTCAAAATCCTTTGAAAACAAAAGCATCCCGTAAGACCACGCCACAAATAAACATGTCGGGTTTTTACCTTACGATAGCTAAAACACTTTTTATTAAAATTCTCTGATATTATAATAGTGTCGATAGAAAGTAAAATAGAATTTAGCTGAAATGCTTGCATCTCACGTTTCAGCAATAGTTGGGCACAATCAAAACCGTACGGACGCGTAGGGAAAATGGATTTCCAACTAATGACTAGGCACTGGGGTACCACCTGTCACGGTACCTGGTCTAGATCATCATACCGAGGATCACTCCCGACCCCCTGCAACAGAAGACCAGGACTACTCCTTACTGGATAATCTCGAGTAAGATCACCCCACGGTTGGGATCAGCAACCGCACCACTAAGCCGAATAAAAGGGACATCTAGACAGGGATGACCTCACCCTAATGGGCGCTATCCACCTAGCCTTGCTGCATAACCCCTGATTTTCAGTCATTCCCGGTTGATGAGGCTTGAGGCTAAGCGTTAACTTTTTAGAACGTTTCACTTAGAATGCTCATCGTCCACCTGACAATGTTCTGAAAGCATTCATCCATACAAGTCCGTCCCGGGTTCGAACGGAACCGAAGGCATTACTCCTACTACATTCATTTTAGAATCATCCTCAGGATTAGTAGCGACTAGCCCTTACACTTCATTGCTCCATCTTCGAATCCAAACTCGTCTTCCTCACGAAAACGTACAAACCAGATCGAAGTGGTTTTCGAGAAATAAATCCCGATCCCGGTCTCTTCGAAACGATCAGCGCATTGTCCAATATTGATAGTCGGTTATTTAATTATCAATTAACATTCACAACAACCATCAAAAATAAATAATTTCTCCTAAATTATTTATTAACCTCAAAATATCTTCGCAAGATACATTTCCATTTTCAACCCTTTTGAAAACAGTTTTCAAACCACACTCTTCTCATGGAATAAATTCGCACATATTTATTCTCACTGGAAACACCAAGAATAAAAACCTTAGATTTTTAAAATAATTTAAACACTTTCTTATAAAATATCCTTTAAGACATTTAAGTTAAAAACTACTTTAATACTAGTTCCAAAAATACATACTTTAAGAATATTTAAAATTAGCTAATTTATGAAATATAAAACTAAATTTTCATCTTTTAAAACAAAATACTAAGTCACCTTTAAATAATTACTACTATAGTAAATTTGAAAAAAATACTTATTTTAAAATCTAAACATTTAAAATAGTAAATTTTCTAAAACATACTTTTTAAATCAACCTTTAAAACTTTTAAGTTATAAAAATTTTGCTTGAAAACATACTTGGCTATCCAGTGAAATAAACTTATCCTTCACATCTATTAAAAATAAATCATTATTTATTTTTAAACAAATTTACCCATTCCTTTAAAACATTCCTACCGTGAATTTATCCTTCCAAATATCCATTGATATTTTACTTCACTTTTATAATCCCAGTTTATAAATTCCGAAGTCTCGTCTTCTTGAAAAACATAAATTTCAAATTCTAAATCAATTCCCAAATCGATTTCAGATTTTATTCCAAATTGAAATAGATTCCTTTACTTTCTCAATTTAACTCCAAAACTCATCAACTTCACTTTTACCATTCAAATATGATTTAAAAATCTTATTTAACTGAAATATTACTTTCATGCTTTTCTAAATTCCTCCTTTATCTTTTTAAATAAATTTAATCCTTGAATTTAAATATATTCTTTTATTACTTTAAATAATATCACTTTAAGTTTAAAATTCATTCTCTCTCTGTTTATTCAAAATCCTTTTTTTTCATACTCGGAATTTATTAATTAAGATTTAAATCACTTTTATTCTGTTCCAATTCCTTTTTAATTTATTCAGATGCTCTAAAATTATTTTACTTAAAAACCCCCTCCTTTATTTTCTTTTCGAAAATCAATTTTTATATTTTTGGTAACTCAGTATACCTAAATATATTCGATCAACCTGTAGCATCCAACATTTTCAATTATCAATATAATTCATCCCAGGATATCTAATAATCATAACAAAGAATATTAAATAATCTAAATAAATGTTGAGAAATCCAATTGGATCCCTCCAACCTGTTTCCCTACATCCACAGATGTTAGCACAATATAAAATACCAATTCCACTTCGAGGTTTAATATCGCGGTATATGGGTTTTAAATACAATATCATCCGCTATTATGCGGCGCATAGGGTCTCATCCGCTATATAATGCGGGAAATCAATCACTCCAATATATACTATATATCACTATATAATATACCACATCAAATTAATTCAATCATTCAATCAACTATTTAAATTTAACTAGTTAAATTTAAATATTACCCAAATGAGTGAGATTAACTCACCTTTGCTTTTATTTGCAATCCGATTCATCTCGACTATTTCTTCACGACTATTGACCTTGTATAAACATTATGCAGTTTATTAATATTTGAAATAGTCAAACAACTTATTTTTACCATTTAATAAATTTCTATTAACTAGTTTAAAATAAATACTGGCCTAATATATTTTCCCCCTTTCAGTTTGCAACAAAATAGTTTAATTCACCACTAATTTTATAAACAAAGATTACCAACTTAATTTTTTTTTGAATCAAAGCATTTTAAATCTAACTGGTGAGTTAAATTATGTGTACAAATCTTTATATTCTTTCCTATTTACATATACACATATATATTAATTTTAATTGAAGAAAACTAAAAACTATACCTCACAGACTTTGAGCACACAGCTGTCCAGAGCATCATGACCTTTCCCCCATCCCCCTTCGAACGAGAGTCGCCGCCCCCCTCACGCCTTCGCCTGCAGCCTCAAGGTCCCATCGCCGCATTGACATCGATCTCCATCATCCCTCAAAATATCACGACGAGCCGCGACCCCAAAATCGACTCCGACATCGATGCCCTAGATAGAGTCTCGCAGAATCGATCGTCGCGAAATCGATTTCGATATTCATGTCGAAGAACCACGAGAGGAACACATCGTCGAGCTGAAACAAACTCGTGCACCCACTAATCATTTGGGAATGAAGAGCTTCGGCCACACCTCTTCGTGATGCCTCGAGATTTCAAGACGAAATCGAAGTCGATTTCATCACTTCATCAATTATTGATTTAACACGGCTGTTGATTTTTTTTTATAAAACGAGTTCGGCCTTTTTTTTCTTTGTATAATTTTTTTTGTTTCGGCTGTGGATTTTATTGAAAGGAATGGGAGGTGAGTGTTTTAAATGAAGAACGGAGGAAACAAAAAAATATTATAGCATGTGGGGGAAGACAAAGGAAACATGTACGGTGATTTAAGATGTTGGGAAAAGTTTTGAAAAGTTTCTGATGTAAACAATTGACCAGTCAAAACAATATATGGATATATTATTTATATTTGAATCGACTTGAATTCGTAGCTAATATTCTCGACCTCCTATCTAGGCGTGCCGCTAGGCGTTTATAATGTCATACCCATATTTCGAACGCAATGGAAAAGATTTCGAGTCCTAATTCGATCATATGGAGAAGATAGCCCTTTGGACCCAGTTATAATATTATATTTTGGTATGAATTTTAGCGTGTTTACCTATCGTACGATCACACGACAACTCCAAAGACTACAAAATTTGAAATCCGATAATAATACATATTACGGATCCAATGGAACTAGTTTCATTGAATTCCGAGACTTTCCCTCGGAAAGCTATTTTTAAATTCAATTCAAACGATATATTTTCAAAACTGAACAAATCACTTCCAAATTCAATTTTAACACTTTTACTATCTTCAGTACTATCAATATAAATTTTACAAACCCTTGAATTATTTTTAACAGGCTTAAAATTCCAGATTCGACATTTTACCCAATTTCCAATAATTAAATCCAAAAATTAAATTTTCAAATAATGGTGATATTTGAAATTTAAGTTACAAACTAATTTTTAAATATTAAAATCAATTAAATATCCCAATTTAAATTGTTCAAAATAACGGGTCATCACATTCGTCCCCCCTTAAAAGAATTTCGAATGATTCAATACTCGTTACTATTTTTCAAAACCAAACAGTTTTTAACAATAACCCAACAATCTTTATTAAAGACACACTATCCATCTTACTAACCTTCCAAACTTTTCCATAGTTCCCAAACAACTTTACTTATTCATCCATTCAAATTATAATTCAAAACCAAGTTTTAAATTTTCAAAATTTCTCAAAAACTTTCTATCTCTCTAAATTTCCGAAATTTTTTGCCAACGTCTCCTTTGCGCGGCTAGCTCGGTACAACTACAAAATGCCTCTACGGGCTCTCAAATTCCAAAAGAAAACAAAACGCCAAGTGGCTAGAGCAAAAACCCAATCAAATTTCATATAGATATTTAAGCACATACCATTTTGTCGAGCAATTCAAATTTATCTTCTGAAATCAAAACCAATTTTCCTTTCCCTTTATAGTACATGCATACCATATTTAGCAATAATATCCAATCATAGCTTTTAAAATCATTTTATATATTTCCTTACAGAAGTTTTCATATCTACTTCTATTCAAATTAGTTTTCCCATTTTCATATGAATTCAATTTATCTTCAACTTTGTGAATTATATCTTCCATTTATAACTGATTCATATCATTATTTTAAATTAGTTTCATCCACTAATTTATTTCAATTTCCAATTTGAAATCGTTTTGTTGCTAATGAATTTTTTTTTCAAAAATTTTCTAACCCCCAAAATTTTTAAAATTTTTTGGCAGGGTCTCCTTTGTACGGAGGAGCTTTTGCAATTTGACAAAAGATATAAATATATATACATCGACCCACACGGTCGGAAAAACAAAAACCGTTCATATTTCCTATTTTTATTGCGTAGGCGTACCTTTATTTAGCATTTTTAAGCAATTGGCTTATTATTTTAGCAATTTGCACGATCAAATCCAACCTAACGGCTTCCCTGAACCTATACTTACTCAACTAAAACATGTAAGTGATAAATATATGCAATTTACTAGTATTTCACTTATTTTAATATAGTTAACGCATAAATTTCACATATAATGCATGTTATATAATTTCCATAAGCACATACAAGGTTCTGACACTTATTACAATTGCTTACAACCAATTCTCAAACCATTCCATTCAGTTTAAGTGATTTACAACTTACTCGCTTATATTTAATTCATTCTAAGCAAAACAAACTCATATTCATTCCAATTGATTTCAAAATTATCCTATTTCACCTCTAATAACTCATAGGATTTTACCTAATCTCGTTTACATCGAACGACCCATTTTCTTATGCAATTCGACAATATTCATGTGAATAAATAATTACTTAAGCTTATAACCATTTTAAATTGATTCTAACTCAATTTATATTTAATTCATTCTATTTTAATTCATTCACAACCATTTTATTTATCGACACATTCCATTTCAATTTTATTCCTTTTCAATTTTATTCACGATCCATTCATTTGCGTTTCATTTCTTATCTGCATTCATCTCATTTGAAACCATTCTATTAAATTTGAAAACATTCCATATCTCCTATTGTCTTTAAGTTATTTCAACTCCTTAGCAATTTTATTTCTTCTTAACTTGTTGCGACTTAAACTACTCCATTTTTAACATTATAGCAAATGTTCATTTCATTGAACCAACCTCCATTTCTTTTTGCAACAAGTTCTATTTCCATCTTTCATTTGATTCTTATTTAATCAAATTCCATCCATTTATTTATTTAATACAATTAGTTTATTCACTCAATCCATTATGAATTTTAATTTCCATACTCAATTCATCCCGAATTTATTTTATTAATAACAAGGCCATTTCCAATTTATTTCTACTTACATGGATTTTATTTGCAATACAAACCATTATCACTTTAATCCAATTCCATTTTATTTTTACAACATCTCCACTTATTTTAATTCATTATCAATCCAAGTCAAATTCTATTTATAATTCGAGTTTATTTCCAAACTTCATTATTAACTTACAATCCATTTTATTTAACCGAGTTAAATTTTATTAACACACTCTGTCAAATAATTTATTTAGCTAATTAGCTTACTTCCAAATTTTAAATCAATATTCGATTTTATTACAAAAAATCACTTCATTAAATTCCTGAGTTCAACATTTTTTTTTCATAATTCCAGTTTGGATTTTCTTTCATTTTCAAAATTCCAACATTTTTATTTCGGGTTATTTATTCCCTTTTTACATTTTTATAAGCTACTCACCTATTAATATTCATACTTCTCCATCCATTTACAGTTAATCACAATTTCACTTTACTTTTGACTATTTAACTAGGGATTATATTTGTATTTCAATGCTTTTCAATTCTTTTATAAGCTTTCGAAGCTTATTTATTCCAATTCAATACTTACTTAGTTTTCGCTTATTTATTTAAGTAAGAATTTTATTCCATTCAATATTATCTATAACTCAACTGAATTTATTTCAATTCAATTTTATTTAACTTATCTTCAGTTAAATCTAGCATCATATCATTCTTTTGAATTTTATTAAGCAAGGACTTAATCCCATTTAATATCATCCCACACAATTCACCTTAATTTCATTCCAATTCCTTTCAACTTACTTCAAATCCAACTCATTATTATTAACTTTGTTTAAGTTATTTTAATTCTAATTAAATTTTATTTCTTTCAACTCGCCATCAATTAAATTTTCTCATAATTAAATTCCTCCAAATTAAATTTATTTAACGTTTTCACTTTAAATTTTAATTCCAACATTTAAAGCTCATATTTTCCTTCCTTATTTAAAAATCATCTCAAATTTTTATAAGTTCATGACCTATCTCATCAGGATTTCCAATTCAAATAAGGATTCGGGATTTTTTACACATCCAACTTTTGGCTCAAATCATTTGAAATCACCATTATCCCAAAATTACATTTCTCAAATTTTTAAACAAATCCTGGTTTTTGTCCCCAACAAATTTCCTTTGAAATTTCAAAAACAAACTAGTTCTTCTGAACAAATCAATTTGGCAACAATCCGTCACTCAGAAACTCGAAAATGGACATCGATGATGCTGCAGTCATCACCGAAGTTATTTCCCAGCGACTGAAGTGAGTTCAATGCTATATCCCTTTCCAAAATTTTGAAACAATTTCCTTTCAGAAATGCCTCCAAAATAATAATGCTATTATCTATCTTCAAAACACTTCGAAAAACACTTCCAAAATCTCTGGGGGTTTTAAATTTTCAAATTTTGACTTAACACAAATTTTAACTATAATTCATTTGTATAATTTATGCTCATACAAATTTTTTCATTTGATTATACAAGTCATTCTAATTTTATAATTTTATTTGTTTATAATATTATCATTCAAACATCCAAGTTATATAACAAGGAAATATTTCTTTTATACCAAAATATATTTTAGGTAAAATTATTTCATTCACCCACATTTAAAACAATACTGTGTCAATTTATCGTGTTAGGTGTTTATAAACTTCTCGAATAGCGGCCAACTTACTCGATCAGAATTCATATTCCACTCAACCAATAAGTCAACACAATATTAAAATAATTTATATTCACTAACAAATACGCGCTCATATCTATTAATATGCTCAAACTCATTCTAAAGTACTACGGACTCTATTTTCAATGAGTAATCCCCACCAAAGCCAAGGTCATCACCAACCTAAGCTCTGATACCAACTGTAACAACTCGATTTTTAGACGCCCGAAAAATCGAACCATTTGGGTTAAAGAAGAAGAGGTAGAAGAAGAAAATAGAAAACAACATCAGAATCTAACCATCGCAGCGGAATAAAGTATAATAGATAATACATGATCTATACACAAAAACAATATGTTTATACATTACATCATCAGAGTATACATAACACACAACTGGACAGTAATCATAATATGTCCTCACAATTTGAGTACACAGCAAATCAACACAGCGGAATATTTAAAACAAGTACGGGAGTATGAATCGCCATTCAGCTCGTTTCCTGATCTCCTCAGCATCCTTTCCTGTAATCTATAATACTCGGTCTGACCCAAGAATTATAGTTAAATAACACCCGAGTCAGTCTGGAATACTAGCGTGAGAATACCACTCTCAAATTGATTATTAAAGTTTCAAAATCCTTTGAAAACAAAAGCATTTCGTAAGACCACGCCACAAATAAACATGTCGGGTTTTTACCTTACGATAGCTAAAACACTTTTTATTAAAATTCTCTGATATTATAATAGTGTCTATAGAAAGTAAAATAGAATCTAGCTGAAATTCTTGCATCTCACGTTTCAGCAATAGTTGGACACAATCAAAACCGTACGGGCGTGTAGGGAAAATGGATTTCCAACTAATGACTAGGCACTGGGGTACCACCTGTCACGGTACCTGGTCTAGATCAGCATACCGAGGATCACTCCCGACCTCCCGCAACACAAGACCGGGACTACCCCTTACTGGATAATCCTGAGTAAGATCACCCTACGGTTGGGATCAACAACCGCACCACTAAGCCGAATAAAAGGGACATCTAGACAGGGATGGCCTTACCCTAATGGGCGCTACCCACCTAGACTTGCTGCATAACCCCTGATTTTCAGCCATTCCCGGTTGATGAGGCTTGAGGCTAAGCGTTACCTTTTTAGAACGTTTCACTTAGAATGCTCATCGTCCACCTGACAATGTTCTGAAAGCATTCATCCATACAAGTCCGTCCCGGGTTCGAACGGAACCGAAGGCACTACTCCTACACATCTATTTGGGAATCATCCTCAGGATTAGTAGAGACTAGCTCTTGCACTTCATTGCTCCATCTTCGAATCCAAACTCGTCTTCCTCACGAAAACGTACAAATCGGATCGAAGTGGTTTTCGTGAAATAAATCTCGATCCCGGTCTCTTCGAAACGATCAGCACATTGTCCAATATTGATAGTTGGTTATTTAACTATCAATTACAATTCACAACAACCATCAAAGATAAATAATTTTTCCTAAATTATTTATTAACCTAAAAATATCTTCGCAAGATATATTTTCATTTTCAGCCCTATTGAAAACAATTTTGAAACCACACACTTCTCATGGAATAAATTCCCATAAATTTATTCTCACTGGAAACACCAAGAACAAAAACCTTAGATTTTCAAAATAATTTAAACACTTTTTAATAAAATATCCTTTAAGACATTTATGTTAAAAACTTTAATACTTGTTCCAAAAATACATACTTTAAGAATATTTAAAATAAGCTACTTTATAAAATATAAAACTAAATTTTCATCTTTTAAAACAAAATACTAAGTCACCTTTAAATAATTACTACTATGATAAATTTTAAAAAATACTTACTTTAAAATCTAAACATTTAAAAATAATAAATTTTCTAAAACATACTTTTTAAATCAACCTTTAAAACTTTTAACTTATACTTAAAATTTTGCTTGAAAACATACTTGGCTATCCAGTGAAATATACTTCTCCTTCACATCTTTTAAACATAAATCACTATTTATTTTTTAACAAATTGACCCATTCCTTTAGAAACGTTCCTACCGTGAATTTATCCTTCCAAATATCCACTGATATTTTACTTCACTTTTATAATCCCAGTTTATAAATTTCGAAGTCTCATCTTCTTTAAAACATAAATTTCAAATTCTAAATCAATTCCCAAATCGATTTCAGATTTTATTCCAAATTGAAATAGATTCCTTTACTTTCTCAATTTAACTCCAAAACCCATCAACTTCACTTTTACCTTTCAAATATGATTTAAAAATCTTATTTAACAGAAATATTACTTTCATGCTTTCTAAATTCCTCCTTTATCTTTTTAAATAAATTTAATCCTTGAATTTTAAATATATTCTTTTATTACTTTAAATAATATCACTTTAAGTTTAAAATTCATTCCCTCTCTGTTTATTCAAAATCCTTTTTTTTCATACTCGGAATTTATTTATTAAGATTTAAATCACTTTTATTCTATTCAAATTCATTTTTAATTTATTCAGATGCTCTAAAATTATTTTACTTAAAAACCCACTCCTTTATTTTCTTTTCAAAAATCCATTTTTATATTTTTGGTAACTCGGTATACCTAAATATATTCGATCAACCTGTAGCATCCAACATTTCCAATTATCAATATAATTCATCACAGGATATCTAATAATCATAACAGAGAATATTAAATAATCAAAATAAATATTGAGGAATCTAGTTGGATCCCTCCAACCTGTTTCCCTGCATCCACAGATGTTAGCACAATATAAAATACCAATTCCACTTCGAGGTGGAATATCGCGGTATATGTGTTTTAAATATAATATCATCCGCTATTATGCGGCGCATAGGGTCTCATCATCCATATAATGATGGAAATCAATCACTCCAATATATACTATATATCACTATATAATATACCACATCAAATAAATTCAATCATTCAACCAACTATTTAAATTTAACTAGTTAAAATTTAAATATTACCCAGATGAGTGAGATTAACTCACCTTTGATTTTGTTTGCAATCTGATTCATCTTGACTATTTCTTCACGACTATTGGCCATGTATAAACATTATGCAGTTGATTAATATTTGAAATAATCAAACAACTTATTACCATTTAATAAATTTTTATTAACTAGTTTTAAATAAATACTGGCCTAATATATTTTTCCCCTTTCAGTTTGCAATAAAATAGTTTAATTCACCATTAAATTTATAAATAAAGATTACCAACATAATTTTTATTTTTATTTTTGTTTTTTTGAATCAAACCATTTTAAATCTAACAAGTGAGTTAAAATATGTGTACATATCTTCATATTCTTTCCTATTTATATATATACATATATATTAATTTTAATTGAAGAAAACTAAAAACTATACCTCACAGACTTCGAGCACACGGCTATCCAGAGCATCGCGACCTTTCCCCTATCCCCCTTCGAACGAGAGTCGCTGCCCCCTTACGCCATCGCCTGCAGCCTCAAGGTCCCATTGCTGCATCAACATCGATCTCCACCATCTCTCAAAATATCACGACGAGCCCGACCCCAAAATCGACTTCGACATCGATGCCCTAGATAGAGTCTTGCAGAATCGATCGTCGTGAAATCGATTTCGATATTTATGTCGAAGGACCGCGAGAGGAACACATCTTCGAGCTGAAACGAACTCGTGCGCCCACTAATGGTTTAGGAATGAAGAGCTTCGGCCACACCTCTTCACGATTTCAAGACGAAATCGAAGCCGATTTCATCACTTCATCGATTATTGATTTAACACGACTGTTGATTTTTTTTATATAAAATGAGTTCGGCCAATTTTTTCTTTGTATAATTTTTTTTGTTTCGGCTGTGGATTTTATAGAAAGGAATGGGAGGCGATGTTTTAAATGAAGAATGGAGGAAACACGAAAATATTGTAGTGTGTAGGGAAGACAAAGGAAACGTGTACGGTGATTTGAGACGTTGGGAAAAGTTTTGAAAAGTTTCTGATGTAAACAATTGACCAGTCAAAACAATATATGGATATCTTATTTAAATTTAAATTTGAATGGACTTGAATTCGTAGCTAATAATCTCGACCTCCTATCGAGGCGTGCCGCTAGGCGTTTACAATGTTATACCCATATTTCAAACGCAATGGGAAAAATTTCGAGTCCTAATTTGATCGTATAGGGAAGATAGCCTTTTGGGCCCAGTTATAATATTAAATTTTAATATGAATTTTAGCACATTCACCTTTCGTACGATCATAAGACAACTCCAAAGACTACAAAATTTGAAATCCCATAATAATATAATGTTACAGATCCAATGGAACTGGTTTCATCGAATTCCGAGACTGTCCCTTGGAAAGCTATTTTTAAATTCAATTCAAACGATATATTTTCAAAACTGAACAAATCACTTCCAAATTCAATTTTAACACTTTTACTATCTTCAGTACTATCAATATAAATTTTACAAACCCTTAAATTATTTTCAACAGGCTTAAAATTCCAGATTCAACATTTTACCCCATTTCCAATAATTAAATCCAAAAATTAAATTTCCAAATAATGGTGATATTTGAAATTTAAGTTACAAACTAACTTTTAAATATAAAAATCAATTAAATATCTCAATTTAAATTGTCCAAAATTTCGGGTCGTCACAGGTGATGTGCTATAGGTATGCTTATCGTCCTCTTCTCTATGTACCTGCCTCATGCACTACAAGATAGCTTACATCTTAGACCCATGAACTTATACTATAGGATTGTCATTTGGGCCGCCTCCTTGCGCCATAATATCATTCGTGTTCCTATCAGCTTTGAATAATTCTAACGCTATCCAAAATGCTCAAATCGAATCATATACAATGATCACAAATCCAACATATCCTCCATAGCTTCGTAGCTCCAATATCACCATCCAAACAACTCCAATATGCTTCGCCAAATCCAACAACAAAATTACATTCAATATGATATGACCCTGTTGGGTCCAGGCTCAGTCTGGGCTAACCATCCAATAATTGGTTGACTGTATAAGGACGACTGGTGTATGAGTCGCATAGCTGATTTTTTTATAGTTTGTGTCGTGTAACAACTCGCACCTAAATGAGCTTGAATATTGGCTAAATCAAAACTCAAGTCCATTATGGTATCAATCTGGGTGTTGGTAACATGTAATAAACATAAGTATATCAAAGAGCTATCCACGTAAACTCACAGTGGAATTGAAAAATATACTATAACATATATGCTGACTAAGGTTACTACCTTGAAATCAATATTATTCCTTGGATATCTAGTCGCCTTGTCAGTGCCAAGCATGAATAAGAAGACTTCTTCGTCTACCATTCTCATCTTTCACCAGTAGCTTTTCCCTCTAAATCTATCATGTGGGTTGTAATGAGGAGGGGTCAGAACGACATTCTAGTGACTAACAAAATTACATACTTTATCCGAAACGGTAATTTATGTCGGTTGATTTCTATTTAAGTATTATGTCTATTAGTCACAACTTATCCATTTAATTCCATCTACGTGTATGATATGTCCAACCTTCTACGTGGTAAAACTATGTGCATGCACGCATACATACATACAAACAAATATGTGTCTGTGTGTGAAAACATCGTACTACCCAAAAGAATACCCGGGCCACTTAATACTTCTTAAATAAGGAGGAGGCGGACCCAATGACCATGTAATACCTTAATCCCGAAGAGGGTCCTCTGTAATGTAATCACTAGTCAACCAGTCCTTAGCTACAAAGACATATGATCTTAAATATGGCTTTATATTTTAATTTGCCGTATTACTAATGTATCACAAGGACTTGGATTTATCTAAGGGTTAACTAGTCCACCTTCGAAAAACAAATAACTAATTAACTTTAAGGTCTTTGCGTATCCTATACGAATTGTGCACTAATAGGAAATGAAATCATTCGGGGCATAACCCAAGTCTTTTCTAATGACCACTTGTGTAACAACCCATCTCCTCGACCCTTAAGAATTGACACTAATATATCTACAGTATTCACATGTTGTAAACCCAAGCGCTGAGGAGGCAGATTATTAGGGGTTAAGTAAAGTAAAAAGTAAAAGATAGAAACACAAATTCTTACATTTGGTTAAATATATAGATAGATAGTACATGCAACCACTCTCACTAGGGTACATCAGAGTTATGGTACGAACAAACCTAGCCAGGAATAGTTATAACTGTCTACTCCCACACTTGTTGGTACAAAAAAACTAGACATAGCAGAAAATAAAAGATAGATAGATATCCATATCAGAATGCTCCAAGCACCATGTCCCAAAAATTCTTCCAGAATGATCCACCAAAATACTCCTATCACGATCTTGACTACTTGGCTGCCCGGAAAAACAGGGCACCCAGATTTTAAAGGGAAAACAAAATAGACTCTGGGTCAGTTATGGGACTGGTGTGAGAACTCAAAATATGATGTTTGAAAGTAAAATGGTATCTCATAAGACCACACCATACATAAACACAAATGGGTTTTTACCTTATGATAAACAAAATATTTTTATGTAAAAATAAGGAATATTATTTTTAATGGCATTTCTTTGAAAAACATTTGCAAGTAAACTTATTAATCTTAGCCAAAATTGTTACATCGATTAGATTCCAGCATACTAGCCACAAAGTGGGTCCTACAAAAAAATGATGGGCACTTATTAGAGAATGGATTTCCATACAAATGACTAGGTGAAGGGACTACCTTCCGGAAGTACATCTCTAGAGGACAATACCGAGGCCCGACCGATGGTCCTCTACCAACACAGGATCGTCCTACCTCTTCCTAGATAGTACCGCATATGTCATCACCCCGGTCGTTACCGATCTGCTCGAGAGCTCTCTTCGTATACACCACATTAATTTAATACCCGACGTCATAGCGGGAATAATTATATCTGGAAGGGGATGATCATACCCTAATGGTTGCGAACCACATAGCCATGCTGCTTCTACCTTGTTTCGGTCATTTCCGGGTGTGAGGCTTACGGTAATGATTATTTTTCACATAGCACATCATCTTTCTTCTTTGAATGCCACATTGTCATTCCATAATTACACAACTAATTTCTATACACGTATAACTTCTGAGCTCATACATCTCAGGAAATGGTGTTAAGCTAGGAGAAGTTGTCTTCTCCGCCACCAAGCAGATGTGCATTCAAAGAGATCAATTAATGTGATTTTAAAATGCAGTGTCAAACATTCGTTCATACAAGTTTGTTCTAAAACTGAACGAAACCGAATGGACTCCTCCTACCGCATCATGTTTTGGGAATCACCCCTAGGATCAGTAGCGATGAGTCCTTATAAATCGAAGATTTTTATTGCAGAGCACTACTACCACCATAAATATATGATATGGTAAATTTCACCCAGAGGGACTAGTGGCAAGTAGCCCTTCATCATTTAGATCTTCATCTTCAATGATCTTATCTTCAACATGTTTTACTTCGAACGTAAATTGGTTCGAAGTGGTTTTCAGATAGGGATTTTCCCAATCCGACCCCGGTCTCTTCGAAATCCTATCATCGATAAAAATAGTGTTTTATAAGTAGATGATTGTTGTTTGATTTATTGATTTCTTTATCAAAATATTTTCGAGAGATATATATCTTAAAAAAATTCCTTTAGTAAATATGGCATCATTTCAACCTTCCATGTTGAAATCATTTGGTAAATTTAAACATTTTTAAATCTTGGAATAATTCCAAATCAATTCACCTTTTACTTAGGAAAATATTTCCAAATCATTTAAATTTCATATTGGAAAAACATTATTTTGGAGCATCCGGGCTTTCCCTTCGATCTATTGCACCCCTCACTTAATAAAGAGAAATTATAGGCCAGGTAAGTTTAGGGCACTGATTGCTGCATCCCTAATCTTAGTTACATACCTCGTTTTACCTTTCTAAATCTCACAGGCGGGGCAAATGTACTAGTCGTTTCCGCATACTCCTTCCCTTTTTTTAAAATGATTTATAAAACATCCAAATCATTATTTAAAACACTTATTCATATATTTGAACATACTTATAAAAGATTTAGAAAATAATCGTTAGGTTTAAAACTTCATTTCTAAAGTTGTTGAAATGACATAAGAAAAGTGCTGTAGAAAGTGTTTAAAAGCTGATTCAATTTAAAAAACTTTTCAAATATTTGAAAATCCATATTTTTCAATCCAAATCTCTTTCAAACTATTTAATTTGATTTATAAAACTTATTTCATATTTTTAAGAATTTAAAAATATTTATTTTAAAGGTTTTATTCTTTGGCTGCTTTACTACAAAAGCGCGATTTTCTGAAAATTTGATTTGGACATATTTTAAAATTTACAAGATGAAATCTTGATTTTCTTTCTTCATTCTAAAACTATGGATATAATAGTCTAGAAAATTCTTATCTCGAAGAATTCCGAGCTAAATCCCATTTTGTATACTTATTTTAATTCTTCGGCGCGAACTACCGTTATGCAACGCACCTAATTTTGGCTCATTTATTGGTTTTCATTCAAAACTTGTAGAAACAAGTTTATATGTTTGCGAAATATTTTCAAAACATTTTCAATCATTTTAGAAGGTATTCAATGATTCCATACTACTTTTGAAATTCATTCGTAAAGTGTTTCCATGTGAAGTAACGACGTGTATATCGTGACTTTTTCAAACATTCACATAAGATAAACAATATGTGATGATCAAAATCATAAATAAACACCCTTGAAATCATATCACATCATCAAATCCATATATATATGTATATGTATATAATTATGATTTTTTACTTTTGTTTTGGTTTTCAATCGGAGAATCGACTATAGCTTCGCTACACGAGATTTTAGCTCTCGAATCCTTGGATGCTCGTCCCTAAATGGCTTGGCTTGGACTTTGAGTGGGGGAGGATGGTCAAGGCCTTGGATAGGGAAGAGATGGGCTCGACCATTGGTAGGGGATGAGGCCATGGGAAGGCGAAGGGGAAGAGGGGATTTGGGTGTGATTTCGCTATGTTCGAACGGATATTTGTTTTAGTAAATTTTTGGACTGAATTTTGGCATTATTTATTAAGGTGGGAAGCCAAGAAAATGAATAGAGAAATCTTGGAAATGAAGAAGAAGAAGTGTGAAAAAAAGTGAAGAAATGGATGGGTATTTTATAGGAAAAAGTTTGGAATAAAATATTATTATGTAAAATGACCAAAATGCCATTTACTTCATCTTTAAGTAAACTACATTTTTCAACACTTAACATCATTTTTCATATCTCTACTTTATGTCTTAATCACTTATGTGTTAAATTAAAAAAAGTAAGATATTTGTTTTAGATTTAATTTTGACACTTTTGTCTTTTGGTGCTTACTTTTTATGAATGATTTCTAGAATTTCCTAAACTTGTTAGGAAAAGTAAACTTCATTAGTGAATTATTTAATACTTACCTTATTTAAATACGTGTATATAAATATGAAAATAAAGGTCCAACGATGTTGCAACAACTTTTGTTTGAAAAAACGTTGACTTTCGACAAAATGTTTTACGGTCACATTTGACGTTTTTGTTGAACTATCTATTCATGTAAACAAAACTTGAAAATAAATTTGTATATTGTTACTAAAAATAAAAACCCTTCTTATAATAATTAAAATAATTTATTTTACCATTAAAGTTTAATTTTCTAAAATCAAACTTTTGTCACTTTTGCCGATATAAGCAACGGTTCTTATTTTTGTGTAAATTTCTATCTCCTAATCTTAGATTGGTCAAATTTTGGATTGTTATGTTCTCCCTTCTTAAAAGAATTTCATCCTTGAAATTTAGGATAAAAAGAAGATAGCTCAAAGGAAATATATTCGATAAGATGGAATATATACAATAATATAAATAAGTGACTACACCATAGGATGTGAGTACACTATGACGATACAATTTATACAGTCTATACATCGATCCAAAACTCAAGATATACCTTCCCCATTCTATCCTCTGTTTCCCAAGTGCAATTCTCAGCATCTCCACTCTATTGAACTTTGATTAACCTTACCACCTTCCTCCTTAATCTTTTCTCATCATGATCAATGATTCGAACAGGCTGTCTAATAACTGCCAAATTTGGTTCCACCTACAAGTTTTCCTAAGTAGTTGTTCCTGTGATTTACTCTGGGTAATGCACATGTTTCCGCAAATGAGATGCATGAAAACATTGTGCAGTCCTGACAAACTTTCTAGCAATTTCACTCGATAAGCTAGTGGGCCGATTCGTTCAAGAATGGGAAAAGATCCAATATGTCAAGGTGCTAACTTCCCCACCCTTCCAAACCTCATTACTCCTCTCATCGGAGAGACTTTCAAAAGGACAGAATCTCCAACCGAGAATTCCATATTCCTATACCTTTGGTCTGCATAACTTTTCGACCTGCACTGGGCTTCCTTTAGCTATTTTCTAATCCTATTAACCTCTTTGAAGCTACTTGTATCACATCAAGACCAAGTACTAACCAATCTCCGGTCTCGATCCAATATGTGGGTGAGACTTGCATAGGTGACCATATAGAGCTTCATCTGGTGCCATGCCAATACTAGTTCGATAATGATTGTTATAAGAGAATTCTACTGTTATCCCACCATTTGGCAAGGCTGTGATACTAAGGAACTGACTGGAAACTAAAGACGGTCCATTCTGGAGATCGATTGTACATAGGTTCGCTATGGATGCTGGTAAACTTTTTCCGAGTCCGGATTGAGCTACAATTAACAAGACATGATAAGAAAAGCTATGAAATCCAACATTTCAAATTTCAAGTCGATTGGAGTTCGTATCCTCAAGTTTTTTATCAATCAAATTCTGTGCGAAACATGTTCTGTTCGTATCGATTAGTTCGAATCCATACATTTCGTATCCATCTGCTTTGCATCGATCCCTTTCGTATCCATCATGCCTACTCTACTTCGTATCCACTTTGCCTAGTTCTATTTCATATCCATCACATTTACTTGGCTTTGTATCCATCCACTGAAACCATATCGTATCGATTCCGATTGCACAGTTCATATCGATCGATCAACGATCGACACAAATGGCCACCGAACGATCGATACGAAGTAACACCTTCTATCGATACAAAACAAAACAAGCACTATAGATACGAAGTATCTGCATGTGATCGATGCGAAACATCTCCTAAGTCATCGATATGTAGCGGCCTCAGACATCAATGAGAAATGAAGATGAAGGCATCAATACGAAATGAATACACCGGGTCGATATGAACAAAGCCTATAGAAGTGGATGACTCGGTCACTCGGCATAAAAGTGGATCGATCCTAAAGGTTAGCGCCACATCATCAATCATCATGTGCCCAGAAGCAATGCGCACAAAAGCGATGCGAACAGAAGCGATGTGAACTCAGCAACCTTCAACAAATTCAAACTTGCATCGATCATAACTCGAGATCTACATGTCCAAATTCCATCAAATTTTCATAGAAGCTTGCATGCAACCTCATGAATGTTCATGATCGATCTTGACTCGTTTGGGCTAAATCTTGATCAATACGAATTTCATTCATATCGGTCACGGATCGAATCCAAATGACCGGGGATCGATCACGTGGGCCACCCACGTGAGAAAAGGGGTCTTCCGAGGTCTGGGAGAGATGTTTGCTGCCTACGCCAATAAATAGAAGCCCAGGACCTACTTAAAAAAGACTTTTGGCTCTTCTACGTCTAGACTCGGCCGAAATTATCATTGTAATCAAAATATACTTTTGCAATTCGTTGTAACCAGTAAGAAAAAATCAATAGAAGTCAGTCATTTCATAGTGGATGTAGGACATACGTCGAACCATCCTAAATCCGTGTGTTTCTATGCATTTTTTCTTGTTTATCGATTGGTATGTTTGTTAGATCTTCCTCATTTTCCATTTATATTCTTCATTTATCTCTTTAAACACATCCGAAGAGTGTGGTGCCCAATTTTGGTACAAACACTTTGGTGCTTTCAACGAGAGAACCCAGTTTTTCTCCTACTCATTAGATCTACTACCGACATCAGATTGCATGAATCTAAGGAGAAGATCCAGATTTCATGTTCAAAAGTTCTTCCAACCTATTCGGATTTATACCAAGTTTAGGATAGAGCTTTGCTATCCACCATGGTCAACACTAGGACTATATCAACAGCTGCAGATCCAAAAGGTCGGGACAGACGGAACCCCACGCAGCTTCCTCCTATCGACAAGAATGTTGCCGGACCTTCAGATCCTCAAGATCCTGTCAGTAGGGAAGAGTTTCAAATGCTAATGCAAGAGCTGACACAAAGCTATCAGCAGCTTACTCAGCAACTCCGTGCTGACATGGAATTGACTAATCAACTGAATCGTTAAATATGAAGGAGATCAAGAAGGGATCAGGCTCCCTATTCATCCACTGAGAGTTCGGCCTCTTCTGACTTTAATCACAGATCCATGCGCCCACGGCTGGATGGAAGCTATACACAAGCCACTGGACATCAGCGCACCTTTAATCTTGGGCAACCAAGAGCTGGCCCATCAACCGGCCGTCAAACCGAATCCTCCTTCTGAGGAGGTACTGTTCCTTATCACGCTACTGACAACCGCACTACTACCGCCGCCGTTGAGTTGGAAGTTGAAGCTTGGAACCGAAAGGATCCGACTCACCGTCAACATAATTATACTCTGTAACCTTATATCCCTGAAGACCTAGAACCAAGGAGGCGAGACAAGGACCGTCGACTGCGACCGGCCCATCCTCACATTGTGGAATCCGACCACACCTTGGCTCAACATGCCCAGAACGTCCAGATGTCGGATATACCAACAATGATCCATTAGATGCTCCACGAAATTCAGGGCCTCACCAATGACGACTGGGGAATCTCCTGGAGTCATACTTCTTTTAGATGATATACTCTACGCTGAATTGCCCCGACGATTTTGAATGCCAACTCTACCCGTTTATGAAGGGAAGTCTGATCCCAACCATCACTTATTAAAGTACAAGTGGTTAATGAATGATGCACGAGCCGATGATGTGGTCAAGTGCCGAAGTTTCTCGATTTCCTAGGAGGCATAGCGATTATGTGGTTTACTCGTCTACTACTCCGATCTATCTCATGTTTTGACCAGTTGGCAATGAAGTTTGTTGAGCAGTTTCGCATGCATGTCACAAGGCCGAAAGATGTTAACACCTTGTCTAGTGTCACTTAAGCTCCCGGAGAGGCATTTAGACATTATTTGAAGAGGTTTCACGCTGCATGTGTCGAGATTAGTAATCCCAATGACAACTCAATTCTAATGGCACTAACTACGGGGATTGATCCTGGTTCTGAATTTGGCAACTGGTTGGCCGAAAAACTCCCTGCGTCATTGGACCGTTTTTAGTCGAAGGCACCTAGTTCTTGAGAAGGAAGGATGCCAAATAGTCTAGGAAAAAGGATGACGTGGGGCTTAGTGTGGAAGGAATCCAAAGCAACGTCGCTATTAAACAAACCGGGGAGAGTTTCAAAAAGGTGCAATTGAATAAACAAAATAAACAGAATCAACAATAAGGCAATGGAAATCAAAACAGGAAACATGATTAGAACCGTGGGCCATGACGTAGGGCTCCTATGTTTGACAATTATAGTCCTTTAAATGCGTCGCTGGAAAATATGTATTTGTAGACCTGAAATACAATCCAATATAAGAAACTTGCTCCGAAGCAATCATCGGAAAAACTAATTCAAACAGGAAAGTTTTGTAGATTTCATGATAGTTATGGCCATAACACAAACAAGTGTCGTTATTTGTAGGATATTATTGAAAAGTTGATACTAGAGAGAAAGTTAGAGAAGTTTTTTCGGGCGCCACAGTTTGGAGGTACGGGGCCATCGAATCATAATCATATACTAAATCAGGCAAGACAGGAGGAACCCGCTCGTACCGGCGGGATGCTAGCGATTAATACTGTTAGTGGTGGTCCTCATCCAGTAGACCGAATTTGGAAGGAAACGGAGTCATATGCTAGCTCTATCAGGCATGCAAGCTTTGAATGTTGTAGTAGTTTGGAAGATGGGGCTCCAACCAAGCAATAGAAAACGATGACAGATGACATCGTATTTTGAAGCAGGGATGCCGAAAGAGTCGAAGCCCCAACCATTGATCCACTTGTCATTTCAGCTCAAATAGGTCCTCCTTGGATGAAGAGGATCTTAGTAGATAGTAGGAGTTCAGTGAATATATTATTTAAGCAAGCTTATGATTAGATGAAGATGGAAGTACCGGATTTGAAGCCTTGTCAATCTCGCATTCATGGCTTCAATGGAAGTGCGGCCATACCCACTGCGTTGGTGGAGCTACCAGTGGAGTTAGAAATTGGGGAACGCTGGAGAGTCGGAATATTATAGTTTATTGTATTGGATATAGACTCAACATACAATGATTTCTTGGGCCTACCGACCCTAGCTAAGTTTGAGGCTGCCATTGCCTCTTGGTGTCTGACTTTAAAATTCCCTACCGACAATGGTGTTGGAGTCGTTCAGGGAGATCAGGCTGCTGGATGAGTCTTTTATGTTGCTGAGCTGCGGAAGGCGCAACGAAAAGAAAAAGGAAAGGGCATTGAGGAATCTCTCTACGTCCACTTTGCTGAGAATTGAAAGCTAACGCCCGGCCCTAGGCCCGAGTACCACAACCAATTCCTAAGGGATCTTGAGTCGAGAGATACAGAAAGTGAAGACGAAAGTAAAGATAGTCAAGCTTCCCAGACCGAGCTGACGATCGATGTTCCAATCGACGATAATGATGATTCTAAAATGATAAAGATTGTACCTCAGCTAAGCTAATAGATGCAGGAGAAATTGGTTGAATTTCCCCAAGCAAACCTCGACGTGTTTGCCTGGAATACATTCTGAAATGTATGGAATCTCCACGGACAACGCGAGCCACACATTGAATATTGACCCGTGGCACATCCCGGTCAAGCAAAAGAGTTATGGTATGGATTTAGAGAGATCTGTCATCCTTAAGAAAGAGGTTGATAAACTCAAGTCGAGTGGGTTTATCCAAGATGCATTATATCTGGAATGAGTGTCCAATCTTATACTTGTCAGAAAACCTAATGGAAAATGTAGAACACGCATTGATTACTCAGATTTGAATAAAGTTTGCCCTAAAGACAGTTTTTCACTTCCCAGAGTCGATTAGCTCGTAGACTCAACAGTTGGATATGAACTCTTATCCTACATGGATGCATATTCTTGCTACAATCATATACCTATGCACTTGCCTGATCAGTAGCATACCAGCTTCATCACCGATCTGGGACTTTACCGTTACAAAGTCATGCCCTTTGGACTCAAGAACACTGAGGCAACCTACCAACAGTTAGTTAATCGAATGTTCGCAAACCAGATCGGAAAAACCATGGAAGTGTATATGGATGACATGCTTGTGAAGTCACGGTTCTCCACTGATCATATCAGAGACATGGAATCGATGTTCAACATCCTCCGAGAACATAAAATGAAACTCAACCCGTTGAAGTGCCACTTTGGGGTTGCATCTGGGAAATTCCTTGGATTTATCGTCAATGCTCGAGGAATGGAAGCCAGTCTCGAAAAGATCTAGGCAATCAGAAATCCTGAGACTCCAAGAACTATAAAGCAGTTTCAAAGCCTCAAGGGAAAAGTAGCAGCACTAAGCAGGTTCATTTCAAAATCCACTGATAAATGCTTTCCCTTCTTCGATCTAATTAGGAAAGGGAAACAAAATTTTAAATGGACTATAGAATGCAAGGTCTCATTTCAAGCACTGCTTCAACACCTGTCCACACCGCCCATTCTGTCAAAGGTGATTGATCACAAGATATTGTACATCGACTTAGAAGTATCAGAAAACGCAATCAGTGCTACCCTAATTTTGGAGGAAGACCGGATATAATGGTCAGTATATTACATTAGCAAACGACTGACCAAAGCAGAGAAAAATTATCTGAAGCTGGAATAGTTGGCTTATTGTCTTGCCATTGCCTCAAGGAAGCTTCACCGTATTTCCTGGCTCATCCTATTACCGTCTACACCAACCAGCCATTACGAGAGGTTCTTACGCGACCTGAGACATCTGGTAGGTTACTCAAGTGGAATATCGAGCTGAGTCAGTTCGACAATGCTTACACACCAAGGCGAGCCATTCAAGGACAAGTCTTAGAAGATTTCATCGCTAAATTCACTATCCCAGAGGATTTTCCCAAAACCAGTGAATCTCTTAAATATGTCTGGAAGCTACATATTGACGGTGCATCAATTGACCGCTGCATAGGCACCAAGGTTGTACTTGAAACTCATGAAGACCAATTTATATGCTATGCCTTAAAGTTCAATTTCGGTGCAACTAACAATGAGGTCGAATATAAAGCCCTGCTCGCTGGATTGTGACTTGCCAGAGATTTGAGAATTATTGTTGTGGAGATTTATAGTGATTCAAAATTGGTCGTGTGTCAAGCTCGACGAGAGTACCAGGCCCAAGATCGAAGACTGGCTGCTTATCTTGCTTGGGTTTAAGAAATATTGGAACAGTTCAATTAATATGCCATCTATTGCATACCTCGAGAACTTAATCAGAAAGCCGATTCATTAGCAAAGCTAGCCAATACATATGAGGTGCAACAAATGGGAATCATTCTCTTGGAGACATTATCTTCCCCGAGCATTGATCAGATAGAAACAGGTTGGGTATTTGAAGTCGTTCGCGATAAGGAGTCATGGATGACCCTGTTCAAAAACTATCTCAAGCATGGGACCCTGCCGGAGCACAGGAGTGAAAAAAGACAAGTTCTTCGAATGGCTTTGCGGTTCACTATTCAAAATAGAGTCATGTATAGAAGAGGGTACCCTTTTCCTTTACTCTGGTGTATCGCCCATGATGAAATCAAACAAGTATTGCATGATGTTCATGAAGGAGAATGTGGCGATCACAGCGGGGGGACAAGCTCTTGCCAAAAAAGTGCTCCAATATAGATATTATTGGACGTCTGTAAATCGCGATGCATCGGATTATGCCAGAAAATGTGATAGATTTCAAAAACATGCTTGGATTCCAAGAGCCCCACCTAACGAAATAACTTAGATGGTCAGCCCATGACCATTTGCAGTATGGGGCATTGACATTATTGGTTCTCTATCTCTAGCCATAGGTGGTGCAAAGTATGCCATCGTGGAAGTTGATTACTTCACCAAGTAGGCAGAAGCTGAGCCCCTTGTTAATATAACAACGAAGAAAGTAATCAACTTTGTGGTGCGCTGCATCATCTGTCGATTTGACCCCCCGCATACCATCATTACTGATAATGGAGCACAATTCGATAGTGTTGAACTTAAGAATTTCTATTAACGATTACACATCCAGAAGAAGTTCTCCGCAGTTGCACACCCTCAAGCAAATGGACAAGTTGAAGCTGTTAATAAAGTTATAAAATCCATTCTGAAAAAACGACCGAAAAAGGTCGGAGGCAAATGGGTCGATGAACTCCCTATGGCCCTAGGGCTTATCGGACAACCCACAAATCCACGACTGGCCATACTCCATCTCTCTTTCCAACGGTTCAGAAACCGTTATTCCAATCGAGATGGAAGTACCTTCTCATCGCGTGACATATTATGATCCGAAGATGAATGTTATATTACTTGTCGAATCTCTGGATTTATTGGACAAGAAGCGAGAAGAGGCTGATTTGAGGGCAGCCGCATACCCAAGTCGAGTCATACGATTGTACAATGCCAAGTACTCATATCTTTGAACTCGGCGATCTCGTCCTCAAGAGAATTTACTCGATTCCGTCACATATGAAACAAACGTGGAAAGGGCCGTATGTTATCGAACAAAAGCTCGGAGATGACACATTTAAATTATCGACCGTTGATGGTCTTACTCTACCGTGAGCCTAGAACAGCAAAAGTCTTCATTGCTACTACACATAACAGGCTTTATTTATTTATGCAGTCTACTAGTCATTTGCAATTTGTTTATGCATTTTGAAATCTGAATTTGTTATAAGGCAACTGACTTTGACGGTTTTTCTTGTTTCAGCAATAAAATGCAATCACTTTGAGCCAGAGCAGCGATTTTTAAAATGCATCATACGACCATCACAATGCATGGAGAGCTAAGTTCCACCTTACTGTGGGATTTATTCAAATAACGGTCACTCGCTAAGCGAAGCACGAGCTCGGAGACAAGTCATCACACTGAAGCCAAAACAGGATCGGTACACGACAATACTCTCACTAACTCCAGATTCCTAGAGTGCGAACTGGAGCATAAACTCACTAATACGAACCCGAAGAGGGTGGACTCGTCCACCTAATGACTTCGCCTATATTCAAACCAAGTTCAAGGAGGATGGACCCATCCATCTAACGACCTCACTTGTTAATTCAGGATGGATGTGAATCGACCATCCACGATCCTGATGATCCTATCGTTCCTGGAGTGCGAATGAAATTTTAAAACTCAAAACAGATGTGATCGACCGTCTGTTTACTAACTCCATATTCCAAGAGTATGAACTAGAGTATAAACATCCACTAACTTAAGTCCCCAGAGTGTGGACTGGAGTATAGATATCAACTAACTCTAAATCCCCAGAGTGCGGATTGGAGTTTAAACACAAACCGGGTGTAAATCGACCACCCATGGGACAACTTCGAGCCCTCGGAGTATAAACTCAAAGTGGGTGTGACTGGCCACCCACAAATAAATCAAAGTCCCCAGAGTGTAGACAAAGTTCTAAATATCAAACAGGTGTGGCTAACCGCCTATAAAATAACTTAAGTCTCCGGAGCACTGATATATCTCAAAACCTTAAGCGGGCATGACCGACCACCGATGCACAAGTGCAATCCCCAGAGTGTGGATGCAATCATCGATAGATGAGCAGGTGTGATTCGACCACCCGAAATCCTCCTTTTCCAGACTCGCTTCAATAAAGTTAAGCTTGATGTATTAAAGGCGAAAAGTAATAGCCTACCGACCTTTTCAATTTGTCTCGAAACTAAGGGCAGAACTTAAGTATCAGCCACTGATTGAGATAGTGCAGAATTGCAATTCAACTTAACGATTCGATGGTGACCAGAAGCTATGGCTCGAGAACTTAGCAACTAAACCTGGGTCCAATTCGAAGGCTAAGACTCTATAAGTAAATTGAATGGAAGTTTGAACGTTGAAATACTTAAGCGAAATAAACATAAATTGTGCTGAAGACAAAATGGAATTTTATTTCAACTATTCTTTGTAAAAGAAGGATAAGTACAAAATTATCCCAAAAAATCTTACTAGCAGGGGCCGAACCCGCATCTTTACACGGCTTAAAAAAACAAAAGGAAATTTCTATCTACCAAAAATGAGCCGAGAAGACATGTCTATTCTCTCACCTTCTTCTTCTTCGGCATAGACCTGCTGGAATCACCACTTGGATGCCTGTTTAAGCCCTTGCCTTTTGGCGGTTGACCTCCAGTCGATGGCGTTATGGTAACCTATTCCTCTAAACTCTCATGGATTGGAATACTTCCTGAAGGAGGAGTCGGATGGATGAAATCAATGTTAGAAGGCGGAGGAGGCACACTGGTGTCAACGACCGTGCCACCAGGAGAAATCATTCGCAAAGAGGCTGGACTAGGGCCTGTCATCCCACCTCCAAAGCCGCTGGCCCGCGCTGCTGCTTCCATCTCAGCGTTGATTTCAGCTATTATCTCCTCTTCGTGGACTTTTTGGGCATCGTCGAGAAAGCTAGAAGTTGGGCCCGAGGAGTTGGTCGCAGGTGCACCTCCACCCATGACAAATGGCAGATCGGCAAAAGGGTCACTATGATGATCGAGAAGTTCCTCCATCATCTGTTCATCAAAAGTAAGCATGCTCCCCAATGCTTCGTCGGTTGGTGCAGTGGTTGTTGTAGTGGTCGCTTCTGTAATGAGGGCCTCCTACAAGTGATGCGGCTCTTGGGTTGCAGAGGGCATGGATGATGTAGCTCCTATCACTGAATAGAGATAAGGAAAAAATAGTTAGTGGTTACTTCAATCAACATTTTTGGTTTTGAGTGAGCAAAAGAAAAGTTCAGAATACCTTCCTCGGATTGGCTTGTGGGTGGCGAAACAGCTTCAGAGACATGCCCGCGAGATGGAGACAACTGCGGTTGATCGGGATTATATGCAGGAACAGACTTAGGATCAACCATAGATACAGATTCGGGATAGGTCGACATATGAGTGTTAGAACCCACATCATGGTGCTCAACACCAGAACCCTCTCCAGCCTTCGAATGCTGAGTACCAGGTTTCTCCTTTTCATATGTGATCATGATGTCATGGAGAACTTTGCTCTCATCTTCACTCAGCACCCGGGTCTCTAGTTCAAATTCATCGACTGATTCAGCTTGGTGTTCTACTTTTTCATCTTCCACTAAGTGGCCCCAAGTATTATACAAGTGTGATGGATAGTTATCGAGCCAGGTTAGGTTTCGGTGCTTCAGAACGTTACCGTTGTATGCGATAAGAAGATCTTCGATATCAGCCTCTAACCTGGTCTCTACCATTCTCAACCCTGGCCTCGGTTTCCTAAATTTTAAGCGTTGCTATATCCCTCTCTTCCCTAAGCACCATAGCCTATTCACACGCTTCCTGAGCAGCTTTGTTTGCATCGTCTTTCATTTTGACGATTTCAGCAAATTTGGCCTTAAGCTTTTCAAGCTCTTTAAGTGCCTTGTCGCGTTCGGCCATAATTGTGGTGGTCCGATGCCCCATCTCCTCAACCAGGGCTAAGTGCGTCCACCTCATCTCTTCCATTTGCCGGGTTGCCTCATCAGCCCTTGTGTTGGCCTTTGTCTTTGAGTTTTTGGCGGAATCGCTCTAATCTTGAAGTATTGAATTATACGGTCCTTTTGAGTGAGATCAATTTATAATTTCTCAATTGTTTTTGCCCGCTTAAAGACCACCACCATTTCTTCGTCCATGGTCTTCATCCATTCCCAGTACCGGGTGTAAATGTCATGGATATAGCCGTGCATAGTTTTCTCAGCCTCGGCTGGAATTCTCTTTAGATGTGGAGGGAAGATGAAGCCATTATAACAAATCTTTGGGAAATCTTTTTTCAGTTGGGCGATTCTCAATGGGCTCAGTGATAGCTTTCTCAATGATAGTAGGAGTTTCGATTTTAGTCCTTCGGCGCTGTGAACCAGACCATAGTACTTGAGCAGGCGGTCTTTGGTGTGATGATTCCAAGGGTTGTTTGCCATGACCGGAAGGTTGTGTTGGGGCTTGAGGTGGTAGAAAGCATGATCGGGAGCGAAGCCTATACTCTCTATCTATTTCTCTGTCCCTCTCCCTTTCTTAATGCTCCTAGTTAGAATAACCATGCTCGCGGTTTCTTTTAGCCTCCCTTCTGCGGGACTCATAATATGAACTGGGTGACTGGCGTGCTGAGCGAAGGCTGCCGAGTATAGATTCCAGCCTTGTCATCGTATCTGTAAATAGAAAGAGAAGCAGAGTTAATAATATCCAGAATTGAATAGCTTATGATTGGAAATTGTGCGGTGCTATGGAAGTGTATGTATGCATGTGCAAAACCCCCTGACCAACTGGTTGGTCGGCCATACTCATAGGAAGTGGCTCCCCTAAATCTAAAGCACTATGGAACCCTTCCAATCTGGTGTCTTGTTGGAGCGACACACTATTCGAAATTAGAATATCATAAAGTTCTTTGAAGGGATTTTCCATTTGTGGGGGAGGAGCCTCCGAGATAATAACACTAGTGGCTGGTAGAGACATAACTACGGATTTCCATCTTGAAGACTACTGAAGCTTATGAGCAACTGCCTTGCCTTTCCTGTTCCCCATTGGATGTCAAGGATTATCTAAGGGCCCAACTATGGGTTCATCTTCAATGGGAGTATCCTCTTCGATGCCCTGCTCAGTAATTACCATCCCAGGCGCCCTACGATTATCCCGTCTTGTCGGAATTGTCCTAAAAGATCCTTCAAGCCTTATGCTCTGGGCTCGGTCAATTAGCCCAACGGCCCTCAAATTTTCATCCATGAGCATATTCAATCTCTCTGATCTCACTATGCACCTCTGAAGAATCCACACTATTTCTTTAAAGTGGGCACCTTCGGGTCATGGAATTTAGGCTGTAGAGGAAAGAAACTATTAGATTCAATGTCAATTACAACTATCTCACTAGCCACAAGAGAAATTACGGCACTTACATCTAACAAACCACTGTCTGGCAAACCCTGGTGGGCATCGAACGTAGAATCACTCCGTCTTGAAGTAGCTAAGCCCGGTCCAGGATCTAGTCACCACTTGCCAATTCCGGACTGCATCTAGGAATGTGAATGAAGGGTTATCTCCTCGACTCTTGACATTAAACAAAAATCTAACTTCCTCCGAAATCGAAGGCCGTAAGAGATGCTCCATAAAAACAATGAATAAGTTGTTCAGCAACGTGTATCCATTCGAATGCAACTATGATGGAGCGATCCTAAAGTAAGATAACACCTCTCGGATGTACTGGTTAAATAGAGGGAGTGTTCCAGCTGCGCACGAATGTCTGTTAAATGCGGTGAATCCTTCTAGGAGAATATTTGGCCCATCATTCGGTCTTGGTAGCATAACGTCATCTAGCGATAGACCATGTCTTAAGCAGATTCTCCCTAACATATCTTCAAAGATGTTAGATGGTACAGAATCTTGAGGATTCCCAATAAAGATTGCTCCCCGTAACTCGTTCGGAGCTAGACTTATGAGTTCAGCCACGATGGTCGGCATCTCTATTATCTAAGAAAGTGAACTTTGAGCCTCCTGCTATTATGAACTCCCAGGTTCCATAACTAATCAATTTAGTAAAAACCATCATTAGATGATAATAAGCCTGTGTGTTCCCCGGTGTGAAGTGCATGAATGGTTGTGCAGTATAATGCTATATACTACTTAAGAAATTCTACAGAATTTGAGAAAATGTTCAAACGATAAGATCTCGAGATTTGACTAGAGCGACCATCATCACTGACAGACATAACCGTGCCATTTGGACTTTGGAGAACGATCCACGCTAAATTTTGTTAAGTTTTTCAAGTTATAGTTCCATCGATGAGCTTTGAAAGGCAGTCAAATTTGTGGTTTAACAGTTAAGTCCAGATATGCAAGACTGAAGCTCGTCGAAGTTAGATTCAAATATGCACATGATTTCGTGTCTATTAAGGTTTGAACTCAGATCAATCCCCCGAATCTTAATTCATATCGACCGAAGAAGGACAGGTTTTGTATCAAGCGAAGTTCATACCTTTGTATCGATCGCCTATCAAAAATTTGTATCGATCACACTGCCAATGCTTCATATCGATCGATATGGATTTCGGCCACTCCAGGTCGATACGAAGCTCCTCCTTCTACTTATCGGTTCTAGATCAATGTGAGTTCCCTGTCTTGGGTTGATGCAAAAGAGGTTCCTTCCTTCATCTATCGAGACGAGGTTAGAGCCAAGATTCGATGCGCATGACTCCTTCGTATCCTTCAACGGTCCATCTTCTCCAAATAGCCCAAACGTTATTAATCCTTCCTTGACCTCGCTCCGACCCAACTCCGGCCACAATGTCACCGGAATTGGTCATGAATTTGGATGAATTGGTTTTAAACTCGGGTCTTACTATTTTTGCGGTGGTTTCAATTTGTTAATTATCTGATGTAAGCAATGAGTTCAAGATATTAACAGGTTGAATGATTTAGAGACGAGGACGGTTTTCTATTCCTCTTGTTCTATCGATATGAAAGCAAAGGAAGAAAATAAAATGATAGCAAGTGAAATTTTTCTAAGTCCAAAATGCATTTATATTAGTTCGCAATTAAGGGAAAAAGACGCTTCATATCCCAATTGTCATACCAAGATAACCAGTTACCTTCGTCGATACGAATGCGGAACTTCATATCCATCAACCAAGCGTATCCAACTGATTCATGTCCAATCCATGATCGATATGAAAGGAACATTGATATTGCACTAGAACCGCATGACTTGATCGATATGAAGTGTCAGTTTCATATCCATCAGTTCGAAGAACATAGAAGCTTCGTATCCATCAATACGAAGCATCCTAAAGAAACCATCATGCTCGTACCGATAGCCGTCGATACAAAGCGTGCATTCAAACTCGATCCAAGAGAGGATCGATACAAAGAGAAACCCCAAAAAAACCATCAAGCGTTGTTACAACTCAAATTTCATATCGATTCAAGAGAGGATCGGTACGGAATTCGATATGAGAAAACTGACAACGACTCGTGAACATGCAAACGTTAACATGAGTCAAGTTAATATACGTACATGTACGACAGACTAACATCCGCTTTCCAAAACTCATAAGGAGTTGAACGCTTGCCTGATGGTGATTACAACAACAAACGATAGATTGCTATCATTCAACACTCAGTTACAACAGTGCACAGTACAACAATTGGCAACCAATAATTTGTTATTTATATTACCGAAGATCAATCAAATGTTACATCTTTCGATGAAAAGACAACAACTACTCAACAGATCAGATAGAACTTTTAAGAATGAAGGTGGTAGCTTTTCAAGTACGTCATGCTCACACAGGACGTACTTTGAGGGAAAAATGTTATCCCACCTTTTGGCCAGGCCGTGATACCAAGGAATTGACTGGAAACTGAAGACAGTCCATTCCGTAGATCGATTGTACATAGGTTCGCTATGGATGCTGGTAAATTTTACCCGAGTCCGGATTGAGCTACAATTAACATGAAACAATAAGAAAAGCTATGGAAGCCAACATTTCAAATTTCAAGTCGATCGAAGTTCGTATGCTTAAGTTATGGATCGATCAAATTCTGTGAGAAACACGTTCTGTTCGTAGCCATCAGTTCGCATCGATACATTTCGTATCCATCTACTTCGCATTGATCCCTTTCGTATCCATCACACCTACACTACTTTATATCCACTTTTCCTAGTTCTATTTCGTACCCATCACATTTACTCGACTTCGTATCCATCAATTAAAACCGCTTCGTATCGATTCCAATTGCACAGTTCGTATCGATCGATCAACGTTCGACACGAATTAGCCACCGAATGATAGATATGAAGTAACACCTTCTATCGATACGAAACAAGCCAAGAACTATCGATACAAAGTATTTGCATGTAATCGATGCGAAACTTCTCCTAAGTTATCGATACGAAGCGGCCTCCAACATCGATGCGAAACGAAGATGAAGGCATCGATACGAAATGAATACACCGGGTCGATACGAACAAAGCCTATAGAAGTGGATGACTCGGTCACTCGGCATAAAAAGTGGATCGATCCTAAAGGTTAGCGCCACTTCATCGGTCATCATGTGCCCAGAAGCGATGCGAACTCAGCATCCTTCAAAAAATTCAAACTTGCATCGATCATAACTCGATATCTATAAGTCCAAATGCCATAAATTTTTTACAGGAGCTTGGGTGCAACCTCAAGAATGTTCATGATTGATCTCGACTCGTTTGGGCTAAATCTTGATCGATATGAATTTCATTTGTATTGATCACAGATCGAGTCCAAACGATCGTGGATCGATCAAGTGGCCCCACCCACGTGAGAGAAGGGGTCTTCCGAGGTCTGGACGAGACATTTGCTGCCTACACCTATAAGTAGCATCCTAGAACCTACTAAAAAAGGACTTCTGGATCTTCTACGTCTAGACTCTGCCAAAATTATTATTTTACTCGAATTGTACAGTTCTAATTCGTTGTAACCCGCAAGAAAAAATCAATAAAGGTCATCCATTTCATAATGGACGTAGGCCATACGCCAAATCACTCTAAATCTGTGTATTTCTTGAGTTTTTTCCTGTTTATCGATTGGTTTGTTTTTTAGATCTTCCTCGTTTTCCATTTATATTCTTCATTTTATCTCTTTAAATACATCCGAAGGGTGTTGTTTTCAATTTTGGTACAAACATCTACTAAATGTAAATGATTTTCCCATGAGCCTCCAACTTCTAGATTACATGCTCTTAGAAGATCTTCCAAAAACGCAATTGACTCTTTTCGTCTGTCTACCAGTTGGGGATGATATGTAGTGCTTATACCCAGTTTCATTACCAAAGCTGTCTGTAATGCTTCCCAGAACTGACTAGTAAGGATTGGATCCCGACCGCTTACTATACTGCTTGGAACTCCGTGCTACCAGACAATCTTTTTCATATATATTTCTGCAAGGCTTGAGCAGTCCTTGTTGGCTTAACTGGAATGAAGTGTGCACTTCTAGTTTATCGATATATGATAACCCAAATGCCTTCATTCCCCTTCCTCGTTCGAGGTAAGCCATCAACGAAATCCATTGATATTTGATCCTACTTCCAAGCTGGAATCTCTAGAGGCTGAAACAATCTTGCAATTTTCTATTGGTCGCACTTGACTTGTTGAAAATTTATTCATTGGCTAACATAAATGGATACGTCCCTTTTCATACTTCTCCAACAAAATGGGCGGTTCATGTCTTTACACATTTTGCTAACTCGCGGATGAATGCTAAGTCTAGAATTATGGCATTTAGCTAACACCTCCTACCTAAGATTTTCCACATCCGGAACACAAATTCGCCCATTCAATCGCAATACTCCATGGTTATCTACTTTGAAGCTTGAATTCTTCCCTTTGTATATATTTTTAACAATCTCATTTAGGATTCAATCTTCTTTTTGATTGCTGGAAATTCTTTCCTGAAGAGTTGGAGTTGCTACCAAATAAGAAACAACAGCATTCTTCCTACTCAACGCATCTGCTACTACGTTGGCATTCCCGGGTGTATATAAAATATCAAGATCATAAGATGCGAGAAATTCTAGCCAATGTTGTTGCCTCATGTTTTAATCTTGCTGAGTGAAAAGATACTTTAGAGATTTACGATCTGTAAAGAGCTAAAACTTTTCACGTAGCAAATAATGCCTCCATATTTTTAATGCAAACACTACAGCTATGTTGCTTACTTCTTCTTATGAGTCTTTAGTTGTCTACTTGCATAAGCAATCACCTTTCCTTCCTACATCAGAATTGCACCAACTCCCTCTCCACAAGCATCTATATAAATGTTTAATCCACTATGTCTATTTATAATTGCTAGAACTGGAGCGGTTAACCTCCTATTGAATTCCTGGAATGCTTCTTCACATTTAGGAGTCTGGATAAATTTAGCATCCTTCGTTGTCAACTTTGTTAGGTGGTAGGCAATCTTTGAGAAGTCTTGAATGAATCTTTTGTAATATCCCGCCAAACCTAAGAAACTATGAATTTCTTTTGGAGTTTATGGCTGCTTCCAATTTTGAACAGCTGCAGCCTTTACAGGATCTACTGGAATCCCATCCTTTAACAATATATGTCCAAGGAAACTTATCTCCATCTCCCACAATTGGCACTTTGAGAATTTGGTTTTAAGCACATTACTTCTCAATATCTCCAACACAATTTCTGGATGCCTTTCGTATTCTTCTTCTATCTTAGAATAGATCATCAATATAGACTAACATGAATTTATTGAGTACATCTCTATATACTCTATTCATAAGGTCTACAAAATAAAAGGGCACATTGGTTAGCTTAAAAGGCATAACCAACCACTCGAAGAAAGTATTCGAACCTTTAAATGCAGTTATATAGATGCATTCTTCTACGATCCTTAGTTGATGGAATCCCGTGGCTAGATCCATTTTCGAGAATGCTCGAGCACCATGCAACTGATGAAAAAAGTCATCTATCGGGGTAGAGGATAGTTGTTCTTAATAGTTTGTTTATTCAAATCTCGAGTAGTCTACACACAACCTTAAAGATCTATCTGACTTGGTAATAAAAACTATTGTCGATCCCCAACTTAAATGACTAGGTCTTATCAACCCTTTCTTTAATAGTTCCTGGGTTTGGTTATTCAGCATATCCCCTTCCTTCATTTTTTTTAATTGGCCTTGCACTACGAATTAAGTCAATACGAAACTCGATTTCTCGATGTGGGGGTAACTCTTTACTTCTTCAAAAACGTCTAGGAATTTTCTCACAATAGATATCTTTTCTAGTTCTTTTTGGGATAAATCTAAGGAATAAAGAAAACTACCTTTCCTTGGACTAAGATCTTCACAAGATATTTCTATTAACTTCCCAAAGCTGGTCCATAAAGATATCGTCCTTCTATCGCAATCGAGAACAGTTTTATACTTAGCCAACCAATCCATACCGAGTAAAATTTTGAATCCGAGTAAAATTTTGAATCCAATAAAATCTAAGACAAACAAATCGAAGGATTTTTTTGGAAAGTGGGGTAAATTTGGACTTTTTCACAATTCATACAAAAAATTAGTGGTACCACTTATAGGATTTGTCATGCAGATAGAGGTATCCACAAATTTAAGGTCAAGTTTTAATTCATTTACGGTTTCTTTAGCAACAAAACTATGAGAAACTCCTGTCTCAAATAATACTCTAAATAAAACATCTTTGATAAACATATTACCTTCCAAAACTCCTTTTCCCTTCACATCCTGAGAGGTTGAAGGTTCATCCTTTATAGCATAAACTCTTGGTTGCTCTTCCCTCCTCATAATTGGACAATCCTTTATCATGTGCCCTACTTGATGACAATTATAACAGTTTAGTAGTGGCATAAGAACCTTTGGGTTCTTGCAATTAGTTGTAAGGTGGCCTTATCATTGGCAATTGTAACATGTAGCATCTTTCACCTCGAGGTCCTCCTCCAAATTTGCCTTGCCTTGCCCTTTTCCAACTTTGATTGAACTTTCTCTTCTTCCAATTGTTGGAGTTGTTGTTGGCCTGAGCTACCACTGGATTCTTCCTTTCCAAGGTTTTGTAATGGAATCGCATATCCACTAAGTCTATAAACGATCATTTTACATGAGTAGTCATCCTATTTTGGTACTTCTCGTTCATCTAGGAAATAAACTTCTCATTTTCTTCAAAGGCATTCAATCAGATCTGGCCCAAAACAAGATAATTCATTGAACTTATTTACATACTCCTCAATAGTCATTCCGTCCTGCTTTAGATCCATAAAGCTTCTGTAAAGATGATATTTTCCAGATGCTTGCATGTATTGCTCCTCCAAGACTTCGTTAAATATTTCCTAAGAGAAATCGTCTTTCGAATCATTTAAGGTGATGGACTCCTGCCAAGCTAAAGTCTCTTCCTACAGTTGCCACGAGGCCAAAAACATTTTTTGCTTATTACTAATATCCAATGCCTCAAAGATTCTTTCACATGATTTAATCCAAGCTTGTACTTCAATTATAGTTTTCGTGCCTTGAAGCATTTTCCCCCTAAGCTAGTATAATTTTTGCACAGGGTGGCAGAATTAACCTAGGGTTGTATGGAAGCTACTTCTTCTACCATAGCAAGGGTTGGAGCTCAACCGTTGGTTGTTGTGGTGCTGTTGTTTCCCCATCTTCGTCCTCTATGATTACTCAAGTTTTACTACTTGAATTTAGTAGACAACTTTAGAATACAAAGACGAAATTATCTTGGGGAAGGGATATTAAGCATAGCACAATTTGAGTCTATTCAAATAAGGATTCTAAATGCGCACCCTCAAAGATTGTACTCATTCTAGGGCCTTACTAAACCTATCTCTAACGAGTTATACTCCACCAAAACCAAGGTTCTTGCTTAACCTTCGGCTCTGATACCAAAGGTGACAGCCTGTTTCCTCGACCCTCAAGAATAGGCACTGATACATCCATGGTATTCACGTGCAGTAAACCCAAGTGCCGGGAAGGCAGATAGGGTAAATTAAAGTAAAAAGTAAAAGCTAGAAACATAAATATCACATTAGATTAATTATACAGATAGATAGTACATACAACCACTCTCACTAGGGTACATAAGAGTATGGTATGAACTAACCCAGCCAGGAACAGTTATAACTGCCTGCTCCCACACTTGCTGGTATAAACAAACTAGACACAGCGAAAAATAAAAGATAGATAGATATCCACATAAGAATGTTCTGAGCTCCATGTTCCGAAAACTCTTCTAGAACGCTCCACCAAAATACTCCTATCACGATCCTGACTACTTGGCTGTCCGGTAAAATAGGGCACCCAGAGTTTAATGGGAAAACAAAATTAACTCCAGGTCAGTCATGGGATTGGTGTGAGAACTCAAAATATGATGTTTGAAAATAAAATGGTATCTCATAAGACCATGGCACACATAAACACGAACGGGTTTTTATCTTATGATAATCAAAACGATTTTAGGTAAAAATAAGGAATATTATTTTTAATGACATTTATTTGAAATTTTTTTGCAAGTAAACTTATTAATCTTAGCCGAAATTGTTACATTGATTAAATTTAAGCATACTAGCCATAAAATGGGTTCTACAAACAAAATGATAGGCACTTATTGGAAAATCGATTTCCATACAAATGACCAGGTAAAGGGACTACCATCCGGTAGTACATCTCTAGAGAATGTACCAAAGCCCAATTGATGGTCCTCCCAACACAAGACCGGCCTACCTTTTCCTAGATAGTTCTGAATATGTCATCACCCCGGTCATTATCGGCCTATCCGAGAGCTCTCTTCGTATACACCACATAAATTTAATATCCGACGTCATAGCAGGAATAAATATATCTAGAAGGGGATGATCATACCCTAATGGTTGTGAACCACATAGCCTTGCCACATATACCATGTTTCGATCATTTTTAGGTGTGAGGCTTGATGTAACGATTACCTTTCATATAGCACATCATCTTTCTTCTATGAATGCCCATTGACATTCCATAATCACACAAATGATTCCTATAAACATATAACTTCTGAGCTCCTACATCTCAGCAAAGGGTGTTAAGCTAAGAGAAATTTCCTTCTCCGCCACGAAGGAGATTTACGTTCATAGAAATCAAATAATGTGATTTTAAAATGCAGCGTTGGACATTCGTCCATACAAGTTCGTTCTAGGACTGAACGAACCGAAGGCACGCCTCCTACTGCATCATGTTTTGGGAATCAAACCTAGAATCAGTAGCAATTAGTCCTTGCAATTAGAATATTTTCATTGCAGAGCACTACTGCCACCATAAATATATGAAATGGTAAATTTCACCCCAAGGGACTAGTGGTAAGTAGCCATTCATCATTAAGATCTTCATCTTCAATGATCTTATCTTCAACATGTTTTACTTCGAATGTAAATTGGTTCGAAGTGGTTTCAGATAGGGAATTTCCCAATCCGAGCCGGTCTCTTCGAAATCCTATCATCGATAAAAATGGTGTTTTATAAGTAGATGATTGTTGTTTGATATATTCATTTCTTTATCAAAATATCTTCAAGAGATATATATCTTAAAAATATTCTTTTAGTAAATATGGAATCATTTCAACCTTCCATTTTGAAATCATTTGGTAAATTTAAACCTTTTTAAATCTTGGAATAATTCCAAATCAATTCACTTTTTAGTTAGGAAAATATTTCCAAATCACTTATTTAAATCTCATATTGGAAAAACATTATTTTAGAGCATCCAGGTTTTCCCTTCGATCTGTTCCACCCCTCGCCTAAAAAGTAGAAAACAAAGGCCGCATAAGTTCAGGGCACTAGTGGCTCCATGCCTAACCTTAGTTACACCTCGTTTTACCTTTCATGATCTCACAGGTGGGACAAATGTACTGGTCGTTTCTGCATACTCCTTCCTTTTTTGTTGAAATGATTTATAGAACTTTCAAATCGTTATTTAAAACACTTATTCACTTATTCGAAAGCACTTATAAAAGATTTGTAAAAGAATCATTAAGTTTAAAACTTCATTTATAAAGTTATTCAAACGACAACAGAAAAGTGCTGTAGAAAGTGTTTAAAAGCTGATTCGATTTAAAACAACTTTTCAAATATTTGAAAATCCACATTTTTCAATCCAAATTTCTTTCAAACCATTTTATTTGATTATAAAACTTATTTCATATCTTTAAACATTTAAAAATATTTATTTTAAAGGTTTTATACTCTGGCTGCTTAACTGCAAAAGCATGATTTTTTCGACAAATTGATTTGAACATATTTTAAAATCTACAAGACAAAATCTTTATTTTCTTTATTCATTTTAAAACTATGGTTATAATTGTCCAGAAAATTCTTATCTCGAAGAATTCTGAGCTAAATCCCATTCTGTATACTTATTTGAATTCTTTGGGGCGAAATCGCGAACTACTGTTAGGTGACGCGCCTAGTTTTGAATCATTATTGGTTTCCATTCAAAACTTCTCGAAACAAGTACATATGTCTGCAAAACATTTCTAAAACATTTTCAATAATTTTGGAAGGTATTCAATGATTCCATACTACTTCTCAAATTCATTCGGAAAGTGTTTTCCATGTGTAATAACGACGTGTATATCGTAACTTGTTCAAACATTCACATGAGATAAACAATATATGACGATCAAAATCATAAATAAACATCCATTAAATCGTATCACATCATCATAATATATATAATTAGGAGTTCTCATTTTTGTTTTGGTTTTCAATCGAAGAATCGGCTATAGCTCCGCTACATGAGATTTTTAGCTCATGAATTCTTACATGCTCGTCTCAAAATGGATTGGCTTGGACTTGGAGTGGGGGAGGATGGTCACAGCATTATCTATGGAAAGAGATTGGCTCGGCCTTAAGTAGGGAGTGAGGCTATGGGTAGGGGAAGGGAATAGGGGGTTTGGGTGTGGTTTAGCGCTGTTCGGGCGGACATTTGTTTTAGTAAAATTTTTGATTGAATTTTGGAATTATTTAATTAAGGTGGAGAGGAATGAAAAGAAGAGAAAGCTTGGAAATAAAGAAAAAGAAGTGTGAAAAAAGTGAAAAAGTGAGTGGGTATTTATAAGAAAAATTTTGGAATAAAATATTATTATATAAAATGACCAAAATGTCATTTACTTCATCTTTTGAGTAAACTACATTTTCGAAACTTAACATCATCTTTCACTTCTTTACTTTATGTCTTAATCACTTAGGTGTTAAGTAAAATAAAGTAAGATATTTTTTTTAGATTTGATTTTGACACTTTTATCTTTTAGTGCTTACTTTATGTTAATGATTTCTAGAATTTTCTAAACTTTTTTAGGAAATTAAACTTTCTTAGTGAATTATTTAATACTTACCTTATTTAAATATGTGTACATAAAAATGAAAATAAAGGTGCAACAACGTTGCGACAATTTTTATTTGACAAAACGTTGATTTTCGATAAATGTTTTACTGTCACATTTTAATGTTTTTGTTAAACTATCTATTCATGTAAAAAAAATTGAAAATAAATTTGTATATTGTTATCAAAAATAAAAACCCTTCTTAAAATAATTTATTTAAACATTAAAACTTAATTTTCTAAAATCAAACTTTTATCACTTTTGCCGATATAAGCAATGGTTCTTATTTTTGTGTAAATTTCTATCTCCAAATCCTATTTGATATTATTTGAATCATAAAATTTTATATATTTTATATTTAAAAACAATTTAAATGTTATATTTTACGGTAGTCAAATTCTGGGTTGTTACAACTCGAGATTGTTAGAGTCAAAGCCTGTCAACCAGCTCTACTACTAAATAATGGTTTACCAACAATATTGACATAGCCCGCCAATATCCCACAGCCGAAATCCTATTTAGACTTGCCTAATATAAGTCAAGGAAAATGCTCATCCTAATTACTTAATATCTCTTGTTAGAAATGAAACGGTCTGCACTGCGCTATTAAATATCGTCATAGGTTATTTAAGACTGCTTATATAGGGAGAAAGCAGACAGAACGACCATTTAATACCTTCAACTCCAAAATAAACCCCTTAACATCCGTAAAGGTACCGATCAATTTAATACTTCAAATACGAGGTGATTCCTAGTATATTTTTCCGCAAATATATGTGAATGTGTATCCCTTCCCTACGCGTCCTATAGTTGGAGATGTTCCACATTAGTAGTACGTATGCACAACTACAGGAAGCCTCTAGGTGAACGGTAGACTTCAATTGTGTAACTTTACTGACCTCGCATCCCAATCAATATTAAACCAAACCAATAATCATATACCTAAATATTGGGCAACGTCAACTAATCCACGATTGTCATAAACGTATAAATGAGGCTATATAATTTCTTACTATGAAAATTATATTCCAAAGTTTATTTACTACCGTTCCTCGGATTATTCCCTGTGAACCTATTTCTATCTTATACGCTTATTATGTATATTCTTTATTTTCCTCTTACGTCCCAAAATGTCAGTTGAATGGTCGTTATTATTTAAATTTGATAATTATTAATGACATTTAATTATCCGTTTCAAATTCAACTTATTATGCTTATTCCATTTTTCCATAAATGTCATATTAAATTCTGCAACCAATCTCATTCAATGCATTTATGTCCCCATTTAATTTTTATAACTTTCTATTAACTGCGCATTTATTGTCTTACTAATTTTGTAAGCAATTTTCATAATTTTTGAAGTTGCTATCTCTTTTCCATCACAACCTCCTAATCATATGGTTTACTACACTATTAATATCTGGTCATCCTACTTATGACTACTACGAGTACCGTCGTATATTTATTTATTTTGCTTTATTATTACCCTATGTATATTTATATTTTTAATCAGCAGGCGCGATCATAGATGTGTGTGTTCCTATTTCTAAATCATTAATTCCTACGCTTAGGACTTTCAGAATATGCACTTATATATACATTCTATAAAGAACATTCATTTCCACGTTTTAATATATTAGAGCCATCCTTTCCAAAAGGATTACTATTGTAACTTTCCATAAATTATCTAAATAGAGACTTTTGCCACGTTTAAAATTACAAGAAATTATCTCTTTATTTATTTTGAAATAAACAGTGCAAATTATGGAGAAGAATATTCGTACTTTACACATCTCTTTCAATTTGATATATTCCTTATTATTCCAATTGATGCACTTTTTATACATGGTTATGGAGTTAGATTATATATGGAAATTTTTAAAGAAACAGATACAATTAAATTGTTTCCACAATACTTCCAATAGATTAAAACATAAAAATTTACATTCCAAGTCAAATTAGGTCAATCGAAATTAATACTAACAATTTACGTCCCAATTATCATAAATGTGGAACAAACTTTACAATCTTAAAAACAATTTAATTTAACAATTTTAGAGACTCATTTCCAAATTATTAGATTAGTATGTATCTACCATCCCATTCCACTTACCTAATTTACAGAATATGTAGTTAAGATTTCAATTGAATACATTTATTTTAAGCCTATAACTCAACAAATCTTACATATGCATAATAATTAAATAAAATTCAACGATATAAATTTCGATGTTATATATACATCATATAATTTTCCACTCACCTTTCTAGCTTTCTGAATCTCCCAAATCCGAATTCATCCCTTTAATTGACCCATTTTTCCTTTCCAATCCCAAAGTATGTATAATAAGAATATATACATGCCCATTAGGATTATATATCTGAGAGGAGATTTAAATTAAGTGGAATATAGACTTATAATTATAAAATTTACCTTTTATCCTTAGTGTAGATTTACTCCTCTTCTTCTCTTTTATTATCCGCCCTTCCTGATTTATATAATATAATATTTTTATAATTTCTAGAAATAGTGAAGAAGGGGAACTGGTAGAGTTATGCTGCTCAAATCAGTTGAGAAGAAAATTGAGGGGTTATGTCTGTATTTATAAGCGTTCGAATCAATTGTATTCATTAGATTTAAATTAATTAAATCGAGGATGTTAGGCCAAGCTTCAACCCTAGCTGCCACTGGTCTAACCGATCAACCGATAACCTATAAGCAGCCAACTAGACCAAGGAGGGGATTGACTAATGGGGTCCACGCAATTAATATTATTTATTTATTTTTTATTCTTTTCTAATTATTTTTGATCTTAAAATTTCAAACGTTGATAACTTCTTTGTTCGAACTCCAATTGCCAAACTTTATATACGAAAGTTGCTCAGAAAATCGCCATGAACAAAATACTCCAAGTTTCATAACCAAATTCCAACATTTTCTCAAATTCTATTTTTGAGCCTTATTTAACTATTTATTAATTTTTGTTTATTCTACGAAGTGTTACATTATCCCCATTGAAAGAATTTCGTCAACAAAATTCACTAAGGATTGAATCATGTAACATAACATGATACCATTCTAAACTATTCAACTAATTAGTATACAACCAATTGCAGCCAATCGTGTACAAGTGCATGTTGTATCACAACATATACAATATGTATATTGAATAATTCTAAATCAGGACCTCCTATATGAATGCACTTTTTTGAAATGATTTTGGAAGTACGATGCGAATAACCTATATATATTAGCAGTTCTATATGTTTGCAAGTTTTCAAAAATTAAAAATCCTTGTTTCCACACAATTTCCATACTCCTGTGGTTCAATTAGTTTTGCATCCAATCCCTACCATCAAATACCTATCATATAATTTCTAACATCCAAAATTTGAAAAATTCAGTCTTCATAGTCTATACACCTATGCCGAAAAAGGAATTTAAATGAAAAACTTTACATTTTCATCCTTCTTATGGATACCTGTTTCATTGTACCTTGGAACCTTATCTTTTGCCCCTATATTTTCTAACTTTGCCAAATACAATTTGCATAGGCAAGTTTATTTTTGGATGTTAAAATGGAATAATTTTAAATGCAACTTTTGGTTCACGGTCAACAAGGTATAGAAATAGATATTCCAAAGCTAAAACGGCTTTTTTCCTTGTTATTCCTTATGTTTTGTAAACTTTCAGCTCTTGCCGAATAGTGAAACTCATATTCACTAACATATCGACCCTCCATACTCTAAGCTTGTGGCATTTGAAAATCAAAAAAAAAAAATCATTTTCCACTAAAAATCTTTTTCCTCCTTTTCAATCAAACTTGCAAAAGTAGTTTAAAAATTAAATTTTCCGAATGAATTTAAACACAACTTTTCAAAAGCATTTGAACACAACTTTTCAAGGTTATTTATCTTTCTATCCTTCGAACAAATCAAGCCACATCTTAACGAAATCGAGATTCAGTCAATGAGTTAATGCACATGATTGAACCTAGCATTGTGCAATTAATCTTAGATTTCGAAAACCTTCCCTTTAACTACAAAACAATAAGAAACACACAAGCATATTTATAAATTTTATTTTTTAAGGCACAGGAATAATGGCTTGTGGTTTCGCAACAACCTTACCCCGTCCTTTGTTTGCTAAAAATAATTTTCTTCAAAATTCTAAGTTTTTGGGATCTAAGCTTGAACATGGATAAGGACCGTGCAATAAGGAATATTAAATAAACTATCTGCTTATGTAGAATGTAAATGTAAAAGTAAAGTAATAAAGTAAATGACATAAATTAAAGTAATAAAGTAAAGGACACCAAAGGTTCGAACTTCTCGTTCTACATCCAGTCCTAGACTCCATCTGGAATTTACCCATTAGCCCTCATTTAACCTGGAGAAACATGTATTACACCACCTAAGCGACCGAACGGGACATCATCCGCCTAAGCAACAGAATAGGACTTCAACCGCCTGAGCAACTGAACAGGATTTCAATAATATAGAAAATTATCTTACTGAATGTGCTCTTTTAATAACACGGATAAGTCTTTAGAGTACACCATTTCTATAATCTTCTTCTTTGTAGTATATCGTATAATTCATGAGGACATAAAGTTTATTAGATGACCAATGAAATATTCTTGAATGAACAAGTAATTAGAATGAATTTTTTAAGTATTGAATGCTTAGAGTTCAAATAGCAAGATAGATTAGAAATAAGAATAAGAATTGATAATCAAAACAATGGGATTCATGGCTATTTATATAGATTAAGAGTTGTATTCGTTTATGAAAGGTTGCCATGAAAATATATGGAAGCAACTCTTGAACCAAGAGTTGTTTCTGTTCATTAAAATGAAGTGTCTCTTGAAAACTAGCCGTTAAGAAGATTCAGCCATCTGAATGGAGCAACTCAGTCAGCTGAATCGATTAAAAATCAAAATAGAAAAGAAATAGTGCAAAAATGACATAATTCAGCCATCTGAATGTTCCAAGTCATCCGGCTGAATGTTCTTATTATTTTTTGAACATACACAACATCTAGTTGGTTGATAAGGGTCATTCAGCCGGCTGAATGCAGTATTTTCATGTAGTTCCTTTGACTTTCCAATGTTTTTATTTTGAGTGCATGTATCTACCACTTTGAAGAGATTTAAAAATCTATCAACATCTAGACCCAGACTTTATGCCTAACATAAATATGGTATTAACATTCTGGAATCTGAATCTAGTCTTCATATGTCTTTGAGTATCTTCTCCTGCAATCTTGGTTTGTTCAACGTATATAGTTGTCACAAACCAAACACCAAAATTCGAGGTTCTAACAAAGCATTCTTTATTTCTAGTTGCTAATTTAATTTAATACTTTATTTTATAAACTTCCAGCCTTAATTACATTTATCACTAGTTAAGTGTCCTTATGAGATTTTCATATTTACACTGTTTCTCGATATATAGCGATCAAAGTTCAATCAGAAAATCAATATGGTAATAGATAGGAACATATCTCATATCATATCGGATTCTTTTGTCAATACTTGAATGGAGACAACTAGCGGTTACAACTCGAGCAATTTAAAAGAAATAATGTTAGAATCTACCCTTTAACATGAATTGGTATTAATGGTGTTGCAGCCTTATCACTTCTTACTCAGTTAAGATAGATATTTCTAGCATGTCATTATACAATAACCCACATGCCTTACTCATCTTCTTGGCTTCTAATAAATATGGCTCATTCGTTACATCAATTATTGCAAGGGATAAATTAAGAATTTCCATACTGTAATGGGTAAGAAATATAAACTATGCACATTTAGAATAACTCATTGGAAAATCGGTTTGGTGTGATAACTTTCTTACCACATGTCTTGCCTTCTTAACCTGGAGTCAACCAATATCCTTTATGTGTGTTTGACATCTCAGTACCCGCTTCTCCAATAATGCAACTATCTTCTTTCAATCAAAATCATTTGATGGAATTCTCAAACTTTGATAATTTGGTTTCTTTTTCTTTTTTCTTTCATGCGAGTATACCAAAGGACTCATATACGCACTTTGATAGTATTCCCTAACCCTTGAGATTTTTTGTTATGACTTTCACACATGTCTAAACAAACATTCCTAGGTTCATACAAATATTCCTTATATTCGATGGGAATTTCTTGTTGTTACCATATGAGCATTCGTGGCTATCCTATTCATAGCATTGACCTTTACCCATCCTATCAAGGCAGTCATCCCTATCTACTCCATATCAAAAATTTGTTTGGTTTTCACCATTCTTTATAAAATAAGACTTCAAGTTACGAAGTACTTAATTCAAAAGTTTTATCTTTAAAAATATAAACTTGGAAACCCTTTCAAAATTTCTTGGTTTTCTAAAGAAGTCATGAAAAAATTTCTATTATAACCAACTTTCCTATTTTAACGACTTCTAGCAACAGAGACTTACTTCTTTAAAAGTATGATTTTTAAATCAAAACATTTATCATGTTTGCATCCAAAAACTCAATTGTCATACCAAACCCTTTTTCAAAAACATTCTCTATAACTTTAAACAATGAAAATTGGAGTAGAAAAGGATAACTTCCATCCTAGTATTCTCCTACTACTCATGCTATTTTTGCTTTCAATCTTAACAGAGATTCTAATAGCGTATAAGAACTTTTAAAAGATATGCGCAATTGATGCACATATTTATGGAAATTATCCAATTTTTCCTACGCATTGCCTCTAACATCCTACATCATTCCTCACTCGGTTACTAACAATACTTTAATATAAATTTCGAACATCGTTACTTTTTATTTCCTAATATAGCCACTATTCATTCATGATGTTTAACCTCGACCAAATTCACATGTATGTATGTTAAATTGCCACTTACTGGATTTGATCTAAACCCTTTTTGTGCATTATCATTTAATCATAAAGCCAATTTTGTGTTTGATTTAATTTACGTATTTATAATATTCATTGGATTAAAACTATTTGTTAATGCATATTTGATATACTATAACAAAATTTATATGTGTTTACACAATTCAATTTATTTATAATTATGGGTTCGATATTGAACTAACTAAATAGTATATGTTTTTTATATGTTACCTAAAATAGTATACCAATGTTCAATTAAAACTTTTGGTCATGTTAATTTTTTTAAGTTAATATATTAAGTATTTTATCATTTAATCAAATACATAAATTTGAAATTTAAATTTAAATTACTGTATATGTATACATGTGTATATGCATATCGTATATTTTAATAAATTAAACATGTTATTAGAGTAGTATATTAATTATGACAATGTTTTATAGTAATCTTGTTTACATATGTGTTTATGTGTTCTACAGATCTGTAATATTAAGGCTAATACTTTGGTTATGAATAAGCATAAAATTATTTATTACAAATATTATTAATTGTGTATTTGTAAAAGAGGAAGTTGGAATTAATTAATAAAGTCACCTTTTTCTATTTTATTTTATATCCTGATTTGGTTAGTTCTAAATCTAATGTATATTTTTATTCCCATCTTCTCTTAAACACCAAACATTCATCTATTTTGAAGATATTTGATTTTATCACATATATTTGTTTAACAAACACATATACATACATACATACATAAATATATAAGTCGCAATATTGATATCTCATATATATGTATATACATGTCTAAATTATTTATAAATGGTACTATAAATATCTGTGTATAAATAATATACACATATTATAGAGTGTGTTTGTGAACTTAGGCAATTATATTCCTAATATTTAATGAAATTGTATGCATATGTAAGTGTATATATATATATAATATATATAAATCCCAATATGTATGTGCATATATGTATATACATAATTATACACATGTTTATACTTCATTATGTTATATTGTTACGTCAATGAATGTACACATGATACATTCAAATAAACATTTAGTTAAATTAACTAATGCGATTAATTAATAAATATAAGTAATTTTGCATAAATTATGATTTTATTTAACAATTAGATTGAATATAATGATGGTTATTAGATTACATAGGCCGTTAAGATTTAAATGGCGATCTTATAAATTTACCCATTTCGACCATTGTGAAACGAACCAGCTTCTTACAACATGTAGTTTGCAAATTCAAGGATGGTTTTCGAGAATAGATAGCTTGCCTCTGAAAAAGAAATAGAGTTTAGAATCAGTTTCGTTGAGGGTGCATGACAATATACACAAGCATTCAATAGAATGGCAACAAAGGAACGGAACAAGCTAATGCTACACATGGATGAGCTGTTACATAGAGGTTTTATTCACTCATGCAAGTTTCCATAGGCAGTTCTTATCGTGTCCGTAAGGAAGCATGAAAGGTCTTTGAGGTTATGCAATAATTGCCAAGAGTTAAATAAGATGACCATGAGAAATAGGTACATGTTACTAAGGATAAATGACTTGTTTGATCAACTGTGTAGGGCTAGTGTGTAGTCATAGTAAGATTTGGGCTGTGGATTTCATTAACTCCGATAGTTGACAAAAGAATATTATTAATTGCTTTTTGGACATGTTATGGTTCTTTTAAGTATCTGCTTGTGCCATTCTCGTATTCAATGCACTAGTGTATTTTGTAGACTTAATAATCGGGTGTTCTAGGAGCATATGGTCAAGTTCTTACTTGTATTCATTGATGGTATTCTTGTTTACTCGAAAACTGAATGGGAGTACAAGATATATTTAAGGACTATTCTTAAGACACTTCGTAAGCATGAGTTGCGAGCAAAGTTCAATAAGTGCCGCTTTTGGTCGAAGGAAGTTATATTTGTAGGGCACATATTCTTCAGGAGATTATTACTATAAAAGTGGTTAAGGTAGAAGCCATAGAATATTGACCAAGACCAATAATAGCAGAAGAGATCAAATCTTTCTTAGGATTGGCTGGTCACTTTGCAAGATTAATTATAAGCTTCTTAAAGATAACTACACCTTAAACAAAGTTGATAATGAAGAACGCAGAACTCAATTTTGTGGAGGAACAAGAGAAAGCATATTTGTTATTGAAAAAAGGTTGACGTGTGCACCTATATTGCTATATTGGAGAACGCAAAGATATTTGTGGTATACACAGATGCAAGTGGATCAGGCGTGGGTGTAGTATTGATATAGGAAGGTCACGTGGTCGCATATGCTTCTCAACAGTTGTGGGCATATAAAGTCTGATATGCCATACATAATTTTAATTTGGCAACCACTAGTATAAGAATCTATGTTCAAAGTAAAGTATGCTTTTGGTTTTATGTTATATAGTATAAGCTGTTATTGTGATATTTGTAATGATTTGAATACATTAATCATATATGAATAGAAAATCCTTTGGAAAAGTATTCAATCAATTGTACTTCCACATGTGTTCGTACTTCATAACCATGAATTTTGAATCGAACATTTAACTTATCCTTGTTAGTCAAGATGTATTAAGAAAAAGGATACCAATACATATGTTTAGACCAGTATACATAATGCTCTCCATACGATGGACGATGGATTACTATGACTATTGGGGGAATCAAAGGATAACATAATGTGGTTGTTTATAATAATCATAGAATGACTCAATAAGAGTCTTCTATAGGTTAATACAACTAAATGAAAATAGAAGCTCTCATGTAATGATATACTGTAGTCTTCGGACTTGAGAGTACTAGTTATATCTTAAGTATCTAAATTGTACGCTGATTATAGTCAATCACATAACATCATGATCTTATCATGACCATTTTTGGATACATACGGAACCACTTGATGTAAAACACAACTCAAGAGAGGGTATGTCTCTTTTATTGTAGAAGGTTAGTATCACCGTACTTGGTAGTTAACTTAAAGTCAAAATCTCCGGCAGAGTAAATTAGTTAACCGATAAATGTTATGAAATTAAACCAAAGGCATTACAGCACCAAGTAAATAAACACATATATTATTAGATTTTTTTTGACCATTGATCAAACTTTAGATATCTTAGTGATATAGTGATATGAAAAGAAAACATGCACAAAATATCGTTACTTATGATGCCGCTTAATAAAGTTTAGAAATTGGATTTTGGCTAAATGATCTATAAGAAACTAAACTTGTGCCTGATATTGTACTTCAGTAAAGTCTATAAAATATTTAATATTTAAATTATTTATATATTACCGAGGACCAGTTCACATTATAGAGTCAATGCAATAGTTTTGTCAGTAATTTTCTGAATTCAACTTTAAATCAATATATAACTATTATAAATTATAATAAAAATTAATATAGATGTGGTAGTAAATTTTTATGGCTATTAATATTTATTTAGAGCCTTAAAATAATATATAACTGTTATATATTGATTTACCCAAATAAATGGGTTGAAACAAATATTTGATTAATTGATGTATATTGTTAATTAGGCCTAACATCATGGAGAGTCCATGCACAAGGTGGGCAGCCAAAATATTAGGATATGAGAGGTTTAGATGCTTCTTTTTACCATAATTTAATCTAGAATTAAAGGGGAGGAAAACAGGGAGATATTTGTGATATCCGATGGCTATAAATAGCACCACCTTCCAATTTAATACACAGAACAAACCATATCCACCAAAACTTGTTGGAGCGTTAAAGCAGGGATTTGTGCACTAATTCAAAAGGAAGAATATATATATATATATATATATTCTAGGTAATTAGATATATATACACATGTACACATACACACACAGCAAGGATCGACTACATCTCATTCTGTTATACCTCAAATCCCCATCGATTTTAACCACATGTTCCAAATTAAATACTTATAGTTTCTCTTTCTTGTCACTTAATTTACTATTTAAATAAGAATATGTGGTTGAAATAAGTGAGGTTTGAGGTGGAGCAAAAATAAGGTGTAGTCAATCCTTTCTTGTAATATATATATATATATATATATATATATATATATACATATATTCGTTCTCTTGACAAAGTATAAAAAATAGAAATTAAATTAGTTTTCAAATATATTTACACATATTAATGTATATATAATATGTTTGTATAATAATTCTTTTCGGCCCAAATATAAAGTAAATTTTCAATTAATTATATAAGTATGTATGTAATTTTAAGTCATATGTGTGTGTGTATTGTCTGAACCAAAAATGGTGCAAACACCTAATAGAAAGTAGAAGAGAATAAAAAGTGAAGAAAATAAATTAAAACAAGCAAGAAATGAACACATAGAGATTTATAGTGGATTGGTAAACTCTGGCCTACGACCATTTAATGATTTTATTGCTTATCTTCCAACGTAGGGGTAGAAGTTCTTAAGGATCGGTACAACTCTGACACTTAGATTTTCATAATTGCAAGAATATAGAGTAGAGTAAAGCTGGAGCCAAAAGATCCTAAAAAATGAGCTCCACCTCTACATTTATAGAAGTAGGGAGCCTAATATCTCGCACAAAAGATATTCAGATCGTTCTCCTTGCTATTGCCATTTCTTTAGAAAATATGGGTGTCAGGTCATTAAATCTTATGGGTCGGGACGACTCCATGGGCAGGGGTCGATACCGACCCCTAAGTCAGCCAAATTAGTTGCCTCTGACTCTCTGGTTTGACTCGTATTGTGGTTAGGTTCATGATTCCATTGTTGTTTGCATCAATAAGAGCTAGTTTCGGAGTCTAAATAATGGAGTCGTGGAAGAAAAAAGTTTCGGATTTAGGAGTTCGTGGAGATCGATAAAGAGTTGCATGGAATCAATAAAACAACACTGGAAATAGGGCTCTAGCATCAAGGAGGGTAGGTAGGCAGAAGATGGACAAGTTTGAAGGAGGTTTTATGGGTCGGTATCGACCCTTGGGGTTGGGTCGGTACTGACTCCATACTTGTGGATTCTTAGGTTCTGAATTTTTGTGGTGGTTCGGTATTTTTGTTATGATCTTGGTTTTATTGGTTTTTGGGCTTCATGGTCATTTCTCCAAGCATCTTGCTTTGATAATTTCCAAGTTTATCTCGTCGGTTTCATCCGTATTCTGCCTGGTCAAATGGCAGGATAACACTTGCACCCCAAGTATGCCTTGCGGATGGAAGGTGTGCTTTGCTCAAGAACAAATGTTGGTGTCGATGAGATGTTAATAGTTGAATTTCTTGGTTATAAGCCGATCAACACATTACGAATCATCTTGTTCCTTGGGCTTTCTTGTCAACCACGAGTCGTTCCAGACCTGTCATAGCCTAAGACTCCATACTTTGCTTAAGCATTGTCTATACATCATCACAATTCCGATTTCATTTGGAGTTACTACATTACATATTAAAACAATCCTGTGTTCATCTGAGATTTATATTATACCATTCTGATTTCATTCAGAGTTATTACATACCTAAATCGTCCCGTGTTCGTTTGGGATTTATCCGTTTCGTTTTAATTTCAAGGCATTCAAATCCTTTTATCAGAATCAATATATGTTTAAAGGTTTGATCGCTCCAGATCACTTCAGATTTGGTTTAACGTATAATCTCTCTAAACGTTTAATGTTCGATTTTCAACGTGAGATCTCTCTAGATCGTTTACTGTCCAAGTCACGGGGATGATTTCTCTAAACCGTCAACCAAGTTTGTGGTCATTCAGGACCGATTGTTAAATCCACGATCTCTTTAGATCGTTAATTGAGGTTATGGTTGTTCGAGGCTGGTAATCAAACCTGTGGTCTTTCCAGACCAATAATCAAATCGATGGTCATTTGAGGCCGGTAATCAAATCCATGGTCATTCGGGACTGATAATCAAACCTTTGTCATTTGGGATCGAAAATCATATATATGGTCTCTTCGGACCCTTGCCGAGCCCAATCCACTTGTTCCTCGACGAGGGAACTCAACGAGGAGCAAGTCCATCCAGTCGCTCTGCAGCGAAGTGACCTACTTCCTACACTTTGGTCCCAAATTTTCGTTCAGGACATAAGGTGATTGATCAAAGTCTGTCATTTCTCTGAATCCTTGCGAGCCTAATCCGTTCGCTCTTCGATAAGGGGACTCAAAGAAAAGTAAGTCCGTTTTCTCATGGTCCAGTGAGGGTACTTACTTCTTGCACTCCAATTCCGCCCCTTCAAATGAGACTTCATAACTATTAATATTGTACAAGTCCATCCGCTCGTGCTCCAACAAGGGGACTTGCACCTTGCACATCGATCTTGTTTTTCCAAATGGGATTATAAAGTGATTAATATCAGTCATCCCATTCAATGTGTATTTCGATAATCAAATTCAAATACTAAGAAACAAAAAGTCAAACATCACGATAGATGCTTCTCCAGAGGTTATAGTCTAGCGTCCAACTCATAGCATGTCTAAGGACCGATCGAGATCCCATACATGAGTAAGTATCAAAACTAAATTACTGTGTTATTTGTTGATAGGAAAAGGTAGAGTATGAGGTCCGAACCAGATCCTCTGCCATCCCAATCCAGAAATGACTATCCTTGGCCTTGATCCAAGGCCGTTTCCATCTACCACAGTCGATGGCTGCTCTTGTTCCATCGCTACAGCTTGATTTCTCACATACTGTTGTAATCGATTATGTCTAACCTATCCTCGATCACATTCCGTAGATATATGCAGTCATTCGTGTTATACCCACCTAGCTCATGAATAGGCAATATTTTCCAAACACCCGTTCACGCTTTGTGGGTACTCTTCTCGCCCGCTTCCGATAAAGAATTTGTCCCCTAATATCTAGATAAATATGCTTCGAGTTTCAATTAAGTCCATATAAGAAGAGAATTTTGATTCCCTCCTATGTCTCTTTGATCCGTCAAAGTTGTCATCTGTCTTTCACTTTCTTTTATCCTTACTAGATCCTGCTCCGAGCAATCCTTCGCCATCCAGAGCATTAACCTCTTCCTTATCAGCCTCAGCGTCCTCCTGGCGCAGAAGCCTTTCAGCCTCACGATAAAATTCCATAAGATCCCTTGGAGGATCCCGTTCTAGCGCAATCTTGAAATTCGTTTTGGCGGCTATCCCTGAAACTACAACTATCAAAACCTTAGAAGGGTTTGGTTTATCAACTACAACTGCCGCCGCATAGAACCTTGTTAGAAAACTCTTGAGAGTCTCTCCAGACCTCTGCTTCATACTTGCTAATGTCGTTACATTCTTAGGTCATGAGATATAGACCCGACACTACTTACAAATCTATTTACTAACTCGGCCAATGTGCCGATGGATCTGTTTTCTAGCTGTCTAAACATAAGACTGCCAAACCTGTCAAATATAAAAGGAAACGCCATCCCATAACCTCTTCAGATGCACTCAACACATCCATATGTCGAATGTACCTCATCAAATGAACTGTTGGATCCGTCTTCCCGTAGTACGTTTCTAGCATAGGTGATCTGAAATTATGCGAATTCCTAGCGTACCGAATGTTTGGAGTGAATGGAATCCTGCTCACATCATTCAAGCTCTAGTTAGTAAATCCACCCTTCATAGCTCGTCTCACCAACTCAGCAAGTCTATCATCGTCATTCAAAGGAACTCGGAGGTTAGCGTTTTCAGCCTGGCCCCCGATTGTGCGAGAGAATTCTTTTACATACTCCTCCGGTCGTGCTTCTGGATTTTGATCCACGTCCAAGTACTCGAAATTAGCTCCAAAATGTACATCATTCCTTCCTACAACAGGACAACCCATGCCCTTGAGCCTTCGGGGTCGGTACAGACCCCTAGGGATAGGTCGGTATCGACCTGTATGTTTGGGTTGGGGTTTGCACCGGGTCATTCTACTCCAACTCCAGCTACCTATGCTCCAGCCTCCGGTCTCTGATTCTGATTTGCTACAACTCCAGCTATTATCGTCGTTCCCATCCTCCTAAAGAAGCTCTCCATTATCTCTTCCCGACGAGCCATCATCCTTTCCTACAATCTGTTCATCACAGTTTCCATTTTATCCCTGGTTATGTAGATTGATGGGGGTTAGCTCCTAAGGATGCCTCTTGGCTACCCCCTGTATGATTTCCTCCAACAACGGTCCTTTTAGTTGATTGTCTAGCCATTTAGAATCTTTTTCAAATCTTAGATCAGCAAGTTCAAATGGCTCTCAATGAAAGCATCAAAATATTTGAACCAAAAATGACACAAACACCCAACAGAAAGTAGAAGTGAATAAAAAGTGAAGAAAATGAATTAAACCAAGCAATAAATGAACGCATAGAGATTTATAGTGGTTCCCCAAACTCCGGCCTCTGTCCACTTAATGATTTTATTACTTATCCTCCGACTTGAGGGTAGAAGTTCTTAGGGATCGGTACAACTCCGATGCTTAGATTTTCCAAATTACAAGAATATAAAGTAGAGCTAGAGCCAAAAGATCCTAAAAATGAGTCATACCAATTTATTTATAGAGGTAGCGAGCCTAATATCTCGTACAAAAGATCTTCAGACCATTCCCCTTTCTGTACACCAGTTCTCCAGAAAATATGGATGCCACATCATCAAATCTTATGGGTCGGTATGACTCTGTGGTAGGGTCGGTACCGATCCTTAAGCTAGCCAAATTGGTAGCATCCGACTCTCTGCTTTGGCTCATCTTATAGTTAGCTTCGTGATTCCATAGTTGTTTGCATCAATAATAGCTTGCTTCGGAGTTCAAATGATGGAGTTGTGGAAGAATGAAGTTGTTGATTGAGGAGTTCATGGAGATCGATAGAGAGTTACATGGAATCAACAAAACAATATTGAAAATAGGGTTCTAGCATCAAGGAGGGTAGTTAGGTAGAAGATGGGCAGGGTTGGAGGAGGTTTGATGGGTCAGTACTGCCTTTAGGGTTGGGTCGGTACCGACTCCATACTTGTTGATTCTTGGGTTTTGAATTTTTATGGTGGTTTAGTTTTGTGTTGTGATCTTGGTTGTACTCCGGTTTTTGGCTTTGTTGACATTTCTTCGGATGCCTTGACATGATAACTTCGAAGTTTATCTTGTCAAGTTCGTCCGTATATAGCTTGATCGAAAGGTCGGATAATATATATCTATGTGTGTCTGTTGTAATCTTGCTCGTGGGTTTTATTGAAAAAAATTAATTGACCTTGGATTGATAAAAAACCTTTCATCAATAAACTGATAAATATATATTATTATTATTAAATTAAACAAATTTTAAATTTTAAGTGCATATAAATATGTACACACACATGTTAGTGCGCGCACGCACACACAAATATACACCACACACACACGTATTTGCAGGTATAATTTTTTTTCACTTTCAAGCGAAAATAAAAAGTAAATAAATATAAATATTTAAAATTTAAATATATATAATATTATTTAATAATTTTTTTTTTAATTCTTTGTACCAAAAGTTTTAATAAAAGAACTTATTTTTCATTAGCCTAAATAAAGAAATAATTTTTTATTATTTGTGTGTATGGCTGAAAACAAATTATATATATATATGCATAAATATATTAAACAAATATTATGTTAAATATTGACGTTGTATGTTCATTTTATACAATATAATCATAAATCTTAATAACATATATACCTTATACCGTTAATCCCATGAATCTCTTAGATTAGTTTACTTATATCATTTGTTGATATACTTGTTGTGAATTTGAATCTCCAACAAACAAAATGAAATCATTTAAAATCTAAATCAAAATTAAATTAATTTAAAATAAAATCTAAGTTAAAGTATATTTTTAATAAACAAAATATTAAAACTAAAATAAAATAGAATCAAATTCAAATATTAAACTCTTCTTTTATCAAATATACACTAGATATGATTTAATGCAAATGAATTATTAATGTAAACAAAAATAAAGACCTATCACAAAATTAATACAAGATTGTTTTTTTCAAAATTCACCCTTTATCCCATTGCCAATGCGCTTGATTCAATGCAAGCTTTTAAGATGATGTACCAGAGGTGTTTAGAATCACTAGCGACTTGCAACCGAAGGAAAGAGTGACTAGAACATTAATGGGATGTATAGATTTGTCTGCAAGGTTATTTGAACGTATTAGAACTAAGCATATGGAAAATGAGCAACAAGGTGTAATTCAGAGGAAGGCTGAGGAGGGTGAAGAGAATATTATAATCAGTTTCACCAAAGATACGTAAGGGTACACAATGATGATTGAGAAAATATGGTCGACTATCCATTTTGGGGATTGAAAAACTTAAGAAGGAAGTGATGTATGAAAATCACAAGTCAAAGTTGATTATTCATCTAAGAGGAACAAGATGTACCAAGATATTGTGCTAAGCTTTTATTGGCCTAGCACGAAAGCTGATGTTGGTCGATACGTGGTAGAATGTTTTAATTGTTAATAAGTAAAGGCGGAATAAACGAAACCTTCAGGACTGGTGCAGGCTTTGGAGATTCTAGCTTGGAAGTGCAAGTCAATTACTGTGCTTTTTATAGATGGAAAGCCAAGATCCAGTAAAGGGAACGAGAGCATATGGGTGGTGGTATATCGATAAACAAAGAGTGCATACTTTATACTAATTATGTCGCATGGAACACCAATTGGGTTAGCATATTTATTTATGAATAATGTAGTACGATTACATGGGATTTAGAAGTCAAATATTTCCAACTGATACTCATGTTCATATTTGAGTTTGGGAGATCTTAAGGGAGTGTTTGGAAACTACATTATGTTTGTGTACGACTTATACCCCAAGAACTAGCTGGCATGTAGAGAAGGTAAATAAAGTATTAGAGGATTTTCTTCAGGTATGTGTGTTTGATCTCAAGGGATCAAAGGAGGACAATATTCATTTGGCAAAATTTTCTTATAACAATAGTTATCAGGCAAGCATCAGTATGGCACCTTTGCAGCTTTATATGAAAAGTAGTTTTGTTCACCAAGTTGTCGGACGGAGGTCGATGATAGAGCTGTGTTAGGACCGGAACTTAACAGAGAATCCAAAGATAAGTTTTCCTTAATAAGGACATAGTTAAGGATACACGGAGCATGCAGAAATGGTATAGCGAACAAATAAGGAGGCAGTCAGAATTTAAAGTAGGAGATGTAGTTTTTTGAAGGTCACTTCGATGGAAAGAATGAGTAGATTTAGTAAGGTTGCTAAGTTAACTACAAGGTACATTAGACCATATCTGATTGTTGAACAAATTGAAAAGCTTGCTAAAGGACTGAAGCTAGGTGCAAAGTTGACATGAGTGCACAATTTGTGTCATATCTCTTAGCCCAAAAAATGTTTATAAGCAAATAAAACCATAGTTCAGCTAAAGGAACATGAGGCTGAACCCTAGTTGACAGCTATAAGGAGTCCAATTAGTAATGTTAGGTCAGATATAAAGAAGTTAAGAAGAAAAGAGGTATAGTTTCTGTCAAATTTACCAGTCTTGGAATTGGCTTAGATCGGAAAAATTGGACTACAAAATGGCAAAGGAATAAGTCAAAGAGCTTGGAAGATGTCGATATTGGAGTATGTTACAAAAATGCAAAACGGGTTGTTATCAATATGATCCTTCAGGTACCGACATGATTTGTACCAACGTGACTAGTACCGACATGATTGGTACAAACAAGTTTTGGTACCGACATGATTCTGAAACCATCAAGAATGATAAAAGGAAGGAGTACCCCAAATTTGACTAAGTTTTGAACAACAAAAGCGTGTGGTTATCGACATGATTTAGTCTGTGCCAACATGATATTAAATCTTGATTTGGGTACTTTAGAGGATTGGGATTTGAGCTATGAAGAAAAAAAGAATTTTCGACATATAAAAATCATGTCAGTACCGACCAATTCATGTCGGTACTAATATGATTGACCAAATCAGCACGACATGATTGTCCCTTTGATAAACGTGCACGACCTATTCTTCAAATTGGAACTTCAAATCTTGGAATATTAACTTATTAAAACCCAAAATGGTGAAATCTGGCAGGATCTCCTTAATAGATTGCATCCAACCTTCAACTAAGAGGGGACTTTTGGATCTTCTCCTTCTTCCCTTAAACCTCTAGGAAAAACCGAGATGTATCTTATTATAACTAGAAAGTGATAGTAAATCCAGAGAGAATCAATCAATATAGATAACTAAGTAGACGTCGCTAGAAAACGATTGTTTCTCCTTCTTTTCTATTTGATTTATTCATTTTATATATTTGCTAAAAAAATTTGAGTGAATTGTGTGTTGTGTCAATTTTTGGTGTAATATTTTTGGTATTTTCACTTAGAATGATTTGAGATCTAATTTGCAGAAGATGAAAAGGCCTACCATAAGGAAATCCATTGCTGTAGAAAGTCAATAAGAACATGGGGAAACTAGGAGGTGTCTTCAAGTTCAAATCTCTCTTTTATCTATGTCACTATAGCGCAGATGGAAGGGACGATAATAAGGATGCAAGAGAGATTGATGGCTGAACAACAGGATACGATGAATAGAGTCTTCCAAAGGATGGAACAACAAAAGGTAGCCAACGTTATTAGAAATCAGAATTGAAGGTTGGAATGCAAGGCAGATGCATAAGAAAATGGAGCGGAACAAGTTGGGTCCAACCCCTTAGCACACTAGTAGGTCAATGCCGAGAGATCCAATCATGTCGCTACTGACATGTTTGGTCAGGGGGCATGGTCGATCTGAATGTTGAGCATGGAACGACATGTCAGATGGATAATGTAGAGCCTTTAATCTAGGACCATAATGCGAACTTCCTGTAACATGGAAGAGAACCGGAAGGTCCTCGTGGAAATGGAGCTGAGGGCATGAGGAAGCTAAGGATCAAAGGCGTACGAATCCTAAAAGATTTCACTTGAATCAAGACAACAGAATAGTTGAGAAAATAAGGCAGGTTTTTTGGGATAGAGCCCAAGACCGGAGTTTGGAGGATGTGAACAAAAACAACTTCACCACAAACTTCCAATACGCTAGGAATCCAATTGGCTTCAAGCTACCTACCTTGAAGTTATATGATGGAAGGATGGATCCAAAAGTTTATTTGATGAGATATATCCAACATATGAAAGTGTCGGGAGCTTCGAGGAAGTTATGGGATGGTGTTTCCCACTATATTTAACTGACTTGGCAGCCATGTGATTTCGCCAATTGGATGATGGGTCCATCAGTACATGGACCAAATTAGTGGAGAGAGTTATGAACCAGTTCAAAGTTCATATAATACAACTAAGGAATGTGATGAAACTCTCGAGTGTGATGTAGAGTGAAGATGAAACTTTTGTGGTGTTACTTGACAAGATTTAACACAGCAGCTGCTGAAGTGTAGAAACCATACCCGTCGATAGTCCTAATGACAATAATTATCAAATTTCCTAATAAGACTGAATTTAAGAAGGCTTTGGAAAGGTATCCGCCAATGGATCTAGTATATTTCTACCATCAGGCTGACAAATGCTATACGAAAGGTGAAAATAGTGAAATGAATACTATGGAGGATGAGGACGATCCAAGGAAGGATCTAAAACGGCTAAGGGAAAGAGAAAGACCGATGATGGCTTCAAAGCATTGAAGCAACAAAGGAGTGAGCTGAAGTTTTCCTCTTATATATATTTAATTGAGACCATTCATACTCAAGGGCAAATTCTCTGTAGGAAATTCTCTAAGAGAGAGCTCATGAAATAGGAGAGGAAATTTGTGGAGTACTACCTATTCCATGACCTGGATGGACATGAGACCAATAAATGTAGGCATTTGCATGATTTTATCCAAGAACAGGTGTGGATTAATCGGTTGCAACAATACATGAGAAATCAAATTACCAGATTATTATAGTACAAACCGTAGCGGTGCGGTAGGAGCAACCACCAATTGTGGCGGATATACCTGGTCACGGCCGATGATCTGGATCGGGTATGGTTATCCCATGAGCGGGATGGATTGAAATTAGGTTTAATTTTTGCACTTTTTTTTACTAAATAAACTATAAAGGATTAATACCGGGCTACTTACACATTAGGATCCTATTTATCCCATATGCATGCTCTGAGTTGAAGTCCAAGAGTAATTCTTAACTAGATTGGATATCTTTTATTTTTTTCATGAAGCATTTTTATTTTAAACTCTATGAATAATTGATTGATGGATATAAAATCATTTGAACATGATGACTAATATTTTTATTGCTATGGGGTGCAATGGGAACATAATCATCCCCTATATTTGATAAATAAACTAATAGATTGTAGTCCCCTCGATCGCAGAGATGAGGTAACAAATAGTGAAGCATAGTTCCCCTTGCCGAAGTGTGAGCGGATGGACCTTTATAGGATATCAAGTCCACTCATCGAAGAGTGAGCGAATGGACTCGCTTTAGACGTTAGGTCCCCTCGTCGAAGAGCGAGCAAATGGGCTCAATCTAGATTTATGATTATACAATCCAAGGAGATCAAAATTGAACTTCGAGGTCCAAACACCTTTTGATTTGAAATAATTTAATAATGATTACTCAATGATGGATAAATGTCATTGTCTCGATTCGGTTGGACTTGCTCATAATGGAATGCTAGTTGATACTTTACGATTTATAAGTAATGTTCCAATTGTGGACAATGCACCACTATGATTAATGATGCATGATAGCGTGATATATGATTTATGATGTGATGACCCCGAGAGAACGCGGGACGATGCTGAATTATGATTGACATTTGAGAAAGAATTTGAGTTCTTACCTATGATGGGTTTAGAAAAACCTTTAATTTACAGATGAATCTGAAAGAACTAGATGATTTGCCATACTTGGACCAGTATATAGTCGGACAGCACGATCAATGATAATTTTCCATTCTCGATACGTGTTCTTGAGAAAATCACATTTTGTATTCACAAAAGCATGCTTTAGGGGTAAGCGTTTCCATCAATTTTACCACGGTCTTAGAATTGACTTAGATCACAAAAAATTGACTACAAAATGGTGAGGGAATGAGTCACGGAGCTTGGAAGATGTCGGGATCAAAGAAATAAAGATCTGGCCAATTTTTAGAAATGTAAAATATGTTGGCACCGACATGATCTTCTCGGTACCTACATGATTTATACCAACATGATTGGTACTAAAGTGATTGGTACCAACATGATTAGTACTGACATGTTTTGGTATCGATGTGATTTGATGCTGACATAATTTGGAAACCATCAAGAATGATAAATGGAAGGAATATACCAAATTTGACTAAGATTTGAAAAACAAAAAAATTGTTGGTACCAACATGATTTGATCGGTACCAAAGTGATTTTAGATCTTGATTTGGCTACTTTAGAGGCTTAGAACTGGAGCTATGAAGAAAAAAATGAAGTTTTAACACATGAAATCTTGTCGGTACGAACCAAATCATGTTAGTGCCGACATGATTGGTTGTCTTAGTAAAAGTGCATGATGACTCATTCTTTGTGATATAACTTCGAATCTAGAAATTTAACTTGTTAAAACCTGGAATGGAAAACTCTGGGTCGGACCTCCTCGATAAACAATAGCAACCTTTAACTACGAGAGAATAGACATGTCTTCTTGCTTCATTTTTGGTCCAATGGGTCTAACGGGTCAACGCCGAAGAGGCACCCGAGCAGTAGGTCCAACGGGTCAACGCCGAAGAAGAAGAAGAAATCGAGAGAATAGACATATCTTCTTGCTTCATTTTTGGTAGACAGATAGGAATTTCCCTTCGTAGGTCGTCTATAGATGCAGGTTCGGCCCCTGCTAGTAGGATTTCGTGGAATATTTTTTGTACTTATCCTTCTTTTTCGAAGAATGGTTGAAATAAAATTCCATTTTGTCTTCAGTATAGTTTTTGTTTATTTGATTAAGTGCTTTAGCGCTGGAACATCCATCCAATGTACTTGTGAGGCTTTAGCCTCTGAATCAGACCTGAGTTTATTTGTTAAGTCCCGACGTTAGGCTTCGGCTTACAACTGAAAGTTAAGTTGAGTCTCAATATTGTACTGTTGCAATCAGCAGCTGGTACTTAAATTATGGTCAGTCGCTCTCCGCCTTCGATAAATCAAGCTTAACTTAGTCGGAACGACATTGAAAAGAGACGGGTTTGAGTGATCAGATCACACTTTCTCCTCTATTGGTAATTGCATCCATACTTTAGGGATTTCACTTGTACGTCGGCAGTCAGTCACTCCTGTTTGATGTTTAAAGGCACGTCCACACTCCAGGGACTTAAGTTATTCTACAGGTGGTCAGTCACACCTTTTGATATTTATAATTTAGTCCACACTTTGGGGACTTAGATTGATTCGTGTGTGATCGATCACACCCGATTTGTATTTGTACTCCAGTCCGCACTCTAGGGACTCGGAGTTGTCCCACGGGTGGTCAGTTCACACCCGGTTTGTGTTTATACTCCAATCCGTGCTCTAGGGACTTAGAGTTAGCCGATGGATGGTTGGTTATACCCATTTTGATGTTTATACTCTAGTTTGCACTTTGAGAATCTGGAGTTGGTTAACAGACGGTCGATCACATCTGTTTTGAGTTTTAGGATTTCGTTCGCACTCCGGGAACGATAGATTTATCAGGATCGTGGACGGTCGGGTCAATCCACCCTGAGTTAACAAGTGAGGTCGTTTGATGGACGGATCCATCCTCCTCAAACTTGGTTTAAACATAGGCGAAGTCGTTAGGTGGATGGATCCACCCTCTTCAAGCCCGTATTTGTAAGTTTACACTTCAGCTCGCACTCTGGGAGCCGGAGTTAGTTAGAGGATTGTCGTGTATCAATCCTTTTTTGGCTTTAGTGTGATGACTTGCCCCCAAGCTCGAGTTTCACTTAGCGAGTGACCGGTCGTATCACAGTCACTCCCTATTTGAATAGGCCCGACTGTACGGTGGAACTCATCTCTTCGTGCATGGTGATGGTCATACGATGCATTTTAAAAATCACCGCTCTGGCTCGAAGAGATTACAATTTATTATTGAAATAAGAAAATACGGCAAAGTCAGTTGCCTTATACAAATGCGAATTTCAAAATGCTTAAAAAATTGCAAATTAAAAGCAGACTGAGTAAATAAATAAAGCTTGTTATGTGTAGTAGTGATGAAGTCTCTGTTGTTCTAGGCTCTCAGCAAAGTGAGACCATCAATGGTTGACAATTTAATGGTGCCGTCTTTGAGTATTCGTTCGATAACATACGGTACTTCCCACATTGGTTTCATATATGAAGGGACCGGGTAAATTCACTTAAGGACGAGATCGCCGAGTTCAAGGGTTTGGGGTCGGACCTTGGCATTGTACAGTCGGGTGACTCGATTTCGGTACGCGGCTGCCCTTAAATCAGCCTCTTCTCGCTTCTCATCCAATAAGTCTAGAGATTCGGTGAGTAATATAGCATTTGTCTTCGGGTCATAATATGTCACACGATGAGAAGGCACTTTCTGTTCGACTGGAATAACGGCTTCTGAAACATAAGAAAGTGAAAACGAAGTGTGGCCGGTTGTAGACTTGTAGGTTGTCCGATAAGCCCATAAGGCCATAGGAAGTTCATCGACCCATTTTCCTCGGCCTTTTCAACTGTTTCTTAAGAATGGACTTTATAACTTTATTAACAGCTTCAACCTGTCCATTCACTTGAGGGTGCGCGACTATAGAGAATTTCTTCTGGATATGGAATCGTTGATAGAAATTCTTAAACTCAATGCTATCGAATTGGGCTCCATTGTCAGTGATGATGGTATGTGGGAGATCAAATCAACAGATAATGTTGCATACAACAAAGTTGATCACTTTCTTCGTAGTGATAGTAGCAAGGAGCTCGGCTTCCGTCCATTTGGTAAAGTAATCAACTGCAATGATGACATATTTCGTGCCACCTTTAGCTAGAGGTAGATACCCAATAATGTCAATGCCCCATACCACGAACGGCCAGGGACTGGCCATCTGAGTTATTTCAGTAGGCGGGGCTCTTGGAATTCGAGCATGTTTCTGACATCTGTCACACTTCCTGGCATAATATGATGCGTCGCGATTTACATTCGACCAATAATAACCATATCGAAGCACTTTCTTAGCAAGAGCTTGCCCCTCGGTGTGATCGCCACATTCTTCCTCATATACATCATGTAATATTCGATTGATTTCATCGTGAGCGATACACCGGAATAAAGGAACAGAGTACCCTCTTCTATACATGACTTCATTTTGAATAGTGAACCGGAAAATCTTTCGAAGAACTTGACTTTTTCACTTCTGCGCTCTGGTAGGGTCTCATGCTCGAGATAGTTTTTGAACGGAGTCATCCATGACTCCTTATTGGGTATGACTTCAAGTACCCAGTTGGTCTCTACCTGATCAATACTCGGGGAAGATAATGTCCCAACGGAAACCAATCCCATTTGTTATGCCTCGCCAGTACTGGTTAATTTTGCTGAGGAATCGGCCTCCTGATTATGTTCTCGGGGTATGCAATATATTGCATAATAATTGAATTGATTCAATATTTCCTGGAACTAAGTGAGATAAGCGGCCAGTCTCCGGTCTTTAGCTTGGCACTCCCCCTGAACTTGGCACACGACTAACCGTGAATCGTAGTAAATCTCCGCAGCAATAATTCTTAAATCTCTAGCAAGCCTTAGTCTGGTAAGAGGGCTTTGTATTCGGCCTGTTATTGGTTGCACGAAAATCGAACTTTAAAGCATAGCATATAGATCGCCCTTTAGGAGTTTCAAGTACAACCCCAGCGCCTGAGCAGCGGTCGTTTGATGCACTATCAATATATAGCTTCCAGACATGTTTGGGTGATTCACTGGTTTTGGAAAAGTCCTCCGAGATAGTGAATTCAGTGATGAAGTCTGCTAGCCCTTGCCCTTTAATAGTTCGCCTCGGTGTGTAAGCGATGTCGAACTGACTCAGCTAGATGTTCCATTTGAGTAACCTACCAGATATCTCAGGCCACGTAAGGACCTATCGTAATGGCTGGTCGGTGTAGATAGTGGCAGGATGAGCCTGAAAATACGGACGGAGACTTCTCGAGGCAATGACAAGACATTAAACTAACTTTTCAAGCTTCGGATAATTTCTCTCCATTCCGGTCAGTCGTTTGCTGATGTAATAGACTGGTCGTTGTATCCGATCCTCCTTCCAAATTAAAGCGGCACTGATTGCTTTTTCTGACACCGCCTAGTAGATGTACAGTCTCTTGTGATCAATAGGTTTCGACAAAATGGGTGGTGCAGACAGGTATTGAACCAGTGCTCGGAATGCGCCCTCACATTCTGTAACCATTCAAAGTTCCGTTTCACTTTTCTGATTAGACTAAAGAAAGGAATGCATTTGTCGATGGATTTTGATATGATCCTGCTAAGTGATGATACCGTCCAGTTGAGGCTATGAACTTGCTTTATAGTCCTTGGAGTCTCAAGATTTCTAATTTCCCAGATTTTCTCGGGATTGGCTTCAATTCCCCATGTATTAACGAAGAACCCAAGGAATTTTCCAAACGCGACCCCAAAGTGACATTTCAACTGGTTGAATTTCATTCTGTACTCTCGGAGGATGTTGGACATCGTTTCCAGATCTTTGATATGATTGGTGGAGAATCGTGACTTTACTAGAATGTCGTCCATATATTCCTCTATGGTTTTTCCGATCTGGTTAGCGAACATTCGATTGACGAGTCTTTGATAGGTTGCCTCGGCATTCTTAAGTCCGAACGGCATCATTTTATAAAAATAGAGTCCCAAATAGGTGACAAAGCTGGTATGCTCCTGATCTGGTAGGTGCATTGGTATCTGATTGTAACCAGAATATGTGTCCATGAAGGATAAAAGTTCATGTCCGGTCGTTGAGTCTACGAGCTGATCAATCCGGGAAAATGGAAAACTGTCTTTAAGGAAAAATTTATTCAAGTTCGAATAGTCAAAGCACGTTCTCTATTTCCCATTAGGTTTCTTGACAAGTACAGGATTGGACACACATTTTGGATATAACGTATCTCGGATAAACCGTTCGACCTGAGTTCATCCACCTATTCCTTAAGAGCTGCGATTTTGATCTCGCTTCCTACCTTGATTTCCATCGCCTTTCTACTGACTCTGCTTCTTCTGTATGTTTAACTGCACCTTTTCAGAACTCTCCTCGATTTGTTTTACAATGACATTGCTTTGGAATCCTTCCACACTGGGCCCTATGTCATCCTTTTCCTAGACTGTTTCGCATCCTCTCTTTTCAAGAACTGAGCTGCTTTGGAATAGAGACGGTCCAATGACATGGAGGGTTTTCTGGCCAACCATTTGCAAAATTTGAAATCGGAATCGGTTCCCTTAGTCAGTGCCATCAGAATGGAATTGTCATTAGGATTACTAATCTCAGCGCACATAGCATGAAACCTCTCCAGATAACGTCTGAGTGTCTCTCTGGGAGCTTGGGTGATGCTGGACAAGGTATTAACATCTTTGGGCGTTGTGACATGCATGCGAAACTGTTCAATAAACTTCATCGCCAACTGGTCGAAACATGAGATGGATCGAGGTGGTAGGCGGGTAAACCACATAGTCGTGATGCCCCATAGGGAAATTGGGAAACTTCAGCACTTGACCGCATCATCAGCCCGTGCGGCGTTCATTAACTATTCATACTTTAAAATGTGCTGGTTAGGATCAGAGCTCCCTTCATAAATAGGTAGAGTTGGCATTTTGAATCACCGAGGCGGTTCGGCGTAGAGGATGTCATGAGTGAAAGGGCTATGACTCCGAAAGATTCCCCAGTCGTCATTGGTGAGGCCCTAATTTTCATGGATCATCTGACGATTCATTGTCGGAATGTCTAGCATTTAGACATTTTGAGCCAAGGTGTGCTCGGGTTCCACAATGCGAGGACGGGCCGGTCGCGGTCAACTGTCCATATCTCGCCTCCTTGGTTCTAGGTCTTCAGGAACATAAGGCTTGGGAGTATACTCATGATGGTGAAGGTTCAGACCGGCTCGGTTTTGAGTGTCAGCTCCCAACTCAGTAGCAGCGGCAATAGCGCGGTTGTCAGTAGTATGATAATGAGCTGTCCCTCCTCGGGATGAGGACCTAGTCTAGTGGATGGTTGACGGACCGACTCTCGGTCGCCCGAGATTCAGTGTCTGTTGATGTCCGGCAGCCTGTGTATAGCTTCCATCCAGTCGTGGGCGCGTGGATCTGTCATTGTTGTCAGAAGAAATTGAACTTCCAGTGGATGAATAGGAAGTCTGATCCCTTCTGGATTTCCTTCGTCTTTCAAGGTTCAGCCGATTGGTTAACTCCACCTTGGCACGAAGCTGTTAGGTAAGCTGCTGGCGACTTTGAGTCGGCTCTTGCATCAGTAGTTGGAACTCCTCCCTGGTGACAGGATCTTGCGGATCTGAAGGTCCAAATTGTTCTGGTCTGCAGAAGGAAGTTGCGTGGGGTTCTGCCTATCCCGTCTTTCTAGATCTGCAGCTGTTGAGGTAGTCTTGGTAGCAACCATGGTGAATAGTGAAGTTCTCTCCTAGACTTGGTACAAATCTGAAGAGGGTAGAAGAATTTCTGGGCTTGAGATCTGGATCTTCTCCTTAGATTCTCGCAATCCAATATTGGCAATAGATCCAATGAGCAGGAGAAAAGCTTAGTTCAATTCTCAATGAAAGCACAAAAGTGTTTGTACCAAAATTGGGCACAACACTCCTTAGATGTGTTTGAAGAGATAAAAAGAAGAAAATATATATAAAATGAGGTAGGTCTAACAAGCATACTAATCAACGGATAAAAAAAATGCAGAAACACGCAAATTTAGAGTAGTTGCGAACATAGTGATGATTTCGACAGAGTATCAGCGTAGAGAAGCCAAAAGTCCATTTTCTGTAGGTCCAGGGTTACTATTTATAGGTGTAGGCAGCAAAAATCTCGCCCAGATCTCGGAAGACTTCTTCTCTCACGTGGGTGGACCCACGGGATCGAGTTCAGATGATTTTGACTCAATCTGGGAGCGATACAAATTGAGTTTGTATCGATTCGTAAATGGTCCTTCTGAGCTAAAATTTATCAGGTACATTCTTGAGGTTGTAGGCAAGCTCCTGTGGAAATTTGGTGGCATTTGGACTTGTAGATCTTGAGTTATGATCGATGCAAGTTTGGACTTTTCATGTGCAAACGTGTTCGTCTCGATATGTTCGTATCGGTCTAGGTCGTATCGATACTAGGCATGTAGTTGCTAGATGATGTGGCGTTATCTTCTCGGATCGATCCTCTTTTTATGCCGACTGACCGAGTCTTTTTCCATAGCAAGCTTCGTTCGTATCAAGGTGTCTCTTTTCTCTTCGTATCGATGCAAGGCGAACTCGTTCGTATTGTTTAAGCTTGTCTCACTCGTATCGCTCCCTTCAACTCCCTTTATGCATCGGTAGGAAGTGCCATTTCGTATCGCTCACTGGATGACATATACGTATCGATTGATGGTTGATCGATACGAATAATGCACAAACATGATTGATATGTAGTGGCTTTGATCGATGGATACGAAGCTGAGCTCAGGTGATGGATACGAAATATAGGAGTGGGGTGGATACGAATGAGGCAATTTTCCATGGATACGAACACGGTGTTTCTTCCTCGATGGATACAAAGTCGATAACTGACAACTTGATGGACACGAAACTTGGCGGATACGAAGCGGAGAGATACGAATTGATGCCTTCTAAGTGAATCTTGATCGATCCATATCTTGAGCATACGAGCTCCGATTGACTTGAAATTTGAGATCTTGGCTTTCACAGTTTTGATTATCGTGTCATATCGATCGTAGCTCGATCCGAACTCTAGAAAATTTTATCAGTATCCATAGTGAACCTGTGTATAACTGATATTCGAGATGGATTGTCCTTGGTGTGACGGCCTTTCCAAAAGGCGGGATAACAATAAAATATTCCCAAATCAAAGCGGTGACATTCGTGTTGTTACACTCTCTCCCCTTAAAAGACTTTCGGCCGTGAAATTTGACCGCAACACTAACCCAGACACACTTAACACTATTCATTGGTCCATATGATGTACATAAATCATTTCTATGCAAAATTTGATTGATCGCTCACTCGAATGTATAACTTTACTTTCGAACTAGTGTCGCTCACTCGATTCACCAATGCGGACTCCGATCAGGCTTCTCAATTAGAAACTTATATTCTCCTTGCATAATCATACACCATGATAGAAAACTTTGGTTCTAAATTAAGAACCCTCACCAAGTGTTCACCATCAAAAATTGAGAGATAGATCCTTATTCGGAACAGTGTGAAAACACCTTAAGTCATGTACTCGAAGCTTGGATCGAGAACTATATGAAAAAGAAAAATGATCTACGTACAATCTATATACTCATCTAAAGGTTCTTTAGTTACCAAATGCTGCCAACCCTCCCAAAAATATTTATGGAACACTTCACAAAATTCCATTTTATATTCAAACATTTTTAAATGATACAACTTATTTATGAAACCTTTTCCTAAAATCATTTTAATTTATTAATTTGTATAATGCTCTTATATATCCTAAGAGTACATACTTATTTTTAATCATATTTACTTCATCCATTCAGATGTAGATGTAGATGTAGATGTAGATCCAAAACAATTTTGGGCTTTAAAACTGAGTCGACCAATCTAACCTCTTTACCTAGTAGGTCTGTTAAGTAGCTAAGAAGAGCAGGATGCTAATATCCAAACGTCATACTAGAGTCTACTTTTTCTTAGACATCTCTAAGGTAAAGACGTTTATTAGCTGGCCCAATAACATCAAATTATTTTCAGTTGCTAGATGTCAAAATCAAAAGACACGGTTTAATAAAACCAAGTTTATTAAACATTTTTATTAAATTTAAAACTTCAATTATTAATCCACTCTTTAATCAAAATACCTTATTATTTTAAAACCTTAGGAGCCAAATACCCAGGTTTTATTTCAAAATCTTTTTGAATGATACTTCATATTTAACCCTTCGAAAATATACATATAGCCTGAGTAATTCCAAAATGATATCAAGGAACTAGGTACTACCGAGTATCATAAACTCCTTTACCGGGAATGGTAGTACTCAAAAGAAATGTTTATCATTCGAACACATCCCTTTTCCATTTTTAGTCACATTGAAGTCACTCAAACTAGTTAATTATAAAAACACTTTTCTTTTCAAATCCCTTTTTTTGAAATACATTATGTATATATCTCCAGCTAAATAGTTTTTAACAAAATATTTATCATCCACTTTCTTTGGATTCACTCGGATTTGAACTCGTTTCGATTGTACAATGGCAGGGAGAATAATTTACTAAGTGCATTACCACATTCGCCTAAGCAAACATTTGATTGTCACTTAGAAAATTATTCAGATTATCACTAAACAGATCGAGACTCGCTTCCCGATCCAAATCAAAGAAAAATCTCACTCTCAAATTCCTTTTCAAAATATTTATGCCAAAAAATACTTTCAAGTAAATTATTAATACTTTTCCCAAACCTTGAAAACAAATTTCCAAAAGCACTGGGATTTAAGTCCTCACGAATTATTTTAGTTACAAAACACATTTTATGAAGCGTTATAAAATCAACTTCTAAATATTTATTTTCAAAATATTCTAATTTTTAATATACAACTTTTACTAAAATCCAATTTTAACCCAACATGATCATTGAACGTCTTATAGTCAAATTCTGAAACTTAATTCACAAGAGGTTCGTTTTAATGTCCCACCAATGTCTACATACCAAATCTATGGTTTTAAAAGAAAGATTGCGGATGAATCTACAACCCTATACGATAATAATTAAATATTATCATTTCTTAACAAACATACAGAACAAAAATAACCATATAAATTTTTGAAAATCATTCCTTTATATATATAATATATTCCTAGGTAAAACTATTTCCTTTGCCAACTTAAAATGATATAATGTTGATTGGCCTTATTCGAGTGTTTAGAGATCCCTATCAATAACATTAGCTACTCGTATTGACTAAAATCCATAAGCCACTCAACATATCAATCAACAAAATATAAAACATTTTATAGCACTAACAAATATGCACTCAAAATATACACTCAAACAAACTCTAGGATGTTACTAACCTTATCCCAAATGAGTTTACCCCACCAGGGCCAAGGTTCTTACTTGACCTTGCGCTCTGATACCACATTATAACGGTCTGGTTTTTACACCTAAAGACAACACTTAATACATCCACGGTATTCGTGTGCTAATCATTAAAGTATCCGAAAGATAGGTCGCTTGGAGTAAAGAGAAAAGAAGATAGAACAGAATCTTCCAAAACATGACGGGTAACATATAATATATAAATCAAATCTTTACAAAAAGAAATCATCTTTATTATATATATATATACAATATCAGGGCAAACCTATTATTAACCTGAATAGTTATAATACAATTGTTGATAAATATAGACAAGAACAAAAAAACAAAATAGCGGAAGAATGTAAGACACATGAACACGTCTTGGGGAATCCAGCTCGTCACTGAAAGGCTCCAAAATGTCTGGCTAAATCTGGAAAATATGCTTGGGATACCCGAGAATTACAAGAAAAATAACGGCTTCTCAGTTTAGTAAAACCAGCGTGAGAAACTCAAATCACAAGGAATTTATTTATTTAGCTTGTAAAATCCTTTAGAATCAAAGGTGTTTCGTAAGACCATGCCGCACATAAACATGGACGGGTTTTTACCTTACGATAACCAACCAATTTTATATAAAATCCAGTGATACTATGACAATGTCTAGATTACAAATTTATATTAATCATAGCCAAATTATTACATTATTAAATTCTAGCATAATAGGCATACAATCAAGTCCGAAGACACTTATTGGAGAATGGATTCCAACTATGAAAGAGTAAGGGTTTACCCAACGAATCCGTACACCTTTAGATAAAATGCATAGGAGGCTACAACACATTGCACCTCTGCTACTCGGGACTGGGCCTACCCTTTACTGAATAGCGCCGGCTGAATAGCGCCGAATATGATCACCCTTTGGTTGCGATCGAACAACCAAAATGGGCCCTAAAGCATACACAGGGATATCGATACTAGATCTTGGAATGACATACCTTAATGGGAGCGACCAACATAGCCCTACCACGCGTCCCTATTTTAGTCATTTTCTCGGTTGATGGGACTTGAGGCTACGATTACTGTTTATATTATAAACTCTCTTGGAATGCTAACACTGTCCTCCAGGCAGAAATGCAGTGCTAGCATTCATTCATACAAGTTCGTTGTGGGTTTGAACGAAACCGAAGGCACTACCTCTACTACATCCATTTTGGAATCACCCTCAAGATTAGTAGCAAGTGGCCTTTGCACTTCAAAAGCTCCATCTTCAATCATCTTTAAGATGTTTTCAGTTCGAAACGCTTGATTTGGATCAAAGTAATTTTCGGATAATTTATATTTAGCCGATCACGGTCTCTTCGAAACAACATTCGAAAGTTCCAGTAAACTCAATCTCGGTTCATTTGGTAGACAATACATTGGAACAGGGATCATCCCCTAACCGTTTAAGTCGAGGGATCTCCCTATCATTGTCCTAGGAGAGCAATACGAGATTTATATGCATAGCATAACATCATCGAAGATGACTGTGCCATATAACTCACGTGTTTCTCCTAGATATTTTCGAAATTATATTTTTTGTCCAAATTTGATAGCCGGTTGTTTAACTATCAAATAAACAAACAACAATAAATTCATAGATTTAACTACCCATAGCAACTACTAAGCCTCAAACTAAATCTTTCATTTATTTAAACTTTTTTCAAAAGTGTTTATCAAAAACATTCATATACTTATATCATTGACATAAGTATATTCACAAAACATTTGTGAAAGATTTCTCATTTCAAAATCATATAAAAGGCTCAAACAAAATGTTATTAAAATTATAGGTAAAGATAACCTCAAATAATATTCCTTCGGTGTGAAGTGTGGAATGAATGTCCCTACCACTAGAATTAAGAAGGTTGGTTAAAGGAAATCCAATCTCAAATCCTTTTATAAATTTCCTTCTATAAATCCTCTTAATAAATCTCTTTTATTTATGAATCTCCTTTACTTATATTACAACCCCATTTACAAAACTCTTCATAAATCACCAAGTTAAATTTACAAAACTCTCTCATACATATCAAGATTATTTATAAAACTTCCTTTATAGATATCCAAAATCATTTATTAAATTTTCTTATAAATATTCGTTATTTAAAACAAAACTCTTTAAATGAACTCATTTAATAAAATCATTTTTTATAAACAAAATAATTATTTAAAACACCTTTACTAAAATCATTACTTAACTTGAAACCGTTATTAAAAGCATGATTGACCTTAAAAATCAAAAAGAAGCTTAGTGACAATAATGGTTCTCATTTAACTAAGTTTATTTTTCAAGTTATAACATGGTAATTACATAACAAGCAGATATATATCGGGGAATCAGCCAACAACAATCAATCATATAAGTAAATGTCCAAGTTACCAAGATAGCAGACGAGTGTTTGTTTTGCTAAACACATGTCTAATTTAATATAATGGCAGAATGAGATATTATTTTGTCTAATAGATGTCAACACAATCTACTTGGTGAACTATGGTAGAACGATGATCTATTCTACTAAACAAATGTCAAATACAAGTTAATTAGCAGAACGGTGATTTATTTTGCTAAACAAACGTCAACTATAATTTAATTGGCAGAACGGTGTTTTATTCTGCTAAATATATGTCATTGGGTTTCATATTCAATTGGGGTTACTTAAGGGTAGTCGACAAAGAAATCTCTTGGATTTAAAATCTTCCTTTAAAGAAAGTTTCTTCTTGAATACAAAATCGATCTTCAAAAAAATACAATGGTTTAAAACTTTATTAAATAACATTCACCCTCTTTATTTAAAATGGTTAATCCTTTAATTAATAACTAAAACACACTTAACTATTAAATAAATAATTAAATAATAATTATCATTCACATAAATAATCAAATATTAGTTAATCTTTAAACTAATAATTAAACCATAATTAATCTTAAATTAATTATTAAATAATAATTTAAACTTTTAAATAAAAATTAAATATTATTTAATATCAATTAATTAATTAATATTTAATTAAAACTTAAATAATAAATTAAACCTTTATGTAAAATAATTAATCATTATTAAATTTTAATTAAATCTTAACTTAAATTTAACTTGATTAATAATTAATAATAATTAAACCCTTCTCAAATAAATAATTTAATTAATCTTAATTAAATAATTATTATTATCTAGATAATTAATTAAATAATAATTAACTCTTTATTGACTAACAAATTATAATTAACTTACTTAAAAATAATTAAGTACTAATTATCCTAACTTAATTAATGGTTAAGTATTAATTACCTTAAATTATTAATTAAATAATCATTAAATCAATAAATAAATGCTTTTAAATATTTAAAATATGTTTGAAAACAATTTTCGAAAAGATACTTAAGTCAAAACATTTTAAATTCAAAAAGAGATCGTTTTTTATGAATTGCATTTATAGCGACCATCGCTGTACGACCTGTAATTTTCAAAGCTTGTTAATATAACAATTGACTTTAAACTTCTTAGCTTTCACATACTAAACACTTTTATATCTTAATACAAGATTTTGAAAAGTAAAGATAAGATTCAAAACTTTATAAAACATTTCTAAAAAGTAAGTTGCTAAAGAATTTCTAAGTCGCGACTAACCATTTTAAACACGAATTTCCTCAGCTTAGTGCATCCTAAGCAAGATCACAAACTATATACATGTTATCACAACATCTAACAAGTCAAGATTCTAGCTTTCACCTTACTAACATTTAACTCATAGCTTCGAATTAAAACAACATCACATCCATAACATAGTTTCATACTTAAACCAAGTCATAACCAACATACATACAAACACATATAAACACATATAATCCAACATCATAATCAACCAATAAAGGTTGATTTAGTAACCAAAATATACAACATAATTTAAAGTTAGAAACTTTAAATAAAAGGAGTTTGCTTCTCACCAAAAGTTATCCAAAATCTTTTCTAATTTGAAAATAAGACCTAGATCTTGCATAGATTTGGACAAACTTGAATTCGGCCTTTAAAACTTGGAAATGGGCTCGACAATGAAGTAAGGAGCTCGGTCTAGAAAGGTAGAGGGACTTCAGATCATCATCGAATTTAAAAAAACCAAACCTTAAAATGGGTCATCTTTCAATTGATTTTTGGACAAATTACTCACGGAATTTGGAAAAGTTATCAAAGGAAAAGTTTTTGAAAATACATTTTTCTACAATTTTTAAAAAAGATCACTCAATTTTGATCTGTTTTGAAGGAGATGTGGTCAAAAGAAGAAGAGGTGTTTACGAACTTGAAAATCTGGATCCGAAAATGAGTCTAAAAGAAATGAGATTTGAACATGGATAAGCTCAAAATTAAAGAAATGGTACATATAAAATTTGTAGACACGGGAATTTTATACGGTCTGAGAAAAAAGAAAACTTCCATTTGGTTAAGATATGAGAAAAATATGGTAGAAGGTAGAAAATGAAAAATTGAAGAAATAAAAGGGGTATTTATAAGTAAGAAACAAAGTAAATTACCTTGATGTCCTTGGTCCTCTACCCTCCACCTCTTCTTGCCACATCACCATGTTACCACACCTTCATGTACTTCAGCCCACACTCATGCCCCCTTTCCATTTCCAAACTCCAACAAGTTTAAACCTGTTTTCGTACTCTAATGTACTTATGTTTCCTAATGATGAGACAAATTCTTTTTAATAAATTATAGTTTTAAACCTTATATACCTAAGTACAAATACATATGTATACACACACAGATATATATATATATATCCTAATTTATATGTAAATTTGTGCGTTTACATTAAAGTGCTCACAATGTTCCCGATAATTTTTAGCTGATGAAAAGTCGAAAATTAGGAAAACGAATTTCAGTCAAATTTTTAATTTTTTTTCGAACTAAATATTTTTTTATAAACATAGTTTGAAAGCTATTTCGCCGTTATTAATTATTTTTTAAAGAGTTTTATTTTAAATATAAAATCCATTATTTGAATGTTTAAATTTAATTAAATATTCTCAAATCAAAGCGGTGAAATTCCGAGTCGTTACATTCTTCCCCTTTAAGAGAAGTTCGACCTCGAAATTTGACCACAACACTAACCCAAACACACTTAACACTATTCATCAGCCCGTATGATGTACATAAATCATTTCTATGCAAAATCCGATTTGATCACTCATTGAATACATAACTTTACTTCCGAACTATTATCGCTCACTCGATTCCCTAGTGCTGACTCTGATCAGCCTTCTCAATTATAAACTTCTGTTCTCCTTACATGACTATATACCATGATAGAAAAAAATGGTTCTAAATTAAGAACCCTCACCAAGTGTTCGCCGTCAAAAATCGAGGGATAGATCTTTATTTGGAACAGTGTGAAACACTTTAAGTCGTGTACTTGAATCTTGGATCGAGAACTATATGAAAAAGGAAAATGATCTACGTACAATCTACGTACTCATCTAAAGGTCCTTTATTTACCCAAATGCTTTTAACCCTCCCAAAAATATTTATGGAAACACTTCACAAAATTCCAATTTAGATTCAAACATTTTCAAATGAGACAACTTATTTATGAAACCTTTTCCTAAAATCATTTTAATTTATTAATTTGTATAATATTCTTCTACATCCTAAGAGTATATAATGATTTTTAATTCTATTTACTTCATTCTATTCAGATTTAGGCCCAAAATAATTTTTGGTCTTAAAACTGAGTCGACCAATCCAACCTCTTTACCCAATTGGTCTGGTAAGTAGCTAAGAAGAGTAGGATGTTAGTATCCAAATTCCATCCTAGAGTCTACTTATTCTCAGACACCTCTAAGTTAAAGACGTTTATTAGCTGGTCCAATAATATCAAATTATTTTCAATTCCTAGATGTTAAAATCAAAAGATACGGTTTTATAAAGCCAAGTTTATTCTTAGATGTTAAAATCAAACCCGAAAATGGGTCACCTTCCAACTGATTTCTGGACAAATTACTCACGGGATTTGGAAAAGTTGTCAAAGGGAAAGTTCTTGAAAATTCTTTCCTTTATAATTTTAAAAGAAGAATCGCTCAATTTGGATCTGTTTAGAGGGATATATGGTCAAAAGAAGATGTATTTTTGAATTTGAAAATCTTGATCCGAGAATGGATCTGAAAGAAATAAGATTTAGACATGGCTAAGCTTAAAATTTGAAGAAGTGTTACACATGAAATTTATAGCCGCTAAAATTTTATACGGTTTGAAAAAAAAGAAAACCTCCATTTAAATAAGATATTAGAAAGATATGGTAGAAGGAAGAGAAGGCAAATTTGAAGAAATGAAAGGGATATTTATAAGCAAAAAACAAAGTAAACTGCCCTAATGCTCTTGGTCCTCTCCCCTTCACCTCCTCTTGCTATATCACCATGTCACTTCACCTTCATGTACCTCAACCCACACTCACGCCCCCCCTTCCTTTTCCAAGCTCCTACAAGTTTAAACATATTTTTGTACTCTAATGTACTTGTGCCTTCTAATGATGAGACGAATTCTTTTTAATAAATTATATTTTTAAACCTTACATACCAAAGTATAAATACATATGTATATATACTAATACACACACATATGCATACATACGTATCCTAACTTATTTATAAATGTGTATATTTACATTGAAGTTCTCACAATGTTTCGGACAACTTTTAGCCGACGAAAAGTCGATAATTAGAAAAACAAATTCCAGACACGTATTTTATTTTTTTTGAACTAAATATTTTTATAAGCAAAATTTAAAAACTATTTCACCATCATTAATCATTATTTAAAGAATTTTATTTTAAATATAAAATCAATTATTTGAATATTTAAAATTAATTAAATATTCTCAAACCAAAGCGGTGAAATTAGTAGGAACCTTGAGTTAGTAGGTTGGGGTATTACAAGTTTGGTCGATCATTGGCCCTTGCAAGTTAGTAAGTTGGGTTTTACAAGCAGACACTATATTTTATATTTCCATCATTCTCTCAGGTACCTGCTCAAATATTCCTTTTGCAGCCTTATCCGCATACTCCATTCACTCAACTTTTTCGTCAAATGACCTGATCAAATACCACGTTAACGTTGCCCGCAAATGCACCCTAAAGTTCTAATCTAATGGTCGGCGCCTATTTTATAATCACCGCATCCTTAATCGTCTTCATACAGATATACACATGGCCTCCATCATCTAATATGCATGAACAAATCCACAATATCCTCTTGTAAACTATACCGTAATTTCTAAAACAAAAAATTGAATTGAGGCGTTTTAAGCGAATCAAGTTTAGAAGCAATTTGCTTATAGTTCCTCAACACGTAAACTCTGATCGGAAGTATTAAAAAGGGACAAGCGACTACGTGAGCCACTTGCTCTCCTATTGGTTGATGCAGTCACCGTGGGACCCAATTTCAATATAAAATACGAAGCAAAATTGAAGTTTAGAAGCACAATAAATCTCTTTATTCCCTAATTTACTTGTGTTGATGTTTATTATTCATATGCTCATGATAGATTTCATTGCCGATGAAGATTGTTTGTTTCTAATCAATAAACTAAGGCATTTCAGCAGTTTCCTCCATAGTTGTGAAGAGTTAATTATTCACGACACATGGTTCTTTAAACTGTTACAAATGATCCTCAAACTTACATATGATCAGCCAACAAAACGATTAGTTTAATTTGTGCTCATTGACGTCGTTACATATGATCCGCAAAATGTTACATATAATCGGCTAAAAAAAGGAGTGGCTTATATATGTGTTCACCGACATGTACAGCTAAGAAAATGAGTGGGTTGTATTCATGCTCATTGGCATGTACAACGATAATCATTCACAGACAACGAAAAGCAATCCAATAGTGTAAGTAAAGCGTGTGTACCCAAATTGAAATTGTGCACCTATAAACCAAATCACACAGTGGTTCATCTGCTAAAGCATATAGAATATAACCAAAAGATGCAAAACTCAAATCAGCTTTACTAAGCTATAATCTAAAACCACCAATATTTTATCTGAAGCTTGAAATACTCGTACATTTTTCCACTAGTTCACTAGCTTATACCCATTTAACTAAGTATCAATACCAGAAAACCTTGCTTTATACAAGTTTCTCAATCCCAAGATGACAAATGTAAGATTTGCTGATTATGTTATTTCTGAAATCAGTTGTATATCAATGGATACATTATCATCAAACGTTGCTAACAATCTTGTAAAACCAAGGCATCTTATAAAGAGCAGAGGCTAAGGAAGAGTTTTGCATAATAACTCGGATATCACAATTGATGAAAATAAAATTTTAGAAGCATAAATGTCGTACCTAGATTACTGAGAAGGTAATACTAACAAGTTAAAGCAACCAACTGCTCAAACAAGATACAGTAGATTAAATACTACATGTCATACATCCACGGCATGAAGTACGAGGTAAATACTACATGACATACACCAACTGGAACCACAATAAAAAACACAAAGCGAAGTGCTAAATCAACATAAGACTACATAGAAAACACGAAGCATAATCGTAGAAATACATCACCTGTAAATTCTTCAAAAGAATGCTCTGCTGCCATAGAAAACTCTGGCACCGGCATTGCTCTTCTTCAGCTCCAGTACTTTCTTAGAATCAGGTGTGGAAGAACCATTCTCGCCGCTATTGCTGCTAGTACAACTACTGTTGCTATTCTCAATATCCATAGGCAGTTTCATATTAGCCAATGAAGCAGTGAACTCATTCATGCTTTTATTGTACATATCCACGAAATCTTGCTGCTTCACAGGCTGCTCCATCTCAATATTTATGTTAATAACAGGCAACACATCTTTTTCCAAAGTCTCCTTCCTGTTCTTCTTGTCAACTTCAGAAGAGTCATGGCTATCCACATTTTCTACATGCTCACAAGCAACAACAGATTCAGGACTATTTGCATTGGCCAAGCAATCGACAACTCTAATACCAGCTTCATTATCATTCTCTACACCGAGATCGGTGCATTGCATGTCAAAATACTCAGATATCATCATTTGGTTCTCGGTCACAATGTTCAAGTCTGGGAACTCGATTTTATCCAACTCGCATGCATTGTTTTCTTGAAGTGTTTCTTCATTTTTGGTACGAGGTGTGATGGCAAGAACTTCAGGAGAAGAGCCAGTGTATGATATGGACAGTTGAATAAACCCGGAAGGGGAATGAAAGATATCATTGGTTGAGAGAGAAAACTCTTGAGCTAATTTGTTGTTTGAGAGTAGAACATCGGATAAAGGGATAAGAGTGAACCCTAAAAGTTGATCTTCTAAGTAATTTTTGACTCTACTTAACATCCAAACCTCGCATTTGAGGGAGGAGTCGATGTTCGAAACGTCCAGCCTGAGTTTCTGATTGAAAATGGGGTTTCGGCCACCTCCATTAATGGTATGAGTGGAAATCGAAGATTCAGGGTCGGTGGTGAGATAGATTTTAGCATAAACATCTTGTTTGTGGTATATGCATATGTTTTGTATGTCGCGTGCTTCTTGTATGAACACATCTAGATATCCAATGTGATTGTTTTTTGAGTTGGTTTTTGGTTCGAACATCTTAGAATTATCTAGATTAGACATGAGAATTTTGATAAGGCAGCTTACTTGAGAGGCAGTAGTCTTGAATTGGTAAAGATAAAACTACTGATGGTAGCTTTCAGACTATAAGAACTTAAATTTTTTCAAGAGTTGAACTTTGTGAAAATTCAGAGATATTAGCGTACCTGCAAAACTTGATTCACTATTAAAAGTACCCAACAATAGAGAGATGGAAGCTTAAAACCAAGGAAACCTGCAGAATAAAGAAATTTTATAATTTACATGTCATAAGAAGAACAAAAACAAACAATTATGCAAAATTCTTACCAAGAAGGCAAACTAGGATGAATAAGATTGAAACTTCAGTCTACACCAAGAAATCAATATCCATCATTTATGATTTTCTTTTGAAGGGTATATAAAAAAGAAGGAAAGGGGAAAGTTATTCAAAAAGCTGAAAAGAGTCGTCTCTCTTTTCTTAAAAAGTCAATAATTCAGCAGAAATGTTGAAAAAACTCACAGGACTTTGAGTGCGGTGGCCTGTGATTGTCGACAAGAATCATGGGATATTTTAAACAAATTGGGAGAATAATCGGGAAAGTGGACGACTTTTCCGCTTTTGTAAATGTGGGCTATTTTGCTCTAGTAAACATTTGCTAGACATCTGGTTGATGCTATGTTTTCAACTGAAAATTAAAATCAACAAATTAATGTTCGTTTTTATAGCTATGATCGCCAATATGTTTGCCAGCCCAAATGAAACGGCTCCTTCTTTCAAACCTTCATTAACTAGTATAACCATACAACGGTGGAGAAACGGACCGTTGTGATATTTGATACCAAAGAAAAACGTATTTGTTTAATTTTTTTCTTTATTATTAATTTAGTAAAAAATTAACTGTATTTTAAAAAAAATTAAAATAATTGAAACCGTGAAAATCCAATTATATTAAGGATTGAAAATGTAGGCCAACTTGATACTAAGGATGTGTCATCAATATGTTGAAATGAGCTACCCATAGACACACACACATATGTATCAAGAAGATTCAATATACTCTTAATTTTGAACTTATTTGTAGCTTTAACGTATTAATGAATTTGGAAAAAAAAAAAAATCAAACAAATGTCACCTTAATATACATCATCATATTTTTCAATACCTAATGAAAGAAGACTGCTAAAGCAAAAATTGATGTAATAAATAAATCTCATATTATTGAACCACACTGTTTAAATAAATTACCGAAAAGTACCATTATTATATGAAAAACTAACATTGCTGAAGTAAAAATAAGAAAAAAAAACTAAAATTGCTGAAGAAGAAAAAAACTAAACTTTGAATTCTCCCATTGTTGATATGTCTTCTAACAAGAAGCTTTATTCCGCTGCATAATCAATAACTGTTTGAGACATAACATAGATTTTTTGTTTTTTTCATTCATGTACTCAAATTTGATAGTACAATATTACAAAAAATAGGGAGAGAAGTGGTAGGGTGAGAAAAAGAAGACTACGAGATCTGCAGATAAGGAAGGAACGGGTAGATATTAGGGGAGGCTAATGAATCTATGGGCCAGAATTGCAACCTCAAATTTTGACAAATTTAATTTTGGACGGAGTTGGCTAATGCAAAAAAAATTGTTTCATATTTTCAATATTATAACTAAGTATGTAACGTAATATTTTCAACAAAAAATTGCTTGCGATACTAAAAGATAAAATATATCACAATAATCAAGTTAAAAGAAGATCATAATAAGAAAGCATATTTACAATTCTTTAAAGTAATGCAATTAAAAAGTAATGAACTTAAATTGATAGTCAGAACCATTGCTTAAAAATTACATTGCTTTACGGATAAACGAAAAGAATCAGTTAGGAGATTAATTTGGACCAAATATAAATCATTCTTTGCACATGATTGTTCAGGTGTTAGTACAGTATAGGAAGATAAATGAATACGGAACTTCTTTAGGCAATTCAAAATAATCTTGTTCTTCAAGGCATATACGTTGCAACAAAAGAAAGAAAACAAGTTTGGTACAACTAAATATAAATTAGCCAGATAATGGTTAAACAAGCACTTTATTCATAAATCAAAAACAAAATTTATCTCACTACTTCTTCGACTTCTTGACAGGCGACTTGGCAAGTTCAGCAACAGCTGTAAGTGTCGAGCTGGTTCCTTTTTAACAGGTCCCTAAGCATATCGCTCCTCCCTTCTAGCATGTTTTATTTCCCTGCTTGCCTTGCTCTTGCCACTGTTAGCTTTAAACTTATAATCTCAAGTCTTCTTTCTCTTTGCCTTCTTAGGTTTGGATTTGTGAATACTCTCCATGGCTACATAGCTTCATTTTAAACACATTACCCTTCAATTTCATGCACATATCATTGTACATGCACTTATCAATCTACTTTGTTTCACGGTGCTTGTTCAACATGCACCTCATTCAAAGAACCTTGGATGGAAGCATAGCCTTCTCTGCACCCTTACGCTTACCTGTTCAATAAAAAAAAAAGTGAACTATAATTACAGATACAACCACACACACACACACACACACACACACACACACACACACACACACACACACACTTAAGAATAATGCAGCAAACCACAGACACGATGTCTTTCTTTCCTCTTGGCCTCCATTCATCTCTTTGCATGAAATCATGAATGAGTCACCTTTGGCTTTTTGATGTACGCCCATCTATCACCAGTTTTCTAATGTTTTGGCCTTTGTTGCAAAGTACAATGATGTCATTTCATACAAGAAAACAAGCATCACCTTTTATCACGATACACTACAACAATCTTAACATGAGAAAATTAAAAAAATGGTGCTTTAAAATAAGTGAATTGATTATTATTTTTACATCCAAATATCACATAAGAGAGGCTTTTACCAAAAAAAATTAAATAAACTTCACCATTAATTAACAGCCATTGACTTTGCATTCAGTGTGTTTCATAACTTACCACATAAAAAATACAAGTATATCAAGGGTATACTGGCAACAGGAGATTTACTTGCTACATGAAGTTGTTAAGAAGTCAAATTTTTTTAGGGAGTAGAAGTGATAATAATATTTCACTAATTTATAAAATGAACATATATCCATTCTCAAATAGACATAGAGAATTAACCTGCTCTGTGAACTACACAAGGCATGCATATGCACTCAGCTTCAGTAATACCAGATCAACTGCTAGCAACAAGCACAAAGTTGTTTATAGAGACCCCTGCATATTTAGCTCCTGCTCTCAAAGTTGCAACAATATTTTCCAAGCTGCATAACAACGAATTCATTACGGCGTTGTTGTAATATGTTTACCATAGAAATGGAATTGTGTAGCTGGAAGACGGTTAATAAATGAACCTTTTAACAGAAATTGAAACAACTTGGATATAACCAACTATGACTACAAAAATTGTAAACTAAAATAACAGGTTGTAGTTGAGATTTATGTTCAGATTTTGTAAATCAATAGAAAACTAATATGATGAACGAAACAGATGATACCACCCCACAGTCCTAAAATGATAGGATATATTACATCTGGGGGTTGGCCGTTTATATTTATATACGGTTTCCTGGTATCCTAATAATTAGAAGTAAAATACCTTTAAGATTATAAATTCATCAAAAATATATATACTACATAATTTACAAATTTAAAACGATTAGTTTGATTCAATCCGTAAACAATATGGATACTCATCATCATATTAATGTTATAACTTCAGTTTTTCAATCCAACAGGTATGGATACTACACCTTGCACACATTCAATCAAACATGTTGCCTTCTGCTGCTTCCATGACTGCAAGAAAATAAAAAATCATGACAATAAATGCCTAAACACAACAAAATAAAAATAGGCCTTATTTCAGAATAGCAATACGCAAAATTTCCAGAAAACCTGAACATAGATGTTGTAGAAAATAACAACAAAATTGTATAAAAATAAAGTAGAAAACCAAAAAATCGATGAAAAAATATCTTTAAAACAGTCGAATTTCTCCATATCCAGATGATCGAGACGACCGACGTTTGTTCCTTCAAGTGATAAACCCCTTAAATCAGACAAAGCACAGTGATTGATCACCGATTCTAGATTACTAACTCGTTGATTATACAAAGTATCTAGTCGATTGGATTCAAAGTATCAAATCATGAATTTCTTCTTGTTTAGGGTTTTGTAGGTTGTAGCGACGAAAACGGAAGCGAAACTTTCCAAGGAAGAATACGTGGTCAAGCGGTCAAGAGGAGAAAATTTGGGGGAGAAGAAGCATGGGGAAATAAATACGGAATAGGGGCAGTGTTTTTTGGCTTCAGAGAAATTGATATTGGCTAGTAACAGTAAGAAAACCCCCCTAACGGTCGGTTTGATAAATTTTCCAAGTAAAACAATAAGTAAGCGACGAAACGAAACTTAATGTCGATCAACTTCGCATAATTTTGAAGTGAAAATCATCATGCAGAAACATCACTTTAATTATTATTTCTTAGAATCTGTTACTTACATTTCTGCTTAGCTTATTTGGAATTTATATATAGATAAACTTGTGATAGTTATTTAAACTTGATTTATTAATCCCAACAAATGTCAATCTCAAAGATTGAACTCGCATCTTTTAAATTAAACCACCAATCAACTAAACCGACTAAACTTGTAACATTCCTTGAATTCGTTTTTTGGCTGAATGTTAAACATTTGGTATTAATTCATGTTAACGACAATTGTTTTATCTCGAATTGATCAGAAAATGCAATGACAGAAGTAATGAGAATGCGACTTTTGGAGGTGACGACAGTCCTAGCCAGGCAGTTGTCAATTGATGCCAATGGTGGCAAAAGTGACAGTTGGTGGTTGTTGATGAGGGTTGGGTTAAGGTTCGATTTTGAAGAGGAATGACTATTTTGAGTGGATTGACCAAGATGACCAGCGGTGGTGCGGCCTTACTTAGTGGAGTTTCGGCATCGATGATTGTGTAGGAGGAAGCAATGTTGGTCGGTTTTTTTCAAGAAATAACAGTCGAAAATGTTAGATATACTTACCAATTTTTGCCCTGTAAAATAAATTTAGCATTATATTTTTTAATGCTGGTCACAACTAGCGTTTTTTTGAATTGTAAAAATGGTTATAGCATTATATTCATATACTGCTACTTTATTCTAGCATTCTTTGAAATGTAAGCTTAGAATATCATTATATACATATAATACTTCATTCACTAGTTTTTAAACTACAAAATGTGTATAGAATAATGCTCGTCAAATGATAGTTTAAATAGCATTTTTAAGTTGTTGTTGATTTTTTGGTTTACTTTTGATATTTGTGTACGAAAAAGGAGGTTTTGATTACGCTTTTAGTGAAGCAGTGATGGCTGATTGTGCAATGGCAAGATTTAATGCGGTGAGAATATGGAGTTTATGGGTTGGGCAGCTTAAGTCTAAAGCGTTCTTTAGTAAGTTCTTTTTCCCTAAGTAGCAACCCAACTAAGCCCAGGGTTGGTTCAGCTAGTGTAATGAATATAATAAGGTAATGATTTTGATTGTTAGAGTGAGTGCACATTAGACCATCAATATGATTAAATTTAGGGGTTTTTTCACTTTTCAGGCTTTTCCGGGTGGAAAAGGTTGTCATTGTTTCCTAAGCTCACACTTCACGTTTCCTAAGCTTACACCCTTTGCAAAAAATGTTGATCTCCTGAGTTGCTAAAAATTCTTGTATCATATTCATTTTGTGGAAAATCTTCAAATCTTAACAACCGAAATGTTCAAATCTTTTATGCCCTAATAATGAGCCATTTGCATGAGTTTGTGTATCTCCATTGGACGATAAAACACCTATTTCCTTTATTTTTTATTAAGCATTTAAATAGATGTCTCTTTCTTGCCATTGATTGTGCAGGAATCTCCCTCGGAATATAAAGAGAAGGCTTTCTCCATCATTTGACCTACACCGAGTAGGTTCCGATCAATGTTGATGATCAAAAGTACTTCTATAATGCATCTCTTACCTTTTCTTGTGTCAATGGAAATTGTTCATCTCCCAGTTGCTTCCTTAAGTCACCGTTGGTCTTGCTATGATTCTTTTTCTCCTAAGTCCCTGTAACAAATTATAGATATAACTTTTGGGTTTCAAATCCAATATCTAAAACCCAAGAAGTACTTATAAGTAAAGATTTTTCTATAAGAAAAGAAAAATACCTTTACGAGCAGAATCATATTCCTTCTCATTGAGCATCTTTAATCTAGATCGTTCCACTTTCAATATCCCCTTTTACAACAATGATGTCATCCTCCCTTCTCTTCCTTGGCTTTGGTTTTGCCTTTTCTGCCTTTCAATTTTCTCATCTCTGATTCCAGCATTCTTTTCTTCATCATTTTATAGTCTGATATCATCGAAATGTCGCTTGTAATATACATACATACGTATATATATATATATATATATATATATATATATATATATATATATAACAAAGAAGATGCATGACATTACACTTTAATGAGGTCACATTGAAGCTCAATATGAATGAATCAATCTATGAAGTTGGTGATCTAAGAATCAAGTCGTAATCGTTAATTCAGCCAATCTCTCCATGTACCCAATCATATTGAGTACATGATCTTAGACAGGAGTTCCCTTGCTCCTCTACGTATGAAAAAAATTTCATGAAATCGCGGAAGTTGTAGAACAAGATAATTCACCGAACAACTTCTATGGGTGTTTAAATATGAAATTAGCGTTCCTATTCTTAGGTTGTCTTTAAATATCGGTTCTTTTAGTAGACAGTATGCAGCATTGAGCAAGTACACATGTAATGACCCTGATTCGCTGGGAAATTTTTCTTCGGCGTTGCATTCTTAGTAGGTTTAACCTTGCTTTCTCGGTGACCACATGCTAGAGTGTTTTATATATATGAGTAGGACCTTAACCTTTCTTAACTAGTCTTTATAATTCTCATCGTAGTGTGTTTTTCTCTAGCACAGGTTATTTAGAGTAAATCAGATGACATCACATATGTTCTTATACTTAATAGATTGGTTTATTATATTCATTTAATAAGACCCCTACAAGATTTTGCTTCTATTAAAAATCCAAAGGAGATGCAGGAATTTCTTAAATTCCTCTATGGGAATTAGGATCCATTTATCATGTTGCTACAACCTTGAGGGTACTTAATAAAGCATAGTCTTATAAATGGTAAGTAACACTTTACTAATTATATCACATATAAAATTCCTAACCATATATGCTTGCTCCTAATCATCTTTATGGCCATGAAAATGTCTATGAAAATCATAAAATGCATTAGATACTCATGACCATGTGAAGTATACATCTTGTTTGATGATAGCAAATATGTATGTATGTATATATGTATGTATATGTATCACTACACCATATTGCCAGTTTTGCAACACCCCCATGCGGAAGAATCGCAACGGTTCTGAGCCGTTGCTAAATAGCAATGGTTTGAAGCAGTTGTAAATGATTTAAGAACGGTTATGGGTCGTTTTAATCTTGCAACGGCTCAAAGCCATTGTGTAGTTGTCCTAATTTTTTTACATTTTGTTGATCACACTTGCGTACACATAAACCCCCGTTCCCAAAACTAAACGCCCTTTAATTTCATTTCCCTCTCCTCCATGCATCTTCCCTAGTTAATCGTCCCCATTTCCAACTGTTCGATTGAACAATTGTAGAGCATCATCGACTGCAAATCATCATCGAGATTAAGCGTTGGAACCCTCGGCTGTTCGAAATTGAGCAATAAGGTTCGTTCGCTTTTGAATTTTGTCATTAGAAATACAATAATCGTGTAAGGCTGTAAGAGTAAATTTTCATTTTGTGCTTTTGGTATTTGCATTGTTATCGCAATTATTTTTTAGTCTATTTTGAAGCATTTGATGTATTTGAGGCGTTTTAGAGTTTACATATGCTTTAAATCAACTCTAATTTTGAGAAAGCAATCAGAGGAAATAAGATGACGGACTGGGCGCTGGTGGTGGTAGGAGTGGTGTTGTTCGTGCTGCTATCGCCTGGACTCATGTTTGAGCTCCTAGGGACCCATGACCACGTTGGGTGCGGCAGCATGAAGACCAATGGTAAGGCTGTCGTCATTCACACCCTCATCTTCTTTGCTCTCTACACTATTTTTATCATCGCTCTCCGCCTTCACATTTACACCGGTTGACCTCTATATATCCCTGCCTTTTTAGTTCTTATTTCGTCTATATTATGCAGGCTTGTTGCTGTAGTCCAGTTTCTCATTACTCCAGCTACCCAAATGTATGAATGTGTTTATGTTATCAAATTTGGTGGAAATAAGGACTTTTACTGTATTGTTCTATTTCCATTTACCTATTTTGCTATCTATTGTATTTTATTGTTGCCGTATCGTTCTAAAGGTGATTTAAGGCAGGGGATTCTATTTTTTTTTCGATTCAGAGGATGCTCCGGAACATTTTGTAGACAATAATTGAAAAGTATTTCCAACTTTCAGTCACAACAATACATTTTGAAATTAAATAAGAGCAACTCCGTTCTTCTCATCGTTAGCAATAGGTTTATGATTTATTTGAGATTTTTTATTTAGAATTTTAAACTCCAAATATTTTTAGGTTTACTACTTAAAATTACTCAAAAGGTTAGTCTTCGAGTGTGCTTTTAAGGTACTTTTGAATAACACAATACGTTTACCCGTCATTCTGTGTTTTCCTACTCTTTAGTTATACTCATTTATTGCTGGTTAATTCATGTTTCATTCAAAGTTCTTTCATCAATTAGCTCAAATTTCTATAAAGTTTATGAATATGTTAATGGATAATAAGCAGCACAAATAAATGATGAGCAGTATGAAGATTGAGTAGAAAAAAAAAGTGTGCAACGCTTTTAAATAAAGAAAAATGTTGATGTGCTTGCTGGTGTTAACGGTGAAAAAGGAAAAAGAAAAAAAAGAGGCTAAAATGCATGTTGGCAGTGAATTGCGACTCTCTATTTTTTATCTCTTCCCTAGTAAAACAAGTTTGAACTTTTGTTAAAGGTCGTTTTAAAGCTTCGTGAAGGTGAAATGAATTGTCATAGAGCACATAATAAACAATTTATTCCATTTGTTTAATCAAACACGGCTATTCTATATGTACTATAATTTCATCTTCTTGGAGTTGATAAGTCAGAAAAATTTTCTAGGCTCTATTTATTTGAACAGTTTGTTTGGTTTTAGTTTATCATTTAGAGAGTATTTAAATTTTGAACTGTATGAATACTAGTAAGTTGTACACTGTAAAAATGTAGGTTTTAATCCACCATGTCTAGAAGACTAAGCAAGAAGCAGAACCGGTTACATATTTACTGGTGGTTTAGTGAGGGACGGAGCCAATGCAACTTGGGCTACAGCCTAGGTGAAGCCTATCAGGCTTCTTTCCTAATATTGTATATTGTCCGTGTCTTTGTTTTGTGCTTGATTTGGTAAATTGTTTTTCCACTGTTGTGATAGTAGTAATATCATGTACATTTATTAGAACTGAAATTATGTTAGTTTAGAGATTTCAATATCATTTACATTTAATGGTATGAAGGAAGTGAAGTAGTAGCATTCTGACATACAATTATTTTTTAACAAAAAAATAAACTAATAAAGCTTGTACAAACTTTTATATAGGTACTAATGGTATTTCAATGTAGCAGTACCAAATATAAATTGTTGACATATGTTATCTGTTTACCACTCCCTTGTGGCTAGCCCAAATGGACAGATTGTCCACCTGTTTATCATGTAAAAAAATAGTAAAGATATTTGTTTCTTTATTTGTTTCCTTTCTCAGTAAATTTGCAAGTCTTGTGACATTTTGGTGATTTCAATGCATTTTATTGCGTTTCAATTTATTTTTCACTAATACTATGTCTCCATAACCAATGTAAAGATTCTTTTCTGTATCTGTATGCGTTCATAATATGTGTGTCCTCACTGCAAAAGCAAGTATTATGTAACCAAATACAATGTATTCTCATAGGTGCTTGTCATAGATGGTAGAAAAAAAAAATCCATCTTTATAAACCAAGTAATATCAAAATATAATTAACTTTTATTGTCACAGTTTACAGATGCTTCTATGTCAGAGCAAAATGTCCCATTGTTTGTATTATACTTTATTCTTGAATGTCCCATTGTTTTTCATTTTTATGGTCCTGAATTAAAACTTCCATTTGCTTGGTCTTGTTTTTTTTGTTATTTCCATTTTCATTTCACGTTTCTTCTTGCTTCTATTTTCATTCTATTATTAATTTGTTCATTTTATTCTTAAATGAACTACAACGTTACCAAGAAAGTGAACATAAAACGATCTATATTTATTTTTCATTGGGCTAAATCTCCATGTAAGTGAACATAAGAATTTATACATCAAAATAGTTTGAGTTGTGTTATGTGTTTGTGTATGTCATAGGATAATATAATGAGCTGCTAGAAAAATAATTGACAACATATCGTATATGATATAGTGGGTCAGTATGTCTTCTAGTATAAACAAACAATGGATGAAAGAATTCGATCGAAGAACTGCACGATACGTGGAAGGAGTGCAGAAGTTGATTGATTTCGTTGTGGAAAACGGTGGTAATAAGGAATTATATTCTTGTCCTTTCACACGTTGTAAAAATATGAAAATGAAGATTAAATTAGAGGACATTCATTATCATCTACTTAGATGGGGAATTGTCCAATCATACACAATTTGGCATTTTCACGGGGAAGAGTCGGCGGGAAAGCAAAAACAACCCGTTAGTCAAGCCATAAGTATCAATGAGTGTGAATTTCCTAGGATGGAAGATCTGGTCAATGATGCCGATAGATTTCATCATTTTCAACCTACAGGTTCGTTGCTCGATAATATTGAAGAATCGTCTACAGTTGATGTCGATTGGCAGGCCAATCAAAGTACTAAGTATAAATCACTTTTTGATAGTGAAAAAGAGCTATTGTATCCTTCATGTCCAAAGGGGATAACAAAATTGTATGCCATTGTGAAGCTGAATAGCTTAAAAACTCAGTACGGCTTTTTTGACAATGGTTCGACTGCACTCCTCGAATTTATAAATGAATAACTCCCTGAAGGTAACTCACTGCCAACAAAGTACACTGACATGAAGAAGATGATTAAACAAGTTGGGATGGATTACAAAACTTATGATTTGAAACAACCCGACTTTCTTACCATAGAAAATCGCATCATTTTTAAGAAAGAAAGGGATAGAAAGAGAAAAGAAAGAAGAGAAGAAAGAAACAACATCAGAATCTAAACAGCGGAACGAATAAATTATATTAATAACATAAATATTACATAGTTTACAATCATTATCAGAGTTACACAGATATATATCACACACTAGACAGTTATAAACTCATGTCTAGTTATACAACTAAATACAACACAAGAGAACTACTCAGAGAAATCTACACAGCGGAAAACTATATATATCTACACGCAGAAGCCTTCTGCTCCATTGCTCCTCCATAATTCGTCAAAGCTAACCTGAATTCCTTGGCTACTCGTAAAAATTTGAGTATCCAAGAGTTTAAGAAAACAGAAGATAAAATCCAGGTCATACATGGGTCTGGTGTGAGTAACAGGTTAAGGTTGCTTAACTTTCAAAAACCTTTTGAAAAGAAAGGTATCACATAAGACTTCCCACACATAAACATGGTAAAGTTTTTATCTTACGCTAACCAAACAATTGATAGGAAATCCGATGATATTATAATAAGTCTAGGGTTTTAAAATAAATATGAAATAGCCGAAATTGTTATATTATTAAATTCCAGCTACTAGCCACAAAAGTGGGTAATACAATCAAAACCGTTGGCACTTACTGGATTTTGGATTCCATACAATGGCAGGGCTACTGGGGTACCGCCCGGCACAGTACGTGGCCTAGATCAACGTACCGAGGGGTACGCCCGCTCCCCTGCAACACAAGGCCGGAACCATTCCTTACTGAACAGTTCCGAACAAGACAACCCCGCGGTTGTAGCTTGCAACCGCCCACACAGTCGAATATAAAGGAACCTCTAGACAGGGGTAAATCTCACTCTCCAGTGGGGGCTACCCACGAAGCCTGGATACACCTCCGCTGTTTTAGCCATTCCCGGTTGATGAGGCTTGAGGCTACGATTACCTTTAGTGAACACATCACTTAGAATGCTCATCGTCCACCTGACGATGTTCTGAAAGCATTCAATCCATACAAGTTCGTTCCGGGTTCGAACGAAACCGAAGGCATTATCTCGTTACACTCATTTTAGAATCACCCTTAGAGTTAATGACGATAACCCTTGCACTCCGAACCACCATCTCGAGCCTGTAAGTACTATTTCCGTCAAACTCATCACGGAATCACCCCTAGAGTTATACTGACGAATAATCCTTACATCTCGAGTCTTCATAAAGCTCCACTTGGATTCACGACCTAACGTTTAATTGGAATCGATATGGTTTTCGGATATCCAAATATGGAAACCCGATCCCGGTCTCATCGAAATCCAAAGCGTGTCTTTTAGGTCCAAGTTGTTTTAAAGTTTAAAACAATTCAATTATCTATATACACACAAAAAGATAACTCACAAATCACAATTGTTAATTAAAATTATCAAACCAAACAGATGATCTATATCAAAATAGGTAATCCATATCATCATCACAATAGATAATCTATATTATCATCACAATGCAACCAAGAATTCATACCACCAACATTACTTATCTCATTTCTGAGATCACAAAGCATCCAAGACAATCAATGTTATCCATTCATATATAAGCAATGATTTATCTCATCACAATATAATTAATTTAAAATGAATTAAATTAACTATTTCATCTCTAATTAATTTAAAATGAATTAAAATAATTACTTCATCTTTAATTAATTTAAAATAAATTAAATTAATTACTTCATCAATATATATCTTGCTTACTCCAATCAATTAATCATTCATTATTAATCACCTTAATTAATCACCCTTGATTAATTTTTCTTAATTACATTCATGTAATTATCCTTAATTAATTTCACAAATTAATTATTCTCAACCAAACAGTAATTAACCTTTAATTACTTCAATTAATTAATTGTAATTAATTACATTAATTAATTACCTTTAATTACCTATAATCGATTAATTAATCATAATTAATCATCTTTAATTACATAATTAATTATAATAATTAATGATCTTTAATTATACTTAATTAATTATCCTCTTAAACTAATTACCTTAAGAAATTAACCCATAATTATTAGTCATCCTAGATTAATTACATTCAGTAATTAACTAACTTAATTACTTTATTAAACCAAATTAATTATTCCTTAATTAATTTCTTAATTAATCCCTTGATTAATTACTAAGTAATTACATTTCAAATTACTTCATTCTTAAACATCTTCAATTAATTACAACCTGTAATTATCAATCAGTTACTTCCCCAAGTAATTTTCCAATCCATTTATTACATACAGCAATTATCTTTAAAACCCGTGTTTAAAATCAATCAAACTTAATTAATTAAAATAAACAATCACATTTAACTTAATTAATTACCTTAAGTAATTAATTCCTTAATTACTTCATTAAGTAATTATACTCAAACCATTCGCAAATGATTATTATTAAACTAATTAATCTAATTAATTATAAAAATTAACCACATTAATTAATTGTTAAATAATCCTGGTTAATGACCTTCACTAACCATTCTCTAATTATTTTCATTAAGTAATTGACTTAGATTAATTACAAAATAAATTATCTTTAATTACCCATTAATTAAAGTCTAATTATTTAATTAATCAAGAGTTAACTAAAATTTAATTAATCCTTAATTATTTAAATAAATTAACCTTGTTTAAAACTTAATTACTTAATTAATAATTCTTTAATCATTAATTAATAATCTAATTAATGATCTTAATTATAAATTGATAAATCTTTAATCAATATTTATTAATTTCAAATCATTAATTAATTAAATTAGTCAACCATTCCTTAATTACTCCATTAATTAAATTAATTTCAAAACATTAATCTTAATAAATTTTATGATAAAACATTTCTAAATTATGTTTTAAAAAACAAATTTATTTGAAAACAAATTACTTTTAAATTTCATTTTAAATACATGATTTAAAATGAATATATTTTAAACTTAATCAAAGTTTAAACAATTTAAAACCTTTTAAAAATTTCAAGACAAACAAGTGTTTGTCTTAAAAATGAAATTCATAAAATTTTGAAGTTAAATCCATTTAAATTTCAATAACTTCAATTTACATTTAGTTTTAAAACTTTCAAATTTAAATCTTCATCTAATTTAATAATTGAAATTCAAATTTAACTTTTAGATTTCCAGATTTAAATAAAATTTCAAATCTTGCTCATATCTTAAAAACTTCATTATTTAAAGGTTTAAACTACTTTACCAAAATAAAGTAGTTAATTAAGTTCAAATTTAAAACTTTATTTTTATTTAAAACTGAGATTTTAAATTTAACTTAAATTCTAAAATTTAAACTTTGAATTTAAACTTTCCTTGATAAAAAAAAAACTTCAGATTTTAAAATTTTTAAACACAGATTTAACAGGTTTTTGTAAACCTGAAAATGTACAGAAAAACTCAAGAACCATACAAAACTGCTTCGAGACAAATGTCGATCTACTCCGAGCCAACAACCTAATTACTTCGAGTAAATCTCTCAAACTTCCCCTGACCAAAACTACTCAGACATCTCATCAGAAAAACCCATCACCGTGCATATGCACGGTGACTCCGGCCACAAATTGTCGACGCCGATGAACGCCCCACTCCAGCGACCATCTCAGCAACCATCCACGACCCTCGAATCAAACAGCCATCCCAAAAATCAAAATCGAACTCAACACTCCCAAACCTGGAAAACCATAATCAGGTTTCTGCTTCAAACCTGTCAACGACCATCTCTCGCCGCTTCGACCACCTGAAGATCAATCCCTCCGGCCTCGTCTCCAACCATGCACCAACTATCAATTCCCCAAACATCTCAACACTCGGTCACTTATACAAACCAAAATGGCTGATTTCTTAAAACCCAGCAAAACTAGGGTTTAAAATAAATTCCCAAATCTGCAACCTCTCTGATAAGATTTAACACCATCCATGATTTTTCTGAGCATCACCTATTCCTTCTCCATCACTCAGAAGAAATCCAAAGCTCCTCAATTCAAGAATCACTAGAATTTGCTTGAAATTCAATATCAGTTCAAAACAAAATTGCAACTTAAACTTATACCTAAAAATCCAAATTCTCGATTTAAAAATCAAGTTTCTGTTAGTACTTTTAATTTATGAAACTGAATTACAATATTAATATGATTAGGTTTTTTTAAAATTAACATGCACTGATGTTTCTTTCTGTGTTTCCCTGAGACAACTACTCATATTTTAACTTACTTAAAGTTTTAATTATTAACTTCGGACAGTTAAACAACTCTACTAAATAAATTTCATCATATCAGAAAAATAATTAAAAGATAAGGTTTTAACAAAAAAAAATTGCCTGGAAAATCAAGAAAAACAGAACAGGTAATAGAAGCAATAGCATGCACACATTACATTTCATCAATACACAAACAATACTTATTTATATCAAACATTCTAGCATGCAACCTATTTTAACTTTTAAATTTAAAAAGTTACTCGCCTTTTCCTTTATAAAGAAACAGAGCCTCTGATTGAAGGCCTTTGAACTTGCTTTAGAACTTAAGAACTGTTGTTGCTTCAGTACTTTAAAAACTGCAGTTTGCTTTTGCTTTTTAAAGACTTTAGTCCTGATGCATTTGCATGTTTGTTTCTAGGTGAAAAAAAATGCAGGCTTCTTCTTTCAACAATTGATTTTACAGGTTGAAGTGAAATGCAGTTGCTTTATTGTCCAAGTTGCAAGCAGATTTGTTCATTTCCAGGTGACATGCAAAATTCATTTCCCAGATTGAAAGTGATGCAGACCCCTTTTGAATATGAGGAAGTTGAATATGTAGGCTTTTTGATTTTGAGGATGTTCAGATTTGAACATGCAGGTTTATGAATGGTTTGATATGAAGATGTTTTGAAGGTACAAATTTGATTTTTGAAGAGGTGTTTTAAAGTTCTCTTTTGATTTAGGAAATGGAAATAAACAAGTATGAATGAAATGCAAGTTTATATAGATGTAGTTTTCAGATTTAATTAAATAAAAGAAAATTAAAACCAAAATGTGCCACTTGTAAAAAAATTCTACATTTGTCAGATTAATAGGTTAATCTTTGAACATTTGTTAAATAAGGCTTTAAAAGATCAACACTTGTCTTTGTAAATTAATTTACAAGTTAATATGTATATTAAGCTTAATTGATTAAGTAATTAGAATTTAAATATGTATATAAATTTATAAAAAGAAATAAAAACAAACCATGTTTATAAATAAAACTTATACATATAAAAATTGAAACAATTAAGATTTATACTTTGGAATTTTAAATTCAAATCAAATCCAAAATCAATTATTTTCAAATCAAGTTATGTATATAAATTTAATTTGAAATAACAATTGCAAATTTTATTCAAAACCTGTTTGTAAAACAATACACTATTGATATTATTTTTAGAAATGACTCATTATTAAAATAAGATCATTTTAAAAGAAATTGTATTTTTATTAATAAATTATATATTTTATTAAGCCATAAAACTTTCTGTTTGTGAATTCATTTTAAATTTAAAACTCAAGCCAAATTATTTTAAAACATTTAAATACTTTTCCTTATCAATTTTAAAATCATATATTTATTTATTAGTAGCTTTGAAAACTTAATATTAAATTAAAATCAAAATTTCCAAATTATTAGTGTATGTATTAGAATTTTAAAACATGATTCATTTATTTAGTTTAAACCAAGATCATTTATTTAATAACTTTGAAAAGCTAATATTAAATAAAAACAAATTTTCCAAATTACTAAATTATTAGAATTAGAAAATATGCTTTATTTATTAAAATTAAAACAAATGCTAATCTATTTAAAATATAAACCATATATTTTATTGTAAATAGAAACCAATTTATTATTTTTAAAAGATAAAATAACCAATTAAATAATTATTGTAGAAGATTATTAAATCAATTTGAATTATTATTAACAAAATATCAATATCAATTTAATTTTTAATACAGATTATTAAATTGATATTGTTAAAGATTTCGGGATATTACATGATGCATGCATTAATGACTGCATTTTATACTAGAAAGATGATACAAACAGAGTTTTTTTTGTCTAGTTTGCAATGAGCCAAGATATAAGACAACATTAAAAGAAGAGAAAAAAGCCACCAAAGTACCTCAAATGATGTTGAGACATTTCCCTTTAATTTCTAGATTGAGGAGATTGTATACTATGCCATGGATAGCAGACGCTATGACTTGGCATGGCCGTGCCAAGTCGGATTCAGATGTGATGTGTCACCCATGTGACACTTCTCAATGGCGAGCACCAGATTCTTTTGACAAAACGTTTGCTGCTAAACCACGAAATGTCACACTTGGAATAGCAACGGATGGTTTCAATCCACATGCATCTCTAACTAACCGTTACAGTTGCTTGCTAGTAATTGTAGTACCGTATAATCTTCCTCCATCAATGTGCATGAAAACGGAGTTTTCAATGTTGACATTGTTGATTTCTGGGCCAAAACAAACAGGGAAGGATATTGATGTTTATTTGCAACCATTGATAGACGAGTTTAAGCAGTTATGGGAAGGAGTCATTGCATTTGACTCATTTAATACATCTGAGTTCACAATGAGAGCTAGGGTAGTGTGGGCAATTCATGATCATCCTGCACTTGGGACTTTATTAGGGTGCATAGCTCATGGATATTTTGCATTTCCTATATGTGGGGAAGACACTTGTTCTTGTTATCTTCCTAAAAGTAAGAAGATGTGTTACATGGGACATCGAAGATTTCTTCCTTCCAAACACAAGTTTCAAGACGAAAAAACAAACTTTAATAACAAATAAGAATATCATTGTCCTCCGTGGCCACTAAATGGTTATCAAGTTGAAGAGAAGTAGCGAATATCAAGATGAAAGTTGGTAAAAAAAATTGGAAATTGGTCGAAAACGAAAACAGAAAACCGATGAGGAAGAACTTGCTAATGTTCAGGCACAGTATAAGAGGTCCATCCTCTTTGATTTGCCATATTGGAAAGCAAATTTGGTCCGACATAATGTTGATGTTATGCATACACAGAAGAATGTCACAGAGCATCTCATTAGCACAATCATGGGTCATAAAGACAAATCAAAAGACGACATCAACGCACGCAAGGATTTGAAAACCATGGGTATAAAACAAAAATTGTGGGTGATGGAAGACCCTGAAACAAATAAAATAACCATACCAGAGGCAAATTTCATCTTGAGCAAAGAAGAGAAGTTATAATTTTGCACCGTTTTGAAAAGCTTGAAAGTTCCTAGCAAATTCTCTTCCAACTTCCACAACAATGTGAACATCAATCCTCCTGAACTAGAAAATATGAAATCGCATGACTACCACGTCATAAAGCAACAATTACTTCCGGTATTGCTTCAACATTCTTATCTACAACATAAGGATCTACGTAATGCTATACATCGTATAAGTCTATTCTTCAGCATTTTATGCTCAAAGGTGATCGACAGGGAACATCTTTTAAAAGCAAAGGCTAGTTTGGTGGAAGCAATGTGTGTGTTTGAAAAACATTTTCCACCTGCTTTTTTTGATATCAACATCCATCTTATGGTTCATTTAGCCGATGAAACATTGATTTGCGATCCTATTAGATATAGGTGGATGTATCCTTTTGAACGATAAATTACTAATTTCAGTTTTGTTCATCATCTTTCAGTTTAAATAGCTACTGGTTATTTATAATTGATTACCTTCTTAGGTTAATGAAAACATATAAAGGATATGTGCGCAACAAAAGATATATTGAAGGATATATTGTAGAAGGATATATCGTACAAGAAGCTAGTCTTTACTGCATGGAGTATATGCCAGAAGGAGGTGATGGCACTCATAAACATACTCGTGAGGCATTTTTAGATGAGGATGATGAATTTTCTAGTGAGATGCCTCTAGGTAATGGTAAAGATATAACCTTAACCCAAGTGCAGCTTGAACAAGTTCGTAGATGGGTCCTTAATAAGTACTATGGGTTGGATGAATGGGAGAAGTAAGTTCACGAATAACTCCTGAATTCACATTATTGTAAATCAACTCATATATATGTTTTGAAACTTGTGTGTCGCGGGAGGTATAACATCTATATGAAAAGTACTAAATCTCAACCTCGAAGTAGGGTTACATCCGTGGAAGCTTATCAAAGTTTTACTCTATGGTTACGTGGCGAGGTATATATTACATCTTATTAATTAATTCATGTGTACTTAAGTTGATCATACACCTTCATGAACACACTTTTGATTTTGTTTTTTAGTTGGTGAAGACCAACGATGTCGACTCAACTCTTTGGCGGCTGGGGAATGGACCAAAGTTTAAGGCGCATAAAGTACCAAGTGAATGGATTTACATTTTCCCTAAAAAGTTACGAAGAGCGGATGGTAACACAAGACAGTGGTGTATGTATGAGAGAAATTACAAAATTTAGAGCGAGTGGAAGGATAAAAATTATAAGGAAGCAGACACAATATTACGAAGTTGTCCAGGAGATAATTGAGTTGGATTACATCGACTTTAAACAAGCAGTTTCTTTATTGTGATTGGGTAAAGGTCGAAGCCAAGGTCAATGGTTGCAAGATTGATCCTATTTTAAACTTGATCACGGTTAACTTAGATAAATTAAAGACCAAAGATCGAGTGACTGATGAGCCATTTATTCTTGCATTGGAAGTGAGTCAAGTGTTCTACTCAAAAGACTTAAAAAATACTGGACGGTTTGTGGTTTTGCACAAATCAAAACGGTTGACTACAAACGTTGATGGCATTGAGTTTCCTACTGCTTATCAATCATCATTTGAAGATAACAAAAAACTAGAAGACCTTACCAAATGCATATGTTAATATAAGATGTATTTCTTAATTGAATTGAGTTGAATTTCAAGCGTGACCGAATTTACAATTATATGCTCAAAATAGCATGAATATATTAATTATGGTCAATTCAAATTTATTTCTTTTGCTTTAGTTTCAAATTTAAATTTTTCTGGATTTAGTTTTAACATATAGTAATGAAGTAATAAGTGGTTGTTCAAATTTAGTAGGCGTCAAATATGGTTGGAAAAAATAGGCAGCAGCAAATGATATCATAAGGATCCTTCTGCATCAGACAATTCAAACAACTTACAGTCCCGTAATGTACATGCCCATTGATCTGCACACAAAAATGCCAATCAATAAAATAATATCGTATCTCTAAGATCCTTGTAATTATTATCAATAAAATCCTAGTCATTTCCTAAATGTGTACAAAACTTCAGACGAGTATTTAAATTTAATTATATTTCTACAATTGAATGCATTGTACACTTTTGTATTGCACCAGGCATCAATTTAGCTTAGTGTATGTTCAGTTTTTTTAATCTGTGATGCACCTTTTGCATACACCAACCCTGCATTGCTTTAGGCATCACATGTCTAGCAAATTATGTATGGGCAGCTTGTTAAGACTGAGTTAAGGATATAATACTTCTGATTTTACTTATTTCTAAATTTAAACTTTATAAACATCCATTAATAATTCAACATCAACCAACTTTATCTTTTATATTTTGAAGAGATTTACTATATATATTTTTTCAATTCATATTTTTGTTTTGTTTTTTTAAATATAAACTAAACACTTTTGTATTGCACCAGGCATCGATTTAGCTTAGTGTATGTTCAGTTTTTTTAATCTGTGATGCACCTTTTGCATACACTAACCCTGCATTGCTTTAGGCATCACATGTCTAGCAAATTATGTATGCGCAGCTTATTAAGACTGAGTTAAGGATATAATACTTCTGATTTTACTTATTTCTAAATTTAAACCTTATAAACATCCATTAATAATTCAACATCAACCAACTTTATCTTTTATGTTTTGAAGAGATTTACTATATATATTTTTTCAATTTGTATTTTTGTTTTGTTTTTTTAAATATAAACTAAACACTTTCTTCATTGTTTTCAATATAAACTAAACAGTTTCAATTTATAAGTTATGTCTGGAAGCCTCAATGACATATATATTCAGTCCAATTCTCCTCAAGTACTAAATCAGAACCAATGTCAAAGTTCTTATTCTTTTGAGAAACTACAGCAATCTCTGATAAAAATAAACACAAATTATGTTGGTTCTTTTGATTGCTTGTTGATAAACTAGATTATTCTTAGGAAATAATTACACCAAAACACTGTATTTTTAAATATATGTAGGCTGAGCTATATGCATTTGTATGATAAATCCGGTTTCATTGTTTTTTATTTGCGGAGCTTGAATTGTTCTCTTTTTGATAAACCTTTTTTGTTATTCCAAGTATATAACAATGCAATAAATAGATACACCAATGAATGAAAAAATTGTTATATATGCAGGGAGTTGCTGATAGTGCTATAGAAGAGAGTAACAATGCCAAAAGCCGTAGAAGCGTCAATCCATTCAATAACGCAATCATTATCTACACAGCCGGAGAAAGTTGAGACAAACGCATTTGGCGCTCCAATTTCAGATAATGCTAGAAAAATAGGCAGTCGAGGTTATTTTAAATTGGTACGAATGCATGTACCAATCTCATATGAAAGTTGGGATAAAGTACCCAGAAAATTCAAGGATGACGTTTGGGCTGAATTACAGGTTAATTAAAATATATCAATTTCGATTTTCTCTGTTATTATATTCTTCCACATTGTTTCTTTTAAGCAAGCAATTCTTGATTTTCACAGACTTTTTTTTGAACTAGAATCAGATGCAAAAGAGTTTTATTTTTATAAATGTGCGAGTCATTTAGGAGATACAAGAGAGAATTGCGAACAAGCTACTATGAAATTTTTGATAATGATGAAGAGAGGAGGAAAAATTGTCCTCCAAAAATCAGAAAAGAAGATTGGGACGGTTTCTTGAAAAACGAAGAAAAACCCGGTGCACGCGAAAGAAGAGATGTAAGAAAAAAATAGATCATTATACAACTATGGCCATCATACTGGTCGTACAAGTCATGTTGTAGTAGAACATAAAATGGTACGTTTGTTTCATATTTTTTTATTAAATATTCTTGTTTTGTACCGTTTGCTCTAAATTTCAATGACACTTGATTAATATTTTACTAGTAATTTGCTTTATAACTGATTAAGCTTCTTAATCTGTGAGGGTATGCATTGCATGCGCTATGGAAAATATTGTAATCAATACAATTCCTAAAGAAATTAAAATTAAATTGATATGGTACATTTTGAACCTCACTTATGTCTCAGGTTTTGTCATGCTATTTATAACATGAATTTTCCTTTCTTGTGGTGATTGAAACAAGGAAAATGATGAGATTTGTGTGATCCATGTAATTTGATTTGGAATTATTTGTAGTATATGCAGTCTATTGAAAATGAAGGTTTCCCTTATTCTCAACCTCTCGTGTAAGACTTAGTCTACCCTTTAGAATTGCATATGATGTTAATACACAATCACATAATCTTCTATGATTCTTTTTATCCTTTGTTGTTCACACATTTTTTATCTGCTCTAAACCGAGGTAGAAAATTTCCAATATGTCACCGTTAATTGTGTGTGTATGTAGCATTATGAATCACATATGTGAAAAATCTATTTAGTAATGTGTTTTCTTCTGATTTTTCACTATTCAGTTATGTTATAGCGTAACATTCTGGATCACAAATGTTATTTGATACTCTTATGGATAGTAGCGTATTAATATTTTCATTGTTCTGTTTGACTCATCTATCATTTTCTCTTTATTGCAATTGAAAATTTTAGGTGGCTATTATTCCACATGGCAGCAATTTCCTTTTATTCTTCTTTTCAGCGAAAAAAAAGAAAAAAAAGGAAGTGGAAGAAGAAGAATTTTAACTTGTTTTTAATCATTTTTCTGGTACAAAATATCCTTTTCTAAAAAATAGTAACTTAAAATCTTTTCTTGTTTTTTGACATTCTTTCTTTTCCTTTTCTAAAAATAGTAATATTGTGTGCTCTAAGCAGTAAGCAAAATATCTGGGTGTAATATAAAATTATGATATTTGCAAATTATGTCAACTTAATGAAGTTATAGCCATCAATTCAATGACAATAACTACCTTTCTTGTAAAAGTATTTTTTACGCATTAACTTGGTAAATACAAAGATTTTTGTATGCAGTATGCAAAGTTTATTTCATTCCCAAACAATTTTCTATAGCTCAAACAAACCTTGCGTTCTATCACAAACTTGCTTGTATATTAAATAAATTACAGTACCATATGCAACAATTCATGTTCACAATTGGGTTTTATATCACCAAATCCAAAAGAAAGAAAGAAAAGCTTTATGCCTATGAAAAATTTGAACACAGACCACTGTGAAACTGACGTCCTTGTTACAACTAGAGTAAGGAATTCGAGTCTTAGAACCAATTAAACAGCTGATACAGGTTTACCACCTTGACGAGAAATCACATTTCAAAAGCAACAACCAATGCCTTCACCTTGTTCTTCTTACTTACTCTAAGCTTGCTTGCTGTTTTCTCAATCACTTCATTGAAAAGAGTTTCCATGTCGTTCTTCTTCATCGTCTTTTGATGTTTAAAACAAGGGATTGCAGTTCAAAATCTTTAGAACTGAAACCACCTCTCTTTATCCTCAAACTTCTCTTCGTTGTCAAACCATTAGCAACAGTACCACTCTCATTGTTAGCAACCTTTCCAATGTCAAACCACGGTCTTCTTCTTCCACTGACACTTTTTGACCTATTGATCACTGTAGCCCTAACTGATTTTCAATGTCACGGTATCATTTTCTTCTTCACGAGTAGTGCGACTTCTTGGCAGTCCCAGCTTTGCATTAACTTCACATAAAGACTCTTCTTCTGCATTTGGTTCTATCTCCATCTTCACTTCTTTGTTTTTTATTCTTTACAACAGAGTTGCACATGAAGTTAGGTAGGTAGTTGGCTTTCCTATTGTGCTTGGTAAGAACAAAGAGTTGAGGTACTAAGGTGAGTGCATTTAACCTTTGCTTCAGCAACTGTTACCTCACCTCCTTATCAACCGAGAAGTTCCATTATGCCTTTACAGTATTTGATGGTCTGAATCAAATTAAGACTTTAAAAGATAACTAAAGAAACACATGTAATTTTTGTAGTGTTGAACTAACAGTCATACTATAGTGCCTTGGTTGGAAATTCAAATATTGAACTAACATAATCAATTATTTCCTTTTTGGTTGCAGGCTAGTGAAAATCCAGAAAAAGAAATCACACATCGTCAAGTATGCTAGAAAACTCACACGAAAAAGGATGGTAGCATATCAGATTCAACTTCTTTGTACTTCGTTAGTTAAATTGTCTATTGTTTTAGATGATAAATTAATAATGAATGCTTATGACATATATGTTTACATGTTTTATCAGTCTACTATTTTAGATAAGTAACCTATCAATGAATAGTAATATCTCAAGTATTATCATATTTTAGAGTAAACTGCAAAAGCAAAGGAAGCAATCAATGACAATGATGAAGAAGATTTGCCATTGGATGAAGACATCTTGTCACAAGTGTTTGGCAAGGATACAAGTGGCCAGATTCACAGTATTGGAACCAAGATATCAAGAACACAAGCAAAGGCTTCTACTATTGCACGTAAACAAATCAAAACAATTAAAGTAGGCTCAGAAGACTTGAAATCTAGGATGGATAATATGGAGGGTACACTGAAGTCACGTAAACAAATCAAAACAATCAAAGTAGGCTCAGAAGACTTGAAATCTAGGATGGATAATATGGAGGGTACACTGAAGTCGTTGGTCTACTTGTTCAAAGGATACATGGATAACGGAAAACACATGCCAGACATTCCTTCCAATGAAAGAGGAAGTGGGATATGACAGGAAATTGTTGGAAAATTGCCGAACAACGAAGTTAATAATCCATTGAGTTCGTCTGGCTCAGCAAATCAAAAATGCGAAATCCTGAACTTTGATCTAGAGGTCATTGCAACAGGTTTTGTATGCAGAGATTCGATAGCATCCGTTATACATGGGAAGCCTATACCTCCAACACACGAGAAGTTGGTTATGGACAACATACTACTACCAGATGAGAACACAGCCAAACAAAATCATCCTCTTGCCGACCTTTGGTGAAGTTGGAATCGGTGGTTTTGTGTGCCATCCAAAGATTTCAATTCGATATCTTTAGACGCGAGATCACGTAATAGTCTAATTTTAATATATTTAAACTTATCTTTGTCCGTCGTAAACTGTTTCTTGCTACTCAATGTTCTTCGTCTAATTTTAATTAGATGTGTTTCATTGCATTTAAATACCATTACATGTTAATCAAAGCATTATTATCACAAAAGGAATTCTATTATTATCATAAAAGGAGTTATATTACTATCATATCAGTCTGCCATTGCATATTTGCATCCCATAAGATTAAGATCATGTGTTTATCTTCCTCTATTACACTTTGGTCTTGGCACCGTACAGGGTTAATACTTTTAACAAAAGTGGTAACTGCATTCTCATTTTGTTTATGTTCCGTCAGAGCTATAAATGAAGGCTTAAGTCTCTTTATATGTTCCAAAATGTCCAACTTTCATTTCAGAGAAGGAAAGTATATTATTTACTGAATTACTGTATAGATTTTAAATTCTTGAAATTCTACTCTACCTGAAAATTGTTTTGTCAAATCCAGCAAAATTAATCTGCGCCGCCACCTGCTACAGTGCTCCATATTTTCACTTGTAGCATTTCTGATCGCATGTTCCTATTGTTCATATTCCGTCATTCTATATTAATTCTTTTTAAGTTCAATTTTCAAAATAAGAAATAACGAATTTATCATCTCTATTGGTGTGTTTTCAAAATGCTCAAGTGTAATTTTTTTTTGTAAAATAAAATAAAATAGGAAGAGAGTCTTATTTGCACAGTAAGTTTTGAACAAGACCTAAACGCTTAGAATGAAAATTTGTCAATTTAATGGGTACAAAGAACGACACAAAACAAAATTCATACTCTACAGCCAATACGCCCCAGGCAGTATGTGAAAAGTTTGTCCTTCTGTCGGCATATGAATACAACTACTTACTCCTTGCTTTGCAAGTGATAATTGATAAGAAATTTACATCTATACATGCTAAACTAATTTGAAACAAAACAAAGTCAAATGTCAGCAATATATGATTTTATTTATGATGCCACAATTGCAATTTGCAAGAGGTCTCTCTCATCCTAATGCTAAACTTCTTTGAATAATAAAGATTTTAACATTGCATCAATATCAAACTAAATAGCATAGCATACAAAGTAAGTAATGTAAGGCTAATCGTTAGTTATAGTTTCCACGTCTTCACTTTTCAAACGCTTGGGTGAAGATTAGGATTCATCCATGATTAGCTTCTCCTTTCTTCCAACTTCCCTAGAGCCTTCGGTTGCAATTTCCTTTTCTTTACTGTGTTGCTCGTCTTTTTTTGGAGTTCTTCTTCTGCATTATCATTATCAGCTAAAGATGTTGCGGTTTTCTAAGATCTAGATTTGCATGATTTTTCAAACATTTTCTGAAGATATCTCCCTTGTTCTTCAATTCATAGTTAAAGCTTCCTTTGAATCTGTTTACAAAATCATTAAGATTGATTTTCAGGAAGCAGATAATGAAGAATTACAAGGATAACAAGGCAATTTCGAATTTTAGGAACAAATGTTCCATTTCCTTGGAAATTCCTATTTAATAATGAATGCCTGTATAACCATTTTTTCCCTCTTCATATTAAATATGTATTGGAAAAAACGCAAGAACATACAATGAAACCTTATTGGTAAATTTCTGAACTAACTGATTTTCGCCTGTGCACTACAATCTATAGGTACAAAGAACATGATTTAAATAATCTTAGTTGCCAGTGTATGCCTATGTTCTTATTTTCGTATCTTCTCAGTCTTCATTACCTAACACATTGATTAGAATATAGGTCGTAGAATAAAAATGAAAGCATAGAATAAAAATACAAACTTTTTTTAGTTTTAGCACCAATACAAGCTGTGTATACTTTCTAGTATATTCAATACAAGATACTAAATGTGCTCAAAATGCTGCAATATAACTTTTCAAGGGAGAAAAGGTTAAATTTGGCGAATGCAATGAGTGAATGGAACTTACTTCAATAATGATACCCATCTGCACTCTATTCTGTCCACTTGTTACCCAATGTGACCCTTAATTTTATCACTGAGAAAAATATCATCATCCCGAGATTACCAAATTAGGGAAAAATATTTGCTATACATGTTTATAAATTATGAATCAGCCAGTATCATGCCAGTCGTAGTATTGTTTCAGTCTGGAAATTGAAAATCCAACATTATTTTCACAATTTTTTTCTAAAATCATGTTTAACTCTTCAGAGTTTTGGTTTCCATTTTATATTATTCATCTTATTTTTCATTCTATAAGCTCATTTTGTATTTTAAAATATTTGTGCAAATCTTCCATCCGGCTGCAACATCTTTTGGGCAGTTCTGACCACATTTTAAGTCTTGGAATTGAATCTGACGGCGGCTCATGCGGATGCGCACCTGAACATCAACCCTTCATCTCCATGATGTGTAGCGATCTCTAAAATCATGATTATTTCTGAAATTGTGATTAGCTATACAGTTTTTTAGGTCTCTAGTTCATATAATTCTTCTTACTTTTTTCCATTTTATTAATGTATGTTGTGTGCAAATCTTCCATCCGGCTGCGACGTTTGCAAGGAGGTCCGACCACATTTTTGCAGAAAGCAAAAAAATAATGCTAGTTTATTAGTGTTTCTTTGAAACAAATTCAAAGAAATGGAACTCCTAATTCGTTAGGATCCACCGGCACATATCAATTCTGCGTCATCCTATGTGTTAAAACATTGCTTGATTATTGTTTGGTAGAGTACAGTTTCATGTTTCTTTTATGTGCATATTAGGCTACAACATCTTTTATGTTTGGTGGAGCCGTTCTTAAAAGTTCACGACATATTAGGCGACTAGACAGATAAATATAGTTACATAGGTGTCATTCTTGTTATGTGCAATCGAGATTTGATTTTTTTTGTTTTAGAAATATAGAAGAAACTATGGTCAGATAAAAGTTCTAATTTTTCACGGTTTTTATGGATTCTAATAACTACCACAATTTTTTGTATTATTGGCAGCCATACATAGATGACACGGATATTGTAGAGCATTTTAGACTATTTTGCTTTATTTTTCTTAGTCTTTGATGCTACGTGTTATGAAATATGGCTGCAACTTGGCAAGTATGCCGCTGATATCATTTTACTATGTTTTAGGCAAGCATGTTGGTCTAATGTGCTGCCAGGCAAAAGTAAAGTAGGAGAACGGAACATGCCTGATTCTCAAGCTATTTCACTATATAATAGAAGTGAGCCATTTTTTTTTTTAAATCTGATTGAATTGAATTAGATATGCAGAAACATGGTGCATATCCAGTATTATAACGTTTGGTAGCCAAAGGCTTTTGAACTAGTGTGCTTGTAATGATCCATATATTAGTATGCATTTTTTGGATTTCAAAATGCTGCAATATGAACGTACTAGTGCTGTTAAAGATATTTTTACTTCTAGACAATTTATTAATGAAATTTACCATACTCCCATTACTTTATTTGTACTTACCTTTATGCTTTAATAATTGCGTGCTTGTTCATAATGCAGACGACATAGGGAAAAAGATTAGCCTGAAGTGAGGAATGAGAGGTAGTTATGGTTTTATGAGTTCTTCTGTAATAAAAGTTGGCTTGAAAAAACACTTTCTTATATACGGTTTTATTGTGTTTCTGTAATATTAGTACATAATACTAGTTTTTGCCACTGTTGAACTTTGTAGTGTAATGTATTACTGCTGCTGTTGAACCATGTAGTGTTATGTACTGTTGTTGAATATTGTAATTAAAAGATTTGTTATGTTTGGTTTTTTGTGTTGAATGTACGAAATTTTTTTGGTGTAATGATCTTTCTTTTGTGATATTATGTTAAATTTGCAAATGTTTATATTGAGCATGATAATGAAATGAATGTTACTGTAGGGGGGACAGGAAAAGCAATGCATTTTTAAAAAATAGTAGTATTACAATTAGCAACGGTTTTGAGCCGTTGCAAAACAGAATTAACAAAGTTGCCCAACAAGACGAAACCGTTACTAAATTAAATTTAACAACGGTTAATAGCCGTTCTAAAAAAGAAATTTACAACGGCTTTAAGCCATTGTAAAAACCTCTGATCGAGCATATATTTCGCAATGGCTAAAAGCCGTTGTTATATTTTTACCATTGCTCGTTTTGCAACGGCTCAAAGCCGTTGCAAAATGGCTATTCTGGTGTAGTGTATATGTATATGTATATGTATATGTATATGTATATGTATATGTATATGTATATATGATTTTTCTTTTATAGCGTGTTATAGTTAAAAAATCATCAAAGCGCAATTCTGTTTTCAATCAACTTGTTGTCTATTATTTTTCAGCCGATACATTACATACCAAATACATTTATTTTTGTTTGTAAAAATAATCTATGTTTACTATTATTCAAAAAACATTATTATGAGATATTGCAATTAATTATTGTTTCATATTAGTAAATGCATATTATATTATATTTAATGTGTTTTCCTAGTGTTGTGTATTGACATGATCCTGATTGCAATAAGAGATTTAATTGGATTCACCTATATATCTCATCAAAAACCTCTTATTATTAATGCATGGATTTCAAATCATTCAGAAAGGTAAATAGTCAAGCAACAAATTCAAAGTGGATAAATATTCTAAGGGCTACAATATCTCAACAACAACAAAATGGGAAAGAGATTTTTTTTAAAGCTTTTAAACAAAAAAGGAAAAATATCATATACAATATATTTTAAAAGCGAAGGAAATTATCACGGTTGATACTTTTTATCTCAAGCAAAGAATATTTTGGCAATACAAACCTATATAAGGAGAAGTGTTCGTCACATTTCTTTTTATCGGATACAAATGCAATAAAATTCCAAAAAGAAGTATAGTTTTTTAAACATTATATGATCATCTCGTACATCAACTCATCATCTAATTAATCAAGCTTCATACCTCTTGCCCTAAGCATTTAAGCATAAGGAATAACAAGAGTACTTCAAATTATCATTTCGGCAAAGGGAGCTTACATGTCTAGAATCAAAACATGGCCATATTATCACTTTTTGCATCATCCATCTTCAGCAACATCTCACTTCAGGCACCTATACATACAACACTCAATAGTACAAACCCTCTCCATCATCAGCTCACAAGATCTTGCATCTTCAACCACCTTTTAAAATGATATAAGCTACCTCGGCAATAAAGTATAACAAAATTATCTTAGTCTATGCCATGCAACACATCGACATTCAACAGAAACCACTTTACCTCTCTACATAGTCGACCACAAAATCACAATAGCATACATCGACACAAGAAGGGTTCAAGTAACAATAATCTCAGGTGAAGTCGTAGAGCACACCAAGACTTCATATTCATCACTACTACGTCAAAACAAGACTTCAAACATACAATGCGACGTCATCTCGCCCAAACACCAACTATGGTGTTGACATCTCCAGATCTTTTAGACTAGTACAACACATAATATTCTCCCCCGGGGTCGTGATTCACTATTCACCATCTCAAGCTAATCTAAGTAATGCACTAAAAGTCTAGTGGATCGTATATAATACGGCTTGTGTATAAGACAAGTATGTGTATAATGATGTAAACAAATATATATAGTAGAGTATAAAAGTAAAGAATAAAAACGAGCACATCGAGTTTTTATACTGGTTCAGACCTTCTATCCTATGTCCAGTCCCAAAGCCCCCCTTTGGTATTTTTCTAACCAACAATCCTAGCTTCGTCGAGAGGAATAGGCTTACACAAAAGTGTTTCTTTGACGAGCTTGTGTTCTATACAACATGAATATTGACTGCTAGTACAATTCTTCCTCTAATCTTCCTTGAGCATTTGTGAGTGTAAGTTCTTTGAGTTGTACGAAGTAAGTTTACCAAAATACAGATGTTGTTTTTGTCATTGATTGAGAGTATGAAATCAATAATAGCACAAGAGAGTTTAAGTGCTTATAGAAAATAAAGAGTGATAGTAGTTGTAAGTAAGTTCAATCTCAATCGTTTGGTATATTTGTACGTAATAAAGAGTTGCATTTCAAAGAGTATGTCTTCTCGAAGAACTTCCTTTTGAGAAGGAGTTGCAACAATGGGAGAAGACATGAACATTTAAAGTAAAGAGAAGTGACTATTCAAAATAAAATAGTTAAAACAGCGTCAAGTGTGTTGCATATATTGGTAGACGTCCGAGACATTTCAGGATTTTAATCCGTTATTTCTATCAAACATTTGTATTATGTCCCAGACGTTTGAGATAAAAAATTTTGTAAAATTCGAATTTGTTTTCAAAAATTCGCTAAGTGTTTTAATGATATGCTTTTGTGTGCCCTTATGATAACTCAAGGAGATTGTGCAAGATATTCTAAGACCATGGTATAAATATATTACCATACTTTCAATAGTATAATCCATTATTCTTTAGGATTGTCTTCAGGCGGTGAGCAGAGTGATTTTTTCTATCATATACATGTAAATAGATAAAGCATTTCTTCTATATATGATTGAATATTTATTATCATTAAAATCCTAAAAGAGGATTTCTAGCATTCTCCCCCTTTTTGATGATGACAACTATACGATCTTTTATAATGATGTTTATAAAAATAAACCCGCCTTGAATATGTTATCTCCTCTATCTAGTTGCACATAAATATTATAATATTCTCTCCCTCTTTATCATTATCAAAAAGAATAATGTAAATGTGTAATTCGTAGAAAGGGAGCACAAAATACTAAAAGAAAATATCATAGATTATAAACAGATCATAAAAATAGTTATAAACAATACATAGTTCGGTCGAACAACATTACTTTTACAGATATCAGATTCATAAACAAACAAAACAGAGTACTAGTCAACATATTCAGAATAAATAAGACAAGTAATAAAAAGAAATTACTGATACTCGGGGTCATTGAAAGAGAGCCCACCATAATTTTCATAGTACTCCCGGTAGACTGATGGATTGGTTTGACAATCCTATGGCCATTGATGTGTTGAGGTGTTGTACTCAACATCTCCATGGATAGATAGACCCTGAAAAGAGGCATATTGCATTGTTTAGGTGATGGTTAATCATACCAAGATTCCTCGTCTTCTTCTTCAGCCAGTTGTTCTCGCAGAATATATTTTTCCTCCATCATAAGAAAAAGCTCCAGCACTATGAGACGACTCATGAGGCTTAGGTACTAGAGTATATGATGGAGGGGGTGTAGGAGAAGGAGATGAAGATGATCTAGAAGAAGATCTACCATGGACTTGCCCCATAACCTTGACTAAAGTGGATACAACTTTTTCCATAGTTTTCTCAAGCTTGGTCATGCACGTTGAGAATGACCTCTCCAAACCAATCTTTTTCTTTTCCAATGATTTTTGATTCATCATGGTCATCCTTTGATTTCGAATCGTTAAGTCTCGTACGAACTCATTTTGATCAGTTTTAGTGCGGGCTTTGTAAATCTTCGATTCGGAGTGATATCCTGCATATGGTGGGAAGGAGAAGATGGTTGTGGAGGAGGAACTTGAGTTTGTTATGGAGGTACTTGGTGTAGATTTTGTTCATGTTGTTGTTGTTGAGCAATCCATTGAGCAAGAGAAATGTGAGAGGTGGTGTTGCAGAAAGATGCATTAGCTTGAAAATTTTTATTCCACTTTCTTTAGCAGGAATTTCTTCGAAGTGAGATATGTAAGTTGGTACGTCTAGTGATTTTAATATCCTCATATATAAAGAGCATATATGATAGTTTTGTAATAACAGTACCAATAGTGTTTTATTTCATCTTGGATAAACTGTGCTCAATTCACATGAATTTCACCAAAAATTGCATACAATGCCTTATGATCGCCTTCATATATTTGTTTATGGTTGCCTAAATGAGGTAGCACGATGTTGATTAGCATTCTATTTAACAATCTGGCTAATGATCGAAGATTAGCTGATTTCCATTCTTTCATTCTATCTTCCCATAGTTTATGTGTGACTTGGTTAGCGGTAAGTTTCGATAATCAGCTATTTCTTGTAATGTAGTATCGTTATGAGAACGATCCAGTATTCTCCTAATTGTATTTGTACTTACCTTTAAAAATTTACCATAAACACTCATCCATAATCATCCGTCTTTATTCTCGGGTTTCCAAATATTTTCACTACATAAATTTGCGTATAAGAGGAAAATAGCAAGTTGATCGATAATTACCTCATTTTCATTAAAATTGACTTAGGGCTGAATGCCAGCCGCCAGGGTTGGTTCTTGAAGTTGGTATTCTTAAAATTTAGATAATTGATAGAAAGGACCAGCATGAATTTTTTTAAATTTTCAGATCCTCAAATCTCTTCATAGCGCTTAGGCCATTTCGAAGTCATTATTGGTTATGAGAATCAATGACAGTAGTTGGTTGAGAGGTGGAAGATTGGTCTTTCTTAGATCTCTTATTAGCTGGGTTATTAGTTTTGGATGCCATGAGTGAAAAATTGGAATGTTTAAGGAAGTGACGTTAATGACATCTCCAATGCCGATGACAAATCCTTTTGAATTGTCTCTAAATATTACGGTGCCACCATTGATATATGTTATATTTGATAACATGTGTGTATTTCTTGTCATATGCTTCGAGCATCCACTGTCGAGTATCCATTTCTCCTTGCTTTTAATTTTATTTTTACGTACCCACAAAATAATAAGAGTTTAATTGGTACCTACTTCCTTCATTAGGGTCCTATGTGTTAGTGGGGAAAGGTAACCATACCAAAGTGGGTATGGGACCTTTAAAAACATAATTATTATTGTTATAAACAATATTCCTCAAGTATTCATCTATGTGTTTTGCCTAATCAACTTGTTATTTGATTTAGGAATCCATATTTTAACAATATTCGTGTTAGAAGTATTAATATTAATTTTAGATATAGGCTTCCTGAACTTAGTATAAAGAGTACTATAGTTCCTATGCTTTTTCTTAGCTTTAAATTTCAATCTATTTCGATTTCCTGATGGTCTTGATATCTTGATCAAATTTTCTATGTTTTGTTTTCCTTTATTAAACTTTGATATGTTATTGGTAATTTGATCTAACTTAGTCTTAAGATCAGAGATTTCAACATTGGTAGAATCTAAACTTGTTTTTAGTTCATGCTTTTCTTTTTCAAGGTTATTATTTACTAATTTGCTATTTTCTAAATCATTTAATAAAGCATTATTTTGATATGATAATCTTTTACATTCCTTATGCTATTTCTAATTCCTTCTCATCTTTTAATAACCCCATTTTTGGCTCTATTTTGTTCAATTTTCCAACATACTCCTTATTTAGTTTCTTAGATTCTCTTTACATATCGTCTAATTCTATGCTAATTTCCAAAATTTTGTTATATGTTAGTTCAGTGCATACCTCATCAGTGCTAGCCATAAAGCAAATATTTGTTTGTTCTGAATTGCTTTCACTATCACTATCAAAAGAAGAGCATGAATTAGAGTCATTCCAAGTTACTTGAAAGGCTCTTAACTCTTTCTTGAATCTCTCGATTTTGCTTTTCCTTTTGTCATTATTGACTTGTGGACAATCTTTCTTTATATGGCCGAACTTGTCACATCCATAACATTTGATTGACATTTGATTTGATGAATTCGAATTGCGACCATTTTGAAATTTTGTCATCTTCTTGAATTTCTTAAATTTGTTGTAGTTCTTGGCGATAAACACAATTTCTCCCTCATCCAAATTGAAATCGTCGTTTTTTGCTTGAAAGGCAATGTTCTTCTTTTCTTGATTTTACCCCTTTCTTGCCTACAAATTAGCTTCATTGACATCAAATTTCTTATTAATTTTTTGACTTTGAGTTAAGAAAGATTGTTAGCATCTTCGGTATCTAAACGTTTCTTTTCAATTCGACAGTTAAAGAAATTAAGACTTGTGTAACTAGATAAAAATCAGTGAATTTGACCCCAGTGTCATGAGATCATGTTGTATAGTTTAGAATCTAGCATACATGTCAACAATAGATTCATTTTCTTTCATTTTAAATGATTAGAATTGGTTTTGCAAAATAGAGATTTTTGTTTGCTTGACTTTTGTTGTGAATTCATAAGTTACTTGTAAAGTGCGCCATATGTCATATGCGGTTGTGCACAACATGACTCATGAAAATTCATTTTTATCAAGTGAACAAAATAATATATTATGCCTTTGGCATTATTAGTTGACGTGTTTTTTTTGTGCATTGGTCCAAGTGCTATGTCGGTGGTAGGTGCTTCATATCCATTTTGAGTAATTTACCAAATTTCCAAACCACTAGCTTCCTTAAATATTCGTTTATGTGTTGACCAGTAAGCATAATTAGACCGGTGAATAGCGGGGGATGAGTAGTTGATTGACCTTCTTGAAATGTACTTGCCATATGAAAAAAAATTCACTCACATGTTACAGTAAATTGAAATATACTCACTCTGATACCAAATGAAATCTTGAAGATTGTATATAATATGGCTTGTGTATAGGACAAGTGTGTATATAATGATATAAACAAATATATATAACAGAGTATAAAAGTAAAGAATAAAAACGAGCACATCAAAGTTTTATACTGATGTGGACCTCCCATCCTACATCCAGTCCCGATGCTCCCCTTTGATATTTTTCTTACCAACAATCCTCGCTTCGCCTAGAGGAATAGGCTTATACAGAAGTGCTTCTTTGACAAACTTGTGTTCTATACAACACGAATATGGACTGCTAGTACAATTCTTCGTATAATCTCGCTTAAGTGTTTGTAAGTGTAAGTTCTTGGATTTGTAGGAAGTAAGTTTATCAAAATATAGATTTTGTTTATAACTGATTGAGAGTATGAAATCATTAATAGCACAAGAGAATTTAAGTACTTATAGAAAATAAAGAGTAATGGCTGTTGTAAGTAAGTTCGATCTCAATCCTTTGATATATCTATAGGTAATACAGAGTTGTATTTCAAAGAGTATGTCTTCTCGAAGAACTTTCTTTTGATCAGGAGCTACAACTATAAGAGAAGACATTAACGTTTAAAATGAAGAGAAGTGACTGTTTAAAATATGACAGTTAAAATAGGGTCATACGTATGGCGTATATTGACATTTGAGAAATTTCAGCGTTTTTATCCGAAATTTCCACTAGACATTTGGAATTATGTCCCAAGCATTTGAGGAATTTTTTTTGTAAAATCTAAGTTTGTTTTCAAAAATTTGCAAAATGTTTTGATGATATGCTTTCGTGTGTGCTTATGATAACCCAAGGAGATGTACAAGATACTCTAAGACCATGGTACAAATATATGATTTTACTATCAATAGTATGACATATTATTCTTTAGGATTGTTTCATGCCATGACATTGATGAGTGGAGTATTTCTTCTATCATATACCTGTAATAGATAAAATATTTCTTCTATATATGATTGCATAGTTATTGTCAATAAAATCCTAGAAGAATAGTTTTAACATGCCTTTCGAGGCAGCAAAGGAGTAGGGGATCTAATATCGGACGACTATGTGGGTATCCAAGCGTAGCAATTCCCAACATTTCACTTTAGCAGGCTTTATCTTTCCAAATTTGGAGATGCAAGCAATGTTTTTAGCATTTGTTTAGGTCTTGCTCAACCACCATCAACGTCAAACAAATCTCTAAGGAGAACATTTTCAGGCGATGGCAAGAGTAAATCCAGCGAATAACAACCCTGTTTCTATGTCCAGAACTTGGTGGTAGTAACGCAAGCGACGTGAAATTGACCCAGCGAGCTCATTAGACTTTTATAATAGGAGGCGATTATTTTTGGGAGCAGCAAACCATCAAGACCAAAGCTAGTTAAAAAATTGATTCTTTTCAATAAATTTTTTGGAGAAAATGAAGTCGGAAGGAAAAGAGAAGTGTTTGACAAAGCTCAAGGAATTCATACCAATATTAAAAGAGGGAGAAGGAATTTTCAAAGAAGACCATTTCAATTATATAATTGCACGTTAAACTTTTTATTTCATTTAGGGGCAATTTTGTTGTTTTATTTTGCATTTTTTGTTGTTAAATATAGGCTTTAGATTTTCTAGATGAGCTATGGTATAGTACAGAGATTCCGATCTCAGGGTATTGAGTTTAAATAGGGTTATTAGGCATAGGATTAGTACATCCAGTTAGCAAAGAGTGTAAGTTTATAGATGTTGTAAGCATTCAAATATATAATTCTGGTAGTAACTTTAAGGGTATCAATAGACACTAATGAGTCAGTGGCCGAAGCTTGGTATATATGTGTGTCATTTACTTTTCGCATTTATGTTTCTGCATTATTTATCTGTGAAATAGTTTAAATACCATATTCATTCCCCTTAAGATGTATTTCTGAACCTAACATGTTGAACCAGAGCAGGATGCCAAGAAAATTTGTATCATGTCACACTCTAGCTGTAGATTTAACGACAGTAAGTCCATTGTTAGACAATCTATTTTTAATGGAACATAATTTTTTAAATTGGAAATTTTAAAATGGAATTTTATTTAGAATACGTTAATTTTAAAATGTGGGATATTATTGAAAATGGAAATGACATGATAGATAATAATAATATTTCATTTAATGATAAAGTTAAGATTATTCTCATCTTTTTGATTAATAGAGATGAATTTAACCATATCTCTCATTATTTAACAGCATAGGAAATTTGAAACACTCTTAATATAAAATGTAATATGCCCCACTTGAAGGCCCAAAAACTAATGCCTACGGATGTTGTAGTCATCCATAGTTATTAATTCTCGGTGACCAAATACGGTAATGTTAGATACATTGAATAACAAAAACACATGAATATGGAAAAAAATTTGAATCAACAAACGACTTTCACATTCCATTGCAAAGCATTTCAAATTCATTACATAATCCCAATACGTGAACCACGTTCAGAGAAAATATACTTATTACAACATACCCCAAGAGTAACATATGAAGATGCCCCCTTGGATGACCAGAGTATATATATAGGAAATTAAACAACTTTGCCTTTATAACAACAACACGACGGATCAAAAATAGAGGGAACTCTATATAGCTATCATGCCTCCTATACATCTTTGGAAGCTTATTCGTCTAAAGAGGTACCTGCAAACGTTAACTCTCAAACTACTCAAAATCAATCGAGTATCCGAGAGTTTAAGGGAAAAACATAAACTTTGAGTTAGACATAAAGTCTGTTATGAATAATAATCTACCGTCTCAAACCATTTAGATATCTAGTAAGACCACATCGCTTAGCGGAATGGGTTTTCCCCTCACGGGTATCCTATGACTTTGTAAAACCATATACTATGCTCCCGCATCCACAATGGTTAAAACAACTCAAAATAATATGATGATATGTAAACAAGTAAATCGATTCTAGATTTTCCATCCTCATTCATTCTCACAAACTGTCTCATTTATAGATTCTGGGGTCACTATTAACCTATTAGTTTTCATGGGCTGACTAATAACCTGTTTAATGCTTACGGACTCAATGTCCAGTTTTATAGTTTTCATGGGCTTACTATTAACCTGAATAAATTTATGGACTCCCAGTCATATTTCATAGTTTTCATGGGATCACTAAGAACCTATTGTCCCCTGCCAATAACATCATTATTTCATGGGTTCTCCCTAAACCTATTGGTAACTCCAATAACTTCCCTTTTATCCTAGTTTTCATGGGTTGACTAGGAATCTATTGATTTCTATCAATATCTTAATCCAGATATAGTTTTCATGGGTTCATTACAAACCTATTGGCCCATGCCAATAGGTTTGTAATTATGGCTTTCATGGGTTTACTATGAACCTGTCTCCCTGCAACTTCTTTTATACATAGTTTTCATGTGTTACTATAAACCCGTCTCCCTGAAAACTTCTTTTATACATAGTTTTCATAGGTTTACAATGAACTTGTCTCGCCGACAACTTCTTTAATCCACATTTTAGCATTCTATATTCTGGTCTTCCTGACCTTCCGGATGCAATTCTACTCATTTAAGAGTTAACTTAATTTGTATTCACTACCGAATCAATCTAGCTGGTTATTCTACCCGTTCTCAAAATATGGTTATTAGTCCATTACAATGTGAATATTTGTACACGTATGAAGAAGCAAACATAATAGCTTGGTTAATCCCTTTAACCTATTAATCAAGGAAAACTTCTTCAAAAACTCCATACTTAAAAAAATAATTTCTAAAACTCTATATTTATGTCATGGTTTTACTTTAAAATGAGACTTGGTCATTTATTTTGAAAACTAAGGCTTTCGAAACCTTAAAACATTACTTTTGAAACCCTTGGATAACCTTCTTCGAAAGCATAGAAAAACTTCTTTTCAAAACTTTACATGTAAATCTTTTGTAGCTCGTTAAATCATCTCTTTCGAGACCAAAATATACCTTTTGAAAGTATCAAAACACTGCTTAATAATCCTTAGAAACACAGCTTCGAAACCAATGAAAACACCCCTTTCGAATCCATTGGGTCTACTCAAAAACTTCATTTTGGGTCAAAGTGAAAATATATGAAAGTATCCCTTTCAAAACCTTTAATCTTCATATAAAATTGTCTGGAAAATGTTTGATGGTGTCGGCACCATCCTTTCGAAAGCTTTAAAACATTTAAGTAAAACATTGAAGGTTAGCATCGATACCCCCTTTCAAATCCTTTGCCTCCATAACCCTTGAACCCTTTCGAAAGTGTTTAGGAAGTAGCTTAGTACATCTTTAAACAAAATCTACCCTTTGAAAGCATTGATGACTTCAATACACTCGAAAGGTAAAAGAACGGCAGCAAGGTTTCGACAATGTCGAAACCTTCACTTTCGAAAGCATTGTTTTATAAATGAAGGACTCATTCAAAAGCTTATACATAAAAATAAAAGATGTCAACCTTCTTCGAAAGCTATTTAGAAAACCCCTTTCGATAGCATATGTTTTGACTCCTTTGAAATCTTTAGTAAAACAAAGGTAGGCGCTAACATTTAAAAGCAAAGCAAAGGTTTCGTTCCCATCGGAAGCTATGTTTCGACACCATGCCTTCCGCCTTCCTCCAATCCACTACGTATAAATATTGATACCTTGTGTATTGGTTTCGGTTTTGTTGGGTTTCGACTTAATTAAAGGCAAAAGCTACAGGTCGAAAGGTGCTTCTAATAGAGGCGGAATCCACTTTTCTGGGAAAATCTGATTTAATGCCAATCAAAGCAAACACTTTCTAACCAACCTGCCTACTTGTAAGCATATGATTGGTTGCCTCAACTTTTCAAATCCTTACACAAAATAATTGCTGCATAATTTTAGATCTAAACCAAGATTAATTTAAAAAATAAACCCTTCCATTAAGAAAAACCAATAATGCTAATAAGTCCTTCTAAAATAATTTAATTTCCAAGCAGATCACTTAGGAAAAATACCCAAAAATCATAGAAATTCATTTTTAACATGTTATCTAACATATCTTAATTTCAGATCTAAATTCTAAATATAATTTCCGAAATAAATTTCTAAACCCAATTAACCATATGTTCTTCAAAAATTCATAATAATCTTTCCATAGCTTGGAAAATTATCGCAATTAAAAAGCAACTCTAAAATCATGTTTTACATAACATATAAATTTCTCATGGCGTTCGAAATCAATTATAATCGGTTTTATCTTTTAAAACAATTAAAATCATATTTAGACAATCTTGTTTAAATCTAACATGTCATGATCTATGCATATCCTCATCCAAATCATCATAAAAATGGATTTAATCATAAATCCAAAAATAAATGATTATATAATAAAATAGAGATGATTGGGATTATTATTCACGTTAATTAAGATAAGGAGATTGAATTGAGATTGATATTTATTCACTTGCTTTAATTCCTTAGATTTAGATTTAATTTTTCCTCTTTTTCTAAATAATGGCTGGCCCCCCTTTGATTTAAGTTTTTTTACAAAATGATGTGAATGGGAAAATAAAACGTGAATGGTATAAGGAACGAGAATATATAAGGGTTATGGTAGTGTGGCTATTTCCCAATAAAACTTTGTGTAAATTAATTTTCTTATAAACCATTCTTAAGCTCATTTATTTAATTAAGCTCGGCCCTTAGTTTTATTTTCAAATCTCAATCCCCTCATCACTTAATATTTACATTATTCCATTTAATTTATCGAGTTAAATCTTCTGAATAATGTTACTAAAAATTAGGGGTGTTACAGGCCCCCTTCTTAAAGAATTTCAACCTCGAAATTTAGTAAGGACTAAATACTAAATATAACAATCATCTGTAAAACCATATTGGCATGCCTGACTAGCAATTACCTATATAAATCTAATATAGACATACCCTCAAAACAGATCAGGATAAGTATCTCTAATCTTGTCTACTCCCATGTACAATCCTTCTCGTCGTCGCTCCATTGAACTTTCACCAACTTGACAATCTTATTCCTCATTCTTTTCTCATCTCTAGCTACAACCCAAACTAGGTGTCTAATAAAAGTCAAATCAAGCTCTACTATCAAATCTTCCAACCCTGTTGGAGGGATAGTAGTCTCTGGATCATGCACATACTTGCAAAAATGAGACACACGAAATACATTATAGACACCTGCCATACTGCTTGGCAACTCTACTCTGTATGCGAACTTTTCAATCCTCTCTGTAATTTGGAATGGACCAGCATATCTTGGTGCCAGTTTCTCCAACTTCCCGAACTGCACCACATCCTTCATCGAGATAATACTTTAATGAAAATCTTATCTCCAACTAAGAATTCTAGGTCTTTACGCCTCTTATCTGCGTAAATTTTCTATCTGGACTGAGCTTCCTTCATCCTTTCTCAGATCAACTCAATCTTCTCTAATGCCTTTCTAGCTAAAGCTGGACCTAAGACTAGCTCGTCTCCTGTCTCCTACCAACATGCTGGTGATTTGCATGACCTTCCAAACAAAGCTTCAAAAGGCATCACTCCTATACTAATCTATTAACTATTATTATGGGAAAACTCAACCAAATATAGGTGATCTTTCTAAGATCCACAAAAGTCCAATAAGTAAGCTCTCAACAAATCCTCAAGTACCTTATTGGCTCACTCTGTCTGCTCATCCGTCTAAGACTGATATGCAGTACTCATATTAAGCTTGGTACCTAATACATCGTATAGACTCTTTCATAATTCATTAGTGAATAAAGCCTCTCTATCATTGACTATGCTACTAGGAACTCTATAAAGTCTAACTATGTCCTTCATGAACAACTTAACTAAACCAGGTGTCGTCCTGGTTGACTTAACTGAAACAAAATGTGCACTCTTAGTCAATCTGTCCATTGTGACCCACATACATTCATTTTCCCTATTTGATCTTGGCAACCCATCTATACAATCCATGGCTATTGAATCTCATTTTCAAACTAGAATCTCAAAAGGCTGAAGCAACTTACTCGGCTTCAGATGTTCGGCTTTCACTTGTTGACAGTTTGCACACTACCTAACCCACATTCCAACATCTCTCTTCATACCTTCCCAATAGAACCTCCTATTCATATCTTGATACAATTTGGTCCCTCTAGGATGAATCGTAAATTTGGACCGATGATATTCTCCAAGAACTTCTTTCCTAAAGTCTTCAACATTCAGAACACATAGTCATCCCTTCTTTCTCAACAATTCCCTCTAGTCAAGACTAAAATCTTTTAGATCATCGATCTCTGATCCAACCTCAAGCCTTCTAATCTTCTCGACTAATAATGGATCCTCCTTCTGCTTAGAAGAAATTATCTCGATCAACACTAGTCGAACTTCTAAACAAGACAACTTGGCAGTGACTAAAACTAGCAGTATATCTTAACTGCACACTACAAGTAGTCAAAGATTCCAAATCTTTCCAGTCTGCCAACATAGCTAACACCACATTCTGGTGTCTTCTGCTAAGAGAATCCGCTACTTTATTACCTTTCCCAGGAGTATACTCTATATCAAAATCATAAATAGCCAAAAACTCCAACCACCTCTGCCGTCTCATATTCAGCTCCTTTTGAGAGAATAAGTACCTTAAAGACTTATGATTAGTGTATAGCTCAAATCTCTCCCCTAAGAGATAATGCCTCCAAATCTTCAAAGCGGGATCACGGCAGCCAGCTCCAAATCATGAGTAGGGCATCACACTTCATGCGGTTTAAGCTGTCGCAAAGCGTGGGCAATCACTTTAGCATTCTGCATCAACACAACTCCTAATCTAGTTCCACATGCATCGGTATACACCACCAACCCTTAGTTTTCATCTGGAACTACTAACATAGGTGCATTGGTCAACAAATTCTTTAACTTAAGGAATGCTTCCTCATATTTTTTGGACCAGACAAACTTCACCTCCTTCCTAGTTAGCTTAGTCAAAGGCACTACTATCCGCATGAAATCCTCGATGAATCTGCGGTAATAGCCAGCAAATCCAAGGAAACTTCTAATTTCAGTCACCGTCTCCGGTGTCTTCCAATTATTAACAGCTTCGATCTGCTGACAACCCTTTCTTTGAAACCATATGACCAAAAAACTTGACTTCTTTCTTCCACGAATGACACTTGAAAATTTTCGCCTTTAGCCGATGCCGCCTCAGCTTCTCAAGCGCAACTCAAGGATGATCTTTATGCTTCCTATCATTCTTAGAGTATACCAAAACGTCATCTATAAACACCAACACGAACCTATCCAAGTACTCTCGAAAAACTCGGTTCATCAAATTTAAGAAAAAAGCAGGCGCATTCATTAACCCGAATGGCATTACTAACCATTCATATGATCCATACCTAGTTTGAAATGCTATCAAAGGAATACTGCCCTCTGCCACTCTTAACTGACGGGAAACTATCACCAAATCCAAATGGGAAAACATTCTGACTCCACACAACTGATCAAATAGATCGTCAATTCTAGGCAAAGGATAATGATTACGATAGTCAATACACTTCCTCAATGACCCATCTAGTTTCTTCACGAGCATCGCGGCTGCCCCCAAGGCGAACTACTTGGTTTAGTAAAATTCCTTCCTTCAAGATCCATATGATGAACCTTCAATTCCTTCATCTCGGTTGGTGTCATCCTGTTAGGCGGTTTACTTACAGGTTCAGCTCCTAGCAAAAGATCTACGCAAAACTCGACAACATGTTTCGGTGGTAGTCCAATGACCGACTCAAAGACATCTGCAAAATCACTTCCTGCTCGAACCTGACTTAACTCTTCTCCCACTTCCAAGGCACTTAACAAAGCACAACTTCTCCTGTTAGAATTCTCCACTGAGAATATAATTCGGTTATGACTATCACGGTGTCTTAGTGATATCTCCCCATCTTGGTAAAATATACTAGCCTCATACTTACTCAACCAATCCATACCCAAAATGATTTCGAAATCTAAGAAATCGAAAACATACAGTCTGCATGCAAACTTATAACCTACAAATCAAGTTCTAACTGGTCACATCTCATCCTCAAAGTTACATACCCTCATATTGGATTTGCAACCCTTAAGGAAGTAACAAGGTATGTGGTTTCTAAGCATAACATATCAACCAAATACTGGTATATAAATGAATGTGATGCACTCAAATAGTATCCTAACTAGTATACTCTGAATCAAAAACGTACATTCCATCATGGTCTTCTCTTTTTCAGTTGTAGTTGGCTTGGCAGATGATGGACCAACAGCAAAAAAAATTCCCTTATCCGCCCTAACTGGTTTTGGACACTAGTTCTTATAATTCCCAACTTGGTCTTAGTTAAAGCAGTTCACATTCTTTTTATCAACAGCCTTCTTCCCCTTGCCTGACCATCACTCATGAGCATAATGACACTTCTTATCACGCTTGAAGCAAACTAAATCAGCTTTAGCCTTCTTGGCAGTATCTCCCTTCTAGGCTTCCGTCTTCTTAAAGAACTTCCTCTTCTTTCCTTAAGAACGTTGAGTTTCAACTAGCTTCTCTTTAGCACAAAGAGCAAGCATCTCCTCATGACGAATTTCCATATCCACCACTACATTACTAGGATCATGAAGATGTGGCAGGGTTGTCTTAGCAATCTTGGGCCTCCGCCCCTTAATGATCCTCTCATTGCTTCTGATGATGGTGTCTGTAGTATTATATCCATAACGGGATAAATCATCAAACTTAGTGGCATACTCAACAACCGACATAGCTCCCTGCTCTAGATCCAAAAACTTCCTCAGCAACGCTAATTTAGAAACCTCAAATATAAACCTCTGTTCAAATATCCTTCGAAAATCAGCCTATGTCAATTCCTCCTCTTGAACTCTAACAGTAACACTATTCTACCAATGAAGTGTTGACCCTTGCAACTGCCTAAAGGCCAACCTTTTCTTTTTCTCATCATATAAACCCAAATCAGCAAATATTCTCTTATAATGCAACATCCAATTCTCTACCTTAATGGTATCCTCCATTCCCATAAATGGCTTCCCGCCAAGACTGGTGTAATCTCCGCTTAGCATAATTATTCCCAACTGGAGCCATAGGATTAGCTTCTCCAACGTTTCCAGTAGCTCCTGCTTGCATCATATTAATGAAGAACTAATACATCATCCCCATATCCACTGTTGGGTTACCAACACCCATATTGGCATCTTCATTTTGTTATTAACATTAGCCGGTCGACTCGGGTTCCTTCTGGTGGGTCGAGCATTTCCTTTGGTTGTGGAGCTTCCTCCATCGAGACTTCTTCTTCTGTTTCCTACCCCCATATCTTCTCTCTCATAAATGTGCATATGAGCCTTAATAAGATATAGAATGGTGGTCTAAGAGAGAGGGGAATACGCACTTATATACATCTATATATCACATACAAGTATGTTACTATTGCATTACCCCAAACCCCGATCTTATTTTCAAATTCATTGGATTATGTTTGAAAGTATTTTAGGTTTTAAATTTATTTTAAGTTTAATAAACCTACGCTTTGAACCAACATGTAACATCCTCCACTTGGAGGCCCAAAACTAACGACTACGAATGCTGCAGTCATCCATAGTTATTAATCATCGACGACCAAATACGGTAACGTTAGATACATTGATATAACAGAAACACATGGATATGGAAAAAATTTAAAATCAACAAACAATTTTCACATTATATTGCAAAGCATTTCAAATTCATTACATAATCCCAATATGTGAACCACGTTCAGAGAAAATATACTTATTACAACATACCCCAAGAGCGACATATGAAGATGCCCCTTGGATGACCAGAGTATATATAGGCAATTAAACAACTTTGCATTGACAACAACAACACAGTGGAATCAAAAATAAAGAGAATTCTAGATAGCTATCGTGCCTCCTGCATGTCCCTGAAAGCTTATTCTCTAAAGAGGTACCTGAAAACCTCAACTCTCAAACTACCCAAAACCAATTTAGTACCTAAGAGTTTAAAGGGAAAACATAAACTTCAAGTCAAACATAAATCCTGATATGAAAAATAATCTACCATCTCAAACCATTAAGATATCTAGTGAAACCATGCCGCTTAGAGGAACGGGTTTTTCCCTTATTAGTATACTAAAAATTTATAAAACCATATACTGTGCTCCTATATCCCCAATGGTTAAAACATCTCAAAATAACATGATGATACGCAAATAAGTAAATCAAATATGGATTTTCCATCCCCATTCATTCTGATTAATTATCTCATTTATAGTTTCTAGGGTCACTATTAACCTATTAGTTTTCATTAACTGACTAATAACCTGTTTACTATTTAAGGACTCCCTATCCAGTTTTATAGTTTTCATGGGCTTACTATTAACCTGTTTAAATTTATGGACTCCCTGTTCTATTTCATAGTTTTCATGGGATCACTAAGAATCTATTTGTGACACCCTATTTACTTTATAACATTATTTAAGACATTTAATTAGTTAAATTAAATTAAATAATGTAAAGATTAATATATGGAGATTTAATTAGAGAGAGGCAGCTGTGCAATATTAAAGGGGTTAACTAAAATGAAATAACACTATGTAAGGTGTTAGGAACCGAGAAGGGTATTTTAGGAAATGGTAAGACCTTATACCCTAAACCCTTGTGACATGGGTAACTCACGTTCATTATTCTCATACCATTAAAAACGAAAATAGATAAGGCCGACCACCATTTCTAATCTCAAAACTAGAAGTAAACTATGATTTAAAAGGAAAGATGAAATCAACCTTAAAAAATCTCATCTATAATCTCTAAAGCCAAGGTGGATAATTACTACATCCCACATACCTTTAGATTTTGGTTTTATGTTTAGATCCGAAATTTTTTTGCTAGAATATTACCATGTTTGATGTTCTAAGATATATACATTTATTGTTGATGAAGTTTTAAATGTTTATTCGTGTTTTATGATAATGTTTAGCATGAAAACCCTACTTAATGACATCTGAATACTTTGAAAATTTAAATATAGGTCGGGAATAATATTTTATAGGTGAGTTTTGATTTTTATAACTTTTTCATTTATTATAGAATTTATATGAATTTTGGAATGAAGAAAATTGTTTATTGGGTTTTAATTATTTTCGGCTGGAATAATAATTGTTTGAGTTTGAGATTTTAATATGTTAGGTAATATATTAAAATATATTTTTTGGAATTTTTACAGGATTTTCTTAAGCGTTTGAGGGATATATATAAAATTATTAAGGTATGAGGCTTAAATGTTATATATATTCATAAAAGAGAAGAGGAATTTTGCAAAATGAAATGTTTTATAAATTCTGGTAATTGCGGCAGAAAAATACTAAAAAGTATTTTATTGACCAACGAGAATTTGAAAAATAAAAGCAGGTTAGTTGAAAAGTTTCCTTTTTTAGTTTAAAGACAAAAATCAGACTTTTTCCATGTTTCAATCCATACGGCTAAATACCTTTCGCCTCGACCTTTCGTCTTAATCGAAAGATTAGCTTTCGATGAGGTCGAAATTGAATGCATCAGATATTAAGCAATTGGTATGTAATGAATTGACTATAGCCGAAAGGTTGATGGATTAAAACTGTGGGAATATAGTTGTTTTATAAATGAAAAGCTCTCGCCTTCGTTGTTTTCGAACTTGAGCTTTCGACTTGGTCACTTCCAACCAAGTCAAGTTAATTAAAGAAAGACCTTAAATCCTTCCGATGTAGTTGATAGGTTGTAGCTTCTACTGCCATTACTTTGTTTTGAAACCTTCCGGCACAGCTGAAGGGTTTCCATTGTTTTATAAAGGTTTTACTTCGAACCTTCCGACCCAGTCGAAAGGTTTACCTATTTTTAAAACGAACCGTTTCTCCAATGCTCTCAGAGGAAAGCTTCCGACTTATATGATTACCCTTGTTTTGTGAACAAAAATCTTTCAAAAGGATATTTAGATATTTCCGAAAGGTTTCATAAAGAAGTTTTCCAAATTGTTTTGAAGTTGAACCCAGTATACCTTCGAAAGGTTTATGTTTTAAAAGGTTATAAGCATTCAAAAGGTTTATTCCTGGATCTATTTTGAAAGGTTTATTAGATGTTTTCGAAAGGTTTCAAAGGAAGGTTTTCTAAAGGATTTTCTAAGGCAATGACTTAAAGTGATTTTAAAGAAGGATGTCTAAAGTTTATAACTTCCAAAAGGTTGCTTTGAATGAATTCGAAAGGTTTTAGAGATGATTTTTGAAGGTTTAAATATTGAGTTTGAATGAGATAATTTCAAAGTATGGAAAGCGATTATTTCAAATGGTAAAGTGTTTTCATCAACTATGTTTTGAGCAAAGGATATTACTAACATGGTAATTTGATTTGAGTAAAGTATAAAGATTTATTTCTTTTCCTTGTTTGAAGTTTGATTTAATACTTTAAATCCTTTTGAAATTGTTTCCAAGGAAAATTATGGGAGGGGATCCTTATATATAAATGACTCAGATATTAGAAAACCAGATGGGACTAGTAAGGGATCGTGCCCTATACATTAGCTTGTCGCCCCAGCTAATTGTTGTCCAAAATTACAGTGTGTAGAGCTTGGTCACAGATAGACTAAAATTATGTATACACCGAAAGGAATATATGTTGTATACATATAAGTTATTGGTAAGCTCGGAAAACCATTAGGCTCGAGAGAACCTAGAAGATGATTAAGTTAGGGACAGTCTATCCAGAAGTGAGAAATATAACAGATAGTTTAGGATAGGCCATCCTGATGGGAAATGTTAAATAAATGGCTAAGGATAGATAATCCTAAATATAAAAATCTAACAAATGTTAGGTTACATTTAATTATGTTGTCTGGTAGGCCTATGTCATCCAAAGGTTAAAAGTTATTTGTATTTGAACAAAAAGTTCATTACTACCTGATATTTATGTATGATTACATAATGATTATTTTACTGAGATTAACCATTGTGGATGTAGGAGCATAGTATATGGTAATACGAAAGGATTTACAAAGATAAGTTTTAAAAAGAATGTTTGTGAGGGTAAACCTGTTCTGCTAAGCGGCGTGGTCTCACATAACATAATTAAACCGAGATGTATAGTATTATTCATACTAGGCTTTATGTCTGACTCTAAGTTTGTGCTTTCCCTTTAAACTCTCGGGTACTCAAAACCAATTTGAGTAGATTGAGAGGTTAAGGATCTTTTAAGGTTTATAGGTTATTTGACGAATAAGCTACTGGAGGAAGCTGGAGGTAACGGATAACAATTTAGGATTTGCTGCATTTATTTATGTTTAGATGACTTTCCATTGTGTTATGATATAAAAGGTCTTATATGACCATTTGACTCTAATCAATCGAGGGGGTATCTTCATATACCGCTCTCGGTGTAATTTGTAATAACTATAATTATTCAGTGGCTGGGAAAACGATTGGGGTTATGTGTCGTGAATGTGGAACAAATATTATTGGGAAATGTAATGAAGTAATCCATGTTTTTAATTTGTATTTTTTATATTCAAGTGCTTCTGATATTATTGATACATTAACATAGCCATATTTAGTCGCCGGAAGCTAATATTATAGATAACTGCAGCAGCTGTAGCGCTTAGATTTGGGCCTCCAGATAGGGGATGTTACAGCTTGGTATCAGAGCATGATTTATGAAATACTTAAAAAAATGATTTTTAAAACATAATCCATATGAATTAAAGTTAAGATTAGGGTAAGAATAACGCTATTACAGCGTACTTGTATATATATAAGTATATGCTCTATCTTTAGATTCTTGTCTTAGTTAGGTTGCTTATCTGTATCTCACGAGGTTTGAATATAGATATGGAGGGAAGAAGAAGCAGAGTGAATGTTGGAGGAGACAGCACCACTACCAACGAAAATGCCCAACCAAATGCAAGGAGAGGCCCCGGTCAGGCACAAGCTGAAAATACTGGTGCAGGAGTTCCCCAGTTGGATATGGGAGCGATGTATCAATTCTTTGTGTATATGGTGCAAGCTGGAGTGGCAGCAGGTGTAGTTGGAGATAACGCTACAGGACGAGGAGCTCAAGAGGTTCCTACAGTCAATCGATATGCCAATCTGAGTAGAGATTATATTAGGCTCGAAGGAAATCCGTTCATTGGTACCGAGGATGTGATTGAAGTAGAAAACTAGCTACTGCATTGTGAAAGGATTTTCGCTGATTTAGGGCTAAATGATGCACAGAAAAGAAGGTTGGCCTCAACGCAGCTATAGGGAGCTGCACTATTTTGGTGCAATACCGTCACTACCAGAGTGGATGAAGAGACCATTACTTGGGAAGAATTTAGAAGAAGGTTTTCGGAGAGGTCTATGTCCGTTATGGCGCAAGCTATATTGGTAAGGAGGTTTGTAGAACTGGAGCAGGGAGATATGAGTGTGTTAGGAAATGTCAGGAAGTTAGAGGAACTAGCCTGATATGGGTATGCATTGGTCGATACTGTTATCAGTAGAAATGAGAACTACATCAATAGACTATGGCCAGAACTAATAAGTGAAATTTCCCACACTTAAGAGACCTTAGTGATGTGGTTGTTGCGATGGCGTTAATGCAAGAAGAAGCATTGGCTTGCCTAAGAATGAAAGTGAAAGAGGCTCAGGTTAGACAAGCTCAGAAGAGGAAATTTTTCCAGAAGAAGATTGCTCATAAGGAAGGGGCACAAAAGAAGAGTAAAGCTGAAGTGGTTTGTTACAAATGCAACAAGAAAGGACATTGTGCCAATGAGTGTCGAGCCAACAAGGGAAAAGGAAAAGAAGCTGGTAAGAAGATGAATTTTAGATGCTTCAATCACGATCAGGTGGGCCACTTCAAGAACAAGTGCCCAAATCCCCCAAAGGAAGGAAAGGGGCAAGTTTATGCTTTGAAGCCCACAACCACGAAATCAGTTGCACAGGAAAAGATAGAAGCTTTTTTAAGAGGCTCACTACAGATCCACGGTATGTCTATTAGCGTCCTTTTATTTCTCGATGTCTGGTAGATAAACTTAACCTAGAACCCTCTTACTTAGTTACTTCCTTAAGGGTTTCTAATCCCATAAGAGGTATGCAACACTTGGGATGAGGTATGACCATCTAGAATTTGATTTATTAGGCCATATCTTTGATTGTTGTTTGCATGTATTTAACTTTATGGGATTTGGGATTATTCTAGGGATGGATTGGTTAAGTAGATATGACGCTAGGATATTTTTCCAAGATAAGAAAATATTACTTAGTCATCCAGATTGTAGTGATAGGATAATTTATGATGTGGAGAACCTTAGTTGTGTGGAGAATGCTTTACTGGGTGTTATGGAGTTGGAGGATGAGTTGCATCGGGTTTTTGTAGTTAGAGAACTTGCCGATGTGTTTGAACCAGTCGTTGGACTGCCATCGAAACGAGCTATTGAGTTTCGAATTGATTTAGTGCTTGGATCTGAACAGGTGAGTAGACTGCCAAGTAGGATGACACCTATAGAGACGAAAGATTTGAAGGAGCAGTTAGTATATCAGGAAGGCAAAAGTTTTATTAGGTCAAGTAATTTGCCATGGGTAGTTGCTACCGTATTTGCCAAGAAGCAAGACAGATCGTTAAGGCTATGTATCAATTATCATAGATTGAATGATAAGATGATAAAGAATAGACATCCATTGCTGAGAATTGACGATTTGTTCGATCGGTTGAGTGGAGAAAAGGTATTTTCTCAGCTAGATTTGGCAATGGGATTTCATCATCTTAGGGTTGCAGAGGATAGCATTCCTTTGACGGTGTTTAAAACGAGATATAGATCGTACAAATGGTTAGTCATGTCGTTCGGACTAACTAATGCACCGGCATTATTTGTAGATCTGATGAATAGGATTTTTTGAGAACATTTGGATATGATTGTGTTGGTTTTCATTCATGACCTTTTGATGTACTCTAAGAATGAGAAGGACATGAAGTTCATCTCAGAGTCGTGCTCGAGGCATTGAGGGAGCATCGGTTGAAGGCTAAGTTTATGAAGTGTCATTTTTGGAAGAAGTAAGTAAAGCTCCTTGGTCATGTCGTCTTTGAGAAAGGATTGTCTATTGATCTGACTAAGATTGAAGTGGTGAACAATTAATAGAGATCCAAGACGGTGATCGAGATAAAGATTTTCCTTGGATTGGCAGGGTATTATTAGAGATTTATAAAAGATTTTTCACGAATAGCAGCACCAATGACTAAGCTTACGCAAAAGGATGTGAAGTTCGTATGGACCGACAAGTGTGAAGGAGCATTCTAGAGTTTGAAACACTTATTGACCCATGCATTGGTGTTAGTGGTTTCGGAGGGGAATCAGGATTTATTTGTTTATACAAATGCATGTTGAACTAGATTAGGAGCTGTGTTGATTCAAAGGGGTATGCTTACATTTCTAGACAGCTCAGACCACATAAGCTTAGGTATCTAACGCATGATTTGAAGTTGGCTATCCTTACATTTTCTTTAAAGGTGTGGAGACATTATCTTTTAGGAGAGCGATTTGAACTATATACCGATCATAAGTCGTTGAAGTATTTGTTCTCTCAAGAGAAGCTGAATATGAGACAACAGAGATGGTTGGAGTTTATTGATGCCTATGGTTTTGGAATTGAGTACACACCAGAAAAAGGAAACAAAATAGCAGATACACTCAGTCGGAAGCATCAGAATGTATTATTGACTATGATTACTAAGTGGAAAGACTTGGTGGTATTATCGGCTTGTAGTATGCGGTTTAGGTCCGAGGTAGGATCAAGTGCAAGAAGTATCGTGTTGTCTCGTTTAGAAGTCCGATCGGTAGTGATTGAGAAGGTAGCTTCTAAGCAAGAGGAGCATACAATATTGGCTGAATGGATCATAAGATTGAAGGAAGGAACAGAGAGCGGTGACATAAAGGATTTCAATCTTGACCAAAATGGGTAGTTAAGAAGGAAAGGAAGGCTATGTGTTCCAAATGTAGGAAACATGAGGAGAAGGTTTTGGATGAGTGCCATCATTCGAAGTTCACTATCTACCCGGGAGGAACGAAAATGTATCAGGACATGAATATAAATTTCTTTTGGGAAGGTATGAAGTGGGACAGAGGATTATGTGTTAAGCAGTGCTTGAATTGGCAACAGGCAAAGGCCGAACACTAGAAGCCAAGTGGATTGCTTCAATCATTAGAGATTCCGTTATGGAAATGAGATTCAGTCTCCATGGACGTTATTGATGGGTTGTCGAGATCTCGAAGAGGAAACGAAAGCATATAGGTCATAGTAGATAGACTGACTAAGAGTACCCATTTTATTCGGCTAAAGTGAACTAGAACGACACCTGATTTGGCAAAGTTATTCTTGAAGAATGTGGTTAGGCTGCACGGGATTCCTAGTAGTATTGTCGCTGATAGAGATTCTTTATTTACTAGTGAGTTCTGGAAAAGTCTATAGGAAGCATCAGGAACCAAGCTCAACATGAGTATTGCTTACCATCCACAAACTGATGGAAAAACAGAAAGAGTTAACAAAATCTTGGAAGATTTGTTAAGAGCTTGCATATTCGATTTTGGAGGATTATGGGAAGACCGTCTTCATCTAGTCGAGTTCTCATATAACAATAGTTATTAGACTAGTATTGGGATGGCACCGTTTGAAACCTTGCAAATCTCCCATATGTTGTTGGAGACCAGGGATAGATTAGTTCTTGGTTTGAATTTATTAAAGAAAGTTGTGGAGAAGATTGAGTTAATTCGAGCTAGGATGAAAAAGACTCAATTTAGGTAGAAAAGTTATGTGAATAAAAGAAGAAAGGATTTAGAATTTTCAATCGGATATTACGTGTTCATTAAGGTTTCACCAGTAATGGTGTAATCAGATTTGGGAAGTCAGGGAAGTTGGCACCTAGGTTCATTGGTCCATTTTTCTTTACTGAGAGAATCGACAAACTTGCTTATAAAGTGGAGACACCGAATAGTTTGGCTGGAGTCCATAATGTTTTCTATGTTTTTCATCTTAGATAATGTGTTGAAGACTTGGAGACTACTGCAGCACCTACAGTATTAGAAGACTTAGTAGTAGATTCAAATTTGACTACAGTTAGGAAGCCGCTTCGGATTGTGGCAAGAGATGAGAATAAGTTGAGGAGCAAGACAGTCAAGTTAGTAAAAATTCAGTGGAGCAATGATGCTAGAGATTGTACTTGGGAAGTGGAGAGCAGGATTAGAGACTTTTACCCAGATTTAGTTGATGGTATCTTTTACCTTTGATTGTTTTGTTGTGTACCTTATCGTAATTTCGAGGGCGGAATTCTTTAAGGTGTGGAGTCTGTAACACCCCGCATATTTTATAACCTTATTTAAGACATTTAATTAGTTAAATTTAATTCCATGACATAAAGATTAATAGAAGGAGATTTAATTAGTTAAAGGTAGCCCTGCCATATTAAAGGGGTTAACTAAAATGAAATAACACTAAGTATGGTTTTAGGAAAGGAGAAGGGTATTTTGCGAAATGGCTAAAGCTTATACCCTAAACCCTTGTGACATGGGTAACCCACGTTCATTATTCTCATTCCATCAAAAAAGAAAATAACTAAGGTGGGCCACCATTTCCAATCTCAAGGTAGAAGTAAACTATGACTCAAGAGGAAAGAAGAAATCAACTAAATCAACACTCAAAAATCTCATCTATAATCTATAAAGCCAAGGTGAATAATTATTACATCCCACATACTTTTAGTTTTCGGTTTTATGTTTAGATCCAAAATGTTTTTTCTAGAATATTACCATGTTTGATGTTTCAAGATATACATGTTCATCGTTGATGAAGTATTAAATGTTTATTCATGTTTTATGATAATGTTTAGCATGAAAACCCAATTTATGACATCTGAATACTTTGGAAATTTAAATATAGGTATGAAATAATTTTTAGAGGTGGGTTTTGATTTTCATAATTTTCCGATTTATTGTAGACTTTATACGAATTTTTGAATGAAGAAAATTGTTTATTAGGTTTTAAATTATTTTCAGCTGAAATAACAATTGTTTAGGTTTAAGATTTTAATATGTTAGGTAATATATTAAAATATATTTTTTGGAATTTTTTCAAAATTTTCCTAAGTCATTTGAGGGACATATAAAATTATTTAAGATATGAGACTTATATGTTTAATATATACATAAAGGAAAAAGGCATTTTGCAAAATAAAATGTTTTATACATTCTGGTAATTGCGATAACAAAATTCTAAAAAGTATTTTATTGACCAATGAGAATTTGACAAACAACGGCATGTTAGTTGAAAAGTTTACTTATTTAGTTTAAAGACAAAAATCACACTTTTTCCATATTTCAATCCATACGGCTGAATACCTTCCGCCTCAAACCTTTCTTCTCAATAGAATGGTTAGCTTTCGATAAGGTCAAATTCAATGCATAAGGTATCAAGTGATTGGTACGTAATGAATTGAATTTAGCCGAAAGGTTGATGGCCTAAAAGGGTGAGAATATAATTGTTTTACAAGTGAAAAGCTTTCACATGCTTTGTTTTCGAACTTGAGATTTCGATTTGGTCACTTCTGACCAGGTCAAGTTAATTAAAGAAAGACTTTCAATCCTTCCGATGTAGTCGATAGGTTGTAGCTGCTACCGCCATTACTTTGTTTGAAACCTTCTTGCACGGCCGAAGGGTTTGCACTGTTTTATAAAGGTTTTATTTCGAACCTTCCGACCTAGTCAAAAGGATTACCTGTTTTTAAAACTAACCATTTCTCCAATGCTTTCGGAGGGAAGCTTTCGACTTAGGTGGTTACCCTTGCATTGTGAAATATAACAAAAGGCTTTCGAAAGGATATTTGTGTAACGACCTGGATTTTTTTGTCGTTTAATTTTGAATACTTAAACGGTTTAAATATTGGATGTCGAATTTTAATTGTGTTAGAAAGATTTCTAAACTGAAAATTTCAAGTGATTTTGTAAATTTCGAAAATTGTCGATTTAAAATAACGATCCAGAGAACGGTCTTGGAATTCGATGAAACTGGTTCCATTAGATCCGTAATAGTGTATTGCTGTCATATTTCAAATTTCGTAGCATTTGGAGTTATCTCTTGGCCGTACGATATATAAACGTGTTGAATTTAATATCGAATATTCAATATAATAATTGAGTCCAAAATGTTATCTTCTCCATACAATTGAATTAGGACTCGATACCTTTTCCATTGTGTTCGAAATAGGGTATAACATTGTAGACGCCTAGTAGCATGCCTCAATAGGAGTTCGTAATTTTGTAGAAAATTCGGGATTTTGAAAAATAAAAGTAAAGGTAAAATCAAATCAAAGTCGCCTTACCTTCTGTGATACACTACCCTATTAACTTTAAATCATGTCTCTTTCTCATTCATCTCACTCAAAAGTTACGAGCCATTCTTTTATTTCTTTCAGCTTATTAAATCATGAATTCAAACCAAAAAAAAGAAAACGAAATAGAAATTCATTAAAAAAATGGCGGCCGACATTTGATTTTGTGCTTGCTTAGGACCTTGGAGCTCGCGCCTGAAGGAGGAGAATTTTATGATCACTATCAGCGTGAGGGGGAGGAGCAAGTGATGTCAAGGCAGGCGGTTGAAGGGGGATCGCAACGTGGGCTAGGGTTCCAAGTCGAAATTCAATGAGTTGATCGGAAGGCATGGGTATGGTTGTTTGGAATAGGTGTGAGAGGGGAGCCGACGTTTTGTGGTGCTCGACATTGGGTAGGGAATGGGGTCGACTGCAGGGAGGAGCATTTACTGGAGAATGCTGGTGAAATCGCAGATCAGGAAGGGGCTGCAAAACTCATTTTTCAAAATTCGACAGTCATGTTGAGCTTTTGGCTAACTTGGAATCGATGTTTCGAATCATCTAAGCGGAGTTGAGGGATCAGAGTATGGTGTTGAGTTCTGGGGTTATAGGAGCATGGGCAGCTACAATTTCATGGAGCTCGGTCCATGGTTGATGGGTGCGACATTCTTTTATGATCGGAGGAAGCTCTAAGTTGTGAGTTAGAGCTGGCATGTGGGGATATGAATGAAGGAATGAGCATGCAGATAAGAATTTAGGTAAAGTTAGTTCCAATTTTATGAATATGTTAATTTAAATTTAAATTATAAATTAATTCATGTAAACTTATAAATGTAATATTAAGTCCATACGAGGTCAGCTGCGAATAAAACAAGTTACAGTGGGTTCTTGTCAGCAAATCTGTACATAGGACGTAGTTTGGGATTTTTTCCAGAGTCAACTGGTATCTAGGAAATTTAAATTCTGGATATTTGGAAAATTTAAAATCAAGGTGAGAAATTCTCACTCATTTGGATTATCGAATTAATTTTTAAATAGTTAAAATTAATTATTGGATGCCTGGTTGAATTTGATAATAATTATTAGTTTGGATGTTATAATCTCTACTACTAATAAAGAGAATTCGTTCCATTGATTTACTCCGTGTCTTTTTGAAATACCTACAATACCCTTCGTCCTTTTTTCATTTTACATCCCGATGCCCTCCTTCGTCTTCTGTTTTTCATTTTGCATCTAGAATACCTTAGTTCTTTTTTTCCTCTATGTCCACTCTTCATCAACGAGATAATTCAGTGAACACAAAATAGACCATGTCTTTTCGAATTTCTCGAATTACCCTTCGCACATTTTAACTTCGCTTTGTCACTTCTATCAGCTTACCCAAACCTAAAAACCCTAACTCCAAATCCACGTGATTCCACACACACCGACTTCTCCAACGAATAGAATACTTCGACGCGATTCCATGTCCAAGGCGATTCCAGCCCCAATGTCTTCTTCAATGCACTCCACAAACTAGGTCTGACTTGGCACTCTTCCACATCCAGCATCTTCCTCGAGTTCGCTGCACAAACTAGATTTGTTGATGTGTCCAAAGGCTTTAAAACACATGTATGGATTTCTTACAATATTTGCATTTTCCAGCATTTTTTTTCATTTAGCATGACCAAAAAATTCTTTATTCTTATGTCATAAAATTATGTTTATACTCTATAAAAATCAAAATTCTTTAAAAGATGACCGCAAATTAAATAGTTTCTCGCAGTAGAAAATTACAAACTCGATTAATATTTCTTTTAGTTGGTATATATTACAAACTGCAAATTACACGAAAAATTAAATGAACGAGATTGTCAATATCAAATAAATTTTTAATATTGGACCATAAAAATGGGTTCAACTAATTCAATTATGCACCAAAAGTAGTTGGATAATAAACATGTTTCAACGATATATGCATGTGAAGTTCACCTTGAAATCAAAATAATTACCAAAACAATTGAAATTAACAAATATTGACCATGTAGCTAAATGTTTGAAAAAATAATCCATAGCTAAACATCTAGGAAACTGATCTGGATATCTAGCAGGAAGTTGCATGCACGGAAGCAAAAGTCATGGAAAACAAAATAACATTTGGAGAAGCTTTAGAAGAAGCAACAATAACAGTAGAAGACAAATGATTGACCAAGGTGATGGGATTGTAATTCAATCAACTGAAATAAGGGAAACCAGTTTAAATGAAACATAACCGGTATTTCAATGCGCTTTTATTTATTTAAATGTATTAATACTACTTGAGCAACTTGCAATTTGACTTTAGGAAATGATATAGCAACATTACTCTACAAAAAGTGCTACAGGTTCAAGCAAAACTTTTGAAACCATAGGACTGAGATTGTAGCTGAATTTTTTGAGTAGTGAAGATGTAATGTAAAGCATTAAATACTTGATTAACTATTATTCAAATTTCACTTCTTATTTTATTCCTTTTTTTTGCTTTACCATTATGCTTTTATCAGTATTATCATTTGATTATTGAGTTCCTCATACTTTTGTTTGCTCATGTGTGAGCCAAATGCATATGTATCGATAAAAATGAAAATCAAATTATGTTTGTAATAAAATGATTTTGCTCTTTTCTTCATGTCATAAGTCTAAAGAGCATCTCCACTCGCTAAATAACATATATGCATTGTTCATCAACATGTTCTAATTTATTTGATGTACTAATCATATGATACAAACTATTTCAAATATATCATATGACTGATAATTATCGAATAATTGTACTTATTATTTTGGAAAATAGTGTAGAAGTATTGTTTCTCAAATGAATCGTATAACAAGTTGGTCTTTCCTGATTAAAATAAAGAATGAATTTGCCAACAATAGCAATAAGGTCATGGACATAAATAGATGCTGGAAACTCAAAAATAGAAGCTCAGATGATCATAGGCATTTTTTCAAAGATTAGAACTCAATAGTAGCACATGAAGCTGTTGAAAAGAAAATTCACGAAGTATTTCTACGTTTCATTTATTTGAACATCTACTGCAAAGGCTAAGGGTTCATTGAAGAACACGAATTAACAGTTCATAAATGTATTAATTTTCATCTTGTAGGAAAACATTCCAAGCTACATGGATTTCAGCTTTGAGCTTTATGGATTCTAGCTCTCAAAATTAAAGCCAGGAAAAGTAAATCTTCATTATAGCAGTAGTAATCTGCACCTTTAAAGGAGCCAAGTTTCTATTCAACAATCTAAACATTCATAGAGGATAACTGCTTCAGAATTTAAAAAAGTTACACCAAATCAGAATAGAATTACATGTGCTACAAGAGAGGTAAAATTGATTAAAAAAACGATTTCACTTTATGGTAGAGTATGAAGTTTTTCTACATGGCATTGAGAGAGATGCTTTTTGTACTATTTTATTGGTTTTATTTATCATAACGTTATGATATTTTTCTATTGGACCATGATATTATTGGTGTTAAAATAATTTTGTTGAAAAGATTTACATACATGTTTGTTTTGACGTGTGATGCGGTTTATTATCGTGTTTGATTATGTGTATTTTATGTCATGTGAGTACATACATACCATTCCCATTCCAAATTAATGGTTTGTCAAAACATAAACCAAAATGTTACCTCTGAGTAGATACATATCAAAGGTTGTGTATATCGGTCTCTTCAGGAGTACATGAGTATTCAAGAATAGTACCACTCTGGTAATTCATTGGCCTTAATCGTGAAAATAAATCTTAGTGTTATGGACGAGTCGTTGAATATTGGACTTCCTATTTGTCTTCAAATGATCATATTTTTCTTTTTTTAGTTATATGTCTTTAAATCTTACCCTTTATATTTTTCTCAAAATGATCCTAACTTTATTTTATTTTTTTAGTTATTTGACTTCAACATCTTATCCTTTATTTTTTTTTGATTTCAAGGGAGGCTTCATATATCCTCTTTTAACCAAACTGGCTCCATTCATAGAGCGAATCTCACTAATCAATTTTTAGACATTATGACAAGAATAAGTGCATACTATATCTACAAATAAAAAATATACATGCCTTGAAGCATATTATATATTCACATTGTTGAATTAATGTATGCACATTATGATTAGATGCAGACCCACCTAGACGTGCATATATACTCGTATGTATGTGTGTGTGTGTATATATTAGTAGCTGGATATATTTCCCACCGATTGGAGCATATGAGACCCTATGTGTCCCGTATAATAGCGGATGACCCTATATACCCCCATATCCCCTCGAAGTGGGATTGATATTTTTATGTTGTATTAACATCCGTGGATGCAGGGAAAACAGGTTGGAGGGACCCAATTGGATTTCTCAAAAATATTGATTGTTTTCATATATAATAATATATGATGTGTTAGGATAATCTATTATAGATTATTGATGTGATGTGAATTATTGGATACTATCGTGGCACCGGCCAAACTTTTGGTATTTTAAATACCATAAGTATATATTTTTTGAATTTTAAAAGATTTGAAAGGAGATTTTGAATGTAAAAATATTTATATCGGAATTTGGATTATTTTTAAAAAATTGATTTTGATAAAAACAATAATTGATTTTGGGTTGTATTTAACTATTCATAAAAAATATTTTAAATAGTGGTTTTAAAATAAATTATATAAAGGATTTTTAAACGATGGATTTTTAAATGATATTTCTGGAAATATGGAAAGAAGTTGAAATCGCTATTAAAAATGGATTGATAGAAATGAATAGAATTTATAAGGAATTGAATTTATAAAAAAGAATTTAATAAATGAGATTATTTTTATAAAAGTGGAACTCAAGAAGTTATAAAATTCACAAGCGATGTTTATAAATAAAGGAAATCGATATCAAAAGACAAATTGGGAATATAAATTTACAGGGAGAATTTATATTAGAATATGAAAATAGGGTGAGAGAAAAATAGCGGATGCTATTTTTGAAGTGGAAATGATAAAGTAGATCAAAGTGGAAGCGATGTGAAGGAAATCGAGAGGAATTTATAAATTGAATTGGTTATTGAGATTTTAAAAATATATTTTAAAATTTTAAGAAGTTAAGTTTTTTTTGAAAAGGAAAATTTTATTTATTGAACTATGAAATTTAAAACTAGTTAGGATTGAAATAATTCGGTAGGCGGATTTTTTTTTAAATATTTAACATTTATTTTAATAATCCAAAATTTTAAAACCAGCTTTGAAAAGTGATGTTATAAAAAGTGTTTCAATATTTTAGATAATTACTTGAATATGTCTTAAAAATAAATTATTGTTATTCTTTTAAATACTTATTATATATATAGAGAGAGTTTTGTAATGTTTTAAATTTATTTATAAATCTTCTCGAAAGTCTAGAAATGGATTATTCAGTATATGGGAATTATAAGAGAATTCTCAAAATGGAATTGGGGATAAAGTAAGAAAAGTTCTGAAGTGGTTAAATATAAGTGAACTTCGAAAAATGAAATAGAATTCATAAAAGAAATAGAAAGAGAAATTGGAATTATAAGCAAGTATATTTGACTTTGGAAATACTAAAGGGAATTAATTAAGGAATTCCAAAACTTATAGAATTCGTTAAAACCTAGTCAAGGAATTTACAAATAAGTTGTAAGTGATTTTGAGAAAATCTGAAATAGGAAATAAATGGAATACTTCCTAACTATTGAACATGAAACGAATTTGGAAAAATATTCTAAGTATTGGAATGGTTGGCAATATTCCATTGAATATATAAGGATTTGAAATGGTTTCAAATGTTGGAATACTGAAAGTAGTTACATACATATCTTATAAAGACATTTTGGATATAAATTTTGGAAAAAATTTGAAATAAGGCCCGATGCCTGTGTATGGATGTTATTTGATAGTTAAATAACTGACTATTAAATATTGGCTAATTTTGTCAATCATTTTGAAAAGACCGGGATCAGATTTAATTATCCGAAAACCACTTCGATCTGACTTGACCGTTACAAATAGATATTGTGAAGATAGTAAAGTGGGTGGTTCGGTTTGTCCAGACCAGGATAACTTATATGGACAAATGCTATCAGAACATCGTCATTGGAGGACGATGAGCATTTTTGTGAATTTATTCTTGAAAGGTAATCGTACCAAGCCTCATCAACCATAAATGACTAAAAATTAGGGGAGATGCAGCAAGGATAAGTGGGTCGTGCCCAATTATTGTATATTTACCCCCTTTCTAGATACCCTCGGATATTATTACTATGGTGCATGGAAGAATCGGTAAGGGTGGAAACACCATGGGTGATAGCATATTCGGTCTATCCAGGCTAGGGGTAGTTTGGTCTTGTGTTGCAGGGGATCCCGGCATGGTCCTCGGCACATTTTTCTAGACGTGTACTGTGATAGGTGGTACCCCAGTGCCTAGTCATTTATATGGAATCCATTCTCCAATACGTGCCTTTACGATTTTGGTTGTAGACCCTAGTATGTTGGAATTTAATTAATGTAACAATTTCACCTATTTGAATAAGTATTTATACCTAGTCACTATTATAATATTAGTTGATTTTGATATAAAATGTTTTGGTTATCGTAAGGTAAAAAATCCGTCATGTTTATGTGTGACGTGGTATTACAAGATATCTTTGTTTTTCAACGGATTTGTTAATTTTAATAATTCAAATTGAGTGTGTGTTGTCACGCTGTCTTTCCAAACTGACTCGGGTGTTATTTTATTATAATACTCGGATCATATCGAGTATTATAGATTCAGGTTAGAATGCAATAAAGCTCATGAGATGAGCTGGAGCAGTTCAGACGTATATCATGTACTTGGTTATTTCCGCTGTGTGAGTTATGTATATCAGGAAAGTTATTATAACTGTCCTGATCGATGTATTTTTGTTATACTTTGATGATTGTAAGTAATAAATAGCTATAGATTCTTTTGTATAAAATTTGTTATTATATAATATATTTTGTTCCGCTGCGATTGTGAGATTCTGTGTTGATGTTTTATGTTATCTTCTGCAACCTTTTCTTCTTCACCCCTAGCGATTAGTACTTCCGACACTTGAATACTCGGCATGTTATACAGTGAATTTTATGTCGATTTTTGAGAGTCGAAAATCACGTTCGTCACATTTGGTATTAGAGCTGAAGGTTAATCGAGAAACCTGGCTTTGATGGGATTACTCATTAAAGATAGGGTCAGTAGTACCCTAAAATGAGTCTGAGTGTATTACTAGATATGGGCGTGTATTTGTTAGTGAATATAAATTGTTTTATATTGTGTTGACTTATGGTTGAGTGTGTAAAGATTTTGGTCGGTATAGTCTGGACAACTGTATTGATAGGGATTTTTAAACCCTTAAACTAGGCAAACCGACATAATATTGTTTAAAAAGTGGGTAATTGAAATAATTTTACCCAAACCATATTTTGATATAGAAGAATTAATTTTCTAAAATTACTATAGTGTATTGGAGTGTTTGGTTGATAACCTTATAATCTAACAAGATTACAGAATTGGAAATAGTATACAAAAACCAAATGAAAACTGTACAAGTGTGAATTATACAAATGAATTATAATTGGAATGGATTCGAACTTGAATTCAGGAATTTGTACCCTGGAAAGTTTAGAAAACATTTTCAAAAAATTGTGAAAATGAAAATTGAGTTATTTCAGAAAAAAAATTGAAATAAATAATGGAATATTGTTTGGGGATATTTTTGAATAGAAAATGCTTTAAATTAATTTAAAAATGGATTTTGGGAAGAGATATAGCACTGGACTCACTACGGTCGCTGGAAAATAATTCCGATGATGATCGCAACATCATCGGTGTTCATTTTCGAGTTTTTAAATGATGGATTGCTACCGTAATTGATTTGTTTCAAATTTGTTAGGCAAATAAGTTTTGTTTAAAAATTCCTAAAGGAATTGTTGGGCAAAACAAAGTTGAGTTTAATTTTTTTTGGGAAATGGTTTGTTGAGACTAAGAGATATGTATTTGTGTGATTTCAAAAGGATTTACAAATAAACCCGGGTGTTAAATTCTAGAATTTCATCTAAAAGATGTGTGAAAGCATTATATAACATGTTTTTGAACTTATAATTTGGAAAATGGCATAAGTAAGAATAGAAATCTAAAAGTTGAGATATAAAGTTGAATGGAATTCAGCTTAAGCCAACTAGAAGAATTTTAAAATAAAACTTATTTGGATTTGAATCGAATTAATAAAATGCATTAATGAAATGGAATTAACTTAAGAAAAGTTAAAGGAAATCAATAAATAAAGTGATTAAAGTAAATGGAATGAAATGAATCAAATGTAGTGAAGTTAACTAAGTATAAACGTATATGAATATGAATGATAAATGTATATAAATGAATGGAACAAATAAATATAAGCAAGGAAGTGGATAATTTTGAATTTGAAAATTGAATTCTTACTTGATTAAATTCAAAAGAATTATGTGGAATTAAAATTTAACTTAAGCAAGTTAAATGAAAATTGAATGGAATATATAAACTTGGATTGTAAAGTGACTAAGTAACTATGAGTTATAAATTTTGATTGGAATAAAATTTTAAGTGGAAATTTACAGAACTGAGAATAAATAAATTGAATAGTTTACAAAATTGGAATTTATGGAATAAATATATACATTTAAGCTATGAAGTGATGTAAATCTTGAGTTAAAAGTAAAATGTGAATGTACTCGAGTAAAGAAGTGATTAAAATGAGCAAAATAATTTGGAAGTTTATTAAATTGAGAATGAAATGGTAAATCAAGACGTAATAGTTAAACATTCTGATTAATAGAAAGGAAAATCCAAACTTGAATAATAAAGATAAATTCGAATTCAACTCAAATTAAATAAAATGATTTTTGATATAAAAATTAGATATTGAATTATAAAATGAAAGGGAGCTAATTAGATAAATTAATTAGTAGAACTTGAGTTAAATGGGACTGAATTTGATTGATAGTAAATTAGAAATGTGGATATGAACTCAAAAATAAAAAGAATTCAACTTAAGCGCAGTTGAAAGAAAATGTGTTTGAAATATTGACTAACAAAAATTGAAACCTGGACTTAAGCCGTAAATAGAAATAAATCAGAAGTGAACGCTTATACTAAATCTCAAGAGATGAGATGAAGTGGTTAAATTGAATCAGATTTGAATTATAATGGGACGATGAATGAATATGGAAATTAAGTTATAAATAAATTCAATGTAAGTGTAAATAAATTGAATATGACCTGGGATATTAATTAAATGGATTTGAGTATAAAATAAATTTTGAAGTGGAATAAATTAATGAACTAATTAAATTAATAAGTAAAATGGAATGAAATTTGATTGAACGAGAATCGATCTGAAACTGAAAACGGGATGTCGTTGAAAGAGTAATAGACTCAAGTTTTAGAGTTTAAATAATTTTAAATAAATGAATTAACTTGATTTAATATTTTGATGGAAGTTTGGATCAGATAAAATTTGTGAAATGGTTATTTAATGAAGTAGCATGGAATGATTCCGAGCCAAATAAAATGGATTTGAATATAATGAATGTGGATATGAATAGAATTCAACTAAATTGGTTGAGAATAAATTATAAATGGAATAAAATTAAATATAAATTGATTTGGAATTAGTTTAACATAGCTATAACCTAAATGGTTATTCTATTAAATGAATAGCGCCGAATTTGCATAGAAAAATTGTCGTTTGACGTGAACCGAAGTAAGTAAAATTCTATGAATTAATAGAAAGTGAATAAATCGATTTTTAAATCAAATTGGAATGGATATGGGATTTTTGGTTATAAATATGAATTGAATGCAATAAACTGGGTTGTAAATCATTTCGGATTGAATGAAATGGTATATGGATCGGTTGGAAGTAATTAAATTAGTATTGGAACCTTATAATTCCTTATAAATCATTGTTTGGCATGTTGTTTACGAAATTCAGGTGTTAAGTTAGTTAAATGAATGAAATGTTAGTGAATTTCATATTTTGGTACTTACGTGGTTCAATTGAGTAAGTACAGATACCTGGAGGCTATTGGGCTAGAGTTGGGTTGAGTAATTGCATACAAAATAAGCCCCTTGCTTAAAAACGCTAATATAAGGTACGTTTTTGGATTAAATATATCAAAATATAAAATATTGATATATATTTTATTTTTCGACCGTGTGGGTTGATGTACATTTTTATCTCTCTTGCCATATTGCAAAAGGCTCTCCATATAAGGGAGACTCTGCCAAAAAATTCGAAAATTTAGAGTGTTAGAAAATATTTGGAAATTTTGAAAATTTTTGTTAACTAAAAATGTTAATTTTTGAATTGAAATAGAAATAGAGGGTTTTGAATTAGTAATGAAAACTAATTGTTATGGTTGGAGCTAAAAGATTTAGAAGACTAAAATAGCAAGTTAACCAAGCGAGTTTTGAAAAGTAATGGATTTGGAGCATTTTTTCCGCCCTAGTAATCTCGAGGACGAAATTCTTTTAAGGAGGGAGGAATGCAACGACCCGGATTTTTCTATCGTTTAATTTTGAATACTTAAATGGTTTAAATATTAGATATGGAATTTTAATTGCGTTAGAAAGATTTTAAAACTGAAAATTTCAAGCTATTTCATAAATTTTGAAAATCTCGATTTAATCGACGATTTAAAATAGCAATACAGGGCACAACCTCAGAATTTGACGAATACAGATCCATTGGATCCGTAATAGTGTATTATTATTGGATTTCAAATTTCGTAGTATTTGGAGTTATCGTTTGGTCGTACGGTATATAAACGCGTTGAACTTAATATCGAAAATTCAATATAATAATTGGGTCTAAAAAGCTATCTTCTCCAGATAATCGAATTAGGACTCGAAACCTTTTCCATTACGATCGGAATAGGGGTATAGAATTATAAATTCCCAGCGGCACGCCTCAATTGGAGTTCATAATTTTGCAATCTAAAATTCGAGATTTTGAAAATAAAAATAAAGGTAAAATCAAATCAAAATCACCTTACCTTGTGTGATATGCTACCCTATAACCTTTAAATCACGTCCTTATCCCATTCATCTCAATCAAAAGTTACGAGCCTTTCTTTAACCTTCTTTCAGCTTATTAAATAACAAATTAAAACCAAAAAAAGAAATCTAAAAGCATAAAAATGGCGGTCGACATTTGAATTCATGCTCGCTCAAGACCTTGGAGCTCACGCACGAAGGAGGAAAATTTTGCGATCACTTTTAGTGCGAGGGGAGTGGCAAATAACATCGAGGTAGGCGGTTGAAGGGAATCGTGACGTGAGCTAGAGTTCCAGGTCGAAATTCGATGAGTTGATCATAAGGCATAGGTATGATTGTTTGGAATAGGCATGAGAGGGGAGGCTGATATTTTGCGGTGATCGACATTGGGCAAGGAAGGGGGTTCGACTGTAGGAAGAAGCACTTACCGGCGAACGTTGGTGAAGTCGTGGATCAGGTAGGGGCTGTAAAACTCATTTTGCAAAATTTGACAGTGATGTTAAGCTTGTGGTTAACCTAGAATCAATGTTTCGAGTCATCTTAGAGGAGTTGAGGGATCCGAGTATGGTGTTGAGTTCTGGTGTTGGAGGAGCATGGGTGGATTCATTTTTATGGAGCTCGATCCATGTTTTCTGGGTGCGACATTCTCCTATGATTGGAGGAAGCTCCAGATCGTGAATTGGAGCTGGTGTGCGGGGATATGGATGATGGTATGAGCATGCAGATAAGGATTTAGGTAAAGTTAGTTCCAATTTTATGGATATGTTAATTAAAATTTTAATTATAAATTAATTCATGTAAACTTATAAATGCAATATTAAATCTATATGAGTTCAACTGTGAATAAAACAAGTTGCAACGGGTTCTGGATATTTGGCAAATTCAAAATCAAGGTGAGAAATTCCCACTCATTTGGATTACCGAATTAGTTTTTAAATGGCTAAAATTAATTATTGGATACCTGGTTGAATTTGATAATTATCAGTTTGGATGTTATAATATATGTAATAGTGTGTGTGTATTAGTAGTTGGATATATTTCCCGACGATTGGAGCGAATGAGACACTATGCGCCCCACATAATAGTGAGTGACCCTATATACTGCGATATCCTCCTCGAAGTAGGATTGGTAATTTTTATGTTATATTAACATCTGTTGATGCAAGGAAAACAGGTTGGAGAGATCCAACTAGATTCCTCAATAATATTGATTGTTTTCATATATAATAATATATGATGTGTTAGGATAAGCTGTTGCCGATTATTGATGTGATGTGAATTATTAGATGTTATAGTAGCACTGACCTAACTTTTGGTATTTTAAATACAATAATTATATTTTTTTGGAACTTTAAAAGATTTAAAAGGAAATTTTGAATGTAAAATAATTATATCAAAATTTGGATTATTTTTAAGAAATTGATTTGGATAAAAACAATATTAGATTTTGGGTTGTATTTAACTATTCCTAAAAATATAATTTAAATAGTGATTTTAAAATAAATTATATAACGTATTCTTAAATGATATTTCTGAAAATATGGAATGAAGTAGAAATCACTATTAAAAATAGATTGATGGAAACGAGTAGAATTTATAAGGAATTGAATTCATAAAATGGAATTTTATAAATGAGATTATTTTTATAAAAGTGAAACTCAAGGAGTTATAAAATTTATAAACGATGTTTATAAATAAAGAAAATCGATATTAGATGATAATTGAAAATATAAATTTACAGGGAGAATTTATATTAGAATATGGAAATAGGGTGAGAGAAAAATAGTGGATACTATTTTTGAAGTAGAAATGGTTAAGGAGATCAAAATGGAAGCAATGTGATGGAAATCGAGAGGAATTTTAAATTTAATTGGTTTTTGAGATTTTAGAAATATATTTTTAAAATTTCAGAAGTTAAGTTTGTTTTGAAAAGGAAAATTTGAATTTATGGAACTATGAAATTTAAAACTAGTTAGGATTGAAATAATTCGGTAGGTGGATATTTTTTTAAATATTTAACATTTATTTTAATAATCCTAAATTTAAAACCAGCTTTGAAAAGTGATGTTATAAAAAGTGTTTTCATATTTTAGATAATTACTTGAACATGTCTTAAAAATAAATTATTATTATTCTTTTAAATACTTATTATATATATAGAGTTTTGTAATGTTTTAAATTTATTTATAAATCTTCTCGAAAATCTGGAAATGGGTTATTCAGTATATGGGATTTATAAAAGAATTCTCAGAATGGAAGTGGGAAAAACGTAAGAAAAGTTCTAAAGTATTTAAATAAAAGTGAACTTCGAAAAACGAAATAGAATTCATAAAAGAAGTAGAAATGGAAATTGGAATTATAAGCAAGTATATTTGACTTTGGAAATATTAAAGGGAATTAATTAAGGAATTCTGAAACTTATATAATTCGTTAAAAACTAGTCAAGGAATTTATAAATAAATTGTAAATATTTTGAGAAAATAGGAAATAGGAAATGAATGGAATACTTTCTAAAGTTGAACATAAAATGAAGTTGGAAAAATATTCTAGGTATTGGAAAGGCTGGGAATATTCCATTGAATATAAAAGGATTTGAAATGGTTTCAAATGTTGGAATACCGAAAGTAGTTAAATACATATCTTATAAAGATATTTTGGGAAAAAAATTTGGAAAAAAATTAAAATAGGGCCTGATGATTGCTTATGGATGTTATTTGATAGTTAAATAACCAATTATCAAATATTAGCCAATTTTGTCGATCGTTTTGAATAGACCAGGATTAGATTTAACTATCCGAAAACCACTTCGATCCGATTTGAGCGTTACAAATGGATATCGTGAAGATAGTAAAGATGGTGGTTCGGTTTGTCCAAACCCAAGATAACTTGCATGGACGAATGCTATCAAAACATCGTCATTGGAGGACGATGAGCTTTCTTAGTGACTTTGTTCTTGAAAGGTAATCGTAGCCTCAAGTCTCATCAACCAGGAATGACTGATAGTTTAGGACAGAGCGTCCTGATGGGAAATGTTAAATGGATGGCTAAGGATAGATAATCCTTAATATGAAAATCTAACAAATGTTAGGTTATATTTAATTATGTTTTCTAGTAGGCCCGAGTCAGCCAAAGGTTAAAAGTTATTTGTATTTGAACAGATACTTCATTATTACCTGATATTTATTTATGATTACATAATGATTATTTTGTTGGGATTAACCATTTTGGGTGAAGGTGCATAATATATGGTTATATGAAAGGATTTGCAAAGATAAGTTTTAAAAAGAATGTTAGCGAGGGGAAACCCGTTTCGCTAAGTGGCGTGGTCTCACTTAAAATAATTAAACCGATATGTATAATATTATTCATATCAGGTTTTATGTCTGACTCGAAGTTTATGTTTTCCCCTTAAACTCTCGGGTACTCAAAACCTATTTGAGTAGATTGAGAGGTTAAGGATCTTTTTAGGTTTTTAGGTTGTATGATGAATAAGCTACCGAAGGATGCTAGAGGCAACGGATAGCTATTTTGAATTTGCTGCCTTTATCTATGTTTAGATGATTTTCCGTTGTGTTATGACGTAAAAGGTCTTATATGACCATTTGACCATGATGAATCGATGGGGTATCTTCATATACCGCTCTTGACTTAATTTGTAATAACTATATTAATTCAGTGCCTGGGAAAACAATTGGGTTATGTGACGTGAATGTGGAACAAATATTATTTGGAAATGTAATGAAGTAACCAGTGTTTTGTTTCTTATTCAAGTGCTTTTGATATTATTGATACCATTAACATAGTCGTATTTTGTCGCCGGAAGCTAATACTATAGATGACTGCAGCATCTGTAGCGCTTAGTTTTCGGCCTCCAGATAAGGGATGTTACAGATTGGTATTAGAGCATGGTTTATGAAATACTTAAAAAAATAATTTTTGAAAACATTAATCCATAGGAATTAGAGTTAAGATCGGGGTATGGGATAACAATATAATAACATACTTGTATTTTATATATGTAAGTATACGCTCTGCTTTAGACTCCTGTCTTAGTTAGGTTATTCATCTGTATCTCACGAGGTTTGAATATAGATATAGAAGGAAGAAGGAGCAGAGTGAACATTGGAGGAGACAACACCACTACCAATGGAAACTCCCGACCAAATGCAAGGAGAGACCCTGGTCAGGCACAAGCTAAAAATGCCGGTGCAGGAGTTTCCCAGGTGGATATGGGGGCAATGTATCAGTTCTTTGTGAATATGGTGAAAGCTAGAGTGGCACAGGTGTAGTTGGAGGTAACGCTGTAGGAGGAGGAGCTCAAAAGGTTCCTACAGTTAATCAGTATGCCAATCTGAGCATATTAGATTAGGCTTGGAGGAAAGTCGTTCATGGGTACCGAGGATGTGATTAAAGTAGAAAACTGGCTACTGCAATATGAAAGGATTTTTTCCGATTTAAGGCTAAATGATGAGAAGAAAAGAAGTTTGGCCTCAAGGCAGCTGTAGGGAGCTACATTATTTTGGTGGAATACCGTCACTGCCAGAGTGGATGAAAAGACCATTACTTGGGAAGAATTCAGAAGAAGGTTTTCGAAGAGGTTTATGTACGTTATGGCGTAGGCTGCATTGGTAAGGAGGTTTGTAGAACTGGAGCGAGGAGATATAAGTGTGTTGGAGTATACCAGGAAGTTTGAGAAACTAGCCCGATATGGGTATGCATTGGTCGATACTGTTATCAGTAGAAATGAGAAGTACGTCAATGCACTAAGGCTAGAACTAATAAGTGCACCTTTGCCGCACTTAAGAGACCCTAGCGATGTGGTTATTGAGATGGTATTAAGGCAAGAAGAAGCATTGGCTTTCCTAATAAAGAAAGTGAAAGAGGCTCGGGCTGGACAAGCTCAGAAAAGGAAATTTTTCAAGAAGAAGATTGCTCGTAAGGAAGGGGCTCAAAAAAAAATTAAAGCTGAAGTGGTTTGTTACAACTGCAACAAGAAAGGACACTATGCCTACAAGTGTTGAGCCAACAAGGGAAAAGGAAAATAAGCTTGTCGAGCCAACAAGTGTCGAGCCAATAAGGACATTATGTTAATACTATAGATGACTGCAGCATCTGTAGCGCTTAGTTTTGGACCTCTAGATAGGGGATGTTACACTATTTGGCCCTGCCAATAACATCATTGTTTTATAGGTTCTCCCTGAACCTATTGGTAACTCCAATAACTTCCTTCTTATCCTAGTATTCATAGGTTAACTAGGAACCTATTGACTTCTTTCAATATCTTTATTCGGATATAGTTTTCATGGGTTAACTACAAACCTATTGGCCCGTGTCAATAACTCTTTCTAATCATAGTCTTCATGGGTTTACTATGAACCTATCTCCCTGGCAACTTCTTTTATACATAGTTTTCATGTGTTTACTATGAACTGTCTCCCTGACAACTTCTTTTATACATAGTTTTCATGGGTTTACTATGAACCTTTCTCTCTGAAACTTCTTTAATCAACATTTTAGCATCCTATATTTGGGTCTTCTTGAACTCTTGGATGCAATTCTACTCATTCAAGAGTTAACTTAATTTGTATTCACTACTGGGTCAACGTAGCTGGTTATTTTTCCCTTCCTGAAAATACAGTTATGGGTCCATTATAATGTGAATATTTATACATATATGAAGAAGAAAACATAATAGCTTGGTTAATCCCTTTAACCTATTAATCAAGGAAAACTTCTTCAAAAACTTCTTGCTTAAAAATCAATTCCAAAATTCTTTATTTATGTCATGGTTTTCCTGTAAAATGAGATTGAATTATTTGTTTTGAAGACTAAGGCTTTCGAAACCTTAAAACATTACTTTCAAAACCCCTAGATAACCTTCTTGGAAAGCATAGAAAAACTTCTTTTCAAAACATTACATATAAACCTTTCGAAGCTCTTTAAATCATCTCTTTCGAAATCAAAATATACCTTTCGAAAGTATCAAAACATTACTTAATAATCCTTAGAAACACAACTTCGAAATCAGTGAAAGCACCCCTTTCGAATCCATTGAGTTTACTCAAAAACATCTTTTTGGGTCAAAGCGGATATATACAAAATTATCCCTTTTAAAACCTTTAATCTTTATATAAAATTGTTTGGAAAAATTTTGATGGCGTCGGCACATTCCTTTCGGAAGCTTCAAAACATTTAAGTAAAACATTGAAGGTTAGCATCGATACCCCCTTTCGAAGCCATTGCCTTCGTAACCCTTGAACCCTTTCGAAAGCATTTAGGAAGTGGCTTAGTGCATCTTTAAAACAAAAGCTACCTTTCAAAGGCATTTATGACTTCAATACACTTGAAAGGTAAAAGAACGGAGCAGGGCTTCGACTAGGTCGGAACCTCCATTTTCGAAAGCATTGTTTTATAAACGATGGACTCATTCGAAAGCTTATACTTAAAAATGAAAGATGGAAACCTTCTTCGAGAGCTAATTAGAAAACCCCTTTCAATAGCATATGTTTCGACTTCTTCGAGAACTTTAGTAAAACAAAGGCAGGCGCTAAAATTTAAAAGCAAAGCAAAGGTTTCGTTCCCATCGGAAGCTATGTTTCAACACCATGCCTTCTGGCTTCCGCCTTCCTACAATCCACTACATACCAATATTGATACCTTGTGTATTTGTTTCGGCTTCGTGGTGTTTCGACTTGATTGAGGGCGGAAGCTATGGGTTGAAAGGTGCTTCTAATAGAGGCGGAACCCACTTTTCTGGGTAAATCTGATTTAATGCCAACTAAAGCAAACACTTTCTAACTAACCTGCGTACTTGTAAGCATATGACTGGTTACCTCAACTTTTCAAATCCTTTAAACAAAATAATTGCCGCATAATTTCAGGGCCAAACCAAGATTAATTTAACAAATAAGCCCTTCTATTAAGCAAAACCAATAATTCTAATCAGTTCTTCTTCTAAAGTAATTTAATTTTCATAGCTAATCACCTAGGAAAAATCCTTAAAAATCATATAAATTGATTTTTAGCATGTATCTAACATATCTAAATTTCAGACTCAAATTCTCAATCTAATTTCTGAAATAAATTTCTAAACTCAATTAACCATATTTCCCTTTAAAAATGCATAATAATATTTCCATAGTTTGAATAATTATTAAAATTAAAACCCAACTCTAAATCATGCTTTACATAACATATAAACTTCTCATGGCATTCAAAATAAATATAATCAGTTTTATCCCTTAAAACCATGTAAAACCGTATTTCGAACATGTTATGATCCAAGCATATCACCATCCAAATCATTATAAAAATCGATTTAATCTTAAATCCGAAAATAAATGATTATATAACAAAATAGAGATGATTCAGATTATTATTCACCTTGATTAAGATAAGAAGATTCGATTGAGATCGAGATTTATTCCCTTTGCTTTAATTCCTTATCTTTTAGATTTAATTTCTCATCTTTTCTCCTAGGAATGGTTGGCTCCCTTTTGATTTGCATTTTTATTTTATTTTTGCAAAATGATGTGAATGGGAAATTGAAATGTGAGTGGTATAAGGAACGAGAATATAAAGGGTTATGGTAGTGTGGCTATTTTCGAATATACCGTTGTGTAAATTAATTTGCTTACAAACCATTCTTAAGCTCATTTATTTAAATTAAGCTTGGCCCATAGATTTATTTTCAAATCTTAATCCCCTTATCACTTAGTATTTACATTATTCCATTTAATTTATCTAATAAATATCTTGAATAATATTATTAAAAATTAGGGTCATTACATAAAATATGGTGGACAAGTTAATAAGGATAAACTCCCTTAAGCTAATACAATAAAAGTTATATGTCTGATGGAATTCACATATGATTCAAGCGATGATAGTAAAGACGACAGTGATGATGGTTCAACAGATGATGAGAAAAAAGATTTTTTATTTAAATAGTTCTTTTATGTCAGAAATGAACAAAACTATTGATGATCTTGAGCTAAAAACTAATAGGTTGAAAGGTGAAAAATCTAACTACATCAAAAAAACAATAAATTGGAAATGGAGCTTGAAAATATTAAGAAATTTAAAAATTCTAGCTAAGGAAAATGTTTAAACAATGAAAAGAATTTGTTTTCTTTAATTAAAATTTTCAAAAGCTTGAAAAGGAAATTTAATTTTGAAGGAAAATGAAACTGAGCTGATTTGCAAGATTAACGACTTACAAAAAGAGTTCGAGAATTTTAAAATTATTGAAAATTCCAAATGTGGAAATTGTTTTTGAAAAAGAATCAATTAGAATTAAAAAACATTTCAAAACTCATGAAAACGAAAATGTGATCTTGAGAAATAGAAAAACCAAAATTATTCGAACAAATCGCGAATTAGAAAGAAAGACTGAAAAAATCAAGGATTTAAAAAATTTGAATTTGAAAAGCGCCGACTTTTTAAAATTATGATGCTTGAAATTAGATCAAAATAAAAGAGCTCGAAAACGAAAATATGATCTTAAAGAGAAATGATTTTGAAAAGGGAGAGAATGCGATTAGTCATTATTCTAAGCTAATAAATGATAATAATCTTTTAAAATCCAAAGCTAATGAACTTGAATTGACTCTTCGAAAAAAATTCATTGGAGAAAAAGCATTTAACATGTTATTAGGAAATTAACTCTTTATGAATAACAGAAAAGGACTTAAATTTGGAAAGGTAGTCGTTTATAAACAAACGTCTAGTGAACTGCTAAGGGTGAAGTGTGCTTCCCTAATGGGTGACATGTGGCGGTACTAGACATAGTTATAATAGTTATCGAGATAGAAACATAAATGAATGAGTCAAATAACTTGGGTCTCTAACTATATAATTGTTAGTGTTAATGGTTTGCTATACAAATAAATTTAGGAACCAAAGATTTCAAATGTAAACAAATGTCGTCTTATTTCTTCTTCTAGGCCAGTCGCTTCTTCTAATGTGCAAGTACAAATATAGACTAAGGAGAAACTATTACGAGAGCAGACTTTGAACTTTTTTTACGTATTGGTTAGCGCTAATTGCAGTGTTCCTTTGCTTAGGAAAATGAAGTGGAGATCCATGGGCTTCGGATAACAATGTGAGTCCGAACTCAACTTCACTTGTAAGTGAAGGTATGATTTCCTGAACTTTGTTTCTAAGTTCTCTCTTCTTGTTTTTTATTTTGATTTTGTGAAACAGCAATAGTAAAATTGTCATAACTTACGCTTTGAAATTCCAATTTGAAAATTTCAAAATATTTCAGAAAATAGGCAGGAAATCTACATGCTTTATGTTTTGATATTTTTTAGATTATGAACTTAAATGACTAAAAAACTGCAAATAATTCAACACAGTGTTAGAAACATGTTACAGGACTTTATAAGACAGCTGTAGTATTTTGACCATAACTTTTACTTTGGTATTCCAATTTATAAAATTGTAGTTGCTTTGAAAATCTGACATAAAATTCTATAATTTTCATTCTTTGAGCTTTAGATGTACATTTCATAAATCCTTGAGAAAATGCTTTCATGTAAGTAATATGGGTAGAAAATATTTTTTCAATTGTTTTAGCAAAACTATAGTTAATTGATCATAACTTGAACATGGTAACTTTGAAATCTACATAGAATTCACTTTTGAAATCATACCAATCGACTGAACTTTCTTATGTGATTTTCAAAAATATTCACATTGATTACATATATGATTAAGGATATTGCATTTTATACTTCATTAAATAATGATGTTATAATATTTTTGATAATCAAGCATACGTTAAAGTTTTTATTTTTTACTATTGCTTATCCCACATCATCTTTGAACCCAGCATTTGATATTCGTATTTCTATTGACTCATATTTTCTAATTTTATGCTAGTGTAGGTTAATTTTACATACCCAAAATTGAATATTGAGAGCTTTTGGAATTTTATAAAAATAATAGATATGATATAATTAACTCTCTAAGCCCCTCCAACATACTTTTAAAATAGTTGTCTCGGGATTCGTCAAGTCACGTCCATTCTCATCTTAGAGACCTCGCGGCAATGCATGAATGGAAGTTTCGTGATCTCATATACGAGTTAGGGATAAATTATTCTAATTAAACAATAAGTTTGGCTATATCCACTCTCATTTAAGAGACCTAACAATAATGCATGGACAGAAGTGACAAGAATTTATAATGAATTAAAATATGCTATTTAATTACATGATAACTTATTAGCTATGTCATTGGAACGTCACTAAATATTACTACATTTTTTTGTAACCGTCTTTCTCGCTATAGGATAGGATTTTGATCAGTATTACAACCATGATCTGTGGTTGACTTTTCATTAAATATTTAATATCGTATTTTTGTCGGGTTTCATGATTTACTATCACTTTCTCACTATGTTAATTTGATATTTATACATTTGATGAAAATAAGGAGGAGATGGATGTTAAAATTGATGATATTATGAATTCATTGTTAACATTGAAAGAAATGTTGTTGATTTAATGTTTTATTCTCGAACACTATGCCACATATGTAGGAGAAGCATATCAATGGGGAGCATGTTGTATGTATTGAAACATTATGTTATGATTTTGATTTTGTGATATTGAGCACAATCAACATGAGTTACACTTGTCAAATCTTAACATGTTGTTTATTATCATCATAAGGGGAGATTATAGAGTATGCATCTTGTTTGATAAAAACATATATATATATATATATATATATATCTGTGTGTGTATGTGTGTATATATGTATGTATGTGTGTATGTATGATTTTCCTTTTCAGAGCCTGTTATGCTTAAAAAGTGATCGAAGCACAATTTTGTCTTCAGTTAACTTGTTATCTATTATTTTTCAATCAACACATCGCATGCCAAACACATCTATTATTGTCTGTAAAAATAATATATGTTTATTACTATTTAAAAAATAAATATTGTAAGGTACTGCAATTAAATTCTATTTCGCATTAAGAAATATATATTATATTTAATGTGTTTATTAAAAGTTTTGTATTTATAAGGTCGCGATTACAACAAGAGATGTAATTGCATTCACTTATGTATTTGATCAGATTTGAGTATCTTCTATGTATAGCACAAAACTATCTTATTATTGGTGCATGGATTTCAAATCATTAAAAAAGGTAAATGTCCAAGCAACGAATTCAAAGTTGGAAAACATTCAAAGATCTATAATATCTCAACAACAGCAAAAAAGGGAAGAGATTTCTTTTGAGTCATTTAAACAAAAAGGGAAAATATCTTATACAATATATTTGCAAACCAAAAGTAAACACCACGGTCGAAACTTTCTCTTTCAAGCAAAGAATATGTTTGAAATACAAGCCCATACAAGGAGAAGTGCTTGTTGCATTTCTTTATATTGGATAAAAATGGTACAAAATTCAAAGAAGAAATATATTTTTTAATCATTAACCGATCATCTTATACATCAAATCATCATCTAATTAATTAAGCTTCAGACCTTTTTCCCTAAGCATTCAAGCATATGGAACAATAGGAATATCTCATATTATCATTCTGGCATTAGGAGCTTACATCTCCAAAATCTAAATGCTCGCATATTATCACTTGTGCATCATCCATCTTCAGAAATATCTCATCTCCAAGCGCCCACACATACAGACTCAACAATATAAACCCGTGCCATCATCAACTCACAAGATCTTACATCTTCAACCTTCATTTACAATGACATCTCCTACCTCAGCAAAAAAGTATAATAAAAAATTATCTTAGTCTTTGCCATGACAACGCAACAACATTCAACATAAACCAGTCTATCTCTCCATGTAGTTAACCACAAAATCACAAAAACATTAATCAACACAAGCAAGAAGGGTTCAATCAGCAATAATCTTGTTGTAAAATTTTCAAAAAAAATTGTTTTAGGGCTTTGTGTTTTGATTTGGAAGAGAAGAAGTAAAGAGGGAAGAAGAGAACAATGAGTCCCACATGCTAGAAAATTATACAATATATATGTATAAATATTGCTTTCTTATGTGGATGTTGGGGCCTTGGGGCTCCCACATGTTTGCTTTGTTGTAAGGATAGAAGTCATGCAACACAACGCGCGCCGTCGTCGTCCGTCCGACCGAACCGAACCGGGCCGGGCCGGTACGGGTACGGGTTTCGGGTTCGGATCCGAAAATATTTTGGATCATATGCGAACAGTAACGGGCCAAATTTCAGCCCGTTAAGGACGTAGAACCGAACATCTGAATTTGAATAAAGGGCGGGAATTTTGTAACGTTTTTCTGAACGTTGCAAATGAATAGACGCGACGTTTAAAATATTGAATGGATATAGCCGTTCGTAACAGTTGCAAACGATTGTGACGCTTGGTGAATAGACACCTCTGCAACACTATAAATAATGACGCCCAAAAAACGTTAGAAATTATTCTGAATCATCTTCTTCTTCACAGAGCAAATTTGCGACGCCAGAAAGTGTTGCTAAACGCTACGCCACCATTGCTCTGTTTTGTGACGCCTCCAAGGTGTTGTAAATTCAGAAACCATCACAGAATTGCTCTCTTCTTCCTCTCCGTTCTATTCTATACAAATTGCATCATTAGAAATTGTTACTGAAGTGTTCTTGGTCGGATCAAAGCCGTACAAACTTTGAATCCGATTACGCGGTTATAGGAATTGGATCCTGAAAAACGATAGTTCGATAACCCGTTTGTACCTGGTGGGTTGAACTATTGTCTGAAAGTATCTATTCCATGGATCCTTGAAGTCGGAAGTACAACATTATCTTCATCGCAATTTCTATCAAATTCGCCTCGAACCACAAAATCCCCAATAAATTTCAGACAATAGATTTTTAAACCATGGAAGGTTCGAGCACCCAGCAAGTTATGAATCAACATCTAACTCGATTGGAGAGTTTTGATGGTGACAATTTCACTCGTTGGCAAGAGACGATGAAATTTTTCCTGGTCACCGTCAAGTTGTTCTACATTTTGGAAGATGACTTGGAAGAAATCCCAAGGAAACTGGTAAAGATGATGCTGCTCTAAAGGCTAAACGTGCAAAGCGCAAAGAGGATGATTTTCTATGCAGAGGCCAAATTCTGAATGCGCTATCTACCCCAGTCTACAATGCTCATAGGACCTTGGAAACAACGAAGGCACTCTGGACTGCCCTGAAGAATAAGTACCGCATATTCGAGGATAAAAAGTTTCTTATTTTTAATTTTATGGATTTCAAAATGGTCACCAATAAATCCATAATTGGACAAGTAAGCGAAATCTTACTGTTGGTGAATCAACATAAAGATGCTGAAATTGATCTCCCTAAATCTTTTGTTGTTGGAGTTATAATTTCTAGACTTACGCATAGTTGGAATGAATATAAGAAAAAGATAAGCATGCGAAAACGAATTATAATTTAGACGGTTTACAGCGTCAACTTCGTATTGAAGAAGACTCTCGCAAACGCGATCTAGACGATAATCCGCAAACTGAGTCCCATTCTAAGGCAAATAATGTTGAAATTACTGATAAGTTAAAGCCAAAGAACGAGACACGGTTTAAGAAGAAAATTCATTCCAAAACCAACAACAAAAAGAAAGATGCTTGTTAATTTTGTAATAAGCCCGGCCACTATGCCCGAGACTGCCGTCTGTGGAAGAAACTACAAAAAGTGAATGTGGTCGAAGACTCGCTTGTGGATGTAGTGTAAGAGGCGAACGCTATTAGCGGCAATGGTAATGATTGGTGGTTCGATACTGAAGCAACCATTCACATTTGCATAGCCGTAATCTCTTCAAGATTTATGAAGAAAATAAAGAAGAAGCCGACGAAGTTACTGGAGCAAATTAGATTCTAAGCAAAGTCCTGGGAAAAGGCACTATAGAACTTCCTTTCACCTCTGGAAAAGTTCTTACATTAGTCAATGTATTTTATGTGCCTGATATGTGTAAGAATTTGGTCTATGGATACCTTCTTAACAAAGGAGGATTCAAGATGGTGTATGAGTCTGATAAGCTAGTGTTGTCTAAGAATGGTAGATTCATTGGACATGGATACTCTTGTAACGACATGATTAAGTTGAATCTAATAAAGAAATCTTCTGTTTATATTGTTGATTCTCTTAATTTATGGCATGGTAGATTAAGACATGTTAATTATAATTCCGTTACAAATATGCATAAATTAGGATTAATTTATGATTGTGATTTTGATACCATCTCTAAATGTGAAATATGTTTTCAAGCAAAAATACACTGAAAATCCTTTAAATCCGTAGAAAGGAAAACTGGTTTGCTTGATTTGGTATATAGTGATGTGGGTGACTTAAAAAGTCATATCACCTATGGTGGTAACCAATACAATATAACATTCATTAATGATTATACTAGATATGCGTATGTATATCTAATGAAAACTAAAGATGAGGCTTTTGATAAATTCAAAATTCACAAAGCAGAGGTAGAAACACAATTAGGAGTTAAAATAAAATATTACATTCTGATCATGGTGGTGAATATTTCTCAAATGAATTCACCTTGTTTTGTAAACAACAAGGTATAGTTCACCAATGTACTGCCTTATATACACCACAACAAAATGGTGTTGCTGAAAGAAAGAATAGAACTTTAGTAGAAATGGTTAATGACATGCTCATAAGTTCTAATTTACCTTATAACTGATGGGGTGATGCTATGTTATCTGCATGTTAAGTTTTAAAAGTACCACTTAAAAAGAATAATATTTCCCCTTATGAATTATGGTTTAAAAGGAAACCTAACCTAACTAGACTTAAAGTTTGGGATTGCTTAGCATATGTTAGAAAACCAGATCCTAAACGACCAAAGTTTGGAAATAGAGCATTTAAATGTGTTTTCTTAGGATATTTACTTAATAGTATAACTTATAGATTTTTTATTCTTGACATCTTAGAAGTTATAGAATCTGTAGATTTAGAATTTTTTGAAAATCAAACTGTAAGATCCCATTGAGATCATCTAGTCCAGAACCTAGTATGACTAATGATATCAATGACGATGATTATGCTCCTGCTCAAAACAACAAGGAAGTGTCAGTATCAGATAATAGTACTGAACAACGGAGAAGTAAAAGAGCGAGAATAGAGAAGGACTATGGTCCTGACTTCATTACATATCTTGTAGAAGGCAAGGACGAAGTCCTTAATATGACTAAATATGTAATGAACGTCAATGAAGATCCCAAAACTTATTCTGAGGCTATAAGTTCCAGAGATTCCAATTTATGTAAAGAAGCTATCAATGATGAAATGAATTCCATAATGTTAAACCAAACTTGGATTTTAACTGATTTACCTCCTGGTGCTAAACCAATAGGATGTAAATGGATATTCAAGAAAAAGTTGAATACAAATGGATCCATTGATAAGTCTAAAGCCAGATTAGTTGCTAAGGGATATAAGCAAAGACATGGAGTAGATTACTTTGATACATATGCTCCAGTTGCTCGCATATCTTCTATACGCTGTATAATTGCACTTGCATCAATTCATAAATTAGTCATACATCAAATGGATGTAAAGACTGCTTTTCTAAATGGAGATCTAGAAGAAGAGAGATATATATGGAACAACCTGAAGGTTTCAAAACCCCAGGCCAAGAAAAGAAAGTTTGTGAATTAGTGAAATCTCTTTATGGCCTGAAGCAAGCTCCTATGTAATGGCATGAGAAATTTGATAAAGTTGCACTGTCATATGGATTCATTGTCAATGATGTTGATAAATGTATTTATAGGAAATCGGATAACAACGGTAGTGTTGTAATATGTTTATACGTTGATGCCATGCTAATATTTGGTTCTAATATATCATGTGTAAATGAAACTAAGAAGTCTCTGTCTTCTAAATTCGATATGAAAGATCTAGAAGAGGCTGATGTAATTTTGGGAATTAAAATTGTTAGGAAAGAGTGGGAGTTATTACTAACTCAATCTCATTACATAGAGAAATTTCTATAAAAGTATGGTCATTACGATGACAAACCAGCACCAACTCCTTTAGATCCAAGTATTAAATTAGAAAAGAACATTGGACACACTATCTCTCAACTAGAGTATTCCAGTGTTATTGGGAGTCTTATGTATGCTATGCATTGCACTAGACCAGACATCGCGCATGCTATAAGTGTATTGTGTTGATTTACGAGTAATCCAGGTTTCGAACATTGGAAAGCTATTTCCAGAGTTTTAGCTTATTTGAAAGGAACCATTGAATATGGTTTATCTTATAAAGGATATCCTGCTATGATAGAAGGATATAGTGATGCAACCTGTAACAATGTAGAATCCAAATCCAAGTCTACGACTGGATGGATCGTTACATTAGAAGACACTGCTGTGTCTTGGGCTTCCAAGAAGCAGACCTGTATTTCTGACTCAACAATGTTCTTAGAATTGATTGCATTAGCAGATGCATGTAAAGAAGCGGAGTAGCTTAGAAATTTATTAATGAAAATCCCTTTATGGAAGAAGCCATCTCCAGCAGTCTTGATTAACTGTGACAATCAAGTAACGATACACAATGTATCTAATAAGACATATAATGGAAAGTCTAGACATGTGAGTCTAAGACACTAAATGGTGAGGCGGTTACTCAAAAGAGGAGTTATAACTGTTGACTACATAGACACGAAGAAAAACTTGGCTGACCCAATTATAAAGAGTCTTCCAAAGGCAATGGTTTCTATAAAGTCACAAGAAATGGGACTAAGGTCTGTGAATGAAGATTGATCATCCTTAACAGAAACCCAACTTATGCCTTGAAAAGGATATACAAAGTTCAATGGGTACCAACAAGTTAAGAGAATGATCATAGAACACTAAATCGATAATCCCATAATATTTAGTGTTGGATTCCGCAAGAACAGAGGATGGATATATATCCTTAATAAGTCTAGAAACCTTAAAAAGTGTATCGCAGAAACATCTTAAGAGACTTACCTATATGAGTATGGAAATCAGGCCGTTTCTTAGAAAAGTAAGACCGCTTTCTAAGTAGACTCATGAACCAGGATTTAAGCACATGGCCATTAACGTGCTGAGGAATACAGAACACTTCACCTAAGGATATCAACATGTGTGATTGTTTTGGTTTTATCATTAGGAATATTTGGTTCAAGATTCGTTCACCATAGAATCTCGATAAGGCTTTGAATGGTTTACACTAAGTAAAGGTTCAAATCCAAACGATACCTTTTATTTATGTGTTGGTTTTCACGATGATGCAAAACATGATCTTAGAACTACATAGGCTTGATCCCACTTGGGTATGTAGGAAGTCACTCTAGTGATTCAGCCATCCTATTTATTTATTTTGAAAATTCGGGGAGATTGTTATAAAATTTTCAAAAAAAAATTGTTTTAGGGTTTGGGTTTTGATTTGAAAGAGAAGAAGTAAAGAGGGAAGAAGAGAACAATGAGTCCCACATGCTAGAAAATTATACAATATATATGTATAAATATAGCTTTCTCATGTGGATGTTGGGGCTTTGGGGCTTCCACATGTTTGCTTTGTTGTGAGGAGAGAAGTCATGCAACACCACACGCGCGCCGCCACCGTCCGTCCGACCGAGCCGAACTGGGCCGGGTCGGGTATGGGTACGGGTTTCGGGTTCGGATCCGAAAATATTTTTGGATCATATGCGAACAGTAACGGGCCAAATTTCATCCCGTTAAGAACCCAGAACCGAATTTCTGAATTTGAATAAAGGGCGAAAATTTTGTAACGTTTTTCTGAACGTTGCAAATGAATAAACGCAACATTTAAAATGTTGAATGGATATAGTCGTTCGTAGTAGTTGTAAACTGTTGCAAACGGTTGTGACACTTGGCGAATAGACACCTCTCCACCGCTATAAGTAGTGACGCCCAGAAAACATTAGAAATTATTCTGAATCTTCTTCTTCTTCACAGAGCAGATTTGCGACGCCAGAAAGTGTTGCTAAATGCTGCGCCACCATTGCTCTATTTTGTGACGCCTCCAATGTGTTGCAAATTCAGAAACCATCGCAGAATTGCTCTCTTCTTCCTCTCCGTTCTATTCTATACAAATTGCATCATCAGAAACCGTTACTAAAGTGTTCTTGGTCGGATTAATGCCGTACAAACTTTGAATCTGATTATGCTGTTATAGGGCTTCATTAAATCTTGAAAGTCAATAGTTGATAACTCGTTTATACCTGGTGGGTTGAACTATTGTCTGAAAGAATCTATTCCATAGATCCTTGAAGTTGGAAGTACAACATTATCTTCATCGCAATTGTCATCAAATTCGCCTCAAATCGCAAAATCCCTAACAAATCTCAAGTTAAGTCATAGAGCACTTTGAGGAATCGGGTTCATTGCTGCTACATCCAATTTTAATAAAAATAAAGCACCTAGACTTTAATCGTACAACGCCATGACGTCTCGACCAAAGCACTAACTATGGTGTTGACATCTCCAGATTTCGTAAACTAGTACAACACATAATATTCTCACCAGAGTCGCGACTCAGTATGCACACTCTGAAGCTAATCATGGCGACACATTCTGAGGCAGTAGGGCATTAAACATCATATGACAACGTAGGCATCCAAGTGTAGCATTTCCCGACCTTCCACTTCAATAGGCATCACCTTCCTAGATTTGGTGATGTAAGTAGTTTTGTAGCATCCGTTCAAGTCTTATGCAACCATCATCAACATTGAACCAATCTTGACACAAGCAATTTCAAGTGGTAGGAGTAAATCCAAACAGCGGTGATCCTAACACTAGATCCAAAACTCGATGGTAGCATTGTAGGTAGTGCGAGAGCTAGCTTATCAAACTTACTTTAGAACTAGGCCAGCGGGTAGTGGAGGAGTTGGGTATATTAATGGCCCTATGTAGTCTAACTCATTTATAACTTCTCTAAATTTTATTTCAAATAAAATCAATATTTTATGTGTATTTATAAATGAAATTTATTTTATACAATTTGTATTATATTTCATATATGTGTACCATACGCATATATATGTGCTTGCATGTGCAACAAGATAACGAGTACATGGTTTAACATTTCTATGTATAAGTGATGGGATTCACACCTCAATGGACGTATTAGCCCTTAGTGCATATTAATGTATTGTCTAAATATACATAATGTGCATCAAATTATTATATAAATAAATATACATACATTGACACACACACACACACACACATGTTTATATAAATTTAATTATAAATTTAATGTAAAATATTAGTTATGAATTGTTTATATAAATTGTGTATGAAATATATGTATATATAATATAATTAAATTACAAAATTGTAACAACCCGCATATTTATCGATTTTATATTTAAATATTTTATTTAAATATTTTGTTGTTAATCGGATATTGATCCGAAAAGCAACTTTTTGCAAACGGTCAAATTAGGACCCGAGATCACTTCCATTGAGTTTGAAATGCCGTTTACAATCTTTTTAAGTATAAACTTTGATATGTTTGGGGTTAGTGGAATTTCACTAACTTTTCCCGCTTTGGACTGGGTTGGTTTAGCCTATTAAACCTAAGTTCCAACCCCTTCTCCTCATCTCTTCATAAATTCCTACCTAACTCTAGTTTTAGCATTAATGGTGAGTGGAAAGGGAAATTAAAATTCCAAGCCCAAGTTCATTAGCAAATTTAACATCCAACTCCAAAATCAAAGTAAAGACATTGAATTCAAGCTTGTAGTTGCTTCTCTATTGACTTCAAGCTTCTTCTTCATTGAATTTGTGCAAAGGTGAGATTTTTATCTCACAATTCTAGTCTATAACTATATTGGACTGTTGGGAATGATTCCCCATCACTTTAGCATGTACATTTGCATTTGGTTTGGATTGGATTGGCGAAAAACTCCAATTTTTAGTGTTTTTGGTGAAATTCTGCACTTAGGTCGTTCTGCCTATGCTAGGTCGTTCGCATGGAAAAGTCTCGGCCTGCATATTTCGTTCGCCCTTAAGTCGTAGGTCGTAGGTCGCTCGGCACTAGGTCGTAGGTCGTAGGTCGCTCGGCACTAGGTCGTAGGTCGTAGGCCGTTTGGCCTTGAAATGTTCGGTCTAGTTCGATTTAGGTCAGCCTTCAGATAGGTCGCTCGACTGAGTTAGGTCGCATACCCCTTTTAGGTCGCGTGTTCCACTAGGTCGCGTGGACCCTTAGGTTATTGTATCTTATTTACTATAGGTCGTTGGACCTTTAACCCTCTATGTCGCGTGACCCTATTTCCCATAGGTCGTTAGACCTTCATACCGTTAGGTCGCATGACCTTTATACCTTTAGGTCGTGTACCCTGTTAGGTCGTGAGTTTAATTAGGCCGTTCGGCCTTAAAATGTTAGGTCGCTTGGCCTGTGCTTTTGTTAGGTCGCGAGTCCCTTAAGTCGCTCGCCTCTGTTAAGTCGCTCGCCTCTGTTAGGTCGCTCGTTTCTGCTAACTCGCGAACACCTCTAGGTCGCAACCACTAGGCCGCTTGACCCCATAGACCCCTAGGTCGCAACCAATAGGTCGCTCGATCCTATCCTCCCTGGACCCCCCCTCCGTAGGGGATCTTATCTGAAAAACATTCAACAGAACTTGCTTTGTTGAGATGCTGAGTTGACCATTCTTCGAGACAAACTATCTTGGGCTTCTCGGTCGATTTTATGGTATCACGGTCTTGCTAAAAAGGCGGGATAACAACTTTAGAAATATGAAGGTTTCAATACTAGTAGTAAATATCAAAACTCTTTCAACAAAATGATTTCAACTCTATTTTCAATAACAAAGCTTTTTTCTTAAACCCTTTTCCAATCTACTAGTATATACAAACCTTTACCTCACTCGGATGAGAAATCTAATTAAACGGCTTAGTAAAACAAGTGGTATGAAACGCTTGCGTTCACTTCGTCGATTAATTCTTGGACTTGTTCGATTGAACCTCTTGTGACAATTTTCTAGTGAAGATTTACAATTTGTTCGTAAATATTTAAGTTAAGCAAGTGGTTATGGGACACGAAGATAAACTTTTATATTTACTAGCTTAGTGTAATTGACACTTCTCGTTGATCATGACGATCATTTTATGATTTAGACTAGCAATTGTGCGATGTCTCTTTGTTTGCAAGGTTAGACTAGACCTCATGGGTGTGATTCCGACTCACACATATCTCTTTGTCTGCAAAGTTAGTCTAGACACCATTTGTGTGATTCCACTCACACATAGTGTTGCGAGGTTAGTGACGCAGCGGATAATTAACAAAATGAAATGAATCGATGAAAGTAGCAATCGGTGGATTGATGAATACCAAAATGCCCAAATTCGTTGATCCGAAGATACCGAATTCTAGCTATCTCTAACACGTTGATCGCGCACGATACCGTGAAAGAAGATCTTCAATTCTTCAAGCGTTGATCAAGCGCACTTGATTCCGCGAATCGGCTTCAACAATCGTTGATTCGAGCGCACTCGAATAACCGAAAGTGGAGATAGGAGATTACACTCAACTACCAATTTAAGATGAAAGCACACAGCAATCAACAAGAAATTTTATTCAAAAATCAACCACCAAAAAGTTACAACTCACTCGCTATTTATAGTGTTTACACCCTGACCCTTAAGCCGTATACGACTTACGACCCACCTTAAGTCGGCACCGACTTAACACAAAGCGACTCAACCCCTTTACAACAGAACACAATGCAAACGACTTAGGCAAGGTCATTACCGACCTAACATACCACAAATTCACGACTCACAGCCACTACATCACAACAGCGACTCACCCGCCTTAACATACATCGGCAGCGACTCAACAGATACACACGACTCACGACTCATTGTTACAACACAATACATATATTACTACACTTAGGTCGTATACGACCTACGACTCATGACTTAAGAAAATAAAAACAGTACACGACACAACATTACAGACGACATTCGACTCAACAAAACAACACAGGGGACACGACATACGACTCAATATGTCATGCGACTGATAGAAGATGGCGACTCAACACTTCAACGACTTATCATAAGTCGTAACTCGTGGCATTTTGAAAGTGCGACATCTTCCCTCGACTCAACTAAGTCGTAACCCGTTTCTTTCTTAAGGCTTTCAACTACTGGACTTCCCTCTGCTTCTTGATGAATCATGAACGACTTATAGCTGATCAACCCTGAACGACTCAGGCTCCCATTAAGTCGTAACATTTTCCCCTGATCTTTGTTAAGTCGTGGACGACTTAACACTTCCTCATTAACTCGCAGCTCCTCTTTATGTAGTTCCTTCGGTCGTGGACGATCTATCGCCTCCATCTTAAGCCGTGGACGACTTAGCTTCCTCTTGAGTCGCTTACGACTTATCACTTGCCTTTCTCTTGAGTCGCGTATGACATCTCTGGCCTGAGCTGCATCATCCTCCCCAGGTTGAGAAAAATTCGTCCTCGAATTTGTAAATTCTTCCACATCAGCTTGTCCATCTCCATAATATGGCACAAGATGCTTAACATTGAATACGTCAGAAGTGTATACACCCTCCGGCAGCTTCAACTTATAAGCATTCTCATTGATCCATTTCACAACTTCTACTGGACCAAATTTTCTGGCTTTCAACTTGTTATAAGCGCCTACTGGAAAACGATCCTTTGTTAACACAGCATACACCAAATCTCCTTCGTTAAATTCGACATTTCGTCGCTTCAAGTCTGCAGTCTGTTTATACTTCTCATTTGCTTTCTCCAATCGTTTCGGAACTATCTTATGACATTCAGTTAATTCATCAACAAAATCAACAGCTCGTTTAACTGTCCCCTTTGGTTGTGGTACTACTGTTAAATCCAACGGTCCCCTGGGTAAATTTGAATATACAATCTGAAATGGACTGAATCCCGTACTACGATTCACTGCATGATTATGAGCAAACTCTGCCTGGCATAACTTCATGTCCCAACTCTTCAGATTGTCCTTCACAAGATATCGCAATAAATTTCCCAACGATTTGTTAACAACTTCTGTCTGTCCATCTGTTTGCGGATGATAAGCGCTACTAAATTTCAACTTCGTTCCAACCATCTTCCACAAACTAAGCCAAAATGACTTAAAAATCTGGTATCCCTGTCTGAAACAATAGACTCCGGCAACCCATGTAAACGATAGATTTCCTTGAAAAATAACTGAGCAACACGAACAGCATCCGCCGTCTTTTTACAAGCAATAAAATGCGCCATTTTCAAAAACCTGTCCACCATAAAAAATATAGAATCATTCCCCCTTTGAGTTCTAGGCAAACCCAAAACGAAATCCATGCTGATATCAACCCATGGTTTAGACGGTACAGGTAACGGCATATATAATCCTGCATTGGTCGCGGTTCCCTTCGAAACCTGACATGTATGACATCTCTCCACAAACCTTTCAACCTCTTTCCTCATCGACGGCCAAAAGTAAGATTGAGAAATCAAATGCAACGTACGATCATGGCCCACATGTCCTTCCTCATGCAACTCCTTGATAATCTTCATTCTCAAGCTGCTATCTGGTATACATAATCGATTCCCCTTGAATAAGAAACCATCAGCTATCATAAATTCATTAGTACTCCCATCCTTAACTTTCTCAACAAACTTTGCAAAGTAAGGATCTTCTTCAATCAACTCTGGCAATAATTCAAATCCTGTCACTTCAACCTTCAATGTTGTCAACAGATGACTTCTCCTACTCAAAGCATCAGCCACACGATTCGTTGCCCCAGATTTATGTTTCATGACAAAAGTAAACTGTTGTAAATAAGCAATCCATGATGCATGTCTCGCAGAAATCTTATCATGTCCTTGCAAATGCTTCAACGCCTCATGATCAGTGTAAAAAACAAACTCTTTCTGAAATAGATAATGCCTCCAATGTTTAACAACTTGCACAACAGCATAAAACTCAACATCGTATGTATTGTATCTCATCTTTGCTCCTGATATTTTCTCGCTGAAATAAGCAACTGGCCTCCCACTCTGACTCAACACTCCCCCAATTCCAACCTTTGATGCATCAGTGTGCAGCTCAAACAACAACTGAAAATCTGGTAATACAAGGATTGGTGCTGTCGTCAAAAGTTCTTTGATTCGTTCAAAAGCAACTCCTGTTTCCTCTGACCAAGAAAATTGTTTCCCCTTCATGCAATCAGTAACTGGTGCCATCAAGCTACTGAAGTGTGGAATGAATCTTCGGTAGAATGATGCCAATCCATGAAAACTTCTAACTTCAGTAATAGTCCTCGGCTGTGGCCAATTTCTAATAGCTTCAATTTTACTCTGGTCCACCTGGATTCCCTTCTCAGATACAACACATCCCAAAAATAACACACTTCGAGTCATGAACACACATTTCTTCGTAGCTGCATAAAATTGTTCTTCACGAAGAATAATTAACACCTTTCTCAAATTCTCTACATGCTCCTCTGTGCTCACACTATAAATCAGAATATCATCAAAGTAAACTACAACAAACTTCCCAATGTATGGTCTGAAAATTTGATTCATCACTCTCATAAATGTACTTGGTGCATTCGATAGACCAAACGGCATAACCAGCCATTCATATAAACCTTCCCTCGTCTTGAATGCGGTCTTCCATTCGTCTCCCGGTCTAATTCGAATCTGATGATAACCACTCTTCAAATCAATCTTCGAAAAGATAGTAGCCCCACTCAACTGATCTAGCAAGTCATCCAACCTTGGCATAGGAAACCTGTAACGAACAGTAATCTTTTTCAAAGCTCTACTATCGGTACACATTCTCCATGTTCCATCCTTCTTTGGCACCAACAATGCTGGCACTGCACAAGGACTCAAGCTTTCCTGAACATGTCCCTGCTCTAACAACTCTTCCACTTGCCTCCTCAACTCTTCATGTTCCTTCGGACTCATTCGATAATGTGGTCTATGCGGTAATACTGCTCCCGGAACAAGATCGATTTGATGTTGAATGTCTCTCAGTGGCGGTAACTCCTTAGGTAACTCTTCTGGAAATACATCTTCAAATTCTTTCAAAACTGGCTTCGCTTCTTCTGGAATCTCAACCTCTTCATGACTCTCTCGTCCAATCAACAGATAGACTTCAGGCTCCTCTTCAACTTCTTTAACAAACTCCTTCAAAGATAGCAAAGTTTTCAGCTCTTCAATCTCCTCTAACTTGCTTTCCTTCTATTGCTGCTTCTTGGGAACTAAAGTGATTTTAGTACCTTCGAACATGAAACTATAGCTATTAGCACGACCATCATGTTGTACTGCTCTATCAAACTGCCATGGCCTGCCCAACAACAGATGACACACATCCATGTCTACAACGTCACACCAAATTTCATCTTTGTACTTCTTCCCAATAGAAAAATTCACACAAGCCCTTCGACACACCTTCACTTCACCTCCCTTCATTAACCATGCTAGCTTGTACGGTTTAGGATGCTTCTCAGTTTTCAAGTTCAACTTCCTTACTGCTTCTGTAGAGATAATATTATCACAGCTTCCAGCATCAATAACGAATTTGCAAACTTTCCCTAGAATAGTGCATGTCGACTGAAAAATATTGCTTCTCAACCAACTAGAATCTTCCTCTTGCTTTGGTGTAAGACATGACCTCCTCATCATAAGATTACAACCTTCATCCCCAGTCAATAAGTCTTCCTCCTCAACATAAGGTGCATTTGAACATTCTGCCTCCTCACCATCATCCTTAATCTCAGCAACCATTGCTCTCTTCTTCGGCTTCGGACATTCATTGCTTTTGTGACCCAACTCCTGGCAATTATAACACTTGAAACCACTGTTAACCTTTGCCTTCTCACCCTCCTTCACTACTGGCTTACTGACAGGTTTAGGAACATTAGAACTCCCACTAGCCCCCTTTACTTGATTATTGGAATTAGTAAACACACCACCTCCACGCCTTCCTTGCTTCTCCCAAGCCAACGCTTTCTGATGTGCTTCTGCAACAGATCTTGGATCAAACATATTAACCATATCCTGGATCTGCATTCGCAACCCTCCAATAAATCTAGCAGTTAGCTGTTCTTCTGTCTCCATAATATCATTTCTGGCAATGAGTTGGTAAAATTCATCTGCATAATCATCAACTGACTTCGTCCCTTGCCTCAGATTCTGCAATCTCTGGTACATGAGTGATTGATAGTTGTAAGGTAAAAATGTAGCTCTCATCAACTTCTTCATCTTCTCCCATGATTCAATCTTTGACTTTCCCATTCTCTCTCTCGTAAGTTTAGTTTGCTGCCACCATGCCAAAGCTCTCCCCCTCAACCTAGTAGCAACCAACTTCACTCTTCTATGCTCAGGAACCTCCTTGAAATCAAAGATCTCTTCAACATTTGACACCCAATCAAGAAATTCTTCAGCTACCATTCCACTCTTGAACTCTGGAATTTCCATCTTCATACCCGATTCCCATTGACGATCATCTTCAACATTTCGACAAGAATTTCGAACTTGGTCTCGATCTCGATAATGAATGCTAGCTCTATCACCCTCTTCATCAAAATCAAAAGTATGCCTACATCGATCTCGACCATTATCATCCCTTCGTTCATGCATGCTTCTTCGGCTTTGTCTCTCTTCAACTCTATATGCCTCATTCTAAAATTCTCGTGAAATTCTTCTTTCTTCATGTCCATAGTCATGATGATCTCTCCGTGATGAAATTGATGTTTCTCTTCTATCTCTAAAAGAATGCGGTGATACCCTCCTCGCTTCCGTAACTGATGGAGAAACTCGGTTTCCTCCATGGTTCGAGTTTGGTGATCTCCTCCTTTGAGTTTGATTCAAGTCATTCATTAACTTCTCTAATTTTCCAATGCCTTCATCAAATTTCTCATTAATACGTTGTTCCATAAGCTCGGCTTCTTCTCTTCTATACAACGCTTCAACATTTTGATGACGGTTAGCTCTCCTTGGCGGCATGATTGGAAACTCTTCACAAACACTTCAAAACTTCTCAAATACTTCAACAAATCTCCAACAAAGCTTCAACACAAAACAAACAAGTTCGGCTCACTTGCAACTTGACTCGGCCTCACTTGCAACCCTTCAACTCAAACAACAACAAGGCACGGCTCCAATCACTAGCTCGGCCTCAATACTTCAAACACCTTTTCAACTCTAGATCCAAAATGAAATGGATCAAAATCTTCAAACTCGTTGCAACTTCAAGATGAACACGATGAACTACAACTTCAAACTTCAAAAATTGGCTCCAAGTCTCGGCTTAGCTATGATTGGCTAAGTCTAGCTCTGATACCAAACTGACGCAGCGGATAATTAACAAAACAAAATGAATCGATGAAAGTAGCAATCGGTGGATTGATGAATACCAAAATGCCCAAATTCGTTGATCCGAAGATACCGAATTCTAGCTATCTCTAACACGTTGATCGCGCACGATACCGTGAAAGAAGATCTTCAATTCTTCAAGCGTTGATCAAGCGCACTTGATTCCGTGAATCGGCTTCAACAATCGTTGATTCGAGCGCACTCGAATAACTGAAAGTGGAGATAGGAGATTACACTCAACTACCAATTTAAGATGAAAGCACACAGCAATCAACAAGAAATTTTATTCAAAAATCAACCACCAAAAAGTTACAACTCACTCGCTATTTATAGTGTTTACACCCTGACCCTTAAGCCGTATACGACTTACGACCCACCTTAAGTCGGCACCGAATTAACACAAAGCGACTCAACCCCTTTACAATAGAACACAATGCAAACGACTTAGGCAAGGTCGTTACCGACCTAACATACCACAACATTCACGACTCACAGCCACTACATCACAACAGCGACTCACCCGCCTTAACATACATCGGCAGCGACTTAACAGATACACACGACTCACGACTCATTGTTACAACACAATACACATATTACTACACTTAGGTCGTATACGACCTACGACTCATGACTTAAGAAAATACAAACAGTACATGACACAACATTACAGACGACATTCGACTAAACAAAACAACACAGGGTACACGACATACGACTCAATATGTCATGCGACTGATAGAAGATGGCGACTCAACACTTCAACGACTTATCATAAGTCGTAACTCGTGGCATTTTGAAAGTGCGACATCTTCCCTCGACTCAACTAAGTCGTAACCCGTTTCTTTCTTAAGGCTTTCAACTACTGGACTTCCCTCTGCTTCTTGATGAGTCGTGAACGACTTATAGCTGATCAACCCTGAATGACTCAGGCTCCCATTAAGTCGTAACATTTTCCCCTGATCTTTGTTAAGTCGTGGATGACTTAACACTTCCTCATTAACTTGCAACTCCTCTTTATGTAGTTCCTTCGGTCGTGGACGATCTATCGCCTCTAGCTTAAGCCGTGGACGACTTAGCTTCCTCTTGAGTCGCTTACGACTTATCACTTGCCTTTCTCTTGAGTCGCGTATGACATCTCTGGCCTGAGCTGCATCAGTTAGGCTAGACACCATTTGTGTGATTCCACTCACACATACCTTTTTGCTTTTTGGTTAGCCTAGACCTCATCTGGGTGATTCTGAGTCACCCATATGTGGCAGCTCCCCATGGTCTTCGAACCGTCATGTGATAGGCCTCTTTTCCTTTTTCTGTGATTTCTGGATTTCTTGTGTTGATTTCTGGAATTTATGTCATTGACTTGTTATGAGTACAAGTTTAGGGTATGATGCCCTCTTTGGATCTTTGAGAAGATTCTTGTGATATTGATTTATCTCTTATTGATTGATCTTCTGTTGATCATCATTTGCATACTTATAGTAGTATGTCAGTATGGATATTTTATGTTTATGCCATATCTTTTATTTTATACCATGTCATCTGATATTTATAGTTAGACTGATCCGTTTATTATTTTCTTAAATAATACTCGGGTCAGACCGAGATGTTACAGGTGCTTCTGCTTGACTTCTTCTCGGGATTTGCTACTCTGACTTTTGGCTAACTATTTAGATTAGTAGTTTTTGTTGTATACACTTGAGATATAGACTCATAGTTGTATTCATTTGTATAGCCCGTGTTGCTATTCTTTTGTATTATTGTGGATCTTTTTGACCACTACTCTGATGTACACTTTCATGTGTTAGTTATATATTCATATCTTCTTCCGCCTTTGTGATATGGATGTCTGTGACTAATTTGTGTTATGCTTATTTCTATGTTTGTTTTCGAAGATTATTTATAGCCACCGTGTGATAAGCAATCACATGGATGGTCGCTCCTCAACAGCCTCATTCTCCGTGCTAGTTGACAGCACTACACCGTAGTGTTCTTGGCTAGCGTGGGTATAGAGGTGGGGCGTCACAAAAATTATTTTAAATATTAATTTTTAAAATAATTTAAAACCTTTATCATATATTATGAAGTCAAAAAAATTGTTAATTTATATATCTACATGGATATACTATATATATAAACGTATAACTAATTAATATATATATATATATATATATATGAATGTATGCATGTACATATATATAATTTTAATAAACACATATTTGCTGCTGCTCATAGCTAGGTAAATATATTTTATATCCGATTTAAGTAATTTTTAAACAAAATATACTTTAAAAATTGAATTTCGTGTTGAATGAATAATAAAAATATATTTAAAAATCATTTTTGGAATCAAGATGCATATTTTATACTATATTATAATTTTCCAGAATTTTATATTATTTATAAATGTAATATAAATATATTTTGCTTGTTTAGCTAATTTCAAATCAAATAAATAATTTAATATGGTTATATATATAATAAATTTTTTTATTGTCTATTAGTAGCGTACAATTTTTTAAAATACATATATCATATGAATTAATATTTATAATTAGGTTTAATTAAAATCGGTTAACAATAATATTCAAATAATAATAATATATATTTTTCATCAGGCCATGAGCAATAAGAAGGCATCTAAACAAAATAAATATGCATATATATATAGATATATAGCCATTGACATGTGATAATGCAGTAATATACCGATTTGTGATAAGGTCTATCCAGCTACCATATGATCGATTGATTAAGTAAGCAATTAAGAATATTAATAAATAAGAAGTATACCTCTCACTAAAGCCTAGAGATCACACTTTGAAATAATGAAATGGCTCCTTGAATTGAATTCCAAGTTCTAGAGTTGTTGGCTCCCGAACTGCTTTACCACTGATGATCGAATCGAGGTGTTTTGACATGATTTATGGTTTGACATTTTAAGGCTTGGAAGGGGAATTTCTGGCTGAAAATTATAGGTAGAAGGAGGAGCAAAAAGTTTAATTTGAATGAATAGAGAGTAGCTTATTTAAAGGAAGATGAAAGAGTGAAAAGTGGATTGCAATTACTAATATCTCTCTTACCATTCCACTCCTTTTTCCATTCAAAATCACCAAGCCACATCATATATGGCCAGCACCCTATGCAAGCATAATAGCCAAAATTTATAAGTCCCGTTTAGCCCTTAATAACAATTCCATGCCTGAACGATGTCTGTTGCATCTAAATCCAAATTCAAATTAATACCAATGTCGTATATTGATCAATATATTTATAACTATTATAAATACACTGCTTAACATTGTTTAATGCATCAAATATTAAATTTTATAATTAGTATTTTATAAATATTAATTAACTTACAGTAATTACAAATTAATTAAATTGGGTGGAAAAAATGAGTGTTCATCGTTTTGGTTATGTGACTCTTTGGCATAAATTTGGCCACTGATTAATATTGAATAATTTGAATATTAATGCTCACATGTCATTTTGTAGGTTGCGTGACATTACAGTCAAATTTATCACTTACTTGGTTTTGATAAAATCTAATTTACCTTTTTAAGCATTACTCGGTAGTGACAATTATTTACACCAAATCTCTTTGTCTAAACTATATCACTTTGGACTTATGCAATTTGGTAATGGTCAAAATGTCAATATCATCCATATTCAACTTTACAGTCCAAACACAAAGTCCTTAGTTTAATAAAAAAAATGTTACTAGTTGAAGTACTCTGGCTATAGATTTTGACTTTGAGTTGATTTCAACTGACCAAAATACTAACCCTATATCACTGAGGAGACGAATCCTCTCTTGAATAGTGTTTCACTTCCAATACTTCCACTCGATCCAACTATAGCCACCTGATGGATGTTGTGTCACGATTTGACTATAATCAAAGCATGACTTTCATATTGGAGATCGACGGTATTCTCAAGCTAAGAATACTATGTAAACTCATCACATTGATATTTTCTATTTGACTTTGGTTATATTAACCAATGGAAAACCATCTAGTGAGTCACTTCATAGTTATCTAAAACTATCAGTACGTACCCTTAATGCCTTTGATGGTCATGAGTAATACATTGCCCAACATTTGGACAGTGTTACACTTTCTAGTCTCAAAGATGCATCAATATCCATTTTCGATACATCTTGACTATGAATATTTAAAACGAAGTGCTTATTGTAAATTATGATACAATACTCATAATTGCAACTATTTGTAATTACTACGATAAACACACCATTTATGGATTTCCTACTAAAAATATTTTAGTTAAACATCCAATTTTCTATAACACATTATATTAAATATATAAAAGAAAGAAAACACCTTATTACGAATGAGAATTGGTTACAAAATTAATAAATTACAGTAAATTAAAGAATTTCGTCTTGGGCATACCCCTAACTCTATCAACCTCTCACTTGCACTTGGGGTCAATTATGAAATCTCAATCTTGTCTCTTCAATCAGCTTTTCGAAAGCTGACTGATCTAGACCCATAATGAATGGATGTGTTATGTTGTCTTTGATATCCACCCTTTGTATCGTGACCTCCTTCTTCTCAATGAATTCTCGAATGAGCTGGGACTTTGGAAGAATATGTCTCCATTTCTTCTATATTATAGACTCCTTTGTGATCTGAATCATTGTACTATAATCGCACAACAATGCCAAAGGATTATCGGTGTTGGGAATCATTCTGAGATCACTCAAAAACTTGTGCATCCATACTTACTCTTTAGTTGCGTCATTGAGGGCAATGTACTCGGCTCCATCGTCGAATCAGCTGCGGTCTCTTGTTTGGAACTTTTTCAACTAACGACCCACCGTTAAGTGTAAAGACATAACTAGACACTAATTTACTATCATCAGTGTCACTATGTAAGCTCGAATTTGAATACCCCTTTCATAAGGAGGTCTTCATATCCGTAAATGAGGAATAAGTTCGAGTATGTGTTAAATACTTCAGTATACATTTTACGGTCGTCTAATGCTTTTCTTTAGGATTAAGCTGGTATCGACTCATGCATCTTTTTATGTAAGTTGCATCAGGTCTAGTACATAGCATATCATATATTATGGATTTTGTGGCAGAAGCATAGGGATTCTCTTTATACGCTCTTCCTCCTGATCAGTATGAGGAGCGTCTTTCATAGAAAGAATGATTCTAGATTGTATTGGAACGTTTCCACGTTTAGAACTTTCCATACTGAATCACTTCAGTATGGTATTTATGTACAAGGATTGGGACAATCCAAACAAACTCTTAGATGTATCTATATAGATCGTTATACATAGTATATTGGTCGCTTCTCCTAAATTCTTCATGGATAAGTTCTTAGAAAGCTAATCTTTCACTGATTGTAGGCAATGTATTAGTTAACATGATCATAAGATAGAACACTGAATAGAAGGGTATAATGGTATACATATGATGGTCAAAGAGTCATTAAAATTACTGAGAAGAATCCAGTGTATTGTTTTGTAACGGGGATTGATTATTTTAATTATTATACTAGTCTCTGTTTTTATTTTCCATGATTTGCGCACCTTGTTTTTTTATTTTAAACAATTTATGGAAAATATATCGCTGAAGATTGAATGTCAACAAACAATACGAGTTGTTATAAATGTGAACTTATTTTTATTAACCTGATCTTTCTCTGCAATGAATTCTAACTTACACGGAATGCTGAAAATAGTGCGGAATGTAATATATCTTACAATAGAATATTGACACCATTAGGTGTGCCGTGTGACTGGCTAAATAGATCATATTTATCACTTGTTCTAATTTTTCTTTATGCAGGAGAATTTTGTCCAGAAAAAAAGGGTACTTACAAGTTGATTTCTGGTCTCCATTCCTCTGTCACTATTCATATAGCCTCGGGCTATCTTCTAGATGAGGCTTAAAACATAGTCAGTTTCCCATCTTATGGTTATTCATGTATTGATTTCTCCCTAATTAGTTTAGTGATGGAATTGTTCTGACATTTTTTTTATTGCCAATGGGGTCTAAATCCTAAATTGCTATATGCTCGTGTTCTACAATACCTTGATTGTGTTGGAAACATGTACTTCACATTCTTGTTTCTTCTTCGTGCGCTGACAAAGGTGACTTTGATACATTTTCCCCGCAGGGAACAATAATTTCTGTTATATCAATTCATGTAACATTATTTGTCTTGTAAGTTATTTTTTTTAACATTTTTTTGAAGTCATTGCAAAGCCTTGTTAATAGTAGAAAAGATCCGAAAATATGGGTATTTCATAACATGAGCACTTCATTGGTATTAAAGAAACTACCTGAACCATATGCCACATTCAGATGTGTTTTTCACTTAATTATAGCATGTTATTTGCATAATCATCGTGTAATATTGTCATATTATCGGCCATATTTGTTTCTTTTGCTCGTTAATATTTCTCTGTTTAAATTACAGATTCTAAAGTTGGTTACAATATGCTGAAAAATTTAAAGAAAATGAATTTTGATCACAGTGTTCAGTATAGATGTTAGCATTTTTTTTTTGGGTTCATTACACTTTTAACTTAAAAGAAACCCGAAACGAACTATGTCTCTACATACTATTGATACAATCAAAGGGTTATCAGGTCTAGGATAGTCGAATATGGAAAATCGAACCATATAATTTTTTTTCTTAATTAGCATTGTTATTAATCTGAAAGTCATACCGTAGACCATTCTGTGATTTGATGTAACAAAAGATGTTAGGGTAATATAAGTTCTTGCAACCTAGTCTAGTTCTAACCAAATATTGCTCAGTAACATGTACCATTCAGAATTCAAAGTTGAGAAGTTGTCTACATGGAGTTGGTAGTAATGAGCATTAATCCATGTAACTAAATCATTTAATATTTGAATTCAAGCCTGTTTAATTTTTTATGGTTAAGAATTTGCATATCTATCTGAATATTGGATCGAGATGTTGATTGCCGTTACATCAAGCAGATCCAGATTAGAATGTTGCGTCATTACTCAATCAACAAACCTAGTTACAGTAGTATAGAGCTGCATTAATTATTTGCATCATTTTGGATTTGTTACAATCATTTTTAGGCTCTTCAAAGATATTTGTGTCCTTCCGGATAACATTAAACATGTACAGATACTAAACTTTATAGAGCATTTATGTTTTTATTCTACCTTTTTACAACTTTCTCATATCCTAATTTAATCGTTTTGTTGTGCTGCAGGAAATGTTCAAACTCTTTCGCTTTTGGTCATATTTCTTGCGGGAACACTTCATTAAATCCGTTTATGAAAAATTCAAAATGTTGGCAATAGTAGATTTTTCTAGCAACCATGACTATGGTATCCGGTGTCTTTTTAGAATTTTCAGGTATGACCATCTTAGCTTCTACTATTTTCACATCGATTATGTTTTGGTTTCAACGGGTCTATCATTTATGTGCTATATTTGTACCTACTTGGTTCATTCTTCTCAGTTCTGGCTTGAAGAAAAGATTTAATGGAGATATATATAAAGATTTCGAGAGACCGACTGTCGTTTTTTGTCGAAAGGGCTATCTTTACCGTGTTGAAAAATACCGATAATGTGTTTGACTCATTTTTCACTTCCATGATTCTTTCTGCTTCTGGATTAGATATCTTATGTTAGTAGTGTGTAACCAGTGCGTTGCACACGTTATGTTGTAAAAAAGTAATGTTATAAATGCTTTTGAATAATATATTTTATCATGCAGTATCCGATGAATTTTGTTAGGGTAAATAACTTGTAAATTTAAATTACTATATTTATAACTTTATGTTTTTGTTATGAGATTCGTATATTTTATATTTGAATAAAAATTAAATTATTATTTTTGTTGATAAACTGAAAGAAATATTTCTAATCAAAATATGGTATAATTTTTGTCCATTGATTAACTCAGATTAAGAATATAAATAATTAAGATGCATCTTTTTGTATAAAAACGTACTATTTGTTAAAATATTTATCTTTTTTTTCAATATTACAGAATACAAACATTACTTATCAATTATTGTTATGTTATTTTTCATTAAATATAATTTAATAACGATAAAAAGTCCATTTAATGCACTAACTTTATGAAGGAAAAACGTGATATATGTTTATAATGATGTACCAATTTTAAAAACAAATTTTTTGTATATATTTGTTTGTAATGAAATATTAACACTAAAAAGAAAAAAATGTATATATTTCTTTACATTAAATAGCTAATTTTAGAAAGAAAGAAATTTTATGAACTTAATGTAGAAAATTGTAAAAGCATCAAAGATAATTTGTATATAATTGTGAAAATATTAAATCACATGAACTTGAATGGAAATATGTTCTATCATTTATGTCAGTAAAAATGCGGTATATACATTAAATTATCATTTTTTATGATTTTTAGATTAATAAATAAATATTTGTTAATGGGGTTTAGTTAAAAAAGTTAAATTCATGATCAATTAATAAATTCAAATATATGGACTTGAATGTAAAATAATATAAGAATACTTGGAAGAAATCTGTAAATAATTGTACAATTATTAAATGCCGACATTTAAATGCAAAATGATAGGAGAGAATATAGTAGAGTATTGTAATAGTTTGTATACAATTGCAGAAATTTAAAACTATCTGGACTTGAATGAAAAATTAGTTCGACCATTTTAGTCAATATGAATGCGGCAAACATACTGAACTGTTATTTTTAAAAATTTACTAGATCATTTAATGAATATTCATTAATTGTATTTTTTTTTTTAAAAGCTTAAATTTAAAATCACCTAACTAAATTTAATATATATGGATTGTAAAATAACATTAAAAACATGAAAGAAATCTGTACATAATTGTAAAATTTAGTATTAAATTCTAACAATAGAAGAGAGAACAAGTAAAAACATTGTAATAATTATAATAACAACAAAGTGTGAGGATGTGAAAATAAAATATGTAGAGAGAATTAAGGGAAGGGGGAAATTGCTAGAATTAATAAGAGAGCATTAAATTCTTCTGTTTTACTATTATTTAATAGATATGAATAACACCTACGTGTGTGCTGGGCCAGTTTCTTTTTTATCATACTGTTGCATGCATATTGTCTGTTAATTTTGTACACTTGGTATAAAAGTTATTTCATATACAAACATTCACATGCACATACACAATCACATGCACAAACACACTTTTTTCATTAAAAAAAGAAAAAGAAAAAAAGTATACTCCACAAGGATATGATACGTAGTTCAATTCCTTTGGTCTGATTTACAGACATATAATTATGCCACAGCACGTACCCAAAAAAATAGTTTTGAGAACCACAAGCAGTAACATGCATGATATTTGAGCATAATAAATCCAAAAAAAATCAATCAAGTAAAAATCTTATATTAACTCATTTATTATGCATGCACCGGCATCTCTTTAATTGGATCCAATATTGGGAAAAATCGATCTAACGTGTTATTGCATTTTAATATGTTATTTTGCCTTTAATTAGTCCAGTTGTACTTCAAGTCTATACATTTGCATTTATTGCTAGAAAATGTGTGAACCTAAACGATTTCAAGGTTTTTATCTCAAACTTTGTCAAGGATGAAGATGGGCATGCATAATCACTAATATAGTTCTGGTGTTGAAATATATGTAGGGAATTTTATCATTGCCGGATCGTGGACAAAACTATAAAAATGCATCCCTTTTTGGAGAAGCTATTAAACGAAGAATATCAAAATATAAATGATTTCCATTATAAGAAGATACGAAGTTGCGACAAGTGATTTTGGATACAACATCAGTGGCGAGATTGCAGTAAATATGAATCCCACGTAATAGAGAAGTTTGCCAATCACCAAAACGTTGTTTCTTTGGCTTAGATCAATGGATTAAATAATTGATTTTTTTAGCCAGAATTGATATTGTAGATACATTTTTTTGCTTCCCTTTTTTGTTCTCCTGCCCAAATTTATATATAGAGAAATAAACTATAGTCTTATAGTTTTATGTGGAGTTGTGGAGAAGTGTCAATAAAATCTTGGACCTTTTAGATCATGCATTTTTTGGATTCTTTTTCTTTTTTAAATATATCCTCTCTACTTATTTTTTGTGCAAAAAACAATCCTTCTGCCTATTTATTTTGTTTTTGAGATTTTTATATGGAATGTTCCTATTGAAATGAACATTCTACTATGGTGATGTATGTGCTTCTGTTTCTTGTTGTCTTATCCCTCTATATAGCTATTTTTTATTCTAACTTGCTTATGTAGTCTGAAGCTTTTATACAGAGCCGTGGCTAATTTTATTGTGTTGTCTGAAGTTTATCGGTGATATATTTTAGCTTTCACTGTGATGTTTGTGCTTAAGTTCATTCAGCCATGACTCTGAGCTATGGCTAATTTTAATGAAATAAAAAATAGCCACGGCAAAATTTTATTCAGCCGCGGTTAATATTAATTTTGCCACGGCTCGGTGCCGTGGCAAAATTTTTGCCACTACCCATTGAAAGTATGCTATGGATCGTGTAATATGGATATACAATAATGCAGAGTATAAAGATGATAGGTATATGGTTAATAGTGCGGAATATAAATATAGTAATAAAAATAACAACAGAGATTTTTATACTGGTTCGGAGCTCCGTCCTACGTCCAGTCCCAGACTCCTTCGGGAATTTTACTAAGACAATAATCCTCACTTAACCTGGACGAACAGGTCTATACAACACATGAACAGCCGAACAGGATTTCGCCTCAGCGGCCAAAAAGGACTTTCTGCCTGAGCAACCGAATAGGACTTCTACTTGATACAGAAAACTTTGTTGACTAGTATGTTCCTAATAACACAGATATGTCTTGAAAGTACACCATTTCTATAATCAAATCCTCAAGAGTATTTGTGAGTGTATTGATTGAAAGGAAGATAATCACTTAAAATTGAAGTATGTATAGATTAATTCGAAGATTGAAGCGATACATAGTTTGTGATTGCTTTGAATTGCAAGAGAATATAGAGCAAGAATAGAGTAGGGAATAAAGCAAGAATTCGATGTATTTGTAATGAATCAAAACATGTTTATATCGAGGATATATAGATGCAATTATTCATGAAAAGATCTCAATCAAAAGTTGCATCCATTCCTCTTGAAATTGGATTGAAAACCCTTCACGTATGATCGTATCTTTTCAGTCAAATAGCCGTTATTTTTCTTTCAGTCAACTGACTCGGAAGTGTTAGTCGATTGAATTTCAAAAAATATGCATGTTTGGGCAAATATCTGTGTACTGGCATAGGTCAGTCGACTAGCTAACCTGAGTCAGTCGACTGACCTGTGCTATATTGCACAGATCACACATAAAAATTTACATTTGAATTCAAAACCATTTGTGTGTGTGACTACTTGAGGAATGATTTTAACAATATTTTCACATAACTAAAACTCAAAAACATGATAAATATACATATCATATTTTGAAATGAAATCTTGTCTTGTTTGTAGTTCCATTCTCTTTCTGTCGCCACGATACACCATCTTGTAATCTATGTTTGTCAATATTCGTTGAAGTTCTTCGTCATGAATCAAAATCATGATTCAACATTTGCCCCCTTTTTGATTGATGACAACATATATATTTGGCGAAGCAAAATATAATAATATATAACACGATATATAAAATGAGTTATATAATATTAGTTTCTCCCCCTGAATGCATGGCAATGATTTAAATCTGCAAAAAATTGTTGGTAAACAAAATAATTTCTCCCCCTTTGTCTTCAACAAAAAGGAATAATTAGAGATAGACAATACACCATAATAATCATATATCATAATCACATACACATGCAAACAAATAAGACAACATCATCACCAAATTCATGCAACACATCACAATATCACAATACATTACACGGTCATGGTCATCAAAGCACATCACGGACATAGTTTTGAAGAAGCAGAAATAGATAAACAAGTTTAAAACAAGCTTGTTTTTGAATGAGAAGAGAGAGAGCTTACTAATCATGAAGCCAAAAGACCAAATGCCAACTTACTTTGCATTCCAATCAAAGGGATCTTTCTCTTCCGGTTGAGCCTATCGCTTCCCTTTATCAACGTTACGAGATGTTCCACCAGTGCCACTTGTGCTGGAGCTTATGGCTTCGAAAGTAGACCATGAGAAATGTGGAGCCGGTCTCTTATCTGGGTCCAAATGTGAAGTGCCGGTAGAAGAAGTTGTAGAAGAAATTGCTTCCCATAAAGTTGTGAAAAACCCCTTAATTTGTTAAGCTTCTTATCCATTTTATTGAGACGAGAGTGAAGAGTAAGTTGGTTTTTCACGAGCAAATCAATAGCTTCCCTTGAAGTTTAGCCAATAACCGGACGACGAATAACTTCTTCTTCGGATTGTTGAGATTGATGTTGTTGAGAAGAAGATTGTTCGGCAATGTGGATTCCTTGTCGTCTTTGACGTTGTGTTGCTAGCCAATCTTGAAATGTAATAAAGGGTTTTGGATGTTCGGGGAGTTGCATGAGTCTTACGGTACGAATATTGTATAATCCGACTTTGGAGAATTCGGATTCAGGGGATTTTATACCAAAATCATTTAAAAGACGCATTATATATTCACTAAAGCAAATCACGTTCATTTTTCCATGGTAAAAACTTAAGAATTCGTCCATACAAGTTAAGTCCAATTTACATGGAAATTTCCCCAAATATCTTATTAAGCACGGAAATTATCAGGATACACTAATTCATACAACCGTGTTCGCGGAGTTATACTTTTCAGAAGAAACTTGTGCATGAGTCTAGATTTTGGCCGTAACGACTTAGATTTAACGTCTATAGCGTCATCTTTTAGGAATAAATGACTTATATTATCTTGAGTTCTCATATCAAAATTTATATCCCTAAGATTAATACCCCTAACTCATATTTAAAGCAAATGATACATACGATCTAGAGAAAGAAAAACTGGAATTCCACATACCGAAGTCCAAATGCAGTTTTCTCGATTCCTAGGTATCGGTTCTTGAAGATTCAAGTTTGCGTAGAATAACTTGACCATTGTATGATTGATTTTGAGATTGTTCTTATTGTAATTGAGAAAAGTATCCAAAATGCTTTATTCTGAAAGTTCTCGAATGCCATAAGTTTTGAAGTCGGGGTAATGAACAAAGGAGCCTTTGAAAATACGGGAGTCTTGCAGGTTTATCCATCTTTGAATGGCTTTATCATGAATAAGCCAAGTAGCAATTTGAGAGTCTATTGGTGTAGAAGAAGAAGAAAAAGAAGCCTTTTTGGTGTGTTTTGATTATCTAAGGGCCATGGAGAAGTAAGAAAAGTTGAGAAAAATGTGAAATTTGGAAATGATGGTGAGGTGATTTTTGGAGTTTAAGGTTGAAAGACTGAAGATGAAAGTAAAATGGTGAAAAGGTGAGTTAAAAAGTGGTAAGTAGGTGCAGTTATTGTCCAGAAAATACCGTTCAGTCGACTGAATGTCCGAGTCAGTTGAATGAATCTGAACCCGAGAGTTTTTACACTCTGTAATCAGTCGACTAACTCAGACCATTCAATCGAATGACCTGGGCTTAATTTGAAATTAGTGACTTTTTGCTTATAGAATTTTAGAACAACTTATTGATATCATAATATAGATGAAATACAATCACTAATTATATAGGCATAACACATATGTCATACAAAAATAAGAAATGATCTTGATAGTTGTTTGTCTTCGAACTCCTTGAATAGGATTGAACCAGAATTGAACCATGAAAAGACACTTTATTAGAGGATGGGCTTGGAGTAGACCTCTCATTTTTCTTAATTGGTGTCTCATTTTGAATTGGTGACCATCCTTGTCCACGTTCCCATAAATTCGGTGATAAGGGTGGTCGTTGTGAGCTAGGAGACCAAGGATTTTGAGCGCAAACAAGTTCTTGAACAGTAGAAGAGGAGGAGCGACAAATTTTTAGAGTTACTTGCTCTAGAAAAGATAGTCGCCTGAAGTTCATTTTCTGTTCATGCCACGTTTCTTTTTGAAGATCCAGAGATTGTTGTTGATAGTGATGAATTTCATTCACCTTTTGTTTGGTAGAGGGTAAGCCAAAAAGTAATAAACGTTTCAATTTCTTTGATGGAGGCGTATAACAGGTATGGTGGTTGTGATCTCTAATAATGGGAACCTGTTCATGAATGGGAGCTGGAGTTTGAATTGAAGGTGTATTTGGAGAATCGGAAGTGATAGAAATGTAGGAGATTCTTGAGTCCGAGCTGATTGTGTTCAAAGAGTTTGATGACATTTTTGAGAAAGTAGAAGTTTTTAGAGTAGTTTGGAGTTGGTGTATATATAGATTTCAAGGTGTGAAGGGAAACAAGAAAACTTGATAAATTTATAGGTAGAGAAAGACTAAACGGAGAGTGGACAGAAAATTTCAAAAAAATTCTACCATGAATAAAATAGAAGAATTTTTCGTAGATAAAAGAGTTAGATTAATTAGGAGGATCAGGTAATTTTATGTATAGCCGAAATAGTTATATTAAACTTTATAAATTTTGGTCATAAAGTCTATGAAAAATTGAGTAAAAAAAAATATAAATCTTTAAATGAGACGATTCCAGTTCTCGTCTTAATTTTATGAAAACATTTTCTATTAAAGGTTTTGTAAACATATCGGCCAATTGATTTGTAGAGGATACAAATTCAAGATTTATTAAATCTTTTTCAATACAATCATGAAGAAAGTGACGACGAATGTCAATATGTTTTGTTCGTGAATGATTGATTGAATTTTTAGATAAGTTAATCGCACTTGAGTTACCACAATAAATTGTTGATTTATTTAGATTAAAACCAAAATCTTGAAGTGGTTGTTGCATATAGATGACTTGAGCACATGCCAAAACTGCAAATATATATTCTGCTTCACACGTCGAAAGTGAGACGTAATTTTGTTTCTTACTAAACAAAGACACAAGAGATCGTCCAATAAAGTGACAAGTTCCACTTGTACTTTTTCTATCTATCCGACTTCCTCCAAAATCAGCATCACTATATGATACTAATTCAAAAGGACATTATTTCGGATAAAATAGTCCAAAGTCCTTGGTTTTACTAAGATACCCTAGTATGCGTTTCACTGCTCGTATATGTGATTTTTTGGGATCTACTTGAAATCGTGCACACAAACAAACACTCATCATTATGTCACTTCTGCTAGTTGTTAAATAAAGTAACAATTCAATCATATTTTGATATAATTTTTGGTCAACACTCTTACCATTTTCATCTTTATCAAGATGTATAGATGTACTCATAGGAGTAGGTTTGGTAGAAGTATTTTCCATACCAAAGCGTGTAACTAAATTGTTACAGTATTTTTCTTGATTTATAAAAATACCATTTTCCAATTGTTTAATTTGTAAACCAAAAAAATAATTTAATTCATCCATATGTGACATTTCAAATTATTTGGTCGTTATTTTTGAAAATTCCTGACATAATTTTTCATTTGTGGAACCAAAAATGATATCATCAACAAAAATTTGAACAATTAAAATATCTTGTTTATTTACTTTTAATAAAAAGAGTTTGATCAACCTTTCCCATTTCAAAACCAGAATTTATTAGATATCTTTTGAGACAATCGTACCAAGCACGTGGTGCTTGTTTAAGACCATACAAAGCTTTCTTTAATTTATAGACATGATCTGGAAATTATTCATGAATAAATAAAGGTGGTTGTTCAACATAAACATTTTATTTTGTAAAACCATTTAGAAAAGCACATTTAAATCCATTTGATATAATTTAAAATTATGAAAACATGCATAGGCCAGTAGGATTCGTATTGCTTCTAGTCTAGCGACTGGAGCGAACATTTCTTCATAGTCAATTCCTTCTTCCCGATTATATCTCTGTGTTACTTAATCTAGCTTTATTTCTAGTTATATTAACTTTTTCATATGCTTTATTTTTGAAAACCCATTTTGTAGAAATGACTGATTTGTCATTAGGCCTTGGAACTAAATCCCAAACGTCATTTCTTTCGAATTGGTCTAGTTCTTCTTGCATGGAGATAATCCAATAATCATCAGTTAGGCTTCCTTTATATTTCTAGGTTCTATATTAGAAAGGAAAGCTACATGGCCCATTTGATTTAATTGATTTCTAGTTCTTACAATTGAATTAATTTCTCCTATTATATTTTCTATGGGGTGATTTCTTAATATCCTAGGAGGAGATCTTAATTCATTACTATTATAAACAATGTTTTCATTATTTTGAAAAATTGTAGTTCCATATTTTTGGTATTTTCTTCATTGTCTTTAATACTTGGAATTTTTTTAAAATTTTCATCGAACGACACATGAAGTGTTTCTTCGACGATATTAGTTCTTTTATTAAAAATTCGATAAGCTTTGCTTCGTTTTGAATATCCTACAAAGATTCCTTCATCAAATTTTGGATCGAATTTGCCAAGTTGATCTTTTATATTTAAAATAAAACATTTTGAACCAAAAATTTTAAAATATGAAATGTTTAGTTTTCTTTCATTAAATAATTCACAAGGAGTATTCTTAGTTAGTGGTCGAATAGAAACACGATTCAAGATATAACAGGCGGTAGCAACAGCTTCTGCCCAGAAGTATTTTGGCAACGTGCTTCCATTTAACAAATTCCTTGCACATTCTTGTAAGGTTCTATTTTTCCTTTCTACTACTCCATTTTGTTGAGGAGTTCTTGGAAACTAAAAATTGTGGATTATTCCTTTCTTCTTACAAAAATGTTCAAAAACTTCGTTTTCGAATTCACCTCCATGATCACTCCTAATATTTTTAATTTTAAAACTTTTAAAAGTGAATTCTTTTAGAAAAAGATTTGAAATGATCAAAGGTATCACTTTTGTTTTTCATAAAAATTGCCCAAGTATATTTAGAAAAGTTATCAACAATTACAAACACATATTTACTATGATTTATAGATTGTACTTGTGTTGGTCCAAATAGATCCATGCGTAGTAATTCAAGTGGTTGCATTATTGATATAACCTTTTTAGATTTAAGAGATGACTTAGTTAATTTTCCTAACTGAAATGCATCACAAATATGGTTTACGTTAAAATTCATTTTTGGTAGACCTTTTACTAAATCATTTATAGATAATTTTGCTATGGCTCTAAAATTTATACGACAAACTCTTTTGTGCCATAACCAATGATCATTTTCTTTGGCTAATAAGCACATATTTGAATTACTATTTATATTCATATTCAAAACATAAATAATTTTATCTCAAAAACCATCAAAAAAAGATTATTATTTTGATCAAAAATGCTACACTTATTTTCAGAAAAAGTGATTTTGAACCCTTTATCACATAATTGGCTGATACTAAGTAAGTTGTGTTTCAAATTTTTAACTAATAAAACATTGGAAATAAGAGGTAAAATAGATGTACCGACATTGCTGACGTCGCCTTTTCCGATGATATATCCTTTTAAATAGTCTCTAAAAGTGACAGGGCCTTCATCTGAGTAAGTAATTTTTGATAGCATATTTCTGTCACCAGTCATATGTTTTGAGCAATCGCTGTCGAGTATCTATTTTCCACTCTTTTTACGTGGGACCTACAAAAATAAAGAATATCCTTGGTACCACTTTTTAATAGGGTCCTAAGAGTTAGGTCTTAGGAAACCAAACCCAAGAGGGTTTAGCATCCCTTTTGAAAATATAATTCTTATTTTTATGGACAGATTCTAAAAATGAATTTGTATATTTCTTCTTAATTAAACTATTGTTTGTTTTAGGAATCCATATTTTTATAGTTTTCAGATTAGATTTCCCTTTTAAAAGTTCTTTTGTAGTCTTAGATTTTGAATTATTTCTCCTTTTATTTTCATTTTTAGGTGGAGCTTTTAATTTCTTAACATAACCTAATCCCTTCTTATTTGAAACAGGTTGAGAATTTTCAATAATCCTGGATAAATTTTCTTTCCCTTTATTAAAATTGGAAATATTTTAGTAATGTCATCAAGCTTAGTTTTAAGACTAGTGTTATCTAATTCAATAAATTTAATTTTTGTTTTTAACTCATGATTCTCAGAAGCTATAACATTATTCTTTTCTTTTTTAGCTTCTATTTCTTGACTTAATAGAGCGAGTTGAGAATTGTCAGAGAGTGAATCTTGAATTTTCTCAAATTCTTCTTCTAATATTTTCTTCTCATCTTTAAGCATATCTCTTTCGAATTCTGCTTTCTTATGATTTTCCAGAACTTCCTTATATTTTCTTTAGAGATTTTTTAAAGTGTCTAGAAGTTTTGAATTTATTTCTATCATATCATCAAAAGTTAGATCACTAACCTCATTATCTTTTACCATGAAGCATATGTTGCTTCACTGTCGCTTTCGCTTACAAAGGATGAAGAATCTGAGTTATCCCATGTTACTGAAAAAGCTTTTCTCTTGAACTTGTCCTTCTTATTTTTGTTGTTGTATGCTTTCTTTTGTTCTGGACAATCTTTTTGCATGTGTCCCTTTTTGTGGCCGTTGAAACGTTCTATTGATGAGGTTGATGGTTCGTTGGAATTGTTGCCGAAGCTTCATTTTCCATTAATCTTGTTCCTTTTTCTATATTTCAAAAACTTCTTAAAGTTTTTGGCAATAAATGCTAGGTCTTCCTCATCTGAATCTGAGGCTTCTTCTTCAGCATGAAAAGCTATATTTTTCTTATCTTGTGTTTGTATTCTTTTAGCCTACAAATTTACTTCATAGGACATCAGATTTTCTATTAACTCTTCTGATTTCATGGTAGAAAGATCATTAGCTTCTTCAATGGCTAAGAATTTTCTTTTCCATTCATCCGTTAAAGAGTTAAGGATTTTTGAAACAATATAAAAGTTGGAATATATTTCTCCTAGTCCTAATAAAGAATGATGAATATCTTAAAATCTGGAGTACATATCATTTATAAATTCATCTTGCTTCATCCTAAAATTTTGAAGTTGATTCTTAAGCATAGATATTTTACTTTGTTTAACCTTGTTAGTATCTTCATGAGTGACTTTTAGTGTTCTCCATATTTCATAGGCAGTGTTGCACATATTAACACGATTAAACTCATTTTTATCTAAAGCACAAAATAACATGTTCATGGCTTTGGCATTTGAAGAAGAGTATTGTTTTTGTATGTTTGACTATGTTGAATATTCAGTTGTGGGTATGTGATGATCTGATTGTGTAATGTTCCATGAATCAAAACTATTTGTTTGCATATATACATACATATATATATATATATATATATATATATATATATATACACACGCATTCGTGTAGCCCAATAGTTATAATTCATGCCATTAGACAATGGAGGTCATGCTGTGGATTGACCTTCTATAAAACTGGCGTTAGTGTTACTATCCGTATTACCAAGATATCAGATAACTGTGTGACAATTATAGGATGACCTAATGCTCTGATACCAAATGAAAGTTTGTTATGGATCGTGTAATATGGATATACAATAATGCAGAGTATAATGATGATAGATATAGTTAATAGTGCGGTATATAAATGCAGTAATAAAATAACATCGAAGATTTTTATACTGGTTCGAAGCTCAGTCCTATGTCTAGTCCCAGACTCCTTTTGGAATTTCACTAAAACAATAACCCTCACTTAAACTGTAGGAACAGGTCTATACAATACCCGAATAGCCGAACAGGATTTTGCCTCAGCAGCCGAAGAGGACTTTCTGCCTGAGCAACCGAACATGACTTCTACTTGATACAGAAAAATTTGTTGACTAGTATTTTCTTGATATCACAGATATGTCTTGAAAGTACACCCTTCCTATAATCAAATCCTCATGTGGATTTGTGTGTGTATTGATTGAAAGGAAAATAATCACTTAGAATTGAAGTATGTATAGATTAATTCGAAGATTCAAGCGATATAGAGTTTGTAATTGCTTTGAATTGCAAGAGACTATAGAGAAAGAATAGATTCGGGAATAAAGCAAGAATTCGATGAATTAGTAATGAATCAAAACATTTTTATATAGAGGATATATAGATGCAATTATTCATGAAAGATCTCAATCAAAAGTTGCATCCGTTCGTCTTGAAATTGGATTGAATACCCTTCGCGAATGATCGGGTCTTTTCAGTCAAATAGCCATTATTTTCGTTCAGTCAACTGACTCAGAAGTGCCAGTCGACTGAATTTCAAAAAAATGCGCATATTTGGGAAAATATCTATGCACTGGCACAGGTCAGCCGACTGGCTGACTTGAGCCAGTCGACTGACCTGTGCTATATTGCACAAATCACACATAAAAATTTATATTTGAATTCAAAACCATTTGTGTGTGTGTGACTACTTGAAGAACGATTTTAAAAATATTTTCACATAATTAAGACTCAAAAACGTGATAAATATACATACTACATTCTAAATTGAAATCTTTTCTTGTTTGTAGTTTCATTCTCTTCTTGTCGCCACGATACACCATCTTGTAATCTATGTTCGTCAATAGTCGTTGAAGTTCTTCATCATGAATCAAAATCATGATTCAACACCCATTTTTCCATGGCTCTGAGCCGTGGCAAAGTTATTTAGCCATGGCCCAGAGCCATGGAAAAATGTCTTTTCTGGTGTAGTGATGTCAGAACAGTCCTCTCGAAATGCATGAATGACCAATTGGTGAAGGCGGAGCTAAAGAAGCCAAGTGGAGTGTTGTAACCTATTGAAATTCCCGAATGGAAGTGGAACATGCATCGATGGACATTATTGATAGACTGCCAAGGACTTAAGCAAGGTACGATAGTATTTGTGCCACAGTCGATTGATTGACCAAGAGTGCTAGATTCATATCTATCAAGCCAAGAAGAACAGTAGGCATACTGGCCGAGTTGTATATGAAACGAGTGGTATGATTTCAAGGCATGCCGAAGAGCACTATCAACGACAAGACCTGTTGTCACTAGCAGGTTCTGGAAAAGATTAAAGAAGGCATTGGGTGCAGAGTTTTCATTCTCTTGTGAGTTTGGAGGATCTCTTGCGAGTTTTCATTCTCGATTCTGGAGACTCGTGGGATGATCACTTGCATTTAGTAGAGTTTGCATATAAAAATAGTTATAGGTCTAGTTTTGGTTTTGCACTATATGAAGCATTGTATGGTCGACTATGTAACGCTCTTTCGTGTTGGTGGAAAGTGGGTGAGAAAGTGATACTTAGGCTAGATATGGTTAGAAAAACCTTAAGGAATATAAAGATCATTCGACAAAAATTGAAAGCTACTCAGGATAGGCAAAAGAGCTATGCCGATAGAAGACGTAGAGATTTGGAATTCATCATCGGTGATATGGTGTTTGTGAAGATTTCTCTTTTGAATAATGTTGCTCGATTTAGTAGTAAGGGGAAGTTAGCACTGAGATTCGTAGGTCCTTTTCTGATAACATAGAGGATTGGAAACCTAGCATATAGGGTGGACTTAGCTTAGAAGATGGCAGTGTGTACAATGTCTTCCACATTTCTCATTTGCAGAAGTTTGTGTATGACTCCGGCAAGATAATTACACCGGATCAACTAGATGATATCAAGATTGAACCAGAGGCTTTTAGACCTTGTAGGCCGATTCATATCGTCAGACGTGATCCGAAATAGCTTAGAAGGAATACTGTGGAGTTAGTAAAGGTTCAATGGAGTGAAAGTAAAGGTGATTGTAACATCTTTTCCTTACTAATCTTAGCCAAATCATCGATTAGAGGGGTGATTAACATATAGAAGCTATAATTTTCATTTTGGATGATTTGAATCCTTCTTCTTTGATGTCCACTTCAGATCTGAGGAGAAAGATTGGTATTTTGGTACCTGGGGAGTGGTTCTTAACCTCTCACTCTACATGCATGTTTATATTGTTATAGATGATGTTTTGATATGATTTTGACATTAAAATGTTTTCTCACCTCAATTACACTTTTATAAAGGTTTAAAAATGAATTTTGAAAGGTTTAAAATGATTTTTAAATGGTTGGAAAACCTCTAGTAATCATATGCAAATGCTAGTGTAAAAGTTAGATTTAGATTAAAATTGGCTTATATATCACATTCTTGTACATTGCTTATACGAATGTTATTCTTTGGTTGTTTATTATGCTTTGATGTTTTTTTCTATTGTTCTGGATATCGAGAAAGATAGGTTGGTGAATTAGAAAATCGAGGATAAAGTTGATTGGAGTTGGACAAAATTTGGAGGAGAGGCTCTAGAGCATGGGAGGATGGATCAATCAACTTGATGGATGGGTATAGCATGGCTAGTGAAGGTTGTACATTGCAAGCTGTAGAAGAGTGGCTAAGTATTAGATTCTACGACGAGTTGTTTCTAGAACTTGAAATAGAATTCTTTGGAGTGAGGACCGAGTTGTTTTGATGGATGGGTCGGGGTCTAAAGCATCTCAAAATGGAGTACTAGAAGCAAGGAAGAAGACTTAGCCAAAGAATTGGCTAAGTATATGGGTCAGTGATGAGTTAACAACACAATACCGAGTTGTTTTGGTGGGTCCAATGGAAGTGAAACTTCTTGGATAGGAGGCATAGGCTCTATAGATCGTGCTGAAGATGTTTGTTTTTTCGCTTGGGGTTTGATAGCGACATAGTGGCATGATGATAGTTTCAGAACTTTATGACAACTCGATGATGAAAGGAGTTAGGTTCTGATGATGGCTGCTCAATGTTGAAAGGAGTCTTGAGAATGATAATCCACAAAGTGTGGATTTTAAGAAAGGTGACTCATGGGTAGAACAGTTGAATTGTTCTATCATGGAATGGAGAATCAAGAATACTTCCACGAGGATAATGGAAATTGGATGGAGCAAAGAAAGGGCTCGAATATGCATGTTAAGGGATCACTGATACTCAAAATGTTTTCTAATGTACTAAAATCAGACGTATTGTGAGGACGCTAGTGGATATGTTGAAAGGCTACCCCAAATTGGTTAAATGGTTACGTGTACCCTGGACTGGCTGAATAGGTCTAGTATAATCTTTGGGCTAAAGAGAATACACTGAAAACCAGGATTTCTGTTAGTCCCTGACAGTTGAAAGGTTAAATAAGTTATCAATATCCGAAGCACGGTGAGTGATTGTTAGATGGATGCTATAGTTGTCTTGATTGTTCTTCTGTAGCCTATCACTCTAGGGATGTCATTATAAATAGGTATTGGAGACAGAGATACGTAAACACCTGTCATCACACTTGGTTTGCAATGTACCTTTACTATATTTTTAGAGTAGCATATTATGTTCGTTATGTGCTAACTCGTTGGTTATAGGGACAGGTCAGGTATGGTTCGTATACCTTTGTTCCTTACTATATCAACTTGTATAGTATTTTGAGATTCTTTTATCGCTCACACCAGACTGTTGTCTGAGTCGAGGTTTTATGTTTTACTTCTTATTATCTCGGGTACTCTTAAATGAGTTGACTAGAGAGCAGGTCTAGGTGTGATGCAGTAACTATTCAGTGGTTGAGTTGGATGGAGCTATCTTGTATTTTAGATGGATTTCTATGCTTATCCGGTGTTCAACACTATAGAGCCTTCCTTGGCAGTGCTTGCTTATTATTGTGAGACAGTTACCTAGGTTTGTTTCCATTGTGTAACAACAAAAGATAGCTCTATGAATTCTTTTACTAGTTGTATAACTCTATAAACTTGTACTCTGATATTTGGATCAATTAGTTATTACTGTCTCTCATGTTTTATATCAGTGATGTATATTATATTTTATTCCAAGCTATGAGATATATCACAAGTTTTGTAAGGTTTATTTCATTTTTAATCCCTGTTGATCGTTTTATATCGGCCAGGCATGGCAGCAGCACACTATCTTATGAATATTGAGTGCCGGTGGTGTAGGACGGTCAACATATCTACCTTGATTTTACTCAACCAACCAAAATGAAATTATTCACTCATACCTACCATATCATGATGGCCTAAGTATAGCATATGTTGATAGAGTTAGGGGCGTACCCAAGGGATATTATGTAATTGTTACATATATCTAACTCGATAACCGATCATGTTCGAAATAAAAAGTGTTTTATTTCTATTGTGTACTTGATATAATGTGTTATACATTAATTAAGTAATTTAATTAAAAGTATAGTCAATAGAAAATCCATAAATGGCACGTTCTGTTATAGTAGTTACAGATAAAGTTAGGCACATGCCCCAGGGCAGTAATGTAATTTGTTAAATGCATCTAACTCGATAACCAGTCTTATTCGAACTAAAAGGTCCTTTATTTCTATCATATACTTGATACAATTCGTTATATTAATAATTAATTTGGTTAAATGTACATTTAATAGAAATTTCATAAATGGTATGTTCTGTGATAGTAGTTACAATGCATTGTAACCATGAGTGATTTATAACACTAAAGTAGGCATACCATTTAAAATATTCGTAGTCATGATGTATTAAACTAGATATCGATGCATCCATTGAGACCCGTAATGCCCTTCAAATATTGGATTAGTGTATTACTCATGACTGTTGGAGGGCACCAAATAGTTACGTGCTGATAGTTATTAGATAACTACAAAACGACACACTCGATAATTGGCTAATATAACTAAGGTCAAATAGAAAATATCTGACAATATTACACAATTTTATTGACTTGAGAACACCGTCGAGCTTCAATGTGTAAACCCCACTTTGATTATATTTAAATCATAGCACAACGTCCATCGAACGACTATAGTTAGATCGAGTGAAAGCATTAAAAGTGAAACACTATCCAAGAGAGGATTCGCCTCCTTCGTTATATGAGGTTAGTATCATGGGTCAACTGAAGTCAACTCAAAGTCAAAGTCTTTGGCCAGAGTAGTTGGTTAATAATAATGGTTATTATTGAACCCAGGACATTGTGTTTGGCCTATAAAGTTGAATGTGGATGATATTGAAATTTTGACCATTACCAAATTACATAAGTTCAAAGTGATATAGTTTGATGAAGAGAATTGATATAAATAATTGTCACAATTGGGTAATGCTTAACAAAGTAAATTAGATTTTACCGAAACTAACTAAGAAATAAATTTAGAAAACATATTACAGCATTTGCTAAGTGAAATATGAACGTTAGTATTTAAATTGTTACATATTAATTGCTGACCAAAATTTACACCAAAGAGTCACAAAACAAAAACGATGAATACTCTTTATATCACCTAAATTAATTAATTTGTAATTATTATAAAATTAGCTTAAGGAATTAATATTTATGAGAATATTAGTTACAAATTTTGTATTTGATGTGTTAAACGTTGCATTTATAATAGTTATAAATATGTTAATCGACATACGATATTGCTACGCGTTTAAATTTAGATTTAAATGCAATGGACATTTTTTAGGCTAGAATTGACTTGGAGGCCCATAAGGGGCATGCAAATTTCAGCTAAAAAGCTCGGATAGGCCAGCCAAATGTTGGCAAAAGAAGGAAGCTTTTGAATTGTTTAAAAAGTGGAACTGGTAAGAGAGAGATAAGATCCATTTTCTCTCCATTTGACTTTCTATTTATATGTCACTCTCTACACCATTCTTTTTTAGACTTTTTTCCTCTCTTTCTTTCTGCAAATTTTGACCAACAAACTCCATTTAAACCTAAAAAGAAATCCAAGTACAAATCACATCAAAACTCTGATTCGATCGTCGGTTGTAAGCAATTTGGGAACGAACAACTCTAGAACATGGAATTTGATTCAGGGAGCCATTTCATCATTTCAATGTGAGATCTCTAGGCCTTGGTGAAAGGTGTTCGACATGTTTACTAATTCATTTGATATTATTATCATCTATGGTAATATATTGTAGGTTATTAAATTATATTACAAATCTAGTGTATAGACATTCCATCACCTGTTGGATGGTCGAATATATTGGTGCATCTATATGTTAAAAATTAAAAAGAAAGTATTTTTTATGTTTGTTGGTATAAGATTACCGCCTAAAATTAAAAAAAATTATATATGATTTTATCAATTAATAAATTATACTCTAAATATTACAACCATATAATAATTCTCTAAAATTTTGGTTTTGGACAACAATAATTTGGTAGCAAATTTTACTTATTTTTGACATATATTTATACATATTACTCTTTAAATACTAATATAACTATTTATTTAGCTAGAAATTAATTATATATTAATATGATTTTAAATTAATATATTTTATTAAATAACATGACATAATCTTTAGATTTTGAAAATAATTTAATAATCAATTTTGATCGGTTTATAAATTATTTTACAATTTGTTATTTAAAAATTATTTTATAAATCTGAAAAATAAATTTAGTTTTCTTATGTATTGAGTTCCAAGTCAACTAGCATATTTTATAATATATAGACATACACACACAACATATGTATATGCATATATGTTGTATATTTATAACTATTTATTAATTAAAATTAATAAAAAATAATAATTTTGTTCTTGGGTTTACAACAGCAAATAGAAAAAGTAAAAATTATTTTATATTAATTATTAAATGATTTTATTATTTAGTATGAATAAAAATTTGTACAAATACATCTTAAATATTTTATATAAATTATTACAATTATTATTTCCAAATATTCATATATAAATATATGATTGTATTTATAACTGTATATTTTTATTTAAATATATATATATATATATATATATCATTTGATACACATATGTGTGTGTGTATTTAGATGGTACATAGAATAATAGAGGGGCTAACATATTCGCTGCAGTGTAAATCTCAATACCTATACACGGACATGTCTAATCATGCACACATTATTATGTTGCACGTGCACGTGCACACATATGTGTATATGATACACATATTCAAACATAATAGTAAATAATACAAAGTAAAACTTTATTTATAAAATTAAATAAAATAGCGATTCTATTTAAAAAAATTAGAAAGTTCTAAATAAATTAGGCTTTATAAGCCCAATAAAGATCGAAAATGGTAAAAATTGAAATTTACTCATTTTTTCTATTGTGGACTGGCCCAGTTCTAATAGTTACAATGCACTGTAGCCATGAGTGATTTATCACAATAAAATAAACACACCATTTTAAATGCCCTAATTACTAAATACCTGTTATCATAAATGAAGTAGACCCAATTTCCTTAATTTTCCTTAAAAGTGTCGGGCCATTTAATACTTCAAATTCAAGGGGAACCCTTTGTATATTTTCCCATACCTATGCGCATCTGCATATCCCATCCCACGGGTCCTATGGTTGAAGATGTCCCACATTAGTAATAAACACACACAACTACTGGTAGCATCAAGGTGAAGGACAAACTTCTGTTACGTAACTTTACCGACTTCGCATCCTAAGGTACTAAGCCAAAAAAATCAACCTAAGCCTAATTGTTGGGCTAGGCCCACTAATACGCGCTCATTCTAAACGTACAATTAAGGCTTTATAACTTCCCACTACGAAAATTATACTGCCTTCAGCTTTTAATTCATATCTTATACCCTTGTTTACCATATTCCATAAATGTTAATTGTCCATAATAAATGATCATTATTATTTAATTAGATAATCTCTAATAACATTTGTCTATTCGTTCTAATTTAACCAATTATGCCAATTTCATTTCCCCATAAATGACATATTGAATCCTTTAACCTGTCTAATTAAATACATTTATATTTTCCATTTAATTTTTGTAACTCCCCACTAATCGCATTATTGTCCTATTAATTTTGAAGTTACTATCTATCTCTTTTCTATTTACACCTCATAATCCTATAATCTACTATGTTATTTATAACTAGACGTCCTAATTATAACTAAAGCGAATATTGACATATATTACACAATATAAATATATATTTGTTTTTGTCGATAGTTGCTATTAAACGTGTGTGTGTGTATACATATATTCCTATTTATAACTATTACTTCCTAAAGCAGAACATTTTTGCCCACGTTTAATTTATCAGAGCTATCCTTTCGAAAAGGATTATCATTATAACTTCCTATAAATTAACCAAAAGACCTAATCTCATCTTTTGAAATCACAAAAAATCATCTAAATAGATAGTGCAAACGACAGGGAAGAATATTCGTACTTTGCACATCACTTACCCTTTTGGTATATTCTTTATTATTTCAAACGACGCACTTTTATACATAATTGTGGAATTGGATAATTTATGGAGATTGCATGAAAATAGATACAACTAAATTGTGCCCCGCCCCAGATAAATTAGAAACATGAAATTCACATTCTAAGTCAAATTAGAGCAATCAAAACTAATCCTAATATTTTACAACTCAACTATAAATCTGGAATAAACTTCATAATTTTATAAACATTCAATTTAGGGATTAGTTTTCAATTTGCAGATTAGGGTGTATACTATATTCCAATTACCTAACTTACAGAGTGGATAGGAAAGGTTTTAACTAAATACGTTCGTTTTAAACCTATAACTCATCGGGTCTTAAATATGCATTATAATTAAATAAAAATCAATGATACAAGTTTTAATATTTAAATAAATCATATAATTTTTCACTCACCTTTCTAGCCTTTCAAATCTCTCAAATCCGAATTCATTCCTTAACTCCTTTCCATTCTAATCTAAAAAAATATGTATAACAAGATATATACATAACATTAGAATTACAAATCTGGGAAGAGATTATGGGTTAAGGAGAATATACATTTATAATTACAGTAATTACCTTTTTTCTTTCGTAGTGTTGATTCGCTCCTTTATTTCTTCTCATTTATTCTCCGACCATATCCAATTTTTCTATGTGTGTGTATCATTTTAAAATTTCTAGAAATAGGGGAGAAAAGAAAACGGCAGAGCTTTAATCAAAAAATATAAGATGAAAAGTGAGGGATTATGCCTGTATTTATAGGCGCACAAATCAATCGTATCTATTGGATTTAAAATAATAAAATCTGGACCATTCGACCAATGTTCAACCCTAACCACCACCTTCACCACCAGTCTGAAAGTTCTAGGGAATCGTATGGAAAATATAAATAAGATAATGAACTGCTTAACTAATATCAAAGTATTATAATACTGATATAGCAGTAAATAAGTAAATAAGCACACCATATTTTTTATATTGGTACACCTCTCTTACGTCCAGTCCCTAAGCACCTCTTAGGAATTTCCTAATTAACTCCCTCACTTTAACAGAGGAATAGATTTACAAATTTTTCCTAAGCAGCTGAACAGATCTTCAAATAGTAGTAAGTTGTTTCAAATAATTAACGTGTCTTCATATACTAATATTGTCTTTCAATACACCCTTCCTATAGTCTCCTCAAGTGACATGAAAATGAATGTACCAAGAATAAGAAAGTATGATCACAAAACAATGGCTTAGAGCTTAGAGTGATCTTTGTAATTTGACAGCAGGTATGCACAAGATATGTATGTTGCAATAGAGAATTTAAGAGAAGAATAGTTAAAATAAATGAAAACATGCAATCTCTATTTATAGGAGTGAAGAGAAGTGAACTAGAAGTCATGATTCTTCATAAAAAATCCATAACCTTTCAGAGAAGATGCAACCTTCCAGAAGAGTCCAAAAGGGTAAATTTCTATAAGAAAATTTTGTTTGGAGAAAAATAGTCGTTGAAGTGTCTTTTCAAAAATGGTTCAGAAATGCACTAACTATTAGACTTGTTACTATCACCAGACGGCCGGTGAAGGTAACTAGTCTACTCTTTGGTTTGAAATACATAGAAATGTGTATTTTCAGTTCCATTGATCTACAAGCAATGATTGTGTATTTGAGACACTTGGGAGACTTTACATATTTTGACTAGAATACTGCCACATGACTAATGACATCTTACTGTAATGAATCTTCATATTTGAGCTCTTTGGTAAGATTGGTTATATTTGATATAGCCTCCATTTGATTTGGTATTATGTGCTCCTTGTATCATCTATGCTTTTTTTTAATATGTCTTCACCATATTTTTCACTTTTTGGTGCTCATGTACCTGCAAGTTCACTTAGAGGATCTCGTATATAATTATATAGTTGTTGTCGTCAAAATTCGTAAAATAGAGGTTCTAATATAGTCGACCGCCCCTATAAGGGGTCGACCACTAGCGGTCGGTCGATCCATGTAAGAGGTCGACCGGTAGGATCCACGCTATTAATATTATTTATTTCTTTTTCCTCGTTTTAAATTATTTCTGCTTCGAACACTTCAAACGCTAATAACTTCTTTGTTTGTGCTCTTACTTGGAAAATCGCCACGAATGTAATGGTCCAGGTTTCTTGGCCAAATTCTAACATTTGCTCAAAGTTCATTTTTGAGCTTTAATAATTATTTATTAATTACCATTAATTTTATGGGGTGTTGCACCATACTAGGCCACCCACCCCTCTTTCATAGATACAAACTTTTCAAGCCTAAATACATCAAATCAGATTGGTGTCGGTAGTTTTGTACAGGAGGCTATCAACTTCTGGGTATGGGATTCAACTCAGGAAGTTAGGTTCTTCGTTTCAAGGTGTACATTCTAGGATTTGGTGAAAGACACAATTCCTTATCTATTATCATATATGAATGTTTAATGTATAAATTATATTATATGTCGGTTTAGTTAGCTATAAATATAACGCATCTGTACATATATGTGTTGTCATATTGGATGGTTGTATATTTGTATACAAAAAATTATTTTGCACTTGTATTTATCTTAGTTGCTTATAGTCTTGTTTTTTGTTTAAAAAGTTCAAAAATTAAATTTAACAATTAATGATTTTCCTTCTAATTAAAAGAACATGTAATGAAAGTAAATAATGCATGATTTATATTCTATAAATATTCATTCATACGTATAAATGTTTCAAGAATTAAAAAAAAGTTTATTTTGTTTATACGTATTTAATTCATGTACAATAATTATGTATAATCCTTTTAAAACTAGTTATGCAAATAATAAATACTTACATGTATATATACATATAATGTAAAATATTATCATAATTTTTTTTCTTTTACGAAATTATAATATAAATTTTATTTAAAAAATTTATGTAAAAAAAAAGCATTTTGTAAACAAATTATAATCTGATTAAAAAAATTATTTTTTCGGTCATGAACACTTAGAGCGTATACATAAATTTATTATTACTATTTACGTTACAATATATTCATAAGTGTGTGTGTGTTATATTATTTTAAATTTCATTTATTTATTTATGAATTATATGATTTATATTTATTCAAAACTACCTTGTATATCCAAAATAATCTTGCAAATCAACTATATTTACAGATATTACATATACATATATATTAAACATATTATGTAAATGGTATATATAAGTATAATTATATATATATATATAACATATTATATATATTTCTTCATGTTATATTATGTATGTACACATACATATATTTGGATAACACATATGTTAGTACCTAAGGATTTGGTTTTGACGACAACAACTTTAAGAAATCATATAGAATATAAATACTAATGTTTTATCAAGAAATATATAGTATATAATGTAGGATATTAAATAGGTTTTGATATAAGAAGACTGTACACATAAAGTAAAGATTGAAGAGTTACAGATGTTGATATAGAGACTCAAGAATGAAGACTGATGAGTATTCAAGAGTTCAAGATTCCAAGATATTCCAACTAAGGTATAGAGTCCAAAATATTTGTTAAAATTCTTATAGCACTTGATCTCTCTCTCATCTCTCTCTCTCTATTTTTAAATAAGTTTTAAATATTCTTTCCAAAACAACTTTCAAATAGTTTTTAATTTCTTATACTTATTATTTTAGTTTTTAACATTTTACCAAGTTATTGTTCTTTATTAAATTTTGATTTATATTAGTTTATTTTTCAAAATTCTTATCATATAATTTCACTTAAGTTTTGTTATGATTATAATGTATATATATTATATGTAAACATATTTACAAAGTATTAAATTATTTCACAAAGCAATAAATTTTCAAAAAAATATTTTAAAATGTTTTTCAAAATTACAAAGAGTATGTCGACATACTCTAATCCTATATGTCGACATACTGGCCATGAGTTTCAAAAATCAAATTTCAGAAGAAGTGTTTATTCGTTGTAGCTCTTCACGAATGGACATGACCATTATTCCTCTATAAATACATGTCTTCCCAACAAATTTTTAAATCACTTTTCATTGTTCTTCTCTCCTCCTTCTTCCTTTTTATTTTCTAAACAAAAATATAACCATACTCTACCGAATTTCAACCAAAATCAAACTCCATTGCCATTAGTTTGATTCTCTATCATTTGCTCTTTGATTTCTATCATCTCTCTCACTCCAACAAAGATCTAAGTACTATTCAAGGATTATAAGATTATTTGTAATCAAGATTTAAGTTCTAAGTTTGTAAATCTTTATAAAATCAAAACGATATATTTGTGGGTGTGATTGTATTCTATGAAACCAATGGGGTATGCTTAGTGGCCCGTAAATCTAGTGGGTGTGCTTGCAGCCCGAAAATTAAGTGGCTCTACCCAAAGGCCGAGATTCTGGAGGGTGTGTCTCATAGCCTTGAAATTGAGTTTTTTTTTTGCATTTAATAATTGAAAAGAAATACATATAAAGAATTATACAGGACAGGATGTAGGGTGACTCCGAACCAGTATAAAATCCTAGTGTGTTCTTTCCTTTACTCTTACTGCATTTACTGTCTATCTGTGTTTTGATTCTGTAATTGTATTTATGATTGTCAATCTCATTATTCTGAGTGTGATTTCAAAAGATTTCAAAAAAATTCGTATATATTAGAAAACACTATTCTGTTGAATATGCGAGTATATGATTTTTGTTCGATGATAATAAACATATATATATATATATATTCATTTAAATGTATTTGTTAATGTAATATTTTATTTTTCACATAATTAAATAAATATTTGGTGAATAAAATAAATAACACGGAATTTAAAATTCAAACATATATTTTATTCAAACAAATATTTATTACAATTTTGAATAGTACAAATTCAGGCTCTCACTATACATATACAACTTTGATTACAATACAAATTCAATTACAACTCACTACATATTCACTCACTCACTTGTATATATCTTCAACTTCATTCCAGATTGAATCCAACATCTGAGCAATCTGCAAAAATACACACTGACGTGGTAAAATTGAAAATAAAATATTTTTGTAGTATAAAATAAAATGTAATTTTGAAAATATTATTTGCCTCGGTTATTTGGGTTGTTCGTCATCATTTAATTTTGAATTCATCATACACGAATAGCTTGTGACATGCATAGTGTATCACTGTATATGCCACAAGGCCGTGCACACCAATATATACACTTGATAAAATTACTGGGACAGGTGAGCATAGGTCAAACCCAAATCAAAAGCCGGTTTCAACTCAAGTGCAATAAAAATAATGTCACAATATCAACACAAGGACAAACCCGAGCTCCAAGCTAGATTCAACACAGGTGCAAGTTCATGAAAATAGTCAAGACAACTAAAACAATCCTCAACCAAAATCCAAATGTACAATTGCAATATGAACCAAACAGTGCACACTGCAGATATAAGGCAACAGTAGTGAACATGCATATGATTCGTGACCAGACTTCAACATGAATTTCAAAGTGAACCAAACTAAATTGAAGAAAATACCAAATCAGTACAACACAACTACAGACTGCGCATTCAAATGCAAGCTTGGATGAGCAAGTATCGACCAAGCAAAATTGACAAACAACAACAAGTGCAAAAGTGATCAGCTATAACTCAGTGCAGCATTGACCATACAGCAAGGCCAAATACACACAAACCGGCAAAGACAAAAGAAAGGCAAGTACAACTCTAACTGGAGGCAGACAGAGGAAATATCAAAAACAAATGAAAGTCTTGCCACACAACATCAACCACCATGGAACCAAGTTCAAAATTCGAAGGCCGATGTCAACAATGTACCAGACGATATGCAATTAAAGTTTGCAGGTGACAATGCACAAAATCAACAGAGATGATCAAGTGACCAAAGTCAGAGACATAATGGCCGAAGCCAATACACTAACACAAATGAACAAAGTCTATACAGAACAGTTCAACGTGTATGAAACAGTGAAACAAAGTGGACAATGCAACAATACTAAAGCGAAGCCATCAATAGAACCAGATACGAGTCAAGCAGTCCACAGTGCAATGAAGACTTGAAAAAGACTCGAGTGCTACCAGAACTCAATGAACCAACACAAGCATATACACACACACACACATACATATGCATGTGTATACGTGACGAAGGTTACAGATTGAAGTACGAATGCACAGTGCAAACTACAACAGACAATGTAATTCAAGTTACATGTTGAAATGCAGCAACCAAGACAAGTGCAGAAATATTTACAAAACTGTAACCAGTGGCAGTGACCAAGTGCAAATGAAACACAAGAAGCTCAAAAAGTTCAGATATGAAACAGGGATAACTGTAGTAACAGCATAACAAACTAACCAAATCATTTTCATTTCAATGTTAAAGTCGTAGAGAAAAATTCAATGGCCAAAGTCGAGCACAAAAAATGAAGTCAACCACAAACACATGACAGTGAAACACACCATCTAAATCAAAGCAAAATCAAGATATATGTTTCAAACAAGTCAAGCATTCTAGAGGGATGCAAATGCACAAGTACAGGCCGAGACAAAATCGAGAAAGAATTTTCAAAAATGACCGAAGCCAAATGTAATAGTAGTTTCGAATTAGCAGTTTCAAAATCAAGTCGGTAGCATCAAGTCAGAACCATGGCAACTAAGGCTACAACCGAGCAATTTCAAATTTTAACAAAGGCAGTGACAAGTCAGTGCCGAAGTTGAACAAGTCAGAAATCGACACCGTGGTGGCCAAGCAAAGTCAAAATCGAAGCCGTGTTAACCAAGCCAAAAATATACAAATTGAAAATGTCAGAAATCATCACAATCATCAACACAAAATCGAACGGCAAGCCAAAAACTATCAGACGAACTCGTAAGAAATATACGAACGAAAAATAAGGAATTGGATTCCTATTTAAGCCCTAAAACATCATCGGCAAAATGCATTGAGTTCAAGTATTCAAACCAGAGAGCAAAAAGCATAAATTACATATCGGAATAAAAGTCGAACTCAATCAAATAAGAAGCAGCCGAAAGCATCTCAAGGAGACGATCGGTTGCCAAAGCAAATCAAAAGATCAATTGTGATCGACCAACAATCAAGCGGATTCTTCGATAGCCGAAGCCCTAATTTCACAAGGCCGGAGCCCTAGCCAATCTCACAGGAGCGAAGACAAGGATGAAGCACTAGCTAATCTCACAGGAGCGAACGCGAGGCCAAAGCCCTAATTTCAAAGTGAAAGAGGAAAGAGATTGAAGCAGCCATTCTTTGTTTTTCACAAACATAGAAGAAAGTGGGCTGGCATACATTAAAATAAAGAGGGTGATATTTTTGGGCCATCTTTAATTAGGGCTTATAATTAGGGTTTTATTTTTTATTTGTTTTTAAATTTGCAATTTCTTTTGAACATTTATAATTTCTAGTCGTGTGACTAGGAGACAAACTACGTGGCGTAGTTTGAAAATTCGCAACTCAGTGGCTGAGTTGTGGCAGGATTTTGAGAGTAGAGTTAAGGCTAATCGATAGCGGGTGCCGCTAGTTTACGTGCGTAAGCGTCTGACTACTTAATTTCTAGTAGAAACCTTGGGGGCAGCACGTAGGCAGGGTTTTGCCGAATACGGGTAAATTCTGTGTCGTTCTATTTCTGCATTTATTATTCTTCTATTATCTGTGCTGCTATTATTTTGATATATCTGTGTTGAAATAATTTCATAGAAACTTCCGCAATAAATTTTTATAATAAATAGCATCACCCTATTCACCCCCCTCTAGGGTGAAATTGATCCTACAAGTGGTATCAGAGCAAGGTCCAAAAGCCATTGTTGTTTTAAAATTTTGATTTTTCAAAAACCAATTTTTATTTTAAATTTTGAATTTTTGAAAAGGCTACTTTTGCTGAGGGTCGTTCTAGTATTATCCCTCCTATTTTTGATGGAACGGATTTTTTAAAATTGAAAATTGAAAATGGAATTTTATTTAAAATCTGTTAATATTAAATGTTGGGATATTATTGAAAATGGGTGCAATATAACAGACGAGAAAATTATCTCGATTAATGCTCTTGCTATGCATATATTATATTCTCGTATTAATCAAGATAATTTTAATTTCGTCTCTCATTGTGAAAATGTACAGGAAATCTGGAATAATTTCGATGTAATACATGGTGCAAAAGTCAACAGCAATGAGAAATCCTCCACAGCTGACTCAGTTAAAGAAATGTGCTTAACAGGATTGGTAAAAAGCAGTTGTGATGAGGATGATGATGATGGAGCAGCTGAGCTGGTGTTAATAATGAAGAAATTCAAAAAATGGAACCCCAAATAAAGAAATCCAGCTCCAAATCAACAATTGAAAAGCAGAATAATCAAAGTACTAGACAACTCAGAAGAACACGGGATCATTTGCCACAAGTGCAATAAACTCGGTCAGCCCAATTATCCTCAAAATCAACACGGCCAAGAAAAGAAATTAAAAAATTGAAATTCTACAGCCACGTGGAAAAAAAGTGACGATGATAATAAAAGCACAAGCAGTAAGAGTGAGAAAGCAGATCTGTGCCTATGACGTAATATAACGGATAGCGATGATGACGAGCCAAGCGAGGTATCAAAACTCACTCACTCAGAATTACTTATATATTTCCACGAAGTAAATGGCTGTTTTGAACGACTTAGGGAGAAGTATGCTAAAATTGAATCACAAAGAGATAGGTTGATAGAAGTAAATGAACAACTTTAACAATTAGATAAAAACTATCAAAACAAGTGCCCTAAGTGTGATAAGTGTCCAACATACGAAGAAGAGATTAAAAAATCAGAAATCAAAATTAAATCGCTTGAAAATGAAATTATGATTTTGAAAGAGAGCGGAAATATAAGAAGAGAAAATTCTATTAAAAGGTGCACACAATTGTTAAACGAAAATGAATCTCTCAAAACACAAGTCCAACAACTGTCAACGACTTTAGATAAATTTTCAAAAAGTGAGAAATCGTTGAACATGCTATTAAGAAAACAAACTATTAATACAGTTAGACAAGGACTCGGGTATAATCAATCTAAAAATGTTAGAAATGAGATTAATCAAGTAAATTCAATGTGCACAATTTGTAGAAAATTTGGACACAATCAAAATATTTGTTGGTATAGACCCAAAAACGTGATAACTATACCAATTTGGGTTCCAAAAGGCACAAATATAAAATCTCTCAAAGTTAAACAAATATGGGTGCCGAAAGGAACATATATAAATATTTTCGGGTCTCCACAAAATTATTTTCCAAAATATTATTTCACTAACAATCATGGAAGTATAAAAACAAATAGGTCACAAAAATCTTCCATCGTGTAGGTGTGGTGGCAGGCTAAGGAACAACAATAGTGTTACTTGGATTCTGGTTGTTCCAAGGACACAAGAGCGTCAAAGCAAAGTTCCTTAGTCTAGTACAAAGGTGACAGAATCACAATGGGCAACAATGAAAAATTATCGTAAAGGTAAAACAGGTAATGGTATATTTTGAACGATATATTAAATGTGATAATCTGCACCGTAGTCTGAATTATATCAGCCAATAATGTGATGATGAAATAAGTGATGATTTTGATTCTGAGTTATTCAAAGTTGTTGGCCAATTATATTCTTATGCCAAGAACACTATAAAAAACTCTAGAGTTTTTGAATTACTTCATATATATTAGTTTGGATTAATAATAGTGTTTTATTGGACGATAATACATTTGGTTATTTTACGGCTGACTCTATATTCATGGTTTTTGATTATTTACACGGCTTCAATTCAAATTCAAGAGAATTTCATTTAAAAAGTTGTTAAAAATGATTTTGAAATATTTGGTTGCACAACTTATGATCTGGTCTGTAACATTCAACTAATAATAAGTTTGAGTGAAAAGAAATTCAGATGCAGATCACACTGGTAATCTAGTTGATAGAAAAATTACTAGTGGAACGTGATTTAAGATGAGACATTTAGTAACTGCATCGTTTTTCAAAGAAAATATCTGCATATTTTTCACTTCAAATAATTTTCAAATTGCATGCATTTTTTTTATAATACCCCTTCTAGAAAATCATTTTTGACATTGTTTCAGATTAGTCGTTTTGGAAATTTTGGTTTTATAATTATTTTTGAATATGATTTTAAATGATTAGATTGACTAATCTGACTCTCTAATGATTATCGAAAAGATAAATAATGATTGAAAAAGTGACGAGTGTTAATATTAATCATATATTATAACTTGAGACGGTATATTTAGTAAATTTCTTTAGAAATTTGAACAAGAGTTATAAAAACTTTTTGTTGGTAAAAATTCCATGACCATCTCTATTTCTATCATATTTCTAACAACCATCACTGATCAAAATTCAATATAGTTTGTCAATATGTGGTACTTTAAACAGGAATCATTCGTTTTTCATTTTATATTTTTTTTTAAAAAATAAAAAAATAAAATAAAATAATAATATAAAATCCAAAGTATTCACTCTCATTTAAAAGTCCTCACGGTTATGCATGAGTGAATTACTTTGAATTTTTGATTATGTGCTTCCATGCTCATTTAAAAGTCCTCACGGTTATGCATGTATGGAACGCATATCAAAATTGATTTTTAAAAAACAAATAAGTTGATTCTAATCCCATTTAAAAGTCCTCACGGTTATGCATGGTTAGAAGATACTTGAATTCATTTTTTTTTAGAATAAAATTGGAATGCTACTAATCTCATTTAAAAGTCCTAACGGTTATGCATGGTTGGTAGATATTCAAATTCCTGATACAAATATGCTACAAATAGACACAACTGTATGGTTTTATATGATGACATCATTCCCATCTTTCTAAAAGTAGAATATGCGCCTAACAGAGTAATTATGATTTTTGTTTGATTTTTTATTGAAATTTAATATTTATATTCGATTGAGTTTTAATATTGCATTAGTGTCTATCACTTTATCTCTACTTTTCTAACACTATTACTCTTTTGCTGATAACAAAAGGGGGAGAGAAAAGTTAACATTTTGACAAATAAAGGTCAAATATTTTCTATTTTCATCTAGGCATATTTGCATATTTTTATTTACATGCATATATGAAGAGGGAGCTTTGTGTAGAGAGGAAGCATTTAAATAGCGGGAGCAAATAGAGTATATCAATGATCAAATACATTTAATATATTCAAAATCTTAACTATATGTTTGTTATCATCAAAAGGGGAAGATTGTTGAATATGCGAGTATATGATTTTTGTTTGATGATAATAAACATATATATATATATATATATATATATTCATTTAAATGTATTTTTTAATGTACTATTTTATTTTTCACATAATTAAATAAATATTTGGTGAATAAAGTAAATAACACGGAATTTAAAATTCAAACAGATATTTTATTCAAACAAATATTTATTACAATTTTGAATAATACAAATTCAAGCTCTCACTATACATATAAAACTTGATTACAATACAAATTCAGTTACAAATCACTACATATTCACTCATTCACTCATATATATCTTCAACTTCATTCCAGATTGAATCCAACATCTGAGCAATCTGTAAGAATACACACTGACGCAGTAAAATTGAAAATAAAATATTTTTTTAGTATAAATAAAATGTAATTTTGAAAATATTATTTGCCTTAGTTATTTGGGTTGTTCGTCATCATTTAATTTTGAATTCATCATACACGAATAGCTTGTGACATGCACAGTGTATCACTGTGCATGCCACAAGGCCGTGCACACCAATATATACACTTGATAAAATTACAGGGACAGGTGTGCACAGGTCAAACCCTAATCAAAAGCCGGGTTCAACTCAAGTTCAATAAAAATAATGTCACAACATCAGCACAAGGTCAAACCCGAGATCCAAGCTGGATTCAACACAGGTGCAAGTTCATGAAAATGGTCAAGACAACTAAATCAAGCCTCGACCAAAATCCAAATGTACAAATGCAATATGAACCAAACAGTGCACACTGCAGATACAAGGCAACAGTAGTGAACATGCATATGATTCGTGACCAGACTTCAACATGAACTTCAAAGTGAACCAAGATAAATTGAAGCAAACACCAAATCAGTACAACAAAACTACAAACTGCACATTCAAGTGCAAGCTTGGATGAGCAAGTGTCGACCAAGAAAAACTGACAAACAACAACAAGTGCAAAAGTGATCAGCTATAACTCAGTGCAGCACTGACCATACAGCAAGGCCAAATACACACAAACCAGCAAAGACAAAAGAAAGGCAAGTACAACTCTAACTGGAGGCAGACAGAGGCAATATCAAAGACAAATGAAAGTCTGTCCACACAACGTCAACCACCATGGAACCAAGTTCAAAAGTCCAAGGCCGATGTCAACAATGTACCAAACGATATGCAATTAAAGTTTGCAGGTGACAATGCACAAAATCAACAGAGATGATCAAGTGACCAAAGTCAGAGACATAATGGCCGAAGCCAATACACTAACACAAATGACCAAATTCTATACAAAACAGTTCAACATGTATGCAACAGTGAAACGAAGTGGACAATGCAATAATACTAAAGTGAAGCCACCAATAGAACCAGACACGAGTCAAGCAGTGCACAGTGCAATGAAGACTTGAACAAGACTCAAGTGCTACCAGAACTCAATGAACCAACACAAGCATATACACACACATACATATGCATGTTTATACATGATGAAGGTTACAGATTCAAGTACAAATGCACAGTGCAAACTACAACAGACAGTGTAATTCAAGTTACATGTTGAAATGCAGTAACCAAGACAAGTGCAGAAATATTTACAAAACTGTAACCAGTGACAGTGACCAAATGCAAATGAAACATAAGAAGCTCAGACAAGTTCAGATATGAAACAAGGATAACTGTAGTAATAGCATAACAAACAAACCAAGTCATTTTCATTTCAATGTTAAAGTCGCAGAGAAAAATTCAGTGGCCAAAGTCGAGGACAAAGAATGAAGTCAACCACAAACACATGATAGTGAAACACACCAGCTAAATCAAAGCAAAATCAAGATATATGTTTCAAACAAGTCAAGTATGCTACAGGGATGCAAATGCATAAGTACAGGCCGAGACAAAATCGAGAATGAATTTTCAAAAATGATCGAAGTCAAATGTAACAGCAGTTTCAAATCAGCAGTTTCAAAATCAAGTCAGCAGCATCAAGTCAGAAACATGGCAACTAAGGCTACAACCGAGCAAGTTCAAATTTGAACAAAAGCAGTGACAAGTTAGTGCCGAAGTTGAACAAGTCAGAAATCGACACCGTGGTGGCCAAGCAAAGTCAAAATCGAAGCCATGTTAACCAAGCCAAAAATGTATGAATTGAAAATGTCAGAAATCATCACAATCATCAATGCAAAATCGAACGGCAAGCCAAAAATTATCAGACGAACTCGTATGAAATGTACGAACGAAAAATAAGGAATTTGGTTCCTATATAAGCCCTAAAACATGATCGGCAAAACATGATCGGCAAAATGCATTGAGTTCAAGTATTCAAACCAGAGAGCAAAAGGCATAAATTACATATCGGAATAAAAGTCGAACTCAATCAAATAAGAAGCAGCCGAAAGCATCTCAAGGAGACGATCGATTGCTAAAGCAAATCAAAAGATCAATTCTAATCGATCAACAATCAATCGGGTTCTTCGATAGCCGAAGCTCTAATTTCACAAGGCTGAATCCCTAGCCAATCTCACAAGAGCGAAGACAAGGACAAAGCACTAGCTAATCTCACAGGAGCGAACGCGAGGCCAAAGCCCTAATTTCAAAGCAAAAGAGGAAAGAGATCGAAGCAGTCATTCTTTGTTTTTTACAAACAAAGAAGAAAGTGGGTCGGCATATATTAAAATAAAAAGGGAGATATCTTTGGGCCATCTTTACTTAGGGCTTATAATTAGGGTTTTATTGTTTATTTGTTTTTAAATTTGCAAGTTCTTTTAAACATTTGTAATTTCTAGTCGTGTGACTAGGGGACAAACTACGCGGCGTAGTTTGAGAATTCGCAACTCAGTGGCTGAGTTGTGGCAGGGTTTTGAGCGTAGGGTTTTGAGCGTAGAGTTAAGGTTAATCGATAGCGGGTGTCGCGAGTTTACGTCTGACTGCTTAATTTCTAGTAGAAACCTTGGGGGCAGCACGTAGGCAGGGTTTTGCCGAAGCTGGGTAAATTCTGTGTCGTTCTATTTCTGCATTTATTATTCTGCTATTACTTGTGCTGCTATTATTTTGATATATCTGTGTTGAAATTATTTTATATAAACTTCCGCAATAAATTTTTATAATTAATAGCATCACCATATTCACCCCCTCTAGGGTGAAATCGACCCTACATATTCACCCTCCCTCCAGTATTAATTTAGCCATAAGATTCTTATTCTGCAATCATGCATTTGGTATCAAAACGTTGGTTTTCAAAGTTTTCTTAATCTTATTTTTGAAAAGTTTAAATGGCTACTAACACTGGTAATAGCACTGTTAGTAACACTGTTAACACACTTTTAGTAATTCATTTGTCGAAGAACAATATACTGCTAGACCACCACTTTTTAATGGTAGTGACTACACATACTGGTCATATAGAATAAAAATATATTTACAATCTTAGAAACTTGGAATATCACACAAACTGCGCACACTGAACCCGAGACAAATTTTGCACAATGGACTGCTGAACAAAAAGCAGTTGCATAAAGTAACTCTAAAGCCATGAATATACTATTTTGTTCACTAGATAGAATTGAATTTAATAGTGTGTGTGTGTGTGTATGTATATTTATATATGTATACATACATACATACATACATACATACATACATACATACATACATACATACATACATACATACATATATATATATGCAAGTCTGCATTTGAAATTTGGAGAACTTTGCAAGTAATATATGAAGGCACAAGTTAAGTCAAACAAACTAAGATTTCCATTAACAAACCAATTTGAACTATTTAAAATGAGTCCATATATAATATGTATAGTAGATTTTATGAAATTGTACACTCACTTATTGCATTAGGCAAAAATTTCTCTGAAGAGAATCAAGTTAGAAAAATCATCAGTTCACTTACTTCTGAATGGGACCAAAAGTCTCTTGCAATTGGAGAGGCTAATGATATTAGCACACTAAATATCGAAGAGTTAATTGGAAATTTAATGTCATTTAAGGCTCAAATGCAAGAAAAAAGAGAAAGCAAAGAAATAGAGAAGAAACCCATAACATCCAATGCTATGATGGATAATCTGGATTCAGATAGTGATAATGATGAAGAAATTGCTTTCATGACAAGGAACTTCAGAAAATTCTTGAAATATAGGAAGATGAATAATTTTAAAAGAAATGGAAAGAAAAATTCTGGAAATGGAAGTGAAAGTGAAAATGGCATCCGATGTTATAACTGCGACGAACATGGTCACTTAAAATGAGACTGCCTGCATCCTGAGTAACTAAAAACCACACTAAACGCTGGTTCATTCAGAATATGTAGAAGATCCTATACTGCAACACTAGATGACTCAAACACATCATCAAGTGAAAATGAATCAGATACGGAAATAGCCAAAATATGCTTCACGGCAATACAGAACTCATATAATTGGTAAAATAGGATCGAAAAAAGGTACGCATTTAATATATTAAAAGCTTTATGTTATTTGAATTTTTGATTGTTTGATTGTTAGGAATATTTTAAAGATTATTAATAATATTGGTTGAATAATATGTGATTTTTATATTTTTATATTTTTATATATTAAAACAATATGATAATAATATAAAATATATTTAAAATTACTTTTAACTATTTTAATATATTTTTTATGTAAATAATAATAATATAGTTATAGATAGTTGTATATAAATAAAGTAGGATATATTTAAAAAATAATTCAATTTTGAAAAATTCAATAGATATGTCGACATACCCCTATAGTATATGTCGACATACATATCCAAAATTTGAATTTGAATTTCAAATTCAAAACTTTATTTTTTCCCTTCTTAAAAGGTGCCTCTTGACCAAAGAACATGTCATTTTATTCTCTACTTATTACCTCTATCTTTAACCATTCAATTCACCTTTCATTACAAAATTCAAACTTTCATTTACTCTCTTATCTCCTTAAATCATTCATCAATGGCATCCTAAAGCACTCCAATATCCATGAGACTTTCAAAAATCATCAAAAACTTTCCCTTTCAAGATCAACAAGCTATGAAAGCCTATATCAGCTATATAAATTATGGTGAAGAGTCTATGGGAAAGTTTGCAATTGTTAATAATTTTTCTACTTATGAAATTGATACTCTTTGTTCTCTCAAAATGAAATTCTCAATTTAATTAATGCTTGGCAGAACAATTATGTTTGTTATCCATACTTGGTCAAAATGTTTTATGCGAATTTGAAAGGGAAATTTTATGAAGGTAGAGAGGGAGAAGTATGGAGTAGTGTTAAAGGAACATTAATTGTTTTGAATTGTGAACTTTTGGATACTATTCTTGGATGCAAATCCACACGAATGGACCTTTCTGATTTCAAAATTGATGAACATAATCGTGAAGTTTCTCATAATATTTTCGAAGGAGATGATAATTTTAAGCTTAAAAATCGAATTTTTTGTCCAAAGGCTAGTATTCTTAATCTTCTTTTGCAACATACTATCACTCCTTATTTCGGAAATTTCAATAATGCTACCTTAAAAGTTTCTAAAGCTCTCTTTGCCATTTATGGTCAATATGACATAAATTGGGCTCAAGCTATTGGATGAATTTTAACCCAAAAATCTTTCCACCCATGAAAACGCACTATTTCATGGTATTTACCTTACTTAATTTGGCATTGATTTTAAAGGAGAGGTATTTGTCTCTCATAAAGTGTTTAATGAAGAAAATATAGCACTTATGAAAATTCCATCAATTTTCGAGCTATACGAAACACGTATAGAGAAAGAAGAAATACAAGAAGAGGAGGAAGAGGAAGAAGGGCAAGAAAAGGATATTGAAGAAGAAGAGGAGGAGGAGGAGGAAACCTCTTTAGAAAGCATTGACTTTCCACCTCGTCCAACCAATCAAGACATTTTCAACAATCAAAAGAAGATTTTCGAAAATCTAAGATTCTTAAACATTTCATGAGTAAGAAGTTAAACACAATTTCCAACAAAATGGATAAGTTCTTTAGAAAGGTGAAACACATGCTTGGAATCTCTTCATCATCCTCTTCATCCATATCTTTCTAGTTTGCTTTAGTTATGTTTAAGTATGATTGTACTTGGTTGTTTAAGTTTGAGTTTGATATGGTGTTATGTATCTTTCTTTTCTTTGTGAACCGTGTAATTCATGTCTAAGCAGTAACGAAATCCTTGTTTTCTTACTGTTATGCACTTATTACCATCTCTGGAAAGCATAATTAGTATAATAGTATAAGATAAATATATCAAAATACCAAAACAAAGCAACTTTACAACTTTCTGCATATAAGTCGACTTACCATGAGTATGTATGTCGACATACGACGGCACATTTTCAAAAAGAATAATTTTTAAAAATGAATAGACAGCAAGTGTCTATTCGATTCCAATGAATTTCTAAATACACATTTAAACTAGAAAATCATTACTACTCATTCTCTTTCTTCTTCATTTACTTTCCTAAACTCCAAATCATAAATAATGGCATCTTCTATTCATAAATTAACCGAAAACCTCAAACAAATGCCTTCAAAAGAATTCTCTCTTTTATTCTATGGAACCAAAGGTAGTTAGAATTAAGTCAAATGCAGATGATCAAGGAGCAAGAAAGGCATTTCGATGCAATTCAACAGATGATTTCAGCTCTGAATAAAGAGGAACCAACCGCTATCTAGAATGCACCATCAATAAAGATGATGAATATTGGGAGGCTATTAAAGCAAATATAATCTTTGGCATTGACGAATGGGTTGAAGTCCCAAGATATGTCTGGTTTTAATAGGTCTGATTGTCTAAAATACTTAAATTAATTTTGTTTTGTTTGGTTTGATTGGTTTTGAATTTGGTTGAATTTGAAATATTGCTTTCTGAGTGACATTATGTATGCTTGAATTGATTAAAATATTGAACGATGTTTCTTATATATCATTTCTATCATTTTGCATTTCATGATTATATTAATTATTTTTTCTATATGTTTTTATATCACATAATGTTTTAGTTATGGGGAGTTCGAATTAATATTAAGAGTTAAGAATTATAATTATAGTTAGTTAGTTTTGATTGATGACAAAGGGGGAGAAATATATAAAATACTAGGCATAGATTAAGGGGGTGTTTTGTATATTAGGTATAGATTCAGGGGGTTATATTATATTTTATACACAAAGTTGTCATCATCAAAAGGAGAGAGATTGTTAGTACCTAAGGATTTGGTTTTGATGACAATAACTTTAAGAAATCATATAAAATATAAATACTAATGTTTTATCAAGATATGTATAGTATATAGTGCAAGATATTAAATAGGTGTTGATATAAGAAGACTGTACAATATCAAGTAAAGATTAAAGAGTTAAAGATGTTGGTATAAAGATTCAAGAATGAAGACTCATGAGTATTCAAGAGTTCAAGATTCCAAGATATTTCAAACAAGTTATAAAGTCTAGAATACTTGTTAAATTCTGATAGCATTTGATCTCTCATCTCTCTCTCTCTCTCTCTCTCTCTCTCTCTCTCTCTCTCTCTCTATATATATATATTTTTAAATAAGTTTGTAAACATTATTTTCAAAACAACTTTCAAATAGTTTTCAATTTCTTATACTTTTCATTTTAGTTTTTAACATTTTACTAAGTTATTGCTCTTTTTTAAATTTTGATTTATATTAGTTTATTTTTCAAAATTCTTATTATATAGTTTACTTAACTTTTATTATGATTATAATGTGTGTGTGTGTGTATTATATTTAAGCATATTTACAAAGTATTAAATTATTTCACAAAGCAATACATTTTCAAAAAAATACTTTAAAATGTTTTTCAAATTACAAAGAGTATGTTGACATACTCTAACTCCATATGTCGACATACTAGTTGTGAGTTTCAAAAATCAAATTTCAAAAGAAGTGTCTATTCGTCGTATCTCTTTACGAATGGACATGACTGCTATTTCTCTATAAATACATGTCTTTCCAACGAATTTTTAAACCACTTTTCATTGTTCTTCTCTCCTCCTTCTCTTTCATTTTCTAAACAAAAATATAACCATACTCTATCGAATGTCAACCAGAATCAAACTCCATTACCATTAGTTTGATTCTCTATCATTTGATCTCTGATTTCTATCATCTCTCTCACTCCAATCAAGATCTATGTACTATTGTTAAAGGATTATAGGATCATTTGTAATCAAGGTTGAAGTTCCAAGTTTGTAAATCTCTATAAAATCAAACCAATATACTTGTCAGTGTGATTGTAGCCGTAAAATCAATTGGGTGCGCTTAGTATCCTGTAAATCTAGTGGATATGCTTGTAGCCCAGAAATCAAGCGGCTCTACGCAGAGATCAGGATTCTGGAAGGTGTGTCTTGTAGTCTTGAAATCGAGATTGTATTTGCATTTACTAGTTGTAAAGAAATCCATACAAGGAATTGTACGGGACTGGATGTTGGATAACTCTGAACCAGTATAAAATCCCAGTGTGTTCTTTCCTTTTAGTCCTACTACATTTACTGTTTATCCGTGTTTTGATTCTGTGATTGTTAATTTTATTATTCTAAGTATAATTTCGAAAGATTTTAAAAGGATTCATATATATTAGAAAACACTATTCACCTTTCCTCTAGTGTTAATTTAGCCTTAAGATGCCAATTCGACAATTTAACATATGTATACAAAAGGGGCTATCATGTCCATTGTGGTGTAAATCTCAATCTATATACGGATATGTCAAACCATGTACACTGTATTGTGTTTCACGTGCATGTATACACATATGTGTATATGATACACATATATACTATATAAATATAATTATATTTATGAATTAAATAAAATAATAATTTTATTCAAAAAGAAAATTTATAAATAAACTTAGACTACATAGGCCTAATAAGATCCAAAATGGAACAATTTTTTTTGAAATTTACCCCACTACATGTTGTCCCAATTTCAACATATGTACCTTAAGTTTTCTCAACAAATACATATAGTTATTTTGGCTCGTCTATTCAATTTATTAATGCTACTACACATAACATCCCTAACTTAGTTTGTTCAACTACTAAGGAGTACGCAAGTAATTTATTAATACACACACATGCATATATACATATATGGTAGAGGATAAAACAATATTGAAGATTCATAATCTTCAATATATTATATTGATTGAAATCAACTTATGAAATAATACACTTTTAATGAAACACCCTCGCGATTCAAGTGTCCGACACATCGAGAATTACGGTATATGTACATTTACATATGTACTTATTACTTAAGTCAATTTAGGGTTTCTTAATGTTCCACTTTTAGTTTATACACTCATATTATATAAGTTTTACAATTATATAACATTTATATTTTAATCAGCTTAGATAATAATCTTTTGTACGGCATTATATTAATTAAATCTTACTTAATTAATTTTTAATTAATTAACTCTTTAGTTATATGCTTATTATTTAATTTTAACATATTATATTATATATTTACATATATTATAACCTTTAACATATATATATATATATATGCATTTTAATGCATTAGTTACCTTTTAATTTATTTATTTAATTAAATTTTGTTAATTTTGAAAACTTATTTTATATATAAATGCTTACTTACATTGTCTTAAAATTTTCAAGATAATATAATATATATATCATTATATATTATACATGAATATATGTATATTATTTAATTAACTTATTTAATTAATTTAATTCTTTTATTAATCTTATTAACAAAGTTAATTTATATTTATTTCAAACATTTTGAAAAAAATGATTATATTATAATTTTTATAATATATATGTATCTTATTTTAAATTTAAAAGTTGTCTTTTTATTTTCAAACAATTTTGAAAACTAGCAAAATGCCCAATTCAAATTGGGCCTTTTCTATAACGGGAAACCTTTTGGATCATATATCTGTCTGGACACTCTTCTATTCGGACTGTGAACTTAATTGGTTGACACTAACATGACTAATTTAGATCACATAGGCTATTGAGCTCTGATGCTGCTGGCGGAACTAGGCCAGCTCGCATCGAAGGAATTGGGTAAATAAAAATATACATTAATAATTGAAATCGGTGTGGATTTAATAAAAAAATACTTAAAAATCATTTTTGAAATCAACATGCATGTTTCATATTACATAAAAATTTTCCAGAATATTATATTATTTACAAATGTATTATAAATATATTTTGTTTGTTTAACTAATTTTAAGTTAAATAAATAATTTAAAAGTTTATATATATAATATATAATATATAACTTGTTCACTGTCGAATGGTTTTTAGGCGTGTATAAAAAAATTAAATTTTTTTAAAATACATATATCATATGAATTAATATTTTATAATTAAGTTTAATTGATAAAATCATTTAATAATAATATTTTAATAAAAAATTATCAGGTAAACAATTTTTTTACGCGCACGCACGCACACACACACACACACACACACACACATATATATATATATTATATAACCATCGACATGTGAAAATACAATAATATATTGATTCGTGATAAGGTCTATCCAGCTAACATATGATCGATTGATTAACTAAGCATTTAAGAATATTAGTAAATCAAAAGTATACCTCTTACTAAGGTGTAGATCACATTTTGAAATGATGAAATGGCCGTTGAAACGAATTTCAAGTTCTATAGTTGTTGGCTCTCGAACTGCTTTACCACTGATGTTCGAATCAAAGTGTTTTGATGAGATTTGTGCTTGGATATTTTGAGTTTTGGAGGGGGGAATTTCTTGCCGAAAATTGTAGGTGGGAGATGGAGCAAAAAATATAATTGAATGAATAGAGGGCGGCTTATTTAAAGGAAGGCGGAAGAGTGAAAAGTGGATCGCAATTCCTATATCTCTCATACCATTCCACTCCTCTTTCCAGTCAAAATCACCAAGCTACATCATATATGGCCGCCCCCCCTACAAAAGCATCATAGTTGAAATTTCCAAGCCCCCTTTGGGTCTAAAAAACAATTTCAAACCTAAAAGATATACATTGCATTCAAATTCAAATTTAAATGTGTACTGATATCGTAAATCGATCAATATATTTACAATTGTTATAAATACATTATTTAACATTATTCAACACATCAAATATTAAATTTTATAATTAATATTTCATAAATATTAATTAATTTATAATAATCGCATATTAATTAAATCAGGTGGTAAAATTAGTATTCATCGTTTCGGTTATGTGACTCCTATATGTAAATTTGGGCAGTAATTCATATCGAACAATTCGAATATTAATGTTCACATGTCACTTAGTAGGTGGTGTCAACATTATGGCAAATTTGCTTACTTGGTTTTAGTAAAATCCAACTTTATTTTATTAAGCATTACCCGGTAGTGACAACTATTGACACCAATTCTTTTCGTCAAAACTATATTAGTTTGGACTTGTGAAATTTGGTAATTATCAAAATTCCAATATCGTTCATATTCAACTTTATAGTCCAAACACAAAGTTCTTGATTCAATACTAATAACTATTATTAGCGAATACTCTAGTTAGAGATTTTGACTTTGAATTGACTTCAATTGACAGTGATATTAACTTCATGTAATTGGAGAAATAAATCCTTCCTTGAATAGTGTTTCACATCCAATACTTTCACTCGCCCAACTACAGTCACTCGATGAATCTGGTGCCATGATTTGACTATAATTAAAGCGGAGCTTCCATATTGAAGATGGACAGTATTCTCTAGTTAGGAGAACTGCGTAAATTAGTCACATCGATATTTTCTGTTTGTTCTTAGTTATACTAACCAACAAAAATATTGAGTAAGTCATTCTATAGTTATCCAATAACTATCAGTACGTAGCCCTTGGTGCTTCTGTCGGTCGTGAGTAATGCAATGCCCAACATTTGTTGAGCGTTACTACTCTAATCTTAACGGATGCATGATATCCAATCTTGATACATCTTGACTGGGAATATTTAAAATGACGTGCTTATTATAAATTGTTATATAGTACTCGTGATTACAACTATTTGTAATTATTATCACAAACATACCATTTATGGATTTTTTGTTAAATATATTTTTAAATTAAACATTTAATTATTTATAACACATTAGAGAAAATATATAACAGAAAGAACACTTTTATTACAAATGAGAATTGATTGAAGAGTTGATTAATTTACAGTAAATTATAGAACTGCCCTACGGCATACCCCTAACTCTATTGGCTTCGACGCTTGGAGCGATTATTTTTGGGAACGGTGAACCATCGAGACCAAAGCTAATTAAGATATATTGAAAAAAAATTAGGTAGACCTTTTTTGGACAAATTGATGTGAGAAGTCAAAGGGAAGTGTTGGTAAAAGTTTAGGGAACTCAAATAATTATAAAAAAGGGAAAGAGGATCTGCAAAAAAGACCCTTTTTATTATATATTTGCACATCTAGCTTTTTATTTCATTTAGGGGCATTTTTTTGTTGGTTTGTTTTGCATTTTTGTTTTCAAATCGAAACTCTGGATTTTTTAGACGAGCTACATAGTGTAGTTCAAAGATTCTGGTCTCAGGGTATTGAGTTAAGGCAGAGTTACTAGACTTATGATTAGTATATTCAATTAGCATGGAGTGTGACTCTATAGATGCTATAAGCATTCAAATACATAATTCTAGTCGTAACTTCGCGGACAACGACAGACACTAACTGGTTAGTAGCCAAAGCCGGATATATCCATGTGGTATTTACTTTTGCGCATTATTTATTTATTTACCTGTGAAATAGTTTAAACACCTTATTAATCCCCTCTAGGGTATACTGTCCGATCATAATATAAAATTGTGATTTTAGATGCAACTGTTTAATTCGATGGTAAAGTTAACGAACATAACTTTTGAATAGAGACTATGTATGAAGCAAAATAACTTTAATTGAATGAACATGACTTATGACTTTATTAAAAGTTATCTCTTTACACGTCTCTTTTTATGAATAGAAGCATCATTTTGAAATTTACTTCACCTTTCAATACGTTTTTACAAGTGATCATTTGTTCAAAATTAGAAAACCGATTAGTTCAATTATTTCAACTACAAACCATATGTGGTTGTATTTTTTCGCATAGCATGTAATTTCAAAGTGAACAAGCTAAATTTTGCTCTAATAAATGCAAATACAACTTGGAGTTCATTTGATGGCAAAAACATCAAGAAATATCAAGAGATATTTCACCACATAGTAAGTGTTTTTATACCAAAATAATATAACAAAGTATATGGCTAGTATGAATGAAACTAGGATTTAACATAGTTTCATTACATGCTTTATGGGTAAGGATATCAACGAGCATCCGAAAAATTCGAAATCCGTCCGTATCCGTATTCGAAATATGAAATGTTATCCGATATTTGAAAAACAGGTACAGATGTAGATATGGCCATATCCATATCCGATAATTATCCGTTAGGTTTTTATCAAGATTATAGTTATTCTTTTTGTATTTTAGTACGCAAAATGACTATCTTTACTAATTTATCTAGGTAAAAAAAATTAACATGCATATAAAAATCAACATTTGTTGCTTAAAATTATCTTTCTTAGCATATTTATTATTTTTAATATTTATAATACTTATATGAATTTATAATAAACAAAATTTTTGTATTTATTTATTTAGATTTATTGGTTCTGAACTGTTCGAAGAATATCCAATATCCGTCTACATCCACGGATATGAATATCCGAAAATGATTTTGGATACGGATACGGATATTTCGTTATCTGTATCTGAAAGTATATGTTTATAGACCTATCGATTAAATAATAGTAAAGCAGAAGAATTTCTCGCCCTCACATTAATTGTATGACTTTTCTCTATTCTTCTTAGTTCTCTCTTGATATTTTATTTTAAATCTTTTAATTTATCTGTGTATACTTATTTTACTAAATCTCTCCCGTCATTTTACGTTCTGTTAAGTATATTAAAAAATTTATAAAATAATTTACAAATAATTCATCAATTACCTTTTAACATTTTACATTCAAGTCCATATATTTATGTTAATTACATAAACAAGAATTTAACCTAAAATAAATTTAATTAACTAATATTTATTAATATTTCTAATAAATACTAAAAAAATGGAAATTTTAATGTGTATATCGTTACTGTATCAATCAAAATGGTAAAACTAATATATATTTTAATTCGATTATGATTTGTAAATTACATAAAACAATAATACAAATTTAATTTGTAGTTCGTTTATCTTGATAAATTTACCATACGTTGCATTGTAAAATTCTACAGTTAACTTTGAATACCTAAATTTAAAATTACACATCTATTTACAAAACTCATCTCTCTTTTCAATTTATAGTTTATGTTTCACTCTATATATTTGAATTAATTATGCGATATTAAATTTAAACTAATTAGATAAATACAAGAAAATGATGTTTGTTGGTTCATTTACCAAATTATGAAAATATGAAAATTAAAATATGTACGCCACTCATATTAAGAAAAATATTAAAATTACATTTTTACTAAATTAAGATACATAAGTCGCATATAAGTACATGCATAAACAAGAATAACAAATTCAATTTATAATTCATTTATCCCGATGAATTCATCATATACTACATTATAAAATTTTGTTTTTTATTTCAAGTACCTTCATTTTCAAATTCCTATAACCATTTACAAAATCACCCTCAGTTTCCTTCTAATAATTTACATTTAACTCCATATATTAGAATTAAACACGTGATCTTAAAACTATTTTAATAACTCAATAAACTATTATTTATTTATTTTAACAAATGAATCGTAAAAATAAGAAAATTTGAATATTTATACCATGTTCGAATTAATAAAAATAGGATAGAGTTCATTTAGATATATAAATACATCAATCACATAACATAAATATATACATAAATAATAATTACGAATTTAATTTATAATCCATTCACATCAATATATTTACCATGCGTTGCATCGTAATTTTTTTTTCACGTTAAGTTCCTACATTTTGATACTTCTACAGTCGTATACAAAACCCTACTTAATATCGCCTAATGTTGTATGTTTAAATTAATATTCGTTTACTAATTATGTAATTTTGAATTCAAACTACTTGAAGAAATTCAGTTAACAAACATTCGTTAATCCATTTAAAAGATCCTAAAATATGACCGTTTCAATATGTAAACCATATTCATATCAACAAAAGTGGTAAAATTGTTTTTTCCATTAAATAAAGACATAAATCACAAACCGTAAATAATATACATAAACAATATTAATTATTATTCATTTATCTCAATAAATTTGTCATAAATTTGTAAAATTCAAATTTTACCTTCAAAAACCTACATTTTAATATTTTTACGATTATTTCAACCACCTCTCTCAGCTCTTTTCTAATATTTTATATACTAATCTATGTATTTGATTTCTTATGTAATATCATATTCAAACTATTTAAATAATCTCAATTAATAGTTACTCTATTCTTCCAATAAATCCTATAAACAAGTATCAATTTTAACACACACAAACACACACAGAGACACGCATACATATTGCTATATTAAATTTATGTACATCTATTAATTAAATAATAGTAAAGCGGAAGATTTTCTGGCTTTCTCATTGATTCTAGGAATTTTCTCTCTTCTCCTTAATTCTCTCTTTAGATATTTTATTTTCAAATTCTTTAATTTATTACTTTACACATATTTTACTACTTCTTTTCCATTATTTTACATTTTGGTACATGTATTCTAAAGTTTATATAATCATTTACATATAATTTATCAGCTATCTACTAATATTTTATATTTATGTCCGCACATTTAGGTTAAGTAAATAATCTAAAATTTAAGCTATTTAAATAAATTCATTTAATATTTCTTATAAATAACAAAGAACGATAATTTAAATATGTATAACACTTAAATAACCAAACTATAATATTAATTTTTCATTCAACTATAAAGGTATATAACTCACATAAACTAATAATAAAAATTTGTTGTTAATTTATTTCAATAAATTTATCATACATTTCATTGTAAATTCTACTTAACTTCAAATACATACATTAAAAATTACCATAATTATTAACAAAATTTACCTCACTTTTCTTCTAATATTTTAGTTTTCACCCTATATGTATCAATTAATTATCTGATCTAAATTTAAACTAATTAGATAAATCCAACTAACTAATATTCGTTAATTCGTTTACTAATTTATGAAAATATCAATATGTACAGCATATTCATATTAACAAAATTTAAAAAAATGATCAATGTAAAGATACCTAAGTTATATAACTTAAAGAACTTAAAGTGAATACATAAATAATAATAATAATAATAATAATAAATCCTTTTTTCACATTTCTCTCAATAAATTTATCATGAAATGCATTACAAAATTATATTTTTGTACTCCGAATACCTACATTATAAATTTTCTATAATCATTTACAGCCTCCCCTCAATTCATTTACTATATTTTGCATTTAAGGTCGTATATTGAAATCAATTACATAACTTCAAAACTATTTAAATAATTTCACTATACAAATTTTCACCGATTTACCAAATAAGTATGATCAATATAACCATATTCATATTAACAAAAATGATAAAAACATTCATTCAAATATATAAATACATCAATCACAAAACATAAATTGTATTAATAAATAATAATTACAATTTTAAAGTTTTATTTATTTATATCAATATGTGTATCATGCATTACATTGTAAAACCATTTTTTGACGTCAAAACCCTACATTTTGAATTTATCCAATTAGTTACAAAATACTTCACAGTATCACTTACCATTGTATACAAAAGTTGATATTTTCAAATTAATTATGTGATCTCAAATTTAAATTATTTAAATAAATTCAATTAATAAATTTTGGTTAACTCATCTAATAAATTAAGATATAACGATTTCATATCAGGCGCAAAGATGATAAAGTTAATTTTTTATATAAATACAAAGATATATAACTTCACCTAACATAAAAATATGCATATGCATATGCAATATTTTCAAATTTAATATATTATTCATATATCTAAATTTTTTATATTGTATTACATTGAAAAATTCTGTTTTTAGCTTCAAATACATACATTTTAACATTTTTACAATTATTTCCTAAGCCGCCCTCAATTATTTTTTATTATTTTATATTTGAATCCATATGTTCAAACTACTTATGAAATCTCAAATTTAAATAATTTCAATGAATAGTTAGTCTATTCTTCTAATAAATCATAAAAATATATTCCAATTCTATAACACACACACACACACTCACATTATGGAAAATTGCAAGACTAATTTGTTTTATTCAACTATAAAAATATATAAATCACATAACATAAATTATATACATAAAATTATAAAAAATTAATTTGTAAATAAGTTATAATTCCTTCATATTAAGAATTTATCATACATTACATTACAAAATTATGTTTTAGCTTCAATATATCCACATCGAAATTATACATTTTTTTACAAAATTCCTCTCGATTCTTCCTATCATTTATTTTCAAGTCCATGTATGTAAACTAATTACATTTTATATTTGACTTATTTAAACAAATTTCATTAAATAATATTTTTCGGTTCATCTAATAAATTACTAGCATACGTCAGTTCCAACATGTATGTTATATCCATATTAACAAAACTGAATAAATTACTTTATTATTATATATGTGTGTGTGCGCACGCGTGCTATACAACATAAATTATACACAAACATAAATCGAATTATAATTTATAGTTCATTTATTTCACTAAATTTATCATACATTATATAACAAAGTTCTCATTTTAACAATAAAGATATAGTACTATATTTTACAATATTGTTGTGTGCAACGCACGGGTTACACGTTAGTAAACAATAATAACAAAGTTAATTTGAAAATCAATTATAATCATTTATCTCAAAATTTAGTCATAAATTGTATTACTTTTTTTTAACTTCAGATATCCGCATTTAGGTTTCTACAATTTTTTTTAACAAAAAACCCTTCTTAATTTTTTCATACTATTTACTTTTAAGTCTATACATTTAAACTAATTATGTAATTTTGAATTTAACTTATCTAAAAAACAGTTAAATAATATCTGTTAAATCATTTAACAAATCATTAAAATGTATTGGTTTTAATATGTATGTCATATTCATAGAAACAAAAATGATAAAATCAATTTTTTAATCGAATATAAAGATATATAAACCATATAACATAAATAATAATAAATTAAAAAAAATTGTAGATTATTTATTTATCTAAATTTATTATACGTTACATAACAAAGTTCTAATTTTAACATCAAAGGTTATAAATACTATATTTACAATATCGTCGTGTGCAACGTATGGGTTGCACACTAGTTATATGTGTAAGATGGATCAGGTAGTCCACAGTAAGTCTACTTCTAGAGAAAAAATGTTTATATGGACTTTTTAAAGCCCAATCTTACTAATGGACTGTGCAAGTATTGGGTATTTATAACGATAGCAATACAAAGTTGACCGTATAAAAAATGAAAAAGAAGAAAACGAACAACAAAGAAATAAATTGTGAATAAACACGAACAAAACAATCAGAGCAGTTGGTGCCATTATTGAAAACATGATACGTCCATATGCATTCACTGTATAAAGGAAAACCACGTTGCAACAAGGAACACATTGACGTACACTACGACCCATGATATTACGAACGGGGACCAAGGCCCGCGTGCATACAGCAGAGAAGAAGCCCCACAACAGCCTCACAAGGATAAAGTAACACATAGGCTTCCAAAGAATCAGTACAACAAGGATACATGTACACTCTACCTCATAGTGAGAATTTTTCATTAACTTCCCGTAAAATAGAGAAGAAAAAACCCAAGCACATGAACAACTTATACCAGATTATTTTCAAGAACCGAATATGGCTATTTCCCAAAGTCATAATCTAAGTATGATACTATGTTAAAATAAACAGAACAACATATATGATAGCTCAAAGTTTACTGCACAAAAACGCTCATCAAAAAAAGATAAAAACATGACCTTCATATACTACTCTGATCCCATAGATCAGCAGCAACAAAAAGGTTAATCAAACCTCACAGGTGAAATTCACACAAACATGAGCTATACATACATTAACATTAATCTAACTAAAGTAATTTACACTCAGTATGGCCATCACAGCTATTTTATGCATCCTCGTGTTATATTACATGTCCAAGCCAGATGATGATCCACCGTCATGTCGCAGTTCCCTCAAGTACCCAAGGAGTGTTTCTGCCTGTGAAGTTTCATGTAAATTCAGGTAAGCCTAAACCATCAGAAACAGTAGTTGGTGTTGATACTTAAGTTTGATTATAATTTATAACAAATACGTTACTAAAGCACGTGGTTCTTGTTCAATAACCTTTGTAACGTACAACTATGAAGTTGGAGAGACTTTTGTGATTTATCTTTCCATTGAAATATTGAAGTTGTTCAGTCTAAGGGAACCCAAAGACATACAGGGATTCATGGCGCATGAATTTAGTACTGTATGCATAGCATCATAACATTATGAATGATTTCAAGAAGGATTTCCGTGTGATGAGATTGTTCTCTGGTTACATGTGAGGATTTCCGAGTGAATTGCAGTTACTAAGAGGACCATTTAACCTTGCTTCTTTTGCAGGAAAAAAAACACACTATCTGATCCAGTGAATCACACCAATTAAACTGACTGATTTTAAGAATATAATTTATTGACATTCTAAATTCCACCAATCAATTTTTTAGTTATTTTAACATATTTGTGAATGAAAATGAGCTCTATTATCATACTTTTAATCATAATAAGATTTCATTCATTGAAAATGGTTTAAGTTTGTTTTCTAACGAATCTATTTATTCACATCTCATGTTATAATGAATTAATGGATAAAACACATCTATATATTAGTACTAATTACTTTTTGTATTCCATAGTTTTTATGATCAAATTTAGTGAATTTATCAATTTGTTAAGGAACATATAGTTCCACAAGTCTAAATACTAGAAGTAAATCTGTTAAAATTTCATAAATAAACCGAGAATGTTCAATTTCAAATGTAATTTTCTTTGACTTTTTACCTTAGGATTGATAAAACTATTTTCGTATTTAAACTCCACTCATATCTAGAGTTGTTATAGTAATGATAAATTTATCATTACCATATCAATACCAAGCAAATAGTAATCAGTGTTGAGCAATATCTGTATGCCAATGTTATCGGTATGTTAATGGTAAATTTATTATTGCTAATGGTAAGGGTAAACAATCGTTGGTTAAGCTAAATAAACCAATCAAACCATTTAAGTTTGCTCAATTTGATTTTGTTTTGAAACTAGATTGATTGATAATTGACATGTACAAAAATTTAATTTGGTTATCGATTTAACCAAATTAACCAAATTTTTGTTATATTGTCAAAATCACTGATGTTCTAATGATTTTTTTAGATTAATTTAGTGGTGTAAATAAATTTTATTTATCATATATGTGTGAGAAATGCTATTAAAAGGTATAAGAATACTAAATAACAATACTTAAATCATATATTTATGTTTTATTTTGAAGTTAAATGAATATTACAAACATAAAATGCAAATCATTTTTAGTACAGTTAAACCGGATAACCAACCGAATCAACCAAACTTATTTTGGTTGGTTTGGTTTGATTTTTTTTTTAATTTGGTTTAACAATTTTTATTATCGGACCAACCGAACTAACCAAACGCTCGCCCCTAGCTAACGGTAACGTGGCGGTAAAGAAATGTCAAAATTAGCGGTAATGGTACATTTAATAGTCATGTAGATTTTATTTTTTGATTGTTTTAATTTATCCTAACAAGAAACTTTTTTAAGATTTATCTTATTCAAGTAGATGCTTATAATATTATTTATGATTACATTTTTTGGCTTTATTATCTTTAAAGTTTAAGATTAGCAAAATTATTATTTCACGTTGTTGTAAATGATTTGCGATGAAGTAAGAAATTTTCTGCGTAAATTAAAATAAATCTAAATGTTTGTATAAACATTGATGCAGTACCAAAATATTTACATTTTTATCATTATCAAAATTTCAATATAATAGAATTTTAGTGGATTTATATATCGGTAAATTTATTATTACCATTTAACGGTTTACTAATTTATCTTATACCAACGAACATTTTACTAGCAGTAATAGTAAAGTATCCGTAGTTATTTTAGACTTACCAATAGCATCGGTACGGTAATGGTTTTCTCAAATCAGTAACGGTTACCATTACCATAACAATCATAACAAGCCTAATCATATTACAATCTTTTTCCTCATCTTCACCTTCCACTTTCAAACTCTTTCAGGTAGCAAGACTATTGGGGAAGAGCTTAAAAGGCAATCATATCACAAAATCTTTCCTAGTTTACTACACAAGGTAGGATCACCTAAGGAACACCATCAGAAATCGAAAGTGGAACATTCCTCCCAACAGGAGTGGCAATTACTGTAGTATTAGTCAACCTAGAATGATGAATAGCCTCATTCTGGATTGGGAGAGGAGGCAACTTCAATGCCAACTAAGTAACAAAGAGGTCTCAAATCCATCAGTAAGAAGGAATACAATTAGTTGTTGTTTGAGAATTGATTTTTCTGTTTCTACCAAGTGTAGAAATGGCGGAGCAAAATTTGAAAGTCGAAGGTGTAAATGAAGAAGGAAATTGTAATATGATTGCCTTTTAAATAAAAATATAGCTTGGTCATTTCTAAGATAAGAAAGTCAAAGAAAATTATCTTTAAAATTCAATATTGTCGAGTTATTTTGAAATTCGAATTTAACCAGCTTTATTTTCAGTATTTAGAGTTGCAAAAATGTATGCTTCTTAACAAATTGAAAGTTCTGTTGAATTTGATCGTAAAAAGTATGAAATACAACATGTAACTAATACTAACATAGATACGTGTTTATCTATTAATTCATTATAACGTGAGAAGTAAACAAACTTATTTGTTAGAAAATAAACTTAAACCATTTTCAATGAATGACATCTCATTATAATTAAAAATATAATAATAGAGCTCATTTTATTCACATTTTTTTGTTTAAGGATGTTAAAATAACATAAAATATGATTGGTGGAATTGAAAATGCCAATAAATTATATTACCAATCTATTTAATTGCTGCAATTTAATGGATCAATAAGGGTCACCTTTTTCAGCAAACAAGCGGGGTTCAAAGGCCCCTACCATTTTATAGACAAAGGCTGAAAATAAGAATGAGACAGATAGGTCTTAGCTACTACGTCCCATACACAAATCCTCAAATTATCAAGAATGAGACAGACAGGTCTTATAGCTACTACGACTCATATGCAAAACCTCAAATTATCAAGAATGAGACAGACAGATCATAGCAACAAGCATTTATTAAATAAGCTACGCTTATGCACCATAATTATACAGTGCATAAGATGTTGAAGCTGCCCTTAGTATTTTAAAACAATGAACTACCCTTTTGAACATACCATGACAATAATAAGTAGATTAAAAATTGTTTTCCCATAAAAAAACTGACATTTTTTAATCCTAATATTCGCTTGGTAATCATTCTAAAATTCGAGTTTTGCACAGCAAGCACCTTGAAGTCGTTAATAATTGATAATGACATATGTAGATTGGTAGAAAAATGCACTAACTAGATGGGCTGCCTTTGAGCTCAAGTAGGTCTAAAAATTTAAGTAAACCTACCAGATCTAAGCATCAGGACCACTCAATAACCCAGTAGTATAGTGGTAAGACCATTGGCAATGCTATCAAGGGTCTTAGATTACATACCTTAGACACACACATTATATGTATGTGTATGTATGTGTGTATGTAACAGTGTCCAATGGCATCCCTATTTTGCAATACTCTTGTGGCCTCCTGATTTCCACCACATTCCAAATTAAATAATGTTTGATTCTCTCTTCCACATCATAACATTATTTAAATCAGATTGTATGATGGAATCCTGAGGCCACAAGAGGTGCTGCAACATTGGGGCGTTATTGAACGCTCCTCGTATGTATGTAAACACACACAGGCATAATGATCATTTTATACCAAATTATGAATCATATGCACACATCAAAAATATCCACCTCACCTTGTGTTTTGCCTTGGTGGATCCGCTCTGTGAAAGTGCAACAAGTGGTGGAATCGCCCCTTCTCTGATAAGCAACCCTCTATTTTGCATACTATCTTGACACAATTGCAACAATGTCACTACTGCAAACTCTTTTCCTTTACTCGGTCTATCCTCAATAGTCTCCACCAAAACTTGCATTCCTCCTTCATCAACAATCACATCTACCCCTTCTTTAATATTCGCCAAACTACTAATGACAACCAGCGCCTTTTCCATAATACCATTTCCATTCTCTCCAATCATATCAATAAGTGCGCTTACCGCACCTGCTCTTATAGCTCTCTCTTTATTCTGCTTGACTGAACACAACTTGTACAATGTTGTCAATGCGTCTTTCTTACCTCTAGCAGTTCCATTGACTAACAAAGAGACTAAATGAGGTATTGCTCCAAGAACGCCAATAGTATTTCTGTTATCTTCAACCATTGCCAAACTCATTAATGCACATGCTGCATTTTGTTTGGCAGTATTTGTGCCCGTCTTTAACACATAAATCAGTGGTTTAATCGCGCCATGTGAAGTAATTAACGTTTTATTTAATTCATGTAGACTCAGATTCAGCAAAGCAGTTACTGCATTTTCTTGTATATCAGGATCTGTGCTCTTCAAGTAAGGAATCAAAGCTTCTACAGCTCCTGAACTACCAATCAATTCACGAAAATCAGGCCTATGTTTAGCTAGCAATCGAATTTTCCCAACACAATTACATTTTTCAGTATCAGATTCATCAGCAGATGAAAGAACACGCACACAAGATTTCACTATTGGCTCAACAATCTCCACTGACACATTCTCAATGTAATCCAAGCTCAAAGGGGAATTATCGTCATACAGTTCACTCTTTGGCGCATAGATATTTGAGACAAAAGCAAGGCGATGAAGTTCGCCGGATATGTCAGAAAACTTACCGGAAAAATCGCCGGAAAAATCGTCGGAAAGCTCGACGTTGAGGTCAATCATGTCAAAGGAGGTGGACTTTGGACCGGAAATGGCGGCGGCGAGTTGGGTAAGTTGGACGTCGACTATGGAATCTGTCAAAAACTCGGAAACTCGAGAAGTGTCGCAGAGAACGTCCGCACGTGCAGCAGCGAACACAGGAGAGCGAATAGTGCGCATGGAGCGGCCAAGGCGGTTGATTCTAGAAGAAGAGGAGGAGGAAGAAGGACAAGCTGGAGACACCATTTTCCTTTTTGGGGACTTCTTTTGGATCCTTGTTGAGTTTGATGATTGGAAGTAAAGAAGTTTGTGAATGCGAGTATGTGAGCTGGAAGAAGGTCCGTATTTTGATAGAAAATAGGGAGCGAAAGGACGAAGATAGCCTTCAAATGGTACGACGGTAAGGATAATTTGGGAATGAAGTTTGTGACCGTGGGTAGTGTAGGAGTGTGAAAAGAATGAAGATCTGTAGGTCAAAAGCATGAATATTTATTTGGAGAGTGATGGGTTGGTGGGTGGTTCAGCTGTTGCATGATTCGGATTGCCTTTCTATTCATTTAGCGTTGCTTGTACAAATTTCTCATCTCATCGACATGTTTGAGGAATTTCAATTTTGTTAGGTTTTCAATTTCAGTACAGTGTTTTTACAGAGATCAATTTAAAAAATGATTTTAACATGATTTTTTTTAGTTCTCCGTCATTTTAAAATTATTTAAAACATAACAAATTTTCTATTTCATTTTATTGTGATGACTAAAAATTTTCCATTTTTTTTTTCATTTTCCACATTATTTGTAAGTACACTAAAAAATGCAAAATATGAATCATAAAACCAAAGTTCAAATGAAGCAAACTAAGCTTTTCATTAAAAAACAATTATTTATTGTATGACGACTAATTTGTATCATAAACTTATCGTATCTTTACTCCAACCACCTCTATTGTTTAATGTTCAAATCTCTCAGCAATAAAAAAAATTTAAGAACTTATGATCAATGAATAACATCTAAAAATATCTTAATAAACTCATTTTTAATTCAAAAAAAATTAAGAAAATTGGATCTTTTATAGTTCATGTTTATTGTTAAGAGCTAGGTAGAAAAATAAATATATTTGTTCCACCTTCGTAACCAAAAAACATCTTTCCACGATTTCCTTTTTTTCCCACAACAAATTCGGATTCCACAAAAAAAATTGATTGTGCCCAATAGGGGCTTAAGCCCCTGTTGAAATATTCATTCAAGTTAGTGGTTTACGCTTATATTTCTTATCAATTATATATTTAGCATTAAAATACAAGTGCAGTTTCACCTTGCATTTTCCCTAATTTCTTTAGCTCTTCCCACTTAATAATTAGGGTCATGATCTAACACAAGCTAAGGTGTAGCTAGTTTTTGAATTCTAATTAATACTCACACATATTATTAAGGTCTAGATGGATTTGGTATGCTAATTTTATGCTCACACGGTGAAGTTAATAAACTACAACCAAATCTAAAATAGCTTTTCTTTTATTAGCCTTACTTTCAAACAACAAATTAAACAGAACAACCAAACTTTACATTTTTCTTTGATATAATTCTTGTTTTACGTCACATGTACTATTGAACTAGATGTATGGGGCCAGGCAAAGCGTAGCAATTTCAAATCAATCATTTGTAAATTATTGTACTAGATTTTTAACTTGTGTTATCATAAGTAATTTGTTGCATCAAACCAAATTTAACGTCAATTTGATATGATGAATATCTTCTGGTTTTATTTTATAAATTTTATGTTATATTAATACTGAACTTCATAAGTTCACATGTAATATATACAATAAAGATGTCATAAGCTATATAAACATCCAGCACCTAGATAATATACACACTAACACCACGTATAAACAAACTAGATATGTAATTCACACTTGTATTGCCAGCTAAAGGTTTGTTGGTAGTCTTCTATTTTTCTATAGTAATAAAAAAATTCGAGTGCTCTCATCAATTTGAGGATTGCTCTTGCATCAAAAAAATGTAGGCTCGGCCAAAATTTACTTTCGAATTTATTTTTTAATATAAGTATAGATATTTAAATTTTAAAATGCAATTTTAAGATAAAGGATAGTATTATATATCGATATATACATACATACACACACGCATGTATGAGCGTGTGTGTTTGTGTAACCTGAATTGAAATTATCAGTTATAAGCTCAAAATTTTACTTAGATAAAATAAAATTATATATATATATATATATATATATATATATATATATATAATATGAATGTATATGAAAATGAGTTTATTAAAAAGTATTTTTTACCAAACCTATAATATTACTATATATTTAATTCAGACGTGCGCACTCATATATACATTCGTAAAATATTTTTTTTAATATATGTATATAATAAAAAAAATATAACATTTTACAAAATTGTTATATTTGTTTGCTAACTTATTACCTGATTAAAAAGTAAAAAAAATTATGTCAAAATATATTGTTTGATATGTATTATTCAATATTTTATTATATAAGGGTATATATTTAATTAAAAATTTGTCTTTCATAGCTGAAAATATGTATACGCTAAAATAAACTAAATTCCTTTTATTATTTACATAACATCTTTATTATGTATTTGTTTAAATAAAAATTTGTTTATACTAAATCAAATTTAGTATTTTGATTAATAAAGGATGTTTGTAATATTTTATCTTAATTTTTTTAATTAAAATATAATTATATTATTAATCTTTAAAGTAAATTTATTAATTTATAGTCAATATATTATGACATTTATATTCACAATGCAAATATCACAAAAATATGAATAACCTAATCAAAGGGTTCATAGGGAAAACTGACCGGTTCGTCCTATAGTCAATAAGTGACTAAATGTGACACACATAGTGACACACGCGCGCATATGTGTGTGTAATTATTATTTAATATTATTATTTTAAGTGTCCATAGAATAAATGACAATTAATTTTTTAGTATTATTAAATTAGCCGTTTGAAGATTTACTATTATTCTAAATAAGGTATGAATTTTTAATTTACATATATTCACTTATATATATGTTATCGTCATCGTCATGCAATATCATTATACTCAACCATCATTTACAAAATAAATAATTTCAAAATTATATTTATTATTAAATATTTATTTATTTAAATAATGGCCGAGTATAATATATTACATGATGATGATGATAACATACACACACAGATATATATATATATATATATATATATATATATATATATATTAGTGAATTTACGTAAATCAGAAATTCATATCTTGCTTCGAAGTGACTTGCCTAAAATTGATACGTTGCTTGGCAATATTTCTTCTTGAAGCACCACTGTCTCCTCCTTCTCTTTGATTTTAAGGTCAAAATGATGGCAGCACCAAAGGGAGTAGGTTAGAGAATGGTAGAGAGACCTCAAATTCAGTATAAGAATTTGTGTGGAGGTTGGGCTATTTATAGCCATTAGCCAGCATCTTTCTCTCCTTCTTTTCCTCTAAATCATAAGATTTAGTATATTGGTCTTCCCTCTGGCCCCATATATGACCGGCCTTGGGTATGACCAAGCATAGTCAATATCTAGGTTGGCTTCAATTTGAATCAATATTTAATTAATTAATTCTTAGCTTCTAAATCGATCGCACCGTCACATAACTTGCATACATCGTTCTATCAAATTTTAGGCATGAAATAAATAATTAAAAATAGCCATGTACTAATACAACATTTTTACTAATTTGTTATTAATTTATAAAATTTATATTAATTTTTACCTTGGTCGAATTCGAAAATAGTTGACAACAAGGTTGTATTAACATTTTGGTGCGAACTCGATCCACAGTCAATATTTAAATAATTTAAATATCAAAGTCTATACAAACTTTGCTGAAGTATAGTATTGGGTCAAATTCAATGCTTACAGATCATTTAGGAGAAACCATATTAAGCTCACATAGTAACGACACTTTGTACATGTATTATTTTCATCATCACTATAGCACTTAGTTATCTAAAGTTTGGTCTAAAGTCAAAAAATATATTGATAACCTCATTAATTATGTAAGTCAATTTTAAAGTTCTTGGTTCAATATGATAATATTTATCGATTAACCGATTAGCTCTGGCCAAATATTTTTACTTTAATTTGATTTACCAATTACGGTGATACTCTTACGCCTTGGCTCCAGTGACCGAATTATAAAAGAGAGTTTACCTCTCGATAGGTTGGATCAAAGGGTTCAAAAGGAGCAATCTCTCGTGTATACTACTTTGGGCTAACATGATATATTTCAATACCTAAACATATTCGAAATAATACGTATCTTGTCTCAACATAGAGTAATGTACACGAGTTTTAGAATTGAGTAACTCACATATCATAAACACATATATAAATGATGACATATGTATCAGTATTAATAGCTATACCAAAATGATAATATATACATATCAAAGTATATTCTATACATGGACTACTCAAAATACATCACTCTAAACTTAGTAGACTATGTAGATCCAAAATACCACCCACTCTAACATCCATGTAACCACTTTTTCTGCAACCAAACTTAAAAGATGTCCATAGCTTCTAGAATCATCTCAACTCCATCGTTCCTCTAAATGAAATGAAAAATGTTGTTGATCTTGACTTTCAGGCAATGGTTACTAAAATTAAACATAGTATTACTCTAAGCATAATGCACATTACGTATGCCTTTTCTTACCGACTGCTTAACAAGAAAAACTGACTAACGTCCGTAGATAAGCATCCTGAAATCATGACACCTCAATCTAACTCAATGCATTGTCATACACATAACAAACCTCGAGTCAGAATAAAAATCTAGCTATGGGCATAATAGTGTAATAATAAAAATATAAGTGTGGTGTCGAATGCAAGTTACATGTCAATCAAAAATAAAATGTCACTCACCCCATACAAAACCCGTCCACTATCATTATTCAAAAACAATACGAACATGCTAGTGTTGTATCACAGTTCAAAGTGACCCACAAATATAACTCAATCAATTGGGGGATATCACATCTCATCCCCATGCATAAGTTGCAATCAATTTAAATTCAAGCAGTTTAGATTTCATAAATCTAATTTCCTTGTTTACCATAATACAGTCATTTTCAATCGCATATCTGAACAATTAACAGTTGCGCATACATTTTATGAGGTCGATATATACAAATGAGAGTTATATCTTAACTCTCTTCCGTGAGTTTTCATTAGGAACTTCGTTGGTAACCCTTTTGGATTCACCCTCTACCAGAATAACTACCTCGACGTGCCTTTTCAGTCATTTGCACCCGTTGTTTTCATCTAGTTGTAAGCGCACTTTACACGATCCCTTAGATGCACTGCCTCTCCAACTTATAAAGATATATACATTTTATGTAATGTAGTTACCAGCCCAGTTCCATCTTGAGACGCTAGCTCTCGTTCCACTACGTCTCTAATTATCCATTCATTATCATCATATTGTATGTGCAATAGATCGTTGGACTCCGTGGCGATGGAAAACGTCATCACGACTAGGATTGCGATCCTCGAATCAATCCGCTATGATGGATTCTAGTAGTCCGATAGTCAATACCTCTTATCATTCTCATCATATGTTAATATTTTACTTTCAAAAACATTTGACTTCTCAAAACATCTTTTGTTCCCAAAATGATGTTATATCCCATTTTTCATTAAATAAATGTTGTGTATATTCATTTCATTTCATCAAGCAACGGTGCATTCAAAACACTTCAATTCAAACATGACCAAGCATATATTCATGTCAATATCAATGGGATATACCGAATTCATATCATGAGTGAAACTTTTTGGAACATGGTCAGCCCACTGTGGAAATTATAGGTGAATTTTAATTTTTTACCATATTGGATCTTTATTAAGCATATGAAGTCTAATTTATTTATAATATGTCTAAATTTGGTTTAAAAATCATGTTACTTAAATTTATATATTTTATAGTATGAAGTTAATTTGTTTAGAATTAATTACACACACACATGTATCATATATACATGTGTGTGTGCGTGCATGTGTAACATAGTGATCCATGAAGAGTATAACATATCCACATATAAATGTTGGGATTTACATCGCAATGGACACTTGGCTCATTTTATATATATAGTATGCCCTCCAAATATGCGCATGTATATATAGTTTTAAATTCCAATTGATTTTATCTATATAAATGTATATATATATAAATACATGTATGTAAACAAGTTTTACTATTAAAACATTACAAAATTATACATACATACATATATGTATGTATGTATGTATTTATATAACTTAATGTTATACTATAAGCAAAAATTAAAATATATGTGTCTGTGTGTATATACAATTAATAAAATATATTTTTATACGAATTTAAAATAAAGTATTTATCTAAAATATATACATGTATGTATAAAAGTAAATATAATAATTAATGATAAATTATTTTATAATACTAGTATGTGGCCATGCTTCGCACATGGACTGTTTATGTTATCGTATACATTGATATTCTATTTGAGCGCCGGAAAGCAAGGGCATTTTTGGAATTTCAAAAAGATGCCGAGTAAATTTTTTTAACGAATTTTCTTTATTAGTAGTAGAGATAATATGTATACACATAATATAAATATATATATATATATATACACACACGCAAAATATAATTTTTTTAATTAACTTTCTAGTTAGAAAATATCTCGGTTTTGAAAATATTATGATTTTAGTATTTTAATATATACTTTTATATATATTATAAATTAATAAGTAGTTTTGGTCTCAATTAATTAATACAAAATGTAAAGACCCACTTTTCCATACAGTTTCAGCGGACAATCAGCCACACAAGACCCACTCAAATTGAATGGAAAGACAGATAGTTAGGGAAAAGAAAGAAGAGAGAAGAAGGGAGAAAGAAGAGAAAAATTAAACTAAACTACACAGAATCTCACCACGGAATGAATAATCTATAAAAGATAACAAATCTTTACACAAAGAAAAAACTGTAATATACATACATCAATCAGAGTACACTAACCTATTTCAGTCTGAACAGTTATAACAGCTTGTCCTTACAATTGCTGACAAACACAACCAATAGACAACACAGCGGAACACAAAGAAATATGTAGACATGTCTTAGACCTTCAGCTCATCTTCTGAACTCCATAGCATCTAAAGCACTGTAAACATGCTCGGTCTAACCCGAGCATTATAATAAAATAATTACTGAGTCAGTCTGGAAATTAGTGTGAGAAAACACAAAAAACTTGAATCTTACCTTAAAATTCCCTTAAAATCAAGGGTATCTCGTAAGACCACGTTGCACATAAACACAAATGGGTTTTTACCTTACGATAACCAAAGCACTCTTTATAAAAAATTCAATGATATTGTAATAATGTCTAAGGAGAAAATAAAATATTACCAGCATAATTGGGCACATCTAAAACCATAAGGCTCGTATTGGAGATTGAATTTCATGTGATGACAAGGAAAATAACTACCTTTCGATGGTGCATCTCTAGATATAATGCACCGGGTCTGACAAGAAGAAACTGTACCCTTGCCATACAGGACTGGCCTACCACTTGACTGGTAATACCAAATATGATCACCCCTTGTTTAATGGGCCCTGAACCTTGAGTACATAGTAATCGACCTAGATTTGGAATGACCATACCTTGACGGGAGCGACCCACATGGCCCTACTACATGCCCGATTTTTTTCATTTCCGGTTGATGAGGCTTGAGGCTACGTTTTACCTTTATATAGAACTTTCCACTTGGAATGCTAGTCATGCCCTCTAGGAAACAAATGCAATGCCAGCATTCATCTATACAAGTTGTCCAGAGATGGAAAATCGAAGGCACCACTTCTACTATATCTATTTTGGAATCATCCTCATAATTAGTAGCAATTAGCCCTTTCACTTCAAAGAACTCCGGTTGTGTAAAGAGAATTCATCATTTCGGTTGTGTAACCCTTGGGTGTAAATAAGGTCGGCAATTAACATCGAACTATGTTAACATTCAAATGTCACTTAGTAGATGGTGTTAAAAAAAATCAAAATTTTAGTTTAATAAGCGTTACCCGATTGTGATATTTATTTATACCAATTCTCTTCGTCAAAAATATATCACTTTAGACTTATGGAATTTGATAATAGTTGAAATCCAACATTATCCATATTCAACTCTATAGCCCAAACATAAAGTCATTAGTTCAATAATAATAATTATTGTTGACTGAAATGTTGTGGCCAGAGACTTTGACTTTGAGTTGACTTGAGTTGACCATGATGCTAACCCCATACAACTAAGAAGATGAATCCTCTCTTAAATAGTGATTCTCTTTCAATACTTATACTCAACCCAACTATAGTCACTTGATGGAGCGATATGCCATGATTTGACTATAATCAAATCGTATCTTTCATATTGAAGATCAACTGTATCCTCAAGTTGAGAAAACAATGTAAATTAGTGACATCGATATTTTCTGTTTGACCTTAGTTATATTAGCCAATAGAAAAATATCGAGTGAGTCATTCTATAATTATCCAATAACTATCAGCACGTAACCTCTAGGTGTCCTCAGTGGCCATAAGTAATACATTGAACTACATTTGGAGAGCGTTACATACTCTAGTCTCAACAGATACATCGATATCCAGTCTCAATGCATCTTAGCTAGGAACATTTATAACGGTACTTTTATTTTAGTGTGATAAATTACTCACGATTACAACACTTTACAACTACTATCACAAAATATACTATTTATGGATTTTCTATTAAATACACTTTTAATTAAATTAATTAATTATCATAACCACATTATATCAAGTATATAATAGAAAGAAAATCCCTTTGATTTCGAACAAGATTGGTCATTGAGTTAGATATATGCAATAAATTACGTAATTTCTCCTAGGGCATACCCCTAACACTATCGATCTCCCACTTGCATTTGAGGTCAATTTTGGAATCTTATTACAACTTTTCCAATCAATTTTCTCAAAACCAATTGGGTAAATCTCTTAGTGAATGGGTATGCTATTATTTTTTAATCTTCTACTTTGTCGATTAACTCTCTTCTAGATAAACTATCTATATTATATGAAACAATTCATAATACGTCTCTCGACTTCTAGTGATCTCTAAGTTCTATTGTGAACTATGTTGTGACATTGTTATCATATAACAATGTTATGTGATTCTCAACATTTGAAACCACCCTCGGCTCAGTTATAAATTTATGCATTTATTTTTATATACCTTGATTTTTGGCACTATTAAAGTCAATGAATCGATCATAATCTCTTCTATTTGGAACATTTCCAACTTAACGATTCTTAATATATAATTGACATGTTATACTCAAAATACTTATGAAATTTGAATTCGAATACTCCTCATAAGGAGTTTGTTGTTTCTGTAGACAATTCTCTAGTATTTCAAAAAATACACGAGAACTCCTCAAAAAACGATTTAGTGACATCAATTTGGATTTGATATTTTCTTCATATATCAAATACACAAACAAATCATGACACCATAGAAAACATAACGTGTATAATAATTTCTATTGCCAATGCATAAGGAATCCATCTTACATGTTCCGTATTAAACATTTTAATAAGATTCCTTACATATTGTTTGGGAGATTCCCAACGTCTTTTATACTTACTATAAAAGACATCATTTATAAATCCAATATCGAGTATTAAAACAGCTAAAACCGATTTTTATCACAAATACATTATTAAAATCAATAATGTGTTGTTTACTTATTGTTTAGAAATATCAATGTACCCTTTTTTATGTTCTTTCTTGTGAACACACACTTCCTCTACATTTTAATGGCTGGTCAAACTATTTGATATTTTATCAAAATATTTATTCAATTTTGATGCTTATAAAATGATACTTTATATCATTTCTTAGATTATATCCAAGAACTCACAAACTCAATGTCGCTCCCACTAACTTCGAGACATTTCTGGTTATTATGTGTAAACATCTTACTCTAAATCATTATTTAGAATTTTCTGTTCCAATACATATGTTCCAAAATACTAAGTCTTACCAAGCGATAATCTTGTGAGTAAATCTAAAATAACTTGAGTATGTTGCATAACGAATCTATTATGCTAATTTCAACAATTGAAATTCACGTGGTTATTCTTATCAACGTTTCTCATTAAATTCCAACTACATTAGTCTTTGAAAGACAAAATCGTGGTCGATGGATCACATCCTTCGGATACGATTACCAAAATCATATTTTGATAACGTGCTTGGAATTCCTTTAGCTTTGTGCATCCATGTCATAAATTCAATACTCTTAATGGCTTAATTGATAACTGAGGATTATCTTTTCTCGACATTGATAAGAAACTCATAGTTTCTCTTTAGTGTGCAAGTATACGTATTAAACACTCAAATGCGATTTATTCATTTAGGTTAGGTTAATTTTATTTCATGCCATGCAATTAGCATTATCTTTGGATCGTATCCCCTTTCATTTTACTACCAATAACTTCTCAAGGAAATTCCTTCGCAATAAAGTTGGTATTTCCTAAAACAACAATTGTTTCCTAGTGCAATTGAATGGGCATTCATAAATATTTTGTGAATTGCCTTATATGAAACCGATTCGATTTTAGTTTACAAAATTTATGTTCAAAACGTAAATATGTCATCTAATGACAGTCCATCTCAAACTTCTTTTATGGAGATTCATATAAGATTCCTCATGAACAACTATTACGTGCAATCTTTTGACTCGCACAATCTGTTGGCGTTTCTTTTAAACCTTTATCTTGTATGTTTTGTAAACTATTATTTAGATGAAATATATTAACCTTATGTACTACTCTTAAGTACATAACCTTATAGAAAGAAACCAACTCAACTTCAATCGCCACTAATCATACATTGTCCAACTAAGTTTGATTGCTCCTTATCGATGCATCATTATGTGTCATATCAAGAAGTGACTTTTGAGATCGAATCTTTATTCATTTTTAGGTATGCTCGAAACTCTTTCCAATATACTTATCCATTCAATCAAATTGAATCATTTCTATTGCATGTTGTATTATGTACTTTCATTTTATCCTATATGAGTAAATCTTAGACATACTACATCAAATACGCTTGTCCATATTGGTGATAACTCATCAGTGAATATGACGAAGTACGTGCAATATTTTTGGTATTAATAGACTTATGATTGCATACATACATACATACATACATACATACATAGATATATATATATATATATCAATCTAAAGAGTTCATGGACTCTTATGGTACTCCCACTAAATGGGTGCATTGTTTTAATCATTTGATGTGTAATTAACCAGTATTATACGATTCATAATGATAAAGCAAAATTATTTCTCAAGACCATGGCTTAGTCTATAATTCCAAAATAACTGTAAATAATATTATATACTTCTATATTTTCCAATGCATTGGTTTTATTATGAAAACAAATACAATATTATAGTTTTATTTCATAATGAATATTCATAATATTCCCATTGAGATATAACTATGTCTATTTTCAGTCGACACCAAAAATGGTCATTATTTCATAAATAATGTTTGGTATGTTTTACGAAAACAATTTTGTAACTTGATGCATTCAATAAGTGTTATATAACATGCTTCCATTATTTCCGTCGTTACTATAATAGCATATTGAATTCGAAGATCCATTATTCACTTAATATAGACTTATTTATTTCATATAATGCAACTAGTTTGTAGAGAAGAGTTCTTTGATCAAATATCTTGAACTCAAATAAATGAATCTCATAGAAAATAATTTTTTATATGAAAATACATTTCGGAATAGAAATCATATTTTTCATTCCAATGTTAAGTATCAATTATTATTATTGCAATTCTCTTTTTCGATGTTTCTTTATGAAGAAAAAGTGATTATTCACTCTATTCATCCCAACTGTACCTTAAGTTATATCCACCCTTATACGTTTGTTTTTTCTTTCTAAATGGTTGAAGCATTCAAAAGAAAACCCTTACTACAATATCACAACGAACTCTTTACAAAGATGCATTTGATCATCCTTAACATTTAAGGACATCAAATATATTGCCCTTTACGTAAACTGATCAAACTGACATTTCAACATCGAGTTCTTCGATTTATATTGTAGTTTTGGTATGGTGTTATATTTGACACAATACAATCATTTTGTAATCAATCGAACTGAATCGTCCATCCCACACTTAGGCATATTTGGTTTTTTGGATGTACTAATTTTATCGAAATATTATGCATTACAAACTTTTACCGGTCACTATATAATATTTGTATGTTGTTGTATATGGATCAAATATCCGTAGTCTTATATTGCTTTTAGAGTTCAAAACTCATAGAATGCAGCATATGGTCTCGAACAAATAAATGCATACGTGACCAAACTACGAATGTATTTAGTAGTTGTAAAATCAGAAACTTACATAGGCGTTGAAATGTTAACATGCAATAATATATCACTGATAAGTATATATTATATTTCTATTTGTCAATCTTCAATTCATTTGTATATCTTAATTGAGAAACATATGATCAATCTTATTAAATGCACAAATTTATCAGTGTAGATTATTCTATCATTATATAGCATATGTTCTTACCATATTAGAAAAGTTAAATGTTATCATTTCATTTTTTCTAATAAGGCTTGCATTAGTCTTTTATATTTCACCAAACCCTTAGAAAATCATAGAAGTCTTTTGACTTCACTAGTTGGTGTTAAAACTTGTATGACTTGGAATTTTGACCTTGAGGAAAGCTCAACAAACCATAAGCTTACATATGATGGATAACTCCTTATTGGTTGTATCATATTCAACTCCTAACCCGTGGTTTCATGCCCTAATCATGCCTTTACCTTGAGGAAAGCTCAACATGTAAAGTGGGACTATTCACTTGGACCTATCATTTCACCACAGCCCAAGTATAATGCACACATCTTGAGGAAAGCTCAATAAATATGTGCAGTTATCTTACTCGTATACTCAATATATTAATAGTACTATACATAACATCCCAAGCTTGAGGAAAGCTCAACAGCTAAAGAGTATTCAAGTAATCTATAATATATAAATGATAGAGGACAACTTTATATCAAAGATTCGTAATCTTTAATATATTATATCAAGTGATATCGACTTATGGAGTAATATATTTCTTATAAAATACCCTCGTGATTCAAGTGTCGGACACATCTAAAATGATGGTATAGGTACATTTATGTATGTATTCATTCCTTATGTCTATTTTGGGTTTGTCTAATGTTGCACCTTTAGTTTATACATTCATATTATATAGTTTTTATTATTATATAACTTATATATCATATATTGTTTATATAATAGTCTTATGTATAATATTATATTAATTAAATCTTATTTAATTAATTTAATTAATTAATTTTATATTATTTTAATATTACATTTATAGTAAACATTCATTACATATTATAACCTTTATAGTATTACACACATATCTTATACATGTGTATATTCATTTAATTAATTAATATTTAATTAATTTATTTAATTCATTAACCTTTAACTAATTTATTTAATTAAATGATTTTAGTTAAATTATATTAATTTCAAAATTCAATCCATATATATACACATGCATACTTATGTTATTTTAAACATTTTAAAATATTATAATATATAATACATGCATATATATTTTTATTAATTAACTTATTTAATTAATTTACTTTATTAATCCATAATAAAATTTAAAAACTTCAAAATTAATATATATTTTCAAACATTTCAAAAAAATTATTACATTATAACCATTATAATATATTTATATCTTATTTTAAATTTAAATTTTAAATTTTAAATCTTATATTTTAATATTTGATCAATTTCTAAAATTTATATTATAACATTTTTTATAATATTTTCTTCTTTTTAATTTAACTTTTTAAATTTAAAACTTTTATTTTTAATTACAGTACAATTTTGAAATTATCCCTAGGCCCAATTCAAATTGGGCATTTTCTATTAGGGGTAACCTTTTAGGTTGTGAGCTTAATAGTTAACCCTAATATGGCTAATATAGACCGCATAAACTATTGGCTTTGATACCATTGTTGGAATAGGGCAAGCCCATAGCAAATATTTTGGGTGAATTTCAAAAAATTTGTCATATTGGCTCTTTATTGGGTCTATGTAGTCTAATTTATTTAGAGCATTTCTAAATTTTGGTTTAAATAAAATCATGTATTTTATATAAATTTATATATTTGGTCGTATGAAGTTAATTTTTTATAATTAATACACACACACATGTATCATATACATATATATGCGTGCATGAGCATGTGTACATAATGATACGTGAAGGGTATAACATGTCCGTATATAGATGTTGGGATTTACATCGCAACAGACACGTTAGCTTATTTTATATGTATTGTCTGTTGTTTGAATATATGCATATATATATTTTTAAATTCCAATTGATTGTATGTATATAAATGTATATATACTTGTATGTAAATAAGTTTTATTACTAAAATATTACAAAATTATATACATACATATATATATATATATATATATACTTATATAATTAAATTTTACATTGCAAATAAAAATTAATATATATAATAAATAAAATATTTTTCATACGAATTTAAAATAAAGTATTTATTTTTAATATATATATATATGTATGTATATATAAGTAAATATAATAATTGATGATAAATTATTTTATAAAATAATATATATACACATAGTATAAATATAATATATATATATACATACACAAAATATAATTTTTTTATTAACTTTTCAGTTCGAAAATATCTTAGATTTGAAAATTATAAGTTTATTATTTTAATATATATATATATATATATATATATATATATATATATATATATATATATTACAAATTAATAAGTAGTTTCCGCCTCAATTAATTGACATAAAATTATTTATGAACAAGTCCAATTTTAAAAAAAAATTAAAGTCTAGCATCACATTTAAGGGGTCACGAAAACATATAAAAATTTCACCTAACTAATACAATAACAATGATATATGTATATATATTGGCTTACATGATCAAAAAATTAGATAATGAACATGATAATATATTTAATTTATGAACAAAAAAAACCTACTACGGATGCCCTTAAGTCCACGTTGAAATAATGAATTCTCTTCCACATTGATCCTTCAGATTGCTAGCCTAGAATCACCAACCTTTCACCGTCGAATAGCTTTGGATTTAACTTGACTTTTTTTTGAGATTTTGGTGTTATTTTGGAGAGATGTTTTGACCATCAAGGAGAAAGTTAACGATGGCTAAAAGAGTGTCAATGATTAGGGTTAGAGATCAATATTTAAATGGTCGTATAAGAGAGAAAGTAGGTAAGTCTATTACCCTTCTCACTTAATCTTAACCACACATCTCCAAGCTTATTCACTACGTTTTAGCTGCCCCTAACCCATGCTATAGTCGAAATTTGCAACCCTATTGATGGGCCTTAAACCTATTTAAGCCTAAGCCAAAATACTATGCAATTAACTCTAATTTAATCGCTCATCGATACCGTATATCGACCAATAAATTTATAACTATTATAAATATATATACAACAATATTCATTCCTCAAATCATATTCAAAATTCATAATTAGCATTTCAAAAATATTAGTTAGTTGAATTAATTTATGAAAATTATAAATTGATTAAATTGTTGGTCTAAAGAGAATTCATCATTTCAGTTATGTAACTCTTGGGAGTAAATTCGGTCAGCAATTAACATCAAACTAGTCAAATGTTAACGTTCATACGTCACTTAACATGTGGTGTGACATTATGGCTAAATTTATCAATTACTTAGTTTCAATTAAATTATAATTTTAGTTTAAAAAGCGTTATCCGATTGTGATATTTATTTACACCAATTCTCTTCATCAAAACTATATCACTTTGGACATATGGAATTTTATAGTGGTGAAAATTCTAATATCATCCATATTCAACTCTATAGTCCAAACATAAATTAATTGGTTCAATAATAGAAATTATTGTTAAGCGAAACGCTTTGGCTAGAGACTTTGACTTTGAGTTGACTTGAGTTGACCGTAATACTAACCTCATATAACGAAGAGACAAATCCTCTCTTGAATAGTGCTTCACTTCCAACACTTCCACTCGACCCAATATAGTCAATCGATGGAACGCCATTCCATGATTCGACTAATAATCAAAGCGGAGCTTTCATATTGAAGATCCGTAGTATTCTCAAGTCGAGAGAACTATGTAAATCAGTCACATCGATATTTTCTGTTTGACCTTAGTTATATTAACCAATTATAACAATGTGTTGTTTACTTATTGTTTAAAATTTCAATGTACCCTTTTTATATTCTTTCTTGTGAACATAATGTTCCTCTACATTTGATGGATAATCAAACTATTTAATACTTCTATCAAAATATTTGTTCGATTCTGATGCTTATAAAATTATACTTTCTATCATTTCTTAGATCATATCCAAGAACTCACAAACTTAATATCCCTCCCACTAAGTTCGAGACATTTTTGGTTATTACGTGTAAACAGCTTACTTTAAATCATTATTTAGAAGTTTCTATTTTAATAAATATGTTCAAAAAGACTAAGTCTAATCAAGCAATAATCTTCTGAGTAAATCTAAAATAACTTGATTCTATTGAATGTTGAATCTATTACGCTAGTTTCAACAATTGAAATTTACGTGGTTATTCTTATCAGCGTTGCTCATTAAATTCCAACTGCATTAGTCTTTGAAAAACACAATCATGGGAAATGGTCACATCCCTTCAGATATGATTACCAAAATCATATTTTGATGACATACTTGGAATCCCTTTAGATTTGCGCATTATACCATATCATAAAGTAAATACTCTTAATGGCTTAATTGATAACAGAGGGTTATCTATTCTCCACATTGATAAGAACCTCATAGTTTCTCTTCAACGTGCAAGAGTTTGTATTAGACACTCAAATGCTATGTGTCCATTGAGGTTAGGTTAATTTTATTTCATCCCATGCATCAACTTTATCTTTGGATCGTATCCACTTACCAATCTTTACCATAAAGTTGGTATTTCTTGAAACAACAATTGTTTTTCAATGTAATGGAACAGACATTCATAAACATTTTATGAATTGTCTAATATAAAAAGATTCGGTTTAGTTTATAAAACTTATGTTCTAAACATAAATGTGTTATCTAATGGCAGTCCATCCAAACTTCTTTTGGGGAGATTCATACAAGAACCCTCACGAACAATTATTATGTGCAATCTTTTGACTTCCACAATCTGCCAACTCCTTAGTCCTTAGCATACAATATGTTAGGGTTTCTTATCAACTCTTATCTTGTATAATTTCGTAAACTGTTTTTTAGATGAAATAACATTAACCATGTGTACTACTCTTAAGTAATGACCTTATAGAAAGAAACTAACTCAACTTCACTCACAATTAATCATACATTATCCAATAAAGTTTAATTACTCCTTCTCGATGCAATATTATGTATCATATGGAGGAGTGACTTTTGAGATTGAATCTTTATTCATTTTGACGTACGTTCAGAACTATTTTCAATATACTTACACATTCAATCAAATCGAATCATTTCTATTGCATGATATATTACGTACTTCCATTTTATACTCTATGAGTCTATCTTAGACGTACTATATATGTCAAATACGCATGTTCATGTCAGGGATAATTCATCGGTGGATATAATGAAGTACGTGGAACCATTTTGGTATTAATAGATTTAAGAGTGCATATGTGTGTGTGTGTGTGTGTGTGTGTGTGTATGTATATGTATATGTCAATCCAAAGAGTACATCGACTCTTGTGATGCTTCACTAAATGGGTTAATTGCATTTAATTATTTGATATATAATTAATCAGTAGTATATGATTCATAATCATATTATAAAATCATTTCTTAAAACTATGGCATAGTCTATAATTCCAAAATACCCATAAGTAATATTAGACAATTCTGTCTTTTCCAATGCATCGCTTTTGTTATGAAAGCAAGTACCATAATATAATTTTATTTTATAATGAATATTAATAGTATTCACATTGAAATATAACTACGCCTATTTTTAGTCGACATCAAAAATGGTCATTATTTCATAAATAATGTTTGATATGCTTTCTGAAAAGAAATGTATAACTTGATGCATTGAATAAGTGCTATATGGCATGCTTCCACTATTTCTGCTATAATAGCATATTGAATTCGGAGATCTATCGTTTACTTAATACACATTTATTTATTTCACATACTGCAACAGTTTATAGCGAAGAGTTCTTTGATCAAATATCTTGAACTCAAATAGATAAATCTCATAAAAAAAATTCTATATGAAAATAATTTCAGAATAGAAATTAGATTTCTCATTCCAGTGTTAATGATCAATCATTATTATTATAATTCTCGTTTTCGTTGTTTCTTTATAAATAAAAAGTTATTATCCACTCTCTTCATACCAACTATATCTTCAATTATATCTACTCTTACACATTTTTTTTCTTTCTAAATGTTTGAACCATTCAAAAGAAACTCTTACTACAACATCATAGCGAACTCTTTACAAAGATGCATTTGATCATCCTTAACATTTAAGGACATCGAATATGTGGCACTTTACGTAAACTGATCAAACTGACATTTCAATGATTGAGTTCTCAGATTTGTGTTGTAGTTTTGGTTTAGTGTTATATTAACACAATATCATTTTGTAATCAATCAAATTGAATACTCGATCTCACACTTAGGTTTATCTGGTTTTTTAGATGAACTAATTTCATCGAAATATTGTACATTGCAGACTTTGACCATTCACCATATAACATTTATATATGATTATATATGGATCAAATATCCATAGTCTTGGGTTGCTTTTAGAGTACGAAACTCATAAATACAGTACATGGTCTTGACCAAATAAATGTGCAAGTGACCAAACTATGAATGTATTTAGCAGTTGTAAAATCAAGCACTTGCATTGGTGTTGAAGCATAACATGCAATAATATTTTATTGGTAAGTACATGTTAAATTTATATTTGTCAATCTTCAATTTTTTGTATGTCTTAATTGATAAACATTTTATCAATCTTATTAAATGCACAAATTTATAAATGTAGATTATTATATCATTATATAACTTATGTTCTTACAATATTAGAAAGGTTAAGCGTTATCATTTCATTTTTCTAATAAGGCTCCCACTAGTCTTTTATGTTTCACCAAAGCCTAAATGAATCATAGAATCCTTTCAACTTCACTAGTGGGTGTTAGAACTCATATGCCTTGGGATACCGGCCTTGAGGAAACCTCAACATGTCATAGGGCCACATACAGTGGATACCTCCTTGTTGGTTATATCATATAAAACTCTTAACTCATGGTTCCTTGTCCTAATCCCGCCTTTACCTTGAGGAAAGATCAACAAGTAAAGTCAGACTATATACTCTGACCTATCATTTTACGACAGCCTAAGTACAATGCACATACCATAAGGAATGCTCAACAAATATATGTAGTTATCTTGCCTTATCTATTCAATATATTAATAGTACTACACATAACATCCCCAACTTGAGGAAAGCTCAACCAATATATAAACGATATATGACAATTTTATATTGAAGATTCATAATCTTCAATATATTATATTGAGTGACATCAACTTATGGAATAATATATTTATGATGAAATACCCTCGTGGTTTAAGTGTCGGACATATGTAAAATCACGGTATATGTACATTTACTTATGTATTCATTCCTTAAGTCTATTTAGGGTTTCTACAATGTTCCACTTTAGTTTATACATTTATATTATATAAGTTTTATTATTATTTAACTTTTATATCTTATATGACTTGTATAATAGTCTTATGTATAACATTATATTAATTAAATATTATTTAATTAACATTTTAATTAATTATTATTTTTATATAACAGTTATATTAAACATTTATTACATACTATAACCTATATAGTGTTACACACATATCTTATACATATACATATTCATTTAATTAATTAACCTTTAATTTAATTAATTAATTAACCTTTAATTAATTTATTTAATTTAACAATTTTAATTAAATCATATTAATTTAAAAATTCAATTCATATGTATACATGTATATTTATGTTATTTTGAACATTTTAAATATCATAAATATATCATAATATATAATACATGCATATACATTTTTATTAATTAACTTATTTAATTAATTTGCTTTATTAATCCACGTAATAAATTTTAAAAACTTCGAAATTAATATATATATTTCAAACATTTTGAAAATTTTATTATATTATAACTATTATAATATATTTATATCTTATTTTAAATTTAACTTTAAAATTTAAAATCTTATATTTTAATTTTCAAACAATTTCCAAAAATTTATACTATAACATTTATAATATTTTATTATTTTAACTTTTTAATTTTAAACTTTTACTTTTAATTTCAGAACAATTTTAAAAATAGCCCATAGTCTAATTCAACTTAGGCATTTTCTATTAGGGATAATCTATTGGGCTGTGGGTTTAATTGTTAACCCTAATATGACTAACATAGACTGCATAGGCTATTGGACTTTGATAACATTGTTGGAATTTGACTAGCCCGCAGTAGAAGTTATGGATGAATTTTAATTTTTTTACCATATTGGACCTTTATTGGGCCTATCAAGTCTAATTTATTTATATGTTTCTAAATTTGATGTAAATAAAATCATGTATTTTATTTAAATTTATATATTTTGTAGTATGAAGTTAATTTGTTTAAAAATAATTATATATACGTACACACGTGTGTCATATGTGTATGCATGCACGCGCGCATATTTAACATAATGATCCATAAAGGGTATAACATGTCTGTATATAGATGTTGGGATTTACATCGCAACAGACATATTAGCTCATTTTATATATATTGTCCGTTGTCCAGGTATGTGCATGTATATACCGTTTTAAATTCTAATTGATTATATATATAAACGTGTATATATAAATACATGTATGTAAATAACTTTTATTGTTAAAATATTAAAAAATTATATATATATATATATATGCATGTATGTATGTATGTATTTGTATAATTAAATGTTATACTACAAGTAAAAATTAAAATGTGTATAAATATATAAATTAATAAAATATTTTTATATGAATTTAAAATAAAGTATTTATTTAAAAAAATATAAGCATGTATATATATAAGTAAATATAATAAATAATGATAAATTATTTTATAATATAATGTATTTACATAATATAAATGTAATATATATATATACAAAATATAATTTTTATTAACTTTCCAGATCGAAAATATCCCATATTTGAAAATATAATGATTTTATTATTTTAATATATATATATATTATAAATTAATAAGTAGTTTTGGCTTATAAATTAAAAAGTGGCACGACCCACCATTTAGCTAGCTTGCCATGCAAAAAAAAGAAAAAGCAGTTTCGACTTCAATTAATTAACACAAAATTATTTATGAATAAAAGTTCAGTTTTTAAATTTTCTGAAAGCCTTGGATCACATTTAAGGATCACGAAAAAATTCCATAATTTTCTAAGTTAAAATAATATTTTTAATTAACTAATCGTAAAACGACCATATTTTGTATTAGTTTTTAAAATAAAAAGTAACTTTAAAAAAATTTCTTAAAGCTTCTGATGTGATGAGTTAATTTTAAAAAGTATAACATTGAATTTTAAAATAGTATATATTTTATATGAATTTATCAAATAATACGTGCATTAAAAATTATTAATATACGATAATAATAATATAAAAATTATTTTCGAAACATATAATTCATAATAACTATAAACATGTATTAGAAACTTTTCAGATTAATATTATAAAGCATATATAAACATATATGCTTTTATACAACACACACACAAATATATATTGATTTATAATTTAATATATAAATATATATAAATAAATTATTAAAATAATAAATAAAATTTATGTAACTTATAAAATTAGATTATAACTATATTATGAATATGATCATCATATTCTATACACGTAAGCAATCTCCATTGCGACAACAACATTATATGTAAAAATCTCACTTAACCAATAAAATTACAATGATATATGTATACATACAGGTACACATGATCAACAGATTACATGAACATGATAATATATTTAATTTATGAAATATTACCTGCTATAGATGTCCTTAAGTTCACGTTGAAACAGTGAATTCTCTTCCACATTGATCCTTCAGATTGGTAGTCTGGAATCACTGACCTTTCACTATCGAATAGCTTTGGATTTAACTTGAATTTGATTTGAGATTTTGGAGAGACGTTTCGACCAGCAAGGAGGAAGTTAATGGCGGCCAAAAGAGTGTCAATGATTAGGGTTAGAGATCAATATTCAAATGGTTGCATAAGAGAGAAAGTAGGTAAGTCATTACCTTTCTCACTCAAACCTTAACCCAACATCTCCAAGGTTCCTTATGTTTTACCCGCCCCTAGCCATGCCATAGTCGAAATTTGCAGCCCTAATGATGGGGCTTAAACCCATTTAAGCCCGAGCCAATAAACCATGCTATTAAATGTAATTTAATCGCTTATCGATATCATATATCGATCAATATATTTATAACTGTTATAAATATATATACAACAATATTTATTCCTCAAATCATATACAAATTCATAATTAACATTTCATAAATATTAATTAGTTGAATTAATTTATGACAATTATAAACTATTTAAATTGTTGGTCTAGAGAGAATTATCATTTCAGTTATGTACTTCATGGGTGTAAATTCGATCAGTAATTAACATCGAACTAATTCAAATATTAATGATCACACGTCACTTAGCTGGTAGTGTGACATTATGGCCAAATTTATTGCTTACTTAGATTCGGTAAAAGCAAAATTTTAGTTTAATAAGCGTTACCTGGTTGTGGCATTTATTTACTTCAATTCTCTTTGTCAAAACTATATCACTTTGGACTAATGGAATTTGATAATGGTCAAAATTCCAACATCATCCATATTCAACTCTATAATCTGACCATAAAGTCCTTGATTCAATAATAACAATTATTGTTAACTGAAATGCTCTGGCCAGAGACTTTGACTTTGAGTTGACTTGAGTTGACACTGATACTAACCCCATATAAGTAAAAAGACAAATCCTTTCTTGAATAGTGCTTCACTTCCTATACTTCCACTCGACCCAACTATAGTCACTCGATGGACTGTCATGCCATGATTTGACTAAAGCGGAGCTTTCATATTGATGATCCAAAATATTCTCAAGTCAAGAGAACTGTGTAAATCAGTCACATCGATATTTTCCGTTTGACCTTAGTTATATTAACCAATAAAAAAACTATCGAGTAAGTCGTTCCATATGTAATGACCACCCTATAGCTTGGTATAGAACGAATGTTAAAGGAAAGGAAAGATGTAAAGAAGAGAAAATAGAAGAGAACGAAAAAGAAGAAAATGGAAATATCAAATAACCACATAACCATTTGAATATCTCACATCAAATAACCACATAACCCGTTAAATATCTCACATCGTGGAATATACAATAACAAACTCACATATAAATTTAAATAAAAGTCACCTCCTACTCGTCCATACGCAAGACTCTATATGTCATCCACACCTACTCTCAAATATACTCATTTAAGAGTGCCCAAGATAATAAGAAGCAAAGCATAAAACCTCGGGCCAGACAACTATTTGTGTGAGCGATAAACAATCCCAAAATACTATAAAATTCGATAAAGCATACAGAATAGAGGGTATATAAATCATACCTAACCTATCCCTATAACTAAAGAATCAGCACATACATACATAATATGGTACTCTACAACATCATAAAAAGGTACACCATATTCAGTACCTGTCGGGGTGCCTAGGTATCTCCATGCACAATATCTACTTCATACTAAGTAAACTATCCAGGTGTCTAGGTATCTCTACCACAATACCTACTCCGCACTAAGTCAAGTCAGGGTGTCTTGATATTCCTACCATAATAACTACCTCATGTGACATCTCTAGGGTGACAGATGGCTAGTGAAGCAATCATAACAAGCATAATATCCACCAAACTATACTAACCGTCACCCTATGTGCAACAGATATATAATAACTCGTATGGCCATCTGCAAATGCCACGGACAAATGGAAATCCTAGTTCTTTGTTGTGCTCTTCGTCATTAAGCCCGAAGCTGAACACTAAACCCAATCCAACTGTCCAAGGTATACGGATCCTTGCTACAAATCCATGGGAATCCCCACTATACAATACCCGTGCTTCGAGTATAACAGAAAACAATCTGAGTCATCAACAATATCTTAGCATAGACACATCCATCGAGCCCAACTCGGTCAATATAGATTCGAGCCCTATCATATCAATATAATTTCTGTTGTCTCGAAGCCTTCGCATTCCTCCACTCCCCGACTCCTAACACGAGCCTGTTCTGTACCTACTCCCTACTCGAGTCACAAATCGAAGGTACGGAGTGGCTAATCTTCGGTACCTACTCCCATCATGAGTCACAAACCAAAGATACAAGTCCAGTATGCTATATATCGCCATCCACCATGATGCGAAATGAGCCAACACCTCCATCAAGATCCACAGAGACCTCATACTACTATCCTTGGAACCTACTCCATACATCATTGAGTCACCAACCTAAGTACCAGACTATCATGTCGAAGCATCACATGGATTAAAGTTTGTAATTTTAGTTAAAAAAAGTTTTTAAAGTATGTTTCAAATCTTGAAAAGTAAGGGTTTGTGAAGTGGTTCACTAAGAATATGTAAGAGCGAACTTCGCCCATAGCGATAGTAGCTATGGATGTAGTTCGGTAAAGGTTTGAATTTCTATTTCAAATTTGTTTTATTTTGAAATTAGTTTTCTAAGTTATCTAAAAACATAATTAGTAATATTAAAAATTAATTAAGTTGGAATATAATTATTTTAATTAATTAGTTAATTAAAAGATAATTAGCACCTAATTGGTAATTAAGAAGGTGATTAAAGGTTAATCACCGATTAAGTTAAGTTAATGACTATTAATTTGATTTATAAAGTTTTGGTTAGTGCTTAATGGGGTTTAGAAGTAATTAAGTGATTAATAATTATTTAATTAAGATTAATGTTAACTGATTAATTATTTAATTCATGAGTTATTTAATTAATTAGGGTTTAACTCTTAAACAATTTGGTTCAACCTTAACCAAGTTGCGTTAGGAAGTTAATTAGTACTTAATCAAGTTCATTAAGCCTAATTAGAGTTTAATCTTGATTTAAATTGGATTAATTTAGATTTAGTTTCGGTTTAAGCTAATCAAATATACTTTTAACTTTTCAAAGGTGATTTTAAACTAAACAGAATGTGTTTTAATCAATTTTCGTTTTCAGAATAAATCGATTCCATATAAAATGATCTCTTGTCCAGACCCTTGAGTAACCTATATGATTAAGAGAATTAAAAGACATCTGTTAGCAGAACAAACCACCATTCTGCTATAGTGCAAGTGATTTGATTTTGTGGACATGTGTTAAGAAGAATAAATCCCCATTCTGCTATAAATTGATTGAATTGTTTGGACATCTACTTAGTAGGATAAATCACCATCCTGTTGTTATATTATTTGGACTTGTATATGCCAACTAGTTATATTGACATGTTATTCCCTGATTCGATATGAACTGTATTTACATATATGGTAGCTTATGTAAATAATTGTTAAGTGGCTTGGGAATCGAATTGAAATTGAATGGTAACTTAAACTATTATCACTGGGATTGCTAAGCCTCTTTTCGAATTTGTAAAGTGTGTTTTGAATTAACTTAAATTCTTAAATCAACTTAGAGTTTAAAGTTTATAAATGATTTCCAAGTTATGCTATTATGTTGTAAAGTTATTTACAAGTAATAACTTGTTTATAAAAGGGGTTTTGCCGAAGGGTTACATTAAGTGTTGTACAGATGATGTTTTGTAAATGATAAAGTAGTATAGAAAGGTTTATATAAAGAATTTTAAGAATAGGAAAAAGGTTTATAGATCATTTCAGAGATTTGGAAAGAGGTTTATAAAGTAACTCAAAGGTTTAATAAGGTGGGTTATAACTTTATTTGAAAGTTATAAGTTAACTGAAATATGAGATGAGCATTTAAAAAGGGAATTTTTGATAAAGGATAAGCGGAATGTTTTATTTGAAAAAAATGTTTGGTTATTTAATATGGGATTTGGAAAGAAGAAAACTTTGAAGGTTTGTAAATATACTTATACTGATAAGATAAGCATATGATTTTATTTTAAGCATGAAAAGTAAAATGTTTTGGTAATATACTTATAACATTTAGATAAGTATTTAAATGTTTCCCAAGTATAAAAGGAAATGTAAGGGGTTTGGAATAGTGTTTTGAAAAGATCTTATGATCAAGTTTTATAAAGTGGTTTTTATTAATTAAAGAGAACCAATAAAAGCTTAGTGGATCTCGTATGGAAATTAAACCATGATTGGATGTTTGTTTATTTGATAGTTAAATAACCAACTATCAAATTTGAAAAAATATAACTTTGGAAATGTCTAGGAGAAACACAAGAAGTATATGGTAGATTTGCCATCGAAGGTGCTATACTATACATATAAACTAGTTTCGTTCTTCTAGGACGAATGATAAGGGAATCCGTCCACAAACAGTTAGGAGGTGAACTTTGCTCTGTTCATTTGTCTGTTTATTTCCTAAAGAACTAGGGTTGAGTTTACTAGAAATATCGAAAGTTATTTCAGAGAGATCGAAATTGAATATGCTATCTGAAAACCACTTTGATCGAACTCAAGCATTTCGAAACGAAGACATCTTGAAGCATGGGATCGAAGATGGAGCCATTTAAGTGCAAGGGTTGCTTGCTACTAATCCTAAGGGTGGTTCCAAAATGGATGTAGTAGAAGTGGTGCCTTCGGTTTGTCCTTATCCTGGACAACTTGTATGGATTAATGCTGGCACTGCATTACTGCCAGGAGGGTAGTGTTAGCATTCCAAGATGGATTGCTATTCAGAAAGGTAAAGCGTAGCCTCAAGCCTCACAACTGGGAGGAATGGCAAAAGAAGGGCATACAATAGAGCAATGTGGTTAGCTACCATTAGAAGCGGTCACCCCATTCTAGATGTCCCTTTCAGAGTTGGTTTGCTCGCAAATACTGTGGTAGTATAAGGTCTCGATGTCAAAGGGGTGAGGTAATCCGGTCTACCATGTTAAAAGGACAACTGGCTCTGTGTTATCATTAGTGCATTTTTTAGAGGTGTATCATGGAAAGGTAGTCCCTTACCTTTCCAATGCTGGGATCCAATCTCCAATACGTGCCTTACGGTTTTGATTGTAGAGCCTAGTGTGTTGGAGTATGAGATACAAGTATTTCAGCCATTTTATCTATTTACTTTAAACCTAGACGCTATGATAATATCACTAGATTTTGATATAAAATGTTTTGGTTACCGTAAGGTAAAAACCCATCTATTTTTATGTGTAGTGTGGTCTTACGAGATACCCTTTGTTTAAAAGATTTTCAGGTATAGAAATCAGTTTGGTTATTACATGTTATCGAGTTTTACTCACGTTGGTTTACCAGACTGACCCAGGCATTATTCTATGTAATGCTCGGGTCAGACCGAGCACGCTTTCTCGGGTTTAGCAAGATATTTTCGGAGTTGGAGAGGAGCTGGATGGTCAAGACATATTCATGTATATTTTTCTTCCATTGTATTATATAGTTTGTATGTTTGTCAATGTAAAGAAAGGTTTATATAACTGTACAAATTTAGGATAAGTCTTGTGTACTTTGATGTTATATGAAAAAGATGTTTCCTTTTGTAAAGATCATTATTGTATTATATATTATTCGCTGCGCTGTGAGATTCTGTGCTGTTAGTTTTCTTCTATCTTCTATCTTCTTCTTTCATCCTAACAAATCGGTATTTCGAGCACTAGAATGTTCGGCATGTGATACAGTGGGCGTATTAGTGTCGATTTTCAAGGGTCGAAAATCCGGATTCGTTACACTTCTCACAGAAAGAAAACTACAATAGTTTTCCAAGTGCACCCCATCAAAGTCCTCACAAACAAACCGTTTAAGCAAATATTATAAAAGCCAGAAATGTTAGGTCAATTACTAAAATGGGCTATGGAGCTCAGCCAATATGATATCTCTTACGGCCCTAGAGAAGAAATCAAAGGCAAGTGCTAGTAGACTTCATTGCGGAATGCATACTTCCCGAAGAACCATACTTGAAAAAGAAACACCCACTCCACGGTCTGGTCAATTATTTATGGACGGAGCATCGAATGAGTAAGGGGTAGGAATTAGGTTTGTGCCGATCACTCTGGATGGGCAAAAATTATACAAGCTACTACAACTTGGATTTAAAGCGATGAATCACATCGCAGAATACGAAGCTATCCTCGTGAGCTTAAGAGTGGCTTAGGTAATGAAGGTATCCCATATTAAAGTTCATAGTGATTCCCAATTAGTTGTGAACCAAGTGCAGGGTAATTACCAAGCCAAAGAGCTAACCCTAGCTAAATATATGGAACTATCTAAAAAATTATTAAAGCAGTTCGAACAATTTGATAGAGTAAATTAGGCATGAGAACAACTCTTTTGCTTATTCATTAGCCAAACTCGCTAGCACAAAAGTGGCAAATGAAATGAAAGCAGTTCTAATCGGGCATCAGACTAAACCAAGCGTCAACAATCTAATCAAGTACCTAACCGGATCCCAACGAGCTACCATCAAAGAAGCCCAAAATCAAGAGACGTCAGAAAGTCAAGAGTAGTCCCCAATCACGCTTATCCTTTAGCAAGTGGAGGAAGAATCCTGAATGATCTCTATCAAACAATTCTTGATAAATGGAGTTCTACCTCCAAACAAGAATGAAGCCTGTAAAATAAGATACCAAGCTTCGTATTTTTCCTTCTTTGATAGCATATTATATAAGAGTAGGTACTTTACCCCTTATCTTAGATGTGTTTCCAAAGAAGAACTACATGAATGGTAATATGAGGACCACTCTGGAAGAGCAAAGTTAGTAATGAAGGTTATAAGGCATGAGTACTACTGGCCTACGACACTAAAGGATGTGCAAGAGTATGTGTGATAGATGTCAAAGATTTTCCAATATCCCAAGATAAACATCCCATAAGCTCATCACACTGGTTAGCCCGTGGCCATTCAATATATGGGGAACATACCTAATAGGACCACTTCCCATGTCAAAAGGAGGAGCGAAGTACACCGTGGTGGCGATAGATTACTTCACAAAATAGGTAGAAGCAGATTCCTTAGCCACTATTACCATGAAAAAAATAGGTACTTTTGTTTAAGGAACATAAGCACAAGGTTCCGAATCCTACATAAGATAATCTTTGATAATCGAACTTTATGGAAGGAATGAGATAATAAAACGCTTCTCTTCTGTTGCACATCCATAGGCAAGTAGGAAAGAAGAGATTGAGAAGGAGATAGGCAAGTGGGCAGAAGATTAATCCCTAGTATTGTAGGCCTACATGACCTCATCCAGATCCCTAACCGACCATAAACCCTTCTCCCTAACCTATGGCAATGAAGCAGTGTTCCTAATCGAGAAAGAGATCACATCATATAGATGAGTATCGTATATCGCATATCATAAAAGAGTTAAATAGGGTGGCCCATGACATCAGTCAATAAAGAAGAGATGAAGTAGTCGCCTTATCCGCTACATACCGACAAAGGATGGTGAAAAGTACAATACTAGGCTCAAAGTGATGAACGTATTTTTCTGCATTTTAAACCTTTTGTTTCATGTATTTTTACTTTTTTTAAGCGGTATTATATAGGTATTTTATTGTGGTTTTACATATTATAGATTTCAAAGTGCAACATTTTGAGTACCGAATAATTCGAAGAGAAAGCACATATCGTTCATGATAAAAATGCATCTCACGTCACCAACATGTGTGCTAGTCATGCAAGAAATCAAATGAAAATATTGAAAGTACACTTTCAAAGTTTAGCTTGAAAATCTCTCAAAGCAAGGCCACTTATTAATCAAATAACAAAGCAAAGACCAATTCAAAGTGAGGTGGCTTTATTATTCTCCAAATATCAAGCACATGGACCTAAATAGTAGGGCTACCTTTGGAGGCTGAAGTCTTTAAATAGAGAGAGCAATGCAGATGGAAAATCATTTCTTACCCCATCACTCTTCTTCTAGTTTAGTTTTAATTTCAGCAGTGTTTTTATTTCGAACAGAATACGTAGGATTGTTAATTAGATTTAGCAATTTATTTATTCTTGTTCTTAGTTATCTTCTGCACTCTTTTCAGTTGGTTAATAAATTCAGTTCATTTTATTTTAGTTGTTTGCTCTATTATTTTCTTTTAAGCAATTTCATTTTCTACTTTGATTTCTACAATTTTATATTTTAATTGAAATTTTGATTAGATTTGAAATCAATTTGGATTATATTATTGTTTTTATTTCCTGTTCAAGATCCTCCATCAAATTTGTTTAACACGCCTAAGATTTAAATAAGGATTTCAAATATTATAAAACACAATTCCCTGTGTTCGACCCACATACTACACGCCTATGCGCTTGCAGAATTAATTAAAATTTGTGCTTTTCTAATTAATAGAAAAGTCACAACAAGTTTTTGGCGTCGTTGCCGGGGAATTGCTATTTTGAAATTTTCAATTTTTCGTTTTTTAAGTCTGTTCATGTTAATTTATTTTTTTTGCATTAGTTTTCAAAAAAAAATCATTTTGCACGTGTTGTTTTGCATGTCAGTCAGTTGCATTCTAGCATTATATTTTGCACTTACACTTTCCATTGTTTTCACGTTTGGATGGTCCTCACGTTTTCACAGTTAGTCGCGTGTGGCAGCATTTCACATAATTTATACATAGCTCAGGTTGCATTTTCACGAATCAATATTCACCTGCAACCATTCATCCAAATGGTTTCACGTAGCCACTTGCTTTTCAATTTATTTAGCATCGCTTAGCGTTTTATGTTTCAAATAACTCCAACTAAAAAATTCATTCACCTTGCTGTTACATAGTTCGTTTTGCACGTTCACTGTGTCTTCACTTTGCTACCACATTCATTCACATTGCACTCATTTTCACCACATGACACGTTAGTTGTATTTTACTCACACATTTTTCAATGATCACTATAGTACACATTTTCATGTTTCCTTATTTCAGTCACATATAGTTTTTCACATAGCCAAAGCATACTTCATTGCATTATTTCATCAAGTTACATTCCATTTAGTTTATTTCAGTCACGTTTCATTTATATATACACACGGTTGCAGTTTCATTTTTTCTAAGCTCATGAGCTCTAAGATATCTGACAAGTAGCAACAACATAACAACCGCAAACTTTGGAGTTTGATCCGCTACCGCTACTCAGTTGCATTGGATGGACTGCCATACCCCTTTGTAAGTAATTTTCTACTCTACAGATGCCCAACTGAAAGCTGTTTAAATTTACTTTTGGCTATTACACCTTGATTTGTTTATGCGCGTTTAGGCAAGAAATAATTTTAACCATTTAGAAAGCCAAAATATCTCATTAAACAAATCAACGGAAATCTCAAATCAAACAAATATGAGCAATCACGGTTCACAACACAGTTCACCAAAATCGTCACCTAAATCGGATGTTGGAAATAATGAATTTCATGAGAACCGGCCATTATCCCTTGGAGACCGATGCTATCCAACTAGGACTGTTCAACCTTCGGTTATTTCATTTTCACCTGCCGAAGAAAATAATTTTGAGCTAAAACATTCTTTTATCCAAGGGGTATCAAAATTCACTGGGTCTGAAAATGCATATGAATTTCATAGTGAATTTGAGTTATACGCTTCTACAGCTAAAATGCAACAACTTTCTAATGAATCCATCAAGCTAAGGCTTATTCCATTCGCGCTTCTGGAAAGTGCGAAAAGATGGCTTAATTCTCTTCCTAAAAATTCAATTAAAAGTTGGGACAATTACATTAATGTATTTTTGAAAAAGTTTTTACCTTTCCACGAAACTCTTAAAATTCGAACTGAAATCAACCAATTCTCTCAGAATGAAGGAGAAACTTTTTCAAAATATTTTGAAAGGTTCAATCAATTGTTATATAGTTGCCCACATCATGCAATCCTTAAACACATTTTGTGCCAAATCGTTTATGAAGGGCTTAACTATCAAACAAGATGCCAACTCGAATCAATGTGCGGAGGAGAATTCATAGCAAAAACAGACGAGAAAGCTTGGAAATTTTTAGAAGAGTATTCGGAAAGAGATATGCAATGGGAAACAGTTTGTGTTCCAATTCGTACTCCAAACAGAGGAGTACATGACGTTGACCCATCACATCTTCCTGTACATGCCCAAACTCCTCAAGAAGGAGAAGGACTACCCCATTACTACACACAAGATCAAATCAATGCTATAGCTCAAAACAGTCCTTATTCATCCACATACAACCCTAACTGGAAGCATCATCTAAATTTTTCGTGGTCAAATCCTAACAATATGGCTAAGCCATCGCATATGTATCCGATGATACCAAATCCGAATTATCGAGCCCCAACAACTAATGCTCAAAATTCACAACCAACTCCTCAAACAAAACCTTCGAATCAACCATACAGGCATCCTAGTTTCAATCTATCAACCCAACCTTTTTAGCCTTCACAAGAAATTGCTCGATTGGAAAAACAACTCACCAAACAAAATGAACAAATCTCTAACCAAGATGCGAGAATTGAGCAAATCACTAAACAAAATGAACAAATGTTGATAATGATGAAGGATCTCATGAAAATCAATGAGAAAGGTAAATTTCCTAGTCAAACCGAAGTGAATCCAAAGTATAACTCTCGAGGAGTAAATCTTTGCGAGGACGAAAATGTAAACCCGGTTAATGATGTCACCACATTAAGGTCTGGAAAGAAGGTAGACAACCACGTCGGCAACCCGACGTCCTTCTTAAGTCTTCCCCTGTTCAAAATTCTAAAACTCAGTCAACACCCAATGTTGTCAATCCAAACAGCTTTAATTCTTCATCCAAGGTTGACAATCCCGACCACTCTTTGCTTTCTGATGTTGGCAACCCCAACATTCCAGCTCCCTTATCTTTACCCTCTAATATCACACCTTCTTTTTCGAATGAAAAAACTACCGAACGAGTCTATAAACTCATAGCTCCATTTCCTCATAGACTCAACAAAAAGAAGAAGCCCGCTAATTTTGATCAAATTCTTGAAACCTTCAAACAAGTTCGAATCAGTATTTCACTTCTTGATGCCATCGAGCAAATTCCTCAATATGCCAAATGTCTGAAAGAGCTATGTACTCAAAAACGTGCCACTAACGTTCCTAAGACTGCATTTCTAACTGCAAACACTAGCTCTGTTCTTTCAAATCCCTCCCCAATCAAGTATAAGGACCCCGGTTGTCCTACAATTGGCTGTAAAATCAGTAACACTCACATTAGTCATGCCTTACTCGATCTTGGAGCAAGTGTAAATCTTTTGCCTTATACTTTGTACTGTCAACTTGGAGCAGGGGAATCGAAACCTACAAACATCACAATTCAACTAGCTAATCGGTCTATCAGAAAATTATTGGGCACAGTTGAAGATGTTTTGATACAAATCGAGCAATTCTATTTCCCAGTCGATTTCATAGTCCTAGAGACTGCACTTGTCTCGAATCCTAACGGTCAGATTCCTTTGATATTAGGTCGTCCATTTTTAGCAACACCAAATGCTATCATAAATTGTAGGAACGGTCAACTCCGACTTTCCTTTAGGCACCTGACCATTGAACTAAATATATTCAATCTTAACAGACAACCAAAGGATTTTGAAACAGAAGAAGTTGACATAATCCAAAAAATTGTAGAAAATGATTTTAGTGATACTACGGAGTCTCTTAACATGTGCCAAGATTATTTTAATTCCAATCTAAATGAAGATGAATACATTTATGAATTAAATGGCATGCTCTTCTCTTCTCATAATTCGCTTGAATTCAATCAGTTGATATCTACTGAATCCTCAAAAGAAGTACGCCCTAAATTAGACCTCAAACCTCTTCCAAACGATCTAAAGTACGCATACTTAGATTCTTTGGAAAATTTCCCTGTAATCTTGGCCTCCGATCTCATTAAGGACCAAGAAGAACAACTTTTGAAAATTTTAAGGGAAAATAAAGAGGCATTAGGATGGGTAATCTTGACATTAAGGGAATTAGTCCATCAATCATTGAACATCGAATACATTTAGTCGACGAGGTTAAACCCACTCGCGAAGCTCAAAGGCGATTAAACCCTAATATGAGAGAGGTGGTAAAGGAAGAAATTATCAAATGTTTAGACAATAACATTATCTACCCTATCTCTGGCAGTACTTAGGTAAGTCCGGTACAAGTTGTGCCCAAGAAGTCTGGAACCACTGTGACCAAAAATGAGAATAACGAACTTGTTCCGACAAAAGTCAAAACAAAATGGCGCATTTGCATCGACTATCGAAAACTCAATGCAACAACAAGAAAAGATCATTTTCCCCTCCCTTTCATTGATTAAATTCTCGGATGCTTAGCCGGTCATGAATATTATTGTTTTCTTGATGGTTGCTCCGGCTATAATCAAATTCCCATTACGCTAGAGGACCAACACAAAATGACATTCACATGTCCCTTCGAAACTTTCGCTTATCGTTGCATGCCCTTCGATCTTTGTAATGCTTCCGCTACCTTTCAGAGATGTATGATGAGTATATTTTCTGATATGGTAGAGGATTTCTTAGAAATATTCATGGATGATTTTTCAATCTATGGGTCATCTTTTGATCAATGCCTCCTTTGTTTAGAACGTGTCTTAAAGCGATGTAAGGAGAAATCTCTTGTTCTTAATTAGGAAAAATATCATTTTATGGTTAAACGAGGAATAGCTTAGGTCATGTTGTCTCTAAGAATGGCCTAGAAGTTGACAAATCCAAAGTTGATCTTATTGTTGGCCTTCTTCCTGCGAGGTCCATAAAGGATATCCGCTCATTTCTCGGCCATGCAGGATTTTATAGGAGGTTCATTAAAGATTTTTCAAAAATTTCAAAACCTCTTTCGAATCTTCTGGCTAAAGATGTTAAATTTTCCAATGAATGTAAAACGTCTTTTGAAACCCTCAAATCGATCTTGACCACTGCACATATCATCCAACCTCCAAATTGGACTTTGCCTTTCGAATTTATGTGTGACGCTTCTGATTACGCCATTGGATCCATCTTAGGTCAACGAATCAATAAACTTCCTCGAGTCATCTATTATGCTACAAAAACTCTTAACGAAGCTCAATTTAATTACACAACCACAGAAAAAGAGTTTTTAGCAGTTATCTTTGCCCCCGATAAGTTTAGATCATATATCTCGTAGGTTCTAAGGTCATAGTTTACACCGATCATGCCGCCTTGCGGTGTTTACTCACGAAAAAGGATGCCAAACCCCGCTTAATCCGTTGGATTTTCCTTCTTCAAGAGTTTGACCTAGAAATACGGGATAAAAAGGGTTTTGAAAATGTCGTGGCTGATCATCTTTCCCGTATTGTTCATGAAAACTACGATAACTCTCAAATCAACGATCATTTTTTCGATGAACAAATTCTTTCCCTCTCCAGTGCACCATGGTATGCGGACATCGTAAATTATCTTGTCACAAATGAAACACCTTCACATTGGTCAAAACAAGACAAATAAAAATTTCTCTCCAATGTTCGAAACTTTTATCGGGACAATCCTTATCTCTTCAAATATTGCACCGATCAAATCATATGTAGATATGTCCCCAAACATGAATTCCATAGCATCCTCTCTTTTTCACATAATTAAGCATGTAGAGGACATTTTGGAGCAAAGAAAACTACTGCCAAGGTGTTACAGTGCGGTTTTTATTGGCCTCACTTTTTCGTGATGCCCACGAATTTTGCTCCAAATGCGCTAGATGTCAACAAATAGGTCGTATTTCCAAACGTAACATGATGCCCCTAAACCCAATCCTTGTCATCGAAATTTTTTATGTTTGGGGCATCGATTTCATGGGTCCTTTTCCTAATTCTTTTAGAAATATCTACATCCTACTTGCTGTAGATTACGTGCCTAAATGGGTCGAGGCCATTCCCACCAGAACGAATGACAATAAATTTGTTGTCAAATTTTGAATGAAAACATATTTTCCCGTTTTGGCACACCTCGAGCCATTATAAGTGATAACGGTTCTCAGTTTTGTAATCGTGCTTTTGAATCTCTTCTTAAGAAATACTCTATCACTCATACACATCCACTCCATATCATCCACAGACTAACGATCAAGTCGAGATTTTCGATAGACAAATTAAATAAATTCTTGAAAAGACGGTTAACTCCAAAAAAGATTGGTCATCTAAATTGATAGACGCCCTTTGGGCATTTCGCACAGCTTATAAAACCAATCTAGGAATGTCACCATATTGGAAAAGCATGCCATTTACCCATTGAGCTCGAGCACCGCGCACTTTGGGCAATCAAATACCTTAATTTTGACATAGAAAAAGCCAGATCGCATCGTAAATTACAATTGTCAGAATTAGAAGAACTAAGAAATGAAGCGTATGAAAATGCAAAGATTTATAAAGAGAAAGCTAAATTTTATCATGATAAATCCATACTTCGTAAGACATTCGAAGTAGGTCAGAAAGTTCTCTTATATAATTCCAGACTTCATTTATTTCCGAGAAAATTGAGATCTCGATGGACAGGTCCATATATTGTGAAAACAGTATACTCTTATGGTGCAGTTGAAATTGAAATCCTAAGGACAGTTCCATTTCAAAGGTCAATGGACAACGCTTGAAGCCATTTCTAGAGTTTAAACAACACGAGGACGACAAGTTCGTGGATCCCCATGAACCTAGCTATTCGGCATGAGCCACTCACTATCTTGCACATATCAGGTTGTATTTTTTGATTTTGTATTCTATTCGACAGTTGGGACACTGTCTCATTCTAGTGTGGGGGGACGCATATCTTATATTGTTTGTTCATATTTCACAGTGTGACATCATTTAAAAAAATCATCTCATTATTTGATTTCAATTTTTTTTTCATTTTTCAAGCTTCATCTCATTTTCCCTTTTTTTTAAGACTTTGACTTATTTTTAATTAGTTAAGACAAAGTAAGTAAACAGTTGAAGTCAATTAGTTAATAAATTCTTCTGCACTCTTTTCAGTTAGTTAATAAATTCAGTTCATTTTATTTCAGTTGTTTGCTCTATTATTTTCTTTTAAGCACTTTTATTTTCTACTCTGATTTCTACAATTTTATATTCTAATTGAAATTTTGATTAGATTCGAAATCAATTTGGAGTGTATTATTGTTTTTATTTCCTGTTCAAGATCCTCCATCGAATTTGTTTAACACGCCTAAGATTTAAATAGGGATTTCAAATATTTTAAAACACAATTCCCTGTGTTTGACCTGCCTACTACACGCCTGTGCGCTTGTAGAATTAATTAAATTTTTTTTCTTTTCTAATCAACAGAAAAGTCACAATACAATGACGGCAATTTCTGCATGGGAGATTTGGTGCTGTGCAAAGTGATAGCTAACACTAAGGACTCATTGGATGGAGCCTTGGGTCCGAATTGGGAAGGTCCTCTATTGGTAGCAAAATCCTTAGCTAACGGGGCTTCCCGACTCTCGAGGCCTGATGGGAACCTAGTCCAATAACTTGGAATTTAGAGCATCTCAAACCTTACTTTGTATAATAAACGTTGTCTATATGTCAAAATGATAAACATTGTAATTATTATGAAAAATCGTAATATAGTGAACTGGACATTGGGATATTAGACGGTCCAAACCAGTACAAAAATCTTTCCGTTTTAATTTCAGTAACATAGCTAATAACATTTGGTTGTACTATACATAACCCGACTTCTCTGCCAAACAATCACACTATACGTAAAGATATTAGATGGCCTGAACCAATATAATAAACCATGTGCATGAATTAAAAGTTTGTAAAATGCATGACCTGGCTTCATAGCCAAAATATATTTTGTCCCCAAATAATGGGACGAACCGTGCCGAGTGCATGAAAAAAAAATAATCCATTCCCAAATAGCAAGGCAGACCATACCAAGCACACAATAAAGCACGACCGTCAAAGAATGATTAAAGAAAACATGAACTACACAAATAATTAATCAAGAATAGCATGAAAAGGCAATGCATGTAATGCGATACAACCCACAATTCAGGTACAATTTCGAAATTAGTTAAAGCTTACTAGGTAAACATTAAAAATAAAAATCTAAATTAGTTAAAGCTTGCTAGGTAAACATTAAAAATAAAAATCTACTTATATTTAATAAGGTCTATTTATATCTATCGAGACTTACATATGTTTACATATCTCCTACATTCATATGCATAAGTAAAGATAAAATCATCATTATACAAAGTTGCATAAAAGGTTGAGTTCAAAGCTTTGGATCATAGTAAAACAAATTATGCTCGATCCTAACTCATCCTCAGAGGAGTCGTCGATTACCATTCTTTCATAACGAAGAGGTTTGTGGTCATCCAATGAAGAACGATATCTAGACCTTGCCCACGGAGCCGGAAGTGAGCCCTTTTTGTTTTACTCCTTCAACTTATGGAATTTGGCCTCATAATAATCCTTCAGTTTCTCTTTCCATTGGAAAACAACATTGTGATTGTCCCCAGGAAGAGGCAAAGGAATAACACCCGACCTCGATACAACATCGGGAGCCAAAGATGCGATAGGTACATCTTCTACACTAGTTTCCTTAGCAACCTGAAGAGGCAACTTTTTAACTTTGTCATTCACTACCGTGATCTTACCTTCACAAAAAGCCTCACATGTGCCTTCTGCATCTTACAATAGCCACTCCAATTCTAAAATTTGAATCAAAGCAGATTTGAGCTTCTTCCTCAAGTTAGTTATCTCCGTACATTGTTCAGTGGTGCGAGGCTGAAAATCAAGAAAATTTAAACGAACAAAATTAAAAGAAAATGAGATCAAGCTAAAGATCACAAAAGTACTTATACTCACTTATAAAAGGATGTTTCCTTATAAAATCTTCCTAAACAAAAAAGTATGGATCATAAAATGCTACACCGACTGTAAAACATCTAATCCATGACATGCTAGCTAAAGGTGGGTCCATTCTGACATGAAAGGTCTTCCTTGGATCATAGTTAGCACCTGCCTATGGGTCTATTGGCTCCTATATAATCATCACAAACCCTTCTATATTGTAAAGGAAGTTCAGGTCAAGTGTAATATAAAAATAATTAAAAACATCTATTGCACGTTGCAAAGCAATCTGTTCTATCTTGCTTTTGACCTTCTCTCTTTTGAGTTTTTCTAGAAGATCAACAATTTGATCATGTCCGGGCACATTAGCATGTTATGGTGCGATGATGGGGGTAGCTTGAACATCTTGCAACATATCTTCGACTTCATAGATCCTAAGCACGGTGGTCTCTCTCGTTTTTCCAAAGTATCAACTAGCTCAGTCCTTGTCATTATGGATGCGACGACCCGAAATTTCTAAATAATTGGAATTGAAATATTTAATTTATTTTAAATATTTGAAAGGTAATTTAACTTGAATTTCAAATATCAATATTTGTTTAATAATTAAATTGTTGAATTTAATAATCTGAAATTGGTTTAAATAGTCAATCTTGGATTTTAAGCTGGATAAAAATATTTCAAATGCTTGTAAAATTTATATTGAGAATACTGGAGATAATAGAAGTGATGAAATTGAATTTAAAGATGATTTGTTCAATTTTAAAATTTTATCGTTTAAATCGATATTTAGAATTGCCTTCCGAGGCACAGTCTCGGATTTTGACAAAACCCATTCTGTTGGATCCGTAATATTGTTTTATTGTTGGATTTCAAATTTCGTAATAATTGGAGTTGTTGTGTAAGCGTACGATATATAAACGCGCTGAAATTTATTTCGAAAATTCAATATAATAACCATGTCCAAAAAGCTATCTTCTCCATACGATTGAATTAGGATTCGAAACCTTTTCAATTGCATCCGGAATAGGGGTATAACCTTATGAACGCCTGGAGGCATGCCTCGGTGGGATGTAAAATTTTATAGCCTTCGAATGCTAGACAACTTAAATTTGAATTTGAATTTGAATTCAAATATAAATAATAAAAATTTCATTGAATCATTATAGCTTGTGATTCAACACGTGTCTTTCCTTTTCGAGCACGTGTTCTTAAGGAAGACACGCGTCTTCATTAATGATAACATTTCATCTCGTATCATTTCCGTTTGCAAATCAATCTCGTTCAAAAATAGAGTATAATCTGTTGGCCGAAACATTTTGGAGTCAATTTAAAGAATGGCAGACAAATTAAAATCATCGTTCATCAAATCAATCTCGACCAGGCGACTGCGCGATGCCGTGAATCTCGCGACGAGATAGCTTCGAACGGCAACGTCGGGTTCATGGATCTCGTGCTCGAGTGGAAAGGGTGTTGTACTCTCGTGATAGTGGAGGCGCTGGCGATGTTTGCAGATGTAGACGTGCGCGTGAATGGAAGACGACGAGGAGTAGTCGCACGGCATTAGGTGGTATCGCGAATCTCGTTTGCGAGCGAGGGGATCGTTGATGGCCAGGGGAAACACGTGTTGGAGTCGCGATCTTGGTACTGTCATCGGCGAGAGGTATTCGATTTCGATTTTTTTTAATTTTTATTATTTAATTAAACTTGATTTAAAAATATTTGATGTATACACAGATTTGAAAATATATGTATATAGGTTTTTAATTTAGGCAAATTTGTTTTCATTGATTCATTTAACATACAGAGAAGTACATCCACATTTTTAATATAAATTTTTTATTCACAGTAAGTTGATTCTGTTTTAATATATGTATAAATGTATATACATAGGTTAGGAGAAATTTTTATTGGAACTTAATAATTATATATACATAAGGTTCAAAAAGAAAATTTTACTTTTAATTAATATGGATTATTTTTGTAAGCATAAGTGTTCTTAAAAATAAGTAAAACAGCAGATATATGTATATATAAGATTTTTGAAATTAAGTACGAATTTTAAAATATTTGAAAGTCTATATAAAATCATATTTTTGAAATCTATCATTTTATTCTTATGAATATATATATGCAGTTTAAATACACACACACACACACACATATTTTAAACTTACAAGTTATTTTTAAAATGGATTTAAGTGATTAATTTGTTGATAAACTTCTTTAATTATTTTAGTTACTAGAATAATTTGGTAAAGAAAAATTTGTTTAAATTAAACTTTTGATTAATTAAATTATTAAAATGGCAAATGATTATTCGATTATTTTGAATATTAATAAACTGTATAAATATTTATACAAGGTCTTGAATCGAGAAGAAACAGGCCGGTTTGGATCGGAATTGCAAAACAAAATCAAAGGTGAGTTAATCTCACTCATCTGGGTTATATTTAAATTTTAATAGTTAAATTTTAATATTGGTTGAATGATTGAATTGATTGGATGTGTTATATTATATATAGTAGTATATAGTATATATTGAAGTGATTGATTTCCCGCATTATATAGCGGATAAGACCCCATGCGCCGCATAATAGGGGATGATACTATATTAATCCCATATACCGTGATATTTCACCTCGAAGTGGAATTGATATTTTATATTGTGCTAACATCTGTGGATATAGGGAAACATGTTGGAGGGATCCAACTGGATTCCTTAAAATATTTCGATTTGTTTAACTACTCTTTGTTATGATTTGTTGGATAATCTATGATAAATTATGATGGTAATTAGAAATAATGGATGTTATGGTATGATTGAATATATTTGGGTATACGGAGTAACCAAAATATATAGATTTGATTTTTGAAAAGAAAATTTAAAAGAGAAAATTTGTAAGTAAAATGATTTTAAAGAATTTGGGGTAAATTGAAGAATGAACGGAAAAAAAGAATAAAAGTGATTTCAAATTTCTAATAAATTTCGAAATGGGAAAGGAGATTTTGATTAAAGGGGAAAGAATGAATTTTAAAACTTAAGTGATATTATTTAAAAGAATAAAGGTTTTATTTTAAAAATTGAGGGTTTAAATTTATTAGAAAAAATAAAGAAGGAATTTAGAAAGTATGAAAATGGTATTTCCACTTAAATAAGATTTTAAATCTTAATTAAGAAGTAAAATCAAAAGTAATGGGTTTTTGAAATAAATCGTGTAAGTAAAGAAATTTATTTCATTTAAATGGAGTTAACTCTGAAAATTAATTTAAAAAATTGATTAAATGTTTGGAACTGTGTTTTTTTTAAAATAAAAAGAAGATGAGACTATGAAATTTATAATCTGGGTTTATAAAGTGAAATGGATATCGGTGGATATTTGGAAGTATAAATTTCGGTGGAAATTTATAAAGGAATGAGGATTTGTTTTAAAAATAAATAGGGATTTATTTTTAAAGGTACGAGAGAGAAGTGTATTTCCCTGAAAAGCCAAGTACGTTTACAAAGCAGATTTTTAAGTATAAGTTAAAAGTTTTAAAGTTTGTTTAAAGGAATATTTAAAAAAAATTATTATTTAAGTTGTTTAATTTTTATAAGTAAACATTTATCTAAATTTATTTTGGTAATAATTATTTGAAGGGTTGATTAGCATTATGATTTTAAAAATGATTATAAATATTCATATTTTATAAAATAGTTTATTTTGGAGATGGTTTAGTTAAAGTTTTATTTAAAAACTTATACAGAATTTCGTAAATTTTATTTTAAAATTAGTTTTATATTTTATAAAGTAGTTTGTTTTAAATATATTTTTGAATAAAGTATTTAAGTAGTTTTAATTTAAATATTTTAAAGGATATTTTAGAGTAAAGTGATTTAAAATAATTTTTAATCTAAAGTATTTGGACTTGGTGAATTTCGGTGGAAATAAACAATATTTGGGGAATTTATTCCGTGAGAGAAAAATGTTTTGAAACTATTTTCAAAGGGTTGAAAAGTGGAAATATATCTTGCGAAGATATTTTGAGGATTATAAATAATTTGGGAGAAATTATTATGGCTTGATGATTGTTTATAAATGTTATTTGATAGTTAAATAACCGACTATCAATATTGGCCAATGCGCTGATCGTTTCGAAGATAGTTGATGTATATTCCGCTGTGTATTCTGATTTGGAAGGATGGGATATTATAACCGTTCTGAGTGTGTTATTGATTGTATTGAACTATGATGTTGTATTCTGATGATATATGTATAAATCAGATATATTTTTCTTTTGTGTAAAGATCTGTTATTATCTATTATATTTTATTCCGCTGCGATGGTAAGATTCTGTGATATTGTCTCTATTCCTTCTTCTTTAACCCTAATGGTTCGACTTTTGGGCGTTGAAAAATCGGGTTGTGACATTTGGTATTAGAGCTGAAGGTTGGCGATAACCTTGGCTATGGTGGGGACTACTCATTTAATAGAGCCCGTAGTATTCTAGAATGAGTTGAGACTATTAATAGATATGAGCGCGTATTTGTTAGTGAATATTAAAAATTGTTTTTATATTGTGTTGACTTATCGGTTGAGTGTTTATAGATTCTGGTCGATATGTGGGACGATATGTCATCGATAGGGATTTCTAAACCCTTAAATAAGATAAACCGACACAATATTGTTTTAAAAATAGGGTAAATGAAATAATTCTACCCAAATTAATTTTGGTATATAAAAGAAATAATTTTTCATAAATTATTATAGATGGTTGCTTGGTTGCTAAGAAGTGATAATATTAACTTATTTTCATTGTTATGTGGAAATTGTACTAGGAATTAAAATTTATAGCCAAAAGTTAAGAAATAGATTTATATAATAAATGAGATTTGTAAATGTGAATTATAAATGTAATTTATAATTAAAATTCCAGAGTAATAGTTGAATATGAATTGAAAGGATTTGGAATTTGGAATTTTGGAAAAAGTTTAAAAAATTCCTTTAGGTTTGAAATGGTTTTCTAAGGTTTGGAGAAATAATAGTGACATTATTTCAGAAATATTTTTGAATTGGATATAAAATCTGGTGGAATTTGGAATAAAAAATATTTGAAAATGTTTTTGGAGAGAATAAAGCATTGAACTCTTTTTGGTCGCTGGAAAATAACTTCGATGATGACTACAGCATCATCGAGATTCATTTTCGAGTTTTTAAGAAAGAGATTACTACCCGAATAATTTAATTTGGAATTGTTTGCAAAACTGGGTTGGTTTTGAAATTCAATGAGATAATTGAATTTACCGAAGGATTTTGGATACAAATAATTTCAAAAAGGATTTTGAAATACTTATGTGATTATTGAAAACTCTAGAGTCGGTTTAAAATATTTTGGAATGTTTAAGCAATTGCTTAAAACTCTGGAAGTAAATTGGAAATGCTTAAAGAATAAATTTGGAAACTTATAAAAGTTTGAAATTTGTTTAGAATAGAAATTTAACTTAAGAAGAATTAAATTAAAATAAGTGGAAATACTTATAAAAGTTTATTTTTTTTAAATGGAGCATAACTAAATCTAGTTAAATAAAAAGGTGAATTTGAAGAAAAGTCTAAGTGGACTAAGTGAAATGGTTACTTAAATAAATTTGTTTACAATCGCAAGTAAATGAAATTGAATGATGCAGTTCATTTGAATTTGTAAGTAAATGAAATGGAAATAAAATTGTGGATAGACGAATGAATTTGCATTTGTAAGAAAATAGAATTGAAACTGAATATCGGGAATTAATTTAAACTATGTGTAATGGAAGTTGTCAAGTTTTTACTAATTAAAATAAAGGACTAAGATAAAATTTGTGAGTAAACTAATTGATTCTAGAGGGTAAACAAATGAATTGGAATTTGTATATTGGAAAATAAAGTGAAGTTATAAAAGTTATTCGAAGTGAACTGAAATTATAAAAGTCTGTAAATAAGAAATTGTTTAAGATTAGAAATAAATTAGTAAGTGGAACTGATTCAAAATAGTGATATGAACCAGTTGTGAATGGAAGATGGTGATAAAATTCAATGTTCAGGGTTTGAAGATGAATTGAGTTCAAGTAGAATTGAAAATGAAAAATCTGGATGAAAATTTGGAAAAAATATTAAGATTTGAGATAAATTAGTAAATTGAAGCAAATTGAATCTATTTGGGATTAGGATCCAAACTGATTAAATATAGATAAAAATCAAGTGATAAAGTGAAGTTGAAAGATTTATTCATAGTGGACTAAAATAGTTTAAAGTTGGGAATAAATCCATTGGGATTTAAATAAATTAGTAGTGGGACTAATTAAAGAAATGATTAATTGAATATGGATTGAGATAAAGGTAAATAGAATTCAATATTTAAAATGGAAGGTAAATTGAATTCATATGGAAATTGGAGATTCAATTTGAATAGAAGTAGATATAAACTAAAGTGGTGAGATAAAAATAAATATTTAAAGTGTGTAAGATATTTATTTTAGACTTAAGAAGGAATGGTGAAATTCTTAAGTAAGTTTGGTATTGGAAATATACCAAGAAATTTTTGAATCGAGATTAAGTAAATTTGTGAAATGGGGTAATTGTGGATAAGTGAATAGAAATCAAAATAATGTGAATAAAAGAGAATGGATATAAATACGTAGGATGTAAGTATATTATTTTATTCGCATAGCGATTTGATCCAGATTCGAGCATAGAATTTCGAGATAGGTATATCGATCCGAGTTGGGAATTTTCACTCTATTTTCGACGGCGAACCCTGGATATGGATCTTTGATTGATTCTGGAAATTCTCTATCATAGTTATGGCTATGCAAGGAGAATGATGGTTTCTGATCAAGAAACTAGATCCGAGCCACACTAGGAAGTCGGGTGGACGATACTAGTTCGGAAGTGAAATTGTGTGATCGAGTAAGCGATCGAATTGTGTATTGCGTACAGTTGATATATGTGCATCGTACGGATGTGAATGAAATAAATACTGAAACTGTTGTAAAGAAATGTATAAAATGATTTTGAAAGCTATGATTGGATACTACTGTTAAGTAGGATATAGGTGTTATATAGCAAAAGGGAATTGGGATTTTTGATTTTTGAAGATAAATTGAAATTTGCTCGGCAAAGGTATGTATTTGAATTTCTGTACGAAATTTGATGATTTTCTGGTTTAGCCACTTGGCGTTTTTGTTTTCTTTTGAAATCTGGAGGCCCTTAGAGGCATTTTGTAGTTGTACCGAGCTAGCCGCGCAAAGGAGACGCTGGCGAAATTTTTCAAAAATTTAGGGAGTTAAAAATTGTTTGAGAAGTTTTGAAAATTTAAAATTTGATATTGAATTGAAATTAAATGGTTGAGCAAATAGTATTGTTTGAAAACTATGGGAGAGTTTGGGAAGTTAGTAAGAATGATAATGGGTCTTTTATATAAAGATAGTTGGTAAGATGTTGAACTGTTTGGATGGGAAGATAGTTAACGGTTATGAACCATTCCTCTTAACTAGTAATTTCGGCGACGAAATTCTTTTAAGGGGGGAGGAATGTGACGATCCGAAATTTCTAAATAATTGGAATTGAAATATTTAATTTATTATAAATATTTAAAAGGTAATCTAACTTGAATTTCAAATATCAATATTTGTTTAATAATTAAATTATTGAATTTAATAATCTGAAATTGGTTTAAATAGTGAATCTTGGATTTTAAGCTGGATAAAAATATTTCAAAAGCTTGAAAAATTTATATTGAGAATACTGGAGATAATAGAAGTGATGAAATTGAATTTAAAGATGATTTGTTCAGTTTTAAAATTTTATCGTTTAAATCGATATATAGAATTACCTTCCGAGGCACAGTCTTGGATTTTGACAAAACTCGTTCCGTTGGATCCATAATATTGTTTTATTATCGGATTTCAAATTTCGTTAATGATTGGAGTTGTTGTGTAAGCATATGATATATAAACGCGTTGAAATTTATTTCGAAAATTCAATATAATAAATGAGTCCAAAAAGATATCTTCTCCATACGATTGAATTAGGATTCGAAACATTTTCCATTGCGTTCGGAATAGGGGTATAACCTTATGAATGCCTGGAGGCATGCCTCGGTGGGATGTAAAATTTTAAGGGCTTCGAATACTGGACAACTTAAATTTGAATTTAAATTCAAATATGAATAATAAAAATTTCATTGAATCACTATAGCTTGTGATTCAGCACATGTCTTTCCTTTTCAAGCACGTGTTCTTAACGAAGACACGCGTCTTCGTTAATGATAACATTTCATCTCGTATCATTTCCGTTTGCGAATCAATCTCGTTCAAAAATAGAGTATAATCTGTTGGACGAAACATTTAAAAATTTCATTCCAATCCAGGCGAGCTCGTTCGAGTCAATTTAAAGAATGGCAGACAAATTAAAATCGTTGTTCACCAATCAATCTCGACAGGCGGCCGCATGATGCCGCAAATCTCGCGATGAGATAGCTTCGAACGGCGACGTCGGGTTCATGGATCTCGTGCTCGAGGGGAAAGGGTGTTGGACTCTCGTGATTGGTGGCGCTGGCGACGTTAGTAGATGTGGACGCGTGCTTGAATGAAAGACGACGAGGAGTAGTCGCACGACATTGGGTGGTATCGCGAATCTTGTTTGCGAGCGAGGGGATCGTCGATGGCCGGGGGAAACACGTGTTGGAGTCGTAGTCTTGGTACTGTCATCGGCGAGAGGTATTCAATTTCGATTTTTTTATTACTTAATCAAACTTGATTTAACATATTTGATGTATACACAGATTTGAAAATATATGTATATAGGATTTTAATTTAGGCAGATTTGTTTTCATTGATTTATTTAACATATAGAGAAGTACATCCACATTTTTAATATAATTTTTTTATTCACAAAAAGTTAATTATGTTTTAATATATGATTTATACATAGGTTAGGAGAAAATTTTATTAGAATTTAATAATTATATATACATGAGGTTCAAAAAGAAAATTTTACTTTTAATCTATACATTATTTTTGTAAGTATAAGTGGTCTTAAAAATAAGTAAAACATCAGATATATGTACATATAATTTTTGAAATTAAGTACGAATTTTAAAATATTTGAAAGTCTATATAAAATCATATTTTTGAAATCTATCATTTTATTCTTATGAATATGTATGCAGTTTAAATATATATATATATATATATACATATTTTAAACTTACAAGTTATTTTAAAAATGGATTTAAGTGATTAATTTGTTGATAAACTTCTTTAATTATTTTAGTTACTAGAATAATTTAGTAAAGAAAATTTTGTTTAAATTAAACTTTTGATTGATTAAATTATTAAAATAGCAATAGATTATTAAATTATTTCGAATATTAATAAACTGTATAAATATTTATACAAGGTCTTGAATCGAGAAGAGACAGGCCGATTTGGATCGGAATTGCAAAACAAAATCAAAGGTGAGTTAGTCTCACTCATCTGGGTTATATTTAAATTTTAATAGTTAAATTTAAATATTGGTTGAATGATTGAATTGATTAGATGTGTTATATTATATATTGTAGTATATAGTATATATTGGAGTGATTGATTTCCCGCACTATATAGCGGATGAGACCCTATGCGCCGCATAATAGCGGATGATATTATATTAATCTCATATACCGCGATATTCCACCTCGAAGTGGAATTGGTATTTTATATTGTGCTAACATCTATGGATACAGGAAAACAGGTTGGAGAGATCCAACTGGATTCCTCAAAATATTTTGATTTGTTTAACTATTATGTGTTATGATTTATTGGATAATCTGTGATAAATTACAATGGTAATTGGAAATAATGGATGCCATGGTATGATTGAATATAGTTGGGTATACGGAGTTACCAAAATATATAGATTTGATTTTTGAAAAGAAAATTTAAAAGGGAAAATTTGTAAGTAAAATGATTTTAGAGAATTTGGGATAAATTGAAGAATGAATGGAAAAAAAGTGATTTTAAATTTCTAATAAATTACATATATGGGAAAGGAGATTTTGATTAAAGGGGAAATAATGAATTTTAAAATTTAAATGATATTATTTAAAAGAATAAAGGTTTTATTTTAAAAATTGAGGGTTTAAATTTATTGGAAAAAATAAAGAAGGAAATTAGAAAGTATGAAATTGGTATTTCCATTTAAATAAGATTTTAAATCTTAATTAAGAAGTAAAATCAAAAGTAATGGGTCTTTGAAATAAATCGTGTAAGTAAAGAAATTTATTTCTTTTAAATGGAGTTAATTCTGAAAATCAATTTGAAAATTGATTAACTGTTTGAAACTGTTTAAAAAAAAGATGAGACTATGAAATTTATAATCTGGGTTTATAAAGTGAAATGGCTATCAGTGGAAATTTGGAAGTATAAATTTCGATGGAAATTTATAAAGGAATAAGGATTTGCTTTAAAAATAAATAGGGATTTATTTTTAAAGGTGTGAGAGAGAAGTGTATTTCCCTAAAAACCAAGTATGTTTACAAAGTAGATTTTTAAGTATAAGTTAAAAGTTTTAAAGTTTGTTTAAAGGAATATTTAAAAAAACAATTTAAGTTGTTTAATTTTTATAAGTAAACATTTATCTAAATTTATTTTGGTGATAATTATTTAAAGGATTGACTAGTATTATGATTTTAAAAATGATTATAAATATTCATATTTTATAAAATAGTTTATTTTAGAGATGGTTTAGTTAAAGTTTTATTTAAAAACTTGTATAGAATTTCGTAACTTTTATTTTAAAATTAGTTTTATATTTTATAAAGTAGTTTATTTTAAATTTATTTTTGAATAAAGTATTTATGTAGTTTTAGTTTAAATATTTTAAAGGATATTTTAGAGTAAAGTGATTTACAATAATTTTTAATCTAAAGTATTTGGACTTGGTGAATTTCAGTGGAAATAAACAATATTTGGGGAACTTATTCCATGAGAGAAAAATGTTTTGAAACTGTTTTCAAAGGGTTGGAAAGTGAAAATATATCTTGCAAAGATATTTTGAGGATTATAAATAATTTGGGAGAAATTATTATCGCTTGATGATTGTTTGTGAATGTTATTTGATAGTTAAATAACCGACTATCAATATTGGCCAATGCACTGATCGTTTCGAAGAGACCGGGATCGGGATTTGTTTTTCGAAAACCACTTCGATCTGGTTTGAACGTTTTCATGAGGAAAACAAGAGTTTGGAATCGAAGATGGAGCAGTGAAGTGCAAGGGCTAATCGCTACTAATCCTGAGGGTGATTCCAAATGGATGTAGTAGGAGTTGTGCCTTCGGTTCCGTTCGAACCCGGAACGGACTTGTATGGATGAATGCTTTCAGAACATCGTCAGAAGGACGATGAGCATTCTAAGTGAAATGTACTAAAAAGGTAACGCTTAGCCTCGAGCCTCATCAATCGGAAATGACTGAAAAATAGGGGTTATGCAGCAAGGCTAAGTGGGTCGCGCCCATTAGGGTAAGGTCATCCATGTCTAGATGTCCCTTTTTATTTCGGTTGTGTGGTGCATTTGCTGATCCCAACCGTGGGGTAATCTTACTCGGGATTATCCAGTAAGGGGCAGTCTCGGTCTTGTGTTGCAGAGGATCGGGAGGGATCCTCGGTACGCTGATCTAGACTAGGTACCATGATAGGTGGTACCCTAGTGCCTAGTCATTAGTTGGAAATCCACTCTCCCTACGCGCCTTTTACGGTTTTTGTTTGTATAACCCACTTTGTGGCTAGTATGCTGGAATTTAATCCTGTAACAATTTCAACTATTTGAATAAGTATTTGTATATTTACACTACTATAATATGACAGGATTTTGATAAGAAATGTTTTGGCTATCGTAAGGTAAGAACCCAACATGTTTATTTGTGGCGTGGTCTTACGAGATGCTTTTGATTTTCAAAGGATTTTTGAAACTTTAATAATTCAACTGAGTGTGATTTCTTATGCTGGTTTTTCAGACTGACTCAGGTGTTATTTAACTATAATGGTCGGGTCAGACCGAGTATTATAGAGTATAGATTCTGGATGGACTGCTGTGGAGCTCAGGAGCCGAGCTGGACGACGAAATGTATCCGACGTACTTGATGTATATTCCGCTGTGTATTTTGATTTGGAAGGATGGGATATTATAACCGTTCTGAGTGTGTTTTTGATTGTATTGAACTCTGATGTTGTATTCTGATGATATATGTATAAATCAGATATATTTTTCTTTTGTGTAAAGATCTGTTATTATCTATTATATTTTATTCCGCTTCGATGGTAAGATTCTGTGGTATTGTTTCTATTCCTTCTTCTACCTTCTTCTTCTTTAACCCTAATGGTTCGATTTTTTGGGAGTCAAAAAGTCGGGTTGTTACAATGGAGTCTCTAGAAAAGCTGCCAAACTATTTGAGGGCATCCACTTTCCACCCCTTCCTTTGTGTAAGGGGAGCACCCTCGAACTTGCCTGCTTCAACTGCCGCTTATGACGTTCCTCCTACTCTTTGATTTTACCTTTGTGGTGCAACTCTAATTCCTTTTCTCATTCATCCATAGATACAGTGCCCATGCTTGCAGGAGGAACGGAGGTTGTGGCTACACTAAGTCCCTCGGTAATCTCCTCTTTTCCAGCATCCCTATTTTCTTGATATTGTTTAGCAACCTGAAGGGACATATATTCTGTAGTCCTTTTCAATTTCTTAATCTTATCTTCAAAAACAATCCCGTAAAGCACTTCAACCTTCTTTAGTGTCTTTTACAGCATAATCCCCTTGGAGTTCGAAACATCCAGCTCAATGTGCAGCCTGACATTATATTGGCGTTGGCACTCAATGCATCCCTGGCTTCTTTGACCACGAAAAGGGTGTTCCTCAAATCTCTTTCAATCCCTTCATGGGTAAGTGTCAAATGGAGACTATCTTCCTCTAAATTCATGGAAAAAGTCATTACTGCATCCTCGAACTCAAGCACATCTATGTCACTCGGCCTATAAATGGTGAGAACTAGAGGTTCATCAGATTCGAAGGCTCCAATGGACTCAGCAAGAGGCCTACAAAGATCAACTTAGTTGGTTGTAATTGGAGTTTATTTCAAATAAAATCAAGATACACAAGGCTAAGTCTAAAAAACCATATCACATAAAGATCAACTTTATATATATAGAATGTAACTAGTTCACATACAAGAGTTATAATAGTACGTAGTGTTCACTCCTTATCTACATCACTAAGTCTAAACCTAAACCAGTGACGATTATCGGGTGGCAAGGAATCACTCTCTAAGTTATATCTCCACCAATGTAGTACAAAATCACTAAGTGCTTATTTCTGTTTAATTATTTGGTCAATTTTGGAAAGAAATCCTCATCTAACTCTTTTTTATGCTTGTGAATCGCCGTCACACTAAGACCAAGATGACCTATGGACTGGGTTTGAAGTTTTTCCATGCTTTCCTCCAGAAATTTTGTGAATATTACTTCCTTAGAAACTATAAAGAACAGGGGAACGAAAATAACATTGTCATTCGTAAGCTAGTAACAAAACAACAAGCAAATTAAAGAAATTGATCACAACAAAATTAAGTAACAAATTCATTTTATTACACGTCGAGAAGTTTAAGAAATCAATGCACAAAAGTAGAGAAAACTATATGCATAGGTTAAGTAGTTACATTATCATGGGGAGTTGAGATAGCCTCGATCCCCTTAGACGGCACAGTCTCGTCGTCCTACTGGAAAGAGGTGTCTTAGGGGGCAGAAGAGGAGGCTCTCTCTATGGCCAACTCCTTAGCCCATTCAAACCAGCAATAAGCAAGTGCATCTTTGATTTTTTTAGGGTCTATTATGAAGCTAAGGTCAACCTCAGCAGAAGTATCATCTAGGCGATCAGTAAAATATTGATGCTTAACCGTGGCGTACAACTTGTAAATCACTCCATAAGTGATCCGTGAAAGCCTGTCCTTAGATTCCTCCAATGCCTTATCTTTCTCCTCTAACTCATGACCCTTTAGTGCTAAGGCCTCTTTCGCTTCCTTCGTTGCCTTCTCTATGTTTTTAGCTCTATCTTGTTTAGGCATGAGTTTTTCCCTATGTTTAATTTTCTTAGAAGCTGCTGCAACAAGATCTGTCTCAAGCTTAGCACGTAGGCAGCGAATAAAACATGGTCATATTCTTCCCTCTTCTGAGCGTCAATCACTAAGGTACTCACTTGTTATAAAGCAAAAATAGATGATATAAAAATTGGTAAAGTAGATCACAATGAAATAAAGAAGGAGAAGTAAATACACACATAAGCCAGAGTCCTTCTAAGCTTACTAGTAATTTCGGGTAAGGGATGTATAGGAAATGGAAGAGCAATGGGGTAAGAAGGAGGGGTAAAGGTAATGTAGGATAGGCTGTCCAAAGTGATACACCCCACCCTCTCAGCGAGATCAGCAACCTCGGGCAAGGGCAGGAAGTAGATGTTTGGGTCATGGAAAGATTGGAGAGGCAAAATGGGTAGCGCTTTTGAAGAAGGAAGAGGAAGAGACTTGGTAGGCTTCTTGAAAGGTTGGCCTAAAGCCTCACCACCATCAGTATTCCTCTTTTCCTTCTTCTTCTTTTCCGATGGCAACTTCTGTGGCGTAATATCCTCAAAAAACACTTAAGCGAGGTCACCAACCATTTTACCTATACATGATAAAAATGCAAAAGATCAGTATACGTTCTTGCAAGGATTATAAAAAAAGAGAAGTAAAAATCTTCATCGTTCAACCTATCAGATTATTCCCCTAGTTTTATCTATAGATAAAGAGGATTTAAAGATGGAACAGTATAATTTATGTCCAGTACGCAAGAAACTATATTTGAGCAGTAAAGGCTCAGCGAAGAACAACTTTTACTTCCTCTCATCTTCACCCAAACCTAGGATGTTATTCCTACAGGATAAGAATGAATTAATAGCTTTAGTAGAAAACAAAGGACGATTAGGATATGGGTAGAAGGAAGAAGGAAAGTCGTCTAAATTCAAAATAAAATAATGCTGATTGTTCCGTTTTTGGGTCTTACGGGGAACAGAGGTAAGAATTGATTTTTTTGCTTGTGTAAAATAAAACCTAAAATCCCCCCTAGAAGGCCTCTTATGACTGTCAGATAGGAATTGGAGTACTTCACATGTTGAAGGAGTGCATTTCTCAGCGTATAGAGTGAATGTAGCAATCCAAAGGGAATAAGAGATGAGAGTAGTTGAATGGAGGCAATACCAATAAATGTTAGCCATTCATGAAGAATTGGTTATGAGGGAGGCAGAGTCTGCATCGAATGTGTTCAAGGGAAATAGAAATGAAACCGGTTGAGAGCGTATGAATATGCTCATGAGGCTCTGGTACCCTACCCGCATAACCCTCAAACCTGAACTGATTGAGAACATCCTATATTTTCCTTAATTCATTTTACCCAAGACAGCATAGATTGGGGAGAAGAAGATGAGGTTATCATATCAAGTACCACTAAAACACAAGAAAATGAAACTAAAAAAAGAGAATGACCTTACTTTTGTTTGAAAAAGAATGGTTCTTGGAGAAAACAAGATTGGTAATTAGTGTTTTTGAAAGCAGGTAAAGAAATAAAGAAGAAGAAGGGAAAAATGATATATACTTACCTCAACTAGGATCATGCCCACATAATTACAATGATGAAAGAGCTAAAAAAAACATCAACTGATTAATGACAAGGGAAATTAGCGAGAGAATCAACGTAGATTTTCTTAGGAGTCGAAAAGACTAAAGGTATAGCTTTTGAGAAGATCGACCAATAAGGGATCGGGTATATGCATTTGTGCATTAAATGTGAAACAACAATAAAGACATTCATTTTTAAAAGGAGGAGAGAGAGAGAAAAACAAGACGTGATAGGTTGTAGGAAAAATGTGGATGAAGGGACAAGTCCACACCAATCTATGATCGTTGCAGATTTGAGGGGCAAGTGTTACACCTATACTTTCTAATAACGTTGTCAAAGTGGAACTAATACAAACACCAAGCCTGGAAGAACTGCTTCCACATTAGGAAGCTGAAATATGGAAGTGAAATAAGAAGAAAATCTAGAAAACACTGCACCAAAATTCTGAGTCGGTGGAAAAACATAAAGATTGTGCCTTCCCATTGAACATAGCTTCGACACTACGACACTAAGCCAAAAACTTAAGATAGCAATAAAGTCCAAGAGCTGATCATAACTATATCACTTATCCTAATAGGCAGAACTACAGCATGGCTTTCAAGTATCAAAACCCGAAGGCTGTACTATGGCTCTAAAAAGGTCAAACTTAGAAAGTTGGAACTACGGCATAGCCTTTAAGTTACAACGAGGTGTAGAAACTACGTTGTGCCTTGAAATCAACACTAACAACATAGGACTATGGCCCACCCCTTGAGTAATGATTAATTATCATGTAATTAGTTTAGAGTGTATTTATAAGAAACCTTAAATAAAATATTATGTGACTGAAATTTTTAATAGTTGCAATCATGAGTAACTAACCACAATTCAGATAATATTTTGGTTTAAATATTCATGGTCAAGATGTTATAAAAATGGACATTGATACTTTTTTTGAGACTAGAGTAGTAACTTATTTGAGTGTTGGGCAATGCATTACTCATGGTTGTTGGGAGCATCAACGAGTTACATCCTTGTTAATTGATAACTATGGAATGACTCATTCGAGAGTTTCTTATTGGCTAACAACATCTAGTTCAAACAGGAAATCTTAGAGTGAGGATATTACATAATTCTCTCGACTTAAGGATACTGTTGAACTTTAATGCGGATGCTCCACTTTAAATCATGGCATGGCGACCATCGAGTGATTATAGCTAGGTCTGAGTTGAAACATTGAAAGTGAGACACTGTTCAATAAAGAATTCAATTCCTTAATAGTATGATGTTAATATAACGGTCAATTGAATTTGTCTCAAACTCAAAATCTATGGAAGGAATAGTATGTTTAGCAGTAAATGTTTTCATTGAACCAAAGACTTTGTGTATGGACCAAACAGATTGAGTATGGATAACATTGGAATTCTGACAAAACCAAATTCCATACAACCTAAAGTGATATAGTGTTAACAAAAAGAATGTATCATTACTAGAAGATATCGCTTAAAACTGTAAAAAAATGTTTTTACTGATAAGATCTATAAGCGATGAATTAAGTCGAACTGTCATACTAATAGCTAAGGTGTCATGTGAATACTAGTATTTGAATTTCTAGAATATTAATTTGTAAACAAACTCACTCAATGTGAGTTGCACAAACCTATTCAGTTTCTAAATCACCACTCGATTTAATTGATTATAATAATTATAAATTAATTAAATTATTTGATATTTTAGAAATGCTAATTACTATTGTATTTCTGATGGGTGTATTTGGTAAAATTGAGGGGCCTCTAGAAGTGTCTAGGATGTTAATAACAATTAGTTGGATATATATATATATATATGAAAATTATATACGTACATATTAATATACGATATCGGTATATTTATCTATCTATACATATATTGGATTTAAATTATATAAATTACTAATGTTGTTTTGGGTATTTGATCCATCTTGGACCTAGTATATGATTGGCTATACAAGGGTCAAATTAGGGGTGCTTTGGAGTTTGAATCGATAAGAGAGAAACATGCAGCTATTTTCTCTAGTTCTCATTATAAATTCTAGTCTTAGCCTCTTCACTTTTTGTCTTCACTTTTCCTTGCTCCTCTCTATCTTGTCTAGGGTGAAAAAATTATCATCTTAAACCCACATTTTCAACTTCATTGACATTAATACAAGTTGACGCAATCAGATATGGTGATAGCAAACCATTTGTTTGCAACAGTATGTGTAGACCTAAGAGAACCAGGAGATAGACTGGATCAACATGTGAATCTATGGTATCTTTTCACAGGGTAAAACTATTTGATTTTAGATAGTCATCAGTACGCATTGTATTAGTACTATCAACTTTTGTATATGTTAATGCCTTTCATTTAAATATCAGTTTCAAATTTAGTACTTAATATTATGTGCATCACCTTAAATTACAATATGTACTTGGTTTAATCTATATACACACATTTTTTTGGCTGGTGAAACACAATATTATTATTTTGCTTAGGTAAGCTGGTTTTATAGTAATCATACCATTACAAAATTATTACAGGCATAAGGAGATAGACCTTAGTAGCTGTAAAACTTGAGATAAAGCACATGCTTACAATGCTTAAAGACACAGGCACTATGGAATTAGACAATCACTTACATATACCATGACATATACAATCATAAAACATACGCTTTGACATACACCATGACATGATAAGCACCACATAACCTCCATGAGATGAGCCCACAAATTCCATGGTGGTAATCATTGAACAACAAGCTAAAGATGCAATTTTCCTAACTACTTCCAAAATGCAGCAAGAAACAAAAATAAAATTTCAAATGAATCATAGCCTTTGAAGCTTAAAGCCGTAATAAACAATGTAAAATACTAGGGATGCATCTATTACATAAGCCAAAGTTAACGTAATAGCTGAGACAAAAAAAACCCCAAACCAACCATGTATGATAAAGCACAACACTCAACTTCATGGTAGACACGCACTTGCTACCTAAGCAGTCCTCGTGGTGAAGACAGAAAGGAGGAAATATGACAAACATGGTTTAATTGGAAGGAGCGGTATTGCAACAACCTATACCTTACAGCAATAATGTCCAAACAAATATAAACTATTCGAGCAATAAGATAGAACAATGAAACATATACATAAACTATACCAAAGAGAGGATCCAGAACAACCGATGGCGAAGGAAAAGAGATTATAGTTTACACGCTATATTCCATCATGAAAAAGATCGAAACATCACACGAAACACAAACAACAATCCAGAAAACATAGAAAGCTAGATCCAAAAAGCTCACTCAAATAACTCTATAGTAAAACCCTCTAAGCGCCAAATTAGAGCCCAAGATCACCTACCACACAAAGAAACTACCAATATTTCTCAAATGAAACATCTATTAGACCATCAAGCATGATAAGTGGAGCTTATTCCAAAGGACAACACAAAAATTAAAATATTTCACAAGAAATGAAAGCTAGAAGGTTGAAATAAAGGCAGAACTAGAAAGGGTATTGAGGGGAAACTATATGCGATGATCGACTCGAAGAAAGCAAAAGTAAAAAAAACGAGAGCAAGTGAAAACAAAAAAAAATTAAAAATAAGTTAGCAAAGGCGTACGATGAGGAGATATTAATGAAGGATGAAATTTTAAGTGAAAAGGGTGAGAGATGGAAAGACGATGGTTTAGATTTAGGAAGAGAGAAAGGAGGAAGAAACCCTTGTCCCCATTAATGGCCTACATTGTGAAAGAATATTTTATAAACGTCAAAAATATAAACATATATTTTATTTTAGCCATAATGATTAGGAACTAATTTTAAATTAATTTTAAATGTAGAATGTTATTTTATTTAATTTCAAAACATTTTTTACTAATTAAATATATTTTTTGTAAAAAATTATTTTGCCAAAACGTATTATATATGTATATATCTTAAATATTTATTTGTGCTAATATATCCTTTACTAAATATACAAATGTATACATACATATATATTTAAAATAGAATTATTTTTCAACTATAATTATATTTAAATTAATATATATATATATATATATATATATATATATATATAATTTTTAAAAGGGGTCAGCTATTTGGATACAAAATACAACGCAAATGGTGGCACAATAGATCTGAACTGTTGGATCCTATTGCATTCACATTTAAGGTTGAATTGAACGGGCGATCCAATAGTTGAGATCACCAATTGTTTCATCAAGTTATGACCTAACATAATTTCCCTTTTAAGAATATTACCAAGTCAAAGTATGATTTTGAAATTGAATCTAGACCTTAAATCTAGTTAGAATTTAAATCTTATTCACTAAGTTAAATTAGAGGTTTTAAATTCAAATTTGAAGATACAGACTTGGTCCTAATTTTGCATATTATTTTCAAAATTATATTTATATATTTTATTAACAAAAATTTTCAAATATCTATAATTATGAAACATTTTAATTCGGGTAATAAACATATATGTAAGAGATAAGTATATACATAGTAAATATAAATCCCAATACTTACCTATGTATAAAATTGACCATGTACATCTTTGATATGTTGCACATCACACAGACATTTATTATATCTTTGCATCTTAGAACATATAATGATATATTAAAATTTTACAAATATTAATTTTAATTGTTATAGATTAATTATAATACCAAAATCCAATGTATAGATTGGATCCAACATAAATTTAGACTTCATATGCCCACTAAGTCCAATTGTGGACTTTTTTTTTAAAAAAAAGTTCATTCATTTCACCCGTTGAAGACTGAGCCAATTTCAACAATAATGACTACCCATACAAGTTAAGAATAAAATCAGGTTTCACAAATTCCTCGATTTCAAATGGATTTGTGACGACTTGGGTTGGTCGAAATCTGACTAAAATCGATGGATTTGAATGCGAATAAGTGTGAAATTGATGATAAAATGTATATCTAATCGAGTGTTGAAATCAGATGAAATTGGGATTGATTTGACTTGAAATTCTTTAGAAGTTCTTACGGATCGATTTATGTGAAAAAAAGAAGCAAAATTGGCGAAGTGTTGTTTATATGGAGGACACGTTAATCGATATCATGTGGATCGATGCCAATAGATCATATACTATATTTATTGTGCATCGGGAAGTGGAGTAAAAAGGGAAAATTTGAAAACAAATCCTTAAATTTATTGTACACTAGATCTTGTATAAATTTATCATGAATAATAATGTAATTGTAATAACAGGCTTTTTCAAACCTCGGATTTAACGTCCGAATCGATGTTCAAATCTCGAAAACCAAAAATGGCACATGTTAGGTTATGGTAATAAGAAACCAATTGATATTTCTAACCATGTCTTCTTGAAGTCGTAGTGGAAGGAATAATATATAATATAACCATTACATATTCCCACAAATCTTTGTAATATATTTAAGGTCATAGACCAATATAATATACAACCATCAAGCCAAATGACATGCTAGAATGTAAAATGTTTGCATGAAAAGTGAACAACGCCTCCAATTGAACTTATAGCAAATAACTCAATAGAAATTGAATGCAATAAAAGTAAAGTACATGTAGATTTATAGTTTTTCAACTATAATCGGCCTACGTCCATTATTCATTTTTATTCCCATTCTTATATTTCTGCTTTTATGAGTATTTGAATGTGAAGTATAGTGATTTATTATTAAATATTGGAATCAAAAAGCACTATTTAGCTATTCCTTCTCGTTAGGATCTAGAGGTTCCAAAAGTTGTCCTTGTAGCTAATAAAAGCTTGGATATTTATACGAGTGCAGAGGTAGGGAGGTTACTCTAGAAAATTAGGCAGTTTCCCTCTATAACTCGTTGGGTTCAGTTATTTCCATCTATAAAAGATACGATCAGGAATTTCTATATATTCATTCCATAAATAACTTGCTTGGTTCAATTAAAAAGGCTATGTACAATGGCAGTTGGTTCGGCAAGTGGATGTAGACATCTTTCTGGCTACGTTCTTTCATATATCTCCTTGGTTCAGTCTTGCTTACCTTCTCCTTGTTCGGCTTTGAGTTCATACCAAATAGAATGTGTAGGATCTAGATTAACCCTAGAGGGGGGGGGGGGTTGAATAGGGTTATAGCAAATTTTCTCGAATTAAACACAAAACACAAACTGCAGAGAAATAGATATGCTGAAAAGTAAATCACACACAAAATTTACCCAGCTTCGGCAACCCTTGCCTACTGCTGCATTCCCAGATTTCTATTAGGATTAAACAGTCTCCCGCTTACAAACACTCTAACAGACTCGCACACCCTGCTACCGCCTATAGAGTTATGCAAACTCGCACACCCTACTCACTGAACTAATCCTAACACAACCTAAAACCTAGGTGGTGATTTACCAAGAATTGATTCGAAAAAAAAAAGACTTAAAAACAATTTAAAACTAAAACCCTAAAATATAAACTAAAGCCTTTATTAAAACAAGGCCGGCCCAATTTTTCTTCTGCCCGTTCCTTTTTCTATTGCTATTGAAAAATTGCGGCCTTGCTTTCTTTGCGCTCTGAAATTAGGGCTTGAATTTTTCAATCCAAATTAGGGCTTTTTTGAAGCACGCCTATGTTGATTCTCTGGTTTGCGTGTTGCCTTGCTCGCTGCTTCTCTGATGATTGATTCTCTGGTTGCTTTACTTGCGCTTGTTCGCAGCTGCTCCTCTGTTGATCGTTTTGTGAAATTAGGGCTTGGTTGCTTCGAAACGATCGAATCTGATTTTTCTTCTGGTATGTTATTTGTTGCTTTCTGGATTGATTGCTTGAATTCGATTGTTCTTTTTGCACACATCCTATGATGATTTTGGGTGTGAATTTATATGAATTCGATACTTTCCTAATTCTTGCTTTCCTGACTTGATGTGCACGACTTTGATTGTGCAGCGTTCGATTTTTCTTGAGTCATACGAAAAAACTTTCCTCTTTTGATTTTTGACTTTTTCAAAGATACACACTTGAATCTTTTTCAGTATACATTCACGAATTCCCTTGTTGACTTCTGTATGCTTCCATGATTTCGACTTGGACTTGTTTATAGCTTTCGACTTCGAGTTGCTTATCATCTGCATCGAATTCAAACTTGATTTACTGCAGGCTTTGACTTGTACATTCGAATTTCTTTGACTTTGTTAATGCGATGTTGTTTAAGGTCCTTCTGTTCATCCCTGTAGCAGCTTTGTGCATTTCTCTGGCCATTTGTGTTTATCCCTGTAGTATACTCGAATTGTAGTATACTCAGAATCAAAAAATCATCTCTTTATCATCACATTATTAGCTGATTTAATTCGGAATACGGTGCAGATTATCACATTTAATATATCGATCAAATAAATATACCTTCACCTGTTTTACCTTTACGATAATTTTTCGTGGTTGCCCATTGTGATTCTGTCACCTTTGTACTAGGCTAAGGAACTTATGCTTTGTTGCCCGTTGTGTTTCTGGAACAGCCAAAATCCAGAGAACACTGTTGTTGTTCCTTAGCCTGCCACCATACCTACACGATGAAAGATTTTTGTGACCTATTTATTTTTATAGGTCCATGATTGTTAGTGGCAGAAGCATTGTGAATAAACAATCCCTTTGGAACCCAAACTTGTTTAGTCCTTTTATTCTTGTTCCAATAGACATGAAATTTGTTTGTAGAATTCTTAGGAGCCCAAACTTGTATAAATTTTGTGTTCTTGTTCCTATGACTACAATTATCAACACGATGTCCAATTATTTCACATCTAGTAAAGACACTCTTACCTTTTGCATTATCATCAACTTGTGTTTTCCCAAAGCCTAGTCCTTTTCTATTGTTAGCAAAAATTTGATTTCCCAATAACATGTTGAATGATTTTTCTTCTCTTGAAAAGTTATTCAGAGATTTCTCAAGATTTTGGACTTTGGTTTTTAGTGTTGTGTTTTCAGTTACAAGTGAGGTGCATCTATTTATAAAATCCTTTTTCCTAGTGTCAATAGTTTCCTTAAGACTCAAGTTTTCTTTTTCAAGATTCTCAAAGCTATTCTTAAGTCTTGATAATTCTGAATCTAAAATTTTACATTTTTTACAGTCTAGGTTTTGAATATTTTCAAGTTCAGTTTCTAACCTAAAATTTTCATGGACAAGTTCTCTCCTATCAGATTTCAGTTTTTCAATTTTAGATTCAAGAGTATCAACTATTTTAGTAAGATCACAACACATAAAAACAAGTTCTTTATAAGAATAGTGACCTACCTCACTAGATTCCTCTGAGCTTGCTTCTGAATCTGATTTTTCCATAAGACACAAGTTAGCCTCCTCTGAGCTACTATTCGAAACGTCCTCTCCTTCTTCATCATCCCAAGTCGCTGCAAAGGCCTTCTTCTTCTTTTTCTTTTCTTTGTTTTTTTTGAGAAGTGAACATTGTTGTTTGAAGTGGCCAGGTTTCTTGCAGTTAAAGCACGTCAGTTCATTATCGGAATTGTCAGAATCTTTTGGCATATTACCACTTGTTTTCTTCTTGCGTGGCCTGAGTCTTGACAATTTTCTAAGATTATGGACAGCCATTGTAAGCTCTTCAATTGGATCTTCTTCTTCTTCATCGCTTTCTTCTTTGCTCTTTAAGGCAATCGTCTTCTTCTTTGATTCGGAGTTGTTGCGTTTCTCCTTTGCTTTTAGCTCAAGCTCATATGTCATCAAGTTGCCGATCAACTCCTCCATGCTTAGTTTACTCAGATCTTTCGATTCTTGTATTGCCGTGACTTTTGCCTCAAAGCTCATCGGTAAGACTCGTAGCATCTTCCTCACAAGCTCTACCTCAGTGAATACCTTCCCAAGCGCTCTAGCATTGTACACCAAAGTTGAAAAGCGTCCAAACATGTCCTTTATGCTCTTGCCTTTGTCCATCACAAAGTTCTCGTATTCATTGCTGAATAGGACTAGACGAGACTCCTTGACTTGAGAAGTTCCTTCATGTGTCACCTCCAAGGTATGCCGAATTTCCTGTGCAGTTTTACAATGATAAATTCTATTAAATTCAGTCTTATCAAGAGCACAGATCAAAGTATTCATGGCTTTAGCATTTGTAGTTTTTAATTTCTTATCGTTAGCATCCCACCTATCCTTAGGTTTAGGAATCTCAATATCACCAACAGTTATAGTAGGAGATTTATAGCCAGTTTCAATAATGTCCCTAACATCATAATCAACAGAACTAAGATAAATACCCATCCTAACTTTCCAATAAGCATAATCATTCCCATTGAACATGGGTGGCCTAACAATAGATTTCCCCTCAGAAAAAGCATTATTTGGTGGATTCATGACTCTAGTGTAAAAGAAAAATACCTTGCTCTGATACCACTTGTAGGATCTAGATTAACCCTAGAGGGGGGGTGAATAGGGTTATAGCAAATTTTCTCGAATTAAACACAAAACACAAACTGCAGAGAAATAGATATGCTGAAAAGTAAATCACACACAAAATTTACCCAACTTCGGCAACCCCTGCCTACTGCTGCATTCCCAGATTTCTATCAGGATTAAACAGTCTCCCGCTTACAAACACTCTAACAGACTCGCACACCCTGCTACCGCCTATAGAGTTTTGCAAACTCGCACACCCTGCTCACTGAACTAATCCTAACTAGATAATCTGACACAACCTAAAACCTAGGTTGTGATTTACCAAGAATTGATTCAAAAAAAAAGACTTAAAAACAATTTAAAACTAAAACCCTAAAATATAAACTAAAGCCTTTATTAAAACAAGGCCGGCCCAATTTTTCTTCTGTCCGTTCCTTTTTCTATTGCTATTGAAAAATTGCGGCCTTGCTTTCTTTGCGCTCTGAAATTAGGGCTTGAATTTTTCAATCCAAATTAGGGCTTTTTTGAAGCACACCTATGTTGATTCTCTGGTTTGCGTGTTGCCTTGCTCGCTGCTTCTCTGATGATTGATTATCTGGTTGCTTTACTTGCGCTCGTTCGCAGCTGCTCCTCTGTTGATCGTTTTGTGAAATTAGGGCTTGGTTGCTTCGAAACGATCGAATCTGATTTTTCTTCTGGTATGTTATTTGTTGCTTTCTGGATTGATTGCTTGAATTCGATTGTTCTTTTTGCAAACAACCTATGATGGTTTTGGGTGTGAATTTATATGAATTCGACACTTTCCTAATTCTTGCTTTCCTGACTTAATGCGCACGGCTTTGATTGTGCAGCGTTCGATTTTTCTTGAGTCATACGAAAAAACTTTCCTCTTTTGATTTTTGACTTTTTCAAAGATACACACTTGAATCTTTTTCAGTATACATTCACGAATTCCCTTGTTGACTTCTGTATGCTTCCATGATTTCGACTTGGACTTGTTTATAGCTTTCTACTTCGAGTTGCTTATCATCTGCATCGAATTCGAACTTGATTTACTACAGGCTTTGACTTGTACATTCGAATTTCTTTGACTTTGTTAATGCGATGTTGTTTAAGGTCCTTCTGTTCATCCCTGTAGCAGCTTTGTGCATTTCTCTGGCCATTTGTGTTTATCCCTGTAGTATACTCAAATTGTAGTTGTTAATTTCTTCTGGCTTCACTGTGAACTTTGGCTCTGGCCATCTTTGTTTCAGTGCTTGTTTGTTGTACATATGAACTTGGTTCATATGTATGTTGTACACTAAGCATTGCTTTATATTATTGAATACTTTTCACGGTGCACTTGGTCTTTGTTGTAACTGGACATGTTGCTTGAGTCACTTGCATTTGTTTGCCGTCATGTTTGCTGTGATGTCATATCTTTGTTGCACTTGCTCATTTGAGTTGTAGATTGATAATCATGTCTGCACTCTCTGACTTTTGTCTGGGTTCACTACTGACCTGTAGTGTTCATTAGTTCATATTGTATTTGAGCATTCTGGTTCGATAAGGTTGTTGTATTTTCTTTTGATCTTTTACTGGTTCACTGGTCTGTTGGTTCATTGTGTAGTCTGGTCGACACACTTCAAGTAGTCTTCATGTTTTGCTCTCTGTTTTGAGTCACTTCCATATTTGGTCGTGCTGTAGTCTTCAAGCATATTGCTGTGATTGAGCTCGGGTCGTCTGCACTTGTTTGTGCATTTGTGGTTAGTATGTTTTGTATTTGGTATCTTCACTGTGTTGCATTCATGTTGGTTTAGTTGTGCACTTGCTTGAGTTTCACTGAGCTCGATATCATGATGTACATGTGAGTTGTACTCTCTGTTTTGATTTGCATTGCATCACTGGTCTTTGCATTTTCCAGTTTCATCACCGTTTCACTTGAGTTGAATCCAGTTTCAAAAACTCGGGTTTGACCTTGTGCTCGTGTCGTGATTTTAAATATATTGCACGTGAGTTGAACCCGGCTTTTCATTTGGGTTTGACCTGTGTTCACCTTTCCCTGTAGCATTATCAAGTGTATATCGATGTGCACGGCCTTGTGGCATGTACAGTGATACACTGTGCATGTCACATTGTTCGTGTATGATGAATTCAAATGCAAATGATGACGAACAACCCAAATAACTAAGGCAAATAATATTTTCAAAATCCATATTTTATTTTATATTGCAAAAATATTTCTTTTTCAATTTTACTACGTTAGTGAATATTTTTGCAGATTGCTCAGATGCTGGATTCTAACTGGAATGAAGTCGAAGATAAACTACGAGTGTGAGTGATATGTAGTGAGGAATTTATGTAAATTGAATTGTGATGTAATTAGAATCAAAATTGTATATGTATAGTGAGAGCTTGAAATTGTACTATTCAAAATTGTAATAAATATTTGTTTGAATAAAATTTCTGTCTGAATTCAAATTCTGTGTAATTTCTTTTATTTAACAAATATTTATTTAATCTATGAAAAATAAAATAGTACATTAACAAATACATTTAAATGAATATATATGTTTATTATCATCAAAAAAATAATCGTATAAGCGCATATTCAACAATCTCCCCCTTTTGATGATAACAAACATATATTTAAGATTTTGACCGTGTTAAATGTATTTGATCAATGAAATACTCTAATTGCTCTCCCTATTTAAATGCTTCCTCTCTATAAGATGCTCCCCCTACATATATGCATGCAAATCGAAATATACAAATGAGCCTAGATGCAAATGGAAAATTATTTGACATTTGCTTGATTTTCTATAGAATAATAATTGAATTGAGTATAAAGATTGAAACCAAATAAAAACAATTTATTGGAAATTAAATTTATAATTACTGAACTTATTTGAAATTAAATTTAACATTGGAAATTATGAAATATTCAACAATAAAATTGATACAGAAAATTGTTATAAAGGATTTTAAACTACCAAGGTAATCTAAAATGACAGAAATGGTAAATTATTAAATTTGAATTGACAAGGTGATTAATTAATTTAATATTAATTTATTTAATTAAGGTGAAAATAGCCAACTTGGCCACTGTCTCGGATTTTGAAGAAACCAGTTTCATCGGATCCGTAGCAGCGAATCATTGTAGGATTTCAAGTTTCGTAGCGATCAGACTTGTCATTTGATCGTACGGACTCGAAGCGCGTAGAAACCAATTTAATTGAAATCAATTGAAATCAATTTGAAATAAGCTGATTTTATCATAACTTCTTCATACGATGGAATTAGGACTTGAAACATGTTTCATTGATTTTTAAATTATCAAAAACATCCATTTTGATATATGGGATGACACATTTCTGTTTTGGGAACGATACAGGCATTTTGGTCGTTTATCGTTCAACTTCCAAATCAACCTGGTCCATTCATTCTATTTTTTTGATCTGCCTGAAAATATCTCATTATAAACGCTAATTTTTTCTTATTCCTCATTACATTACGTATAGAAGTTTCTGGTACTCCTCTTTCTCAATGGCTGAAAAGCCTAAATTATCCAATTCAATTTCAATTTCAATTCAAAAATTCAACTTCAAAATCAAATCTCTCAAACCTATATCGAATTATATATCGATTTGAAGCTCTCGATGAGCGCAAGTCAAACATGTGATTCGTTTTTCGATTTGGATTTCTGTGTGGCCAGAACTAGGCAAACTATTCTCGACCGTTCGTTGATCGTCGATCAACTTCGACTGATCGTCGAATCAATGATGCAGTTTGGTAGAGGGGAGTTCAACGACATGCTTCGTTTCGCGATTCAATGGTTTGATCGCCTTTAATAATTAGATTAGGTTTAGATTTTCATGGCGGCGGCTGCTGTCGTTTTCGCGACCGATGGTGGTAGAGGTGGTCGCGGCATCCTCCGGGTAGCGCGTCGGCATGGTGGCGTGCTGGCATGGGCGAGGCGGCGTGTGGTATGGCATGCATTCTTTGGAATGATGGCGGCTCGATAGTTCTTGCGTGCGAGAGGGTTTCAAGGAGGCACGTGAGAGAGAACGCGGGGTGAAGGAGCTGATGACGTGGCTTGTGAAGGTTTTGTCTTCTTTTTCTTCTTCAAATTTTAACAACGTTCTAACTAACATAACTTTCACATACGAGGTCCAATTCACGTGACGTTTGTTTCTTTGGGATTGTATCGAAATTCCAAACATTTTAAAGTTGGTTTGGACGAATTCAAAGACTGTTTGAATTTTTGGTTTAAATTGGATTTAAATTCAATTTGAATTCAAAGGTGGGTGTTTTAACCCACTCACAACTTCTAACATTTCTTATGTTTGTTAAATTAAATTTATGACGTGATAGAAATTTATTTATAGCTGTTTGATATATTTTTAATCGTCATCTCAGTTAATTTGAATTTATTTGAATTAAATCGTTATTTAATTTATTATTGAATATAAATTGCTAGTTAAATATCTGTTATTGATTATTAGTTCTATATTGATATTTATTAATTGGTTTGGATGATTATTGTGATGGATGTTGATTGTTGATAATAGATGAATGGATGTTGTATTTTATATCATTTGTAATACTGCAAGTTCACTATGGGTTGAAATGATACATACCCGAAGATCTTATAGATTAGGGAAAATCGTTATGGGTTGAAATGATATACCCGAACAGTTTTCATTGATTTGAGAATGTTGATTTTCAGTACTGGTTGAAATGATATAATCCATATAAATTTTTGAATTTGGATTATATATTGGAATTTAATTATTTTAAAGGTTTAAGTTAAACTTCAATTTTTTTATTAATGTGATTAAAATTGATACCTCGAATTATTTGAAATATTCCCATAATTATATTCACGTTGTACACTTGATAGAAGATTGAAAATACCATAATATCTCTGAAGTCATTGCACTCACATTTTATTTTAAATTTTAATTTGACTTACATAAGATCTTTTAGTTCTAACTTGAATGTTTTGTTTTCAATACGCTCGGGTCAGTCTGAGCTTTTCAGTGTATTGAAGACCATTTTATTTTTTATAGGACGAAGACGAAGATTCGCTATATTATTGTTATTTATTATTCCGCTAGATTCTGTATTCCGCTGCATTATTTGTTTATTTTTTGATGTATGTATAACTCTGATTTGAATTGTAAAAGTGTAATCAAATGTAATTTGTAGAACAACTTCATGAACTGTTTATTTGATTATTATATTTTTTCATTCCGTTGCGAGATTCTGTGTTTTGTTTTCCTTCTTTTCTATTATTCTCTTATTTACCCCATTAACAATCCTTCCATTGAATTGTTTGAATTAGACATGTTTGTTTTATTGTCGATTTAAAATGTCCAAAAAGATGGATCGTTACATCTACTCTGGCTTGGCAAATTTCATTCAATGCTAATTGGTTGGTTCGGTGTCTTCTTGGTTTGGTTTTTTTGGTTGGATGTTAACATGCCGGACATGAACTCTTATTCGGTTGATCTCGTCCGGTGTTGAACATCCCGGATGAGCCTCCTTTCACCCAAATACGTTTACTCACTTTTCCATCTCTCCCATTTTCGTGCATATTCATCTCCCAATCATACAATTGGTGTCGTTCCGCTCTAAACACCTTCAAAACGTTGTAGTTGTCATCTATACCCGCCATTTATGTTAGTAAGTTTTTCATTTACTACTTAAACTTTCATGACGCTGATTTCTTTATAATGATTCATGTTCATTTGGTATAAGGCTATGGGTTAGGGTTTTTCTCCATCCATCCTTATTAGAAGATGGGGGTTAAGGTAAATTTGTGAGAAGAGATATTTTTAGCTACAACGTCATGATCTCAAAGTGCTTTTGAAGCAAAAGGATTTTGAATTCCCAACTAGGGTTCAATTACTACATTCGTTTGACTGCCGAACAAGGAGGTTGCTAGTAGGATGTAGACCATATACTAAACTCTATAAGACCTTCCAAACTTGCCATCTATGATTTGGTTATCCAACATGACTTTTCATAGGTCAGCCAAGCAATGGGTTACATCGTATTTCTTAGAAAAGACTTTAATTTTGCTAGGATGTCTATATTAATATTGTTTAACAATTCGTTATATTTTCCATTATACATATATATACTTGTATACACATAAGCACTCACATACTTTGCAATAGTACATGAGATAGGTTATTATATTAAATAGTATGTCTGACCATTGGCAGACTTGCTCATTGACTGCTTCTAAAGATCAGCTTCCATCTTCTTCCGCTCCCCTTCTAAATCTGTGCCATCAGGGCGTCAGATTAACCAGCCTAGCTCTACTCATTCTTAGATGCATAAGTGTAGACCATCTCAACTATTGGTGGATCCTATTGAATCCATGGCTTCTACTCTAACTTCTAGGCAGGTGGATATGATTATGGCTACTCATGGCCTTACTAGAGAGATATGCTCTTGCCTACTTTTGAACAATGAGCTATCTCCACCGGAAGGATACATGGCCTATTGTAGATGTCACAGTGCGGCCGGGGCCCCGCCTCTTCTACCTTAGTGGATCACGGGCTTCCTTGGGCACTTATGTGCACGTAAATGTGCATATTTTTACTTCCATATTTTATCAAATTTAATTAAATAAATGAGCATATAGGGTGTTTTAACATGTTTAAACCAATATTTCAATTATTTTCAAAGCATCATTTATTCATCTTCATAAAGGGCAAAATGGTCATTTTTGTGCATATATTAGTTTGAGAATTTTTACTTTGACATTTCTATGCTATTTTATAGGAATTTGGATTCAAATGGAAGAGATTTTCATGGAAAATATGATGCACAAGAGAAAACAAAGGAATGAATATGGAAATAATTCAAACCACGCAACATGAAGGACCCCACTTACCCATCTACCATGATGTACAAACTAGGAGCTAATGCACATGCTAATGGCCATTAAAGTTTCATGCACACTTAATGGAGGATTATCTCATGCTAATGATAACTTGTGGCCACACTTCCTCAAGGGTAGTTTGGATAATTCCCAAAAATAGGATTAGGATTTCCGAACATGTATAAATACCCCTTATGTTCATCTAATTAGTTCCCTCTCTTCTCTCTTAGCTTTGAGCTTCCTCTTAGCCTCTTCTTAGTTAGTTTAGTTGGAGGCTCATAAATAAAAACTCTTTTTTCTTTTCATGGCTACTTAGCCATTTCTTTCATGCAACTTTCTTTTGTATGCAAATTTTAATTCATGCTCTTTTCTACTTACATACTCTCTTTCTTCTTATGCTAGTAGTGTAGTTTCATTTCTTATACAAGTAGATTAGTTTTTATTTCATTTTAATTAGCTCTCTTTTTACTTTTTTTTTTCCATGTTGCATGCTATAACTGTTGACATGATAACAAATATGAGATGCTAAACCCTTTAATTAGGAGTAATGAAGCTCTCTTAATCATGTAGCTTAAATATTTTGATAATTATTGTTCTCTTTTTGTGCTTAGTGGAAATGATAGAATGTGGTAAATATTTTATTGTTTAGCTTTTGAATTTGATAGCTTATATTGTTGACATCAAATAGACTATGCTTAAACAAACAAAACACAAATTACCTCTTCATCTACATATGATTATGGTAATGAAATGAATATTAAAATTAAAATTTGATGGTCTATATTTCTATTCAATAGTTAATAGACCATGCTTAGAATATATTTTATTTTCAAGTTCATTTACATTTTCATGAGAGTTAGAAGTGATTTAGTGGTTGTGTTATAGTTTGATGACTTATGTTGAGCTAATCAATGGTACAAATAGACCATACTTATGATAAACATATCAACTAAATTCACCAATGACCAAAAAAAAGATATCATATGCGATTTAGAAAGTGAATTTATCTCTAAATTGCCTTCTACTCTCATATTTCTATCAATTTTCTTTTGCTAGTTTTTCTTCATTTTTAGCTTAACACTCTCAAACTTTGTTTTAATTTGATTGAATAAAATTTAAAAATTAAACAATTCTCTACGGATCGACCAGTACTCGCCACGTACTAACATTAATACGCCGTGCACTTACGGTATATTTTATTTTAATTCGATCAACTGTTTTCTATCCGATAGAAAATTGTCCGACGCGGACAAGTTTTTGACGCCGTTGCCGAAGAGTTGCTTTGATTTTAATTTCTGTTCTTCGAATTATTTTCATTTGATTTTATCATGTGTTTGTTTTGTGTGTTTGTTTTTATTTAAAAATAAAATTGTTGTGTGTTTGTTGCTTGCATTTGTTTGTGTGATTGTTTGCATTTGTTTTTTTCCATTTGCATTTGCATTTTTTTTAAAAGAAAAAAGGAAAAAAAAAGAACATACACAATTTCATAAAAAAAATAGTTATTAGTTTTACATTTTTACGATTACATTTTCTCCTTATAACTCTGCATTTACAAAAAAAAAAAAGGTGTACACTGTGCACTGTGCTGTGCACATTTCTATCAGTCAACAACACTTGCCTGTGCATTTCACATTACCATCAACATTCTCCACTAACATTGCCTTGTGCACTATCACTTGCTTACAACTTCAACACCATATACCGCTGCAGTTCAACAGCAAAACTCAACCTCTACAATTCAACTGCCACTACAACCCCTTCATTGCTTCAACCAATTTCTGCCCTGATAACTCATACATTCCATACTCTATCCATCAACCCTTGCCACTGTCACCAAACTGCCTCAATCTCCTCTGCCACAAACTTCCAGCAAACATCTACTTCCAGCCTCGACCACGGCATATACACAATACTGCAATCTCAACTACCCTTCAATACCATTTCACCATCATACCATCAACCAAACCTGCTTCAACACATCCCCTACTTCAACACATCCCTTACTTGAACACGTCCCCTACTTGTACATATATCTGTACAGCTACAAACCGTGCCAAACCCTGCATATCAACATCATCAATACTGTTGCCTACACAACTTCCCTACAGCAACAGCCCAAAACAGTCATCAACCACATTTCATTCAATAACTGCTTTGCAATCAAAACATCCCACAATTCTTAACAAAGCTGCTCCTCTACTTCCAAACAAAACATCCCACAATTCTTAACAAAGCTGCTCCTCTACTTCCAAACAAAACATCCTCCACTTCCTCAACATACATCTGTTACTTCACTATGCATTCACCACCCTTCAGCACTGCATACACATTACTGTTCCCAGCAACAACCATACATACCAGCACCACTCATCTAACCCCTACCATTCCACCTTCCACCTGCCCTTACCTGATCTATCTATCATTCAAACTTCATTCATACCACACTTCATTCAAACTGCAGTGCAACTTTACTTCAATGCACCATACAACAAACTTCAACTTTTGTACTTCACTGAAGGCACACATCATCATACAATTCCAGACTTCTGCCATCTCTTCAAACTGCTGACAGACCCCCTCTGTCATCAACTACATCGCCACATTGCTTGCATTCAAAGAGACAGCACCACCATTCACCAGTACATACTACCACCCCCGCCATAACTTGCCAACATTCCACTTCTCCTACAAAACTCCCACCTCCATATCAACTCAACCATAAACTATGCCATCCACTGCACATTACAACACAACTTCCTACCCACACTCTGACAACAACCAGCATCCAACATCTTGCCATACAAACACAACAACATCCCACCACAAAACAAACCCACCACAAATCACAGCTCCAACTAACTGCCCTCGTCTACAATTTTTTTCCTCAACTGAAACTCCAGACTTCGCTGCTGCATATTCTGCACCCAGTCACTCCATAACCCCAACAGCAAACATCCTCGATAAACTGCCTCCACATGCAGACACATCATCTCCTCACCACAGTCACACAGACCACATCGTTACACTGACCACATCATCACTCTTCTAATAGCCCGTGTCATCCTCTGACTGCAACAAACAACAACCACTGCCTCGCCGTCAACAGTAATCGCGACCTACCGCTTCCTCGCCTCAACAAATCTGCACGAACAGACATCACATCGAAGCCCCAAATATCATCAACCGCCTCGCCCCAATTTTCCCGACCTCATAACCTCCCTACTGCAATCGAATCTGCATCTCCTCCGATCGAGCTACCTCAACCTCCTCAGCCCCCAAATGCTTCGAACAAAAAATCATGACTAAAAAAATAATTCTATCACCAAAATCGAACTGCCAACAATCGAACAACCAACCTTCTAATTCATTTTCGTGATTACTGGAATTATCGGTTTCATTTTCATGATTTTTGTGTGCGAAATTATTTTTGATTGTGAAAATTTTGGGAGTGATTGCGAAGTATTAGGGGGTGTATACTTAACAAAGTGGTTCGGGTGTGTTTTGATTCGGCCGGGTTTATAAAAAAGAATTTGAATTGTTTTGAGTTTAGAGTTGTTTTATTCTTTTATAAAAAAACACAAATAGTTTCTTTCCATGATTCGTTTTGAATTGGTTCCATTTTGAATTGTTTTGTTCTGTTTTATTTATTTGTTTGATTTTCCATATGTTTTAGTCTTCCCAAAAAAAGTCCTTTTTTTGTCTTTCTTTTCATTTGACTGTTGTTGTCTCTAAAATAGTTTGCTTTATTTAGTTTGTTTTGTTTTATCCTAAATTAAAAACTTTACATATTTTGTTTTTAATTTTAGGTTGCCAAAGCAGACTAGGAGAAGAACCGCTTGCCAAAAAAATAACTGCTTGCTTGCTTTAAAAAAATTGTATATATTTGCTACTTTAAAATAATTGCTAATAATTCTGCATGCTTTGATATCGTGCCCTTAGCCCTTGTTTTTATTTCCTTCGCATTGTTGATTGCTTGCATTTCAAAAAAAAAAAAAGAATTTCAAAAACCAAAAAAGAAAACATAATTCATTTGTAGTTGCATTGTTAATACATGTTTAATTTCTGCTTTGCATTTCATCATAGAATTTTGATTAATAATAACGGTTAGACATCGATAATACTTAATTGTATATTGACAAGTTGTATTCTTCCGACAATTTAATTTCTTGGTGTCTAGGCAATGACAAAGCAATAATCAGTTATAGATATTACGGTGATTCATAAATATTATACCGATTGTCTCTCTGAAGGTACTTAAATCTTCGGCTGCATTGCTACGGTGATTCGTGGCGCATCGATAACTCATGTCCATTACTTGGTTGAGAACTATCTTGTTGATTTAAGATAAAATGTGATTATACAATATTGGGTTATGAGCTACTTAGGTTAGAAAATTTGTAATTAAACCCTTGCATTCATTTAGTTGCATTAGTTCATGCATATTTAAAAAAAATCGAGATCAAAAAATAAAAAAAAGTGTAAATATTCCTTAATTTAGTTTTTTTAATCCTTTCTTCTGAAATTTTTTCAATCAAAATAAAAAAATCCAATTTTTTTAAGTTAGCTTTCTTTCAAAAAGCAAAAATCCAAAAAAAAAATTATAAAACCTTTTCAAAAAAAAAAAAATTGGAAAATAAAAAATCAGAACAAAAATCAAATTTCCCTTTTGAAAAATAAATTCCTTTTGGTAAAAAGTTTTCCTTTATAAAAAATATCCAAAAAAATTCTTAAAAATGTTTCAATTTCCCTGTAATCTAGAATTTACGATAGTTGTGAAAATCAATATAATCCATATAATTTCACAAAAAATTATTATGGATATTTCAACAACTACTATTGTGTAAACAATTCGAATTTTGAAAAGCAAAGTTTTCAAAATAACGAGCAAACCTCAAACCTCGAAATTAGCATTGAAATGATATCATCTTTACTTGAACTCTCTACACAACAAAATCAAAGGATAAATGATTTGTGTAAATCATATTGGTGCAATAATTCAAGTCAAAGTTTTCAAAATAATTAAGATTTCACTTCAAAAAACAAATGATTTCGAGTATAACCCATGCCTATTCAATTTCAAACTTCAAAATGAATTTCAAAATCAAAATGAAAATGGAAACAACTGTTTGTACGATTTTGACAATAGGAACTATTTCAATGATGGTGAAATTTTTTGTTCTCAACAGGTTCAAATTGAAAATCCTCAAGTTAATAATTATAAATTTGATTTTGTTGAGCAAATGGATGATATTTACAATGATTACACAGATTTGTTACTTGAAACCTACATGAAACAACTTGAAAATCAAAATCAAATCCTAATATGTGACAAGCCAAGTAATAATCCATCTTTTACCAATATTGATGAGTTTCAAATAATAACTTATGGAATTGAAAATGAAGATCTTAATAAAGTTGTTGAAAATATGGTTATTGGGCTGGATTTCAATTCTCTTGAGGGTGAGAAACTCGATTTGAATTTCGATCTTCCTTTTCACGATTTTGAAAATTTGAATACAACAATTTTGAATTTTGAACTTGATATATGCAATGGAGTTGTTAATAATCCAACAAACGAAGACGAATTTAATGAACATGATTTCTTAGGACTTTTCGAAAACGAGTTGTTAAATTCCGAAGGGGAAGATTTAAATCACCATTTTGTTTTTGAAATCAATAATTCTGAAGAAATTTTCAATGATAAGTGTGAATTTCAATTTGGCCAAAATAAACTTAAACTTCAACCAATTGTTTTACCAACCTTGAAAATCATCGAAAATAAAAGAACTCATACTACTCTTAATAAAACGACATTCGTGTTTCCAAATCAACATTCAACTTTGAAATCTTTTATGATTTGTTTTTCCGAGCTTCAGCCGTGTCTTGCATACTTGACGAGACAAATGAATTGGTCTTTGGAAGACCGTTCATTTACTCTTTAACTGTATATTTTCTGATCTCTTGTAAATAATAATCTTTTCATGTAAATATTGGTCATTTTTATTTATTTTATTTTTCTCCTTTCATTTGAGTTGACTGTGGGTGTAACGTTTGTGATTTTTCGTTGACGAAAACCAACATCAATACGTCCACTGTATCAACTGCCGAGCAATCAAAAGCCGAAAAACCGTACCGTTAGGGTTTTAGAAAAAGAAAATGTAGAAGAAGATAGAAAAAGATAGAACAGAACAGAAGAAATAACAAAACAACATCAGAATCTCACAATTCGCAGCGGAACAACATATAATAGATAAATGAATAATCTTTAAACAAAGAACTATATCAGTTATTACATTACATCATATTACATTACATCATCAGAGTGTACAACAACAAACAGCGGAAAAGAAATACTATATACTAGTAATACGTCATGCCATCCAGCTTGCCTTCAGCAACCCTGAATTCCAGAATATCCTGATAAACCTTACTCTTGACTGCCCGTGTGGAAAATGGTGGACACCCAGAGTTTAGGAAGTAAAACAATAAATTCCGAGTCAGTCATGTGACTGGTGTGAGAACTAAAACAGTTTATTTATCTTTAAAAATCAAAATAGAGGAATATTTTTAAAGTCAATTCGCAATGCTTTTAAAAAATGAGACTACCATAAGGCCTCCCGCGCACACACACACAATGCAAACGCAGAATCGGAGGAGATTTCTCCTTATGATAGTCAAAGATGCTTGATACGCATTAAAAAGAAACATTTGATATTATTACTAATGCATAGTGTAGGAAAAATCATTTCGAAAATAAAGATATAAATCTTAGCCAGCATAGACATTTCGCACTTATGCCTACTATAGCTACCATCCAAACGGTGGGGCGCCACCATAAGTGAATGATAGGTTCTACAACTAAAACCGTACAAGATCGTATTGTTTCTTTGGATTTCCAACAAATGGTCAGGCCAAGTAACTTCCCATTGCCACATGGAAACGCCTCTGGAATGACGTCCCGAGAACCAAACCGGATCTCTGCCAACACAAGGCCGGGTTACCCCTAACTGGGTAACTACTGACACGAATATGTCATCCCCCGATCGTAACCGATCTATCCGAGGATCCTCGATTTCCAACAACCACAAAATTTGCAGCAACAACATAGGTTAAATATCTGGGCTCCATACCATGATACCACCTCTATCAAGAAGGAATGACATACACTAAAGGGGCGCTACCCCCTAATAACCTTGCTGCATCCTTCCTGTTTTGACCATTTCCGGGGTGTGAGGTCCGACGAAGTCTCGTCCACAAAGCCACGCTTTATACAAAAGCCGTGTTTTAGGTCAACAAATGATCATAGAAATGATCACCAAGATAAATGATCCTATCACAAATGATCAAACAATGATCATTTCACAGCAACACTCAGCATGCCACACTACCAAATTGGGAGTATATCACTAATAACCTTCAACTATATAACCTCTAAGCTCGTACGTCTCAGAGAAGGGTGTTAAGCTAAGAGAATAAATTCTCCGCCACAACAGAAATATATTTGAAAGAAATCAGCTTTATATCTCAATTTGTAATGTCAGACATGCAATCCATACAAGTCTGTTCCGGGCTACAACAGAATCGAAGGCACTTCCAAAGAAGTCCTTGCAATTCGGATATTCACTAATCACGACCGGACTTCCCGTCACTAAGAGTGATAAAACCTCTATATCGGAGATCGGCCGATGTAGAGTAACTCGACGGTAATCCTTTCATTTTCACAAATATCTGGTCTTCAACACCGGTCATCAAATGCAATCCATAACGACGTATCACATATTCGGAATGGGTTATACGACCCCAAGGTCCTTTCCCGGCTAACCCAAATAGTGAGCGCTTATTCAAAAATAAGTGTGGCATTCAAATTCAAACAAATCACAACAAATACCTATTTAAAGGTAAATATTGATAGTCGGATTATTTAATTATCAATAGGCGTGTTCAACATCACCAAATCCCAAATAATTTCCCAAATTATTTACTTTCCAAAATATTTTACTACATATATATTTTCCACACTTCAACCATTTGAAAACAAATTTTCAAATCACTTTTCACCTTTATCACTTTTGAAAACAAATTTCAATCAATTTCCTTACGCGGAATTTCTTTCATTTCAACATGGTTCATTTAAACCAATTAAATAAATCCTTACCGATTTATTTTATATATTTACGTTCCAAATTCGTAAATTTATTCCCACACTTTTAAAAATAAATCAATGTTTATTTTTAAACAAATTCCCTTTTATTTTATAAATTCCATAGTGAATTTATAATCCCAAAATATCTATGAATATACGATTATCCAAATCGATTTCTATTATTCATTTTCAATTTATCTTTAAAAGATAAGGTCTCAAAATATTCAGTTCATATTGGAAAACATTTCCGTACTTATTTATTAATAAGTAATTCACAAATCCATTCAATTTCAACACTTGGAATTTAATATACTTAAATCGAAAATTAAGTATATATTTCATTCTTTAAGAAATCATTCTCTTAAACACATTTGTTTGGGCCAAAACGAATGTTGCGTAAAACGTTGTTACGACGACCCAAAATCACTAGTATAGGGATTCAAATTTAAAATAGATATATAAATCCCAATACTATACAAAACATTTCCTTTCGGAAACCATTTACTATAACAACAGTCTTATAGTCCACCATTTCCTTCTATTTCTCGAAAACGTCTATTTCAACAATGAATGTTGAAATCTATATATTCGATACTTAATGCATTTTAAAACGTCTTTAAAATCATTAACTTCATTTCATAATATTCCTTCCCCAAAACATATCCATTTCATTTAATAATATATTCACTGTCCAAAATCGTGAATATACTTCGTTAACCAATTTCAACATTTCTACATATTTAATTAAAGGATTATCCACTGTCCAAAATCGTGAATATAATTCATTTCATATATTCCTATATCCAACTTATCAAATTCAATTGATTTCGGATTTATAAACAACGTTTATAAACTCCATTTATATTTTTATAAACTTCTATTTATAAAAATCCTTTTTATATCTCATTTTAAATGCCAAAATCCGATTTATAAGTTGATTACTTATAAATCTTATATTTTACAAAATCTATCCATTTTATATCTTCATATTTCATAAATTTATAAATTTCAATTCACTTATGGCATCCATTTTTATTTCACTTTATTACTTATAAAAACTCGTTTTATAATTCCAGTATTTTTAATTTATAAATATCAATTTTATAAATCTTTTATATAAACCGTTTATAATAATTCAAAATTCCCAATTAAACCATTTTATAAATTAATCACTATTTATTTCAAAAATCTTAATTTGGTTATATTTTACAAAAATTATAACTTTTATAACATTAAACTCATAACGTTAATTTATTTAAAATAAATCAATTCAAAATTTTAATAAAACGTATACTTTCAAAAATCACTTTAAAAATTCCTTTAAAAACCAAAAATCATTATTTTAAAACTTCAAAAATGGATCCGATGATGCAGCAACACCCAAATAGTCAATCACGACATTCAAATATCATATATCGATATGATAATCAACAAATATCACAATATCTGTAAATAAATCAATACAGTTGAGGAATCCAGTTGGATCCCTCCAACCTGCTTCCCTTCATCCAAAAACATTAGCACAATACCAATTCCGCTCCAGTACGGAATTATCGCGGTATATGAGATTTATAAAATATTATCCGCTTAATTGACGGCGCAATAGGGTCTCATCCGCTATATAATTCGGAAAATCACAACTGCAATATATACATATGCCTATATATATATATATATATATATATTGCTATTATATATAATACCAATTTCACATACGGTGAAATATTCGTGGTACATGTTTTTAATAAATAGCCTCGCTTACTAACGGCGCATAATGTCTATTTCAACAATCAATGGATAACAATCATCATTCAAACATGCATTCAAGAATTTTAAATCTAACTATTTAAAATAAAATCGAAACCGATTCGATTGAGCGAGAAGTTCTCACCTTGATTTTCTGATAGCATTTTGTAGCATTTTGTACATAATTATTTACAACTTTAATTTATAATTTTAAACCTAACTGCATATCCACCGTCCATTTCCTTCTCTGCAACATCCAGGCCGTGACCCCTTCTTCCCCAACTCAGTGATATCACGCGTGAAAACAACCCATGCCGCCTTCAACCAAGCAATTTTCGCAACCACCTCATTGACTTCCACCGCGATCAAGTGATGCCATCCTGACCCCCTTCGCAAGAGCCATGCTCGGATGCATTTTGGCCAGGCTCGGCCCCTTGATGGCCTTGGAAAACGCGTCCATTCGTTTGTACTTCACAGCCAGATTCTGGCGACCACGATGCTCCGATGACGATCTTGACCGTTGGATAGGTTCGCCTCGTCGTCCTCTACGACTTCTCAGTTGGAAGTTTTCGCGACCGCTTGATGGATTGAGAGATTTGGGGGAAAGAAGTTGAGAGTTTTCTGGCCTTTGATTTCGTCACTGGCGGCTAGGGTTTTAAACCCTAATCTTATTTTTTTTTATTTTTGTGATAAAATGGGGCTATTTATAGAAAACAAAATGAACACTATTCATTTTGGATTTTTCAAACTCCGATTTACGCGCGATGACCAGCGTTTCTAGGGTTTACCCCGCGTTCCGGACGCAATGGAACAGGTTTCGGAAGTTAATTCATTCATCTGTGCGAGTTATGGTAATAAACGTTCAATTTAAATTAAACCGATTTAACGATTTTCTAGGCGTTTCAACTTGCACCGGACAAAAGGTAAATCCGATTGACTTGAAATTTAAAACCTTACAATAATATCACATTACGGATCCGATGAAACTGGTTTCGTCGAAATCCGAGACTTTTTGAAAAATGACTATTTTAACTCGCCGAATTAAAATTAAAACGATATCGATGCATTTCGAGCTGCCACGATCAAACGATAACTCTGATTGCTACGAAAATTGAAATCCGGTAATAAAAAACTATTACGGATCCAATGGAGCTAGTTTCGTCCAATTCTGAGACTGTTCAAAAATTGGCTAATTTCACTAGTCGATTAAATATTAAAATATTCAATTTTCACAGATTAACTCCAAATTCAATTTTAAAAGTTCTATAATATCATTCTAACTCCAACATGATAAAATAAAATTTTACAAATCAATTTTAATCATTTTTATCCCTATTTTCAATTATTTCTGTAATTTCAACTATTAAATTATCGGTTTAATTACCAAATTAAATCCAATATTCGATAAATAAATTATTCGACTTATTAATTTCACTTATTAATAATTTAAAATTAATTAAATATTTAAATTTTAATTAATATAAATTCTGGTCGTTACATATTTCCCCCCTTAAAAGAATTTCGTCCTCGAAATTATCAAGTAAGAAAAGTTACAGAATCTATTAACTTTCCCAAAATCCATAGTTAAACTTCTTACCAAATCTTTACTAAGTTTTCAAATCCAAACTTAGTAATCTTTTCAAAAACAACTACTATCGTTTAACTTTCAATTCCAAAATCAAAGTTATAGTTTTCACAAATTTTCCCAAACTTTCCAAAAAATTTCTAACGCCTTAAATTTTCGGAAAAATTCGCCATAGTCTCCTTTGCGCGGCTCGATCCGAAAAAAAAATGACAGTGTATATATCACAAATATACATCTCATCAAGTGATGAGGCATCCCGCAGGGAAAAAAGTGTAAAAGTACGGTATGTAATCCGAGATATTTACCTTATATTTTATTAGCGAGCATATACGGCTAATATAGCGCGAAAGCGAGCTCCAAATGCGAAGCAACGCCATCCGCACCTACTAAACACTCAACAACAACATGAGAATCATGCATATATGAAAATAGTATCAATATACAACATATAGCAACATAACAACTACATGTGCCAACTTAGCAAATGCAACAAAACAACAAATGCAAACATCAACCAACTATCATCCATAACCAAATCAATATTCATTCATATTCTCATTAATATTCAATGAATTGGTTTTCAATTTAAATCACATTTGATTCATTAACATTGGATTTACTTATATTCATTCATATTCAATTTTAATTAGTTTGCATTCACTAATTAAATCCAATTCACATTTAATTCTATTCAAATTTATTTACTTCTAATTTGAATTCAATTACTTTAGCTTCCAATTTCGCTAACACTTAATGAATTTACATATAATCAACTAATAATCATATAACAACCAATGTATATTCAATACAACCAAATTTATTCACTTTACATTCAATTTGGTTCAACACATTTAATTCCAATTGGATCATATTAAATTGACTTTCATTCAATTTATTCAATTTCCAATAACATTAGCTTTTAATGAATTTACGCTTACATTCATTATTTCATATCAATTATTTATATTTAATTGATTAACATTCAATCCATTTATCAATTCAATTGCTAATTCCTTTATCCATATAAAGTTGAATTTCATTCATATAACTCAAGTTCAAATTCTTAATGACTTCACTTCATTAATTCACTTATTAATTTACTTCGACACCAAAAATCAACTTTATTCAACATTATTTAACTCATGTTCCATTTCAAACATCTTATCAAATCCAAATCAAATCCAAATTTTCCAAACAACTTTCTTTTAAACAATTTGGCAGCAATCCCTCTTTTGGAAACCCGAAAATGAACACCAATGATGTCGCGATCATCATCAGAATTATTTTCCAGCGACCAAAAAGAGCTTAGAGCTTTAATTCCTCCAAAACAATTTTCCTAAAATATCAAATCCTTTCAAAACACTTCTCTGGAATTTTATTTTCAGATTATAAATCACATTTATAAACCTTTTACTTATATAATTTCACTTCTTATATATATATATATAAGATTATTTCACAATTGTAAATTACATTAATTACAATTTCACACTTATAATTCATTTGCTTATACCATTCATTCTTTTTCAACTATTGTTTTTATTTAACTTATTCAATAACCAAACAATCAATTATATACTTTAATAATTCTGAAAAATTATCCTTTTATACATAAAATATAATCAAGGTAAAATTATTTCATTTACCCAATTTAAAACAATATCGTGTCGAATTGTTCTATTCAAGTGTTTAGAGATCCCTATCAACAACGTTAATTACTCGTGTTGACCAAAATCCATATACCACTCAACAAACCAATCATCACAATATAAAACAATTTATATTCACTAACAAATACGCGCTCGTATCTATTATTACACTCAAACTCATTCTAGAGTACTACGGACTCCATCTCTAATGAGAAATACCCAACAGAGCCATGGTTGTCGCTTAACCATATGCTCTGATACCAAATGTAACGTTTGCGATTTTTCGTTGACGAAAACCGACATCAATACGTCCACTGTATCAACTGCCGAGCAATCGAAAGCCGAAAAACCGTACCGTTAGGGTTTTAGAAAAAGAAAAGGTAGAAGAAGATAGAAAAAGATAGAACAGAACAGAAGAAATAACATAAGAACATCAGAATCTCACAATTCGCAGTGGAACAACATATAATAGATAAATGAATAATCTTTAAACAAAAACCTATATCAGTTATTACATTACATCATATTACATTACATCATCAGAGTGTACAACAACAAACAGCGGAAAAGAAATACTATATACTAGTAATACGCCATGTCATCCAGCTTGCCTCCAGCAACTCCTGAATTCCAGAATATCCTGATAAACCTTACTCTTGACTTCCCGTGTGGAAATTGGTGGGCATCCAGAGTTTAGGAAGGAAAACAATAAACTCCGAGTCAGTCATGTGACTGGTGTGAGAACTAAAACAATTTATTTATCTTTAAAAATCAAAATAGAGGAATATTTTTATAGTCAATTCGCAATGCTTTTAAAAAATGAGACCACCACAAGGCCTCCCGCACACACACACAATGCAAACGTAGAATCGGAGGAGATTTCTCCTTATGATAGTCAAAGATGCTTGATACGCATTAAAAAGAAACATTTGATATTATTACTAATGCATAGTGTAGGAAAAATCATTTCGAAAATATAGATATAAATCTTAGCCAGCATATACATTTCGCACTTATGCCTACTATAGCTACCATCCAAACAGTGGGGCGCCACCATAAGTGAATGATAGGTTCTACAACTAAAACCGTACAAGATCGTATTGTTTCTTTGGATTTCCAACAAATGGTCAGGCCAAGGAACTTCCCATTGCCACATGGAAACGCCTCTGGAATGACGTCCCGAGAACCAAACCGGATCTCTGCCAACACAAGGCCGGGTTACCCCTAATTGGGTAACTACTGACACGAATATGTCATCCCCCGATCGTAACCGATCTATCCGAGGATCCTCGATTTCCAATAACCACAAAATTTGCAGCAACAACATAGGTTAAATATCCGGGCTCCATACCATGATACCTCCTCTATCCAGAAGGAATGACATACACTAAAGGGGTGCTACCCCCTAATAACCTTGCTGCATCCTTCCTGTTTTGACCATTTCCGGGGTGTGAGGTCCGACGAAGTCTCGTCCACAAAGCCACGCTTTATACAAAAGCCGTGTTTTAGGTCAACAAATGATCATAGAAATGATCACCAAGATAAATGATCCTATCACAAATGATCAAACAATGATCATTTCACAGCAACACTCAACATGCCACACTACCAAATTGGGAGTATATCACTAATAACCTTCAACTATATAACCTCTAAGCTCGTACGTCTCAGAGAAGGGTGTTAAGCTAAGAGAATAAATTCTCCGCCACAAACAGAAATATATTTGAAAGAAATCAGCTTTATATCTCAATTTGTAATGTCAGACATACAATCCATACAAGTCTGTTCCGGGCTCCAACAGAATCGAAGGCACTTCCAAAGAAGTCCTTGCAATTCGGATATTCACTAATCACGACCGGACTTCCCGTCACTAAGAGTGATAAAACCTCTATATCGGAGATCAGCCGATGTAGAGTAACTCGACGGTAATCCTTTCATTTTCACAAATATCTGGTCTTCAACACCGGTCATCAAATGCAATCCATAACGACGTATCACATATTCGGAATGGGTTATACGACCCCAAGGTCCTTTCCCGGCTAACCCGAATAGTGAGCGCTTATTCAAAAATAAGTGTGGCATTCAAATTCAAACAAATCACAACAAATACCTATTTAAAGGTAAATATTGATAGTCGGATTATTTAACTATCAATAGGCGTGTTCAACATCACCAAATCCCAAATAATTTCCCAAATAATTTACTTTCCAAAATATCTTTACTAGATATATATTTTCCACACTTCAACCATTCGAAAACAAATTTTCAAATCACTTTTCACCTTTATCACTTTTGAAAACAAATTTCAATCAATTTCCTTGCGCGGAATTTCTTTCATTTCAACATGGTTCATTTAAACCAATTAAATAAATCCTTACCGATTTATTTTATATATTTACGTTCCAAATTCGTAAATTTATTCCCACGCTTTTAAAAATAAATCAACGTTTATTTTTAAACAAATTCCCTTTCTTTTATAAATTCCATAGTGAATTTATAATCCCAAAATATCTATGAGTATACGATTATCCAAATCGATTTCTATTATTCATTTTCAATTTATCTTTAAAAGATAAGGTCTCAAAATATTCAGTTCATATTGGAAAACATTTCCGTACTTATTTATTAATAAGTAATTCACAAATCCATTCAATTTCAACACTTGGAATTTAATATACTTAAATCGAAAATTAAGTATATATTTCATTCTTTAAGAAATCATTCTCTTAAACACATTTGTTTGGGCCAAAACGAATGTTGCGTAAAACGTTGTTACGACGGCCCAAAATCACTAGTATAGGGATTCAAATTTAAAATAGATATATAAATCCCAATACTATACAAAACATTTCCTTTCGGAAACCATTTACTATAACAACAGTGTTATAGTCCACCATTTCCTTCTATTTCTCGAAAACGTCTATTTCAACAATGAATGTTGAAATCTATATATTCGATACTTAATGCATTTTAAAACGTCTTTAAAATCATTAACTTCATTTCATAATATTCCTTCCCCAAAACATATCCATTTCATTTAATAATATATTCACTGTCCAAAATCGTGAATATACTTCGTTAACCAATTTCAACATTTCTACATATTTAATTAAAGGATTATCCACTGTCCAAAATCGTGAATATAATTCCTTTCATATATTCCTATATCCAACTTATCAAATTCAATTGATTTCAGATTTATAAGCAACGTTTATAAATTCCATTTATATTTTTATAAACTTCTATTCATAAAAATCCTTTTTATATCTCATTTTAAATGCCAAAATCCGATTTATAAGTTGATTACTTATAAATCTTATATTTTACAAAATCTATCCATTTTATATCTTCATATTTCATAAATTTATAAATTTCAATTCACTTATGGAATCCATTTTTATTTCACTTTATTACTTATAAAAACTCGTTTTATAATTCCAGTATTTTTAATTTATAAATATCAATTTTATAAATCTTTTATATAAACCGTTTATAATAATTCAAAATTCCCAATTAAACCATTTTATAAATTAATCACTATTTATTTCAAAAATCTTAATTTGGTTATATTTTACAAAAATTATAACTTTTATAACATTAAACTTATAACGTTAATTTATTTAAAATAAATCAATTCAAAATTTTAATAAAACGTATACTTTCAAAAATCACTTTAAAAATTCCTTTAAAAACCAAAAATCATTATTTTAAAACTTCAAAAATGGATCCGATGATGCAGCAGCACCCAAATAGTCAATCACGACATTCAAATATCATATATCGATATGATAATCAACAAATATCACAATATCTGTAAATAAATCAATACAGTTGAGGAATCCAGTTGGATCCCTCCAACCTGCTTCCCTGCATCCAAAAACATTAGCACAATACCAATTCCGCTCCAGTACGGAATTATCGCGGTATATGGGATTTATAAAATATTATCCGCTTAATAGACGGCGCAATAGGGTCTCATCCGCTATATAATGCGGAAAATCAACAACTACAATATATACATATGCCAATATATATATATATATATATATATTGCTATTATATATAATACCAATTTCACATACGGTGAAATATTCGCGGTATATGTTTTTAATAAATAAGCTCCGCTTACTAACGGCGCATAATGTCTATTTCAACAATCAATAGATAAAAATCATCATTCAAACATGCATTCAAGAATTTTTAATCTAACTATTTAAAATAAAATCGAAACCGATTCGATTGAGCGAGAAGTTCTCACCTTGATTTTCTGATAGCATTTTGTAGCATTTTATTTCGAATAAAATTAAACACGCGTTTAATTTTACCCGAAATTTTCGCTAGCTCCAAAAATTTCCAATCCAGCTCCATTGCAAAGAGCTCGACGATACGAACACAACGCAAAAAGTTTCGTTCGATTCTGACCTCGCAGCAAAGAGATACGCATTTTTAAAGTTTAAACGAATTATATACATAATTATTTACAACTTTAATTTATAATTTTAAACCTAACTGCATATCCACCGTCCATTTCCTTCTCTGCAACATCCAGGCCGTGACCCCTTCTTCCCCAACTCAGTGATATCACGCGTGAAAACAACCCATGCCGCCTTCAACCAAGCAATTTTCGCAACCACCTCATTGACTTCCACCGCGATCAAGTGATGCCATCCTGACCCCCTTCGCAAGAGCCACGCTCGGCTGCATTTTGGACAGGCTCGGCCCCTTGATGGCCTTGGAAAACGCATCTATTCGTATGTACTTTACAGCCAGATTCTGGCGACCACGATGCTCCGATGACGATCTTGACCGTTGGATAGGTTCGCCTCGTCGTCCTCTACGACTTCCCAGTTGGAAGTTTTCGCGACCGCTTGATGGATTGAGAGATTTGGGGGAAAGAAGTTGAGAGTTTTCTGGCCTTTGATTTCGTCACTGGCGGCTAGGGTTTTAAACCCTAATCTTTTTTTTTTGTGATAAATGGGGCTATTTATAGAAAACAAAATGAACACTATTCATTTGGATTTTTCAAACTCCGATTTACGCGCGGTGACCAGCGTTTCTAGGGTTTACCCCGCGTTTCGGACGCAATGGAATAGGTTTAGGAAGCTAATTCGGTCATCTGTGCGAGTTATGGTAATAAACGTTCAATTTAAATTAAATCGATTTAACGATTTTCTAGGCGTTTTAACTTGCACCGGACAAACGGTAAATCCGATTGACTTGAAATTTAAAACCTTACAATAATATCACATTACGGATCCGATGAAACTAGTTTCGTCGAAATCCGAGACTTTTTGAAAAATGACTATTTTAACTCGCCGAATTAAAATTAAAACGATGTCGATGCGTTTCGAGCTGCCACGATCAAACGATAACTCCGATTGCTACGAAAATTGAAATCCGGTAATAAAAAACTATTACAGATCCAATGGAACTAGTTTCGTCCAATTCTGAGACTGTTCAAAAATTGGCTAATTTCACTAGTCGGTTAAATATTAAAATATTCAATTTTCACAGATTAACTCCAAATTCAATTTTAAAAGTTCTATAATATCGTTCTAACTCCAACATGATAAAATAAAATTTTACAAATCAATTTTAATCATTTTTAACCCTATTTTCAATTATTTCTTTAATTTCAACTATTAAATTATCGGTTTAATTACCAAATTAAGTCCAATATTCGATAAATATATTCGACTTATTAATTTCATTTATTAATAATTTAAAATTAATTAAATATTTAAATTTTAATTAATATAAATTCTGGGTCGTTACAGTGGGACATAGTCAAAATCAAGTGTAGGGGGAGTCTCGTCTTCTTTTTTAATTTTTCCTAGTTTATTTTTTCATTTTTCTTTCCAAAACTAAAAAAATATTCCCAAAAATATTTAAAAAAAATTCCAAAACAAATTTGCATTCTTTCATTTGATTTACTTTTAAACAAACACTATAGGATAAATATAGGTTTTGATTATTAAATTGAATTTTTGAAAAATTATTCGTCTCAACAAAAATAAAAATGAAGTTTGATTGCAAGTAATAATGATTTAACTAGTATACAAGAAGATTCATAGATAATAATTATGAATTATATCCGAACTGAAAATCTTTGTTTAAAAAGTGGTGAATTAAAGTAAAGAATATAACATTTTTATCTTCTAAGTTAAATGGTGCAAAGATGATTTTGCAAAACTCTTTCTTCTTAAAAAAATATTAAAAAACAAACAAAAAAACAAAGACAAATATATTTGTACATATTTTTTATTAACACCCAGAGTCATGTGTTCATACACAAGCGTGTCCACTTACCATGCTCTGTACCCTTCTCATGTAAGCCCAAAAGGCAGTGCACGATCAGTATATCTAGCTTCAGTTTATCTGAGTTTGGTGTATGTATATAAAAAATTCTTTTATTAATAACGCGCATAGTCAATAGGTGTTCACAGTTCACTGGCCATGCTCTATATTCTCCTCACGTAAGTCCGAAAGACAGTGCGTGGGTAATATATCCGACCTTAGTTTTTTGAGTTAAGCATATGTAAATATTGTTAAAATCAATAAAATGTTCAAATAAGAGAGAGTGAGTAATTGAAATCCCAACAATATTTTGACTTCTTTGATTTGACTTGTTATTGAAAAGAAATGAAAATACCACTTTGAAAAGCCGTGATAATCAACAAAGGATCCATTTCATAGTTACACTATGTTATCAACCGAAACAACTATCCAAAATATTGTCTATTTGTAATGATAACTTAATTTTTGTTGGAAATTTTGATAAGTAAAATTACTAAAATTTCATGATGATGACCAAAACTTATATTTAATTTATTCATGTTAATTTAAAATTAAATCTTTCATTTGTAAATATTTTCAAAAACTTGCATTCATCCTTTTGTAAATAAATCTTGCATTTAGGAATTTTTCATTTCGCATTTGGATTATGTGCGTGGAATCCGCTGAAAACCCTCACGAGACAACACTCGTCCTACTAGGGACACCTATAGGTTTAACAGCTTATTGCATACGCTCAATGCAATCGTGCTACCTATGAAAACGGATTTATCTTATTTTTTCTTTATTTGAGGACGAATAAAAAATAAGTGTGGGGGTATTTGATATGCACATAAATGTGCATATTTTTACTTCCATATTTTATCTAATTTAATTAAATAAATGAGCATATAGGGTGTTTTAACATGTTTAAACCAATATTTCAATTATTTTCAAATCATCATTTATTCATTTTCATATAGGGGCAAAATGGTCATATTTGTGCATATATTAATTTGATAATTTTTACTTGGACATTTTTATGCTATTTTATTGGAATTTGGATTCAAATGGAAGACATTTTCATGAAAAATATGCATGCACAAGATAAAATAAAGGAATGCAGATGGAAATAATTCAAACCATGCAATATAGAGGACCTCACCTACCCACTTACCATGATGTACAAATTAGGAGCTAATGCACATGCTAATGGCCATTAAAATTTCATGCACACTTAATGGAGGATTATCTCATGCTAGTGATAACTTGGTGGCTACACTTCCTCAAGGGTTGTTTGGGTAGTTCTGAAAAATAGGATTAGAGTTTCCAAACATGTATAAATAACCCATATATTCATGTAATTGTTCCCTCTCTTCTCTCTTAGCCTTTGAGCTTCCTCTTAGCTTCTTCTTAGTTAGCTTAGTTGGAGGCTCGCAAATAAAAATTCTTCTTTCTTTTCATGGCTACTTAGCCATTTTTTTCATGTAACTTTCTTTTGCATGCAAATTTTAATTCATGCTTTTTTCCTACTTACATGCTCCTTTTTTCTTATATTAGTAGTGTGGTTTCATTTCTAATGCAAGTAGGTTATTTTTTTTATTTCATTTTAATTAGCTCTCTTTTTACTTGCTCTTTTTTCTCTTGATTTTGTTTCATGTTGCATGCTACAATTATTGATATGATAACAAATATGAGAGGCTAAACCCTTTTAATTTATGGGTAATGAAGCTCTCTAATCACGTAACTTCAACATTTTGATAATTATTGCTCTCTTTTTATGCTTGATGGAAATGATACAATGTGGTAATAGTTTATTGTTTAGCTTTTAATTTTGGTAGCCTATATTGTTGACACCAAATAGGCTATGCTTAAATAATCAAAACGCAAATTACCTCATCTACATATGATTACGGTAATGAAGTGAATGTTAAAATCAAAATTTGATGGCCTGTATTTCTAATCAATGATTAATAGGACATGCTTATAATATATTTTATTTTCAAGTTCATTAACATTTTCATGAGAGTTAAAAGTGATTTAGTGGTTGTGCTATAGTTTGATGGCTTACGTTCAGCTAATTAATAGCATAAAAAGGCCATACTTATGATAAACATATCAATTAAATTCACTAATGACCAAAAAAGAGAGATCATAATTTCATGCTATGTTGACTTATGTGATATAGAGAGTGAATTTATCTCTAAATCTCCTTCTTCTCTTATAATTTTATCAATTTTCTTTTGCTAGTTTTTCTACATTTTTAGCTTAACACTCTCAAACTTTGGTTTAATTTGATTAAATATAAATTTAAAAATCCAAACAATTCCCTACGGATCGACCCATACTCGCCACGTACTAACATTTGTATGCCGTGCACTTGCGATATATTTTATTTAAATTCGATCGGCCATTTTCTAGTCCTTTAGAAAATTGGTTGACGCGAACAGGTACCTAAAGATCGCTTCCTTCTAGCTGCACCCTAATGGTTATGTTATTCTTAGCAGTCCATATGCTATCTTTATGAGGGAGTTTCAAGTTCCACCTACCCATCGCCAAATCAGGTTAGGGGCAATGCGGAAGGCTCCTCTTTCTTCTATTTCGAGGCAAAGTGCAAGTTCAAACTAGTAAAGGACATGTACTCCAAGTATAGCATATTTAAACAAGAGTATTTCTTCATTTGGGTTGATTCCCCATGCTTACATTAATGCATTTGGGATGTAAGTTATTTTTTATCCTTTTCCAAACTACTCCTTGTTATTCGTTGATTTTCTCCTCTTTCGACTTTTCCTTTAGGCTTGGTGAGAGCTGCCTCGGAGGATGACCTAGAAGACGTGTTAAGAAAGCTGCAACAAATTACTTTGAAATTTCGGGAGGTTCCCCACCGAGTAACAGATGATAATTTGAGATAGCTCGGGTTGTTATTCGTTGGGCATTCGATCGAGAAAGGCAGGGCTCCTTCCACCCAAAAACCCACAAAGAAAAAGAAGGGTAAAACTTCAACAACTGGTGAGATGGGCAGAGCACCATCTTCCTAGCCCATTGTATTCGGTGCCGTCTTGATTTTGGATCCTCCTGGAGCTGATCCCTTTGTTCATACAAATATAGAAGGGTCAGCAATAGATTCCTTCAGGATTGAGTCTAGCAAAGGTGGTCGAGTTGTAGCCATAAGGGAATGGATAATGATAGGATCCAAACAAAGATAGTGGAATAGACAAGTCCTCACTCTCATGGTAGCAAATGCACCGCTTTGGAACATGGTAAAGCCTACTCTTTTTTGCATATTTGCCTTGATAGTGCGTTTAATTTGAACATGGGGGAAGCCTCCACCGCACTTTCGGCATCATGGAGGAGGAAGAATTTGTCCTTGGAGATATCACAGTTTTCGATTATCTTCATGACCCTGAGTTAGGGATTGATTATAGGGACTCATCTTCGATAGGGAAATCTAATGACAGCTTGAAACACATGAGGACCCCAAGGGTTCATCTAGATACCATTCACCTTCCTACACATACTCACACATATCTATGTTATAGTCATGTGCTTGTCAGCTTCACTTCTTGGCATTTCACGCCTCTAATTCTCTGTCATTTACATTTCTTGCGGGAAGCATAAGTTCAAAAAGGGGTAAATTGCCATCTAAAATGAAGTAGCTAAAGCCGGATGCACCCTCCAAAGATACCAAGAAATCTGCATCGTCAATTATTTCGAGCGAGAATGTAGGGCAACCAACTACAAAGCTTAAGACAGAGAAACTATATTTTATCACCCAGCAAGAGATAATGGTGAAAAAGACCCTAAGGATGATACCAGAAAAAGATCCTGCTCCTTCTGTAGCAATCAAGATCTTGGATTCCTGGCCGTTCTTCTAAATTCCTCGGGCTTCACCTTTTCTTCTATCAGGTTCAGGCTTCACCATTTCTTATATCAAGTTCAGAAATCTCCAAGCAATGGGAGAGGAAGTATAAGAGAGAAGAAGTTGTTCCTACCCCTAAAGGCAAAGAAGAAAGGAAGAATAAAGAAGGAGCTGTCATCATTAATGACCCTACAAACCCAAATTTTGATGGGTTCCAACAACCCTACCAACCAACAGACCCTCTCGCCTACTTTCTTGTTGAGGCTCCCCCTCTTTCCTTTCCAAGGGAGATCGATCTTCTATCGAAAAGGCTGAGTAGTGTAGAGGGCCATGTCAGAGTTTTATACCAGAGTGGTTAAGGCTGGAGAGGAGATTTGCAAAAGGAATGTTGAACCGAATCTGAAGATTTTTGAGTTGCAAAAGCAGATGCATAAAAAGGACTTAGACCATAAGGTGGTGGTAGATGCATTGGAGAGGTCTCAGGCAGAGGAGATTGAGAAACTGAAGGTTGCTCATTTCGAGGAATTGGAGAAATTAAAGAAAGAGAAATCTGATAAAATTAAAGTTGGCAAAGAGAAGTATAATGTTAAATCTAGATGTCTATTTGAGGACTATAAGAATGTTAAAGCCTAGTTCAAAATGACTAGATGAGCTCCAGGCGGCAGTTGTGAAAATGGAAGCCGGCCTTGCTAACTTAAAGAAGAAAGTGACGAAGTGGAAGCTGAAAGGGATTCCCTTCAGATTGAGCTTAAAGTTTGGCTATTAAGAAAGCTACTGAAACCACCAAGGCTTAGAGCATACAAGCAGAGTGTGATGAGATGAACAACCAGCTGGATCAGGTGGAAGAGCTTCTAAATAAGATCTATTTTTGGATATTTGCTGAAAATAGCTTAGCTTGGATGGACGACTATTAAGAAGTAGTGGTGTCCATCCATTAATGATTTATCACGAAAGCCAAGACAACCAAAAAACAGGGGGCCACCTTTTAGTCTTAAAGCCATCGACTCTTACTTCACAATAGAGGAGAGAGAGGCAATTCTACATGGTTATATCAAACTGGCCAAGGTTGAGAAGGCCCAAAAAGAGGAGGAAAGAAAAAAAGAATGGGGGCTCGACTTTAGAGGCAATGATATAAGGACAAACTTCAGAACATGTCATCTATGCCCCCATACACGACCTCCCTATAAAGATTTTCATGTTTCTTTTGATGCATCGACTATGAGCCAGCCTTGAGACATGCCTACACCTCAAGAAGATGCTTAACCACATAGCGACACTCCAATTTTTCCTAAAAGAGGTAGGATTCTTCTTTATAGTCCACGGGAAACTATATGAAATATTCGAGCTTATTTGGGAAAAACCGTATTTGATAGCCCTCCTCATTTCCATGCAAGTGACATGCTTATGATGGATACTTTGTAACATCTCTCTACTTAGAGGCCCAAAACTAACGGCTACGGATGCTGCAGTTGTCATTAGTTACTAATCCTCGGCGACCAAATACGGCAATGTTTGATACAATGATACATAGAAACACATAAATATGGAAAACATTTAAAACATCAAACAAGATCCACATTCCATTTTAAAACATTTCAAGTTCATTACATATCCCACAATCATTAACCACATTCAGAGAAAATATATTTACTACAACATACGCCAAAAGCGACATATGAAGATGCCCTCTTGGATGATCAGAGTATATATAGGCAATTTAACAACTTTGCCTTTACATCAACACATCAGAATCAAAATAAAAGAAACTATAGATAGCTATCATGTCCCCTGCATGTCTTCAGAAGGTTATTCATCTAAAGAGGTACGTAAAAACCTCAACTCTCAAACTACTCAAAATCAATTGAGTACCCAAGACTTTTAGAGGAAAACATAAACTTCGAATCAGACATAAAGCTTGGTATGAATAATAATCTACCATCTTAAAACATTTAGATATCTAGTGAGACCACGCCACTTAGCGAAACAGGTTTTTCCCTCAATAGTATCCTAAAACCTTTGTAAAACCATAAACCGTGCTCCTGCATCCACAATAGTTATAAACATCTCAAAATAATATGATAGGACGATCATATGAAAAACAAGTGAATCAATTTTGGATTACACATCCCTATTCATTTTGTTATCTCAGTTATAGTTTGTAGGGCTACTATTAACCTAATAGTTTTCATGGGCTCACTAATAATCCGTTAAATGTATAAGGACTCCCTGTCTAGTTACATAGTTTGCATGGGATCACTAAGAAACTATTGTCCCCTGCCAATATCTTTATTGTTTCAAGGGTTCTCTCTGCGCCTATTGGTAACTCCAATATTTTTTCTCTTATCCTAGTTTTCATGGGTTAACTAAGAGCCCACTGACGTCTATCAATATCTTAATCCGGATATAGTTGTCATGGGCTAACTACAAACCTATTGGCCCCTTCCAATATCAAATCATAGTTTTCATGGGCAAATTATGAACCAGTCTTTCTGACATCTTCATTTATACATAGTTTTCATGTGCTTACTATGAAGCTTTTGGCCCTTGCCAATATCTTTTCCTATATACAGTTTTCATAGGATTACTGTGAACCTATTGGCCCCTACCAATTCTTAATTAATTTAATTTGTATTCCCTACTAGGTCAACCTAGCTTGTTATTCTGCCCTTTCCCAAATTACCTTTATGCGTTTCATTAGAATGTGAATATATATATATATATATATATATATATATATATATTTGAAGAAGTAGATCACATAACATAACAATACCACTCCTATGGGTTTAATATTCTTGAAATTACTTTCATATCAAACATGGTTAATCCCTTTACTTTATCAAGGAAAGCTTCTTCTTAAAATCATTTCAAAAAAAAAATACTTAGCCATGGGTTTTTTTCTTTAAAATGTGATTGGGTTATTTGTTTTGGAAAACTAAGGCTTTCAGAACTTTCAAAACTTTGCTTTCGACTTTACTGTATAACCTCCCTCGAAAGAATATAAATCTCTTTTCAAAACATTAGGCCCCTGCCTTTCAAAACACTTTAAAACCTCTCTTTAAAAACCTTTTGAATATGGTAAAGTATTATTTATTAACTCTTATAAGCAGAGCATCGAAACCATTGAAAACACCCCTTTCGAAACCTTTAGAAGTACCCCTTCTGAAACCATTGAAAGTCCCCCTTTTGAAACCATTGAAAGTCTCTCCTTCGAAACCATTGGTTTTTTATTTAAAAATACCATTTGGATCACAGTGAATATAAATGAAAGTATCTCTTTCGAAACCACTCTTTATCATATAAAAGTATTGGGGAAAACTCGATGGCATTGGCACCATCCCTTTCGAAAGCTTCAAAACATTTAAGTAAAACATTGAAGATAGCATCGAAACCCTCTTTCGAAGCCATTGCCTTCAAAATCCTTAGACCCTTACGAAAGCATTTAGGAAGTGGCTTAGTATAAGTTTAAAACAAAAACTACCCTTCTAAAGCATTGATGACTTCAATACACGCGAAAGATATAGAAAAGGCAGCAGAGTTTCGACTAGGTCAGAACCATCATTTTCCAAAGCATTCTTTTATAAACAAGGGTCTAAGTCGAAAGCTCTACATTTTAACAAAGAAAGGCGACAACAAATTAGCAACTAGGTCTCGACTTGGTCGAAAGTACCCTTCAAAAACAAGGCAGGCGCATATCTTTTAAAAGTAAACAATGTTTTCGTCTCTCTCGAAAGCAATGCTTTCGATATCCTGCCTTTCGCACTTCACCAATCCACTTTGTACCAATCTCATCGATACCATGTCGTTTGGTTTTGGCTTTAATAGGTTTCGGCTAGGTTGGTCTTGACAGAGATGAAGTAGAGCATTGGAGTCAAAAGGCCTTCTAAAGGAGGCAGAACCAATTTTTCTAGGTAAAAACTGATTAGTGCCAACTAAAGCAAATGCTTTCTAACTAACATGCCATGTGTAAACATATGATTGTTTGCCTTAACCTTTTAAATTCTTTACCAAAATAACTACCGCTTATTTTTAGATCTACAGTAAAATTAATTTAGCAAACAAGCCCTTCCATTAAGCCAAATCAATATTGCTCTTCTTCTAAAATAATTTAATTTCCATGACAAATCACTTAGGAAAAATCCTCAAAAATTACAGAAATTCACTTTAATCATGTTATTTAACGTACAAGATTTCTAGACCCAATTTCTTATTGAAATAATTAAATATAAACCCAATTTTATTATATTTTCCTTTGAAAATTCATAATAATCTTTCCATAGCCTGAAAAATTATCAAAATTAAAACCCAACTCCAATATCATGTTTTACGTAGCATAAATTTTTTCCATGGCATTCGAAGATCATTTACAATTGGTTTTGCCTTAAAATCGCACAAATCCTCATTTAAACAATCTTGTTTAAATTAAACAAATTATAAATAAAGCCTATCATCATCCAAATCATCATAAAAATGAATTTAATCTTAAATCCGAAAACATATAATCATAAAACAAAATCGAGATGTTAAAAATTATTATTCACCTTGATTAAGATAAAGAGATTGGATTGAGATTAATTTCCCTTATGCTTGAATTCCTAGCTTTGGGTTGAATTCCTCTTTTCTTTCCTTGTTAATGGCTGGCTCCTCTATTCTTACGTTTGTATTTTGTTTTCCAAATGATGTGAGAGAAAATGAAACTATGAGGAATGAGAGTATATATAAGGGTAAGGGATTATGTGTGGCTATTTCCCAATATACCCTTGTGTAGATTAATTAACCTATAACCCATTCTTAATCTCTTTTAATTTATCAAGCACGACCTTAATTTTATTTTCATATCTCAATCCCCTTATCGTTCTAATTATTACATTATTCCATTAATTTATCTAACTAAATCTCCTGAATAATGTTATATAAAATTAGGGATGTTACAGGCTCCCCTTCTCAAAGAATTTCGCCCTCGAAATTCAGTAAGGACTAAATACCGAATATAGAAATCATCGTAACGACTCTTAACAACCATACTAGTCTACCTGACTAGCAATTATCTATATAAATCTAATATAGACATACCCTCAAAGTAGATCAGGATAAGTATCTCGAATTCTATCCTCTATCTCCCAAGTACAGTCCTTCTCGTTGTTGCTCCACTGAGCTTTCACCAACTTGACTGTTTTGTTCTTCAATCTTTTCTCATCTCTCACTACAACCCAAACTTGTTGTCTAACAAAAGTCAAATCAGGCTCTACTACTAAATATTCCAATCCCGTTAGAGGAATAGAGGTCTCTGGATCATGCACATACTTGCGAAGATGAGGCATATGAAATACATTATGCGCACCTGCTATACTACTTGGCAACTCTACTCTGTATGCGAGCTTTTCAATTCTCTCTATAATCTAGAATGGACCAACATATCTCGGTGCCAGTTTCTTTGACTTACCCAACCATACTACACCCTTCATCGGTGATACCTTAATGAAAACCTTACCTCTAACTGAGAACTTTAGGTCTTTATGCCTCTTTTTTGCGTAACTTTTCTATCTGTATTTAGCTTCCTTTATCCTTTCTCGGATCAACTCAATCTTCTCTATCGCCTCTCTAACCAAATCCGGCCTTAAGATCAATTTGTCTCTAATCTCTAACCAACATTCTGGTGATTTGCATGGACTTCCATACAAAGCTTCAAAAGGCACAATTCCTATACTAGTCTGATAAGTATTATTATAGGAAAACTCAACCAAATGTAGGTGATCTTTCCAAGATCTACCAAAGTCCAATATACAAGCACTCAATAAATGCTCGAGTACCTTATAGACTCTCTCTGTCTTCCCATCCGTCTGAGGGTGATATGCCATATTCATCTTAAGCTTAGTGCCTAACACATCCAGTAGACTCTTCCAGAGTTCGCTAGAGAACAAAGCATCTCCGTCACTAACTATGCTACTAGGAACTCCATGTAGTCTAACTATGTTCTTCACGAACAACTTAGCTAAAACAGTTGTCGTCCTGGTTGACTTAACTGGAATGAAATGGACACTCTTGGTCAACCTGTGCACTATAACCCATATACTTTCATTTCCTCTATTTGACCTTGGCAACCGTCTATACGATCCATGGATATCGAATCCCATTTTTAGACTGAAATCTTTAGAGATTGAAGCAATCCACTCAGTTTCTGATGTTCGGCCTTCACTTGTTGACAATTTGAACACTGCCTACGTTTGCACCAAAATTGGTCGCAAACACCCAATTGCAGATAAAAGCACCCAATCACAGTCACAGATCATAGATAGATTGTTTGTAGTAGAATTAAATATGAAGAACACTCCAAAAATTAGAAGGAAAACATTAGAAAGACAAGATTTATAGTGGTTCGGCGTTGTAGCCTAAGTCCACTTTGAAGGATTTGCTGCTTATTGATGATTTTCTACTGATTTACAAGAGTACAATCGATAACATCCAAGTTACAACAGAGTTCCAGCAGAGTAACGGCCTAGAAGAACCAAAAGTCCCATTTTCGGAGGCCTAGAACTGCTATTTATAGGTGTAGGCTGAAAATATCTGACTCAGATCTCGAAAGACTCCTTTTCACATGCGGGTGGACCTACATGATCGATCTGGGATGATTTGGGATTGATCCCTAATCGATACATGTACATTTCATATCGATCAAGAATTGGTCCAATGGCGATGGGATCGATCACGAACATCCTTCTGGTGGTGTGCAAGCTGTGGTGAAAAGTTGAAGGCATTTGGACTTGTAGATTTTGATTTATGATCGATCCAAGTTTAAATTAGCAAAAGGCTGGCATCTTCATGTCACTTCCATTCGTATCGATCATATCCAGATCGATAGCAATTCATATTGATCATACCTAGATCGATGACATGGCGCTACATTCCAGAGTCAATCCATCTTTCATGTTGAGAGACCGAGTTTTCCACTTGATCGTGTTTCCTTCGTATCGTTCTCATGAAGTTGCTTCATATTGATCATCTAGTTAACTGCTCTTATCGATCCATCATGTATTATTCACATCGATCACCGGCCGATTGATACGAATAATCTGCATGGGTGGGTCGATATGAAATGATAATTTTTTATGGATACGAAGCAGCCTGATTTCAATGGATACGAAGGAAGTTGGCGGGCGAAGGATATGAAATAAAGCCTTTTCATGATGCCATTTTGTATCGATCAATCCATACGTTCTTTGTATCAATTGTTTTCATGGCATGCTTCGTATCGCTGTATGGTTATCCTCTTCGTATCGATCCGTGGCAATTGTTTCGTATTGATCATTTGACTGATTGATACGAAGTGCACAAAGATGGAATCGATACGAAGCAAATAATTTAGTGTACTTCGTATCGATGCCTGGATACTACTTCATATCGATGGCACTTAATGGATTCATATCGATTACAGTGGGCCACTTCGCATCGATGGGAAGTATTAGTTTCGTATCGATACGTTCGATGATCGATATGAACTAGGTAGGTGGAGAGATCGACACGAAGCATGTACGAATGGAATTGATACGAAACGTCGACGGTTAATGGATACGAAGAGGATCGGACATGATGGACACGAAATAGGGCAAACATTCATGGGTACGAACTAGAGTAAACACTGATGGAAACGAACCGATGGCTTTTCTCTTGGTTTTGATTGATCCATATCTTGAGCATACGAACTCTGATTGACTTGAAATATGGAACATTGACTTTTATGGCTTTGCTTGTCTTACCATATCAATTGTATCTTGATCCTGACTAGGGAATTTTTTTTCAGTATCCATAGCGAATCTGTGTATAACTGATCTTTGGGACTGATAATCTTTAGTTTTCAGTCAATTCTTGGATGCCATGGCCTTGCCAAAAGGCGGGATAGTAGCCTAACCCACAAGCCAACATCCCTTTTCATACCTTCCCAATATAAGCTTCTCTTTTTATCTTGATACATCTTGGTCCCTTCAGGATGAATCGTAAACTTGGATCCATGACATTCTCTAAGAACTTCCTTCCTTAAGTCCTTGAAATTCAGAACATATAATCGTCCCTTTCTTCTCAGCCATCCTCTCTAGTCAAGTTTCAAATCCTTTAGATCGTCGATCTCAGTTCCAACCTCAAGCCTTCTAATTCTCTCGGCTAGTACTAGATCCTCTTTCCGCTTAGAAGCAATTCTCTCGATCAACACTGGTTGAACTTCTATACAGGACAACATGGCCATACTCTGACTAGAACTAGCAGTCGATCTTAACTGCATACTATAGGTAGTTCAAGCTTCTAAATCCTTTCATTCTACCAACATAGCTAACACCACATTATGATGTCTTTTGCTAAGAGCAACTGATACGTTATTACCTTTCCTGGTGTATACTATATACCAAAATCATAAGCAGCTAAAAGCTCCAGTCATCTTTGCTGTCTCATATTCAAATCCTTCCGTGGGGATAAGTATCTTAAAGACTTATGATCTGTGTATAGCTCAAATCTCTCCCCTAAGAGATAATGCCTCCAAATCTTCAATGCAAAGATCACCACAGCCAACTCCAAATCATGAGTAGGATATCTCACTTCACGCGGTCTAAACTGTCGTAAAGCATAGGCAATCACTTTACCCTTCTACATCAACAGAGCTTCCAATCATGTTCCGCATGCATCTGTATACACCACCAACCCTTGGTTTCCATTTGAAACTATTAACACAGATGCATTGGTCAACAAATGCTTTAACTTAAGGAATGCTTCCCCACATTTGTCGGACCAAACAAACTTCACCTCCTTCCCAGTTACCTCAGTCAAAGGCATTACTATCCACCAGAAATCCTTAATGAATCCTCGATAATAGCCAACAAGTCCAAGAAAACTTCTAATCTTTGTCACTGTCTCTGGTATCTTTCAATTATTAATAGCTTCGATCGTATCTAGATTGACTGACAACCCTTTCTTTGAAACCACGTGACCAAGAAACTTAACCTCTTTCTTCCAAAAATGACACTTGGAGAACTTCGCTTTTAGTTAATGCTATCTCGGTGTCTCAAGCACAACTTTAAGATGATCTTCATGCTCTCTTTCATCCTTAGAGTATACCAAAATTTCATCTATAAACACCAACACCAGTCTGTCCAAATACTCTCGGAAGACTCGGTTCATCAGATCCATAAAGAAAGCAGGTGTATTCGTTAATCCGAATGATATTACTAACCACTCGTACGAACCATACCTAGTCCGAAATGTTGTCATAGGAATACTGTTCTCTGCCAATCTTAACTGATGGAAGCCTGTCGCCAAATTCAATCGAAAAACACTCTGGCTCCACTCGACTGATCAAAAAGATCATCAATTCTCGAAAAAGGATACGTATTCTTGATCGTCCTCTTGTTCAACTTGGCATCCTCAATGACCCATCTGGTTTCTTCATGAACATCGCGGTTGCTCCCTAAGGCGGTCTACTTGGTTTAATAAAATTCCTTCCTTCTAGATCCACTAGCTGCACCTTTAATTCCTTCATTTCAATCGATGTCATCATACAAGGTGGTCTACTTACAGATTCGGCTGCTCGCACAAGATCTGAAACTCAATAACTCATTTCGGTGGTAGTCCTGTACTGGCTCAAAGACATCTGTAAACTCTCTTGCTACTCGAACCTGACTTAACTCTTCTTTCACTTCCATTGCACTTAACAAAGTTGTAACGACCCGAAATTTTGGGTCGCTAGATTTGAACATTTAATTCGTTTTAAATGTTAAATATTTCTTATAATTTGATTTTGAAATTAAAAGATTTTGGTTAAATTAATATAATTAGTTAAATTTTAAATATGGGAATTTAATTGAAATTTGAATAATAATATTTAATATTGGAATTGGGATAATTGGTGATTCTGGGTGTAATAGATATAAAAATAGATTCTAAAATTTATTTTAAGTCTATTTGTATTTGAATTATAATATTGGACCGTTGGATGAAATTAGAAGTCGATAGGTTGAATTTCGAATATTATATTAATTTAATAATGGAATTTAATATTATAATAATGCAATTAATCAGATTTTGATTCGAAATGGGTCAAAATGGTTTCTAATGTGATTTTAAATTCTATATGATTTATAATAAAGTTAATAAAATTTTAAAGGTGAAATTTTAAGTGAAATCGACGATTTTGAAAATCGCTCGAATTCATCGACAAGTTAAAATAGCCTTACAGGGCACGGTCTCGAAATTTGACGAAACTAGTTCCATTGGATCCGTAATAGTTAATTATTATTGGATTTCAATTTTCATAGCGTTTGGAGTTAGCGTTTGCTCGTACGGGTGAGAAACGCGTTGAAATTTAAATCGATAATTTAATATTTAAACTCGAGTCAAAAAGCTATCTTCCACTATAATCAAATTAGTCTCTGAAACACGTTCCATTGTTTTCGAAATGCAGGTAAAACCTTATAAACGCCTGGCGGCACGTGTGATTTGGAGTTCGTTTGTAAAAGTTTGATAAATTTGAGAATATTAATAAAATAATAATTATAAAATGTTTATATACTTAATTCTTAGGGCCGAAACCCTATTCCTTTCTTCAGCCGCTACCATATAATTTAATGGCCGAAAACCTATCACATTCTCCCTCTTTTATCTCCCCATCAACTCGATAAATTCTAAAACTTCCAAAACGAAAATCATTGAGCTCGTTGGGCTCTACAGTTTGAACGGCTACGATCAAGTATTAAGCTTTGGATGGCCGGCAAACCGTGGTGGAAAGGCTGAAGTTCGCGAGCGTGTTTCGATGAAGTAGTGGCGTCGAGTTCGTGGGGGCTTGGGACGAAAGGAGAGAAAGACACGAGCTGTCGTGTGGCGCGGCACGATTGCGTCCTAGGGCACACACGGTGGAGCGGTTTGCAACCCTAATCGAGGAACGATGGGTTCGTTTTAGCTGTTAATATCGTGTGAGGAAGAAGAAGTAGAGGGGCGGTCATGATTTCTCCAGTGAACGTGCGGCCAGATATCGTTTGGTAAATAAATAATTGAAAGGGAAAATTGTTTTTACAAATTATATTAACAACCTTTAAAACTGAATATCTTTCGCTTGCGTAGTCGGATTTCGACGAAATTGGCGGCACTGGAACCACAGCGAGGAGCTTTACGCTGCAGTTCAGATCGGAGATCGATTGGAGTTCGTGAAGATTTTAGGTTAAATCGAAGACAATCGGTTTAATTTAAATTTGAAACGCTCGACAATCTCAAGGTGAGTTAATCTCACTCACATCTGGATACTAGTAATTTAAATAGCTAATATTTAAACGTTTGATTGGTTGTTTAGTTGAATATGATAATTATTATCAAATTAAATCGATATTTGTTGGTTGTGCTAATATCTGTGGATGCAGGAAAACAGGTTGGAGGGATCCTACTGGATTCCTCACAAATAAAATTTTAATTATATTCTGTGATATACTTCATTTATATTCTGTGATAAATTGTTTAGATCTTGTTATGCTGTGTTTTATTTATATGCTGTGATAGATTAAATTGAAAATTAAATTGTGTTGTGCTATGATTGGGTGAATACAACCTGCGAATTTTAAATATAAATAAGATGCATTGGATTTAAAGGAAATAAAAGAAATTCTTAAGTAAAGAATTTAAAAGGAATTAAATTCAAGTAATTGGTTGGTAATTTGAAGTGTTTGAAATTGTGGTTCAAAAGGGAATTGAGAATTGTTTAAAATAATAGCGAGATTTATTTTTAGAGGATGGAAAGTGTGCTTTCTCCTGGAAATTTTAGTATGCTTTTAAGAAAAGCTTTTAAAATATAAATTTGTAGTTTAAATATGTTTAGAATATTTTAGGAAGAATATTATTTTTAATCGTTTTAAGTGAAAGCAAATATTTGATTAAGTAATTATGGTATCTAATTATTTTTAAAAAGTAAAGTAGTATTAAGTTTTCAAAAGGAAATTATAATATGAATATTTGATTAATAACCTTATTTTAAAAGTTAAATTTTACTTAAGTACTTAGGAAACCTCTATATATTTCCTTAAGTATTATTTTAAATTAAATAATTTCTAGAAGCTTTATTTTAAATATTTTAAACATGTATTTGAAAGTGATTTCCAGGAAATAGCAATGTGTTTAAAAATAAAAGGAGCTATTTTTAATGGAAATGAAAGTTAAGGGATGAACTTAAAAATTGATTTGGGATAAAACGTGTAGGATTTATAAAAAGAATTTTTGGGTTATCCTAGAATAGTAGTATATTCCCTGAAAAGCCAAGTACGCTTTTAAAGCCAGTTTTTGAAAGGTTAGAAGTTGTATTAAAGAATGTTTTCAAGAAATTATTTAAGTTATAAGAATTTTAAAAGTAAGCATTTATCAAATTAGATATAGAAGTAATTATTTTAATGGTAAGTAGTATTATGTTTAAAAGAATATTATTAACATTTATACTTTATAAATGGTTCTATTTTAAAGATAATCAATTAAAGTTTTATTTGAAACTTGTATAGAATTTCATAGCTTTATTTCAAGATCTAGTATGACTTAACTTTATTTTAAAGATAATAGTTTATATTTTATTAAGCATTAAAGGTGTATATATATATATATATATATTAATTAAGTATGTAAGAAGTTTAAAATATAAACGTTTTAGTGTATTTTCAAGAATAAAGTATTTAAATTATTTTAAATCTTAAGTATGGGTACTTGGATGTTTTCATAGGAAGTATAGATTTGAGGATTTACTCCATGGAAAGAGTTGGGGTTGAAAACTGTTTCAAAAGGGTTTGAAAAAGGAAAATATATCTCGCAGAGATATTTTTGAGGAAAATAAATAATGTGTGAAATTATTTATTGTGTGATGGATGTTTGTGAATGTTAATTGATAGTTAAATCACCGACTATCAATATTGGCGAATGCGTCGATCATTTCGAAGAGACCGAGATCGGGATTAATTTCTCGAAAACCACTTCGATCCGGTTTGTACGTCTTCGTAGGAAAAACGAGTTCGGAGTCAAAGATGGAGCAGTGAAGTGCAAGGGCTAGTCACTACTAATCTTGAAGATATTTCCAAAATGGATGTAGTTGGAGTAGTGCCTTCGGTTCCGTTCGAACCTGAGACGGACTTGTATGGATGAATGCTTTCGAAACATCGTTAGGTGGACGATGGGCATTCTAAGAGAAACATTCTAAAAGGTAACGCTTAGCCTCAAGCCTCATCAACCGGGAATGACTGAAAATCAGGGGATATGCAGCAAGGCCAGGTGGGTAGCATCCATTCAGGGTGAGGTCATCCCTGTCTAGATGTCCCTTTTTATTCGGCGTAGTGGTGCGGTTGCTGATCCCAACCGTGGGTTATCTTACTCGGGATTATCCAGTAAGGGGTAGTCCCGGCCGTGTGTTGTAGGGGATCGGGAGTGGTCCTCGGTACGGTGATCTAGGCCACGTACTGTGACAGGTGGTACCCCAGTGTCTAGTCATTAGTTGGAAATCCATTCTCCCTACACGCCTTTTACGAGTTTTGCTGTTATTACCCACTCTGTGGCTAGTAGCTGGAATTTAATCATGTAACAATTTCGGCTATTTTATAAGTAATTGTATATAGACCCTATTATAATATCAGAAGATTTTTATAAAAGTGTTTTAGCTATCGTAAGGTAAAAAACCGACATGTTTATTTGTGGCGTGGTCTTACGAGATTCTTTTGTTTTCCAAATGATTTTTTAAACTTTAATAATCAATTGGGTGAATTTTTATCACCTGGTATTCTAGACTGACTCGGGTGTTATTTCATCATAATGCTCGGGTCAGACCGAGTATTATATGCTCAGGATTGGATGCTATGGAGCTCAGGAGAGGAGCTGGAGCCCAAGACGTATTATCCGTACTTGTTTATATCCGCTGTTGTGATTGTTTGAAATTGTCTGACTGGTAAATGTTGTTTGTTTGAGATACTCTGATGATATATTGTATAAAACAGATATAGTTTTCATCTTGTGTAAAGAGCTGATATTATATATTATTCTGCTGCGACAGTTAGATTCTGATATTGTTTAGTTCCTTCTTTCTTCTACCTTCTTTCTTTTTCCTCAACAATCTGTCTTTTCCGACACTTGATCACCGGCATATCATACTGTGGAGTATTTTGTGTCAATTTTCGAGGGTCGAGAAGAGCAGGTCGTTACAAAAGCACAACTACTCCGATCAGAATTCTCCACTGAGAATATAATTGGTTATGACTATCAGGGTTTCTTAGTGATATGTCCCCATCCTGGCAAAAAACCCGAGCCTCATACCTTCTCAACCAATCCATACCCATAATGATTCCGAAATCTACAAAATCGAAAACATACAGACTGCAGGCGAACATATGACCTAACAAATCAAGTTCTAATTAGTCACATTTCATCACCAGAGCTACATACCCTCCTATTGGATTCACAACCCTTAAGGAAGTAACAAGATATATGGGCTCTAAGCACAATCTATTGACCAAACACTGAGATATAAATGAATGTGATGCACCGATATCAAATAGTATCCTAACTGGTTTACTCTGAATCAAAAAAGTACCTTCCATCACAATCTTCACCTTTTTAGCTGCAGTTGACAAATGATGGTCCAACAAAAAAAGCATTTCCCTTGTCTGCCCTAACTGGTTCTGGACACTGATTCTTATAATGCCCAACTTGATCACAGTTGATGTACTTCACATTCTTCTTATCTGCAGCCTTCTTCCCCATGCCTGACCGCTCATTTAGGCAATGACCCTTCTTATCACACTTGTAGCAAACTAAATCAGCATTTTCTTTCTTGGAAGCATCTCCCTTCTGGGCACCCTTCTTCTTAAAGAATTTCTTTTCTTTCCCTGAGAACCCTGGGTTACAACTAGCTTCTCTTTAGCACAAACAGCAAGCATCTCCTAATGGCAGATTGCCATCTCAACAACCACATAACAAGGATCATGGATATGTGTCAGGATGGCCCTAGCAAGCTCTGGTCTCAATCCTCGAATGAACCTCTCATTCTTCATGATGTCAGTGTCTATAGTAGCATGTTCATATCAGGATAGCTCATCAAACATAGTAGCATACTCGATTACTGACATCTCTCCCTACAACAAATCCATAAAATTTCTCAGCATTTCTAACTTAGAAACCTCAAATAAAAACCTATGTTCAAATCTTCCTCTAAAATCTGCCTAAGTCAACTCCTCCTCTAGAATCCCGGAAGTAACACTACTGCACCAATGAAGTGCTGACCCTTGCAACTTTCTAGAGGCCAACCTCCTCTTCTGCACATCATCTAAACCCAAATCAGAAAAGATTCTCTCGCAATGTAACAGTCAATACTCAACTTCTATAGCATCCTCTGTTCCTAAAAACGATTTCCCACCTAGACTGGTGTCATCTCCGCTCATCTTAGCATAATTATTCCTAACTGGAGTCATGGAATTAGCTCATTCAACATTACCAACAACTCCAGCAGTAACTCCTGGTTGCATCATATTGATAAGAACTGATACATCACTCCCATATCTACAGGTGGATTTCTAGCACCCACATTGTATCAGCATTTTGGTTAGCATTAGCCAATCGACCTTAGTTCCTCCTAGTAGGTCGAGCATTTCCATTGGTTTTGTTGCTTCCTCCACCGAGATTTCATCTTTCGTTTCCTGCTTTTATATCTTCTTTATCATTAATCTGCATATGAGCCTTAGTAAGATACATAAGAACAGTCTAAGAGAGAGGGAAATACATACTTATACACACACACACACCCCACAAATACAAGTACGTTACTATAGCGTTAACCCAAACCTCGATCATATTTATGATTTATTGGATTATGTTTCAAAAAGCTTTTAGGTTTAATTTTTCCTTTAAGTTTTCATAAACCTACACTCTAATCCAACTTGTAATATCCCCCTACTTGGAGGCCCAAAACTAATGGCTACAGATGCTGCAGTCATCCATACCTATTAATCCTCAACGACCAAATACGGCAATGTTAGATACATCGATACACAGAAACACATGAATATGAAGAAAAAAAAACATCAAACAAGATCCACATTCCGTCTCAAATCATTTCAAACTCATTACATAATCTCATAATCGTTAACCACGTTTAGAAAAAATATATTTATTATAACATACACCAAGAGCGACATATGAAGATGCCCCCTTGGATGATCAGAGTATATATAGGCAATTTAACAACTTTGCCTTTACATCAACACAGCGGAATCAAAATAAAAGAAAACTCTAGATAGATATCATACCTCATGCACTTCTTCGAAATCTTATTCATCAAAAAAGGTACCTGAAAACCTCAACTCTCAAACTACTCAAAATTAATTGAGTACCCAAGAGGTTTATGGGAAAACATAAACTTCGAATCAGACATAAAGCCTGGTATAAATAATAATCTACCATCTCAAATCATTTAGATATCTAGTGACACCACGACACTTAGCAGAATGAGTTTTCTCCTCCCTAGTATTCGAAAACCTTTATAAAACCATGTACCATGCTCCTGTATTCACAATGGTTAAAAACATCCCAAAATAATATGATATGATGATATGCAAAACAAGTGAATCAATTCTGGATTACCCATCCCCATTCATTTTGACTATCTATCTCGGTATAGTTTCTAGGGTTACAATTAACCTAATAGTTTTCATGGGCTGAATAATAACCGGTTAAATGTTTAAGGAACTCCTGTCCAGTTGCATAGTTTACATGGGATCATTAAGAACCTATTGGCCCATGCCAATATCTTTACCGTTTCATGGGTTCTCCCTGAACCTATTGGTAACACTAATATCGTTTGTATTATCCTAGTTTTCAGAGGTTGACTAGGAACCTATTGACATTTGTCAATATCTTAATCCAGATATATCTTTCACGGGCTGACTACAAACCTATTGTCCCTGCCAAGATCAATCATAGTTTTCATGGGCTACTTATGAACCTATCTTTCTGACACCTTCATTTAAACATGGTTTTCTATGAGCTTACTATGAACCTATTGGCCCCTGCCAATATCTTTTCCTATACATAGTTTTCATGGGCTTACGGTAAGCCTATTGGCCTGTGCCAATATGTATAATTAATATAATTTATATTCACTACTGGATCATTCTAGCTGGTTATTCTATCCTTCCCCAAATTAGCGTTATGGGTTCATTACAATGTGAATATATATATATATATATTTGTGTGTGTGTGTGTGTTTGTGTATGTATGTATATATGTATATATATATATGTATATATATATATATATATGTTTGAAGAAGCAAACATAATAACATAACAATACCACTCCTGTGGGTTTAATGTCCTTGAAATTAGTTTCATATGAAAGATGGTTAATCCCTTTAACCCAGTACTTTATCAAGGAAAGCTTCTTCTTAAAACCATTTCAAAACTCTTTTACTTAGTCATGGGTTTTTTCCCTTTAAAATGAGATTGGGTTATTTATTTTTAAAAACTAAGGCTTTTGAAACCTTCAAAACTTTACTTATGACCACACTGGATAACCTCCTTCGAAAGCATATAAATCTCTTTTCAAAACATTAGGCCCCTCCCTTTCGAAACACTTTAGAACCTCTCTTTTGAAATCTTTCGAATGTAATAAAGTATTACTTAATAACTCTTAGAAGCATAGCTTCGAAACCATTGAAAGTGCCATTATCGAAACCTTTGGAAGTATCCCTTCCGAAACCATTGAAAATCCCCCTTTCGAAACAATTGAAAATCCCACATTCGAAACTTCACCAATCCACTTTGTGCCAATCTCATTGATACCATGTGGATTAGTTTCAACTTTAAGAGGTTTCGGCTAGGTTGGTCTTGACTGAAAATAAGTGGAGGCATTAGAGTCGTAAGGCACTTCTAAAGGACGCAGAACCAATTTTTCTGGGTAAAAACTGATTAATGCCAATTAAAGCAAATACTTTCTAACTAACCCGCCACTTGTAAACATATGATTGGTTGCCTTAACTTTTCAAATTCTTTACCAAAATAACTGTCGCTTAATTTCAGATCTAAACCAAGGTTAATTTAGCAAACAAGCCTTTCAATTAAGCAAAACTAATATTGCAAATAAGTCCATCTTCTAAAATAATTTAATTACCATAACAAATCACTTAGGAAAAATCCCCAAAAATTACAGAAATTCACTTCAACCATGTTATCTAACATACAAGAATTCTAGATCCAAATTATTATTAATTAATCAAAATCAAATTTGAAACCAATTTTATCATATTTTCCTTTGAAAATTCATAATAATCTTTCCATAGATTGGAAAATTATAAAAATTAAAACCCAACTCCAAAATCATGTTCCACATAATATAAAATTTTTCCATGGCATTCAAAGATCACTTACAATTGGTTTTGCCATAAAACCGCATAAATCTCATTTAAACAATCATGTTTAAATTAAACAAATTATAATTCAAGCATATCATCATCTGAATCATCATAAAAACGAATTTAATCTTAAATCCAAAAACATATGATCATAAAACAAAATAGAGATGGTATAAATCATTATTCACCTTGATTAAGATAAGGAGATTGGATTGAGATTAATTTCCCCTAACCTTGAATTCCTAGCTTTGGATTGATTTCATCTTTTCTTTCCTTGTTAATAGCCGGCTCCTCTATTCTTATATTTGTATTTTTTTTAAACTGACGTGAATTGGAAAATGAAATTATAAGGAACGAGAGTGTATATAAGGGTAAGGGGTTATGTATGGATATTTCCCAATATACCCTTGTGTAGATTAATTAACTTATAACCTATTATTAAACCCATTTAATTTATTAAGCCCGGCCTTAATTTTATTTTCATATCTTATATTACATTATTCTATTTAATTTATCTAATTAAATTTCCTGGATAATGTTATCAAAAATTAGGGGTGTTACATCCTACCGGAGCTGTAACTACTTCAAAAGCCCTAGTGTCGAGAACCATGCCCATAAGTTTTTTAGACCTTCTAGTCGATGAGGGTCAAGATGAGATGATTGAAACCCTTAGGGATAATGCCGTTGTTGAGATTTTGGACGCCATTGAGTCCATTGAGAATTTTAATAGAAAGGAAGCCATAGACAAAATGTTATGGCAAAATTTCTTGAGGTGGTCATAAGAGTCAAGTTAGAAGTAGTAGAGTACTTAAAATCAATTAAGAAAAAATTTGCGAAACTTTATGAGGCAGTTGCCACTAAGTGAAGGAAGAGAATAAGGAAAGAGAGCGAAGGGATTCCAAATCTCACGACAAGAAAGCCATCTCCAAATCTAGATCCAAGTGATGGTAGAGTTTATGTTTCTTTTGTTTTATGTTTGGAATAGACTATCATATGTCTATTGTCTGTAATAAACATTGTTATCCATGCTCGCCCAATTTTGATGTGTTGGTGAGGGCAAATACATACTATTTCTAAACACTTGTGAACTTATGCTGTAAATGTTTGGATGTCTAGTAGTATGGTTTGTATGTTTATTATCCTTGCACACTAATTTTCCTTACTGCACTTTCACCTTTCTTGTTTTTTTAATATTACACACATAATCCATGCATACTTTAAATAAGTTCGAGTTGATAGTTCCCTTTACTGCTAGCTAACATAGCTACCCTTTGTCGACCGAAATCCAGTGTCGATTATTGGGAATGAACCGATTAGGTGTTGATCATGTCTTGATCATAGGTAAGTTGGGTTATCCACGACTAATCAGGATTTTAAGGCAATCTTTAGTGGTGAACGCCCAATTAGGGTCACTTTGGTTCAGCGTTGCTAACAAGACGTTTTGGGTTGATTGTTAATGGTGGACACCTGGTTAGGGTTACTCGGGTCCACCATTATTGGTAAGAAGTGAGCCAACTTTCAATAATGGACACTCGATTAGGGTCATTGTAGGCTTCCATTGCCGATAAGAAGTTTGAACCGATCGTCAGTTGGGACACCGGTTACGGTCACATTGGTCCCCCATTGTCGGCAAGAAGTTTGAACCGATCGTTAGTGATGGACACCGGGTTAGGGTCACTTTGGTTCGCCATTGCTGGCAAGAAGTTTGAGCCAATCATCGGTGGTGGACACCCAGTTAGGGCCACTCTAGTCTGTTATTATCGGCAAGAAGTTTGAGCCAATCATCAATGGTCAATACCTAGTTAAGGTCACTCTGATATGACATTGCCAGCAAGAAGTTTGTGCCAATCGTCAATGGTAGACATCCGACCAGGGTCACTCTGGCCCGCCGATATCGGTAGGAAGTTTGAGCCGATGTTCAATAGTGGACACCCATTTAGGGTCACTCTGGTCTGCCATTGTCGACAAGAATTTTAGGGGAAGAATTTCTTTATTGCAGAGATGTTGCTTTACCCCTAAGTGGTGATTTTCGCTCATCAGGCTTTTGCGGCGTTTTTCTTAATACCAACGTTAATCTGACATGCTTGGGCTATAGTAAATGGTTACATTTGTTACTCATTACCTACCATAATAAGATTTAGTGGAAAGCACGTTTCATCAAAATTCATTTCATAATTGTTTCCATTACATTATTGCAATATAATTAGAAAACAGTGGAACCAAAGTAAAGTAATAATGAATATTTTCTGCATTCCAGACTTTTCTTAATATAGTCCATCTACTGTGCTAAGGATGAAAGCTCCCATGCCCAAATCCTTATGAATAACATACGGTCCTTCCAAGATTAGATCGAATGCCCCCGATTTGGGGAATACCCGCTTTAGCACTAGGTCCCCTTCCTTGAGCGGCAGTGCTTGCTTTTAGAATTGTATTGTACAACTATCCTTCATTTTTTCTTGTCAACCTTTGGGGTAGCTTCTTTTATCCTTTCATCAATTAGGACCAATGACATGTGTAGCAGCTCTCCATTCTCACTTGGGTCATAATGAATCCTCTTATGTGATGGTACTGTTATTTCCGTAGTAACATTGCCTCCAACCCATAAGCCAACGAGAAAGGAGTATGACCCGTTTCTGTCTTGAAAGAAGTACGATTAGCCCACGATGCTAAGGGAAGTTTTTCCACCCATTCTCCTTTTGCCTTTTCCAGTTGCTTCTTTATGGGGTCTTTAGAACTTTGTTCACAGTTTCCACCTGTCCATTTGCTTACGGGTATGCTATCGTGGAGAAATTTTCCTTATTCTATGCCGATGGTAGAAACTAGCAAACTCCTCACTATCAGACTGTTATCTTGTCTGATATGATTTGAAGGGGGACTCCATACCTACATATCGCATTGCTGATCAAAAAGTTTATGACCTTGGCCATTAATATCTTAGCAAGCGGATCAACTTCGATCCACTTAGTAAAGTAGTCAACTGCCATTATATCATAATTAGCTCTACCCTAAGCCATAAGAAGCTCTCCAGTCAAATCTATTCCCTAGACCATGAAGGGCCAGGGGCTAACCAAGTGAAATGGTTTGGTCGGGGGAAATCTTGGATCTGCGCTAACCGCTAACACTTATTGCATACTCTACTGCGTCAAGATTATTATCAGGCAGAAATATCCATACCGCAATACCTTCTTCGCTAGAATCTATCCCTCGATGTAATCTTCATAACTCACATGATGTATGTTTTCCAACACTTCTTTAACTTCCTTTTTGGCGATACACCTCAATAATGGGTTAGAAAATCCTCTCTGATATAGCACACCATCCTAAATAATAAAGCGAGGCGCCTTTCGTAAGATTTTCCTAGCTTTGTTCTTGTTGAGTGGTAATATCCCCTCAATCGATTATCTTATTAATGGCGTCATCCAGGTCTCCTCGTCATTGATAGTTGCAATCACATTCACCTTCTTGAAGCTAGCACTATGTAGGTCGCAATAGGTACCGATCCGAATAGAGGCCCAGCTCCCGAACGTGCCAACTTCACTAGCTTGTATGCATCCTGATTCTCTTCTCACTGGGATGTGTTTGACCATGTAATGCTCCATTTCATTAAGCAAAACCTTTACCTTCCATAAATATGATTTCAAGCGCTCCCTCTTAGCTGAATTCACCGAGCACCTGGTTTATGACTAATTGTGAATCACTGTGCATACACATAGACCTGATTCCCAGTTCCTTAGCTATCTCAAATCTTGCTATTAAAGCCTCATATTCCGCTTCGTTGTTCGTCGGCTTGAACTGTAGTCATATTGCTTAGCTCAACTTCTTCCCTCTAGGTGTCAACAGTACTACTCTCACTCGTCATGCTCGTTCAAAGATCCATCCATATACATTTTCCATTTAAGATCTTCTTTATCCCAAGACTCCACTTCGTCATCCCTAATGGTAAATTCAGCGATATATTCCGCCAGGGCTTGTCCCTTGATCGCTCTTCGAGGATGATAGGTAATCTTATATTGGCTTAAATCAATACTCTCTTTGGTAAGCCTCCCTAATGTATCAGGCCGATGTGGAAACTGTCTCAGGAGTTGATCGGTCAACACACAAAAGGAATGCAATTGGAAATAGTGCCTTAACTTTCGGGATGCGATTAGAAGGCAGTACACCAGATTCTCTAGCTTGGGATATCTAGACTCTGGCCTGATGAAGCACTTACATCATATACTGGACGTTGTACTCGATCTTCCCTTCAGAGCATTGTTGCACTTGGTGCATGAGATGACATCGCTAAATATAGATATAAGTCTTCTCCTTCAGCTAGTGTGGAAAGAACCAATGACATCTGTTAATGTTCCAGTAAGTTAAGGAACATATGTGGTCATTCTTCTGTCCAAGTAAAACCAACTTTCTCCTTCTTGAGTGCTTAAAAGAATGAAACACATTTACTAGTAGCCTTGGATATAAACCTGCTTAGCATTATCACTTAACCATTCAGGCTTTGTATCTCCCTCCGAGTTTTAGGTACTTGATAGCTTTAAAGCATGGACTTGCTTCGGGTTGGCTTCAATTCCATTGGCATGCATAATAAATCCTAAGAAATTTCCAGAAGAAATCCCAAAAGAACATTTTAGCGGGTTCGGCTTCGTCCTAACTCCCATAGAATATGAAACATCTCGTCCAAGTGTGAGATGTGATCTTCAGCCTTTTCGACTTAATCTGCATATCATCAATGTATATCTCCATGGTCTTTCCAATCTGGCTAGCAAACATCTTGTTAAATAAATGTCGATATGTCCCCCTTGCATTCTTGAGCCCAAACTGCATGACCTTGTAGCTATAGAGTCCTAAATTGGTAATAATGCTAGTGCGTTCCTGATCCGGGACACACATACCAATCTGATTGTACCTTGAGTATGCATCCATAAATGATAGAAGTTCTTGCCCTATCATTCCATCTACTAATTTGTTGATTCTTTGGAGTGGAAGCAGTCTTTAGGACAAGCATCATTTAAGTTGGAGAAGTCAATACTCGTCTGCCATTTTCCATTCGACTTCCTGACCAAAATCGGGTTAGCAATCCATTCCGTGTACTGAGACTCCTTGATGAAACCATTTGCTAACAAGGTTTTCCCTTCCTGATTAAGAGCCGCTAATTGCTCTGGGCCTGTGCTTCTTTTCTTTTGTTTAACCAGGGTTTACTAGAGTCGATATTCAAGGCATAACATGTAATTGGGAGGGAGATTCCATACATATCAGCATGGACCCGACAAACACATCCTGATTGTCCAATAAGAATCTTATTGTATAAGTTGAGACTCAATTCAAGCCCGGATCCAACCTTTATAAGTATCGCTGGGTATTTCTATTTATTTCCACAAATTTCATTACCACTTCGGGCTTAACTATGACCCCCTCTCCAAATCTCTTGGATCAAGTTCATTGTAAGGATCACTTATGAACCCGAGTGGGAGGCCTTCCTTTAATTGCCATGCGATAGAATTTTTGGCATAGAGTGCAACCTCTATAGCCTTTTATTTCTCCTATCGTTTTTTTCTTACGCTCCACCACATAACACGCCCTGGTGGCATCCTGGTTTCCTTCTACTACATCTACTTTGTTGGTTGTAGTGAATTTCAGTAAAGCACCACTTAGGCACCATTCTATGGAAATCGAAAAAGGCTAGTTGCCCTAAGAAAGCATTGTATGCAAAGAATCCATCTACCAAAACGAAAATTTATTTTTATATGGTTGATTGGAGATGGATTCCTATCTCGATAACAGATCTAGCCTTCCCAAGGGCACTGTGCCCCCTCCTGTGAAGCTATGTAGTTACTGGTTACATAGTGTAAGATTCTCCATGGACAATCTCATTTTATCAGATGCATCTTGAATATAATATTTACTGAAATCCCACTGTGTGCCAGAATCCGATATGCTTCTACCAGGCCGAGCATTGCCAAAATCACCAGGGGATCTGTATGCAGGTACCCTGTAAATCATTGCCATTGAAGATTATGTCATCCAGCTCCCGACGCAAGGTCTCGGTTTTTCACTCCTCGCCTATAGTGCACACGATAGCTTCTCCGTTCTTTAATGACTTCTCCTATTTTTCCATCTCAACCCAGTTTTAGTTAGATACATGAGGTCCTCCCACTATGGTACTAATTACCAACCTCCCATCCTTCTCATGATTAGTATTTGATTGCTCACTAGGTAGGATTTGCTTCATATCCTTCTTTACATGAGCAGAGGGAGCATTTGGATTCTTGATATATCACTCCAACTTCCTCTTCCTTATGTGTTCTTCTATAATATCCCACATATGACAAATTCATCGGTGTTATGCCAGCGGGATCCGTGAAATCTACATACTTCCCCATATTCATCTCGGCTTTAGTTTCTTTCTTCGGAAGGGGCCTATTATACTTGAGTTCCGCCTACATGGCGGGGTGGATGTCTTTTATTGTGTTATTCAAATCCATACAAGTATCAAACTACGTTCCAAGATTCAACCTTTTTTGTTCAGTTTTCTTTCTGTCGGAACTGCTTTGGTTATTGGTTTTCTTCTTCTCAGCATAACTACCACCAGTATCTTTAACCATAAAGTTAACACTATTAGATGCTTCTGATGTTTTGATAGTTATTCAAGCTTGTCATCCAGCTTTGGTATCCTCCAACCGCATGTACTTTGCTGTTTCATAGAGGAAGTCTTCAAGGTGGACAGTTTCACCTTAGTTAATCTTTAGGCCAACTTCATGACGGGATGAACGCCACCACACAACGCCATAAGAGCTAATCGTTCATCATAATTTTAGAAGCTAGCGGCTGCGGCATTAAAGCGAATCAAGTATTGCCACTGTGTAACATTCTTGGATTTTAACCAAGTTTAATTTGGAAATTAATTTAATTTTGGAGTTTAATTCTGAAATTATCTGTGAATAAATTAGAAATTTCCAGAATAGATTTTTGATTATAAATATAAATTTGATTTAAAATATAAGAATGGGTATTTTATAAACAAATATTGGATTTCAAAATAAAACATATTAAAAATAAAATAGAAATTAAAAGCTTTGAGATTAATAAAAAGTTAATGATAGTTGTTTTCTAAATTTTTAATTATATTAATACTTGGAAGATGTAATAAATTTCAACAGATTTATTTTTAAGATTTAATTCTCTTATATAAATAAATGTGACTATTTGTTGATATGAATCAAAAAATTTAAGTCCTTCTTTCTTTTTAAAAGTTGTACAAAAATAAATAATAAAGAATGTATGAATGTAAATCGTATAAATATATAAGCGTATAAATATGTAAACATAAGAGAATAAAGATTTAAAAACAAAATTTATAAAATAATTTAAACTAAGAAGTTAAATATGATTTGAATATATATATTTACATTAAAGATAGAATTCATAAATCAATAAAAATATGATTTGTACAATGACTTGAGCTTAAAATTTAAAACATGAATGAATGTAAAAAAAATTTACCTTTAGAAAATTAATAAATGTATTGTAAATAAAATTGATTTAATAAATCAGTTTACAAAAGCTTTATAAACTAAGAAATGTATATATGTATGATTTATTTGTTGAGTGTACAAATTGTTTTAATCCATTTTTTTCTTTAGAAATTTGTAAAAGTAAAATAAATACAAGTGTATGTGTATAATTTGTAAACAAAATAATAAAAAGGTTAAAATGCATAAAGCATGTTTTCATAAATAAAGTAAGAATTAAAATAATAGAAACAAACATAAGAATATAAGTGTAAATATAAAATTCAAGTGGGTTTAAAACAAAATTTACAAAATAAATTGCATTAGGGGTATAAACACAATTTTAACAAAAATGGACAAGTGTAGATCATGCACAAAAATAATTTACGAGTGTAGAATTTTGGTATGCATGAATAACAAGTGGCAATGTGATTTTCTTTAAACAATTTGAATATAATAAAATGTTTTGAAGAATGAGAAATCTGTTCAAATTTTTTTCAGTCCAAAGTTCTAAAACCCTTCACCTCCCAACTCCTTTATTTTCAAATAAAAATCATAGTTAAAACAAAACTGGAAAACCAGATCAAAGTGAAGATTATCTCAATATCAAAACCCAAAAACAAGAAAGCAAAATAACTCAAAAGCTTCAACCTGTTTTAGCTGAGATTTTCAAAATCTGAAAACAAAGGCTTTCTACCTGGAACAGAGAAGAAATCAGAGCTTTCAGGAATTAAAGCAGAAGATCAAACCCAGTAGCAAGTCAAAGCAAACTGGAAACTGAAGCAATCTACAGAACAACTCAGGAAAAAAATAAGCAAACCCACAAGTAAAAATTTAAATTTAAATTTTGAAGCAATTAAAACATAATTAACCATAGTATTCTAATTCTTGACCTGAGGGAATAATGATAAAAAACAAAGATAAAAAGGGCATAACAGTTTAAAAAGGATTGCATGTTCCAGATTCACAAGCAAAACAATTTCCAGGAAAATATCTCTGTTCCTTCCCAATCCAGGTGAGCAAAACCCCTTAAACCTATTTTTTTCCTTTGATGTTTGGTTAATATATGAATTTGGTAGGAAATGTTGCTTAGTTGTTAAACTTATCTGTATACATATATGCATATGTATGGGTTGTGGTGTGCATGTTTGGTTCCAGACATATATTCTGTTTCAATCACTTACAGGGTTTAAATTCATGGAGAACTCAAATTCTTCTGCTCCAAATCATGTTAGAGTTTAAGATATGAAGATAACATGTGCATTCAATCAAGAACCAAATTTCTAAAAAAATGAGATAAATTTAACATAGTTTTAACCTGGAAAAAAGAATTTACAGTAGAATTCAACATATGGTAAAAATTCGATCTCCTTAATCATTTGATTCACTTATATAATCGTAATCACCATAAAAAGTCATGATTTTTGAAAGTTAAATCAAAAAATTTAGATTTAGGAATCTCGAGAACTCGTGAGTTGTACTAAGATGGGTTTTCTGTCGAATTCGTGCGATCGGAGGAGGATTGGACCTTGGGGTCGTGGGTGAAGTTAGCTTGGATGTTGGCAATTCTAGGAAAAATACTCGCAAAAATTTTCATCGATCATGATGGTCAAGCGAGATGATTTTAGGGTTTTGTGAGATGGTTGAGGGCACGTGCGATTGAGTTCGCTGTGACGTCCGAAGTGGATCGGACCCCACCACAAGTGGAGGAATCGAAGCTGGAGACCGAGATGGAGCTTGGGTAGCAAAGGCGTGGATGATCATGGGTGAGATCATCGGCGATGATGGGTTTTCTGGTCGGGTTGGTTCCAGAGTTTGGAACGAAGGGTTCGTTTTCGATTTGCGTTGGTATTCCTCGATCTGGTTGGTCGTGAGGCTTAGGGTGATCAACGGGGATATGTAGGTGATCGTGGCGATGGACGAAATAGCCTTGGTCGGCAGTGCAGGTGCACGTGTATGGTTGTATCTGAAGGAGGTCGCAAAGTTGGAGAAGATGAAGTGGAACTCGGGGGCGACTCGGGGGATTCGTGAATTTACTCGAAGAAAACGGTTTCGCGTATGCCTCGAAGTCGTACTCGAAGGGATTTAAATCTTGGCTTGGGTTTTTATATTGGGGTTTTATAATAAGTTTACCCGGGTTTCAAATTGTAAAAGAAACATGTTTCCAGGATTGGAACTTTAATAAATCGAATTTTAAACCCTTTCTTAGTTAATAATAATAAAAGTTTTATACTAGATATAGAATAAGTTAAAGTCCTTTATTAATTAAGTTAAAATGTTTTAATGCCTGATTGTTTAAAATAAATTCATAAGTTTATTTAATTAAAAAGATAATGGTTTTAATTAACTTAAGGATTTTAACTTAGTTCATATGATAATTTAATTTTCAAGGATTATTTAAATAAAACTTTAAATAGATAAATGGTTTATTTTTAACGATGTTTTAATTATAGGTGAACTTAAAGGTTTAAAATTGAATTATTTGTTAATGAAAATTTATTTTAATTTATGATATTTAAATGTTGAAGTAGAGTGATAGTTAAGATAAGAATTTATCTTGATAAATCAAGGACTTAATTAAAGGATTATTATCGATGTGTTAATAATAAAAATAAATTTATTTGACTAACTAATTAAGGCAATTAATTTAAGGATAATAAATTAATTTTAAAGTTAATTAATGAAAGTATCAAGGTTAATTGATAAATAAATTAAGAATAATTAATCTAATGGTAATTTATTAAGGGTTAATTAATTAAGGATTAGTTATTAATTAATAGTTAATTAATTTTTCATTAATGGTTAATTAATAAGTAATTAAATAGTTATTAATCAAAAAAAATTGTAATAATTAATGAAGGTGATTAAGAAATGATGATTAATTGTGGAGTAATTAATCAATGTAATTAATTAAGCATAATTAATAAAAGAATAATCATTTAATGATTTAAGGATGATTAATTAAAAGTTAATTAATCTATTATTAAAGGTTAATTAACAAATAATTAAGGATAATTCATTAGAATAATTTGTAATTAATTAACATTAATTAACCAAGGATTAGTGACTAATCTGATTTAAATAATCAGATAATTGATTAGTCTTATTGATGGATGTTTGGATTCTTTTGAATGTTTGAATGGTTTGATATTCCTCATATGTGATGCTTTATGATATGGATTATTCTGATTTGTGCTGTAAACTATGATGTAATTTATTCATTCGTGATGTAACTTATTTATATGTGAATCTGTGTATATAGATAAGCGTTATTGGGATATACTTCTTGTCGATATTGTTATGATTGAATCTGTGATGATTGATGTTGTTGCACTATTGGGTAAAACCCCCTGGACCACACTATACACACACAAATATGGATTGCACGAGGAAATTGGTTAAGTCATAGTTTTTTAACAATTTTAAAGATTGAATTTTTGAATCCAAAATAGTTTTGGAATTGGAATTGAAAACTTTTGAAAATGAGTTTCAAAAATAAAAGTTATTTTGAATAACTTAATAAAGTTTTGAAATTTAAATAATTTGATTTGAATTTGAATTCAATATTTGAAATTGAATTCCACAATTTGGAAATTATGGTTTAAAAAAAGATTATACAAGTTATAAAGGTGTTTATATGAGTTCCTAACCATTTAAAAGGTGTTGTTTGGGAATTTAAATTTAAACCCAAGTTTTATACTTGAATGGCTTTGACTTATGTAAAGGTAATCAGCTTTAACCTCATGAAAGATTTTTAATCTTATTTTGAAATCGAAGAGAGTTATAAATGGTATACATTCCACATAAAAGATTTGAATTGGAAAAGGTTTGAAAGTTATGAATTAAATCTTTAATTTAAGATTGGATAAGTTAATCCAATTTGAAGTGAAATTGTTTTGAAAAACTGTGAATGAACCTTTGTGGAAAATTGGTAAACTTTGTAAAATAAATCTTTCTGTCTAAAAGATTTAAAATGGTAATTTGTTTAAACCATTTGAAAGGAAAGTTTTGGATTTAATTGTGACTTAACCGAAATCCCATATCTGTATGTTTTTAAATATTGCGCTCATTATTTGGTTTAGCCGGGAGAGGACCTTGTGTCATATAACCCATCTCGAATAGTGATACGTCGTTATGGATAACATTTGAAGACTGGTGGTGAAGACCGGGTATTTTCGAGAACGAAAGGATAACCCATCGATTGTCTCTGCACTGAGTCGCGCCGGTATAGAGATTCTCTAAGTGACGGGAAGTCCGATCGGGATTGTGAATACCCGTATTTGAAAGGGCTTCTTTGGAAGTGCCTACCGTGCTGTTCGAACCCGGAACAGACTTGCATGGATGTATGTCTGACATTACACTTTGAGATGTAAAACCAGTTTCTATCAAATACATTTTAGTTTGGTGGCGGAGATTTATTCTCTTAGCTTAACACCCTTCTCTAAGACGTACGAGCTCAGAGGTTATGTAGTTGACGGTTACTAGTGATACATTCCCAATTTGGTAATGTGGCATACGAAGTGCTGCTGATCATTTGTTGATCAAAGCATGGCTTTGTGGAAAGCATAGCTTTGTGGACGAGACATCATCGAGCCTCACAAACCGGTAATGGTCGAAACAGGAAAGATGCGGCAAGGTTTCAGGGGTAGCTCCCCTAGGGTATGACCATTCCTTCTAGAAAACGGTGGTATCATGGTATGGAGCCCAGATACTTGTGATATTGTTGGAGGGCCCTCGGATAAAGGTCCTAAAGGACCGGGGGTGGCATATCTTAGGTTTTATTCCTCGGGAAGGGGGTAGCCGGCCTTGTGTTAGCAGAGAGCCGGGTAGGTTCTCAGGGCGTTCCTCCAGAGGCGTTTCCATGTGGCAATAGGAAGTTCCTTAGCCTGACCATTTGTTGGAGATCCATTCATCCAATACACGCCTTATAGGTTTTAGTTGTGTTACCTGCCATCTACTTATGGTGGTGCCCCACAGTTTGGATGGTAGCTATAGTAGGCATACAATAATGGTTGTATGCTGGCTAGGATTAATATTATACTTTCGAAATGGTTTTTCTACACTATGCACTAGTAATAATATCAAATGACTTTTTGCGTATCAAGCATATTTGACTATCATAAGGAGAAATCTCCTCCAATTCTGCGTTTGCATTGTGTGTGTGGCGGGAGGCCTTATGGTAGTCTCATTTTCCAAAAAGCATTGCAGATTTACTTTATCCTTTGTTGTTTGTTTTCAAAGATAAAAACTATTTTTGTTTGCTCATACTAGTTCCATAACTGACCTGGAGTTTATTGTTCCTTTCCTAAACTTTGGGTGCCCACTATTTTCCACACGGGCAGTTTAGAGTTGGGTTTTTCAGATAGCTGAATAGTAGGAATTGATTCGATAGCCTCCGAAGCCTTTTGGATTTGGGAATCACATTTGCTACACTTCAACATTCACGGACTGCACTTGCTTACCTTGGTGCAACTTGATGGGAGTTCTAGCTAGCTTTGGACTGGAGATGGAGTTCTTGGAGTTTGGCATTGAAGAAATTATCTTTCCGCTGCTATTTCTTGTATCTCTTATAGTATTGATATCTATTGTATCATTCTATTGTATTCTGTTGTATCAGATATTGTATCAAATGTTGTATATGATATTATTTCATTCTTCCGCTGTATTGTACTTAATGTGTTATAGGCTCCGGGAACCAGGTTCGACGTTTGGATTTGCGGCATTTGAATATGAGTGTCGTATTCGGTGCCGATTCTCGAAGGTCGAGTCAGGATCGTTACAGTGGTATCAGAGCTGATGGTTAAAACTTTAGCTCAGGAGCATAACACATTAGGTAACTCATTAGAGATAGGATGAAGTATACCCTAGAATGAGTAATCCCTAAGATATCCATTCGAATGCCTCAGTAAATTCTCTTGCTATTCACTGATAGTAAGTATGAGTGCAAGAAGAGAAAGAGATAGGGGACAGGGAAGTACCAGTACAAATGGTCAATACCTGCGACAGTGGAAATATCTTTCTTATCAATCTCCTTTGATTCGTCTTTTCAATTCTTTGATTGCTTCGTGGCGGCACGAGGAAGAAGCTTCGGTGTGATGGTGGCCCTACGAATCGTGTAGATAAGTCTCTATTTCGTATTCTCTTCATCAAATTTCTATCAGCTTTTCGTTTATAACTTTGATAAATTTGAAAATTTAAATTGAAATAAATTGGTTAACTGAAATATAAAGTTAAATAAATTGTACCGATAAAACGATTTCTATTGAAACCAAATCTGAAATTCTATTGTAATTTCTTGTGAATATCAAAGTCCGAAAGGGGACAAGCTATATATAATTTGGGGTGTTCCGACTTATGTTTGGAATCCATATCTAGTGTTTGAGAGTTGTGGAAGATTAAATCCATTTATCTATCGTTGGGTCTCGATATATTCTACGGGTGGTTAGTTATTCCTTCGAACTAATCAGTGCCCCTGCATATTTGTAGATCTGGTGACCCGAGTTTCTTGTAAAGAGTTAAATAAATTCGTTCTTGTATCTATTATTGATATTCTGATTTGGTAAGCCAAATACAGAATAGATAATCGGCTTGATTTGTGAGTCAATTCTCTATCTTTGTGTATCTATCCATTCTTTGCTGTCTCCCTGGCAAATTTCGGGGATGAAATTTTCTTAAGGAGGGGAATCTGTAACATTCCCGGATTTTGACCAAGTTTAATTTGGAAATTAATTTAATTTTGGAGTTTAATTCTGAAATTATTTGTGAATAAATTAGAAATTTCCAGAATAGATTTTTGATTATAAATATAAATTTGATTTAAAATATAAGAATGGGTATTTTATAAACAAATATTGGATTTCAAAATAAAACGTATTAACAATAAAATAGAAATTAAAAGCTTTGAGATTAATAAAAAGTTAGTGATAGCTGTTTTCTAAATTTGTTATTATATTAATATTTGGAATATGTAATAAATTTCAAAAGATTTATTTTTAAGATTTAATTCTCTTATATAAATAAACGTGACTATTTTTTAATATGAATCAAAAATTTTAAATCCTTCTTTCTTTTTAAAAGTTGTACAACAATAAACAATAAAGAATGTATGAATGTAAATCGTACAAATATATAAGTGTATAAATATGTAAACAGAAGAGAATAAAGATTTAAAAACAAAATTTATAAAATAATTTAAACTAAGAAGTTAAATATGATTTGAATACACACACACACATTAAAGACAGAATTCATAAATCAATAAAAATATGATTTGTACAATGACTTGAGCTTAAAATTTAAAACATGAATGAATGTAATTTCTTTTACCTTTTGAAATTTAATAAATGTATTGTAAATAAAATTGATTTAATAAATCAGTTTACAAAAGCTTTATAACTAAGAAATGTATATATGTATGATTTATTTGTTTGAGTGTTCAAATTGTTTTAATCCATTTTTTTCTTTAAAAATTTGTAAAGTAAAATAAATACAAGTGTATGTGAATAATTTGTAAACAAAAATAACAAAAAAGTTAAAATGCATAAAGCATGTTTTCATAAATAAAGTAAGAATTAAAACAATAGAATAGAAACATACACATGAATATAAGTGTAAATATAAAATTCAAGTGGGTTGAAAACAAAATTTACGAAATAAATTGCATTAGGGGTATAAACACAATTTTTAACAAAAATGGACAAGTGTAGATCATGCACACAAAATAATTTACAAGTGTAGAATTTTGGTATGCATGAATAACAAGTGGCAATGTGATTTTCTTTAAACAATTTGAATACAATAAAATGTTTTAAAGAATGAGAAACCTGTTCAAAAAAATTTCAGTCCAAAGATCTCAAACCCTTCACCTCCCAACTCCTTCATTTTCAAATAAAAATCATAGTTAAAACAAAACGGGAAAACCAGATCAAAGTGAAGATTATCTCAATATCAAAACCCGAAAACAAGAAAGCAAAATAACTCAAAAGCTTCAACCTGTTTTAGCTGAGATTTTCAAAATCTGAAAACAAAGGCTTTCAACCCGGAACAAAGAAGAAATCAAAGGTTTCAGGATTTAAAGCAGAAGATCAAACCCAATAGTAATTCAAAGAAATCTGGAAATTGAAGCAATCTGCAGAACAACTCAGGTAAAAAAAATTTAGCAAACTCATAAGTAAAAATTTAAATTTAAATTTTGAAGTAATTAAAACATAATTAACCCTAGTATTCTAATTCTTGACCTGAGGGAATAATGATCAAAAACAAAGATAAAAAGGCAGAACAGTTTAAAAAGGATTGCATGTTCCAAATTCACAAAGAAAAAAATTTCTAGGAAAATATCTCTGTTCGTTCCCAATCCAGGTGAGCAAAACCCCTTAAACCTGTTTTTTTTTCTTTTGATGTGTGGTCAATATCTGAATCTGCTAGGAAATGTTGCTTAGTTGTTAAACTTATCTGTATACATATGTGCATATGTATGGGTTGTGGTGTGCATGTTTGGTTCCAGACATATATTCTGTTTCAATCACTTACAGGGTTTAAATTCATGGAGAACTCGAATTCTTCTTCTCCTAATCATGTTAGAGTTTAGGATCTGAAGAAAACATGTGCATTCAATCAAGAACCCAATTTCTTAAAAAAAAATTGAGATAAATTTAACATAGTTTTAACCTGGAAAAAAGAATTTACAGTAGAATTCAACATATGGTAAAAATTTGATCTCCTTAATTATTTGATTCGCTTAATAATCGTAATCACCATAAAAAGTTATGATTTTTGAAAATTCAATCAAAAATTTTAGATTTAGGAATCTCGAGAATTCATGAGTTGAACTAAGATGGGTTTTCGGTCGAATTCGTGGGATCGGAGGAGGATTGGATCTCGGGGCCGTGGGTGAAGTTAGCTTGGATGTTGGCGATTCCAAGAAAAATACTCGCAAAAATTTTCATTGATCATGATGGTCAAGCAAGATGATTTTAGGGTTTTGTGATATGCTTGAGGCGACAATGTGATTGAGTTCGCTGTGACGTCAGAAGTGGACCGGACCCCACCGCAAGTGGAGGAATCGAAGCTGGAGACCGAGATGGAGCTTGGGTAGTGAAGGCGTGGATGATCGTGGGCGAGATCATCGGCGATGATGGGTTTTCTTGTCGGGTTGGTTCCAGAGCTTGGAACGAAGTGTTCGTTTTCGATTTGCGTTGGTATTCCTCGATCTGGTTGGTCGTGAGGCTTAGGGTGATCAACGGGGATGTGTGGGTGATCGTGGCGATGGACAAAATAGCCTTGGTCGGCGGTGCAGGTGAACGTGTATGGTTGTATCTGAAGGAGGTCGCGAAGATGGAGAAGACGAAGTGGAACTTGGGGGCGACTCGGGGGATTCGTGAATTTACTCGAAGCAAACAGTTTCACATATGACTCGAAGTCGTACTCGAAGGGATTTAAATCGTGGCTCGGGTTTTTATATCGGGATTTTATAATAAGTTTACCAGGGTTTCAAATTGTAAAAGAAACATGTTTCCAGGTTTGGAACTTTAATAAATCGAATTTTAAACCCTTTCTTAGTTATAATAATAAAAGTTTTATACTAGAGATAGAATAAGTTAAAGTCCTTTATTAATTGAGTTAAAATGTTTTAATGCCTGATTGTTTAAAATAAATTCATAAGTTTATTTAATTAAAAAGATAATGGTTTTAATTAATTTAAGGATTTAAAGTTAGTTCATATGATAATTTAATTTTCAAGGATTATTTAAATAAAACTTTAAAAAGATAATTGGTTTATTTTTAACGATGTTTTAATTATAGGTGAACTTAAAGGTTTAAAATTGAATTATTTGTTAACGAAAATTTGTTTTAATTTATGAGATTTAAATGTTGAAATAGAGTGATAGTCAAGATAAGAATTTATCTTGATAAATCAAGGACTTAATTAAAGGATTATTATTGATGTGTTAATAATAAAAATAAATTTATTTGACTAATTAATTAAGGTAATTAATTTAAGGATAATAAATTAACTATAAAGATTAATTAATTAATGAAAGTATTTAGTTTAATTGATAAATAAATTAAGAATAATTAACTAATGGTAATTTATTTAGGGTTAATTAATTAAGGATAATTAAACAAAGGATTAGTTATTAATTAATAGTTAATTAATTTATCGTTAATGGTTAATTAATAAGTAATTAAATGATTATTAATCAAAAAGATTTGTAATTAATTAATGAAGGTGATTAAGAAATGATGATTATTGTGGAGTAATTAATCAATGTAATTAATTAAGCATAATTAATAAAAGAATAATCATTTAATGATTTAAGGATGATTAATTAAAAGTTAATTAATCTATTATTAAAGGTTAATTAAAAAATAATTAAAGGATAATTCATTAGAATAATTTGTACTTAATTAATATTAATTAACCAAGGATTAGTGAATAATCTAATTTAAATAATCAGATAACTGATTAGTCTTATTGATGGATGTTTGGATTCTTTTGAATGTTTGAATGGTTTGATATTCCTTATATGTGATGCTTTGTGATATGGATTATTCTGATTTGTGCTGTAAACTATGATGTAATTTATTCATTCATGATGTAACTTATTTATCTGTGAATCTGTGTATATAGATAAGCGTTATTGGAATATACCGCTTATCGATATTGTTATGATTGAATCTGTGATGATTGATGTTGTTGCACTATTGGGTAAAACCCCCTGGACCACACTATACACACACAAATATAGACTGCACGAGGAAATTGGTTAAGTCACAGATTTTTTAACAATTTTAAAGATTGAATTTTTGAATCCAAAATAGTTTTTGAATTGGAATTGAAAACTTTTGAAAATGAGTTTCAAAAATAAAAGTTACTTTGAATAACTTAATAAAGTTTTGAAATTTAAATAATTTGATTTGAATTTGAATTCAATATTTGAAATTGAATTCTACAATTTGGAAATTATGGTTTAAAAAAGATTATACAAGTTATAAAGGTGTTTATATGAGTTCTTAACCTTTTAAAAGGTGTTGTTTGGGAATTTAAATTTAAACCCAAGTTTTATACTTGAATGGCTTTAACTTATGTAAAGGTAATCAGCTTTAACCTCGTGAAAGATTTTTAATCTTGTTTTGAAATCGAAGAGAGTTTTAAATGGTATACCTTCCACATAAAAGATTTGAATTGGAAAAGGTTTGAAAGTTATGAGTTAAATCTTTAATTTAAGATTGGATAAGTTAATCCAATTTGAAGTGAAATTGTTTAGAAAAACCATGAATGAACCTTTGTGGAAAATTGGTAAACTTTGTAAAATAAATCTTTTTGTTTTAAAGATTTAAAATGGTAATTTTTTTAAAGCATTTGAAAGGAAAGTTTGGGGTTTTAAGCTGTGACTTAACCGAAATCCCATATCCATATGTTTTTAAATATTGCGCTCATTATTTGGTTTAGCCAGGAGAGGACCTTGTGTCATATAACCCATCCCGAATAGTGATACGTCGCTATGGATAGCATTTGAAGACCGGTGGTGAAGACCGGGTATTTTCGTGAATGAAAAGATAACACGTCGATTGTCTCTGCACTAAGTCGCGCCGGTATAGAGATTCCCTAAGTGATGGGAAGTCCGATCGGGATTGTGAATACCCGGATTTGCAAGGGCTTCTTCGGAAGTGCCTTTCGTTCTGTTCGAATTCGGAACAGACTTGTATGGATGTGTGTCTAACATTACACTTTGAGATGTAAAACCGGTTTCTATCAAATACATTTATGTTTGGTGGCGGAGATTTATTCTCTTAGCTTAACACCCTTCTCTGAAACGTACGAGCTCAGAGGTTATGTAGTTGATGGTTACTAGTGATACATTCCCAATTTGGTAATGTGGCATACGAAGTGCTGCTGATCATTTGTTGATCAAAGCATGACTTTGTGGTAAGCGTAGCTTTGTGGACGAGACCTCATCAATCCTCACAAACCGGTAATGGTCGAAACAGGAAAGATGCGGCAAGGTTTCAGGGGTAGCTCCCCTAGGGTATGACCATTCCTTATGGAAAAGGGTGGTATCATGGTATGGAGCCCAGATACTTATTCATGTGGACACTGCAGTATATTTATTACTGTGTGATACTATTGGAGGGCCCTCGGATAACGGTCCCAAAGGGCGGGGGTGGCATATCTTAGGTTTTATTCCTCGGGAAGGAGGTAGCCGACCTTGTGTTAGCAGAGAGCCGGGTAGGTTCTCGGGGCATCCCTCCAGAGGCGTTCCCATGCGGCAATAGGAAGTTCCTTAGCCTGACCATTTGTTGGAGATCCATTCATCCAATACACACCTTGTACGGTTTTAGTTGTATTACCTGCCATCTACTTATGGTGGCTCCCCACTGTTTGGATGGTAGCTATAGTAGGCATACAATAATGGTTGTATGCTGGCTAGGATTAATATTATACTTTCGAAATGGTTTTTCTACACTATGCACTAGTAATAATATCAAATGACTTTTTGCGTATCAAGCATATTTGACTATCATAAGGATAAATCTCCTCCAATTTTGCGTTTGCATTGTGTGTGTGGCGGGAGGCCTTATGGTAGTCTCATTTTCCAAAAAGCATTGCGGGATTTACTTTAATTCCTTTGTTGTTTGTTTTCAAAGATAAAAACTGTTTTTTTGCTCATACCAGTTCCATGACTGATCTGGAGTTTATTGTTCCTTTCCTAAACTCTGGGTGCCCACTATTTTCCACACGGGCAATCTAGAGTTGGATTTTTCAGATAATTGAATTGTAGGAATTTATTCGATATCCTCCGAAGCCTTTTGGATTTCGGAGTCGCATTTGCTACACTTCAGCATTCACGGACTACACTTGCTTACCTTGGTGCAACTTGATGGGAGTTCTCGCTAGCTTTGGACTGGAGATGGTGTTCTTGGAGTTTGGCATTGAAGACATTATCTTTCCGCTTCTATTTCTTGTATCTCTGATAGTATTGATATCTATTATATCATTCTATTATATTCTGTTGTATCAGACATTGTATTAAATGTTGTATATGATATTATTTAATTCTTCCATTGTTTTGTACTTAATGTGTTATAGGCTCCGGCAAACTAGGTTCGATGTTTGGATCTGTGACATTTGAATATGAGTGTCGTATTCGGTGCCGATTTTCGAAGGTCGAGTCAGGATCGTTACACACTGTGTTTCATTCACTCGTTGTTTTACATTCAATAATGAGTAAGGGTCTTTGGGTTGCTCCATGTGAACCCTAAATTGGGTGAGAAAATTGTTCTTTAACTTTTCCCACTAATGGATTGATCCATGGGGAGGTGACAAAACCACATAGTCGCTAAGTTCGACAGAGGAGGGGGAAGTACTTGCACAAAACTACCTTTATTGCCCCTACTCATTAACATATGTTGCATATATCATTATAGACGCACTATAGGATCAGTCAGGCCATGATAATACTCCATGGTGGGCATTACGAAAATGCTAGGGTTTCAATCAGTTTCCATCTACACGAAAAATAGGCCACTAGCTCTTGCTTCGATTCCACGTTCTATATGCTCGCAACTCATACACTCCCTTATAATTCGTGTCATTTGGTCTTCCACCTCAAAGGATGAGTGGAGCTGAGTAGACCTCTAACGCCTTGGTGAAAAATTTAATTCATTTCTTCTATGATGACCCACTTTACGATCTTGAATCCGTACCTTACTCTAGGATCGTTCGTAGTAATGATTTCACCCTCCATCGATTGCCATTTCTAGTATAATAATGGAGCATTGCCTAAATTGGGAAGGTTCAGCCATGGCTAGCCACAGTCCACCACTTCTCTTATTTAGTTCGATGTCAAACTAGTCCTTGGGCGCAGTGCCTAGCTGAGTCCTTACTCAATCTTTTTCCTTGGCATTCACACGTCCTACTCCACTGTATTCTTGATCTGATTCATTGCTAAAATATGACCTTCTTCGTCTTCTAGAACTTCAAGGCTGGGCTCTCCATCTTACTTCAATGTCATGTGTTGTTGGCTGCGTCTGCTCTAAGTATGTCATGATTTGGTCACAATAGCTTGCTGTTGGGCTACAAAACAAGTATTAAGATCTGTCACAACTTTATCCAATTCACCGCTGGTGATCATATCTGGTCCCAGAGTACTGGATTGATGGTTGTCTAGATTGGTAGCAGCTTAGTTAGCATTCCTAATGGTACCACTAGTCTTTCTCTTAGATTTAGGAGACATGCTGAGAAAGGCACTTAATGAAAGCATAAAAAATGTTTCCATGAAAAGTAGACTAACACCTCTAATGTTATGACATAGAATTCAATAGAAATTGAATGCAATAAAAGTAAAATACACGCAGATTTATAGTGGTGCAACCATAATGGAGCTATGTTCGCTGATCATTTTTATTTCCTTTCTTATATTTCAACTTCTACAAGTATTTGAATGTGAAAAACAATGATTTATTTTTAAATAAATCTAGAAGGTTTGTTCGGCAAATTTTATCCGGAAGGCTCTAAATGTTCCAAAATTAACCCTATGATTGTTAGAGGCTTGGATACTTATAGGAGTCTAGAGGTTGAGAGGTCACTTTGAAAAAAATTAGTCAGTTTCCCTCTTTAGCTTGTTCGGTTCAGTTATTTCCATATATAATAGATATGATCAGAAATTTCCATGTATCGGATTTCATTCCACAAATAACTTTCTTGGTTTCGCTAAAAAAGCTATATCCGAGGATAGTTGGTTCGACAAGTGGATGAAGACTTCTTTTGGCCATATTCTTTCGTACATCTCCTTGGTTGGCTTGATTTCATACTGAGCATAATGTTCTGTTCCATGCTTTCCTGGAAGGAATATGCATTGGACAATGATTCATGTCCAATGAGTTACCACTGCACAGGAATTGCTGTTCAGTAAAGGAAATACCAAGCATGAATTCTTGTTCGCTGATGAAACCAACGAACAACTCGTTGGTGGAAAAACCGGACATGAATTCCTATATGGTTCACTGCTACAATCAGACAGAACAAATCATGGGGAAAATTGGCTGAGATTACTCCATTGGTCTACTAGACTGAATCTATATTCTCATTCCTATCAAGAAGATAAGTTTGCCTTGCTCCTTCCATTTACCCCATGCTCCCTTTGGTTCACTTACAGCTCTTTAACTTCCCTGGCCTTCATGTTTGCCTACTTTACTGGTTCTAAGTTTTTTGGGTGCAAATCCAATAACATTATATGCATGTACACACACAAATATACATACACATACAATATATACATAGGCAATGCCTTTGTTTTCTAGCACCATTTGACACCACCTAAGTCGGCTTGACTCCATAGTCCGTCAACCTATCAATATCATATAAAAACATTGTGAAAAAGGGTCATACTTATGTTTGAGTGAGTGTAACTAATATACATCAAATATATTTTTGTAACATTATTTTAATCTATTATATATGTGTAACATACCTTAACCTACTAACATGCATACAAGAGTAACAACATCAACATCTAATAATTAACAACTAAGGTCAATGTTACACCTAACTGCTCAATGTATTCATCGAAATGTCGTACACATATCAATGGCCTAATACAAGATGTATGACTCTCACTATACTTTGACTAATGGAAATAGCGTAGATACAGTTCTTTGAAAGTTGTATAAGCCTGCATATGCATATCTCCATTCTCTTATGACGCACAAACTCGATAGATGTGATTTGAGATGCCATGGTAAGTCAATAGATCGATACGAACATCAACATCTATATTCAACACATTTATGTCCACACATCAAACATCCAAACATTCCATGCAAAAATGTCCCATCATGTTATAGCCTTGTTTGAAAGAATCACACTAGAAATAGTCTGAAACGTCATGCCAAAATCTGATTCCATCAAACAAACCATGCTCATCTCGAATGGGTCCAGGCTCATTCTAGGCCAAATATATACATCGGTCAGCTTTGGTCCAAAGACTGGTCAAAAGTTCATTGGTTGACGAGTCGATCGTCCCGATCATGAGTTTACCTTAATTTTCATTTTCTGTTCACCTTTTTCTTTGTTTACATTGCATTCTTCTGCATTTTTCTTCCAGCATTCATTTTAAAACTGTAGATATATGTTAATACCATCATATTAACATTTTTACATCAAACTATACCTGGATTTCTATTGTATTAAGGTTAGATTTCACTTAAATTCTCTAATTTAACTACCTATTAATAATACTATTTACTATATATAGTTTTATTCTCTAATCTTTACATAAACTCCAATCTTTGTAATTACTATCATATATATTATATTGCTTTCTACTATGATTCTTTCATCGAATACATTATTCAAACCAATGGATTATAAAAATCTTTAGGTTAGACCAATAACTTTGCATATAATCATTTTATTATCCCAACTACTGAAAAGAGTAAAGCCCCAAAATTACATTATTTTCCAAAACTGTTTTATCTCTCGAGTCACAAAGCTTATTTACAGAAAGTTTTAATGGACTTATTTTAACAATGACCCAAAATACAGTATAACAAAATAAAGCCCATACGAAAATAAAGAAAATAAAACTGAAACATATGTATAGAACATATTACTCTACACCCCCCCTTCAAGATTGACTTCAGTGGAAGAAGGCCAATCTTGAAAAGATATATGACAAATCATACCAAGCTTGCACACTAAAATCTTGTGTTGATCGGCTCCAAGAGGTTTAGTCATCAAATCCGCTAACTGCAATGAAGATTTAATGTATTTTGGAATCAGAAAATTGGACTGAACATGCTCTCGTACATAATGAACATCAAGCTTCTGATGTTTAGTCCTCATATGTTTGGTTTTCTCGTGAAAACATGGGTCATTGGTAATGTGCATTGCTGAAGTATTGTCACAGTGAAGAATGATTGGAGTTGCAACTAAAACACCTAAATCAGCTAGTAAACGTTCAATCCAAATTATTTCACTCGTTGTATAACTCATACTCTGATACTCCGCTTCAGTGCTGCTTTTAGATACAACCTTTTGCTTCTTAGTTTTCCACGAAATTAAAGCATTTCCAAGAAATATGCAGTAACCAGTTAATGATTTACCAGTGTTAACACACATTCCCCAATCAGCGTCACAATAAGCAGAAAGAGTAAGGTCTGATTTTGATGGAAAACTTAAACCCAAATTTATAGTACCCTTCAAATACCGCAACACATGTAAAGCAGCATTAAAATGAGGAGTTCTAGGTGTGTGAAGGAACTGGCTTAACAGTTGAACAACATAAGATATATCAGGCCTAGTCAAATTTAAGTACAAAAGTTTACCTATCAATCTGCGATAAACTTCTGGATCCAATAATTCATCACCTTCAAATTTGCCAAGCTTCAAGCCTTTTGCCATAGGAAAAGCAACTGATCTGCAGTCTTTCAAGTTATAGTCTCTCAGAAGATCTAAAACATACTTTCTTTGATTAAGGAAAATACCAGATCGTGACCTTGAAACTTCAATACCCAAAAAATATTTAATATCACCAAAATCCTTGATAGTAAAGGCTGTATGCAAGTCTGCCTTCAAGGTAGAAACAAGTGAAATATAATTACCAGTGACCAATAGATCATCAACATATGCCACAATTATAATAAAATCATTGTCTCGTTTAAAAGTGAACATGGAATAATCCTGCTTAGATTGAAAGAATCCCCACTGAAGTAAAAAACTACTTAATTTTTTGTTCCAACATCTTGAAGCTTGTTTCAAGCCGCAGATAGATTTTTTTAGTTTGCATGCTTGTCCTGGCAATGCTTTTGTATACCCTGCAGGAGGAGACATGTACACTTCCTCTTCCAAATCTCCATGTAAAAAAGCATTATTGATATACAATTGTTGAATATTCCATCCTTTAACAGCAGCTAGTGCCAATACAACTCGAACTGTTGTTAACTTGGCAACTGGACTAAAAGTGTATTTATAATCTTTTCCTGAAACTTGCTTATCTCCCCTTGCCACCAACCTAGCTTTATATCTATCAACATCACCATTAGGTTTGAATTTTGTCTTGAAAACCCATTTACAGGCTATGGGTTTCTTGTCACTAGGAGGATAAACTAACTCCCAAGTATCATTATTTTCTAAAGCCTTCAATTCTGATTCCATGGCTTGAATCCATTCTGGATGCTCTTTAGCTCGATTATAAGAGGATGGCTCGAATGAAGATAAAACATTTGCAAGGCTATGTAACTCATTATCTCCCAAAAAAGCAAGAGAAGATTCAGTAAAAACATTAAAAGACATAGAATCATCTTGCTGTATTGTCACGACCCGACTTTCCACTCCTAGAAAATCGCGTCATGAATTAAGAAAGAAAGGGATAGAAAGAGAATAGAAAGAAGAGAAGAAAGAAACAACATCAGAATCTAACTCAGCGGAACGAATAAATTATATTAATAACATAAATATTTACATAATATACAATACCAATCAGAGATACACAACATACACATCACATACTAGATAGTTATAAACACCTGTCTAGTTACAACTCAATACAACAACTCAGAGAACACACAGCGGAAAACTATATATATCTACACGCGGAAGCCTCCTGCTCCATTGCTCCTCCACAATTCGTCAAAGCAAATCATGAATCCTAACCTGAATTCCCTTGACTACTCATAAAAATTTGAGTACCCAAGAGTTTATGAAAAACAAAAATAAACTCCAGGTCAGACATGGGTCTGGTGCGAGTAACAGGTTAAAGTTGCTTAACTTTTAAAACCTTTGAAAAGAAAGGTATCACGTAAGACTTCCCACACATAAACATGGAAAAGTTTTTACCTTACGCTAACCAAAACATTTCATAGGAAATCCAATGATATTATAATAGTGTCTAGGGTTTTCAAATAAATAAGAAATAGCCGAAATTGTTACATTCATTAAATTCCAGCTACTAGCCACAAAAGTGGGTAATACAATCAAAACCGTTGGCACTTATTGGATTTTGGATTCCATACAATGGCAGGGCTACTGGGGCACCGCCCGTCACAGTACGTGGCCTAGATCAACGTACCGAGGATCACTCCCGACCCCCTGCAACACAAAGCCGGACCCATTCCTTACTGAATAGTTCCAAACAAGACAACCCTGTGGTTGTAGCTAGCAACCACCCACACAGCCGAATATAAAGGGACTTCTAGACAGGGATCAATCTTGCTCTCCAGTGGGTGCGACCCACGAAGCCTTGCTACACCTCCACTGTTTTAGCCATTCCCAGTTGATGAGGCTTGAGGCTATGATTACCTTTATAGGACACATCACTTAGAATGCTCATCGTCCACCTGACGATGTGCTGAAAGCATTCAATCCATACAAGTTCGTTCCGGGTTCGAACGAAACCGAAGGCATTATCTTGTTACACTCATTTTGGAATCACCCTTAGAGTTAACGACAATAACCCTTGCACTTTAATTCACCATCTCGAATCTATAAGAACTAATACCGTCAACTCATTACGGAATCACCCACAGAGTTATACTGACTCATAGTCCTTATTACCTCGAGTCTTCACAAAGCTCCATTTTGATTCACGACCTAACGTTATTTGGAATCGATGTGGTTTTCGGATATCCAAATATGGAAACCCGATCCCGGTCTCATCGAAAACCAAAGCGTGTCTTTTAAGGTCCAAGTTGTTTTAATGTTTTAAAACAATTCAATTTCAGTATCTATTTACACACAGATAGATAACTTAGAAATCATAACAGATAATCAACATTATCACATAACAGGTAATTCACATTATCAATATCAAACAGATATTTCATTTAATATCATCACAATAGATAACCTATGTTATCATCACAATACAATCAAACATCCATACCACACAATAATATTTATCTCATTACTGAGATCTCAAATCATCCAAGACAATCAATGGCATCCATTAATACATAAGCAAAGATTTACTCATACCATAATATAATTAATTTAAAATGAATTAAATTAACTATCTCTAATTAATTTAAAATTAAATTAATTACTTCATCTTTAATTAATTTAAAAATAAATTAAATTAATTACTTCACTAATATAAACCTTGCTTACTCAATCATTTAATTGATTACAATCAATTAATTATTCAAAATAAATCGTCCTAATTAATCACTCTTGATTGATTATTCTTAATTACATTCATGTAATTACTCTCAATTAATTTCTCAAATTAATTATCCTCAACTAAACAGTAATTAACCTTTAATTACTCAACTAATTAATTAATCATAATTAATTACATTTATCCTTAGCTAATTAATTAGTTAATTACCTTTAATTACCTATTATTGATTAATTAATCATAATTAATCAACTTTAATTACATCATTAATTAAAATAATTAATGATCCTTAATTATTTCTTAAATTAATTACTCTAAGTAATTAACTAACTTAATTACTATATTAAACCAAATTAATTATCCTTAAATTAATTTCTTAATTAATTATTTGATTAATTACTAAATAATTAATCCAAATTACTTCATACTTAAACATCTCCTTAATTACAATCTGTAATTATTAAATAATTACTTAAATAAGTAATTTCCAAATCATTAATTACATAAAGTAATTATTTATAAAACTCAGGTGTTTATAATTAATTAAACTAAATTAATTAAAAATAAACAATCCCATTAAATTAAATTAATTACATTAAATAATTAATTTCCTAATTACTTTATCAAGTAATTATACTCAAACCATTAATTAATTATTATTAAATTAAATAATCTAATTAATTATAAAAATTAACTACATTAATCAATTATTTAATAATCTTGGTTAATGACCTTCATTAACCATCCTCAAATTATTTTATAAGGTAATTAACTTAAATTAATTACCATTTAAATATATCTTAAATCATTTATTAATTAAAGTTAATTATTAAATTAATTAACCTTAATTTAATAACATAATTACATAATTAATATTCATTTATCATTAATTAATAACTTAATTAATGATCTTAACTTAAAATTTATTAACCATTAATCAATTATTAATTTCAAAATCAATCAATTAATTAAATAAACTAACAAATCTTAATTACCTTATTAATTAATTCTAAAACATGAATCTTAATCAAATTTCCAAAATAAAACATAACTTATTTATGTTTAAAACAATTTAATTTAAACAAGAGCTTTTTGAACTATTTTTAAATCTCCATTTTTAAATTCAAGTTTAAATTTAAAGTAATTTAAACTTATCAAAGTTTGAAAAATTTAAAACTTATTTAAATTTCAAGACAAAACACAAGTTTTTCTTAGAAATCAAATCATAAGAATTTGAAGTCAAATTCACTTCAAAATTTTAGAAATTCAATTCATTCTTAGTTTTAACTTTCAAATTTAAATCTTCTTTTTAAATTTAAACTAAAGTTCATTTTAAATTCAGATTTCCAGTTTATAATTTATCTTTAAATCTTGCTTCACATTTTTAAAAAACTTCGTTGTTAAAATTTCAACTATTTACCAAATTAAAATAGTTAATTAAGTTAAGAATTTAAACTTTTATTTCAAAACCTGGGATTTAAATTTGAATCTAAAATTCAAACTTGCATTTGAATTAATACTTAATCCTTACTTTAACTAAATCTGTAGAATTTCCAATGTTTAAAAACCCAGATTTTAAATTTAAAAACTCAGATTTAAAGAAAAACAGGTTTCAACTCAAAACCTGGAATTTAAATTCAAATTATTAATTCAAACTTGAATTAAATTTTAAACCTAAACTTTATTTAAAACCTCTAACTACAGATTTTAAAATTTGAAAACCCAGATTTTTAAAAAGTTTAAAACCCATATTTTTAAAACAAAACACAGTTTACTGTGTACCCTGTAATCTACAGGTTGACCCGAGAAACCAAACTTTTGCTTCGGGTTTCCCTCTCATTTACTCCGAGTTTCCTATCAACTTGCTTCGAGTCATTTACCCACTTGCTCCGAGCAACCCAACCTCCTCCTGAAACATTCCCAAACCCAAATAGTTCATCAGAGAACTCATCACCGGCCCCTCTGCCGACCATCTCAGGTGATCAAGCCTCAATCAGAAACTCAACACTACCCTCACATCATCTCCAAATCACACATAACCCAAAGAATTCAAAAATTAGCTCTGAAACCCATATTTCCAAAACCTGGAAAATGTTTTTACAGGTTTCTATTCAAACCTGTCAACGGCCATTCCCTTGCCACTCCGATCATCTGACGATCAACCCTTTCGGCCCCGAGTTCCCTCACCCATCATCTACACCATCACCAATTTTCATAACACTCGATCATTCCATCTCTTCACACTGACTAAATGCTCAGACCCACTTCAAACTAGGGTTAAAAAGTTTGAATCCAAACTGCAATCAGTATAGAAATTTATATCCACTTTTCTGATTTTTACAAAGATCTATGATCCATACTTAATAACTCATAAGAATTTCAAATTTTTCCAATTCAAAGATCAATAGAATTTGCACAGATTCATAATTTTGTTCAAGAACAAACTGCAAATGAAACATGCACCTATAAATGTCAATACTTGATTTAAAAATCAAGTCCCAGTTTATATTTTGATTAGTATTACTAAATTATCATATTAATTAGATTGGGTATGGATGAAATTGAACATGCAAGATGTTTTAAAAATTTACAGAGTCAAGAAAAACAAGCTTATTATCCTGAATAAAATCTAACACTTTATTTAGGATATACTACCAGTTTTGTTTGAAAAAAAATAAATGCATTTAAACATGGATTAGATCTTGAGTTCATAAATTATAAACTATATCTTTTAAGTCTGAAATCAAGATCAAGAAAGAATTCATCACTATCAAGCAGGCATTCCATCTCAAACACAAACACAAACATATCCATCATACTTATCAGGCAACAAATTTAAGCAACTATATCATTTTAATTTAGTTTTAAAATAAATTGTTACTCACTTATTAAATGCAGACCACTGTTGTTCTTTGAATTTGCAGAACACATGCAGGCTTGCTCCTCTCTGTTGCTCATGCTTATGATCCCATACACTTATTATTTGCATGTAGATGTAGATGATGCTGTAGCCAATTTCCATATGCATGCAAATGTAGATTAAGTTGCTAAATCTTCACATGTAGGTAGAGGCTTCCATTTCCAGGTTTTCAAAATAGAGTGCAGGCCTTTTTTTTAAATTTTGTAGACTTGATCTTTATGAAGAGGGATATGCAGATTTGTTGATCTTTTATGAGGGGAGTATGCAAGTTTTTGCTTTGATTTTAAATGCAGATGAATTTGTGGATTGTTATATGCAGAATTTTGATTGTGGATATATGTATGCAGGCTTGTATTTGAGGATGTTTAGATGCAAATGTTACATTTTGAATATGCAGATTTCTGTATTTGAATTTTGAGGTATGCAGATTTGCAGTGGACTTTCATATGCATTTGTGAATGCAGATTTGGATTTTAGATTTGAGGAAATGCAAATTTGAGATTTGAAAATGCAGATTTATGTACAGATTTTGGTGAATTGTATATGCAGATTTTTATACAGATTTGTGATTGTGGATTGTTAATATGAAAATGAATTTTGGTTTTCACTTGATTAAGGGAAAGAAAATGGAAATGAAATATGAATGAATGAAGATGCAAATTTTAACTAATGTATTTTCAGATTTAATGGAAATAAAAGAAAATAAAAACAAAATTAACGCCTGTCTATTTTTTTAACACTTGTCAATATGAATGCATATGAATTTGACACATGTTATCTTCTTTAAAATGATTAGTGCTAATTACAAATGTTTGTTATATTAGCTTAAATTAAGTTGTTAATTTATATTTAAACATGTGTATAAATTTACAAATGAAAATAAAAACAATCATGTTAATAAATGAAACTTATACATATTATAGATTAAAACAATTTAGATTTTATACTTTTGAATTTAATTTCAAAGTAGATTCAAAATCAAACAATTCAAATCATGTTATAAATATAAATTCAATTTGAAATAAACATTACAAATCTTATTCAAAATTTATTTAAAAAGTCAATACAATATCAATATTATTTTTATAAATCTCTTTTATTAAATTTAAAATCATTTTACAAAATATTCATTTTATTAAGTCATAAAATCAATTTGTTGAATATATTCTAAATTTAAAACAAAACCAATTTATTTAAAATATGAACCATATATTTATATTGAAAATAGAAATCAATTTATCATTTAAAAGATAAAATAACCAATTTAAATAATTATTGAAGAAGATTATTACATTTATCTGAATAATTATTATCAGAATATCAATATCAATTTAATTTTAACTACAGATTATTAAATTGATATTGTTAAAAATCCGGGATGTTACAATCCTTCCCCCTTAAAAGAATTTCGTCCTCGAAATTTAAAACAATGGTAATTTAATAATCTTATTGAATTTTAATTTAAACACAAGCATATATCAAACATATGCTAACAACCAATAACCAATTAAACCAAAACAACCAGTCAAACAAATCTAATTATCCAGACAAATTCTGGATAGAATTTCATCGAGTTTCCCCAGGTATATATATATATATATCCACCGAGATACTCGCTCTAGAGAATCCAAACAACCAATACTATGAAGCTACAAAAGCTCCTATACAACTATATCTATAACACTAGACAAGATATCAGACTACAAACAAGTCTGACTCAACAGCCAAAACTCCAGAACTGCTGGTTCCACAACCAGAGACAGATCATACACATACTCCCTCAGAGATACGTGAAACTCATCGAATCCCAGTTATCCAAACTGGCAATTCAATCCCGTAGATCAATCACTTAATCACCTAGATATATAAAAGATCCAAAACACTCCAGAGCTAACTTCTCAGACTTACCCAAATCCTATAGCTCACTTATGATCGGAGAAAACTTATCCAAAATTAAATCTCCGACTTCAGAGTCCAAATCACTCCGACTCTTATCCACAAAACTCTTCGGACAAATCCTGACTGTCCACAACCTTACTGATTAGCTTAACCTTCGTTGATACTTCTAGAAACAACAAGACCAATCAACACAACAAAATGATCTCCTCAAGATCAACCAAAACCAAGAACTCAAACTCAACTTCTCAACATCAGAAGACAACAACTTCTCCTGTCCGGAAAAAGAAAAGCAGATGCACTTCCAAATTGCTTCCGCTGCGCAACTCTGATTCAAAGTAGAAGAAAATGCTGAAGAAGAACGCAAGCACAACAGGACAACTCACCCCAGAGATATGATTCAACAAATCCATAAGAAACTTTCAGAAGTTCTTTCAAAACTCCGAGATGCTACACCAACTCAATCTCCTGATGCGAACCAAACTCAGACTCCATAAAGACATCCAGAAAAACTCAGATAACCCAAGAAATCACTCAAACAATCGCAAGTCACTTTTGCGATCCACCAAAACAAATCCAAGGAAAACTGTCCCCCCTTAACCAAATGGAACAGCTCATACTTAAATAGCCAACCCATCAAAGAAACTGGTCCACTCACTGCTTCTGAACTCCACTCCAGAAAAATGCTAAGCCAAAAGATCTCTAGCCAACACCGAGAACACTCCAAGCTGCACTGCTGCCACAGATGCCAAAGAACTCTAAAACAAAGCTCTCCGAGACACTCCGACTTCAAAGCAAACAGAAACTCCAGCTGAACACAGCCACAACACTGAAGCAGACTCACTTCCTTAACTTGTTCCAAAGAAAACATCTTCGGGAACATCCATAGTCACTGCATCTCATCACGCAGCTACTACTTCCTGAGGTATTCAAAATACCATCACTTTGCTTTTGCTCAGCCAACAGATCCAACTACTACTCATCCAACTTCAGAAATAAACTCCAAACCTTCGCAGGTTTCCTTCAGAGATCAATGAAGTCCTTCATCACTACAAAACTCATTTGAGACGGTATTAGGTCTACAGTCTCGACAAAACCACTTCCACCCTCAAACATTCAAACTCCAACCAATGGTAGTCGTGTTACACACACTACTACACCATCTACCTTATAACTTATATTGGAAAACCTGAACAGGTAACCCAACAGACAGGTAGAAATATATATATATATATATATATATATATATATATATATATTATATATAAAAATTACAAATACGCTCTCTCAAGAAAGACACCTCTACAGAGCCTACGTATTCACTCAACCTAATGCTCCCTAAGAAAGACATATTTCAGAGCCTAGGTATTCACTCAGCCTAATGCTCTGATACCAGCTGTCACGACCCGACTTTCCACTGCCAGAAAATCGCGTCATGAATTAAAAAAGAAAGGGATAGAAAGAGAATAAAAAGAAGAGAAGAAAGAAACAACATCAGAATCTAACTCAGCGGAATGAATAAATTATATTAATAACATAAATATTTACATAATATACAATACCATTCAGAGATACACAACATACACATCACATACTAGACAGTTATAAACACCTGTCTAGTTACAACTCAATACAACAACTCAGAGAACACACAGCGGAAAACTATATATATCTACACGCGGAAGCCTCCTGCTCCATTGCTCCTCCACAATTCTTCAAAGCAAATCCTGAATCCTAACCTAAATTCCCTTGACTACTCATAAAAGTTTGAGTACCCAAGAGTTTATGAAAAACAAAAATAAACTCCGGGTCAGACATGGGTCTGGTGTGAGTAACAGGTTAAAGTTGCTTAACTTTTAAAAACCTTTGAAAAGAAAGGTATCACATAAGACTTCCCACACATAAACATGGAAAAGTTTTTACCTTACGCTAACCAAAACATTTGATAGGAAATCCGATGATATTATAATAGTGTCTAGGGTTTTCAAATAAATAAGAAATAGCCGAAATTGTTACATTCATTAAATTCCAGCTACTAGCCACAAAAGTGGGTAATACAATCAAAACCGTTGGCACTTATTAGATTTTGGATTCCATATAATGGCAGGGCTACTGGGGCACCGCCCGTCACAGTACGTGGCCTAGATCAACGTACCGAGGATCACTCCCGACCCCCAGCAACACAAAGCCGGACCCATTCCTTACTGAATAGTTCCAAACAAGACAACCCCGTGGTTATAGCTAGCAACCACCCACACAGCCGAATATAAAGGGACTTCTAGACAGGGATCAATCTTGCTCTCTAGTGGGTGCGACCCACGAAGCCTTGCTGCACCTCCCCTGTTTTAGCCATTCCCGGTTGATGAGGCTTGAGGCTACGATTACCTTTATAGGACACATCACTTAGAATGCTCATCGTCCACCTGATGATGTGCTGAAAGCATTCAATCCATACAAGTTCGTTCCGGGTTCGAACGAAACCGAAGGCATTATCTCGTTACACTCATTTTGGAATCACCCTTAGAGTTAACGACAATAACCCTTGCACTTTAATTCACCATCTCGAATCTATAAGAACTAATACCGTCAACTTATTACGGAATCACCCACAGAGTTATACTGATTCATAGTCCTTACACCTCGAGTCTTCACAAAGCTCCATTTTGATTCACGACCTAACGTTATTTGGAATCGATGTGGTTTTCGGATATCCAAATATGGAAACCCGATCCCGGTCTCATCGAAAACCAAAGCGTGTCTTTTAAGGTCCAAGTTGTTTTAATGTTTTAAAACAATTCAATTTCAGTATCTATTTACACACAGATAGATAACTTATAAATCGTAACAGATAATCAACATTATCACATAACAGGTAATTCACATTATCAATATCAAACAGATATTTCATATAATATCATCACAATAGATAACCTATGTTATCATCACAATACAATCAAACATCCATACCACACAATAATATTTATCTCATTACTGAGATCTCAAATCATCCAAGACAATCAATGACATCCATTAATACATAAGCAAAGATTTACTCATACCATAATATAATTAATTTAAAATGAATTAAATTAACTATCTCTAATTAATTTAAAATTAAATTAATTACTTCATCTTTAATTAATTTAAAATAAATTAAATTAATTACTTCACTAATATAAATCTTGCTTACTCAATCATTTAATTGATTACAATCAGTTAATTATTCAAAATAAATCGTCCTAATTAATCACTCTTGATTAATTATTCTTAATTACATTCATGTAATTACTCTCAGTTAATTTCTCAAATTAATTATCCTCAACTAAACAGTAATTAACCTTTAATTACTCAACTAATTAATTAATCATAATTAATTACATTTATCCTTAGTTAATTAATTAGTTAATTACCTTTAATTACCTATTATTGATTAATTAATCATAATTAATCAACTTTAATTACATCATTAATTAAAATAATTAATGATCCTTAATTATTTCTTAAATTAATTACTCTAAGTAATTAACTAACTTAATTACTATATTAAACCAAATTAATTATCCTTAAATTAATTTCTTAATTAATTATTTGATTAATTACTAAATAATTAATCCAAATTACTTCATACTTAAACATCTCCTTAATTACAATCTGTTATTATTAAACAATTACTTAACTAAGTAATTTCCAAATCATTAATTACATAAAGTAATTATTTATAAACTCAAGTGTTTATAATTAATTAAACTAAATTAATTAAAAATAAACAATCCCATTAAATTAAATTAATTACATTAAGCAATTAATTTCCTAATTACTTTATCAAGTAATTATACTCAAACCATTAATTGATTATTATTAAATTAATTAATCTAATTAATTATAAAAATTAACTACATTAATCAATTATTAAATAATCCTGGTTATTGACCTTCATTAACCATCCTCAAATTATTTTATAAGGTAATTAACTTAAATTAATTACCATTTAAATATATCTTAAATCATTTATTAATTAAAGTTAATTATTAAACTAATTAACCTTAATTTAAAAACTTAATTACATAATTAATATTCATTTATCATTAATTAATAACTTAATTAATGATCTTAACTTAAAATTTATTAACCATTAATCAATTATTAATTTCAAAATCAATCAATTAATTAAATAAACTAACAAATCTTAATTACCTTATTAATTAATTCTAAAACATGAATCTTAATCAAATTTCCAAAATAAAACATAACTTATTTATGTTTAAAACAATTTAATTTAAACAAGAGCTTTTTGAACTATTTTTAAATCTCCATTTTTAAATTCAAGTTTAAATTTAAAGTAATTTAAACTTATCAAAGTTTGAAAAATTTAAAACTTATTTAAATTTCAAGACAAAACACAAGTTTGTCTTAGAAATCAAATCATAAGAATTTGAAGTCAAATTCACTTCAAAATTTTAGAAATTCAATTCATTCTTAGTTTTAACTTTCAAATTTAAATCTTCTTTTTAAATTTAAACTAAAGTTCATTTTAAACTCAGATTTCCAGTTTATAATTTATCTTTAAATCTTGCTTCACATTTTTAAAAAACTTCATTGTTAAAATTTCAACTATTTACCAAATTAAAATAGTTAATTAAGTTAAGAATTTAAACTTTTATTTCAAAACCTGGGATTTAAATTTGAATCTAAAATTCAAACTTGAATTTGAATTAATACTTAATCCTTACTTTAACTAAATCTGCAGAATTTCCAATGTTTAAAAACCCAGATTTTAAATTTAAAAACTCAGATTTAAAGAAAAACAGGTTTCAACTCAAAACCTGGAATTTAAATTCAAATTATTAATTCAAACTTGAATTAAATTTTAAACCTAAACTTTATTTAAAACCTCTAACTACAGATTTTAAAATTTGAAAACCCAGATTTTTAAAAAGTTTAAAACCTATATTTTTAAAACAAAACACAGTTTACCGTGTACCCTGTAATCTACAGGTTGACCCGAGAAACCAAACTTTTGCTTTGGGTTTCCCTCTCATTTACTCCGAGTTTCCTATCAACTTGCTTCGAGTCATTTACCCACTTGCTCCGAGCAACCAACCTCCTCCTGAAACATTCCCAAACCCAAATAGTTCATCAGAGAACTCATCACCGCCCCCTCTGCCGACCATCTCAGGTGATCAAGCCTCAATCAGAAACTCAACACTACCCTCACATCATCTCCAAATCACACATAAGCCAAAGAATTCAACAATTAGCTCTGAAACCCATATTTCCAAAACCTGGAAAATGTTTTTACAGGTTTCTATTCAAACCTGTCAACGGCCATTCCCTTGCCACTCCGATCATCTGACGATTAACCCTTTCGGCCCCGAGTTCCCTTACCCATCATCTATACCATCACCAATTTTCATAACACTCGATCATTCCATCTCTTCACACTGACTAAATGCTCAGACCCACTTCAAATTAGGGTTAAAAAGTTTGAATCCAAACTGCAATCAGTATAGAAATTTATATCCACTTTTCTGATTTTTACAAAGATCTATGATCCATACTTAATAACTCATAAGAATTTCAAAATTTTCCAATTCAAAGATCAATAGAATTTGCACAGATTCATAATTTTGTTCAATAACAAACTGCAAATGAAACATGCACCTATAAATGTCAATACTTGATTTAAAAATCAAGTCCCAGTTTATATTTTGATTAGTATTACTGAATTATCATATTAATTAGATTGGGTATGGATGAAATTGAACATGCAAGATGTTTTAAAAATTTACAGAGTCAAGAAAAACAAGCTTATTATCCTGAATAAAATCTAACACTTTATTTAGGATATACTACCAGTTTTGTTTGAAGAAAAAAATGCATTTAAACATGGATTAGATCTTGAGTTCATAAATTTTAAACTATATCTTTTATGTCTGAAATCAAGATCAAGAAAGAATTCATCACTATCAAGCAGGCATTCCATCTCAAACACAAACACAAACATATCCATCATACTTATCAGGCAACAAATTTAAGCAACTATATCATTTTAATTTAGTTTTAAAATAAATTGTTACTCACTTATTAAATGCAGACCACTGTTGTTCTTTGAATTTGCAGAACACATGCAGGCTTGCTCCTCTCTTTTGCTCATGCTTATGATCCCATACACTTATTATTTGCATGTAGATGTAGATGATGCTGTAGCCAATTTCCATATGCATGCAAATGTAGATTAAGTTGCTAAATCTTCGCATGTAGGCAGAGGCTTCCATTTCTAGGTTTTCAAAATAGAGTGCAGGCCTTTTATTTAAATTTTGCAGACTTGATCTTTATGAAGAGGGATATGCAAATTTGTTGATCTTTTATGAGGGGAGTATGCAAGTTTTTGCTTTGATTTTAAATGCAGATGAATTTGTGGATTGTTATATGCAGAATTTTGATTGTGGATATATGTATGCAGGCTTGTATTTGAGGATGTTTAGATGCAAATGTTACATTTTGAATATGCAGATTTCTGTATTTGAATTTTGAGGTATGCAGATTTGCAATGGACTTTCATATGCATTTGTGAATGCAGATTTGGATTTTAGATTTGAGGAAATGCAAATTTGAGATTTGAAAATGCAGATTTATGTACAGATTTTGGTGAATTGTATATGCAGATTTTTATACAGATTTGTGATTGTGGATTGTTAATATGAAAATGAATTTTGGTTTTCATTTGATTAAGGGAAAGAAAATGGAAATGAAATATGAATGAATGAAGATGCAAATTTTAACTAATGTATTTTCAGATTTAATGGAAATAAAAGAAAATAAAAACAAAATTAACACTTGTCTATTTTTTTAACACTTGTCAATATGAATGCATATGAATTTGACACATGTTATCTTCTTTAAAATGATTAGTGCTAATTACAAATGTTTGTTATATTAGCTTAAATTAAGTTGTTAATTTATATTTAAACATGTGTATAAATTTACAAATGAAAATAAAAACAATCATGTTAATAAATGAAACTTATACATATTATAGATTAAAACAATTTAGATTTTATACTTTTGAATTTAAATTCAAATTAGATTCAAAATCAAACAATTCAAATCAAGTTATAAATATAAATTCAATTTGAAATAAACATTACAAATCTTATTCAAAATTTATTTAAAAAGTCAATACAATATCAATATTATTTTTATAAATCTCTTTTATTAATTTTAAAATCATTTTACAAAATATTCATTTTATTAAGTCATAAAATCAATTTGTTGAATATATTCTAAATTTAAAACAAAACCAATTTATTTAAAATATGAACCATATATTTATATTGAAAATAGAAATCAGTTTATCATTTAAAAGATAAAATAACCAGTTTAAATAATTATTGAAGAAGATTATTACATTTATCTGAATAATTATTATCAGAATATCAATATCAATTTAATTTTAACTACAGATTATTAAATTGATATTGTTAAAAATTCTGGGATGTTACATATATATTATTAGATTTTCTCGAAGGAAATTTTCCAACTATATAATCATCATATTTTTTAGGCACATGACAAACTCTTGAAGAAGTTCTATTGGGTAAAATTGTAGGACATGTTGATACTGAATCATGACTCAATGAATTAGATTGATCATGAGCAAAATGAATATTTTCAGTATTTGATTGAGAAGTATTTTCATCATTTGATTGGGAATTGGTAGAAGAAACATTTTCAGTGGAAAAAACAGGTAAAAACTGATTTGTGTCAGGGTTAGAATATGAATTTGAAGAGGAAGGAATGAAACTTTGATCCAAAGCTGGATTAACAAAGTTTGAATTTTGTGATGAGGAAACAACATTTGGAGGAATTACTTGTTTGGATTTAAAAGGAAAAATATTTTCAATAAAATGAACATCCCTGCTAAACACAACTTTTTGAGTTTCTAAATCATATAGCTTATAGCCCTTTTGTCCAATTGGATACCCAATTAGAACACATTTTCTTGCCCTTTCAGCAAATTTGTCACGTAATTTTTGGAAAGAAAAACACAAACATCCTATGACTCGAAGATATTCATAATTAGGAGTCTTGTTCATCGACAGCTCGTATGGTGTCTTCCAGTTTAAAACTGAGCTTGGCATTAAATTAATAAGATGTGTAGCCACAAGAATGCAATCACCCCAAAATTTAAAAGGCATACCAGCATAGATTCTGATCGTTCTTGCTGTCTCTAGTAAATGTCTATGCTTTCTTTCAACACGGCCATTTTGCTGAGGATTGCCTGGTATGGATCTTTGATTAACTATTCCTTTTGATTCAAAAAGTTGTCTGCATGACTCTTGAATAATTTCAGTTCCATTGTTAGACCTGATGACTTTAACCTTTTTCTCGAATTGAGTTAGCACATATTCAATAAAAGCAGTAACAACTGAAACTACTTGAACCTTTGAATGAAGTAAAAATGTCCAAGTATTTCTAGTGTGGTCATCGAGAATTGTTAAAAAATAAGTCTCACCACAAAGTGCTGGCCTATGATATTTTCCCCATAAATCAATATGAACCAGATCAAAAGAAGACTTTGCATATGAATCAGAATGAGGAAATGACAATTTATGATGCTTTCCTAACACACATGCTTCACAAGAAATTTTTTATTAAGCAAATTGCCTGATACAGAGTTTTGAAAGTGTTTCATTTTGTTAACATATGGATGAACTAACCTAGCATGTAAAACATCAATGCTAGGCTTGTTACAAGATGTAATAGTATTATTAAAAAAAGCAACAAAGCAATTACTGCTAGAAACAGTACATAAGTCTGAAGAATTATGTAAAACAGATGAGAAAGAAAGTCTATAAAGGCCAGAAATCTTTGATCCAAGAGCTCGAACTTGATTTGACTCAAGGTCCTGAAAATAACAATACGAACGAGTAAATTTTGCAACAATATTGTTCTGGTCAAGAAATTTTGCTATAGACAACAAGTTGTTTTTAAAAGTAGGAATATATAACACATTTTGTAACTGCAATTTCGAATTTAAAATTACAGTTCCAATATGATTGACAAAAATTGTAGAACCATCAGGCAATGTTACTTTTATAGGATTTTTAATTTTTCTAAGTGAAGCAAAAAGTGTTATGTTAGAAGTCATGTGGTCTGTGGCTCCAGTATCAATTATCCAAGAATTTTGATCATATAAACTAGCAGTATTGGTTTCAACTTTTGAAAAACAACTACCTGCATAATCGATCAAAGTACCCAGCGGATTATCCTGAATATGTGAAGTAGAACTTGAATCTTGAACCATTTTCATAACCTGGTTATACAATGCAGAAACAAGAACTGGATCAAAGTGTTCAGCTTCAGAAACAACAGTATTCACCATAGCATTTGAAATATTTCCTGATGGAGGATGAGATCCAAGAATTCCTTGATCAGAAGAGGTCTCAGCAACATTAGCATTCTTTTGATTTGGCTTTGTTTTTCCAAACCCATCCTTAATCCACCAATCTGGATATCCAATTAATTTGAAACATTGTTCAATCGAGTGTCCTTTCTTTTTGCAATGATCACAATGAAGTTCACTCTTCTGCCTTTTACTCTCTCTTTTATTGTTCTGAAAATTTGACTTAGATAATGTCTTCATGACATTGAAAGCACTCATCTCAGATTGATTAGCATTTTTATCTCCTAACTTGTTCTGATGTTCAACTTGCTGCAAGATATAGTATGCTTTATGGACTGTAGGCAAAGGATCCGAACTTAAAATATTTGTCTTCACTTGATCATACTCCTTCGTGAGTCCAGATAACAGTTGCATTAACTTGTTACGTTGATCATTTTCAAGAATTTTCTTTAGAATTCCACATGAACAATTTTTTAGAACACCACAAGTACACTCCGGAAACCCTTCAAGCATTTGTAACTGATCCCAAATAGTTTTCAGACTTCCATAATACTCAGCAATACTCATTTCATTCTGATACGTTGATGTTAACTTCTGGTGCAATTCAAACAATCTTGGAGCAGTAGTTTGCCCAAACCTTTCTACTAATTCTCTCCATAATTGCGCTGATGAATCGACAAACATAAAACTCTCTGAGAGAACTTTATCCATAGAATTCAGAATCCAGGACATCACCATATAGTCATTTCTGACCCATTTTTGATAATCAGGCGAATCAATTGCTGGCATAGGAAGTGCTCCATTGACGAATTGCAACTTATTTCTAGCAATTAACGCCATCCTAACAGTCCTACACCAATTAAGATAGTTCGATCCAGATAATATGTGGTTTCCAAGTTGCATACCTGGATGATCTGAATTAGAAAGATAATAGGGATCATGGAAGTTAATCGGCTGATTTGCTTAAGGAAGAACACCAGACTGAACCGAATCCGATTGATCGTTCGCCATCAAAAGAGAAGAAGAAGAATAAATTATAGAGAAAACCCTAGATCTGAATCGGCCTTTGCTCTGATACCATGAAAAGAGTAAAGCCCTAAAATTACATTGTTTTCCAAAACTGTTTTATCTCTCGAGTCACAAAGCTTATTTACAGAAAGTTTTAATGGACTTATTTTAAAAATGACCCAAAATACAGTATAACAAAATAAAGCCCATACGAAAATAAAGAAAATAAAATTGAAACATATGTATACAACATATTACTCTACAACAACAAAACACTCTACTTATTTTCATTGAATTAGGACAAATATTCAAATAAATTTGTAATTAACCCTTAGCAAATAATAAGATAATGGTATATCAGCATATTCCATTTATATGAAGAAGAAACGAGTCCCACTCACCGAAATTGGTGATCTAAACCCAAAGACCTCCATTATTAGGAAAGTGCATGCACAAACTTCAGAGATTCGTTCTAATTCCTTTTCTAAACGAAGCCCTCTCTCACGATCATTTCGATATATAATTTGTAGGATTATGACTTGATCTGAAAGACTCATGGCATTTTGATTGGATGTAGTGAATGGAAGAGAAGAACCAAAGGAAGAAAAAAGAGAATGAGAAAATAAAGTATGTTCTCTGAATGGGCCTTTAAATAGTTAGAGGAAGCTTCCTTTCAGAACTTGAATAAAGATCTCAAATTATTGGACCAGGCCTACTTAGCCGGACACAAACCCGATTGCATAACTCCAACATATGGCCTTTGGTTCGGACAAACCAATATATCGTTTGGACAAGAAAAACGAGCCGATCATAATGATGCGGGTCACTTCGTCGAATTTGGTAAAAACGGCCATTTTTCCCTCATGTTATTAAAATGACCAAACACACTTTTCAATTTATGTTATGGTTATAAAAATATCGTTTATTACATTAACAATAATTCATATTTAATGATGTTCATACATAAAGAAGTTCCATGTTTAATATTTAATTTAATTTTACTTTGATTATTAGAATTAAAAAACTTTAACTTTCATTTTACATTATTAAATTGAAAGTTAATTTTATGTTATCTTTATTTGTTTTATGTTAGATTCGATTTGAATTTAATTTTAATTATATTATCATTATATTAACAATACTATATACAATGATATTATTTGTTCAAAAATAATATTTTAAAAAATTGTTTATTATTAGTTTTAACAGTTGTATAACATCAATTTAATAATAAAATTTATTTTTTTAGCAAGGCTGGCCGGCTTTAAAGTGGGCCGTCCACGTTTACTAAAATCTTTATAAAATAGGTGTTCGGCACATGCATCAGAAAAACTATTAAATAAAAGAACCGGAGTTAGGAAGAAGGGCCAAAGCTACAGAAACAAGTCAAAAGGAACTAGTCCCTCTCCAAAGAGGAGGAGCCACTGTCATCATCCTCAAAATCCAACCCAATAACCTGAACATACCTTGAAAACAGAGTGGCCAGGCTATGGACATAATCTACTGAATAGCTGGAGTATAAATACTTCCTGTCCCAAGAGGCATCCCCTAAAATAATCCTATTATTATTACCTTCTTCACCTTGAAAAGAAAGAGCAAGTCCTTCCACAAAAACATGATAATACAATTGACGACCTTGCCTACATCTCCAACAAACATATGGTAACCATTAAATGATGAACAATATCTAATTTTAGATTGCTCAAGGATCCAAGCTTACTCAATGGAATCCAAGTTAATAACGTGGTTGGTAGAAGGAGGAGTAGTTGGAGTTACGACATCAGCTAGAGAAGTCGAGGCCTCAAAAGAAGGCATATGAACGGAATTAGAAGGTACTTGCAACAAACCTATAGGCATAGTATCAGGAATAACATCAACAACTTCAACAACAGGGAAAGGGTTTCTAGTCTTAGGGACCCATTTCTTAACAAAAGGGCAATGAAGTAGGTCTTGATCGAGATAGGTAAGGGAGAATCAACATAACTAAGTTTACAATTTTCCACAATGTAGCCAAAAGAGTGACAAACTGATCAAATATTAGGTATCTAACTGTAATCAATATCAATATGTTGCATCGATTTCACCCTAGAGGGGGGTTGAATAGGGTGATTATAAAAATTTAATGCTGAAGTATATGAAATAATCGTAGCACTGATAATCGCAGAATAATAGCAACACAGATAATAGCAGAATATAAAAAGCATAAATCACATACCATTTTAATCGAACTCGAAGAATTGAAGCAGCCATCGAAGAACCGATCGATTGATGAAGCAATCAACACTAAACATTTATTCGATTGATCAACTAGTATCGGCAGTATTCAATTCCAGAAGCCCTAATTTAGAATGAAGAAGAATGAACGAGTAAAAAAGGAAGCAACCATTTTTTCTTGAAAAATACAGGCCGAAGACATAAGAAAATCAAAAGGGGAACATTGTTTTATCACTTTACTTATTTGGGACGGCAAACAATTATAACTTCGGGATTTCATTTTTTTTAAACTAAGGTTTCTGTTTTTAAGTTTTTTTTATTTTGTATTTTACTTTTAAACGTTTATAATTTTCTAGTCGTTTTACTAGAGGATGAACTACAGTGGTGTAGTTTGAGAATTCACAACTCAGTGGCTGAGTTGTGGCAGAGCTTTGAACGTAGAGTTAGGTTAGTCGATAGCGGATGTCGTGAGTTTACGTGTATAAGCATCTGACCCTAGTTTAAAAAAATGAAAACCCAAAGGTATAATTGTTTACCGGCCTAAATAATTAAAGTGATAAAACAATGTTCCCCCTTTTGATTTTCTTATGTCCTCGGCCTGTATTCTTCGAGAAAAAATGGTTGCTTCCTTTTTTACTTTTTCGTCTTCTTCGTTCTAAATTAAGGCATATGGAATTGAATACTGCCGATACTAGTTCATCAATCGAATAAATTTTTAGTGTTGATTGCTTCATCAATCGATCGGTTCTTCGATTTGCACACGGCTGCTTCAATTTCTTCGAGTTCGATTAAAATGGTATGTGATTTATGCTTTTTGCTTTACTGGTTAGCATGCTTGAACTCGATTTTATTGGAAAATGCCAATGATGATTGGGTTAAATAGGGATCGACTCCCTTTATTTTCATTCAAATATATTTTATTTGAATTCTTCTGAAACTTTAGCTCGGCCATTCGATTATGCTTGATTGCTTGCGATTAATCCTGACTACTTCAATTCGTATAATTTCGTTGCTTGAATATCACGGCTTTGATCTTGTTCGATTCCTTGGTCACCATGGCTTTGAATCATTTAATTTTCTATGCTCGGCCATTTGAATTTTTCTTTGTGACTTTGGAAACTTTGATTTGAATTTGTTTCTCTTACAACTTTTTGGCAGTTGACTTTGAGAAGTGCTTGACTCTCTGAAGTGTTCATTCACTGCTTCATGAAAACTACATTTTCTTTGGGAATTGACTTTGTTTGAAACTTTTTGCTCCGTAGCATTTTCGACCTGATGCTTGATCACTGTTTATCCTATCACTGCATATGTATTCATGTTGTCTGGATTTGCATATTTGTTTCATGTCCATAGTATTCATTATGTAGTCAGGTTGTACTTGCTGTTGGTCTTCACTTTGGTTTATTATATTACATTGTTCATTGTCTTGTTGTCACTGCATACATGACTGAGTTTTTTCGCGCATGTATATATGTATACTTGTTGCTGTGATGTTAGTCTGGGTTGCGTTGAGCTTTGTCCACTATTATTTGAGTCTGGGTTGCATTCTATTTTTCACTGCTTTATTGCATTTTGGTTTGCATCGAGTACATGTCTACATGCGTCACTATATTCCACATTATTACTGCATATATATATATATACACACACACATATATATATGTCTGAATTCTTAAGTCTGGTGGAAGCTTTCCACTGTCTTAACTTGTGACTCCACCTGATGCTTGTAGTTATTTTGCATTGAGCTATACTGTTGAGGCTTTGTTCATTCTTATGGGTTTTGTAAGTCGGCACTTTGATTCCATGTTGCCAGGCTTGTTGTAGTTTCTTCCAGTCTTTGCTGTTTGACATTTGAACCTTTGACTGTTGAGGCTTCACCATTGACTGCTGAGGCTTTACCATTGACCATTGCGTTGCATTGTGTTCATGCACATTTGATTCTAGTTCATGCATTCTGAAGCTTTGTAGATGTGCAATTCGATTCATTGTTGCTTGAGCCTGTTCTTGTTTCTGGACTGACTTTGGAAACTGATCTTGTTGTACTCGACAATTTAGTGATGTATTTGTATTGCACCTAAGTTGAATCCAGCCACGGTTCGGGTATGACCTTGTGCTCATATCATGACTTTATTTATTTTGCACTTGAGTTGAACCTAGATTTGGCTCGGGTTTGACCTTATGCTCGTGTCGTGACATTATTTGTATTGTACTTGAATATTTGCACTTGAGTTGTGTAACGACCCGTAAATTTTAGTGGTTTTATTTATTTAATTAGTTGAATTGCGTGAAATTTTAATAATAAAATTTTGAAATAAAAATTAGATATTTGGAATACATCTATTTAAACATAGCCACTGGTAAATTTTCATCGGAAAATATGGAAGTTTAATTTTGTAGTGTTATTTCATTTAAATCTATATCAGTTAATATTTGATGATAATAAAATATTTTTTCTAAACCTGAATAATTTTCAATAGAAAATTGTAAATCATCTTCTGAGCAAGACGTCATATTTCGTTTCTCAAAATTTGGATTGGAATTGCTCCGTCGATCTTATTTTCGACGAAATAACAGCATTTACGTACCGATATCGACTTTTGATCGGATAATCGTACCACTGATGTCCATATACCATTTTGATCGTCTCGTCGTACTGATCTCAACAGTGTATTCGTTTGTGTATTTCGAAAATCCGGTACGCGTCGAAACCGTGTAGCGATTAGCCGGACAGCTATCCGTTTGAGTCTTTTAAATCCATGTGTCTTTTCATTTTTCAATGTATAAACCAAACAACTTTTTGCTATTACTATTTCCATCTTTTCAACGTACCTGACTGACATTATTCCCTGTACATCGTTTATGACTAGCCGTAGCCTTTATTTTGGTCTGTTCAATTTTTTTCCTGTGAAGGCAAATTGAAATTTTGATGGTCGCTTCCTGTACCATTCTTCTCTTTCCATCTTCCTTTTTGGTTTCTCTTTTGCATGGCCTTTCCCCTCCTTAGCACCATCACTAATTGCCTTCCATCTTCATGCTGACCTCATCACCATATCTTATAGTCGCAGCCATGACCACTCGCCTCCACTTCGGCCGCAACCACCTCCCGTTGCAGTGACCGCTTGCGTCGACTGACCTGTGACATCTGACACCATTATCTGTTATTTATATTGATGATATATGCCTGTTATATTATTATAATATATGTTATCACTCTGCAAGTTCCCTGTTAGTATAGAATCACTATGGTTTAAAATGATACATACCCGAACGATCTGTAGAATAGGAGAAAATCGTTATGGGTTGAAATGATAAACCCAAGCAATTTTCATTGAATTGAATTTGGGATTACGGGTTGAAATGATATATATACCCGTATATATTTAAATTGCCGATTGAAATGATAAATATACATTCCACTTGACCATAGGATAGATAATTATATGCAGACACTGTTGGTCTATATATAAAGATTTTGAAAATGATTTCTATGGTTTTGGAAAGAAATATATGGTTTTATAAGAATATTGATTTTAGATATTATATAAATGTTATTTTATATAGTTAAATTCTTGAATTTGAGCTATGCATAAATTTGTTTAATATAAAATAAGCTTAATAATAAAGTTTGATTTTTATTAAAATATAATACGGTTTAGTATTTATTTAAATTATATTTTAGTATAGAGTTTATAATGATTTAAAAAATTAAGGATGAGAAGATAGATTTGAAATTGATTTGAAATTACATTTAATTAAGAAATATGTTTAACTAGAAATCGATTTGGAACTTATCGAATATGAAATTTTGAAGGATATAATTTTATAACTTCATTTTGGTTAAGGTGATTTAAATGAATATTTCAAGTTCAAACACGTTGAAGGAAATATTTAGTTTATTTGTAACTTGGCGTTTTATTTAAATAATATTGGATTTATTAAGTGAATAGTTCAAAATAAATAATAATAAGGTTAAATTAAGATATATATGAAATTATCAAATTTAGTTTTGAGATTGTGAAATATTTAAAGCTTTGGAATATATCAAAATTTAAATGGTTTATTGTGGTTCAAATCTGTATTTGAAATCGACATAATGGTTTATTGAGAACTGGATTGAGTTGAAATTGATGATTTGAGATTTGATTAAATTTGAAATTTTGGGATCGGTGTTGATTTGGAATTGATTTGTGAAATTTGAGGAAGCTATTTTATTATATAAAGTATTTTTGAATTATATTTAAAACTATTTATATATGTTACTTCATAAATTTATTTCATATAAACTATTTTAACATAAATTATTTTTAATATAAACTATTTTAAGTTATAACTGTTTTTATATATACTATTTTAAATTATAAACTATTTTACTATATATACTATTATTTATAAACTGTTAAGTGGGAAGTGTTATGATTCCAAAGCATTATGATTTCTAAATTTTGATTTCCAAAGTATTATGATTTCCAAAGTGTTTGATTTAGATAGTGTTATAACTTTGAAGTACTAAGATTTCGTAAATGGATATATTTGAGATGGATATATTTAAAATGTAAATGATAACGTATTTGGTTTGAAATGGAAGTGATATCGTATTGATATGGTTTTGAAATGGCAATGATATTTTGATTTTGAAATATAAATTATTTTGAAAGTTTATTAAATGACCAATCGGTGTAATAATTACGTAGTTATTGAAGATTCTGGGATCGGTTAGGGACATACTCTCTGTCTAAATCGAAGACCACTTTAATAACTATTATACGCGGAGTGTGATCCAGAATGAAGTGGTTGGAATGATGACATTGCTGGATTCGAAGAAAGAGAACGATAATGGATAGCCTTGACACTTGTGTCAAATTTGAAATGACTTAAATAGGAGCCGTGCCGGGCCAATGAGGTTAGCCACCTCTAAGCGAACACACTTCTTCGTAAACTACACATTACTTGTTTTTGATTGGTGCGCATCCTTGAATTGGGAGTGTTGTTTCACGGTTTTGCGATCGTTGCGGCAATGCGTTCTCACCAGTCTGGATCAAGCAAACGGTAGTTTCACTACCTTGGGTATTTCCTCTTGTGCCTTGTCATATTTGTCCCTATGCGCGACCACTACGATTTGTTTTGTGTTATACCTATGGAGTACTCCCTGATAGCCCACTAATTTACGGTGGAGTTTACAGTGCTGTATAGACTATGCCGCTTATATAAAATGTGTTAAAGTGGATAATGGTAATGCCTTAACGCTATTTTTAAACATGTTATACTTTACTTTAGACATTATTATTGTAGCGTATATTACTACATAGTAAATAGTTTAACGGATCCTTAGAGGATGGTTATCCCAAACATCTTTTGAGTTACTTGTATTTTCAGTTGTTATTTCACTTGAGTTGGATTTATTGATATAAGAATATTAATCCTGACTCGAGTGTTTTGTGTTTTGCTTTACGCTCGGGTTAGACTGAGTGTACCAGTATTCGAGACTCACCTTTGGAGTTGGGGCTTCGCATGGAGATCCAACTATCTACCCAGCTTTCAAATATTCAGTTGATTCTAGTGATGTATTCTGATTCTTTTATCTGACTATCGTATTCAAGACTTCTATTGTAACTTATTTAACTCTGTTATATATATAATAGCTTCATGAACTACTGTTCATTTGTTCCGCTGCATATTGTTATATTACTCTGTGTCTGTGATTCTGTGATTATTTATTTACTGTATATGCTGAGTTTTGCCAAATATATACTTACAATCTGGTATTTTGTGCAATTCAATTCCGGCATGTTTGGATGCGAATGGTTGAAAATATCAGGTCGTTGCATGTGGTATCAGAGCTTTGGCTCTAGGCAAAACTTAGCGTATAAAGTAAATGTAGTTACAGAATCACTTTCGTTCGTGCTTAAATCTCTCCTTCTTTGACTCGGTTTCTTTTGAATTTTGGAACTCCCCTATTCGTTCTGAAGTCCACTCTTGTCTTCCCGTATCCAAATTCTTCTTGATTCTGGAGTATCCCATAACTTCACTTCAAACAATCTCTATAATAACTTAGCGGTCTCGCCAATCTTCGAATGATTTGTAAAGGGGTGAAACCCTTTACAACAAGCATTGATTCATCGAAGATTTCTGTATCCTCGGTTTACGATGCTGTCATCTACTATTATGCCTGAATTCTATCTCTTGTGATCGAATGTCGATTTACCTTGGAATTCTGCATCGATCTTATTCTTGAAGTCTCGGTTGATCTGGTTAAGGTTGCCCGTGATTTATGTAAACTTATTCATCTTCCTATTTTGTTATCTAATCGTCTTATTTTTGTTTCGAACATATCTTCGAATCAAAATTCTCTTTGATTGAGTCTATCAAATTTGAATCTCTATCCTTGCTTTGAAATCCATTATTGTATCGTCGAGCGAGGAAGTGTATTTGCAAATTAATGTTAAAAATGTTTTATATATTGGGTTGTTTGAGTTGTTGAAGCTGATTTGGGTCTTCGATCGATTCGTCTGATGAACGCTATCGATAGGATTTCCAAAATGCTTGAGCAGGGAAAACTGACACAATATTGTTTTCAAATTTGGTAAACAAAATAGTTTTGTATGATTATATTATATATAAGTATAAATTTCTCTGAAATGAAATTGTTAATGAATTATTATCAAAAATGATCATATTTGATTTTCATTTATTGTTTTGTAAACCATTGACTATTGCATAATATAAATAAATGAATTTATAAAACTTGGTTATAATTCGATTTGGAATTTGAAATGAATTTAAATAAAGAATTTGAAAATTTAATTTTCAGCGATTTCAAACTTTGGGTTTAAATTTTAAAATGCATATTATATAAAGTAATTTCGAGTAGAAATCATGTCCAAAGAATTTTAAATAATTAAATCAGTGCTATCCTCTTTTGTCCTTGGAAAATAATTTCGGTGATGGCGGCTGCATCATCGACATTCATTTTCGAGTATCGAAGGCGTAAGACCATTCAGTAGCTTTGCTACTCTTTTGTTTGGAAAATGAATTTGATTTGAACTTCTTAAGAATGACTTGATTTATAATATATATTATATGTATAAGTATATGATTATAGATTTGATTTGATATATACAGTATATGTATATTTGTCTATAAAATGGTTTGAAGTTAATCAAAAATTTAATCCTTGAAATTATGTTAAAGGATGATTTTAAATAAAGCCAAAATTTTGAATAAATATTTAAACTTGAATTTTTTTTAAATAAGGAAATTTTACTTGTATAATACTCAATTGCATTCTAAATATAACTTACCTAAATTACTCAGAAGTTAACTATGTAATTGAATAATATACAATATAAAATGATGTTAAAAGAAATTTGAAATAAATTTGAGTAGTTATAATAAGTGTAAATATACTTGATATATGTGATAAGATATATTAAGTGGAATAAATTTAATAATAATTTGGAATAAAGAAGAATTAAATTTGTTGAATAACATATGGTTGTAATAAATGACTATTCAAGTTTATGATTTTAGAAAATTAGTAATAGAGGATAATTGGATAATAATATAACGAATAAATGGGATAAATTAAATAAAATTTTGCTTTTAAGGAATTAATAAACTAACAATTGAATCAACTTAATGAAATACCATGAATCAAAAATCAATTATTGAATATTAATTGATTTAAATTGAAATTTATATGATTAGAATTAACAGTTTGAACAAACAAATTTAAATTGAATGACTATTTATTGATTTAATATAAGTGGATTTAACCAAATTGTTAATATTAACTAATTAAATGAAATCTATATGGTTTAAATTAAATGTTTATTTTGTTTTTTTTATCTATTTTTCTCTCTGGTTGTTGCTATTTTCCTACCTCCTTCCTTTTTGAGGATGAAAAGTTTTGAGTGGGGGAGAATGTAACAACCAGTAAATTTTAGTGGTTTGATTTATTTAATTAGTTGAATTTTGTGAAATTTAAATAATAAAATTTTGAAATAAAAATTTGATATTTGGAATACGTCTATTTAAACATAGCCACTGGTAAATTTTCATTAGAAATTATGAAAGTTTGTTTTTCTAGTGTTATTTTATTTAAATCTATATCAGTTAATATTTGATGCTAATAATGTTTTCTAAACCTGAATATTTTTCTATAGAAAAATTGTAAATCATCTTTTGAGCAAGGCATCATATTTCGTTTCCCAAAATTTGGAATGTTATTGCTCCGTCGATCTTATTTTCGACGAAATAGCAGCATTTACGTACCGATATCGATTTTTGATCGGATAATCGTACCACTGATATCCGTATACCGTTTTGATCGTCTCGTCATACTGATCTCAATAGTGTATTCGTTTGTGTATTTTGAAAATCTGGTATGCGTCGAAACCGTGTAGTGATTAGCCGGACCGATACCTATTTAACTCTTTTTGATCCCTGTGTCTTTTCATTTTTCAATGTATAAACCAAACAGCTGTTTGCTATTACTATTTCCAGGTTTTCAACGTGCCTGACTGACACTATTCCCTGTACATCATTTATGACTAGCCGTAGCCTTTATTTTGGTCTGTTCAATTTTTTTCCTGTGAAGGCAAACTGAAATTTTGATGGCCGCTTCCTGTACCATTCTTCTCTTTCCATCTTCCTTTTTGGTTTCTCTTTTGCATGGCCTTTCCCCTCCTTAGCACCATCACTAATTGCCTTCCATCTTCACGCGAACCTCATCATCACAGCCCATAGTTGCAGCTATGACCACTCGCTTCCACTTCGGCCGCAACCACCTCCCATTGCTGTAACGATATAGAATTTAAATTATACACTTATAATTAGTTATACAAATATACTAATTATATATGTGCATTTTACTTATATTTCTAAATGTTTCTCATAAAACCTTTATATTAAATTTTCTATTAAGTAAATACTTTCCTCATTTTATATAAATAAAATCTTTTATAAACAAATTGTATACTAATAAAATCATATACATATATATTCAACACAAATCTAAATGTGTTTGAAAATAATAATTTTTCCAAATTTAAATAATTATATTAGGAGATTATCAAATAAATATTTTCCCATATATGCGTATTAATTAACAGATTTATTTGTTCAATTTATAAATCAGTGTTTCTACTTATTCAATCCAGTTAATTTTTAAATTTACAGATGTCTCAAAATCCGAGTTATCACAGTTGCAGTGACCGCTTGCCTCGACTGACCACTGAGATCCACACCTCCTTTTCCCCTTCTTCTTGTACCTAGCCAGCTCCACCGTGAAGCCACCCATGCCAACCTCCACTATTTTCCTAATGCTGCCGCAGCCACGAAGCACATCAGTTTCCTTCACCCCTCAGCCCCTTGTCGTTCGTCTAAGCCATCGACCTTACCCCTCCGGCAGCACAGGCTCGTGCTCTCAACACCCCTCGTTAATGCCAAGACCCAAGAGCCGCGTTCATCGCTTCCCATGCCGCGACTGTTCCACTCAACACTCCTCCGCCTTCAACTGCCGTGCTCCATCTGACCTCACCTCACTACGAGCAACCCTATCTCCCAAGCTGCTCTGTGACCGACTTCGCATCTGTTGTTCATGCATATAGGTACATTTATGTGTTGTATATATATGAATATATAGGACTGTATATAATATATTATGTTAATAGATATATATATTTTCAGTATCCATTTTAAAATATATTTATATGTTTTAGGTCTTATTGCATATCAGTTATATATTTCAAATTTTCATACATATGCATATCTTGCTGTAGTAGTTAAATTTATATGTATTATTTGTTTGTTATATATATTTTATATTATACTGTTTATAAGTGATAGCGTGTGATAATGTTTATGCTCTTACTATATGTTATACGTATATTGTTAAATTTTAATTACCGGTTAAAGCATTATACTATAAGTTAACTAGTACATATTATATACACGTGTGTTTTAGTATATGTATTGCATTTTAGTGGAGGTATGTATCAAATTTTTAGCAGTGTTACTTATATTACTATATTCGCATTTTTTTTATGTAAAGAAGTATTTTATATATTATAAACACAATGGTGTTCTCTATCCTGAGTATGTTGAAGTCTTCCTGTATGGTTGCTAAAGTTTATGTGCTTATATATTTGCTTTATATGACAGTTTATTGAAATCAATTCGGGTATGTATGTTTATAATAAGATTTTGTTTACTATCTATGTATATATATATATATATATATATTATATAACACATTACAATATGGTTAATGATATTTTTTTACATAAATATTAAAGCTTTGCCGGCTATATGTTATCTGTGTTGGGTTTCAAGATATTTGGGTTGCTATTGCTATATATATATATTAAAGATTCTGTTTTACAGTATTTCATAGCAGATGTTCGGGTCTTGTTAAAATAATTGTGTACAAAGATATTTGTTGTTTATATTATATTATATTATATTAAATTTGCACGTTGAGTTAGTACATATTACATTTTACTATATGTATAGTATTAGAATAGTAGTATATTTGCTTATATATACGTGTGTAGTATATTGTTTTATTTGAAAGGTAGTTAATCTTGGGTTTTGGAATGATTCTTGCATGTTGAGTTATGTTGTATAAAAATTTATGTAAGTTAATATATTTATGGGTGGTTATATTTAACGTTACATATTATATACATTAGTTTATTTATAAAGTATACTATTTTATTTAGGTATGTATGTAGTGGTTACAGTTTTAGTTATTGATAATTTATACTATTTTTGTTTTTGCCTAATTTAAATCCTTGGGAAATTATATGTATGTAATATAATAATAATGTATATTTTCAGTTTATATCAAAACATATTTCTTGTTCACATCGATTCTTATCTTTCAGCTTTGTTGTCAATTCGTGCCAATCAAGATTTGTTCTGGGATTCGTGCTTGCATTTCAACTTCATTGTCTATCCTCTAACCTCGAAAGGTGAGCAATCACTCACGATTTACGTTCTTATATATATTAAATTTGATTTCAATTGAAACGACAATTGAAATATGCTGCTGTTAGTTATTTACATTGTTATATATATGCCGTTACCTGTATCTATTTACCCGTGACATCTGACACCATTATCTGTTATTTATGTAGATGATATATGCCTGTTATATTATTATCATATCTGTTATCACTCTGCAAGTTCCGTGTTAGTATAGTATCACTATGGGTTGAAATGATACATACCCGAACGATTTGTAAAATAGGAGAAAATCGTTACGGGTTGAAATGGAAAACCTAAGCGATTTTCACTGAATTGAATTTGGGATTACGGGTTGAAATGATATATATACCCGTATATATTTAAATTGCGGATTGAAATGATAAATATACGTACCACTTGACCATAGGATAGAAAATTATATACAGACACCGTTGGTCTATATATAAATTTTTTGAAAATGATTTCTATGGTTTTGGAAAGAAATATATGGTTTTATATGAATATTGATTTTAGATATTATATAAATGTTATTTTATATATAGTTAAATTCTTGAATTCAAGCTATGGATAAATTTGTTTAATATAAAATAAGCTTAATAATGAAGTTTGATTTTATCAAAATATAATATGGTTAAGTATTTATTTAAATTATATTTTAGTATAGAGTTTATAATGATTTAATAAATTAAGGATGAGAAGATAGATTTGAAATTGATTTGAAATTGCATTTAATTAAGAAACATGTTTAATTAGAAATCGATTTGGAACTTATTGGATATAAGATTTTAAAGGATATAATTTTATAACTTGATTTTGGTTAAGGTGATTTAAATGAATATTTCAAGTTTAAATAAGTTGAAGGAAATATTTAGTTTATTTGTAATTTGGCGTTTTATTTAAATAATATTGGATTTATTAAGTGAATAGTTCAAAACTAAATAATAATAAGGTTAAATTAAGATATATATGAAATTATCAAATTTAGTTTTGAGATTGTGAAATATTTAAAGCTTTGGAATATATCAAAATTTAAATGGTTTATTGTGGTTCAAATCTGTATTTGAAATCGACATAATGGTTTATTGAGAACTGGATTTAGTTGAAATTGATGATTTGAGATTTGATTAAATTTGAAATTTTGGGATCGTTGTTGATTTGGAATTGATTTGTGAAATTTGAGGAAGCTATTTTATTATATAAAGTATTTTTGAATTATATTTAAAACTATTTATATATGTTACTTCATAAATTTATTTCATATAAACTATTTTAACATAAATTATTTTTAATATAAACTATTTTAAGCTATAACTGTTTTTATATATACTATTTTAAATTATAAACTATTTTACTATATATACTATTATTTATAAACAGTTAACTGGGAAGTGTTATGATTCCAAAGCATTATGATTTCTAAATTTTGATTTCCAAAGTATTATGATTTCCAAAGTGTTTGATTTAGAAAGTTTTATAACTTTGAAGTACTAAGATTTCGTAAATGGATATATTTGAGATGGATATATTTAAAATGGAAATGATATCGTATTTGGTTTGAAATGGAAGTGATATCGTATTGATATGGTTTTGAAATGACAATGATATTTTTGTTTTGAAATATAAACTATTTTGAAAGTTTATTAAATGACCAATCGGTGTAATAGTTACGTAGTTATTGAAGAGTCAGGGATCGGTTAGGGACATACTCTCTGTCTAAACCGAAAACCACTTTAATAACTATTATACGTGGAGTGTGATCCAGAATGAAGTGGTTGGAATGATGACGTTGCTGGTTTCGAAGAAAGAGAACGATAATGGATAGCCTTGACACTTTTGTAAAATTTGAAATGACTTAAACAAGAGCCGTGCCGGGCCAATGAGGTTAGCCACCTCTAAGGGAACACACTTCTTTGTAAACTCCACATTATTAGTTTTTAATTGGTGCGCACCCTTGAATTGGGAGTGTTGTTTCGTGGTGTTGCGATCGTTGAGGCGACGCGTTCTCACCAGTCCGGATCAGGCAAACGGTAGTTTCACTACCTTGGGTATTGCCTCATGTGCCTTGTCATACTCGTATCCCTATGCACGACCACCATGATTTGTTTTGTGTTATACCTATGGAGTACTTCCCGATAGCCCACTAGTTTACGGTGGAGTTTACAGTGCTGTATAGACTATGATGCTTATATAAAATGTGTTAAGGGGGATAATGGTAACGCCTTAACGCTATTTTTAAATATATTATACTTTACTTTAGACATTATTATAGTAGCGTATATTACTACATATTAAATAGTTTAACGGATCCTTAGAGGATGGTTATCCCAAACATCTTTTGAGTTACTTGTATTTTCATTTGTTATTTCACTTGAGTTGGACTTATTGATATAAGAATGTTAATCCTGACTTGAGTGCTTTGTGTTTTTCTTTATGCTCGGGTCAGACTGAGTGTACCATTATTCGAGACTCACCTTTGGAGTTAGGGTTCGCTTGGAGATCCAGCTATCTATCCAGCTTTCATATATTCAGTTGATTCTAGTGATGTATTCCAATTCTTGTATCTGACTATTGTATTCAAGACTTCTGTTGTAACTTATTTAACTCCGTTATATATATAGTAGCTTCATGAACTACTATTTATTTGTTTCCGCTGCATATTGTTATATTACTCTGTTATATTACTCTGTGTCTGTGGTTCTGTGATTATTTATTTACTGTATATGTTGATTTTTGCCAAATATAAACTTACAATTTGGTATTTTGAGCAATTCAGTTCCGGCATGTTTGGATGCGAATGGTTGAAAATATCAGGTCGTTACAAGTTGAATCCAGCTTTTTATTGGGTTTGACCTTGTGATCACATGTCCCTGCAGTTCTGTCAAGTGTATATCGATGTGCATGGGCTTATGGCATGTACAGTGATACGTTGTGCATGTCGTAGGTTGTTCTTGTAGTTTAATTCAAAATAAATATGATAACGAATAACTCAAATAACCGAGACAAATAATATTTTCAAAATACACACTTTATTTTACATTACACAAATATTTCCTCTTCAATTTTACCATGTTAGTGTGTATTTTGCAGATAACTCAGATGCTGGATTAGGGCTAGAGTAGAATTAAAGATAAAGTACAAGTGAATGAGTGATATATAGTGAGGCGAAAATGTATATTAACAGTGTAAGTGGAAAATTGTGATGTAATCAAAATTGTGTTGCAATTGCAAATTGTATATATACAGTGAGAGCTCAAATTTGTACTATTCAAAATTGTAATAAAATATTTGTGTGAATTTAAATTCTGTATTATTATTTTTATTCAGAAAATATTTAGTTATGTGAAAACTAAATAATACAATAACAATTAAATGTATATATATGTTTATTATCATCAAACAAAAATCATATACTAGTATATTCAACACAATATACACATTTCGCCTCTCAACAACGCGTGCCTTCAACCTAGAAGGAAGCGGTTTATCCAGATTTTTTTCAATCAATGTCTTAGCATACACAAGCCTTTTCCTTGCAACAATATTTGCATCAAAACATCTGAGCTTGCCAACTAGGCTAGCTAATCAATCTAGCCCAATCATGGGTTGTGGAACAGAAGGGATATGCATGAAATGAGCCCATATAGGAATAGACAACATATGATCCCTTGTAACCGTTGGACTTCACAGGGTTAAAATGATAGGTTTACAAGCAAGGATGGATGGTTCTGCTTCTAGGATACGAAGTCTTTCATGATTTATAGAAAACTTGAAGTAGAACATGGATTCGTCATAACGAACATGTATCCTGCCCTTAAGTCTCCAGGTACTACAATAATGTTCTCTAACTACATTGTACAATGAATTAGAATCAAAGGGAAAAATCGACTAAGTAATTCGAAAAAACTCAACTTCACTTGTAAAACCTCAGCTGGAGGCGCCGGCATTCCATCAATTTCAAACGCGTCAAATGAATAGGGAGAGTACACACCCGAGTTTCTTAGTAAAGATGAGAAAAATGAGGAGCATTTATTAGCAGCCGACGGATGTATTGCTTGAGAAGCATTCTGAGAATCAGCAAGCAAGGGATTTGGCAAACTCAGATTAGAAGTAGGAAGGTTACAAGCATTGGCAATTGGAGTGTTAGCACAAACAAAAGGAGTGCGTACAACTGCATTAGAAGTTGCAGCCTTAACCACGCTAAGGTCAACAAAAACATCACCACCGGATACATTCCCACAATCACCTGGTACATTTTCACAATCACCAGGAACATCAACTGCACCACCAAGAATTGATGTTGCTAGCATAGTAGAGATTAGGGTTTCGGACTCACCAGCCATAATATTCAACCCAAATATAGGGGTAAAGGTCGAATCGAAGTTTGCAAGGTTCACGGAAATTTCTCGCATTAGGTTTGCAAATACAGATCTAGATTTGAAAAACACAATGCATTAGCAAGACTCAATGCAGAAGAAGTCAAAATAATCAAAGGCGGGTAATCAGTTGAGGACTAAGCGTATGTCGAAGGAGATGACTAGGCACTGCCGGCTCTACAACGACAATGTTGTAAACGTGACCAATCTTAGACAAAGAAAGCTCCTCGGGATTTGCCGTCTTAATCTTGAAACAAAGCATGAAGGGAGAGAAGCAAAAAGAAATTGGATCGAAGGAAATAAGAAAGGGGAGAATAGGATGGAAAGTAGAAAGTCCATCGCCGACCAGATAACTAATCGCCATTGAAAAATAACAATAGCTTCGAATGTCATAATATATGTACGCAATATATATATATATACACATATATATATATGCACACACATAACACACACAATATACAATAATAGCTTCAAATGCCATTGATAAATAATTTTATTATATAATATATGTATACATATGTATGTAATTTTAGCTTTGAATGTCATATATTTGAATCTCAAAAATAGTGTCATGATATATAAATTCATATTAATTATGTTAATCCATAATTATGTTATTAACAATTTAATACACTTGTGTCCTTTTTTGATGTCATATATAAGCGCTTAGGATACAGGTTAATTATTTCAATGTGTTAAGAATTGTAATATGAATTTAACGATGCAAGTTAAATTCATAAATTTTGAATTCATACATGAGTGTTAGTAGTGTTTAAAATTCAAGGTTTAAAATATAGCCTTAAATTTAACAAGGTGCTTTAATAAAATTACCTCCTTCTACCTGAAAATCTAACTGCTTATATTACTGTCGCTCTTCATTTATTCTGGCTACCCTACTTTGTCGAAGAAGATGAAACCATTACCATTGGATTCCTTTCATCTCGACGATCCATCTATACATCTAGATCTTGGTTCGATGCCTTATTTGGAAAACCCTACCTCCACCATCTGAATAGCTGACGCATCACTGTGGACGAATGTATATGGCAAAGTCAAGTGTTAAGGCATCACCTACGGCACCTCCAATCAACGACGAAGTGTAAGGTACATGAGCAATGAAAAGTGAATGAATAATTTTTTTAAACAATTAAAAAATAATTAATTCAAAACTATTTTATAAACCAATTTTAACAAAAAAAATTCAAAAAAATTTCCTCGATAACCGTGTTGGTCAGATACACCTTGAACTATCAGCTTCTCCTTTAAGAGAACTATTCTCGAACTCAATAATGGAGTGACAAAGTCTACCATTAAGATATAATAACTATATGAAGGGAGAGAGAAGAAATGTTGTCACATTAAATGAGGCCTTTAGGCATATTTATAGCATCAACGGGTTATGAAATATTTACCCATACCCCCGTTCAAGGTATGGCCCGTTATAAGTGGATTTTATCTTAATTAATTAAACATAATAAATTAGTTCATAGCTACATATATTTTAGCCTGCCTTATTTTAAAATAGTTTTAAAATTTTCATCTACCAAGTTTGCACATACATACATTATATATAATAAACTTAAATTATAGGCCCTCTAATATAATAATAATTTAGTCAAGGACTACTAACTCAACTAATTAGCGGTATGATGGCTCTAAACTCGGGTTCTAGACGTAATGTGTTCGAACTCTCGAGTCATCAAAATGAGTGTTGTACTTAAATAAACTACCACACTTACTTCCAATAATAATAATAATAATAATTAATATATCTAACATATTAATTTTTCTACAATAATAATTTATAAACTTCATAAATTATTTTATTAAATTATTTTCAATCGAAAGCTGAGAAAGAGCTTGTGTGACTATCAAGTGTGAACTCATCCCTTAGTACTATACAGACTTTGCTAAAACATGGTAGTGGATACGAGGTTAGTTCTTTATAGATAATTTCGATGAGAACCAAATTCTTATCCTTTAGCAAGACAACCTTAAGCAAAGATGTATTCTGTATGTTTTCTCTTTGTTACCATTATATTGTATGGTCAAAGGTGAAAACTTTAATAATATCTTTATTTTATTATAATGTCCAATATTGAAGTCCATGGTTCAATACAATAATAATTATCAATTTGCTTTGGTTTAAGATTTTGAATATTAGTTGACTACCAATTCTGGTGATACCAACCTTCAATTAAAGGAGATGAATCCTCTTTCAAATAGTGTTTCACTTTAAGTAATTCAACTTATACCCAACTACAGCCTTAACACAATCATCTTTATTATATGATTGGCCGTAATCAAAATATAGTCTAGCAACTTAAGATTCGTTGCATTCTTAAGTCAAAAAACTACTACACATTATCGTATGATATATTTTATTTGGCTATTGATGATAGAAGACTATCTGTGATTCATTCGGTGTTTGTTCCACAAAAATACACATACCTAACAGCTTGATGCCCCCATCATGTAAAGAACATTATGTGCACTAGTCTTAACAGATATATTGGTATCCCATTCTCGATATGTCTTCACTAGAAACACATAGGGACAAGAATTTATTTTATATGATTCGATACCCGTGGTCATAAACATATTCGTAATAGCAATCAACTAAATACTTTTTGCAAGGATTTTCCACCTGTATATATTTATTGTATTTAAGACATTATGTATATCCCAATATAACAATGTGCATAATGGAAAATAAAATCAAAAGCTTGCTTTATTTCAAATGAGATTAGATTTAAGAGTTAAGTTGCATAATCAAATTAAATAATTGCCATTAGCAAACACCCTTAACTCTATCGCTCTCCCACTTGAACTTGGGAAAATTATGGTGAATCATAACTACTTTTTCAATCGGTTTCCTAGACAAACTTGAATAAAGGCCTTTGTGAATGGATTTATAGTATTATTATTTTGCACCTAATTTCCTATTAAACTTATCCATCAACGATAAATTGTTTTATCATGTGGTAATTGTAAAGAACATATCTTGACCTTTCATTGAGCTATCAGATCCTATTACAATCTTTATTACATCATTATTTTCAGAGTAAGACAACAAATTCTCAATGGTGGGTACCGTCACTGGATTTCTTATAAATTTAAACATATACTACTTTTATTGTTGCATTCAAGATGATGTACATGGCCTTTATAGTTGGGACTACCACAACATCTCATTGGAACATTTATGACTCAAAGTTCCTTTATTAAACATGTTCATGAATTTAAGATTGACTTACTATGTTGTTATTTCCATAAACAATTTTCTACTATTCATAAATATTCGAACTCTTAGCTAATATTCAATTATTTTACCTCAGATATGGTGCCATCTTACTACACCAGGTGCATAAGGAAATTTTAGTCTACAACATAACATAACATATATAATGGTTCCTATTGTTGATGCGCTAGGAATACATTTCATATGCTGTATATTAAACATTTTAATACGGTGTTTGTGCATATTGATTAGGCCAATTCCAACATATACCGACTATAAAGGTAACCACTTTCAAATTTTCCATACAAATAACTAAATTTTAGTTGATTTTAACACTGGTACATCATTATCAATCAGTAGAATGTTGTTTTCATATAATAGAAATGTTTTAGTAGCTTTGATTTTCTTTCTTATAGGCACATGCTTCCTCTGCATTATTACTAAAATCAAACCTTTTCATTTCTTCATCGATGTATTTGCTCAATAATTAGATGCTTATTTATGATCATTAATTGATCTCAAAAAACACAAAAGTTTTATTATCCCTTCCACTAACTTCGAGACATTTTGAATATGGTGTTCAAATAGTCTCAATATTTGGAATATGGTGTTCAAATTGCTCAATATTTGGAAGTTCATTTTCAACATCAATGTACCAACACTCATAGTTATATTTTCAAGTATAATTCAAATGGGCTTAAGCATGATGATTGGAGAACTTACTTCACTAATTTTGACATTTAAAATCAAAGAGTTCATTTCCCATAAACTTGCTTCAAATGTTTCCAATTGCATTGATCTTCTTCCTAAAGACTCACTTACAGCTGATGGATCACATACTTTCGGTTACAATTTCTGAAATGAAATTTTACTAGTGTAATTGGAATCTATTTTGGATTTAAAGCATTATGCCATGTGGAAGAGTTTATACTCTTTTGGTGCCCTCGATAGTCATAAAGAATTCGCCATCTATCATATGGAGAGCGTTAAGTATACTAGTTTTTGTGGATATATGATATCCCATTTTTGATACATATTGACTAAGAAAATTCAAGGGTAAGTATTTATTTTATACAATTCAATACCCATGGTTATAAACATATGTATAACTGCAATCGATTAAATACTTTGTCTAAGGATTTTTATTTTTATTTGTTTAATGTATTTTAAACATTAATTATTTTCCAATATAATAATATTACAATTGAAAATAAAACCAATATCTTAATTTATTCAAACAAAATTCATTATAAGTGTTACCTTGTATAGTTAAGTTACATAATTATTCCTAGTGCACACCATTAACTCTATCAATCTCCAGTTGCACTTAGGGATAATTTATGGTGACTTATAACCGCCCTCTATTAGTTTTCCTAGACTAAACCAAGAAAGGGCCATAGTTAGTGGATCTATAATATTATTGTTTCATATCTAATTTTCGATTGTACTTCTTTGTCATTGATAAACTGTTTTATCATGTGATAAATACGGAGAATATATCTCTACCTCTCATCAAGTTGTCATATCCCATTGCAATCTATATTACATCATAGTTATCACAATAAATCATTGGATTTTCAATGGAGGGAACCATCCCAAGCTTTCTTATAAATTTGTGCATATATACTGCTTTCATTATGGCAATATTCAAGGCGATGTACTTAGCCTTTATAGTTGAATGTGCCATAACTCTCTCGGTTACCATTCAGTTTATTTTACTTGTATTTGATACTCCCTTACCACATCAAGTGCATAAGAAATTTTAGGTCTAGGACATAACATAATTTATGCGATGGCTCCCATTGTCGATGCATTATGAGTCCATATAATATGCTCCATGTTACAACCTGTGCCTTAATTGGTCTAAATTTTGACTAAATCAAAACCCAAGTCCATTATGGCATTGATCATTGGTATTAGTAACCTATAATAGCATAAGCATATAAGGGAGCGATCAATATAACTCACAGTGGAATGGAGAAAAATAAAAAAGAATATAAATACTGACTAAAGCTACTACCTTAGAATCAACAGTATTCCTTGGGTATCTTTTAGCATTGTCAATGCCTAGCATGAATAAGAAGACTTCTCCATATACCGTTCCCATCTTGCTTCAGAAGTTTGTCCTTCAAAATCTATCTTACGGGTTGTTATGAGGAGAGGGTAGGAACAATGTAGTGACTGCAAAAATTACATACTTAATCAATAATAATACTAATGTATGCCGATTGATTACATTTTTAAGTGTCATGTCTATTATTTATGGCTAATATATTCAATCCTATGTGCACATATGATATGTTTAACCTCCTTTAAGGTATGACTATGTGCATATATACATATATATCTAAACGTTATACTACCCAAAATCCCCAGGCACTTAATACTTCTTAGGTAGTAAGGAGGCATATACAACGGTCATTTAATACATCAGCCCCAAGTAGGCCCTCCGTAACATAATCGCTAGTCAATCGGCTCTAGCTACAAAGACCGATGACTCCTATACACTACTTTATTATTTAATTTTCGTATTACTAACACATCTCGAAGGCTCATCTAAGGGATAAATATCCCACCTCCGATAAACAAACAACTAGTTAACTAAACTTAAGGTCTCTGTGTATCCCATATGAATTCTACAATAGTAGGAAGCAAAATCCATCAAGGTATAACTCAAGCCTTTGCTATCAATCGCTCGGGACTGTTGATAGTCATAGTCTATATACAAGCCCTACTACACAATATTGGTTCAAGAACAATACTAACATATTATGCCGACCTTCCATGGTTGAAATTCCATTTAGACTATCCTAGATAGTTAAGGAAAATGCCCTTTTAGTTACTTAATATGTCTTATTAAAAATGACGGAGACCTCATTCCCTCAAAAGTATTGGGCCATTTAATAATTCAAATATGAGGCGAACCATTGATATATTTTCCCTATCTATATACAACCGTATATCCCTTTCTGATGGGATCTATAGTTGAAGATGTCGTAGATCAGTAGTAAGTATACACAATTGCTGGCAGCTTTAGCTAAAGGGCAGACTTCTATTGTATAACCATACCGACCTTGCATCCCAACCCACTAAACCAAATCTCAATCATCTTAAGCTTAAATGTTGGGTTAGACCCAATAATTCACGTTCGTTCTAAATGTATAATTAAGGCTGTATAATTTTTTGCTATAAAAATTATATTACCTCCAAGCATTTAATTTCTATCTTATACGCATATTTACTATATTCCATAAATCTCAGTTGTCCATAATAAATTGTAATTATTATTCTAATTGAACAGTCTCCAATAACAATTATTTGTTTATTCCATTATCCACATTTATGTCTCCATTTAATTCCTGTAACTCCCTATTAACAACATATTTATTGCCTTATTAATTTTGGAGTTACAATCTCTTTTCCATCTACACCTCCTAATTTATTATGCTATTTATAACTAGACGTCCTAATTATAACTAATGTGAAAATCAATGTATATTACGATATATTAATATGTTTATATTTTTAATCGGTAGGCGCGTTTATAAGTATATTTGTATATGTGTGTGTGTATTTTTTCTATTCCTAACACATTAATTCCCATGCTTAGGAATTTTGAAATATTAATTTCCATCTATTAAATTATTAGAGCTATCCTTCCCAGAAAAGATTACCTTTATAACTTCCCATATATTACCCAAAGTGAGATTTGTGCTTCGTTTGAAATCACAAGGAATTATTTCGTTTTCTTTTATTAAAATAGACAGTGCAGACTACGAAGAAGAACCTCCGTACTTTATACATATCCTTCATTTGTGGTATTTTCCTTATTATTTCAAAGCATGCAATTTTTATACATTATAGTATTAGATAATTTATGAAATATACATGGAAATAGATAAAACTAAATTATACCGGCTCCCAATAAATTAAAACATAGAAATTGAAATTCCAAGCCAAATAAGGCAATCTAAGCTAATGCTAATATTTACAACCTAACTATAAATTTGGGATAAGTTTTACAACTTTATCAGTATTTAACTTTAACAAATTTGGGGACTGGTTTTCAAATTTCCAGATTAGGTTGTAAATAACATCCATATTCCAGTTACCTATTTTACAGAATATATAGGCAATATTCATATACATTCATTTTAAGCCTACAACTCCTCAGATATTATATAGACATAATATTTAAATAAAGTTCAATGATATGAATTTCAATGTTATAAATGAATTATATAATTTCTCACTTACCTTGAAGCTTTTCGAATCTTCCAATCTAAAATCATCCCTTTACTTGACTCCTTTTCCTTTTCAATCCAAAAGAATATGTATAACAAGGTATATACTATTAGAATTATAGATCTGAGAAGAGATTTAGTCTTAAAGGGAATATAGACTTATAATTATGAAATTTATCATTTTCTTTTATAGCGTTGATTCACTTCTTCTCTTTTGCTCTTCTTCTCTTTTTTGCCCACCCTTTTCCTATACACACACAAATGTACATACATACATACATATATATATATATATATTCATATATATATATATATATATATATATGTATGTATGTATGTATGTATATAAGTAATTTTATAATGTCTAGAAATGTTGAAGAAGGAAAAGCGGTGAGCTTCATTGCTTTGATCATAAAATATGAGAAGAGAAGTGAAGGATTAAGTCTGTATTTATAGGCACTCAAACTAATCATGTCTGTTAGATTGAATAATCAAATCTAGGTCATTTGGCCAAGGTTCAACCCTAGTTGCCATGCTCTCTCCCATTCAACCGCACCTATAAACGATCGACCGTTAGTGGTCGACCGGTCCAAGAAGAGGGCCGATCGATGGGGTCCTGCATTTTTTATTATATATTTTCTATTTTCGTTCTAATTATTTTCGTTTTGAAAACTTCTTCATCTAGGCTCCAATCATAAAGCTCCAAATATGAACATTGCTTAGAAAATCTCCATGAATGCACAAGTGTAAGTTTCGTGACGAAATTTTGATGTTTTCTCAAATTTCAGTTTTGATCCTTAACAATTATTTATTAATTACCATTAATTTTATGGAGTGTCACATTCTAAACTATCCACCCAATTAGTGCACAACCGATTATGTAGCCAAATGTGTACAAGTACATGGTGTATCACAACATATAAGACATGCATGCTGAATTGTTCTAAATAGGCGCCTCCTATATGAATGCATTGATTCAAAAACATTTTGAAAACATGTTGCAAACAACCTATATATACTTCCAGTTCTATATGCATGCAAGTTTTCAAAAATCAAAAATCCTTTTTCATACAATAAATTCCATACTGCTACGAGTAGAAGTTTGACTCAACTAATTTTGCATCTAATCCCTACCATCCAAAACCTAACAAACAATTTATAACATCCCATAAATTGAATGATAATTAATAAAAAATAAATTAATTAATAATTACTAATGCCCAAAATAGAATTTTCACAAACATCAGAATTTGACAATGAAACTTATACCATTGCATTCGTGACAATTTTCTGATCTATTTTCATATATAAAATTTTCAGACTTCAAATGAAAAAGTTATTAACGTTTGAATAGTACGAATCAGAAATAATTAGATATATAATTAAGAAAATAAATATAATTAACTAACATTGAGTAATATTACTATTTACTTAACGTCTAAGCACAATCAATGTTAAATTAGATTGGTCAAAAATTGGAATTAAATGAATTTAAAAGGAATTAAATGAAATAATATAATTGATTAACATAAAACAACAATCAATCGACCCTTTTATTCTGATCAGTCGACCACTAGCATTTGATTGGTGAAGGGGTAGCGGTCTATCGGCAAATGGGGATGCTGTAGTCTGGGCATAGGCCAAACGACTTGGATTTTAAATAGATTAATCTAATGGCTGGCATCCATTTGAACCCTTATAAATGCAGGACTAACCCCTTATTTTTCTTTGCACATTTTCTAAAGCATGATGAAGCTCTGTTATTTTCTTTTCTCTACAAATGCTTAAATCTGAATAAAACTATTATCTATATACATATATACATGTGGAGAATAGTATAGAATAATAGAGAAGAAAAATAGGATCAAATCGAATTGCAAAACCAAGGTAAACTATAAATCCAAATCTAAATTTAATCCAAATCTCTTCTCCGATCTAATTTATAATGCGTATGTATATGCTTGCAGTACATATTCCATTAGGGAGAAAAATGAAGTCAAACAAAAATAAGAAGGTTTTGATCTGGAGATTTAGAAAGCTTAAAGTGAGTGGAAATTATACACTTTTATATAATATTCAATTTATTCCATTGTAGATCTGTTCTTTATATGCCTAAGTATAATTATTTTGAAGTTATAGGCTTAATTATATGTGAAAGAAATTGAAAACCATGCCTACATATTCTGTGAAAAGTTAATTTGAATTCAATGTTGCATATACTTGAATTTGAAAAATTAGGATGTAAGTAGTAGTCCCACAAATTGACAAGATTGTATAGAAATTCAAGATTTATGGCTTGAATGGCATATGTTGGTAAATATGAATTACAAGTTATTTTAAAATTTATTGGGATTTAATTAGTATTTTAATTTATTGGAATGAAGTGAGTTGTAATGTTCGTTTGAAGTAACAAGGAATATGCGTAAGAAAGAGATGCATAAATTAGGAATGTTTACCTTATTTTGCATTGTCTATTTCAGTAAAAATAAAAAGATAATTTCTTGTAATTTCAAACACAACACATATCTCCTTTTAGGTTAGTTACATAAATTTATGGTGTTAACATTTCCTTTTTAAGGAATGTGTAATTGAAACACATTAAAATGCAGTCTCTAAGTATATACCTATGAATTGTAAGCGATAGTAATAATAATAGTCTAATTATACAACAAATATATGCAATAAAGACAAGTTAGAAATTAAATAATAAACGACGAAATATAGGTAAAGTAATAAAATGAGTAAGTAAGAAAGTTTAGTAATCAAAGAAAGATGATAAGAATTAAGAAGGAACAATAAAATAGATCCAATGAAATAAAAGGGGAGTAAGGTGTTTAAATATTTTAGTTAGAAGTAAACGGTAAATGACATTAAACTAACACTAATGAAATAAGGAGTCATTATGTAAAAATAAGTAAATATTAACGGTTGAACATCAGAGGATTAGTAAATAAATAAGCATGAATATATAACCTCAAGTATGCATTTATAATGGTTGCGAATTATTAAATTTAGCCAATAACTTGGATTAAATAAGAATGACATATTCATTAAAAATGGGCTGGATTGCGAGGTCAGTGGTGTTACATAACATAGATCTGCCCACTCCAAGGGACTACCAACAGTTGTATATATATTATACTGATGTGGGACATATCAAACTGCAAGATCCGTGGAGTTATACATTCGCTTATAGGTGAAGGGAATATCCAAATTAGGATGGTTTGTCAGGGTCAAAGTGTTAAAGGACAAGTAGAGTCTGCTTCAACCTTTTAGGGAGTACGATTTAAGTAACCAAACGGGCATGTCCTAGATTTCATTAGGCAATCTAAATGGGATGGTGAGCTAGGCTCAACGCTATGCCAGCAAGATTAGTACCAACATAAGGCATATGAGCTTTTTACATAGGTCGAGATCGTCATCGATCCTGAGCAGTCTGTAGAAAGACGGAGGTTACGTCGGAATGGACTATACCTTAAAAGTGTACATCCTATTAAGCCATGCACTGCCTCAAAGTTATTTGCTAGTTTGTTTGTCGTTTGGAGGCAAGGCTAGTCGTTAGGAGGCAAGGCTGGATAACTCTTTTGTGGCTGTATTTCAAAAACAAATAGAATAGGCTAAAAATTTATAATGCCATTATTAGGCACTACGAGAGTTTCTTGGTGTGCACGAAGACGAGAACGTGATACTGCATTGACGATGGATCATGACGAGGTGCTGGGTTACGAATACTAGTGGAAAAAGTATCTTGGCCCAAAAGGGGACTGTGGTACTTATACACACACGTGTCATAGGTAGTTACTGTATACTTTGAATAGATGGGGTGCATCGTACACATATGTGGAGTCAAGATGACTAAATAAAATAATAGACATAACATCTAATGGAAGACAATTGGTATAAACTAGTGTTATGTATAAAGCATGCAAATAACCAATAACCAGAATATTATTTTGACCTTCTTCTCGTTACAACCCATAGGATGGCTTTAGAGGGACACGTATCAGTATAAGACGGGAATGGTGAAAGGACAGAATTCCTTATGCATGCTCGACACTGACAAGGGCACTACAAATTAAAGGTGTCAGCCTTGATCAATAATCATAAATTTTATTATACTTTAATATTCTACTATGAGTTTATATCGACAGTACTCCGATATATTTTTGTTATTTCCAAGATATCAAACACCAAAATCCGTACTTTGGTGGGCTTGAGTTTTTGATTTAGCAAAAATTCGGACCCACTGAGGTGCGTGTTTTACATACCTTATCATTGGATATGTTAGCCGACCTTAAGAATTAGGATACGCTGAGCGAACATATTTGAATTTTACCTTAGTACTTACATATATATTGCACCAAACTCTATAAATTATGACTATAGAAGTAGTTGCAACCATATTCTAAAAGGACGAACAATGCGACTATGAGTTGGAACAATAGATAAAGTTGAAGATATACACCTATCTTGATTACCCCACAGAAAATTGGTCGTATTGGAAGGCGTTGACTTGAGAAGAGCATGAGTGGAATATATAGAAGGGTCCATGAAGCTTGATGGTACTTGATTCCCTTATTGGGCTTGGATTGACTAATGGTTGTAGATCCCTGTTTTCGATTGACGGTGTGTGATAGATTTTGATAAATGGAAAGTAAAACGTCTATATATTGCAGATACCTAAAAGTAAGAATTAAAATAAGCTCATGAAGAAAGGTGTTTAGTAATCACTCCAAGATGTAGCCGAATTTCAATATTCTGGAAGATGATAAGTCAAACAGTAAGTAAGAAAAGAAAGTAAGCGCAAAAGAATGGACAATTAAAATCCCCTCTGAGTTCGACCCTATATGAAATAATTTAACATAAAATTTGAATTTTTTTTGAGAAAGATATATAAATAACATATTTGAATGATTTTCAAAAGATTTATTTGGAAGTAGAGGAACCATGTTTTTAAAATGTAAGTAAATATTAAATATTTAAATAAATAAAATATTTTTATTTTATTTAAACAAAAAGTTCTAGTAGAAATTAAAACGAGTTAAATCGAAAATTTCAATTAATGGGATTTTGCAAAAAAATTGTTCTTTTGAAGGAAAAGTAGAGCGTATATATAGCACGTTGATTTTTCTTATGAGAAATGTTAAGTTGTGAAATTCTTTTTAGGGGTGGACAATAGAAATTGGTTCCGATTTATAAATGGGGTAAAAAGAATGAAAATGGGACAAGAACTTGAAAACAAAGCAATATACGAATGTCGGACGATGGTTCAATAAAGAAGACAACCAACTGAGAGAAAAGTTAAGTAAAAAAAGCAATTTAAATAAGAGCAGTTTAGGTTGAAGAAACTTAAATAGTGGTAACATTATGAAATAAATAGAAACAATGTTAGAAATTTATATAAAATAATCTTAGTAATTAGATTCTTAGTATTTATAAATTCGAGCGAAATTAGTCCTTTATTTATATTATCATATTAGAAAGTGATATGGTATATCCATATATTTAATTATTGCCTGATGATTTGGATTTTTAGATAAATTAATCGCACTAGTATTGTTGTAGTATATTGGTGATTTTGTAAAATTTAAACCAACATCATTTAACGTTTATTGCATATAAATAACCTAAGTATAGGCTAATGTTGTTGAAACATATTTTATTTTTGTTGTCGACAAATATAAAGAATTTTTCTTTTTTCTTAACTAGGAAATTAGAGATTGTCCTAAAAAGTGACAAGTTCCACTTGTACTTTTTGGTCTGATTTGCAACCAGCATCCTCAGCATTACTATATGAAATTAAATCAAAAGAATCTTCTTTTGGGTAGAAAAGTCCATAGTATAGTGTGCTATTTACATATCTTAATATTCATTTTACAGATTTAACATGAGTTTCCTTAGGTTGAGATTGATATCTTGCATAGAGACAAACACCATGCATTATATCACGTCTACTTGCAGTGTTATAAGGTAAATATCCTGTCATACTTATATAATGTTTTTGATCCACATCCTTTGAGTTATCTTCTTTATTTAATTTTTCATTGGTTGCCATAGGAGTTAGTTTACCTTTGGTATTAAATATACCAAATTTATTAACTAAATTTTTGGCATATTTTTCTTAACTTATCAAAATTCCATTATTTAATTGTCTTCTTTGTAATTCAAAAAAGACTATTAATTCTTCCATATGACTTATTTCAAATTCTTTTGTCATAATATCAAAAATTTCTTTGTTTATTTGCTTATTAATTGATCCAAAAAGAATATCATCTACATATAATTTTATTAGTTGAATATCGCTGTTATTTCTTTTAATAAATAGTGCACAATCCACTTCCCAATTTCAGAATTAATTTGTAATAAATATGATTTAAGTCTATCATACCATGCTCTAGGAACTTGTTTTTGAACCATTTAGAGCTTTCTTTAATTTTTAAACATGATTTGAAAAAATTTCATCTTCAAATAGAGGGGGTTGTTCTACATAAATATTTTTTTTAATAAAACCATTTATAAAACCACTCATTTGCAATAATTTAAAATTGTCATGATTTGCAAAGGCAAGTAAGATTCTTATTTCTTCTAATATTGCTATTGGTGCAAAAGTTTCATCAAAATCTATGCCTTCTTCTTGACTATATCCTTGAGCTACTAAGCGGATTTATTTCTAACGGCCTCTCCTTGTTCATTTAATTTATTTTTCTAAAGACCCACTTTTTTCCAATTATAGATTTATTTTTTGGTTTAGAAACAAGTTCCCAAACATTATTTCTAGGGAATTGATTCACTTCTTGCACAGCAAGAATCCTTGAATTATCTAATGATGCTTCTTTTGAATTCTTAGGTTCATTAGTTGAGATAAATGCTAAGTTACTCATTTTATTCAATTGATTTCTTGTTCTTACTACCGATTCTATATTTCCAAGGATATTTTTTATAGGATGATCTTTTAATAATTTGGCTCTCTTATTCGAAAAATATATTTTCAGTGTTATTATTATCATTATTTGTTTCATTATTTTTGACTTCATTATTGTCATTTTCTTCTTTATCATAATTGTTATTATTGATTTTAACATTTTCATCAAATTAAACATGTAATGTCTCCTCAATTGTGTTACTTCTATTATTGAAAACTCTATAAGCTTTACTTCTGTTTTAATATCCAATAAATATACCTTTATCTGCTTTAACATTAAATTTATTTAATTTTTTTAGTATTCGATATATAGCATTTACTGCTAAAAACTTTAAAATAAGACACTTTTGGTTTTTTGTTATAAGATAATTCGTATGGAGTTTTCTTAGTCAAAGGTCTTATTAAAATTCTATTTATTATATAACATGCTGTAACAACTGCTTCAGCCAAGTTTTTTGGTAAATTACTATCATTTAACATAGTTTTAATGCACTCTTGAATCGTTCTATTTTTACGTTCTACTGCTCCTTTTTGTTGAGGTGTTCTTGGAAGTGAAAAATTATGTGTAATAGCTTTCTTATCAAAATATTTTGAAAATTTTCATTTTTGAATTCTCCATTACGATCACTTCGAATTGTTTAAATTTTAATGAATATTTGATTTGAATTCTTTTAACAAAGGTTTTAAACATTCCAAAAGCACCACTTTTAAGTTTTAGTAAAATCGTTCACATAGACCTAAAAAAAATCATCTACGATTACAAAGACATATCCATTGTGATTTATTGATTGTATTTGCGATGGACCAAAAAGATCTAAATAAAGAATTCAAAGGGTTGAGAGGTAGAATCATATCTTTTGACTTAAAAGAACCTTTTCTAAGCTTTCCTAATTGATATGCATCACATAGATTGTTAACATCAAAACTCATTTTAGGAATACATCTAACTAGATCATATTTGGCAATTTTAAGTAGGTGTTTGAAATTCAAATGACCAAATCTTTCGTGCCAAATCCAAGGGTCACTTGATTCAGCCAAAGGACAGAGGTTATCATTTGGCACTTCCATACTTAATATATAGATATTTCTTTTTCTAATGTCTTCAAAAAAAATGCTTGACTCATTATCTTCAGCACGACATTTGTCTTTTTCAAATTTAATTTTAAAGCCCTTATTACATAATTGACTAATACTTAGAACGTTATGTTTTAAAAACCAAACTAACAAAATATTAGAAATGGTATGAGTTTTAGAATTTTCAACATTGCCGATGTCAATTACATATCCTTTAGAGTTGTCTCCAAAATTGGCCGATCCACTATCTTTGTAAACAATATCCTTCAAGATCCCTGGATTTGCAATCATATGCCTTAAAAATCCACTATCTGATATCCACTTATCCTTTTTGATTTGTAAAGTTTGATCATCATGTGTACGTTCATCTACAGCCATGTAACACTTCTATTCATGCAAATTATACCTTTTCAAAAGATCAAGTGATTTTTCATAATGAATGTATGCAAATTTATGAAACAATGTCATGTTGATTGTGCAAATTTGATTTTCAAAAATAGTGTTAAATTTATTATCAATAACTTTTGCCATTAAATTTTTTCAAAAATCAAATTATGAACTTTTTAAAACCAATGCTTTGATATCAAATATTTTTTTGCGAAAGCAAGGATCTTAAGGCTAATTTAACACTGGAAGGGGATGAATATTGTTTAATAACTTTTATGAGTCGTTTTGAATTCTTTCGAGATTATAATTTAAACAATGCAAATTGACAATCATAGATGCAAACATAGACAGATATAAATGCAGTAAAAGTAAAAAGTAAAGAGTAGGAGAGATCACACTAGGATTTTTATACTGGTTCGGAGTTACCCTACATCCAATCTCGTACAATTCTTATATAAATTTCTTTTCAAATATCAAATTTTATATAATCTTGATTTCAAGGCTACGAGACACACCCTTTAGATTTTTCAAGCTTTGAGTACACCCATTTGGATTCAAACGGGACATCGGCACACCCACTTGATTCAGACAGGACACAAGCACCGCCATTTAGATTTTAGGGATACCAAGTACACCCAAGAGTATTTGAATATGATTTAACAAAGTTAACAAAATCAATTTTTTGATCTTGAGTACAAATAATACTATAACCTCTTGAATTGCACTTTGATCTTGATTTGAGTGAGAAAGATCAGAGAGTATACAATAGAGAATCAAATCAATAGAGTTTGAATTTGATTCTGACTAAATTTGAGAAGGTTTTGAGTAGAATTTCTTCTAGAAATCGAGAGAGTGAAAGAGGAGAGAAAATATAAGAAAGAAGTAAAATTTTGTCGGGAGACCCCCATTTACAGAGAGACAACTGTCATGTCCATTCATGAAAAGATACGACGAAAAGACAATTCCATTCAAAATTTGAATTTTCATAATATCGGACTATATGTGGACATATGGGGTATATGTATATGTCCATATATCCTTTATATTTTTTTAAAAAACTTTATAAAAATTGTTTTGAAAATATTATTTCGTAAAATTATTCAAGCATAGTTTATACACACTTTAATCATAATAATATAAAATTATTTTGAAATATTTTAATATATAAACAATTTAAATATAATTTTCTTTTTAAAATAATATATATAAATTATAAGTGAATATGTTTAAAATCAAAGATTTAATGAATGTCAAAATGTACTTTTGAATACCATAAACTTTTAGGAAATATAAAACCATAAACTATAGAAAAATGCAATAAATTTAAAAATATATATTATAAAAAATACTCAAAAACTTAATACAATAATTTTTGTAAATAATTAAAAGGTAAAGAATAATTTGAAATTTATTTTGAAAAGATGTTTGAAAAGACGATTTTGAAAACAAGGATATTTGAAAATCATTAAAATCAGAGAATAGGTTTTAAAACCTTTTTTAAAAATGAAGAGAGACAGTGCTACTATTGTTTTAACAAAATAATTACGACTTTATAGCTTATCTTGATATTTTGAATCTTTAAAACTCATGAGTCTTCAATCCTTAACTCTTGAATCTCTATATCAGTCTCTTAAATCTGCTCTTGCTACTTTACACTCTTCTTGATCAACACCTGTCTAGTATCTTGCATTATATACTGTATACAACTTGATATAAACATTAGTCTCTATGTTTTATATAATGCCACATAGTTTTTGTCATCAAAACCAATACCTAAGCACTAACATTAAGAATTTTGACAAACGAAATTGCTACTTTGCATTCAACATTTGAAATCAAAGACAACAGTTCCCATCAATCTTGCTTTATTCATTTCCAACTATGTTGATCTTCTTCTCGTAGACTCACTTGCAGCCATCGTATCCTTTTAGTTACAGTTTCCAAAATCATAAAATTTCAATTTATTTGGAATCCATTTTAGACTTAAAGTATCATGCCATATGGAAGCCTCTATACTCTCTATGGCTTGTCAACAACCGAGAAGATTGTCATTACAAACACTCCAATTTTTGACATTGATAAACAAGTCGTAGGATCTCTTTAATGTGCAAAATTTCCTATTAGACATTTTAATAATTTGTTTCCTTTTGGGCTTGGTTAAATTTTCACCACCTACATAATCTGATCGAATCTTGGATCACATCAGATTCCATCACTCCATCTGAAGGAACTGGGCCAGCCTGCAATGGAAGAAATGAGTGAATTTCAAAAAAGTTAGCCATTTTAGATCTCAAATGAGCCTATGATGTCTAAATACATTTAGAACTTTTCTAATTTTCTTTTAAATAAAATCAATATTCTATTTAATTTTATAAATAAAATTTTACTTTAATTTAATGTGCATCTAAGTTAGAGTATGTCAAATATACTCATGTATACAAATTTTTGCGTAACTTTTACTTTTCAAATTTATTTAGAGAAGGAAATATTTCATTTCCTTTCTCTTAGCTTACTCAATTAATGTGGGGGCATAAATTTATTTAGAGAAGGAAAAATTTTCATTTCTTTTATCTTATATTATTCAATTGATGCGAGATCATCAATTTAGTTAGAGTGGAAGCTTTTCATTTCCTTCTCTTAATTAAATTAAATAATTGATTAATAAAATAACATCAATGACTAATCCGAATAAGACATGAATTATAAACTCATCCGCAGTAAATATTGTGCAAGTGCAACATATAGCGAGTGTGCATAGTCAGTGATAATTGATATGTATACATGAAATAAACAAGAATAATTTGAAAGGTTATTACATAGGAATTTAAATGGAAAAAAATAAGGGATGACAAGGGTGATTGATACAGTTTCCTTTTTAGTAAACTTAAATAATGCAATATATTAATGACAATCAATATGTACCATAATGTAAGAATATAGAAGGTAAATAATGAATTATATGTATACATTATTGACATTATTGCCTTAATTAAAAAGAGAAATGATTTCATACTATAGCAATATATGTAAAGAAAAATTAATTTTATATGAACACATACAAGTAGATCCAAATATGTATATATGGAATTCAATCAAAGCTTTCTAATAATATAAATTAGATAGTTATTACAGTCAATTCAAAACTTTGATTTATTATTAAAATTCCTTTTATCCATATGTAAATATCTAATACAATAAAAAGTGAAAGCAACACATGCATGCATGCATACATACGTACATATATTCACATTCAAAATGAAAATTACACTTTGTTATGAAAGATTAAAACATAGATCTATAATCGAAACCATATAAATTTCATTTTTAACTTTAGATATAATTCAATCAATCAACATGAAAATGTAAATTTCCAAATTTAAAGAAATGGAATTTAAATTAAGTGTTAAAACAGTAAACTAAATAAAACATTGCGTTTTAAAATATATAGATTCAGTTCAATTTAACAAAGTAAAGAAAAGCATCTAATCAATTCGAATATCTAAACATTTAGATATAAAGAATTACACTTTAATTTGAATGTTTAAAAACATAGATCTACACTTAAATATATTTTTAAGACATAAACAAATTTAATTTTGATCTATCTCAATCATATTGTAATGACCCGTATTTTTTGCTATTTCAAATCACTAAATTTAATGTAATTATTGCATAAAAATTGTTAAAAGTAAAAATTTAATGATTTTGAATGTAAGTTATTGGATATGAACTTGAATAAAAAAATTAAATAGTTAATTTCGAAGATTTTGTGATAACGAGTATTGAAATAAATTCTACGTATTGACCATGTTTAAAATCAATAGTGAAATTGAATAACGAGAATTGAATGACTGTAAAATGGAAATAGTTGTTCAATAACTTGAATTCGTTTTAACAGTTAAATATTATAAGTTCATTAACTTATATTTCAAAAGATGGCGATTTATTGAATAATCAAAATTGTTTAAATTTAATATTGCAATTATTTGAATAATTGAATTCTGAATTTAATATGATTGAAAATGATGTTGGAGGTAGATTTAAATTTTATTTAAACAACAACGAAGGTAGTTAACATTTAAAATTGAACTAAAAAGTGAATAATTAGAAATTGAAAATTTTATATTATAATCGAGACGTTAAAAATAGCCTTACGGGGCATAGTCTCGAATTTCGACGAAACCAGTTCCATTGGATCCGTAATAGTGTATTATTATTGGATTTTAAATTTCGTAACATTTGGAGTTATCGTTTGGTCGTACGAGATATAAACGCGTTGAATTAAATGTCGAAATTTTAATATTTTAATTGGGTTCAAAAAGCTATCTTCCACATAAACTTTCAGGCCAATCTTCCAACTACAATCTGGTGGAGCTCGTTGAGATCTTTAGATCCAATGGTCATAATGTTTTTTCAAGCAATGATGTGGTGGCAATTCCACTTTGAAGCGTGCATGCTCATGCACGTCTTTCGAAGCCATGCTAGGCCGAGTTTGACATGTCTTCTGGCGTTGATGGTGTTCGTGATGGGCTACACGATGGTGGTGGTGGATCCTCGTCTCGAGCGACGGTGATGGCATGACAATTCGAAGGGAAGAGGTAGCCGTGGGTTTCTTGCTTACGATTTCCTCCTAGGTCACGAACGAACGCCGAAGAAGGCTGAGGGGCATTGGATCTGAAACATGCGGCCTTGATATAGTTAAAGTTTAAAAGGAATAAAATTTGTAAATAAATTTATATATAAGATCGTGTAATCTTCTAAAATGTATATCTTGGTCATATGAGGTCGGAATTGGACGAAACAAGTAGCGACAAGATCGTGGTGATGAGCACTACATCATGGAACTGATTTGGAGTCATTTGGAGCTAGTTAAATTTTTAGGTTAAATCGAATGTCGTTCGATTTGGTTTAAAATTGAAAATGCAAGGTGAGCGTTTTATAATGCTCATAATTTACTAAAATTTTCTGATGTTCGTAAATTCATATCAAGAAATTATTTATTTATTGACTGTCAATTGATAGTTAAATCGACGTATAAATTGATATCTGAATTAACTGTAGAAATTAAAATTGACAGTTAAAGTTGAATTTGGAATTTAAATTGCTAGTAAAACCCCCGATATTAATAGCTATGAATTTGTTGGGACTTATTGATTGTTTGATGGTTATTTACGATGAACGAAAATTGGTTGATATTCAACGGTTGGATGTTTATTTATTCTGATATATCCTATTGTCACCCTGTTAAATATTTACAGTATATAGTAAATTGAATTATTTCGAATAAATTAAGAATTGGATTGAAAAGATATATACCTATGACTTATAATTTGGATTGAAATGATATATATCCATCCATGAAATTAAATTGAAATAACCGATTACTTTGCCATAGGATAAAAAATTATACACGGACACCAAATTGATTAAATTAAATAATTTTAAAATTCTTGTTTTGAAATTATTTACTGATTTTGACTTTAAAGAAATTAAAAGTCGAATTTATGAACTTTGAATTAATCATGACTTCAAGTTTGAAATGTTAAAATTAATTTTGCTTAAAAGAAATTTTTAAATAATTGAAGTTGAGATTTTGAAGTTAAAATTAAAGTATGAATGAATTTCATAAATTTATTATTTTAAAAGATTATATTTTATTTAAACTTTGGATTATTGCCAAATAAAAGTTATATAAAATGATATTTCAAAATTAAGCTCGGAATTTAATTATATTTGAAAATTTTGATTTTAAATTGAAAATTGAAGATAATTTTGATTAAGTATTTTAAGTCGATATTTTGAAAGTCGAACTTGGAATTGATATAAATCAAAATGGCTTAAATTGAGAATTGAATGAAATGAATTCAAATTGAAATGGAATTGAATTAATGGGAATTGAGATCGAAATTGAATTAATTTGGAATCAAAATTGAAATTGATTTGGAATCAAAATTGAAATTGATTTGAAGATAAACTAGAATCTAAGTTAGTTCGAATTGAAATTGGAATTGAATCAATAAATGGGAATGGAAATTGAATTGATTTGAATTGGGAAGTTGGAATTAAATCGGTTTGACCTGGAAGCTATTTTTAACAAAATTACTTTAATATAAACTGTTTAAAATCTATCTTCCTAAATACACAAATTATTTTGGTTTTTCAAATTATTTTGCTATATAAATCATTTTAATATTTAAACTATTTTCACCATTTAAGCTATTTTTTTTACTGTTTTAACCATTTAAATTATTTTTAACTATTTTGACCATTTAAACTATTTAACTATTTTAATTATTTAAACAATTTTAAACTATCGAAACTATTTTTCAAAAATTCAAACTAATTAAGGTGGGAATTGCTATATTTAAACCATGACTTTGAATATGAATTGGGTTAAATGAAGTTATGACCTAAACTGAAATTCAAAATGATTTTGGAAGCATCGAATATTGAGGTGAAAATGATTTTCTAAAATGAAATGACACATTTTGAGTAAATTTGATGATTTCGAAATGAAATTGATTTCGAAGCGAATATTATATTTTGATATCAAGTATGAACTATTTTCAAAATGTAAAAGCACCAACCGATGTGTAAAACGACGTTGGGTTGTTAAAGAGACCGGGGCCGGATATGTGCATACTCTCTGTCGATATCGAAACCACTTTAATAACCGTGTACGTGGAGGAGACTTCAGAACGAAGTGGTTGGATTTAGCGTGCTGGATTTGAAGAAAGAGAACGATGATGTATTAGCCTGGCACATGTGCCAATTTGAAATGACTAAAATAGGAGTCGTACCAGCCAACTGAGTTAGCAACCCTGAGCGGACGCCTTTCTTCGTATTACCATCATTTACATTATGATTTATTGGTGCTTACCCTCCGAATTATGGGAGTGTTGGACGCAGTGGACGGTCATAGATATGATGCGTTACCACCAGCTGGGAAGGGTAATCTGGTAGTATGCTACCTTAGGCACTGCCTAACGTGCATTATCATACTTATATCCCTAAACGAGACCCATACGATTTTGGTTTAGTGTTGTTGTATCACGGTGCATCCCTGACTACCAACATTCTACTGGTGGTGTCAAATGCAAACTGTACACCAATGCTTAAAAACACGTTAAGGGGGATCAATGTAAAGTCTTAACGCTATGAAAAATATTTATTTTATTGATTAGACATTATATATGTAGCGCATTCTACTACATATAAATATTTTGACCAATTCTTAAGAGATGGAAAATATCGTAACATCTTTTGAGTTATTGCACTCACGTTACACTAGATAGGAGATGTGAAAACCCATAAGCATCTCTAACGCTATTACACTCATGTTATATGTGATATCGATTAGACTCACATAAGAATTTTTAGTCCTTACTCGAGTGTTTTGTCTTTTCATTACGCTCGGGTTAGTCCTGAGCTTTTCAACTTATTAAAGAGTTATTCTAGAGGACGATGACAAAGATTTGGTATACCACTACTATTATTATTCCTGCATCATATTTTTTGCTGCATTATTTTATTTATTTCTTATGTATATATAACTCTAATAAATGTTGTATAAATTATATCAAATGTATTATATAAACAGCTTTATGAACTGTTTATTTGATTATTATATTTCGTCGTTCTGCAGCGAGATTCAGTGTTTGTTTCTTCTTTTTTTTCTTATTTTTCTTAATTAACCACATTGATTATCTATGTTCCAGATTGTTTAAGTTGGATATGAATGGATTATTATCAATTTAAAACTTCCAAAATGTAGGTCGCCACAGTTGGTATCAGAGCTTTGGTTTAGCGATTATCTTAGCTTTGTGGGGTAAATCATTAGAGATAGGGTCAGGAGCACCCTAAAATGAGTTTAAGCGTATTAGTAGATATGAGCGAATATTTGTTAGGGATATAAAAAATTATATATTATGTTGGTTGATTTGTTGAGTGGCTTATGGATTATGATCAATACGAATAATTAACGTTATGGATTGGGATTCTAAACACTTGAATAGAACAATTCGATATAGTACAGTTTGAAATTGGGTAAATAAAATAATTTTACTGTAACAACCCTAGATTTTTGCCTACATATTTTAAATTTTACTTTATGTTCATTTTGATTATTTTAAATTTATTTTTATTTCAAACCTTTTATCTATGAATGCTGACTATTTAGTGATCTATAGTTCAAAATAGTATAAATTGGACATTTTACTAAAAAGTGAATTTCTACTCAAACTGTTTAAACTTTGACTTTTAAAATTAAAATCATTTTAAATCTTAAATTTTATCTTTTATTATGAAAATAGATGTAATAACTTGAACACTGCTTTTTATTTCGTTGAAAACGGAGTTAAACTGTAAAAGTTATGTACATTTCAATTTTGAGTGTAATTTGATTTATTTAACAAATTTGTCTATTTTAAATTATATAAATCTTATTTTCTTTGTCATATTTTATTTAATATGTTATTGTATGTATATTTTTGTATTATAATAATTTGAAAATGAAGTAAACAATTTTTCAAAGTCAATGGTGATTTATTTATAATTTCTGGACACAGTTTTGGATTTTTAAGAAATTTCTTTAAATCTTTTTCTATTTAATTTAAATTTAATTTTTTTTCTTATGTGTCAATGGGTTATTTTAAGTATATTTTGTCTTTTAATATTTTTTTAAAGTGATGTTATAATTTTTTCAAAGTTTACTGTGTTAATTTCTTTTTTTTAAAAGGCTGTTTTCTTATTTTCTGCTATTTTCTTCATTAAAATTATATTTATATTTAATTTTTTTTATTTTGTGAATTTATTTTTTTATTATTATTTATGTTTAAAAATTATATTACAAGCTCATATGAATTTTCCAAAATATATTTCATGTAATTTCAAATTTTCTAGACTAGTTTACTATTTTTAGCTATTTTCCTTACTTTAACTTTATATAATTAATAAATATTATATATATTTTTATATTTTGATAAATTTTCGAAATTTTATCTGGTATTATTATTATTTCCAGAAATATCAAGTTGTATAAACAAATTTAAGGAATTTGAAAGGTTTAAAACTTTTGGAATTCCTAAGTCTTTTCATCTCCCGACCTTTCATTTTCCCAACTCTTCTCTTAATTGTTTTGGCAGTGTAATCTACTCATTTCAGCAGCATTTTTTTTAACTTTCACGAAAATTATTTCTCTTTCTCTCAAAAATAAATCACGGCTATTCTCTTGTAAAGCTTTGGTAAAAAATTCTATCTTCTTCTTGCCTTTTATTGATTTTCTACTTGAATTTGCACATGCTCTCCACCTTCATAGCTGTATCCCCCCTCCTCCAAGCTATGGCCGACCACCACCACCACTTTTTTCTGACCATCACACATCCTAACACCTCTCCTCCTCAGGCCAAGACAAGCCATGGTGAAGATCATCACAAAAATCCATCTAAACTAGCACTAGCCATCACCTGTACCAAACCTTGTCTAGGATTGCCATCTCCTTCTTCCTCCACCTTTTTCCGCCACAACCTCCACCACCGCCACCTTTGACCTGACCTCCACCCTCTTCCACACCACCCACCACCACCTGAGCATCAGGCCGAACCATAATATAGCCTAGATGTGATGATTATTAGCCTTATACACCTAGTTATGCACCTAGATCACAACCACCTTCAAACTCATGTGTAGGCCGACCCTTTGCACACCCAAACCAGACCCAATTCCCTGTGTTAGCTGAGCTTCGTCACTGCATAACTGAAGTACCTGAGGTAGAGAGCAAGTGCAATGCATATGTTTATGGTTTTGGGTGTTGAATTATATGTTGTTTGATGATAAATGTGTGTTGTAACTTATGTATGCATTGTATTGTTTGTGTGATTGTTTTCAAGGGATGTAGCTTTGGCCCTCCACTCTCTAGTCTTGCCCGTAGTTTCATACCTTTGTTGTGTAAGTATCTGTGCTTTGGTGTCGATTTCCAACTTTGAACATGTAAGTATTTCTCACCAGACATTATGTACTTATATAAGTAGTAAATTGACACCCTATGAATCTGTAGAACTATATGATCATGTTATAACTGCTTATATTATTATCATATGATGTTCACACCTATTATTACACCTATTATATTATATGTTACTGTTATTTCATGCTATTCTGTTTATTTTATCTGTTCATCATACTGCAAGTTCCCTTTAGATTAGAATCACTATGGGTTGAAATGATACATACCCGAACGGACTTTAGAATAAGGGAAAATTGTTATGGGCTGAAATGATAGGCCTGAATGATTTTCAATTTATTTCATTTACTTGAGACTGCGGGTTTGAAATGATAAAACCCGGATTTTTCTTTGTAAATTACGGTTCGAAATGATACATTACTCGTATCACTTTACCTAGCGTAGAAAATTATATACAGACCCGTAGTTAATATATGTTTTTCTAAAAAAAATTAAATTATTTTAGAAATGTAAATATTAAAATATTTTGATTTAAATCTAATTAAAAAGGATTTTTGTAAAATATTATTGATTTTCTGAATAATTGTAAGTGAAATGAATCAATGAAAAAGTTAGAAAATTTTAAATGTAAGTTATTTTGGAAAATTTGATTTAATTATAATTGGAAATTAAATTGAATATGAAATTATGATAAATTTATGATAATTTGAATTTAAATGAATTTAAAGTGATTTTATATCATATTAATGATTTTTAATAAAGTTGAAATGTGAAATGAATGAATATTTAAGTTGAAATTTTGAAATATAACTAAAATTGGAAATTTATGAAATTGACTTAAAAGTGAATTTTTAGTTAAGTAAATAAAAATAAAATTAAGTTATATTTGATAATTTGAACTTAAGTGTTAAGTTGAAATTTAATGTAATGAATTTAAATTTGAATGTTGAAATTTCATAAGTGAATTATTAATAAATAATGATTTTTGAAAGGAAACTAAACTTTATAAAATCATGAATTTAAGGAAAATTAAATGATGCTTATGAACGTGAAAATGTATGATTTTATAAGTTAAAAATGATTTAAATAAAAAAAATAAGTGTTTGTGAAATTCTATTGAATATTTGAAGTTAATTAACAGCATTTTTAAATGCTGTCTTTTGTTAAATTGAATTGTTTTGAATGTAACTTTCTGTAGCATTTTCCAAATGCTGGAAACTTGAATTTCATTGTTTTAATAAATTTAAGTGCCTAAATGAACATTGAAAATTTTAAAGTTTTGGAATTTAATAATTTAATTGTTAAATGTAATAACTTCATTTTTATGATTTGAAATGAAGTAATTTGTTTTGAAATATAACTATTTGATATATTAAAATGATTGAAATGTGGTTTCGAAAAGATATGATATTTTGATATATTAAAATGATTTGAAATGTGGTTTTGAAAAATATAGCTATTTTGATATATTAAAATGATTTGAAATGTGGTTTTGAAAAGATATGATATTTTGATATATTAAAATGTTTTGAAATGAAGTTTTGAAAGATATGATATTTTGATATTAAAAATGTTTTGAAATGAAGTTTTGAAAGATATGATATTTTGATAATAAAATGATTTAAAAAGGATGTTTTGAAGGATATGATATTTTAAATATATTAAATTGATTTGAAAGGAAGTTTTTAAAGGATATGATAATTTAATATATTAAAATGGTTAGAAATGACATGATATTTATTTTAATAAATATTTGAATTGAAAGATATGGTATGATGATATATTGAAATGGTTTGGAAATGATTTAATCTTTATTTTGATAAAGATTTGGGTTGAAATGATATTTTATTTTTGAAGTATAAAATATTGTTTCAAAGTTATAACTATGGGTTATAATAATGATTGGTTGTTAAAGAGACCGTGATCAGATATTGTCTTATAGCTGGCCAACACCGAAAACCACTTTAACAACTGTGTACGCGGTGGAGATTCCAGAATGAAGTAGGATGGTGACGACGTTCTCGAGGTATATTACGTGGACCCAACTCCCGTGAGTTGGCATAAATGACTAAAATAGGAGCTATACTGGGCTACACAAAGGGTCGCACCCTTTCATCGAGCATGCTCCATCGAAAACCATTCTATTACTTTTGTGATTAGATATGTGGCGCCACTTTGATTCGGAGGTATGTCTCGAGGTGGGCGGAAGCTGCTGGCTTGCCGTCACCACCGGTCCGGGAGTGCAAACGGTGTACCCACCCTGGCATTGCCTCGCGTGCCGTGTCATCTCCTTATAGCGAGCCCACTACGATTTTGGTTTTAAAGATCCGGCCGTGTTAAGGTTCACCATCCCCTTAACGCTATTTTCTATGATTTTATACTTTACTAATTAGACACTACTGTATATAGCGTATATTACTACATAGTAAATAGTTTAACGGATCCTTAGAGGATGGGAGGTCCCAAGCATCTTCTAAGTTACTTGTACCTTTACTACAGTTCACTTGAGTTGGTTTACATTGTATAAGTATGTATGTCCTGATTCGAGTGTTTGTATTTTTATTTACGCTCGGGTCAGCCTTAGTTATTCACAGATTTGGATTTCCACTTCCTGGAGATTTGAATCGCTGGAGGTTATCTACTTGTCAAGTTTTATCTTTTCAGTATGTTGTTCCTTCCAGCTATTGTATTAGTAGATTTTTATATATTGAGACTTCTTTTGTACTTTATTTCTTCTGTTGTATCTTATGTAACTCTGATATTTATATAGTAGCTTCATGAACTACTATCTCTTTTACTTCCGCTGCATTATTATTACTCTGTGTCTGTGATCTGTGATTTTATTTACTGTATATTCTAAGATTTGCCAAATTTTATTTACAACGCGGTATTTTGAGCAATTCAATTCCGGCATGAGTGTCTACCTATACACTTATAATGGATGCGAATGGTTGAAAATATCGGGTCATTACAGTTGGTATATCAGAGCTTTGGTAGCTCTAGGCAAAACTCAGCATATGGAGTGAATGTATTTACAGAATCACTTTCATTCAAGTTTGAATATCTTCCTTTTTGACTCGATTCCTTTGAATTTTGGAACGTTCCCTACGGTTCCAAAATCCATTCGTATCCCTCACTATTCATCTTCTTTTGACTCTGGAGTATTCCATAACTCCCTTCGAATGATCTTTTTAGTGAGTCGGCGGTCGTGCCAATTTCAAATTGAATTGAAAAAAATAGGGAATCTCCCTTACAATTAGCATCGATTCACCAGAGATTCTTATCTATCATTGGTTTAGATGCTAATATCTTTTGTTATTTCAAAACTCTAACTCTTGAGATCAATGTTGATTTACCCTAGAAAAATCCACATTGATGTTATTCTTTAAGGCACAGTTGACCCGGTTAAGGTTGCCCATGATTTACTTAAGCTTATCCACCTCCCTATTTTGTTATTTAATCATCTTGTCTTTTGTTTCCAATCTGTTCTTCCAAACATTTTGAATTGTACTTTCATATCTATGTTTTGTTTTATATATTGTGTTGTTTGGGTTGTTGATGTTGATTTGGGTTTCCGATCGATTCGTCTGATCAATGCTATCGATAGGATTTCTAAAACACATTGAAAGAACAAACTGACACAATATTATTTTAAAATTTGGTTAATGAAATAAAATTTTGATATATAAGTAAATTTATGGAACTTAATAATTTTATTTAAAATTGATTATTTGAAATGATAATACTTAATCTATCATTTATTATTCTATAAATGAATTTATAGATAGTTGTTTATAAATTTATTTGGGAACCGAAATGAAGTTAAAACAAGAAATTTGAGAAATTTAATTTCCGATGGTTTCAAACCTTGTGTTTAAGTTTTAAAGTATATTGTTTAAAGTATTTTCGAATAATAATATGTTTCCAAAGGATTTTGAAGTTTAAAAATTAGTGCTCTTCTCTTTGTCGTTGGGAAATAATTTCGGTGATGACTGCAGCATTCATCGACATTCATTTTCGAGTTTCGAAGTGAAGAGACCGCTCTGTAGTCTTGCTATAGCTTTGTTTTGGAAATCAAGTTGATTTGAATTTCTAAAATATGACTTGATCTATAATATATGTGGACATATGATTTAAATTTGATTCGATAAATTTGTACATACATTTATTTATCTCTAAATGGTTTGAAGAAATCAAAAATTTAATTCTTAAATTTTATTTTTTTAAAGAATAATTCCAATTATAAAAAGAAAATCAAAATTTTTTGAATATGATTTAAGCTTGAAATGATTTAATTGGAAAGTTTTATTTGTATAATACAATTGCATTCAAATATAATTTACCTTAATTTCAGAAGTTAAAAATGTAATTGGATAATATACAATATAAAAAGATTTATAAATAAAATTTATGTGGTTATAATAAATGTTATACACTTAAATCTTCATTATAAAATGATTAACATAGGTAAATAGAATAAATGGGCAATTGAATAATTTACAATATAAAATAATGTTAAAGGAACTAAGAATAAAAGAAAGCAGTTATAATAAGTGTAAGTATATTTAACATAAGTGATAAATATATTGAGCGGAATAAATTTAATTTTAATTAGGAATAAAGTAGAATAAGATTTATTAAGTAAAATGTGTAATAAATGATTATTTTTCAAACCCATGGTTTTAAAAATTGTTAATTTAAGATGATTGGATAATAAGATAATGAAATTTAGGATAGTTAAGATATATTTAACTTGTGTAAAGATTTATTCTCTATTTAAGATGAAATTTCCATGCTTTCAAATTTATTTCCTTATTTTGTTCTTCAAACTATATTTTTGTTGTCCTTATTATCCTTATCTTCCTACAGACTGGTATAGACATCTTTCTATAATGTTTCCGTTTAGAAATCTTTCTATAATCCTTGATAATCTTTGGTAATCATTTTAGATCCACCTTTTCGTGCTTGTGTTCTTAATTTTGGAGAATCTTCGAAAGATCATCTCCTCCTTGTTAAACTTACCTATAACAACAGTTATCAGATATAATTTTAATCTTCTTGTCATCTTATCTTAATCCTATTTCACTCTATCTTCTTCTGTGCTTTTCCGTACCTCATCCCTTTTCGAGGACGAAATGTTTTGAGTGGGGTGAGTGTAACAACCCTAGATTTTTGCCTATATATTTTAAATTTTACTTTATGTTCATTTTGATTATTTTAAATTTATTTTTATTTCAAACCTTTTATCTATGAATGCTGACTATTTAGTGATCTATAGTTCAAAATAGTATAAATTGGACATTTTACTAAAAAGTGAATTTCTACTCAAACTGTTCAAACTTTGACTTTTAAAATTAAAATCATTTTAAATCTTAAATTTTATCTTTTATTATGAAAATAGATGTAATAACTTGAACACTGCTTTTCATTTCGTTGAAAACGGAGTTAAACTGTAAAAGTTATGTACATTTCAATTTTGAGTGTAATTTGATTTATTTAACAAATTTGTCTATCTTAAATTATATAAATCTTATTTTCTTTGTCATAATTTATTTTAATATGTTATTGTATGTATATTTTTGTATTATAATAATTTTAAAATGAAGTAAACAATTTTCCAAAGTCAATGGTGGTTTATTTATAATTTCTGGACATAGTTTTGGATTTTTAAGAAATTTCTTTAAATCTTTTTCAATTTTCTTTAAATTTAATTTTTTTTCTTATGTGTCAATAGGTTATTTTAAGTATATTTGTCTTTTAATATTTTTTTAAAGTGATGTTATAATTTTTCCAAAGTTTACTGTGTTAATTTTTTTTTAAAGGCTATTTTCTTATTTTCTTCTATTTTCTTCATTAAAATTATATTTAAATTTAATTTTTTTTATTTTGTGAATGTAATTTTATTTATTTATTATTATTTATGTTTAAAAATATATTACAAGCTCATATGAATTTTGTAAAATTTATTCATGTAATTTCAAATTTTCTAGACTAGTTTACTATTTTTAGCTATTTTCCTTATTTAACTTTATATAATTAATAAATATTATATATATTTTTATATTTTGATAAATTTTCGAAATTTTATCTGGGATTATTATTATTCCAAGAAATATCAAATTATATAAACAAATTTAAGGAATTTGAAAGGTTTAAAACTTTTGGAATTCCTAAGTCTTTTCATCCCCGACCTTTCATTTTCCCAACTCTTCTCTTAATTGTTTTGGCAGTGTAATCTACTCATTTCAGCTGCATTTTTTTTCACTTTCACAAAAATTATTTCTCTTTCTCTCAAAAATAAATCATGGCTATTCTACTTGTGAAGCTTTGGTAAAAAATTCTATCTTCTTCTTGTCTTTTATTGATTTTCTACTTGAATTTGCACATGCTCTCCACCTTCATAGCTGTATCCCCCCTCCTCCAAGCTGTGGCCGACCACCACCACCACTTTTTTCTGACCATCACACATCCTAACACCTCTCCTCCTTAGGCTAAGACAAGCCATGGTGAAGATCATCACAAAAATCCATCTAAACTAGCACTAGCCATCACCTGTACCAAACCTTGTCTAGGATTGCCATCTCCTTCTTCCTCCACCTTTTGCCGCCACAACCGCCACCACCTCTAACCTGACCTCCACCCTCTTCCACACCACCCACCACCACCTGAGCATCAGGCCGAGCCAATGACCTCTGGCCGAACCATAATATAGCCTAGATGTGATGATTATTAGCCTTATACACCTAGTTATGCACCTAGATCACAACAACCTACAAACCCATGTGTATGCCGACTCTTTGCACACCCAAACCAGACCCAATTCCCTGTGTTAGCTGAGCTTAGTCACTGCATAACTGAAGTACCTGAGGTAGATAGCAAGTACAATGCAAATGTTTATGGTTTTGGGTGTTGAATTATATGTTGTTTGATGATAAATGTGTGTTGTGACTTATGTATGCATTGTATTGTTTGTGTAATTATTTTCAAGGGATGTAGCTTTGGCCCTCCACTCTCTAGTCTTGTCCATAGTTTCGTGCCTTTTTTGTGTCAGTATCTGTGCTTTGGTGTCGATCTCCAGCTTTGAACATGTGAGTATTTCTCACCAGACATTATGTACTTATATAAGTAGTAAATTGACACCCTGTGAATCTGTAGAACTATATGATCCTGTTATAACTGCTTATATTATTATCATATGATGTTCACACCTGTTATTACACCTATTATATTATATGTTACTGTTATTTCATGCTATTCTGTTTATTTTATCTGTTCATCACACTGCAAGTTCCCTTTAGATTAGAATCACTATGGGTTGAAATGATACATACCCGAACGGACTTTAGAATAAGGGAAAATTGTTATGGGCTGAAATGATAGGCCTGGATGATTTTCAATTTATTTCATTTACTTGAGACTGCGGGTTTGAAATGATAAAACCCGGATTTTTCTTTGTAATTACGGGTTGAAATGATACATTACCCGTATCACTTTACCTACCGTAGAAAATTATATACAGACCCGTAGTTAATATATGTTTTTCTAAAAAAAAATTTAAATTATTTTAGAAATGTAAATATTAAAATATTTTGATTTAAATCTAATTAAAAAGGATTTTTGTAAAATATTATTGATTTTCTGAATAATTGTAAGTGAAATGAATCAATGAAAAAGTTAGAAAATTTTAAATGTAAGTTATTTTGGAAAATTTGATTTAATTATAATTGGAAATTAAATTGAATATGAAATGATGATAAATTTATGATAATTTGAATTTAAATGAATTTAAAGTGATTTTATATCATATTAATGATTTTTAATAAAGTTGAAATGTGAAATGAATGAATATTTAAGTTGAAATTTTGAAATATAATTAAAATTGGAAATTTACGAAATTGACTTAAAAGTGAATTTTTAGTTAGGTAAATAAAAATAAAATTAAGTTATATTTGAGAATTTGAACTGAAGTGTTAAGTTGAAATTTAATGTAATGAATTTAAATTTGAATGTTGAAATTTAATAAGTGAATTATTAATAAATATTGATTTTTGAAAGGAAACTTAACTTTATAAAATCATGAATTTAAGGAAAATTAAATGATGCTTATGAACGTGAAAATTATGATTTTATAAGTTAAAAATGATTTAAATAAAAAATAAGTGTTTGTGAAATTCTATTTAATATTTGAAGTTAATTAACAGCATTTTTAAATGCTGTCTTTTGTTAAATTGAATTGTTTTGAATGTAACTTTCTGTAGCATTTTCCAAATGCTGGAAACTTGAATTTTCATTGTTTTAATAAATTTAAGTGCATAAATGAACATTGAAAAGTTTAAATTTTTGGAATTTAATAATTTAATAATTAAATGTAATAACTTTACTTTTATGATTTAAAATGAAGGAATTTGTTTTGAAATATAACTATTTGATATATTAAAATGATTGAAATGTGGTTTCGAAAAGATATGATATTTTGATATATTAAAATGATTTGAAATGTGGTTTTGAAAAATATAGCTATTTTGATATATTAAAATGATTTGAAATGTGGTTTTGAAAAGATATGATATTTTGATATATTAAAATGTTTTGAAATGAAGTTTTGAAAGATATGATATTTTGATATTAAAAATGTTTTAAAATGAAGTTTTGATAGATATGATATTTTGATAATAAAATGATTTAAAAAGGATGTTTTGAAGGATATGATATTTTAAATATATTAAATTGATTTGAAAGGAAGTTTTTAAAGGATATGATAATTTAATATATTAAAATGGTTAGAAATGACTTGATATTTATTTTGATAAATATTTGAATTGAAAGATATGGTATGATGATATATTGAAATGGTTTGGAAATGATTTAATCTTTATTTTGATAAAGATTTGGATTGAAATGATATTTTATTTTTGAAGTATAAAATATTGTTTCAAAGTTATAACTATGGGTTATAATAATGATTGGTTGTTAAAGAGACCGGGATCGGATATTGTCTTATAGCCGGCCAATACCGAAAACCACTTTAACAACTGTATACGCGGTGGAGATTCCAGAATGAAGTAGGATGGTGACGACGTTCTCTAGGCATATTACGTGGACCCAACTCCCGTGAGTTGGCATAAATGACTAAAACAGGAGCTATACCGGGCAATACAAAGGGTCGCACCCTTTCATCGAGCATGCTCCATCGGAAACCATTCTATTACTTTTGTGATTCGATATGTGGCGCCACTTTGATTCGGGGGTATGTCTCGAGGTGGGCGGAAGCTGCTGGCTTGCCGTCACCACCGATCCGGGAGTGCAAACGGTGTATCCACCCTGGCATTGCCTCGCATGCCGTGTCATCTCCTTATAGCGAGCCCACTACGAGATATGTTTTAAAGATCCAGCCGTGTTAAAGTTCACCATCCCCTTAACGCTATTTTCTATATAATTATACTTTACTGATTAGACACTACTGTATATAGCGTATAAAACTACATAGTAAATAGTTTACCGGATCCTTAGAGGATGGGCGGTCCCAAGCATCTTCTAAGTTACTTGTACCCTTACTACAGTTCACTTGAGTTGGTTTACATTGTATAAGTATGTATGTCCTGATTCGAGTGTTTGTATTTTTATTTACGCTCGGGTCAGCCTTAGTTATTCACAGATTTGGATTTCCACTTCCTGGAGATTTGAATCGCTGGAGGTTATCTACTTGTCAAGTTTTATCTTTTCAGTATGTTGTTCCTTCCAGCTATTGTATTAGTAGATTTTTATATATTGAGACTTCTTTTGTACTTTATTTCTTCTACTGTATCTTATGTAACTCTGATATTTATATGGAAGCTTCATGAACTACTATCTCTTTTACTTCCGCTGCATTATTATTACTCTGCGTCTGTGATCTATGATTTTATTTACTGTATATTCTAAGATTTGCCAAATTTTATTTACAACGTGTTAGCAATTCAATTCCGGCATGAGTGTCTACCTATACACTTATAATGGATGCGAATGGTTGAAAATATCGGGTCATTACAGTTGGTATCAGAGCTTTGGTAGCTCTAGGCAAAACTCGGCATATGGAGTGAATGTATTTATAGAATCACTTTCATTCAAGTTTGAATATCTTCCTTTTTGACTCGATTCCTTTGAATTTTGGAACGTTCCCTACGGTTCCAAAATCCATTTGTATCTCTCACTATTCATCTTCTTTTGACTCTGGAGTATTCCATAATTCCGCTCCGAATGATCTTTGTAGTGAGTCGGCTGTCGTGCCAATTTCAAATTGAATTGAAAAAAAATAGGGAAACTCCCTTACAATTAGCATCGATTCACCAGAGATTCTTATCTATCCTTGGTTTAGACGCTAATATCTTTTGTTATTTCAAAACTCTAACTCTTGAGATCAATGTAGATTTACCCTAGAAAAATCCACATTGATCTTATTCTTTAAGGCACGGTTGACCCGGTTAAGGTTGCTCATGATTTACTTAAGCTTATCCACCTCCCTATTTTGTTATTTAATCATCTTGTCTTTTGTTTCCAATCTATTCTTCCAAACATTTTGAACTGTACTTTCATATCTATGTTTTGTTTTATATATTGTGTTGTTTGGGTTGTTGATGTTGATTTGGGTTTCCGATCGATTCGTCTGATCAATGCTATCGATAGGATTTCTAAAACACATTGACAGAACAAACTGACACAATATTATTTTAAAATTTGGCTAATGAAATAAAATTTTGATATATAAGTAAATTTATGGAACTTAATAAATTTATTTAAAATTGATTATTTGAAATAATAATACTTAATCTATCATTTATTATTCTATAAATGAATTTATAGATAGTTGTTTATAAATTTATTTGGGAACTGAAATGAAATTAAAACAAGAAATTTGAGAAATTTAATTTCCGATGGTTTCAAACCTTGTGTTTAAGTTTTAAAGTATATTGTTTAAAGTATTTTCGAATAAGAATATGTTTCCAAAGGATTTTGAAGTTTAAAAATTAGTGCTCTTCTCTTTGTCGCTGGGAAATAATTTCGGTGATGACTGCAACATTCATCGACATTCATTTTCGAGTTTCGAAGTGAAGAGACCGCTCTATAGTCTTGCTACAGCTTTGTTTTGGAAATCAATTTGATTTGAATTTCTAAAATATGACTTGACCTATAATATATGTGGACATATGATTTAAATTTGATTCGATAAATTTGTACAAACATTTATTTATCTCTAAATGGTTTGAAGAAATCGGAAATTTAATTCTTAAATTTTATTTTTTTAAAGAATAATTCCAATTATAAAAAGAAAATCAAAAACTTTGAATATGATTTAAGCTTGAAATGATTTAATTGGAAAGTTTTATTTGTATAATACAATTGCATTCAAATATAACTTACCTTAATTTCAGAAGTTAAAAATGTAATTGGATAACATACAATATAAAAAGATTTATAAATAAAATTTGAGTGGTTATAATAAATGTTATACACTTAAATCTTAATTATAAAATGATTAACAGAGGTAAATAGAATAAATGGGTAATTGAATAATTTACAATATAAAATAATTTTAAAATAACTAAGAATAAAAGAAAGCAGTTATAATAAGTGTAAGTATACTTAACATAAGTGATAAATATATTGAGCGGAATAAATTTGATTTTAATTAGGAATAAAGAAGAATAAGATTTATTAAGTAAAATGTGTAATAAATGATTATTTTTCAAACCCATGGTTTTAAAAATTGTTAATTTAAGATGATTGGATAATAAGATAATGAAATTTAGGATAGTTAAGATTTATTTAACTTGTGTAAAGATTTATTCTCTATTTAAGATGAAATTTCCATGCTTTCAAATTGATTTCCTTATTTTGTTCTTCAAACTATCGTTTTGTTGTCCTTATTATCCTTATCTTCCTACAGACTGGTATAGACATCTTTTTATAATGTTTCCATTTAGAAATCTTTCTATAATCCTTGATAATCTTTGGTAATCATTTTGGATCCACCTTTTCGTGCTTGTGTTCTTAATTTTGGAGAATCTTGGAAAGATCATCTCCACCTTGTTAAAATTACCTATAACAACAGTTATCAGATATAATTTCAATATTCTTGTCATCTTATCTTAATCCTATTTCACTCTATCTTCTTCTGTGCTTTTCCGTACCTCATCCCTTTTCGAGGACGAAATGTTTTGAGTGGGGGAGAGTGTAACAACCCTACATTTTTGCCTATATATTTTAAATTTTACTTTATGTTCATTTTGATTATTTTAAATTTATTTTTATTTCAAACCTTTTATCTATGAATGCTGACTATTTAGTGATCTATAGTTCAAAATAGTATAAATTGGACATTTTACTAAAAAGTGAATTTCTACTCAAACTGTTTAAACTTTGACTTTTAAAATTAAAATCATTTTAAATATTAATTTTTATCTTTTATTATGAAAATAGATGTAATAACTTGAACACTGCTTTTCGTTTCGTTGAAAACGGAGTTAAACTGTAAAAGTTATGTACATTTCAATTTTGAGTGTAATTTGATTTATTTAACAAATTTGTCTATTTTAAATTATATAAATCTAAAATTCATGGTCATATTTTATTTTAATATGTTATTGTATGTTTATTTTTGTATTATAATAATTTTAAAATGAAGTAAACAATTTTCCAAAGTCAATGGTGATTTATTTATAATTTCTGGACACAGTTTTGGATTTTTAAGAAATTTCTTTAAATCTTTTTCTATTTTTTTTAAATTTAATTTTTTTTCTTATGTTTCAATGGGTTATTTTAATTATATTTTGTCTTTTAATATTTTTTTAAAGTGATGTTATAATTTTTCCAAAGTTTACTGTGTTAATTTCTTTTTTTTTAAAGGCTGTTTTCTTATTTTCTGCTATTTTCTTCATTAAAATTATATTTAATTTTTTTTTTATTTTGTGAATGTAATTTTATTTCTTTATTATTATTTATGTTTAAAAATATATTACAAGCTCATATGAATTTTCAAAAATTTATTTCATGTAATTTCAAATTTTCTAGACTAGTTTACTATTTTTAGCTATTTTCCTTGATTTAACTTTATATGATTAATAAATATTATATATATTTTTATATTTTGATAAATTTTCGAAATTTTATCTGGGATTATTATTATTCCAAGAAATATTAAATTATATAAACAAATTTAAGGAATTTCAAAGGTTTAAAACTTTTGGAATTCCTAAGTCTTTTCATCTCCCGACCTTTCATTTTCCCAACTCTTCTCTTAATTGTTTTGGCAGTGTAATCTACTCATTTTAGCCGCATTTTTTTTCACTTTCTATTTATCTTTCTCTCAAAAATAAATCACGGCTATTCTCCTTGTGAAGCTTTGGTAAAAAATTATATCTTCTTCTTGTCTTTTATTGATTTTCTACTTGAATTTGCACATGCTCTCCACCTTCATAGCTGTATCCCCCCTCCTCCAAGCTGTGGCCGACCACCACCACCACTTTTTTCTGACCATCACACATCCTAACACCTCTCCTCCTTAGGCCAAGACAAGTTATGGTGAAGATCATCACAAAAATCCATCTAAACTAGCACTAGCCATCATCTGTACCAAACCTTGTCTAGGATTGCCATCTCCTTCTTCCTCCACCTTTTGCCGCCACAACCACCACCACCTCTGACCTGACCTCCACCCTCTTCCACACCACCCACCACCACCTGAGCATCAGGCCGAGCCCAATGACCTCTGGCCGAACCATAATATAGCCTAGATGTGATGATTATTAGCCTTATACACCTAGTTATGCACCTAGATCACAACCACCTACAAACCCATGTGTAGGCCGACTCTTTGCGCACCCAAACCAGACCCAATTCCCTGTGTTAGCTGAGCTTAGTCACTGCATAACTGAAGTACCTGAGGTAGAGAGCAAGTGGAATGCAAATGTTTATGGTTTTGGGTGTTGAATTATATGTTGTTTGATGATAAATGTGTGTTGTAACTTATGTATGCATTGTATTGTTTGTGTAATTATTTTCAAGGGATATAGCTTTGGCCCTTCACTCTCTAGTCTTGTCCGTAGTTTCGTGCCTTTTTTATGTCAGTATCTGTGGTTTGGTGTCGATCTCCAGCTTTGAACATGTGAGTATTTCTCACCAGACATTATGTACTTATATAAGTAGTAAATTGACACCCTGTGAATCTGTAGAACTGTATGATCATGTTATAACTGCTTATATTATTATCATATGATGTTCACACCTATTATTACACCTATTATATTATATGTTACTGTTATTTCATGCTATTCAGTTTATTTTATCTGTTCATCACACTGCAAGTTCCCTTTAGATTAGAATCACTATGGGTTGAAATGATACATACCCGAACGGACTTTAGAATAAGGGAAAATTGTTATGGGCTGAAATGATAGGCCTGAATGATTTTCAATTTATTTCATTTACTTGAGACTGCGGGTTTGAAATGATAAAAGCCGGATTTTTCTTTGTAAATTACGGGTTGAAATGATACATTACCCGTATCACTTTACCTAGCGTAGAAAATTATATACAGACCCGTAGTTAATATATGTTTTTCTAAAAAAAATTTAAATTATTTTAGAAATGTAAATATTAAAATATTTTGATTTAAATCTAATTAAAAAGGATTTTTGTAAAATATTATTGATTTTCTGAATAACTGTAAGTGAAATGAATCAATGAAAAAGTTAGAAAATTTTAAATGTAAGTTATTTTGGAAAATTTGATTTAATTATAACTGGAAATTAAATTGAATATGAAATTATGATAAATTTATGATAATTTTAATTTAAATGAATTTAAAGTGATTTTATATCATATTAATGATTTTTAATAAAGTTGAAATGTGAAATAAATGAATATTTATGTTGAAATTTTGAAATATAACTAAAATTGGAAATTTACGAAATTGACATAAAAGTGAATTTTTAGTTAGGTAAATAAAATTAAAATTAAGTTATATTTGAGAATTTGAACTTAAGTGTTAAGTTGAAATTTAATGTAATGAATTTAAATTTGAATGTTGAAATTTAATAAGTGAATTATTAATAAATATTGATTTTTGAAAGGAAACTTAACTTTATAAAATCATGAATTTAAGGAAAATTAAATGATGCTTATGAACGTGAAAATGTATGATTTTATAAGTTAAAAATGATTTAAATAAAAAATAAGTGTTTGTGAAATTCTATTGAATATTTGAAGTTAATTAACATCATTTTTAAATGCTGTCTTTTGTTAAATTGAATTGTTTTGAATGTAACTTTCTGTAGCATTTTCCAAATGCTGGAAACTTGAATTTTCATTGTTTTAATAAATTTAAGTGCATAAATGAACATTGAAAAGTTTAAATTTGTGGAATTTAATAATTTAATTATTAAATGTAATAACTTCACTTTTATGATTTAAAATGAAGTAATTTGTTTTGAAATATAACTATTTGATATATTAAAATGATTGAAATGTGGTTTCGAAAAGATATGATATTTTGATATATTAAAATGATTTGAAATGTGGTTTTGAAAAATATAGCTATTTTGATATATTAAAATGATTTGAAATGTGGTTTTGAAAAGATACGATATTTTGATATATTAAAATGTTTTGAAATGAAGTTTTGAAAGATATGATATTTTGATATTAAAAATGTTATAAAATGAAGTTTTGATAGATATGATATTTTGATAATAAAATGATTTAAAAAGGATGTTTTGAAGGATATGATATTTTAAATATATTAAATTGATTTGAAAGGAAGTTTTTAAAGGATATGATAATTTAATATATTAAAATGGTTAGAAATGACTTGATATTTATTTTGATAAATATTTGAATTGAAAGATATGGTATGATGATATATTGAAATGGTTTGGAAATGATTTAATCTTTATTTTGATAAAGATTTGGGTTGAAATGATATTTTATTTTTGAAGTATAAAATATTGTTTCAAAGTTATAACTATGTGTTATAATAATGATTGGTTATTAAAGAGACCGGGATCAGATATTGTCTTATAGCCGGCCAATACCGAAAACCACTTTAACAACTGTGTACGCGGTGGAGATTCTAGAATGAAGTAGGATGGTGACGACGTTCTCGAGGTATATTACGTGGACCCAACTCCCGTGAGTTGGCATAAATGACTAAAACATGAGCTATACCGGGCAACACAAAGGGTCGCACCCTTTCATCGAGCATGCTCCATCGGAAACCATTCTATTACTTTTGTGATTCGATATGTGGCGCCACTTTGATTCGGGGGTATGTCTCGAGGTGGGCGGAAGCTGCTGGCTTGCCATCACCACCGGTCCGGGAGTGCAAACGGTGTATCCACCCTGGCATTGCCTCGCGTGCCGTGTCATCTCCTTATAGCGAGCCCACTACGATTTTGGTTTTAAAGATCCGGCCGTGTTAAAGTTCACCATCCCCTTAACGCTATTTTCTATATAATTATACTTTACTGATTAGACACTACTGTATATAGCGTATATTACTGCATAGTAAATAGTTTAACGGATCCTTAGAGGATGGGCGGTCCCAAGCATCTTCTTAGTTACTTGTACCTTTACTACAGTTCACTTGAGTTGGTTTACATTGTATAAGTATGTATGTCCTGATTCGAGTGTTTGTATTTTTATTTACGCTCGGGTCAACCTGAGTTATTCACAGATTTGGATTTCCACTTCCTGGAGATTTGAATCGTTGGAGATTATCTACATGTCAAGTTTTATCTTTTCAGTATGTTGTTCCTTCCAGCTATTGTATTAGTAGATTTTTATATATTGGGACTTCTTTTGTACTTTATTTCTTCTGTTGTATATTATCTAACTCTGATATTTATATAGTAGCTTCATGAACTACTATCTCTTTTACTTCCGCTGCATTATTATTACTCTGTGTCTGTGATCTGTGATTTTATTTACTGTAATTCTAAGATTTGCCAAATTTTATTTACAACGCGGTATTTTGAGCAATTCAATTCCGACATGAGTGTCTACCTATACACTTATAATGGATGCGAATGGTTGAAAATATCGGGTCGTTACAGTTGGTATTGGAGCTTTGGTAGCTCTAGGCAAAACTTAGCATATGGAGTGAATGTATTTACAGAATCACTTTCATTCAAGTTTGAATATCTTCCTTTTTGACTCGATTCCTTTGAATTTTGGAATGTTCTCTACTGTTCCAAAATCCATTCGTATCCCTCACTATTCATCTTCTTTTGACTCTGAAGTATTCCATAACTCCGCTTCGAATGATCTTTTTAGTGAGTCGACGGTCGCGCCAATTTCAAATTGAATTGAAAAAAAATAGGGAAACTCCATTACAATTAGTATCGATTCACCAGAGATTCTTATCTATCCTTGGTTTAGATGCTAATATCTTTTGTTATTTCAAAACTCTAACTCTTGAGATCAATGTAGATTTACCCTAGAAAAATCCACATTGATCTTATTCTTTAAGGCACGGTTGACCCGGTTAAGGTTGCCCATGATTTACTTAAGCTTATCCACCTCCCTAATTTGTTATTTAATCATCTTGTCTTTTGTTTCCAATCTATTCTTCAAAACATTTTGAATTGTACTTTCATATCTATGTTTTGTTTTATATATTGTGTTGTTTGGGTTGTTGATGTTGATTTGGATTTCCGATCGATTCGTCTGATCAATGCTATCCTTAGGATTTCTAAAACACATTGACAGAACAAACTGACACGATATTATTTTAAAATTTGGTTAATGAAATAAAATTTTGATATATAAGTAAATTTATGGAACTTAATAAATTTATTTAAAATTGATTATTTGAAATGATAATACTTAATCTATCATTTATTATTCTATAAATGAATTTATAGATAGTTGTTTATAAATTTATTTGGGAACTGAAATGAAGTTAAAACAAGAAATTTGAGAAATTTAATTTCCGATGGTTTCAAACCTTGTGTTTAAGTTTTAAAGTATATTATTTAAAGTATTTTCGAACAAGAATATGTTTCCAAAGGATTTTAAAGTTTAAAAATTAGTGCTCTTCTCTTTGTCGCTGGGAAATAATTTCGGTGATGACTGCAGCATTCATCGACATTCATTTTCGAGTTTCGAAGTGAAGAGATCGCTCTGTAGTCTTGCTACAGCTTTGTTTTGGAAATCAATTTGATTTGAATTTCTAAAATATGACTTGATCTATAATATATGTCATATGATTTAAATTTGATTCGATAAATTATGTACATACATTTATTTATCTCTAAATGGTTTGAAGAAATCGGAAATTTAATTCTTAAATTTTATTTTTTTAAAGAATAATTTCAATTATAAAAAGAAAATCAAAATTTTTGAATAAATGACTTAAGCTTGAAATGATTTAATTGGAAAGTTTTATTTGTATAATACAATTGCATTCAAATATAACATAACTTAATTTCAGAAGTCAAAAATGTAATTGGATAATATACAATATAAAAAGATTTATAAATAAAATTTGAGTGATTATAATAAATGTTATACACTTAAATCTTAATTATAAAATGATTAACAGAGGTAAATAGAATAAATGGGTAATTGAATAATTTACAATATAAAATAATGTTAAAAGAACTAAGAATAAAAGAAAGCAGTTATAATAAGTGTACTATATTTAACATAAGTGATAAATATATTGAGCGGAATAAATTTAATTCTAATTAGGAATAAAGAAGAATAAGATTTATTAAGTAAAATGTGTAATAAATGATTATTTTTCAAACCCATGGTTTTAAAAATTGTTAATTTAAGATGATTGGATAATAAGATAATGAAATTTGGGATAGTTAAGATTTATTTAACTTGTGTAAAGATTTATTCTCTATTTAAGATGAAATTTCCATGCTTTCAAATTTATTTTCTTATTTTGTTCTTCAAACTATCTTTTTGTTGTCCTTGTTATCCTTGTCTTCCTATAGACTGGTATAGACATCTTTATATAATGTTTCCGTTTAGAAATCTTTCTATAATCCTTGATAATCTTTGGTAATCATTTTGGATCCACCTTTTCGTGCTTGTGTTCTTAATTTTAGAGAATCTTGGAAAGATCATCTCCACCTTGTTAAACTTACCTATAACAACAGTTATCAGATATAATTTCAATCTTCTTGTGATCTTATCTTAATCCTATTTCACTCTATCTTCTTCTGTGCTTTTTCGTACCACATCCCTTTTCGAGGACGAAATGTTTTGATTGGGGGAGAGTGTAACAACCCTACATTTTTGCCTATATATTTTAAATTTTACTTTATGTTCATTTTGATTATTTTAAATTTATTTTTATTTCAAACCTTTTATCTATGAATGCTGACTATTTAGTGATCTATAGTTCAAAATAGTATAAATTGGACATTTTACTAAAAAAGTGAATTTCTACTCAAACTGTTTAAACTTTGACTTTTAAAATTAAAATCATTTTAAATCTTAAACTTTATCTTTTATTATGAAAATAGATGTAATAACTTGAACACTGCTTTTCGTTTCATTGAAAACGGAGTTAAACTGTAAAAGTTATGTACATTTCAATTTTGAGTGTAATTTGATTTATTTAACAAATTTGTCTATTTTAAATTATATAAATCTAAATTTCTTTGTCATATTTTATTTTAATATGTTATTGTATGTATATTTTTGTATTATAATAATTTTAAAATGAAGTAAACAATTTTCCAAAGTCAATAGTGATTTATTTATAATTTCTGGACACTGTTTTGGATTTTTAAGAATTTCTTTAAATCTTTTTCTATTTTCTTTAAATTTAATTTTTTTTATTATGTGTCAATGGGTTATTTTAAGTATATTTTGTCTTTTAATATTTTTTTAAAGTGATGTTATAATTTTTCCAAAGTTTGCTGTGTTAATTTTTTTTTAAAAAAAGGCTGTTTTCTTATTTTCTACTATTTTCTTCATTAAAATTACATTTAAATTTAATTTTTTTTTATTTTGTGAATTTATTTTTTTATTATTATTTATTTTTAAAAATATATTACCAGCTCATATGAATTTTCTAAAATTTATTTCATGTAATTTCAAATTTTCTAGACTAGTTTACTATTTTTAGCTATTTTCCTTAATTTAACTTTATATAATTAATAAATATTATATATATTTTTATATTTTGATAAATTTTCGAAATTTAATCTGGGATTATTATTATTTCCAGAAATATCAAGTTATATAAATAAATTTAATGAATTTGAAAGGTTTAAAACTTTTGGAATTTCAAAGTCTTTTCTTCTCCCGACCTATCATTTTCCCAACTCTTCTCTTAATTTTTTTGGCAGTGTAATTTACTCATTTCAGCTGCATTTTTTTTTCACTTTCATGAAAATTATTTCTCTTTCTCTCAAAAAAAAATCACGGCTATTCTCCTTATGAAGCTTTGGTAAAGAATTCTATCTTCTTTTTGTCTTTTATTGATTTTCTACTTGAATTTGCACATGCTCTCCACCTTCATAGCTGTATCCCCCCTCCTCCAAGCTGTGGTCGACCACCACCACCACTTTTTTCTGACCATCACACATCCTAACACCTCTCCTCCTCAGGCCAAGACAAGCCATGGTGAAGATCATCACAAAAATCCATCTAAACTAGCACTAGCCATCACCTGTACCAAACCTTGTCTAGGATTGCCATCTCCTTCTTCCTCCACCTTTTGCCGCCACAACCACCACCACCTCTGACCTGACCTCCACCCTCTTCCACACCACCCACCACCACCTGATCATCAGGCCGAGCCCAATGACCTCTGGCCGAACCATAATATAGCCTAGATGTGATGATTATTAGCCTTATACACCTAGTTATGCACCTAGATCACAACCACCTACAAACCCATGTGTAGGCCGACCCTTTGCACACCCAAACCAGACCCAATTCCCTGTGTTAGCTGAGCTTGGTCACTGCATAACTGAAGTACCTGAGGTAGAGAACAAGTGCAATGCAAATGTTTATGGTTTTGGGTGTTGAATTATATGTTGTTTGATGATAAATGTGTGTTGTAACTTATGTATGCATTGTATTGTTTGTGTAATTATTTTCAAGGGATATAGCTTTGGCCCTCCACTCTCTAGTCTTATCCGTAGTTTCGTGCCTTTTTTGTGTCAGTATCTGTGCTTTGGTGTCGATCTCCAGCTTTGAACATGTGAGTATTTCTCACCAGACATTATGTACTTATATAAGTAGTAAATTGACACCTTGTGAATCTGTAGAACTATATGATCATGTTATAACTGCTTATATTATTATCATATGATGTTCACACCTGTTATTACACCTATTATATTATATGTTACTGTTATTTCATGCTATTCTGTTTATTTTATCTGTTCATCACACTGCAAGTTCCCTTTAGATTAGAATCACTATGGGTTGAAATGATACATACCCGAACGGACTTTAGAATAAGGGAAAATTGTTATGGGCTTAAATGATAGGGCTGAATGATTTTCAATTTATTTCATTTACTTGAGACTGCGGGTTTGAAATGATAAAACCTGGATTTTTCTTTATAATTTACAGGTTGAAATGATACATTACCCGCATCACTTTACCTAGCGTGGAAAATTATATACAAACCCGTAGTTAATATATGTTTTTCTAAAAAAAATTAAATTATTTTAGAAATGTAAATATTAAAATATTTTGATTTAAATCTAATTAAAAAGGATTTTTGTAAAATATTATTGATTTTCTGAATAATTGTACGTGAAATTAATAAATGAAAAAGTTAGAAAAGTGTAAATGTAAGTTATTTTGGAAAATTTGATTTAATTATAATTGGAAATTAAATTGAATATGAAATGATGATAAATTTATGATAATTTGAATTTAAATGAATTTAAAGTGATTTTATATCATATTAATGATTTTTAATAAAGTTGAAATATGAAATGAGTGAATATTTAAGTTGAAATTTTGAAATATAACTAAAATTGGAAATTTACGAAATTGACTTAAAACTGAATTTTTTGTTAGGTAAATAAAAATAAAATTAAGTTATATTTGAGAATTTGAACTTAAGTGTTAAGTTGAAATTTAATGTAATGAATTTATATTTGAATGTTGAAATTTAATAAGTAAATTATTAATAAATATTGATTTTTGAAAGGAAACTTAACTTTATAAAATCATGAATTTAAGGAAAATTAAATGATGCTTATGAACGTGAAAATGTATGATTTTATAAGTTAAAAATGATTTAAATAAAAAATAAGTGTTTTTGAAATTCTATTGAATATTTGAAGTTAATTAACAGCATTTTTAAATGCTGTCTTTTGTTAAATTGAATTGTTTTGAATGTAACTTTCTGTTGCATTTTCGAAATGCTGGAAACTTGAATTTTCATTGTTTTAATAAATTTAAGTGCATAAATGAACATTGAAAAGTTTAAATTTTTTGAATTTAATAATTTAATTGTTAAATGCAATAACTTCACTTTTATGATTTAAAATGAAGTAATTTGTTTTGAAATATAACTATTTGATATATTAAAATGATTGAAATGTGGTTTCGAAAAGATATGATATTTTGATATATTAAAATGATTTGAAATGTGGTTTTGAAAAATATAGCTATTTTGATATATTAAAATGATTTGAAATGTGGTTTTGAAAAGATATGATATTTTGATATATTAAAATGTTTTGAAATGAAGTTTTGAAAGATATGATATTTTGATATTAAAAATGTTTTGAAATGAAGTTTTGAAAGATATGATATTTTGATAATAAAATGATTTAAAAAGGATGTTTTGAAGGATATGATATTTTAAATATATTAAATTGATTAGAAAGGAAGTTTTTAAAGGATATGATAATTTAATATATTAAAATGGTTAGAAATGACTTGATATTTATTTTGATAAATATTTGAATTGAAAGATATGGTATGATGATATATTGAAATGGTTTGGAAATGATTTAATCTTTATTTTGATAAAGATTTGGGTTGAAATGATATTTTATTTTTGAAGTATAAAATATTGTTTCAAAGTTATTACTATGGGTTATAATAACGATTGGTTGTTAAAGAGACCGGGATCGGATATTGTCTTATAGCCGGCCAATACCGAAAACCACTTGAACAATTGTGTACGCGGTGGAGATTCCAGAATGAAGTAGGATGGTGGCGACGTTCTCGTGGTATATTACGTGGACCCAACTCCCGTGAGTTGGCATAAATGACTAAAACAGGAGCTATACCGGGCTACACAAAGGGTCGCACCCTTTCATCGAGCATGCTCCATCGGAAACCATTCTATTACTTTTGTGATTCGATATTTGGAGCCACTTTGATTCGGAGGTATGTCTCGAGGTGGGCGGAAGCTGCTGGCTTGCCGTCACCACCGGTCCGGGAGTGCAAACGGTCTATCCACCCTGGCATTGCCTCGCGTGCCGTGTCATCTCCTTATAGCGAGCCCACTACGATTTTGGTTTTAAAGATCCGGCCGTGTTAAGGTTCACCATCCCCTTAACGCTATTTTCTATGATTTTATACTTTACTGATTAGACACTACTGTATATAGCGTATATTACTACATAGTAAATAGTTTAACGGATCCTTAGAGGATGGGCGGTCCCAAGCATCTTCTAAGTTACTTGTACCTTTACTACAGTTCACTTGAGTTGGTTTACATTGTATAAGTATGTATGTCCTGACTCGAGTGTTTGTATTTTTATTTACGCTCGGGTCAGCCTGAGTTATTCACAGATTTGGATTTCCACTTCCTGGAGATTTGAATCGCTGGAGATTATCTACTTGTCAAGTTTTATCTTTTCAGTATGTTGTTCCTTCCAGCTATTGTATTAGTAGATTTTTATATATTGAGACTTCTTTTGTACTTTATTTCTTCTGTTGTATCTTATGTAACTCTGATATTTATATAGTAGCTTCATGAACTACTATCTCTTTTACTTCCGCTGCATTATTATTACTCTGTGTCCATGATCTATGATTTTATTTACTGTATATTCTAAGATTTGCCAAATTTTATTTACAACGCGGTATTTTGAGTGATTCAATTCCGGCATGAGTGTCTACCTATACACTTATAATGGATGCGAATGGTTAAAAATATCGGGTCGTTACATTTTACCCTGATTATATTTTATATATAAAATAATAATTTTCAAAAATTATTATGGTACATATATAGTGTGAATAGGTTATTAGATGTGACGATCCGAATTTTCGAGCATTTAAAATCGAAATATTTAATCGATTTTAAATATTTAAATGTTAATTTCTAACTTGGATTTCAAATATCACAATTTATTTGATAATTAAATTATTAAATTAAATAATTTGAAATTGGGTAAAATATGAAATCTGATATTTTAAGCCTATTAAAAATAATTTGAAGGCTTGTAAATTTTATACTGATAGTTATGAAGATAATAAAAGCTTTTAAATTAAAATTGGAGGTGATTCGTTTGGTTTTAAAAATATATCGTTTATCTTGAATTTAAAGAATAGCCTTCTGAGGCACGGTCTCGGAATTTGACAAAATCAGTTCCATTGGATCCGTAATATTTTATTATTATCGGATTCCAAATTTCGTGGTGACTGGAGTTGTGTGAGCGGACGATATATAAACGCGTTGAAAATCTATATCGGAAATTAAATAATAATTGGAGTCAAAAAGCTATCTTCTCCATACGATTGAGTTAGGCCTCGAAACCTTTTCCATTGCGCTTGGAATATGAGTTTAACATTATAAAAGCCTAGCGGCACGCCTCGATAGGAATTCAAAATTGTAAGTTGCATTTTCGAGACTATTTGAATTTGAATTTATAAATAAGTAAATACTGTACTTGATTAGTCAAACTCTTTTTTTTCACATCAGAATTTTTCCAGTCCTTTCCTAAATACGCTACCCTATCCCTTCTTCTATACGCCTTCTTTCTCATTTTTAAATGCCAAGCTTTCTTCTTCTTTTTACTATCTTTGGTCAATAAAATTTAATGGCCGAGCGTTTGTATTTTTTACCGTCTTCCCCTCTTTCATTTTTCCCCCATTCGAACTCATACATAATTAGGCCTCCCTCTCTCGAAATTCAGGGTCAAAATCAAAATTAGTAGATATCGAATGTCTCCTCACCAAATTTTTACGTTCGAAGCAATAACTTTCTTCCTCCTCTTGACGTAACTATGCCGAGTCCCTGAAAGATTTTCAAAGACCATGATTTTATTCGACTCCCCACCCAAAATTATCCTAAAATCGAAGCCGCGCAGAACATCCTCCAGATCTTATTCCGAAGGAAGATCGTATGGCCAGGCACGTACTCGACTCGCTGCTTCCATTAAGCACAACCACGGTGGTAGCTCCCTCGTTGTCCATCACCAAGTTACTCCGATGGCTGGAGAAGTAACACCGTGTATCTTGGTACTGTTAAAGGTTAGACTTCATCTTTTGTGGGATGTCATATGGATGTTGTAACTGCGAATTTGACTGATTAGGTCTTTAATTCGTTAAGTGTGGCTGGTGGACGTGTATGTGGCTGTGTGAGTAGTGAAGAGGCATGCCTAGTGTTTGTTCAAATGTTGTCTTGGTATTAGGCATGCTGTTGTTTCAGTTGCTCCAAACCCATCTGTAAACCCGTATGCTAGTGGAGAGGCATATGATTGTTAGGTCAAAGTCTTGCTGGAGTTTATTGTTAGCAATGGTAGTAAGGTGTAGCTTTTTCTAGTTGATTTTGTGTTTATATATATATATATATATATATATATATAGTAAGTAGTCACTATTTGTCATTTACAAAAGAAAATACACACCTACATAGTTAATTGAAGATATAAGCAGGAAATATTTATAGATGTTATTTTAGATTTACTAGTATTTAAACAAAAAAAGATGTACTATGGAAACTAATTTGTTTAATTAACCTATTTAAATATTTTAATTACTAAAATCTATTTATTTTAAGGAAATTAGTTTAAAATCAATTTATTAGTTTAAAACCAAATGATTAGTTTAAAATTAAATTTATTGGTCAATTTAATTTATTGAATGGTAATTATTTAGAGATTATTTCAGATGTTAATAAATTATATAATTTGTACAAGGTCTAAAACTGTGAAGAAAACAAGTCGGGTTGGATCAGATTGCAAATCAAAAATCAAAGGTGAGTTGATCTCACTTATCTGGCAATAATTTTAAATTTAAATGATTAAATTTAAATAATTTGGTTGAATGGTTGAATTGATCTGATATGCTATATTATAGTATATATTACATCTTGGAATGATTGATTTCTCGCATTTATATAGCAGATGATAATATATTAAACCCATGTACCACGATATTCCACCTCGAAGTGGAATTGATATTTTATATTGTGCTAACATCTATGGATGCAGGGAAAATAGGTTGGAGGGATCCAAATGGGTCCCTCGACATTTACTTAAATTATTTAATATTCTCTATTATGATTAGTTGATATTCTATGATAAATTATATTGGAATATTGAATGATATGGTTTGATTGGATATATTTGGGTATAATGAATTACCAGAAATATATAAATTGGATGTTGGAAAGAAAATAAAAGAAGTGAATTTGTAAGCGAAATAATTATAGAAAATTTGAATAAATTAAAAATGAATTGCAAAGAAATGGAAATGATATTAAAATACTAATAAATAACTTCGAGCATGAAAGGAAAAAAAGAAAAGATTTTTGAATAAACAGAAATTAATGAATTGTAAGATTAAGTGATATTATTTTGGAGGAATAAAGAATTATTTTAAAATTTAAAGTTTAAATTTATTTTAAAGGGATAAAGAAGTAATTTGAGAAATCTAAAATTGGTATTTTCAGTTAAAAATATTTTAAATCATAATTAAAGATTTAAATCTGAAGTTAATGGAATTTGGAATAAAAGGGAGTAAATTGGAAATCAATTTGGAAAATTGATTCAAGTGTTTGAAATTGGTAATTTAAAGAAGAATATGAAGAGATGTATATTTCTTTGGGTAGCCAAGTACGATTTCAAAGTAAATTTTTAAATATAAGATAGAGGTTTAATGTTGTTTTAAAAAGCATGTTTTAGAAAATTTAGTATTTCTAATCCTTTAAATTCTTAAGTAAATATTTTTCAAATCTAATATCGTAGTAATTATTTAAAAAGTGACTTATTATTTTGTTTTAAAAAGTGAAAACCTAGTTTTATATTTTATAAAGTAACCTTATTTTCAAATATTCATATAGTATGTATTTTAACCCAATTATTAAAGTAGTTTTAACTTAAATGTTTTAAAGTATATTTCAAAGTAAGCGTTTTAAATTATTTTAAAAATCTAAAATTTTATGCTTGGTAATTCCAGTGGAAATAAAAAATACTTGGAATTTATTCCGTGAAAGGAAGATAGTTTGAAACTGTTTTCAAAGGATCGAAATTGGAAATATATCTTGCAAAGATATTATTTGAGATAAATAAATAATTTGGAAAATTATTTATCGTGTGATGGATGTTGTGAATATTAATTGATTGTTAAATAACCGACTATCAATATTGGACAAATACGCTGATCGTTTCGAAGAGACCGGGATCGAGATTTATTTCTCGAAAACCACTTCGATCCTGTTTGTACGTTTTCGTGGAAAACAAGTTTGGATTCGAAGATAGAGTAGTGAAGTGCAAGGGCTAGTCGCTACTAATCCTGAGGATATTTCCAAAATGGATGTAGTAGGAATAGTGCCATCGGTTCCGTTCGAACCCGGAACGGACTTGTATGTATGGATGCTTTCGGAACATCGTCAGGTGGACGATGGGCATTCTAAGGGATTTGTCTAAAAAGGTAACGCTTATCCTCAAGCCTCATCAACCGCGAATCACTGAAAATCGGGGGTTATGCAGCAAGGCTATGTGGGTAGCACCCATTCAGGGTGAGGTCATCCCTGTCTAGATGTCCCTTTTTATTTCGGCTTAGTGGGCGGTTGCTGATCCCAACCGCGGGGTGATCTCACTCGGGATTATCCAGTAAGGGGTAGTCCCGGTCTTGTGTTGCAGGGGAGCGGGCGTACTCCTCGGTACTATGATCTAGGCCACATACTGTGACAGGTGGTACCCCAGTGCCTAGTCATTAGTTGGAAATCCATTCTCCCTACGAGCCTTGTACGAGTTTTGTTTGTATTACCCACTCTGTGGCTAGTAGATGGAATTTAATAATGTAACAACTTCGGCTATTTTAATAAGTATTTGTATATAGACCCTATATAATATCAGAGGATTTTATAAGAAAAATGTTTTAGCTATCGTAAGGTAAAAACCCGACATGTTTATTTATGGTGTGGTCTTACGAGATGCTTTTGTTTTCAAAGGATTTTTTTGAAACTTTAATAATCAATTGAGTGTGATTTTCTCACGCTGGTATTCCAGACTGACTCGGGTGTTATTTAACTGTAATGCTCGGGTTAGACCGAATATTATAAGATACATGATATGATGCTGTGGAGCTCAGGAGACGAGCTGGATGACGATACGTACTCCCGTTCTTGTTTTATATATATTCCGCTATGTTGAGTAGCTGTGTGTATGCTATTGATATTGAACGGTGATTGATGTACTCTGATGATGTAATATATAAACGGATATAATTGATTTTGTGTAAAGACCATTTATTATATATTATATTTTATTCCGCTGCGATGGTTAGATTCTGATGTTGTTTTCTATTTTCTTCTTCTACCTCTTCTTCTTTAACCCAAATGGTTCGTATTTTCGTTCGACTTGAGTTGATTGATGTAAAATAGTGTCAACTCAAGGGGTACGGATTTGCGGGTCGTTACGCTTGGTATTAGAGCTTAGGTTGGTGATAACCTTGGCTCTGGTGGAAATTACTCATAGAATAGAGTCCGTAAGTACTCTAGAATGAGTTTGAGAGTATTAATAGATATGAGCGCGTATTTGATAGTGAATGTAAAATTGTTTTTATCTGGCGTTGATTTATCGGTTGAATGTTTATGGATTCTGGTCGATATATGGGACGCTATGTCATCGATAGGGATTTCTAAACTTTTGAATAAGATAAACCAACACAGTATTGTTTTAAATAGGGTAAATGGAATAATTTTACCCAAAATTATTTTGTATATAAAGGAAATAATTTTTCGTAAATTGTTATCATTATATATGGATGCTTGGATGGTGGAAAGTGATAATATTTAATTATTATCATTATTGTATGAGAATTGAATAAGAAATTGAAAATAATAACCTGAGATTAAGGAATAAATTTATAAATAAATGAGATTTGTAAATGTGATTCATAATTGAATAAGATATTGAAACCATAACTAAAAACTAGACACAAATTCATATACAAATGAAATTTGTAAATGTAAACTATAAATGTAAATTATAGTGTGATTAATAATTAAAATAAGATAAAATTCCAAAGTAATGTTTGAATATAAATTTAAAGGATTTAGGATTTGGAATTTGGAAATTTAGATTCCTTTGAATTTGATAATGTTTCTCAAAAGTTGGGAAGATAATATATATTGAGAAATATTTTTGAATCGGATGTGAAATCTAGAGAAATTTGGAATTTAAAAATATTTAAAGGGTTTTAAAAGAGATAAAAGCATTGAACTCTTATGTCGCTGGAAAATAACTTCGGTAATGACTGCAGCATTATCGATGTTCATTTTCGAGTTTCCAAATGGGGGATTGCTACCTGGATGTTTTGGATTAATGTTTGTTTGCGAAATTGGGTTTGATTCTGAAAATGCAAGGAATTTTGGATATAGGTGATTTCAAATTGAATTTTGAAATGTTGAAAGATTGTTTAAACTTTGTAATTTTAACTAAGAATATTTATGACATATAAAAAGTTTGATAACTTGTAAAATTGGAATTTGTGGAAATAAAATTCAACTTTGTAAGTAAGTAAAGTGAAAACTAAATACTAGAATCTAAAATCTGAATTGTGTTAAATTATGTGAAATGGAAAAATTAGACAAGTTGGACTAAATAAAACAAAGTTTTAAGATTTAAAATTTGTATGTAACTGAAGGATTTATATGGTATGCAAATGAAATGAAATTCAATATTTGATGATGCTTGATTTAAATGTGTAAAATAAGGTGCAGAATAAGTTCAAATGGACTAAAAATAATAAATGGTTGGAAATAAAATTTATTGGTTGAAAATGAATTTGTGAATGAATAAATGGATCAACTATTGAACTTATAAAGTGAAGTTGATATTAATAAGAAGAAATTGGAAATTTTAATCCGGAAATTAAAATTTAACTTAAGTGAATGTAAGTGAAGAAAATATATTTGAATTTATAATTTTGGAATGTAAATCCCAATATGAGAATGAAAATTTAACTTAAGCAAGTTAAATAGGATGAGTTGATTAAATGAATTGTATGCATTGAAATTAATGAGATGAAATCAACTTAAGAAAAAAAAAGAGGAGAATTCCTGGAATAAAAAAAATTGATTAGGAGTTAAATTAAAAATCGAAGGCGAACTAGTTGATAAATTAGTGGTTAATTTAAATTTGGAACTTGGATTAAATAGAAATTATTAAATGCAATTCAAGTTGAAATACTAACAAATCGAATGTGGATAATATAAATAGAGCTCGACACATATATTTTGAATGCTGTTAAGTGAGATAAAAACGAATTGAAACAGAAGTTACTTAAGTTGTGAATAAATTCAATTCAAGTATAAATATATGGAATATGACTTCGAAATATTATTCAAATGAGCTTGGGTTATGGAATTAGAAATGAATATGTGTATACATTATAAACTTGGATTATGAATAAATTTGAACTGTGAATAAAAAAAAATGCGAATGGGATTGGTTGTAAATAGATGAAAGTATGGATATAAATAAATTTGTGACTCATAGAAACTTAGAAATGGAAGTGTAAGTGAATTAAATATAAAGTGGAGTTGGTTGGAATTGGATTACAATAGAAATGATCTAAGTTGCAAATAAAATCCAATATGAATATAACAAGTTAATTATGTGCTTGGATATTATTTTGATAAATTGAGAATGTGAATTAAAATTCAAATGGTTTGAATTAATGATATACAAGCATGGAAGGTTGTTGAGATCAAATGAAAATTTGGCGAGTATGAAATATATTGATTTTAAAATCGATTAAATTTGATATGAGTTTGTTTCGATTGGAAATGGTTAGTGATATAAAAAACATAAATTGTGTCGAGCTAAATAAAATGGGTTCGTATGGAACCTACGCACTATGAAATAAAATACCATGTAAGATAAAATAGAAATGAATTAAAAATAAATTGAGTTGGAGATCAATTTAAAATTTGCTATAAAACTTAAGAAATAAAAAAAAATTCTATGAACTGGTAGATGTAAATAAAATTGATTTTGAAATCAATTGAATTGAATATGAGCTTGTTTGGATTAAAAATGAACTGAAATGTAAGAAATCGGATTGTAAACCATTAACATTGGACGAAATGGCATATGAATTGGTTGAAATAAATGTCGAAGCCTTAAAATTGTTTATGACAATTATTTAGTATGCATTTTTTAGAATTCATGTTTTAAGCTATATAAATATAAGTGAAATGTGGAAAATTGTATATATTTAGCACTTACTTGTTTAATTGAGTAAGTACAGGTACCGGGAAGCCGTTTGGATGGATTGGATCGCGCTAAATGCTAAAATAAAGAAGCTGCTTGCTTATAAATGCTAAATAAGTTACGCCTACGCAATAAAAATAGGAAATATGAACTGTTTTTGGTTTTTCCGACCGTGTGGGTCGATGTATACATACTTATATCTTTTGTCATATTGTAAAAGCTCCTCCGTACAAAGGAGACTCTGCCAAAAAATTTCAGAAATTTTGGGAGTTAGAAAAATTTTTGAAAATTTTTGGGAAAATTTTAGTTAGAGACAAAACGATTTCAAAATTGGAAACTAAAATAAAGTGGTGAATGAAACTAATTTAAAATAATGATATGAATCAGTTATAAAAAAGATTAAATTAAATATACAAAGTTGAAGATAAATTGAATTCATATGGAAATGGGAGAACCAATTTGAATAGAAGTAGATGTTGACTAAAGTAGTGAAGTGAAAATAAATAAAGAAGCATATTAAATGCTTATACTAAACTTAAGAAAGGAATGGTGAATTCTTAATTGGAAATTGATATTACAAATATATTCTAAGTTAATATTTGGATGAATAAATATTGTCATTTGGTAAGGAAGTCGATAAAATATTTTTGAATGTTGTGACTGGATATTATTGCTAAGTGGAATATACAGGTATTATGAAGGAAAAGAAAAATGGGTTTTTATTTCAGAAGATAAATTTGAATTGCTCGACAAAAAGGTATGTGTTTAAGTTTCTGTATGAAATTTGATTGGGTTTTTGATCGAGCCACTTGGCATTTTGTTTTCTTTGGAATTTGGGAGCCCGTAGAGGCCTTTTGTAGTTGTACCGAGCTAGCCGTGCAAAGGAGACGCTGGCAAAAAATTTCGAAAATTTAAGGAGTTAGAAAAATTTTGAGAAAAATTGGTAATTCAAAATTTGGTTTTAAATTGAAACTTGAATGATTAAGCAAATAGTATTGATTGCAACATTATAGGAGAGTTTGGGAAGTTAGTAAGAATGGTAATGGGTCTTTTACAATAAGATAGATTGGTAGGATGTTGAATTGTTAGAAACTGTTTGGTTTTAGGGAAGATAGTTAACGCATATTGGACCATTCTTCCTAACTAGTAATTTCGGGGACGAAATTCTTTTAAGGGGGGATGAATGTGACGACCCAGAATTTTCGAGCATTTAAAATCAGAATATTTAATCGATTTTATATATTTAAATGTTAATTTCTAACTTGAATTTTAAATATCACAATTTATTTGATAATTAAATTATTAAATTAAATAATTTGAAATTGGTTAAAATATGAAATCTGAGATTTTAAGCCTATTAAAATAATTTGAAGGCTTGTAAATTTTATACTGATAGTTCTAAAGATAATAAAAACTTTTAAATTGAAATTAGAGGTGATTCGTTTGGTTTTGAAAATATATCGTTTAAATTGAATTTAAAGAATAGCCTTCCGAGGCACAGTCTCGGAATTTGACGAAACCAGTTCCATTGGATCCGTAATATTGTATTATTATCGGATTTCAAATTTTGTGGTGATTGGAGTTGTTGTGTGAGCAGACGATATATAAACGCGTTGAAAATCTATATCGGAAATTAAATAATAATTGGATTCAAAAAGTTATCTTCTCCATACGATCGAGTTAGGCCTCGAAACCTTTTCCGTTGCGTTCGAAATATGAGTTTAACATTATAAATGCCTAGCGGCACACCTCGATAGGAATTCAAAATTGTAAGTTGCATTTTCGAGACTATTTGAATTTGAATTTATAAATAAGTAAATACTGTACTTGATTAGTCAAACTCTTTTTTTTCACATCAGAATTTTTTCCAGTCCTTTCCTAATTACGCTACCCTATCCCTTCTTCTATGCGCCTTCTTTCTCATTTTTAAAAGCCGAGCTTTCTTCTTCTTTTTACTATCTTCGGTCAACAAAATTTAATGGCCGAGCGTTTGTATTTTTTACCGTCTTCCCCTCTTCGTTTTTCCCCATTTCAAACTCATACCTAATTAGGCCTCCCTCTCTCGAAATTCAGGGCCAAAATCAGAAACAGTAGATATCGAATGTCTCCTCACCAAATTCTTACGTTTGAAGCAATAACTTTCTTCTTCCTCTTGACGTAACTATGCCGAGTCCCTGAAAGATTTTCAAAGACATGATCTTATTCGACTCCCCACTCAAAATTATCCCAAAATCAAAGCCGCGCAGAACATCCTCCAGATCTTATTCCGAAGGAAGATCGTGTGGCCAGGCACGTACTCGACTCGCTGCGTCCATTAAGCACGACCACCGCGGTAGCTCCCTCGTTGTCCATCACCAAGTTACTCCGATGGCTGGGGAAGTAACATCGTGTATCCTGGTACTGTTAAAGGTTAGATTATCTTTTGTGGGATGTCATATGGATGTTGTAACTGCGGATTTGACTGAATGGGGCTTTAATTTGTTAAGTGTGGATGGTGGACGTGTATGTGGCTATGTGAGTAGTGAAGAGGCACGCCTAGTGTTTGTTCAAATGTTGTCTTGGTATTAGGCATGTTGTTGTTTCAGTTGCGCCAAACCCGTTTGTAAACCCGTATGCTAGTGGAGAGGCACATGATTGTTAGGTCAAAGTCTTGCCGGAGTTTACTGTTAGCAATGGCAGTAAGGTAGAGCCTTTTCTAGTTGATTTTGTGTTTATATACATATATATAGTAAGTGGTCACTATTTGTCATTTACAAAAGAAAATACACACCTACATAGTTAATTTAAGATATAAGCAGGAAATAGTTATAGATGTTATTTTAAATTTACTAGTATTTAAAAAAAATGAATGATGTAATATGGAAACTAATTTGTTAATTAACTATTTAAATGTTTTCATTACTAAAATCTATTTATTTTAAGGAAATTAGTTTAAAACCAATTTATTAGTTTAAAACCAAATGATTAGTTTAAAATTAAATTTATTGGTCAATTTAATTTATTGAATGGTAATTATTTAGAGATTATTTCTGATGTTAATAAATTATATAACGTATACAAGGTCTAAAACTGTGAAGAAAACAAGTCGGGTTGGATCAGATTGCAAATCAAAAATCAAAGGCGATTTAATCTCACTCATCTGGTAATAAATTTAAATTTAAAATTTAAATAATTTGGTTGAATGGTTGAATTGATCTGATGTTCTATATTATAGTATATATTACATCTTAGAATGATTAATTTCCCGCATTTATATAGCGGATGATAATATATTAAACCATGTACCGCAATATTCCACCTCGAAGTGGAATTGGTATTTTTTATTGTGCTAACATCTGTGGATGCAGGAAAAACGGGTTAGAGGTATCCAATTGGGTCCTTCGACATTTACTTAAATTATTTAATATTCTCTGTTATGATTAGTTGATATTCTATAATGAATTATATTTGAATATTGAATGTTATGGTCTGATTGGATATATTTGGGTATAATGAATTACCAAAAATATATAAATTGGATGTTGGAAAGAAAACAAAAGAAGTGAATTTGTAAGCGAAATAATTATAGAAAATTTGAATAAATTAAGAATGAATTGCAAAGAAATGGAAGCGATATTAAAATACTAATAAATAACTTCGAGTATGAAAGGAAAAAAAAAGAAAAGAATTTTGAATAAACAGAAATTAATGAATTGTAAGATTAAGTGTATTATTTTAAAGGAATAAAGAATTATTTTTAAATTTAAAGTTTAAATTTATTTTAAAGGGATAAAGAAGTAATTTGAGAAACCTAAAATTCGTACTTTCAGTTAAATTAAATCATAATTAAGGATTTGAATCTGATGTTAATGGAGTTTGGAATAAAAGGGAGTAAATTGGAAATCAGTTTGGAAAATTGATTCAAGTATTTGAAATTTGTAATTTAAAGAAGAATGTGAAGAGAGTATATTTCGCTGGGTAGCCAAGTACGATTTCAAAGTAAATTTTTAAATATAAGATAAAGGTTTAATGTTGTTTTAAAAAGCATGTTTTAGAAAATTTGTTATTTCTAATTGTTTAAATTCTTAAGTAAATATTTTTTAAATCTATTATCATAGTAATTATTTAAAAAGTGAATTATTATTTTGTTTTAAAAAGTGAAAACCTAGTTTTATATTTTATAAAGTAACCTTATTTTCAAATATTCATATAGTATGTATTTTAACCCAATTATTGAAGTCGTGACAACCCGAAATTTTCGAGCAATATCAATTTAATAATCTGCATTAAATATTAAATTGATTTGATATATCTTTTTTTTAATTAGATCTGAATTGATACTTTTCTTTTAATAAATATCTAATTGGTAAATTTTATCTGTTAAAAATTATTTGAATTGTTTTCTATTTACAAATGTATATATTTGTATACATTGTAAATAGATGAGATTTGTTTTAAAGTTTAACTTAATATAGAGTTTCAAGTGCTAATATACATTTTAGTGAATTGGAAATTATGTTTTATTTAATATAAACCTTTCAAAACTAATTAATAAATAAATATAGAGTTTTAAATACATAAGATAATGCTTAAATAGTTTGAAACTTATTTTAATTTAAGTTTAGATTTAAATTTTATTAACAAAATGATTTGTTTTCTTTTCTTTTTGTATAGCTTGATAAAAATATGGATTTAAAATGATATATGATTTTTAAATGCAATTTTGTCAAACGATACTTTAATATATTATAAGATAAGCAGTTTTTAATAAAAAGATAATTTATTTTATCTATCATTTCAAATTGATAAATGTGTTTTTATAATATGAATAAAATAAAAATGTACATATAAAAATACAAGACTATAAGATAAATTAGGGAAAATGTAAAGTAAGTACATTGGCTAAATTTAATAACATAACAACTATAAAATTCATTTAGATTTCAAACAACAAAACATAGAAATAAAACAAAATATACATAAAGCTATAGATTATAAGTTAAAATACTGTATGTAATAAGTTAAATAAGAGTAAACATATAGGATAAATTTATAGATTATAAAGCTAAATATAGAACTTCACAAAATACAATAATAACAAGACAACAATAAAACTAGAAACAAAAGAATTTTCAAGTTTGTAAACTAACATAAGAAAACTGCAGCATATACATGTTTAGTATAAATAAAGTTGAATATGTGTGCATGCCAAAATAAATAAAACAAAGTAAAGACAGTAACAAAAACAAATATAAATATATGAAGCTTGCTAGGGAAGATAGTGTAATGCATTCTTAAACAAACAAACAAAAGTAATCGATGTAAATCTTTCTAGCACACAACAAATATCTCTGTTTTGTTGTACAAACATCATGATATTATAAACTGTAAATGCAAGTATATATCAACTTTTCTTCACATCAGGTCGAGCATCATCTCTGAGCAAAACTAAGAAATATACTATAAAAAAAAACTTGAACATCTTCATACAATTAATGCAAACCAGAATCTCCATCTCTGCAAATCTGAGATGTTCATACTTGAGTATCTTCTTTCTAAAATCTGGAGTCAAACTTGTGTATCTATGGAACCTGTAAGCTGCACCTTGTCAAACAAAAATCTGCAAGTATGAAATATAAAAAAATCTTAGTACAAATGGAAAATCTGCAAATATCTTTATTTATATTGTAGTGTCTGCAAATACTAAATAGTGTATACTAATACAATGACATAACCCTTTAAATAGCACACATTTCTGTTTGAAAATATCTTCTAGCCGAAATATTTATCTTAGCTCAGATTTACAGTACCTTATTACAAATAAAAATAAAGCAAATATTTTATCAAGTTAAAGCTTACTCAAGAAGACAGCTTGTTTAAAGTTATATATATATGTATTCATCACTTCTTATCTTTTAATTCAGTCATTAAACTTATGAAAGCAAAGCCTGAGAAAAAGCAAAGTAATATAAACAAAAAAAAACTGCATATTTTCAAGCTTAAATAAAGGTCAGGAAGCAAGAAGAGTAACAGGCATTCAAAACTTCATATGACTGTCTTCTGTCATCATCAAATTCCTCTGTTCAACTGTGATTTATTTTGGTGAGTAACTTCATATTTAATAACTTAAATTTCAATCTAGTTGTATGATTAAAATCTGAGACTTTGCTTTGGGTGAAATAGATACATGTATTGATGAATAAGCCTGTGCATATATACAGGATCCTTAGGGTATAAATTGAAACCGGAAGTGTTTGTATATGCTTGCTTTCTGATACTCTGGAAACAAAAACCTTACTTTCAAAAATAATTTACACCTTTGCTGATTGATGAATGAACTTAAGATTTGAACAAAAGATGTTTGTAACATTATAAACTAAGTTTAAAATTTAGATAAGATAAAAATAACTTAAAACTTTTCTCTGGAACCCAAATCTCTGAGCAAACTCTAGATTGACCAAATTTCGACTATCACCAATCATTGATACAGGTATCTAACTAAAATCTATACTGGAAAATATGATTTTTAAGGTAGGTTTGGGAATTTTTAAGGGGGTATTATGAGAGCAATTTGTGTTTTACTGTTTGAGGCTTTTAGAGTCGCCGTGGGTGATCAAGTTGATCTGGAGGGTCGAGTTTCTGACTGGGGGTGGAGGAGGCTACCGTGGATCAAGGAAAAATGGTAGGTGGCGGCGCAGTGGGTCGTGGAAGCAGCGGCGTGGGTTTAAAATTTGTAAACCTAAATTTTACTGTGTTTTGAATTTTGATCACCGCGGCCAGTGCAGGCGATCGAGTGGCACATGGTTTTGAGGGGAGGTAGAGGGGAGATGGTTGATGTCGTGGCCGGAGTTTGGTGGCCACCGATGGTCAGAGTATCGTGCACGTGGCGTTGACAGGTTTGGGGGGAGTGGAGTTGTGTTTCCAGGTTTTATTTTTTTTTCATGCTTGATTTCGCGCGCGCCTGGGAAAAAAACTCGGAGCAGTTCGTTGTTTTTCACGGGGAACTTCGTGGGTTTACTCGAAGTAAACAAGATGAGGGGATGCTCGGGCTGTAGTATTTCAGGTTTTAAAACCTGTAACTATTTTTAACAGTTTTGAAATCTTGGTTTTAAAATTTAATCAAAGTTGGACCTAGTTCTAACTCAAATTTAAACAGTGAATTTAAGTTAGTTTTGAAATAGAGTTGGAAGTAATTAAGTTTCATAATTTAAATTATTTTAATAACTTAAAAGTGGTTAATAATTAAAGTATTTTCAAACTAGAGTTGAGTTCAAATGAAAATTTAAACTATTAAAGAAAGATAGAAACAAGTTGACTCCAAAATTGAAATCAGGACTTAGATATGAAATTCTAAATTTGGAAATAAAATAAAGTTTTATAAATTTAAATTTATTCAAATAAGTTTTAAGTGATGTTAAATATGTGAGCTAAAAAGGGGTTTTGGGAAAAAAATTAGTTTTAAACTTTATTAAGAATAAATGGGGATTTATTTAGAAAGTAATTTGACAGAAATGTTTTAAACATATTGGAAGGGAAAATTTAATCAATAATAAGAATAGTTACTTTAAGTAATAAAGACATAGAATTTATATGCATTAACCTTTAAGTTAATTAAGTAAGATAATTAATGATTGATATTAATTAAATTAGTAATTATAAGTTTAAATGTAGAAATTAAGGATAATTAATGAATTAAGTTACTAATATGTGATTAAGAACCATAGATTAGATTTTTATTTAAATTAATAAATTCTTATGGTTAATCAAACTTATAATTAATAATGATTAATATAAGTTAATTATTTTAGAAGAAAATAATTAAATAAGTGTTAATGAAGATCATTAACTAGATTATTTTATAATTAACTAATGTGATTGATTTTTAATAAAACAATTGGACTAATTAATTCAATAATAATCATTGTAATAGTTTAAATGTAATTATTTATTTGGAAAGTAATTAAGAAATTAATTACTTATTAATTGTGTAAATTGATTTAATTTGAGTTAATTAATTTAGTTTAATTAACTGATATTTTGGAAGTAAATTACTTATTGGAAGAAGAGTAGTGAAGTAATTGATGAAATCATTGGATGATGGGAAGTGGAAGTAATTGGAATATAATTACTTGAAATTAATCAAGGGATTAAGCTTGTTATTGAGAAGTAATTAATTAAGAACGATTAATTACTGTATGTTATTAATCAAGAGGGTTAATATTTGTGATTTGAAGATTTGTATTCTTAATATAATTAATAACAAATGAAAATGTAATTAGAAATCATTAATTAATATAATTAATGATGGGATTAGAGATTGATTTATTTGAGAATAATAAATCAACAAGGTAATTAAACGGTAATAAATCTATATAATGAAATTAATTAATGGATTTATTCAAGTTTAATTTCTGTAAATAAATTAAGGAAACTACTGGAATGCAGCAAAGGATATTTAAATCAAAGATGATTAATTTGAATATATATAAGTAATTGATAATAAGATTTAAATTAAGTTAATTAATTTTAATTAATTTAAGAAATCATTTGATGATTTGGTAAACGTAATTACTTAGTGTAATCAATGGAGTATAATTACTTAGGAAAGTAATTAGATGATCATTACTTGATGAAATTAATACAAGATGATTTGTAAGTGAAGTAATTTGGGTAATTTCTTTTGTAATTAATCAAGGGATTAATTTATGGGAATAATTAATCATGGAATGATTAATTTGTTAATAAGTAATTAAGGGTAGTTAATTACTGTTTTGTTATTAATCAAAGGTGATAATAATTGTGTTTAATAAAGATTAATCAATTAATGTAATTAATTTAAATAAGGCAATTTTATATAAATAGGAGATCATTAATTAATATAATTAATGATGTAACTAAGAATTGTTAATTAAGGAATAACTAATAGGGAAGTAATTAAATGTTAACTGCTATAAATGCTTTAGAATAATTCATTTGAGAAATTAATTAAAGACTAAATTACTTCTTGTAATTAGAGAATGATTAATTAATTTGATTTATAATTAATTAATGGTTGTGAGAGCGAGATTTATGGAATGAGTGATTAATTTAATTTATTTTAAATTAATTAAAGATGGAAGTAGTTAATTTAATTCATTTTAAATAAATTATAGATTGTGATTCATAAATCATTGCTGATGGATGATATTGATATTTCATTGTTTGATTGTGATCTTAGATATGAGATGAAAAATATCTATGTGATATGGATGTATGGTTTAAGTATGATAATATTTAATTATCTGTTTGGATGATGATATTAATTATCTGTTTATGATGATAATGTGATTATCTATTATGAGATGTGAATTATCTATCTGTGCATATTGATAATATTAAATTCATTGTTAAGACTAAATAGACAACTTGGCCTTAAAAGTCACGTTTTGGATTTCGATGAGACCGGGATCGGTTTTCCTTATCTGGAACATCCGAAAACCACATCCATTCCAAATTAACGATAGGTCGTGAATCTGAAGTGAAGATGAAGATTCAGAATGCAAGGGTTATCGTCATTAACTCTGAGGGTGATTCCAAAATGAGTGTAACGAGATGATGCCTTCGGTTTCGTTCAAACCCGGAAGGAACTTGTATGGATTGAATGCTTTCAACACATCGTCAGGCGGGCGATGAGCATTCTAAGAGATATGTTCTATAAAGGTAATCGTAACCTCAAGCCTCATCAACCGGGAATGGCAAAAATAGGGGAGGTGCAGCAAGGTTAGGTGGGTCATGCCCAAGCAGGACAAGGATATTCCCCTATCTAGATGTCCCTTTTTATTCGGCTGTGTGGGCAATTGGTCTGCAGCCAACTGCGGGGTTATCTTGTTCGGGACTGTTCAGTAAGGAATGGTTCTGGCCTTGTGTTGCAGGGGGTCGGGAGTGATCCTCGATACGTTGATCTTGGCCACGTACTGTGACGGGCGGTACCCCAGTATCCCTGCCATTGTATGGAATCCACAATCCAATAAGTGCCAATGGTTTTGATTGTATTACCCACTTTTGTAGCTAGTAGCTGGAATTTAATGAATGTAACAATTTCGGCTATTTTCTATTTACTTGAAAACCCTAGACTTATTATAATATCACAGAATTTCCTATCAAATGTTTTGGTTAGCGTAAGGTAAAAACTTTTCCATGTTTATGTGTGGGGAGTCTTATGTGAGGACCCGCAAATCCGTACTCCTTGAATATACACTAATCTCCATAGATTAACTCAAGATGAACAGAAATACGAATTCTCAATGTTTAAGAAAAAGAAAAAGATAGAAGAAGAGAGAAAAAGATAGAAAATAGAGAGAAAAGAACATAGAGAATAGAACGGAACAGAAGAAAAACAGAACAATAACAGAATCTCACAATCGCAGCGGAACAACATATAATAAATAAATGAATAATCTTTAAACAAAGAACTATATCAGTTATTACATTTTATACATTACATCACATCATCATCAGAGTGTACAACAACAAACAACAACTAACAGCGGAAAATAAATACTATATACTAATAATACGCCCTGCCATCCAGCTTGCCTCCAGCAACTCCAGAATATCCTGATAAACCTAACTCTTGACTGCCCGTGTGAAAATTGGTGGGCACGCAGAGTTTAGGAAGGAAAACAATAAACTCCGAGTCAGTCATGTGACTGGTGTGAGAACTCAAAATAGTTTATTTATCTTTAAAAACAAAATAGAGGAATATTTTTTAAGTCAATTCGCAATGCTTTTAAAAATGAGACTACCATAAGGCCTCCCGCACACACACACAATGCAAACGCAGAATCGGAGGAGATTTCTCCTTATGATAGTCAAAGATGCTTGATACGCATTAAAAAGAACATTTTATATTATTACTAGTGCATAGTGTAGGAAAATCATTTCGAAAATAAAGATATAAATCTTAGCCAACATAGACATTTCGAACTATGCCTACTATAGCTACCATCTAAACAGTGGTGACCACCATAAGTAAATGGCAGGTTCTACAACTAAAACCGTACAGGGTTTCGTATTGGGAATTGGATTTCCAACGAATGGTCAGGCCAAGAAACTTCCCATTGCCACATGAGAACGCCTCTGGAAGGACGTCCCCGAGAACCAAACCGGATCTCTGCCAACACAAGGCCGGGTTACCTCTAACTGGGTAACAACTGACACGAATATGCCATCCCCCGGTCCTTTGGGACCTTTAACCGAGCGCTCATAATCAACATCACACCATAATAATAAGTGTTCCAACATAAGTAAGCATCTGGGCTCCACACCATGATACCACCCTTTTCCAGAAGGAAATGCACATACCCTAAAGGAGCTACCCCTCATAACCTTGCTGCATCTTTCCTGTTTTGACCATTCCGGGGTGTGAGGCTCGACGAAGTCACGTCCACAAAAACATACTTTATACAAAAGCCATGCTTTGGGTCAACAAATGATCATAGAAATGATCACCAAGATAGACGATCAAATAAATGATCTTATCACAAATAATCAACACAATGATCATTTCACAGCAACACTCAGCATGTCACATTACCAAATTGGGAATATATCGCTGATAACATTCAACTACATAACCTCTGAGCTCGTACGTCTCAGAGAAGGGTGTTAAGCTAAAAGAATAAATTCTCCGCCACCAACAGAAATATATTTGAAAGAAATCTGCTTTATATCTCAATTTGTAAAGTCAGACATACTATCCATACAAGTCTGTTCCGGGATCGAACAGAACCGAAGGCACTTACAAAGAAGTCCTTGCAATCCGGATATCCACAATCCTGATCGGATTCCCCATCACATATGGAGAACTCTATACCGGAGCAACTCGGTGCAGAGTCAATCGACAGGTCATCCTATCGCTCTCGCAAATACCTGGTCTTCAACACCGATCTTCAATGTTATCCATTACGTCGTATCACTATTCGGAATGGGTAATCCGAATAACGAGCGCAATAATTTAAAAATAAGTGTAGCATTCAAATTCAACAAATCCCAACAAATACCTTTCAAAGGTAAATATTGATAGTCGGTTATTGAACTATCAATGGATATGCACACATCACCAGATTCCAAATAATTTTCCAAATTATTTATTTCCCAAAAATATCTTTACAAGATATATAATTTTCACACTTCAAAAATAAATCAATATTTATTTTTAAACAAATTCCACTTTCTTTTATAAATTCCATAGTGAATTCATATTTCACAATATCTATGAATATACGATTTCATTTATTCATTTTCAATTTATCTTCAAAAAGATAAATTCTCAAAATATTCACTTTATATTGGAAAACATTTCCATACTTATTTAATAAGTAATTCACAAATCTTTTATTTTCAACCTTTGGAAAATATTCAATATACTTAAATCGAGATTAAGTATATATTTCATTCTTTAAGGAATCATTCTCTTAACATGTTTATTTGGGCCAAAACGAATGTTACGTAAAACATCGTTACGACAACCCAAAATCACTAGTATAGGGATTCGAAATTAAAATAGATATATAAATCCCAATACTATATAAAACATTTCCTTTCGGAAATCATTTACTATAACAACAGCGTTATAGTCTACCATTTCCTTCTATATCTCGAAAATGTCTATTTTAACAATAAATGTTGAAATCTATGGTTTCGAATCTTAATACATTTAAAACATCATCAGGTCGTTTTAATTTTATTTAAAACATCACATTCAAAACATTTTCTTTAACATATTATTCACTATTCAAAAACGTAAATATACTATGTTAACAATTTCATCATTTCTATACATTTTTATTTCAAAGGATTATTCACAGTCTAAAACGTGAATATAACTCCATAATTAAGTTACAACAATCTACTTATCAAAATAAGTCGTTTGCGGATTTATAAAACAACGTTTATAAATTCCTTTATTAACCTATTCAATTCATAACTCAATTATAAACCAAAAGTTCATATTATAAGTGAAATACTTATAATTTATTTGTTTGCAAAATCGTTCCTTTGAACTTCATAATTATAAATCTTATTACTTATAAAATTCAATTATTTATCCAAAACCATTCTTTTAACAACTTTATGAATTTTATAAACCTACTGCTTATAAAATTCCATTTATAACTTCACCATTTATAATTCTATAAATTTCATTCATTTATGAAATTCATTCACAATTCATTCTAACACTTATAAAAACTCGTTTTTATAATTCAAATATTTTGATTTATAAATATCAATTTATAAATCTCTTATATAAATCAATTTATACTATTATTCTTTTAAAACATCTTTAATCCCCTTTATAATTTCACCATTTTGATTTATAAAATAATCAAATTTTATAAATCCTATATTTTCAACTTTTATAATAAATTCAAAAATCCCGATTAAACTATTTTATAAAAATCATTAGCCAACAAATTTTCAAACATCAACCTTTAACTATATTTCTCAAAAACCATAATTTTTATAACATTAAAATTATAACGTTATTTATTTATAATGGATCAATTCCAAAAATATTTTATAAACGTATACTTTCAAAAATCACTTTAAAAAATCATTTTTAAAATTCCAAAATTTGGTCCAATGATGCTACATACCAAATAGCCGATAACGACAACAACGATATCATATATCGATATGATAATCCATCAAATATCAAACTATCTGAAATCAAATAAATACCGGTGAGGAATCCAGTTGGACCCCTCCAACCTGTTTTCCTGCATCCACAAACATTAGCACAATACCAATTCCGCTCCAGTACGGAATTATCGCGGTATATGGGATTTAAAATATTATCTGCTTAATAGACGGCGCAATAGGGTCTCATCCGCTATACAAATGCGGGAAATCAATAACTGCAATATATACATATGCCAATATATATATATATATATTGCTATTATATATATAATACCAATTTCACTGTTTATGAAATATTCGCGGTATATGTTTTTAATAAATAACATCCGCTTACTAACGGCGCATAATGTCTATTTTAATAATCAATAGATAACAATCATCATTCAAACATGCATTCAAGTATTTTAAATATAACTATTTACAATAAACATCGAAACCGATTCGATTGAGTGAGAAGTTCTCACCTTGATTTCAATTTCGTTTTTAGCGATTTATTTCGAATAAAATTAAACGGACGTTTAATTTTACCCAAAATTCTCACTAACTCCAAACGACTCCAATCCAATTGCATAGCGTAGTGCTCGTCCATACGATTCCAACGCAACTGGTTTCGCGCGTTTTCATCCTCGTATGAAAAAGTTATGATTTTTACAAGTTTTACACGATTTTTATATATATAAATTACAACTAATTTTATAATTTTTAAACCTATACTCAATCCTGGCCACTGGATCTCTTGCAACCTCATCATGACCGCACACTGCTTCTCCTTCCCCCTTTCCAGAAATGTGCACGCAACATACAGAGACAACGAACCCATATTACTCACAACTAGGGTTAAGAATTGCAGCCACCACACGCGAGTTGAAGGCGATCAGGATGCGCCATCGTGTAGCCCAACTCGTGCTCGATGCTCGGCCAGAGGGGCACAGAGCTCGGCCCCACCACCATCTCGAAAAACGTGAAGAACGGCAGCACTTCAAACACCAATTGCCGATGATCCACCACATAATACTCGATCACCACCGTTCAGATTGTAGCTCTCGAGCTACTCTCCAGTTGAGGCCGAGGTCTAATTGTGGATGGATGAGGAGATCGGAGGGAGAAAAGAAACAAAAATTCAGGCCTTTGGTTTCAGGGGTGGCGGCCGGCTATAGCAACTAGGGTTTTATTTATTTATTTATTTATTTCTTGTGAAGGTGGGCTATTTATAGGAAATAAAACGAACACTATTCATCCGGGTTTTCAAAACTCCGATTTACGCGCCGTGACCGACGTTTCTAGGGTTTACCCCGCGTTTCGGACATAATGGAACAGGTTTCGGAAGCTAATTCGGTCATCTGTGCGAGTTATGGCAATAAACGTTCGATTTAAATTAAACCGATTTAAACGATTTTCTAGGCGTTTTAGCTTGCACCGGACAAACGGTAAATCCGATTGACACGAAATTTAAAACCTTACAATAATATCACATTACGGATCCGATGAAACTGGTTTCGTCAAAATCCGAGACTTTTTGAAAAATGGCTATTTTAACCCGCCAAATTAATATTAAAACAATTTCGATGTGTTTCGAGCTGCCACGATCAAACGATAACTCCGATTGCTACGAAAATTGAAATCCGGTAATAACAAACTATTATGGATCCAATGAAACTAGTTTCATCCAATTCTGAGACTTTTCGAAAATTGACTAATTTCACTAGTCGATTAAATATTAAAATATTCAATTTTCACAAATTAACTCTTAATTCGATTTTAAAAGTTCTAAAATATCGTTCTAACTTCAATATGATAAAATAAAATTTTACAAATCATTTTCAATCATATTTAACTCAATTTTCAAATATTTCTGTATTTTCACATATTTAATTATTGATTTAATTATCCAATTAAATCCAATTATTCGAAATAAAATTTATTCGACTTATAAATTTCACTTATTTATATTTAAAATTAATTAAATATACAAATTTTAATTAATTAAAATTCTGGGTCGTTACAATCTCTCCCCCTTAAAAGAATTTCGTCCTCGAAATTATCAAGTAAGAAAAGTTACAGAATCTATTAACTTTTCCAAAATCCATAGTTAAATTTCTTACAATAACTTACTAAGTTTCCAAATCATATCTAGTTATCTTTTCAAAAACAACTACTATTGTTTAGCTTTCAATTCCAAATCAAAGCTATAGTTTTCAAAATTTTCCAATTTTCTCAAATTTTTTCTAACGCCTTAAATTTCCGGAAAAATTCGCCATAGTCTCCTTTGCGCGGCTCGATCCGAAAAAAAATGACAGTATATATATCACAAATATACATATCATCAAGTAATGAGGCATCCCGCAGGGAAAAAATGTAAAAGTACGGTATTTAATCCGAGATATGTACCTTATATTTTATTAGCGAGCGTATACGGCTAATATAGCGCGAAAGCGAGCTCCAAATGCAAAGCAAACGCGATCCGCACCTACTAAACACTCAACAACAACATGAGAATCATGCATATAGACAATAGTATCGATATACAACATATAGCAATATAATAACTATATATGCCAACATAGCAAATGCAGTAAAAGCAATATATTCAACCATCAACCAACTATCATCCATAACCAATAAATATTCATTCATATTCTCATTAATATTCAATGAATTGGGTTCTCAATTTAATCACATTTGATTCATTAACAGTGGATGCTTTTACTAACATTCATTTTCTATTAGTTTATATTCACTAATTCATATTCAAGTTGGTTCACTTCCAAATCAAATTCAATTCTATTTCAGATTCACTTAACTTTCAATTGGATTTTCAATTACTTTAACTTCCAATTTCATTAACTCAATTTCATTAATACTTAATGAATTATATACAATCAATTAACAATCATATAACAACCAATGTATATTAATTACAACCAAATTCCTTTGCTTATATTCATTCAGTTTGGTTTAACACCATCACTTTCAATTGGTTTAATTAAATTGATTTTCATTCAATCTTTCAACTTTCAATAACATTAGATTTTAATGAATTAACACTTATATTCATTATTTCATATCAACTATTTAACCTTCAATTGATTAACATTCAATCCATTTATTCAATTCAATTACAAAAGTTGAATTTCATTTACATAACTTAAGTTCACATCTATCACTTAACTTTATTAATTTACTTTGATACCGAAATCAACTTCATTCAACATCTCTTAAGTTATACTTCCATTTTATAAACATCACTTGTTTTTACTTAAATTCCCACTTATAAATAAATTCAGATTCCAATTCTAAAGTAAATTTCCATTTAACTTTAAATTCATTTTTATTTACAACTCATATTCATAAATATATTCATATAGTTTCACTTCTTATATATATAAGTTTATTTCACAATTGTAAATCACATTAATTATAATTCAATTCTTATAATTCTTTTGCTTATACAATTATTCTTTTACTTAGATTATTCAAACAACTAAACAATCAACTTATATACTTTAATAATTCTGAAAAATTAATTCTTTATATATAAAATATACTCAGGTAAAATTATTTTATTTACCCAATTTAAAACAATATCATGTTGAATTGTTCTATTCAAGTGTTTATAAACCCCTTCGGCATAGTTGTCCAGACCGTGCGGACGAAGGTTCATATGCCACTCAACAAACCAATCATCACAATATAAAACAATTTTATATTCACTAACAAATACGCTCTCATAGCTATTATTACACTCAAACTCATTCTAGAGTACTACTGACTCTATCTCTAATGAGTAATACCCAACAGAACCATGGTTGTCGCTTAACCATAAGCTCTGATACCACCTGTGAGGACCCGCAAATCCGTACTCCTTGAATATACACTAATCTCCATAGATTAACTCAAGATGAACAGAAATACGAATTCTCAATGTTTAAGAAAAAGAAAAAGATAGAAAGAGAGAAAAAGATAGAAAATAGAGAGAAAAGAACATAGAAAATAGAACGGAACAGAAGAAAAACAGAACAATAACAGAATCTCACAATCGCAGCGGAACAACATATAATAAATAAATGAATAATCTTTAAACAAAGAACTATATCAGTTATTACATTTTATACATTACATTACAACATCATCAGAGTGTACAACAACAAACAACAACTAACAGCGGAAAAGAAATACTATATACTAATAATACGCCCTGCCATCCAGCTTGCCTCCAGCAACTCCAGAATATCCTGATAAACCTAACTCTTGACTGCCCGTGTGAAAATTGGTGGGCACGCAGAGTTTAGGAAGGAAAACAATAAACTCCGAGTCAGTCATGTGACTGGTGTGAGAACTCAAAACAGTTTATTTATCTTTAAAATCAAAATAGAGGAATATTTTTAAAGTCAATTCGCAATGCTTTTAAAAATGAGACTACCATAAGGCCTCCCGCACACACACACAATGCAAACGCAGTATCGGAGGAGATTTCTCCTTATGATAGTCAAAGATGCTTGATACGCATTAAAAAGAACATTTTATATTATTACTAGTGCATAGTGTAGGAAAATCATTTCGAAAATAAAGATATAAATCTTAGCCAACATAGACATTTCGAACTATGCCTACTATAGCTACCATCTAAACAGTGGTGACCACCATAAGTAAATGGCAGGTTCTACAACTAAAACCGTACAGGGTTTCGTATTGGGAATTGGATTTCCAACGAATGGTCAGGCCAAGGAACTTCCCATTGCCACATGAGAACGCCTCTGGAAGGACGTCCCCGAGAACCAAACCGGATCTCTGCCAACACAAGGCCGGGTTACCCCTAACTGGGTAACAACTGACACGAATATGCCATCCCCCGGTCCTTTGGGACCTTTAACCGAGCGCTCGTAATCAACATCACACCATAATAATAAGTGTTTCAACATGAGTAAGCATCTGGGCTCCATACCATGATACCACCCTTTTCCAGAAGGAAATGCACATACCCTAAAGGGAGCTACCCCTCATAACCTTGCTGCATCTTTCCTGTTTTGACCATTCCGGGGTGTGAGGCTCGACGAAGTCACGTCCACAAAAACATACTTTATACAAAAGCCATGCTTTGGGTCAACAAATGATCATAGAAATGATCACCAAGATAGACGATCAAATAAATGATCTTATCACAAATAATCAACACAATGATCATTTCACAGCAACACTCAGCATGTCACATTATTAAATTGGGAATATATCGCTGATAACATTCAACTACATAACCTCTGAGCTCGTACGTCTCAGAGGAGGGTGTTAAGCTAAAAGAATAAATTCTCCGCCACCAACAGAAATATATTTGAAAGAAATCTGCTTTATATCTCAATTTGTAACGTCAGACATACTATCCATACAAGTCTGTTCCGGGATCGAACAGAACCGAAGGCACTTACAAAGAAGTCCTTGCAATCCGGATATCCACAATCCTGATCGGATTCCCCATCACATATGGAGAACTCTATACCGGAGCAACTCGGTGCAGAGTCAATCGACAGGTCATCCTATCGCTCTCGCAAATACCCGGTCTTCAACACCGATCTTCAATGCTATCCATTACGTCGTATCACTATTCGGAATGGGTAATCCAAATAACGAGCGCAATAATTTAAAAATAAGTGTAGCATTCAAATTCAACAAATCCCAACAAATACCTTTCAAAGGTAAATATTGATAGTCGGTTATTGAACTATCAATGGATATGCACACATCACCAGATTCCAAATAATTTTCCAAATTATTTATTTCCCAAAAATATCTTTACAAGATATATAATTTTCACACTTCAAAAATAAATCAATATTTATTTTTAAACAAATTCCACTTTCTTTTATAAATTCCATAGTGAATTTATATTTCACAATATCTATGAATATACGATTTCATTTATTCATTTTCAATTTATCTTCAAAAAGATAAATTCTCAAAATATTCACTTTATATTGGAAAACATTTCCATACTTATTTAATAAGTAATTCATAAATCTTTTATTTTCAACCTTTGGAAAATATTCAATATACTTAAATCGAGATTAAGTATATATTTCATTCTTTAAGGAATCATTCTCTTAACATGTTTATTTGGGCCAAAACGAATGTTACGTAAAACATCGTTACGACAACCCAAAATCACTAGTATAGGGATTCGAAATTAAAATAGATATATAAATCCCAATACTATATAAAACATTTCCTTTCGGAAATCATTTACTATAACAACAGCGTTATAGTCTACCATTTCCTTCTATATCTCGAAAATGTCTATTTTAACAATAAATGTTGAAATCTATGGTTTCGAATCTTAATACATTTAAAACATCATCAGATCGTTTTAATTTTATTTAAAACATCACATTCAAAACATTTTCTTTAACATATTATTCACTATTCAAAAACGTAAATATACTATGTTAACAATTTCATCATTTCTATACATTTTTATTTCAAAGGATTATTCACAGTCTAAAACGTGAATATAACTCCATAATTAAGTTACAACAATCTACTTATCAAAATAAGTCGTTTGCGGATTTATAAAACAACGTTTATAAATTCCTTTATTAACCTATTCAATTCATAACTCAATTATAAACCAAAAGTTCATATTATAAGTGAAATAATTATAATTTATTTGTTTGCAAAATCGTTCCTTTGAACTTCATAATTATAAATCTTATAACTTATAAGATTTAATTATTTATCCAAAACCATTCTTTTAACAACTTTATGAATTTTATAAACCTACTGCTTATAAAATTCATTTATAACTTCACCGTTTATAATTCTATAAATTTCATTCATTTATGAAATTCATTCACAATTCATTCTAACACTTATAAAAACTCGTTTTTATAATTCAAATATTTTGATTTATAAATATCAATTTATAAATCTCTTATATAAATCAATTTATACTATTATTCTTTTAAAACATCTTTAATCCCCTTTATAATTTCACCATTTTGATTTATAAAATAATCAAATTTTATAAATCCTATATTTTTAACTTTTATAATAAATTCAAAAATCCCGATTAAACTATTTTATAAAAATCATTAGCCAACATATTTTCAAAAATCAACCTTTAACTATATTTCTCAAAAACCATAATTTTTATAACATTAAAATTATAACGTTATTTATTTATAATGGATTAATTCCAAAAATATTTTATAAACGTATACTTTCAAAAATCACTTTAAAAAATCATTTTTAAAATTCCAAAATTTGGTCCAATGATGCTACATACCAAGTAGCCAATCACGCAACAACGATATCATATATCGATATGATAATCCATCAAATATCAAAATATCTGAAATCAAATAAATACTGTTGAGGAATCCAGTTGGACCCCTCCAACCTGTTTTCCTGCATCCACAAACATTAGCACAATACTAATTCCACTCTAGTACGGAATTATCGCGGTTTATGGGATTTAAAATATTATCTGCTTAATAGACGGCGCAATAGGGTCTCTTCCGCTATACAAATGCGGGAAATCAATAACTGCAATATATACATATGCCAATATATATATATTGCTATTATATATATAATACCAATTTCTCTGTTTATGAAATATTCGCGGTATATGTTTTTAATAAATAACATCCGCTTACTAACGGCGCATAATGTCTATTTTAAGAATCAATAGATAACAATCATCATTCAAACATGCATTCAAGTATTTTAAATATAACTATTTACAATAAACATCGAAACCGATTCGATTGAGTGAGAAGTTCTCACCTTGATTTCAATTTCGCTTTTAGCGATTTATTTCGAATAAAATTAAACGGACGTTTAATTTTACCCAAAATTATCACTAACTCCAAATGACTCCAATCCAATTCCATAGCGTAGTGCTCGTCCATACGATTCCAACGCAACTGGTTTCGCGCGTTTTCGACCTCGTATGAAAAAGTTATGATTTTTACAAGTTTTACACGATTTTTATGTACATAAATTACAACTAATTTTATAGTTTTAAACCTATACTCAATCTTGGCCACTGGATCTCTTCCAACCTCATCATGACCGCACACTGCTTCTCCTTCCCCCTTTCCAGAAACGTGCACGCAACATACAGAGACAACGAACCCATATTGCTCACAACTAGGGTTAAGAATTGCAGCCACCACACGCGAGTTGAAGGCGATCAGGATGCGCCATCATGTAGCCCAACTCGTGCTCGACGCTCGGCCAGAGGGGCACAGAGCTCGGCCCCACCACCATCTCGAAAAATGTGAAGAACGGCAGCACTTCAAACACCAATTGCCGATGATCCACCACATAATACTCGATCACCACCGTTCAGATTGTAGCTCTCGAGCTACTCTCCAACTCTCCAGTTGAGGCCGAGGTCTAATTGTGGATGGATGAGGTGATCGGAGGGAGGAAAGAAACAAAAATTCTGGCCTTTGGTTTCAGGGGTGGCGGCCGGCTATAGCAACTAGGGTTTTAGTTTTTTTTTTCTTTTCTTGTGAAGGTGGGCTATTTATAGGAAATAAAACGAACACTATTCATCCGGGTTTTCAAAACTCCGATTTACGCGCCGTGACCGACGTTTCTATAGTTTACCCCGCGTTCCGGACACAATGGAACAGGTTTCGGAAGCTAATTCGGTCATCTGTGCGAGTTATGGCAATAAACGTTTAATTTAAATTAAACCGATTTAAACGATTTTCTAGGCGTTTTAGCTTGCACCGGACAAACGGTAAATCCGATTGACACGAAATTTGAAACCTTACAATAATATCACATTACGGATCCGATGAAACTAGTTTCGTCAAAATCCGAGACTTTTTGAGAAATGGCTATTTTAACTCGCCAAATTAATATTAAAACAATTTCGATGTGTTTCGAGTTGCCACGATCAAACGATAACTCCGATTGCTATGAAAATTGAAATCCGATAATAATAAACTATTACGGATCTAATGAAACTAGTTTCGTCCAATTCTGAGACTGTTCGAAAATTGACTAATTTCACTAGTCGATTAAATATTAAAATATTCAATTTTCACAAATTAACTCTTAATTCGATTTTAAAAGTTCTAAAATATCGTTCTAACTTCAATATAATAAAATAAAATTTTACAAATCATTTTCAATCATATTTAACTCAATTTTCAAATATTTCTGTATTTTCAAATATTTTATTATTGGTTTAATTATCCAATTAAATCCAATTATTCGAAATAAAATTTATTCGACTTATAAATTTCACTTATTTATATTTAAAATTAATTAAATATACAAATTTTAATTAATTAAAATTCTGGGTCGTTACATCTTACGTGATACCATTCTTTCAAAGGTTTTCAAAATTAAGCAACTTTAACCTGTTACTCACATCAGACCCATGTCTGACCCGGAGTTTATTTCTGTTTTTCATAAACTCTCGGGTACCCAAATTTTACGGGTAGCCAAGGGATTCAGGTTGGCTTTTGACGAATTCTGGAGGAGCAATGGAGCAGGAGGCTTCAGCGTTGTAGATATATATATATATATATATATATATATATATATATATATATATATATATATATATATATATATATATATTGTTCCGCTGTGTTGGTATCTCGGAGTCATATTGTTTGAGTTGTATTGTGTTTTATTGTATTAACTAGTCAGGTGTTATAACTGTCTAGTATGTGATGTATTATTTGTATAGCTCTGATTGATGTTGTATATTATGTAAATACTTATGTGATTAATATAATTTATTCGTTCCGCTGTAAGATTCTGATGTTGTTGTTCTTTCTTCTCTATCTTTTCTACTTTCTCACCCTTTTCTTTCTTTAAAACGATACGTCTTCCTAGGCGTAGGAAGGCGGGTCGTTATAGTGGTATCGGAGCACTAGGTTGAGTGAATACCTAAGCTCTTGAGTGATTTCTTTCCTGAGAGAGCGTATTTGTAATTTTGATATATAGATATATATATATATATATATATATATATATATATATATATATTCATTTTTATCTATTTGTTGGGTTACCTGTTCGGGTTTTCCAATATAAGTATAAGGGTAGATTGGGTAGTGGCGTGTGTAACACGACTACCTGTGGTTGGAAGTATATTTGACGAGACTGTAGACTTAATACCGTCTCAAGTAAATTTGTGATGTAAGGATTTCACAAAATCTCTGGAGGAAACCTGTTAAAATTTGGAGCCATTTTTGTTGTACAAGTTTGGATGCGTAGAATTTAGATTTTGACAGTTGAGCAGAAGCTAGAAATATTATCTTGATAACTCAAGAAGTAGTAGTTGTGTGTTAAGATGCAGTAGCGAAGGATTGTTTCCGAAGAAGTTCTCAAGGATTTTTGGATAAGGAAGTGTGTTTGCATTAGTTTTGAGGTTGAGTTCAGCTAAATGTTGTGTTTGGCTTTGAGGCCTGAGCTTTCGAGGAGTTTAGGATTAAGGAATTTTTTGGCATCGGTAGCAGTGTTGCAGCTCAGATTGTTCTGCCGGCACGCGAGGAGGTCATTTGTCAGCAGTTCTTTAGAGGTGAAGTTCAGAGGCAGTTTTGTGAATCCCTTTCTTCAATGAATTGGCTGGATAAGCTTAAGCTGTTCGGATTGGTAAGAAGAGAACGGTTTTCTTTGGATATTAGCCTGGGTTGGTCACAAAAGTGGCTTGCGATAGTTAAGTATCTCTGGGATGTCAGAAATTTTTTTGGATATCTTTGAAGAGGTCAGTGGTTTGCCTTAGCATCCGAGGATTGAGTTTTCATATCGACTGGATTTCAAAAGTAGTGCCGATGGTTCAGCCTAGAAGTAGAATGGTTTCTGGAGAGAGGATTTGGTAAAGCGACTCAGGTTTTGGAGGAACTTCTGAGTTATTTTGGATCTATTGAATCATATTTTTGTAATGTGTTGTCCAGTTTATGCTTATGTGTATCATCAGCATTTTTATCTACCCCAGATCAGAGTTGTGCAGCGGAAGCAGTTAGAAGTGCATCTGTTTTTCTTTTCTGGAAAAGAGAAGTTGTTTTCTATTGATGATAGTAAAGGTTGTGTTCTTGGTTTTGGTTGATTTTGAGAAGCTCATTCTACTAGATTGTTTTTGGATTCAGATTGTTTTAGGAGTTATCAGCAAAGGTTGAGCTGATCAGTAAGGATGAAAGCAGCTCTAGATTATCAAAGGAATTTGGTGGATAAGAGACGGATTTTGGATTTCGGAGTCATAGATTTGATTTGGATGAATTTTTTTCTGATTCAAAGGAGCTCTGTAGATTAGTAGTATAGACTGTTTGGATTCTATAGATCGAGTATTCCGGTATTACTGGGAAAACTATAGGAAACTCTATCCAAAATTTGTCTGGATGGTTAGCTTTGTTGACTTAGTAGATTGGCTGTGATGATTGTTAGCATATGATTGATATATGAGTATGATTTAAAATTAATTTAAAATCTTATATAGGTTATTAAATTACCTTTGCTTTTAAATTTCGGGGACAAAATTCTTTTAAGGGGGGAGGAATGTGACAACCCGAAATTTTCGAGCTATATCAATTTAATAATCTGCATTAAATATTAAATTGATTTGATATATCTTTTTTTTAATTAGATCTGAATTGATACTTTTCTTTTAATAAATATCTAATTGGTAAATTTTATCTGTTAAAAATTAATTGAATTGTTTTCTATTTACAAATGTATATATTTGTATACATTGTAAATAGATGAGATTTGTTTTAAAGTTTAACTTAATATAGAGTTTCAAGTGCTAATATACATTTTAGTGAATTGGAAATTATGTTTTATTTAATATAAACCTTTCAAAGCTAATTAATAAATAAATATAGAGTTTTAAATACATAAGATAATGCTTAAATAGTTTGAAACTTATTTTAATTTAAGTTTAGATTTAAATTTTATTAACAAAATGATTTTTTTTCTTTTCTTTTTAGTATAGCTTGATAAAAATATGGATTTAAAATGATATATGATTTTTAAATGCAATTTTGTCAAACGATGCTTTAATATATTATAAGATAAGCAGTTTATAATAAAAAGATAATTTATTTTATCTATCATTTCAAATTGATAAATGTGTTTTTATAATATGAATAAAATAAAAATGTACATATAAAAATACAAGACTATAAGATAAATTAGGGAAAATGTAAAGTAAGTACATTGGCTAAATTTAATGACATAACAACTACAAAATTCATTTAGATTTCAAACAACAAAACATAGAAATAAAACAAAATATACATAATGCTATAGATTATAAGTTAAAATACTGTATGTAATAAGTTAAATAAGAAGTAAACATATAGGATAAATTTATAGATTATAAAGCTAAATATAGAACTTCACAAAATATAATAATAACAAGACAACAATAAAACTAGAAACGAAAGAATTTTCAAGTTTGTAAACTAACATAAGAAAACTGCAGCATATACAAGTTTAGTATAAACAAAGTTGAATATGTGTGCAGACCAAAATAAATAAAACAAAGTAAAGACAGTAACAAAAACAAATATTAATATATGAAGCTTGCTAGGGAAGATAGTGTAATGTATTCTTAAACAAACAAACAAAAGTAATCAATGTAAATCTTTCTAGCACACAACAAATATCTCTGTTTTGTTGTACAAACATCATGATATTATAAACTGTAAATGCAAGATATATCAACTTTTCTTCACATTAGGTCGAGCATCATCTCTGAGCAAAACTAAGACATATACCATAAAAAAACTTGAACATCTTCATACAATTAATGCAAACCAGAATCTCCATCTCTGCAAATCTGAGATGTTCATACTTGAGTATCTTCTTTCTAAAATCTGGAGTCAAACTTGTGTATCTCTGGAACCTGTAAGCTGCACCTTGTCAAACAAAAATCTGCAAGTATGAAATATAAAAAAATCTTAGTACAAATGGAAAATCTGCAAATATCTTTATTTATATTGTAGTGTCTGCAAATACTAAATAGTGTATACTAATACAAAGACATAACCCTTTAATTAGCACACATTTCTGTTTGAAAATATCTTCTAGCCGAAATATTTATCTTAGCTCAGATTTACAGTACCTTATTACAAATAAAAATAAAGCAATTATTTTATCAAGTTAAAGCTTACTCAAGAAGCCAGCTTGTTTAAAGTTATATATATATATATATATATATATATATATATATATGTATGTATGTATGTATTCATCACTTCTTATCTTTTAATTCAGTCACTAAACTTATGAAAGCAAAGCCTGAGAAAAAGCAAAGTAATATAAACAAAAAAAACTGCATATTTTCAAGCTTAAATAAAGGTCAGGAAGCAAGAAGAGTTACAGGCATTCAAAACTTCATATGACTGTCTTCTGTCATCATCAAATTCCTCTGTTCAACTGTGATTTATTTTGGTGAGTAACTTCATATTTAATAACTTAAATTTCAACCTAGTTGTATGATTAAAATCTGAGACTTTGCTTTGGGTGAAATAGATACACGTATTGATGAATAAGCCTGTGCATATATACAGGATCCTCAGGGTATAAATTGAAACCGGAAGTGTTTGTATATGCTTGCTCTCTGATACTCTGGAAACAAAAATCTTACTTTCAAAAATCATTTACACCTTTGCTGATTGATGAATGAACTTAAGATTTGAACAAAAGATGTTTGTAACATTATAAACTAAGTTTAAAATTTAGATAAGATAGAAACAACTTAAAACTTTTCTCTGGAACCCAAATCTCTGAGCAAACTCTAGATTGACCAAATTTTGACTATCACCGATCATTGATACAGGTATCTAACTAAAATCTATACTGGAAAATATGATTTTTAAGGTAGGTTTGGGAATTTTTAAGGGGGTATTATGAGAGCAGTTTGTGTTTTACTGTTTGAGGCTTTTAGAGTCGCCGTGGGTGATCAAGTTGATCTGGAGGGTCGAGTTTCTGACTGGGGGTGGAGGAGGCTACCGTGGATCAAGGAAAAATGGTAGGTGGCGGCACAGTGGGTCATGGAAGCGGCGGCATGGGTTTAAAATTTGTAAACCTAAATTTTACTGTGTTTTGAATTTTGATCACCGCGACCAGTGCAGGCGATCGAGTGGTACGTGGTTTTGAGGGGAGGTAGAGGGGAGATGGTTGATGTCGCGGCCGGACTTTGGTGGCCCCCGATGGTCAGAATATCACGCACGTGGCGTTGACAGGTTTGGGGGGAGTGGAGTTGTGTTTCCAGGTTTTTTTTTTCATGTTTGATTTCGCGCGCGCCTGGGAAAAAAACTCGGAGCAGTTCGTTGTTTTTCACGGGGAACTTCGTGGGTTTACTCGAAGTAAACAAGACGAGGGGATGCTCGGGCTGTAGTATTTCAGGTTTTAAAACCTGTAACTGTTTTTAACAGTTTTGAAATCTTGGTTTTAAAATTTAATCAAAGTTGTCTAACTCAAGTTTAAACAGTGCATTTAAATTAGTTTTGAAATAGAGTTGGAAGTAATTAAGTTTCATAATTTAAATTATTTTAATAACTTAAAAGTGGTTAATAATTAAAGTATTTTCAAACTAGAGTTGAGTTCAAATGAAAATTTAAACTATTAAGGAAAGATAGAAACAAGTTAACTCCAAAATTGAAATCAGGACTTAGATATGAAATTCTAAATTTGGAAATAAAATAAAGTTTTATAAATTTAAATTTATTCAAATAAGTTTTAAGTGTTATTAAATATGTGAGCTAAAAAGGGGTTTTGGGAAAAAATTAGTTTTAAACTTTATTAAGAATAAATGGGGATTTATTTAGAAAGTAATTTGAAATAAATGTTTTAAACATATTGGAAGGGAAAATTTAATCAATAATAAGAATAGTTACTTTAAGTAATAAAGACATAGAATTTATATGCATTAACCTTTAAGTTAATTAAGTAAGATAATTAATGATTGATATTAATTAAATTAGTAATTATAAGTTTAAATGTAGAAATTAAGGATAATTAATGAATTAAGTAACTAATATGTGATTAAGAACCATAGATTAGATTTTTATTTAAATTAATAAATTCTTATGGTTAATCAAACTTATAACTAATAATGATTAATATAAGTTAATTATTTTAGAAGAAAATAATTAAATAAGTGTTAATGAAGATCATTAACTAGATTATTTTATAATTAACTAATGTGATTGATTTTTAATAAAACAATTGGACTAATTAATTCAATAATAATCATTGTAATAGTTTAAATGTAATTATGTATTTGGAAAGTAATTAAGAAATTAATTACTTATTAATTTTGTAAATTGATTTAATTTGAGTTAATTAATTTAGTTTAATTAACTGATATTTTGGAAGTATATTACTTATTGGAAGAAGAGTAGTGAAGTAATTGATGAAATCATTGGATGATGGGAAATGGAAGTAATTGGAATATAATTACTTGAAATTAATCAAGGGATTAAGCTTGTTATTGAGAAGTAATTAATTAAGAACGATTAATTACTGTATGTTATTAATCAAGAGGGTTAATATTTGTGATTTTAAGATTTGTATTCTTAATATAATTAATAACAAATGAAAATGTAGTTAGAAATCATTAATTAATATAATTAATGATGGGATTAGAGATTGATTTATTTGAGAATAATAAATCAACAAGATAATTAAACGGTAATAAATCTATATAAATGAAATTAATTAATGGATTTATTCAAGTTTAATTTCTGTAAATAAATTAAGGAAACTACTGGAATGCAGCAAAGGATATTTAAATCAAAGATGATTAATTTGAATATATATATATAAGTAATTGATAATAAGATTTAAATTAAGTTAATTAATTTTAATTAATTTAAGAAATCATTTGATGATTTGGTAAACGTAATTACTTAGTGTAATTAATGGAGTATAATTACTTAGGAAAGTAATTAGATGATCATTACTTGATGAAATTAATACAAGATGATTTGTAAGTGAAGTGATTTGGGTAATTTCTTTTGTAATTAATCAAGGGATTAATTGATGGGAATAATTAATCATGGAATGATTAATTTGTTAATAAGTAATTAAGGGTAGTTAATTACTGTTTTGTTATTAATCAAAGGTGATAATAATTGTGTTTAATAAAGATTAATCAATTAATGTAATTAATTTAAATAAAGCAATTTTATATAAATAGGAGATCATTAATTAATATAATTAATGATGTAAATAAGAATTGTTAATTAAGGAATAACTAATAGGGAAGTAATTAAATGTTAACTGCTATAAATGCTTTAGAATAATTCATTTGAGAAATTAATTAAAGACTAAATTACTTCTTGTAATTAGAGAATGATTAATTAATTTGATTTATAATTAATTAATGGTTGTGAGAGCGGGATTTATGGAATGAGTGATTAATTTAATTTATTTTAAATTAATTAAAGATGGAAGTAGTTAATTTAATTCATTTTAAATTAGTTATAGATTATGATTCATAAATCATTGTTGATGGATGATATTGATATTTCATTGTTTAATTGTGATCTCAGATATGAGATGAAAAATATCTATGTGATATGGATGTATGGTTTAAGTATGATAATATTTAATTATCTGTTTGGATGATGATATTAATTATCTGTTTATGATGATAATGTGATTATCTATTATGAGATGTGAATTATCTATCTATGCATATTGATAATATTGAATTCATTGTTAAGACTAAATAGACAACTTGGCCTTAAAAGTCACGTTTTGGATTTCGATGAGACCGGGATCGGTTTTCCTTATTTGGAACATCCGAAAACCACATCGATTCCAAATTAACGATAGGTCGTGAATCTGAAGTGAAGATGAAGATTCAGAATGCAAGGGTTATCGTCGTTAACTCTGAGGGTGATTCCAAAATGAGTGTAACGAGATGATGCCTTCGGTTTCGTTCGAACCCGGAACGAACTTGTATGGATTGAATGCTTTCAACACATCGTCAGGCGGGCGATGAGCATTCTAAGAGATGTTCTATAAAGGTAATCGTAACCTCAAGCCTCATCAACCGGGAATGGCTAAAACAGGGGAGGTGCAGCAAGGTTAGGTGGGTCATGCCCAAGCAGGACAAGGGTATTCCCCTGTCTAGATGTCCCTTTTTATTCGGCTGTGTAGGCAATTGGTCTGCAGCCAACTGCGGGGTTATCTTGTTCGGGATTGTTCAGTAAGGAATGGTTCCGGCCTTGTGTTGCAGGGGGTCGGAAGTGATCCTCGGTACGTTGATCTAGGCCACGTATTGTGACGGGCGGTACCTCAGTATCCCTGCCATTGTATGGAATCCACAATCCAATAAGTGCCAACGGTTTTGATTGTATTACCCACTTTTGTGGCTAGTAGCTGGAATTTAATGAATGTAACAATTTCGGCTATTTTCTATTTACTTGAAAACCCTAGACCTATTATAATATCACAGAATTTCCTATCAAATGTTTTGGTTAGCGTAAGGTAAAATTTTTTCCATGTTTATGTGTGGGGAGTCTTACGTGATACCTTTCTTTCAAAGGTTTTCAAAATTAAGCAACTTTAACCTGTTACTCACACCAGACCCATGTCTGACCCGGATTTTATTTCTGTTTTTCATAAACTCTCGGGTACCCAAATTTTACGGGTAGCCAAGGGATTCAGGTTAGCTTTTGACGAAGTCTGGAGGAGCAATGGAGCAGGAGGCTTCAGCGTTGTAGATATATATATATAGTTCCGCTGTGTTGGTATCTCTGAGTCATATTGTTTGAGTTGTATTGTGTTGTGTTGTATTAACTAGTCAGGTGTTATAACTGTCTAGTATGTGATGTATTATCTGTATAGCTCTGATTGATGTTGTATATATGTAAATACTTATGTGATTAATATAATTTATTCGTTTCGCTGTGAGATTCTGATGTTGTTGTTCTTCCTTCTCTATCTTTTCTATTTTCTCACCCTTTTCTTTCTTTAAAATGACACGTCTTCCTAGGCATAGGAAGGCAGGTCGTTACAGAAGTAGTTTTTAATTTAATTGTTTTGAAGTATATTTCAAAGTAAGCGTTTTAAATTATTTTAAAAGTCTAAAATTTTGTGCTTGGTGATTCCAGTGGAAATAGAAAATACTTGGAATTTATTCCGAGAAAGGAAGATAGTTTGAAACTGTTTTCAAAGGATTGAAATTGGAAATATATCTTGCAAAGATATTTTGAGATAAATAAATAATTTGTGAAATTATTTTTATGTGTGAGGATGTTGTGAATATTAATTGATAGTTAAATAACCGACTATCAATATTGGACAAATACGCCGATCGTTTCGATGAGACCGGGATCGAGATTTATTTCTCGAAACCACTACGATCCGGTTTATACGTTTTCGTGGAAAACGAGTTTGGATTCGAAGATGAAGCAGTGAAGTGCAAGTGCTAGTCGCTACTAATCATGAGGATATTTTCAAAATGGATGTAGTACGAATAGTGCCTTCGGTTCCGTTCGAACCCGGGACGGACTTGTATGGATGAATGCTTTCGGAACATCGTCAGGTGGACGATGGGCATTCTAAGGGATATGTTCTAAAAAGGTAATGCTTAGCCTCATCAACCGGGAATGACTGAAAATCAGGGTTATGCAGCAAGGCTTGGTGGGTGCACCCATTCAGGGTGAGGTCATCCCTGCCTAGATGTCCCTTTTTATTTTGGCTTAGTGGGCGGTTGCTGATCCCAACCACGGGGTGATCTCACTCGGGATTATCCAGTAAGGGGTAGTCCCGGTTTTGTGTTGTAGGGGAGCGGGTGTACTCCTCGGTAATATGATCTAGGCCACGTACTGTGACAGGTGGTACCCCAGTGCCTAGTCATTAGTTGGAAATCCATTCTTCCTATGAGCCTTGTACGAGTCTTGTTTGTATTACCCACTCTGTGGTTAGCAGCTGGAATTTAATAATGTAACAATTTTGGTTATTTTAATAAGTATTTATATATAGACCCTATTATAATATCAGAGGATTTTATCAGAAAAATGTTTTAGCTATCTTAAGGTAAAAATCCAACATGTTTATTTGTGGCGTGGTCTTACAAGATGCTTTTGTTTTCAAAGTATTTTTTTGAAACTTTAATAATCAATTGAGTGTGATTTTCTCACGCTGGTAATCCAAACTGACTTGGGTGTTATTTAACTGTAATGCTCGGGTCAGACCGAGTATTATAGGATACAGGATATGATGCTGTGGAGCTCAGGAGACGAGCTGGATGACGAAACGTACTCCCGTACTTGTTATATATATATTCCGCTGTGTTGAGTAGCTGTGTATCCAGTTGTATGCTATTGATATTGAACTATGATTGATGTACTCTGATGATGTAATATATAAACGGATATAATTGATTTTGTGTAAAGACCATTTATTATATATTATATTTTATTCCACTGCGATGGTTAGATTCTGATGTTGTTTTCTAGTTTCTTCTTCTACCTCTTCTTCTTTAACCCAAATGGTTCGTATTTCTGTTCAACATGAGTTGAATGATGCAGAATAGTGTCAACTCAACGGGTACGGATTTGCGGGTCGTTACAATAGAAATGATAATATTGATCCTTATCATTTATTGCTTGATTAGTCAATATTCTTAAACTATTAGCTATTATATGATTATAAGAAGATAAATTATATAAATGTGATGTATAAAATATAAATTGCATGTAAAATGAATATAAAATTGAGGATTTGAGAAATTTAAATTCTGGTGTTTCTAAAAAGGGATTTCAAGGTTTGGAAAATAATACTAGTATTGTTTAAAAGTGTATACAAATGTAAATTGTTTTTAAATATATTTTAAAGGAATGAATTCAGTACTCCCCTCTTCTGTCACTGGAAAATAATTTGGTGATGACTGTGCGGCATCATCGACGTTCATTTTTTAGTCTCAAAGTGGGGGAGACTTCTGAGAAGCTTTGTTTCGAAATTGTTTTGATAAATGGATTTTGGTTTAGACTCCAAAAGTATGATTTGATATATAAAAGGTGCAAGTATACGTGCTTATTTCAAATTATTTGAAATGTACCCGATGTTTAAATTTTTAAGTCCTTTTAATTAATAATCTTCAAATTATTTAAATGTAATGAGATATTTGAATAACCAAAACTTATAGAATAAGAAGATTAAGAAATGTAAGCTAAATATTTTAAGAAACTTAAGAGTTGAAGTGTGCAACTCTTAAATTGAAAGTAGAGAAATTTAAACAAGTTAAAATAGTGAACCTTCTAATTAAGTAAAAATGAATCGATTAATTTGTATAATACCAAATTGCATTATAATAACATATAATAAGACTTACCAAATGTTAAAAAGTTAAATAATGATTTGGATTTGTAATGGGATATTATACAAGTAAACAAAACGTAACTTAAAAGTAACTAAAATGTATATAAATGGAAATTTACTTGTAATGTGTAATGTTATACTTAATTAGAATATTATGAAATGATTGATGACTAAATGAAATAAGTAAGTGGAACCTAAGAAAGTAGACAAATGAAATAAATAATATCCTTGTAAATTGGTTATAGAATATGAATTTGCAAAGAAATGGTGAAACTTAATTTGTAACTTTTAGGATAATTATAACTTAGATAAAGTCATATGTAAGAAGTCAGACTCTTATAGAATGATTACAAACTAAAGTGATGATTAACAAAATGTTTCACAATAAATTTGTTATTAAAGGAAATTATGAAAATGAATGTGAATGAAAAGAACTTTAACTAAGAATCAATTGGAATAAATACGTAAGTTATACGTATATTATTTTATTCGCATAACGATTTGATCCAGATTCGAATATAGAATTTGGAGATAATTTATATCGATCCAATTTAGGATTTTTCACTTGACTCTTGACAGAAAACCTTGGATATGGATTTTGGAATTCTCTATCATAGTATATGGCTATGTAAGGAGAATTACAATTTCTAATCAGGGATCCAGATCCGAGTCCGCACTAGAGAGTCATGTGAACAATACTAGTTCGGAAGTGAAATTGTGTGATTAAGTGAGCGATCAAATTTGATATTGCATTCAGATGATATATGTACATCGTACGAGCTTAATTAATGCATAATATAAAGTGATTTGAAATTATCCGATTGGATATCAGTGGTAAATAAGATGCAGGTATTTAAAATCAAGAAAATTTTGGATGGCCCAACAAAAAGGTGCATGTTTATTTTGTCATTTGATTTGATAGATTTATGATGGAGCCACTTGGCTTTTGTTTTCTTTTGTTGATTTAGGCCCCGTAATGGAGTTTTGTAGTTGTTCCAATTGAGCCGCACAAATGAGACTTTGTCGAAATTTTCGTGAATCCGAGTGTTAGAAATTTTTTGAAGTTTTAAAATTTTTATAACCTTTTTTTATAACTAACTTGTAAATTCCGTAACCTGATCAAACTAGTACAGTAGAAACATAGTAATGGTTTTATAAATGAAATTTTATTGTTTATAATCTGATAATTTTGAATAAAATATACCAAGTGTGAAATTCTTTACTTACGACTTTTCGAGGACAAAAAGTTTTGAGTGAGGGAAATTATAACGACTTATATTTTTAGCTATTTTAAATTATTAAATTTAATGTAATTATTGAACAAAAATTTAATGACCTTGAATTTAAGTTATTGGATATGAACTTAAATAAAATTTTGAAATAGTTAATTTCGAAGATTGTGCGATAATGATTATTGAAATAAATTCTACGTATTGACCACGTTTAAAATCAATAGTGAAATTGAATAACGGGAATTGAATGACTGTAAAATGGAAACAATTGTTCTGTAATTTCAATTCGTTTTAAAAGTTAAATCTTATAAGTTCATTAACGTATATTTCAAAAGATAGTGATTTATTGAATAATCAAGATTGTTTAAATTTATAATTGCAATTATTTGAATAATTGAATTCTTTATTTAACATGATTGAAAATGATGATGAAAGTTGATTTAAATTTTATTTAAACAACAATGAAGATTGTTGACATTTAAAATTGAATTTAAAAGTGAATAATTAGAAATTGGAAATTTTATATTATAATCGAGACGTTAAAAATAGCCTTACGGGGAACAGTCTTGGACTTTGACGAAACTAGTTCCATTGGATCCATAATAGCGTATTATTATCGGATTTCAAATTTCATATCATTTGGAGTTATCGTTTGGTCGTATGGGATATAAACGCGTTGAATTAAATATCGAAAATTTAATATTTTAATTGGGGTCGAAAAGCTATCTTTCACATACGATCGAATTAGGACTTGAAACATGTTTCATTGCATTCGGTAAAATGTTGTAAATGCCTGGCAGCACGCTTCATTTAGAGTTCGTTTGGAAAAAAGTAGAAAATAATAATAAATAATATGTTATATGTGTATATGTACGAGGTATCTCTAGGAAACCCTAGCCCTAACTTGGTCGCCGTCGTTTCTTTAGTTTAATGGCTGAAACCCTTCTATCTTCTCCTCCTTGGATCTTCCCATCCACAAACTTTTAGGCCTATCTCCCAACTATAATCTTGTGGAGCTCGTTGAAATCTTTAAATCCAATGGTCATGGGTTTTCAAACAGCGATGTGGTGGCAATTCCACTTTGAAGAGCGCACGTTCGCGCACGTCTTCCGAAGCCATGATAGGGCCGAGTTTGACATGTCTTCTGGCATTGATGGTGTTCGTGATGGGCTACATGTTGGTGGTGGTGGATCGTCGTCTCGAGCGACGATGATGGCACGATAATTCGAAGGGAAGAGGCGGTCGTGGGTTTCTGGCTTACGATCACCTCCTGGGTCATGAACGAACGACGAAGAAGGCTGAGGGGCATTGGATCTGAAACGTGCGGCCTTGGTATTGTTAAGGTTTAAAAGGAAAAAAATTTGTAAATATATTTATATATAAGATCGTGTAATTTTCTAAAATGTAGATCTTGGCCATACGAGGTCGGAATTAGACGAAACAAGTGGCGATGGGATCATGGTGATGAGCACTACGTCATGGAACTAATTTGAAGTCGTTTGGAGCTAGTTAAAATTTTAGGCTAAATGAATGTTGTTCGATTTGGTTTAAAATTGAAAATGCAAGGTGAATGTTTCATAATACTCACAACGTACCAAAATTTTCTGATGTTCGTAAATTGATACCATAAAGTTATCTATTGATTGTCATTTGATAGTTAAATTGACGTATAAATTGATATCTGAATTGATTATAGAAATCAAAATTGACAGTTAAAATTGAATTTGGAATTTAAACTGTTGGTATAATACCCGATAGTAATAGCTACGAAAATGTTGTAACTTATTTATTGTTTGGATGGTTATTTGCGATGAATGCAAATTGGTTGATATTTGATGGTTGGATGTTTATTTATTCTGGTATAACCTATTATCACCCTATTAAATTTTTCCTGTATATATACGGTAATTGAATTATTCTGAATAAATTAAGAAATGGGTTGAAATGATATATACCTATGACACTGTGATTTGGATTGAAATGATACATATCCATCCCCGAAATTAAATTGAAATAACTGATAACTTGGCCATATGATAGAAAATTATATACGGATACCGGATTGGTTAAATTAAATAATTTTAAAATTCTTATTTTTAAATTATTTACTGATTCTGAATTTAAAGAAATGAAAAGTTGAATTTATGAAATTTGAATTAATCACGACTTCAAGCTTGAAATGTTAAGATTAATTTGGATTAGAAGAAATTATTAAATAACTGAAGTTGAGATTTTGAAGTTAAAATCAAAGTACAATTAAATTTCATAAATTTATTGTTTTAAAAGATTGGATTTTATTTAAACTTTGGATTATCGCCAAATAAAAGTTATTTAAAACGATATTTCAAAATTGAGTTATATTTGAAAATTTTGTTTTAAATTAAATATTGAAGATAAATTTGATTAAGTGTTTTAAGTTGATATTTTGATAATCCAACTTGGAATCGATATAAATCATAATGGCATAAATTGAGAATTGAATTGAAATTAATTCAAATTGAAATGGAATTGAGTTAATTGGAATTGAGATCGAAATTGAATTAATTTGGAATCAAAATTGAAACTGATTTGAAGATAAACAAGAATCAAAGTTAGCTCGAACTGAAATCAGAATTGAATCAATAAATAGGAATGGAAATTGAATTTATTTGAGTTGGCAAGTTGGAATTGAATCGGTTTGACCTGGATGCTATTTTCAATAAAATTACTTTAATATAAACTGTTTAAAATCTATCTTCCCAAATATACAAATTATTCTGGTTTTTCAAATTATTTGATGTATAAACCATTTTAATATTTAAACTATTTTCAACTATTTTAACCATTTAAGTTATTTTTAACTATTTTAACCATTTAAACTATTTTTAACTATTTGGACCTTTTAAACTATTTAACTATTTTAATTATTTTAAACTATCCAAACTATTTTTCAAAAATTCAAACTGGTTAAGGTGGGAATTGCTATATTTAAATCATAGATTCAAATACGAATTGGGTTAAATGATGTTATACCCTAAATTGAATTTTGAAACGATTTTGGAAGCGAAATTGAAATATTAAGGCGAAAATGATGTTTTGAAACGAAATGATATATTTTGAGTAAATATGATGATTTTGAAATGAATTTGATCTTGAAGCGAATATGATATTTTGATATCAAGTATGAATTATTTTCGTAATGTAAAAGCACCAAACAGTGTGTAAAACGACGTTGGGTTGTTAAAGACACCGGGGCCAGATATGGGCCAACTCTATGTCGATACTGAAACCACTTTAACAACTGCATACGCAAAGGAGAATCCAGAACGAAGTGGTTGGATTTTACAAGTAAGATTTGAAAAAAGAGAACGATGATGGATTAGCCTGGCACTCGTTCCAATTTGAAATGACTAAAATAGGAGTCATACCGGCCAAGAGGGTTAGCTAGCCCAAGCGGATGCACTTCTTCGTATTACCATCATTTATGTTGTGATTGATTGGTGCTTATCCTTTGAATTATGGGAGTGTTAGACGCGGTGGGCGATCATAGTTATGATGCGTTACCACCAACCGGGAAGGGTAAACTAGCAGTATCCTACATTGGGCATCGCCTAACGTGCCTTGTCATACTTTTATCCCAAAATGAGACCCATTGATTTTGGTTTAGTGTTATCGTATCATGGTGCATCCCTGACTATCGACATTCTACTGGTGGTATTAAATGCAAACTATATGCCAATGCTTAAAAACGCGTTAAGGGCGATCAATGTAAAGCCTTATCGCTATGAAAATATTTATTTTATTGATTAGACATTATATATTTCTACTATAAATAAATATTTTGACAGATCCTTAAGAGATGGAAAATCCTGTAACATCCCTTGAGTTATTACACTTACTTATATACTGGATAGGAGATGTGAAAACCCATAAGCATCTCTGACGCTATTACACTCTTGTTATATGCGATATCGATTTTACTCACATAAGAATATTTTAGTCCTGACTCGAATGTTTTGTCTTTTCATTACGCTCGGTCAGTTCTTAGTTTTCAGCTTATTGAAGATTTACTCTGGAGGACGAAGATGAAGATTTGGTATACTACTTCTACTATTATTATTCTACATCATGTTCTTTTTTGCATTACTTTATTTATTCCTAATGTATATATAACTCCGATAAGTGTTGTATAAATTATGATCAAATGTATTGTATAAACAGCTTCATGAACTGTTTATTTGATTATTATATTTTGTCATTCTACAGCGAGGTTCTGTGTTTGTTTCTTCTTCTTTTCTTATTTTTCTTAATTAACCACATTGATTATCTATGTTCTGAATTGTTTAAGTTGAACATGTGTATATTATTGTCAATTTATACCTTTTTAAATCCGTCACGCATATCATTCAAAAAATAATTCAATCTTCATAAACAATTTTTAATTAAGCAAGATAGTAATTCATCGTACAAATGATGAAAGTCAAATTAATTTTTTATCAAATATTGCAAAATCACTAACTATATATAAAAAATGACGTACCTTGCTACCCAATCCTTAAAACATACCTTGTTGATGTTGCTTTTGATTTGCACCTTGAATGAAGAATGTTTCTAGATTCGATTGAATCACCTTAGGATGTTGCTTAGAAATCACACCTTGAACGATGACATCTCCTCTGATCTTCAAGATCCACATCCTATCCTTGCAAGAGATGGATGAACCACTTTTATTTCATTTTACTTGATCTTTTTATTTAGAGTTGAAAGATTTTAGAAATTCATTTTCTTTTTTGTTTCTGCTATGAAAAGTTAGGAGGAGTGAAAGAGAAAGAATGAATGAGAAAAAAATGAATTGTTCGTACAGAATGAATTAGAGAACATGTTTTATTTGAAAGAATGAAACTTTTCTCATTTTTTAATTAAAACTTTCCTAGTTAATTCCCTTGATTGTTTCTCTCTTCAATCCTTATTTACATGTATGTCAATAAATGACATAAAATTTCCACAAAACATGCCATCAAATGACTTAAAATTTCCATAAATCATTTCATACAATTATCTTTGCATTACATCGATATCGTATATCAATGCACACAAATATAACTTTTATAAATGCATTAAAATAATTACAAAAATTTCCAAACATCAAATAAATAATAAATAATATTTCTCAAATATCAATTAATTTAATCGATTTACAACATTTTATAAATTAACTAAATCCTGTGGTTCTCAAAGAATTCATGATTATGATTGTGCGACTCAAAGGTGTAAATTCAGTCAGTGATTAATATTGGACTATTCGAATATTAACATTCGCATGTCACTTAGCAGGTGATGTGACATTTTGGACTTAGCAGGTGATGTGACATTTTGGCTAAATTTATCGCTTAAAATCTTTTGGTAAAAATCCAATTTTACTTATTATAAACGGTACCTAATAGTGACAATTATTTACACCAATTCTCTTCGTCAAAACTATATCATTTTGGATTTGTGGAATTTGGTAATGGTCAAAATTCTAGTATCATCCACATTCAATTTTATAGTCCAAACACAATGTTTTTGGTTAAATAATACCAACTATTATTAACCGAAATGATCTGGTCAGAGACTTTGACTTTGAGTTGACTTCGGTTGACTGTGATACTAACATCATATAACTTAGAAGAGGGATCCTCTCTTGAATAGTTTAACTTCCAATGCTTCCGCTCGATCCAACTATGGTCATTCGATGGATGTCGTGCCACGATTTAACTATAATCAAAGCGAGCTTCCATAATGAAAATCAACAGTATTCTAAAGTCGATGGAACTATGTAAATTAGTCATTCTGATATTCTCTATTTAACCTTAGTGATATTAACGTACAGAAAACCATCGAGTGAGTCAAAATATAGTTATCCAATAACTATCAATACGTAACCCCTTAGTGCCCCCAACAGTCATGAGTAATACACTGCCCAACATTTTGAGAGCGTTACGAACTCTAGTCTCAACGGATACATCAATATCCATTAATGATGCATCTAAACTAGGAACATTTAAAATGGTACATTTGTTTCATTGTGATAAATTACTCACGGTTACAACAATTTATAACAACTATCACAAAACATAGTATTTATGGCTATTATATTTTTAATTAAATTGATTAATTAATATAACCACATTATATCAAGTATATAATAGAAAGAAAATACATTTATTTCGAACAAGATTGGTCAACGAGTTAGATATAAACAAGATTGGTCAACGAGTTAGATATATGTTTTCATAATTTCCCCTAGGGCATACTCCTAACTCTATCATCACCACTAATTTCTCAAGAAATAAATTCCTTTGGTAAGAAGGTAGCATGACTTTATGAGTGAGCTGCGTTATTTTTATTTACTCTTGGAACTCTTATCCAAGATACTCACCTTTTCAGTCAAATTGATTTTATTTTTATTTTTTGCATGTTATATTTTCTACTTCTATCCTATATTCGATGAACTTATCATAAATATCTAACAAGTGATCGAATACTCATATTCATATCTAAGAAGCTTCATCAGTGAATTTAATAAAGTGTATTCGCTTTCAAAATATTAGTCCTTGGATTGATAATTCTACATATATCAATTCGAAGATTTTGTTGACTCTTTTATCTCTCTCACTGAATGGATGCTTTGTCATTAATCTTTTGAGGTACAATTTCCAAATACTATATGATTCACAATTATATCATTAATGAAATTTTTCTTCAATAGTATGCCAAGTTCATGGTTTCAAATTAATTTTTAGTATTTTACATGCTTTCGTATTTTCTATAGCTAACACATTGTTATTGTTGTAAAAATAAATATCATCATTGATATGCCTAAAAAAACTTATTTTATAATAAAAATTCACGATATTCATATAAAAAATCTACATCTACTATGGAGCAAAATCAAAAACGATTATTATTTCACAAATAATGATTGGTATACTGAAAGTAATTATCCAAAACTTGATATGACTGTTAGCAATTACGATATGGCGTTGTCCCACTAGTTCTACTGCAATAATTACAACATTCGAAATACAAAGCTCCATTCAATCATTTACTACATAACACCAAAATAGTGCATTTCTAACAGTTATAAACTTTACAGATTCAATTTGTAACAGTTATTCCAGCTGTTATAGCACGCGGGGCAATTTTTCCTAACGAAATTTGTAACGATTATAACCGTGACAAGAGTTCTCATTTGTAACGGTTATAGCCATTACAATTCTATGTATTTGTAACGGTTATAACCATTACAAATGAGTGAATTCCTAACGGTTATAACCATTGGTAAATTAAAGAGTGAAACCAATACTTCCTATAACGACCCACTAATTCGAACTATTCAAGCTGACAATAAACCAGACATTTTCAACCCAAATCGATTAAAAAGACAGATAACTAAGGGAAAGAAAGAAGAAAGAAGAGAAAACAAAGAGAAAAGAAATTAAAAACAACATAGAATCTCACAATCGTACTGGAACTATATATAATATAATATCAATTTCTCTTTACAAAGAGAAATTGTTATATACATACATCCATCAGAGTACAAAAACAAATCACAATCATTAACCTAGACACTTATAACAACTTGTCCTCACAATTTCTAATGATTTCAACAGCAAAGCAGCAGAAAATAAACATATACGTGAATACGACTTGAAGACCTCCTCCTCTTCTCTTAAGCTCCAATGCATCCAAAGCAATCTATAAATATGCTCGGTCTGACCCGAGTATTATAATAAAATAACACCCGAGTCAGTCTAGAAAACCAACTTGAGAAAACATACCCAATTGGATTTTTAAGTTATAAAAACCTTTAATCAATAGTATCTCGTAAGACCATGCCAGACATAGATACGGATGAGTCTTTACCTTACGATAAACAAAACCATTTCATACGAAATTCTCTGGCATTATAATAGTGTCTAAACAAAATACTTATTAATCTTAGTTGAAATTGTTGCACCAATCAAATTCCAACATAATAGGTACACAGCAAAACCATAAAAGCTTGTATCGAAAAATGGATTTCATACAATGACTGGGCTACTGGAGTACTTCCCGTCACGGTGCATCTCTAGATAAAATAAAACTGAGTATGAACCTATTGACCCCTAATAACATAAATTTGGCCTGCCCTTCACTGGATAGTACCAAATATGATCATATCCTATCTAGATAGGGATGATCATACCCTACTTGGAAGCAACCAACTTAGCCATGCTACATCTTCCATGTTTTAGTCATTCCCGGTTGAAGAGGCTTGAGTCTACATTTTACCTTTATATAGCACTCCTACTTGGAATGCTAACACTACCCTTCAGGTAACAATGTAGTATTAGCATTCGTCCATACAAGTTCATTCTAGGTCTGCACGAAACAATTAAGATTCCATCTTCAATTCCATTATCTTCAAGATGTCTTCACTTCGAAACATTTAAGTTGGATCGAAGTGGTTTTCGGATAAAATATCTGATCCCCGTCTCTTCGAAAATAACTTTCAGTAATTTCTGGTAAACTCAACCCCGATTCTTTAGGAAATAAGCAGTCAAAGATAAGATCACAGATCACCTCCTAACCGTTAGTGGACTAATTTCCTTATCATTGTCCTAGGAGAATGAAACAAGATTTATACGCACATTACAACATTATCGGTGATGACTGTGTTATATAACTCACGTGTTTCCCCTAGATATTTCCAAAGTTACGATTAGGTTCCAATTTCGGTAGTCGGTTATTTAACTATCGAATAACAAACATTAAATCAAGAATTTAATTCCACGGGAAAACTAATATTAGTTAAGCACCAAGTACCACTTAGCCCTTTTTAAAAATCATTCATTAATTGATTTTACTTTGTAATTACTTGAATCAAAAATCCTTTTTACAAAGATAGATATAAACCCAAATCCTTATTTCTCCATACTTGGAAAAATATCTATATGCTTATCTCAATGGTATAAGTATATTCACCGATAATTTGGAAGATTCCCCTTTTATTCAATCCAAAACCCATTTATAAACCCTATTATAATCCACAAAACCATTTATAAACTCCTTTTATAAATCTATAAAACAATTTCTAAAAGTCCCTTTATAAATATCTAAAAACATTTATAAAACTACTTATATCTTTTTAACCAATCCTCCTTTATGTTTTTTTCTAAACATACTATAAGATTCCTCTTTTGGTCCACGTCTGCTTATAAAACCCTATTTATAAATCTCGTAAACATTTATAATATAAATTCTAATCATTTACTCAATACATTATTATAACGTAGTAAACATTATAAATATTAACTTTAAACATTTAAAATAATAACTAATAAATTCCAAAACATCTTAAATGAAACAATAATAATATATCTTCAACATTTTTATAAATACTAATAATTAATCTCCAAAATTTTACCGATAAATAAATATAAAAAATTTCAAACTATATTACTATTTTAAATAATCAACCTTTCAAAATATTTAAAATATTGGCAAACAACTTTAAAACAATATCAATATAAATAATTTTTTTAATATTACTATATTTCCATGATAAAATTCCATACTTAATTTCCAACATGATCGTTTCGATATTTATAAACTATATCCAAAATCTCCTCGGTTTTATGAAACTTTCTTTCATAAAATCCATTTATTTCTGAAATCCATTTATAACTTCATTCCCTTTATGAATTTCACTTATTCATAAATCTCGTTTAAAATATAATTTCAACAGCTTTTAACCTTGCTTCCACATGTATAAATTTTCTTTATAAATTTCTTTTTATTTATAAAATTGCGTTTAAAATAACAAATTTACCCTTGGCTTCAATTTTCTAAATAGAATTACCTATTTCTAATATATCATCCCGTATCTTATATTAAATCCATTGTTCAATTTATTCTCCAATTTATTAAACGATAATAGTTTCCTTTAATTATAAACCACGTTTATAAATCCGTACTTTTATTGTCAAAATACGATTTTATAAATCTTCACTTCATTTGTAAAACATCACTTTTGTAAATTATTATATTTATAATTTATAAATAAATTATAATTTATGTACCAATATATATATATATATTACTTTATATATAATGGTTAATAAATATTTATGTAAAAATATTTCTATTTTCTTTCTAAACCATATCCTTTATCATAAAAGACGAACTTATCTTAAAATTTCAAAAATCTTTATTATACATTTTGAAATAAATTACCTCTTCAAATAATTCAAGAATAATTATTTAAAACGTATAATATTTTCAAAATCGCTTGAAAGTCCCCTTTTAAATTAATTACTATTTTACGGTATCTTAATATACCAAAATATAAGGCCCAATGCTACTAAAGCACTAAATAAACAAAATCATGTTCATGTCATCAATTATAACATCTAACATATCGTATATCAATTTATATGAAAATAAATCAACATGTGAGGAATCTTATTGGATCCCTCCAACCTATCCCCATGCATCACATACAATATATAATCATAAAAATATAAATCAACCGCTTCGAAGCGGGATTCGTATACAAAAGGTCATCCACTCTTATATAGGAACGTAACAGGGTCTCATCCACTCTAATAGGCAGGAATATATCCAAACCAACAATATAAACTTGTAATTCATCCAAACAGTCAATAATAATCAACTATAAAATATTCCGCATCCAACAAATAAATTTCATTGACTACATAATATTCTAGTTAACCAAAAAGGTGAGATTAACTCATGTTTATTTTTGTTTCGTCAAATCATCCCCGTTTGGATTAAAATTGAATAGGCATTCAATTATAACTAATATTTTTACGATCTCCAAATCCATCCAATCCAACTCTATAGCATAGCCTTCGTCGATACGATCGCAACGCGGCTCGTCTTGTTCAATTTGGACCTTATATGAGTTTAATATGAATTAACAAAATTTTAAATCAATTAAACCATAATTAACTTTTAAATTAACAGAACTTTTGAACAATTATCCTGATTATCTTAATCCCCTCTTCCGAAATCATGATTCAATTCCAGGTCGCGACATTCTTCCTTTTTTTTCTTTTTTCTTTTTTCTCAAACGTTGATCAATCGTCGCTCAACCTCCTACACCGCCGCCCCTCCACCAGTGTCGCTACAATCGTGCCTCTACCTCGCCTCGCACCTGCCTCCCTGCACACAAACGTGCTCACGCACGCGAAAACCTTACCATGTTCGACGAACACGTCCCCCTGCCACTACCATGGCGTGCTCCTGCCACCTTGGCTAGCCACCCTGCGCGAAACTTTGTGGTGGTCATTGCAAGAGTGTTCCTCTTTTTTTTCTTTTTTTTCTCTGTTTGAAAATTTTCAAAAGAGGGAAGCTAAAAGATATAATTTGAAATGGGTATGGGCTAAGGTATGCGAGAGTATGGGCTAAGGTATGGTTTATATGGAAGTACATACATATATATAATTTAATTTAGAAACATTTATCTTTTAAGTGTCCAATTTTTTCGAACTCCAAACGAGACGTGCTCTTGGCGTTCTATATGTTATACACTTGTCCAAACACAATGGAACTAGTTCCGAGCCCTAATTCGATCATATGTAGAAGATAACTTTTCAAACTCGGTTATTATATTAATTTTCGAAATTAATTTCTACACATTTCGATCTCGCGTGCCCAAACGATGAGCCCAGTTATCACAGAATTCGATGGCATATAATAATACACTATTAGGGATCGAATGTCACTTGTTTCGTTGAAATTCAAGATAGTGCCTCAGAAGGATATTTCTGAAATATCGTAAACTAAGTTCATCTATTTCTCTAATCCTAAACAAATATGCAAGCTAACTGTTGTACATTCTAATGAAGAGTTGTTCTTTCACCTACTGTACTTTCAATTGACCTTGGTTTAAATTCTCTTTTTATGGGTAAATAGTACTTACGAAATTTCTTCGGTGTTATTCTTCCACTTGGTTTGTTATTTTTGAAACAACGGTACTTTGATAATTAATCAGTAGGCTATAAAGGAATTGTCGTAGCGCAATGTAACGTACGGTAATATGAAATGATATTTAAGAGATGCGTTTAGAAGGAATGTTCAATGTTATTTTTAGTGGCGTCAATTAAGAATAGGTCTAATTTATAAACATTTGCATACGTGCATATTGTTAACCCAAAAAATGGATCAATACCCTGAATTGAGTGTGAAAGCACCTGCCCTGTTCTTACAAAGCAAGAATATGGAGAATAAATGTAAGATGAGCGGAAATAGTAAAAAGACAAGGAGATTTTTGTAGTGGTTCGGTTATTAATAAATCCTACGTCCACTTTGTAACTTTTGTTATTGACTGACTGTAATTACAAGGTTAATTTGATTGGATCTCGTAAGTTAGACAAGTCATCAGTGTTAGAGATCACTTGAGAATCACAGTGAATCTTTCAGATGACTGTTATATGTGAGGAGAAAAGTGAAGAATGGTTTCAGCAGCCAGTCCAGAAGATCCCTAGTATGTTTTGCAGGTAGGATTGTATTTATAGGGGTTGGAGAGTTATTAGGCTAGGCTTACTTTGAAAGATGCTTGCACATGATCGTATGAAGGTGCACTATAAGTTTCGCTGCGAATCGAACCAACTTGATGGATCGCTAGCGATCCATAGCTTTAGCTCGTTGGCGATCCATTTGCTTGAGATGCCCCTCGTCATCCTTTTCCCTTGAAAATTGTGGCAACCTAGTAATAAAGTACATGGATTGCTAGTGATCCATGTATTTGGTGAATTTTCGACCTTGTCTTCTGGAGTTTATGAGATCTGACAAAATGGCATGGATCATTAGCGATCCGTAGTGCACGCATTGCTAGTGATCCATTACTTTTGATCGTGTCTATTATCTTGTATTGATGATCCCCATGTAATTTAGTAACATGTCGCTTTGTTTTGATGTCGAACCACACATTGGTTGCATTGGACCGTTAGTTGAACCAGACAAATGCTTACCTCTTGATTTCTTTTGGACTCTGCTGGGTTAAAACCTGGATAACGTTTGCCCCCTGAGCATGCCTTCGTTGAAAAAAGGCATGCTTTAGAAGTATTTTGAGTTTTCGTTTTGTGAAATCTAGTTGATCATGTCGAGGATCCCATGCAAATTTGGCTTTGACTATTCAGCCATCTGTTGAATTTTCATGTGAATTGTAGGAGTCCACCTCAATATGTTGTTTTTAATTGACTGACTTCTGATTGTCGTTCGTTTCTTTTATTTTGATCTAAGTTTCAATTCCTACTATTGATGATGCAATTTTTCTCCGTAGTTTACACAAGGGTTTAGGTCGGTAAGTGGGTGCATGACATAGGTTTGGAGGTGTCCTATATAGTTCTAATTCAACCAGTAGTGAAGCTAAGTTTTGTCTCGAATGATTGTACACTATTCTAGAATGAAGTCTTGCTCTTTGCCTTTAACTTTTTTTCCAAGAATTTGGTTAAGTTCCCATCGATATTTTTGAATTCTAATGCGATGATTTATTCCAATATTGGATATAGTGGATGATTCAACCGTATCGCTCTTCCCGTTCTATATTCCAGTGATCTCGAAAAGAAAAGCTTCCCACGTCGCTTCGGGCAGCGGCTCCGTTATCGATCATTGATCGATAACTAGTAATTGTGGAAGAGATCATTGAAAGGGATAACGGATTAAGGATCTTAAGGCTAATTTAACACTAGAGAGGGGATGAATAGTGTTTAATGGATTCTAAGACTAATATGAACTAACTTAAATTATGACACAAACAAATGCAAAACTTAATCACAAAATAATTATTGAATCAAACACAGATGCAGAAAGCAATAAAAAATAGTAAAGGGAAAGAACATACCGGATTTTATACTGGTTCGGAGTTATCCTACATCTAGTCTTGTACCAAGGCAAACCACCTCATACAGATTTTTATTATACCAATGTCAAGATTACATTCCTCAATTTCTAAAGGCCTCGAGGTACCCTCCTATCTCACGAGTCCGGAGCAAACCCTCTTGATTTACGGGCCACAAGATTACCTAATTGATTTCCAGGCACACCCACACCTTATAGAGAGACTCGATAAACTTTTGATTACAAATTGATCCTATAACTAAGAATAGCACTATATTCTTCGTGAGAGGGCAGAGAATCAAACAAGAATGATATTCTAATTTGATTAACTTGAGAATTTGGTAGAATCTTGGCATGATCTTAAAAATATGAAAATTTTAGAATATGGATTTGTGGAGAAGAAGAAGTAAAGAAAAATATGAAAATATATGATTAAAAATTCATTTGTGAAGCCTATTTACAATGCACCCACGGTTATAACCATTCACGAAGAGATTTAAATGAATATACATTTCTTTTGAAAATTGAAACTTTTGAATTCAATGGCCACAATGTCGACATGGGGTATCCCATGATGTCGACATCCTTATGTAAAAAAACAATGTAAAATTTGTTTTCGAAAATGACGTTTAAAACCAGAGTTTATTTTAAAACAAAAACAAATATTTTAAGGCTAAAACATCTTTTTGAAAAGTCATTTGAAAAAATAATTTTAAGGCTAAAATATTTTGAAAAGCAGTTTTGAAAACCATTTTGAAGTAGTTTTGCAAGCTTCTTCCTGTAGAATATCTCATCACATCAGGAATCGAGAACTTGTACAAAACCAAGATGTTCGTGGGTTTGTAAGCCACTTGTCTTAGGTTTGCAAGCTACTTGTCGTGGGTTTGTAAGGCACTAAGAAGGTAGAAATGGGTTCCATCCCAAATGAAATTCGAAATGAAGATTTCCATGCTACTATGAAGTTTTAGCAAAAACTAGACACATATCTTGAAATTTTGATCTCGATACTCAAGAGTCTTCAATCTTGAGTCTTAAGTCTTTATACTGATCAGTCTTCAGTAATCAATACCTACATATATATATATAGGCAATAGTGTTAGTATATATTTTATAATAAGATAAGTTAAAAAGATTGTTGTCATCCAAACCAACATCTCAGTGCCCGACAATCTCCCCCTTTTTGATGATGACAACCTATATTTATAAAATATATTTATCATACCATAACTCCTATCATAACTCTCCCTTACTCCATAACTCCCCCTTATCCAAGCCAACTATTATTTTATAACTTCTCCCCCTTTGTCATCAACAAAAACTTCTTAAAAATCCCTAAACTTGTTATAAGATAATCAACCATGATAAAATAGGGTAAACCATATATAAGTGTAAAAAGTGCTAAGTGTGATCATAAGTGTAATCCAAAAAGTAAATCAATCATCAACCAATCATATTTGCAATAATTATTCAATCCAAACATATATACAAACCATACCAAATAAGTTAAGTCAATCATGTTTAACACACCAATCACATCAAACAAATAACATACAGAATGACTAGACATTCCTTGGTACTTCCACCCATCCATCTTCTCCAAAGATAGGGTCTGCTTTGATGGCATCCCATTCTTCATTATCTTTGTCCAGAGTGACTATTGGATTTCCTTCGAGATCGTCCTTGTTAAGAGCTGAGATCATCCAAAGAAGGGCGTCGAAATGTCTCTCTTGCTCCTTGATCATCTGCATTTGACTCAATTCTAAGTGACGCTAATTACGAAGTATGAATGTAAGAATATTTTTGAAGGAAGTGAGAGTTTCTTCAAGATTATAACTTAGATTCTTAATCGGAGAAGCCATAATTCAAGAAATAGGAAGAGCTATGAAAGAGAGTGATTGGAGATGAAGTTTTACAATTTATTCTGGAAGAAACATATATAAGTAGGGGTAGAAAGTCGTTTGAAATGAATAGACACAAGTTAGTTACATGAACATGAAATTTGAAAGTGTAACTATTTTCTGTCCGTTGGATGTCGACATGGGAGATGGTGTATGTCTACATGCCCCTGCTTAAAATGGCATTTTTCTTTGTTTTGAAGATTATGAACATATCTATTAAACTAAAATTTGTGTAATATAAAAACAAGTAACTACAGAGACAAGTGAAGTTGAATTTCAGGAAATGAAAGATTCCATTAATAATTCTAGTCAACATTACATAAGAAAATATAATATTAACTAAAATAAAGGAAATACAAAGATAGAACTTAAGATAACATGAACTAAAACTAGTTAGATGAAGACGAAGAAGATGATAGTACAAGCTTTCTACTAATTTTCCCGAAGAACTTGTCGATTTTAGTGGAAATCTTATCCATTTTCTTACTCGTTGATCTTTTAAGTGTCTTTTGATTTTCAACTATAATTCTTTAATTATTGAGAATGGTCTTGTTGGATGGATTAGCAGGATTAGTAGGATATTTAATACTTTCTAAGGAGGTTTCTTGATTTCCTATTCCTCCTCTTCAATTTCCATTCCTTCCCCTTCTTCTTCTTCTTCCTCCATTTCTTCCATTTCTTCATAAGCAAGCCTTTCTTCTTTTTCCGTAAGTGTTTCATATGGTTGAAACACTAATGAAATTTGCATAAGGGAAATGTTTCCATGGTTGAACACTTTTCTAGTTATAAATTCTTCCCTTTTGAAGTCAACTCCAAATTAAATGAAAATCCGGCTGAGATAAATTCCATGATATAATGTGTTTTCACCCATAGCAAAATTCTTGGGCCTTAGCTCATCCAAAATAACTTGAGCCCAATTAATATCATAATTTCCAAAAATTGCAAAAAGAGCTTTGCAAACTTTTAAAGTCCGGTTGTTGTAGTTTCTCGATCTTGGTATAAGAGTGTGTTGGATAAGAAGATTAACAATTCTTGCTTTTGGACGAAAATAATGATTTTTGAATTCAAAATTGTCATCCCCTTCAAAGATGTGATGAAATGTCCCTCGACCATTTTCATTGATTTGAAATTCCGAGAGATTCGTTCTGGTATACTTGCGTCCCAAAATATTTCCTAAAATTTCACAATCCAAAACAATTTGTTGTCGTTTAACACTACTCCAAATTTGTCCTTCTTCCACATCATATATGATTCCACATAAAACATCTTAACAAGATTTGGATGACATACAAAACCATTTTGTTTGTTATCAACTAAACTAAGAATAGAACATTGTTGAAAAATATTTTCAATTTCATAAGAAGGAAAATCTTAAAAATAGCAAATTTTCCCGTATGAATTTTACCAAAGTTTACATAGTTGATGTAAGCTTTGATAGTTTCTGGGTCATTAAAAAGAAAGTTTTTGATAGATTTTGGAAGCCTAATGGTGTTAAAAGTGTTTGAAGAGGCAATTGAAGAAGTTTGAGAGGAGTTGAAGATAATTAAGATAAGTTTGAAATTTGAAATAAAAGTGAAAAGTGATGATAAAGAGAGTGAGATAAATAGAGATTTTATAGACATGTTCTCTGGTCAAGAGACATCTTTCTAGAGCATTGAAGTTGGTGAAAAGGTGGAGGGCAATTCAAAAGTTTGAATTCAAATTTTGAAATCGAATTCTAAAGGGCATGTCGACATGGGGTATCCGGGTATGTCGACATGTGCCTATTGAATCAAAGGACAAGTTTCTATTCCTAAATCCTAATATATATATATATACACACACACACACACACATATATTATATCCTATATTCTAATTATATGATTCCCATGATAACATTAAATATAATAATACTTAAATTTTATTAATTTAATAATTAAAATAATATTAAAATAATATTATTATTGAATTTAAAATTCAAATTTTAAGGGATAAATTTGGATTTAAAAATTCAAGGAATTTTAAAACAATCAAGCAACAAACAAGCATCCATTCAAACAAGAAAAATAAAAGCGCATACCTATTTTTAGATCCATTGAGATGACCCGACTTTTTCTCCATAAAAAGTCATATCATCCTTAAGAAAGAAAGGGATAGAAAAGAGAAAAGAAAGAAGTGAAAGAAGAAACAACACAAGAATATCAACAGCGGAACGAATAAATTATATTAGTAACATAAGTATTACATAGTATTACAACAATTATCAGAGTTACAAAGACAATACAACACATACTAGACAATTATAAACACCTGTCTAGTTATTACAACTTAATACACACAGAAGACACTCAGAGATACCAACACAGCGGAAAACTATATAACTATACGCAGAAGCCTCCTGCTCCATATGCTCCTCCACAATTCGTCAAAGCTAACCTGAATCCCTTGGCTACTCGTAAAAATTTGAGTACCCAAGAGTTAAAGAAAAACAGAAATAACTCCGGGTCAGACATGGGTCTGGTGTGAGTAACAGGTTAAAGTTGCTTAACTTTGGAAAACCTTTGAAAAGAAAAGGTATCACGTAAGACTTCCCACACATAAACGTGAAAAAGTTTTTACCTTACGCTAACCAAAACATTTGATAGGAAATCCAATGATATTATAATAGTGTCTAGGGTTTTCAAGTATATAAGAAATAGCCGAAATTGTTACATCTATTAAATTCCAGCTACTATCCACAAAAGTGGGTAATACAATCAAAACCGTTGGCACTTATTGGGTTTTGGATTCCATCAATGGCTGGGCTACTGGGGTACCGTCCGTCACAGTACGTGGCCTAGATCACCGTACCGAGGAGTACGCCCGCTCCCCTGCAACACAAAGCCGGAACCATTCCTTACTGAACAGTTCCGAACAAGACCACCCCGCAGTTGTGATCAGCAACCGCACCACTAAACCGAAATAAAGGGACATCTAGACAGTGGTAAATCTCGCTCTCAAGTGGGAGCTACCCACGAAGCCTTGCTGCACCTTCCATGTTTTATCCATTCCCGGTTGATGAGGCTTGAGGCTACGATTACCTTTATAGGACATATCACTTAGAATGCTCATCGTCCACCTGACGATGTTCTAAAAGCATTCAATCCATACAAGTTCGTTCCGGGTTCGAACGAAACCGAAGGCATTATCTCGTTACACTCATTTTGGAATCACCCTCAGAGTTAACGACGATAACACTGGCACTCTGAATCTTCACCTTCACTTGAGATTCACGATCTAACGTTAATTTGGATCGATATGGTTTTCGGATATCCAAATAGGAAACCCGATCCCGGTCTCATCGAAATCCAAAACGTGTCTTTTAAGGCCAAGTTGTTTTGGAGTTTAAAACAATTTCAATTCATTATCTATATACATACAGATAGATAATTTTCAACACAATAGATAATCAACAGATAATTCATATCATAATCAGATAATCCATATTATCATCCAAAAGCAACCAATGCATCCATATCATAATCATTTTCATCTCATAGCTGAGATTACAAACCATATCAGGCAACCAATATCATCCATCAAACATAAGCAATGATCTAATGATCACACCATTTATAATTAATTTAAAATGAATTAAATTAATTCATCTCTAATTAATTTAAAATGAATTAAATTAATTACTTCATCATTAATCCTGCTTAACTTAACCATCAATTGATTACAAATCAATTTATAAATCATCATCTCATTATTCTTCCAATTAATCATTTTAGATTAACAGTTCCCTAATTACAATAAGTAACTAGCTTATAAGTTAATTACACAAGTTAATTACTTAATCAATTAATTAACTAAAGTTAATTACATAAATCATTTATTCATTTATAATTATTCCTTAATTAATCAATTCTAAATTACATCATTAATTAATTAATTATTTCTAATTGCAATTTAATTAATCTCTCTATTTAAATTAATTACATAAGTAATTAATCTGCTATTAAACCACATATATATTAATCATCCTTGATTAATAACCATTCAGTAATTAACTTCCCTTAATTACCCGTTCCATAAATTAATTACTCTTAATTAATTATTTCCATTTATCCCTTGATTAATTTTCAAAGTAATTTAAATCCAAATTACTTCTGTAATAAATATCCTTAATTACATTCAGTAATTATTAATTAATTACTCCCTTAAGTAATTACAAATCCATAAATTACAAAAAGTAATAATCAAACAATCCACAAATGTTTAAATTAATTTAACTTAATTAATCTAAACTAATCGCATTAATCAAATTAATTACACCAAGTAATTAATTCATTAATTACTTTCATTAAGTAATTAAACTTAAACAATTGATTATTATTAATTAATTAATTTAATTAATTATCAAAAATTAATCACATTAATTAATTGTTAAATAATCTTAAGTTAATGACCTTCATTAACATTTCTTAATTACTTAATTAAGAGTTAACTTATACAAATCATTATTAATTATCAATTAATTAATATTTAATTACAATTTAATTAATCTCTAATTATTAATTAATTAAGTGTTAATTAAAATCTTAATTTTCTTTAATCACTTGATTAAATAAATCTTAATCATTAATTAAAATTTAATTAACCATCCTTAATTATAGATTAATTAACCTTAATTAATTAATCTCAAGTCTTGATTAATTAACTTAAAAATTATTATTTACTTAATTAAACATCCATATTATTCATTAATTAAATAATTAATATTCCATTTAAATTAATTTAAAATTTTAAATGAAACCAATTTCTTAAGTTCTAAATTAAGAAACATTCTTCTTATATAAAGTATTTTAAACAATTTGTTCCAAATAAATTTTAAACATCACTTTAAATTTCATTTTAAAATTTTAAGATTTTAAAATGAATACAATTTTATTTAAACAAGGTTTAAAACAAATTTAAAAAAACCTTTTTATCTAACATGTTTAAGAACATACCTTTTATAAAATAAAGGTTCAAAAGATTATAAAAAAAATTTATTTCAATTCAAAAAAGAATTCCTTTTAAATTTCAAACTGAAATGCAATTTAAATTTTCATTACAGATTCAAACTTAAAAATTTAAAACTTTACTTACATCTCCATCTTCATTTTCAAATTATTTAACCTTTTCTAAAATAGTTAAAACAAATTTAAATTTAAAATTTATTTTAAAAACTGACATTAAAATAAAAATTCAGGTTTTAAACTGAATTTAAACTTATTTTAAATTCTTATTTCGTAAATTAAAACTCATAGATTTAAATTCAAAACCAATGTTCCTTTATACTTTAAAAAGTTGAAAACCTAAATTTTAATTCCCAGATTTAAACTAAATTCAAACTCAGGTTCATCTACTCTAAATTTCATATTTCAGTTTTCAGATTTAAACTTTGTTTAAATTTCCAGTTACATTTTTTAAAATTTTGCCTTTAAATTTAAAAACAGAAAACAGTTTTCTGTTTTGGTTTAAACAACTTGAATTTCTGAATTCAAAAATATTTCAAAATCCAAGAATTAAACTATTGATTACATATTTAAATTTCAGGTCTAAATATCTCAGTTTGAACTTTAACTTACAATTTTAAACTTTACTTTTAATTCTAAAAACAACAAACAGGTTTCTGATTTTAGATTTAAAACCCAAACTAAAATTTAAAAACTCAATAATTATAAAGACCAAGATTTAAATTATTTGAATTTATATCTAATTTCAGGTTTTCAAACTTAGTTTAAAATTTTAGTTTGTATTTTACTTTTTTTACTTCAAATTTTATAAAATCTGGAAACAGGTTTCTGTTCTTTCTAAAACCTGAAACACAAAAATAATGCACGAGCAACCCAATGATTTACTTCGAGTCAAAGACCTTCCTGCTTCGAGTCACCCTCCAATTTACCCGAGACCATCACGAGAAACCAAACCCTATAACCCACTAATCATCACCAACATGCACACCCTTCACTGTGTACCCATACATCAACTCCGGCCACCTCTGACCATCATCAATGGCCATCTCCCATCGGCCGGTAACCCCACATCACCCTTCAAACCTCAGATCCCCCAGAATTCAACTCGAATTTGAATTCAAGTATAAGACCAAAACCTATAACTGCAGACCGCATACACATCCCCAACCTGTCAACATCATTCCCCTACGAAACTCCGACCACCATCACCTTCCATACTCCGGCGAAGACTTCCTCAAACCACCATCTACCAATACGCAAATCATGGTTGAACTCGATCAACCGAGGAGATTACATTCAAACAAAAACAGTGATCAATAAAACTAGGGTTCACCACTTGAAATCCAAATCACAACATCAAAATCAAATTGCACCTCAATCTAAAAAAAATTCCACTGTCTCTGCTAACTTCTCCTCCTTCAGGATGAATCTCAGCACCTTAAACCCCTTGTGTCAACAGAGATGACCAAAAACCCATTTTACAGTAAGACTAGAACTGCACATGTGTTTTGATATTAAAATTTATAATTTTGCTTTTAAAAATCATTATTCTTCATGATATTTTGAATCCTAATCCTGAAACATTGCTTTATAATGTTTTATATTTCAATTATATAATTCTATTGCTCTGCTACAATTTTTTCCAGTAAGTTCTTTTCTTTTAATTTTAATTAATATTTTGAATACAACCTTGAGTCTAATCTTTGAAGCCAACATACATATCTTATTCAAATCCTACAGTTTAACAAAAACTAATTACAGATATAAGAATTTAATTAGAACTTGTACCAGGGCATAAAAACAAAACATAGCAAGTTTAACAGCATGTATACAAATGCAATCACACATCAGCCAGTAAATTTTGAACATATGAAACATTTACTTATTTGTATACTAGCATGCAACTGATTTTAACCTTTAATTTTTTAAAAGAAAAGTTACTCACATGAATTAAAATGTAGAGCCCAGATTTTGAACATGCAGAACATTCTTTAACAAACTTGTTTGAAATGCTTGCAGAAAGTTTGAATGCTTTTAAAACTTGCTTCCTGTTTTCCAGATTTTAAAGAGTTGAATGCAGGAACTATTTCAGGATCTACGCTATTGCTCCTTAATCCACAACCTTGCAGGCATGCTTCAGTAAACAAGAACATGCAGGCCTTGAAAGCAGATTGAAGGAAACAAAATGCAGGTTTCTTGCTTGATTGGAATGCAGATTTTACATGCAGGTTTGAGGAGATGAACTTTGCAGATTTTACAATTTGTTTGAAAATGAACTTTGAGTTAGAAAATGGTTACTGATTTGAGGAATGTAGAATGCAGATTTTTGAAGAGATAGAAAAAATTTCTCAGCTGAAAGAAATTTTGATTTAGAATGAAAAATGAGAAAGAGGAAAAGAAAGAAAGAAAGAATGCAAGTTTTTATATAGCTTGTTTAGATTTATTTAAAATCAAGGAAAAAAATAAAATTAAACATTAACACTTGGCTTAAGCTATTAACACTTGTAAATATCTTGCTTAAATACTTAACACATGCTAACTTGTGTCTTAAATTATTTACACATGTCATTTTAAATGATTTGCTATTATAATTATGTGTTAAAGAAAGTTAAACTTAATTAATTAGTTTCTTTAACACCTAATTATGTATATAATTAATTTCTAAAGAATAAAGCAAAGTGTTCTTATAAATAAAAAAACAATATACAAATAAATCATTTGACAAAGATACTTTTAAACAATTAAAATAAATTTATAAAAGAGGTTATAACTTAAATGAATACATGTTTCATATTTTAAATTGTATTTTAAATTTCATATTAAATTAACAAATCACATTTTTTTAAATCAATATTTTTAAAAGAATAACACAAACATTTTTATAACTTGTTTTAAATATTCAAACTTAAGTCAAAATGAATTTTAAACCAATAAAACATTTATCTCATATTTAAAATCATTTAGTTATTTTATTAAATATTTTTGAAAATCTTAAATCCAAAAATAAATCACAATTCCTAATTTCAAAATATTAAAATTATGCTATACTAATTTAATTAAAAACAACTTATCTATTTAAAATATATATAAATACATATACATTATTAACTAGAAAATAGATTTATTAGTTTATTAAAAATAAATTCACAAATTAAATATTTAAATAAAGAAGATTATTAAATCAAATCAAATTTATTAACAAAAATTATCAATTCAATTTAAATTTAAACACAGATTATTAAATTTATATTGTCCAAAATTCCGGGATATTACATCCATACTTCTATCGTCATCTGATTCATGAATAGCAGTGAAATACAGATTTGATTTATCCGTCTTCTTTTCATCGTCATTGGATGATGAGTCTGAGACATCAAGAGTTGCTGTGAATGCTTTCTTTCTTTTCCTTCACGAGTTATTATTTGGAGGGAACAACTATTTATCTGGATACAGATAATCTTTTCTATAATGCCCGACCTTATTGGAATTGTAGCATCTATCATTGTTGATGTTCTCCTATATTTCTAGAATTCCTTTGATCATTTCTTTTGTAAATATTCATTTTTCTATATTTTAGGAATTTTCGAAAGTTTCTTGTCATGAAGGCAATCTCCTCATCACTATCTGGTTTCGAATCTTCAGTCGCTGCATTAAATCCTAACTACTTCTTTTCTGTAGCCTTGTTTACTCTTCTTCCTTGCAATTGAACTTCATAAGACACCAGATTCCTAATCAATTCTTCTATTTTCATGAGATTGATATCATTTCCTTCTTCGATTGCAAGTGTCTTTTGATCCCATTCTGAAATGAGTGAATTTAGAATTTTTCCGACTTGGTCTTCCTCCAAAAAGCTTTTTCCCAGCGCAAATTGAATGAACAATATCTTGAAATCGACAATACATGTCGGAAATGGACTCATTTGCATGCATTTTAAACAATTGAAACCGATTAGTTAATATGGAAATTTTAGTCATTTTAACTTTGCTTATTCCTACATGAGTAACTTGTAAAGTTTTACAGATTTCAAATGCAGACTTACAAACAGACACTCTATTAAACTCATTCCTATCATGAACAAAATAATATATTCATGGCCTTTGAGTTATTTTGTGCGACACCCTTTTGCTCAGCAGTCCATTGGGCAAAATTGGTAGTTGGTTCAATATACTCAATTTGTGTGATATTCCAAGTGTCTAATCCTACAGATTATAAATAAATTTTCTTTCTACAAGCCCAATATGCATAATTACTGCCATTGAAAAATGGTGGTCTGATAGTAGACTGACCTTCTACAAATGAACTAGCGTTAGTGATTACAGAACTCGTGCCATAGTTGACATTGCCAGTGTTGGCAGCCATTAATTTTTTTTCCAAGTTTTAGATTATGAAAACTATGAAAACCAATGCTTCGATACCAATTGAAAGGGACGTCAGATTAAGGATCTTAAGGCTAATTTAACACCAGAGGAGGGGGTGAATAGTGTTTAATGGATTCTAAGACTTATATGAACTAACTTAAAATTATGACACAAAAAAATGCAAAACTTAATCACAGAACAATAATCGAATCAAACACAGATGCAGAAATAAATAAAAAACAATAAAAGGAAAGAACATATCAGATTTTATACTGGTTTGGAGTTACCCTACATCTAGTCCTGTACCAAGGCAAACAACCTCATATGGATTTTTATTATACCAATGTCGAGATTACATTCCTCAATTTCTAAAGACCTTGAGGTACCCTTCTGTCTCACGGCTCCAGAGAAAACCCTCTTGATTACGTGCCACAAGATTACCCAACTGATTTCCAGGCACAATCACACCTTATAGAGAGACTCGATAAACTTTTGATTATAAATTGATCCTATAACTTTGAATAGCACTTTGGTCTTCAAGAGAGGGCAGAGAATCAAACAAGAATGAGATTCTAATTTGATTCACTTGAGAATTCAGTAGAATTTCGGCATGATCTTAAAAATATGAAAATGATAGAATATGGATTTGTGGAGAAGAAAAAGTGAAGAAAATATGAAAATAGATGATTAAAAAATTCGTTTGTGATCCCTATTTATAAAGCACCAATGGTCATAAGCATTCGTGAAGATATTTAAACGAATAGACACTTCTTTTGAAAACTGAAACTTTTGAATCCAACGGTCACCATGTCGACATGGGGTATCCCATGATATCGACATCCCTATGTAAAAAAAACAAAGTAAAATTTGTTTTTGAAAATGAAGTTTAAAACAAGATTTTATTTTGAAACAAAAAGATATTTTAAGGCTAAAAAATCTTTTTAAAAAATCATTTGAAAAGATAATTTTAAGACTAAAATATTTTGAAAAACCATTTTTAAGTAGTTTTGCAAGCTTCTTCCTGCAGAATATTTCATCACATCAGGATTCGAGAACTTGCACAAAACCAGGATGTTCGTGGGTTTGTAAGCCACTTGTCATAGGTTTGTAAGCTACTTGTCGTGGGTTTGTAAGCCACTAAGAAGGTAGAAATGTATTCCATCCCAAATGAAATTCTGAATGAAAATATCCATGCTACTATGAAGTTTTAACAAAAACTAGACATATATCTTGAAATCTTGATCTCGATACTCTAGAGTCTTCAATCTTGAGTCTTGAGTCTTTATACTGATCAGTCTTCAGTAATCAATACCTATATATATATATAGACAACAGTGTTAGTATATATTTTATAATAAGATAAGTTAAAACGGTTTTTGTCATCAAAACCAACATCTCAGTTCCTAACAATGATTTCAAAGGGCGATATGTATTGTTTTTCAAATGTAAGCAAGCTATCTATACTAGATTGTTTGTTTGCAATATTTAGGATACTGGACTCTTCTCATATAGATAACACACTGCATCTGCCCCGGTCAATTCTCAGAACCCGACCAGGCAACATACGCAGATTTCCCTTAGATTTCGGGTGTTGGTTGTACGAGGATATTATTTGAATTAAAACATACCTGACAGGGTTGAATGCCAAGTTTTGTTGTTGAAAATGACCTTTCGATCATCCAATCTTAGTCTGGCGGAGATACTTCCACTCCTCCAGAAGCTGGGTCCTTCGCAACTTAGGCATCGCTTATTGTTCCTATCATATTGGGATGATTGATTACAGTTAAATTACAAGGCACGGTTGCACTTGTAGAGTTGTAGTTGAAGTTAGATCAGGCACAGTTTCAACCTTTGGAAACTAGCGCATGAGTTGTTCGATTGCAATTATCCTTTGCGTATTTCGAAATTCAATGCACACCAGCCTCTGTTTCTGGGGACTATTGGTTTAATTGCTCGATTTCGAGCATTGTTTTTTCTCGCTATTGCACTTCTTATGTTCATGCGCATCATACTCATTTACTATAATTATATACATGTAAGTAATACTTCTACGGTCATTTTGGAATATTCTATTTCATAGCTTTGTTTAGAACAATGAAGTAGCTTGTCCAGCCAGTTCCATAGCTAATCCCTACTCATGCTCAATTGAGTTCGTTTCAACAATGTGTTGGTATATCTGCCCTATTCCATAGGGCCGATTTCTTCGAATACTAAGTCTACATGTTTCCTAGAGACCAGATCTCTTGGGCAATACGTTTGATTTCCTCAGTTTGATTGACACGATAGCTCCTATCACTGGGATGTTGCTGCTTGATTCCAAGCTTTGACTATTTCAATGATGTCTGTTTCCTGACAGTAATTGAATTTCTTTAAGTCCAACGTTGATGTAACGACCCGCAAATCCGTACCCCTTGAGTCAAACTATTTTACTTAAATCAACTCAAGTTGTACAGAAATACGAACCATTTGGGTTAAAGAAGAAGAGGTAGAAGAAGAAAATAAAAAATCATAACAGAATCTAACCATCGCAGCGGAATAAAATATAATAGATAATAAATACTCTTTACTCAACATCAAATATTTCTATTTATATGTTACATCATCAGAGTACATCAATCACAACTCAACCACAACAACATACAAATAGATACATAGCAACTCAACACAGCGGAATACATATATAAAACAAGTACGAAAGTACGTCTCGTCATCCAGCTCGTCTCCTGCGCTTCATAGCATCATCCTGTATCCTATAATCTCGGTCTGACCCGAGCATTACAGTTAAATAACACCCGAGTCAGTTTGGAATACTAGCGTGATAAAATCACACCCAATTTATTTTTGAAGTTTCAAAAATCCTTTGAAAACAAAAGCATCTCGTAAGACCACGCCACAAATAAACATGTCGGGTTTTTACCTTACGATAGCTAAAACAATTTTTATAGAAATCCTCTGATATTATAATAGGGTCTATATACAAATACTTATAAAATAGCCGAAATTGTTACATGATTAAATTCCAGCTACTAGCCACAGAGTGGGTAATACAAACAAAACTCGTACAAGGCTCATAGGGAGAATGGATTTCCAACTAATGACTAGGCATTGGGGTACCACCTGTCACAGTACGGGGCCTAGATCACCGTACCGAGGAGTACGCCCGCTCTCCTGCAACACAAGGCTGGGACTACCCCTTACGGGATAATCCCGTGTGAGATCACCCCGCGGTTGGGATCAGCAACCGCCCACTAAGCCGAAATAAAAAGGGACATCTAGACAGAGATGACCTCACCCTGCTAGGGTGCTACCCACCTAGCCTTGCTGCATAACCCCTGATTTTCAGTCATTCCCGGTTGATGAGGCTTGAGGCTAAGTGTTACCTTTATAGAACATATCCCTTAGAATGCCCATCGTCCACCTGACGATGTTCCGAAAGCATTCATCCATACAAGTCCGTTCCGGGTTCGAATGGAACCGAAGGCACTATTCCTACTACATCCATTTTGGAAATATCCTCAGGATTAGTATTGACTAGCCCTTTCACTCCACTGCTCCATCTATGAATCCAAACTCGTTTTCCACGAAAACGTCCAAACCGGATCGAAGTGATTTTCGAGAAATAAATCTCGATCCCGTTCTCTTCGAAACGATCAGCGCATTTGTCCAATATTGATAGTCGGTGATTTAACTATCAATTAATTTGCACAAACATCCATCAACCAATAAATAATTTTCTAAATTATTTATTAATCTCAAAAATATCTTCACAGGATATATTTTCACTTTTCAAACTCCTTGAAAACAGTTTTCAAAACTATCCGCCTTTCTCAGAATAAATTCCAAGTATTTCTATTTCCACTGGAATCACCAAGCATAAAACTTTAGATTTAAATAATTTAAACGCTTTACTTTAAAATATACTTTAAAACATTTAAGTTAAAAACTACTTCAAATACTTTATCAAAACACATACTAAACGAATATTTGAAAATAAGATTACTTTATAAATATAAAACTAGATTTTCACTTTTAAAACAAAAGACTAAGTCACTTTTAAATAATTATTAAAATAGTAGATTTGAAAAATATTTACCTTAGAATTTTACACATTCGGAAATAATAAATTTTCTAAAATATGCTCTTTAAAACAACACTAAACTTTTATCTTATATTTAAAAATTTACTTTTGAAAACGTACCTGGCTATCCAGGGAAATATACTTCTCTTCACATCCTTTAAAAATAAATCATTATTTATTTTTAAACAAACTTTCTCATTTCCTCTTAATAAATTCCCACCTCGAATTTATTCTTCCAAATATCCAATTTCAAAAACTTAAATCAATCTCCAAACTAATTTCCAATTTACTTCATTTATTCAAAAATCTTTTAATTTCATATTTTATTCCTTAGTTATGATTTAAAAAACTTTTAACTGAAATACCAATTTAGATTTTCTCAATTTACTTCTTATTCCTTTAAATAGACTTAAAACTTTCAGTTTTGAAATGATTCTTTATTCCTTTAAAATAATATCACTTGATTTTACAGTTCAATAATTACCGTTTATTCAAACCCCTTTCTTTTAATACTCGAAGTTATTTATTAGTACTTAACATACTTTCATTTCTTTTCAATTCATTCTAATTTTATTAAATTTCTAAGATTATTTCGTTTACAACTTTATTTCCTTTATTTTCTTTCCAAAATCCAATTTATATATTTTTGGTAATTCATTATAACCAATATATCCAATCCAATCATATCATTCAATATCCCAACATATTCAACATAGAATATCAAGCAATCACATTAGAGAATATTAAATAATAAATATTGATGGGTCCAGTTGGATCCCTCCAACCTGTTTTCCCTGCATCCACAGATGTTAGCACAATATAATATGCCAATTCCCAAATTATACCACACTATAGCGCATCAATCAATTTCAACCATTCAACAATTATTTAAATTTAATCATTTAAATTTAAATTTAAATTAACTGAGTGAGATTAACTCACCTTTGGCCCTTTAAATTTACAACTCAATCCAATCCATGTTGCCTTGGGTTTCCTGATTTGACCTTGAATAAACAATTTATATGATTTATTAATATTCGAACGAGTTGAATAATTTGTTATCATTTTATAATTTAATTAATTAATAATTCATAATTTAAACCAATTTATAGATTTCAAAATCAAAGTTTTCTATGAACTTCCACACTTCCTAAATTTCTATATTTCCAAACCTAATCTATATACATTTAAATTTTAATAAAATAAAAATCCTTCAAATCTATATGTATTAAATTAAAGCACAATTGTTTTATATATATATTCCTAATAGTAAAATATTATTATTCTTATCTGTGGAATAAAAACAGTAATTAACTGGAAATTTTTATTTTCCATCTTTCTTCCCCATATATATATATATCCAGTTTGGATTTAAAAACAGGAATTGTTACCTCATCGTCGACTAAGCCTTACTTCATATTTTAAACTTGACAAAAATTTATTTTCAAGAAATATTGCAATTTACTAAATCACTTAATTTATTTTAATCTAAATAATTTATAATTACCTTCCTGACAGAAACCAAAAACCGAGCAGACATCCACGCGACTATCATCAGGCATGGTTCGCCATCACCAACACCCTTCGTACTCTACTCGAACCCCACTGCCTTGCCACCACCCGCTGTCGAGCTCGATTCTCGATCGAACCCCAACGTTGATCGAATCTCTACAGCGTCTACTTCGAATCTAAGCCCTAGGTCAGCCCAAACTGTCGAGTTCAACTAAAAGAAGCCGCATCGATCTTTCTCTCTTCCAGATACCACGCCTTCACACAGTACGAAAAAACCCCTAATCGACGCTACCTTCAAACCTCGACGTCGGCGGCTTCCACCAGAAATTGCGAACCCCTCTTCCTCGATCGAACGCAAACTTCGCGGTGCCCTCCCCAAGCGTTTCAATCGCGATATATGAATTCGACTTAATTTTATTTGTATATGACGAACAAACTTTGGAATGAGGGGGGTCAGGGAAAAATTGGATTAAGGGTTTTCTGTTGGGGCACGATTTGAGGAGGAGTTTATAAGGAAAGAAAGGAGGTCGTTTGAACTGAAAAGGGGAAAAAGAAACGCAAGCTTGGTTTCTTAAACATCGGCCATTCTTATTTTCTCTGAAGCTTTGCGATTTAAAAAGAAGACGGGAAAAACACGATTTGATGTATGCGTGCTGTTATAAAAAAAACACGATATGAAAGGATGTCGGCTTGTTCAGAAAGATTTCAGCTGTGATTGAAAAGATATTTAAATTAAATCGATAATTATTATCTAGGCGTTTTTATCTCGTACGATCGCACGATAACTCCGATTAATACGAAATTGGAAATCCGATAATAATTCAATATTACGGATCCAATGGAACTGGTTTCGTCAAATTCCGAGACTGTGCCTCGGAAGGCTATTTTTAAATTCAATTTAAACGATCAAATTTTCAAAACTGAATTAAAACACTAATAATTTCAATTTTACAACTTCTGTTATTTTCAGTGTTATCAATATAAATTTACAAGCCTTCGAATTATTTCCAACGGGCTTAAGATTCCAGATTCAACATTTTACTCAACTTCACTTATTTAAATTTAATAATTCAATTATTTAATTATCAAATAAATTGTAATATTCGTTATTCAAGTTAAAATTACTCAATTGAATACTTAAAATCAATTAAATATTCCGATTTTAAATGCTCGAAAATTACGGGTCGTCACATTCCTCCCCCCTTAAAAGAATTTCGTCCCCGAAATTACTAGTTAAGAGGAATGGTCCAATACCCGTTACTATTTTTTTTTTCCAAAACCAAACTATTCAACATCCTATCCACTATCTTTTTATAAAAGACCCACTACCATTTTTACTAATTCTTTCCCAACTTTCCTATTGTTTCTAACAATATTACTTACTCAATCCTTCAAATTTATATTCAATCTAAATTTAAATTATCAAATTTTTCCAAAATTTTTCTAACTCTCTAAATTTTCGAAAAATTTCGCCAGCGTCTCCTTTGCGCGGCTAGCTCGGTACAACTACAAAATGTCTCTACGGCCTCCCAAATCCAAAAAGAAAACAAAAGGCCAAGTGGTTAGATCCAAAAATCCAATCAAATTTCATAGAAATTTAAACACATACCTTTTTGTCGAGCAATTCTAATTTATTATATGAAATCAAAACCAATTCCCCTTTCCCTTTTCATACCTGCATATCATGTTTAGCAATAATATCCAATCACAACATTCAAAAATATTTTATTGACTTCTTTTACACATTTCCAATATTTGTTTTACCTAAGCCCGTACAACGCACATATACCATCCGTACGCAATACCTAATCCGATCGCCTACTCGATCACACAATTTCACTTACGAACTAGTATCGTCCACCCGACTTCCTAGTGCGGACTTGGATCTGGTTTCTTAATCAGAAACCGTCATTCTCCTTGCATAGCTGTAAACTATGATAGAGAATTTACAGAATCAATCAAAACTCCATATCCAGGTTGGCCATCGAAAATCGTGTGAAAAATCCTAACTCGGATCGGTATTACCATCTCGAAATTCTGTGCTCGAACTGGATCAATAGCTATGCGAATAAAATAATATATGTACATCCTACATATTCACATTCATTTTGTTTTATATTCACTTATCCATAACCATCCCTATTTCACAACCTGCAGTTAAATTTCCATTCAATTATTCACTTATCCATAACCATCCCTATTTCACAACCTTCAGTTAAATTTCCATTCAATTATTCACTTGGAATAATTTTCCTCAATACCAATTTACTTAAGAATCTCACCATTCATTTCTTAGGTTTAATATAATTATTTTATACACTTCTTACATTAATTTCTACTTCACTATCGAAGTTTATATTCAAGTTGAATTTCAATTCTATATAAGTTTCAATTTGCTTCAATTTACTAATAAATTCCAAATCTAAATACCCTTTTAGTAGTTTGCTTACTAATTGATTTTTATATCTCAAATAAAAGTTTATTTGCAAACTTTTCTTCTTTTAGTTTCTTTGAACAATTCTTCAGTTCATCTTACTTTACTTATACAGTTGTAATTCTATTTGCTAACAAATTTAATTCATTTGTCGTTAGTGAAGAATTTCAAAAGATTCAAAAAAAATTCTAACTCCCAAAATTTTCGAAAATTTTCGGCAGTCTCCTTTGTACGGAGGAGCTTTTGCAATTTGACAAGAGATATAAATATATATACATCGACCCACACGGTCGGAAACAGAAAAACAATTCATATTTCCTATTTGTATTGCGTAGGCGTACCTTATTTAGCATTTTAAAGCAAGCAGCTATTTATTTAAGCAATTAGCGCAGTCAAAACTAGACAAACGGCTTCCAAAAACACGTACTTACTCAATTTAAACATGTCAGTGTCAAATATACAAAGTTTATTAACATTTCACTTTATTATAAATAACTAAAACATGGATTCTATAAATAGTGCATATTATATGTTTCCATAAGCACATATGAAATATTTCGACACTTATTTAGAATGCTTCCAAACAATATTTAAACCATCTCGTTCAATTTAAATGATTTCACAACTCTTCTACTTAACTCAAATTCATTTTAAGTCCAAACAAACTCATTTAAATTGAATTGATTTCCAAAAGCAATCTAACTCCCATTTTTATTCGAAGTCAAGTTCTCATTAATATAACTTAAGTTAATTAACTCAATTACTAATTTCATTTACCAAACAAGTTTTATTTAAAACCATTTCATACAACTCGACACCACCATATCTCAAATTACTTAAGGCAAGCTTTTATTCAAATATTACTTTAGTTATTTTATTTTCGTGAAGTTATTTCAACCTTTAAACTCAAGTTATATATATTTTATAAACACTTTCCAAATATGTTCAATTTACCGTCAACTCAAGCTGAATTCATTTACACTTCATTGCTTACATTCAATTGATTCAAGACCCAATTTTATTGGCTTCTGTTAATCCATAGAATTTATTTAATCTCGTTTTCATCAAATGACAATTCACTTCTACGAAATTTGACCATATGCGAGTGAATAAATAACCACGTAAGCTTGTAAGCACTTTAATTTGATTTCAACTCAATTAATAGTCAATTTCTTCCATTCTAATTCATTTGCGATCATTTCAATTTTAATTTTATTCACTTGAATTTTATTTACCACTCAATCATCACTATTTCAACTCTATTTTGTTTAATTTGAGTTCATTGCCAGCTCTATTTGTTTAAATTAAGTTAGTATATTTTATTGAATCAATATGAATTCTAATTCACATTCAATAATTAATTTCTGAACTCCTCTCATTTTATAATGAGACCATTTCCAATTTATCTCTACTTAGATTTTCATTTGCAATATAAATCATTTTTTTATGTTAATTCAATTCCATTCAACTTCAACTTAAATTTAATTCACTTACAATTTTAAGTTGAATTTCTATTAATAACTCAAATTTCACTTTCAAATTCTATAATTTATTCACAACTCAAATTTTTATTAATAAATTTGAGTTCCATATTCCATTAATTAATCAAGCAGTCTATTTAAAATTTTACCCAATATTTGATTTTTATTTCAACAATCACTCTAACCGTTTTACTTGAGTTCAATCTATTTTATTATTTTAAATTTTGGATTATATTCATTATCATTACAACAATTTTATTTGGCCTATTTATTTTACTTCCAAATTTTATAAGTCACAACTTATTTATTTTCATATTTCATCTATTTACAATCAATCTCATTCACATGTTACTTTTTAACTCGGAATTATCCCTTTTGTTTAGCCAATATATTTTTATTATTCCATAAACATTTTAAAGAAGATTCCAGAGTTTAAACAATTTTCCAAAATTTCAATATCACCTTAGAATTCAACTATATCCAAAATTCTTTGGCAAATTCATTTATTCCTTAATTTCCAAAACCAAACCCAGTTCACAAACAATTCTAATTTAAAACAACTTGGTAGCAATTTCTCTTCTAGAAACTCGAAAATGAACTTCGATGATGCTGCAGTCATCACCGAAATTATTTTCCAATGATCGAAAGAGAATTTAATGCTTTTATCTCTTTAAAATCCCTTTCAAATATTTTTAAATTCCAAATCTCTCCATATTCAATTCCAATTCAAAAATATTCCCGAAATAATACCACTATTATTTCTCCAATCCTTTGAAAACCACTTTCAAATCCAAGGAATTTAAAATTTTCCCAAAAATTCCAAATTGCAATTCCTTTAAATCTATATTCAATCATACCCTAGAATTTTATCTCATTTTAATTTCAAATGGTTCTCTGGAATTCTATTTCAAAATTATAATCACCTTTACAGTTTACATTTACAAATCTCATTTGTATATGAAGTTTATTTCAATTTATAAATTTCATTTATAATCTATATTTCAAATTCCATTTTGTTATATAAATTTATTCTTCAACTTTGGTTATGAGTTTTCAATTTCTTATTCAATTTCTACACAATAGGGTTAATAATTTAATATTATCCTTCTTTAAAAATCAAGCATCAAATACTATAATACTTTACAAAATTTATATCTTTTATATACAAAAATAATTTGGGTAAAATTATTTCATTTACCCCACTTTAAAACAATATTGTGTCAAATTGTTCTATTCAAGTGTTTAGAGATCCCTATCGATAACGTTAATTACTCGTATTGACCAGAATCCATAAACTACTCAATAAACCAATCATCACAATATAAAATCATTTTATATTCACTAATAAAATACGCGCTCATATCTATAAATATGCTCAAACTCATTCTAGAGTACTATTGACTCCATTTAATGAGTAATTCCCACCAGAGCCAAGGTTATTACCAACCTAAGCTCTGATACCAAGTGTAACGACCCGCAAATCCGTACCCCTTGAGTCAAACTATTTTGCTTAAATCAACTCAAGTTGTACAGAAATATGAACCATTTGGGTTAAAGAAGAAGAGGTAGAAGAAGAAAATAGAAAATCATAACAGAATCTAACCATCGCAGCGGAATAAAATATAATAGATAATAAATACTCTTTACTCAACATCAAATATTTCTGTTTATATATTACATCATCAGAGTACATCAATCACAACTCAACCACAACAACATACAAATGGATACACAACTCAACACAGCGGAATACATATATAAAACAAGTATGAAAGTACGTCTCGTCATCCAGATAGTCTCCTGAGCTTCATAGCATCATCCTGTATCCTATAATACTCGGTCTGACCCGAGCATTACACTTAAATAACACCGGAGTCAGTATGGAATACCAGCGTGAGAAAATCACACCCAATTTATTTTTAAAGTTTTAAAAATCCTTTGAAAACAAAAGCATCTCGTAAGACCAAGCCACAAATAAACATGTCGGGTTTTTACCTTACGATAGCTACAACAATTTTTATAGAAATCCTCTGATATTATAATAGGGTCTATATACAAATACTTATAAAATAGCCGAAATTGTTACATGATTAAATTCCAGCTACTAGCCACAGAGTGGGTAATACAAACAAAACTCGTACAAAGCTCGTAGGGAGAATAGATTTCCAACTAATGACTAAGCACTGGGGTACCACCTGTCACAGTACGGGGCCTAAATCACCGTACCGAGGAGTACACCCGCTCCCCTGCAACACAAGGCCGGGAGTACCCCATACTGGATAATCCCGAGTGAGATAACCCCACGGTTGGGGTCAGCAACCGCCCAATAAGCCGAAATAAAAAGGGACATCTAGACAGAGATGACCTCACCCTGCTAGGGTGCTACCCACCTAGCCTTGTTGCATAACCCCTGATTTTCAGTCATTCTCGATTGATGAGGCTTGAGGCTAAGCGTTACCTTTATAGAACATATCCCTTAGAATGCCCATCGTCTACCTGACGATGTTCCGAAAGCATTCATCCATACAAGTCCTTTCCGGGTTCGAACGGAACCAAAGGCACTATTCCTACTACATCCATTTTGGAAATATCCCCAGGATTAGTAGCGACTAGCCCTTGCACTCCACCGCTCCATCTTCGAATCCAAACTCGTTTTCCACGAAACCGTCCAAACCAGATCGAAGTGGTTTTCGAGAAATAAATCTCAATCCCGGTCTCTTCGAAACGATCAGCGCATTTGTTTAATATTGATAGTCGGTGATTTAACTATAAATTAATTTGCACAAACATCCATCAACAATAAATAATTTTCTAAATTATTTATTAATCTCAAAAATATCTTCACAAGATATATTTTCACTTTTCAAACTCCTTGAAAACAGTTTTCAAAACTATCTGCCTTTCTCAGAATAAATTGCAAGTATTTCTATTTCCACTGGAATCACCAAGCATAAAACTTTAGATTTAAATAATTTAAATGCTTTACTTTAAAATATACTTTAAAACATTTAAGTTAAAAACTACTTCAAATACTTTATTAAAACACATACTATACGAATATTTGAAAATAAGATTACTTTATAAATATAAAACTAGATTTTCACTTTTAAAACAAAAGCTAAGTCACTTTAAAATAATTATTACAATAATATATTTGAAAAATATTTACCTTAGAATTTTACACATCCAGAAATAATAAATTTTCTAAAATACGCTCTTTAAAACAACATTAAACTTTTATCTTATATTTAAAAATTTACTTTTGAAAAGGTACCTGGCTATCCAGGGAAATATACTTCTCTTCACATCCTTTAAAAATAAATCACTATTTATTTTTAAACAAACTTTCTCATTTCCTCTTAATAAATTCTCACCTTGAATTTATTCTTTCAAATATCCAATTTCAAACACTTAAATCAATCTCCAAACTAATTTCCAATTCACTTCATTTATTCAAAAATCTTTTAATTTCATATTTTATTCCTTAATTATGATTTAAAATATTTTTAATTGAAATACCAGTTTAGATTTTCTCAATTTACTTCTTATTCCTTAAAATAGACTTAAACTTTCATTTTTGAAATGATTCTTTATTCCTTTAAAATAATATCACTTGATTTTACAGTTCAATAATTACTGTTTATTCAAACCCCTTTCTTTTAATACTCGAAGTTATTTATTATTACTTCCATTTCTTTTCAATTCATTCTAATTTTATTAAATTTCTAAGATATTTCGTTTACAACTTTATTTTCTTTCCAAAATCCAATTTGTATATTTTTGGTAATTCATTATAACCAATATATCCAATCCAATCATATCATTCAATATCCTAACATATTCAACATAGAATATCAAGCAATCACATTAGAGAATATTAAATAATAAATATTGAGGGATCCAGTTGGATCCCTCCAACCTGTTTTCCCTGCATCCACAGATGTTAGCACAATATAATATGCCAATTCCCAAATTATACCACACTATAGCGCATCAATCAATTTCAACCATTCAACAATTATTTAAATTTAATCATTTAAATTTAAATTTAAATTAACCGAGTGAGATTAACTCACATTTGCCCCTTTAAATTTACAACTCAATCCAATCCATGTTGCCTTGGGTTTCCCGATTTGACCTTGAATAAACAATTTATATGATTTATTAATTTTCGAACGAGTTGAATAATTTGTTATCATTTTATAATTTAATTAATTAATAATTCATAATTTAAACCAATTTATAAATTTCAAAATCAAAGTTTTCTATGAACTTCCACACTTCCTAAATTTCTATATTTCCAAACCTTGTCTATATACATTTAAATTTTAATAAAATAAAAATCCTTCAAATCTATATGTATTAAATTAAAGCACAATTGTTTTATATATATATTCCTAATAGTAAAATATTATTATTCTTATCTGTGAAATAAAAATAGTAATTAACTGGAAATTTTTATTTTCCATCTTTCTTCCCACATATATATATATATATATATATATATATATATATCCAGTTTGGATTTAAAAACAGGAATTGTTACCTTATCGTCGACTAAGCCTTACTGCATATTTTAAACTTGACAAAAATTTATTTTCAAGAAATATTGCTATTTACTAAATCACTTAATTTATTTTAATCTAAATAATTTATAATTACCTTCCTGACAGAAACCAAAAACCGAGCAGACATCCACGCGACTACCATCAGGCATGGTTCGCCATCACCAACACCCTCCGTACTCCACTCGAACCCCACTGCCTTGCCACCACCCACTGTCGAGCTCGATTCTCGATCGAACCCCAACGTTGATCGAATCTCTATAGCGTCGCCTTCGAATCCAAGCCCTAGGTCAGCCCAAACTGTCGAGTTCAACTAAAAGAAGCCGCATCGATCTTTCTCTCTTCCAGATACCACGCCTTCACACAGTACGAAAAAAACCCCTAATCGACGCTGCCCTCAAACCTCGACGTCGGCGGCTTCCACCAGAAATTACGAACCCCTCTTCCTCGGTCGAACGCAAACTTCGCGGTGGCCTCCCCAAGCGTTTCAATCGCGATATATGAATTCGACTTGATTTTATTTGTATATGACGAACAAACTTTGGAATGAAGGGGGTCAGGGAAAAATTGGATTAAGGGTTTTCTGTTGGGGCACGATTTGAGGAGGAGTTTATAAGGAAAGAAAGGAGGTCGTTTGAACTGAAAAGGGGAAAAAGAAATGCAAGCTTGGTTTCTTAAACATCGACCATTCTTATTTTCTCTGAAGCTCTGTGATTTAAAAAGAAGACGGGGAAAACATGATTTGATGTATGTGTACTGTTATAAAAAAAAGAAACACGATATGAAAGGATGTCGGCTTGTTCAGAAAGATTTCAGCTGTGATTTGAAAAGATATTTAGATTAAATCGATAATTATTATCTAGGCGTTTTTATCTCGTACGATCGCACGATAACTCCAATTAATACGAAATTGGAAATCCGATAATAATTCAATATTCCGGATCCAATGGAACTGATTTCGTCAAATTCCGAGACTGTGCCTCGGAAGGCTATTTTAAATTCAATTTAAACGATCAAATTTTCAAAACAGAATTAAAACACTGTTAATTTCAATTTTACAACTTCTATTATTTTCAGTGTTATCAATACAAATTTACAAGCCTTCGAATTATTTCCAACGGGCTTAAGATTCCAGATTCAACATTTTACTCAACTTCACTTATTTAAATTTAATAATTCAATTATTTAATTATCAAATAAATTGTAATATTCGTTATTCAAGTTAAAATTACTCTATTGAATACTTAAAATCAACTAGATATTCCGATTTTAAATGCTCGAAAATTCCGGGTCGTCACAGTTGAGACCGTAATCATGTATCAGTTTCTTTCTCTAGAAATTCGTGGACGGTTGACTCAACTATGTGGATTTTTCCTTGATGTTGTGAATCTTCATATAGAATGAGGTGCCAGAAGGTAGGGCTGAAGATTCAATCAAACTCTTGCTTCTGTTTTCAAAAATTGATGTATTGATAGTTTTATTCTAAGGGTTTCTTCCTAGCATCACCAAACTTTAGGTAATGACATATTCCTACAAGTTGAAACTAAATGATCTAGTTATACTACAAGTAGGTCATCGATCCTTCTCGTCATCGCCAGACTATGAGCGACGGTTGATTTTCGAAAGCTAAATCCTTTATTTCCTTTGTTGGCGATTTTGTTACGAGAATGCTCTGTTTTGTGATATAGAACCATTATCTAACCAACCCCATGGTATTCATGTTTGGACACTGAAACATTTCTTTCGATCGAGTATCTGCGCATCTATCCTTACTCGAGGGACTAGCTATTTTGAATACTTTTATTTAGGAAATTGTGAGAGATGGAGAGGTTTGGGAGAAAGAATTTGATTGCCCCTGATCTGGCTTTTAATCATATTTTAGGATTGTGGAAGTCCGATGGTTTTAGTTCCAACCTTTCATGATTGTCCCTACATGTCTTTAGTTATGCATGCTTTGCTTGATTGCTATCGTCATAGAATTTATATTCATACGCTGATTCTGATCTTACGGAATTGATAACCTAGTTGCTTGGTTCCAAGCAACATTTTCTAAAGGCTGCCTTTCTTTTGGCTATATCTAAATTCTTTTTGAGTTGAACTCAAGAAATTTGGTTGTGCACCAGCTTTCAACCGTAGAAATTAGTACACAAGCAATTCAATACTGGGATGTCCTTTTGGCACTAATTTATTCATGTGCAATGGCTGATTCCATTGATGAGAGTCGAACCATTTGACTAACTTATGAAAGATTATGACTTCCTGTTGTTGCCCATTTTTGGGCAATGGTAGTTTTCTAAAGACTAGGGTAGAAACTCAGTTGAGGATTCACTTCTATCTTCGGAAGCTAGTGTATTGATGGTTTACTACGATGAGTGTTTCTCATCGACCCCGTAGATTAAAGTTTTCCAAGCATTGTCGAAGCAGCACCGGTACTTAGTGAGTAGAAAGTTTTCCAGCGTCGTCGGGGCAACACCGATACTTATGATGTAGAAAGTTTCCCAGCTTTGCCGGGGCAACACTTGGTACTTAGGAAATAGAAAATTTTCTCGACATTGTTAGGGCAACACCAGACTTAGAACATGAGTGAAGGCCTTAGAAAATGGGATCGAAATTCTTGGTCGATTCGGCGATACTTTTAGTCTAGATGGGTACTAATTTCGGTCTTCGGAAACTAGCACTTCGATGATTGGATTATAGAAGTATTTTCCTAGTGCTGCCTATCTTCGGGTAGTGTTAGAGTCGTGTTGGTGAGTATTGAATCATTCATTTGATCCTGTAGAGTTGAGTAGATTTCTTTTAACCCAATGTGGTTGTTTTCTTAGCGTTGCTTAACTTCGAGATACGCCATTTTCTAAAAGAGAGTCTCAGCCACCTCCGTTGCTTTGCTTTGTTTATAACCATCAAGTGCTCCCTTTGGCAAGACAGGGTCATTGTTTAACCAATTCCATGGTTGTTCTTGTGTAGGATCACATTTCCTTCAACTTTTGTTGTAAATTGACTTCCATTTGCGGAACCCATTATTCCCAAATGCTAAATTCCGAGCGCTTATAGAAGATTAGATGGTGTAGGATGAGTTGTTAAATTGCCCCCCAGTACGCTCACTCTTTCCATCAGAATCATGGATCGGAAGAGTTTGGTAAATTTTGTCGTGAGTCTATGACAACTAACTTCGCTTGTTCCACGCCATATGTGCTCTGCTAGGGCATTGACTTTGTTGCGAATATCCGCCTTATTTATTGGTTCTAATCTTTGGGAATCAATGGTTTAGCTGCTCGATTTCGAGCATTCTCTCCTTGCCGTTGCCTTTCTTCGGATAACGGCTGGTTTTCTACAAGTTGGAGTTTGAGACGTCAATCCAACACCTGCTTCTGTCTTCGAAAACTAGTGCATTGATGATTTGATACTGGAAATGCCTTCCGTTGTCGTCTGTCTCTAGACGACAGTGAGTTCCTCCTTTTATTGCAATTTAGAGCCATTTATTTTGCCTGACCAAGTGTTAATATGCTATGTGCACCTCAGTCCATGGGGATGATTATTCTAAACAATTGATGTGAGACTTGATGTTCTAGGTGGCTCCCGGGATAACCCCAGTCAAAGGTGCGTCGCAACTCCTATCTCTGGGAACTCGTGACTTGGATGTCTTGAATTTAGACATGTTGTGCATTAACTTTGGTGAATAATCACAATTTTTTGTCGACTTCTTGGGTTGTGAACTTTGCGGCACTACTGAAGCAATGTTAGTTCTTTCTAATAGCGAAAGTTGATCCTTGTTAATCCTACGATAGACAAGTTTTCTAGTGTTGTTGGGACAACACCAGTACTAAGAAAATTTTAACGGTTCGTTATGATACCATATCAACATCAAGCAGTGTTTGCACCGCTTATCAGATGCGTGGCTTATGAAAATGCATTGCTTTTGAGAGTGTGTGGCTTATGCAATGCATGACTCTTGAAAGTGCGTGGCTTATGAAATGCGCGGCTTACGGGATCGATACGACCCATCGATCCGGAATGGTTTGGAACTTCTTAACATTGCCAATCTTCTGGTAACATGAGGAGTTCCTGCTTCGAGAGAGTGGTTCCATGGCTCAAGTATTGAGGCGTGGCTTATTGGAGTGCATGGCTTATGAGGTCGATACGACCAACCGATCCAGAACAGTTTGGAACTTCTCGACGTTGCAATCTTCGGATAACGTAAGGAGTTCATGCTCCGAGAGCATGGTTGCATTGCTCAAGAAGTGATGCTAGATTATCGAAGTACGTGGCTTACGGGATGCGCACTATGTTTGGGCTTTCCCGGTGCTACAGGAGAGATACCAGTTCTTAGAAGGTAAGGATCTAGTTTCCCATCAGTTTGATGATTTGACTTTGCTGGAATGCGATTTCGTCAGTTCTAAGGTATAATTGGTTTTTGGATCCGGTAACCGTGGCTTAGAGATCCTCTCGTATTTCGAGAAAATGTGCATGGTCAAACATATAAGGTTTGCATGGTGGAGAGATCTACAACCGACTACATAGAGGTGGTTATGCATAAAGAGCTTATGGGAGTTCAGGGCAAGATTCTCAGTTTTTGGTCCAAACCGCCTTTATAGAATTGGTCTTCAACTGGCATACAGCCTAAGAGGAAAAGGAACTGGTCACCAAGGGTAGTAAAGGAGGATTAGGGAAGAAGTAAGAAAATATTATGCTTCTATTTCGTTTGTTGCGCAAGCTATATCGTTAAGTACATAGTTGTCTGAATGCTAGAATTTTTGATCGGGCATAACAAAACTATGGTATGATTAGTCTCAGCCTTCCTTGTAGCTATTTAAACGTGTGTGGTGCCTCCCATGCCATAGGGCTATTAGCCCACTTGAACTGTACATAGGGTCTCTCCATAACTCATTTGGTTTCCCCCCACCCTACAAAAAAAACCTACATCTAGTTGCATTTATTAGTAGCGTTTGTCATGTGAATGGAACCAATATTGTCTTTACTTTTGTTTTGGGGGGCTTGGTTATGTTCTATCCTATTTTTTTGAAACAATAACGCTCGTTACATTTATTTTTCAAGCCTTCCCTCCACTGACCTAATTTTTCCACCTTCATCAAAAATTTCCTCCCTCGCTTCAGCTTCCTTCGCCTTCGCTCCTCCATAAAATTTTTGCTTCATCAACATTTCCATTAACGCTTCTTTTTCTGATCTCAGCTCTGCTTCTTCGCCTCGTCGATACCCTTAACAAATCAGATCGATATATAGCTCCTTAACAAATCAAATACCAAATCAGGTCGATTAAATCCTTTGAAAAAATTTCCGCCTTCGCTCCTTAACAAATTAGATCTACAGCTCCATATCTCTCCATCGTCGATTCCCATTGCTCTAAGGATTTGCTTTTGTATAGCTGATTCAAGGTACGTAAACTGTTTTTTGTTTTCCAATTTGAAATGGTATGACAGAGGGTTGTGAAGTTGTCAATGTACAAAGAGAAGCTTTGCATAATGATACATAGGAAATTTACAAAGAGGGTGGGCTTATGCTTAGTGATATTGGGTTGAGCCATGAACTTGAAATATATTGTTGCAAAATAGGAATTCCAATAACACTGGTTACCATTTAGTCATCATATTTTATGTATGCTAAGATATTAGTACTATAAGGCTCCATTTGTTTTATTTTTCACATTTGGGTCACTATTTAATAAGCTCAATACGCCAGAAATCTTTTAAGCACAACAGTAGTCTTCAGTTTTGGTATTTTATCATACAACAACTATAGGCATTTAGTGAGTGAATTATTGTAGAAAAATATAAAACAATTGTTAATTCACATGTCTATGTTTATATTTATAACTCAGGATTAAATTATCACATGTTTACATTTGTGACTATCAATGTATGTATTTTTTACAAGGAGAATTAGTGTGATATATAAGTTCATCTTCCTTATTTAGTTCATTTTTTGATATATATATATATATATATATATATATATATATGCAAGTCTGGTAAGGAAACAAGAGACTATCTATACTAGATTGATTTATTGAGCGAACCTAAAATATACTGCTAGCTCTTATAAAAACTAGTCGAATATATATTTCTCCTCTCTCACATGTATGGTTGTCGCTTATCAATGCTTTCCTTTCTTGTTTTCTTATTTGTTCCTTTCCTCTAATTTTATGTTTGTTCGAGTGAATCATATTTGCAAAAATTTAATTCTTTTTATTTGATTTGTACAAACAAACGAGCTCAATATGTAAGCTTTTTGTAACTAAAAAAAAATCATTGAAACTTAAAGTAGATGGTCGATGGGAGGAAAAAACTGATGTATAAACATAACTAACACTTACAAACTAATATAATTATTTTCACTTTTAGCTATGTCTGTCTTCATTTTATTCGTTTCTTTTTTTAATCTCCATTAAGTTGTTGTAGTTATTATCTAATGAGGAAAACTAGGGGCCTAGGGTAATCCATGTCGTTTCGTTTTTGTTTTCACGTCTTTAAAAAAAATATAAAACTTTGGATATATATTGTCTTAGTTGCAGCACCATCCGCAAGTTTTCTCAAGGTTTTGAAAACCCATACATTCCTATCAGATAATAACTTGGTTGAATAACAACCCTCTTCATTAATCCATGATAATATATACATATTCACTTTGTTAATCTAAGATGTAACCACATAACTCACCTCCATTTCTATGATTTTAGAAGGTCAAAACTTGAATAGTAACTGTATATAGAAAGTATACAATGCCAAAAGCGTGAATGAAATTTGAGTGAAACATGATTAAAAAATGGCATAGTCTTGATTGAATGAATGAGATAGTGGACGTTATAAACCAAGCATATAAAAGTTAAAATATAAAGCATAGTTTAGAACCTTACTCGTCGCCTTCTATTTAATTTATATGCAAAATTGTTTCGGTGTAAACAGTAAATCTTTGCTATCAACTGTAGATGGAAAGTTAATGACCCTATGCACAACATTTAAATTAATATGTAGTAGCACGCTTATAATTTAAAATATAACATCAATCTTTGCTGATGATTTATTGATGATTTTAATGTAACCATAGTAAGATGTATGATTTGTATTGATAAACTGTTAAAAAATATATCAGTACTTGAAGTGGAAACAGAGTGTCTGTGAAAATATAAACAGAACTTTGGATATTAGGCAAGATAATTATGAGAATGGAAAAATAATAATTAAACCATATAAACATGAACAAAGATAAGTACTATAGAGATATTTAAAACAAACTTTTTGTTTAACATTCAAATAAAATTCTTCAAAATATAAAATCTACAATTTAAAAATAAAATAAAATTTTAATTTTCATGAAAGTAGAAGCCAAATAAAAATGAAAGAACAAAAAATATTTCAAAAGTGTGTACTATAATTACTGTAGCTTACATTATATTACTTAAAAATATTACTTATATGCTTCTGTGTTCATAGAATTAACGTTTCCAATATTAATTTTGATTATTGGTTATTTACATCACTGAGCAGTAAGTTCATATTTTTTTCCTTCCCTAAAGATATGGAAGAGTTATCTGTGAGTTGAAGTTAACATATTTTCTTTACTGGTTTTTTGTAGTGCATCCTCCAAGCGAGGTTAGACTCATGTCTTCTTATGTTTAACTAGTTGTGTTTGACATTAAACTATCATTTATAGTCTATGGTATTTTCAAAATTAGTGTACGTTGCTTATATGGTTTTGGGTTGGGCTGTAATAGTATAAGCCCTCGACCAATATAGTCTTGCACCGGGCAATAGGAGTGTTAGGCTCAACCCATATGTTTATTAGAAACTAGTTGATAAGGCAGGACTCGGTTCATATAACTTCATTTGAGGCTCCCAGCAGCATGGATTTTAGCATGTGCTAGCTGGTTGGATTGAATTATGTTTTCATTTTGGGCTAGCCCTTAGGTTAATATGATGTGTGCTTTTAAGGGACAAGTGCAGATGTTTAGGGTCTGTTTCTGTCTGCCGGTATGGCTTTTTTTGGTTATAATGCTATGTTAAATTTTGGAATCCTATTATTGCCTACCTATATCTATGTTTTTACTTAGAAAAAAAGAGTTTATAAGTTGATGATAGTAAAAAACTTATTTAGTTTATTTATTTTTTGTTCTCGATGGTTTATTCTTTCAATTTATGTTTGATTTGAAATAATTTATAAGTTTGAACAAGAGTTATCTATTAACGTTTCAGTAAATATAATGGTTGTAGGTAGGAGCATTTATAGTCTAGGCTTTGTCAGTTATAGATTCAACATATATGCTTGCATCAGCGTATATGTGGGTATATATGTGTTGAGTAGTTTGGGCATTTGCTGATGTTTGTTTTGTCTGAGGTTTACTTTTGATAGAATTGATTTACCTACTGCCTTTTGTGTACACTACTTTACACTGCCATACTTGGCATTTCTTTTACTCGGCTTCTATTTCAAGTTCATACGCATATATCCTTCTCTGTGTATTAAATTATAAGTGACATTCCTATAAACCGTATTTTGACTTAATGGACCATGTTTTTGCAATGCTCTATCTTTGATTTGGTCTAATACACACACACACACACATGCATATAAGTTATGATATGGTTTACTATTAATAATTCATAACTTTTTAAAAGCATATTATTTTACCTTATTATATAAGTTACCTAATCATTTATATAATCAGATTCATATATAAATAGATGTTTTATTTACAATCTATTTCGGGTTATGAAATGAAAAGAAAGGATTTTTTAAGCGTTTTGTAATACAAATTATAATTATTATAATTTCATAAAGATTAAGAAATTACTTATTATTATATAGAATATTTTGTATTTGAGTTTAGTTAATTATTTCTATAATCCTAAATTTTGTATTTATTTTAATTATTTATTTTATCTTATGATATCAGAATCATGGATGTATGTAGATGGAACTGCTTTTGCAACTGTCGACATGAGATGGAACATCGCTTTCCTGTCTATCTAAAGTGCATGGATGTAGAAGTTTACTTACAGTTCATGTGCATGTAGTTTTACTTATGGGTTCTTTTGCCTAAAAAATGTCATAGGTAAACCATTGTTTGTTTCTGCTTACGAATTTACCAAGACATAAGTGGCAGTGATGAAATGGCTTAAAAGCTTAGTACCAATATGATATTATTTTCTATTTAGTACTTGCATAGTAAACTACTTCTAATTTTCAATTGGAAAACATGTTTAGTTGTTGTACACTGACATTATTGTGTGATTTAACATGAAATGGCAGGATATGTTATGAATACCTAAACTGCACAGAAACTCGCTGGCTCATCTGTCAATGCCCAGATTAAGATTAGTAGACTATATATCAAAAAAGGAAAAAGAATTAGTATACCTATATGGGTGAGGTTGAAAGAGTGAACGGATTTCAATGTGCAGCGATACTAAAATATTTAGGTTTTATCATGGTTTGGACTTTTTTTGTAATTTTTTCAATATATTCAGTTATCATTTGTAAACCTCCATTTAAAGCACAATGTTTCTTTCATAAAGTTATGAATCTTTACGCACTGGTATAGATTTCCTTATATAAATGTATAACGTAAGGCAAGTCGCTAAACATACGAGACAGTAATCCTGTTAACTATTAACATATGTTTTTATGTCTTCATGCATAGCAAAACAAACTTAAAGAATAAGTGTACTTAAAAGTCAATGTAATAGACAAGTTAGCAGAAGTTCTATTCTTGATTATAACATAAACCAAACTCTAGATCAAAGTTTGGAAACTTATTTAGTTGCCTATATCGTCGATGGAAAAGGATTGGGTGTATTTACATAGGCTGCTATATAAACTTGACTTAAAATGTATTTTTAGAATTAAAACATATACGTCAATATTAAAACTCAATTTTTTTGTATTTAATTTTTGTCATAGGACTAGTACAGAGTACCGACAAGGAGCTTTGAATTTTGTGCATGTGGCAAATAGAAATTTGAGAAATATGGAGAAAACTATGTACCCATGCACAAGTTGTCGAAATCTTAGTCGTTGGGATAACCACATCATTGTCTAGGATTTAATTATAAAAGGAATGGATCCTATATATAAGAGAAGTAGATAATATAGCCAGGTGAGCAAATAAATGTGAATAAAAAAATAAAGTCTTTTGACACATATGACTTATTCAAGATGAGTAATTATGAAGATGAAGATTTTATGAATCATGATTTTTTTGCTGATGATAAGGATAATGTTGATTCTCAAGGAAGAGAAGATGAGTTACTTAAGAATTTCGAAGATGCGGAAACTCCATTGTATCCTGGTTATACAATGCAACAATTATTTTTGCCGAAAGATAATGTACTTCCTAAAACTTTATACGAAGTAAAGAAATTTCTTAAAGTTTTTGACATGGGTTTTGAAAAGATACATGCTTGTGAGAATGACTGTTGCCTTTTTAGAAAAGAATACAAAGATTTAATACTTGTCCAAAATGTGGTTCTTTAAGATGGAAGATAAATCAAGATACCAAGGAGATTATACAAGGTGTTCCATTTAAAGTGTTGAGATATTTTCCAATAATTCCAAGATTTAGAAGGATGTTTAGATCTCCAAAGATGGTTGAAAATTTAAGATGACATTTCAATAATAGAAGAAATGATGGAAAGATGCACCATCCTATGGATTCTATGGCATGGAATATGGTGTACGAACAATGGAAATCTTTTTCAGCCAATCCACGCAATCTTAGACTTAGTCTTGTTACGAATGGATTCAATCCATTTTCTATGTTGAGTTCAAAACATAGTTGTTGACCGGTAATGCTTGTGACATACAATCTCTCACCTATGTTGTGATGAAGAAGGAAATTATTTTGTTTACATTGCTTATTCCCGGTCTAAAATAGCCCTGGAACGGTATTGATGTATATTTGGCGCCTTTGATTGAAGATTTGCATTATTTGCGGAGTGATGAAGTTGATGCTTATGATGCATTTAGTAAAACGTTGTTTTAAATGAAAGCAATCTTACTATGGACAATAAACTATGTTCCAGCTTATGGAAATCTTACTGGATGTTGTGTGAAGGGAGAAAAAGCTTGTTCATTGTGGGGTGTTAAAACACATCATCGTTGGTTGAATTATAGTCGAATGAATGTCTACATGGGTCATAGAAGGTATTTTCCTATGTTAGATTCATAGAGGAAACAAAAGGCTTGGTTTGATAACACCGTAGAGAAAGGTAATGCTCCTAGAATTTTAACAGGAAGAAATATTTTTGCATTGTTAAAAGATTTTCCAAATGATTTTGGGAAAGAGAAGGAGAAGAATAAAAAGAAGAAAAACAATAAGAAATGATAGTTAAGATAAAATCCATTAACATGAAAAAAAGTAAGATGAAGAGCGCTTATGACATGAGAGACGAACACAATGAAGATAACAATCCTAAAAAAATTGGAGCTATCAAGGTGGATAAAGAGATCGATTTTTTTCATTTTCCATATTGGGAGGTTAGTGGTTTTTTTAAAATCTTTTGAAAATAAAAATAATACAATCATATTTTACACTTTTAATTTTTATTCGGAACTTCAGTTACGTCATAATTTGGATGTAATGCACGTGGATAAAAACATCGGTAAAAGCATATTGGGTACAATGTTACATGATAACAAATCAAAAGATGGAAATAACTCAAGAAAGGATCTAGAGGATTAGGGAATTCGGCATGAACTTTATGCACAACCTCATAGAAGAAAACATATCTTCCTCCGGCTCCTTATACATTATCAAATTCTGAGAAACCAATATTTTGCAAAAGATTGTACGATTTCAAAAGACCCAGTGGTACTGTTCTTTGAAAAATCGTATATCATTGGGGGGCTGTAGTATTAGTGGTTTAAAATCACATGATTACCATGTTTTAATGGAACACTTATTGCATGTAGCAATCAGAGGATTATTGTTAAAGAAGGTAAGGAAAACAATAACTCACTTATGCTCATTTTTCAACAAATTATGTCAACCTGTCCTTGATAGAGAGAAGGTGCAACAAATCAATGTTGAGATTATTGAAATTCTGTGCGAGCTTGAAAAATATTTTCCATCATCATCTTTTGACATAATGGTACATTTGTCAATTCATCTCGGTAAAGAAGCACTTATATGTGGGCCGGTTCAATTTCGTTGGATGTATCCCTTTGAAAGATATATGAAGATACTTAAAGAATATGTAAGAAACTATTCAAGACCCGACGGATGTGTTGCAGAATGTTATCTTGTAGATGAATGCATGAATTTTTTAGTGATTTTTTAAAAAATTAGGACACATTGAGGAGATAGGGCTCGAAATTAAGATTATGAAAACACTGTAATACTCGAAGTGTCCAATTTCAATGCCTAAAACCGTTACATTATCCTCCAATGAGAAAGAAAGTGCTTACTTAGTCGTGTTAATGAATATGACCGTAGTGGAACCATTTTTAGAGTAAGTATATGTTACATTATATTTCAATTATTTTAATATGTTTCTATTGGTAAATATTCCTTGTTTTATACTAGTTTGCATTTAGAGGAATTACAAAATTCAAGTAAGCGCTTGGAAAGAAATTCAACCTTACTTTGGGAAACACATACAAAATATTTTGCTGATTGGACTAAAAAGGGTTAAATGATTTTTTAGTTATATTCTCATTTGCTTAAGAATATTATTCCAAAATATCCGGTGTAAATCAAACTTTTTACAGATATCTATTAACTCCAATAATCACATTTAAATGCTAAAGTGGATTGCATATGGCCTAAAGAATAACGATTTGTCTTACAAAGGATATATCATCAATGGACAAGGATTTCAAATAAAAGACGTAGGGAAAGAAACTCTAAATGGCGGAGTAATTTATGATGCGACCACTATATGTAGAGCAAGTGCGAAAGATATTTCTCAAGTAGTTGATGTAGTCACTTATTACGGAATATTAACTGATATAATTTTATTAGATTATCATGTGTTTTATATTCCTGTTTTTAAGTGTCGTTGGGCACATATTGGAATGGAATAAAAGTTGATGAAGATGGTTTCGCTCTTGTCAATTTACATCAAAATCAAGCATCATTTTTAAAAGATCCATATATCCTTGCATCTCAATCTAAAAAAGTATTTTATTCAAGAGAAAATGATTTTTTGAATTGATTAACGAAAGCACCAACAAGAGGTTTTCTTTATTTAGAGACAAATGATTATGTAGAAGAAGCTATCAATATTGTGGAAGATTATGACATAACCAATATGGATGTTGAAGATGTTAGCTATGTTAGGGAAGTTTACGAAGACATCTTAAGCAATGTAAATATTATGGATTATGGATTATGGGAATTATTTTTGAGTACATGGATATGTCAATTTTGTTTGTTTTTTCATTTTTTGCTTATA